>JASERS010000005.1:24685999-29685999 GCA_036711965.1 Onthophagus sagittarius
AGACATCAATGCTGGTGGAATTTCCTTTTTGTTTTGCCGAAGTGTATCATACAATGTAAGATTACGATTAGTCAATGATATACTCGTAAAGAAATTATCGGTAGTAATACCATAACCTCGACCAAGGCATGAAACCAAGTCAAGTACAACACGCTTTCCTTGTTGTCTTTCAGGCTTATCATTTATTTTTCCTACGTATACCTACAAATTCATTGCATACGTACTTTCCACATCAACAAGGGCTGGTTTAGATTTCATATACACTCGAAACGGACACCTAGGGGCACGTGCAATCCAACAAGTTGATCGTCCACCGCAAAATGAGTATTTGGGTTATAGCTATGTTTACAACTGGTCACAAATAATTCAAAAACTTCTATAATTGCCGCAAGTTTGTCTGTATTTTGTCGTTCTAATCTAGTTGAAAAATCATCAAACCTCATAAACGAAATAAGATACTGAATTCTTTCACGAGACATGGCGGCGGTAAATATTCCTCGATGAAAACAATGGATTCTTGCCCACAAGGATCTCACTGGTTCTCTTTTTGCTTTTAGAGCCTCCATAGTAATTACAATGCCTATTACAGCATAAACTTCAACTCTATCTGTTGGAATCCAGGTCCTTTTCTTTTCGGGATTCTTAGTGTTATATTCCCGGTAAAATTGGTCAGCTTTTTGGTTGGTCTACTTCACTATAATGTCGATCATCTCATTACCTATAAACAGCTTCAAACAATCTACAATGATGTTGACGCTTTCAGATTTCGCATTCAGGCCTGGTTTGATATTCACTATGTCGCGAGTTGAACGACGATGTAGAATGGAACTCCATTTAGTTCCATCTTTAGCCGTGAACAATACACTTTCTTCTTCGTTTTCGTTATTATCATCATCACTGCTTTCGTCACAGCTTGATTCATCCTAAGAAAAACTCTCTTCTGAAAAGCTTACCGTATCGCTTTGATCTTCTAGATTATCTTCTACTTCAGAGATATCCGAAAAAACTTCATTTTCTTCATCCGATTCCTGCTCTGCCTCCATATTACATTCTCTCGAAAAATCTAATTTTATTCTTTTCAACATACTGTAGTACCGAACTGCACGAACATGTACAAACCGGATTACACTGATGTGATGGACCGGTGATGTCATATACTGAGTAAAGTGGTATGCGCGGTGTATTATGGTAGTGTTGATTGTACAAATTTTTACACAAATCAGATCATGACACGTCATAATATCTAGTATTACGTGCGTCGGTTGTAAGAGTTTGAATTTCTAAGGTTTTGGGCGTAATAATAGCTTTGTAGAAAAAGTAATTGTTGGTGCAACAGCAAACAACATAAGAAACAATTTAAAAAATTGGCGCACAGAAAACAAAATCTTTTAACTAAATAGAAGAAATAACAATTCTTTGGGATACAGTTGTATCCCACTCCGTACCAGAAAGGTTAAGCTGCTTTAAGCTCGCCTTTTGTGCGAGAGAGATTTGCAGATTGGCGAGCGTATTGACATCACATCATCGCCATGATTGTTCTAAGATATCTGGCGCCCCAGAACTGGGTTGGGTTGGGTTCCACCTATTAGTTTTATCCCTAGCAATAATGGCACTTTTCAAAGTTCTGTGTAATCTTTCTAAGAAGCTATTACTTTGAGGATGCGAAGGACGATTGAAACGTATGTTAAAATTTAAAAATCTAGACAACGGTTTACGTGGCTGTTTGATTGTATCGTTGAGCAAAATAAGCGGTGAAGCAAATATGGCTGTTTAAAATACTAACAGCTTCCCGAAATTTTGATCCCAGTATACGAGGAATCATAATATCAATAGAATATATCAAAAAAAATTCTAATTTACAATTGCACCAACCACGCGAAGACACATGCAAAAAATGTTATCCATTAAACATTTCAATTAAATTATCAAGAAACCAAGAAGAGGTAAACTTATGGATGAAGATAATATTCAATTAAAACTAACAGAAACAGCTAGAAATGCGTTAAAATAAAATCAAGAACTAGTATTAAGTAATTCATCTCATTATTTAGGCTCTTCTTTCGATTTGCAGAAAGCTTTACCATTCGCAAAGCGAACTACTTCAGTAACTTATTAATATGCAACATGTATATAATTAAATTTATTCATAGACAATTTCCACAACGATAATCTATACATGTACGCTTGGGATGAAAAAAAGTCTTCTAGAGGTTCCCAAGAAGTGGCCTCTTCAGACACCCTAAAACTCAAAAATTTGAAAAGCATCGTATAGTGACATGTGTGGAAGACAAATAATGTGGTTAAAAATTGTTCAATCGATGGAAAATTGTCTGGAAACCATAGATCATAAATTTTGGATATCTGGTTTGTCTTTTGCAAGGTCATTCAAGGATGAGAATGCAGGGAGTTAAATTTCTCGATTTATTGCCACATCAGGGTAGACTTAAAAAATTTAGAAATATCATATTGCCATCATTACACAAAAGTATAGGAAGAATCAAATTACTAAAATACCGATACGTGATGGACTTTTTACGATATATACCTCCGGAATACCATAATTAACTTAAATCTCTTCCGCATACTGAGAATATTAACGAATAAGTTGATATTAAATTTAATTTTTTCTTCTAAAAATATAAAGTGATTAATATTTTTAAATTTCTTAAGGTAGACCGCTTTCAAAATAAACGGCTCAAGAGCACAATCTATTTTTGGCAATGAACGTAAAAAGTTACTTAATTTTGAAAATTTCTTCCTAATGTGTTGGAGCCAAAACTGATTTCCGAAGTAATTTAGGTTATACTTTTTAATTCCAGAAGAATTTACGACAATCTAGAGCTAAATAAGAATTAAAACTAGAACTAACACTAGACCTGCAATTAAAAAGACCTAGGTTTAGCCGTACGTCTTTAGCGTCTTCTTTAGGTCTAGTATTACCAATAATTTTTGTTCCAGAAGAACTTACAACAACCAAGCCCTCAATGGGAATTAAAACTAGAACTAACACTAGACATAGTATTAGAAATATTCAGGTTTAGCCGTGCGTCTGAAGTCTTCCAGAAGACTTGATATTGCTTCTAAAAGACTTGAAATACCCCCAGAAGACTTGATATTGCTTCTGGAAGACTTGAAATCCTTCTACAAGACTCTATACCGCTTCTAGAAGACTTGAAGTGCTTCCAAAAAAGTTGAAACGCTTCCACAAGATTTGATATTATTTCCAGAAGACATCATATGATTCCAGAAGGTGAACTGCTTCCAGAAAACATGACACTATCACACCCTGGAAGGCTTGATACTACCTCTAACAACTTGAAATACTTCCAGAAGACTTGATACTGCCTCTTGAAGGCTTGATATTGCTTCCAAAAGACTTAAAATGCTTTCAAAATACTTAAATTGCTTGTCGAAGATATGAAATGCCACAGAAGGCTTGATATTGCTCCTGAAAGACTTGAAATCCTTCCACAAAACTTAATACTATTTCCAGAAGACTTGAAATACGTCTAAAATGTTGAAATGCTTCCACAAGACTTGATATTGCTTCCAGAAAACATCAAATGATTCCAGAAGATGTACTGCTTCCAAACGTTATGATACTACCTCTGAAAGACTTAATATTACTTCCAAGAACTTGAAATACTTCAAGAAGACATGATATTGCTTCTAGAAGGCATGAAATGCTTCCAAAAGACATGATACTGCCTATGGAAGACTTGATACTGCTTTCAAAAGATTTGAAATGCTTCCAGAATACTTAATACTGCTTCTGAAAGACTTGATATTGGTTCTAGAAGACTTCATATTGTATTTAAAAGACTTCAAATCCTTCCAAGTCGTTACAGAAAAGTTGATATTGCCTTGGGAAGACTTGAATGGTTGCATCTAGATTCTAGAAGACTTGATACTACTTTTTCATGACTTAATACTGTTTCCAAAAGAATTGAAATCCTTCCAGAAAACTTGAAATACTTTGAGAAGAGTTATAATACTCCACAAGCCTTTGATATACTCTGATACTGCTTCTAGGAATCTTGATACTGCTTTCAGAAGACTTAAAATACTTCCAGAAGACTTGATATACATCCAGAAGGTTTGATATTGTTTCTGGAAGCATTTAAATCCTTTGCATGACTTGATACTGCATCTAGAAGGCTTGAAATGCTTCCAGAAGACTTGATACTGCTTCCGAAAGACTCGATACTAGTTCTGGAAGGCTTGATAATATTTCCAAAAGACTTGAAATGCTTTCAGAAGTTTTAATATTAATTATAGAAAGCCCAAAGTTCTTCCAAAAACTTGATATTGCTTTTGGAAGACTTCATGTCCTTCCACAAGGCTTGAGATCGCTTCTATAAGACTCGATATTCTTTCAGAAGAGCTGATACTGCCTCTTGAAGACTTGAAATGCATCTAGAAGACTTAATACAGCCTCTAGAAGACTTGATATTGCTTCCAGAAAACTTGAAACGCTTCCACAAGTCTTGATACTGCTTCTAGAAGACTAGATATGATTCCAGAAGACTTGAAATACTTTCAGAAGTGTTGATATTGCCTCTGACAAAGCTGGAATGCATCTGGAAGACTTGATAATATTTACAAAAAACTTGAGATATTGATTCTAGAGTAGATACTGCTTCTAGAGTAAATGCTGCTTCTAGAAGACTAGATATAATTCCAGAAGACTTGAAATGCTTTCAGAAGACTTAAAATACTTTCAGAATATTTGAAATGCTTCCTCAAGACTTGGTACTGCGTCCAAAAGACTTTGTATTGATTCCAGAATGCATCAAATGCTAATAGTGGAAAATAAATAATAATAATAAATAATAGTGGAACTGCTTTCAGAAGTCTCGCTGTGCCTCTGGAAGACTTGTTAGTGCTACCAAAAGACTTGAAATACTTCCAGAATACTTGTAATACTTTCTCTTCAGACGCACGGCTAAACCTAAATCTTTCTAGTTCAAGGTGTAGTGTTAGTTCTAGTCTTATTTCTGGTTTAACTCGAGATTGTTTTAAATTCTTTTGGAACTAAAAGTATAACTAATACTAGACCTACAACCCAACTTCAGAACTAACACTAGACCTAGAACTAGAAATATTAAGGTTTAGCCGTACGTCTCTTGAGACGGCTAAACCTTGATGTTTCTAGTTCTAAGTCTAGTATTAGTTCTAAAGCTAAGATGGGTTGGGATGGGTGCCGTCTTAAGAGATGTACGGCTAAACCCAGGGGCGAATCCAGAAAAAAGTTTTGGGGGTTTCCGTTACATTTTCATGATAAATTTTCTAAGTGTATACCTTTTTGCGCGTAATATTTAATGGTTCAGAGATACTTTTCAAAGTAACCAAAATATTAATTAAATAATCTTCGTAATAAGAAAACCAATATTAAAAATCTTATAACTTCTTGTCAATTTAAACCAAATTCTGTACCAAATCCAGTTCATTCAAATTTTCATCAAATCAAATTTTAGGCGAAAATCTAAATATCCAAAATTATAATATCTTTAATGTTATAAAACTAAGTTCTCAAAAATACTATTCCAAATTAAATTTAACTCTTCATGTTGTCAATTTAACTTAGTTTATCACGTCGTCAATAAACTAATAATATAACGATAAAATTCTTAGGCAAAAAAGTAGAAAGTGGTGTTCGAATGGCAGTTGGAAAAGTTTGTGAGACCTCTCCCTTAACAGTCGTATCCAAGTTTTCGTAAATCATCCTGTTGGGGTCATATTAAAATCACTCTTGAAGCATACTTGACATTGCGAAGACTTGGTTCAATGATCATAATGAAAATTTTATGCAGAACTAATCGTAGCCATTATCTGGGCTTCATGTACACCTAAGTGCATCAAAACTCCTTTCAGTTGTTAATCAATGTATTGTAGCAATTTTTGCTTATTAAAAACAACGGGGCTAATCGCACGTCGCTCGGGCGCAATTCGCTCTATCGAATTAAGTGCCGATTTTATGGCGGCAATTTCGCGTCCCCGGTTTCACACTAAATTCTGTTTATGGCCCAATAATTTCGCTCCGCCCTCAACTCTTAATTTATAATTGACGCGGCTGCGTTCAATCTAAACTCGCTGACGCGCCGTAACAAAATTTATTCATAAATAACACTTCAACGTTTTTTCTAAACTTTTTTTTTGTTTCAGGCGAATCCTCTTCGACTCCCCCATCGTTTGAAAAACATGGAGACGGACGACGACGAAACAGAATGTCATCAGAGTATTTAATTTTAATGGAGAAACCAAGATGACCGATTTCCCGAAACGGTTCATCTTTTTGCTCGGATTCTTAGTTCGCGCAATCGTTTGCGATTGTCCTCGATTGTGCGAATGTAAATGGCGGGACGGGAAGGAGTCCGCGGTTTGTGTGAACGCGAATTTAACCTCGATCCCGAATCAATTGGATTCGGCTACGCAAGTAATCGATTTAACGAATAATTACATTCCGAATTTGAAGGAGGACGATTTCAGTAAAATCGGATTGTTAAATCTGCAGAAAATTTACGTTGCAAAGTGTAAGTTGAAAACGATCGATAAGTTCGCGTTTAGGAACTTGAAGAATCTCGTTGAGCTCGACTTAAGCTACAATCTTATCGCCTCGGTTCCTTCGCACGTTTTCGGCTCGATTCAGGAATTAAGAGAGCTAAAATTAGTCGGAAATCCGATACAGGGAATTCCAAACGAAGCCTTCGACGGATTACGACATCTCATACGATTGGAATTATCCGACTGCAAGATCTCGTCGATCAATCCGGGCGGTTTCAAAGGATTAGAAGGATCACTGACGTTCCTTAAATTGGACAATAACAAACTGAAGGAGTTGCCCGCCAAATCAATCTCTTCCCTTCGACGGTTACAAGGTTTAGAGTTAAATGGCAATCCGTGGAACTGTTCTTGCGCATTACGACCCCTCCTCGATTGGATGTCGAAACAAAACGTACCATTCGGAGTGCCTCCTAGCTGTCAATTCCCGGAGCGGCTTGAAGAAAAGCCTTGGGATAAACTCGGACTCGACGAATTCGCTTGCGTCCCGGAAATATTCGCATACCATTCAAAAACGCAAGGAGTCGAGGGAAAAAATGTCACGATGACCTGCCGAATAACGGGAATCCCAGAACCGAGCGTACGGTGGCTCGTTAAAAATCGAGTAATCGCCAATTTATCCGGAACAACATTCTCAAACGGAAAAAAATTATACATCGTCCACCTAAAAAACAACTCCAGTAACCTTACCATCCTAACAGCCGACTTACAAGACGCCGGCGTTTATATTTGCTCCGCAGAAAACAAAGCGGGCAAAGCGGAAGCCAGCGTAACCTTGGCGGTCTCACGAAGACTCGTCGATAACACCACCGCAAAAACGATCTTCGTAAGCACCATCGCCGGATGCGTACTCGCGTGCACCTCTTGTATAGCGGTGCTCTGCATATACGCTGTGCGGAAGAGGCGCGAAAACGTGTCTTGGAGGCGATCGGATCGATGTAGCGAGGAGAATTACGAGAAAATCGAGCTGAATAATAAAGTTAGTGAAATATCCGTTGTGAGCGGACAGAAAAAGAACGGCGAATATAGGGTGGTTCCCGCTGGGGATACCGATCAAGAAGTCGAAGACGAGGAGGATCATAGCGAGGAAAACGGTAGTAAAGAAAGGAGAGAAACGAAATTTTGGACGATGAGTCGATCGAGTAGTCCTGAAAATGATGATGTTGGGAGAAAAATGAAAAAAGAATTAAAAGAACCAAGGTTTGTTAATTAGTATCATACACAGCGTTGCCAATTTTACTGAAACTTTCACACTAAAATTGTTTTAAAGCCTTCTTGCTTTGATCTTCTTCCTAAATATTAATTTGACTATCGTACTTCACTCTTTCTCGGTCTATAGTTTATATCACATTTGTCTTGCTTAAAGATTGTAAATATCAATCTCAATTTAGCAGATAGTTGCGCGAAAACAACATGGCATGTTTGAAATCGTGTCAGATCCCTATGGTCTTTACCGAAAAGAGTTCCATCATTGCTATTTTCTTGATATTTGCTCTTTCTTGTTAGTCCTCCTCGTAGCATCTAAAATCTCTTTGACAGAGCCTCGATTAAATTTGGCGCCTGACAAAATTTATCCAATCGACAATGTGAGACTTCCCTGACACGTGTTGCTGGCCAGGCTTACATCACTAAACACTTTCCTCGCATCTAATAGATCTTGACGATCTGTTATCGCTCACGCATATTTTCAGACTGTGACAACTGAAATATATTAAATATTTTCTTATCGTAACGCACATCAAAAGATTCCATTACTTTTTGAAATTTTCCCTGTTCCCTGTTCTTCATCCCTTGGCTTGGTTCATAGTCCACTCGTCCACATATTCTTTTTCTTTATGACCTTCTTCATCAACCATCATGTTATATTGACGATTTATTGACGAGCGAAATCCCCCTTATATGTTCTTTTGCCTCCCAACCGTGGTACTCAATGTAATTTATCGTCCTTGGACTCTCACCCATT
Organism: Onthophagus sagittarius; assembly: GCA_036711965.1. NCBI lineage: Eukaryota > Metazoa > Arthropoda > Insecta > Coleoptera > Scarabaeidae > Onthophagus > Onthophagus sagittarius. The sequence continues at coordinate 24,694,524 of JASERS010000005.1, forward strand.
TTTGTCCCTCCTTCTCTCTTCCTCTTCCTTTCTTCTCATTATCTTTATCAAATTCAACCCAACTCAACCCTTGTGGTTTACTTACTTCAATCAGCCTAACTGAATCAACCCAAACCTTTTAAGTAGCTACTAAAAATCCCCTTCTTTTCCTTTCTTTAGAACCACCAAGTTGGTACTACTACTTCGGAGATTAATCTCTTCTCTTCTTTCTCGAATTGGTGTTCAACCTTGTAATCTTGAAATGGCTTCCGCATGACATTAAATGATTTTCCCTTTCCTTTCGCCTCAATCGATTTTCATTTTCTTCCATTGCATCTTCAAAACATACGAATCTTTGCTTTTTTGAAATATTTGTCATTAATTCTTCCGCTTATCGCTCTCCCATCTGACTTTGCATCCTTTATTCACTTATTCACTTAATAGAGAGGTTTTCACGCTGGATCTGCCTACCTCTCGTTACATTACATTGTTCTTGTAATCTTACATAGACACTTGTGGGGTGGTTAATATCCATCCCGTTCTCCTTCTTTACCTTCCTCTCTGCATTCTTCTCTGCAACTCTCGTTCGTGTTTCACCTTCATCTTTATAATACGTGTTACTATTTCGTTTACCATCGTCAATTTTTGTTCTTTAGCTACCATCAGGGCAATCATAGTACTACGGTATTGCTCTTGTTGCAACATCAGCATTTTTCGGACTAGTTTATTTTTTTTCTTTATGTAGATATTTTTTTAAGATCGATGTTCTATTAAGGGTTGCATGAGATAACAGTTATCACTCCACACCCTCTCTTTAACCATGGTCTATCTGCGGAATCAGGGTTTTTGTCATTATGACTTTCGCCAGTCTTTCTTCTATTTGCAGATATCAATCGATTACGCTTACTTTCGTATTTTAGAGAAAGTTATCACGTAGATGCTGCGTATAAACTCGTAAACTGCGGTTTGAAGGACTTCTCTTCTTCTCCTTCGGGACACTCAAATTTGGCATAAATTTTATAAGCAAATTGCTCATAAGAGTTGCTTTTTTGGAAACTTCTTCTACATCCATTGTCGTGGTAATGTCTTTATTGAGATATATGCCAGGATGTTTAACCTTGTCTTCACTATATGATATATATATGACCCTAATCATCCATTAGCAACTTCAAAGCTTTTAAATTACTCCTTCCCTGCAGCAATACTAATTTTGTCTTCTAGGCAACAACCAAAGCTAACCCAGCCAAACTCAACCTAACTCAATTCTACTCAATCCAACCAAATTCAACCTAACTCCACCCTGTTATTTAAGAGGTCGGGGAAATCTACTATCAGACATCTACCCTGGGATGATTGATAGATGGATAGACACTGTGAGATTGAGGGCAAAGAACTCGACTTCTTTCCTCTTCTTCTCCGCAATTCGCTGGGATGGCATAATTTTTAATTACACACCCAGCTATGGAGATTTGGTTGAAACTGTCTCTGCTCTTCTTCATTCCAAACTGGTTGATTTTTTTCCATTGCTGCTTCGAATCCGGTTGTGGCCGGTTTACTTACTTCTTCGACTTTTATGAATCATAGCAATCTAATTACTTTTAAGACCTTTGTTAACTGTTCTGCAGATCCTGTATGTATATATTTGCCATCTTTCTTGCTATTTGGCAAACAGTTCTTCTCTAGCTTTAGCTTTGTATTATCTACCTTACCTATAAATTGCAGATCTTTTCTGCTAATATTTTGGGTCACCCTTTTTTATTAAAATAGATTTTCCCTCCTTCTATATCTTTCCGAAATCTATTTTCTCTTAATACTTGGTTGTACATTTTTGCCAGTTCTTTTGCTTTCAACTTTATGACGTCTCCATCACCTCCAGTGTTATACCATGTGGTGGTCTTTTGCTCTTGATTCCTTTGGCGATCTCGCTCACTGCTACTTCCGTGACTTCTCTCTCCATTTTTGCCGACCTTTCGATCTTCAACGTGCAAACCTCTCTATCAGAAAAGATTTCTTTGCTTTCTTTACTTAGATTTAATGCTATTTTATCTTTCTCAATAACCATTTTATAGGAGTATATATTTTTCGTTTTCTTTAACACTATCCTATATTTATCCCCCAGACATTACTCTCAGGTCTTTTTAATTTATTTTCTGTATTGTCCCTTTGCTTTCTAAGAATCAGTGGGGCCTCTCCACCGAATTGGGAAAATGTGACAGTCTAGACATTTTGGTTCATACTCGTATTTAATTTCTTTGTTTCTTTGTGTGATGCCCATGTTTTTCGCATCTGTAACACCAAGTTCTTCTATTTTCTTTAGTACACGCTTTAGCCAGGTGCTTTAATGACTAGCATTTCTTTATTTCCTCTCTCATTCGCACATTCTCAAGTTCACCATTAATCTTCTACTTCTTATAAGTAACCCCGCTTCCTCTTTGTTTGCTACTACTGTAATTGCTTTTATACTTCCAACGCATGGTCTTAACGTAACGTCTTAACGTAACCCAACCCAACCAAACTCCCTTCTTTCTTAATTGTTGTTCTACTGGGAAGAGACTGGAAGAGACTGGGAAGTTAGGTTGGGTTGGGTGAAACTTAAAAATGGGAATGCTGCGATCTCGACTACATAACGCCTGAAATCATGAAAGACACGGTGTGTGCAGACGTTACGTTAAACGTCTTAACGTAATCCAACCCAACCAAACTCCCTTCTTTCTTAATTGTTGTTCTATCTTCTCCCATGGGGCACTCTCAAAAGCATTCTTGACGTGTACTGTAATCAACACATTTCTTCTTTTCTCCCTGTGTGAACCTTGAATGAACCCAACCCAACTTCCCAGTCTCTTCCCAGTCTCTCAGTCTCTTTTTCCAGCTCCGAAACCGTCTTCACGAAGCGTTGTATCAACGGTATCCATTCGCAATATCTAGGCTTTTATAGTTAGTATTTATGTATATTGCATCTATTAAACCATTTGCCAACGACGTTGGTTTTCTATTAACTGTATTTAGTGCCCTTTGGTCCATATCAAGAGTTTAATAAACAATATTTATGCATATAGCAAGTATTAAGCCTTCTGTTAACGGTGTCTACTCTTTTGCCGATATTTCGTCGTCTGTAATCTACATTGGTCTTCTATAAGTAGTATTTACCTATATGGTGAACGATATTTGATCCTCTTTTAGCAGTATCGAAGCTTTTATAATCAATATTTATGTATATTGCAACTATTAAGCCGTTTTCCAATGACGTCTGATTTTCTGCCAGTATTTGTTCCTCTGTGGTCTATATGAAGTCTGTAATAAGCAATATTTATGCATATAGCAAGTATTAAACCTTCTTCCAATGGTATCTAGTCTTCTGCCATCAGCATTTGAGTCAATTATAAACAATGTTTTTGCATACGGTAAATATTGAACCATCTTCCAACGATGTTTGATTCTCTCTTAGCAGCATCGGGACCAACTTAACCCAACCCAAACCAATATCCGATTTATTCACATTCTCTGTTCTTAAATATAGCAGTCCTAATAGATATTTGACAGGCGTAAATTTGGCAACGCTGTCTTCGCCTCATAAATTTGTTTTAGAATTGATAACTTTAGTGGTGGTAATTTATTTTCTTTCTAGAGACGATTTGAAGAAAATTTTCAATTCGACGTGTGGTACATATAATTTACAACGACAACCGAACGCGATTGGTAATCTTTTAGGATCGGGATACTCATCGGATTTATCCAGCTTGGCGGAAAACGACGAAAAGAAATATCCCGATTTGATAGAGAACTCGGACAACGGCCCGCAAAAAGCAAGCAGCGAAGGAGGAAGCGTCGACGATTTATCAGAATTATTTTGCACATTACCCAGAAAAAACCATCCCCAATCATCCTCCTCGAAATATAGATCAACAAACAGCCAATCTCCTCTACTCCCCGAAAGTCGATACAACAGCAGCGGAGGAAGTAGTTTTGAAGGAACTGCGAGACGATTATCCGACTCGCCTCGTTTACATCATAACCCGAGGATCACATCAAAAACAACCAGCTATTTCAATTTGCGCGAAAACACCACGGCCACTCCTCTTCTTGAAGTGTCGCAATTAGAACGGCGAGTTTACACCCAAAAATCATCGAATCAAGGCAATTTAAACACCTACGATTACCATGCCGCTCAACTCGAAAAGTTCCTCGAAGAATACAGAAGTTTACAAAAAGAATTAACTAAGATGAAAAAGAATTGCGATAATTTACGGAAAGAACGGATGGGGACTAAATCTAAATCCAAATCATCATCATCTTCCGGCGACGAGCCAAAAGACGTGTTAGATCCCGGCGAATCGCTAAGTTTCACAATAAGTGAATTCGAAAACGATCTCACTAAATATTTGATGTCTAATCCAGATAAGTTTTGCAATAAATAAAATTTTTTCCAAACAAAATAAAAATAAATTAATAAATAAATAAACGGACTAATTAACGAAGTGGATGACATTAAACGAGTAACGACTTGGTTCTTAAAAAGACGCTGTAAGCAATTATTTTAAATGAGGGATTAAGAAGAAGAAGAAGAAGGAAAAGGGGGGCTTAATTAAAATTTTAAATCGGGGGGTACGTTGTAATAACCCACTTAAAAATGGAAATAATTTTTTTTAAGAATCAAGTTAATAAATAATTAATACATGTGGAAATTTTTCTTCTTTATTTCGTTTAAATAAAAAAAAATAAATTAATAGAAAAAAATAAAACGAGATTTCTACTTCGATATTAGATTTTATAGAGTATATTTGTGATATTAACGTTATAGATTCCCATCGCATCGCGCAACTCAATTGGATTTGCGAAACTTACAAAAAAAATGAAAAAAAAAATAACTAAATAAAATGAGAATACTGTTTGTATTATCCTGATAAAGCATATCCTTTATAAATATATTGTTTGAATAAAAAGCGTTAAAAAAAAGCTGGCAAGTTTTTTAGTGTTTTAATTCCTTCCGGACCATTATGCGGGTCACATTGTCGGGAACTGGTTTTCGATTTTCAGATTTGCATAATTTAACAGCGACCATATCCGTGACATTACTCCCTTGGAAATCGTTTTAGAGTCCAATTCAACTAAACGACACCGCAATCTTCTCGCTATGGAAAACGTCTCTCTCAAAAATTTATTATCGATATCATCGTTATGTTTTATCGTTGAGGTGTAAAAAATATCTTTACGTTGTAATTTTATTAATAATTAAATTAACATTAGTAATAAAAGTTTGAATTTTAATCTCCCCGTATTATAAATAACTTTCAATCTGTTAATTGAAAATCTTTGCAAATCTTCTGTAAGTAGAGTTTATGTAAGGTACCTGGGTCGAATATAATCACCATAAGAATTGACATACATTTTTTCGTCCTGCACATAACAGTTAAGCAAGGGACATGTTTAGTAGGCTGAGTGCGCGTTTTGATCATAATTGTGACATTTTATCTATTTTTAAACCAAATGCGAGTTTTTCTGATATTTTAACCCTAAACCTACCAAGGTGTGCTTTTGAGGCACAATTGATTTTGAAATTGCTGGAACTTTGTAAGTTAACTGCCCAGACTGGAGAATTTTTGTATTCTCAAAATAAACTATTTAACACAGAATGACATAAAATTTTTTTAAAAAAATTTTTCCTATCTTTACTAAAAAAATTATTAACATAATTTACCGACACGTCCTACCAAGGTGTGTCTTTGAGGCACATACTGTTATTGTACTATAAAATGCGTTGCTACGTTATTTAGCTAGGTATGTGGGTAAACCCCCGTAATAAGATATGCTTTATATTTTGGGACTTTGTCCTTGTATGTAAGAACTTCCAGTTGCATATGAAGGGGAATTCCCTAAATGTGTTTTGCTAAACAGTCAGCTTACAAACTGCATTGCTATCAGTGTATTTGTGACTTTCCTAACGAGCGCATTGGCCGTTTTAGGTGTCTATTAGTTAATTTTATTTCTTTTACCTAGTGGAGAGTATATAGACCAGATAAGCAAAATAAAGTTTTGATTGGCCCCAGCATAAAAATAGATTTGTTTTTTTATGCTTATATGATTTTTGAAATTTATGCAGAAACTATGAGTGACCGACGCCGGCCACTAACTGAAAAGGAGTTGCTCGATGTAATGTACGAAAGTGATGAGGATTTGGGAAGGAATGTAAATGATGGTGAAGATGAGGAAGAGCCAAATGACGAAACCTCTTCTAGTGAAGTGGATTATCAAGAAACTGGCTATGAAGAAAGCGATGAACAAAAAGGAAGTGATAGTGATGCTACTGATGAACCGCCCGGCCATTCACAAACTTTTATACTATTACCGAGTTGAATGCCACGCCAATTGCCAAGGGAAAAACACGTGCACACAACAGCTTTCAACAAAGTGAAACTTCCACCTGGAGTGCATGTTGATACTCCTTGTGACGCATTCAATTTGTTTTTTGATGATACGGTTATTGGTATTATGGTTACTTTCACTAATAAGGAGGCTGCTCGTATTCTTGGCAATTTGTGGAAACCGGTTGACGACGTTGAAATCCGTGCTTTCTTGGGCCTTTTGATTACTGCTGGAAGAAATAAACAAGAAATGGTGGACTATAATGAGCTATAGAATCCTTTATATGGAAATCCTTTTTATCGAGCGTGTATGTCACGAAATAGATTTACTCAATTACTAAGATTTATTCGTTTTGACGATAAAGCGACCAGAACCCACCGAAGGCAAAAGGACAAGTTGGCACCAATTAGAGACCTGTGGGACCGTGTTAATACAAACTTGCTGAAATATAGTTAGACTACCTGGCAGTAATCTAACCATCGATGAACAACTGGTGCCTTTTAGAGGTCGTGTATCTTTCCGACAGTACCTGCCAAGCAAGCCCGATAAGTACGGTATGAAAATTTGGTGGATATGCGATAGTGGAACTAGTTATCCATTACGTGGTATACCGTACTTAGGAAAAGAAGGTCTTAACAGAGCAGGAAACTTAGCGCAAAAGGTGGTTGAAGGCCTTTGTGAACCTTTTCTGAGAAGTAAAAAGAATATTACGTTCGACAACTTCTTCACCAGCTACGAGCTTGCATCCAGGTTGTTTACTAAAGGCCTAACTTGTGTAGGAATGCTCAGAAAAAATTAGCGCTGCATACCACCAAATTATTTACCTCACAGGCAACGGAATATGCGAAAGCAACTTATTTGGTTTTCAGAAGACAATGACTTTGGTATCTTATGTACCTAAGAAAAATCACTGTGTCATATTATTATCTACAATGCACAACGACACCACCATTGATGAGGAAAATAAAAATAAATCTGAAATTTATAAGTACTACAATTCCATGAAAGGAGGGGTGGATACACTTGATCAGATGGTACATACATATTCAGTGAAACGCAAAACTAATAGGTGGCCTTTGGTCTATTTTTGCAATATAATTGATGTGTGTGGAGTAGCTTTATTTGTCATTTGGTTAAATATCCCTCCTGACTGGCATATTTCCAAAAACGAAGACTTCGCAAAATTTTCTTACGAGAAATTACAACAGAATTAGTACTGGGGCATATTAGACGTCGTAGTTTGAGTGGCTTGCATAAAAGTCATACTTCATTGATACAAACTACGTTGAATCGAGTACCAACCACAAGGGAGTCTTCGGCTCGAGAAGTAAGAAAACGAAAACGGTGCTATATTTGCCCATCAAAGAAAAGCAGAATGTCAACACAGTTATGTGATAAGTGTAAGCAAACAGTTTGTGGTGAACATTCAGAGAAAATACTCACGTGCACAAATTGCAAACTATACAAATAACTTTCAAATATTTTACTATCTTGTACTATTTTTAAATTATATCTTCTGACACACAATATTCTTTCTATATGTTTTAATGTTACTGTATACCTACTACATGAAATAAATAATGCACATTTTGCTATTATTTACATCAACAATGTGTACAAATGGATGTGTGCCTGTGAGGCACACCTTGGTAGAACACGTTACGATAAAACGTTGGTAGGACTAGGGTTAAAGGACGCTGACAAATTAGCAAAGGATTTCACACTCCATGATTTTGTTATTATTTTAGGTGGTACAAATGACATCCTTCGAAATAAAAGAATATCTGTTAGTAGTTTGAAAAAAAAAATTTAACCAATTATTACACACCAATGTAATACTACTTACTGTCCCATATTTTAAGACCAATAGATTAAATCGCTTTAATGATAGTATTTATAATTTGAATAAGCAATTATTTAAGTATTGTAATAGTAACGTATTCGCTGGTAGTAATAACATCTCCTGTGTTGACGTAAATTACCTTTTCGATGAAAATTCATATGCTAGTAAGAGTATTCATATGTCAAACACGCAAAAGAATATAGTCTGGAATTATTTACATGGTATAATAACTGATTATGGATATTTCACAGATATTCGATCGGAGGTTCATAATCCAAACTTGATTGTGATTGACGCCATGAGCCAATCTAACTATTTTTAGCAAAAGTTTAGTCAACGCTAACAAGCAACCCCCTCAGCCTCAGAGTAGTTTACAATTTATTAAAGTTTTCCATCTCAATGTACAAGGTATGTGATAATATGTCCAAGTGCGATTTTATTTGTATTAGTGAGCACTGGCTTCGTAATGATGAACTGAGTCATTTTGGAAAACTTGGAAAGTGGTCGTTAACTACTTCATTTGCACGTATACGTGGTGGGGTTTTAATTTTAAGTAGAAGTGATCTTCAATGTTGTATTTTGAAATATGTAAATGAGTTGTCTGTGGAGATGCATTGCGAGCTGTCAGCGCTGTATTGTAAGTCTTTTGATGTTGTGATTGTCTATTTTTACAGATCTCCATCAGGAGATTTCAATTTGTTTTGCTCGCTGATTTCTGAGACATTGCATAGATTGAGTAACTTCAATCAAATTGTTGTTTGCGGTGACTTTAACGTCAAATTTGGCACATCTGACAATGCTGTACAATGCGGTAACATTATGTGACCTGTTTAGTTAATATGTCTGGATGTCTAACAACTGTCTGGATAACATATTTATCAACTTTTCTCTGAATCTCTGCGAACCAAAAATCTGTAACACATACTTATCCAATCATTATGCCCAAACTATCATTCTGCCTATTCACCCTGGAAACCGTATAAAACACACTTGTAGCGTAACGCGACCAATTACTACTACTGGCAGTATGAATTTTTTAAATAGATTCTCTAATTGCAACTGGGCATTCTTGGACGATAGTTCATTGGATGCCAATGATAAATTCAAACTTTTTCACAATTGCTTTCTTAAATGCTTCACTACTAGTTATCCTGAACGACAATGTACAGTTAGAACTAATGATAATAGTATCGTCTGGTTTAATGATTCCTTGAGAAAAATTAGACTGAATTTTCAGTTTGTCTCGGAGCTTTATAAAAAGCGTAAGACTCCTGACTTGCTGACTCTAAAAAGGAGAATTAGATTAGAATATAGAGCTGTAGTCTAATGTATTGAATAAACATTTTGTGGAGTTACCTGTAAACATAGTTAATTCATTGCCAACTCAGGATGATACGAAATTGAATATGTGCTATATAAACCATATTCAAAGGCGAACTTTACTCTGAATGACGTGTCATACATCGAAATGCGTCAACTACTTAAAGGCTTGAGAAATAGTAATTCTAAGGATGTATATGGTATTTCACCTAATTTTGTCAAAAAAAAACATCAGCTTTTATGTGTCCCCCTTAACTAAGCTGGTAATTTCTGCTTTTTCCTTGTCTCAATTTCTGGATTTTTTTAAATGTGCATCTGTTGTCCCTGTTTTCAAGGGAGGTGATTCTATGGATGTTGACTGTTATCGCCCAATTAGCATGCTGCCTACCTTCTCAAAGATTTTTGAACGCGCCTTGTACAACCGCATATATGATTATGTAGAGCGTAACAATATGTTGTACATGAACCAATTTGGTTTCCGTAAAGGTTTTGGGACGAAAGATGCAGCAGTAAAGTTTGTAAAGGCATGTTTAAGTACCTTTGAGGCGGGGGAGCATTGTGTGGTCATATTCCTGGACCTCTCTCGAGCGATTGATTGCGTCTCCCATTCTATTTTACTACATACACTTGATCACATTTACAATTTTGATCTCCGCAGTCTCGGACTCATTAAATCATACTTATCAAATAGAAATCAACGTGTTAATTGTAACCACATGATGTCTGATACTTTACCGGTAGAACGAGGCGTCCCGCAAGGCTCAATATTGGGTCCACTATTGTTTTTGCTCTTTTTTTAATGATTTTCCGTTTTAAATCGGTAACCGAGTGAACTGCTATCTTTATGCAGATGACGCCACCCTATTAATTAGGGGCCGCAATATTGATGATGTGTTTGATCTATCGGATATTGTACTTGATAGGGTACGTAGTTGGACTGTTTCTATCGAACTGTCACTAAACGAAACAGTTAAAATGACCTTTAGTCTTCGAAACTCATATGTTCTAACCAATAACGGCACAAATTATCCATTGGGGGAAAAATAAGTCGTAATATTTATGCATTAAGACGTTTGATGAGTACTTTGTTGCTGAATGTAGCCAAGATGGCGTATCACTCACTGGCTACCTACTGCATTTTAGTGGGGGGATATAGCCCACACTAAAATGCTAAAAACACTAAAATATGATAGTGTGCATATTCAAGGAAATAGCCCTTCTTCTAGTGTGCTTATCTTTAGACTTCAGCGACATGCCATACGCATCCTTAGCAACGTGAGATATCGAGATGACTCCCGATATCTTTTTACTAGATTTAATATTCTTACGATTCCTTCCGAGTTTATATTGGAATCGATACTGTATGCAAACAAAAATAAGTCAGTATATCAAGTCCAATCTATGATGCATAAATACGGAACAGGGATAGGCATAACCTCAGGCCGAAACGTTGTCGTTTGAAAGTGTTACAACGGGGACCGGAAGTCTTGTCCCGACAGTTGTTCAACCGGTTGCCGCTTAACGCTAGGAATTTGTCGAAAGCAGCGCTGAAAGACCGCCTTAAACCTTTCCTGATGCGCAATGCATTTTATAGCGTTCAGGAACTGTTGGATGTTAGGTGCGCTATTTAAGTGTATTGTATTTGCTGTGTAATCCGTTATATTGTAAAACCATCGACGAGTGTAAAAAATCTCAGGATTTTGTAAGCACAATAAAGTTATTATTATTATTAACGATCGGACTCCCTTCCATCATGATCTCTATAGGAAGATCAAAACTGAATTAAATACTAGAAGTGAATCTGGTGAGAGAGATTTAATCTTGAAGTACATACGTGGTATTCCTACTATTATCAAGGCGTCGGAAAACTAATATAGCTCAACAAAGTGTCTCCGTGTGTGAATGTTTATTACCAGAATGTTAATGGTCTTAGGAGTAAGATCAATGAATTTTATGTTAATTGTTCTGTGATAATTTGTGATTTTAATTGTACTGAACTGTGATAACCGTCTGTTGGAGTTGATACTAACTAATACTGAACATCAGCTTGAACTATTTCATGAAGATTTACCCTTTCTTCGTGAGGATCAATATCACCCTGCCTTGGGAATTAATATGAATTTATCAATGGCAAATGCTAGCCTTACGAATTTTCCGTCTGTGGAAAGTAGTTATGATTTCAGAAGAGCTAACTCTCCTGAATGTTACTGATTTGAATCTGAATGAATGATTTGTTACTTAATTTAGATTGGTCTTTTTTGATTGTACATGTTGTTGCTGATGATGCATTACAAGCTTTTTACACAAAGATTTATGAAATCTTCAATATATGTGTCCCAAAAAGGAGGGCTAAGAATTCATTTTATCCTGTATGGTACACGTCTCAGGTCAAGCGACTCTTGAAGTTGAAAAGGTATTATAGGAGGTGGAAGGGAAATGGTAGTGCTTATAATCAATCTGATTCTAGGTGATTTAGATGTTTGTCTAAACAGAAGATTTCTGATGCGTATTTGTTATTGACCAACAACGCCGAACGGTCACTTAGCACATGGATTACAATTCATATGAATTTTGGAATTATGTCAGACAGAAATCAACTAATTCACGGATTCCAGGTAAAATGACGTGTGATCAATCTACCTACACAGATCCTGTTCAAATAGTCAATGGTTTTGCTGATCAATTTTCTAAAGTATACGACACTGTCTTTATGGTTGATGTTACTAAAGAATATGTTCTTAATTTACTAAAAGGTGACCTAACAAATTTATAATTGTTGATGATGATTTGCTTACATTCTTCATTCGTTACTGTTGTGCCATATTTGCCACTCCACTTCACTTTATAATCAACTTATGCTTATCCACTTGATCTTTTCCGAAACTTTGGAAACGTTACTGTGTTGTCCCTGTACGTTTATCAAACTTTGCAAAGATATTGGAACAAATCATGTACTCGATGGTATATCCTCAAGTTCAATCATCTATATCACCCTAGAAACATGAGTTTGTTAAACGACGTTCAACGATTACCTATCTTATTTGTCTTTCTGCTTGGATGGCGCATATCCTGTTCGTGGAATAAATTATGCATCCGTGCTACTTCGTCACAATTTCTCTTCATTTGACGTGCAGCGTGATGACCAGACGGCCAGCTAACTCGTTAGTCCAGACGATGTGTGCATTGATAAACGCAAACAGTGAAATGGATATTCCTTTTGTGTGGCAATGATGGGTTTAATGTTGTGTAATGTGGTTCTAAGTATATCCTGACATGATTATTATTTTCTTATTTTCATTTACATTTATTTTCTTTATATTTTGTCACATGTGATATTTTTTTTAGTTATGTAATTTTGTCCTGTAATTGTACTTTACAATAAAGTGAATTATTATTATTACTCTCAAAGAATCCATCAAGAAATTAACATTGCTCATTATCGGTAGCTCTGCTTTTATCAATTCTCGATTTTCCTTCATCATGTTTGATGAGTCTCATGTCCAAGACGCTCTTGTAAAACCGCACTTTACATGTATCGGTTCTGATGATGTTAATGACGCTCTTATATTAGACATCTTAGACAACTCTACAACTGCTTCATGTCTTTAATTTCTCCATAAAGTCTTCAACCTTTCCTACAATTTGAAAACAGACCTGCGTTTTACCCCTTCCTAAGGTTAGGTGCCCTACTAGCCTAAGTAATTTTCGGTTAATATCGATACCTTCTGTATTATCTCAGGCTTGGTGTAACATAAACGCTTAAATGCTTGGTGTACAATTAAGTACAGGATTACCTTGATGAACATAAGCTAATTACAGACTATCTGGTATCTGGCCAGGCCACAGTACGACATCGGCACTCCTTAAGGTTACTGATGATATTAAGTGTGGCTGTGACGATCGACTAAAAACCTTATAAGTTCTGCTAGACTGCAGCAAAAGCATTTGATGCTGTGAATCATAGTTAACTGGTGTCGTCTCTATCTGCTATTGGCTTTGCCTCTGAGTAGCATCCGTAACAAATTAGAAAGATTGCATAAAATTTGCCTAAGCCTTATTTTTGACCTGGGTAAATACGACCATGGTACGCAGCATCGTGATCACCTTCAAATGTTGATAGTCGCGAAACGCAGATCCTTTTGTATACTGACTACATTGCATAAAATATTTTTATCTCAGACCCCAGTATACTTGTACACAAAGTCAATTTATATCGTGTTGCGGTCTGCCTACTAAAGTACAGTCCGATGACGTTATTATTAATTCCCATTAATTTGTCAACAGTAACTGAACAGTTATTAAGGCTTCTTGAACAATTATCAAGGTCGTGCGTTAACAGTATCTACGTTTTTAATAGCATTTAAGTACATTGCAACAATTAAGCATTCTGCTAACTGCAATTGATCCTCTGTGACCTATATCCGTTTTTTATAAACAGTATTTATCTATATGGTAAGTATACAACCTAGTGATAAAAGTAAATAGTCTTCTGCCAAAAGAATTTTATCCTCTGTGATTTATATCCAGTCTTTTATAAGCAACATAGTATATGCACATAGTAAGCAATAAGCTTCCTTCCAACGGTATTTAATCTTTTGGCAACGGTGTTTCATCCTCTGTAATCTATATCCATTTTCTATAAACAGTATTAATATGCCAAAGGTATATATAATAGTCTTCTGCCAACTAAATTTCATCCTCTGTGATATATATTCAGTCTTTTTAAGCAATATCTATGTATTTAGCAAGTATTAATCTATCTTACAGCGCTATCTAATCTTTTACCAACAATTTTTAATCTCGGTATTAAAATCCGGTTCCAATAAATATTGGGTATATATTACCGAGATTAAAAATTGTTGGCAAAAGATTAGATAGCGCTGTAATATGCTCTTCTATATGTAGTATTTATCTATATGGTAACTATTAAACCATCTGCTAATGTATTAATAGTTGTTTTAATAGTTTAATAGTGTACTTTGTTGACAGTATCTGGGCTTCTATAAGCAGTATTTATGCCTATGACTAACTATTAAGCCTTTTCACATCAGGATTCGCCTTTTTGCCAAGTATTTAATCCTTTGTTAGCAGCATCAAGTCCTCTGAAAGCATAATAAACAGTATTTACATACATAGTTAGTTTTAGATTTCTGCCAACGATATATAGCTTTCTAACAAAAATTTTTGCAAATTTGTATTCAGTATCCAATCTACGTCTAACAGCAATTATTAAATGGGCAATATTTAATTCGCTAAAAGTATAAGTATAATATTTAATCTCCCTTCCCAACTTCTTTTATCAGCAGAACGAATAGGCTCCGATTTAAAGAAAAAATACGTATGGGTGCTAAGTGCTGAAAAAAGGATGATTAATAGACTCAAACGACGAATGACGCTTAACCAAAGAATAGTATGTATCAAGTCTGAAAAAAGTACTCTCCAAAAGAGTGCTTTTAGAAGCAGATTCTGTAGAAGTTCTGTAAAACTAATGTCAAATCATCTGAAAGAATTTTAAGTCTTCTTGAGTCAGCATCACATTATCTAAAAGCAATATCAAGTCTTCTCGATGTATTTGAAGTCTTCTGGAAGCAGATATAGTCTTCTAAGAGCAGTATCAATTCTTGTAGAAGCATTGCTAAGTCTACTGGAAATATTCTGGAAGCAGATACATTATATATCATACATTATATACACATTATATACATTATATATACATAATATCTCATAGTTACGGTTAGGTGGTACTCACAGTAACCGCATAAATCGAAAATTGTGTAAGTCGACAATCAATATATACATAGAATTTTTTATAACAAGCTAATAACTATTTAGTATATATTTTCAAACCCTTGTAATTGTTATATGTTTTTCCACTTGGGCTGGATCAAAACTGACCTCTTTACCTCTTCACTTATATCATTTTGATCACGCATTTCCATAAATTCGTTGTTATGAGAATTCAGTAGCTTATGAATATCGTTCCTGTCAACATCCATATCTAATTCTGTCGCAAGATCTATTATTTCTTCTATTGCGTTTTCAAGAAAATCTACGTCGGCTATTACTTCCATGAAAAGAATGAACATTCCAAACATTATTCAATGTTTTCTTTGAAACTTCACATATTTTGATCGTTCTGTCTCATAACATTGTTCAAGTACGCAAATTGCAAATTAAAGTCGGGTGTAATAAGCCTTAAATGTTTTAATGACTCCTTAGTCCATTGATTGAAGCAGGCTAGTTTATTATTTGATGGCAAAAAGATAATCTTAACATATGGGCTAAAATCATGTAGAACAGTTGGTGGATGAGTAGGAGCATTGTCATTATTACCTTGAAAGGAATGGGCATTTAACCTCAGGAATAATGTTGCAATCAATCCAGTTTTCAAATATAGACGCGGTCATCCAAAATTGGATTTCCAATTATGAGCAAGCCAGATTTGCACCTATTTTTAAGAAGATTTAACTTGCAGTCATCAGCTGCATTCGCATCAACCATCACGGTCAAACGGTCTTTAGATGCTTTGGGCTAGTTCTGGCAGCTAGTCCCCTATTTTTTGATTTTTGAAGTTTTCTTGTATTGCCCCGATGGCGCCACGTAGTTAGAAAAACTGGAAGCGGATATAATCTACTAGGAGCAGTAATCTGGAACCAATATCAAGCCTTCTAAAAGCAATATCAAGTTTTCTGGAAGCAGATATAGTCTTCTAGGTGACAATATCAAGTCTCCTGGAACCATTTGAAATCTTCTAGAGGCTGTATCAAGTCTTGTAGAAACGTGCCAAGTCTACTTGTAGCATTTTAAGTCTTTCAGAGGCAGTATCACATCAAGTGTTCTAGAAGCAGATAGAGTCTTCTAAGAGTAATATAAAACCTTATAAAAACAATATCAAGTTTTCTGCATGAAGATATAGTCTTCTAGGAGCAGTATCAAATCTTCTGGTTGCAACATCTAGTCTTCTGGAAACATTTCAATCCTTCTAGATGCAGTAGCAAGTCTTGTAGAGGTAGTGTCAAGTCTACTGAAAGCATTTTAAGTCTTATTGAAGCAATATCCCATCATCTAGAAGCAATATTAAGTATTCTGGAAGCAGATATAGTAAGAGCAGTATTAAGTCTTCTGGATGCCATCATCACCAGTATCAAGTTTTATAGAAGCTATATCAAGTTTTCTGGAAACATTTATGTCTCTCGGAAGCAGGATCACGATATCTAGAAGCAATATCACGCCTTCTGGAAGCAGACATAGTCTACTAGGAGCAGTATCAAGTATTCTGGAACCAACATCAAGCCTTTTAGAAGCAATATCAAGTTCTCTGGAAGCAGATATATTCTTCTATGAGCAGTATCAAGTCCTCTAAATGCAATATCAAGTCTTCTGGAAGCATTTCAAATCTGCTCGAAACAGTGTCAAATCCTGTAGAAAAAGTGTCAAGTCTACTGAAAGCCTGTTAAGTCTTCTTGAAGCAGTATCACAACATCTAGGAGCAATATCAAGTCTTCTGGATGTATTTTAAGACTTCCGGAAGCAGGACCACGACATCTAGAATCAACATCACACCTTCTGGAAGCAGATATGGTCTTCTAGATGTAGTATCAAGCCTCCTAGCAGCAGTATCAAGTCTCAATTTAACATAGGTTCCAAAAACCGTTCACAGCAGACGCTGGTACTGAATTAGGAAAAAATCTCATTTGCATATTAAATAGTATTCATTTATATGGGTTTTTGTGCACCTAGTACACCTATGTATCCGGTAAATACTTCTAAACTGATAATCTAACTGATAAAGTTTAGAACTTTTATGCTACCTCTTTGGATATACCGGGTGATTCAGACCCGTACCAGGGATTTTTCTCAAAAAGGGGATTACCTAAGAGATTGCAATAAAAAATATGAAGAGTATGTGGAGAATTCAATGCACCAGTTTTTATCACGGTGGTAACACCGGAATTTGGTAATAATAACACCATCTTAAAAATATCTTAAGTTATGACATAAAAGTTGTCATTAGATCATTTAATTCTTGGTATGGGTGGTCTGAATCACCTAGTACATCATTGACCAAAAGATTAAGTATTGCTGCAAAAATTTGATTTTTTTTGCTAACGATTTTGGTAACTGATGACGCCCTCAACAATAAACAAATTAAAACAACTTCCTCATATCGACATATTTATTAAAAATTAAATTAACCCCAAACGAAACGATTTTACAATCCTACAGCGACAGCGTGCGCCTTAAACAATTCCTCTTTGGCTTCTTGATTTTCGGGCGTATCTTCAGCAAAAGTCAAATGTCCGGCTGATAAAACCGCACGAACGGCGTTAAGGTACTCGGCCGGATTAATGGGAGTCTCCAAATCGTCTTCGGCTGTCTCTTGAAAAGCGGGATCGGCCTGGATCGCATTGAAAACTTTCGCGTGCTGGTTGATAGCTTGAACGTTTTCGGGAAGCTCTTGAACCGGCACCGGTATATCGGCGCTGTGGGCAATAAATCCTTGCTCGCCAGCTTCGTAATTAACCTGATGATCGTGCCCGTCAAGATCGACGTAGGTAAAGCTTCCTTTTAACGAACCATCAGCATTTCGTTCTTCGATTTTTGTTTGGTCACCCAAATCGAAATCGAATTTGTAGTTTCCTAAGGTGTCTTCGGCTACGTTGACATGTTGTAGGGGAGATGATGATGATAAGGTGATAACCAAAGAGGAAATCTAAAATAATTTATAAAATTATATATATATGAATATGTGTGATTTAATTATTAATTTATACTCACGATGATGAAGGTATTCATTTTGTTGGTTCTATTGTTGTGAAGAACTGAACTGAGTTTGATGGATTATGATTTTTTTCGGGTTTATATACCGATTTTGAGCGTTATCTAACGATCTCGTAAAGTGCTTAACGTTGATGATGGCTAAAACGTTTTTCGTTGATAAGATAAGGAAAGTTGTTTTAGTAAATGCGTGTGGAATGCGGTATTATTGATTGCTCGAGGGAATAAGTTTAACTTTCACCGATGGATGGAGGTCTTCGATAATTTGTCTTTTTAATTAATATGTTAAAAAATATATTCGATAAGAAACGAAATCTATTCAAAAAGATATTTTATGCAAGCAGCGGGAGCTTCGAAAAATTCATGCTAGCAGGCAATAAATTATTCATTGCATCGAAGGGCGGGCGGAAGATGAAGAAGAAGTTCGGTTTGCTGTATTCGGTTCGATTCGTTATGAAAACGCAATAACTAGGAGAAGATGGGGAAAACCGATTGTCCGCGCTATCCCCCGGGGGCAAGTAGAAACCCAAGGCTCTTCTCTAACGAGCCCCTCACGTATTAGCGAACTCCACCGGCGGCGCCAGAAATTAGATTTCGACGCCGACGACGTCGCGACGTACTTCAGCCGTTTCGCAAACACCGGCAATTTAATCAATTTGCCAATTTAACTAATGAATGCCAGCTGCGTTTTATCTGTTTGTAGACTTTTTCAAAGCCATTTTGATGCGAACTAAGAAATTATCTATTTAACCATTAAAGAAATAAATTAATACCCATAAAAATTCTTCGTCGAGGGCATAAAGAACAAGGGGGAAAACGCCGGTCGTATAACAGTGAAAGAGAGCAGCCGGCCGAGTTTGGGAAAGTATATAGTAGTAAGAAGAGTAAAAGAAAACGAAAACCGACACGGTGGAGTAGTAAATGGCGACATAAAGCAGTCACTTCAATTAAGCTAAGATTATGTTCCCTTAAAATCCACTCGAGTGAGCGGCTCCAGAACTTTTACAAGAAGGGGGGCCCGATCGTAAATCGAACAGAACGGGCCGCCACGAGTCCCGGGCACAAAACTCTATAGTTTTCGAACACCGAATCTAAGGGGTAGTAACTTTGTTGAACGAAAAGGGCCCCCTCGGTACCTGCGAGCGCAAAAAGTTATGAGCCGTGAATCGGAGCTCGAAAATTGAAATTCTGGTCGGGGGCGATAGTTCGTCTTTCCACTGACTCCCTCGTCCCGCGTGAATTATGGGGGCGGCGCTATCGTCGTAATTCAAGATCGGTCCAAACACACACACGCGCGGATTGCGAATATTTTCATTTCGATTGATTGGATTGGATTCGCCGTCGAATCGTTCTCTCTAAACCTAAATCGCGCGGTGCGCGCCGAGATACAAATTGGAGATACTTCCGGCCCGTATGTTCTCTATAAAACCCTATCTTTATTTGCCACTAGAAAAAACAGAACCGTCCAAACTCATTTATTTTATATCGAGTTAAACGAAATGAGAAAAATGGTGGAGGCGCCGGGAAGTAAGCAATTCTTACGATTCTTCAAAATTTTTATGGATGCAGAAATGTATTTAGTACAAATAATTACTCTAAAAAGCTAAATTTATAGTCCTGTCAGGTATTGAATTGTAGTGGAATAAATAAACTTAGAATTAAGAATTGATTAGAAATAAATATAAGTTAAATAAAATAGCGTAAGTAGCATTAAGTAAAAAAGACAATGAACTTTGCTGTTTGCGAACTAAGCACTTTGATTACTGACCGATTGCTTAATTGATGAGCACGCAAAGTAAGCATTGCAATAATGTAATGAAATACTGGAAGATAGTACAATTTTACATAGTAATAAAGTTAGATGTAAAAGAGTTCTTCATGGTTTTATTAAATACAAACCTTAGCAATATATGGAATCCCTAAAGGAGTAGTTAAATTATCACTTGGCGATCCTGCCAGCCGTTTAAAATCGAAAGTTTGAAAAAGAAAATCAACAAGAATGGGTTATAATCAGTCAAAAGAAGAAAAGGAAGTAATTATAACACAAGCAGGAAACAGTGGTGGTACTACGGCAGCTAATGGAACAGTTTTTACGTTATGGGAAGATGGTACAGTACTTTTGGTATTGATGGTAATCTGTACGTTGGGATACATCATATGGAAAAAATGCGACAAAAAGATGAAAAGAAGAATAAGACGAGAAGTTGCAAGAAGTCAGGACTATGGTGTGAGTAAAAATACCTTTATAATAGTATGACAATCACAGATAATTTACAATCGTTGCTGGTAGATATTAAATCTTTCAAAACCAATATTTTAAAAGATAGTAAAGAAAGGGGAAAAATTTAGGATCTACTCAAAGACGGTTAAGTGAATTAAATAAATTTAGGGTTAGGTTAGAATCATTAAATGTCGAATTTAAGCTTAGTTCGGGGATAGACATATAATTTTAGAAATTCAGGGTATTTTAGAGGATAGGTTAAATATAAATAGTGAATCTACAGAAATAAATATGGGGGAAAGTTTTGATCTTAAAACCGCAGGTAGTTTACTGCCATTAATGGATGGAAAAGAGGAAACTACAGAACAATTAATAGATTCAATTGAGTTATATTCTGAATTGTTAAATGCAGATGGTAACAAAGTTTTAATTAATTATGTTTTGAAAACCAGACTATCTGGCAATGCTAAAGTGAGGTTAAATAAAACCTATAATTCAGTTGAGACCCTGGTAAGAGATATAAGAGAAAATTTTACAACTCGAAAATCTGCCACTACTCTACCCAATCAGCTTCATAGTTCTCGACAACACAGTAAAACAATTGATGATTTTGGTAGGGACATTGAATAGTTTCTTACTGATTTAACTTTGGCACAAGCGATGGCACAAGGAGATGATGAAAATTTACTAAGTTCGTTACGAATTGTTAATAAAAAGCTCGTATAAATTCATTTTCGAATGGGTTAAAAAATCACGAATTCCAAACAATACTTAAAGCACGAAATTGCAAAACTTTAAAAGATGCATTTAATGTTGCACTAGATGAGGATATAAATAGACCCTCTTCATCTGCTGTTTTTCAGATGAATAGTAAAGGTAATGACAATAAAAAAAATTTCGATATCCAAGACCATTTAATGGATATAACCGAAATAATCGAATAAGCAATAATTTTGTTTCATAAAATAATAATCGTGGAAATAATAATTTTAATAGCCACAATAATAATCGAGGTAATTATAATTATGCTGAATATAGAAACAGCGATCGTGGAAGTCAGAAGGGATCATATCGCAGTCGCGGTAACTTTCGAGGGCGTAGAGGAATCTTAGGTTCCTTTCGTGGAAATCATGCGTATTTTGTAGAATCTAACGCGACGGGAATTCCTGAGGTCACCAATAGGAACACAGCTAACAATGAGATAAATGAACAACGGTTTTTTCGTGAATAATAATCCAGATGAAATAGAATGTAACATAAATGGTATGAATTATGTGCATATGAGGTACGGTACAAATAATCTATTATTTCTTTTGGACACAGGCGCAACATTAAGTGTAATTTTTTCAAAATTTTTGCAAAGTAAGGAAGCATTTGATACTACTAAACAAATAGATATAAGAGGAATTGCAGGTTCAGTAAACATTCCGTTAAATATTTATGATTACAATATTACTCATGAATTCATTGTCATGACTGATATTGATTGTGGTGTGAATGGCATCATAGGATCGGATTTTTTTGAAAAATATCGTGCAACCACAGATTACGAAAAATTTTTATATTCATTTTGGATTAATTCTTGTAAAATTATGATCAGTTTAGAATCTAAAATTGACAGTTTCGTAACCATACCTCCACGTTGCGAAGTTATAAAGTATTTTTCAACTGATGTTTCGGGAGATTGCGTGATTTTGCCAAGTGAGATAACTGAAGGTGTCTTCAATGCAAGAATTATTGTTAGACCAGATTTGAACAAAATCCCAGTTAGAATTTTAAATACTGATGATAGAGAAGTTAAAATTAAAAATTTTAGACCAACAAATGTTACTTTATCAAAATTCGAATTGTTAAATTTTGAAGGTACCAATATTAATTTAAATAGAGTAAATAAACTTTTAGATTTATTTGATATAAAACATTTAGACAAACACGAGATAGATTCAATTCATAAAATCTGTTAAATATGCAGATGTTTTCTTATTAAAGGATGACACTTTGAGTGTAACGAATATAATTAAAGAAACTATTAAATTAAAGAAAGACGCACAACCAATTTATGTAAAACCTTATCGGCTACCACAAGCCCAAAAAACTGAAATTGACTCTCAAATAAATAAATTATTAAAAGACGGAATAATTGAAGAAACAAAGTCAAGTTGGTCTTCACCTTTGCTAATAGTTCCAAAGAAAAACGATAGTTAGGGAAACAAACAATGGCGAATTGTTATCGATTATAGGTTGTTAAATAAAAATATTGAAAAAAAATATTGAGGATGACAGATTTCCATTGCCTAGTATTACAGAAATTTTTGACTCTTTATCAGGCGCGTTATATTTTACACATTTGGATCTTTCTCAAGGATATTATCAAGTAGAATTGGAACCATCCAGTCGAAGTTGTACAGCTTTCACTACTAACAAAAGTCAGTTTCAAATGACTAGGCTGCCAATGGGATTAAAAACCAGCCCTAGTTCATATTCACGGGTTAAGCGAATTGCGATGTCAGGATTAAACTATGATTCATGTTTTGTTTATATGGATGATCTTATAGTGTTCGGAAATAGCCCACAACTACTTTTTGTTATGGTTTTGTAACCATAACAAAAATTTGATAAAAGTATTCAATAGACTTACGCCCGGTTTCTCGTACGTTATAGTATTGAATAGATATAGGAGTGACAGTTATTGGATCGATATCTTTTATCGAGTCGATATCGCCTATTGGTGTTCTGGTAGGAACTGATCGACAGATATTGTACACAATAGTTATCGAACGGTTTTTTACAGTTTTGTCAAAAAATCGATTACTTGTTTATTCCCGTCGATAGGTAGCGGTAAAAATTTTTGAAAAATATTTGAAATGACACCTGGACAAGCCCAGTGAAGCATTCAGTAATAAATCACAAAAAGTAACATAAACAATTAATTTCATAACAAAAATAAAAAATTGTTGAACAAGAAATTAATAATAATGAAAATTAACAAAAGAAAATCAAATAATAACGAAAATGATTTCTGAAACAATATAATTAACAAATAGGAAAACATTTTAAAGGCTCAATTACACAGAGAACAGTTGTAGGTAAATTATATTTATTAATAATTTCCAGAAATCATAAAAAATTAGATCAACTTAAATAATCTTTATCTCAAAAACGAATAAAGATTTTCTAATTTAGTTCTCACCATGCCAAAACAGACACTTACCTCTATAAATTTTGAATATATCATTAAAATATCTCAATAATTCGATTTTTGGTGATTTTTAATTAACTTGAGATAGTCATAAATGTTCACGTTGAATTTAATTATTTATATCTCAAAAACGAATAAATATTTTAAAGATCCGTTTCATCACGTGAAAATAGACACTTTCCTCTATAAATCATGAATAATTCATTAAGATATCTTAAGAATTCGATTTTTCGTGATTTTTTAAAACAAGATCACTAATTTCAAAAAAATCATAAAAGTTAGGTTAACTTAAATAATCTTTATCTCAAAAACGATTAAAGATTTTCTAATTTAGTTCTCACCATGACAAAACAAACACATACCTGTATAAATTTTGAATGTTTCATTAAAATATCTCAAGAATTCGATTTTTGGTGATTTTTAATTAACTTGAAATTAGCCATAAATGTTCACGTTGAATTTAATGATATATATCTCAAAAACGAATAAATATTTTCAAGATACGCTTTCATCACGAGAAAATAGACACGTTCATTTATAAATCATAAATAATTCATTAAGATATCTTAAGAATTCGACTTTGTGTGTTTTCTTAAAACAAGATCATTAATTTCAAAAAATCATAAAAGTTAGGTTTACTTAAATAATCTTTATCTCAAAAACGAATACAGATTTTCTAATTTAGTACTCACCATGACAAAATAGACACTTACCTCTATAAATTTTAAATATAAAACTAATATAGCACAAGAATTCGATTTTTGGTGATTTTTAATTAATTTGAGATAGCCATAAACGTTCATGTTGAATTTAATGATTTATATCTCAAAAACGAAGAAATATTTTCAAGATCCGCTTTCATCACCAAAAAATAGACACTTTCCTCTATAAATCATGAACAGTTCATTAATATATCTTAAGAATTCGATTTTTCGTGATTTTTTAAATCAAGATTATTAATTTCAAAAATCACAAACGTTAGGTTAACTTAAATAATCCTTATGTCAAAAACGAATACAGATTTTCTAATTTGGTTCTCACTATGACAGAATAGACACATACCTCTATAAATTTTGAATGTTTCATTAAAATATCTCAAGAATTCGATTTTTGGTGATTTTTAATTAACTTGAGATTAGCCATAAATGTTCACGTTGAATTTAATGATTTATATCTCAAAAATGAAGAAATATTTTCAAGAACCGGTTTCATCACGTGAAATAGACACTTTCCACTATAAATCATGAATAATTCATTAAAATGTCTTAAGAATTCGATTTTTTGTGTTTTTTTAAAACAAGATCATTAATTTCAAAAAATCATAAAAGTTAGGTTTACTTAAATAATCTTTATCTCAAAAACGAATACAGATTTTCTAATTTAGTACTCACCATGACAAAATAGACACTTACCTCTATAAATTTTAAATATAACATTAATATAGCACAAGAATTCGATTTTTGGTGATTTTTAATTAATCTGAGATAGCCATAAACGTTCACGTTGAATTTAATGATTTATATCTCAAAAACGAAGAAATATTTTCAAGATCCGCTTTCATCGCCAGAAAATAGACACTTTCCTCTATAAATCATGAACAGTTCATTAAGATATCTTAAGAATTCGATTTTTCGTGATTTTTTAAATCAAGATTATTAATTTCAAAAAATCATAAAAAATTAGGTTAACTTAAATAATCTTTATCTCAAAAACGAATAAAAGTTTTTTAATTCGGTTCGCAACATGATAAAATGTTATCATTATAATGAATCATCATAGGTGAGTTTTGTTAATATCTAGAATTTTTGGAATATGGGTGTTCGGATGAACTCGAAATTGATAAAATCGACCTTAATTCTTTGGAGATACAATTCTGTGAGAAGATATTCGAATTTTGCCTAATACATGTAATTATATTTTTGCCAAATTGTATCTTTGTTCCAGGATTTCTTGTTTCTTCCCGTGTTAGAAAGCAATCATAACGCAGAAGTCCTAACATGCCAATGAATTTATTGAGAAACATTTCCTCCCACAGATAGTCCTTGTTTTAGAGTAATACCCGAAAACGTTCAGTAATTAGTAAAATCCCAAAAAATTCCTTCAATTCAAATAACGGGATTCATTAATATTTTCCCCAATTCCTTCTTCAAATATAGCAACATTTCGAATGCAGATATTGTATAAAACTACACATGCAGAAATTGATGTAAAAGTAAATCGTCTTACGTTTTAATCGCATTCTCATCGATAGGCAAGGAAATCTCCTTTTTAAAATTTCAAAATAATGCACAATGTTTAATCACGTAAATATTTATGTAAATATATTTTAGAAAATAGAAACTTTCACTTTTGACATACGTCACTGTCGTTAATCATACTTATCGAGTATAGGTAGTATCTTATAATAATAAGTACTTGTTGCATACGATATAGTTATCGATTCCATATCGGTCCGATATCTCCTATTGGCCCTTTCAGAAACCCACTTGACGGATATCGCTCGAGTTATCGGTCAACAGCACAATATCGGTTCAATATGGACATGTGAATACGTACGAGAAACCGGCCATTAGAGCAGTAAATTTAAAGTTAAATCCAATCGAGTGTCAATTTTTAGAAAAAGAAATGCTATATTTAGGTCAGATTATTTCTTCAGACGGAATTTCACCAGACCCCGCTAAAGTAAATACAATAACAAATTACCCAACACCAAAGAATGCTGACGAATGTAAACGTTTTGTAGCAATCGTAAACTATTATCGTAGGTTTATTGAAAATTTTGCTGAAATTGCATATCCGTTGCATAAATTATGCCGGAAATCTATACAATTTCGATGGGATGAATCTTGCCAAAAATCTTTTAAAATCCTTAAAAATTCAGTAATAAACCCACCAGTTTTACAATATCCTAATTTTTCAGAAAGAAACAAGTTTATTCTTAAAACTGATGCTTCTGGTTATGCATAAAGCGGAAATTAATTATCCAGTCATTGAAAAAAAAACTTTTAGCAATTGTGTAAAATAGCAACTGTGGCCATACTTGTACGGTAGAAAATTTCAATAATATACCGATCATAAACCATTGTTATATTTGTTCGGTATGACAAACCCTTCTTCGAGATTAACTAAATTTAGGTTAGTATTAGAGGAATTTGATTTTTCTGTGCACTATATAAAGGGAAAAGATAATTCGGTAGCGGACGCGTTATCAAGAATTACTCTTGGCTCTACAGATTTAAAAAAGATGTCAGACGATCTCTTCGTGACAACTCGTGCACAACAAAAATTAAAAAACTTTTAATCTGTGGTATGCTCCGGCAATGATATCGATAAATGGACTGGCCGGCCATCCAGGTATTGTTGAACTGCTTAAGTGTCCTATAGGTTCAGTCGAATTAAAAAATTTAACCGATGATGACGTACTAAAGTTTAATAATATGGATATAATTAATTACAATGAAATATTTTATGATAAAAAGCATCAAATAATTTATATAAATGTAAGTTGTCGATCAATTTTAGCCCTAGACGCAAAGCTGAGACACTTAGAAGCTATATGCATTAAAAATGATATTTCGCAACT
Source organism: Onthophagus sagittarius (assembly GCA_036711965.1). NCBI lineage: Eukaryota > Metazoa > Arthropoda > Insecta > Coleoptera > Scarabaeidae > Onthophagus > Onthophagus sagittarius. Next base: position 24,721,807 of record JASERS010000005.1, read on the forward strand.
GTGTATATTTAAATGTAAAGAAAATGATTATTTAATTGAAAATTTAATTTAAACTTACAAAGTAAAGAAACCCGTCAATTAATTTTGAATGAATTTCATATTTTACCTACGGGAGGTCACGCTGGCATTAATCGTGTGTTTAACAATATTAAGCGATATTACTGTTGGAACAATTTAAAAAATGATGTAACGAAATTCGTAAATAAATATGATGAATGTCAACTGTACAAACATTCGAGATCTCATAAAGAACCGTTAACACTCACCACTACCGCATCATCAGCTTTCAAAAAAATTTTTTTAGATTTGGTAGGTCCTTTGAATCAAGACAATGAAGACTATAGGTACATTTTAACCGTTCAATGTGAGCTTACTAAATTCGTAGGTGCATATCCTATTAAAAACAAAGAGGTCAAAACTGTAGCAAAATCTTTTGTTCAAAATTTCATATTACAATACAGTATTCCACAAGAAATTATTACAGATCAAGGTACTGAGTTTTTGACGTGTGTTTTTAAAGAATCAGCAAAGGTTTTAATTATAAAGCAATTACAATCATGTGCTTATCACCATGAGACTTTGGGATCTTTGGAGAACACACATAAAAATTTGGGGATGTATTTACGAATTCAACCTTCTAAATTTCAAAATACTTGGAGTGCATTGGTTCCGTTTTGGTAATTTGCTTTTAATAACACAGTGCATTCAGAAACAAAATATACACCATTTGAATTAGTATTTGGAAAAACATGTAAATTGCCAACTAGTTTGATTAATAACAATCAGCCAGTATATAATTTTGACGATTACAATCACGAATTGAGATTTAGAATTAAATCTGCATTAGACGATGCAAGAATGAATTTAATTCAATCTAGAACTAAAAGAAAATGTAGATTAGATAGATACTGTAAGAAAATTAACTTTAAATTTAATGATAGGGTATTATTAAAAACCGTAACTACCAACAAATTAGAAGCTATTTATAAAGGGCCATTTAAGGTGATCAAAGATAAATTTCCTAATATAGTTATAAAAATTGACAATAAATTAGTGACTGTGCATAAAAATAGAGTGAAAAAATATAGTGCATAGCAAAATGAGACTTATGTGTAATATTAAGGAAATTTTAATTATAATAATTTGTAAGGAAAAGCAGATATGTAGTGGAATAAATAAACTTATAACCGAAAATTTAAAATATTAAGATGTTATAATTTTCTTTTAGAAAAAGGGAGATGTGGAATAAATAAACTTAGAATTAAAAATTGATTAGAAATAAATATAAGTTAAATAAAATAGCGTAAGTAGCATTAAGTAAAAAAGGCAATGAGCTTTGCTGTTTGTGAACTAAGCACTTTGGTTACTGACCGATTGCGTAATTGATGAGCACGCAAAGTAAGCATTGCAATAATGTAGTGAAATACTGGAAGACAGCACAATTTTACATAGTAATAAAGTTAGATGTCAAAAAGAGTTCTTCATGGTTTTATTAAATACAAACCTTACCAATACATGGAATCCCTAAAAGAGTAGTTAAATTATCGCAGAATTCGCCATTTTTTAAGTATAAAATGAAAATTACTAGATGCATCAAAATGGATGGTTTTGATTAAAAAATTTGTCAGTACGTAAATTCAATAAGAGGTAGAGTGAAATATTGTGCATAAAACTATTTCATAATAAAAATAAAAAGTTAAATCCATCATGTTTGAGGGCATTGGATTCGCCATTATTTAAATATAAAGCAAACATCACTAGATGTATCAATATTAATAATTTTGATACTCAAATCTGTCAGTATTCAACATCTAAAATAGATAGAATTAAATCTTGTGAATAAAAATTGTTCATAATGAAGCTAAAATGTTAAATCCATAATCCTTTCAGGTACTGGATTCGTGTTTTTTTAGATATAAAATTAAAATCACTAGATGTATCAAAATAAATGGTTTTGATTGCAAAATCTGTCAGTGATCGAAATCTAAAAAAGGTATAGTTAAATATTTTGCTCATAAATTGTCTATTATGAACATAAGAAGTTAAAGTCACAATCCGTGCAGTCATTGATTTCGCAATTTTTGAGGTATGAAGTAAAATGCTTTGTAGTAAAACGTTATGTAAACAAAATGTTCAAAATAAAGAAACATTTCTAAAAATTCAGAAATGAAATTTCTATAAAGTGTTCTTTTTTACTTCAAGACCATAACAATTCCAGCTTTGTTCAAAATTTCTAAATTTAAAATTTAAAACTGTATATTATGATAAAAAAAATCTACTTAAAAGCAACTCTTTAAAAAAAGTATTTTGTTTCTAAGTGGTACACAAAACAAGTTTCCTGAAATTGTTTTAAAGTTTGTTTTTTGATCATTTTCTAAGAAAATGAGAAAGAAAATGTCTTGAGGAAAGTAGAGTGTGTAGAATAACACGGCGGCAGTCGTCATTCCGAGAACTTAATTGAACCGTCCGGCGGCAATTTGCGCTCGCCCTCTCCTTATTGTGGCGGTAATTAACTTTCGTTTTGTTTTTTAACTGCTTTTTTAATTGGATACGAATTGCAGCGCGCCGCGCGGCATCTCGCAGCTTCCGGTATTCAATTTATATATCGCGCCAGGAAAACAGAGTAATTGAAATTTACTGTGTAACAACTTTTTGTGCGACGTCGACGCCCGCGGCCTTCAACTCTAACCGTCGGCTTCGGCGTCAGCGTCGTTTTCCGGTCATCGTGTTTTTTTTTAATTAAATCGTTCCGCATTTCCGCCATTCCGATGTCTGTATACTTGAACTAGAACTCTCGCAAGCTTTTCGGGTTTCCCCCGTTTATGGCCGGCGTAAAGTCAGGAATTTATAGCTTATAAATTTCATTCGAATCGGACAACTTTTATTTTTAAACTATATTTTTCGATATTATTTGTTTTTTCGACGTATATTTATTAAAATATTTTAAATGCCTTAAATATCGTAGCACACTTTCATATTCGTTCTGATGTCCATTTGATTGTATTCATATTCAATCAGTTCCATTTCAAGATATAACTCGGTTACTAATTCCTAATATTTAGGTCAATAAGAAAAACAAAAAGGAATTTTTAGATAACTTGTATATGAAAATGAATGTTGAATCTTCCTCTTTCAAATGATATATAACTCGTTGTTTCAAATCGATTCCACTTAAGAAATGTTAAAAAATGATGTTTTTTGAAATGTTTTTGACATTTTAGTATAATCATGAAAATATGATAAAATTTGAGATAGATCGTGGAGGTTTTCTTCTTGAAAATGAAGAAATGATTTGCATACGAAATTGAAGGTTGAATCTTCTTTCAAATGAGATATACTTCGTTGATTCAATTTGAAATCGATTCCAACTAAGAAATATTAAAGAATTATATGTTTTTGATGTTTTAATAAAATCATGAAAAGGGTGATAAGATTTGAATGATTGTGGACCTTTTATTTTTAAAATGAACAAATGACTTGTATATTACATTGGATGGAACCTTCCTATTTCAAATTATGCATAACTCGTTGTTTCAATTTAAAATCGATTCCATCTAAGAAACGTTAAAACATTATGTGTTTTAGACGTTTCACTAGAATCACGAAAAAAATGACACAATTTAAATGATTGTAGATCTATTATTTTGTAAACTGAAGAAATAACTTGTATATCAAATTGAAAGTTGAATCTTCGGCTTTTAAATGATGTACAACTCACGAACGTTTTAACAGAAAATGTGACGTTAATGTGAAGAATATTAGTCATTGTTCATCATTGTTTTTCATCAACTAATGCCTTAATGTTAAACATCCATCCAAAAATCATAGCCAAAAATCTACACACAACCTTTAAACCAACCCATAAGTCTTTAAATCATTATAGGAATCACTATAGTTTAATTACCATAATAATTATATGAAACATTCCATCTTCGTTATCACTTTTTAATATCATTTAAGTTTTTGATGTACTAGCTCTCTCCTTGTTTCTACATCAGAACCTAGCCACTAATTTCTTCCCATCTATCTACGTAAAGCATGGAATAAAAAATCATAAATTGACAAACATAAAGTTGAAAGCTGTCGAAAAACACTGTGAGATTACAATTAGGTATTTTCCAACTATAAATCTGGTCTTAGATTGTGCCTATAGATTCCTCAGGTATATTTTAACAAATTTGTTAATACTGTAGAAGATATTTTGATTGAGGTTATTAAACAAACAAGTCAAAAACCTGTGGCTCTTCCTTTGGCTATTCTGTGGGGAGATATAAATATAAACCTGCTGATCAGCAAGAGATAGTTACAGAGAAATGTTTTAAAGGAAGTATATCTGAGCTATGGTCTTAAGCAAAATATAATCGAATCAACTAGAATTATCGCTACTTCAAATACTTGGATTGATGTGGTAGTTTCCAACAATCAACTCGAGTTAATAGACGTGAGTGTGTACCCAAATGTGCTTTTCGATCACACTTATCAAATCATAAACATAAACAATAAATACACTACACAATGTATAAATAAAATAAGGCTATTTAATAATAGTAACATGGCATTCTTTAGAGAACCATTGTCACAGGAATCTTAGGCTGATGTTTACCATGATCAAAATCCAAGTAAGAAGTTTGATAAGATTTTGCAAATCTTGTTGTACAATTTTGATACCTGTTTTCTCATCATACAGATTACAGCTAAAAACAAGATCAGATACACCAACAATTATTGTAATAATTACCTATATCAAATAAAAAAAACATTAAATCTTATACAGGAGACCTACCACCAAAGGAAAGACAGAGACTTCAAAGGAATATTCAATAGCTATAAAAAAAATCTATATTTGTCAACTTGAACTACTAAAGCGGAATAAGGATTCCACCTTTAGTAGACAGAAACTTTTAAAAACAAAGACTTTTACCTCTGATACTTTATCTCCCGATGCCTTTCATAACTTTTTGCCGATACGCCTGTATCCTTGGTAAACAACCTATCTACACCGACTTCCTTCTACATATTTGCTCCTTGTCCTGAAGAAATACTAAGTATAATAAACTGCACCCTAAAAAATAACTAATCCTTTTGGAATAAGTGTGGATCTTCTTAAGAAAGTATCTGATATCGCTGAACCCCTGTGCGATATAATTAATGCAATTTTTAGCGAGGAAATATTTCCCAAGCAAATAAAGCTTGCGAGAATGGTTTCGGTATTTAAGAGTAATCATAAAAATTCAAACAATTATCGACCTATTGCTGTACTCCCCGCATTTTCTAAGGCGGTGGAAAAGATCTCAGCTTTACGGACAATAAAATTCTAAAAAAAAACAGCTACATCACAAAAAAAACAGCATATTTCTTCGATCTCACTAAGCCGTTTGATTGCATGACCCATTCTATATTTTTAAACAAAATTAAGTATTATGGGTTTTATGGTTTCGTTCTCCAATTCATCAAATCCTATAAGGTCAAAATCTATAAGGTCGAAGTCAGTATGTGGAATGGAATGGAATGAAGGGTAGTTATAGAAGGTTACATATGGGGGTTGACTCTGCTTTTTGCTGACGATGCAGTTTCAATTGTAACGGGGAAAACACTTAATGAGATATTTACAAAAAAAACGGAAGCAATAAACAATATCGAAAATTTGTTCATCAGTAACGGAGTGGTATCAAATACAGAAAAAGATCTGAACTTACGTTGAAAAGTCGTGTTGAGCAACTTTGGGTTAAGTTAAGTAAACAAGTCATTATGGGAGTAGATTAAGCGAGGCTGGTCTACTTTGCCTTATTTTATTCAACAATTTATGGACTTAAAGTTTGGGAATGACATATAAAAACTCCTTGAGAACGATGAATATTTTTTTACTTTAATAATAAGATCAGTGCAACATGTTTCGAAATTGACAATTTCTTGAAATTTGAAAATTGAAAATTAAATTAGGTATATTCGGGGTGGTCCATCTGCGATGTAAGAAAATTTGAGGTGGCCTGGAAAACGTTCGATTTAGAGAAATCATATGCTGGAAAAGTAAACCGGTGTGGAGCGGAGGCTTTAAATGAATTTTAACAAGAATTATTAAGATCTGTTGTGTCATTCAAAAGTATGTTGTTGTGATTATTTAAGTATATAATATTATTTTATATAATATATAATTGAATAATATATAATTCCTTTAAAAGGTCCACTTCTCTCGACTCTCTCACATTTAATAGCAGTTTAACATCTTTAAATTCTATTTCATGTTTATGATCTTTGATATGTTTATAAACTGCGGAAGAGGATTTGTTCTGGTACTCCTTGAAACGTTTTCTAATATTGCGTCCAGTCTAAGCGATATAAATATTATCACACTCCGGACATTTGATATCATAAATACAACTCAACTCTCCCTCTTTAAATTGATGTTTATTGTTAAAAAGAAGTTTGTGAAAACAGTTTTGAGAGACAAAAGCGGGGGTAACGCCAAATTTCAGGAAATTTTGAGAAATATTGAATTGTGTACTTTATTGTAAACGTTTTGTAAATTTATTTTTAATTGAAAATCCATTATTATCCAAAAAAGAACAATACGAGCTATAATACTATAACACTATATCTCAAAACACACGTCTTACAGAGATTTCGGAAACAGCAAATTATGACGTTACCATCCATCTTGGTGTTCGTCATCATAATGGACGTAAAATGCAAACTATATATCGAGTCTGCTCCATAAGAGGGCAATCCACACCCAGAACACAAAACACAATTCGCTCCTTAATTTACCTGAATGTAGACTTCACACAAATTCTTTAGGAAGAGATATTTCTTTATTTAATAGTTTGCCAAAAAATATAAAGAAGTTGAGTTATTCAGGTTTTAAGAAATAAGTGATGTATTTCTTAATGGACAAGATGCTTTAGTTACTTCAAACAGCCTAAAATATATATGTATTATTTTTAATTTTGTATTTCTTTCTTGCGACGTTTTCTTCCTGTTTGTATGGTTGTAAGGTGCTTATGTGAACAGTAAAGACGTGATTATTATTATTCCTCATCTCCTTCCAATACCAAGTATCTTCGAAGCCCCTCCGTAATTATGTCCTTGTACCCTTCGTTATACCTCCCCTTTTTTATTAGTGTCCTTCTTGCCTATCTCTGAACATTTCGGTCTCTATTTCTCAACTCCCTACTACTTCCTCGTCTACTATTTATCTCAATTGCCGAATAACCAACTCTTCTGTAATAATTGTCTCTCTCTCTCCTTTCTCATATCTGACCTCTCCCTCCTTAATTTCTCTTCAACACCCTTCTATTCTTTCTTCATATTTCAGTGCATATTTCAGTATGTTTCTCTCGCCATACCAAGTACTCATCTACAATATCTAGTTTGCTCGTCTTCCACCATTCCCTACTCCCTCCATCCCCATACATCATCACAGTGCTAATATATACTGGATGGCCAATGATAAGAGGTGGTGTAGGCTGTGCAGGGAGGAATGGGAAGCATTGGAACGTATGGTTGAATGGGTGCAGTGAGTTGAGAGAGGAGAAGATGGAGAACGGATCTTTGGACATTGGAAATGATGGATAAGGAGGGTTGTGAGGGCCAGGAGCCAAAAAGCTGCTGGGGCCGCGGAAGATTAGGGTTTTGGTGTGGATGGTAGCGGGTTTAAACGGGAAGCAAATTCTGTGAAAAGGAGGTGAGGGCGGGAGATGAATAAGGGGGTGCTTGCACTGAGCAGTAGATGGTGTGGAAATAGAGGAAGAGGGTAGAGGGTGTAAGTAATATTTCAATGAGAGAAAACATTGTAAACAGCAAACAATAAATCGCTTATATATAATCTTTTGAGTCACACCATTAAATCCTAAGGCGAAATTGAAGATAACCCGAAGTGAACAACTTCACGCAACAGGCAACATAAACAATATTTTTGTTCTACCCTGACAATTAGCGTTATTTGTTTTCAAAGCGTGAAATGAACCCAATTTTGGTGATAGTATCGGTAACTATAATTTTTCCTATAAATAAAAATACCAAATTTAAGAACGATGAACTTTTTTATTATATGTTATCAGTGCAACAAATTCCGAGTCGCTAAAATCATCCAAAAATTTCTATTCACAACATTTAATGAAGAACTTCATTACAACATTAAAAACTCACAAGATCTTATAAAAAAGACTAAAGATGGCTTATATCATTCGATATAATAAATGTTTATGCAAACATCCATATAAAAGATACAGTTTTAATCATCAAACATTATTTAATTGAAAGACGTACTGAACTACAACTAAAACATGAAAACATTATTGTTCTATCTAATCTTCTTGAATTAATTTGTAGTCAGAGTTTTTCCATATTTAATAAACAAACTATCAAACGACAGACGGCCTTCTAATGGGTTCTCCCATATCGGGAAATCTTGCAGATATTTATGTAAACCAATACGAATCCCAATAATTTATAAATAAATTCAAATTAGTTAATGAGGGCATAAGGTTTTATTATAGTTACGTGGATGCTATCCTGATAGCATACGAGAGTAATGATGCGAAATTGCATGCTCTTCAAAACTCATGTAATAACCTATGTTCACTAAAATTCACAACAGAAAATTTAATTTATTTATTTTAACTTGAAAATTAATTTCTTAGATATGGAAATAAGATAAAAATCATACTAAGAATTTTTACTGTAAGGTATACAATAGCAAAATTAATAATCTTATTTACTTCATTATAGAAGTCCTCGACATTTCATCACTACCTTATCATCCTGCGTTAATACACATTCAGAAAAAATTAAGCAAGCTAAACATAAAAATTGCTGCTACTTCAAATAATCAATTGAGTCATTTATTCATAAATAACGAACACAAATTGGATAATCTCGAACTTTGCGGACTCTGTAAAATTAAATGTGAAGACTGTGAGAAGTGTTACCAAATATACACCTTAATATTTTACCTTTGCCAAATAACACTTAAAAATTCATCTGTCATTTGCAGTAATCTTAAATCCGAAAACCATATGGCTAACCCCAAAAATATACATAGAGGGTAATGAATGGAGGAATTCGAAATTTTAAAAAATTAGAAACTAAACAGTGAATTGATTCTGAATGGAATCACAGAATTTGGTAACAGATTTTTCATGAAATTTATAAAGTTTTAATCGATTGGCAACATAATTAATAATTTAGAATTTTAAGAAAGTAACCTGCGCGATGTGTATTTTAATTTTCGATACTATTTTATAATAACCAGTTCTCTTAAAATGTCACACAGGTTTGGTTGAGCTTCGTTATTTTGTTGATTTTAATAATCCGTTTTTACCTCTTGTATATTTTTTAATGTGTTTTGACGTTTTTAATTTGTGTCTTTTCACATTTTTCATAAATATTTTATTTAAAAAACAAGTTTTTACAGTGTTTTTAATTAATTTATAGACGAGTATTTATACTCCAAACATATATAATAAAAAAGTTCATCGTTCTTAAATTTGGTATTTTTATTTATAATAATATTTCGAAAGATGATTAATGAAATAGCTTTCTAATTTTTCCTGTTCTGTAATTGACTAACTACTTGTCATTTAGCAATACGGACATTTGTTGTTGATCGAGTTAAATCTTATGGTATAAAACTGGAACTAATACTAGACCTATATTCATGCCGCCGAATCTGTGCAGTAATATACACGCGAGTTATAGATGCCCTCCTAAGGAATAAATGCCGAATAAACATTTATTACAATATATAAAGCAGAGCGCAACTACGAACGCCAGACTTAGCTACAATCGCGAAGTTCCGCAATTTGTAAAATTCGATACTTAGATTTAAGAAACAACAAGTAAAAAAAGTTAAACAAACAAAATATTAATAATTCATTTCAATTTATTGTAAAAGTTAAAAGTTAAAGTTATAGTTAAAAATTGTAGATTTAGTGTTAAAACTCAAATAAACTTTTTAAAAATTAAAATTCAAGACTCTGAATTTTAACTGGCGCAGTCAGTAGGATACTACAACGTATTCGCGAATAAAAATCGTCGTGAATTCGCGGTCCGTTTTAACGGTTTGCGTAGTGTTTTAAACAAACAGAACAATCGTGCCCACTTTATTGGACGAATTACTTAAATTCAAGGATATACCGGATATTGGTTCAGTTGAACATCGATTATGATTTCCGCACAACATATAATCTGCATGTGAGTAAATCTTATTGATTGTTTTCTTTGTCCTTTGTTCTTTTGTTCCTTGTATGAACGAACTCAACGATCTTATAAACGCAATAAGTGACATTTCATTGTCCGACAAAATGCCTTATACACCAATAGATATCACCAACGCTTATCAAGACACCATTCCAGTCTACGACGGAGATGTAACCACTCTCAATGCCTACATATCAGCTTGCGAATTCTTAGTCGACACATTTTATAATCCTGTTGGAGAAAAAAACCCACAAGTTGCCTCTTTATTATTACGTATATTTCAAGAAAAATTAAGAGGAAAGGCATTACAAGCTATCAGCAGCAACGAAGAAGTTATACGATGGATAGATCTAAAAAACATCCTTCTCAATAATTTTGGCGATCAAAGAAGTGAACAATGCTTATTTGGTGATTTAGCAGCCTTGAAACCGCACGGAGGTGAAGCTCGTTACGCCTACGGAAAAAGAATAAAATACACCATGCAACTTTTACTGACTCCAAGTAAAATTACGAGATAACGATGCAAATAGTCGTGCATTAAAAATGATGAATTATAAAAGTACGGCACTTCAAATATTTTTACAAGGTTTGTTCGAAATCGATACAAACATGGGAATTATGGTACAGGTAAAACAACCCGGAGACCTAGAAACAGCAATGCGTTATGTTGTTGAGGTAGAAAACTTCAATTACAGAGCGGGAAGACCAAATCATCTGCACAAAGTTGGGACTAAACAACAAATACACCCCCTAAAAAAAACCAACGTCGTTTCCTAGGCAAATATTCGTGCCATATTATTCACCAATGCCATCATTTACACAACCCTTTCAAAATCCTAGAATGATGCTACCACAATCTGCTCCGAGACAATTTCTAAACCCACCTGGAAATTCATTTGGAAACTGGAACACAGCAGGTCGAGCACCACAACAGTTTGGAAGGCCACAACAATTTAATAACACCTTTGGTAATAAAATTCAACCGTTACCAAAACCAACACCCATGGATGTGGATACCTCTGCAATAAAGAGACCAGCAGAATCTAGCATCCTAAAAATACATAAAAACCCTAGCAAGTTGTATCATCAAGAAACTTATTCAGAAGAACAATCTAATAATGAACTAATAGACAATTACGAAGGTTATTATTACGATCAACCTGAGTACTCTAAAGAAACCGATTCGAATAAGGAATACAATGAAACTAACAAGCATACAAACGACAATGAAGATGAGGTAAATTTTCATTCAATAGGCCTATATTACCCAGCACATAACGAAAAAGAAAACGGAATTAATCGAGTTAAATAACATTAGCAGTACTCTTCCATATATAGAATTTAGCGGACTTAAATTTTTGATAGATACAGGTTCTACTAAAACGTTAATAAATTCATTGATATATGAAAATTTCAGAGATTTTGCTGTAAAAATGCCTTTTAAAGTAAAAACAGCTCATGGGACATCATGTCACGATGACGCTATCTATGTAGAAATTCCAGACATATTTAAAACAAAAACCAAACACATTTTCTATAAATTCGATTTTAGTAAGAACTATGATGGTCTTATAGGAATGGATTTATTACAAAAATTAAACGCAGTTTTAGACATTAGAAGAAGAAAATTAATTACAAAAAATACTCAAATCCCGATTCATTTCAAAGACAATAGAGTAGTGTTATATGCACTCGAATCAAAACCCGTACGGATACCCGTAAATCAGATGGACGGTATTGCTTACGTAGAAGAACGAGAGTTTATTCTGAATGTAAAGATAAGAGACTCTGTAGTAAACATCGTAAACGGAGAAGCACATGTTATGATAACTAATTATACAATGGAAAAAGTAGGTCTAATATTTTACGACAGAATGGAAGTTAATAGACATGGAAATAGATACCGAAATGTCTGAAGAAGAATTTAACACCATATTAAAAGAAAACATCAAGAAACACTTGAATACAAAAGGAATGAGCTTGGAAGAAAAAGCTAGCATCCAAGTCCTCGTAGAAAAATATAAACATATATTTCACGCAGAAGGACAACGTTTAAGTTTTGCGCATTGTATCAAACATAAATTAAATTTAAAAAATGATACTCCAATTTATGTCAAGATGTACAGACAATCACAAGATACAAAAACTGAAATTAAAAAGCAAGTATTTGAATTATTGGATCAAGACATTATTCAAGAAAGTATCTCACCTTGGAGTTGCCCAGTAGACAACTCCAAGTTACAAAAACAGCGAATGGAAAAGTTAAGAAAAGAATGGTAATCGACTATAGAATATTAAATGACCAGACAATAGAAGATAAGTATCCAATACCGAATATTGCGGATATTTTGGACAAATTAGGACGATGTCATTACTTTAGTAGTATAGATTTGGCATCTGGATATTACCAGATTGAGATGGACCCAAGTGACAGAGAAAAAACGGCGTTCTCTACAGAACAAGGTCACTATGAATTCAAAAGAATGCCATTTGGTTTGAAAAACGCCCCGGCGACATTTCAACGAGTAATGGATAACATCTTAAAAGGACTCTTAGAAGACACCTGTTTAGTTTACTTAGATGATATAATTGTATATTCAACATCGTTGCAAGAACATGTAGTGAAACTTCAAAAAGTTTTCGACAGATTAGAAAAAGCGAATTTCAAGATTAAATTAGAAAAATGCGAGTTTTTAAGAAAAGAAATCAAGTATTTAGGACACCTAATAACAGAAGATGGAGTGAAACCGAACCCAGAGAAAGTACAAGCTATTCGAAATTACCCTCTACCTAAAACTCCGAAAGAAATCAAATCATTTTTTAAATCATTCACTAAATGTTTAAGAACAGGTGCTAAAATAGTATTGGATGACAATTATAGAGACGCATTTGAAACTTGTAAAAACATCTTAAGTAACGAACCATTGTTACAGTACCCGAATTTTAAGAAAGAATTTATAATAACCACCGATGCATCGAACGTCGCAATCGTCGCTGTTTTATCGCAAGGTAATAACCTTGCTAAACTAAAATGATAAACCTGTGTTACGCCTCAAGAACATTAAGCGAAACAGAACAACGATACAGTACAACAGAAAAAGAGCTTTTGAGCATAGTTTGGGCTGTAAAGTACTTCAGACCGTACGTATATGGTCGTCGATTTAAAATATATACAGACCATAGACTTTTACTATGGCTTTGGAAATTAAAAGAACCTAATTCAAAATTAATAAGATGGAAGTTAAAATTAGAAGAATACGACTTTGAAGTTATTTATAAAAAGGGAAAATCAAACTCGAATGCTGACGCAAAAAAAATGAAAAATTTATCCATGCTAAGAGAAGAACTAAGAGGAAGCGACAGTCAAGAAATGTTACTTCCCGGAAAAGATGATGATACAAGATAAACTAACCTATCTATTTGATCTAATAAAAATATTAAAACTATTGATGAACCAATCGACAAGCAAAGAACACAATTCCTCATTTATGCTGGAAGAGAAGAAGAAATAACGATATCAATAGAATTGCTAGGAAGCAAAATAAATAAAGACAACAGAAAAATAATAACTGCACGCATTCCAAAAGATAATAACGAGAAATTGATATTGGAATTCATAAAGGAATACATGGCAGCACAAGAAAAGTACTATTTGTATTTTAATAACGAAACACTTTACAAAGATTTTTGTAGTGTTTATGCCAAATATTTTAATGAAAATGGTCCAACACTTGTCAGATGCACAAAGCATGTAACTGTTGTAAGTGATAAAGGTGAACAACTAGAACACGTACAAAATCATCATGAAGGAAAGTCAAATCACAGAGGTATAGAAGAAACATTGTCATATCTAAAAAGAAGATATTGGTGGAATAACATGAGAGACACAGTCACAAATTTCATTAAGAAATGCGAAATTTGTAATCGTGCAAAATACGATAGACATCCTTCACAACCATATCTGCAAATAACACAGACTCCAGACAGACCATTCAAAAAATTATTCATGGACACATTTTCCATTGATAATAAAAAGTACTTAACAATCATCGATGTATTCTCTAGAATGGCTCAAGCTATCCCCTTGAAGAGCGCTAATGCTACCGATGTAGCCGACGGCTTAACCACGTATTTTCAATTTTATGGTACACCAGAGGAGATCAGTTGCAACAAAGGCACTGAATTTAACAACTCGATTGTTAAACAGTTATTGGAAGCGCATAAAATATCAATTCATGTTGGAACACCATTAAATCCAAATTCTCAAGGAAATATAGAACGATTTCATTCCACGTTGACGGAACACATGCGATGTCTTCGTGAAATCAACAAAGACCAACCAACAAACTATCTTATAAAACTAGCAGTTATTGCATATAACAACAGTATCTCAAAACCCATTGGAGTTACCCCATTAGAAGTAGTCTTTGGTCACACATCATTAAGAGATCCTATGGATTTATTGTATTCAAAAGATTATTTTGCAGACTACATTCAAGATCATAAAGAACGACTTAAACATCTGTATAAAACAATAGAAGATAAAAATAAAACAGATAAGGAAAAATATATAAATAAACAAAGAGAAAAGTCGAAAGGAAAACCATTTAAAGTAGACGAATTAGTGTATGTGAGAAACACAGGAAGAAACAAACTTCAAAATCCCTATTTAGGTCCTTACAGAATTACGAAAATAAATAATGACGAAACTGTTATAGTCAAAACTAAATCAGGAGAAAAACGGTATCACACCAGAACTCTAAAACATTCAATTATTAGATACTTCGGATTCATGTTCCGTGGTTACTGGTGCGACATTACAATAAGCAACATAGAAGACAACACAGGACTTCTACCCGTGTTATTGGGCAGAGTTCAAAATGCTCATAGTTATTGGAGTCTAACAACCGTCTACAATCTAGAGCAATTGCTACACGAAGTAGAGACAATGAAACAACATTATGAAGATTGTTTAAAAATGATCAATCAAACAGAATCATCTTACGGAAAGGAAATGTACAATTTTATTTCCATAATGAAAACCGGAATAGAACAAATGACGAGACAGGTCGAAGAAATGTTCCCGAAAAATCATCCAAAATCTAAAAGAGGTGCAATTAACATTGCAGGGAGCATAATAAAAGCGATCACAGGAAATCTGGACGAAGAAGATGCCCTTCGTTACGATCACGCGATACAGGAAATCCAATCATCTCAAAATAAAATTAAAACCATTGTTGACAAACAGATTACTTTATCGATAAAAGCTTTGACAGAATTTAATAACTCAATAAAGATTATTAAATCAAATCAAGAAATCCAACCTCCAGAATACTACAGATGGGAGCTGCGATGAAGAACGCATCCTATTTCGCCTTGGAATCCCGAAAATTTATATCGATGCACGCTATCATTAATCAACTTATATTTATGATCGACAGAGTCAACAACATCTTATTTACTATAATACATTCTATAGTATTCGCAAAGGCAGGTATATTCCATCCATCTATTCTAGACAAAAACACCTTACATCATGAATTAATTCATATTCAAGAACAGCTTATAGATGATAAATTACCAATAAGTCCAGATGAAGACAGCATGTACTACATTGAACAAATAATAACAGTTAAAGCGTTTATGAAAGATTTCAAGTTATATTATGTTCTTATGAATCCTATCGTTGAAAAATTACCTTATTCCTTATATCAATTGTCTCCACTTCCGAGAAGATATAATTTGTCCACCTTTGCTTCGATAACTCCAAAAACTCCATATTTAGCAATCAATAACGAGAAATTTATAGCTACTCATGCGGCATGCAAAGAAGTATTACCATCAGAATTTATATGTTATGAGACAAGTCATCATATCAGCCTTGAAGAAACTCCATGCGAAGTACGACTGATACTTATTATGGGACAATATGAAAATTGCGAGACAAGAATGGACGAAATAACAACCCCAAGAATAACAAGAATAACAGACGATCGATGGCTTATCACAACATCCACACCTCAGAAAGTAAAGAAGGTCTGTAGGAAGATAGAAGAATTTGAAATACTAAATAGTACCCACACCATCAAAATAACACCAGGATGTTTCCTACAAATTGGGGCTGCCACACTGAAAGCATACCAATCTCGACTAATCACCGAAAAAATAATCAAGATACCACACCTGAAGATAACTGATATACCTGAACAAAAATTATCTTGGAACGGAGAAATAGAGAAACTTAAAGAAGTCCAAGATAGTAAAGTTCAAGATGTCATTGGAGAACTCAAAAAACTATCCGAAGATATGAAGAGAATCGAAGAACCATATCTACACGAAAGATCTTATTATATTGCTTAATTGTATTTCTGATTGCAGGGTTTATAATTAAGAAAACTTACAGAAAGAAACGTTTAAACCATCAAAAGAAGAACCACCCAAAGGAAACTTAGGAAAACAAACATGGTCATTTTAAGAAAAATTCCAGGTTATATTTCCCTCTTCGGCGGGAGGAGTAATAGATGCCCTCCTAAGGAATAAATGCCGAATAAGCATTTATTACAATATATAAAGCTGAGCGCAACTACGAACGCCAGACTTAGCTACAATCGCGACGTCCCGCAATTCGTAAAATTCGATACTTAGATTTAAGAAACAACAAGTAAAAAAAGTTAAACAAACAAAATATTAATAATTCATTTCAATTTATTGTAAAAGTTAAAGTCATAGTTAAAAATTGTAGATTTAGTGTTAAAATTCAAATAAACTTTTTAAAAATTAAAATTCAAGACTCTGAATTTTAACTCGCGACAACCGGTGATAAATCACCCAACCCAACCCTGTATATTTGAATGGAAGTGAAACTAGAACTAACACTGGACCTAAAACTAGAATCATTTGGGTTCTCAAGAAGTTATTCTCACGTCTTGAGAGATGTACGGCTAAACCCGAATATTTCTAGTTCTAAATCTAGAGTAACATCTAATGATATAAAACTGGAACCACACTAGACCTAGAAGTGAAAAGATTCGGGCTAAACCTAAAACTTTCCACTTCTAGGTCTAGTGTTAGTTCTAGTATTACTTCAATTGAAATGTACAGGGTTGAGTTGGGTGATTTATCATCGGTTGTCACGGTAATTTATCGCTGCACAGATTCGGCGACACGAGTATAGCAACTTCCACTTCTAGGTTTAGTGTTAGTTCAAGCTTTTTACCATTAGATTTAATTCTAGTTCTAGGTCTAGTGTTAATTCTAATTTTACTTCTATTTAAATATACAAGGTTGAGCCGTGCATCTAAGATTTTTTTTAACAATCCCTTTATATTGGAATTGAAGTAAAACTAGAACAAACACTAGACCTAGAACTATAATCTTTTTCTTTTGTATTTTATAAGAAAAGGGACGCACGTATACCTAGCAGTTATAAAATTATTCAAAAGATAACTTTATTATGATTTAATTTGGAACGGATTAAATTTCCATTATAATGCATTACTGCAAATGATCCTAAAATATCATTTGCTTATATGTTGTGTTTAATAATTGCCGTCATAAAACTGATCTCTAACAAGGAAAGCAACACAACTGTGGAACATCGATTTTGATGAAATTTGGTACACTCATAGAATGAACCAAAATAGGCTTTACGTATTTTTTTATACGTGCTGTAAAAACCTATTAGCCGAGTGTTGGGATTAAAAGTTTGGGGAAAAACTACACATTTGTCTATATTTTGAAAACGAAAAGTGCAACGTAAATTTGGTTAATTGACTCTGATATTCATATTTAATAACCTTTCATTCGATGTATCATACATATATCATCATTCAGCGATGTGCTTTGATCGCGTGTAGTTGTCTGGCGAGTTATGCTGTGGTTATATATTTATTTAAACTCAATTATTACAATAATGTCTTCTACAAGATCTAATGCCCGACAATTTAATAATGAAGATGAAAAACTAATTCAAAGAGTGATTGAGAATGTGCACGGTAACCAAAGTTTTTTGGATAAGTTGTTAAATAATTTCTCGGACCTTATCGAAAAATTGGTCGAAAACCGGTTGAAAATTGCAATAGAACAGATTAACGAACGTCTTCGAAGTATCAACTCCGTTTTGGAAACACAAGAACAATACTCTCGAAGAAATAATTTAGGTGTTTTTGGTATCCCTAAAAAAGTTAATGAAAAGGTGGATGAAATTTTTAGTGATTTCTGTAAAGAGAAGTTAAAAGTTAATCTTGTTCCCGGAGATATTGATTGCTGTCATCGGCTAGGGACATCAAACGCTAGTGATAGGCCCATTATTATTAAATTTTGCCGCCGTGCAGTAAGGAATGAAGTATATGTTGCGAAGAGTAAGCTTAAAAATCCAAAGATCATAATTCGTGAGGATCTTACTATCGAGTACGTTTAGTAAAAAAAACTTCGTGAGCGGTATGATAATAAAAATGTATTTACTTTTAAGTATAATGTTTATTACAAAAATAATGGTGATGTACATAAAATTTTGAATATTTTTGAGTTTGAGGGATAAAAAAATTTTATTTGAACTTTTGAACCTACTGCCGAATCAATTTTTTTTTGTTGCGACTACGGTATTATATTATTGTTTTTGTTTATTCGTTTTTTTTTTCATTTATTGCTGTTCCTGACTTCGGCGTCTTTCATAATTTCGATAATTGTTAATGTTTTCTTTGTTTATGTTTGCAAATTTTAGAGTTGCTCATGTTAATTCATCATGTTAATAATAATATTGAACAGTTATGGATATCGGTCAGCAAAGTTAGAAATTTAACGGTTTTGGGAGTTGTGTACAGACATATGTATAATAACAAAGACACAGTATTTCTTAGTTCTTTACTTGAGTCTGTGGGCGCAAGTCAGTTGATAAATGTCCCAACATGTGTAACTCCTGCATCGGCCACTCTTATTGATTTATTCATAGTGCTTGATGTTTCTATTGATAAGGAATCTGGGGTTAAATCATGTGATTTCGCTGATCATGATTTAATTTTTTGTGATCTTGTTTTTGGAAGTGATGGTACTAAACCGAGAGTATTGTACAAGCATGATATATATTAGAAACATAAATTTTAAACATTTTTATACAGATTTAAAAAGATTGCCACTACACTTGCTTTGCTATATAAACGATATTAACACTAAAGTTATTTTCTTGAATGACTCTTTGCTTTTCCTTTTTTATTTGCGTGCATCAATAAAAGTGTGGAAAATGTCTAAGGTTCGTCCTGCCTGGCTAACCGACAACCTCCAGCTATTAATGACCCTGAGGGATGAAGCCAAGGAGAGATGCAGGAGTGCGCGGTTGCCTAGTCATTGGAACTATTATAAATCACTGAGGAATTTCATATCTTGTGCAGTTTTGTCCGAGAAGAAAGCTTATTTTAAGTATGTTTCTCATTTGAGTGATGGTAGAGAAAGATGACGTGCACTTAAAGACATGAACATCCGTAAGAACAAAAACGTGAATATATCAAATCATTTGGAAAATGTTGAGGAAGTGATTTTGCTCTTAATACATCTTACGGCATGAATGTCAGTGATGATAATTCAAGGTTTAAGTTTTGTGTCGTCGAGCCACTCGTATTTAATGTTATTAAAACGATGAAATCTGTCTACAGGAGCTGATAATATCAATCCAAAGATGACAAAGCTTTGCTGTCCTCACATAGTACCTTTTATAGCACAAATCATAAATTCCTGCATTCTGGAAAGTGTTTTTCCTGATTGTTGGAAGAAAGCCTTAATTAAACCTATACCTAAATGTAGTTATCCAGAAGCTTTAAAAGACCTAAGACCTATTAGTATTTTACCAATGTTATCAAAGGGTTTTGACAGAATACTGAATGTTCAATTAACGAAATTTATTACGGATACTGGGTCTCTGTCATCTACTCAGTCTGAGTTTCGTCGAAGGTATGATTGTTGCTCTGCAATGCTGAAGGTAACAAATGACATTATCTCTGCGGATCATAAGGCTGAAATTACCGTTCTTACTTTATTAGGCTATAGTAAGGCGTTTGATACTGTTAATCATACCGTCCTTGTTAAGATTCTTCACTCTGTAGGGCTTGATCCTTCAGCAGTAGCTCAGCTTAGCAGTTATCTTGGATAAAGATCGTAATGCGTCCAGATTGAGGGTATAACATCTTCTTCTCGACTAATTAATTTTGGAGTTCCTCAGGGCTCAATTCTTGGTGTTTTCTTTATTTACTTCAACAATCTTTCTTAATGTGAAACATAATCAAGTTCACAGTTATGCCGATGATGCATGATACTGAGAATGGGTGATTTTGATGACATTAAATATACTTGTTCAGAATATTTTTTAAGCGTTGTTTCTCATTCATCCTAGATCAACCCCAGCAAAGTTAGTAGGATTAACATGTTACCACATTTCATATGAATTTAAATAAATTTTAACTTTAATTTTTTTTAATTTCATAAAAATTTAAAAGCAGTTTTAACAAAACCAAAATAAAACTTTTTTTGATAAATAAGTCAAATTGGGGGTGTTCCATTTAAAATTTTCGACCTTTTTGCAATTGAACTGCAGCTACATTTTGAACATTCTGTATAAGATAGGCCAATGATACCGATAACACTTCATTTGGGGATAATCAAGCAGCAACTATCACAAATTTTAACTTTTTAGCTTGATCAGTCTCATAGAGACTGATCAAATCAATTAAAATTCAAATTTTTGTTTTTAAAAAAATTGTTAAAAAAAGTTCCTAACTAAAATAACTCAAAAACCAAAAGAACTGCGTAACAACTTATCTTTTCAAAATCAACATACAATGTGTAGAATATGCAACAAAAACGCCATATCATTCCATTTAAAAAGTCTTATGTTTGTTTTGGTACGTACTTATGGAACATCCTATATATACAAAAATATGTATCGTTTATAGTGTGGTAAATTTCCTATAACTTTTATTTAAGGCCGCGTTAAACGATGAACGTTCTTGAGATGACCTCTAAATCTCGAGATCGCTTTGACTCGAGATCTTGTCGTTAACAAATGCCGCGCCAAGCCAGATTTGAGGAAATAAATAAAATTCGTATCTTTAAGCGATTCTTTCCCCACCACTACTCGTATCAAGCGAGATGCGAGACTATAATAATTAAAGACCGGCTTAAAAGGCACAAAAAAGACGGAAGAAGGCACTTGAAAAGGCATGAAATTTTGGCAACAAAAGCATTAAAAAGGCATAAAAATTAGAAATCGAAAAAATTGCTATACCTAATTAATAATGTATTTTAATAACGTTTTCATTAAAAAATACATCGTTAAACTAAACATTCAAATATAAATATTAAACCACTAATCACGAAAACAACTAATTATTAAATGCTGTTCTAAATGTTCCATTGTGAAGTTGTGTCTTCTCTCACTTAACGTATTCTTGTAAGCCGAAAAACTTCTCTCCACGTCCACACTTGTAATTGGTGCATACTTGAACTTTGTAATTAATGCGGGATCCATAATAAATCCAGTAACAATTTCACCACTTAAAATTGATGCAATTTTTTGTAATGTGGCATATCCTTCATTTTTACATAGAACGTCATTAAATTTATTCGTAATTATTTGACCAATATGTCCTGGTACGCTATACGTGCTGTCTTGAAACTTTTTAATCATTTCTACTGCAGTCACTAAAGGTAAATCCTGTTTTTCAAGTGATTTTATAGATTCACTTATATAACTGTAATTGCTTTTTATAAATGCCAAATTATTTTGTAGCTCAACTTCTTTTAGGACGGCCTGGCAATCTTCTATTGCTTTACTACTTGTAGCCGGAAATTCATTTATTAATTGTTTAAAATGATCTAAGGCGTTTGTGTAGTATATAGCGGCATCTAGCCATGTTCCCCATCTTGTTAGAACTGGTTGTGGTGGTAATGGGGTATTTGGTAACCTCTCTCTAAACTATTCTATCCTTAAAGGGGCTTTAATAAATATTTGTTTACCGCTTTTTATTAATTTATTAACTAATGGGAACTGTAACCTTATAGTTTCTGCTACTCGATTAAGCCCGTGTGCTAAGCAAGTGCAATGAATTAAATTAGAGTAAAAAATCTTCATATTAGACGCAGCTTTTACCATGTATGCCGCTGCGTCTGACACCATCAGTAAAATTTTATCATTCGGTACCGGCTCCGGTAAGAAAAAATGCGTTAATTCGTCGCGAATAAATCTTGTTACCGTATTATTATTTGTTTTACTTAATTCTTTGGTACTTATTAGAAAACTTTTTGACGAATTTTCATCACTTAATACTCCAAGTATTAAGTTTGCCACGTATCGTCCACATACATCAGTTGTTTCGTCTACACTTATCCAAATATAATTATTTCCAATAATATTTTTTATTTCTTGAATAGCTTCTTTGTAGACTGAAGTAATATAATTTTTGTGGAGATGGCTTTCATCGGGAATATGCATTGTACAATATATTTGTAAAAAAGTTTTGAAATATTTATTTGTCACTTTATGGATTGTATGTTTGCTTTTATCAAAGCTTTGCAAAGATCAAAATTGAATTTTGATTGTTCAGTGTAGCCGGATGTTGATGCCACAGATTGTATAGCTGTACCTATAGTTTGTTGTTTTTTGGATTGACTTTTAGTCAGTTTTAATTTTTCCTGATGCAATGATGTTTTGACATGCTGAATTATGTAGTATTTCTTGTCACAATTAATCTGTTAACAGTAATTTAATAACGTCAGTATTTTATAATATCTTCCATAATTATTAAACAATCAATATATTGTTCTATTAATTTTAGTGATCGAAGTACTACATTGAATCAATAGTGAATTTTATTTCTAGTGAATTTTGGGACATGCTATTCTTTATAATTTCCAATTTTTACCGTAAAAAGATTTAAACTTCGGTTTTAAATATTTAAAGATCTTTGGTATTATACATAATTTAATCATTATTTAAAAATATAATTAATTGTTTTTACTCGATTAACTCCATCAATACTTACGATTTTTGAACAGGCTTGGCAAAATAAACGATTGCGTTCATATTTCAATTCCTTGTAATCTTTAATCCATTCTTCTACGGTTGGCTTCGGCATTGGTTTTCGGCATTGTACTACGCAAGAACTTCACACTGTCACTCGAGTAACTTTAGTACAACTAAATGAATTGAAGACTCGTCGCAAGTCAAACCACATACGGGGAATCCCGTGTAAGACGACACGGCACAACGGGGAATTCCAAAGCTTAAATTCGGATCGATGAAAAACGCGGATCTTACGTCAGACGGCACAACGAGGAAATGTACAGAGGCGCAGCGAAATATTTTTTCATAATTCAACCAATTTTTGGGGAAAAGACGCCAAAAAGTTGGAAAAAGGCTTTAAATAGGCATAAAAAAAATAATAGGCATGAAAATTCAAAAAGGCAAAGAAGGCATAACAAACATGGTCTTATTTCACTTATTTTTAACTGATTCGTAAAGATATTTAAATATATTTGTAATGCCTTTAATTTTGAGCATAAGCATATTTTCTATAAATCCGGTCTTTAATAATAATGTATAACTCTTGCGAAGGAAAATGTATAACAAATTAGGTCTCCCTAATTTTTTATAAGCGATTTAATGGGATTATAAATTAAAAAGAAACAGAAATAAGCCATGCGGG
The DNA here is from genome assembly GCA_036711965.1 of Onthophagus sagittarius. Classification (NCBI taxonomy): domain Eukaryota; kingdom Metazoa; phylum Arthropoda; class Insecta; order Coleoptera; family Scarabaeidae; genus Onthophagus; species Onthophagus sagittarius. The sequence continues at coordinate 24,745,695 of JASERS010000005.1, forward strand.
GAGAGGAGGGTTCCGGCCAATGCAAGCGGAGTTGATCTTATCGTTTACGCACGATATATGTATACATAAAACGATGTTTAAAATTATAGATAAAATTATTTGATTACAAATTCAATAAGTTTTTTGTATATAACACATAAATAATGCATATAAAATTAATTATTTATCAAAAATATAAATAATGATTATTATAATAACAATTGATAATGTAATTGATTATAAAAATTTAATAATTGATTATAAATCACCAAACCGGTAACTGCCTGAATAGCATGCCGGACTCCAGAAAGGCCAGGAGCATCGGGATTATTGGTATTGCTGTTTTCTATTGTCTCTTCTCTTCTTGTTTCTTCCAAAATTCAATCTGGTATTAACAGAACCCGTTTAATGCAGCACTGTTGTCGCTTTCATCTATGTTAACAACTTCTTCGTACATGTCGATATCGACAAGATGTTGTTTCTCTCTGTATTTGTCTACAATTTTCTTAGCGTGTCTGCCACAATTTTTCCAGATTTGTGGTGTAACTGAAGGAATTGCATCATGACACAAATTGAGAACTTGGACAATTTTAATTCCTGTACCAAAGTGTATAGCAAATAACGTCTTTGATAATAATGAGGACGTGACGGTTGTAAAAGCTGTGATCTGGTCATCAATGAAAATGAAATATCATCTTCAGGTAGCGACACATTTCTTTCCTAAAGCCACCTGAGGATATCCCCTTTTTTCGATACTCTTGTTGGATTTCGGAAATTACGATCCAACATAGTAAGATAAGGGGCTTGGTCTGTCATGATAACCGATCTTGCAGGAATTATTGACAATACATGTCTGAACCACTCTTCGTGATGTTTTTTCAAAATTTTAAAGAAATTAGTTCCACGCTATATTGTTTAAATTTATATGCATTAATTGTGTATTATATACAAAATTTTATCTATAAATTTTATCTAAAAATCTCGTTTTATCTATATATCGTGCGTAGATGGTAAGACGCCACGTTCCGTCTGAGGTGGGCACCATCTTTTCAACTCCGCTCGGATTGGCCGAAACCCTTTTTAATTCATTTCTTAATAATGATATTAGCGTTTACCACAATATATCTAAACATTGATATTTTTACTTTTAGTTTTACAATAAAAGAAATGTTTTTGAAAATTCTTATATTTATTTTCATACTGGAATAGAAGAGTTCGTATACGTAGCTTATTATTTATTACCGTTTAGTTTATGGTGTATTTAATTAGGAAGCTTCTTTTTTATTTTAAAATAAAAGTTTTGTAGGTTTTGTAGGTAGGTTTATCTGATAAAAAATATGTACGTAAAAGTATATTATAAGAAGAAAAAGAAACTCATTCAATAGAATAAGCACCCATTTTATTAAACGATCATTCTATTGGTCGAAAACTTGATCGAAAAATCGTAACTTTGAGATTTAATAATTCGAAATAACCATCTCTGGGGATCTGAATAATGAATAAATTTGCTTCAAATTGCTTTTTACTTCATTGCGATATGTCAATTAGATCTTGAGATACGATTTTTTTAAATCAATTATTTTTTTTTAATAAAATATATGATTCAGTTTTAATCAATAAAACGTAACTTTGAGATTTAACGATTCGAAATAATCATCTTTGGGGATCTAAATAATGAATAAATTTACTGCAAATTGCTTTTTATTTCATTGCGATATCTCAATTAAATTTTGAGATACGATTTTTTAAATCGATTATTTATTTTAAATAAAATATATGATTAAGTTTTAATCAAAAAGTCTTTGAGATTCGAAATATCCATCTCCCACGCATTATAATTTTTTTCTCGTCATAAATTCCCTTCCACTAATTTATTTTTCTACCTTAATTTTTAGTTTAAAACAATATATTATCAATAGTTAATCTAATGGGAATTTAAGAGAATGATAATCTACTAAAATTTACGGTTGCCTAAATTCCGGTTTATTTATCCCATATACTTTACATGTAAGTACGTAATTCCAAGTTTTCTGGAAATTAACGTAACAAAGGGTGTCGTTCTGATCTTAAACTATTTCTGCGGAATGTTCTGCTCACAGTGAATGTATTCTCGAAGTGATTTGTGAATTAGTTTACTCTGTATAAACGATGCAATGCGGCCAAAAATACACCAAACTTTGTGATTTTCTTTTCATTAATAACAATAAAAATATCTGTCTTTGACGATAATTACTACAAAGCCCTATATGTCCATTTTAACCATATGGTAACATTTTTACATTAATTCCTTTTTTGTGCCATAAAACCTGGAACTACTACAGTTACGGGCACTTATGTTTAAGTATCCGATTTTCATGATGTTTAACGCAGCCTTAAGAAAAAACTTTGTATACCGGCCGTTTAAGTACTTTGCTGCTTATGTGGGACATCATGACAAAATAATAATTACGGCTAATGCAATGTTTTAACATTTTGACATGAAAATGTTAAGCTGCAATTAAATGAATAAATTTGTAATAAAATATAAAAGTTTGTTAAGAAATGAGATCTTATTCAAAGTAGAGGATTTGTGGAAATCCGATTTAGAGATGTTCACCCTATGTGCATTTCAGCGATTTCACTCCAAGACAAATGTCGTATAACCACAATCCAAGTTTCCCGGGGTGCGCAGGAGTTTGGTAAAGTAAAATTTGATCAGAGCATCTGGTTCCGGGTCAAAGGCCAATAGCTCTAACGAGGTGCTAATATCGTCGACGGCGAAACCCCGCCGTTTCGTTATTGCGGAACTCGTCGGAATCGTGAAGGATAATTAAAAAATCATAACCTCCAGGTCGTTCTAATTGAGCGCGATCCGAAGAAACTTGCTTTCAACCTGTGAATTATTTCCATTTAATTTTCGGAGCCGTTGCGGCATCTCTTTTTTCGTTTCCTTTTTTTTTCTGCGAGTGGAAATTGCGCGCGTTGCGACTCGTTGCCGCGGTCGTAAATTTCCGGGAGGAAAAAGTATAATTTCGGGGGATGGTACGCGGAATGGGGGTGTGCACTTTAAATTTACTCCGAAATACGGCACTCAATTGCTTTCGCACATTAACCAACGACAAAAAAATAATTCACTTTTGATGGACTATTTAAACCAGATAAGATGATTTAACTCAAAAAAATGTGGATAACAACGAGGTTATTTAGGTCTTAAAACTAATAAAGGTGCACTTTAGGTAAATAGGTTTTCTCTAAAATCTAAAAGGAGATAGCGTCTCCTCGTACATAATAATATTACTTCATAAAAGGAATTACCATAAGTATAGAGAGGAGGGAAGAGTAGAAATGGCCGTCTAAGTAGTTTTAATCGCGATGTAAACACCTCTTCACCGTCCGCCTTTTCCGTAATCGTCGTGAAACTCGCTACTAAAGAGAAAGGGGATTCTTTTAAATTGCGTCCCGTAAATCGCATTACGCGCTAAACCTGTCCGAATTGGAAAAGTTTCCTGCGTTTAATAAGAAAGCTCCGGCACTCGACAGAGTGTGGGAGTGAGGGTTCTTCTTTGGCGGGCGCCTCCACGTCGTAAATTGAAACCGGAGCAGGTAATCTATCATCGCTGCATATTGCACCGAAGTACGCGAAGAAATTCCTGAATTTCTTCTTGGGATAAATACCACAAGCCGTTTTCGCCCTGATTTAGGCTTCTTGAGACGTCGAAAGCACAACGGCCCTCGTCTTTATGTCGTTATCGCTCGCGACGTCTCACGCAGACGGCCATCCAGGGTTTGGTATACACCCAATCTTCCCTCTCTCCTTGTATGTGAAAGGGTGTGTTTCGAAACGAAAATTCCGTATATAGATATAATATATATTGTGTTTATACCGCGGCGAGGACCTCCTGGTGTCACAGGCAGCGAGCTTTTTTCGGGATGGCGTCGGACGCCGACACAGACATTGTTCGTCGGGAAAATATGGCCCTTTTAAAGGTGGAGTGGCGCCCTTCCGTATCAATAACTGTCAGGGACGCTGCAGCCTGTGTGCGAGGACAGGCCCCCGTTACCGCCTCGGCGTCCTCCTCTGATTTATTAAAATAGAAACGTTAGTTACGGGCACGAAGCTTTTGCGACAAGCCAGCATCCCTTCTTTCTTGTTCTTGTTCATACTCGAATAACCGAATAATTTATCTCGCTTTTCCTCTTTTCCTTGCGACTTGCGTCCATTTCAATTAATTAAAAATAAACAAAACAAAAATTAACCTATTAAAATTGCTCATTTTTAAAACACCGCCTTAGCAGTACAAGTTGAGAGACTATTTATATCTGAAATTGGAGCTGAAAGTTTCCTCTTTAAAATGGAGTGCAATTAAGAATCAACATCCCAATTTTTAACTGAACCTAAAGATTTTGTGTTTAATGCCGTTTCAAACAACACAGCATTAGCTCCACTCAACTTCCTAACTCCTAATATTCTGGTCAAGGCGAAATTATGAAAAAGAATTGACATGTTAGTTCTTAATTTTTTTCTCACAATTTTCATAAGCAAAGATATACAGGATTCTATAACATTTTAATCAGAAAAGTTTATATTAAGACTAGTTTTAGATTAAGGCTAAGGCGATGGTGATGGGCCATATTTATAGGCGCATTTAAAAATTGGCTTATTTGTTTTGAATCTTTTTCTCAAAATTTTTATTATCAAAAAGATATGCTGTTGCACACTGTGTTAAATATAAATGTTTTAGCTCCATTTCGATATGTAACGATAATGATGATTTTGATTTTTTATTAAATTTCTGTTAAGTTAAAAATTGACTCGTTAGTTCTTCACTCTTTTCTCAGAATTATCATAATCAAAGATATACAGGATTATATATCATTTTAAAGAGAACATTTTCAGCTTCAATTTAAAATATAAATCATCACCTAGCTCCAAAAATTAAGGCCAAGGCGATGTTGATGAGCCATTTTTATAGGCGCAATTAAAAATTCACTTATTTGTTTCGAATTTTTTTCTCAAAATTTTTTTAATCAATAAGATATTTTGTTGCACACCGTCTTAAAAATAAGAGTTTTCGCTCCTTTTTGAGACAAAACTCTCTTAATAATTCCTAATGTTCAGGTCAAGGCAATGTTTTAAAAATTAGGAATTTTTATTAAATTTAAGTTAAAAATTGGCAAGGTAGTTCTTAATTCCTTTCTCAGAATTATCATAATCAAAGATATACAGGATTATATATCATTTTAGAGAGAAAAATTTCAGCTTCAATTTAAGATATAAATCGTCACCTAACTCCAAAAATTAAGACCAAGGCGATGTTGTTGAGCCATTTTTATAGGCGCAATTAAAAATTGACTTATTCGTTTTGAATCTTTTTCTCAAAATTTTTATAATCAAAACGATATGGTGTTGCACACCGTCTTAAAGATAAAAGTTTTAGCTCCATTTTGAGATATAACTCTCTTACTAATTCCTGATATGCAGATCAAGGCGATGTTCTAAAAATTAGGAATTATTATCAAATTTAAGTTAAGTTAAAAATTGAAAAGTTAGTTTTTAATTTCTTTCTCAGAATTTTCATAATCAATGATATACAAGATTATATATCATTTTAAAAAGAAAAATTTCAGCTTCAATTTAAGATATAAATCGTTACCTAACTCCAAAAATTAAGGCCAAGGCGATGTTGATGAGCCATTTTTATAGGCGCAATTAAGAATTGATTTGTTTTGAATCTTTTTCTCAAAATTTTTATAATCAAAAGGATATACTGTTACACACCGTCTTAAAGATACAATTTTTAGCTCCATTTTGAGACATAACTCTCTTCCTAATTCTTAATATTCCGGTTAAGGTGATGTTTTAAAATTAAGAATTTTTATTTAATTTAGGTTAAGTTAAAAATTGACATGTTAGTTCTTAATTCTTTTCCCAGAATTATCACAATCCAAAATATACAAGATAATATATCATTTTAAAGAGAAAAATTTAAGCTTCAATATAAGATATAAATCGTCGATTTGTTTTGAATCTTTTTCTCAAAATTTTTATAATTAAAAAGATATGCTGTTATACACCGTCTTAAAGATAAAAGTTTTAGCTCCATTTTGGGACATAACCCTCTTACTAATTCCTAATATTCAGGTCAAGGCGATGTTTTAAAAATTAGGAATTTTTATTAAATTTAAGTTAAAAATTGACACCATAATTCTTCTTATTTTTCTTGAGAATTCCTTTCTCAGAATCATCAAAATCAAAGATACACAGGATTATATATCATTTTAAACAGAAAAAAATCAGCTTTAATTTAAGATATAAATGGTCACCTAACTCCAAAAATTAAGGCCAAGGCAATGTTGATAAGACATTTTTATAGGCGCAATTAAGAATTGACTTATTTGTTTCAAATCTTTTTCTCAAAATTTTTATAATCAAAACGATATGCTGTTGAACACCGTCTTAAAAATAAAATATTTAGCTCCATTTTGAGACATAACTCTCTTACTAATTCCTAATATTCAGGTCAAGGCGATGTTTTAAAAATTAGGAATTTTTATTAAATTAAAATTAAGTTAATAATTGACACGTTAGTTCTTAATTCCTTTCTCAGAATTATCATAATCAAAGATATTCAGGATTATATATTATTTTAAAGAGAAAATTTTAAGCTTCAATTTAAGATATAAATCGTCACCTAACTTCAAAAATTAAGGCCAAGGCGATGTTGATAAACCATTTTTAAAGGCGCAATTAAAAATTGACTTATTTGTTTTGAATCTTTTTCTCAAAATTTTTATAATCAAAAAGATATGCTGTTGAACACCGTCTTAAAAATAAAAGATTTAGCACCATTTTGAGACATAACTCTCTTACTAATTCCTAACATTCAGGGTAAAGCGATGTTTTAAAAATTAGAAATTTTTATTAAATTAAAATTAAGTTAATAATTGACACGTTAGTGTCTTAATTCCTTTCTCAGAATTATCATAATAAAAGATATTCAGGATTATATATCATTTTAAAGAGAAAAATTTCAGCCTTAATTTAAGTTATAAATCATCACCAAACTCCAAAAGTTAAGGCAAATACGATGTTGATAAGCCACTTTTATAGGCGCCTATTTTGAGACATAACTCTCTTACTAATTCCTAGTATTCAGGTTAAGGCGATGTTTTAAAAATTATCAATTTTTATTATATTTACGAACAGTTAGACCTCGATATCTTTCAATGTACAGGGTTGGCCAAATTGGACACTTTTAACGGAAAACTCGTCTTCTTACAAGAGATACGAGATAATTGAATTTGGAACTCCACGTCGATATCTCCACCGGCTTCAGATATACAGGATGTTTTTCAAAAAAGTGCATTTTCGAGAAGTTGTCAAAACTTTTTTCTTATTGAAATTTTTCTTTTCTATGAAAATATTTCCAAGGCAACTTTTTATGTAAAATACGATGTAGTAAGTTACCTTTCCCTGAAAGCTATATTTTTGTAGTTTTTGACATAAACATCTTTAACAAAAATGAGACAACCTTCAATTTGAAAGCTTTAAATATTATTTCAACGAAGACAGTTTTAGCTCCAATTTAAGATATAAATCGCATCTTAACTGTTAAAATTAAGATGAAAGCGAACTCTTCAAATGTTACTAATTGAAATGAAATCAAAAAATTCATATTACAGTTAACACGTTTGTCATGAAGAGAATTTGGTGAAACGCATAAAGTGAACATCTCTAAATCGGATTTCCGCAAATCCTCAACTTTGAATAAGATCTCGTTCCTTAAGAAACTTTTAAATTTCATTAGGATTTTATGAAAACCGAGATTTTGCAATATGCAAATGTCACGGTCCGGTTCCATTCAACAACGGACGGTCATCAATTTCAGAACGGGAAGCGGTTTTTGAACCGAAAATTAATCGACGTCCCGCCCGAGGACCAATTACGTGCCCAGAGGCGCAGCCCCCAAAATTAAATTAACCCATCCCGCGGCGACCGCGCATTTTTAACCCCTCGTTCCAGCGCAATTACAACTACTTCACATTTGTCTCTCCCCAAAAAAAAAAAAACAAAATTTATCCTGTATTAGTTATAGTTAAATTAAGGTGATTTCTTAAAATTCACCCTAATCTAATACTTTATTAGGTAAGATGCTTTTACAAAGAGCACTAAAACCTGTCTAGGGTTTGCGTGGTGGTGATTAATTGATCACTCTCTCAGGGAATTTGAGCGGGTTCTCGACAGTTGACAGCTTTGGATTGTCGCCTAGAGGAACTGCCAACCAATTTTTACGGTTTTGATTGAACGGTTTCCCCACCCTTCCAATATATTTCTTTTCATTTCGTTTTAATAAAATGTGGAAAAACCTTTAAAATAGAACTTTCAAATAAATCACGAAACATGTATAGAACAGCTTGTATTAAGCGCCATCTAATTTCAAAGAGGGAAAATTCGTGCGCGAAAAGCGAAGAAAACGCAATGAAAATTGCGCCATCTTTAGAAATGTTGATAAAAAATGATTTTATTAATTACAGTTTTCTTTGTTTCGGTGATTTTCCGTTTTCCAAAAACGTTTCTAATTGCGTTTTTTAATTAGGATAAAACAAATTCTAATACAAGGATAAAAACAATTCGGCATTTGTTAAAGTTGAAGTTTCAATTAATCGCACGTAATTTCTTAAAGTTCATAAAGGCAAGTGTCTATATGCTCTGATCGTTTACGAGATAATTGGAGTAGTTTTAGTGATTTAGTTTAGTACAAATATAAGTGAAAACGTGAACTATGCCTTTTTTTCTGCCATCCGAGAAAACACGCGCTTTCCGAGCGTTCTTATAAAAACAGAACACCGGCGGTAGCGATACCTCGTTTAAAATGCCAAATCCACCTAAAGAGTCTTATACCAACGTCCAACAATTAGCAACTCCCAAAGGAAAATCACCGCCGTACCCACGTGCTCCAAACGCTAGTGTAAAGACGTCTCACGCAGCGTACCAAAACAAGTCATACAACACCGTTTTCTCACGAGTTCACCGATGAGTCGAATTCAGCTGTCGGAAATATTGGAAAAATACAAATTCAATCCACAAGATGTTATGATAAACACAAAACTCGGATTTATTATCAAATCACAAAATACAAAAGCTGGCCAGTCAGCAATTAATACTCAAATGCAAAATCAAAACATAATTAAAAACTTTTTTGAAACCAAAACCCTCATTCAACCTAAAAATAACCTCTATTGCACTGATCCAAGAACCTTGGATTTTCAAATCCAAAGTCTGCGGTTTCAGTGGCTTAAGTGGTTCTTTATAACAGCTAGAGGTCAAGCAGTTATTGACATCACTCTCGCTTTGATGAGTATCTCGGCCTCGATCCGAAACTGGACTGTTTCTGACGAAGTTTCAATGTCAGACCATAGGTGGATCACGTTTGATCTTGGTACCTTAAAGATTGGAAAGAAGCCAAAGCGTAACCCCAGAAGGGCGGATGTGGACGAGTTCAGATCTATACTAACTGAGAGTTTGAACGAAATCGGTTTGCTTAAGTTAACTAAAAGCTTTGAGGTTGAGGAGTACTTAAATACCATTTGGAAAGGTTACAGAAAGGCCTGTCCTCTTCGTCCTGAAGCCGTTTCGGGGCGTGCTACCGTCTGGTGGTGCCCCGAACTCGGCAAACTCAAACAAGAAGCAAGGACCTTTAATAGAGCTAAAGACTCAAAATTAGATTCCGACTGGAAACATTACAGGGGTAAGTTAGCGGAATTTAAAAAAAGCGTTCGTCATAGAAAGCGAGAAACGTGGAGGAAATTCTGTGAAGAAGTTTCCTCCTGCAGCGAAATGTCTCGTCTAAATCGGGTACTTTCATCTGACCCGGAACGATGAATTGGCTTATTAAAAAACACTGACGGTTCTTTTACCGAAAACCTTTTGTAGAGTCTTCATCTATTAATGGAGGTGCACTTTTCAGGTTCCAGAAGTCCCATGTGTTCACTTCAGGACACCAACCATGAACCTACTGCAGATGATTGGATCTTAGCCGAAGAAATTTGCAGGGAGGAAAAGATACGGTGCAATTAATAGTTTTTCGCCGTTCAAAACACCAGGACCAGATGGTATTATACCAGCCCTTCTACAATGGGGCTTGGAGGATGTTATACCTCACTTGGTGAGAATTTTCCAAGCCTGCCTGGCGTTACACTATATACCCAATCGGTGGCGTGAGGTTACGGTGAACTTCATACCAAAACCGGGTAAGTTAGATTATTTCACACCGAAATCGTTTAGACCTATCAGCCTCCCCTCCTTTCTTTTGAAAACCTTGGAGAGGCTGTGTGATCGCTATATTAGGGATTTCTGTCTTCCAATTGCACCAGTAAATCCTAATCAGCATGCCTACATTCAGGGCAAGTCCACACTAACGGCTCTTCACTCGGTGACCAGCTTTGTTGGTGGGGCGCTGGACTCAAAGCAGTCTGCCCTTGGTGTGTTCATAGATATAGAGGGAGCTTTTGATAAAACAACTTTCTCTGGTATTAATGATTCCTTGCTAGAGCATAAAGTTCCACCGACTCTTTGTGGTTGGATTGAGAACGCTCTCAAGCATAGGATAGTTAAGATTAGGGCTGGCGATGGCAGTCACAAGGGGGTGTACTTTCCCTACTGTTGTGGAATCTTACCCTGGATAGCCTCTTGAAATCTCACGCTAAAGCCAACTTCACAACAGTGGGTTATGCAGATGATCTAAGCATCCTTGTCAAAGGTAAGCACATAAATTTACTTTTTGATAGGATGCAAGTGGCTCTCAAGTTGATTGAGTCTTGGTGTGACCGACAAGGGCTCTCTGTGAATCCTCGGAAGACAGAGTTGATTCTTTTCACACGATTGAGGAAGGTTGGCAAGCCCAGTTTGCCATCTCGTGCTAATACTCCATTAGTTTTGTCTAAAGAAGTCAAATATCTGGGCATTATACTTGACAACAAAATGACATGGAACGCTCACCTAGACAATAGAGTGAAGAAAGTGTATGTTGCATTCAACCAGTGCCGGAGGACTATAGGCAAGACATGGGGCTGTCACCTAAAACTGCCCTCTGGATCTACACAGCTGTAATTCGATCTATGCTTACATATGTTGTAGTAGTTTGGTGGCCAAAAACCTTAAAATTTATTTCCACTGCTGCACTAAATAAAGTACAGAGACTTGCGTATTTATATGTTACAAGTGCGCTGCGATCTACCCCCACCGCAGCATTGGAAAACATGTTAAACCTACCGCCACTTCATTTGTTCACTCAAGAAGTGGCACTAGTGACCATGTTTCGACTGCGTACAGCAGGAATCTTTATGGGTGAGAGGAACAGTATTCCGTACTCTGGAATGAAATGGCCGATTACTCGCCAATTCTGGAACGTAAGACGGACTTCATATACCTACAACATATTTTTACTAAGAGTTATCTCACCTATCCAAGTTCCACAGAAATAGAAGTAAATAAAAGTAACAAAATCTACACTCGGTCGTGAAAGCCTTCGTACTCATAAGCTTTCGTACTTATAAAATCTACACTGATGGTTCGGTTAGTCTGGAAGGAGCTTGAGCTGGAGTTCTCTCGTACGATCTCCAACTCCACATATCTACTCCATTAGGTAGAGATACCACCGTCATACAAGCAGAATTAATCGCCATTCAACTTGCCGATAACTTTATTATCAGATCCAACTTGCAAGGTAAGACTTTCACAATTTATACTGACAGTAGAGAATCTACCAGCTACCTGTCTAAAGAACTGTTGTGTTATCTTTCAGCAAAGACAGCCTTGTCTTTCGTAAGACTCGGTAGAAGCGCCTTACGTATTTTAACGGGATTCATCACGGGTCACTGTAAGGTAAACAAGGATCTCTACAACCTTAAGCTTGCTACTAGTCCCCTCTGTCGCTTTTGTCAAGAGAGCGAGGGGACTGTTCGACATATCTTGTGTGAATGCCCCACTCTACAAGACCTCTGAATGAGAGACTTTGAAGAGGAATGGCGGAGCACAGATGGCATCAAACACACCTCTGAGCTATATCCTAGCCTTCGGAAATTCCTTAAGCTGATTGATGTAGCCGGAGAGAGTGTGGGAGGATGTACAAGGAGCCCGTTGGGGCCTAGGTGTTGTATGCTTTTGCGTACCCTCCGCTTTCCTACATACATACATACAACCCAGCTCCTTCATACTCAGCGGTTATTTCGTCAGTGGACTTGGAAATTACAGACCATGAAATAAGCGATGCCTTGAATGCTATCCAAATTAGTCACAGATTCTGCAAAAGAATTATCTCTAGAGCAACTTGATATCCAACGTATAAAATAAGGATAATAACTGGTTGTAATCCTATAAAAAGCTGATGCAAGAGGGTCTTTTCTATAAAAACCTCCACTTCCCTACTTTCGAAAGCTATCCTCCGCCACCTTACCCATTCCATGCAATAGATATTACGAGTTTACCCACACAAGCGATAAATGCAACGAAAAAATTTCTTGTAGCAAATGCCTAGGTGAGCATAAAACTATTAATTGCACATCTCAATTACCGGAAAAATGCAAATCATACGGAATGGCTGGCCATGGGGCTTGGTTCACTAAATGTAAAAACAGACCCACAGCCTCAATCAAAGGTATTCCTATTGTCAGAATCAAGTCCGCCAATAAAAAAATCTGTTCAAATTTCGAATACTAATGCCAAAACAAAAAACAGAATACACAATCCAATTACAATTCACGTCCATATAATAAATACTTACGTCACAAGAATTAATTCTTCTAAAATCTCAAATCGTCAAGAACTCATTAATTCATTGAAACGGCGATTTATCGAACAGTACCATGTCGATACCATTGTGTCATTTTCTGCCAACTACATGTACATCATAATGATAGAGTTATTAAACGTTAACTCTCCATCTCCTACCGAACCTATTACTGGAACTCAAACAACAATTGCAAATAAGGACGATGTCTAGCATAAGATTGCTGTATGCCAACATTAACAGCATCAAAAACAAATCTCATTTGGTTAATAATTTTATTCTAAATAATGACATTAAAGGAGCGATGTTCGTAGAGACTAAACCAGATACACACATTAATTACCAAAACTGGTCAACTATACAAAAGCTGGGTAATATTGCAAATGCTAACGTAAGAGGAGGATCGGTGATATTGGGGCATCCTACTATAAATCTTGGAAAGTACAATTGACCTAGTTTAAACAACCCTTTAAACGATTGTATTCACGCGACTTTCATGTCGAGTGATTAAAGAACACACTTATTTTTGGTGAATATTCACCCACTGAGTCTCATCTAAGATCCCAAGAGTCCAATTAAAAGAGCACACTACTTCAACTTCCCCCTTCCTCCTTTTATACTCAGACTAATCAAAGAAAAAAGAGAATTATATAGAGATTTCAAAACAACTGAAATTCCCGAATTGAAACAAAAATTTAACAAAGTGAACAAGTACATCCAACAATTGGCCACCCATTACAGAACCGACAAATATCTGGAGGCCTGTCGCAATATAAGTAGATGTAAAGGAAATACCTACTGGAATGAAATTAAGAAACTGTCCAAATACAGAAACCGTCCCTCGATTGCATCGCTGATAGACCCATCCAACAATTCGTCACATACACAACCTCAAAAAATAGCCGACTTCCATGCTAATTATCTGGAAAATACTTTTTCATTTTCAGATCATGTGGACTTCGATCAATCGCATAAAAATCTTGTAGACGAATGGCATGTAGCGGCGTTTACAAATAGAACACCTACATCCCAAGAAGCCTTTATAGAAGAACGACAATATGTCTAGGAAAATCTTAAAAAGCCTTGATTTAAAAATACACAATTATATCAGAGGAATCTTAAACTATTGCTTGAAAAAACAACTTTTTCCAAGAGAATGGAGGAAGTCTATAATTATTTGTACTCCAAAGAAAGTACAATTAGTAAATAAGTCCAATTACCGTCCAATATCTCTCCTTCCAGTGTTAGGTAAGATGTTTGAGTCGTTCATTAAAACAAGGTTACTTGAAACTGTTGAACAAAATATTCCGGAATACCAGTTTGGTTTTCGGCTGAATAGAAGCACCGTCCATCCCCTAGCTGTGTTAATCTCAAACTGCCAAGTTGCCCACCTACAGAAACTACAGTCGGCTGTTTTATTCCTGGATATCAAACAAGCTTTTGATTCAGTATGGCACAATTGATTGATTTATAAACTTTCTCGCCTTAACATTCCGTTCTATCTTCTTAATATAATCCACATATTCTTATTAAATCGCACATCGCAAATCACAGTCCAAATTTCCTATCCAGATCCTTTTCTATGCAGCAGGATCTACCTCAAAGGCTCTCCTTTGTCCCCTTGTCTCTACAACCTTTTTTGTCACGATATTTACAACGATGACCCTACCTTTTTTGACATCAACTCCTACGTCCTTCAATACGCCGACGACACTGCCATCATAGCTCACGCCAAAAACATGAACACCTTAATTATCAAGATGCAAGATATGTTGGAGAAGACTGAAGTTTGGTTTCAAAAATGGAGAATAAAGCTGAATTCCAACAAAACCCAGTTCTTCATCCCATTTCATCGTATTCACGAAAGATCGCCAACCATTTTCATCTCTGGTATTACTGTATCTCCTTCACCTACAGTGATATACTTGGGCATGGTAATGGACAACAAACTTAAATTTAATGTGAAACTGAATTATGAAATGTAAAACTAGGGCTGCTCATTTTAAATCCTTAATACACAAAAGTAATGGCATATCGCTACAGGTAGCAACCCAGATCTATAAGTCTATCTGCAGACCGTTAATTGAATACGGTGTTTTGTTCACTTACTCCTCCACCGAAAAAACTAGACGCCACCTAGAAGTCGCAGAACGGGCTGCGCTTAGGAGAATAACTAAAATGAGGCACCCAAACAACCCGTTCCACAACCTCTCCAACGCACTCCTCTACGAAAAAACAGGCGTTACACCATTTGCGGAACGAGGACTACAGCTTACAACTAAAGTATGCAAAAACATCCTGAACACTACATTACATCGAATGATGAGAACGCCGTCACCCACTGGTCCATTATCGGTCGCCCCAATCATTAATGTTATAGGAAGGATGAAGCGGATTTCTTAAGTGCCCAAAATTTAATTTAATTTAATTTTTATTTTTTTTAATTATCTGCATACGTTATTATGTTTATTTTTTTTTTCTTTCTTATAATTTCTTATTGTTACACCGGCTGAAAGACTCCGGTCTATTGCCGTTTTAGGACTTTTATTATTTGTTGCTATTCCTCATATTGGTAATTTTCCCTTTTTTTCTTCTGTATCAGTCCTAAATAAATTTACTGTATATATATATTCCTTAAAGTTCATCCTAATAAAATGTCCAAATTTCGCGTGATGGCGGCACCGTCCTCAACCTAAGGATTAATAAGGGTTCCTATTATACTTGTACCCAGTGTCCTCTCTGAAGTGCATATAATCCGAAAACATTTTTCTAAAAGGCTACTACAACGAATAGTTTATGAAATAGAGTACTTTACAAATTGATTTAACAATTCTACATACTTCAATTGCAGTAGAACTTGAACTAACACTAGACCTAGAAGTAGAAAGTTTCCGGTTAAAAATTGAGATATGGGTTGGAAAAGAAATAGTTAAGAGCTCACAAGCGGTCAAATACCTAGGCGTATATCTGGATAAGGATCTGCCTATGACTGAACATGTCAGGAAAATCTCGGAGAAAGCGAACCTGCCATATAAAAACTTTAGAGCACGTTTAATGCTGAAGAAAGGAAGTCCAAGATATGCAAGAAAAAGGTTATTGGGAACCGTGTTAACTATAAAACATAAGAAATATATAAAGATAATAAGAGTAGTTGGCGAGTTGTTGGCGAGGCATCCACCGATGGATCTGCTAGCTTGAGAACGCATTAGAACAGTAAAAATTAGGAAAAAAGAAGAAAAGTTAAGAACGAGAATAGACGAATCATGTTAGAGAAGTGGCAGCAAAGATGGAACAAGTATTCAAAGTGGGCATAAAATTTTAAAAGTGACGTTAGAGTATGGCAGCTGAAAAGATCACAGATAGATTGTTATACGACACAACACGATCCATGGAATATTTGCAACATATTTGAAAAGTATAAAGAGGGTGGGATACTGGTTTGGATCCGTGAAAGAGGATACTCTACAACATACGGATTTTAGAATGTGAAAAATTCGAGAGTTATCGTAAAGACACTGAAGCAAAGGTCGGTAGAACGATAACAACAGAGAACTGCTAATTGAGAAGGAATAGAAGAGGGATGTGATAATGCCTTTTGCGAGGGATAATGAAGGGAAAGGAAGCAAAAGAGAAGGAAGGATGAAGGAAGAGAGTGGGGACAGAAGTTAATGGAAGACCAGGCAGAAACATAGAGTACGAGACAACTAGTGGAAAGAAGAGAGAGAGAGAGAATGGAGCAGATAAAGAAGGAGGGAAGAGAGTAGTAACAAATCTAAAGACATATAAAAGTTAATAAGAAAACTTTGTTTTTTCCTAGAATTTAGCAGAATTTAGAATGTGGTCTTTAAACTGCTTCCAAGGAAAAATAAAAAAGCCGGAGGAATATACGTTCCGTTTGCGCATACCGTGGCACACATGATAACAAGAAGTCTCCTTTTCTTTATAGCGCAGCTTTAACTTGTTGGTTCCGGAGACCTTAAACTCAAATAAACCTGCCTCTTCCGAAATAATCTAATCTACTCAACACCTACTGATTTTTTCGTTCTCCAAAATTCGGGGATAGGTTTATTGCTGGCAGTGGCAAATTGAAATGTTAGTTCGCAAGTGCCTTTGTTAGTCAAATCGTAGCACATGTGTGCTTAACTTATTAGCTTCCACTAAGTAATCGAATAATGCTCTCTCTTCTTCATCAGTAAAAATTTCAGAAAATCAATATTTCTTCTGAAAACACAAAGAACTTTTTTCATTGTCATTTATTTGTTTATACTTGCACCACAATCGGTGCTAAGCAGATTTACTGAGTAAATATTGTTCGGTTTCAGCTTGTATAGAAAGCCCACCCCTAGCAATACTTTCTACTCCTCTTTTCATTTTCTGTTTATGTTCTATATGAAAACGTTTACTTTCTTTTTTAGATGCTTTCCTTGCTCTTTCCTTCTTTATTTTGGCATCTATAACTCATCGTGTCAGCGCGGTATGCGGTCGCATAATTCGCGTCTCTTAAGTTTCAAGTGTCTTTGATTGCTATATTTGATCTTTCTTTTCAAATTGTTTTTGTTGTTCACCCGCGGGTGTTGATTGCTGTGGTGACTGATTTCATAGGTTTCGCGTTTGATCATTTTTTGAACGATTAATTTAACTTTCTTTTCATATTTTTGCTTTCTGGTGCGTAGCCACATCCTCTCTCGTTTTGGCCTTTGTTCATCGGAACCAGTATCCTCGTAGCGATGTCGGGGTGTAAGATCAGTTCGTCTCACCTGTCATCCAAGAGCCCCGGCCTTCAGATCGCCGGCTGCCACGGGAACTTCCACGCCAAATGCGTGAAACTTTCGTCAGATACACTTGAGCAAATTAAAGCGAATTTGGATGAATCCGTCATTATTGACGATGAAACCTCTGACTCCCAAACCTCCAATGGTCCTAGCAATGCCTCTAATATATCGCCTCTTGCCCTCTATTCAGAATGATATTAAGAATTTAACAAACAAATACGACGAAATTGTTAAGTCAATTTCCTTCTAGGGCGATAAAATCACTGATTTCGAGCGAATCCTTAACAGTTTCGGTGATAAGGTCAAACAAGTTGATACATTGGTCGCTGAAAATTCCAAACTTAAGGCTAATCTAGTCGCCTATCGGATAATCTTTACAACAATGAACATCTTACAGCTAAAAACATGGACCTCTTTGCTGAAGTACGGGAAATCGCAAAAAATAAAAAGTACAAGTATGTTTGGACGAGGAGTTGCGTGATTCATGTCCGGAAAGATGATAGAGCAATGGTTTTGGTGATCAAATCGTCGTCTGACTTGAATAAACCATAGAATGGCTTTTGGCGTTTTTGTTTTTTGATTCTATACCTTTTTTAAATATTTATGGGTATCAGTATCTATTATCAAAACGTCCGTGGTCTATGTTCCAAGTCAAATACTTATTCAATTAATTCACATGCCTTATCGACTGATTTTATTTGCCTTACTGAAATGTTTCTAAATGATAATATATCCGACAACGAGCTACTCAACACATTTTATACCATATATCGTCGCGATAGAAATTCAACGGCTTCCACTAAGAGCGATGGTGGCGGCGTCCTAATAGCTACCAAAAATGACTTTCATAGTGTTCCCATGCAGAGTCTGCAGAGTGGTGCGAAGGACTTGTGGCTGAAGGTTCGATGCGGTCAACTAAACTTTCGCTTGTGCTGTGTTCATCTTCCTTCTTCTGCTGATGCAGCGCTGAATCTATTTTTATCCAGTTTGTCAACCGTACGCGATGCCTTTCCGGATAGTATGATTGTGATTGTTGGTGATTTCAATATGCCAACTATCTCCTGGACTACATCTGAAGATAATGTACTCATTCCCACAGGAAATTTCGACCGTCGCGCCATTGATTTTGTTAACGTTTATTCATATTGTAACCTCACTCAACTTAATTATGTATCGAATATTAATGCTAGAATTCTCGATCGCGTTTTATGCGCTAATGGTCGTGTCGAGGGTCTACATCTCTGCAAAGATCCACTTGTGGATCCAAACTGCCACTATCCACCGCTTGAATTCTTGATACCAGGTACGTTAACTTATTTGAGTAATGGTCCGAATGTTCGCTTTCTTTTTAAGAATGCAAACTCCGTAGCTATCAAGTATTCCTTAAATAGTATTGATTGGCGGACTGTTTTTGCTGGGATTGGAGTGGAGAGCATGGTTGAAGTTTTTTATGATAATGTTAATGACGTAATTAATAGAGATGTTCCTAAGCACATTTTACTTAAGCAACGTTTTCCTTGTTGGTACAAACGTTCAACCATTCGTGTTATTAAGGAAAAATTACATTGCCACAGAAAATGGAAATCTACTGGCCATATCAGGGATTACCTGGTTTTCTCTGTTTTGCGCTGTAGATCTAAGAAGCTTATCGCAGCCGACTATAGAGATTACTTAAACACAGTTCAGGCGGGAGTTGTGGAGAACCCTAAAGGAATCTGATCTTTTGTTAGGTCCAAGAGGGGGGTAGCGTCTGGCATGCCATCTACTATGTTTTCCGCTGATGGGTCAATGGTGTGCTCAGGTTCTGATATTTGTCATGCATTTGGAGAGTATTTTGTTTCAGTTTTCGTGGATAGTTCTATTGACCGTTCAATGGTCCTCTGTGACCCGGGTGTGTCACCTTTTTTCTCTGTTGACGCACTCCTTAATGTTTTAACCCATCTAGACAGATTTTCTCTTCCTGGCCCGGATGGCATTCCACCTTCTTTTTTGAGAGAGTTTGTTGTTGAACTATCGACCCCACTTTTCCTTATTTTGTCGCAATTCTTACTGGAAGGTACATTCCCTAGCGCATGGAAAACAGCGTTTGTGGTTCCAATATTTAAAGCCGGGAATAGACAGTTGATATTAAATTACCGTCCGATATCTATTCTTTCATCTATCCGCATCATTATCGAACAACATGGTTTTTTTTCTGGCCGATCGATTGAGTCTACCTTGGTGTCTTATGTTAACAGGTTGACGCAATTTACACCGATTACTCTAAAGTCTTCGGCAAGATCGATCATGGTATTCTTATAAAAAAGCTGTCCTCTTTTAACATTCCTGCTGGCATTGTACGCTGGATATTGTCTTATCTGTCGGACAGAAGTCAGACCGTTAAGATGGGTGGTTTTCTATCTGATTTCAAACCCATCTCATCTGGTGTGCCTCAGGGCAGTCATCTTGGGCCCACATTATTTTTAATTTACATAAACGACATTTCTTCTTGTTTTCAATTTTCTAAATTCCTGCTCTATGCGGATGATAATAAAATATTTACTCGAGTCAGCTCAAGTCTTGACTGCTTGAGGCTCCAAGAGAACCTCGATCGTCTGCATGAGTATTGCCGCGTTAATAAACTTTATCTTAACTATGACAAATGCCAAAAAATAACATTCACATGGAAACGTTACCCCATTAATTTTAACTACAACTTTAATGGAAAAGCTATATATAGTAGATTTTACTAATAAAGTGAAAGAGTTTGGCATTATACTTGATGACAAATTAAGATATCATCTTCACATCGAATTCATGGTAGAGAGAGCTCTACGGAACTTAGAGTTTGTTATTAGAATAAGTAGAAACTTTACTAATTTTACAAGCATTAAATCCCTTTATATGGCATTTGTTAATACTGTATTATCCTATGGTTCCATAGTGTGGATTCCGATGTACGAAGTCTATTGTGATCGCATCGAAGCTGTTCAACGATGTTTCGTACGTCGTTGAATTTTATTTGGCACACAAATATTATCTTCCCTATTGCGATTATGATAGACGCTGTGCGGTTTTTAGCTTCTTGTCTTTGCGGCAGCGTCGAGTTGTTTCGGACTTGGTCTTTCTTTTCAAACTCGTCAATGGCATGCTGGACGCTCCTGATCTGTTGGCTGTATTGAACTTTAATGTACCACAGCGATTCACTCGGCACAATACTACATTTCATTTAAGCTTATCTAATACGAACGTTCATCAGAACTCGTCTGTTGTTCGGCTTCTTAATACTTACAATCAAGACTTCAGCCATGTTTCCCTATTTGGACTCTCGTTGCGCTCATTTAAAATGTTATTGTTGCGTAATGTTTAGACCTCTTGCAATGTAGTGCAATTGTGTTTTTTTTGTCTTTCATTGCTTGTTATTAGTTAGCTTATTAATGTTATTATTATTCTCATTTTATTGTTCTGTATTATTGTTGTTCACTGTTTTAAACTGTTCTTTGCGTGGATGCTTCGCTGTGGATTCCTTCCCTGTTTGCATCCCACATAATAATAATAAATAAATAAATGTAAAGGAAGTATTTTAGTGTTAGACTTTCTGGTTTACTATAGTAATCGACATTTCTTTTAACGTGTTGTATATTGGGACACGTCCGATTATGTACCACAAAAACATGTCTCAACATGTACCATCTCCTAACTATCTTAAAAACCGCTTTTATTTCAAAAACATGCAATACTTTTAAAAGAATACTCCCATATCATTAACAGAGACTATCCATAATCACACTTAATTTCAAATAAATCACGAAACATTTAAAGAAAAGTTTGTATTAAGCGCCATCTAATTTTAAAGCGGGAAAATTCGTGCGCGAAAAGCGAAGAAAACGCAACGAAAATTTCGCCATCTTTAGAAATGTTGATAAAAAATTATTTTGTTGATTACAGTTTTCTTTGTTTCGGTGATTTTCCGTTTGCAAAAAACGTTTCTAATTGTACTTTTTAATTAGGATAAAAACAAATTAATTGGTTGTGCGTAGCTTTAAACACGAAAATGATTTTAAACAATCAATTATTATTATAACCGATAGTTATGTCGTTATCGTCACAGCATTAAAAAGAAAAAATGTAATTTTTTATTATGGTTTAATTATTATTGCAGTTTAACGTTGTGGTTTTCTCTTAACGGTTCGACTGAATTATTGAGAAAAATGGGAGTGAGAAGTTGAAGCTTCATGCGCACTCGATTTGACTTGGTTTTCAGTGATCTTGCGTAGAATTCGGTCCCGGGACTATCGATTTTCCTGAAAACCGTTCCGGTGCCATTTTGTTGTGATCCGGTGTCCTCCGATTGTGTCTGTCCCTCATTATAAATACTCCGGTGGGGAGGATGCAGAGGAATTCCTGAATTTTCAGGCAAACACGATTTTCAGTAGTGGCAAAAGAGTTCTGCAACAAAACGGTGAGTCTTTCAAAATTTCATCAAAAATTGTTTATTTTTTTTAACAACAATGTTATTATTAACCAACAATGATTAACAACAAAACAAAATTAACGATAAACATAAAATTATAATTCAAATAATTAAAAATAAATTATTACTTTTTAATAAAGACGCAATTTACGTTGATTTAAACGGTTTAAATTTGTCTAGAACGTTTTAGACTTAAGAGGGATAAATCGATAACAAGAAGTGTTAGTTATTTAAATTTAAAAGCGTTAAAACTAAAATTATTTAATCCTTAAATTATTTTTTTATTGATTATTGCGCTTTATTTGGCCTCTAAGATGGATTAAAAGATTGATTAATAATGCATAGAAAAGAATTTAAGAAACAACCGCAAGTGAAATCAAAGATTTCCAAAAATAGAGGGACAATCGATTTCCTTGTATCGTTTCGGACGACATTCTAAAAGATTTCAGCCCCTGAAAAGATTTTAATGCCTCAATTTCTTTTAGCTTTATTTTCTAACTTATTTACTTACGCCATATTAAAATCTCTTTCACGGAGACTTATTTGATCTTAAATAAGTCAATTTCATTTTAAATTTATTTTAGAATACATCTAAAAAAGAAATTAAATTTGACTCCCTTAAAAATTTGACGATTTTAAGTTATTTATGAAAATTAAGAAATCATCTTTGTAGGGGTCATTTAAAATTGCATAACACATTATGACACGATTGGATTAAAATGTTTATTTCTAGGTTTTGTGTCGTAATGAAACGATTAAAGATGAGGGGTTAACTTGATGTTAAATAATAAATCTTATGCAACAAATCGTTATTTAATATCTCAATTAGTTATTGAGATATCGCTTTTTAAAATTAACGGAAAAATCTTTTGTCGTGATGGCATCGTTGTGGGATGGGATTAAAATATTTATTTCTATGTAATGCGTCGTGGTGGAATAACGAAATATGGAGGGTTAATTTAATATTAAATAGTCATGAAAATGCAATTAAAATTTAATTGATATCTCAATTCGTTTTTAAGATATCATACTTTGAAGTCAATGTCACATTATGACTAAATTGCGTTAAAATGTTTATTCCTTAGTTTATATACCATAATGAAATATGGGAGGGTTAATTTAGTGCTAATTGAAGATGGACATGCAACAAAAATTAATATGATGCCTCAATTCGTTCTTAAGATATCATGTTTTAAAGTTAATGTAAAAAAAATATTCTCCTGGGAATGTCACATTGTGACTTGATTGCGTTAAAATGTTTATTCGTAGCTTATGTGCCATAATGAAACTACCAAATATGGGGGCGCAATTTAGTGTTAATCAATAATGAGAATGTAATAATAAGTAATATGATATCTCAATTCGTTCTTGAGATATCAAGTTTTGAAGTTAATGTAAAAAAAAACTTCACCTATTAATGTCACATTATGACACGATTGCGTTAAAATGTTTATTCCTAGATTATGTGCCATAATGAAACAACGAAATATGGGGGGCTAATTTAGTTTTAATTAATCATGAGAATGTAACAAAAAGGAGTATGATATCTTTATTCGTTTTTGACATATCATGTTTTGAAGTTAACGTAAAAAAGAACTTTACCTATTAATGTCACGTTATGACACGATTGAATTAAATTGCTTATTCTTAGATTATGTGTTATAATGAAACAACGGAATATGGGGGGGGGGCTAATTTAGTGATAATTGATAACGGGCATGCAATAAAATTTAATGTGATAACTCAATTTGTTCTTAAGATATCATGTTTTAAAGTTAATCCAAGAAAATGTCCACTTGTTAATGTCACATTATGACACCATTGCATTAAAATGCTTATTCCTATGTTATTTTCGATAATGAAAACATATTGACACTGTAAAACATATTGATCATTGTCTGGGGGATGAAAATGCTAAGTCAAAGTGAAAAGTTCTCCGGCCGAACTTTTTTAGCATGACCTTTTATATTTTTTGCTTGTCATGATGTCAAGTTTGTTACCCCGAAAATTGTTCGTGATAAAAGAAATAATCTCGGTCGACTTAGAGGACATCAGCCAAATCAGGTAACAGGAACGACACTTAGAGCGGCCGACGTCGTCAAACTAGGTTAAGATACTTTTTTTATAAACTGTAAGCAGGTTTAATTTGGGTTCATGATCAAAATCGATTCCGAAATCGGTCGAGATTATTTCTTATATCACAAATAGTTCTCAAGGAAAGCGGCTTATGTTGTCGAAAATTTGCAGAATTCGTGATCAACTCTCAAAATTTTGAGCATGAACCCAACTCTACTCTGCTTAGAAGTTATGAAAAAAGTATTGTTTATTATTCCTGCTACATGGAGCAAGAATAGTTTTCTAAGTTTTTTAGTTATAAGATACAGAGCTTAACAATTGCCGGCATATGGATGATTGAAGATGTGGATGATTTTGATATGAAAGAATTTTTAGAAGAACAAAGACCATCCTGAAAAAATTCATTACTTGCGTCATCATTTGGACTAATTCAGCAGAAAATTAGGTACTTATTCTGATGAACAAAGCAAACAATATCATCAAGGTGTTATCTCATTTGAGATGAGGAATTACTATTAGTTATCTTTATTTCAAACTCATGTTAATAAAATTAATTGCAGATACATCGGGAAAAATTGCAATATTTGCGAATATTTGCTGGTGAAGTAAGCATATATTTGAAGACGTGGATAGTGAAGAACTTTTAGACAACCAAATTTATGTTATTACTATCGCAATCATCGCTATCATCTATTGCTGCTGTAAAGTCACACATTTGTGACTTTATTGCTGGTCTAAAAATTCTGCATCATCAGAATCATCCATGTTGTCGAAAAACATGCTTACTGCTTTACCACGACTTTGACAATGGTATGACAAACAAATTTATGTTATTACCATCGGAATCATCGCTGTCATGTCTTTCTAAGCAACACATGAGGTCAATTTGTGACTTCACTGCTGGTCTAAAAGTTTTGCATCATCAGAATCATGCATGTCTTAAAATCGTGCCTACTACTACGTCCTTGAACGTATTATTTATTCATTATTTAGAAGTTCTAGAAATAGTCATCATCTGGACTACTTCAGCAGCCAATTTTTAACGATTGACTAATTTTATCGAATTTCTTGAATTGTAACTCTGCCTATATGTGGTGTGATAACATCTTGTTGATACTAAACATATCTTGTGTTAATTAATCATCGACGCAATTATTAATTTGCAAAACCACGTTTACTAGTGTCAAATCTTCTGGAAGTATTTCAAGTTTTCCAGGGGTAATATCACGTTTTTTGAAAGTGTATTAGTTTTCCAAAAGCAGTATCTAGTCTTCAGGAAGCATTTTAAATCTTCTGGATGCAATATCAGGTCTTCTTCAAGCAATATCAAATCTTCTAGAAGCATTTTAACTCTTTCTGAGGGAATATCTAAGATTTCTGGAAACATTTTAAATCTTCTAGAAACAAAATCTAGTATTCTGGAAGCAATTCAAGTCTTCTCGAAGCGCTTTAAGTGTTTTAGAACTAATGTCAAGTCTTATGAAGGAATCTCAAGTCTTTCAGAGGCTATATCAGATTTCGGGAAGTATTTTAAGTCTTATGGAAGCGGTGTCAAGTTTTCTGGAGGCATTTAAAGTTTTCCAGAGGCAAAATTACGTCTTTCTGAAATTACTTGAGTCTTCTAGAAGCAGTATCAAGTCTTCTGGATGCCATATCAAGTCTTCTGGAACCAAATCAAATCCTCTTGAAGTAAATCAAATAGTCAAGTCAAATGGTCTAGTCTTTTGGAAGCATTTTAAGTCTTTTAGAACCATTATCAAGACTTATGAAAGTATTTCGAGTCTTCCAGAGCCTATATGAAGTTTTCTGGAAACATTTCAAAACTCCTAGCAGCAGTGTCAAGTCTTTTGAAAGCATTTCAAGTTTTCCGGAGGAAATATCACGTCGTTTTAAAATTATTTTAGTCTTCTGGAAGCAACACATGAGGTCAATCGGTGATTTCACTGCAGGTCTAAAAATTTTGCATCATCAGAATCATCCATGTCTTAAAATTGTACCCACTACCACAACCTTAAAAATTCATTATTTACGCCATCATCTGAACTACTTTAGAAGTCAATTTTTCAATTATTGACTAATTTTATCGAATTTATTGAATTGTAACTCAGCCAGATGTTACCACACTACATATAGTGTGGTAACATCTGGTTTATACTAAACATTTCTTGTGTTAATTAATCATCGACGCAATTATTAATTTTCAAAACTTATTTAACTTTTTATACATTGTATCTGTAACTATTTTTTACACTGCCAAAATATTTTAGGTTCTATACAACACAGATTTTTGCTTTACTTTCTTTTGATGAAAACTATCATTTGGGCTCTATCTACACTGATTTTAGTAAAGCATATGATAAAGTTGAACTTGCTTTTGCTAAAAAAAATGAAGAAGATTGTTTACCCTATAGTATTCAACAGAGGCTTTCTCTCTGCTTGCTCGCTGCAACCCGGGACTAACACGCGAAACCCTGATAGTGTATTTTTAGGCATTCATTTTAAATTAATCTGGAACAAGAACGTCGATGAGTTTGTAATGATTTATGTGGTCCTGGTTTAGGATGGTGGACCATGCACCGATAGAGCTTTTAGACTACAAAGGATAGCCATAACAATGTTTTGGATAATTGATTAATATAAATTAAATACATTTTGGAAATTGGATAATTTGTGATATACGAATGATTGTCGTAGCTCCTTTATAAACCACAATATATTGACCTTCCCAACTTTGTATATTTTGGAATGTGTAATGTATATTAGGCGGTATCTCGGCGAGTATGTTACTCATGAAATATAAATATTTGTAATTGAAACTGAACCATAGTAGACTATTATCCATGCCAGATGTCAAGGCCGCTCACTTTAGATATTGATATTATCATCAGTTGAAAAAGATTGGTTAGTATCTCTCGTTTCTTCTTCGCAAACGGTGTCAATCAAATCCAACGACCCTCAGGTAAGCATTATTGGACCATTACTTTTTAATATTTCAATAATGGCATATTTAAGCAATTTTCTTCGTGCAGCAAAATAGCTCGTTGATATCGATTTCTAAAGTGAGGGGTCTTGACATCTGATAACGGCAATAGTCTTATATACAATTATTACATCATTGGAGAAATGTTGTTAAGCAGGGTTTCTTCTATTAGGGATTACGTTTGATACTAGCATTGTTAATCAATTAATAAATGTTGCCAAAGAATTAAATGAAAGATCATCAAAGGTCCAACAAGCTTTACCGGTTTCGACTTTCTGCCATCATTAGAAGGATTATTTTATTAGAGTATCGAACATTTCTTATTTATTTAATGAAAAATCTATCTCTTATTGTTATATTAAATCCCTTAAATGTGAATTGCACGTGAATCCTTAATAGGATTCCTTAGATTTCCTTACAAAAATTAAGAACACGTGCAATTCTCATTTAATAGAAAAACCAAATAAATTGTTCCAAGACGCAATAAAATAGATAATATCATATTTAAAGGGATTTAATATAATAATAGGAGATAGATTTTTCATTAAATGAATAATAAATGTTCGATACTCTATTAAAATAATGCTTCTGATGATGGCAGTAAGCCGACACCGGTAAAGCTTGTTATAAACAATAAACCAGTTAAAAGTACAAAATAAAATCTATTTTCTTTATTAACATTCTATTAAAATATGGGGGGCTAATTTAATGTTAATTGATGATTACAGTATACTAAAAAGTAATATGATATCTCTATTCGTTCTTCAGATATCAAGTTTTAAAGACACGATTGTATTAAAATGTTGATTTCTAGATTATATACCATAATGACATAACGAAATATGAGGGATTAATTTACTGTTAATTGATGATGGTAATACAGTCAATTCCTTCTTAACCCTTCGGTCTCATAGACCGACATAGTAAATTAGTAGTAAATAAGTGGTGGTAATCTTAATAAACAATTAGTTTTGATAAATAATTAATAAAATTAAAAAAGATGTGATAAATTGTTACAATAACGTGTATTGTATTTGTATGTACAATAATACAACAAATAGAAAAGTGCATTTTTTTAACTAGAAAAAAACTGTAATAATAATAAATAACAACAAAGTATTCCGAAGTAGATCTATATCCAAGGCTCATATAATGTTACATAGCGTCTTCATAGCACAAATCACATACGACAGTAATATGTTCCAAGCACATAAATATTTTGCATTAACGACAATAATAACGTGTTTTTCGATTTTTTCTGGTACCACAGTCGCTACATCTGCCACTTTCGGGCATGTGTTCATTGTCTCTTGTATATTACATATTTCCCGGATGTGCAGTTTCATTAGCCGAGGAACTCTTCGCAACATTTCCATCGATAGTTATTTCAAAAACTGTCTACGTACTGTTGAATTTTGTGAATTATTAGACACATATAGTACGGAGGAATTAATTTCCGCAACATTTAAACTTGAATAGAAAGCCACCATTGGCCATCTTTGAGTACTTCCAGCACAATTGTATGTGGAACATAGTTGGTCTACCATGTCCACTCCATCCTTCGTATGGTTATATGTCGCAATAATATCTGGTTTATTCGTCTCCAATTCGATATCATCATCGTGGTGCATGCTAGATACTAATAAAACATTCTTGTTATTTTTCGGCACATACGAAACCAACGTGCAATCTTTCGTGAAAGCAAACAGACTTGTTTTAGGATTACGTCTTACAGGATTTGAAAACTCCTTTGGAAGTTCCTTTTTATTCTTTCTGATGGTACCGACTACAGTTAGTTTTTTTCTGTAATAAAGTGTTTGCTAAAGTTAAATTAGTAAACCAGTTATCTATGGTTATGTTACGACCTGAATTGTATATAGGTTCGCAAAGTCTCATTACAATATCTGCTGGAGCATTGAATGAGTAAATGAAAAATAAAATAAAATTTGGTTGTTTTCCTACGTAGACTTCGAGATTTGCAGTATAGCACGTTTTTGCGTCTGATAAAGCAAAAATTTTTATACCTTACCTATTCGGCTTCGACGGGATGTATTGGAGAAAACCGCAACGACAGCGAAATGCTTCTAGCTTTTCGTCTTCGGTGACAAATCCAGACATACTACAGCCATTCTTGCAACTATCAACAAATATTTTAAAATATTCCCTAATAGGAGTTAACTTATCTATCTCTTTTCTTTGAAGACGAGTGGATTTATCAACAAATCTTAACGCACTGAGAAGTAATCTAAACCGATTCATCGAGATTGTCAGGCGAAAGATTTTGACACCAGAACCATCAGTAGACCACAATTCCTTAGCATTGAGGTGGTTACTCTTCAAAACCCCGGCATAATACAACAGAGCTTGAATGTCTGCTTTATCGGTAGGTCTAACATCACTTTCTCATGAATAATGTTCTGCTATAGTTACTATAAACTTGTTTGTATTATCCACAATCAGATCTAGCATCTGATCATTAATGAAATGCTTCCATATTTCTAATGGATCTCTTAGTGATCTTGTAGGTTGTTTTGAAATAGGAAGTCGTACCAGTTTGTTTTCCGCTCGCATCCTCACATTTTTTTCGGTACCATCTTCACCCACTTAGTAATATTATCCTTACCAATGTAGTAGTTGGTATTTATTTCATTTTCGACCTCATCATTTTCTTGATGAGATACATCTTGCTCACTCTCTGAATCGCTTAGAAATTAGAGAAATTTCTAAGTTGTCTTCCTCCAAATCCGAGGGAGAGTTGTCAAATTCCGGTTCATTGTTATCATTATCAAACTCAGACAAAGCTTCTTACATGAGTTTTTCAAGGCGTACCTGCTCTCTTTCATAGTCACCCATGAATAAAAGCTACATAGACAGGAAATGATGTAAGAGTATGTAAACATTATTTTTCTACGACCGCCCTCGAATGTGTTGAAAAGTATATATATATATATATATATATATATATATATATATGGTAATTCGTAATGCTTCGCGGATGGAAAAGTATGTGTTTTGGTTGATCCGAGGTATCATCCGTTCATCTTCTTGGTTGTTCCTGTGGACAGGGACAGACTGTCAACAGGAGACTACGACAAAGCACTGAAGATGCCAAGTGAGATCTAGGCGAAACGTCTGCCCCTGTCCACAGGGAACAACCAAGAAGATGAACGGATGATACCTCGGATCAACCAAAACACATATATATATATATATATATATATATATAGATATATATATAGATATATACTATAGTATATATGTATAGTATTATATATATTTAATATTATATAATATATGCATACACATAATAATATACAATAAACATATAATAATTTACTTTCCAGCGAATATTTTTGATTCTGGTAATTTTCGAAGTAGTTTAGTCGTTTCGGTTTCACACACCAAACAGGTTGTCACAAGATTGTCACAAAAACTACCACACGAACTAAGTTGCCATTATGTTCAAGCTCTATGTACGTCAGTTCAAGAAGGTACGTAGAGAGGCGAAACGGTAGAATGTTAGATTTCAGTAAACAAGCTTTTTAATATTGTATCGGTCCCCTAGACCGGTAACGGGTACTGGAGGGTTAAGATGTCATATTTTAAAGTTAATGTAAAAATATCTTCAGCTCTCAATGTCATATGGAATCGTGTCATATTCCATTAAAATGTTTATTTCTAGATTATGAAGCAACGAATAAAAGTTATTTGTGATACCTTAATTCATTCCTGATATATTCCCTTAAGGGCTAGTTTATTCATCTTTAGTTAAATCTAACTAGCACATATTTACCATAGTTACTGTTAATATAGCCAATCATGGCAAGTGAAATTACAGTAACCATGGAAAATATCCAGTAGTTAAATTTGACCAAAGGTGAATAAACCAGCCCCAAGTCGAATCTTGCTGTTTCTTTTAGCGGGAGAAAAAGATGCAAATGGTCAAATTTCCATCAAAATACGCTTTTTTATAAAAATCCCAACGTTTTTTGACGAGGAACTGTCGCCATAAGCATTACCTTTGTAATAAATCTCTTACTCTTACAAGGTCTGCAAGGGCCTCCAGCTCAGGTCTCTCCATCTTTTATAGCTCAGTTATTAATTAAGTTAAGAGTTTGATATTTTACAGGCTTGTTCTGTATCTGAGACCGCATTTCAGGAAATTATTTTTGATTATTAATTTATTTAATTTATTTGATTATAGTTTTTATTACATCATTCAATTATACATAAGAAAATATGTTGACTTTGATAACAGTTGTTGGTGCCTACCGTTTTTTGTTTTCGAGTTATTTTGATTTTAAGTGTTTTTTGGCAAATATCACCATGCTTTTTACAAGCCCATATCTCAGCCAACGTTAACTCAAAAACGTTTTGCATTGGTGCGATAACTCTTCATATGTCGCTAAATAGATAGTCACTTGTTATATCAGTATATCTTATACAGGCTGGTCAAAACTTGAGTTACCGTTTCTCTGTATTCAATTGCGTGAAAGTCGAAAATTTTAAATGGAACGCCCCATATTTTCATACCCTATCAGAAAGGAAATTTAATTCTCTATAAATTATCTATAAATATTCCTATACCTATTTATTATAGTTTTCTTGCTATTGAGGAATTTATCACAATCATAGGTAAAATGCTAGAAACCGTCTGTGTTTTTGTTAGAAGGCCATGACATTTTGACAGTTTTTTGTTTAATTTATTTAAATTATTATTAGTATTATTTCTACAATGAACTGTGATTGAATAAACTTTAGATTGCTAGCTGTAATTTACCAAAAATAACCAAAAGAAAACCGAATAAATAAAACAATGAAAAACAACAATTTAATGATAAAAATTAAAATCAATAACATAAAAGAATGAAAAACTGAAAATTACAAAAATAAATTATGGGAATTTAGTTCTCTACAAACTATTTAGATACTTTCCTGCGCCTATTTGTTGTAGTTGGCCTCATATTTGGAAATTAATGGACGCATGCAATGCTGGAAGCTTCTTGTTTTTATGTTAGAAAGCCATGGAGTTTTGATAGCTTTTCAATCATATTTATGTTATTGTTATCATTACTTAGTTGTGTCATCACTTACTGCTCTTAATGTCTTTGAATATCATGGCGAATTATTCCCACGCCAACATTTAAATTCGTCTTATATTCATGGCGGGTGTAATAAAGTTTTGGATTGGATAAGATACGTATCTCTTAGTTTTGGAAAGATCAAAATAACAAGAAAACATAAATTTCTATAACCAGCAGCTTAAGATAATAGAATAAATGTTTTGTCATATTTTATTGCTTTACCAAATTCTTCGGTAAGAGGTGCTTCGGTCGATTTAGATGAATAATATTTTACAAAAAAGCACCGTAAATAAATAAACTGAACTCTCTAGGAACATCTCGCGCATCATTACGTCGAATATTACGCCATATCATTGTTTTTCATTGTTTCATTTATGCGTTCTTTTGCTGGTTATTTTTGGCAAATAAAAGCTAACAAACTCAAGTTTATTCAATCGCAGATCATTCTAGAAATAATACCAATGATAATTTAAATAAATTAAATAATAAACTGTCAAAATATCATAGCCTTCTAATAAAAACACGACCGGCTTCCAGCATTTTGTGTAGGATTTTGATAAAATACTCAATATGAAGAAAACTATAATAAATAGGTATAGCAATATTTATAGATAATTTGTAGAGAATTAAATTCCCGTTTAGATAGGCTAAAAGGATATGGTGCGTTCCATTTGAAATTTTCGACTTTCTCGCAATTGAATACAGCGAAATGGTAATTCAATTTTTGACCACGCTGTATAAGGTACATTGATATAACAAGTGACAATCTATTTAACAGCATATGACGAGTTATTGTACCAATGCAAAACATTTTTGAATTAACGTTGGCTGAGATATGGGCTTGTAGAGACCATGGTGATATTTGCCAAAAAGCACTTAAAATCAAAATAACTCGAAAACAAAAAACGATAGGTACCAACAACTGTTATCAAAGTCAACATATTTTCTTACATGTAATTGAATGGTGTAATAAAAACTATAGCATTCCATTTAAAATAACGAAGTTGAGGCCTACTTCCGGTAGACCGGAAGTGGTGGCCATCTTGAAAATATTTTAGATTAATAGATCGGAATGAACAACCCGTGATACCAAAATTTCAAGCCTCTACGAATAGTGTAACCCAAAAAAGTTCTAATGAACCAGTTACGTGAGACACCCTGTATATATGTTTTGGTTGATCCGAGGTATCATCCGTTCATCTTCTTGGTTGTTCCTGTGGACAGGGACAGACTGTCAACAGGAGACTACGACAAAGCACTGCAGATGCCAAGTGAGATCTTGGCGAAACGTCTGCCCCTGTCCACAGGGAACAACCAAGAAGATGAACGGATCCGTCCGCGAAGCATTACGAATTACCATATATATATATATAACCATTTTTCGTCAAAATATACATGATTTAGTAAATCTTCGGAATACCCCGACGATAATAAAAACCGCAAACAAAATTCAATTCGTCGCTTTTATTATTCGTTAGGCTTTTTTTGTTCAGATAACAATGGTTTAACAAAACTAACTAACAAAACATTCCTTTTATTTCCTTTCCTATCTTTAATCTGTCATGTTATGTACTTTTTGGCACCTTACATACATCAGCTAATGACCTTAATGCACACTCACACCACGTTATACAGCGATTATACGTTCCTCGAAACTCGGCTGTAAAACGAAATGCCGTATAGCGATACTACATCCGTTTGTAGTTTAACTTCTAGAAGCAATATAGAGTCTTTTGAAGCAATATCAAGTCTTCTCGTAGCAGTATCAAGTCCTTTGGAAACATTTTAACTTTTCCGGTGTGAATATTGAGACTTCTGGAAGCATTTTAAATCTTCTTGGAGATTTAAAATGCTTCTTGGAGCCGTTTCAAAACTTTTAGAAGCAGTATAGTCTTCTGGCAGTATTTCAAAATTTCTCGCGGTAATATCACGTCTTTTGAAAGTACTTTAGTCTTCTAGAAGCAGTATCAAGTCTTCTAGAAGCATTTCAAGTCTTCTGGATACAATATCAAATCTTGTGGAAGCAAATTGAGTTTTTTGGAAGCAGTATCAAATCTTCTTGAAACAATATCAAGTCTTCTGGGAACATTTTAACTCTTCCAGAGGGAATGTCAAAACTTCTGGAAATATTTTAAATTCTCTAGAAACAGTATCAAATCTTTTAGAAACAGTATCAAATTTTCTGTAAGCGTTTCGAAGCTTCTAGAAGCAGTAATAAATCTTTTAGAAGCAATATCGTGTCTCCTTGAAGCAATATCGTGTCTCCTTGAAGCAATATCAAGCTCGGAGCACCGAGCCGATCGTAGATCTTCCCGCGTAAGACGAAAAACAAGAGAACAGGTTAAAGAGGTGAGAAGTGAGTGTGACGGGGTTAAGACACGGAGGTTAAGTGTTTTTAGTAAAAAAAGCGGAGATGAGTTGAATTATTTTGAGATTATTAATGTACTAGATATTGTTGAAAAAACCTTTTATTTTGTGTTAACTTTATATTGGGTGTATTTACTTTACTTCAGAAGTGGGATAAAACTAAATTTAACCACGTGTTAGACCGGACATTTTTCGACGGGTGATTCGAGTGAGTCGGCTTCTTTTGCGAGTTAAATTGTGAGAATAAAATGAAAAACAACGATTGCACGGAGGGCAAGAGAACATCCAAGAGCGGAGGCTCAAAGACGAGTCGGGATGGGTTTACGTACAACCTTGAGGAAGGACAGACCGGAGCCATGACGGAGACCTCCATGATGGCGACAATGATGTCAGTGATGACGGATTTGTTTAGAGAAATAAAACAAACGCAAAGAGAGGTAAATTCTAATCAATTCAATATAATGCTGGATTTGTCGAAATCGATAAATTATTTTGACGGAGATAAAGATTTGCCGAAGGCGGCTGTAAGGCTTAATCGTGAGTGCCAACCTTTACAAGTGGCCAGAAGCTGTAAAGTTAGAAACGGCGCGTACTCATCTAATTGGCCTTGCATTAAATTGGTACAAAACAAAACAAGATCAAATTGATTGGTGGTATGACTTTGAGAGGTGTTTCCGTAGAACTTTTGTAGAAAATTTGACGTTGAGCGAGAAATGGGACAGAATGAAGAAACGACAGCAAAAATCAAATGAAAGTGCGAGTGCTTATTTTCATGACAAGGCTCGATTGTGCATGGATTTAGGATAAACACCGAGTGAAACTGCTGAAGACATCTTGAAAGGATTGTTATCAGGTGAGATTGCGGGTAACTTGTGTACAAAACTTTATGACGATATCGAGAACTTGTATCGCGACATTTTAACTGTCGAACGTGTTAATGCAAACAGACGTGAACAAAAAGCGAAGAGTGGTCTTCAGTCAAAAGGCAGTCGTGTGTCAAATGAACTAACTTTAAAAACAGATTGTGTTACGAACAAACAAATCTTACCAGTGATTCGATGTTTCAAATGCGGTGAAAAAGGTCATTTGGCTGCAAAATGCGAGAACTGGGAATCTCAAGAAAGATTGTCCGGAACAAAGAGGACCTAAGAGAGAGCCGAGGGGACAAGTTATGTTGGTGAACCATACGGCGGATAAATCACTACAAAAGTACTTAAAACGTGTCTTGTTTAACGAAATTGAAAAGATTGCATTCATTGATCCGGGTAGTGCGGTTCGTACGATCAAAGAAGGGATTCTAGACAATTCAGTAATTCGTGAAAAAGCCGCGATGCAGTTGACGGGTTTTGGAGGCGGCCAAAGTAAGGTACTTTGTTACGAAAAGGTCTGCGTGACTTATGATAGACGAGGTTTTTGTAAATAACGTGGAAGTGTTTGTGGTGCCGGACAATGCACAAAATGTAGCGATGATAATCGGACGTTCATTTACAGAAAGACCGGAAATTGCTTACGCGCGCGTTGGGGATGAATTGGTTTTTGGTTGGAAGAACACCTTGCCATTCAAGGATTTTCAAATTCCAGACTCAAGGAAAACGATGCGATTGTCGAAGCCAGATCAATGAACTTAATTATGGCGGAGACACAATCTAGAAAATCTCTTATTGTTCCCATGTTCAATCAGGGACAAAAGAATTTAGAGCTGAAGAAGGGTATGACTATTGCTGAAATTCCAGTTGAGAAAGCAGCTGAGGTCCGAAAGATCAAAAGTAATATGCCAACAAAATCACTGCTACAATGATTAATTGTGATGGAGATGAGTTAGTACGAAATGAGATAGAGGAACTCTGTAACGAATTTCGAGAATGTTTTGCATTGTCAGTCGACGAATTAGGATGCACAACATCATTTGCGGAGAGGGAAAAGGTGAAGAGTATTCTGAAGGAATGGCGAGAAGCCGGATTAGTAACACAGAGGACTTCGCCTTCTGCTTCTCCTTGCCTTCAGGTTACGAAACGGAGTGGTGAGCCTCGACTTGTGGTTGATTACAGGGCTTTAAATCAGCAGACAGAAAAGGGCAGTTTTCCCTTACCATGCTTAGACGAACAGTTTATTGGGTTGAGTGGCTGTCGACTTTTCAGTCAACTCGACTTGAGTAGCGCTTACCTGCAAATTCCACTCACCGAATCGGCAAAGCTAAAAACTGCATTTATAACACCAGATGCGAAAGGTCAGTTCGAGAGAATGATTTTTGAACTTTGTAATACTCCGTATGAGTTTTCAAGGTTGATGGCCTCAGTTTTGGGCCCATTGGGACCGGATACTGCACATTGGTATTTAGATGATATTCTAATAGCGGCGGAGAGTTGGCCAGAAATGATGCAGAAGTTACGAACAGTATTTGAAGAGTTAATGTCAGCAAAATTAACGTTGAACATTAAGAAATGTTATTTCGGGAGGAAAGAGGTGGAATTTTTGGGACACATATATCTGAAGGACAAATAAAACCTGAGAGTAAGGTGAAAGCAGTGACAGACTATCCGCGACCGAAGACAGTTTACGAAGTACGTCGATTCTTGGGTATGATATTTTCTTTTTCGAAAGTTTGTAAATGATTACGCTAGAAGGGCACGAGCTTTGAGCGACTTAACAAAGAAAGAAACAAAATATGAGTGGGGGGGTTGATCAAGAGAACGCATTCAACGATTTGAAGGAAGCCCTTACCAAAGAGCCTATACTGCATCTTTTCAACCCAAAGGCAGAAACAACAGAGCTGCACAGGGCTGCTGGTTCTTTGGGTTTAGCCGGTATTCCACTGCAGACACAGAGAGATGGGGATCGACATCCCGTTTATTACCTATCAAAGAAAACAAATGATTCCGAAAAGAATTACCATTCGTCAAAACTTGAGCTATTGGCAATTGTGTACTGTCTAGAGAAGTTTAGACATCTTTTAATTTGCATTCCTGTAATTGTCTATACAGATTGTCAGGCAGTTGTATATCTTAATGTAAAGAAAACACAAAATCCGCAGATTGCGCGTTGGTTCAGTATCCTTCAGGAGTACGATTTAACGGTCAAGTATAGACCGGGTTCTAAGATGGAACATGTAGATGCTCTGTCTCGAGCTCCTGTTGATAATGATAACGACGAGACGGATAAAATTTTTGATAGAGGAGAGAGGTGCTGAGTATCATGACTGAAGAGGATCACATCACTGCAGTATAACACGCAGATGTTTCTACAAGTTGGTAGTGTCGAGCGCCGAGGCGATCGTAGATCTTCCCGCGTAAAAGGAAGAACAAGAGAACAGGTTAGAGAGGTGAGAAGTGAGTGTGACGGGGTTAAGACGCGAAGGTTAAGTATTTTGAGTAAAAAAAACGGAGACAACTTGTATTATTTTGAGATTATTAATGTACTAGATATTGTTGAATAAACCTTTTATTTTGTGTTAACTTTGTATTGGGTATATTTACTTTATATTTGATTTTTTTATATTATTTTTTAATGATTTCATTATGATTTATTGGTTTCATTTGGTAATTTTGGTAATATCAAGACTTCTGGAAACACTTCAAATCTTATAGAAACAGTATCTAGTCATCTGGAAGCATTTCAAGTCTTCTCGAAACGTTTTAAGACTTTTAGAACCAACATCAAGTCTTATGGAAGTATTTCAAGTCTTCCAGAGGCTTCAGTGTCATTTTTTTTTTAATTACTTTAGTCTTCTAGAAGCAGTATTAAGTCTCCTAGATGCAATATAATATCTTCTGGAAGCATTTTAAGTCTTCTGGAAACAGTATCAAGTCTTCTTGAAGCAATACCAAGTCTTCTTGGAGCATTTTAACTTTTCCACAGAGAATATCAAGATTTCTGGAAACATTTCAAAACTTCTAGAAGCAGTATCAAGTCCTTTGGAAGCATTTTAAATTTTCTAGAGGCAATATTACGTTATTTGGAAATTACGTTACTCTTCTAGAAGCAGTATCAAGTCTTCTGGAAGCATTTCAAGTTTTCTTAAAAGAAGTCAAATCTTCTGGAAGCAAATTAAATCTTCTGGAAGCATTTTAACTCTTCTGGAGGTAGTATCAGCGCTATCTTTTGGAAGGATTTCAAGCCGTCTATAGTTCTAGATGTAATATTAAGTCTTCTGGAATCTGCTTCCAGATCATCTAAAAGCAATTTCAGTATGCTTGTTCACCCATTAAAGCCACATATGGATGTTTTTAGCCTGATGCATTTTCTTGATCAGGATAGTTATAAGGCACATATTCAATTTTTCGGTAGGATGTTCAGGAATATAATCAAAGAGAAGCAGAATTTCTTGACTCAAATTGTTCTTCCGAATATATTCTTTTAAGGCAAAAGTGGTTAGGGTCGTTTGCGAGTACTCTCACTCATTTTTAACAGTAAATCGAAACATAGTAGATCGTAACTCGAAATAAAGGTATATTTTGATAAGGTATTGGGAGATATGAGTGTTGTTCGTTTATACAAAGAGAAGAAATCTTTGCAGTTTGCTGACTAAAATCTTTTATTTTCCATCCACATCTTTTTTAGGGAATCAATATTAATGACGGAATTTTTGTTTTAACATTTAACTTTGTAATAAATAATGTAAGATTTGTTGGTGTGTCTGTTATTAATGTAATTTTTACATTAAACAGAAATAATTGTTGCTACAATTATTTTTGGTACAAATGAGAAAATTGATATAATTTACGGTTGATTGAAATTATTTCAATTATTTTTTTTTAATTTTCTTATCACACAAACATGGATAATCAGCGGAAGGCCAACAGCGTTATCGTAATTTAACAGAAAAAAACCTCAACATACCGAGTCCGTGTAACTCTTAATTAACATTCATACCCATTCATTTCGTATTTAGTAAAATGGCACCGTCCCTTGCAAACCTCGTCAAAAGAGAAGCAACGGGCGATTCGACCACGAAGCCGGAAAACCTTACCGAAAATAATCAAGAAGTCGAACCAACCTTCACAACACCGTGGACGTTCGCCAAACAACACCATGAAACTACAACAACGCAGTTTATACCAACACCAAAAACTCCAGAATTAGGTTCGATTTGAATTGATTTTAAAATTTTGATTCAAATTAATTTTGATGATTATTTCATGTAGAAGAAGCATTAGAGACAACAACAACTGCTTCGTCCACTACAACAGCGAAAAGTTTATTGAATAAAGCGACCGAAGAAGTGAGTGCTGAAACTGGATTACCGATATGGGCGATCTACACCATAGCGATTTGTAAGGGGATTTTAATTTCGATGGGATCGTTTTATTAAGGTTTAAGGTGCCCTTTGATGTTTTTCAGTGATAATAGCGATCGTGTTGGGAATTTGCTTCTGTTGCATTCGGCGATGCTTCAGGAAAAGGCGCGCAAAGGGCGACAAGAAAATGGGAAAAGGAGTCGACCTGAAATCGGTACAATTACTTGGATCTTCCTACAAGGAGAAGGTAGTTCTCAAAAATCTTGTTTAAGTTCTTGGCTTCTTTTTATTATGCAGGTCCAACCGGATATGGATGAGTTAACCGAAAATGCCGAGGAACCCGACGAAGGTGAAAAACCTGAAGTCCAAAAATTGGGTAAACTCCAATACAAGGTAAAAATAAAAACATCAAAAAAAAAAGCTTCTTGTGCAATTTGTCGATGTTTGTGTCCTCGATGTTTTCAAATTAACTCGATTTGTTTTTAATTATTTGTGTGTGTTTATAAAAAAAAATTTAGCTCGAATACGACTTCAATCAAAATAGTTTATCGGTCACGGTCATTCAAGCGGAAGAACTCCCCGCGTTGGATATGGGCGGAACTTCCGATCCTTACGTTAAGGTCTACTTACTTCCGGATAAAAAGAAAAAATTCGAAACTAAAGTTCATCGTAAAACGCTTAATCCAGTTTTCAACGAGACGTTTGTATTCAAGGTAAATAACGAAACGAAAGATGTCTCTAAGAGGATTATTTTAATGAATTTTTATTATTTAGCAAATTCCTTACGCGGACGCCATGAATAAAACGTTAGTTTTCGCGATTTTTGATTTCGATCGGTTCTCAAAACACGATCAAATCGGTGAAGTGAAGGTTCCGCTCTGTCAAATCGATTTGGCCCAAACGATAGAGGAATGGCGTGAATTGCAGAGCGTCGAAGGCGAAGGTGGTCAGGTGATATCACGATTAATTAAATTAATTAATTCATTTTCTTTATCTTATTATTATTATTATTAAAAAAATTCCCCGCATTTTCAAAAAAAAGTCTCGAGATATAAAATAGTCCGGTCATGCTTAGAAGCGAAGACGCTGTTGTCACACCCAGTTCCGACCATTGGATGCTTGCACAGGTTTTTGCATTTGAGCACTTTGTTATTATTATTATTATTAATTATTGTTAATTATTATTACGATTACTCTACTTGCGATTTGTTTTAGAGCAAACTAAAAAGGATAAGAGTTTAAGAAATTTATATCAGAGAAAGTTTACTTTACATCAGAATAAGAAAAACTTCTTTCATTCTTTTAATTATTCCTTTATTTTCTTTCGAACAATAACAATAACCGACAAAATAAAAGTTCTTCAGCAAGATCCACGGCACACACTACCAGAAGCATTACGGTGACCGAGACTATAATTTAAAAAATACCACCTGTACTATTAGTGCCAAAAGTCAATGAATTTTTTGAGAAATTTAGAGGTCGATGTCTTTGTAACCAGTTTATGAAAAAATGGAGGTACAGTCTATTAAATATTTCTAAAAAAGTATTTAAAGATATCAAAATTTTCTTTTAAGATATGAATAAGAAATCCTCGATTTTAGAGACTGCTATCAATTTTATCTTCTTGAATAAGTAGCATTTTTAATGAGGGATCTATTTTAATTTTTATATCAAAATTTTAAGATTAAATTTAATATATTCAATTGAATTATCATATAATAATTCTTATAAATACAGCAGATAATATTTAAAAAACAAATTTGTAATAAATTTAACAATTTCGTTTTTAATAACTTATCCATAAACATTTCAATAATATTATCATACAATTTCTATGTCATATCACAAATTAGAATCTTTAAGCTTTAATATGATAAATATATCATATCATAATTTTTAAAGACACGATAGATATAATTTATTGAATTTCCGTTTTTAGGGATTTACAAATTTGACATTTTCTTCTTTAACAAGTTTTTTTCTGAGAATGTTAATGACAATATAAGTTTTTATACCATATCATAAATTATTACCTTTAAGCTTCAATTTAACATAATATTATATCAAGATACTTAAAAATACAGATGATAAGATTTTTAAAAATTTTGAATTTGCAAATTTAACAATTTCTTATTCAATAGTTTTCCTCTGCAAATGTCATTAACATTATCATATTGAGTTTCAATTTAACATATACATCATATACAGATTCTTGAAAATAAATGTCTTGAAAATTGTCAAATATGAATATTTGACAATTTCTTTTTCTTGTCCCCGGAAGTTTTAGTAATGTTATTATACCGTTTTTACATCATGATAAACTGTGATCTTTAAGCTTCAATTTAACATATATATCATATTAAGATACTTGAAAATGTAGATGATAGGAATTTTTGAAAATTTGCATTATTCGAGATATGAAAATTTTGCAACTTCTTGAATAATATTTCTTAGAAATTTTAATAATATTATCAGATAGCTTTATATCATATCATAAACTGGATTCTCTAAGGTTCAATTTAACATACATATCGTATCAAGATTCTTAAAAGTGTTAATGATATGATTATTGCTGAAAATTTTAATTATTTTAAATACACAAATTTAACTATTTCTGTTCTATAGCTTTTCCCTGTAAATTGTAGTAACATTGTCATATACTTTTTATATTATATCATAAACTATACTCTTCAAACTTCAATTGAACATATACAAAATATTAGAATTGTTAAAAATGATAGGATTTTTTGATAATTTGCATTATTCGAGATATGAAAATTTGACAATTTCTTCTTGTGAGTAACTTATCCACGAATATTTTAATCATATCATACGAAAAACTAGAATCTTTAAGCTTCAATTTAACATACATATCGTATCAAGATTCTTAAAAGTGTTAATGATATGATTATTGCTGAAAATTTTAATTATTTTAAATATACAAATTTAACTATTTCTGTTCTATAGCTTTTCCCAGTAAATTGTAGCAACATTGTCATATAGTTTTTATATTATATCATAAACTATACTCTTCAAACTTCAATTGAACATATACAAAATATTAGAATTGTTAAAAATGATAGGATTTTTTGATAATTTGCATTATTCGAGATATGAAAATTTGACAATTTCTTCTTGTGTGTAACTTATCCACGAATATTTTAATCATATCATACGAAAAACTAGAATCTTTAAGCTTCAATTTAACATACATATAATTTCAAGATACTTAAAAATGCAGATGATAGGAATTTTTGAAAATTTGCATTATTCGAGATATGAACATTTGACAATATCTTCTTGAATAACATTTCTCAGGAAATTTTAATAATATCATCACATAGCTTTATATCATATCATAAAGTAGACTCTCTAAGCTTCAATTTAACATACATATCATATCAAGATTCTTAAAAATAATAATCTAATAAATAATGATATGATTCTTTTTGAGAATTTAATTTTTTTAGATATGCAAGTTTGACTATTTCTTGTTCAATAGCTTCTTCCTGGAAATTTTAGTAACGTTGTCATATAGTTTTTTATATCTTATCATATAGTAGACTCTTTAAGCTTCAATTTAACATATACATCATATTAAAATTGTTAAAAATTCAGGTAATAAGATTTTTTGATTATTTGCTTTATTGGAAATGTAAAAATTTGACAATCTCTTCTTGAATAACTAAACCCCAGAAATTCTAATGTTTTCATATAATTTTTATATCATATAATAAACTAGAATCTTTAAGCAACAATTTAACACTTATATTAAAAGAACTCATTAAATATCAATTTAAGATATATATGATTCTTTCAAAATTTTCATATTTTGAGATATGCAAATCTGACTATTCCTACTTTACTAGCCATTCTTTGGAATTTTTAGTAATATTATCATATACTTTTCATATCACATCATAAACTACTCTTTCAACTTCAATTTAACATACTTATCAAATTAAAATTCTCAAAAATATAGACAATATGATTTTCTGAAAATTTGCATTTCTTTAAAAACGTAAATTTGACAACTTCGTCTTTAATAACTTATCAATAGAAATTTTTATAATATTATCATATAAGCTTTATATCATATCATAAATTAGGATCTTTAAACTGCAATTTAACATACACATCTCAATAACATTCGTCAAAATGCAGCTAAGCAATTCTTGAAAATTTGTGCAAATTGCACAATCCTCTTTAATAACGTTTCCTTGGAAATTTTAATAATACCATCGTCTAATTCTTATATCATATCATAAATTAGACACTTTAAACTTCTATTTAACATACATATCATTAAAAATGTTAACGATATGATTTTTTTGAAAATTTTCATTTACTAGGTATGCAAATTTAACTATTGCTACTTTAATGCTTTTTCTCTGAAATTTTTAGTAATATTATCATGTACTTTTTATAACATATCATCACCGAGAGTCTTTCAGTTTCAATATAACATACATATCATAGCAAAGTTCTTAGAAACGCCATTGATATGATTTTGTTGAAAGTTTGCATTGCTTTAGAAACGTAAATTTATTAATTTAGACAACTTCGTCTTTAATAA
The DNA here is from genome assembly GCA_036711965.1 of Onthophagus sagittarius. Classification (NCBI taxonomy): domain Eukaryota; kingdom Metazoa; phylum Arthropoda; class Insecta; order Coleoptera; family Scarabaeidae; genus Onthophagus; species Onthophagus sagittarius. The sequence goes on from JASERS010000005.1 coordinate 24,789,982, forward strand.
CTTACCCTAGAAATTTTAATATTATCATATAAGTTCTATATCATATCATAAATAAGGATCTTCAAACTGCAATTTAACATACACATCACAATAATATTCGTCAAGATGCAGCTAAGCAATTCTTTGAAAATTTGTGCAAATTGCGCTATCGTCTTTAATAACGTTTCCTTGGAAATTTTAATAATATCATCGTGTAATTCTTATATTATATCATAAATTAGACACTTTAAACTTCCATTTAACACACATATCATTAATAATGTTAACGATATGATTTTTTTGAAAATGTTTATTTTTTAGATATGCAAATTTAACTATTTCCACCTTAATACTTTCTCTCTGGAATTTTTAGTAATATTATCATGCACCTTTTATATCATATCATCAACTAGAGTCTTTCAGTTTCAATATAACATACATATCATAGCAAAATTCTTAGAAACGCTGTTGATATAATTTTATTGAAAAACTGCATTACTTTAGAAACGTAAATTTGACAACTTCGTCTTTAATAACTTACCCTAGAAATTTTAATATTATCATATAAGTTCTATATCATATCATAAATTAAGATCTTAAAACTGCAATTTAACATACACATCACATCAACATTCGTCAAAATGCAGCTAAGCAATTCTTTGAAAATTTGTATAAATTGCGCAATAATCTTTAATAATTTTTCCTTGGGAATTTTAATAATATTATCATTTAATTTTTATATCATATCATAAATTAGACACTTTAAACTTCCATTTAACACACATATCATTAATAATGTTAACGATATGATTTTTTTTGAAAATTTTTATTTTTTAGATATGCAAATTTAACTATTTCTACTTTAATACTTTCTCTCTGGAATTTTTAGTAATATTACCATGCACCTTTTATATCATATCATCAACTAGAGTCTTTCAGTTTTAATATAACATACATATCATAGCAAAGTTCTCAGAAACGCCGTTGATATGATTTTGTTGAAAATTTGCATTACTTTATAAACGTAAATTTGACAACTTCGTCTTTAATAACTTACCCTAGAAATTTTTATATTATCATATAAGTTCTATATCACATCATAAATAAGGATCTTTAAACTACAATTTAACATACACATCACAATAACATTCGTCAAAATGCAGCTAAGCAATTCTTTGAAAATTTGTGCAAATTGCGCAATCGTCTTTAATAACGTTTCCTTGGAAATTATAATAATATCATCGTGTAATTCTTATATCATATCATAAATTAGACACTTTAAACATTAATTTAACATACATATCATTCAAAATGTTAACGATATGATTTTTTGAAAATTTTCATATTTTAGATATGCAAATTTAACTATTTCTACTTTAATGCTTTTTCTCTGGAATTTTTAGTAATATTATCATACACATTTTATTTCATATCATCAATTAGAGTCTTTCAGTTTCAATATAACATACAAATCATAGCAAAATTCTTAGAAACGCTGTTGATATGATTTTATTGAAAAACTGCATTACTTTAGAAACGTAAATTTGACAACTTCGTCTTTAATAACTTACCCTAGAAATTTTAATAATATTATCGTATAAGTTCTATATCATATCATAAATTAGGATATTTAAACTGCAATTTAACATACATATCACAATAACATTCGACAAAATGCAGCTAACCAATATTTTGAAGATTTGTGCAAATTGCGCAATCGTCTTTAATAACTTTTCCTTGGAAATTTTAATAATACATCATGTAATTTTTATATCATATCATAAATTAGACACTTTAAACTTCAATTTTACATACATATCATTAAAAATGTTAACGAAATGATCTATTGAAAATTTTCATTTTTTAGATATGCAAATTTAACTATTTCTACTTAAATGCTTTTTCTCTGGAATTCTTTGTAATATTATCATGCACTTTTTATATTATGTCATAAACTGGAGTTTTTCAGCTTCAATAGAATATACATATCGTAGCAATGTTCTTAAAAACGCAGTTGATATCATTTTTTTGATATTTTGCATTACTTTAGAAACGTAAATTTGACAACTTCGTCTTTAATAACCTACCCTAGAAATTTTAATAATATTATCATATAAGTTCTATATCATATCATAAATTAAGATCTTAAAACTGCAATTTAACATGCACATCACATCAACATTCGTCAAAATGCAGCTAAGCAATTCTTTGAAAATTTGTACAAATTGCGCAATAATCTTTAATAATTTTTCCTTGGGAATTTTAATAATATTATCATTTAATTTTTATATCATATCATAAATTAGACACTTTAAACTTCCATTTAACACACATATCATTAATAATGTTAACGATATGATTTTTTTGAAAATTTTTATTTTTTAGATATGCAAATTTAACTATTTCTACTTTAATACTTTCTCTCTGGAATTTTTAGTAATATTATCATGCACCTTTTATATCATATCATCAACTAGAGTCTTTCAGTTTTAATATAACATACATATCATAGCAAAGTTCTCAGAAACGCCGTTGATATGATTTTGTTGAAAATTTGCATTACTTTATAAACGTAAATTTGACAACTTCGTCTTTAATACTTACCCTAGAAATTTTAATATTATCATATAAGTTCTATATCATATCATAAATAAGGATCTTTAAACTACAATTTAACATACACATCACAATAACATTCGTCAAAATGCAGCTAAGCAATTCTTTGAAGATTTGTGCAAATTGCGCAATCGTCTTTAATAACTATCCCTTGGAAATTTTAATAATATCATCATGTATTTTTTATATCATATCATAAATTACACTTTAAACATTAATGTAACATACATATCATTCAAAATGTTAGCGATGTGATGTTTTTGACATTTTTCATTTTTTAGATATGCAAACTTAACTACTTCTGCTTTAATCCTTTTTCTCTGGAATTTTGAGTAATATCATCATACAACTTTTATATCACATCATAAACTAGAGTCTTTCAGCTTCAATATAATATACATATCATAGCAAAGTTCGTAAAAACGAAGTTGGTATGATTTTGTTGAAAATTTGCATCCCTAGAAAATTTAATAATATTATCAAACAGGTTCTATATCATATTATAAATTAGGATCTTGAAATTGCAGTTTAACATACACATCACAACAATATTTGCCAAAATATAGCTAAGAAATTCTTTGAAAATTTGTGCAAATTACGCAATTGCCCTTAGCAACCTTTCCTGGAAATCTTAATAATATCATCACATAATTTTTATATCATATCATAATCCAGACTCTTTAATTTAAGCTTCAATAAAAGCTTCAATTTAACATATACATCATTAAAAATGTTAATAATAGGACTATTTTTGAAAGTTTTAATATTTTTAGATACCCAAATTTAACAATTTTCTTCAATAGCTTTTCCTGGAAATTTCAGTTCTGTTATCACATAACTTTTGTATCATATTTTTTAAATAACTTTTTCCTCATAATTTTAATCATCATAAAATTTTTATTACATGTCATAGAATCTTTAAATTAAGTTAATCATATAATTCTCCAAAGTACGACAGATATGATTTTTAGAAAATTTGATTATATTCTCATTCTACATTTCTTACACACAAGAAAACTAAGTAATAAACAAATTTTCTTTTAAATTTTATTTAACATGCATAAAAAACAAATACGCGACGTCCAGTCTACATAAAACGCACATCATATCTCCTATCTTAATTTAAATTCAAAATATTTTGTGAAAAACCGCGTCATATAGAAATGTTTAATAAGTCTTATTTATTCGTACATTTTTCGATTGCAAAGATGTCGATTTTTAAATAAAGGATGGTTAACTTTTGACACGTATAGTAATACTACTACAACTACAACCACAAAAAAATTACTTCCGCAGTTGGAGACTTGTATTGACGTAAATTGTTTTTCTCTTTTTTCCGTAAATTTCTCTGCTCTGCTTTGGTTTTGGCTGTGTGCTATGGTTGTGCCGGCGCATGCATGATGCTTCAAACAAAACACATCGTTCACGTAAGTATAAATTCATCATTTTTATATGATGCGAGACAATTTTACCAGTACGTTCTCTTTATTCGATTCGAAAAATCAAATTTTAATTATAATTAAAAAAGAAGTCAAATAAAGAGAACTTATTACAATTTTTTTGCGAAATAAAAACTTACTACTTTAAGAGTTTTGTTTTTAATCAATTACTTTATTACAACAGTAACAATTACTTAAACTTAACTATCTAATGCTATTTTAAATGGTCTTTAAGAAAAAAATTTATGTTAAATATTTCGATTTTAATGGAAATTAATTATAAATTAATGATAAATTAGTAAATTTTTTTTCTTAGAGATTTTTAATCTTAGACCCAAAAATATACTATTAACAATACCTAAATACTTCCTAAATTTCTGCATCTGCATGAGTTTCACTACGTTCTGGCGTTTGCATCTGGCTGGTACTCGTTATAATTTTATTTACTAATTTTTTGAATCCTTTTTACCATTTTGTTTTAAATGAAAAACTCACTCAAAGCAAAGTCCAAGAGACAATTAAATTTTTTTAGTTATTAAAAAAAATAATTTGAGAAAGAAAAATTATTGAATTTTGTCAGCATGCCAAAGCACCATAGTTAGTATTTTTATCTCTTAAAGCACAGTACTTTATATATTTAACAAGTAAACTATTGTTACTTAAGTTAGTGGTTTGTTATTACTTTTATTATTATTATTATTAATTTTCCCATTTTTTAACTCGTTACTTATTACATTTTTTATACAATAAAAAACTTTGTTACACTGGTATAGATAAGTATGTTTTTATTTGGAATAACCCCACGATGTCTGTCTCTCTATGTCTGTGTAAGTTATTTATTTTTACTTTACTACTGTTTACCTGTTCAAATTGTGTACCTTTTATACTACTTCTATTCAGATGCAGCACACTTATTAATCACAACGTTTAGTTTTTATCTTTTTACAATAAAGCCAAAATAACTTTATATAAAACAGAGAAGTACATTTAGAACTTGTTTTATTTTTATAGAATGACGATAAATCAATTCTTTTAGTTGAGAGTTTAGAATAGACACACATATTTTTGGGCAACCGAAAGGTGTTAAGAAAAAACTCGATTCAAACAAGTACAACATTATTATTTTACCTCAAAAATATCTCTTTCAATACCAGTGAAAAAAAATGTATTAAGAAAACTTATTACTCATTTATGAGCTAAAATTCATTCTCAGATACGAACCAAAATTAATAAGATAACCACATGTCCCTCTTGAAAAGATGGTTACATTAATATATTAATATGTAACATGAAAGATTTTTTGATATAAACTATAATTAATGAGATAACCTCAAAAATGTTTGTCTTAACCCGTTAAGCGCCTTGATAGGCTGCAGGTAAGTGGCTCTCCTAGTGGCCACGTATTTTGGCAGTTAGCATATATATATTCGTTATATCCATCAGAAGAAATTTTCATTTCGTCATATCCATCACACAACTTTCTTTTACACGTCACATTCATCTCATTCAATTCTATGTTTGCGTTTAGGATTGTAAATTTCAAAGCATCGAGCTGGGCACAATCCCGTTTTACATTCTTCACACCAATGCCTCGATTTCTTCCGAATTTTCTTTTTATAGCATACATTTCAGCGTTTTGTTGGTTTAGCTTTTGTGGTTGGTGTCATAAATGAAGGAAATTTTTGATCGTTTTGTAGACGGATTTCTTTTATCAACGTATGTTTCTATAATTGCTTCTGCATTATCGAGAATAAAATTAATTCTGTTTTTTTCCCGTAAGCTGTTATAAATTTTATAGCAATTCAAATTTGTCATATCAAGAAAATGACGTAATATTTTCATATAATACTATCAGCCAAGTCTACTCCTCCCATATTGGCGTTATAATCTAATACTACTTATCTCAACTTCTCTTAGGCTTCTTAACTAATCCTCCTCCTCTAACTGGTACAGGTCTCTTAGCATCATCATGCAGACTGTTGTTTCAAAACCATTTGCTTCCGTCTATACATAGCTGTGTTCTCCTTTGTATAGCTTCTTGGTTTTTACTTCTACAGGAATGTTGATATGTGTAATATAGTTGTCAATATATAAACAATATCCTTGATTCAATAAAGGATGGATTAGTTCTAACACAATTCGTGATGAGATTGACTCTTTTTCAATTAGTTCGTCAGCAAAAATACTTCAAAAATCTCTAGCATATTATCTTTTGAAAGAGGAATTTGAACGCCAGATTTTCCTTTGAAAGAAAAGAAAGTCGTGGAATGCCTACAGAACTCCATGGTACATCAAATCGTCTTCACTATTATCTTCGTCATCCCAATCGCTGCTATTATCTTCTTCTTCAGAACGTCAATCCAAATCTTTATTATCATCAACTTCAGAATTGCTACTATCGTTACTTTCGTCGTCGACGTTCATTGTTGATAACTACATAAATATTTACAAAAAATAGAATGAAGCATAGCATCATATATGTGTCATATATGATGACATCATATATGTGAAAATTTCTATATATAACCACTAAGAATACTAAGAAAATAGTAACGCGAATATGTCCGTCATAAGCACTACGCAATACATTGGACCATGACGAATATATACAAATTGATTCTAGACTTTTCTCCAAACTTTGAGCTTTGCAAACGCAATTCTAAACAGTTTATTGGAGTTTAAAGTATGCTACGTGTTATTTGAGACTCTCTCCTATCGTTTAGACCTCAACAAGGGCAATTCCAATCATGTTTATGCAATTTAAAGTATATTCAATTTGATTCAGGACTTTTCTCCAAATTTAGAAGTTTGCTAATGTATTTTTAAACAATTTATTGCAATTCCCATCGTTTAGACTTCAACCAATGCAATTCCAATCATTTTTGTGTAATTCAAAATATAACCAATTTGATTCCAGACTTTTCTTCAAAATTACAATTTATCCAATATAATTCTTTAAAACATTTTGCAACAATATCTGCCTTAGCCAATGTTTTTGCAAACGGTGTATTATCGTTTGGAGTGTGGAATACTCATTTTCATCACTTTTTGATGATTGGTTGATTCCAAACTTTTCTTCTAACGTAGAGTTGGCCCAATACAATTCTAAACAGCTTATTGAAATTTAGAGTATGCTAAGTGTAATTTCAGACTCTCCCCTATCGTTTAGACAACATCCAGTGCAATATCAAACATTTTTATTTCAATCCAATTTGATTTTTTGCAATTTTAAATATTTTGCAGCAATAACCAGGATAGTCAATATTTTTTGTAAACGATGCATTACAATTTAGAATTTGATCAGTTTAATTCCAGACACTAAATATAATTTCATGCTCATTCTCGTCATTTTTAGCTTATTTAGCGTAATTCCAAACATTTTCTTCAATCCAGAATAAGACCAGGTTGATTCCAGATTTTTCTACGAAGTTAGGGATGACCCAATGCATTTCTAAACCCGTTATTGCAATCTAGGGTATGCTAAGTGCAATTCCAAACTCTCTCATATCGTTTAAACAATATCCAGTGCACTACCAAACATTTTTTTCTATCCAATTTGATTCCAGACTTTTCTTCAAAACTAAACTTTGGCTGAAGCAGTTTAGAATTTGGTCAGTTTGATTCCAGACACTAAATGTAATTTCATGCTCATACTCGTCATTTTTAGCTTATTTAGCGTAATTTCAGGCATTTCCTTCATTCCAGAATAAGACCAGGTTGATTTCAGACTTTTCTTCAAACTTAGCGTTGGCCCCCAATGCAATTCTAAACAGCTTATTGAAAATTAGAGTATGCTAATTGCAATTCCAGACTCTCTCCTATCGTTTAGATAATGTCCAGAGCAATACCAAACATTTTTATCTATATCCAATTTGATTTCAGACTTTTCTTCAAAACTAAACTTTGGCCGAAGCAATTTTAGACATTTTGCAGCAATATCCAACTTAGTCAATATTTTTGCAAACGGTGTATTACAATTTAGAATTTGAGCAGTTTGATTCCAGATACTAAATGTAATTTCATGCTCATTCTCGTCATTTTTAGGTTATTTAGCGTAATTTCAGACATTTTCTTCAATCCAGAATAAGACCAGGTTGATTTCAGACTTTTCTTCAAACTTACCGTTGGCCCAATGCAATTCTAAACAACCTATTGAAAATTAGTGTATGCTAATTACAATTCCAGACTCTCTCCTATCGTTCAGATAATATCCAGTGCAATACCAAACATTTTTATTTCTATTCAATTTGACTCCAGACTTTTGTTCAAAACTAAACTTTGGCCGAAGCAATTTTAGACATTTTGCAGCAATATGCAGCTTAGTCAATGTTTTTGCAAACGGTTTATTACAATTTAGACTTTAATCAGTTTCATTCCAGACACTACATGTAATTTCAGCCTCACTCTCTTCTCCTCAAACTTAGAGTTGGCCCAATACAATTTTAAACAATTTATGGTATGCTAAGTGCAATTCCAAATTCTCTCCTATCGCTTAGAAAACATCCAGTGCACTACCAAACATATTTATTTCTATCCAATTTGATTCCAAACTTTTGTTCAAAACTAAACATTGGCCGAAGCAATTTTAGACATTTTGCACAATTTCGAGCTTAGTCAATGTTTTTGCAAACGGTGTATTACAATTTAGACTTTAATCAGTTTGATTCCAAACAATTTTACTAAATCTAAAATTGGGCCAATATCATTTTAGACATTTTATTGCTGCTTAAAACGCGTCATGCGTAATTTCATGTTCAATCAAGTCGTTCATCCAGAGTTTATGACTTTCTTCTCTTAGTTCAGAGCAAGATTAAGTCAATCCCAGACTTTTTCCAAAACTTATTGTTAGAGCTTAGGTACCTAGTGCAATTTTAGATGTTTTATTACAGTTTAAAGTTCATCAAGTGTAATTTCATTAATTGCCCTTTACAGTTGGTTGCTTACAGTTTGATAATGCAAAGTAATTCAAAATGATCGTATTCTGATTAAATCTAGATTTTCTTCCAAAACTTTTTTCCAAAGTTTGTCCAATGAAATTTTAGAGATTTTATTTGCAGTTTAAAGTTTGTCAAGTGTATTTGGATGCTCATTCTTGTCGTTTGAAGTTCGTCCAGAGTAATTCCAAACGTTTCCGTGCAGTTCATAATAAGACTTGATTGATGCTAGATTTTTTTTTTGTTCCAAAACTTAGAGCTTACCCAGTACAGTTTAAAATTTATTAAGTATAATTTCATACTATATCTTGCCATTAACAGTTCATCCAGTGTAATTCCAAACATTTTCATGCATTGTAGAATAAAACTAGATTATTTCCAGACTTTCTTCAAAACCTTGGAGCATATCCAGTGAAATTTTAGACTTTTTAGCACAATATAAGGTTGTCATATATAATTTTATGCTCATTCTTGTCTGTTACAGTTCATTCGGAGTAATTTCAAACATTTTCATACAATTCAAAATAAGTCCAGATTGATTCCAGACTTTCTTCTAAAGTTTACCCAGTGCAATTTTAGACAAATTATTGCAGTTCAAAGTTTGTCAAGTGTAACTTCATGCTATATCTTGCCATTGACAGTTCATCTTGAGTAATTCCAAACATTTTCATGCAATTCAGAATAAGACTAGCTTAATTCCAGACTTTCTTCCAAAACATGGAGCTTATCCAGTAAAATTTTAAATATTTTAATACAATTTAACGTTGTCATATCTAATTTTATGCTCATTCCTTTTATTTGCAGTTCATTCAGAGTAATTCCAAACATGTTCGTGCAATTCAGAATAAAACTAGATTAATTCCAGACTTTCTTCCAAAACTTGGAGCTTATCCAGTGAAGTTTCAGATATTTTAATACAATTTAACGCTGTCATACCTAATTTTATGCTCATTCCTTTTAGTGGCAGTTCCTTCAGAGTAATTCCAAACATTTCCATGCAATTCAGAATACGACTATATTAATTCCAGACTTTCTTCCAAAACTTGGAGCTTATCCAGTGAAGTTTTAGACATTTTAATACAATTTAACGCTATCATATCTAATTTTATTCTCATTCATTTTATTCATTCATTTTATTCACAATAAGACTAGATTAATTCCAGACTTTCTTCCAAAACTTGGAGCTTATGCAGAGAAATTTTAGATATTTTAATACAATTTAACGCTGTCATATTTAATTTTATGCTCATTCCTTTTATTTGTAGTTCATTCAGAGTAATTCCAAACATTTTCGTGCAATTCAGAACAAGACTAGATTAATTCGAGGCTTTCTTCCAAATCTTGGAGCTTATCCAGTGAAGTTTTAGACGTTTTGATACAATTTAACGCTGTCATATCTAATTTTATGCTCATTCCTTTTAGTGGCAGTTCATTCAGAGTAATTCCAAACATTTTCGTGCAATTCAGAATCTGACTAGATTAATTCCAGACTTTCCTCCAAAACTTGGAGCTTATCCAGTGAAGTTTCAGACGTTTTGATACAATTTAAAGCTGTCACATCTAATTTTATGCTCACTCCTTTTAGTGGTAGTTCATTCAGAGTAATTCCAAACATTTTCGTGCAATTCAGAATAAGACTAGATTAATTCCAGACTTTCTTCCAAAACTTGGAGCTTATCCAGTGAAGTTTCAGACATTTTAGTACAATTTAACGTTGTCATATCTAGGTTTATGCTCATTCCTTTTATTTGCAGTTCATTCAGAGTAATTCCAAACATTTTCGTGCAATTAAGAATAAGACTAGATTAATTCCAGACTTTCCTCCAAAACTTGGAGCTTATCCAGTAAAATTTCAGACATTTTAATACAATTTAACGCTGTCATATCTAATTTTATGCTCATTCCTTTTAGTGGCAGTTCATTTAGAGTAATTCCAAACATTTTCGTGCAATTCAGAATAAGACCAGATTCATTCCAGACTTTCTTCCAAAACTTGGAGCTTATCCAGTGAAGTTTCAGGCATTTTAATACAATTTAACGCTGTCATATCTAATTTTATGCTCATTCCTTTTAGTGGCAGTTCATTCAGAGTAATTCCAAACATTTTCGTGCAATTCAGAATAAGATTAGATTAATTTCAAACTTTCTTCCAAAACTTGGAGCTTATCCAGTGAAGTTTTAGACATTTTAATAAAATTTAACGCTGTCATATCTAATTTTATTCTCATTCCTTTTATTTGCAGTTCATTTAGAGTAATTCCAAACATCTTCGTGCAATTCAGAATAAGACTAGATTAATTCCAGGCTTTCTTCCAAAACTTGGAGCTTATCCAGTGAAGTTTTAGACGTTTTAATACGATTTAACGCTGTCATATCTAATTTTATTCTCATTCCTTTTATTTGCAGTTCATCAAAATCATCAAAATCTTTTGCAGTTCATTCGGAATAATTTCAAACATTTTTATGCAATTCAGAATAAGACCAGATTAATTCCAGACATTTTTCCAAAACTTAAAGCTTATTCAACAATTTTAGACATATTATTGCAGTTTAAAGTTTCTCAAGTGTGATTTCATGATATATCTTGCAGTTGACAGTTCATCCAGAATAATTCCCGTCATTTTCATGGAATTCAGAATAAGACCAGATTAATTTCAGACTTTCCTCCAAAACTTAGAGCTTACCCAATGCAATTTTAGACATTTTATTACAATTTACAAATTAAAAAGCAAATCTTCTTATGGCTTGAATTTAATTTGAACTTTCAATCAAAATATAATATTAATATCTTAGAGATTTTTTTGAATTTAATATTTTTGCAATTTCGAATTCGGTTGCCCAAAAATCATAAAAATCAAATTAGCTATTTTCTTAGATTCACCCCTTTCCTTTCTTTCGATTATTTTACATTCCATTTATTTGCAATAACCACGTACTGTGATATAAATCCAACCAAAAGATAAAGGTAGTTTTCTCTTTGAAATTCTCATTTCGAAACTCTTGGTTTGAGCTGGGTGTCGTAGTTTTTTTTGAACAAAAACCAAGTTGTATTTCCAAACATAGTGGTGCAAAAAGTAACCTTTTTTATTTATTTTTTTTTTTTAATCAGATTCTCTTTTAGTTCGTCATCCCAGAATCCAACATTTCTTTGGTTGTTTAAACGAAAACGATGCAAAAATTTAGTAACATCCCCAATTTGTTTTTCAATATAATTTATTTGATTCCCTTAGTTGTGACTAATCGTTTTTTTTTATTACATTTGCTTGACCACACTATTCTATGATTGCGCATGCAACAAAGATAATTAATTATAAAATCCCCAAACTAAATTTGTCTACCCCAAGAAGACCTAATATAAAGAATTTAATCGAAAAGTTTTTTGATTATTGTTGTGTTTTATTGTTATTTATTATTATTATTCGTTGTTTATCATGATTCTTACTGAGTGTTTTATCACCTTTTTTTAATCAAAATCACCTCGTTGTCTCACCAACTTTTTATTATCTTAACTCGTTTCTTCCTCAACAAAAAAAAATTTGCAAAAAAGCATCGCAAGCAAAAGACTAATGTGATTGAGCCGATCTCGAAAAAGGCGCTTAGGGGCCGTGCGGGGTCACTCTATTATTTGGGTATTACAGGAAAACAAGCTTGGAGATATCTGTTTTTCCTTGAGATACGTTCCAACCGCCGGAAAACTCACCGTTGTTATCCTCGAGGCTAAAAATTTGAAGAAGATGGACGTTGGCGGATTATCGGGTAACATCTCAATCTGAATCAATAAAAAAATATTTATCCAATATCTTATTTTAGATCCTTACGTGAAGATTGCTTTGATGCAAAACGGAAAGCGATTGAAGAAAAAGAAGACGAGCATCAAGAAATGCACTTTGAATCCGTATTATAACGAATCGTTCACTTTTGAAGTTCCATTTGAGCAAATTCAGGTTTAATTGATTCTTTTAGTTCCCATCATCCCTTAATTTTATTTTTCTCTTTTCATTAGAAAGTGAATTTAGTGGTTACCGTTGTGGATTACGATCGAATTGGGACTTCGGAACCCATTGGGAAAGTCGTCTTGGGTTACAACGCAAGCGGGACTGAATTGCGTCATTGGTCGGATATGTTGGCTTCCCCGCGCAGACCGATCGCCCAATGGCACACCCTCAAAGATCCGGAAGACGAGAAAAAGGACTAAGATTGAATCTAAAAAAATTGCAAAGTACTTTATGTGTATACATAAGTAAGTTTTTATTGATCCAATGCATTCTTATAGTCAAATTATTTTTTTTAGCCGAAACTTCATGTAAAACAAGTTTATCTCTGATCTACGGAGCCAAAATATATTCTATTATCTCTGTTGCAGCTCTGAAAATTATCTATATGTATATTTTACGTATGTTAGTTGAAGAAATAGGGTGAAAATGAATTTGGGGTATCCTAAGGAATGATTTAAGAGGATTACTACATCAGGGGATTGATTAAGTGATTATTTTGAAAATAATGTTGATTAAGTGATTCTAAGTCTATAAAACTATACAAACTAGAAATAACAATTGGCTTAGGAGCAGCAACATTCGAGATCTAGTTCTAAGTCTACCATTAATTCTAGCTTTGGTTGTTGTGTATTATTACAACTACAATTATGTATCAATTAAATACCCAAGTCAACCCAAATCAATACAACTCACCCCAAACCCATCCCAACCCAACTTAATCGAACCAATATGATGAAAATGAGAGTTGGCAAAATATATAAGTCTTTCTTAAGTATGTGATTATTTTCTTTTAGTTTATAAATCGTTCAGTGATGGCAAAAAGAAATTAGAATTGAAATTCTCATCTGATTCATATTCAAATTGTCTTTGCAGAATTCACAATTGATTCAAATTTGTCATCTGTCCGATGGTCTTTGAAGTGTAATGTAATATTCTCGATGGATTCTAGAATGGTTTTCAAGATATATGACGGATCTTGCAATAACATTTATTTTCGTTAAAATATATTGTTGGAAATAATTCACGAGCACATCCTGTATAATCTGAACGCGTGTGTCTACCGCAATGAAATTTGGTATGGAAGTAGTATTAAAGTTGTATGACTTACCCTGATATGGAGAGTTGCGCAACCCTACTAGAAAGGAATGCAACAGAAATGACAATAAACTTGGCGCGACGTTGATTTATGGCCATGATGATAATGTTCAATTTTCCGATCCAGCCTATCCTAAACATATTCAATCAGACTTAAATCCAGAGAACATTTATATGATTATGGAAGCATTCTTATACGGTGCTCTTCTACAAAGGTTACCATTCACTCTTCTACAACATACTTGGTATGCTATCAGGCGTTAACTTACATGTATTCAAGACTTAGGCGCCACAGAAAATATTGAAGCACAATGAAGTTCATCTAAGTATCGATAAGTCGTCATGATCTGTTGTACAACAGACGTGTTTATCCATCATATGTAACTAAGTACTCGGTTGATGGTGTATAAGGCGTTTTTGCAGACACAGCTATTTTAGATACTCACCATGTTTTCAGTGAACTAAAATTCACGTATCTTTGATAATCAATTCGAAGCTTAATTAGTCGGAAACCAAAATCTAAAGAGCCGATCTTTTTTTTTTTTTTAACGATGCTCGTGTACCAATTGTGCTTCCCTACGTTCAGCGGCAAGTCTTCTAGGTCTTTTCCAAGTCTTCTATACATGCACGACAACGCCCGATCGCATATCGGACGTGTTGTACAGATGTTTGTGAAAGAGCATGTCCAGCTCATTCTATTCGTCTGAGTCGGATTGAAGATGTTTAGGATATGATGGCTTGGTTAACATTAAGGAACTATGGAGGTGAATTGAGGCGGTAACGTAGTGAGAGGCACTACGATATAAGCATATAGCAATTCCATACTACGTCGTGTACCAATGGTACCCACAGCTCACGAAGGACACTTTTACTATTACTGTGTTCCCTTCCAGTTGGGTTATACCATTCTCCATACGAGGGTAAGTTATGATACTTTAGTACTCCACCTCCATACCAAATTTCATTATGCTCAACACACCCATTCAGATTTCACAGGGTGTGCTCGTGAATTATTTCCAATAGTGTATTATACCATGCAATAATGCTACACAAAAAATTAAAAGTTGTAACTTTTTAAGAAGGTTATCTGCTTGAATTCTTGATTCAAGAACCTATGTTCAATGCATTAAAACTTAAACTAGGCATTGATAGAACAGATATATCAAAACGGGAAGCTACATTTCTTTCATCTTCTATTATGGTTGTTCCAAATTCAATTTCTTGCGTATCTACTTTCTTATCTACTTTTCCTGTTTGTCGTATTGTTTTGATGTTAGTGAAGCATCAGTTTTTTTTGTGAATGTGTTGCAAGTCTTGATTATGCTTGGTGCACACCAATGCATGGCACCCATACACGAGATATATTTCGATCTATTCAATCGTCCTCAGGTACGAAGTAAGTACACCAAGAGTTATTTAAAAGGCTTCTTTCAATTAAACACAAATTCTCAAAGAAATCATAGGTTACAAAGTACAACAGAAGAAGAAGCTTTGTGAATATTTTTTGATGTACTTTGGTTCTTAAGAGAATACTCGTTCTCATGCAATCATATGTGTTGGATTATGATGGGTTAAGATGGGTTTGGGGTGAATTGAGTTGCTTTGGATTGAATTGGGTTGATTTGAATTTAGTTGAATTGACTTGGATTCACTTGGGTTGCTATGGATTGAGTTGGGTTACGATATCTGTATCTGCACGAATACTGGAAGAGATGAGGGAAAAAAGGATAGTGGTCAAACTGAGGAAACAATGCAAGAGATGGAAGTAAGAAAAAGTAAAGGAAGAAATAAGTAACATCTACAGCCCCATGTTGTAAGAAGTAATGCGAGAGCGATTCCAGACAGCCAAGGCCTACGAGGAAAAGAGAGTCCCACACTCCCGTTTTGGTTAGTTTTTTGTCCAGGCGCCATATTCGAACCGGGCTCAGTCATAAAGATTTTCTCCTCTTCTACGCAAAAAAAGAAAAAGGATTGAGTTGGGTTGATTTATGTTGCTTTGAATTGAGTTGGGTTGATTTGATTTTAATTGGGTTGGGTTGAATTTAGTTAGATTGAATTGGATTGATTTGGGTTGAGTTGCATTAGCTAGAATAAGTTTAGATGAGCTCTCACTGTCTAAAAAGCTTTCAGATCACTGTATTAGACGATACTGATACACTTTACAGTTTAAGATCTCATCCTACAATTCTTCCTTCTTCTCATCACTTTAACTCTTTAAATGTCCAAACAGTTCCCGCTTTTCAGTTATCATAACTTATTCCCTACCAGATTCTAGAGGGGATTTCTCCTCTTCTTTTTATGCTATTTACCCATCTTAATACTTAATTTCTTGAAAAAATGCCTTGATAGCTTTTGACAAAATTTACCTCCTTGACCTTGCTTATAATTTGCAAGATTGACGAAAATCTAGGGAGAAATGTAGCAGACATCTAGTCTAAGGTGTTGAGTGACTAGATAGTGTGGGATTGAAGCCGAAAAGCCCAAGACTCACTTATAAACCCTTTTTCTTGATATTCTCTGGAATCACCAAAAAAACATTTCTTTTGAGATCTCATTCATCCTTATTTCTTCACTCTTGCCCATCAGAGTTTTCATTTTCTTCACACTTCATATTTTATAATCTCTGCCCTCTTCCCAGCGTTATGTGTTTTAAAGGTGTTTTAAAATAGAAAATGTTTTGATACTTTTCAAATTTTCTGAAAAATTTTAATTCACAACGAAGGGACGAAGAATTCCCCTTTCGTGCGAGGAGAGTTTTCTTCTCATCTTATTGTATTCCACTATCTGGCTTTCTCTTCGATTTTAAGATACAACGCATGGAAGGCGATTAATCAAAACATGCATTCTTAACTTTTTTATAGCTCAGCACTCCCTTTCCAATTCCAAAACAATTGTTCTATATTTTAGGATTCCAGTTTGTTATCGATTTACAATTTATTTAGATCTAAACCCAGATTAAAAATTTGGTGATCCTACTTTGGTGGTCCTACTAAACCCAATTCAACCCAAACCCAACCCATCCTAATCCAAAAAGTATGGTTATAGTTCTAGAGCTAGTGTTAGTTCATCGTTCCTCGTCTGTTATTATGACTCTTTTTACCAGTTCATCACAGCTTTAGAAACCTTCTCTCCCATCTTGTGTTGTTTCTTCCTCCGTCCATCCCACCATTGGACAAAAACAAGAAATCACATTTCTTATATTATAAGGGGAGGACAAAGCCTTTCAATTTCTAATCCGTGCGCCATTTGCTATAGCACTTCTTTTATCTTAAGCTATAATCAGCACACTGCTCTCTCCTCTCTTCTTCAAATTTAAATCATTCTAAATTATTGTAGCTGTAGGTCTAGTGTTAGTTGAAATGTTAGTTTAATGATAAAATATAACAAAATAACACCACTAATTAATATTAACTAACATTGTTAACTAGAACTAACACTAGTATTTATATTTTAGTTGATTCCGCGTAAACGAAATTAAATCCAACCCAACCTTACACAAACGAAATTAAACCCAACCTTCTCAAACGAAACTATAACCGACCTTAACGAAATTAAAGCCAACCCAGCTCAAATGAAACGAAACCCAACCCAATCTTGCATAAATGAAACCAACTTCAACTCTACAAAACACAAACCAAACCCAACCCAAACCCAATTCAACCTAAACACAACCCAACCCAAATGAAACTGAAGCTAACCTAACCTTACACAAACGAAACCAACTCCAACCCAACCCAATGCAAGCGAAACCAAACCCAGCCTAAATCCAACTAAACTTAAACACAATCCTATCGAAACAAAACTAAACCCAACCCAACCTCACAAAAACGAAACCAACTCAACTCAAACGAAACCAATCCCACCAAACACTAATCAAACCAAACTCAACTTAACTCAACCCAACCTAAACGAAATTAAACCCAACCCTAAACTAACCCAAAGCGAACCCAAAACCAACCTAACCCAACCCAAACGAAACTAAATCCAACCCAACGCAACCTTTTCTTTAAGAGGTCGGAGAAAATCTACGAACAGACATCTTGCCTGGGATGATGGGCCAGACCCAAATCAACATAAACGAAGTTAAACCCAACTCAAACCCAACCCAAAGTGAACCAAAATCCAACTCAAATCCACCCTAAGCTTTTTTTTTATTTTTTTTACGAGGTCGGGGAAAATCTGCTAAACAGACATCTGGCCTGGGATGATGGGCGGCCAGATAGTGTGGAGTTGAGGTTAATAAATTAACCCCGACCCACTAAAAACCCCTTTCCTCGTCTTCGGAAACCGCCGATGAGGCATTACTTCGGAGTGCGCAACGGACTGCATCCTCCTCTTCTTTCCTCTTTCTTTCCTCCTTCTCGTCTCCTTCTTTCCTCTCTTCTCCCAGAACTCAGAAGAAACTCAGCACAAATACCCACATTAATTTTTTTTTTCAATAATAGATTTTTTTTAAATTGCGTACCTGGAAGAGGGGGGAAGGCCGCCTCTCTTTATATCCTCTTCCTCTGCCATCAACTCGCTTACCCTATATTGTCTCTATGCTTATCGAACTCGGAAGTCTTTCTCTCCCCGATTGGTATTAATTGAGGGAACAAAACAAAATTATAGGCATTACTTGTTTTGTCTAGAGCATTTTGTACTTAGCATACCTGGTCGAGGAGGGAAACCCCCCTCTACTCCCTGCCCTGAGCCTGCAGGTTCCTTTCATAGACCTCTTTAGCTGTGATAATTTTCGTTATCATATCTTGCACAGCCCTCCAGATATCCTTCGATTCCAGCATTTGATCAATCATATTATCTTTGTCTACTCTAGCACCAATCTTAAGCTCGCAATCCTGTCTTTGTTCGTTAAATTCTTTACAGAAAAATAGGGTGTGCTCCACTGAGTCGATTTCTTCGCAGAACCAGCAAATCTCATCCTGCGATTTTTTTATGAGCCCTAATCCTACCCAAAGTTAACCCAAACCCAACTTCAACCCACCCTAACTCAAGCAAAACAAAACCAAATCCAACCCAACCCAACACAACCTTCTTTTTACAAAATCGGGGAAATTCTGCGGACATCTGGCATCTGGCCTGGGATGACGGGCGGCCAGAGATAGTATGAGGTTGGGGCCAAAGACCCCGACCTACTGTTTCACAACATTGTATCGCCGATCATGTCTTTTTTCAACTTGCATCGACATTTTCTCTGTACAAGAAAACATGGCGAAACCAAACCCAAACCAACCTTACAAAAACGAAGCCAGCTTAACCCAAATAAATCCAATTCCAACCAAACACAAACCAAACCAAATTCAACTTAACCCAACCCAACCTAAGCGAAGTCACACCCAACCTTAAACCAACCCAAAGTGAACCCAAACCCACCCTAACCCAATCCAAACGAAACCAAATCCAACCCTATCGAACCCAACCTTTTTTTCTATGAAGTCGAGGGGGGCCATAGATAGTATGGAGTAGGGGTCAATGATTCCGACATAATGATCCACAACATTGTATCAACGATCAAATCCTTTCCAAATTGCATCGGTATTTTTCCTTTACAAGAAAATATGGTGCATTCAGGTGCACCTGATTGCTGGCAATACCAGCATAAGCCTGTTTCGCTTTTCCATATGGCTTTAGGATATGATCTGAATACACCATATCCTGAAAAAGCCTGCGTCAGATAAAAATCCATGACTCCCCATTTTTTGTTCAACCATCTCCTTAGGCAAGTTATTGGCTGGCCTGTCCATTCTGTATAACCGTCCCACCTTTCTTGCCATTCAGTCTTACAATCTGGTGTCCAACCCAACCCAACTCAACCCAAATTTCTTTTATTAAATAATTTGTAAGCATAATATCTATATGAAGCGCTCGAACTGATTATAAGACAAAACTTATAAATTCAATTCAGATTTGAGATAATAACAGCTGATTGAACATGATAAATGATAAGCCATATTGTACCGATAGTGACGTCATTTTCAAATTGACAAACTATGTAGTAATCCTTTTAAATTTAATCACATTCTTAGGGGTATCAAAAATTCCTTCAAAATTCGAAATAAATCTTATAATTGTAATCTTGAAGAACAGGATTGATTTAAAACTGGATAATCCCAAAGTTTTCGACGACGTAAACCCTCTTTAAGTCACTCTTCCTAAGCCTTAAAAGTGATCGTAGGTGATGACATGACGTAGGCCATATCGAAATCGTACGAAAAGAAATTTAAAAAGAAAATAAAATAATTAAAAAAAAATGTAGCTATATTATAGAGGAGAGCATTTCATGACAATAGAAAAAATTTTGTAGCTTGCGTATTGTAATTAAGTAATTAATTAATTAATCGATTAATTAATAATTAAAAGAAAAGCCCAAAATGAATAAAAATGATAAATTTATAAATTTCGTTTATTAGAACTTGATATATCACATAAAATGTTTATAGTGAGGTTCGTTTCCGTCTGTTGAATGAAATTATGTACATAGATCTCGGTTGTTACAAAAAAAATAGTTTGTAGTTTGGATTTTTTATAAATAATAATAATAAAACGAACCCGAAGCAAAGAAAAAAAAATAAATAATCCGAGCACAAAACTTATTTTGTTTATCTCTTTGTTTATCGAAATACTAATTTTAAGATTTACCGTTTAAGGGTAGTTTAGAGCTTCGAATTTTTTTGGGCTCAAACGCTATATGCTCTATAAATAAATAAAATAAAGCAAAAAGAAATTAATCCGTAGCAAAACAAAAAAAACAGTTAAAACGATAGAAATAAGAACAAAAAAAAATTGAAACGAAATGATTTATTTTAATTTTCTCTCTCTTAATTCTAAAACCAATAATGCTCCATCTTCCTATTTTTTAAATGTATTTTAAATGTGTATATAAATATTTAATTCCCAAAATAAAAAAAAAACAACGGTGAAAAGTGTTTAAATAAATAAAAATTTAATAACTGTATATGATGTCAAAACAGATTCGTAATAATAATAATAATTATAAAAACCCAACATTCATAAAATGTTATTCAAAGATCCTTTTTGAAAAAAAAAAAATTAGTGTGGGCCCAATAACATTGTATTGAGATTTAGAAGACGAAAATAAAAATTAGTAAAATAATGTCCTCCAAATTTGAATCAACGATGATGATCTAGTTTGCACAAGGCTTCGTTACCGGTATGATGGCAATATAATAAATGGGAATAAGAAAACGAAAAAAAAATATGTATAAATTTTAAAAAATGTATTGATGATGTAATCTCCTAAATAGTTTCCTCCCAGAAATCGTGGGTTAATTTCAATTTGCAAATTAATTAAAACGATTAAGATGTAAATTGAATTTAATTAAATTTAGTTTTAATTTTAGTGCTTTAATAAAATAAACGTGTTAGCACCAAAAAAAAAATAAATAAGAATAAACTAATTATTATTTATCTCGATCGATTTAACATGTATTTAAATTATTTTCAAAACAACAATAAGAATACGATAATATATTATTATATTGTGAGAGTAAATAAAATGTGGCAAAATTTTGCTCTTGTTATGTAGAAAATAAATCATATCATTCGTCCTGTTTACCTTATGTTCTTTATTTTGTTACTTTCTCGTTCAATAAATGCAAAAGAAAGCATCTAAGAAAATGTTTATGATATAAGAAAATCATAATTTCAATTTCTATTAAAGATATTTTTAGTTTTTTCTCCTATATGATAAATATTATTATAAATATTATTATTTGTTATAAGTCATAAATTACATAACTCAAAAAAATTTAAAAATATTTTAGAAAAACTTTTAAAAAATTATCAAAAAGCGATGGTTGATATCAAAAAGAAATAAAAAGACTAATTTAGATTAAGTCAAAATTTGATATAATAAATAATAATAATAATAAATTCTTCATTGTTCCTCAGTCTTCTACATCAAAAAGAAAAGAAAACAAAAATAATATATACCGGGTGTCCCATTTAACCTGACAACATGGAATATCTCAAAGACTACGCATCATCTAAAATTGTTATTGACTTTATCTAGATTGAAGTTGCCGTTTCCAATTATTTTTTTTTGATTTTAATGTACTATTGAGCTTCTTCTTGAACTTGAACTGCTGCCAGAAGACTTGATACTGGTTCTAAATAACTTGATCAGCTTCCAAAAACTTGGTACCGCTTCTAGAAAACTTGATATAAAACTTGATAAAACCTGAAGATGACTTGAAGTGCATTTAGAAGACTTGATATTGTACTTAGGAGACTTGATACAGCTTTTAAAAGATTTGAAGTGATTCCATAAGATTTGATATTGCCTCTGGAAGAGCTGAAATATTTCTAGAAAATCTGATACTGCTTCTAGAAGACTTGACTTTGTTTCCAAACGAATCGATACTGCCTTGGGATGACTTGATACTCCATCCAAAAGACTTAATACTGCCTTTAAAAGATTTGAAATGGTTTCGTAAGATTTGATATTGCTTAGGAAAGACTTGAAATAGTACTAGAAGACTTGATACTGCTTCTAGAAGACTTGATATTGCTTCAACAAGAATCGATACTGCCTTTGGAGGACTTGATACTTCTTCTAGACGAGTTCAAATGTTTCTAGAAAACTTAAACTGCTTTCAGTAGATATACTATTTGTCCTGGAAAACTTAAGACTGCTTCTAGAAGACTTGACATTGTTTACAAAAGAATTAATACTACCTCGGAAGGACTTGATACTGCTTCTAGAAGACTTGATCTGCTTCCAGAGAACATGAACTGGTTCCAGAAGATTTTCTGCAGCCCCTAGACTACTTAATACTGCATCAGGAATTTTGATGTTCCTTTCAGAAGACATGAAATGTTACTTAAAATAAAACTTGTAATGTTTTCAGAAAACTTGATACTGCTTTAATAGATTTGAAATGATTTCGTACCATCTGATATTGCCTTTGGAAGACTTGAAATACATCTAGAAGACTTGTCATTGCTTCCAGAAGACTCAATACTGCCTGTGGAGGACTTGATTCAGTTTCTAGAAGACTTGATATTCGTTCTAGAAAACTCGATACTGCCTCTAAAGGACTTGATACTTTTTCTAGAAGACTTGAAATGTTTCCAGAAAGTTTAAGCTACTTCCAGTAGAGTTACTACTGCCTCTGGTAGACTTAATATTGCTGCTAGGAACCTTTATATTCCTTTCAGAAAACTTGAAATGCTTCCAGAAGAATCGATACTGCCTCGTTAAGACTTGATATTGCTTCTAGAAGACTTGAAATTTCTTCGAGAAGAATCAATATTTCTTCGAAAGGAATGATATTGCTTCTAGAAGACTTTATAATGTTTCCGTAAGACTCTATACTTCTTCTAGAAAACTTCAAATGCTTCCAAAAAACTTGAACTGGTTCCAGAAGATTTTCTGCTGCCCCTGGAAGACTTACTACTGCTTCTAGGAACTTTTATATTCCTTTCATTAGACTTGAAATACTTCCAGAAAACTTGATTTTGCTTTTAAAAGATTTAAAATGATTCCATAAGATTTAATATTACCTCTGGAAGACTTGAAATACTTCTAGAAAACTTGATACTGCTTCTAGAAGACGTGACATTACTTCCAGAAGACTCTATACTGCCCCTAAAGGAGTTGATACTCCTTCTAGAAGACTTACAATGCTTTCAAAAGATTTAATACTGTATTTAGAATACTCTAGAATACTGCTTTTAAAAGATTTGAAATGATTCCATAAGGGTTGATATTGTCTCTGGAAGACTTCAAATACTTCTAGAGGACTTGATACTGTTTGTAGAAGGATTGTCAGCGCTTCTAAAAGACTTGCAATGTTTCCAGAGAACTTGAACTGGTTCCAGATGATTTTCTCCAGCCCCTAGACTACTTAATACTGCCTCAGGAATCTTGATGTTCCTTTCAGAAGACTTGAAATGTTACTTAAAATAAAACTTGTAATGTTTTCAGAAAACTTGATACTGCTTTAATAGATTTGAAATGATTTCGTAACATCTGATATTGCCTTTGGAAGACTTGAAATACTTCTAGAAGACTTGTCATTGTTTCCAGAAGACTCAATACTGCCTGTGGAGGACTTGATTCAGTTTCTAGAAGACTTGATATTCGTTCTAGAAAACTCGATACTGCCTCTAAAGGACTTGATACTTTTTCTAGAAGACTTGAAATGTTTCCAGAAAGTTTAAGCTACTTCCAGTAGATTTACTACTGCCTCTGGTAGACTTAATATTGCTGCTAGGAACCTTTATATTCCTTTCAGAAAACTTGAAATGCTTCCAGAAGAATCGATACTGCCTCGTTAAGAGTTGATATTGCTTCTAGAAGACTTGAAATTTCTTCGAGAAGAATCAATATTTCTTCGAAAGGAATGATATTGCTTCTAGAAGACTTGATAATTCTTCCGTAAGACTCGATACTCCCTCTAGAAAACTTCAAATGCTTCCAAATTGAACTAGTTCCAAAAGATTTTCTGCTGCCCCTGGAAGACTTAATACTGCTTCTAGGAACTTTTATATTCCTTTCATTAAACTTGAAATACTTCCAGAAGACTTAATACTGCTTTTAAAAGATTTGAAATAATTCCATAAGATTTGATAATGCCTCTAGAAGACTTGAAATACTTCTAGAAGACTTGATACTGCTTCTAGAAGACTTGTCATTGCTTCCAGAAGACTCGATACTGCCTCTAAAGGAGTTGATATTCCTTCTAGAAGACTTACAATGCTTTCAAAAGATTTAATACTGTATTTACAATACTCTAGAATACTGCTTTTAAAAGATTTGAAATGATTCCATAAGATTTGATATTGTCTCTGGAAGACTTCATGTATTTCTAGAGGACTTGATACTGCTTGTAGAAGACTTGTCAGTGCTTCCAGAAGGCTTGAAATGTTTCAAGAAGACTTACAACACTTCCAGAAGATTTAATACCGATTCTAGAAGACTTGAAATGCTTCCAAATAACTTGGTGCTGTTTCTAACTTGATATTGCTTCCAGAAGACTTGAAATGCTTGCTAAAGATTTGATATTGCTTGTAAAACTGTTAACAAAAAACATTTTCATTGCGAGGAACAAGATACTGTGACAAACTATTTGGGTTTGCTTCGTAAATATAAAAACTATTGAAAATACTATTGTATTAAATACAAAATTATGACGTAAGTACATCAAAAGCTGTTAATTAAAGGCTAAATACTGCTGGAAAAGATATTTTTATTGCAAAAAGGCAAGAAACCGCCAATTCAAGACTTGATACTGCTGGTAAAACTCCAAACATTGCTGCCAGAAGAGATTTTCCTTGCAAATGTAAGCACCAATACAACATTTTTAATGAGTAACCTCTTTGGATGAGTTATTTTCTGAGCTATTCTTTGAAGAGATGTTATTTGGCGTATGAGTCTTCTTCTAATTCAGTTTCTTTCAGCACCCATAGCTAATTTTCAAAAACCGGCACTTATGTCTGCAACATGTATGGATGGAATCATGGAATGAGATTATGCCAAATTAATAATAAATCATAACCAATAATAAAGTGGTCCCGAAACTATAATGCAATGGAACCAATAATGTTTGAAATATGTTTGCGGCACATTCAAAGTAGTGTTTAAATTCGTGTTTAAATTGAGATTGTTTGAGATCCATCCCCAGATAACAAATGATAACAAAAATTATTACGGTAATTTTGATTTAATAAAACCATTATACAAACTACAAAAGAACATTTAAATGTGTCTGCACATGCGCGTACAATTATCTTTTATATTTGGATTTCATAAAATCTTTATCTACAATATGTAATCTTTGAAATGTTCAACCTTTGTGATAGCGCAGAATCCTTTTTTTAGATAATTTCTGTATGGAACAATACTTCGTGATATTCTTCGTTTAATTCTAAAGTGAAAATCTTAATTTTAAAATGTTGTAACATACCTCATTTGTCTTCAGGAGGTTCCCAAAGTTAACAAGTCTTCTGATGGATCTGATATATCTTTATAGACGTTATCAATTTTTTCATTAGCAGTATTAGGTCCTCTGGAAGCATTTCACTTCTTCCAGAGGCAATATCAAGTCTCTTGGAAGTATTTCAAGACTTCTGAAAGCACAAGTCTTGTAGAAGCAGTTTCAAGTCTCAGAGGCAGAATCGTCTTCTGGATGCAGTTCAAGTTTTCTAGAAGCATTTCATGTCTTCTGGAAATAGTATCAAGTTTTGTGGAACTTTCAAGTCTTCTATAGATAATATCAACTCTTCTAGGAGTACTGCAAGTCTTCTGAAAGCATTACAAGTCTTGCAGAAGCAATGTCAAGTCTTCCAGAGGTAGAATCGAATCTTCTGGAATCAGTTCAAGTTTTCTAGATGCATTTCAAGAGTTCTGGAAATAGTATCAAGTCTTGTGGAACTTTCAAGTCTTCTATAGATCATATCAAATGTTCTAAATGTTCTTTGATTGATACTTCTTCTAGAAGACTTCAAATACTTCTAGAATACTAGAATATTCCTTTCAAAAGACTTGTAATGCTTTTAAAAGATTGGATATTACTTCTAGAAGATTTAAAATGCTACCAAAACATTTGATATTGCACACATATTTCTTAATTTATCTGAATTGAAGTTATCATTCTGAATGATTTTATTACAAAATAAGTTATCTTCCCAATTCGGTGCCAGCATGTACTGTGAACGTTGTTTTGGTGAGCACGTATGATATTTTGAGTTTTTTCAAACCCAAATCATGTTTTTTTGGAAAGCCGTCATTTGAGTCTATACACAATTTAGTTTTTTCCGCACCCATACGTAATATCAAAAATTATGTTATCTATGTAAAGATATGGGTTAGGTTTTTATGTTTAATGATTCTAGTCACAAATTCTATTATTGTTCTGTTCTGTTTTAAATCTTTGCTGCAGCACCCACACAAAGATTTTTGTAAGTGTATTTGGAATCCAAATATACGTATTTTTAATTTTTTCACAATGCAGACTGTTTTTTCTTTTGGAGAGAACAAACAATTCTCGACGAAGTTATTTTATAAATCGTTAAGGGGATGATTTTTCAAGAATATATTTCAGTTTCTTCACACACCTCGGTCTTTAAAATAAAGAATTATTATTTTTATTTATAAATAAAAATTTATTCTTATACTTTTATTGTACACTTTTTGCATAGTTCTTGTCGCACGTTTGATTTTATTTGTTCACAATATTATTTGGTCTTTTGAGTTCTTGAGAGAAATAATGATGTATTTGCGTGAGCCCTTCCTATGCGGTCAGTCGTTCCTTTGATGTAGGGTACGACGTTGGGGTTTTCTGGTCTGTTCTTGTGGAGGTGGCAGCGTTTGGTTTGATTTGTCGATCGATGGCTTTCTTCGCCATGCATTTGGAGTAGCCGTTTTGAGCAAGGGCCAGAATTACTATAACGGATCTTGAGATTAGAGAGTTGGCAATTGATTGGATCTGCGAAGGATGATGATGGGAAAAGGCGTTTAGATATCAGTTCGTTTGGGTAGGTTTTCTATATACAGCATGCTGGAGGCTGCTGAGAGATTTCTTTACTAGTACGTCGAGAAATGGAAGCTATCCGTTTTCATCTATTTCTGTCGTGAATTGGCTCTGTGGGTGAAGGATATTCAAATATCCTTAGAATTCATGGAGCTTTTCTTTTCCAAAAAACCAAATAATGAAGATATCATCGACGCACCGGATCAATAACTTGGGATTGTACCTGGCTTCCCTTAACGCTTTCTTCCCGAGATAAATCATAAATAGGTTGGCGATGACCGGGGACAGTGACGAACCCATAGCTGCTCCTTCTATGTGCCTGTAAATCTGGCCATCAAACAGAAAATAGGCATAGTTGAGGAAATGTTTGGCGAGGACTTTCTTCAATTTGGACGTTGTTCAGGATATGAACGAAATGTTCAGAATGTCTTACGTATGAGTCACCTTGTTATGTTATAGGTTGAGTGATCTTTGCTAGGTACTTTTTGTACTGGGGAGTTGAAGACACTCACAGTGGGCCAAAGTGGGACATCCGGCTTGTGTATTTTGGGCAGACAATAAAGTTTTGGGCATCTTTGTGCACTGAGTCTATAACCTGTGGAGTTAACTTTGTCCGCGTTACCATGCCGGAAATATGATAATGTTCTGGTTATTTCTAAGATGTTTAAGGGCCTAGGTTTCACTTTTATCCAAACTCGACTTCGGTGGTTTAGCTGAACGTAATATCCTGGAAATAATTGGCGAAATATCTTAGAGTAATATTAGACAAAGATTTCAAAATGACCTCACATATAACAACAATCTCAGAAAAAGCAGCCCGCATGCAGAATGTAATGGCAAAACTAATGCCTAGAGTAGGAGGACCGTCCCACAAAAAAAAAGAAAGATCCTAGCAACGACAATCAGTTCGGTGATTCTTTACGCAGCTCCTGCGTTTGAAATAGAATTAAGATATAAAAATACAGAAGAATGCCATAGCTATAACATCAGCATATAGAACGGTAGCAACAGAAGCGGTTGGGGCGCTTGCAGGGTGCCCAACTTTGGACTTAATGATTGAGGAAAGAGCAAGCAATTGGAGGAGTAAAGGGGAGAAAAGAAGAGAGACGCACTCAGAAATGATGGAGAAATGGCAAAAAAGATGGGAAAGCTACAAAGGATGGAGTAGTGTGTTTATAAAGAACGTTGCTAAGTGGCAGGAAAAAGGCCCGCCGATAGATTATTATACAACGCAGGCGATAACGGGACACGGTTGCTTCAGAAGCTACCTGAAAAAGTTTAAAAGAATAGAGTCCGATGTGTGTTGGTTTGGCTGTGCAGAAATAGACACCCCGGAGCATACCGTGTTTGAGTGTGAAAGATTCGAGAGGAAAAGAAAGATGACCGAAACAGAGATTGGAACTAGGATAGACAAAAACACCGTAGCACAAATACTAATGAGCGGGGAAGAAACGGCTGAGATGTTGATGGGTTTCCTGAGGAAGATAATGAAGGAGAAGAACCAGACCGAAAAGGAAATGAATGAGAGAAGAAGGGCGGAGGAGCGAGAGGGGGCTGCTCCCCTCGACCGGGTATGTAAAAAACAAGGTAAATTTCAAAAAGTTAGGGGAGTATTTTTTTTATATGATGGAGAGATGATGTGAAGTAACATGAGTAGGAGAGGAAAGAGAGGGGGAGTAGTACCACCGAAGAGGACCACCGAGGGGGGAATGATTCCCCCCATCCAAGTATGAAATTGGTATAGTTATTAGGCAAAAAGTAATGTCATGTTTTTTCTTTGAATGCGCTGGTGAGTGAAAAGGGAGAAGTTAGAGATAGCACGTGGGGATCAACTCTGAAGAAATGCCTAACGGCGGTTCCAGAGAAGACGAGGATAGGGGTTTTTAGTGGGTCGGGGTTAATTGCTAGCCCCAACCCCACACTATTTGGCCGCCCTTCATCCCACGCCAGATGTCTGTTTAGCAGATTTTCCCCGACCTCGTAAAAAAAAATATCTTTTATTAACTTTTTTTTTAAGAATAAATTTTTATTCTTTTTCTTTCTTTTTTTTTTCTTTTTAACTATAGATAACACAAAAAATAATAATTCTTACGTTTTTCTAAGACAATAAAAATCTTAAGATTCTTAAATTTTTTACAATTTATGTTAAGATTTATTAAAATTTCTTTTTGGTTAAAAAGTTTGAATATCAATTTACAGATTGAAATAATAAGCAATAGTGCATGATGGTTTGGTTATCTATGTTCACTTTACTATATTTAAATAAATATAATCATATTATTTCTCCTTTATTATTGTATTTGGAGTATTTATTAAAAAAAACAATTATCCATAAAAAATATTTTAAAATTTTTCTCTAAAATTCTTTTAAAACTTTTCTAAACTTGCTTTAATTTAATAAAATAATAACGGATAATTGCCGAATATCCGTTCAACCCTTTCTGACAATAGATTTATAACGAAATATATCAGCACAAAAAAATAAAACATTTATACATTTTAAATATATTTAAAAAATAAATCTTTTTCCCTCATATTACATTTCCCTCCCCAACATCGATAATTGCTTTAAAAATTGTTTCCCATTGTTCAACGTTGAACAACCATAAACGACGCGCTTCGCATTCCCAGAGATACTTTTCTGTTTGGCATAATCCACCAAGTTTTGATACTCAATATAATTCCCACCTCCAACGATAAAAACAATCGCATCTTGAAACGGGGAACGATTTCTTGGAATATCCGTTAAACGCAGTTGCTTTGGATCCAAATAATGGTATTCGTCCATTTCAGAGCTACTTTTAAATTCCATTAAATGATCGACTATTCTCGTAACGGGTAAATTCTACAATAAAATCGTTTCAGTTTTTATTTTAATCAAAACCAAATTAATCCTCCGTTAGGCGCGCGAATATTAGTACACCAAAGACAAGTATGCTACTTAATTATTTTTACTGGACAGTTAGTTGCAAAATTTTATTTTAAAAAAATAAGAGCATTCAGATACACCTGTATATGCCATAAACAGAACGCAAGCAATTTTAAGAGAAATACAAAAAAGAAATTTCATTCTCATTTCTCCGAGGTCGCTTGCAGGCGAGGCGCTACAAACTTCCAAAATGAACGATTTTATTTTCGCTCCGCCGAAGTCGCTTGAGGGTGAGGCGCTACAAATTTCTAAAATGAACGATTTTATGTTCGCTCTGCCGAGGTCGCTTGCGGGCGAGGCGCTAAAATTTTGCAAAATGAACAATTTTATTCTCATTTTGCCGAGGCGCATGCGGGCGAGTTGCTACAAACTGCCAAAATGAACGATTTTATTTGCACTCTACCGAGGTCACTTGCGGGCGAGGCGCTAAAATTTTGCATAATGGACGATTTTATTCTCATTTTGCCGAGGCCGCATGCAGGCGAGTTGCTACAAACTCCCAAAATGAACGATTTTATTTTCGCTCAGCCGAGGTCGATTACGGGCGAGGCGCTAAAATTTTGCAAAATGAACGATTTCATTCTCATTTTGCGAGGTCGCTTGCAGGCGAGGCGCTACAAACTTCCAAAATGAACGATGTTATTTTCGCTCCGCCGAAGTCGCTTGAGGGTGAGGCACTACAAATTTCTAAAATGAACGATTTTATTTTCGCTCTGCCGAGGTCGCTTGCGGGCGAGGCGCTAAAATTTTGCAAAATGAACGATTTTATTCTCATTTTGCCGAGGCGCATGCGGGCGAGTTGCTACAAACTGCCAAAATGAACGATTTTATTTGCACTCTACCGAGGTCACTTGCGGGCGAGGCGCTAAAATTTTGCAAAATGGACGATTTTATTCTCATTTTGCCGAGGCCGCATGCAGGCGAGTTGCTACAAACTCCCAAAATGAACGATTTTATTTTCGCTCCGCCGAGGTCGATTACGGGCGAGGCGCTAAAATTTTGCAAAATGAACGATTTCATTCTCATTTTGTGAGGTCGCATGCAGGCGAGGCACTACAAACTTCCACAATGAACGATTTCATTCTCACTCCACCGAGATCGCTTCCGAACGAGGCGCTACAAATTTCCAAAATGAACGATTTTATTTTCGCTAAGCCGAGGTCGCTTACAGGCGAGGCGCTAAAATTTTGCAAAATGAACGATTTTATTCTCATTTCGTCGAGGTTGCTTGCGAGCGAGTTGCTACAAACTGCCAAAATGAACGATTTTATTTGCACTCTACCGAGGTCACTTGCGGGCGAGGCGCTAAAATTTTGCAAAATGGACGATTTTATTCTCATTTTGCCGAGGCCGCATGCAGGCGAGTTGCTACAAACTCCCAAAATGAACGATTTTATTTTCGCTCCGCCGAGGTCGATTACGGGCGAGGCGCTAAAATTTTGCAAAATGAACGATTTCATTCTCATTTTGTGAGGTCGCATGCAGGCGAGGCACTACAAACTTCCACAATGAACACTATAATATTCCAAAATGAACGATTTCATTTTTACTCCGCCGAGGTCGTTTGCGAGCGAGGCCCTATAATATTCCAAAATGAACGATTTTATTCTCACTCCGCCGAGATCGGTGGCGACATACAGGGTGTGGTACTTAAGGCGCCTCGGACCATAACTCCTTTCCGATAAAAGCTATCCAAAAAAATCTAAAAGCAAAGTGGTGCATAATTACCGTCGCTATATTACAAAAATATTTGTAATCATCAGTGACGTGCCGTATTTTAGTCGCGTACCAAACTTGTTTTTTAAATGGAATGCCCTATTTTTTATTGCAGATTTGGAAAGTGCTCGAAGAGTACTTATTTTTTTATCTAACATGTTATACCCTTAACATTATCGGTTTCACCGTTATAACCCCTTCTTTCAAAATTGCGCCCCATTTTTGACATTTTTTTATAGAGAAACTAATTGACGCCGGCGCCTAAATTTTGAATTGAGGGACAGGTTAAGACCTCGTATATCTTAAAATAATTCTTTTTCGGGTAATTTAGGGGAAAAACGTAATTTTTAAACATTTCAAATGGCACCCCCCTAAAAAATTACGGCGTTGCACAGCCAAAACTCTAAATTTTCCATTGGTATAAAAAAATCACACATTGGATAACAAAATTTCGGAGAAAAAAGGACTCCATCGCAAATGGCGGGAAACAATTTCTGTTCCCAAGTGTGCTATGAGAAAACAAAAACATAAATACGGTCAACATATTCAACATAATGTTGTATTTATTCAACATGATATAAAAAACGCAGATAAACAAAGTTTAATTATTTGTTAATTTAATTGTTGGACCCCGGGCAAAATTATTGCCCGGGGTCCAACAATTTTGGATTTAACTCAAAGACGGTAAATTATATCTAAATTTCGTAATCGTAATAAAAGTTTCTAAAGAATTTTCTATTGGAAGGTGCAAAAATAAGTATAGGTTTACAAACAAATAAAAAAGTTCTGAACATATAGATTTTATGAA
Organism: Onthophagus sagittarius; assembly: GCA_036711965.1. Lineage (NCBI taxonomy): Eukaryota > Metazoa > Arthropoda > Insecta > Coleoptera > Scarabaeidae > Onthophagus > Onthophagus sagittarius. Next base: position 24,822,989 of record JASERS010000005.1, read on the forward strand.
CACTCTCTATAGTTATCTATAGCTATATAGTATATCTATAGCTATTATTCCTGTGAATTGATTTAACTCACAAACTGTCTAATGATTCTACCTGATGTTGGTTTATACTGTACCAAATTTCAGCGCTATACTTTAAACAGTACAGAAACTCCTATAACTCTGCCATTTATTGGTTTACACCACTGTTTCCTAAAGTCGTTTGGTCCACGGACCCCTTTTCTTAGTCACACCTTGCCGACGGACCCCCAGGATGAAAAACTACATTAAATACATAATAGAAAAATGAAGACTTTAACTTTGTTGTTTTAATGGTAAATGGTGACGTAAAAATAAAATATAAAGTAAACATTTTGTTGAAGAAGTATTTATTGATTAAAACTTTTGTACTAAAATACAATAAAATATTAATGGTTTGTATGAACCTGACGGGATGTTATGAGTTTATTTATGTCCAGCTCGATGTTTGTCAGTAGCAACCGCAAATCCCCCGATTACTAATTTTCAGTCTTTCTTTTCTTTGTGACGAGGCTCGTAACGGTACTGAATCCACGTTCTACCAAATTCAAAGACGGAAAAGCAATCAACAGCTTCTGTACAATAACCCATAATGCTGGATATAAAATTGGGATCTGTTTTTGTAACCAGAAATTTTCGTATCCTTGCTTAAACATTGGTTTCAGCTCCTCATTTGTGGATAGTTCAATAAGTTGCTCATGTACTGGCATGTACTCATCTGCATTTGTGCTCTGAGTTTGACTAATTACAAAAGGGTTCAATACCCAGTCGGGAATATCCAAGTGAAGAATGTCTTCAAATCTTTGAGTAAAGTGTTGAAAATAAGCAAGCAAATCTTCGTCTCTATTTTACAATTTTGAAAGATTTGGAAACTGAGAACATTCTCCTCTTCCCAAGTTTTGTTTGTATAGCAAAAGTTTTGCAACAAAGGCAGATATTACACTTTTAGTTTTCATTAAATTTAGTGTGTCACCTTGTAGTTTCAAATTAGTCTCGTTGAATCTGGTAAATAAATCAGTCATATAAGCGATGTCATTTTTCGAGATAATTAAATTATGACACAAATCATTGTCTTTACTCTCCAGGAATTCCAACACTAAATCAAAAAGCGAATAGAAGCGATTCAAACACGCACCTTTAGACAACCATCCTACTTCTGTGTTAGGTAGTAAACGATTATAATCATCATCATTTTCCAAACAAAATTGAGCAAATAATCTCTCGTTTAAGGCATTCCTTTTGATTTTATTAACTGCTCTAATGATATAATGTAGTGATTCATGCAAATGTCCACTAAGGTTTTTTGCCACCAAATGATGTTGATGAATAACACAATGTACCAATAGTACATTCGGTATAACTTGTTTTAAGTACATCTTCTTCTTCATTAACTGAAGAAACTTAAAATTCCTCCAAAAATTTTAATAAAAAAGAAATGCTTAGTGAGTGTTACTGTGATACATAATTTTTTTAATCAACTTAAACAAGAGAAGCCAGGTTTATACAAAAAAATTAACAGTAAATTTAGGCGTAAATTTAAGAACTCGACAGTTAGGTAAACACATTGATTATATTTTATCCAATCACGAGTCGAATTCTTAAATTTAAAACTAAATTTACAGCTGAATTTTTTTGTAATAAATTTAAATTTAAGAGATATCAGTTTTATTCAAATATACTTACGCAACGAAAGTACTCTATCTGATCTGTGTAACAAAACAAAAAATTATACTTCTTTTCGTCCAACACTCGGAAAATTTGTTGTATGCACTTCACATCACGCACAAGACAAAACTAAATTGTTGTATTCTAGTCAGTCACTAGTTGGTGCAGAGATCGACGCTATTCCTGTTTATACAAGATCGAGCAGGTATACGCCTGCATCGCGATGCCTGTAATTACTTGTATAAAATACAATTACGTACAATTTAGTACGATAAAGTACAATAAAGTACAATTTTATGCACCTGTCTATATTTATATTTTACTTGGGATGTAAAAATTGCTAATAATTTATTAATAAATTAATAAATAATTTACTAATTTTAGTTACGTAGTTAAACGTTGAATGTATGAAAAAATTGGTGTTGAGTTTTTTAGCTACACCAAAAAAGCGGAGTAAAAAAAGCACTACAAAAGCATACTATGCAAATTAAAATATACTTAACATGAACCATTAGTATGTTTTTCAATTTAATATTTTCCACATTTTTAAGGATATCTCGAAAAACTGGACGTTATGAAGAATCACGTCTTCCAGATTTTTAATCTAAACTTCATAAACGGTGACCCCATAAGGAAAACAACCGATTAATTTCTTTTAAAGAAATGACTCACATCTCATACATAACTTGTATAACCATATAGAAACGTATACATTATTGACAATATTTCCTTGTTTACTCGCGACGGCAAAACGTTTTGCATTCGAGGTGGTGTTCTCGGTAGATTGCGTAAGACATTTCGGGTCAATCGCCCAATTTAGCATCGTAACGGAACCCATTTGGTAATGCTAAATGGCCGCTATCAATCAAACCAAACAACAAAAAAAGTCGCAAAGAAAATATTTTGTTTTCGATCTGGTCACTAATCCCGGTAATTGTTGGCTACACCTCGATCGGATTTTAATAAAACAAGGGAAGCTACTGACATGAACGTGACCTTTCGCGGTCAGATTCCCTACGTTGTTCAGGGACCCCCAAATCGATTTTAATTTTCCGAGGACCCCCTGAATGACCCTAGGGACCCCTTGGCGTCCGTATGGACCCCCTTGGGAACCACTGGTTTAGACCAAACATTTATACGCGAATCGTCATCTTTTTCACTCTAGTATGTGTGGCTTAATTTGTGTCCCAAGTCACCGAAACACCTTGTACATTTACCAAGATACATAGGGAACAATTTCTCTTCAAATCGCCGAGGTCGTTTGCAGGCGAAGCGCTGGATTTGAAGCAATAACACAAAAACGTTCATAACGGAAAATTGTAGCGCCTCGCCCGCAAGCGACCTCGGCAGAGTGAGAATAAAATCGTTCATTTTAATGTTTGTAACGCATCGCCCGCAAGCGACCTCGGTTTAATGAGAATAAAATCGTTCATTTTGGAATATTATAGGGCCTCGCTCGCAAACGACCTCGGCGGAGTAAAAATGAAATCGTTCATTTTGGAATATTATAGTGCCTCGCCTGCAAGCGACCTCGGCGGAGTGAGAATGAAATCGTTAATTTTGCAAAAATTGAGCGCCTCGCCCGCAAGCGACCTCGGCCTAGTGAAAATAAAATCGTTCATTTTGGAAGTTTATGACGCCTCATCCGCAAACGACCTCGGCGGATTGAGAATAAAATCGTTCATTTTGGATGTTTATAGGACAACTACTGAGTTAATCCCAACTTTTTCTCAAGGGTATTTCACCTTGACTAGCTAAGATGAACTTTTCTATAACTACCGAATAGGTGCGCGCTTAACGGAAGATTAACCTTTATGTGACTGAGAAATAAAACACCGGCTAATGACGAGAATAGTACCCAGGTACTATATACCGATAATCTTAATGTTTGATATTGAAATCGTTTTGTATGTCATATAGAATCCCATGAATTTAAAAAATACTTGTGTTAACATATCATAAGTAAGCAGTAGTAGATAATAGCCGATTCTAGAACCTCCTCTCAGAACCCAAGGTCAAGGCCAAGGACACTCTGCGTGACCATGACCTTGACCTTGGGTTCTGAGAGGAGGTTCCAGAATCGGCTAATGGTAAGGAGGTCGTAGACCTTGATTAGTAGCAATGACCTTTACTTTGACCTCTATGATGACCTTGACCTCGACTTGAAATGTAGTTAACCACTAACAAAAAGTCAAGGCCAAGGTCACGCTGAGTGACCATGACCTTGACCGGAGGTTCTTAGGAGAGGTTACAGAATGGTAAGGGGTCGTAGACCTTGACCATTATCCTTGACCTTGACCTTAACAATAACCTTTACTTTGACCTCAACCTTAAATGTGAACGTTATATTCTCCTTGTACGTGACCTTGATCTTGTACGTGACCTTAAATAGGAACAACCTTGAAGTCGACCTTATAAGAGGTGAAGGGTGCAAGTGTTGAAACCGGAGGCGGAGAAGTGTTATAAATACTCAACAGAAATACACACCGAGCATTCTATAAGTAAGGTTGTATTCAAACACATTCAAAAAGATAAGTTCAAAGTAAATTTCAAAGTGAATTTCAAAGGAAATTTAAAAGTTTAAATAAGTATAAACTTAAAACTAAAATTTTTTTAAAGTTTAAAAGTAAAGTGTAAAATGGCAGTAAGAAGCGCAATAAAAGTAATAGACATGCAATGTTTCTCAAAAGGTTCAGAATGTATGGTGAAGGAGCTGGCTATCACTGATGGGAGGTTTATCTCTCAATTTATCTTTAAACCGGAAGTTCCGTACGAAAGAACGAAAATTTATGTATTTAGACCTGTTTATGAACATGTTCGATCTTGATTCTGATATACGCGTGAAACGAATACTCGTCACATCAGGTTACACTATTCTATCGTAACATCTGAGACATGATGCATCGTAAATAACTGTATTATAAGAAACAATTATAAATATAGTATAAATTAATGTTTATAATATTTTGCTGTATAATAGTATTGTGGTGTTGATAAAAAAATAACAGATACTATCGATGGATTGCGTAAGCCAAGATGTCAAAGGAAAAGGTAAGAAAATAGTAAATATAAAATAATAAATATAATAATTATATCCACTGAAGGTTAACACCTGACGAGCTTAGAGCGTCTTTAGACGAGTCATCTGATGAGGAGCCTTTTATTCCTTCAGATGAAGAGGAATATGTTCCCGAAAATTTAGATTTAGAAGCGCCCGATATTGAAGAGCAACCGTTTATTGAACAATGTGATACGTCAGATGAAAGTGACTACGATGAACACGAAGTGGAATTATAGTGCTCTTCGAAATCTACTATTTTGACAAGCAAAGATGGCACTGTATGGAATACTGTACCACAATGGCAGGCCCAAGCAATTAGCCGCAATATTTTGAGAAGTAAAATGGGTGTAACGGCAGTAACTTGTACGTATACACCAAAGGAATTATTTAGAACTATCATCTCCAACGACATCTGTTCCACAATTCTTCGAGAAAGTAACGCAAAAGGCCAACTGGTAACAGAAAATTATAACACAAATCTTTTAGAAAAATATCAAGGTTGTACTAAAAGGCAACCTCAAGGTTTTAAGCCATTTACTCAAGAATTGGATGCGTTTTTGGGGATTCTCATAATTGCTGGCGTTCATAAGTCGAACAACGAACATATTACCGAAATGTGGAAATGCGATTCGAGCAGCGATGTCTCGGGATCGGTTCGAAATGTTTCTACGCCTTTTACGTTTTGACAGCCAAACTACTCGTGCTGAACGTGCTAAGAAGGACAAAGCTGCTCCTATCCGTGACATTTGGATGATGCTAAATAAGAATTTGGACGATTATATGTCAAAAGAAAGCATAACGGTTGATGAACAACTGTTTCCTTATCGAGGGCACACAAAATTTACCCAGTATATTCCATCAAAGCCGGCGAAGTATGGAATAAAACCATTTTGGGCGTGCGATGCGTCGAATGGTTACCCTTTACAAGGCCAAATTTATACAGGAAAACCGTCAAATGGTATACGGCAAAAAAATATTGGGGAACGAACTGTATTAGACTTGGTGGCCAAATACAAGAACTCTGAAAGAAACGTAACAAACGGATAATTTCTTCACAAGTTTTCAGCTAGTGCAGACTCTCAATTCCTGGAAAATGTCTTTGGTAGGAACTGTTAGGAAAAAAATAAGACATTTATACCCTTCAACTTGCAAGCCTCCAAAGAAAGATCTGTATATTGTACAAACTTTGCATACAGCAAAAATGCAACTATATGCTCATACGTTCCAAAAAAAAATAAGTCAGTTATTCTTCTCTCATCAATGCATATGACAGAAGTTGAGGAGACTGACGTTGCCAAACCGGAAATAATAAAATATTATAACAAAACTAAAGGGGGAGTTATGGGGATGTAATGGATAAAATGTTGAAAAAATGTTACAGTGAAACGACGAACAAACCGTTGGCCGTTGGTTTTCTTTTTCAATATGATTGATATTGCAGGTTTGGCGTCATATATTATCTATCAGGAACACAACCCACAACATAAATCAACCGATCAGAGAAGAAAATATTTCAAAACTCTTGCGAATGTGTTATGTGTGCCTGCTATTATTACTCAAAGCAAAATTCCTAAAGTAATTGGAAATAATTTTACACGCAACTCAATTGAATTGGCTTTAGGTCGTCAAATTACAGAAATACAACACGTCAATACAACACGAGATGTAGTAGATAGGGATGAATCTGGACGTATCCAGTGTGTTGGATGCTGTTATGTCTGTCGGTCAAATTTCAAAAGACAAAGAAAAACACGAAAAGCATGCAGTTCTTGCACAAAACCCATTTGTGCCGAACATTCTATATCCAAACCAGTGTGTGATTTGTGCAATAATAGAGCTAATTAATAAATTTGTTATTACTTTTTTATTTGTTCACGTCAATATTGTTTACTAAAGTATTTGTTTATCGTTGCCAATAAAATAGTATTTCTATATTCTGTTTATGTCTTAATACTTGGGTCACGCATTAAGAGATTTAAAATTTTTCAACATGATTTTAACCGAACAAAAATTAAAAAATGCAAAAATATTTTGACAATGATATACTTCAAGATGCCACGCAGATTTGCGTACAAAGAATAATAAATAAACAAGTTATAAGATATTAAATACGGAATTAGTACCCTGGTACTATTTCAGTCACATAAGGGTTAATAAATCAATTTTACTTACGTGTCTTTTAACAACCAAATTTTTAACCCCCTCCATCACAAATGAAGACCCCTGCGAGACTAATTTTGAGAACATATTAACCGTTTTAGTCCCACTTCCTTCATATTGATTACTTGAAGTTATCTTCGAGAAATTTCGCCACCTTTTTATGTAGTTCATAGCGGAGGTGTCGCAGCCGGCTTCGGCTAAAACCAACTCGAATTTTTTAAACTCCGCTTCTGTAATACTTGGGGTACAAATAAAATAAATAATAAATAATCTCATTTTATCCTCGCAAGTTCCCGTTTCTTCATCTTGAATGATATCCAACAAATTTTTCTCTGTTATCATCTTACTCATGATTTTTTCTTCCAACTCAAAGAAACTATCCAATTTTCTCGACTTAATATAATTTAAAATTGCCGTAGCTATCGTTGTGTGCATATCGATTAATCGTTTTTTCTCTAATAGTTGAGGTAATGAATTAACAGCTGAAGTTATCTTAGCTGTGTTATCTGAAACCATGGATACAGCAAGATCTGCGTCGCTATCAATCCCCATTGAGGATTTTAACTTTTTAACTTCTTCTTCGGACGATCGGTATTGCTCCAATTCTTCTTGGATCGCCTCAGCGACCGTGGGGAATGGGGAGCCTTTATGGGACGACCAAAATTTGTCTTTTGAGTCTAATTCGCAAGGCCGCGTCTTCGAGCGGGCCCCCCCAACGGCCGGCTCTTCAATAACAACCCGATTAAGTGTCAAATCTAAAACGTCGTGCGCCAAAGCTTGGTAAGTCCAAGTGTGATGTAACGGAGTAGCCATATCGACGTTTCTATCCAAAATAATCAAAAGCGGCCTTTGGAAATTAAAATTCCCCGCCTGGGCGTCATTTTGGAACAAATTATTCCTAGCATCAAATAAATTATCCCTCAATTTTTTATCTAATTGTTTAGCAACCATCTCAGCCGCATTCCCCTTTGGACTCCTTATTATCGGAACACTCCCCATCGTGACAAAAACCGAAAATAAACTATCAACTATCGAATTCATAATCAAATCCATTTCCGTGTCTTTAATATCGCCCCTATTTATTGCATAATAAGATAAATCATCGCTATTTTGATGCTTCAAAATAAACATATCGTCCTCGAGCGAAATAAAATTGATGTATTGGTCATAAACTTTGTGGATGTTAGCCACGGAGTTGGCTTGAATAGCCGCCGACGCTAAATCTTCGAGTTTTTGCCGCGAAATTGGAGAGATAAAATTTAAATGGTACACGTCGTAAGTGCCGTTTTGAAAATCTTGGCTGATTCGGCCCAAATTCTCCTCGTTTGGAACGCAAAAGTAAATCGCGGGGACTTCGGGGATGGGATCTCGATCGGAATGTAACTGAACGTACAACGTTACGCCTAATTCTCTTAATTCCTTAACCGATATTAAAGGGGAAATTATATCCTGTCCTACGCGGTCGTAAATCAACACTTTCCACACAGGCTCGGAGGCCCCCAGTTTATTTTGCGGTTGATTCAAATTTAACATTTGCTTCAAAGCATCTACAATTAAAGGAAATAATGCAAAAGAATTTTGTTAAATAAGTACGTACTGATTTGTTTTTGCCGTATCGACATCTTTACGTCTTAATTTTAATATCTAATTCATGTAATTATTAATTTACAAGATTTGTTCTACGTGTTCTTTATTTTGACAGACGTCATCATCGGAAAAGTTAGGTTATGATAAGACAGTTTTACAATACAAAATTCGATTAAAAAGAAATATTCAAACAATTCGGGACATAATTAATAATTATTTTATTAATATATAGGGATTAAATTGTGATTTATATGTATATTTACAAATTTGATTTAATTTAATTAAAGAAAATAAAAAAAAATAAGTTAATTTAGATTTGTTTGGTGTAAACGCAGCTTAGAGTTCAAGATCCATTTGTTATGAGTTTATCCCAAAAATTAATAATTATTAAGAAAAGTGAGTTAATAAAAAATTATTTATGTTATAATTTAATATTTGTATTTGAAAAGAAATGTATTATAATTATAATAAATAATTTGTAGGTTAGAAAATCTTAAAGTTTGGGCGGGAAATTTGAAAATGTCCTCACAACGAAGTAAAGTAATTGATTTATACAAAACGGTACGAAATGTGTTTTAGTTTAATAATTAAGTACTTAAAGTACAATTAATTAATTATTTTAGTTATTACATTTGGGTAAAGATTATCCCTCGGGGTATGATTTTTTCCGAACCAGACTTCACCGGGCTTTCATGAAAAATAAAGATGAAAAGGATCCGGAAAAAATCGAGAAAATGTTGGCTCACGGACAATATATCGTTAAGGAATTAGAAGCTTTGTATATGCTGAAAAAATATCGCACTATGAAAAGACGATACTATAATGAGGATAATAAATAATTAAGTTTTGATTAACTTAATTGTAAAGTTGTAAAAATTGTAAATTGGGGATATATAAAAAATATTTTGTTTAAATCGTAACAATAAATAAAGATTTTAGTTATAATTAAAATAATAAATTTAATAAATTAAAAAAAAATACATATGCAATGTTGGTTGCATACCCGACATTTTGAATTCATCCAAGGTCTATAAGGCGTATTGTAATTGTATGAAGTCAATTTAGAGATATCTCACATAGAACTTGAGATATAAGCTGCTAAACTTAATTGGGATTTTTCCAATATTTTGTATAAATTTATAAATTCCTGAAAAATTGTTATGAAATTACTTTCAATTACTAATTGGAGCATCTATTTTCTAAAAGTGAAGTCAATTTGAAAATATCTCACTTAGTTCTTGAGATATAAGCTGCTCAGCTTAATTGGGATTTTTCCAGTATTTTCTATAAATTTAAAAATTCCTGAAAACTCGATTTTTTTTGAAAAATTGTTATAAAATTACTTTCAATTATTAACTGGAACATCTAATTTCTAAAAGTGAAGTCAATTTGAAAATATTTCACTTTGTTCTTGAGATATAAGCTGTTCAGCTTAATTGGGATTTTCCAGTATTTTCTATAAATATAAAAATTCCTGAAAACTCGATTTTTTTTGAAAAATTGTTATAAAATTACATTCAATTATTAACTGGAGCATCTAATTTCTAAAAGTGAAGTCAATTTGATAATATCTCACTTAGTTCTTGAGATATAAGCTGCTCAGCTTAATTGGGATTTTTCCAGTATTTTCTATAAATTTAAAAATTCCTGAAAACTCGATTTTTTTTGAAAAATTGTTATAAAATTATTTTCAATTATTAACCGGAGCATCTAATTTCTAAAAGTGAAGTCAATTTGATAATATCTCACTTAGTTCTTGAGATATAAGCTGCTCAGCTTAATTGGGATTTTTCCAGTATTTTCTATAAATTTAAAAATTCCTGAAAACTCGATTTTTTTTGAAAAATTGTTATAAAATTACATTCAATTATTAACTGGAGCATCTAATTTCTAAAAGTGAAGTCAATTTGATAATATCTCACTTAGTTCTTGAGATATAAGCTGCTCAGCTTAATTGGGATTTTTCCAGTATTTTCTATAAATTTAAAAATTCCTGAAAACTCGATTTTTTTGAAAAATTGTTATAAAATTACTTTCAATTATTAACTGGAGCATCTAATTTCTAAGAGTGAAGTCAATTTGATAATATCTCACTTAGTTCTTGAGATATAAGCTGCTCAGCTTAATTGGGATTTTTCCGGTATTTTCTATAAATTTAAAAATTCCTGAAAACTCGATTTTTTTTTTGAAAAATTGTTATAAAATTACTTTCAATTATTAACTGGAGCATCTAATTTCTAAAAGTGAAGTCAATTTGAAAATATCTCACTTAGTTCTTGAGATATAAGCTGCTCAGCTTAATTGGGATTTTTCCAGTATTTTCTATAAATTTAAAAATTCCTGAAAACTCGATTTTTTTTGAAAAATTGTTATAAAATTACTTTCAATTATTAACTGGAGCATCTAATTTCTAAAAGTGAAGTCAATTTGATAATATCTCACTTAATTCTTGAGATATAAGCTGCTGAGCTTAACTGAAATTTTTCCAACATTTTGTATAAATTTAAAAATTTCCGAAAACTCGATTTTTTGAAAAATGTTTATAAAATTACTTTTAATTACTAAGCAGAAGATGGTAGCAAACGAGCCTTAGAAGTTGAATCAACTTAATTTATCTTCTATTACGTACTGCTTTCTTAAGACTGATTATGAAAGATACGTGTTTTGATTTCTATTATTTAATTAAACAAAATACGTAAGTTTGAAACCAGTAAAATATTAGAAATGAATCAAAAATATGTGGATAATTTAAAAAACACAATTGTGTAATATTAGACAATCTTTTAAAAACTCTTAAATGATGGCACTTTTACAGATTTTTTAACAATTCCCCAGTTGTATATCTAGGTTGCATCTGGTTATGAATTAAGTGTTTATATAGTTTTATATTATCAACAATATTTATGCAAAAAGTATTTTTAACTTCTACATTGTGTCACGTGAGAAAATCGAGCCCATCTTTTCATGTCAAGCGGTATCGTTCTGAAAAAGTTGATTCAGTATCAAATGAGATGCTGAATAAAATGAAGAAAAATATTGGCCGGAACAATAGGTGATAGAAGACACCAATGTGATAATGAAAATCCCAAGAATAGAGTACGAACGATTCTCTTCATTAACAAAAATGATAAGAGTACTTTCTTACTGTCATCGATTCATAAGAAATTATTTGACAAAGCGAGAGAATGTGGATCCTTTATCGTTCAATACGTCCCTAAAAGCAAGCATTATAGAAATCTAGTACATACAGAACATTCGAAATGGAAATAAAAAATCTTTGAAAAGATAAAGTGTTTAAGAAAAATAACCTTTCCTATGACGAAAAACATCCAATATTCATTCCTTATCATTCACAATTCTCTAAATTATTGATATTGAATGCAAATATTAGACACAAATATTGGATCATAAATCAACGAGATGTAAGAAGCATCCTCCTGAGATGCGTAAAATGCATCAACCATAAAGACACATCAGAGCTCTACAAATTTGGCAGAAGAAATATTCATAGGCGATTGACGGAGATTATCCCAAGATCTGTACGTCTAAATATTTTTTCTTTAAACCACAAGTTGCTTAGGAGAGAGAAGGGGATCCTCATATTATGCTATATTATAAAAAATGCCATGTATAACTCGAGAGGTGGTCTGGTAAATAAATTAAGAAAAAGTTCTTGAATGTGAAGTTCAAGTTCTCGATGTAATCCTCTGCTTTAATTTCTGGGGGATCTCGATATGAAATCTTCTGATAACCTGATGGTTGCCGTGACTTTTATATTTTTTCCAGGCTATTCGTATGCCCAATAAAACTATTGGAAGAGCATCCATAGTTCTTGATGACACATTAAGGCTGCCTTCAATTGTCAATCAAACCTTTCTACTAATCCGTTTGCCTGTCAGTGGTATGCCGTGGTACGTTGTTTATTAATTCCTACCAGCTTCTCCAATCTTCCGAACAGTATGGATTCGCTGGTTTGTTGTAATCTTCGAATCTCGCTATCCAATAATTCATAAAATTTCTTGGCACCATATTTGCTTCGATATTTTCTAGCGAAATAGGTTCGGACCATCTGAAGAAACGGTTGATACAAGTTAAAACCGCTTGCTTCTTGGAGTGGTCCTAATATGTCTACGTGGACATGCTCAAATGGTGCAGAAGATAGTGATAAAGTAGCGATGATTGGTTCGTCCATCTTCCCCAATGTGATTTCATATCAAGCCAGATAAAATTTTCCACAATCATTTTGATGCTTCGGGATGCGATAATTGATGTTAGCTATGAACAGGAACACTTGCTATCTGAATCTCGCAGTGATGAATGGTCGCATTGTCTGGGTAGATGTGTCACAATATATGGTTGTTCCATACGTCGGACAATATATTTTCTGCATATATTTTAACTGAAAACTCATTGAATTGTTCGCTAGTATGTCTTGTAAATTTTGGTCAGTAGCTTGGGCTGTAAAATTTGCCCCTTCTTGGATTTCGTCTACTTTTTGTAGAGCATTGGCTACCAAGTTTTGTTCATCACGTATGTGTCGTATGTCCGTGGCGAATTAGCTTATGGAATGCAGAGATCGGAATTGTCTTGGTAAGCACTTTTCCTGTTTTTGGACGAAAAGATACGTGATTGGCTTGTGTACGGTAATGTCGTATTATTGTAGCTAGCAATACGCTATCGTATGCAGCGTATTTCCTTTCTACGCGGTGATAATTTTCGTGATAGGAATGCCAACGGCTTCCATTCGTTATCTTGCCATTGTTGAATTACTCCTTCAATTGCTGTATCTGAAGTGTCGGCAGTAATAGAAATGGGTGTGGTGGAGTAAAAAGAGTGGCATTATCAATTTGCTAATTAAGGTTATCCTTGTCTCTATTGCTCATTGGATCGGCTGGCTCCTTTTTATTTTATTTTTCAATAAATCGTTGAGAAGTGCTTGAATTTCTGCGGATTTAGGGGCGAATCTCCTATTGTAATTGATCATGCCCACTACTTGTCATAGCTTTTTTTGTAATCTGGGTCGGTTCGAAGCTTTGGATTGAACCAACCAAGATCTTCAACTTTACCCTCTAAAAGGCGGATACCTTCTTTCAACACAGTATATCCGAAGAATTGAACTTCTTGAGCATCGAAAATAAATTTCGCCGGGTTTATGACGATTCCATTTTCATTTAATCGTTGGAAATGTTGGCAAAATCCATGTCCCTTGTCATGTTATCCATATTTGAAAGGTTTGGGCTGCATTACGAAGACCAAATGTCATTAGGAATTCAAATATTCCTAAAGATATTGTTATAGTTGTCTTCATATCTTTTCCTGCGATGGAGATTTGGTGATATACATGTACCTATGTATATTGTCTCTCCATGTAGTCTCCACACGATGTCTATTCTTCGTTTTTCTTTGGGACCAGGTGCAAAGGTGTTCACAACGTACTGTTCGATGGTCGCGCGATACCTAATTCACACATAATTCGGAATTCTTCTTTGGCAATCTTTGCTCAGGCAGGTGCAAAACGTCTTGGGCGATAAAATACCGGTTATACTGGTGTGGTATCGATATGGTGTTCTCTATCGTGGGTTAATCTTATTAATCTGCCTGCTGGTTGGCAAATATTGAAGAATTGGCGTAATAGATTATGATACACTTTATTCCTCTGAAAAACATCACCTGAGACGTATCATTGAGGAGATAACAATAACATTTGAAGAACTATCGACGCTTCGGAAACAAATAGAAGCATTTTTAAAATCCCGTCTATTAACACCTTTAAGTAATCATGTAAATGATACAACAGTTTATTATCGCCAGTTTCTCATCGACAGACCGTTATTGTCCTTCTGATTCTTCTGTCAAAAATGAGCACAAACTGTCTTTAAGATGGAAATTGATTCGAAAAATGAACAAAGAAAATACCGTAACATAATTTAAATCTTGTGATATCTAGGTTGTAACTGATTACGGATTATGCTTTTCTGGTTCACTAACTATTAAAGAACGAAAAAAACCTATTAAATAATATTCGTTTAATAGGGCTTTCTGCAACTTGTTTTTTGAGATATGTTCGAAATGAAAAAGAGGAATCTTCAAAACTGCCAAAATAAAATATAATCCTCAAAATAATAAAACCAAAATTAAAAATCTTCTAAATTCTTGTCCATTCAAAGCAAATTCTTGACGAAAGGGTTAAAAGAAAAATCCAAAAAGCCAAAATAAAGACGGGGCAGAGGATTCTTTAAGCAAATAGAAAGATGATTCGGGTTTTGACTTTTTATAACAGTAGTTCTTCTTTTTCTTTTAATAGAAATTATATAATCATTTATTTTATCATGTCATTTTACTTTATACTAATTATTTTCATCTAAAATCGAGCTATAGCTCACGGCTAGGGCATGTCGTGTGTGTGTGTGTGTGTTCATACGTTGAAATCCTCCGTCTGGTCAACCTGGTACAATACGCTTTACGGACCTTGGAATTCACCCAAATTCTAATTTTTATAGAATTTAATACAATAAATATAATAAAAAATACATTTACAGTGTATAAACATTTTATTTTTCAACTAATAATATAATTTGAATTTTCTTAAATTTAATTTTATCCGATATCGCGCAAATACGACTTAATATAAAATTGATTCAACAGATTTATTAAAAACACAGACACATTATGCAAGGAATTATTTGGATTTTGAGTTTCTTTCAGCGCCAATTCCGCGCACTCTTTAATTTTGCCTTGGGTATATCCAAAATCCAATTTTAACAAAATTTTGGGACACTCGCTGTTTCCGCCCGGTTGGCCAACCGTGCAGGGGGCATTCGCCGATTTCCTTATGGTTTGGATGTTATTCCCTTTGTTATCGGGCAATTGGGCCAAAATGTATCCGGCTAAAGCTCGGCATAAAAATTTGTATCTAAAAAAAAAATTATTAAAATTAGTTGTTTAATTACACTCAAACAGTAGCGATGTCTAGATGACGCAATGAAGGAGCCACTTTATGATTTTGTTAGGAGGAGTGGAAGATGAGCTGGTGAAGGCTGAAGAGACGACTGAAGGCGGTGAAGAAATAATGGAAGAAGAGTTGTTAACAGTTTTTTTGGGGGTTGAAGAGAGGAAGGGCACCGACGGAAGATGGGGTGTAAAACGAGGCGTGGTGAAGCGATTAGAGAGGTGAAAAGGAAGTTGTTCTCGAAGGGTTGGAAGGTATGATATGCGCAGTGTATAAGAAGGGAAGTAAGAAAGCGGCGGAGAGCCCACTCAACTCCTCATACTAGATTTATGCTAAGCTACTGTTGGGAAGATTGGAAGAAGAGATGGAGATAGGAAAGATGTTGCCGGATGGACAGGCAAGCTTTAGGAAGGGCAGAGGGGCTTTATATCTTGAAATATTTGGTGGATAGAGAGTTGGATAAGAAGGGTTATATTCCTTCCAATTATTTTAAATTGTGGAAGAAGATGGAGAGGAGGAGGATCACAGAGGTATTGAGAAAGAAGGTGAAGAGGATGCACAAAGAAACGATGGCTAGAGTTAAGAGTAAGAAACACGATGAGTGCAGCGTTTTGGACAAATAAGGGGATGAGACAATGGTGCCCACTAAGCCCCAGCTTCTGTACACGGCGGATTTGGAAGATAGGCTGGAGAAGGGACAGATGAAAAGAGTGGTTGTAGATCATAGTGGTTGTAGGGAAGGATGCGACGCAAATGAGAGAGATGGCGATAAACTTGGGGAGATACTTTAAAGAGACGTTGAGGAAATCAGAGAATTCAAATATCTGTGATACTTATTCAGGAAGAAGTGCAAGAACGCGACTCATGTGAGGGAAATGGCTAAAAGGGCGACTGGGACAGAAGAGATACTAAAATATCTAAAGAGGGAGGGAAAGAGGATGGTAGCCAGGTTTAGGTGTGGCAATAACGAAAGGGACAATACATATCGAATGGAGGATGAAGAGAGGAGATGTAGATTATGCAGGAAGATCAAGTGATGTGTCATGAGTTGAGGGAGAATGTGATGGATTGGAGGCGGATATTGTGTAAAAGAGCAGAGGAGAGGATGTGGGACGTAGTAATAGCAAGGATATGTAGGGAGATGAAGCAAAGAGGTAGAATTATATTATATGATTGGTCGTATTGTAACCTTTTGGACACAATAAATAACTTATTATTATTATTTATTACAGTCAGTTTACAAGAAAACTCTCAAAGATTGTGATATTTATACTGATTTAACGCAGAATTTGAATACTGTTTACAGTTTTCGAGATACCCCCAAAAATTTGAAACAAAAAATTAAATTACGATTTTCGACATATTTCAGGATATCTCGAAAACTGGACGTGATGAAGAAAAACTGAAGAAAGTTTCAGAATTAGCTTAACATTCTACCTATGGTACCCAATTACCGAAACCAAAAATATTTTCGGGATTAAATTCCAGAAATGCTCTCAAAAATTTTGAAATTGCATCCAAAAGACTTGATACTGTTTCTAGATGACTTAATACTGCTTCCAAAAGACTTGAAATGCTTCCAGATTACCTGAAACGCTTCCAGAAAACTTGAAATACTTCCAGAAGACTTGTTAATATTTCTAGAACGTATAAAAATGCTTCCAAAAGAATTGATATTGCCTCTAGAAGAGTTGAAATGTTTCCAAAAGACTTGATACTGCTTCTAGATGATTTGAAATTCTTCAAAAACACTTAATATTACCTATGGAAGACTTGAAATGCTTCCAGAAGATACGACACTGCTTCTAGATAACTTAAAAAGCTTTCAAAAAATCAAGGCTGCCTCTGGAAGACTTAAACAACTTCCAGAAAAGTTTTAACTGCCCCTATAAAAATGATACTGATTCTAAAAAACTTGATATTGCCTGCAGAAGACTTGAAACGCTTCCAGAAGAAACTTCTTGCTGCTTCTAGATGATTTGATATTCTTCCACAAGAAGAAGGCATGATACTGCTTCTAAAAGACTTCAAATGCTTCCAGATAACTTGTTACTATATCCAGAAAATTTAAAATGCTTCCAGAAAACTTGAAATACTTTCAGAAGACTTGTTAGTACTTTTAGAAAATTTAAAATGCTTCCAAAAGAATTGATATTGCCTCTGGAAGAGTTGAATTACTTCCCGAAATTCTTTTACTGCCCATAGAAAACTGATAGTGCTTCTAGATGATTTGATATTTTTCCGCAAGGCTTGGTATTGAATCTGAAAGACTTGAAATGCTTCCAGAAGACACGATACTACTTCTAGAAGACTTGAAATACTTCCAAAAGGATCGATACTGCCTCTGGAAGATTTGAATTACTTGCAGAAAATTTTTACTGCCCCTAGAAAACCGATACTGCTTCTAGGAAACTTCATATTGCTTGCAGAAGACTTGAAATGCTTCCAGTAGATTTGATGCTGCTTCTATATAATTTGATGTTCTTCCACAAGACTTGATATTGCCGCGGGAAAACTTGAAATACTTCCAGAAGACTTGTTACTATTTCCAGAAGATTTAAAATGCTTCTAAGAGAATTGATATTGCCTCTTGAAGAGTTGAAATGTTTCCAGCAGACTGTTTCCAGATGTTTTGTAATTCTTCCAAAGACTTAATATTATCTGTGGAAAACTTGAAATGCTTCCAGAAGACATATTACTACTTCTAGAAGATTTTAAATGGTTCTAAAGGAATTTATATTGCCCCTGGAAGACTTAAAATGCTTCCAGAATACTTGATATACTTTCTAGATGATTTGAAATTTGTCCAAAAGATAATACTGCCTCTGGAAGAGTTGAAATGCTTCCAGAAGACTCAATACTGATTCTAGATGGTTTAAAATTCTTCCAAAAGACTTAACATTGCCTCTGGAAGAGTTGAAATGCTTCCAGATGATACGACACTGCTTATAGATAATTTGAAATTCTTCCAAAAGACTTAATATTGCCTCTGAAGTGTACTAAATTATTGCACTACCATTTGGAACCCGCAGTATCACACTTATATAAATAGAATTGAAAGAATTCTAAAGAAGTTTCTAAAGCACTTAACCTATAAATTTAATTTAAGCTATAATGATTATAATTCTGCGTGCTGCTCTTTCCAATTTCTTCGACTTCACTAGCGCCGCTTTTGTAACGATGCTCTTACATTTCATAAGATTGTCAACAATAGATGGGCCTCCTCGGTGTTATTGGGATGTGTGAATATACGTCTACCTTCCCGATCTTTAAGGCATGAGTAAATTTTTTATACTCCCATACTCCCAGAGAACAAATTTATTTCAAAATGCTCCTATGATTCGGATGGCGATTGCTTGTGATCAGTTCCATAATACTGGCAACGGTATAGATGTGTTTAGTAATACATATAGGAGATTTAGGAGCTTGATAACTGCTGTTGAGTTACAGAAAGCACTGATCAACATTATTGTAGCGTAAACAAATGTATGCTTTACTTTTTTTAATTTCATTTTCTGTTTTACAGAATAATTATTGTTTTTAGTTAATTTATTCGTAATTAACCGCACAATGTATTTGTAATATAGTAGTTTTTGTCAATGTAGTGACACAATCTTTTGGGTTTGTCCCGTTTTGTGTCCACTGGCAGCAATAAATAAATTTCTGTGTATCATAGGTTAACTTATAAATTTTCGGGTCCGTGGTTTTTCTTTAAACGCGACTCAATTGAAAAAGTATCCGATTTTTGAGAATGCCGGCATCTTTGTCTATTTTGCGATTTTTCTTCTCTAAAACTGTGTGACAAAAAATTCAAATTGGAATTGATAATAACTTGATGTGTAGGGCAGCAGTCGGGGAACCGGGGTAAATTACCCCAAATGGGGTAAAAATGAAACTTTTGTGAATAAAAACTATGTATTTTTAATTTGCTATTTTATAAACTCGTCAGTATTTTTTTCAACTTAAACAATTTAGCGGCATATGCAGGCCACGTCCTCTCACTATCGATCAAGGTAAGTCGCAATTTGAAAATTTAATTCCAGTATTTTAAATTTTTTAATTCCTTAATTACGGTTTTACACAAATAGAAGACAATGGTACAATTAAACCAGTGTGTTGTATGTATGAAGGTACTGACTTCAGAATCTTTCAAAAAAAGTCAATTGAAGAAACATTTAGATAATCTGCATTCACACCTGTTTTCCAAACCGCGAGAATACTTTGCAAATTTAGAAATATCGGTTAAAAGACAAAGATTGAATAGCAACTTGTTTGGTACATTTGATCAGCGTTCAGCATCAAGAGCTAGCTTTGAATTAGCCTGGTTGATTGCTCGAAATAAAAAATCATACACTATTAGTGAAAATTTGGTTAAACCAGCTGCTGTAAAAAAAAGGTAGAGATTATGTGTGGTCAAACAGAAGCGAAGAAACTGTATTCAGTGCCCTTGTCTGCGAGAATTGTGAAGGAACGAATTTCTATATTAGCAAAAAGTGTGAAGGAACAGGTTATTGTCGCATTAAAACAGGCTAAATATTTTGCTATTTAGCTTTATGAGACAACTGATTTTAGTAGCAATTCACAACTAATGGTATATGTTCGCTACAAAGGTGCAGATAATTTTGAAGAGGAATTGTTGTTTTGTTCTCCTCTCGAGTTGAGATCTCGTGGAATTGATGTCTATAATAAAGTAATTGAATACTTCAATGCGCAAAGTTTAAAATGGGAAAACTGTGTTTCTGTATCTTTGGATGGAGCTACAGCTATGCTGGGTCATATTATATATATATATATAGCTATATGGGTCATAATTGTTTTTCAGCTTTCGTAAAAAAAATAATCCAAATATTGAAGTTACTCACTGTATCATCCATCACCAGGCCCTTATGGTCAAATATATAGAACCTACACTGGAAGCCGTTATGCATGATGTCATCAAAATTGTAAATTTTATCAAGGGATATGCACTAAACACGCGGCTATTTCGTGAATTATGCCAGGACGGTGAAGCTGAATATACAGACCTACTTTATTATACAGAAGTAAGGTGGCTCTCTCGCGGAAATGTACTAAATCGAGTATGGACTCTCAAAACTCAAGTCGAAATTTTTATGGTTGATCAAAAAAATATTCTCGCAGATAAGTTAAAAGCTATTCCTGGGTTGCATATCTCGCATATATAGAGGACATTTTTGAGGGTATAAATATATTAAACAAAGAATTACAAGGAAAGAATATTAATATCATTTCAGCGAGAGAAATACTGTCAGCGTTTGGATTAAAGCTGCAATATTGAAGACAGAAAGTAGAATAGCACAAGATAGCTTCTTTTTCAAGGTTACTTTTGTTTTTGGAAGATTGCGAAAATATTACTTTTGTTAACATCAAGGATACAATTGTAAGACATCTTATCAAATTCAGAAAGCGGTTTTCAGATTACTTTCCAGATTTGATACACGTACTGTCAGTTGAATTGTAGATCCTTTTAAATGTGAAATTGCTATGATACCAGAAGAACCTCTTGAACTTCGATCTAATACTGAAGCACGTATTCAATTTGAGAGTAAAAAAAATCTGTCATCTTTTTGGATGTCAAAAGTTGCAAAGGTTTTCAAAATTGCACAAGAAGAGGTGGTTAAAAAGTTATTGCCATTTGGAACACAATATTTGTGCGAACAAGGCTTTTCCACTATAATGAACATAAAAACGAAGAACAGAAATCGATTAGACGTTATGTATTATTAGGTATTACATTGATAAATTGAATAAATGATGTATACATAAAATTTTTATTTACTGTTTTCTTTTCAAAATTATCATATTGGCTATAATATGAAAGATGCGAAAAAGAGGTGTTTCGTTCCTTTTTGCTCTTCCCCATGGAATAATATCAACTTGCACAAAAATATTTTGGAGTAATGATTAAAAAAGTTCCTCAACCGCCGATGTAGGATATATTTTATTACATCTATATTCCATACAGCTTCGCGGAAAATCGTGGTTTGGTAAGATGCGGTTATTTCGAAAACGATCGGACGGATTTCAACGCGATTTTTGCCAAAATATGTTAAAAAATGTCGTTTGTCAAATCCGCCAGGTCGTTTTGGAAATAACCGCATCTTACTAAACCGCGAGATTCCGTGAAAGTATAGGGAATATCGATAAAATTTTAACATTAGGAACACATCGGGTTATCACCATATCAAATTTGAAATTATTTCGTCAAATTGGTTTTTGAACAAAAAAAAAATGTAAAGTAGACAAAGTTGCCGGCACTCTCAAAAATCGGGTACTTTTTTCAATTAACTCGCGATGAAAGAAAAATCAAACAACACAATACAATAAACATTACCGCAATTTTTTTCATCGAGCAATTTTGAAGATTTCGCTCTCTAAAGTAAGGGACCTTGACATTTGGCACGGACAATAACGCTTTAATTCTACGTTAATTAAAAATATCACAACCTTCGAGGAAAAATGAATTCAAATTTGTAAAGAAACATTATTTTAGTACTTACTGAACACTAACGGCGGGTTTAACAATCCCAATAGCTCCTAAAATATTTCTCCCCCATTTAGATCCCTCCTTATCTTCAGCCGAAGTCAATAAAATCTGCGAAAACCTGTGCAGAAGACTCCGACAACACGGCTCATCGATTTCGCTGTAATCAACGGCCATCGTCAGGATATCGTGCCATAATAACGGGATTTTCGGCTCTAAATTCTCCCTCATCTTAATCGAGCCAATCCAATCTAAAGAGACGCTTAACAGGTGTTTATAATCCAAAACTTTCTCGATTTTTTGTAAGATGTAAGCGTGTAAGGTTAAGATACACCCGTTTTGGATCAAAACCCGTTCTAATTCCGTTGATTTGTTTAAGTTAAACGTTATAATTTTCGTTATGTTCGACCAAGATAAGGGTTTGCTTTCGGAAACTAAAAAATTATTGACGTTAATAAATATAGTATGATTTTAGTGAATAAAAATATCACCATCGATTAAAAAATAAGTGGTTAATGTAGCCTCATAAATTTGGGACGAATTCTCAACGTCGACAACTCCCAAACCAACTCCATGTAATACGCTGTTAATAAAAACGGCGTCTTTCGATTTATTCATAATAAATTCTTCGAACGTTTTGAGAGTGATTGAATTAATCCCGTTTATGTTTAAAACCTCCATAAATGTGATCATTAATTGATTTAGCTCCTCTTGGTTCCTATACCGTTGGAAATACATTAATTGATTCGTGATTAAACATTTTAAATCGTCCTCTCTCGCGGGAATTAACATTTTATATCTTGAGGAAAATGAAGCGAGCATTTTTACGTAAGATCGTACATAAACGTGACGTTTCGCGAAAGAATCGTGGGAATGATTCGATTTTTGGTAATGAGCCACGCTGTATAAAAAGCTAAAAATAATTAATTTAATTAAA
Organism: Onthophagus sagittarius; assembly: GCA_036711965.1. NCBI lineage: Eukaryota > Metazoa > Arthropoda > Insecta > Coleoptera > Scarabaeidae > Onthophagus > Onthophagus sagittarius. Next base: position 24,845,865 of record JASERS010000005.1, read on the forward strand.
TTGTCTTCATTGAGTTAAGATATTTACTGTAAGATTTTAAAATCTAAATCGCTGGGGTCGTTTTTGAACAAAACCAAAGAATCGCAACTCATCACGTACCAATCGAGCACGTTTTGGTACATATTGTGATCGATTAAAGTCCAATCGAAGGCTTCGGCTTGAACGAGTAAAATTTTAATTTTTTCCGAATGATTTTTGTGCACGTTGGGTTCGTTGGCCATTTTAACCAGGAGATTTAGCATGCACTGATACGTTCTTATTTTAACCGCAATCGGCGCCGATTCCATTAAATTACTAAGCCAGGCCGTCCAATTAACATGCACGAAGATGTGCCCCAAAAAAACGTGGCAATCCGGTAAGTATTGGTCGGCCACTTTCATCATTAACTCAACGTCGCTGATCGTCGGCCAAAAATTTTGCCACGGCAATAACAAAAACGACGAATGAATAACGTTTAAGACGTGATCTTTAATGGAGGGATGGCAAAAATTTGTAAAGTACCAATGCCAAACGAAGCTTAGAATTTTCCCGCACGCCGGTAAAGTTTCAATAACAAACATGATGCACTCGAAAAATGAATGGACGCTTTTCATAGCCGACGGAGAATCGGACGGAATCCACGGCAAAATAATCGAGCGATCATCGGCTAATTGCTTGATCCAATTCGCCATGTTCTCCTTCATATTCTGCATGGAATACGGCAAAATCCAAGGCGAGAACATATCGCGTAAATACGGCCAAATAATATCGCACAAAGTGTCTCCTAAAACCCCCGGATGCTGATTCAAAGTGCTTATAACCAAAGCGTGCCCGATCATCCCATGAAACGCCATAAAAACCTCAACATAATACCGCGTTTTTGGATATAAACCATAAAGTCCATATTGAAATCGCTCCTCAGTAAAGTGCTTACAAAGCAAAGTTGCCGTTTCTAAAAGCTCGGTATGTCTCAATAATCTTTGTTGGGGGGCGTATTGTCTTATCTGATCTTTTAAAGGGGCCGATAAATTAATTTCGACCGGTTTCGCGAGATAATTAATAAAATCCAACCAAACTTTAATCGAAATATACCCCGTATCGACGCTACAATTCGACGATTTCAACAAAACCATCAAAATCTCGCCGAAATGTTCCGGAAATTCGTGGTTAAGCATACACAACAAATGCTTTCTTAATAAATCGTCTAAAGTTAAACATTCCGTTTTCGGGTTTTCACCCAAACTTTGTAAAGCTTTTACAACCATTTCGATAAAGTTGGAACGTTGAGAAAGCTTCGGATCTTTCGATTGTAACCAATGAGGTATATCAAACTAAAAATTAAATTAATTAATTGTAATTAATTGGTTATTGTAAAATTACCTTGGAGAGTAGGGCGAAAGTTATATCGAATTTTTGATTAATGTTTTGACAAATCGTCGAATACATAAGCAAAAAGTTCGCAGTTCCTGAATTTTGGGGCGAAAAATGCGGCGCTAATAGGCCGCTTAATTCGGGATTTGATAAAATCTTGTTCAATAAGCGGGGCGTTTCAAATTCTTTCCCGTAAATGTGAGACTAAAAAAATAAATTAACAAAATATTAATTAATAGCATTGTAATAAATATTAAAAGAAAAGTAATGCCATTTATCGGTTAAGTTTTGTTAAAAAAAGTTTTGGTGTTAAACCCGACGATCTGAAGATTTCTCCGTCGAAATTTGTCGAAAATATTGAGAATTAATTATTAATAATTATTGGTTTTCAAATAATATTTTATTAAAGTGTTATTTTTGTTACTTCAAAGTTAATTTTTCAATCTTGGAATCCAAAATTCAAACATTTGCAAATGTTATTTCATGATCGAATTGCACTAAAAGCCTTTCAGTAAGTATCAAATAAACAATAATCATTTGCCGGATTTTATGTTTATATTAGCTGATGATTTATAAACTGATAAATGATTTATGGAAAAATCCTGGAAGGGGCTCTTTATTTTTTGCAACTTTTTGGAGTAGTTTCAAATCTTTTCTGCCATTTTTAACCGAGTTATGACATCACTGAATTTTATCAACTGGTAATCCCCCCTTGATATTGCTTCTAGTTGAATTGAAATGCATTTAAAAGACTTGATACCGGCTTTCATTGCAAAAAACAGGATAAACCATTTGAGGTTGTACGCATACATTTTTGTTTATATGCAAAACACTAAGATCTTAAAAATTGCCTACTACAGAAGGGTTAAATACTTTCGGGCTTTGCCTTGCGTTTGAAGGTGAAGTAAGTGAGAGGTTACTACGACTCCAGTTCTCACTTTTCAAGTATGTCCGGAAAAGACTGGGACTAAATGGACAGACTAATAATGAATAAAGCTGATCGTGAATTCCAGAAGCCCCGCGACACACATTAATAAATTTGCATCATTGGAACGCCGGATGCGGAAGAAGAGTCTAGAATAACAGTCTACCAGCAGACACGATCGTCATCAACAGATCAAGTGTCCCACTAACGAAGGAAGAAACCATGGTATAGGCCAAAGGACTGAATTACGCAATCGCCCCAAGGAATGTTCCAAAGGAAGAAATAATTTGCGAAGTAGAACCAGCGGTTTGAAGGATGCCTGCACTAGGGTGTTAAAATCAGCAAAACCACCGAAATCCAACTTAACTGTTAGTGAAAAGAATGCATTCCCATCCATTAGAGGAAAATCAGAAAGCGGCGTGTTACCAGACAAGGGGAATGCCACCGTTGTGATGGATAAAGAAGAATATGACGCTAAAATGATGGACTTACCGGACCCGGCCATCGACAGGAGGATCACGAAGGATCCTACAGACAAGATTGTAAGGAAAATGAAGAACCTTGTAAAATAAAATCCACAAACACACGGCAAAACCAGAAAGTGTTATTTTGCAATGCTTTAGAAGACTTGATATTGCCTCTGGAAGACTTGATTTAATCTGCTTCTGCACTCAATACTGCCTCGGGAAGACTAGATACTGCTTTTAAAAGATTTGATATGCTTTCAAAAAACTAAAAAACTTGCTTTATAAATAACTTTCCAGAATACTTGATATTGCTTCTAGAAGACTTGATACATATAAGGTTGATTTTGATTCTCTTAGCACTCATCCTGCGATGATTGATTGGGAGACTCTGTTGTGTGATAACGATGTGGATCATTGCTTGGAGCTATTTTATATTCATGTACGTGAAGCTATTGATAAATTCATTCCTAAAATTCATAAAGGAACGGGATGTTTTCCGCCATGGTTTTCATTTAGCGCTATACGTGTGATTGAGAAGAAAAGGAGGGCGTACAGGAGCATTGATTACCTCACCTCGCCGCAAAATTTCTAATTGATAGAGACTATAAAAACCACACAAGGAACGTTGAGACAAAGATTGCTTCAAATCCAAAATGTTTTTGGTCTTTTGTTAAGCACCGAAAAGGGCACCGTCTTAATTATGGTCAGGATTCCACGATGTGCTTTAAACGTTCGGAAGTTGAGGAGGGTTTGAGGGGAGTTGATGCATCGGGAGAGCCAGGAAGAGACGGTACACCTGCTATTATAATCAAGCGCTGCTGTGGGTCACTATCTCTTTCTTTAACTCTATTATATAATTTGTCCATTCGATCCGGAGTCTTTCCGCGTATTTGGAAGGAGGTATATGTAATTCCTACTTTCATCGCGTTACGTTTGTTGTGAGACTGGCATTTGATGGGCACGTTGACGCAATTGTTACTAAGGCTTGGCGCATGCTTGGATTTGTTATGAGAGTCACGAAGATTTTTACAAATATTTTTGCTATAAAAAGGCTGTATTTTGCGTATGTGCACAGCGTTTTAAGCTTCTGCAGCTGTGTTTGGATCCCCAATATGAAACGTATATTTCCAGAATTAAAGTCTTGTTTACAGTAATTACAAATCAGCCTGTGCCGACTTCATTGTTTTATCGCTCCGTCGGCGTCGCTCATGTGGAGATGTTTTAACATGCCACAAAATCACTAACGGTACTATTGACTCTCCTAGCCTTCTTCAGATTATTAACTTTCGTATACCCGACGTCTTCGCCTTGATTATTTATTTTATATGCCTACTCCTCGTACGAACCCTCTCGGAATTCTCCCATTTTGAGAATGGCACATATTTGCGACCATTTACATCTTATTACGGAGGTTGATGTCTTTTACAACTTACTATGCGCGTTTCATAATTGCGACATGTAAAAGTGATCATGTAAACTAGTTTCATTATTTAATATTTATGCATATATTTTGCCGTTTGTAATCGATGAACGTATGTATATTTTTATTGTTACTTTTGAGACACAGTGCCTTTAGTTCGTCCCGTTTCCGTGCTTACTATATATATTATTTATTCCTAAATAAATAAATACTGCTTTTAAAAGACTTGAAATGCTTTCAGAAAACTTGACATGTTTCCAGAAGGCCTGAACTGCAATCCTCGCCACGTCAGGGGATAAAGTATGTACTAGCCTATGTAGCAAAATGATAGTCTTTCAATTAATTCTACTCTCGACGTTTGTAATGTGAGTGTAAGTGCCTTTATATGCAGTCCCAAAAACTTAGTGGATGTGGATCTCTGTGGACCAGATCTCTTTAGCGTAAAAAATATTTTAGTTGTTTTCTGTTCGTTGAGACACAATCAGACACAATTCATTTGCAATTGCATTTTTTGCATACATCAAGTAAGTTGTAGAAGCTACGTTATTCACAACATAGTCAGCAAAGTCGTTAAAATACAAAAGAAATAGTAGACGACCCAGTATGGATCCCTGTGGCATGAGTTTATTAATTGGTAATAATGGTCGAAAATAATGGCTCAATTACAATGATCAGGTGTGCATCCGATATGTCCTTGGATCGCGGAAAAAATAATAGATTTTTTTTATCTTTATTCAATAACTAAACGAGCAATATTTGGGTACAATTTGTTTATTTTATTACTTTAATTTTTATTTATTTATTTTTTTTGTTTCTTTTTTTATGTATTCTTTTGTATTATATTACTTTTCACTCTCCCTCGATACAATCGATCATTTTGTTTTCAACATACGCATGTTTGGAGAAAGCGATGTCTCGTTAAGTGTTTTTTTACGAATTCATAAATTCTATCGCAGGTTTTGCTTTCGACTATTTTTTGTACCAATTTATTATTATTCTTTGTTATAACTGATTTATTTTGTTATTTTATATTAATTGCATATATACATATATTTTTTTTATCTCTATAACATTTGGAGAAGAGGAGGAAAGGGAAAATTATTACTGCTAAAGTATTTTTTTATTCCCCTTACTTTTACTCTTTATTTAACTACTGTAGTCTCCCTCTTTTACAACTATTTAAATTTTCTGTTGTATGGATGGAACAATGAGATTGGGTCATGTCAACGTCAGATCACTTTTGGCACACTTTAATGATTTTAGTGCCATTGTGTTGCGGGGTGGTTTCGATGTAGTGGGCATAGCGGTTATATTACTATGAGACGGGAGAGGGGCTCTAGAGGCGGGGGTGTGGCTTTGTATGTTGCGCAATACCTACGGTACGATATCGTTACAAATTCGGGTATTGCAAATGATGATATTGAGCAGGTGTGGATTTTGGTATCAATAAAATCAGATACTCTAGCTATTGCCTGTGTGTACAGGTCTCCAAACTCTAATTTACATCCTTTCCTTGATAACTTCGGAGCTACACTGTGTCATATGCAGGGTGTTTCCCACTCTTTATATTGTATAGGGGATGTTAATATTAATATGTTGAATTTCAATGGAACGGCCACGGAAAGACTAAATATGCTATTGAAAGAGTTGACACTCTGCCAAGTAATTAGCTCGCCCACTCACATCGCCGCCACCTCTAGTACATTGATTGATTTTCTGATTACAAATAATGCAGATAATTGTATAAACCACATTAATGAGCCAGTAGATATATCTGATCACAATCTTATCCAATATGATATCTTACTCACGAATTCGAGGCCTGTTCCAGCTGTTAGACTGGGTAGAAGTGTGGTCAGTATAGACGATGCCTGCCTAAAACTTGATCTTGTTCGCCCACCTTTGCATAACATTTATTATATAGACAACATAAATCATAAGGTTTCCTACTTTAATTTTCATCTTTTGACACTTCTAGATAAGCATGCACCAATGAAATCTTTTACATTCAATAGGCCTTTTACAGCGTGGTTGACAGATAATGTTAGGTTCATGATGAGACTCAGGGGCCAGGCATTTGCAAAATTTAAGAGAACAAAATTGATTAGCCATTTTAATTATTACAGATCCTTAAGAAACCTGACTACATCCGCAATTCGTCGGGAGAAAAAGGCTTATCTTAACCATACTTTTATAAATAATGATGTGCAGAGGAGTTGGAAGCTCTTACATAGACTTAATATTGGTAACAAATGTAAACCAACAATTGCCGCACATCGGGAAGATGTGAACAATATCAATGATTACTTTTTAAAAGTCACTGGTAAAACCAATAATGATACTCACCTACTTGCCTTCTATAACGACAACACACTGTTCCCTGAGTCTCACGGTGGATTCTCGTTTAGGGTGGTTGATTCTTCAACAATATTAGACGTACTAAATGGGATCAAATCAACCACTACTGGTGCTGATGAATTGAATGTAATCTTCATCAGGAAATGCCTTTATGAAATATTACCCTACCTTGTACATATTGTAAATTGCTGCTTTGAGCACTCAGTATTTCCTGATGCTTGGAAGCATGCGGTTGTAATGCCCTTGCCCAAAAAGACAAATCCAGTTAATTTGGAGGACTTAAGTCCTATTAGCATTCTTCCAACTCTTTCGAATATATTGAAGAAGTGCATGGAATTGCAGATACGTAATTATATACACCGGTATGATATTTTTCCTGTAACGCAGTCCGGTTTTCGGTCTAATTACAGCTGTGCCACGGCTTTATCAAAGGTCATTGATGATATTGTTAAAGCTCGAGATAGAGGCCTTCACGGAGTAGTTGTGCTCTTGGATTACAGTAAGGAATTTAATAAAGTAAACCATCGGATGTTGCTCTCTGTGCTGCATTATGTTGGTATGTCTGATGAGGCAGTCTCTCTTGCTAGAAGTTATTTGTCCAATCGCTCTCAAGTTGTGAAATTAAATGAAGAAATTTCAGCCTCCCTGCCAATAGAGGTAGGGGTTCCACAGGGATCGATATTAGTTCCTTTGCTGTTCTCTATCTACACCTCTCAGCTGCCAAAATGTGTTAAGCATTCGACAGTACACATGTACGCAGACGATACTCAATTATATATGTCCTTTCCGAGAAATATGATCGCATTATCTTGCTCGAAAATAAACGAGGATCTTGCGGCACTTTCTGAATACTCTCTCAGGATGGCTGTAACCCTAAATTCATCAAAGTCTAAACTTCTTATTTTTGATAATTTGCCACCTTCTGATATTAATATTAAGTTAAATGGGGAAAGTTTGACTGTATCTCTAGAGTCGAAGAATCTGGGGTTGTTAGTTGACACCGACCTTCGGTTTAGTGGACATGTGACCGCCTGCATAAAAAAAGCTTATGCAGCACTTCAGTGTATTTATCCACCCCGTGACATACTAAATAAAGCAACAAAAACACATCTTTGTGAAACGCTGGTTCTGTCAAATTTTGTACACTGTGCAGCGGTGTATGGTCCGTGTTTGTCTGGTTTCGATATGTAACGTATTGAGAGAGTGAAGAACCAAAAAGAAAAGTCTCCGTTTCATTCACGGGGTTAGAAAACGTTTAAAAATATCTCACACTCTAATTAGCACAAACTGGTTAAATAGAAAGAATCGTTTCAAATATTATTTCTTATGTCTGGCGCATAAAGTGGTCACTACGAAAACGCCACCTTACTTATATAATAAGATTACCTTCAGGATAGATGTACACAACTTAAACCTCAGGCATAGAAACTCCATCACCATACCTGCACATAAAACCGCTCTTTTTAAGCGATCTTTCTCATATAAAATAGCTATAGAGTATAATTTGTTCTTTTGAGTTGAAAATTTTAAAGCCTGGAGTTTTTAAAGTGAAGTTGCGTGCCGCTCTGTTGTCACTTCAAAAATTGCAAGATAATATCTACGCTGGCTCGGTGTTCTGACCTTGACTCTTGTTTTTGTATTTTGATCATTTGCTTAAGGGGGGACGACTTGCAGCTCTGTGTTGCGAAGTGTTGTTTTTCCTTTTCTTTGTCTTTGGTAGAATTGAAATCAGTACAGAATTTTTTTTTAATTCTTATATTAGTTACATAAAGACTCGACCACAGGTTAAGTGGAACAGATGACAGACTCTTGAGAAGCTGTTAATCGTGACTTCGCCTTTGACTGCCATATTATTAAGTTTTGTTTGATGTGTATGTATACATCATGTGTGTGTATATTGAAAATACTTATTTTATTTATTATTTTTTTCTTGAATTTGTTTATTTTTATATTTTCCTGTATTTACTTTTGGCAGTCAATAAAGAAATTTATTATTATTGTTATTAAAATATTAAATACTATTAAACAACAATTATGTTAGATTAAACAAGATGCAAAATCTTGACAAAAGTAGTCCACAAACTGTTAATTAAAGACTAAGTACTGCTGGCAGAAGACAATTTTCTTGCAAATGGCACTAAATATTTACAATTTAGTTGCAACAAATGAAAACCCTGCGTGCAAAACCAGATATATCTGTTTATACAAAAGTGTCAGAAAATGGGAAACACTTTTGATAGTTTGCTTTTAAAATAAACAACACTTACCTGTAACAGACTATTACAGTGTGATATATCCACTTTTACCTATAATTGAATTTAACAAACGGTAAAAGCCATGAAATATATTTCGGATTACATACACCAAGTAAATTTCGTTAAAATTTGCACATAACCAATTAAATACTGGAAACTGCTTGTATAATTGTAAACAAACCAACCATAGACGTCAGATACATGTGCGTTTTTTTCAACATCTAGTACCCATACGTATTTTCAAAAACTAGCGTCTAAGCGCTATTGATTATACAAGAAAATTTTCAAGAAGAATCCCGTTAAATTTTCTAAATTTTTAACAAGATACCAAAGTGACGGCAGCCATGCTTAATCATGTAAATCAATTGTCTCAAATGAATAGAAAAAAAGGGGGGAACAATGACGGAAAAAATTTGAATCCTACACCAAAAAGTTGCAAATATCATTTTTTTATCGCTTATGTTCGTTACTTTAGGGACACGCTATATATATATATATATATTACAGTGTATTCATTGTTACGTACTTTTTTCATAAATAAACAACCATTTTTGTCATCATCAGAACTATGAATAGAACTTGATAAGAACTTGATTTAAACTAAACCATCTTAGGCATTTTAAGAAACGTATGTGTTCAAAAAATCGCGAAAATCATTCAAATTTGGATTGATCAACATTACTTTCAAATCATTCTAATACAAACCCTTCCCAAATCTTCAACACATTGACTAAACAATTGTTTCGCCGGGAGATAACTATTCGTTTCATCATTAATTAAGCCCAAAATATGATAAAAAAGTTCAACGCCCATTTCCAACGACGAAGGATCTTCTTGGAGCTTCATTCGAAGTAACCTATCAAAAAAATCGAATCAAAATCAATTAAAATACCAAAATAACTTACTTTATAGTTTGATTTAAAGTAACGGAAGATAAACAAAGCGATTGTGGTGGTAATTGAAGCAAATCCTTGCAAACCGCGTCATAATTGCTTCGGTTCGTTTCGATTTGGTGCTGGACTCTTTCATTAATTCGAGCTTCCTAATCAATTTAAAGAAATTAAATCAAATCGATTAATATTGAGTTAAAAAATGATTTACTTTAATTTCTAAGGTGATTACGGCTGGGCCGGAACATCGCGAATTCTTATTCCCATTACAAGTAACGTGCTTTTTAACAACACACAAAACGGACATGTAAACCTGAGGGATTAACTCCAAATAAGTACAATCCAAAGCTTTGTATTCGGACGCTTTCAAGTTGAACTCTCTTAAATTAAAATTGATTAATATTTTTAAGTTTTAAATCGAATTTGTTTACTTACCGGGAAAATCGTAAAACGTTCGAGAAAACGTGATCTAATCCTTTAAACATTGTCGTTTTGTTCGTTAAATCTAACGTGGGGATTAATGGGGAACATATTTTTAACTCTGGAGGCTCTTTTGGGGTGTCATACGATTCAAGGCGTTTTAAAATTCGTTCTCGCGGATTCTTCGACTCTACTCGTCCCCCCGGGTTTGGATGGGGGAGATTAATTTTTGATTTTTCTCGGTAATTAGCACATCTCCAGGATTTTAACGAAAAAGTTTGTTCTTCTTTAAGTTTGTCGTAGTTTAAATATTCTAACCATGGTGACTTTAACGAAAAAATTTATTAATTCATTAATAATAATATCAATAAATAATTTACCGTGTTTCCTTGCATAATAAAAGCAAGTAAATGGGGTTTGCATTGAGTTGGAAGTCGTGGAAGGTAAATATTTTCATCTTGAAGCGTTGGTTCTTCCAACCACAAGCTGTAAGCGCGGAATAATCTAAAAAAATATGTATAAAATCGATTTTTAAAGAAATTTAGAGTTTTAAACGTACTCATAGCATGACTCGAAGAATAATTTTTGGGAATTATCGTTAATCGAACACTCCTCGACTTGTTCTTTGTAGTAATTAATGCAATCTTGTAGGTGCTTTTTTAATCGCTTTTGAAATTGGAAGTTGATAACCCCCTCGAAAAATTTACTCCCTAAACAAACGACTCGAACGTTCCTAAAATTTGGTAATTAATAAAATTAAAAAAATGCTTGTTTTTAATTATAATTTTAAAGGTTATAATTAATAATATATACAAAGCAGGGCCATAATGAACCATAACTTGAGATATAATATTAATTCTTCAATTAAAAGTAGTAACACTTCTTCATTTTCTCTATAATTCCTTATAAAATATGGAAATGATGCTGATTATGATTCCGAAGGCTAAATTAAAATTTTTCAAAAATCGAAATGGATAAAAAAACTTGATTTTCCAAAATATTTGAAATTCGCTTAAGTTACTCACGGAAGATTTGAATTGCTTCTAGAAGAGTGGCCACTGGCACCAAAAGACTGAAAGCTTCTTCTAGCAGACTTGAAACAGCTTCTACAAAGTCCAATGGACTTGAAACGAGTCCAGAAAACTTGGGGCTGCTTCCAGAAGTCTTTAAATATTTCCAGAAGACTTCCGGAAGGCTTGAATTGCCCCTAGAAAAGTTTCTACTGCATCTAAAAGACTTAATACTGCTTCCACAAGACTTGAAATGGCACTAGAAGACTTGAAACTGCTTCTTGAAGACTTAATATTGCTTCCAGAAGTCTTGAAATGATTCCAGAAGACTTGATACTGCTTCCACAAGTCTTTAAATGTTTCCAGAAAACTTGAAAAATTTCCAGAAGAAGTGAATTGCTTCGAGAAGAATTGATTTGTTTCCAGAACAGTTGCTATTGCCACTTAAAGACTTGAAACTGCTCCTAGAAGACTTGATATTGCTTCCAAAAGATTTGAAATAGTTCCAGAAGTTTTGATACTGCTTCTAGAAGTCTTTAAATACTTCCAGAAGACTTGATATGCTTCCGGAAGGCTTGAATTGCCCCCAGAAGAGTTGCTACTGCGTCTAAAAGACTTGATACTGCTGCCATAAGACTTGAAATGCTTTCAGAAGCCTTGAAATAATTTCTGAAGACTTGATACTGCTTCTACAAGCCTCAAAATGTTTCCAGAAAACTTGAAAAGCTTCCGGAAGACGTGAATTGCTTCCAGAAGAATTAATTTGCTGGCAGAACAGTTACCACTAAAAGACTTGAAACTACTTCTAAAAGACTTGATATTGCTTCCAAAAAACTTGAAATAATTCCAGAAGACTTGATACCGCTTCTAGATGTCTTTTTAAATGCTTCCAGAAGACTTGATATACCTCCAGAAGACTTGAATTTTTTCTGGAAGAGTTGCTAGTTCTAGTAGAAAAATTGAATCTGCTTCTAGAAGACTGGTATTACTTCCAAAAGACTTGAAATGATACCAGAAATACTTGATTCTACTTCTAGAAGTCTTTAAATGCTTCAGAAGATTTGAAATGATTCTAGAAGACTTGAATTACTCCCAGAAGAAGCGCTACTACTACTAGAAGACTTGAAACTGCTTCCAAACGACTTGAAATGCTTCCAAAAGCCTTGAATTGTTTCCAGAAGATTTGTACTGTCGCTAGAAGACTTGATACTACTTCTAGAAGACTTGACACTGCTTCTAGAAAACCTGATATTGCTTCCATACCACTTGAAATACTGCCGAAAGACGTGATATTACCTCTGGAAGAAATGAAATGTTTTCTGAAGACTTAATACTGCTTCTACAAGTCTTTAAATGTTTCCAGAAAACTTGAAAAGCTTCCGGAAGACGTGAATTGCTTCCAGAAGAATTAATTTGCTTCCAGAACAGTTACCACTAAAAGACTTGAAACTACTTCTAAAAGACTTGATATTGGTTCCAAAAAACTTGAAATAATTCCAGAAGACTTGATACCGCTTCTAGATGTCTTTTTAAATGCTTCCAGAAGACTTGATATACCTCCAGAAGACTTGAATTGCTTCCGGAAGAGTTGCTACTTTTAGTAGAAGAATTGAAACTGCTTCTAGAAGACTGGTATTACTTCCAAAAGACTTGAAATGATACCAGAATACTTGATTCTACTTCTAGAAGTCTTTAAATGCTTCAGAAGATTTGAAATGATTCTAGAAGACTTGAATTACTCCCAGAAGAAGCGCTACTACTACTAGAAGACTTGAAACTGCTTCCAAACGACTTGAAATGCTTCCAGAAATACTGCCGAAAGACGTGATATTACCTCTGGAAGAATTGAAATGCTTTCTGAAGACTTGATATTGCTTTTAGAAGACTTGATATTGCTTCCAAAAAACTTGTATTACTTCCAGAAGACTTGATTTGTTGGAAGAGGTGCTACTGCCACTAGAACACTTGGTACTGCTTCCAAATGACTTGAAATGTTTCCAGAAGACTTGATTTGCTGGAAGAGTTGCTACTGCCACTAGAAGACTTGATATTGCTTCAAAAAGACTTTAAATGCTTCCAGAAGACTTTAATTGTTTCCAGACAAATTGATATTGCTTTCAAGATTTAAAATGCTTCGAAAATAGCACCAATACAAAATTATTGATGGTTTTATGTAGTACCGTTGACCGAGAAATTTAACAAGGCTTGTCATGCGATAGTTTCACGCGTATAATAATAATAAACGTTATTTCCATAAATACTAAAAAGTACAGAAAACGTCAAAATAAAAGATTACACAATTGGTAATTTGACAGCAAAGAATTCGTTCACTGTGTACATGATGTTTTCTAAAAGATAGCGCTTTAAACAATTTTTGAAAGTAATAGATGGTTTCGTTTTTAAATTATTAGGTAGGTGATTATATACAGTTCACGCCGCTTATTGTGATCACAACGGGACTCGGGGTTTATGATAACAATAACCGATTGATAATAATAGCCGAAAAAACAAAACTTTATTTTAATTAAAAATATGTACATATATAACGTAACATAAACTCTTAAAAAATGTTACTACATACAATATGTATTCCATTTAAATTTGAAACAAAATAAAAAACAAATTCATATTAAAAAAACTCATCTAGCGTTGTTTGTCTCTGATTTTCGCGGAGCAACAAAAACAAAACAAAAATTTCATAGTCGTAATGCGTCTGAAAATCAGATGACCTGTGCTGCACACCACATCGCAAAACTTCCAGCGCTTTTCTCATTTCGCTCATTGTTGGGGGTTGCATTGTTTGTATATCTACTTCTTCCTCTGGCTCTTGATTTTCAATTGATGACGTTGTTACACTTTTGCACATTACACTTTCGCAAATCTCTTCTTCTGTTACGTTCTGTGCAACATTTAACTCGTTATCTATTGCCATCCACTCCTCGAACTCACTTGTCGTCATGTCGGGTGGCTGAATGTTTAGGTGTTCAGATTCTATGTCATCTTTTGAAAATCCACCATGTTTGAAACAATTTTTTATTGTTATTTTGGAAACTTGGCTCCACAACATGGAATAAGATGTAAAGCGTCTAATAAATTTCTTTTCTTGGCTAGATCATTTGCGCTCATATTTAGGGTATCCTCCATACTTTCCAAAATTCTAGCACGCATCTCTTTCGGGTAATACGCTTTCATGGTCCTTATAATGCCTTGATCACACGGTTGTATTATCGAAGTAGTATTGGCCGGTAAAAAAATAACTTTTATATTTTTTAATTGACAATTTACACAGTGTGCAGTGCAATTGTCCACGAGAAGAGCAATTTTGCGATTTACTCTCCTATCCCATTTTAAGAGCCAGTCATTAAAAAATAAGGAAATTTGAATAATAATCAACAGGTAGATTTTTAACACTCTTAAAACAACGTGGATTCTTACTTTTGCCGATTACTAAAAGCCCAGTCTCGTCTGCATTAAAAATATCATTAGGAGTAAATTCCCCAGCAATCTTGGTCCATTCATTTTCAATCCAGTGTTCTGCACTCTTAAAATCAGCATCTTTTTGCTCGCCGTGTGTCCGTTTGTATACGATGTTTTCTCTTTTTTTCCAACGGTGAAACCATCCCTCCGTTGCAACAAAATTTTCTTTTCCCAATTTATTTGCAAGTTCTTCCGCTTTCTGTCGCATCAACGGGCCATCTACATGTGCGTCATGTTCGCAGACATTCGCAAACCATAGTTTCAACGCAGATTCCACTTGAGCGTATTTCCCAGTTCGATTTCTTTTAGTCAGTAAATTCTCATTTTTTTTAGCAGCATCTTCTATTTCCACAAGTTTTTTTTAAATTTTACACAAAATTGGTTGTGAGATTTTTAATTGTGCTGCTGCATTTCGCTGACTCAATTTCGGCAACTTGTCATATTTTTCTAAAATGTTAATTTTTTCACTTAAACTAAGATCACGTCTCTTTTTTACGTCAGCCATTACAAAAGGTTAGAATAGAACTGAGACGTAACGTACACAGCCGAGCGTCGCGTGTTCGAGTTTTCAAATGCAGAGTTTGGGGATTCACCGAATCTATGTCAACATTATTTATTTTGCTCGTAAAAATAAAATTTATTGCTCATGTCGAAAACATTTTTAAGAAAGAAATGATAACATAAACCGAAATCATGATTACTATAAGCGAAAATTTTTGTTATATAATATTACACGTCCGGCCCGTTCTTCCCAAAAGTGATACCAATATCCGATTGATAACATTATCCGTGATTCTAATAAGCGGCGTCCACTGTACTTTGATACAAAAATGAATTGTATTTCTCTGCACTTTTGTAAATTGAGTTTTAGATGGTAGCAAATAACACTTTTATATAGCTCTTGTTCCATAACAATGCTGTTGTTCATATTTTGAAAAAAGATTATAGTTATTCTTTACAAACATTGCAGACTTAAGGATAATAATTGATGGAAATGTTAGAATTTTCTGATTTTTGAAAACCAGTTTACATGATTCTCTTATTGCGTGAAGCGTGCTTTCATTTTCTGAGCAACGAAAGCACGCTCCATTTCAACCGAGTGTCCCCAGAAGATTACGCCATATCTTAGTCGCGACTCCACACATGCATAATATGCACTTACAGCTGCACTGATCGATACTAACCGCGCAATTGTTCTCAATGCAAAACATAATCGATTTAACTTAAGCGATCGTTGATGTGATGTTTTCACGACAGACTGGAGTCAATCTTCACTCCCAGAAACATAACTACTTCTTTGGGAGTAATTTGCATATGAGAGTATTGTAAATTTATTGGCTTGGTAGTCTTCATATCCCCAAAATACTCTAAAGTTAGTTTTTTCAATATTTAGCAGTAAATTCTTACCAGTAAACCAGTTGTGGAGAAGTTTAAGGTTATTTACGGCCTGTGCTGACAATAGTTCTTCAGCTTTTGCTGTGGTAACTGGAGTCATCAACAAACAATACTAAGAGATCATCTATTATTTCAGGTAAATCATTAACATACAGGATAAACAGAAAGGGTCCCAGTACAGATCCCTGCGGAATACCATGTAGAACTCTCATCCAGTCTGAGGCCACTTCAGTGCCAGTACAATCGTAGGAGATTACCTGCTGTTCTCTGGTAGACAAATAAGATCTAAACCAGTCCAGTGCAAGTCCCCTTATCCCCATAGCTTCCATTTTGTCCAATAGAATACCATGGTGAACCATATCAAATGTTTTTGACAGATCCATCATCATACCAACAACCAATTTGGATTCATTTATTCCAGCCACTACTCTTTCAAGGAACTGATAAATTGTTCTTATTGTAGATCGTCCTTTTATGTAACCGGTGTGTTGCTGAATATTTGGTTTCTATTTATATATTGAACTAACCTCTTCAATACTATCTTCTCAAATACCTTTGCGATGTTAGATATTAGCGCGTTCGGTCGGTAATTTGTAAAATCAGCTCTATTGCCTTTTTTATATAATGGTCTAATTATGGTCTTTTTCGGATTTTGTGGATATGTTACAGTTCCAAATGAGGAATTGATAATAGAACTCAGTGGCACAGCAAATTCGTTAGCATACGCTTTTAAGACGGACACGGGTACCTCGTCATAGCCAGTTGCATTAGTATTATTTAATGACATTATAGCCGATTTGACTTCATATGGGTTTGTTAGATGAAGTCCAAATGAATATTTTAAATCAGGCTGTAATTTAATAGTGTAGGCTGTTCGTGTTTTAATACTGTTTCCAGTAGCTCTGTTAGTAAAATAGGTGTTCATTGCATTTAAAATGTCTTTATTACTCCTATACATATGTTGGAAATCAGCAAACTCAAAATCTACAGATCTTTCTTTCTGTTTTAGAGAATTAATAGTTTTCTAAGTTGCTTTTTCGTTATTGTTTGCATTCTCAATAAAGTCGGATAATACTTTTCTTTTTGACTCAACAATTTCGTCACGAACATGTCTGCAATATATGTTATAGTACTTTCTGTCAACCGTTCCCTTCAACATTCCTTCATACAATTGTCTTTTTATGTGTGTTTTATTTTTTATTTCATTATTTAACCAATTTTTTCCAATACTAGCATTTTTAAATACCTTTTTTTGTTTTTATAGTTATGGACCTCGCTATGATATCCATAAAAACTTTATATGACAGCTCGGTCTCTTCATAACTACTCATAACATTCCAGTTAATCGAACTCATTTCATCAGGTATTTCTCTAAGGACTTTGTCATTAAAAATCCGTTATTATATTAATTGTGAAAAACACATGTTAAAAGATAATGGAATAAGTTATTTCATATTTCCTATAAAAGAAAAAAAGAGCCATCGAATGGCAAAAACGATGCGGAGATTGACATTGCTTTGATGGACATCGAAGAAAAACATTACGTCGAGACGCCCTTCCCGTGGCTTACAATAGTGATGTTAAGTAAATCTATTTTTATTCTAATCTATTTATTCAAAAAGGATTTTTGTATTGTTTATAATTTTCAAAAAAAATTAATTTTTCTTTTTAAAAACTCCTAATATTTCAATATTTATATTATATTTAAAATCAAAAGGTGCTGAACCTAAAGTTGTTGAGGGTAAATACTTTTTTATGGGGTGAAATATTTAAGAATGTTTCTGACCCAAAAATTTGAATAGCAGGTAGAAACTTTATCCTTGTGCCTTGCTCATATCTTACGTAAATACATTGATGTAATTTACAACTTTTGTTTACAAGTTTCTTTGAAGGTTTTTTTGTGTCGAATTAATTTACAAAGTGTACAGAAATTACTCTGTATATCAAACAGGGTATGAAAAAGTATGAAAGATAGCTAATAAATTCGCCATTCAAAAATATAATAAGTAAAAGTTTTTTGGTTAATTGTGGGACATATTCTGTCGATATTTATTTGTTTGTATTGTTTTTGTTTTCGATACTACAGTAGCCAACATGGTTATGTATATATTTTTCGTTTATACTACAAATGGCAAATTTATTAGCTATATTCCAAATTTTGTCACACCTGTATAATGTCATTTAAAAAACATCGCCTGAGAACGGTATGCAGCAATTATTATGATGGTTTCTTATGATGTCTAAGTCATCAAATGGACGATACCATCCAACATCGCCATAAAGTGTCTAACCATTTTTAAGGATAATAGAGCCTAGCTCGCAAGTGACCTTGAGAACGTGATGTTAAACGTTAACCTATGACGCCTAAGTCGCTAAATGAATGATATTATGTATAATATCCAAGGTCGCTTGCGACTGAGGCGCTAGATTTAATACGTCAACACGAAATCATCAATTATGGAAGATTTAGCACCTCGCTCATAAGTGACCTCAGCGATTAAGAATAAATATTACCTTTATATAGCTACGAAGTCCCTTTCAGGATGATATTGTATTGTTAAATCACCTAGGACGCTTGCGGCCGAGGCGCTAGTTTTGATTAATCATTAGATTTTAAGGAATGTAGAGCCTGACTCGCAACTGACCTTGAGAATTGTAAGGACAAAACTCTCTCTCGAGATGACATTTTATTGTTAAATCGCCGAGGTCGCTAGCGACCGAAGCGCTACTTTTGCTAAATCCACATAAAATCGTTAAATTCTGAGGATGGTAGCGCCTAATTCGCAAATGACTATGAGAATCTGTTGTTGAGAAAATGACATTATCGTCGTCTAATTCCAGGATCTAGTAGGAATCTATTTAAATATAATAAATTCCAGGATCTAATTGAGGGATTTCAAGATAATTACTAAATACCATTAGGATATTATACATCCGCTGGACCTGTAAAACGTTCTACGCTTCATCTGATTATAAAAGATGTTATCAGAAAATTAAGGAAAATGAACTTAAATCCTCTGATGTTAGTCAGCGACCAAGGATCCAATAACAGAAAAGCGATGGAGCTATTAGAAGCAACTGTAAATAAAACAAATTAACTACATATTTGTAGTTAATGGAAAATCAATTTCGTGGAACAACGTTGTCAATACCTACAAAATAGATCAAAATCGTATAATAAGAGTAATGCTCAAAATTCACGAATATCACATTAAACCAACAACCTTTGAGGAAATGCGAGTCAA
Organism: Onthophagus sagittarius; assembly: GCA_036711965.1. Classification (NCBI taxonomy): domain Eukaryota; kingdom Metazoa; phylum Arthropoda; class Insecta; order Coleoptera; family Scarabaeidae; genus Onthophagus; species Onthophagus sagittarius. The sequence continues at coordinate 24,865,077 of JASERS010000005.1, forward strand.
ATATGCAACACAAATATTCTCGCACAATAAAGGATAATAATCCCAACAAAAGAGCATTATCAATTTACAATGATACGCCCGAAAATAATTTATTAACCCTACAATACTAATATATCGTAATTTTTAGATGCTCGGGTTTCTTTGCTCGATATCTTATTGATGCCGTCGCTTAAACGGTTCCGCGTCAAAGTACCTTCCTAGTTAGTCTTGTGCTAGACGTATCTATATGCACATCGATGTGGCTCCCTTCTTTCCCGACTTTTGGGGCGATCGTCGTAAAATTTACGAGTGATTAGTATTAGTGAAATCTTTTAAAACATAGTGATACCTGTTTAGAAGGTAAGATTAATGTTTATACTCCTCCCTACAAACTGATAGATAATATTTCTTAGAAAATGGAATCAAGAAAAAAGCATTTGACTGACCGAGAGTTGGAAAAGGAAATTGGAAAAATAATGAACGGAGAGGACGACATGGATTTAGATTCTAATGATGTCGAGAGTAACTGGAAAGAGGCAGATAATGTAGAGGTTGAACATGATTCCAGTGACAGCGTCGACAATGTGAAGATTTCAGAGGAAACATCTGACCAAGATATCGACGATCAACTGTGTAATAATCCTTCTGCAAGTGGCGGTAGTTCATCTGACGATAACATTCCGTTATCGGAATTATTCGCAACAAAGAAACGTAAAATATGTATGATAAAACCGAAATCTATTTCTCTGAAAGGAAAAAAAATGGTAACAAATGGTCTACAAAAGTGCCTCAAAGATCAAAAAGAACAGCACGTCGAAATATCGTCCATTTTATTCCTGGAAGTAAAAGTGGTGCCAAAACATGTTCAACCTTTTCTGATTATTTTTTGCACTTTTTCTCCGATGATATTGTGAGTACAATTCTATGCTACACGAGTGATGAAATTAGAAAACAATCCCAAAAATATACTGATAAGTCATCGACTGTGGCAGCAGTAACTAAAGGGGAATTGATGGGGCTATTCGGAATCTTGATAATGTCCGCAGTAAAAAAAGATAATCACCTCAATGCCAAGCAAATGTTTGATTCTAAAATATCTGGATCATTTTATAAAGGCTGCATGAGCTGCGAAAGATTTTTATTTTTAATAAATTGTCTGCGATTTGACAATAAAGCCACAAGAGAAGAAAGGGTGAAAATGAATGCATTTGCTCATATTCGTGATATCTGGGACATTTTTATTGAAAAATGTAGAACGTCGTATATTCCTTCCGCTTATTTGACACTTGACGAGCAACTTTTGGGTGTTCAGGGTAGATATCCGTTTAGGATGTATATCCCGAGTAAACCGTCAATGTACGGAATGAAAATCGTAATGCTCTGCAACTCATCTTCAAAGCACATGGTGGATGCTTGCCCATATTTAGGCAAACAGAAAGCAACCATTGTCAAATTATTATGTACAGGAATTGTCCAAGTCCGCTCACGGTAGTAACAGAAACGTAACGATGGACAATTGGTTCACTTCTGTTGAAATAGCTGATAAACTCTTGGATAACAAATTCAAGCTGATTATCATAGGAACACTTCGAAAAAATAAGAGGGAAATACCACCCGAAATGCTAAATATGAAAGGTAGAGAACCAAATACATCCATGTTTTGCTTCGACAAAAACAAAACTTTAGTTTCGTACATCCCTAAAAAAACAAAATAACTCCTTGTGTTACTCCTTTCAACAATGCACGAAGGTGCTGAGATTTCGGAAAGGAACAACAAACCAGAAATAATTTTGAGTTATAATGAGACTAAATCAGGAGTAGACTCGTTTGATAAAATGTGTTCAAATATATCATGTAGTAGAAAAACCAGAAGATGGCCGCTCTGCATTTTTTATGGCATGATCAACGCCGCCTGTATCAATAGTTATGTTGCATATTGTTGCAATATTACCAAGAAACGTGAAAAATGTGTGCGGCGTTATCAATTTATAATCGATCTAAGCCACCAACTTGCCAGGCCATGGATGGAACAAAGGCTGAAAATTAACAATTTACGCCGAAATCTGCGTCAAACTATCAAAGAAATCCTGAAAATTGATGACTCCCGATTTGTGGCCAGCACCGGGGAAAATGGTGCACATAGTGTTCTTAAAATGATAATCTTTTTTCTATTTTAATAAGTAAAATCTGTTTTTTAAGTTAAATAAATACACGTTAATTTTTGTTTAATAAAAAATTTAAGTTTACTCGATTTTCTGATTCATATTTTAAAATATCGTAAAATTTACGACACGTTAGTACTAACGTATTAAATAAACATATTAGTATTCTAGGGTTAAAGGGATTATTTTTTTTAAACAGATTGATGTTTACAAGATAGCAAATAATAATAATAATAATAATAATAATAATCTTTATTATCCCAACGGATTACAATCCAGTGTAGAGATAATCATATAAAAATAACAGAAACGATCGATTCTAACAAAAAAAAAGGGAAAAAAGAAAACAAGAATAAAGTGTTTAGACCCATATTAGCGTTAGCGCGATTGGGCATATAGGCACTATAAACTCGTGCATTTATCCGCGGCACCCTAACATTTAATTGAGCTAAAACTTCTGATACAACTAGCACAGACCCGACATCACATCTTGCACAAATCTTGCAGACAGCAATCTTCTACGCTCTTCAAGGCTCTGCAGGCCGTAACGCTGTAGTAGATTCGTGTAATTAACTTCCCCTCTAGGTGGATAATATCCAAAATCGAGGTAGTAGATAAACTTAACGAATTTTTTCTGCACCTTCTCGATGGTGGCGATGTGCGTTAAGTAAGATGGGGTCCACACAATGCAGCAATATTCAAGTTTACTACGTACCAGCGTAAAATAAAGATATACAATTGTTTTTAAATTACTGAACTCCAAAGTATTTCTCCTGATAAATCCCAACGTTCTGAGAGAACCAACCGATGTTCTGTCGATGTGTTCATTGAACGACAAAGTTCTGTCAAACCATACCCCAAGATCTTTTATTATTGGGATACGTGATAAGTGCTTCACTGCAAGCATATAATCAAAACGTATAGTATTACGTTTATGGCTGTATGTCATCACCTGACATTTAAGAATCTTTAGAGTTAGCTTGTTGTCATAACACCATACATAAAGTTTGTCCAAATCTATCTGAAGTGACGCACACTGCTGCTCACAATTAACAGATCTAAATAGTTTCAGGTCGGCTGCATATAGAAGTGAATTAGTGTTGAAAATCGTTGGCAAATCATTTATGTAGATATTGAACAGCAAAGGGCCAAGTATAGATCCTTGGGGCACGCCACTAGTAACATGAATTTGCCTAGACTTCAAACCACTTAACTCGACGTATTGCCTGCGAGCAGTTATATACGAAACCAGAAGTCGCATGAGAAAGTGATCACACCCAAATCTCTCCAACTTTTCACGCAACAAACCATGGTCCAAGCAATCAAAAGCACGAGAAAAGTCAGTATATATCACATCCACCTGACCTCGACAGTCTAGTGCATTCAATACGTACTGAGTGAAACTAAGTAGGTTGGTTGCTGTGGATTTACCTTTGCAAAACCCATGCTATTGGTCAGATATGCGAGCTTTAGTATAAAATTCGATTTTGCGTGTCACGATCTGCTCAAATAGCTTGGAGAAATTATTTATGATGGCTATAGGGCGATAATATGCTGCAGTGGCTATAATAATACAGGCGCACAGTCTTTGACTACATATGCGGGGATACCATATGGACCAGTCGTACTCTTTGCCTTAAACTTCTTAAATGCCTCCATCATTTCATCATTACTAACTTCTGAGATGCCGAAAGAGACACCATCCCAGCCGTTTCCAATTTGAGCATTGTCAAGATTGACATCTGAACCATGAAGATACATTCCTTCAAAATGATCGACAAACATATTGACCACAGTCTGTAAATCAGAAACAATTTCGTCATCGTGTTTAAGAATATTTGGCGAGATATTACTATTTTTTGTCGTATTAATGAATCTCCAAAAACTCGTTGGGTCTACTTTTATATTCTGCTCCAGGGACCTTACGTATTGCCGACGATCTTCACGTATATGAGATTTACAGTCCCGGCGGAGCCAATATATCTTGTTCGATAAAAAGAATTATTATTTTGTATTTATTTCGAACCGTTGAAAACTGAGGTGCAGGCATATTTAGAGTTCCCAACAATGCTGGATGGTAATCGTCTTCGCGAAACAAGGTAAAATCAGTGTGTTTCACGTTAGTATTTATACGTTTTGAAGCAAGTATCAGATCGAGTGTTCTATCTATGATATTACCGACGTTATTCAATTGTACAAGATTGTTAAAACTAAGAAAGTTACGAAAATTAGCAGCTCGTTCATCGTTTATGGTAGCAAGTGATGGAATATTAAAGTCACCTAGGATCAAAATATCTAGTGACATATCTAATGATGATTCAATATGATCGAATGTACGACCATACATTTCTCCAGATGTGCCAGGCGGGATGTAGCAAACAACAACATTCAGTACGTATTTAGATTGCTTAAATTCAATTCTTGCAGCTACCAAATCAATTATTTCAATTGGGCAAGAGGTCAACACAACCTTTGAGATTGCAATATCAGAGTCAATGGCCAGCAAAACTCCGCGACCCATACGGTGAGGTCGATCACATCTAAAAATATCGTATTTGTGCGGGAAAAGCTCGCGGTCAAAAACTGTCTCTTTGAGCCATGTTTCACTAAGCACGACAATGTCGAAATCTGAGGCATCAACTGATGTAAAAAAGTCTTTAATTTTAGTGTTCAAACCGCGACTATTCTGATAGTAAAGCGCATACTGTATTCGTTGGGAGACAACTAGTTTTTTCTTTTAACAATTCGAGGATATCCATTAAAGAATTGTAAACGCAAGTGTTTTTCACCATTCTCAATACGAGGCTTCAATTCGGTGCGCATTTTACGCTCCAACTCCTGTTGACGTGGAGTTCGATCGCCATTAATATAAACTTGTTTGAAATTTGCATAGTATCGCAACTCCTTAGCTCGTCTCTTGACCTATTTTCAAATACCACTTTAACAAGTCTCGGGCGCGATTGTGCAGATGAGAGTTTTCTTAATCTAAAAACCTTTACAATGTTGGGAGGTTTCCCAACAACATCCTTTAGTATAGTTTGAACCACATCTTTGAGTATACTATCTTCAGTCTCAACAATATTAGAAATTATTACATTTTGCGCCCTCCGCTCACGGACATTGATCTCATTAATTATGTCGTCAATAGTGTTCTCCTAAGGTTGTGTCTTTATACGCTGTTCATCCCGTAATTCAGCTAACGAATCGGATAATTGCTTGATCGTTTATGGTAGCTTTGAGAACTTAGAGGGGATTTTCACAATTAGCACAAGCATCGCAAGTCCATTTAAAATTTGCGCGCGAACGCAGAAAGCGCGTATCGGAGGGTGGTAAGCGCGCGCAAGCATTGGCGAAAGTATTATTACAAATAAAACATAATATATATTCGCCGTCCTTGCATTTCAAGTTACAACATTTACAATGAACTGGCATGATTATATTTAAACTAAAAGATTCGAGGTATAGTTTAGGGAAAGAAAAGAAAGTTTTTAACAAGGTGCAAGACAAAAAGGAAAACAAAATTTTTTTTATCAATAATAACAAGGGTCACAGATTTCACTCCAACGGGCCCGTCGTGGAGACTTTGGTATAGACACACAAACCGTATATTAAAACCGTATATTAAATCGTATATTAATTATTGACTCGGTATATCATTTAACAGAAATGAGCTTTCTGAAATACCTTACTGATGACGGTTAAATCAAGTTGTAAAAACCCTCTAAAGAATCGATAAAAAACACGGAGCACAACGAAGCACGTGCACACCGTACAACGCACAACTCAAATCCAATAATACAGAAACAAAGAGAAACATTTACTGTTTGGAGGGGTTTTAATGGACCATACGTTCTATTTTATTATTACGGTCGAAATTGAAATTAATGAAAATTAAATATCTGTTAACAAATTTTCTAAATCAAGACCCTATAATTTTTTTTTGTGATCAGAAGCAGAGGCGGTTATAATCCAACGCCAACAGTTCGCCAATTTCAAATTGCGATGCAGCATAACAGCAATGTTAGATTGGGAATGGAGGTGGATATTAGCAATTGTATTGCTAATGAGGCCAGTGTATTGATATTATCTGGATCAGATAAAGAGCAACTGACCGATGAAGAAAAAGAAAGTCAAATAGTAGAACAGAAAAATGCCACGTGGCTCATGACTCTTCCTCAGAAAGATGTAAATGTTGACGACACCAACGAATTCCGTGTAGTAGTGACAAAAAAAAATACATTGGAAAGTTGTACGACAGCGTATATGGCAGGACATCTATTCCGCAAAATGTTCGATCTGATTTAATAAAAGATTCAAATGATGCGTTTGAAGAAAACGAATTTTTTATTTTGAATAAAGATTATGAGAGCTATATTAATACCACCACATATATTTTAAATAGATTTAATGCTCTGTACGAACACTACAAATTAAGTGAAAATATAGAAAAGGATTTAATGGATAGTTATATGCCAAATAAAATTGTATAGACCATAGAAAACAAATGGTAAAATTAGCTATAAAAATGAAAATTTTTACGATGAATCTGATAGTAGAAAGAAAATTCCCATGTCAAGGGGAAAACCACATAGGAAAGTACAAATTTTAGAAAACTGATTACTGTCGCAAGATTCGGTGGACTTATTTCTCCAAGTATTTTTTAATAAAGTGTTTGTCACTCAAGTATTAGCACAGGACCAATTTACTAAAAAAAAAGCTAAACAGCATATGAAGCATTATTTTTTTTACATTTTCATTTTCTCTAATCGGATATATGTTCTGAGAAGCAGTATACATTTGAAATAATTAATAAGTATTTTCCGAATGAAATATTGAGTAAAACCTGAAATACGCTGTCACAAAAGTATTTGTACACTAATATTTCAGACAAGTCTGGACACGCACAGAGACCGAAGTATTAGTTGTACATCAGTTGTTGTTAAGATAACTTCCCTATAGACGCGTGCTGATAAATAACTTTTCGTATCATATCAGTGTTTGAGTCAAAATGCCGAAAACTAAAGAACTGTCTATTTCAGAAAAAGTACAATTTATAGACTTGTTTAAAGAGTTGCTAAAATTATTAAACGATCACACTCTACTGTTCGCTATATAATTACCAAGTTTCACACCAGCAAATGTTTAGAAAACATGCATCGCTCTGGACGACCGAAAATACTAAGCGATCGTGAACAACGAGCTATTCTGAAACAAGTCCAAGATAATCCCAAAACTAGCGCTCAACGTTTGGCTGTACATATCACAGAGAGGAAAGGAACAACTGTTCATCCTGAAACCGTAAGAAGAGTTCTCCGTAAACTCTTCCGGCTAGCATGGAAAAGAAGCACATAAAAAGCCGTTCATAAGTGAGCGAAATCAACTTAAGCGACTACAGTTTGTAAATGAATATGTGAATAAACCCGTAGAGTTTTGGAAGAATATTATTTTTAGCGACGAGTCAAAATATAACTTGAACTAAAATTAGAACTAACACTAGCACTAACACTAGAACTATCACTAGGACTAACACTAGATCTAAAACTAGAAACTTTCGGATTTTGCCGTGCGTTTTTTGAAAAAATGTTTGACGTTTCGGATACCATGTTGCAACCTTCTTCAGAAACTGGTTCTAGCTGACTAGCTGGTTCTAACTGGTTCTAAGATATTCTAAGATAGTAAGGCATGGCGTTTTTTCGCGGCGGTTATCAATGTTTATAAATTCAAAGGTATCCAACCTTTGAATTTTCGTTTTTTACACAGTCAGTCACTTCTAGGCATTGTAAGTTCGATTAGATTGTATAATAACTCAATAATAAAACAAACAAGAAACGCAGCAAAGATAACACAATAAAAAGAGTCTAAAACGAAGATCGCCCGAAAAATCACAAAGAAAAACGTTATGGTTTGATTATATTAGATAAAGAAGAACACTAATGTTAGATACCCAGCGGACAGGATGTTGTCCTAATCAGGGCTAACACCCTTCCGACCCAGCAGGCTGTTTTGACCACGTAATGATAATAGAAAACAAACAGGATGTGTCAACGACTGAGGCCTTTAAAAATATAAAAAGTCTACCTAAAACCTCTCGTTTCAACGAAAAGCCAGTTAATCACTAACCTCTACAAAAGAAAGGTCTCCAACAACGCGTCGTCTACATATCAAAAAATCATAAGTTGGTCAAAGAAGCTTCACTCCACCACAAAGAACACTGTAGAAGAGCGAATAATAAAAGTTAAGTTAAGTTTACTTCTTGGACGTTTTATTAAATCCTGACGAAACTTCGTGTTGCCAAACACGTACCAAAATACTGGCTGGTGTCACAACACTAAACTAAACACTCACGAGAAGTCACAAAAATAAAACGAAATCACCGGCTTATATTAGATACCTAAAAAATAACACTGACTAAAAGCTACCAAAACTAGAACGAAATAATAATCTGCTTATATAAGATAACTAAAACAAGGACACTAACTAAAAACTTGTGAAAAGTCACAATAATAAAACGCAATAGTTCTTATGTTAGATGACTGAAGACGCAAACGAAAATCGAACTGGTTTATACGAAACTGAACGTGAAAATGAGATAAAATATTATCAAGACATGTATTTATAAATTGTTTTTATACTTTGTTTGTAGGTCCTAAATAAACAAAACTAAACCATGTGAGACCTTTAGTTTGTAAAGTGAACAAATCAAAAGAAGGTATTTTTGAAAGGAGGGACTATGCAAACAATCAAAATTTGAAACTTATTCCTATAGAATTTACTAAACAAAAAATAATTCTTACACTTACACTTATTTAACAAAAAAGAATACTTACAATGTACATAAAATTATAAATGAGGTATCAAATTAAAGCTGAAATTCTACTTAATAAAAATCATCAATAAAAAAAAATCGATTTTTTTGCGATTTTTCATCAAGTGGTCCCCTTAACCCAATTGAAAATTTGTGGCATATTTTAAACATTAATATTAGAAAACATCAAATACACAATCGAAATGATTTAAAAACACACCTGAAGTCAGAATGGAAGAAAATTTCCCAAGAAATAACAGCCAAATTGGTAATGTCCATGTCAAAGCGATAACAAGGTGCTATAAATGCTAACGGAATACATACCAAGTATTAGATAGTTAGTTTAAGAGGCATCTGATTTAATTTGGTAATGTGTACAAATGTTAAAAATGATGTTAAAGATGTTAAAATTTCATTATCTTTAAAAATTCATAAACTGTTTATTTTTTATGTTATTAAGAATTCTGCTATTGTTTTCATTTGTGTAAATAAAATATAATTTAAAATTTGACTTTGTTTAGCTTCTTTGCAATTTCTATTGAAAATATTAGGTGTACAAATACTTAAGTGACCCACTGTAGTTCATAAATTATAGTATTTGTGTTTTATTTCATACATCGTCTTTGGAATCACTGAAAATTAATGAAATTACTAATGATAAATGATTTCTAAAATCTTTAAAATTTCGTATTTTTAACTTATTAGTATGATTTTCAATTTTTCAGAAATGTATAAAATTTAATTAAATTTATTGAAAATTATATCAAGCTAGCATTTAGAGTTTTTCTACAAATTGTTTAATTGTAGTAAAAGAAATGCATAACATAATCTCATTTTAAAAATCTCGTCTTTCAAGAAATAAAAGCAGATTCTCTCAATTCGGATGTGGTTCGGTATATTATAACGGTGGCACCACTTTACAGAGTGAATGCCATGCGACTAGTGTCCTTGCCAGAGGTCAAGGCCCCTCACTTTAGAGATCGATATCTTCGAAATCGCTCGATGACAAAAATTGCGGTCAAGTTTAGTGTAATTAGTGAATATTTCTGTATATCATATCATTTCTGCGATTTCTGTTTTATCGCGAGTTATCTCAAAAATTCAAAAAACTCTCAAAAATCGGGTACTCTTTTCACTTAACTCGCCATAAAAGAAAAACCGCAGATTCAAAAATTTCCAAATTCATATATCATACGCAAAAATGTTCACTGATTACAATAATCAGTAATTTTTAAAATCACATATTTTTTGCCGTGGGGCTACGAAGATATCGATCTCTAAAGTGAGAGGTCCTGACTTTTGGCACGGACTTTACTTCAGTAGTAGGGAGAGGAGAACACGATTGCATTTAACATTGTCTTGTTAAATTTCTCAGTCAACGGTAGTGCGTACTTTTTTTTTGGAAAACCGTCCAATTGGTCTTTTCCGAAATCAGTTTTTTCAACACCCAGGGATGCTGGATCATCTCTATTTTTGTATTGAAAATCGATAATTACGATATTTTGAAGATATTTGCTGTATTCCCGCTATCTCTTCATTTTTAGATTGTAATTGGTTATAGATTATGCTTTTCTAATTTATTATAAACAATATTCGTTTAACACGTTAATTGCCAGGCCGATTCAAGGATCGTAAGGAGCGAGCTAAAATTAACTCGCGTGGCGATTAACGTGTTAATAGGTTTTCCTCTAACTATTTTGTTGTTTGAGTGATTATCGATTTTTGTAATGAAAAATCGAAATAAAAATCTGCAGAAGAATTATTTAAGGGGTCACACCACTGCAGAATTAAAAAAAAAATTATTATCTGCAGAGAAGAATCTGAACCACTGAACCATGTTGAATGAGAAGAAAACAATTTGAGAACGATTTTCCATCTTGAACGAGAGTAGGATATGATTGAGACATGATTTCCAAATTTTTGAAACTCTCAACAAATGATTTTGACTTTCAAAATGAAAAAACTCCATTAATTTTACCAACTTTACAATAATTTGACAGATATAGAAAAAATTAATAATGTGCCCCATACATAATTCTTGTTATATTAGGAGATTAGTAAAATTAAGCTTAAATTAATTAATACATACCCATTTAATGCGATCCGATCCAGATATAACCCAAAAAATTTTTGCCAAATTAACGGCAATAAAGGATGATCAACGCTCGTGTCTAAAGCTTGTTGCGCCCATCGATAAAAGCACAACGACCCAGAAGTAAAAGATGGCAATTTCAAGTTCCCCGCCGCTTTTCTTATGGCCGCATCCACATTAACCTTCCCTTTTTGCGCCTCCAACTGCAATAAAATCTCCTTCCACAACCCAGTAATTTTTTCACGCTCCTCAAACTCCAAATCAATCATTAAATAAGCCAACCACGGACAATTCGATAAAGAACTGTTTATTAATAAAGTCCCCGGAGGATTCGCTGAAGGCGAAACCCATTTAAACAAAGACGAAATCGCTGTTGATTGTTCTTGCGGCGTGGTGCATTGTAGCAATTCCCTTAGTATATTTTTACAGACTTCTAAGGCTTCGGCGTAAAAAAAACTTATTTTTATAATAACATCTAAAAGATACATAACGCCAAAATCCCGATTCCAATTCGGAACCGAAACTAACGAGTTCATCCAAAGTCTAACGACGATTCTCGGCGAGTCAACGTCGTATTCGGAACAATTTAATATCTGATTTCCAATCATATGTCCGAATTGCTCTAAAATCGGATTTTGTAGGTTCCTCGAAACCAGGTGAAGATATCCTTTATCCGCGTTTAATAACCCGAGGATAATCGTTTGAAATTTATCACAGTTTATTAAAGATTCCTGACAATTTAAAAATAACGGCACAATGAGATTCAAAGCGAATAAAACGGCTTCGTATTTTTGTTGATTTAGTAAAAAAATTAATTGATCCAACCCCTTATTACAAATCACCGGGATTAAATGACCATAAGTTGTAAGCAAAACCGATAAAAATGCGGGGATCGTTTTATTTTGGTCTCTTAAACCTCTGCGTAAAACGTCGTAACGTTCCGGTTCAAGAACTTTACTAAAATCGGAAATACCCCGATCGGTGATGTGTATCCTCAGCTTAAACAAAATCGCCCACGACCATTGAGAAAACGTCGGATCCTCCTCGACTAATTCCGCGATTAATAACGCTATTTTGCAATGGATTTTATAAGGAATAAAAGGATTTAAATCCCAGTTTAACCGGGCTATAATCATTCTCGCCCAACGGCTGCTTTCGCTTCCAAACGGATTCGTTTTCAAAATTCGCACGATTATTTCAATATCGTCTTCGGTCGGTAACCAAATCGAAATTGGAAGTTCTTCGTATAAATATAAAGCATAAACTCCTATGTTTGAGATGTTATGGTCGACGATTTTTAAAATGTAAGAAAGTAAAGTCGGAGTTTTCGAGGTTAAGTGTGTTAATAATATTCTTGTATTTTTCGAACACGTTTCTTGAGTTGTTTTACTTATAAATCCAATCTGAAATATTAATTAATATAAGAAAAGTAATATTATAATTAATTTGAAAAGTAAAATTGGTAATCTCTGAATTAAGCTCGGAGATCTCTGTAATTAATCAATAATTCATGTAAGTATGTAGGCTTTCGTAGCCGGTAATTTAATTAAGGAAGTAATAACTAGAAATGTTCGAGGTTTGCTGAGCGTCTCTTAAGAACGACTCAACTCAAATAATTCTAATTTAATTTCTAAAGTTAGTTCTGGGAATTACGTTAATGTTAATAATTTTAATTGTTATTACGCGATTTTAATAATACCCCATCAAAATCGTTAATGAATAAGAATATAAATGATTACATCACCATAAAATTTTCACAAAATCTATTTTCTTTTTGACCTTGTTTCGCTAATGCTTTGAGTTTTGTTGGGGATTGAACATTTCAAAATTGTTATTCACAATCCCCATAGGATAACATAGGATAACCATTTCCTTAATTCATGACCATAATTTTGAAATGCCTCAATTACTTGTCATTTTATTTTAATGGATTTAATGATTGTGTTCGAAACAGTTAGCACATCAACATAAAAATCCCTCAAAATTATATTGCTAATTTTAGATACATTCTGTTTGATGTCATACATTGCTAAACATGCAGTCGTTTTATAAGTAACTGTATTAAAGCTAAAAATGTTTAATAACTAATCTCCATACAGTTCTTTGTAGATACGTGTACTCTGTAGTCAGTTCTTGTTGTATGATCGGCCCAACCACAAAAATGTTATGATGATGACTTGATGACAAATAAAAAATGTTGATAGTTTTAATATAGAAAACGCACTGTTTTATTTTTAATCATAATTATTTAATTAACACGAATATAAGAAATTGTGGCGGATTATGAATAACAATTTTGTTCAACTCCCAACAAAATTCAAAGTATTACTGAAACCAAGTATATTTCTTTCAGTAACGATACTTATTAATGATTCTATGAAAGATGCTGTTGAAAAGATTCACGAAAAGAAAAGATTTCCTGAGGTACTGTGAGCGTCAAAAGAAAATAAACACTAGCTGTTTACTTCTAAAAACCCTTTTTACTACGATTCTGTTAACTTACAATAAAAATTTATATACCAAAATTTATGACTTTATTTGTGAGCAATCCTATCGTAAAAAATGGTTAAGCAAAAAACCCCACAAATATGGTAAATCCCCTTTAGAGTAAAAATGCCCCGATTTTTACGAGTCAAAAGAAAGTAAACAGCCGGTCCGGTTGTTGTAAATTCCTTTTTAGATTTAGGGGAAGTACTATACTTTTCGTATAAATACTTATAAACCCCTCCCAGGACAACTTTAGAACATTTTAGAAGAAACAGCAAGTGGTTGAACGTCGAAATTAATTATAAATACCAAAAATCATCATGGGAAAACAAACAAGTATAGAAACGCGTAAAATTATATTAAGTTTAAATAAAAAAGGTAAATCCTTACGCGAAATAGCTAAAATAATGGGACGAAATCACTGCACAATAAAAAAAATTTTGGATAAATACGCAAAACATCATACTGTAGCCGATTTACAACGCGTTGGACGACCAAAGCGCCTTACAGAAGCACAGGCTAGAGCAGTGGTAAGAGAAGTGAGGAATAATCCATGCTCAAGTGCGGTTAACATAGCAAACGACATATCGCAGATAGCAAACACAACCATAAGTTCCAGTACCATACGAAGAACACTCCATAGAAGTGGCCTGCATGGAAGAACACCCCGTTAAAAGGCTTACATATCGAAAATAAATAAACAGAAACGTCTTGATTTCGCAAAAAAAATATCAGAACGAAGCTCCAGATTTTTGGAAAAATATATTATTTAGTGATGAAAGTAAATTTGAAATTTTTGGTAAAAGAAAACCACCAAAGATATGGCGGCCAAAAAATGAGGCCTTCAAAGAGAAATTTGTTACCAATACCATCAAACACGGTGGAGGCTCGGTTATGGTCTGGGGCTGTATGGCGGCGTCAGGGGTCGGTAATCTAGTTTTTATTGAATCAATAATGAATAAAATGGACTATTTAACCATTTTAAAGAACAATATTTCCCCGAGTATTAATGAATTGGGCTTATCAGAGAACTGGATCTTCCAACAGGATAACGATCCAAAGCACACTTCCAAAATTGTGAAGGAATGGATGCTATACCGAGTCCCTAAAACCCTTGATCATCCACCGCAGTTCCCAGACCTTAATCCTATAGAACATCTGTGGGATCACCTTGACAGGAAGATCAGAGGAAGGACAATTTCAAATAAAGACGACCTTAAAAAAGCTTTAACTGAAGAATGGATGAAAATCCCTCAAAATATTACAAAAAACTTGGTGGAATCCATGTCAAGGAGATTAAGGGAGGTGTTGAAGGCCAAAGGAGCTCAAACCAAGTATTAAAAGTTAATATTATATTTATTTTTGTACTTAATACCTATTAGTTCCGAATTCTGTTTACTTTCTTTTGACGCGTAAATTCGGTAGATATTTACAATAATCTGAATTATTACGGGTAATGATTTGTTTTTTTTTTCATGTTTCTATTGATTTAAATATAGTATAGATGAGTTGTGAAGACTGCAATAAAACTTTTTGATTTTCGTTATTAACTGCATTTTTATTAACCTTTTAATAGAAAAACAACAGCTGTTTACTTTTTTTTGACGCTCACAGTAGTACTCGGATGAAACGCGCATATTCTTTTGAGCATTTCAACTACGTAAATGTATTGCAAAATATCTACTAATGAATTATTATAACAAGACAAGTCCGTTCGGGGAAGATATGTGATGTTCATACTAGAAATGTGTACAATTTACGGGAATCACGATGCGTGACAAATCGTGAATGAGCATCTATTCTTGTACCACTTACGATCATGAGTAACTGCAGTAAACCCCCTATATAGCGAACATCGATTTAACGAAATGGCCGTTATTGCGAATCAAAATTACGCAACAAATATCTTCAATACATTTTATATGCCATTTTTTTCATTATAACGAAAATTCATGGTAACGAACTACGAGCAATTATTTCATCTCATAAGTATGATTTTAATACAAACTATTATCGTTATTGCGAACACGAATTTTTCTGTTCTCTAGGTAATGCAAGACTAGTTGAGGTATTCCCTGAAGATCTAAGGTGTGATATTCGGGGAATAACTTGTTTGTCTGTAGGTCGATTGTTTATCGACTCGAAGTCGTATTGCAGTTTCAAATGCGCGTGTGTGGTCTTCGAAAGTGTTAAGGTTTAGAAAAAAAGTGTTCGTTCAGTGTTATTTGAAAAAAATGTGTTTGAAAAGGACATCAATTCCTTTAAAAAGGAAATTAGAAATATTGGAGGAAGTTGAAAAAAATGCTATTACAAAAAATAAAATTGCGGAAAAATTTAACATATCAAAATCAACGCTATCAATCAACGCTATCAATCAACGCTTTCAAAGAAACGCCTATCTTGATAAAGATGTTTTTAACATTAATGAAACTGGTGTTTTTTATAATATGCCAAACCGTACTTTGGATTTGAAAGGTAAAAAGTGTTATGGTGGCACTAAAAGCAAAGAAAGAGTAACAGCACATGAGCGTTGTCGGATTCTTGGAATTCAGTAACATCAAACATTATAAAAATTGTTTTAACAAAGCGTGGACAATTGACTCTCAAGAAGAAAATGAGGAAAATCAGTTAACGATGGTAAGCATTCATCGATAATTAGTTCTTAGTAACTTTTTACTTTACATGCTTTTATTGTCTGCATTGTAGGCTGAATTTACTGATGTAGAATGGGAAAATTATCAACAAGTTAGTTTTGATGAATACTGCACTGCGCATTCGTGAATGCAGGCCAAGAATGGAAAAAAATTAAGAAAGCGATGAAGGTGATGAAGAAGAAGTGGTAAATGTAACACCCCCTACAAGAGCTGAAGTTTTAGCGGCTCTCTATACTATACAAAGGTAACCCACATCTGATTTGTTAACGAATTCATTATTTATATCACAATTTAAAGGTTTGCTGATACAGAAGAGAACATTTCTGAAGGTTTCGCGAATTCTTTGATAAAATTACTGAAGAATGTTTAAGATGAACAAAACCCATTTTAAAGCAAAGCGGCATAAATGATTACTTAAAAAAATAATATTAATTACAATATGAATAAAATACAAATAAACTTATTACATAGTCGATTTTAATATGTTTCTAAATACCCCAAGATCCTATTCATTATTGAGGCGGTGAGTGTAGTACAGCGAAATTGCAAACATCTCATTATAGCGAACGGCTTGCATTCCCCCCTGCGTGTTCGCTATATCGAGGGTTTACTGTATGGACTAATTTTGTCCTCCAAAAGAGTTTTTTCCTTACAAATATTGACAACACTATTAGACAATTCTTCTGTTAATTATCTCCCAAAATAAAGTTGAGTAAGTCAGTTCTTTTACATTCCAAGTAAAACATGAAGTTTTCTTTTGACCTAACAATTATTTCTAGAAAGAATGTTACGTTTGGAGTCGGAAGTCACACGGGAAGTATTCCAAAACGGGGAATTCGCGTGTAGTCTCGGAAGAGTCTCGAATCTGATGCCGAGGAGTTTACAATGGAGCTCGAGAAGAAATGAGTAAAGTCCCTAGCCAGATCAATGGAACTTTAGGGAGACGAAAAAGAAGATTGCAGATTCGGAAGAGCGAGATTCATCTACTATGAGACTAGAGATATGCACTTCACGTGATTCCTGTATATTATTTACGTGAGTGGTGTGCGTGAATCGTAATAAGCTGATGATTTTATCTTAACGTATCAAAGCTGGTTGAGGTGGGTTGGTTTAGGTTGGCATCTATATGAGGGATGAACAAAAATACGAAGTGAAGTTAAATTTATCCATTATACCAGTGTAATAATGTTAAAATAATAAAAAAATAAAAAGGATTGTTGTAGTACATTAACTGGTTTTATTATTAAATTTATAGTCTGACTAGTTTCGCTATTTATAGCATCTTCAGAGACTCTACAAGAAAATAATATCTATAGTAAATAATAAATCTATTGAAATTAAATCTTAATTAACAATGAAAAAATGATTTTATATTTAGATAAACTTACATGTCAAAGGTATATTTGAAAATAACATTAATGTGTAAACTTCATTGAAACTTCTTAATTCATTTGTATTTCTTGTAAATAGATCCGAATAGACCTAGTTCCGAATTATATGTATGTTTATATGTAAATTTTGATAAACTTCTATTTATAAAAAATTAAATAGTAACTGGACAACACGTTAAAAGTTAAAATTGTAATGGCGATACACGCTGTTATAAATGAGGAGCTCGCGTACAAAACCGGTTATATCCACATTTTGACGAAATTTATATGACATATGAATTCGCAAGCGACATATGGCGTCTACCGCTTGGTAAATTCAATTACAGGAAGAAGCGGATATATCACACTCTAATAACTAGTTAAAAATATGCATTGCTTATCTTTAAAGGCAAACTATGAAAAGTTTTTCGCATTTTTTGACACTTTTTTAAAAATAGATATATCCGGTTTTGCACGCGAGCTCCTCAAATGTGAAAATGAAGAGTATGTAAGGATATGTATTCAATATGTATGAAGGGTGGCTTCATACATATTGAATTTGGACTTTCTATCTTTAAATTCAGATATCAGAAAAGCCAATACTACAACTGATGATACACCCTATATATTGTTTAAGTGTGGAAAGCTTCGTAGAGAAAGAACTATTTGTGAACGGAAATGCTTTCGACAAATGGGTTACTCATTTATGGTCACGACCATAAATATTCACATGAATCCCACAACACTAATTGAACATTTCTTAAGCTATGCTAAATAACATAATTTGTTTTAAAAAAAGATTCAAAACAAAGTTTTAACTAGCGGACCAGCTCATCGTGTGTACGTTAAATACAATCGCACACGTTAACTAATGACGACGTGATTCATCAGATTTATTGCATTACTTGACATGGGCAATTGTATTTAACGAATACATGACCAGCCAGACGGCTTGTTGGGATGTTGCGTTTACGCACCTTTGGCAATAAATGGGTTAAACAGAGAGAACATCATTAATGTAACGTTAGAATTAGAAAATTTGTATTAAGAAAAATATGTTTTTAAAGATATGATAATGGAGATTATGCAGTTTAAAGAAAGCCATGAAAGCCTCTTACAATTAAAGAGATAGAATGAGACTTTTCAAAATAGATGAAAAATGTATATTCCCAAAGTAATGCTCTGATGGGTGGTGGTTCTATTCAATTCTGTTCAATTTGGTCCACTTTGCGTTTTTTTTCAAAAACTATTTAACGAAAAAATTTGAAATTTGAACTGATGAGAAGACGATGTGTTCTTAATGTGGGGTATACTTTATTTTATCGCTGTAGTAGGATAGAAGTATTGAGAAAACGACCAGGTATCTTTCAATGTGGTTTTAACCAAAATGTATCAAATAATGACGTCTGAATGATTCCGTAAACAGTTTTTCCAAATTAGGTCTTTCTAATTTTTTAAGAGCCATTTAATCAAAATTTAATGAAATTATAAATTAAAGAAAAACGGAAATAAGCTATGTGGGGAGAGGGAGGTTCCGGCCAATCCGAACACTGTTGAAAACATAGTGCTGGCGTGCGCTACAAACGGCACACAGCGTCTTTCCGTATATCCATCTATGTATTTATTTATCATGAATAGATAAAATATTTTATTAAAAATTCATCCTTGTTTTTGTCTATGTTTCATTCTTATATATAAGTTATAAATAATGTCACTTAATAATCACTTTCATTTTTGTTATAAAGTTTTATTATCAACGTTTAAACAAAATTAAAAATTTTGAAGAAAGTAGTTTCACTTTACTTTGTTTAAATTTATTGGATTATTTATGTCTTAATACAAAAATGAAACATACTTATTGAGTTTGTAATAAAATAAGTTTGTCTAAAATTTTAAATAACATTTTATCTATCTACGTAGACGAAAAAACGCCACGTCCCATCTGAAGCGCACGTCAGCACTATCTTTTCAATTCCTTTCAGATTGACTGGAACCCCACTCCCCCCGCATGACTTATTTCTGTTTCTTGTTAATTTATAATTCCATTAAATCACTTATAAAAATTACGGAAACATAATTTTAAATTTTTTTACCACAATTTTTTTCATTGAGTAGGTGGTTAGAAGTATATCGATCTCTAAATTGAGGGGCCTAGGCAGTGTAAGATAAAGTATTTTTTAAGATGAACACGAAATCAGCAATTTTGAAAACTCTCACGCTTCCAGATCTTTTAAAAGACTTAGTACCTTATCCAAGATATTTAAGGAAAAAACTCGTCGCAAATCGCCTAGACCGCATACGAGTGAGGCGTTGAATTTTAAATAGTAATATGAAATCGTCTATTTTGAAAGTTGTAGCACTTTCCCGCAAACGGCCTCGACGGAGTGGGATAAAGAATCTTTTAAAAGAATTAGTATTTTATCTAAGATATTTTAGTATCTCATCCAAGATATTTAAGAAACGAATTGGTCGCAAATCACCGAGATCGCATACGAGTTAGGCGCTGAATTTGAGATACTAATACAAAATCGTCTATTTTGGTAGATGTAGCGCCTCGCTCGGAAACGACCTCGGCAGAGTGAGATAAAGAATCTTTTAAAAGACTTAGTATCATATCCAAGATATTTTAGTATCTCATCCAAGATATTTAAGAAACGAATTCGTCGCAAATCGTTGAGATCGCATTCAAGTGAGCCGCTGCATTTGAGATAGTAATACGACATCGTCTATTTTGGAAAATGTAGCGCCTCGCCCGGAAACGACCTCGGAGGAGTGAGATAAAGAATCTTTTAAAAGA
This sequence comes from Onthophagus sagittarius, assembly GCA_036711965.1. NCBI lineage: Eukaryota > Metazoa > Arthropoda > Insecta > Coleoptera > Scarabaeidae > Onthophagus > Onthophagus sagittarius. The sequence continues at coordinate 24,885,423 of JASERS010000005.1, forward strand.
CTTAGTATCTTATCCAAGATATTTTAGTATCTCATCCAAGATATTTAAGAAACGAATTCGTCGCAAATCATTGAGATCGCATACGAGTGAGGCGCTGCATTTGAGATAGTAATACGACGTCGTCTATTTTGGAAAATGTAGCGCCTCGCCCGGAAAAGACCTCGGCGGAGTGGGATGTGGAATCTTTTAAAAGACTTAGTATCTTATCCAAGATATTTTAGTATCTTATCCAAGATATTTTAGTATCTCACCCAAAATATTTAAGAAACGAATTCGTCGCAAATCACTGAGATCGCATACGAGTGAGGCACTGAATTTGAGATAGTAATACGAAATTGTCTATTTTGGAAAATGTAGCGCCTCGCCCGGAAACGACCTCGGCGGAGTGAGATAAAGAATCTTTTAAAAGACTTAGTACCTTATGCAAGATATTTTAGTATCTCATCCAAGATATTTAAGAAACGAATTCGTCGCAAATCACTGAGATCGCATACGAGTGAAGTGCTGAATTTGAGATAGTAATACGAAATCGTCTATTTTGGAAAATGTAGCGCCTCGCCCGGAAACGACCTCGGCCGAGTGAGATAAAGAATCTTTTAAAAGACTTAGTATCTTATCCAAGATATTTTAGTATCTCATCCAAGATATTTAAGAAACGAATTAGTCGCAAATCACCGAGATCGCATACGAGTGAGGCGCTGAATTTGAGATACTAATACGAAATCGTCTATTTTGGTAGATGTAGCGTCTCGCTCGGAAAAGACCTCGGCAGAGTGAGATAAAGAATCTTTTAAAAGACTTAGTATCTTATCCAAGATATTTTAGTATCTCATCCAAGATATTTAAGAAACGAATTCGTCGCAAATCACTGAGATCGCATACGAGTGAGGCGCTGAATTTGAGATAGTAATACGAAATCGTCTATTTTGGAAGATGTAGCGCCTCGCCCGGAAACGACCACGGCGGAGTGAGATAAAGAATCTTTTAAAAGAATTAGTATCTTATCCAAGATATTTTAGTATCTCATCCAAGATATTTAAGAAACGAATTGGCCGCAAATCACCGAGATCGCATACGAGTGAGGCGCTGAATTTGAGATACTAATACGAAATCGTCTATTTTGGTAGATGTAGCGTCTCGCTCGGAAAAGACCTCGGCAGAGTGAGATAAAGAATCTTTTAAAAGACTTAGTATCTTATCCAAGATATTTTAGTATCTCATCCAAGATATTTAAGAAACGAATTCGTCCGAAATCACTGAGATCGCATACGAGTGAGGCGCTGCATTTGAGATAGTAATACGACATCGTCTATTTTGGAAAATGTAGCGCCTCGCCCGGAAACCACCTCGGCGGAGTGAGATAAAGAATCTTTTAAAAGACTTAGTATCTTATCCAAGATATTTTAGTATCTAATCCAAGATATTTAAGAAATGAATTCGTCGCAAATCACTGAGATCGCATACGAGTGAGGCGCTGAATTTGAGATAGTAATACGAAATCGTCTATTTTGGAAGATGTAGCGCCTCGCCCGGAAACGACCTCGGCGGAGTGAGATAAAGAATCTTTTAAAAGACTTAGTATCTTATCCAAGATATTTTAGTATCTCATCCAAGATATTTAAGAAACGAATTAGTCGCAAATCACCGAGATCGCATACGAGTGAGGCGCTGAATTTGAGATACTAATACGAAATCGTCTATTTTGGTAGATGTAGCGTCTCGCTCGGAAAAGACCTCGGCAGAGTGAGATAAAGAATCTTTTAAAAGACTTAGTATCTTATCCAAGATATTTTAGTATCTCATCCAAGATATTTAAGAAACGAATTCGTCGCAAATCACTGAGATCGCATACGAGTGAGGCGCTGAATTTGAGATAGTAATACGAAATCGTCTATTTTGGAAGATGTAGCGCCTCGCCCGGAAACGACCACGGCGGAGTGAGATAAAGAATCTTTTAAAAGAATTAGTATCTTATCCAAGATATTTTAGTATCTCATCCAAGATATTTAAGAAACGAATTGGCCGCAAATCACCGAGATCGCATACGAGTGAGGCGCTGAATTTGAGATACTAATACGAAATCGTCTATTTTGGTAGATGTAGCGTCTCGCTCGGAAAAGACCTCGGCAGAGTGAGATAAAGAATCTTTTAAAAGACTTAGTATCTTATCCAAGATATTTTAGTATCTCATCCAAGATATTTAAGAAACGAATTCGTCCGAAATCACTGAGATCGCATACGAGTGAGGCGCTGCATTTGAGATAGTAATACGACATCGTCTATTTTGGAAAATGTAGCGCCTCGCCCGGAAACCACCTCGGCGGAGTGAGATAAAGAATCTTTTAAAAGACTTAGTATCTTATCCAAGATATTTTAGTATCTAATCCAAGATATTTAAGAAATGAATTCGTCGCAAATCACTGAGATCGCATACGAGTGAGGCGCTGAATTTGAGATAGTAATACGAAATCGTCTATTTTGGAAGATGTAGCGCCTCGCCCGGAAACGACCTCGGCGGAGTGAGATAAAGAATCTTTTAAAAGACTTAGTATCTTATCCAAGATATTTTAGTATCTCATCCAAGATATTTAAGAAACGAATTGGTCGCAAATCACCGAGATCGCATACGAGTGAGGCGCTGAATTTGAGATACTAATACGAAATCGACTGTTTTGGTAGATGTAGCGTCTCGCTCGGAAAAGACCTCGGCAGAGTGAGATAAAGAATCTTTTAAAAGACTTAGTATCTTAACCAAGATATTTTAGTATCTCATCCAAGATATTTAAGAAACGAATTCGTCCGAAATCACTGAGATCGCATACGAGTGAGGCGCTGCATTTGAGATAGTAATACGACATCGTCTATTTTGGAAAATGTAGCGCCTCGCCCGGAAACAACCTCGGCGGAGTGAGATAAAGAATCTTTTAAAAGACTTAGTATCTTATCCAAGATATTCTAGTATATCATCCAAGATATTTAAGAAACAAATTGGTCGCAAATCACGGAGATCGTATACGAGTGAGACGCTGAATTTGAGATAGTAATTTGAAATCGTCTATTTTGGAAGATGTAGCGCCTCGCCCGGAAACGACGTCGGCGGAGTGAGATAAAGAATCTTTTAAAAGACTTAGTATCTTATACAAGATATTTTAGTATCTCATCCAAGATATTTAAGAAACGAATTCGTCGCAGATCACCGAGATCGCATACGAGTGAGGCGCTGAATTTGAGATACCAATACGAAATCGTCTATTTTGGTAGATGTAGCGCCTCGCCCGGAAACGACCTCGGCGGAGTGAGATAAAGAATCTTTTAAAAGACTTATTATCTTATCCAAGATATTTTAGTATCTCATCCAAAATATTTAAGAAATTAATTCGTCGCAAATCACCGAGATCGTATACGAGTGAGACGCTGAATTTCAGATAGTAATTCGAAATCGTCTATTTTGAAAGATATAGCGCGTCGTCTGCAAATGACCTCGATGAAGTGGGATAAAAGATCTTGAAACGACTTTGTATTTTATCCAAGATATTTAACGAATCAATTCACGAAGATCGCATGCGGACGAGTCGCTGAATTTGAGATAGTAAACGAAATCGTCTATTTTGGAAGATGTAGCGCCTCACTGATGAAGTACCGTTTTTTAGTTTGCGTTTTTCTTCGTTTCAAACGCAAAATCCTTACCGAAACCAAGAACCGGTACAGATCGGACTATATCGATTCGGCCGATTACTGCCCAGCATTCCGATAATAGTCTCTGTTTGCGTTAGCTTCAAGTTTTAATGTTTTCAATCACTTCTATGCATACAATTTCTTTGGGTGTACTCTTTAATTTAATTAAATCTGATTTAGTTGTCTTAAATGAGACTCAGCTTAACCCAAAAAATTCCGATAATAGTCTCGGTTTGCGTTAGCTTCAAGTTTTAATGTTTTCAATCACTTCTATGCATACAATTTCTTTGGGTGTACTCTTTAATTTAATTAAATCTGATTTAGTTGTCTTAAATGAAACTCAGCTTAACCCAACACTTTCTAGTTCAATATCTAATGATGATTCTACTCTTACGTTAGTATTAATTCTAGTCATCAAATATTTTTATTAAATTTACTTACTTGTAACAAATCGTGCGTAGCAGCCTCAATAAAATCAACATCATCCTTTTGGTCCCGACACAAAGCCATATTTGCAAAAGTATTTAATAAATAATACGATTCGGAATCCTCTAAATTATTTAATTTCTCTTCGAATTGAACCCGAACGGAAAAATCCCACAATTTCTCACTAAAATCGGTGTTATCGATCGGATCTAAAATCGTTTGGGCCAAACTGTCGGAATCGTGCAGGAAATAAAAAATCTTCCACAAACACCGTCTCGATATTAAATCGTAAGGCACGACGGCTAAAAATTGCCAAGCCCCCATTTTTTTCGACGAATACAAACAGTAAGTGGCCCGTAAAAAGAATGCGTCATACTCGACTTGGAGGCGTTTCATCATAGCTGCATCGTTTAAATTAGTTTCTGATTGGAATATTTCCCAGATATCGGTGGCGTATTGGACTATATGCCGGATTAATCTGCACAACCTCTTAGCGAATTGATTATAACGGGATTGTTCGTAAGTAAACAATCCCTCTTGAATCACTTTCAATAATAACGTAGAAAAAGCGAAAAATCTCAAAATATGATGCTCCGTTAATTGGGTCGAATCGAAATAATCCTTCCCATCCGTTCTCACAACACACAGCAACATCCTAAACACATCATCCAAAGGTAATTGATTAAACATCGCAACCAAATCATTTTCGCGTAGCGACATCCCCGATGACTCCTCGTCTTCCTCCCCGTCGGAATCAACCATAACCCAAAGCGCCTCTATTGGGGCGTCTTTACTTTGCATTAATTCCTCGAGGAATTTATCCCGTTTTTCAATAGGTTTTAATAAAAGCGATAAAACCGTAACGACATGATTTATCTCGTAGCTTGAAAACGGCGAAGAAGTCGTCGGATTTAACGGAAGTTGAATAAATTGCGTCGACCAGCTCCCCACGCCCGGAGGACATCTCAAAATATGATTCAAAATGAAAATGTGATCTTGATAATTGGCCACTCTCAAAAGAACCGCGATTAAATTGTTTAACCAGGTGCGGGTGTCTTTAATAAATTCCGGGTCTCTTATTAGATGCCTTTGAAATATGAATAAGATTGAGATGCATAAGCGTAATTCTTGAAGGTCTGATAAGAGATGCCTCGGGGTTTCTTCTAATGTTAACGAAACGGGGTTTTGTTTTGTTATTCCGGATAATTTGATGCATTTGTTTGATAACGTTTGTAAATATAATTCGATCTGTAAAATAGAATTAAATTAAATTTGTTTGTCTAATCTATTGTCTGTAAACGTGGGTGTTTCCTGTTGGAACTAAAACTGTTTAGGTAAATATCTTTTTTAAGAAATGATATATGAAATGAATGGATAAGGTTTCAATTCTCATTTTTTTCTTATAATGATCTTCGGTATGATTTTTTATAATGATAGTGTGAAAAGTGAATGTGGATATTTTTAATACAAGATAATGAAGTGACTTTTGCATGTCTTTTTTATTTATAAATTTTTAAATGTCACGTGTTTACAAATGTATTATGCATTGTAAATTTGTATTTAAGTATTAAATGAATTGATAAAACTGTTTCAAATGGTGGTTTTAAATCAGCAATATTAATATATCGAGTAGCTAATCGATAACAATTACAAAGAAGCTTTTCCTGTGTTTTGGGTGAGGTAACTCAAAATCTTGAATGACCTCATTTCTCAGTTGCGATTTGAAACAGTTTTCAGACGACTTAAAATGCTTTCCGCAGATTTGAAATACTTCCAGTAGACTTGATATTGCTTCCAGAAAACTTGAAATCCTTCCAGAAGACTAAAAATATTACCAAATGACTTGATACTATTTTCAAAAGACTTCTACAAAACTTGAAATGCTTCTGCAATACTTGATATTGCTTCCAGAAGACCTGATACCACCTCCAGAAGACTTAAAATACTTTTTAGACGACTTGAAATGCTTCCCGCAGATTTGAAATACTTCCAGAAGGCGTGATATTGCTTCCAGAAGAATTGATACCACTTCCAAAAGACTTGATACTGCTTCCAGAAGACTTGAAATACTTCCAGAAGACTTGATATTGCTTCCAGAAGACTTGATATTGCTTCCAGAACACTTAATATTGCTTCCAGAAGACTTGATACTGCTTCCAGAAGACTTGAAACTCTTTCCAAAAGACTTGATACTGCTTCCAGAAACCTTGAAATAATCCAGAAAATTTGATATTGCTTCCATAAGGCTTGATACTACCTCCAGAAGACTTGAAATACTGCCAGAAGACTTGATATTGCTTCCAGAAGATTTGATATTGCTTCCAGAAGACTTGATATTGCTTCCAGAAGCCTTGATATTGCTTCCAGAAGACTTGATACTGCTTCCAGAAACCTTGAAATACTCCAGAAAATTTGATATTGCTTCCATAAGGCTTGATACTACCTCCAGAAGACTTAAAATACTTTTCAGACGACTTGAAATGCTTCCCGCATATTTGAAATACATCCAGAAGACTTGAACGGCTTCTGCAAGACTTGAAATACTTTCAGACAGCTCGAAATGTTCCCAGAGGACTTGAAACGCTTTTACAAAACTTGAAATGCTTCTGCAGTACTTGATATTACTTCTAGAAGATCTGATACTACCTTTAAAAGACTTGAAATGCTGCCAGAAGACTTAAAATACTTTTTGGACGACTTGAAATGGTTCTCGCAGATTTGAAATAATTCTAGAAGACTTGATACTACTTCCAAAAGACTTGATCCCGCTTCCAGAAGACTTAAAAGGCTTCCAAAAGACATGAAATACTTCTAGATAATTTGATATTGCTTTCAGAAGGCCTAATATTGCTTCCAGAAGACTTAAAATACTTCCAAATGACTTGATATTGTTTCCAAAAGACTTGATATTACTTCCAGAAGACTTGAACGGCTTCTGGAAGACTTGAAATACTTTCAGACAGCTTGAAATGTTTCCAAAAGACTTGAAACGCTTCTACAAAACTTGAAGTGCTTCTGTAATATTTGATATTAATTCCAGAAGACCTGATACCACCTCCAAGACTTGAAAGCCTGCCAGAAGACTTGAAATACTTTTCAGACGACTTGAAATGCTTTCCTCAGATTTTAAACACTTCCAGTAAACTTGATATTGCTTCCAAAAGACTTGAAATCCCTCTAGAAGACTTAAAATATTTTGCAAATGACTTGATATTGTTTTCAAAAGACTTAATATTACTTTTAAAAGACTTGAATGCTTCTGTAATATTTGATATTGCTTCTAGAAGACTTGATACTACCTCCAGAAGATTTGAAACGCTGCCAGAAGACTTGAAATACTTTTCAGACGACTTGAAACGCTAGCCACAGATTTGAAATACTTCCAAAAAACTTGATATTATTTCCAGAAGAGTTAATACTACTTCCAAAAGATTTGAGAGGCTTCCAGAAGACTTGAAATCCTCCCAGAAGACTTAAAATACTTCCAAATGACTTGATATTATTTTCAGAAGACTTAATTTTATTCGACGAGACTTCCTTCCTTTCAACATTAGTGGAAGACTTGAAATGCTTTCAGACGACTTGAACTGCTTCCAGAAGACTTGATATTACTTCCAAAAGATTTGATACTGCTTCCAGAAAACTTAAAAGGTTTCCAGAAGCCTTGAAATACTTCTAGAAAATTTGATATTGCTTCCAGAAGACTTGATATTACCTCCAAAAGGCTTCAAAGGCTGCCAGAAGACTTGAAATACTTTTCAGACGACCTGAAATGCTTCCCGCAGATTTGAAATATTTCCAGTCTTGATATTGCTTCCAAAAAACTTAAAATACTTCCAAAAGACTAAATAGTGTTTTCAGAAGACTTGATATTACTTCCAGAAGACTTGAAATGCTTCTAGAAGACTTGAAATACTTTTAGACGACTTGAATGTTTCCAGAAGGCTTGAAACACTTTTACAAGACAAAATGCTTCTTGATAATTTTTCATTTGAACAAGAATGGGAAAACAATCCTAAGAATAAGCAAAAAACATTTTTTGCTCTGTACAGTTCTGTTAAGTAAAAATGAAACCAAAACTGGTAAAAGTAGTTACTCGTATTTCAGAAAAAGGTGTTATTTTCAACAAATCAGGATGTATTATTAATTAACAAATCGGGCAAAGTAATAGCAACCGGTAGAGAAAAAGGAGGAATTTACCAGTTAAATACCAAAGAAGTAAATAAAGAATCTGCTATGATTGCGAGTGGTTTGGGAAATATTTGACATCAACGCCTAGGACATTTAGGCAGAAAAGGAATGCAACTGTTAATGAAAGGTCTCGCCAATGAATTGGATGGGATGAAAATAACAGAAGATATATGCATTGCGTGTATTAAAGGGAAACAAGCGAGACTTCCTTTCAACATTAGTGGAAAACGTTCAGAATGCACACTGATCTTAATCCATTCCGATTTATGTGGAAGAAACCTCAATTGGCGGAAAAAAATATTTCCTAACTCTAATAGATGATCATTCAAGACAGGTGTTTATTTTCTAAAGAGCAATTACGAAGTTAAAGAAGTATTTTTGGAATTCAAAGCTATGGTAGAGAATCAAACCAACAAGAAAATAAAAGTTTTTCGCAGTGATAACGATAAAGAATATATAAACTATGATTTAAGAAATTTGTTGCAGAAGGGTGGTATCCGACATCAAACTACAGTACCATACAGCTCTTAACAAAACCAACTACACCATTGTAGAACGAGCCAGGTCAAAAACAGCAGCAGTCAGTTTTCGACACCGACATCCAGAAAATTCGGATCAGCAATTACCGTCCCAGTTGACGTTCCCACAAGAAAATATAGAAGAGGATGGACAAGATGAAGTCAAAGTAAGTGAAAAATAAGTGAAAACATAGAAGAAAGAAATATTAAGTGAAGTATCAAAAGATGACTCAGAGGACCAGGCATAAGTCGAAATAAAGTTCGAAAGTGTAGTAGACAACCTAAACGAAATATTATGGAGGATTTTGTTACATATTTGTCATTAGGGCAAACTGATGAACCCAGTACCGTTAAAGAAGCACTAAAAGGACCATATGAAACAGTTGCGAATAAGAATAAAAAAAGGCTTGAGATATTTCCAGAAGTCTTGAAATTCTTCCAGAAAACTTGATACTGCTTGTTATACTGCTAGCAGAAACACTTCTATATAGCAAAAAATAAGATACTGTTTTAAAATATTAAATACAATTGGACAAAATACAAAACCTTGACGAAAGTACTCCAAAAACTATTAATTAAAGACTAAATACTGCTGATAGACATTTTTTTTTGATTTTGCGTTCAAAATACCAAATACAGTTGGAAAAACTGAGTTTCTTCATTTGTATAAAAAAAATTTTATGCAAAAATATATTTTATGATCAATATATCGAATTGAAGATTTCTAGTATTAGTATGAATTATTTAAAAGTATTAATTGACTAAAAAAATGTCTAAACCTGAAAAACCCACCTTTACAAACTTAAAGTATAAAAACAGCTGTAGCTTATAAATAGCAGTCGAATGAGAATATAAAACATGAATTTCATTGCTCATCTGCCTAATTTTGCTTAAAACCCTGGATAAATTTTGAAAACTGCTTCTATAGAAAGTAGCTTTATTAAAAGTATGAGTAGCTTGAACAAAAACACTTCATTACTTCGAGAAGACAAGAACGGCTTCTGGAAGGCTTGCAATACTTTCAGACAGCTTGGAATCTTTCCAGAAGACTTGAAACGCTTCTACAAAACTTGAAGTGCTTCTGTAATACTTGATTGCTTCCAGAAGACCCGATACCACCTCCAGAAGACTTGAAATACTTTTTAGACGACTTGAATTGCTTCCCGCAGATTTGAAATACTTCCAGAAGGCTTGATACTACTTCTAAAAGATTTTATACTACTTCCAGAAGACTTGAAATACTCCAGAAAATTTGATATTGTTTCTAGATGGCTTGATACTACCTCCAGAAGACTTGAAAGGCTGCCAGAAGAGTTGAAATACTTTTCAGACGACTTCAAACGAATTAAAGACTAAATACTGCTTATAGCAGACACTTTTGTTGCAAAAGGCAAGAAACTGTTAATAAAATTTGATTTTGCTGTCAAAATACCAAATACATTTGCAAAAATATAAAATTTCTTGAAAAGTTATGATTTTTTAGTTATTAACTGAGTTCCTTTATTTGTATAAAAAAAATGTAGGCAAAAATAAATTTTACTGACTTGATATTGCTTCCAGAAGACTTGATATTGCTTCCAGAAGACTTGATACTGCATCTAGAAAACTTGATACTCTTTCCAAAAGACTTGATACTGCTTCTAGAAACCTTGAAATACTCCAAAAAATTTGATATTGCTTCCAGAAGACTTGAAAGGCTGCCAGAAGACTTGAAATACTGAACGAATTAAAGACTAAATACTGCTTACAGCAGACATTTTTGTTGCAAAAGGCAAGAAACTGTTAACAAAATTTGATTTTGCTGTCAAAATACCCAATATATTTGCAAAAATACAAAATTTCTTGAAAAGTTATGATTTTTTTAGTTATTAACTGAGTTCCTTTATTTGTATAAAAAAAATGTAGGCAAAAATAAATTTTACTGACTTGATATTGCTTCCAGAAGACTTGATACTGTTTCCAAAAGCCTTGATACTGCTTATAGAAACCTTAAAATACTCCATAAAATTTGATATTGCTTGTAGAGGGCTTGATATTGCCTCCAGAAGACTTGAAATACTTTTCAGACGATTTGAAATGAATTAAAGACTAAATACTGCTGACAGAAGGCATTTTTATTGCAAAATACAAGAAACTGTTAATAAAATTTGATTTTACTATCAAAATACCAAATACATTTGCAAAAATACAAACTGTCTTGAAAAGTTATGATTTTTTTAGTTATTAACTGAGTTCCTTCATTTGTATAAAAAAATGTAGGCAAAAATAAATTTTACTGACTTGATATTGCTTCCAGAAGACTTGATACTGTTTCCAAAAGACTTGATACTGCTTCCAGAAACCTTAAAATACTCCAGAAAATTTGATATTGCTTCTAGAAAACTTGATACTACCTCCAGAAGACTTGAAAGGCTGCCAGAAGACTTGAAATACTTTTCAGACGACTTCAAACGAATTAAAGACTAAATACTGCTTATAGCAGACATTTTTGTTGCAAAAGGCAAGAAACTGTTAATAAAATTTGATTTTGCTGTCAAAATACCAAATACATTTGCAAAAATACAAAATTTCTTGAAAAGTTATGATTTTTTTAGTTATTAACTGAGTTCCTTTATTTGTATAAAAAAAATGTAGGCAAAAATAAATTTTACTGACTTGATATTGCTTCCAGAAGACTTGATATTGCTTCCAGAAGACTTGATATTGCATCTAGAAAACTTGATACTCTTTCCAAAAGACTTGATACTGCTTCTAGAAACCTTGAAATACTCCAAAAAATTTGATATTGCTTCCAGAAGACTTGAAAGGCTGCCAGAAGACTTGAAATACTGAACGAATTAAAGACTAAATACTGCTTACAGCAGACATTTTTGTTGCAAAAGGCAAGAAACTGTTAACAAAATTTGATTTTGCTGTCAAAATACCCAATATATTTGCAAAAATACAAAATTTCTTGAAAAGTTATGATTTTTTTAGTTATTAACTGAGTTCCTTTATTTGTATAAAAAAAATGTAGGCAAAAATAAATTTTACTGACTTGATATTGCTTCCGGAAGACTTGATATTGCTTCCAGAAGACTTGATACTGCTTCCAGAAGACTTGCTACTGCTTTCAGAAGACTTGATACTGTTTTCAAAAGACTTGATACTACTTCCAGAAACTTTGAAATACTCCAGAAAATTTGATATTGCTTCTAGAAGGCTTGATACTACCTCCAGAAGACTTGAAAGGCTGCCAGAAGACTTAAAATACTAAACGAATTAAAGACTAAATACTGCTTATAGCAGACATTTTTGTTGCAAAAGGCAAGAAACTGTTAATAAAATTTAATTTTGCTGTCAAACTACCAAATACATTTGCAAAAATACAAAATTTCTTGAAAAGTTATGATTTGTTTAGTTATTAACAGAGTTCCTTCATTTGTATAAAAAAAAATGTAGGCAAAAATAAATTTTAATGACTTGATATTGCTTCCAGAAGACTTAACACTGTTTCCAAAAGCCTTGATACTGCTTACAGAAACCTTAAAATACTCCAAAAAATTTGATATTGCTTGTAGAGGGCTTGATATTGCCTCCAGAAGACTTGAAATACTTTTCAGACGATTTGAAATGAATTAAAGATTAAATACTGCTGACAGAAGGCATTTTTATTGCAAAATGCAAGAAACTGTTAATAAAATTTGATTTTACTGTCAAAATACCAAATACATTTGCAAAAATACAAAATTTTTTGAAAAGTTATGATTTTTTTAGTTATTAACTGAGTTCCTTTATTTGTATAAAAAAAATGTAGGCAAAAATAAATTTTACTGACTTGATATTGCTTCCAGAAGACTTGATACTGCATCTAGAAAACTTGATACTCTTTCCAAAAGACTTGATACTGCTTCTAGAAACCTTGAAATACTCCAAAAAATTTGATATTGCTTCCAGAAGACTTGAAAGGCTGCCAGAAGACTTAAAATACTGAACGAATTAAAGACTAAATACTGCTTACAGCAGACATTTTTGTTGCAAAAGGCAAGAAACTGTTAATAAAATTTAATTTTGCTGTCAAAATACCCAATATATTTGCAAAAATACAAAATTTCTTGAAAAGTTATGATTTTTTTAGTTATTAACTGAGTTCCTTTATTTGTATAAAAAAAATGTAGGCAAAAATAAATTTTACTGACTTGATATTGCTTCCGGAAGACTTGATATTGCTTCCAGAAGACTTGATACTGCTTCCAGAAGACTTGATACTGCTTTCAGAAGACTTGATACTGTTTTCAAAAGACTTGATACTACTTCCAGAAACCTTGAAATACTCCAGAAAATTTGATATTGCTTCTAGAAAACTTGATACTACCTCCAGAAGACTTGAAATACTTTTCAGACGACTTCAAACGAATTAAAGACTAAATACTGCTTATAGCAGAAATTTTTGTTGCAAAAGGCAAGAAACTGTTAATAAAATTTAATTTTGCTGTCAAAATACCAAATACATTTGCAAAAATACAAAATTTCTTGAAAAGTTATGATTTTTTTAGTTATTAACTGAGTTCCTTCATTTGTATAAAAAAATGTTGGCAAAAATAAATTTTATGATCAATATATCAAATTGAAGATTTCAAGTATTATCATGAAACATTTCAAAGTATTATTTGATTTAAAAAATGCCCAAACCTGAAAACCCCACCTTTACAAATTTAAAGTATAAAAAACCGTTTCAAACAAAAAGTTAATACCTGTAGCTTATAAATAGCAGCCGAATAAGAGTATAAAACATGAATTTCATTGCTCATCTGCCTAATTTTGCTTAAAACCCTTGATAAATTTTGAAAACTGCTTCTATGGAAAGTAGCTTTATTAAAAGTATGAGTAGCTTGTACAACAACCCCATCTTGACACTCCCCTTGACCTTTCACAACCGAAGAATTCATCGACCATAATTGTGATTGCAACTCGACATAATTTCGCTTAGTTTGTTCGATTTCTAAGTTATTTGAGGCGTGCTTATTTCTGCATTGAGCGTATAAAGTTAACAATTCGTGTAGGGGGTGCTGACGGACGTTGTTTCCTCTTAATTCGTGCTCAATAAAGTTTTTAGTAAACTGCTCAATCATTTCAAGCTCTGAATTAGAATATAAAGCGGAAAGTTGCGATTCCGTGTAAGGTCTGATTATTTCTTCGGTGGATTTAATCTCGTTCGTACAGCGAATGGCCGGGGTTTGATTCAAATTTCTTTCAGTACAAAAACTATTTATATGCTCGATGGTTTGCATTATTTCCCGATTTTTTTGCATTATCCTCTCGAAATTTATCGCTCCAATTTCCTTGGGCTTATCAATTTTCAATTCCTTATCTCCAACCGATAAATCAACACCAATATTATCCCCCTTTGTCTCTTTGTTCTCATTAATTTCTACGCAGTTTGATTTAATTTCATCCTTCCTTTCGACTTCTTCGTTATTTTCGAAATTCCCGCTGCTTTCCCCCACCGCTTTACTTTCATTTTGACGTTTCTTTTTCTAGATTTGACAATCAAAATATAACCTCAAAATTGAAGAAAAAAACGATTAATTCTTACCTGTTTAGACTTTGGACGTTCTAAAACGGCCTCCATTTCTATTAGAATCACCGATTAATCAACCAAAAATACCATTAAAATCCCTCAACACTTATTCACACCATGACGAAAATATTTCGCGTAATCGCACGATTTTTACATGATTAAAAAATAATTTGATGTTACGTTACTCGAATTGATTTAGAATTAGATTTTAGGATTAACGAGGTTTATTTGTTATGTTTAATCCGATTGTAGTTTAGGATTGTTTTGGGGAGATAACGCGCACTAAAAGGTTAGGGGGTTCTTTTAACGAGAGATTGATTTACTTTGATAAAAACTTAATAAAACTTGACCGGTTAAAAGATGATTTTAAATGTTTTTTGTCGCGTTTAAACGTTTTTGTTGAGAGTAACACGTTCTTATCGCAGGAATTGATAAACAATGTCTAAAAAAAAATTATGGTGGATAATGTTGTTTTAGTTTAGGCAACCAGTTTTACAACATTTTTATTTTTAATTTACTTTCTCTTATTTATTGCTTATAATGTTAATATATTCATAAATTAATAACAAATAAAGTTAGGATTTTGATTATTTTATTTCGTTTATCTTTTAATTTCATCGTTTTAAGTTGTTGGGATTTAATTAAACAAATTCAGTTTTAAGGGAAAGTGCCATCTAACAATTCATTTACGAACTATATAAGTTAATAATTTAATCTTATTCGATTTTAATAATTTTAAAACGTTATTTAATGTTACAAATAACAAAAATAGTTTGAATAAATGCAGTTATGTTTTAATTTTTATTTATATTTTGGCGATTTAAATATATAAATGTGTCGAATTAGCTATTAACATAAATTATGTTGATATTATTTTATTGTTATAAAATAATCAATTTGAATTTATTTAAATATGATGTTTGGTTGGAGCAAACAACAATAAAATCTTTTTTTATTACTTTTCGAGTTGATTGTTAAAAAAGTTAAATGTTATGTCATAGATGGCGCCACTTCTTATTTGGAATTTTATTGTTATTATCGAATTATTTCTTTTTATAATTAATTCGTATTCTAAATTTATAAAAAAGTCTAATATAGTTTTGTTTATTAGTCCCATTAATATTAATGGGATCATTTAATAATTTATCGTTATTTATTTAAATTTAAATTTAATGTTTTTATTACAAAATAATTACTTTAATATTGTTGGGTTACTAAAATTGTAATAAAATCAATTTTTAATATTCTTCTAAATTAATTATTAAAAAAGTTTCGATGAACCATAGATGGCACCACTCATTTTTGTTAAATTTATTTTTTTCATCTAATTATTTTATTTATTTTTAATTATTGTTTATTTGTATTCTAAATTTATTTAAAAAAACGGTTAATTTAGTGATTTATTAATCCCATTAATAGATTGAAATTTATTAATACATTTAATTAACCAAATTGGGTTCTAACGAAATGTCATTTAATTATTTATCATTATTTATTTAAATTTATTTTTAATAATACGTCATCATTATAAAATAATTAATTTAATGTAATTGGATTAATAAAATTGCAATAAAATCAATTTTTAATATTTTTCTAAATTAATTATTAAAAAAAGTTTCGATGTTAGGTCATAGATGGCGCCACTTATTTTTGTAGAATTTATTTTTTCATCTACTTATTTTATTTATTATTAATTATTACTCCTTTCTATTCTAAATTTATTTAAAAAAATCGTTTAATTTAGTGATTTATTAATCCCATGGATTGAAACTTATTAATACACTTAATTAAACAAATTGGGTTCTAAAGAAACGTCATTTAATAATTTGTCATTATTTATTTAAATTTAAAATTAACAATACGTCATTATTATAAAACAATTAATTTAATGCTTTTGGATTAATAAAATTGCAATAAAATCAATTTTTAATATTTTTCTAAATTAATTGTTAAAAAATGTGTCAATGTTACGCCATAGATGGCGCCGCTTATTTTTGTTGAATTTATTTTTTTCATCTAATTATTTTATTTATTTTTAATTATTATTTATTTGTATTCTAAATTTATTTAAAAAAAACTTCTAATTTAGTGATTTATTAATCCCATTAATTGATTGAAACTTATTAATACATTTAATTAAGCAGATTGGGTTCTAAGGAAACGTGATTTAATAATTTATCATTATTTACTTAAATTTATATTTAATAATGCGTCATTATTATAAAATAATTAATTTAATGTTGTTGGGTTAATAAAATTGCAATAAAATTAATTTTTAATATTTTTCTAAATTAATTGTTAAAAAAAGTGTCAATGTTAAGCCATAGATGGCGCCACTTATTTTGTGGAATTTATTTTTTCATTTAATTATTTTATTTATTTTTAATTATTATTTATTTGTATTCTAAATTTATTTAAAAAAACGTTTAATTTAGTGATTTATTAATCCCATTAATAGATTGAAACTTATTAATACATTTAATTAAGCAGATTGGGTTCTAAGGAAACGTCATTTCATAATTTATCATTATTTACTTAAATTTAAAATTAACAATGCGTCATTATTATAAAATAATTAATTTAATGTTGTTGGGTTAATAAAATCGCAATAAAATAAATTTTTAATATTTTTCTAAATTAATTGTTAACAAAAGTGTCAATGTTAAGCCATAGATGGCGCCACTTATTTTTGTGGAATTTATTTTTTTCATTTAATTATTTTATTTATTTTTAATTATTATTTATTTGTATTCTAAATTTATTTAAAAGAACGTTTAATTTATTCATCCCATTAATAGATTGAAACTTATTAATAAATTTAATTAACCAATTTCGGTTCTAAAGAAACGTCATTTAATTATTTATCATTATTTATTTAAATTTACATTTAATAATGCGTCATTATTATAAAATAATTAATTTAACGTTTTTGGGTTAGTAAAATTGCAATAAAATCAATTTTTTATATTTTTCTAAATTATTTGTTAAAAAATGTGTCAATGTTAAGCCATAGATGGCGCCACTTATTTTTGTGGAATTTATTTCTTTCATTTAATTACTTTATTTATTTTTAATTATTATTTATTTGTATTCTAAATTTATTTAACAAAACGTTTAATTTAGTGATTTATTAATCCCATTAATAGATTGAAACTTATTAATACATTTAATTAACCAATTTCGGTTCTAAAGAAACGTCATTTAATTATTTATCATTATTTATTTAAATTTATATTTAATAATACGTTATTATTATAACATAATTAATTTAATGTTGTTGAGTTAATAATATTGCAATAAAATCAATTTTTTATATTTTTTAAAATTAATTGTTAATAAAAGTTTCGTTGTTAAGTCATAGATGGCGACACTTATTTTTCTGGAATTTATTTTATTATTTTATATATTTTTTTAATTATTTTTTATTTAAATCTTAATTTATTTAAAAAAAACGTTTAATTTAGTGATTTATTAATCCCATTAATAGATTGAAATTAATAGATTTAATTAACCACATTGGTCTCTAAGAGAACGCATAATCTAAAAATTCATTATTATTTATTCAATCTGAAGAACATAACTTCAAAATGTTTATAAATAATAATCATTTCTTGAATTAATTCAGATAGATTTAAATTTTTATTTATTTTTGTCGATTTAAATTAAAATTAAATTAAAGTGCCATCTAACAATTTATTCTTGAACTATCTTTTTCATATTAAATTGTTTAATTTAATAAATACGTCATTATTATTAAATAATTAATTTAAATTTCTTTATTCATGTTGTATTAATAAAATTTTAATAATCCCAAAAAATCAAATTTTATTAATTTTAATTTAATTATTAAAAAAAAGTTTTAATATTGAGTAATAGATGTCGCCACTTAGTTTAGTGAAATTTATTGTTGTCATCTAATTTTTTTATTAATTTTTACGGTAATTATTAATATATATTCTAAATTTACAAAGGAAACGTTTAATTTAGAGGTAAGTCAACGCCATTAATAGATTAAAAGTTATCTCTAAGCGAATTTGCACGATGTAGGTTATCGCCTCATCGTCAAACTTTTCCTCCCCCAATAACAACTTTTTTTTAAGTTTAATTGGATCGTAAATAATAATTGATTTGAAGGAAACGCGTAATAAATTGAATTAATAAACAAAGAGAAAGAGAATAAATAATAGGAATCAAGGTAGCCGGCGATCTGAAACGTAAATATCTTGTCAAAGATAGAGGTTATAACAGGTTATAAACGAAAACGGTTCTTGGATGAGTTACTAAGTTATCCGGAGAGAGTAATGTAAGTACGATTTAATTGTTGACTCAATTAGTATTAATTTATGGCGATTTAAATAAAAATTAATTCGTTATTTTATTTTTATTTACAATTACCAACCTTACGCACGTTAAGATCCGACCGCCGAGGACGCCCGAACGGTTCCGAGACGTCAAAAAAATGAAATTATTTTTTAAAAAAATCAACAAATTAATCGCGAATAATAACACATTTCGAATGAATTTGGCTTAAACTCGTTTCATTTGGGTATTTTTCGAGTAATAAAAGTTTTTCTCGTTTTATATGACCGTTAAAGTGGGTTTCCGATTGCGGGAGCGCTTGCTAGATCCTCCTTCAGTTCGATTTGGTTCGGCGAAGGACTCGGTTCGTTCTCTCTTATTTAATCGTCCCATAGAAAATTGTGTATACGAAAAGTTCAATTTTTAGTTTAGCCCCGCCGTTTTAACAACAATTAAATGGAAGACATGGCTATTTCTAAGGAACTTAAATCGGCCATCGAGTCCAACCAAAAAGAATTGAAAAACGCCATTCGAAATCATCAGGTAAGTTTTTCCCGATACAGATTTATTTGAATACACGTCAATTTAGATAAAGACGGTGTGCGGGTTACTCGGCGAATTAGAAAGAGAGATTAAATCAATTTTTTTTGTTTTAATAAAGTGGTTAAAGTCAAAAATTTCATTTTTTTATTACTTTATTAAAGTGGTTAAATTAAATTATTTTTTCTTCTTTGTCAGGTTATTTTGGCGAAGTTACGCGATAATCCCGACGTAAGTTGCCATTTTAAAATTAATGTCGTTAAATGTTTATGCAATTTTTGTTGAATTTAGAACGTTGAACTTCAAGACCAATTAAAAGCGATCCAAGAGAACATCGTCTTCATCGGATGCGAACAAGTAAGTCGTAAAAACAAAAACTTTCGTTAAAACAAACGAAAGTAAATAAACAAAATAAACCTACTCGATTCATCTTTAATCATTACCTTTTAAAACATTTAAAGCACAACATTGGTTCTTTTATCTCACGGCCCCCTTCTACTTTGCGTTTTATTCTAAAAATAACTCGCCGTGTATTTTCGATTAAATCAAAAAAAGGCGATTATTTAAATTTAAATCGCTTTGTAAGTTGGATGACGAAAAAGTTTTGTCAAGATTATTTATTATTTAAACAATAAAAGTGTGCGTAACGTATAAATACACATTCTGGCGCAACTTTACTCGTTGCAAGGTTGTTATTGATCTTTTAGGAAACTTGGCCGATTTGGGCCGTTTCAAGACCGCCCCGGAACTTTAAAGTTCAACTTAATATTATTCTTTTAAACAACTTTTCATGGATACACTTTTTAATTTATCTCGAGATTACTGCAATTTCATCCAGATTTTTTTTTAATTTCTTGTAATTGAATACCATTTTCCTTTTTTTAGGTGCAAATGTTTATAGGTTATATTTAAAATGTAAAGTTTCGTTCTCTCTCGCTCTTTAAAGCCTGTTATCTAACTTTGTAAGTTTAAATCGATGAAAATGGTTTAATTACTCAATTTGGGGCGTTTATTGAATCAAGTTCAACTTTATATTACTTTTTTAAACAATTTTTCTTTATTTTGCTTAATTTTAATGCGATTTTATTATTTTATGCTTAAATGTTGATAGGTTATGTTTAAAATGTAAAGTTTCGTTCTCTCTCGCTCTCCAAAGCCCGTTACCTAACTTTGCAAGTTTAGATCGATTAAAACCGTTTAATTACTTGATGATTTACCTCATTTAAAACTTTACTATATATATTTTTCTGATCAAATTCAACTTAAAAATATTATTTTAAACAATTTTTTATTTTTCGATTTATCTCGAGATTTTTTTAGTAAAGTTCTTCAAAACCTGTTACCTAACTTTGCAAGTTTAAATCGATTAAAACCGATTAATTACGCCATGATTTATTCCATTTGGGACTTATAATTTTAAGCAACTTTAAAGTTCAATTTAATATTATTTTATTATTCTTTTAAACAACTTTTTTTTCAATATTTCTTAAGATTATCATTTAGATTGTTTAAAAATCTCTTTTATTTTTAATGTAAATATTAATATGTTGAGTTTAAAATGTATAGTTTCGTTCTCTTTCGCACTCCAAAGTCTTATTTAACTTTGCAAGTTTAGATCGACTAAAACCATTTGATTACACCATGATTTACTGCATTCAGGACTTCAATAAAAAGAATTTTCAAGCAAATAAGATTTTATCTATCTATTTTAACGGTTTTTTGGGTTAACTTGGAAAGTGTGGAATTTTTTCGTTTTTGAATTAATAAAAATGTACAATTACCAATAAAGAAATACCAAATGAATCATCATCATTAAGAAGCATTTAAAACAAAAAATGAATGATTTTTATTAACATTATTTTATGCATTAGCATAATTTTTTCTTGCTTCTAAGACAGGGCAGTACAGATTTTTTGTCAATATCTGTAAAGGAAACGATTGCACTCACAATTTTGAGATAATTAAATTGCAAAGTCTGATTAAGAAAGTTTTATATCCCATACAATTTTGTCTCAACCAAAAATGAGATAGAATCGAAATGAGTTCTAGATCTTGATACCTTTTTAACGACGTTTTTGAACAAAAACTCAGAAGTTAATCTGCGTGATAGGATGCTCTAACTGTTCGATCAGATAAGATTGGAATTTAATGTCTTATTATTAAATATTACTTCGACATTTAACACATAATTTGTAGTTTTTATAATTTAATTATGCAGTGGAAAATTCTTTGATGTGTAATACTGCGTTGCGCAGTGCTGTTAAATTAACTTATTACTAACTATAAGCTGGATCCACACTACGCGTTACTTGGTGAGTAATTGCAAAGTACTCGGCAAGTAGGAAGACTCGCATATACTTACGGGAGTTGCGTGTACTTACAATCGTTAAGCACGACTTGACACTGAAATGTTTCTAGGAGACTTGATACTGCTTCCAGAGGACATTAAATATTTTCAGAAGACATGATACTACTTCCATATATCTTGATTTTAACTCTGGAAGATAGAAAGTGGTTAATGTTTCCACAAGACTTGGTATTGTTTGTAGGGGATTTAATACTGCTTCCAAAAAACTTGATAAGGAAAACTGAAATCTAGTTACTTGATAGGAATAACAGGATCTTCCTGCTGTATTATAAGTAGCAGGAATATTGCTTGCAAAGGACTTAAAACGCTTCTAGAAGACCTGAATACATCCAGAAGACTTGATACTGTTTTTAGAAGATTTAAAATATTCTCAGAAGACTTGATACTGCCTCTGGGGAGTTTAAAATACTTCTAGAAGACTTGATATTCAATCTACAAGAGTTGATACTGCTTCTGGAAGATTTAAAACGATCCCAGAAGACTTAATATTGCCTCTGGGTGATTAGAAATACTTCCAGAAGATTTGGTATTGCACCTAGATGACTCGAGATTTGGTAAGTATTGCATCTTCTAAATGCAATTCCGATAGGGTTTCTAGAAGATTGGAAATGTTCTCATAAGACTTGATATTACCTCAGGGATATTTGAAATGCTTCAATTATATTTGATATTGTCTCTGGGAGGTTGAAATACTCCCAGAAGACTTAATATCGCTTCTAAAAGACACGATATTGTTTGTAGAACACTTGATACTGCTGCTAGAAGATTTGAAATGTTCCCAGAAGACTTTACATTGCCTCCTGGATATTTGAAATACTTTCAGAAGACATGGTATTGCATCTTGAAGATTTGATAGTGCTTCTAGAAGCTTGGAAATATTTACTAAAGACTTAATATTGCATCTGGCAGCTTTGAAATACTTCCAGAAGATTTGGTATTGCATCTAGAAGACTCGATACGGCTTCTAGAAGATTGGAAATGTTCTCAGAAGGCTTAATATTGTCTCTGGGAGGTTTGAAATACTTCCAGAAGATTTGGTATTACACATAGAAGACTCGATACGGCTTCTAGAAGATTGGAAATGTTCTCAGAAGACTTGATATTGCTTCTGAGAGATTAGTAATGCTTCCAGAAAACTTGATGCCTCTGGGGAACTTGACCTACTTCTAGAAGACTTAATACTGCTTCTAAAAGATTTGAGAAGACTTGATATTACTTCAGGGAGATTTGAAATGCTTCCATTATATTTGATTTTGTCTCTGGGAGGTTGAAATACGCCCAGAAGACTTAATATCGCTTCTAAAAGACTCGATATTGCTTCTAGAAGACTTAATACTGCCTCTAGAAGACTTGAAATATTCACTGAAGACTTAATATTGCATCTGGCAGCTTTGAAATACTTCCAGAAGACATGGAATTTCATCTTCTAGATGCAATTCCGATACAGTTTCTAGAAGATTGGAAATGTTCTCAGAAGGCTTGGTATTACCTCAGGGAGATTTGAAATGCTTCCATTAGATTTGATATTGTTTTTTGAGGTTGAAATACTCCCAGAAGACTTAATATCGCTTCTAAAAGACTCGACATTGCTTCTAGAAGATTTGATACTGCTTCTAGAAGATTTTGAAATGTTGCCAGAGGACTTTACATTGCCTCCTGGATATTTGAAATACTTTCAGAAGACATGGTATTGCATCTTGAAGATTTGATACTGCTTCTAGAAGCTTTGAAATATTCACTAAAGACTTAATATTGCATCTGGCAGCTTTGAAATACTTCCAGAAGATTTGGTATTGCATCTAGAAGACTCGATACGGCTTCTAGAAGATTGGAAATGTTCTCAGAAGACTTGATATTGCTTCTGAGAGTTTAGTAATGCTTCCAGAAAACTTAATGCCTCTGGGGAACTTGACCTACTTCTAGAAGACTTAATACTGCTTCTAAAAAATTTTAAATGTTCCCAGAAGACTTAATATTGTCTCTGGGAGATATGAAATACTTTCAGAAGATTTGGTATTTGCTTCTAAAAGATTGCTTCTAAGAGATTCGATATTGCTTCAAGAAGATTTAAAATGCTTGCAGAAGACTTGATAGTGCTTTTAGACATTATGGAAGGCTTCCAAAGACTCGAAACTGCCTCTTGAGAATTTAATACTGCTTCCAAAAGACTTGAACTGCTTCCAGATGATTTACTAATGTCTAGTATTTTCTGCTAGCGGTGGAAAAGTCGTTCTGGATATTTTATTTTTTCTTATTTCGACATTTTTAATATCCCGAGACTTCTTACTTATCATTACTTGGACGTGACACCCTATTTACAGTTCTATACAATATGTACATGAAGTATGAAATCAATTCGATTTCTTCTTAGAAATTCTTAGAAAAAAAACTCGGCATGTGTGTTATATATATCAACACATATTTTTTCAGAAACTTTTCAAATAACTATAAAATACAACAAAAAATTGGAGTTGCTAATTAAGAACGTCAATTTAAGCATGGTATCTTAATTTTTAGGATATTTACACATTTCAGTTTTATCTTAAAACTTGCGTGTTAAAAATATATCATTGATCTGCAAGCATTGATTCCATACTTTATGTACACTCTGTATATGTATATACAAACTATATGTATAGAGTGGGCCAAATTGGATACTTTTCAACTCCTCTTTCTGTAAGAAGTAGACGAAAAATGATTGCTATATCGAAGGCTCGATTTTTATAAGAAACTTGTTGGCGAAAACCCCTTATCGACATATCTTACGTTTTCAAAGATACAGCTCGTTTTTCAGAAACATGCATTTTCGAAAACTATTGATCAGATTTATTTATATTGTATAAAACATTAGTACATATTCACGTTTTACACACCACAATAGTAACATATTCGCATTTTGTACAGTTTAGCAGGGCTTAAAATCTGACAGATCTCTCAAATAGCTATTATAGATTTACAAGTAGCTATTAATGTAAACAGCTTTCTATTGATAATTACATTGTAAATTACGCGATACTCAAAATCCTTCCAAAAACAATTCTTAATTGCAAATCTTAGTTTTACCCCGGATGCCGAATCCGACATCCGAAAATTATGAATGGGTCCTAAGGGACAATAAAAAAAAGCTTTACGAGCGTCTAAGTTGTAATCACAAGCAGTCGAGTTGTCTTGACTTAGGTTGGGTGAAATTGAATGATAATAGGATGCCGAAAATGGAAGATGATGTCGCAAGATAAAACAAATTTTTTGATCGCCCGTTCATAATGTGGTATGACAACTGAAATTTATGTCTGTAGGTTATAGACAAGTCTCTTTTTTGAACGCATAAAACAGAGATTTTGTAAGTTTCTTTAATTTGTTTCTTGACATTGATAAACTTATGAGGAGCATGGAGAGAATATGTTCTGCGGATAGATTACAATAAGTTGGGTTAATATGGGTTGGATTGAGATTGATTTAGTTGAGTTGGGTTGAGTTGGGGTGATAACAAATTGACGAAAATTACATAAGATAGAATCCTAAGATCCAACAGACTTCCTGGCCGCGTGCCTGCGAGATGTTATGAAAGCTGGAATACACTAGGCTCGTTTTTTGGTTATAAAATACAAGTCAAAGACCGTTATAGTCGGTATTGGTATTGTATTCTTGATCGTTTGGTGTGGACGGAAATGAACTGAGACTTGATATTGCTTCTAGAAGAGTTAATACTTCCTTCAGTAAACCTGAAATGCTTCTAGAAAACTTGATATTGAATCTAGAGCACTTGATCTGATTCCAAAACACTTGAAATGCTACTACAAGACTTGAAATCACTTTTTAGTTTTCAATTTATCTCGAGATTACTGCAATTTCATCGAGATTTTTTTTTAAATTTTTTGTAATTGAATACCTTTTTCCTTTTTTAGGTGCAAATGTTTATAGGTTATGTTTAAAATGTAAAGTTTCGTTCTCTCTCGCCCTTTAAAGCCTGTTATCTAACTTTGTAAGTTTAGATCGATGAAAATGGTTTAATTACTCAATTTGGGGCGTTTATTGAATCAAGTTCAACTTTATATTACTTTTTTAAACAATTTTTCTTTATTTTTCTTAATTTTAATGCGATTTTATTATTTTATGCTTAAATGTTGATAGGTTATGTTTAAAATGTAAAGTTTCGTTCTCTCTCGCTCTCCAAAGCCCGTTACCTAACTTTGCAAGTTTAGATCGATCAAAACCGTTTAATTACTTGATGATTTACCTCATTTAAAACTTTACTATATATATTTTTCTGATCAAGTTCAACTTAAAAATATTATTTTAAACAATTTTTTATTTTTCGATTTATCTCGAGATTTTTTTAGTAAAGTTCTTCAAAACCTGTTACCTAACTTTGCAAGTTTAAATCGATTAAAACCGATTAATTACGCCATGATTTATTCCATTTGGGACTTATAATTTTAAGCAACTTTAAAGTTCAACTTAATATTATTTTATTATTCTTTTAAACAACTTTTTTTTCAATATTTCTTAAGATTATCATTTAGATTGTTTAAAAATCTCTTTTATTTTTAATGTAAATATTAATATGTTGAGTTTAAAATGTATAGTTTCGTTCTCTTTCGCACTCCAAAGTCTTATTTAACTTTGCAAGTTTAGATCGACTAAAACCATTTGATTACACCATGATTTACTGCATTCAGGACTTCAATAAAAAGAATTTTCAAGCAAATAAGATTTTATCTATCTATTTTAACGGTTTTTTGGGTTAACTTGGAAAGTTTGGAATTTTTTCGTTTTTGAATTAATAAAAATGTACAATTACCAATAAAGAAATACCAAATGAATCATCATCATTAAGAAGCATCTAAAACAAAAAATGAATGATTTTTATTAATATTATTTTATGCATTAGCATAATTTTTTCTTGCTTCTAAGACAGGGCAGTACAGATTTTTTGTCAATATCTGTAAAGGAAACGATTGCACTCACAATTTTGAGATAATTAAATTGCAAAGTCTGATTAAGAAAGTTTTATATCCCATACAATTTTGTCTCAACCAAAAATGAGATAGAATCGAAATGAGTTCTAGATCTTGATGCCTTTTTAACGACGTTTTTGAACAAAAACTCAGAAGTTAATCTGCATGATAGGATGCTCTAACTGTTCGATCAGATAAGATTGGAATTTAATGTCTTATTATTAAATATTACTTCGTTTAACAGCATTTAACACATAATTTGTAGTTTTTATAATTTAATTATGCAGTGGAAAATTCTTTGATGTGTAATACTGCGTTGCGCACTGCTGTTAAATTAACTCATTACTAACTTTAAGCTGGATCCACACTACGCATTACTTGGTGAGTAATTGCAAAGTACTCGGCAAGTAGGAAGACTCGCATATACTTACGGGAGTTGCGTGTACTTACAATCGTCAAGCACGACTTGACACTGAAATGTTTCTAGGAGACTTGATACTGCTTCCAGAGGACATTAAATATTTCCAGAAGACATGATACTACTTCCATATATCTTGATATTAACTCTGGAAGATAGAAAGTGGTTACTGAAGACTTGATACTACTATTAAAGGACTTGAAATGTTTCCACAAGACTTGGTATTGTTTGTAAGGGATTTAATACTGCTTCCAAAAAACTTGATAAGGAAAACTGAAATCTAGTTACTTGATAGGAGTAACAGGATCTTCCTGCTGTATTTTAAGTAACAGGAATATTGCTTGCAAAGCACATAAAACGCTTCTAGAAGACCTGAATGCATCCAGAAGACTTGATACTGTCTTTAGAAGATTTAAAATACTCTCAGAAGACTTGATACTGCCTCTGGGGAGTTTAAAATACTTCTAGAAGACTTGATATTCAATCTACAAGAGTTGATACTGCTTCTGGAAGATTTAAAATGATCCCAGAAGACTTAATATTGCCTCTGGGTGATTTGAAATACTTCCAGAAGATTTGGTATTGCACCTAGAAGACTCGAGATTCGGCTTCTAGAAGATTGGAAATGTTCCCAGAAGACTTTACATTACCTCCTGGATATTTGAAATACTTCCAGAAGACATGGTATTGCATCTTGAAGACGATACTGCTTCTAGAGGCTTTGAAATATTCACTGAAGACTTAATATTGCATCTGGCAGCTTTGAAATACTTCCAAAACATTTGGTATTGCATCTAGAAGACTGTATACGGCTTCTAAAAAATTTTAAATGTTCCCAGAAGACTTAATATTGTCTCTGGGAGATATGAAATACTTTCAGAAGATTTGGTATTTGCTTCTAAAAGATTGCTTCTAAGAGATTCGATATTGCTTCAAGAAGATTTAAAATGCTTGCAGAAGACTTGATAGTGCTTTTAGACATTATGGAAGGCTTCCAAAGACTCGAAACTGCCTCTTGAGAATTTAATACTGCTTCCAAAAGACTTGAACTGCTTCCAGATGATTTACTAATGTCTAGTATTTTCTGCTAGCGGTGGAAAAGTCGTTCTGGATATTTTATTTTTTCTTATTTCGACATTTTTAATGTCCCGAGACTTCTTACTTATCATTACTTGGACGTGACACCCTATTTACAGTTCTATACAATATGTACGTGAAGTATGAAATCAATTCGATTTCTTCTTAGAAATTCTTAAAAAAAAACTCGGCATGTGTGTTATATATATCAACACGTATTTTTTCAGAAACTTTTCAAATAACTGTAAAATACAACAAAAAATTGGAGTTGCTAATTAAGAACGTCAATTTAAGCATGGTATGTTAATTTTTAGGATATTTACACATTTCAGTTTTATCTTAAAACTTGCGTGTTAAAAATATATCATTGATCTGCAAGCATTGATTCCATACTTTATGTACACTCTGTATACGGACTGCACGCGGCCGACCTGCGGATAGATGCATTAGCAATAGCTGGGCGACCGTAAGTGGGCGGAGCTTGCGCTCTCAGATATCGAAACCTTTAATGCTTTGAGAACGGGTGGTTTTTATTAAAGTTAGTTATCAATTGTTTTTACTAACCACAATTTGTAAAATTATGTAAAATAAGAAGGATTTGTTAAAATTAAAAAGAAATAAATCCCTGGTACACAGTACTAGTAATTTTCTTAGTTATGAAGCATCAGATCATTTTAGTGCAAAAATATTACAGCAACAAATTTTCATCATAACTTCATACCAATAAAAAAAAATATAAAACAAATAAAATGAAACATAATTCTCCTCATTTATTTAATAAATGTTCAAATAAACCACCCTCTTGAGCTGAACAATAACCCAACCGGTTGTACAAATTTATGTTATTTAAATTTAATTTACCGGTATTTATGCTTATGCAAAATTTTTAGCACTGTTGTTGCTCCAATACCAATTTCACGGGCAATTTCGCGAGAAGATTTGTGCGGATTCAATTCTGCTAATGCACATATTGCAATCTCCAAAGTGCTGATGTTATCTTCTGCTTCATTTTTGTTTTTATTATTTATTAATGTGAAATTTGATTCGAA
Organism: Onthophagus sagittarius; assembly: GCA_036711965.1. Taxonomy (NCBI): domain Eukaryota; kingdom Metazoa; phylum Arthropoda; class Insecta; order Coleoptera; family Scarabaeidae; genus Onthophagus; species Onthophagus sagittarius. The sequence continues at coordinate 24,914,502 of JASERS010000005.1, forward strand.
ATATTTCACTGTATTTCGTATGGTATTTGCAGAAGGAATTGGCCTTTCCGGATAGTTCACAGCAAATAAATCGCGACATACTTCCGCAGAATTACCACCATAAAATTGCTTTATCATAAACAACTTTTCTTCGGGCGTATAATACTCCATTTTGAGAAATTGTGCACTACAAATTTTAGCGAAATCGCTAGGCACACTAACCCAACCACAATCGCTAAACAAATGCAGTAAATGAGTAAAAACCAGTCTTTATCGTTCTTCTGGGATGATTTGACGCCTGTCTAGGAATGATGTCATAGCTCTGTGCGAAAAAGTAAGAGAATTTCTATCGAAGTACTATCAAACCTACGAATCATGCCAGAAATTTCGATTTTTTGTTAAAATAAAAATCAATTTTTTAGAACCTCTAAAGATTTCATTTTTAATAAAATTAAAAAGATAAATTCCCAATTTGTATAAAATCGCATTGTACCGCCCTCCGTACGAGTATCACGGCTAGAACGGTGCGGTTGATTACGTCTGTCTCCGTCGGCCTCCAATCGGCCTGAGAAGTAAACATAGTATATCTGTTCTGTGTTAACTAATAGAAACCTTATGCCGTTCTTTTCCCACTTACGTTAAGCCTATCCGCAGCTCGAGCGCGAGCAGTCTGTATGTATATACATACTATATGTATAGAGTGGGCCAAATTGGATACTTTTCAACTCCTCTTTCTGTAAGAGGTAGACGAAAAATGATTGCTATATCGAAGGCTCGATTTTTATAAGAAACTTGCTGGCGAAAACCCTTTATCGACATATATTACGTTTTCAAAGATGCAGCTCGTTTTTCAGAAACATGCATTTTCGAAAACTATTGATCAGATTTATTTATATTGTATAAAACATTAGTACATATTCACGTTTTACACACCACAATAGTAACATATTCGCATTTTGTACAGTTTAGCAGGGCTTAAAATCTGACAGATCTCTCAAATAGCTATTATAGATTTACAAGTAGCTATTAATGTAAACAGCTTTCTATTGATAATTACATTGTAAATTACGCGATACCCAAAATCCTTCCAAAAACAATTCTTAATTGCAAATCTTAGTTTTACCCCGGATGCCGAATTCGACATCCGAAAATTATGAATGGGTCCTAAGGGACAATAAAAGAAAGCTTTACGAGCGTCTAAGTTGTAATCACAAGCAGTCGAGTTGTCTTGACTTAGGTTGGGTGAAATTGAATGATAATAGGATGCCGAAAATGGAAGATGATGTCGCAAGATAAAACAAATTTTTTGATCGCCCGTTCATAATGTGGTATGACAACTGAAATTTATGTCTATAGGTTATAGACAAGTCTCTTTTTTGAACGCATAAAACAGATTTTGTAAGTTTCTTTAATTTGTTATAAAAGTTATGAGGAGCATGGAGAGAATATGTTCTGCGGATAGATTACAATAAGTTGGGTTGATATGGGTTGGATTGAGATTGATTTGGTTGAGTTGGGTTGAGTTGGGGTGATAACAAATTGACGAAAATTACATAAGATAGAATCCTAAGATCCAACAGACTTCCTGACCGCGTGCCTGCGAGATGTTATGAAAGCTGGAATACACTAGGCTCGTTTTTTGGTTATAAAATACAAGTCAAAGACCTTAAAATCAAGAAGAATGGTTGTTCGTTCATGTTTGGGATAGATATAGTCGGTATTGATATTGTATTCTTGTATTCATGTATTTTAATGCGATTTTATTATTTTATGCTTAAATGTTGATAAGTTATGTTTATAATGTAAAGTTTCGTTCTCTCTCGCTCTCCAAAGCCCGTTACCTAACTTTGCAAGTTTAGATCGATTAAAACCGTTTAATTACTTGATGATTTACCTCATTTAAAACTTTACTATATATATTTTTCTGATCAAGTTCAACTTAAAAATATTATTTTAAACAATTTTTTATTTTTCGATTTATCTCGAGATTTTTTTAGTAAAGTTCTCCAAAACCTGTTACCTAACTTTGCAAGTTTAAATCGATTAAAACCGATTAATTACGCCATGATTTATTCCATTTGGGACTTATAATTTTAACCAACTTTAAAGTTCAACTTAATATTATTTTATTATTCTTTTAAACAACTTTTTTTTTCAATATTTCTTAAGATTATCATTTAGATTGTTTAAAATCTCTTTTCTTTTTAATGTAAATATTAATATGTTGAGTTTAAAATGTATAGTTTCGTTCTCTTTCCCACTCCAAAGTCTTATTTAACTTTGCAAGTTTAGATCGACTAAAACCATTTGATTACACCATGATTTACTGCATTCAGGACTTCAATAAAAAGAATTTTCAAGCAAATAAGATTTTATCTATCTATTTTAACGGTTTTTTGGGTTAACTTGGAAAGTGTGGAATTTTTTCGTTTTTGAATTAATAAAAATGTACAATTACCAATAAAGAAATACCAAATGAATCATCATCATTAAGAAGCATTTAAAACAAAAAATGAATGATTTTTATTAACATTATTTTATGCATTAGCATAATTTTTTCTTGCTTCTAAGACAGGGCAGTACAGATTTTTTGTCAATATCTGTAAAGGAAACGATTGCACTCACAATTTTGAGATAATTAAATTGCAAAGTCTGATTAAGAAAGTTTTATATCCCATACAATTTTGTCTCAACCAAAAATGAGATAGAATCGAAATGAGTTCTAGATCTTGATACCTTTTTAACGACGTTTTTGAACAAAAACTCAGAAGTTAATCTGCGTGATAGGATGCTCTAACTGTTCGATCAGATAAGATTGGAATTTAATGTCTTATTATTAAATATTACTTCGACATTTAACACATAATTTGTAGTTTTTATAATTTAATTATGCAGTGGAAAATTCTTTGATGTGTAATACTGCGTTGCGCAGTGCTGTTAAATTAACTTATTACTAACTATAAGCTGGATCCACACTACGCGTTACTTGGTGAGTAATTGCAAAGTACTCGGCAAGTAGGAAGACTCACATATACTTACGGGAGTTGCGTGTACTTACAATCGTTAAGCACGACTTGACACTGAAATGTTTCTAGGAAACTTGATACTGCTTCCAGAGGACATTAAATATTTTCAGAAGACATGATACTACTTCCATATATCTTGATATTAACTCTGGAAGATAGAAAGTGGTTAATGTTTCCACAAGACTTGGTATTGTTTGTAGGGGATTTAATACTGCTTCCAAAAAACTTGATAAGGAAAACTGAAATCTAGTTACTTGATAGGAGTAACAGGATCTTCCTGCTGTATTATAAGTAGCAGGAAGATTGCTTGCAAAGGACTTAAAACGCTTCTAGAAGACCTGAATGCATCCAGAAGACTTGATACTGTTTTTAGAAGATTTAAAATATTCTCAGAAGACTTGATACTGCCTCTGGGGAGTTTAAAATACTTCTAGAAGACTTGATATTCAATCTACAAGAGTTGATACTGCTTCTGGAAGATTTAAAACGATCCCAGAAGACTTAATATTGCCTCTGGGTGATTTGAAATACTTCCAGAAGATTTGGTATTGCACCTAGATGACTCGAGATTTGGTAAGTATTGCATCTTCTAAATGCAATTCCGATAGGGTTTCTAGAAGATTGGAAATGTTTTCAGAAGACTTGATATTACCTCAGGGATATTTGAAATGCTTCAATTATATTTGATATTGTCTCTGGGAGGTTGAAATACTCCCAGAAGACTTAATATCGCTTCTAAAAGACACGATATTGTTTGTAGAAGACTTGATACTGCTGCTAGAAGATTTGAAATGTTCCCAGAAGACTTTACATTGCCTCCTGGATATTTGAAATACTTTCAGAAGACATGGTACTGCATCTTGAAGATTTGATAGTGCTTCTAGAAGCTTAGAAATATTTACTAAAGACTTAATATTGCATCTGGCAGCTTTGAAATACTTCCAGAAGATTTGGTATTACATCTAGAAGACTCGATACGGCTTCTAAAAGATTGGAAATGTTCTCAGAAGGCTTAATATTGTCTCTGGGAGGTTTGAAATACTTCCAGAAGATTTGGTATTACACATAGAAGACTCGTTACGGCTTCTAGAAGATTGGAAATGTTCTCAGAATACTTGATATTGCTTCTGAGAGATTAGTAATGCTTCCAGAAAACTTGATGCCTCTGGAGAACTTGACCTGCTTCTAGAAGACTTAATACTGCTTCTAAAAAATTTGAAATGTTCCCAGAAGACTTCACATTGCCTCCGGGATATTTGAAATACTTCCAGAAGACATGGAATTGCATCTTCTAGACGTAATTCCGATAGGGTTTCTAGAAGATTGAAAATATTCTCAGAAGAGTTGATTTTACCGCACGGACATTTGAAATGCTTCCATTATATTTGATATTGCCTCTGGGAGGTTGAAATACTCCCAGAAGATTTAATATCGCTTCTAAAAGACTCGATATTGCTTCTAGAAGATTTGAAATGTTCCCAAAAGACTTTACATTGCCTCCTGGATATGTGAAATACTTCCAGGGGACATGGTATTGCATCTTGAAGACTTAATACTGCTTCTAGAAGCTTTGAAATATTCACTGAAGACAATATTGCATCTGGCAGCTTTGAAATACTTCCAGAAGACATGGAATTGCATCTTCTAGATGCAATTCCGATAGAGTTTCTAGAAGATTGGAAATGTTCTCAGAAGACTTGATATTACCTCAGGGAGATTTGAAATGCTTCCATTATATTTGATTTTGTCTTTGAGAGGTTGAAATCCCAGAAGACTTAATATCGCTTCTAAAAGACTCGACATTGCTTCTAGAAGACTTGATACTGCTTCTAGAAGAGTTTGAAATGTTGCCAGAAGACTTTACATTACCTCCTGGATATTTGAAATACTTCCAGAAGACTTGGTATTGCATCTTGAAGACGATACTGCTTCTAGAGGCTTTGAAATATTCACTGAAGACTTAATGTTGCATCTGGCAGCTTTGAAATACTTCCAAAAGATTTGGTATTGCATCTAGAAGACTGTATACGGCTTCTACAAAATTTTAAATGTTCCCAGAAGACTTAATATTGTCTCTGGGAGATATGAAATACTTTTAAGAAGATTTGGTATTTGCTTCTAAAAGGTTGCTTCTAAGAGATTCGATATTGCTTCAAGAAGATTTAAAATGCTTGCAGAAAACTTGATAGTGCTTTTAGACATTATGGAAGGCTTCCAAAGACTCGAAACTGCCTCTTGAGAATTTAATACTGCTTCCAAAAGACTTGAACTGCTTCCAGATGATTTACTAATGTCTAGTATTTTCTGCTAGCGGCGGAAAAGTCGTTCTGGATATTTTATTTTTTCTTATTTCGACATTTTTAATATCCCGAGACTTCTTACTTATAATTACTTGGACGTGACACCCTATTTACAGTTCTATACAATATGTACATGAAGTATGAAATCAATTCGATTTCTTCTTAGAAATTCTTAAAAAAAAACTCGGCATGTGTGTTATATATATCAACACGTATTTTTTCAGAAACTTTTTAAATAACTATAAAATACAACAAAAAATTGGAGTTGCTAATTAAGAACGTCAATTTAAGCATGGTATCTTAATTTTTAGGATATTTACACATTTCAGTTTTATCTTAAAACTTGCGTGATCAAAATATATCATTGATCTGCAAGCATTGATTCCATACTTTATGTACACTCTGTATATGTATATACATACTTTATGTATAGAGTGGGCCAAATTGGATACTTTTCAACTCCTCTTTCTGTAAGAGGTAGACGAAAAATGATTGCTATATCGAAGGCTCGATTTTTATAAGAAACTTGCTGGCGAAAACCCTTTATCGACATATCTTACGTTTTCAAAGATGCAGCTCGTTTTTCAGAAACATGCATTTTCGAAAACTATTGATCAGATTTATTTACATTGTATAAAACATTAGTACATATTCACGTTTTACACACCACAATAGTAACATATTCGCATTTTGTACAGTTTAGCAGGGCTTAAAATCTGACAGATCTCTCAAATAGCTATTATAGATTTACAAGTAGCTATTAATGTAAACAGCTTTCTATTGATAATTACATTGTAAATTACGCGATACCCAAAATCCTTCCAAAAACAATTCTTAATTGCAAATCTTAGTTTTACCCCGGATGCCGAATCCGACATCCGAAAATTATGAATGGGTCCTAAGGGACAATAAAAAAAAGCTTTACGAGCGTCTAAGTTGTAATCACAAGCAGTCGAGTTGTCTTGACGTAGGTTGGGTGAAATTGAATGATAATAGGATGCCGAAAATGGAAGATGATGTCGCAAGATAAAACAAATTTTTTGATCGCCCGTTCATAATGTGGTATGACAACTGAAATTTGTGTCTATAGGTTATAGACAAGTCTCTTTTTTGAACGCATAAAACAGATTTTGTAAGTTTCTTTAATTTGTTTCTTGACATTGATAAAGTTATGAGGAGCATGGAGAGAATATGTTCTGCGGATAGATTACAATAAGTTGGGTTGATATGGGTTGGATTGAGATTGATTTGATTGAGTTGGGTTGAGTTGGGGCGATAACAAATTGACGAAAATTACATAAGATAGAATCCTAAGATCCAACAGACTTCCTGGCCGCGTGCCTGCGAGATGTTATGAAAGCTGGAGTACACTAGGCTCGTTTTTTGGTTATAAAATACAAGTCAAAGACCTTAAAATCAAGAAGAATGTTTGTTCGTTCATGTTTGGGATAGATATAGTCGGTATTGGTATTGTATTCTTGATCGTTTGGTGTGGACGGAAATGAACTGAGACTTGATATTGCTTCTAGAAGAGTTAATACTTCCTTCAGTAAACCTGAAATGCTTCTAGAAAACTTGATATTGAATCTAGAGCACTTGATCTGATTCCAAAACACTTGAAATGCTACTACAAGACTTGAAATCACTTTTTACTTTTCAATTTATCTCGAGATTACTGCAATTTCATCGAGATTTTTTTTTAAATTTCTTGTAATTGAATACCTTTTTCCTTTTTTTAGGTGCAAATGTTTATAGGTTATGTTTAAAATGTAAAGTTTCGTTCTCTCTCGCTCTTTAAAGCCTGTTATCTAACTTTGTAAGTTTAGATCGATAAAAATGGTTTAATTACTCAATTTGGGGCGTTTATTGAATCAAGTTCAACTTTATATTACTTTTTTAAACAATTTTTCTTTATTTTTCTTAATTTTAATGCGATTTTATTATTTTATGCTTAAATGTTGATAGGCTATGTTTAAAATGTAAAGTTTCGTTCTCTCTCGCTCTCCAAAGCCCGTTACCTAACTTTGCAAGTTTAGATCGATCAAAACCGTTTAATTACTTGATGATTTACCTCATTTAAAACTTTACTATATATATTTTTCTGATCAAGTTCAACTTAAAAATATTATTTTAAACAATTTTTTATTTTTCGATTTATCTCGAGATTTTTTTAGTAAAGTTCTTCAAAACCTGTTACCTAACTTTGCAAGTTTAAATCGATTAAAACCGATTAATTACGCCATGATTTATTCCATTTGGGACTTATAATTTTAAGCAACTTTAAAGTTCAACTTAATATTATTTTATTATTCTTTTAAACAACTTTTTTTTCAATATTTCTTAAGATTATCATTTAGATTGTTTAAAAATCTCTTTTATTTTTAATGTAAATATTAATATGTTGAGTTTAAAATGTATAGTTTCGTTCTCTTTCGCACTCCAAAGTCTTATTTAACTTTGCAAGTTTAGATCGACTAAAACCATTTGATTACACCATGATTTACTGCATTCAGGACTTCAATAAAAAGAATTTTCAAGCAAATAAGATTTTATCTATCTATTTTAACGGTTTTTTGGGTTAGCTTGGAAAGTTTGGAATTTTTTCGTTTTTGAATTAATAAAAATGTACAATTACCAATAAAGAAATACCAAATGAATCATCATCATTAAGAAGCATCTAAAACAAAAAATGAATGATTTTTATTAATATTATTTTATGCATTAGCATAATTTTTTCTTGCTTCTAAGACAGGGCAGTACAGATTTTTTGTCAATATTTGTAAAGGAAACGATTGCACTCACAATTTTGAGATAATTGAATTGCAGAGTCTGATTAAGAAAGTTTTATATCCCATACAATTTTGTCTCAACCAAAAATGAGATAGAATCGAAATGAGTTCTAGATCTTGATGCCTTTTTAACGACGTTTTTGAACAAAATCTCAGAAGTTAATCTGCGTGATAGGATGCTCTAACTGTTCGAACAGATAAGATTGGAATTTAATGTCTTATTATTAAATATTACTTCGTTTAACAACATTTAACACATAATGTAGTTTTTATAATTTAATTATGCAGTGGAAAATTCTTTGATGTGTAATACTGCGTTGCGCAGTGCTGTTAAATTAACTCATTACTAACTTTAAGCTGGATCCACACTACGCGTTAGTTGGTGAGTAATTGCAAAGTACTCGGCATGTAGGAAGACTCGCATATACTTGGGGAGTTGCGCGTGCTTACAATCGTCAAGCACGACTTGACACTGAAATGCTTCTAGGAGACTTGATACTGCTTCCAGAGGACATTCAATATTTCCAGAAGACATGATACTACCTCCATATGTTTTGATATTAACTCTGGAAGATTGAAAGTGGTTACTGAAGACTTGATACTACTATTAAAGGACTTGAAATGTTTCCACAAGACTTGGTATTGTTTGTAAGGGATTTAATACTGCTTCCAAAAAACTTGATAAGGAAAACTGAAATCTAGTTACTTGATAGGAGTAACAGGATCTTCCTGCTGTATTTTAAGTAACAGGAATATTGCTTGCAAAGGACATAAAACGCTTCTAGAAGACCTGAATGCATCCAGAAGACTTGATACTGTTTTTAGAAGATTTAAAATACTCTCAGAAGACTTGATACTGCCTCTGGGGAGTTTAAAATACTTCTAGAAGACTTGATATTCAATCTACAAGAGTTGATACTGCTTCTGGAAGATTTAAAACGATCCCAGAAGACTTAATATTGTCTCTGGGTGATTTGAAATACTTCCAGAAGATTTGGTATTGCACCTAGAAGACTCGAGATTCGGCTTCTAGAAGATTGGAAATGTTCCCAGAAGACTTTACATTGCCTCTAGGATATTTGAAATACTTCCAGAAGACATGGAATTGCATCTTCTAGATGCAATTCCGATAGGGTTTCTAGAAGATTGGCAATGTTCTCAGAAGACTTGATATTACCTCAGGGATATTTGAAATGCTTCAATTATATTTGATATTGTTTCTGGGAGGTTGAATACTCCCAGAAGACTTAATATCGCTTCTAAAAGACACGATATTGTTTCTAGAAGACTTTACATTGCCTCCTGGATATTTGAAATACTTTCAGAAGACATGGTATTGCATCTTGAAGATTTGATACTGCTTCTAGAAGCTTTGAAATATTCACTAAAGACTTAATATTCCATCTGGCAGCTTTGAAATACTTCCAGAAGATTTGGTATTGCATCTAGAAGACTCGATACGGCTTCTAGAAGATTGGAAATGTTCTCAGAAGGCTTAATATTGTCTCTGGGAGATTTGAAATACTTCCAGAAAATTTGGTATTACACGTAGAAGACTCGATACGGCTTCTAGAAGATTGGAAATGTTCTCGGAAGACTTGATATTGCTTCTGAGAGATTAGTAATGCTTCCAGAAAACTTGATGCCTCTGGGGAACTTGACCTACTTCTAGAAGACTTAATACTGCTTCTAAAAGATTTGAAATGTTCCCAGAAGACTTCACATTGCCTCCGGGATATTTGAAATACTTCCAGAAGACATGGAATTGCATCTTCTAGATGCAATTCCGATAGGGTTTCTAGAAGATTGAAAATATTCTCAGAAGAGTTGATATTACCTCAGGGTGATTTGAAATGCTTCCATTATATTTGATATTGTCTCTGGGAGGTTGAAATACTCCCAGAAGATTTAATATCGCTTCTAAAAGACTCGATATTGCTTCTAGAAGATTTGAAATGTTCCCAAAAGACTTTACATTGCCTCCTGGATATGTGAAATACTTCCAGGGGACATGGTATTGCATCTTGAAGACTTAATACTGCTTCTAGAAGCTTTGACATATTCACTGAAGACTTAATATTGCATCTGGCAGCTTTGAAATACGTCCAGAAGACATGGAATTGCATCTTCTAGATGCAATTCCGATAGAGTTTCTAGAAGATTGGAAATGTTCTTAGAAGACTTGATATTACTTCAGGGAGATTTGAAATGCTTCCATTATATTTGATTTTGTCTCTGGGAGGTTGAAATACTCCCAGAAGACTTAATATCGCTTCTAAAAGACTCGATATTGCTTCTACAAGACTTAATACTGCCTCTAGAAGACTTGAAATATTCACTGAAGACTTAATATTGCATCTGGCAGCTTTGAAATAAAAGATTGGAAATGTTCTCAGAAGGCTTGGTATTACCTCAGGGAGATTTGAAATGCTTCCATTAGATTTGATATTGTTTTTTGAGGTTGAAATACTCCCAGAAGACTTAATATCGCTTCTAAAAGACTCGACATTGCTTCTAGAAGACTTGATACTGCTTCTAGAAGATTTTGAAATGTTGCCAGAAGACTTTACATTGCCTCCTGGATATTTGAAATACTTCTAGAAGACATGGTATTGCATCTTGAAGACGATACTGACTTCTAGAGGCTTTGAAATATTCACTGAAGACTTAATATTGCATCTGGCAGCTTTGAAATACTTCCAGAAGATTTGGTATTGCATCTAGAAGACTGTATACGGCTTCTAAAAAATTTTAAATGTTCCCAGAAGACTTAATATTGTCTCTGGGAGATATGAAATACTTTCAGAAGATTTGGTATTTGCTTCTAAGAGATTCGATATTGCTTCAAGAAGATTTAAAATGCTTGCAGAAGACTTGATAGTGCTTTTAGACATTTTGGAAGGCTTCCAAAGACTCGAAACTGCCTCTTGAGAATTTAATACTGCTTCCAAAAGACTTGAACTGCTTCCAGATGATTTACTAATGTCTAGTATTTTCTGTTAGCGGTGGAAAAGTCGTTCTGAATATTTTATTTTTTCTTATTTCGACATTTTTAATATCCCGAGACTTCTTACTTATCATTACTTGGACGTGACACCCTATTTACAGTTCTATACAATATGTACATGAAGTATGAAATCAATTCGATTTCTTCTTAGAAATTCTTAGAAAAAAAACTCGGCATGTGTGTTATATGTATCAACACGTATTTTTTCAGAAACTTTTCAAATAACTATAAAATACAACAAAAATTTGGAGTTGCTAATTAAGAACGTCAATTTAAGCATGGTACCTTAATTTTTAGGATATTTACACATTTCAGTTTTATCTTAAAAATTGCGTGTTAAAAAATATATCATTGATCTGCAAGCCTTGATTAAAGCAAGCATTGATTCCATACTTTATGTACACTCTGTATATGTATACAGGCTGTCTCACGTAACTGGTTCATTAAAACTTTTTTGGGTTGCACTATTCGTAGAGGCTTGAAATTTTGGTATCATGGGTTGCTCATTCCAATCTATTAATCTAAAATATTTTCAAGATGGCCACCACTTCCGGTCTACCGGAAGTAGACCCCAATTTCGTTATTTTAAATGGAATGCTATTGTTTTTATTACACCATTCAAATACACGTAAGAAATATGTTGGCTTTGATAACAGTTGTTGGTACCTATCGTTTTTTGTTTTCGAGTTATTTTGATTTTAAGTGTTTTTTGGCAAATATCACCATGGTCTTTATAAGCCCATATCTCAGCCAACGTTAATTCAAAAACGTTTTGCATTGGTACAATAACTCGTCATATGCTGCTAAATAGATTGTCACTTGTTATATCAATGTACCTTATACAGCGTGGTCAAAAATTGAATTACCATCAACGCACCATATCCTTTTAGCCTATCTATACGGGAATTTAACTCTCTACAAATTATCTATAAATATTGCTATACCTATTTATTATAGTTTTCTTCATATTGAGTATTTTATCAAAATCCTACACAAAATGCTGTAAGCCGGTCATGTTTTTAGTAGAAGGCTATGATATTTTGACAGTTTATTGTTTAATTTATTTAAATTATCATTGGTATTATTTCTAGAATGATCTGCGACTGAATAAATTTGAGTTTGTTAGCTTTTATTTGCCAAAAATAACCAGCAGAAGAACGCATAAATGAAACAATGAAAAACAATGATATGGCGTAATATTCGACGTAATGATGCGCGAGATGTTCCTAGAGAGTTCAGTTTATTTATTTACGGTACTTTCTTGTAAAATATTATTCATCTAAATCCACCGAACCACCTCTTACCGAAGAATTTGATAAAGCAATAAAATATGACAAAACATTTATTCTATTATCTTAAGCTGCTGGTGATAGAAATTTATGGTTTCTTGTTATTTTGATCTTTCCAAAACTAAGAGATACGTCTCTTATCCTATCCAAAACTTTATTACATCCGCCATGAATATAAGACGAATTTAAAATGTTGGCGTGGGAATAATTCGCCATGATATTCAAAGACATTAACTGCAGTAAGTGATGACACAACTAAGTAATGACAACAATAACATAAATATGGTTGCAAAGTTATCAAAACTCCGTGGCTTTCTAACATAAAAACAGGAAGCTTTCCAGCATTGCATGCGTACATTAATTTCCAAATATGAGGGCAACTACAACAAATAGGCGCAGGAAAGTATCTAAATAGTTTGTAGAGAATTAAATTCCCATAATTTATTTTTGTAATTTTCAGTTTTTCATTCTTTTATGTTATTGATTTTAATTTTTATCATTAAATTGTTGTTTTTCATTGTTTCATTTATTCGGTTTTCTTTTGGTTATTTTTGGTAAATTACAGCTAGCAATCTAAAGTTTATTCAATCACAGTTCATTGTAGAAATAATACTAATAATAATTTAAATAAATTAAACAAAAAACTGTCAAAATGTCATTGCCTTCTAACAAAAACACAGACGATTTCTAGCATTTTACCTATGATTTTGATAAATTCCTCAATAGCAAGAAACCTATAATAAATAGGTATAGGAATATTTATAGATAATTTGTAGAGAATTAAATTTCCTTTCTGATAGGGTATGAAAATATGGGGCGTTCCATTTAAAATTTTCGACTTTCACGCAATTGAATACAGAGAAACGGTAACTCAATTTTTGACCAGCCTGTATAAGATATACTGATATAACAAATCACAATCTATTTAGCAGCATATGAAGAGTTATCGCACCAATGCAAAACGTTTTTGAGTTAACGTTGGCTGAGATATGGGCTTGTAAAGAGCATGGTGATATTTGCCAAAAAACACTTAAAATCAAAATAACTCGAAAACAAAAAACGGTAGGCACCAACAACTGTTATCAAAGTCAACATATTTTCTTATGTGTAATTGAATGGTGTAATAAAAACTATAGCATTCCATTTAAAATAACGAAGTTGAAGTCTACTTCCGGTAGACCAGAAGTGGCGGCCATCTTGAAAATATTTTGGATTAATAGATCGTTATGAACAACCCATGTTACCAAAATGTCAAGCCTCTACGAATAGTGTAACCCAAAAAAGTTCTAATGAACCAGTTACGTGAGACACCCTGTATAGATCAACTGTGACAACTCAGACTGAAAGCTCTATAAATATTTTTATTTGTAATGTTATTAACACAATTATAGAGCTTAATATAAAAATTGATTCACTTACAACAGAAAATGATAGAGTAAAGGGCATTTTGATTGAAAAAAAGATTGATAAAAAAATACAAAACTCAAATAAATATTTTATCAAAAAAGCAACAGCAGAATACTTCAACAAATGCAAATTTAAATATAAAAATTAAGGAAAAATTCCAAAATGTTTTTACAAAAAAAAAGAACTAAAAAGAAAGTACGTCGTTGGAATCAAACGGATATTAGAAATGCATTCACCTTAAGATATTTAAGTAAAAGATGTTACTTATATTTAAGAAATTATTTAAATTATCCTCTACCAGGTAACAACATATATTTAAACATTATGTCAATATGGCATTTAGATAGTGTAGTTTTCAAGAACATTGCAAAACTGGTGTTCAAAAATAAACAGCCTGTATACATACCATATGTATAGAGTGGGCCAAATTGGACACTTTTCAACTCCTCTTTCTGTAAGAGGTAGACGAAAAATGATAGCTATATCAAAGGCTCGATTTTTATAAGAAACTTACTGGCGAAAACCCCTTATCGACATATCTTACGTTTTCAAAGATACAGCTCGTTTTTCAGAAACATGCATTTTCGAAAACTATTGATCAGATTTATTTACATTGTATAAAACATTAGTACATATTCACGTTTTACACACCACAATAGTAACATATTCGCATTTTGTAGAGTTTAGTAGGGCTTAAAATCTGACAGATTTCTCAAATAGCTATTATAGATTTACAAGTAGCTATTAATGTAAACAGCTTTCTATTGATAATTGCATTGTAAATTACGCGATACCCAAAATCCTTCCAAAAACAATTCTTTATTGCAAACCTTAGCTTTACCCCGGATGTCAAATCCGACATCCGCAAATTATGACTGGGTCCTAAGGGACAATAAAAAAAAGCTTTACAAGCGTCTAAGTTATAATCACAAGCAGTCGAGTTGTCTTGACTTAGGTTGGGTGAAATTTAATAATAATAGGATGCCGAATATGGAAGATGATGTCGCAAGATAAAACAAATTTTTTGATCGCCTGTTCATAATGTGGTATGACAACTGAAATTTATGTCTATAGGTTATAGACAAGTCTCTTTTTTGAACGCATAAAACAGAGACTTTGTAAGTTTCTTTAATTTGTTTCTTGACATTGATAAAGTTATGAGGAGTATGGAGGGAATATGTTGCGGATAGATTACAATAAGTTGGGTTGATATGGGTTGGATTGAGATTGATTTGGTTGAGTTGGGTTGAGTTGAGGTGATAACAAATTGACGAAAATTACATAAGATAGAATCCTAAGATCAACAGACTTGCTGGCCGCGTGCCTGCGAGATGTTATGAAAGCTGGAATACATTAGGCTCGTTTTTTGGTTATAAAATACAAATCAAAGACCTTAAAATCAAGATGAATGTTTGTTCGTTCATGTTTGGGATAGATAGAGTCGGTGTTGGTATTGTATTCTTGATCGTTTGGTGTGGACGGAAATAAACTGAGACTTGGTATTGCTTCTAGAAGAGTTAATACTTCCTTCAATAAACCTGAAATGCTTCTAGAAAACTTGATATTGAATCTAGAGCACTTGATCTGCTTCCAAAACACTTGAAATGCTACTACAAGACTTGAAATCACTTTTTACTTTTCAATTTATCTCGAGATTACTGCAATTTCATCGAGATTTTTTTTTAACTTTCTTGTAATTGAATGATTTTCCTTTTTTTAGGTGCAAATGTTTATAGGTTATCTTTAAAATATAAAGTTTCGTTCTCTCTCGCTCTTTAAAGCCTGTTATCTAACTTTGTAAGTTTAGATCGATTAAAATGGTTTAATTACTCAATTTGGGGCGTTTATTGAATCAAGTTCAACTTTATATTACTTTCTTAAACAATTTTTCTTTATTTTTCTTAATTTTAATGCGATTGTATTATTTTATGCTTAAATGTTGATAGGTTATGTTTAAAATGTAAAGTTTCGTTCTCTCTCGCTCTCCAAAGCCCGTTACCTAACTGCAAGTTTAGATCGATTAAAACCGTTTAATTACTTAATGATTTACCTCATTTAAAACTTTACTATATATTTTTTTTGATCAAGTTCAACTTAAAAATATTCTTTTAAACAATTTTTATTTTTCGATTTATCTCGAGATTTTTTTAGTAAAGTAGTCCAAAACCTGTTACCTAACTTTGCAAGTTTATATCGATTAAAACCGTTTAATTACTTGATGATTTACCTCATTTAAAACTTTACTATATATATTTTTCTGATCAAGTTCAACTTAAAAATATTCTTTTAAACCACTTTTTATTTTTCGATTTATCTCGAGATTTTTTAGTAAAGTTCTCCAATACCTGTTACCTAAATTTGCAAGTTTAAATCTATTAAAATCGATTAATTTCGCCATGATTTGGGACTTATAATTTTAAGCAACTTTAAAGTTCAACTTAATATTATTTTATTATTCTTTTAAACAACTTTTTTTCAATTTTTCTTAAGATTATCATTTAGATTGTTTGAAGATCTCTTATTTTTAATGCAATTTTCTTCTTTTTTAATGTAAATATTAATAGGTTAAGTTTAAGTTGTGTTGTTTCGTTCTCTCTCGCACTCTAAAGTCTTACTCAACTTTGCAAGTTTAGATCGACTAAAACCGTTTGATTACTCCATGATTTACTGCATTCAGGACTTCAATAAAAAGAATTTTTAAGCAAATAAGATTTTATCTATCTATTTTAACGGTTTTTTGGGTTAACTTGGAAAGTTTGGAATTTTTTCGTTTTTGAATTAATAAAAATGTACAATTACCAATAAAGAAATACCAAATGAATCATCATCATTAAGAAGCATTTAAAACAAAAAATGAATGATTTTTATTAACATTATTTTATACATTAGCATAATTTTTTCTTGCTTCTAAGACAGGGCAGTACAGATTTTTTGTCAATATCTGTAAAGGAAACGATTGCACTCACAATTTTGAAATAATTAAATTGCAGAGTCTGATTAAGAAAGTTTTATGTCCCATACAATTTTGTCTCAACCAAAAATGAGATAGAATCGAAATGAGTTCTAGATCTTGATGCCTTTTTAACGACGTTTTTGAACAAAAACTCAGAAGTTAATCTGCGTGATAGGATGCTCTAACTGTTCGATCAGATAAGATTGGAATTTAATGTCTTATTATTAAATATTACTTCGTTTAACAACATTTAACACATAATTTGTGGTTTTTATAGTTTAATTATGCTGTGGAAAATTCTTTGATGTGTAATACTGCGTTGCGCAGTGCTGTAAAATTAACTCATTACTAACTTTAAGCTGGATCCACACTACGCGTTAGTTGGTGAGTAATTGCAAAGTACTCGGCAAGTAGAAAGACTCGCATATACTTGGGGAGTTGCGTGTGCTTACAATCGTCAAGCACGACTTGACACTGAAATGTTTCTAGGAGACTTGATACTGCTTCCAGAGGGCATTCAATATTTCCAGAAGACATGATACTACCTCCATATGTCTTGATATTAACTCTGGAAGATTGAAAGTGGTTACAGAAGACTTGATACTACTACTAAAGGACTTGAAATGTTTCCACAAGACTTGGAGAACTGAAACTAGTTACTTGATAGGAGTAACAGGAACTTCCTGCTATATTTTAAATAGCAGGAATATTGCTTGTAAAGGACTTAAAACGCTTCTAGAAGACTTGAATGCATCCAGAAATACTTCCAGAAGATTTGGTATTTGCTTCTAAAAGATTGGTTCTAAGAGATTCGATATTGCTTCAAGAAGAGAAACATTGTTTCTCTTCGCATTGCTAACGGGATCAAAAAAAAAAAATATAAAGACAACTTGCTTCAAGAAAACTTAAAATGTTTGCAGAAGACTTGATACTGCTTTTAGATGTTATGGAAGGCTTCCAAAGACTCGAAACTGCCTCTTGAGGATTTAATACTTCTCCAAAAGACTTGAACTGCTTCCAGATAATTTACTAATGTCTAGTATTTTCTGCTAGCGGTGGAAAAGTCGTTCTGGATACTTTATTTTTTCTTATTTCGAGATTTTTAATATTCCGAGACTTCTTACTTATCATTACTTGGACGGGACAGCCTATTTACAGTTCTATACAATATGTACATGAAGTATGAAATCAATTCGATTTCTTCTTAGAAATTCTTAGAGAAAAAAACTCGACATGTGTGTTATATATATCAACAAGCATTTTTTCAGATACTTTTCAAATAATTATAAAATACAACACAAAATAATCCCCATTTTGTTTTTGCTAATTAAGAACGTCAATTTAGGCATGGTATCTTAATTTTGGGATACCTGCACATTTCAGTTTTATCTTAAAAATTGCGTTCTAAAAAATATATCATTGATCTGCAAACATTGATTAAAGCAAGCAATTGATTCCATACTTTATGTACACTCTGTGTATGTGTATACATACTATATATACAGGGTGGGCTAACTTGGATACTTTACACTGTACATATATATATATACATACTATATGTATAGAGTGGGCCAAATTGGACACTTTTCAACTCCTCTTTCTATAAGAGGTAGACGAAAAATAATAGCTATGTCGGAGGTTCTATTTTTATAAGAAACTCGCTTGCGAAAATCAGTTATCGACATTTCTTACAGTTTCAGGGATACAGGATGTTTTTCAAAACATGCATTTTCGAAAATTGGTCGTATCTTCTTGAAAAATCTTCGGTCTATTCTCAACTATCTATAAAAGTCCTCAATAGGCATCCGATAAATCAGATTTATTTATATTGTATAAAACATGTACTAATATTCACCACCATCGTAACATATTCGCATTTTGTAGAGTTTAACAGTGCTTAAAATCTGACAGATCTCTCAAATAGCTATTAAAGATTTAAAAGTAGCATTATTGTAAACAGCTTTCTATTGATAATTACATTATAAATTACAAGGTATCCGAAATCCTAAACCCGTTCACACTTGCCGGATGTCGTGGTGGTAATACATTTGATAATCCGATCTCTTCCATATAAATCTTCCAACATTTTGTCAAATCTGACATCTGAGAATTATGAATGGGTCCTAAAATGAATAGGACCATAAAAGAAAGCTTTAGAAGCTCTAAGAAGATCTAAGATATAGTCACAAGCAATCGAGTTGCCTTGACGTAGGTTGGGTGAAATTGGATCCAAACAAATTTATTGAACGCCCGTTCATAATGAGGTATGACAACTGATATTTATGTCTGTAGATTATAGAGTACAATGTAAGACATAAAAAAAGACTTGGCAAGTTTCATGGAGGAAACATGTTGTGCGGATAGATTACAATATGTTGGGTTGAAATAGATTGGATTGAGATTGATTTAGTTGAGTTGGGGTGATAACAGATTGTCGACAATTGCATAAGATAGAATCCTAAGATCCAACACTGACTTCCGCGTTCTTGCAAGATGTTATGAAAGCTGGAATACTCCTAATAGTAATAGTAATAATCCTAGTAATAATCTAGGCTCGTTTCTTGATTACATAATACAAGTCAAAGACCTTAAAATCAGGAAGAGTGTTTGTCAGTGTTGATACTTTATATCGCATCAGTTCAAGACTTGAAATGCTACTACACGACTTGAAATGTTTCTACAAAACTTCAAATGCTTCCAGAAGACTCGATACAACCTCTGGAATACTTGAAACAGCTTCCAGAAGGCTTTAACTGTTCCCAGAAGGCTTGAAATGTTTCCAGAAGATTTGATACCGATTCTAGATGACTTGAATTACTTTCAGAAGATTTGATATTGTCTCTTCTAGAAGGCTTGAAATGTTTCCAGAAGACTTGCAATACTTCCAGAAGATTTGATACCGTATCTAGAAGATTTGATACTGCTTCTAGAAGAATTGAAGTGCTTCCAAAAGGTAGGCTTCTAAAAGGCTTGATGCTACTACAAGACTTGAAATGCTTCTAGAAGGCTTAATATTACTTCCAGAAGACTCGGTTCTACCTTTCGAAAACTTGAAACTGCTTCAAGAAGGCTTGATCTGCTTCCAGAAGGCTTGAAATATTTCAAGAAGACTTGCTATACTTCCAGAAGACTTGATACCGATTCTATAAGGCTTGAATTTCTTTCAGAAAATTTGAAAATGCCTTTGGAAGTCTTGATTCTGTTTCTAGGAAAATTGAAATGCTTTCACAACATTTTATATTGCCTCTTGAATATTGCTTCCAGAATACTTGAAATGTTTGCTGAAGATTTGATATTACTTGTAAAATTGTTAACAGAAAACATTTTCATCGCAAGAAACAAGATACTGTTGATAAACTATTTGAGTTTACTTCGTAAATATAAAAACTATTGAAAATACTATTGTATTAAATACAAAATGCGAAATCTTGACGTAAGTACCCCAAAAACTGTTAATTAAATACTAAATACTGCTAGAAAAAGACTTTTTTATTGCAAAGGTAAAAAACTGCCAATTCAAGACTTGATACTGCTTGTAAGACTCTAAACACTGCTGCCAGAAGTAATTTCCCTTGCAAAGTAAGCTTTTTTCTGGGCTGTTCTTTGAACAGGCATTATTTGTCGTATGAGCCTTTTTCCAATTCAATTTCTTTTAACACCTAGCACCCATACTTATTTTCAAATACCGGCACTTATGTCTACAACATCTATGGATGGAGTAGGATGGTTCCAAATTAATCATAAATAATAACCAATAATAAAGTGGTCCCGAAAATATAATGCAATGGAACCAATAATGTCCGAAATATGTTTGCGGCATATTCAAAGTAGTGTTCAAATTTGTGTCTAAATTGAGATTGCCTGAGATCTATCCCCAGGTAACAAATGCATCGTTGTCCGCTCCGTGCCTGTTAAAGTCTGTATTATTTCTGCCAAGTATAATATTAGTACAGGAGATTTTACCAAAAATAATTTAAAAATTTTTGGATAAATTATTTTGATTTAATAAAACCATTATACAAACTACAAAAGAACATTTAAATGTGTGTGCACATGCGCGTACAATTATCGTTTATATGTTAATTTCATAAACCCTTCATCTACATTATGTAACCAATGTTCAACCTTTGTGATAGCGCAGAATCATTTTTTTTTAGATAATTTCTATATGGAACAATACTTCGTGATATTCTTCGTTTAATTCTAAAGTGAAAATATTAATTTTAAAAAGTTGTAACATGCCTTATTTGTCTTTAAGAGGTTCCCAAAGCTAACAAGTCATATAATTTTGTCATGCTAATTTTTTCATTAGCAGTGTTAAGTTCTCTGGATACATTTCACTTCTTCTAGAGGCAATATCAAGTCTCAAGGAAGTATTTCAAGTCTTCTGAAAGCATTACAAGTCTTGTAGAAGCAGTTTCAAGTCTTCTGAAAATAGTATCAAGTCTTGTGGAACTTTCAAGTTTTCTATAGATAATATCAATTCTTCTAGGAGTATTGCAAGTGTTTTGAAAGCATTTCATGTCTTCTAGAAGCAATATCAAGTCTTCTCAAAGCACTACAAGTCTTGTAGAAGCAGTGTCAAGTCTTCCAGAGGTAGAATCGAATCTTCTGGAATCAGTTTAAGTTTTCTAGATGCATTTCAAGCCTTCTGGAAATAGTATCAAGTCTTGTGGAACTTTCAAGTCTTCTATAGGTCATATCAAATCTTCTAGGAGCTTTGCAAGTGCTGTGGAAGCATTTCAAGTCTTCCAAAAGCAATAATAAGTCTTCTAGATACTTCTGTTGATACTACTGTACCAATTATTCCACGGGCAGTAGAAAGTCTTCTGAAAGCAGTTCGAATTTTCTGAAAACATTTTAAGTCTTCTGGAAGCAGTATCAAGTTTTGGTGAAAGCATTTCATGCCTTCTGGAAGGATTTCAAGTGGATATCATATTGAACCAAATTGGTTCTTCCAGATCGATTGGAAAATAATCCAGGAAATTTTCCAATTAAGTTCTTTTAATGTGCAGTTGGTATCTAACATATTCTATACTATTTTCTTTAGCTGTTCCCATTTAATTTGTTATTCATTCGTTCTAGCTGGTTGACATGTCATCACTTTATCCCCTCTTTATTTATATCTATTATAAGTTATATTAAATAACTTATTTTGCTGTTTTATCATAATATTGTCTGCATTTTGATGTGTTTGGTACTGTACCACTGATTCTGCCGTAGTGTTACCCATCAGTATGTTCCTTAATAATCCGAAAATCGCTCATCTTTAATTTAAACTACGAAGGAGCAGTTAAAGCTTGTACACATGCACAGAAGAAATTTGTTTGCTATATTCGTTTCCCCATTTTTCTATTAACATAACTTTTCACAATTTGTTTGTAACTTTTTCAGTTTTGTACTTTCCCTCTCCCCGCCTTTTATACTTTTTTTTATCATAATCTGATTCATTACTGATCACTTCATTTATTAATTAATCATCAGTCATCATTGGTTCGTTGCCTGGTATTTCTCCAAATCACTCGTCTCATATTTTCCTGTGTGAAGTTTGACTTTTTTTCTTGATTTTTTGGCATTCTTTTTAACTCAGTAGTTGAGAGCTCATTTTCTAAATCCCAAATACCTTCTAATTCATTGTTATTTAATGATAGCCACAACTTTTTCCAATATGATTGTATAATTATGTCAGGTACACGGTGAATACGGCATCTTCTTGTGCAATCTTCTTGCATTCTTCTTGTAAAACAGTAATGAAGCAATTTCTAGAGCACTCCATATTCATCGGCTTTGTGGACGCGATAGGGAGTTAAATTAAGATCATGTACCTTTTTTGAACGGTCCAATAAATGGCGCAACATTCCATTCTAATTCCATATCTTATTTTAAATTTTTGAAACCAACCGTTTCTTGCTTTGAATTCCTTATTCTTATAGATTTTCTTGTAAAAACTAAAGCATTTTTCTTATACTATCTCCCGTGAGTCTTCTTACCGCGACGTCTTTTTAGAAACCACGAATATAATGCAACTTTTATAAGTGGGTGTTCCCCAGCCAACTTCACCCGACCTTCACCGGAATCCAATTTTCTTAAAATTTTAATTTTTTATGTTTGTTGAGAGTTAACATTTTGTGCTTTGTTTTCATGGTTTACCATCGATTTGGCCGAACATTCCGATAATCTATCCAATCGATGGTCCGATCTATGCACGGTTTTGGTTTCGCTAAGGATGTTTATAAACAAAACCGGTCTTGTGTTGACTTTAAAACTGGTATACGGGCGAATTAGGCGATTCGGTTTCTATATTTCTTATGGTTATATGGCATGGTTAATAATATGCTTTATAAATATTTGTTTTATGATTTAAAATTAATTTTATGCTAGTACGAAATTGATAGGCTATGATAAGTTTTATGATACTGTCTCATTCCTGATTCTGCTTTTTAAATCATGTAGAGATTGTCTTTAAGGAAATAAATTTTTGTTCATTTTGCCAAACACAATTAAAAATCCCTTGATGAATGATGAAATCTGGAACAGGCTCTTCGTACTCTTTATCATATCTATCGTTTCTAATTAATAATTAATCAATTTCAGCAACCGCTTTGTTGAGAATTTGTTCGTAATCAATCAGCTTTAAAACCAAAAATCTTATTCTACATCGAACAAAACGAAATTGTTATTGTACATTTTCAATGTGAAAAAATTAAGTTAAGCGGTGTTAATATATAATCAATAATATATTGTACACATCCATTTAACTCGTATTAACCCACATTCTCTCACAAAGGAAGTCTGAGTTGCAAATTTAGGTCCGAATTATCCCGCGGACGTCAAAAACAGGAAATTATTATTCACAACTTATTTTATTTTAATAAAAATATACGAAAACAAATAATCTTATCGGTAATTTCTACGGAAACATTTATTGAACGAAACATTAACACGAGCCAAAAACCTTCTTATCTCATAGTTTATAATTAAAAATCACTTTTCGCTATCGTAGTTTTTATCCCATTGTTAGTAATCGGTTAAAAACGAAGGTGTGAGCATGGCTCGTAAGAAATCTAAACAAACCGCAAAGGTAATTAAACAAACATTAAAAAATTTTTATTTATTATATGTATTTCAATTTTATTCTTGTCTTAATTAAGTTTCAATTTTAATTTTAGAAATCGATTATCGAGGCGTTACGCAAAAACTACAAAACTTATCAAAAATCGGTCAAGAACAATGTGATTAAAAACAGCGTCGAAGAGAAACGCTCCAATTTGACCAACTCTTTGAACAGGGCAAGAAAATTAAATGTGTAATAATAAAAAATGATGAGTCATAATTTTTTTATTAATTAAATCATTTCTTTTTTTAGTGTTAATAAAGCAACATCTGGGACATCCGTAAGCGCCTCAGATGAATCTGAGTGTTCGTTCGGACCGTTAACGCCAGAACAACCGATAAACAACCCAACCAGCCCGCATCATATGCAAAAAGAGCGATTTTTAGGCAGTTTTGGGTTAGGGACACACGAGGCTTGTCGTCTCTTACAAAATAAACGCGTCGAACGCAAACGAAGAAGTACAGCGAACCCCCAATTTTTGTATCATAGAGGTTGGGATTTTTCTACAGTATGTAACCGATTAATTTTGATTTACTATATTATTTTATTTCAAAATTAATTTTTTCTTATAGAAACGTAGTAAACGAAATAACAACGTAAACGTATCGCCACCACATACCAGACAGGCTGTGAGAAATCGAAATAAATGCAACGAGAGGAATTCTCCTCCAAAAAAGCATTCGGGTCCTCCTTCCCCGGTTGATAACGCTTTACCTTTCCCGTTACCCAGCGAGTTAACCATCGAGAGAGTTAACGCGGTTAAAAAGAATTTGGGAGAGAAGATTTGTGTCGAATGCAGAAATCCGGGAAATGGTTATTAATTGAATTAATTAATTATTAAATTGATTTATTTAAAGTTAATTTTTTTAATTTTCAGGATCTTTATTGTACTGTGATATGTGCACGGGAGGTTTTCATCTTAGCTGTCATAATAGGCCGCTCTCTCAAACTCCCCGCCAATGCCCCAGATGCATTTCTGGGAAAGAGACTAGAGTTATAGGATCTTTAAATGTACCCTCGGGGATGAGCGTTTCTTATATTTCGGCTGAAATCAACGGTAAATATACCTAATTCTTTTTTTACAAGAATTTTTTTTATTTTATCATGATATTCAATGTATAGAGTGGGTTAAATTCGACATTTTTAAAGGGTAACTTTACTTTCTATAAGAAATAGAGGGAAAAAAATATCACTTGTGACTGAGGCTTGATTAAAAAAAAATTAATGGTTAAAATCGCATATCAATTCCTCTCCGATTTCAGAGATACAGGGTGTTGATAAAAAAAGTGTAATTTTAAAAAGACGTCATAACATTTTTTTTATTAAAAAATTTTTCTTTCATAGAAAACATTTCCAAAGCAATATTTTGGTAGGTATTGACACAAAATTGATTTTTTTAATGGAACACCATATACAGGGTGTCACACACAAAATGTCCCAAACTGTAACTCTATCATTTACATTCCGATTTTCATGAGTCATATATCAAATGAAGTGGTTTAATAAATTGTTTCATGCTACAAATAAATGTTTTTCAACCACATCTTGAATTTCAAGCACTTATCTACTTTTGTTTTTCAAACTGCTCGGTATATTTTTCTTTACGTCACTGGATAGAGATTTTCTTTCTGAATTCATTGATACTCTACATCTACTTTGAATAAAGATTTGTAAAGTGTATTGTACCAGGTTGGCCAGAGACAGAAGAACGCGTTTTGAAGGGTAAGAAGGGGGTGACGTCACGAGTTATGAGGCAGTGGGAGTTAAATGGTGAATCAATGTAATTTATCTTGTATGTATTTACTACTTTCTTAATTCTGATTATGAAAGTTATTTTTTTATTTTTATTATTTAATTAAATAAAATATATAAATTAGAAATAAGTAAAATATTTAAAATGAATCACAAAGATGTGGATAATGTAACAAAACACATTGATTTTTTTGCTAAAAATCCGAAATCATGATATTTTGAAGATATTTGCTGTATTATTGCAAACTTTTTATGTTCAGGTTGTAACTGGTTATGAAGTATGCTTAAAATTATGACCAATTTTAGCGAATCAGGTCTTTTCGAATAATGAAAAAGTTTTGCAATAAAAATCATCTATTATAATTTTAAAAATTTGCCGTTATTAGTGCAAAACTAATAACCGTTGCAAAACTAATAACCGCGTTGTAGATTTTTAATGGGTATTTTGAAAATTTTCTCTTTTCCCGCAATCTTGTCATATCGATAAAGAAAAAATGATATTTAAACTTCTGAACTTTAGCTTTATTTAATTTAATTCGGTACCGGTTTTGGAGTTCACTCCATCATCAGCCGAAAGCTACAATTACATTAAGAATTTAACAAATATACAACAAGGAACTCTATTAGCATTTATTTTATCATACTATTTTACTTTATATTAATTTTTACCTCTATCTATGCATTTGTTTTATCAAAGCGCCGTCAAACCTCAATCTACTAAGCATGCAATTGAACATATTAAAACTTGCCAAATTATATATTTCACAGAAAACTTGTACCGATTTTTCGAAAATGGACTTTATTGAAAAACACCCTGTATCTGTGAAGCCGTAAGAGATGGCAGATGTTCCTAACAATATGGTGCATCTTACATACAATACAATAGAGAATACAAAATATGGTAAGGGAATAAATTATAAGAGTAATATCAGTTTATTGGCGCCGGATTTTGAAAATATGTGTGGTTGCTGAGTGACATCAATAGTTCGTCTTCTGTTAGCAGTATTCACAGTTTTCCAAGCAGTACAAATTCTTCTAGAAGCAGTACAAGTCTTCTGGAAGTATTGCAAGTCTTCAAGAGGCAATATCAAGTCTTTTGGAAGCATTTCAAGTCTTCTAGAAACATTACATATATTCTGGAAACGTTTTAAATCTACTGGCAGCAATGTCAAGTCAAACATTCCAAACTTTTTGGAAGCAATATCATGTCATCTAGAAATTTTCTGGAAGCATTTGTATGTATGGGTAACAAAATATTAAGTATTCGGTGATTTACTTGTCATTGGTGTTGTCTTTGTCTTCTCAAAAAAGATTTAGTCTGATTAACGCGTTTTCGAGTTCTAATTATTCTTTAGAACTACAATTTAAGGATTATCTTTGCTAACTTTGAAATCTTTGACGAAATGAAGAAACGTTTAATATACAGGGTGTTTACGGTTTTATGATTTTATTTTGAAGGGGTGCTAAAACATCTTAAAAGGAAGTAATTAATATAAAAATGTCTTGACAAAAGTTGCATAATAGGAGAAATATTACTGTTAAAGTTAATTTGTTTCAATAAATATAAAACCATTGCTACTGTGCCTAATTTTTCGTATAATTCCTCACGGATTGGGGCAACTGTGGAAAAAAATACGAAGGTAAAATCAATGTCTTATAGCTTATGCCACTTTATAAAGATACTTATAAAGAAACTCGGCATTCCACAACATGCAAATAAGTTCAATCATTTTAAAAGGGATTCCATGAAATAAATAAATAAATAAATAAAATAAAAATAAAAACATTTTCAGTTCACAAGTTTAAGTCAAACAAGCCCTTAACGCACTTAGGAAGCAGATTTATGATAAAAGGTCATCCTTTTAAATATATAGAATTAATATATTATTAATTAATATATTATTTCGAATTCTTATATTAAATATTTTTAGATTTCTTTAACCACAGTCATATAGAGTCTGTATAGTCTTTCAGAGTTAAGACCCCAATTTTTACCAAAAAACTACAACAAGATCACCCGGATAGTCTAGCTTTGTGTAAAACTTTCTGCAAATGTTCATTTCAGAAGAGGGTTTCTTTTATTTCTTTACCTTGGATGGTAGGGCGGATTAACCCATCCAACTTCCTTCTCCTGGTGAAAGGTATAACGATTATCTTTTGTGATTTTACGAAAGATAGCCTCCATTACACCACGCGGAAATTTTATCTAGGGACATCTGGAGAACTTTGGATATCGGCGATAAACAGGTTCCTTTGACCATAATGACAATGTCGCTAGCATACGTTTGTATTTCCTTAGTAACATATATGACTATCGCAAATTACACTATGGTTACAATTACCCTATGGCTACAATTATACTATGGTTGATTCCACGCCTCATGACACGCATCATGACAGACGCCTCTGTCATGAGGCGTGGAATCATGACTCTTGAACTCTTTTATGCGATAATGGTATTTCATTGTCAAATGCACCCTCTTTATCCAGAAATGCACAAACCAAGATCTCTTTATCATGGTGTCCTGAATACTCTACTAACTAGGTTGTGTAAAGCCAATTCAGCTAATTTTCCCGCTTATACGGTATCGTACGGATTACCGTTCCAACTTTTTCAAGGGTTTTCAACAATGGACCGAAATGCAATAGGAGTTGAGACCGAACGACTCACTTTGGGTACATATAATACCCTTGCTTTAATCCATTCTGCCGGTTGTTTTTCTTATACATATGATACCCTTACTTTAGTCCATTTTGCCTGGATTGTTGAAAATAATTCACGAATACAACCTGTATAATCTGAAAGCGTGTGTCTAGCGTAATGTAACTTGTGATGGTACGCGCCACTGGAGAGCGGCGCGTACCATCACAACACGATGTGGTATAGAGTTGATATGTGGCTGTATTGTAGAAGACCACTCCCCATAGGTCTTCAAGTTAGCAGATCAACCATACCAACTCAATTCGCCTCCATAGGTCCTCAAAGCTAACCCGAGTTGCCGGAGAATATTGAAGTCTCCGCTCCAGCCTACCCCGAACTTATTCGATCGAACTCAAATTCGGAGAAGGAGTAGCCAACAGTAAAAGCATTCTTATACGATGCTCTTCCACGTCGTTATCTAGTATGTGTAAAAGATTTGGCAACTGCCGAAAGTATTGAAGCACAAAGGGCAACCTCATCTAAGTATCTTTAACACGTCATGGTTTGCTGTATACGCAGCAGGTGTGTATGTCTATCATGTGATAGGGTGTCCTTGCAGACACAGCACGGAAATTCGAGTGTCATCGATGATCAATTTGAATCTTAATTCGGAAAATAAAATGTCTCCCCACTTAGCAACCCACCAATGTCTAGCGTCGACTTAATCGTGCCGTATGTGTGTGGTGTTCAAATGTTAATGGAATTCCCTGTACCAATCGTGCGTGATGGTATGGATTGATATTACACGGTAGATGCACATGCGTATACAGCAACGGATGACAGGTCAATGATACGTAAATATGGTACTGCAGCCAATAGCACTTCCATACAAATTTTTATTGCACTAGACACACGCGTTCATATAATCGCCTAACCGACGGATGTGTGAATGACGACTTTATTAGCCACACTCCTTGTGAGTCGCCTTGACTTGTAGAAATATGTGACAGCTTCCTGGGAAGTGAGTCTGCATGAGAAGCTCTAACGAGGCTTTGCTGGAGGCTGTGAAACTGCCAGCTTTAGCTGGAATCTTGTGAATGCAAGCACTGGTAGGTTTATCTTTCACTCCCTCACAGAACATCCAAAACTCTCTTTTTGCCTTACGTATATTTTTACTATAATTCGTTAGAGCTTGTTTATATTAGAGCTCTTGTCTTTCTGAACTAAAAGATTTACTCCACCAGGATGTACCCCGATTAATACTTTTCAGTTAACTTATACTGTAGTATGCTGAATGTATTGCCACAAGATCTGATCCGTGGCTATTTCAATCTGATCACAGTTCCTAACAGTTGTGAGAATACTACACTCACACCTTTTTTAACTAACCTTTATGTTGGCGCAACGCTCTTAAAAATTAATCCAAAATGCGAATCGTTCAAAATGAAAAAGTATTGGATAACTGTTTTAAAGTCAATTGTTGAATTGTTGATTTCGTTCTGTGAAAGTTAATTAACTCGTCATTTAAAATCAATATCTTGACAATATCTTCAAAGTCTTCAAAATCAACTGCATTTATTAATAGTAATAATAATATATAACTTTATTCCTGCAGCTCTAAAGTACATCGGTACAGCAAAAATGCAATAGTAAAAAAGAAATAAAATATGTACCATAATATATAAGCTTAAGCAAATTTTAAGACGAGCCAAATTTTAAGCGAGAAGTTTAGTCGCCATTATACATACAATGACGACTATTCAATTTAACCTAAACGTAGAAATAATAAAGAGTAAAGAAAAAAAATAACAATCGATTAACAATAATAATAGTTGTAAGTAATAAACCACTTTTAATAATAAATCTGACATTTGTTCTCCCTACCAGCAACCACATTTAATTTCATTTTTTATTGTGATGTTTACGAATTCTGCATACAATACAAAATCTTACGCACACAACGCTTGAAAGATTGCATAGTTAGCACCTTTAATTCGTTCGGACATTCATTGTAGATTGGGGCAATGTTAAATGAAAAGGAACGTCTGAATGAAGCTGTTTTATGGGCAGGGATTCAGCCTGATATTGATGTTATGAACATCTGTTCGGAAGGTTTTTATATTTTGCCAGTTTGCCAGCTGAAATGAATGGGATATTCTACTAAATTTCTTGATTCCGTTTATAAAACGAAGACAACTACTTTGAACGCGTTGAATCCGATAGACGTCTCGTTGCAGCAAACATGGTCCATATACAGTGTCTGCATGTGTAAATAACGAAAAAATAAGGGCATCATACAGTTTCTTCTTAACAGCCACTTCCAAGCTATGACTGTGTAGGTACAGAGATCTTAAGACTTTAAGACACATGATTATTAAATCTCAGATTCTCATTAAAAAAAGCCCAAATTTGTTACACCCAGAGGGGTGAACTGTTAGTTTCTCCTTATTGAGAACTATAAAAATATTGTCCTGGTCGTGTGCACCAAAGATGACTACTTTGTTTATCTAATTTCAGGAAGCAGATTAGGCCCAATTAGGGCTACTGTCATCATACTTGCAGAACAAACTCAATTTGGCTATTTTTTTTTAATGGCGATTTAATTTTATTGACTTCAGTTCATACCATGATTCACAAATATTGTCTGCAGCATCTTTTATATTGAATTGCTTTCAATACTCATTAATTGATAATTTAGTATCAGTTTCATTAAAAAGTTTTCAAAAAGTTTTATGCAGTGATTCAACTTTTTATATTGCTATTATGATATTCAATGTTTACATCTTCAAATATATTGGTGGGATGCTTAGAAGCATCATCTAAGAGAAGCAGATTTTTTTACTTCAAGACATAAGTGCTTAGAGTGATTTGAGTATAGAGGAGTTACTGAGGTTAAAAGAAGTCTTGAAAATTGTCCGAAAACAATTTTTATTCTAGTATTAGTGGTTAAAATAATTCCACGATTTCCAGAAACTCCTGCACGAAATAATTCTTAAGTGATCGCTAACAAGAAAATTTTTAATATTGTTTACCTAATTGTCTTTTTACATGAATTTTTTTGAGTTGGCAAAATTGATGATGAAAATAATAAAAGAAAATTTATAAATATCAATGTTTGATTGCCATCTATTGATTTTTTCGGTACCATGCTAATAACTTTTAAATATAAATTAAATTAAAATTAATCTAACATCATTAGAAAGCTTTCTATAAAACGAAGTTTTATAGAAAAGTTTTATAAAGAAAGCTTTAAAGTTTATAAATCTTTGTTTTTAATGGTTTAATGTTACTTGAATATAATAAAGTTCAAATATCTTTGAAAAGAACTTGGGATTGCTCAGATTTAGTCATCTTGAGTGATGATCAATTAAATCCGAATGATGCTAATTCTTAGTTTAATGTTAATTGAGTATAATAATCAAGCGCTTAATGAGAAGAAAAAGTAGAACTAACATTAGACTTAGAACTAGAATGTATTGGGTTTCAACATTTTCTAGTTTTAGGTCTAGTGTTAGTTCTACGTTTATTTCAAGGAAAAATTACCTTATCTAGTGCGGATTAAGACATTCTTGCTCCAACTAACACTAAATCTAGAACTAGAATCCTTCAGCTTGAGCCGTACGTCTCTTAAAATGGTTAAACTCGTATAATTTTAGTTCTAAGTCCAGTAATTAGTTTGTTTCAAAATTAATTCTGGTTTTAGTTTTTATTAGGGTTGTACCGATTAATCGTCAGTTTTTATCTATTTATTTATTACTTTTTAGTCCACGATTAGTCGGCGATTAAACTATAAAAGCACCGATTAGTGGGCATTTATTATAATGCTGCAAATAACATACAAATGAAAAATAATTTGAGTATTTATTTATTACAAAGTGAAAAATTATTTAAATAATTTCACTGGCAACTCCTTTTTGACTTAAATGTCAATAACATTTAAAATCAAAAAAACATTACCAGATCAAAGCATGGCATCAAACACGGTAATATTTATACAAAACCGAGCGCATTCTTGGCACAAGTACGAATTTTTGTGGACCTCATTATGTCCACAATGATATTAAAACTGCTGATTGATTGTCAATTGATTTTGAATATTATTCAAAATATTATTATTGACAAAATTTACTTCTAAGTATTGAAACTGTAAAAGAATTTTATGAGTTATTAGGTACAGAATATAAAAAAATGTTGGCTTGCAGTAAAATTAGATGGCTTGCATTAATGATGATGAGCTGCATTTGAAGAGCATTTCAAATGTTTGTGCCATTACAAAATTATTTTCTTACAATAAGTAGTGAAAAATGCCCGAATACATTGAAGAGAAATGTCGACATTTCTCGCAAACTCACTTAAGACAATTTTGTCTAATTCTTTATATGTTTAATTATAATCAAACAATTCGTTTTTTTAATGTGTCTTGGCTAGTGTAATATATTGACGGTTCTACTGAAGAAGAGCAAGGCTCGAAACTGGTTTAGAACAAATAAATTTATTAATATCATCAAAAGTCTACATTTTTTACATCCTTTAATCAATATTTGGTGAATATAGGATTCCAAAAAATTTGTTATACTTCTTAAAAAACCCAACTGCTCAAAAGGATTGTCAGAGGTAGCATATCTTCTTGAATTAATCAAGGATGCTGATGGTATGTTGATGTATTTTATAAATATTTGTTTAATTAACATATAATGTAATAATGTAATCAGTATTGTTAAATACTTGGGTATTTATTTTTAATTGAAAATTCCCAACCAAATCCAAAAACATTACTTTGAGGAATTTGTAAAATATTAAATCTGTACAAAGGGAAGGTAACCAAATTTAGTTTAAAAATATAAAATCCTATAAAAATAATCAGTATCCAGTTTTTACAAACAGTTTTACAAGTAGTATCAACTCTTTTGGAACCATTTCAAGCATTTCAGGTCTGCTGGGAGAATTTCAAGTCTTTTGGAAGCAGTAACAAGCCATCTAGAAGCAGTTTAAATTTTCTGAAAGCAATATGAAGTCTTCAAGAAGCATTTCAAGTTTTGTAGAAACATTTCAAATCCTCAGCAAGCAGTATCAAATTTTCTAAAAGTATTTTAAGTTTTCTGAAAGCTTTTCAAGTCTTCATGAAGTAATATTAACTTTTCTAGAAGCAATACTAAGTTTTCTGGAAGTAGTATCAAGTTTTGTAGAAGCATTCCAATTTTTCTAAAAGCATTTCAAGTCTCTTGGGGGCAGTTCAAGTCTTTTGAAGCATTTCAAATCTAAGAACATTATCAAGTTTTCTAAAAGCATTTCAAGTCTTCCGGAAGCTTATCAAGTCTTCTTAAAGTAGTATTAAGTTTTCTAGAAGCATGTCAAGTCTTCTAAAAGCATTTCGATTCTTCTAAAAGCATTTTAAATCTTTTGGGAGCATTTCAAGTCTTCTGAAAGCAATATCAAGTCTTTTAACAGTAATAACATTTCAAGGAAACATTTCAAGTATTTAGTCTTCTAGAAACAATATCAAATCTTCTGGAAGTAGTGTCAAGTTTTCTAGAAGCATTTCAAGTCTTTTCGATGCACTCCAAGTCTTGTGTAAGCATTTCAAGTTCTCTGGGAGCATTCCAAGCCTTTTGGAAGCAATAACAAGCCATCTAGAATCAGTTCAAATTTACTGAAAGCAATATCAAGTTTTCTAGAAGCATTCCAAGTCTACTCAAGGCATTCCATGTCTTGTGTAAGCACTTCAAGTCTTCTGAGAAGTCTTTTGGAAGTAATAACAAGCCGTCTAAAAGCAGTTCAAATTTTCTAAAAGGAATATCAAGTTTTCTAGAAACATTTCAAATCTTCTAAAAGTATTTCAAGTCTTCTAAAAGCATTTCAAGTCTTTTAAAAGCATTTCAAGTCTTTTAGAAGCAGTTCAAGTCTTCTGAAATATCAAGACTTCGCAGTAATAACAAGTCTGTAATCTTATAGGACATAAATTGATTCGCCAATTGACGTCTTTCAATCTGCTGTTAGGATCATTCTCAGTATCGCGCGAGATCATTCAGTCAGATAATCGTTAGTCGGCCCAACTTTAGCTGTTATCCTATATTTATATTTGTTACGAATTATTAAAAAAACGAAATGACATTTCAATCCGATTCCTTTATTAATTTTTTTTTTTGTTATTAGATAAAATCCAAGAAAAAACAGCTCTTTTGGAAAAGAAGAAAAATTTGAGCGCAGAATTAACCCGTTTACAAGACAAACACTCCCAATTAACGATCACCTTAAAAACGCAACAAGTCGAACAAGAAGAGCTTTTGGTAACTCAACAATCCACGGAGGACAAAATCCAAAACATCCTCAAATTCATTTCGCGCGTAAACGACAAAAAGGTGCTTCCGGACAAAGAAGCGATCGAATCTTAAGACTACGTCAATTGTTATAACGAAATATTGTTAAGTTACTTTGTTTTAAGACTGATATTTTTCTACGAATTATTTTACATAATAAATCGGAACTGAATTTCTATAAGAAAAAAATATTTATACTAAAAAACTTTCTTTTATTAATCTCATTCCCAAATAATAAAAATTATTTCATCAAGGATTTAAATGAAATCAAATTAAATAAAACTCAATTTGCTATGTCGTATTATTTATTATATACAAAAGAAATTTGCAATCTGCCCAGCTTATTACTTGACATTAATACTTTCGTCTTTATTATTAACATAGTAAAGTGCAAAAACGGTTTTTGTTACTTTTTATTCTCAAAATCTGGTTCAAGTCGTGATCACGAAGAATTGATCTCGTCTCGTCGACGTATTCTTTTAATTTAATTTGGATTTGATGTGAGTGAGTGTTTATTATTACAATGTGGATTCTATGGGAAGGATTCGCTATTATATCATTAATAATATTAAAAATCGTTTGAATCACAAGAGTTTTTGCATGCTTTAAGATTAACGCAAAAACTAAAATTATTAATTAAATTGATTAATTAATAATTTTTGATTTTGCGATTTACCGGCTAATAAGGTACAAAGTAAGGAGCGTTTCATGTCAATGCGATAAATTTCCTTTCCCTACGTGTTATGCTCTTTCTTCATCTTTAGCTAATCGAAATACGAGTACAAAATTTTATCATACAAAAGAAAATCTGCCGGAATATTTTTAATACTTTTTTTTTAATCTTATATATACATATTGCGTTTATTAATACGTTTATTGAGCATATAAATACTGCGGTTAGAAAATATAAACACTTTCTATAGGCCAATTTAATCCAAAAAGAAAATTAAGTTAAACGAAGCAAAGAATTTGAGATACGTCTTAATTTCTCGTTTACTAGTTTAATTTAATTTAATGCAAGTCGATACATTTAAAAAACGATTTTTATTCAATAAATATATATTATATATATTCTCAAGGTATTAATATTTTTTTACTTTTGGCAGGAATGAGTTTTACAGTAACCAAGACGGATTAAATTACGAGTAAATATCGGAATAATTTTTTAATAACAATACAAACTTTTACACCACAATTTCGGTATAATTATTTTTTTATTGAAGATAGATGCACCAAAAAAAAATCGTTTATTCGAAACAAAAAATAATCATACATATAATACCGTGTAATAAATCAATTGACTACATTTTCTCTTCTCCTTTTTATTTTAATTTATTTTAATCTCCCCATCATCATCATCATCATTCTTTTCAATGTTACAATATGCACGCTAATATCGATTTATTATAATTTATTTTAAATGAACGTGTCGGTTTGTGTGTGTTGGGTGAGTGAGTCGTTTGCGTAATAATAATAATAATAACTACCTAAATCTAGATTAATAAATTAACTTTAAGATCACTGACTATGAAGTCTTCCCTGTTTCATCTTCGGTTGAGACGACTTCGCAAGAACTTGGGGGACCGCCCCTTTCGGCACGGCCCCCACTATTCGAACACGGGTCACCTGTCGACTATCACTGAATTGCGGCGGAGGAGCCAAAACCGCCTCCGGAACGTCGGAAACGACCCCACCGTGATTCTCGCCGAATTCCGGCGGAGGCGGAAGACAGAATTCCTCTTTTTCTTCGGTTTCGGCTTCGAGAGGCGGCGGGAGTTGAGCTAAAGATACTGCGTGACGAGTTAAACCTAGAAATAATTAAAATTTAATTAATAAAAAAGATGCGTTTGTAATACGCATGTATACCTATTTGTGGTCTTTGCGTTTTTGTGGTTGAGTGTATGCTTTGGTCGTGGGATATGCGTTCGTTAAGATCCCCGGTGGTTGCTGATGGGACTTCTTGATCGGAACTAACGCCCGATGAGCTGTTATCTCCGTCTTCTAGGACGCCCATTTCGATCTCTTTTTTCTTTAGGAAATCGTCTGGGTATGATTTTGATGATTTTAGTAAGGACCTTCCTTTTTGGATTTCTTCGACGCTAAAACTATGTGGTAAAGAGCTACTTCCGGAGCTGCTTCCACTAAAAATATTAAATTAAATTAATTAGAAAAAAATATTTTGTTATATGGGGCGAGTTATTAAATTGAGATGATCAAAAGTTTCAGATAAAATTTTCAACATATGGAAGATATATATGATATACAATAAATTTCAAATAATTTGCACTTGAACTATCCCATATTAAATGGAATAACTTATTGTACAGGTATTGAATAGTTTTGTTAAGAAAAAGGGTTTTAAATTTGACTAACTTATCAGATACACCAAAGAATGTGACAAGTGAGAATTTGGGTATAAAGAATTCAATTTATTTAGAGGAAGCAATGGAAGAAGAAATAGTAGAAGTTGAAAAGTGGAAAATCACCTGGAGATGATGACATCACCGCAGAAATATTGAACCAAATCGTAAATGGAAACCTGTATTAATAAAGGAAAATCCCCAGAATGTTTTCAATTGGGAATAATAAAACCATTACACAAATCAAGAGATAAAACAACGTTAAATAACTACAGACCAATAATTCTAGTCTCAAATGTAGCTAAACTCTAGGAAACTATAATTAAAAATACAATAATAAAGTTTTTTGATAAATACAACTCACTTTATGAAAATCATTTTGGCTTTCATAGTAGTAGATTCTTTGCATATTTGTTTATTTGTCAATTGATGTATTAAATCAAATGATAGTCATATGACTATGGAATAAGACGAAATTCGGGGGAATTCCATAATGAACAGTGTTGTTCTTGGTTTATGTTAATAAAATCTTAATATGTGAGAACTATTGTTAATTTTGCCGATGATGCAGCAATTTATTTATTTATTTATTCGGGATACAAATGGGGTTTCCCCACAATAGTATTCTCTAACAGAATACATACAATAACAACATAAACGAAATCAGTGAATTAAGAACCAAACAATTCCACATAAAAATCTGGTAACAGTAAAAATAAGTAACAAACTCTATTTAAAGTAAAACAAAAATAGTGTTCTCAATTAATAATACAAGCCAGATTGAACACGAATATATTCAATGACATATAGTCAGACTTAATACACTCTTACGGAAAGATGTCCACGAAAAATTAAAAATGTCGCACGTTGAGCAATGACGATTATAACAATGCATCAGTCGCGGTAAAGGTGAGTTGTAATAATAATTAGTAGTAGAAGTAGGCAACCGGAAAAGACATTGATCTGGAGTGGGATAAATTGAAATTAATAAAGGAATGTGTTTCAGAAGCTCTGGCGAGTCAACGAAACCGTTCGTTATCCTGAACAAAAACATCCAATCAATAGCAGTTCGACGTCCACGCAGTGAATACAGTGCACCTCTGCTCGTAGGAGCAATAAGGCAATGCGAATTTGTGAGCCAGATATGTCACAAATCTGACCTGCAAGGCCTCAATGCAATCAATATGCACAGCATATGTAGGATTCCAAACAACTGAAGCAAAATTAAGAATGCTGGTTACATAAGCCATGTACAAAGATTTGATGCACTGATAAAACCTAGGCTTCTGTACGCCCTGCTAAATAAATAAATAAAATTTTGTTTTTAAAACAACATTTTAAAGAAGTGCCGTTTCTTTTTTTATCAGCGAATCATAAAACTAGTCTCCTAAAATTAGGCTCACTAAAATTAGATAAACTAGAAATTTACAAAGCAGAAGCAATAAATTATCTAGAAGTAAAGTTGGATAGATTTCAAATGTATCTAAACGCAGACTTTTTGGAGATAGTGTACTATGCTTTAGTCCAATCATTAGGATCATGTAGAATCGTTACATGGGGTGCAGTGCTGATTGTCACGTGCACAAAATGATAATATTGCAAAAATGGTTTTTAAACATTATCTATGTCAAAATAAAACTATTCCACACTAATGAATTATACAACTAACTTAACGAATATTTTCGACATTAGGAAACTATTTTGTTATAAAGCCCTACTCAAACACATAAAAAACAAATGCATTAATTTATAATTTACACTATAAACACACGAGCAAAAATAAAGAGGCAAATAGCTTAAAAGTAATAAAAAAAATGGACAAAGAAATTACGAGTATATAGCGCTTAAGATTATCAGTGTTATACCTATGAAATTACAACAAATGACTCAGGAGCTTTACATAGGAGAAAATGTAAAGATTGGTTGAGGAGAATGAAAAAATAAATAAAAAAGGGGATAGGTGAAAATAAAAAGATGAAAATAAATTGCAAGGGAAACATAAAATGTTTTGTTTTGGTATAATTTAAGGTTTTCTTTTCTTTCCTTTTTTATTATTGTTGTGTTATAATATCCAATAACCACTGAGGTGCAAAACATAATAAACATTATTTCGAATATTTCTAGTTCTACGTCTAGAGTTAGATTTAATAATATAAAACTAGAACTAACACTAGACCTAGAAGTCGAAAGATTCGATGAGAAACCAAATCACTTTGTAAAGTACTCTATTTCACAAACTATTCATTATAGTCGCCTTCACAAAGAAAAGTCTTCAAAAGCACGGCTAAACCTAACCCAACCCAACCCTGTATATTTGAACCAGAGCCATCGTAAGATATTCAGCGCACCAGGGCTGGGTTGGATAAACGAAACGAGCACCCCTTTTCATATAAAAGCCAATAGCAAAAACACCTTAGAGGGTACACTGAGTGTGGAAATGGATGGTGAAATAAATAGATGTATGGCTTTTGAAGTTAGCGTCCCCTATTAGCCTTTAGGCTTAGAACTGCCCGTGTATTCGTCCTCACGAAATAACCGACACCAAAATCGAAAAAGTTAAATACTAACTAAAGGGAAGGAGAGGAA
The DNA here is from genome assembly GCA_036711965.1 of Onthophagus sagittarius. NCBI lineage: Eukaryota > Metazoa > Arthropoda > Insecta > Coleoptera > Scarabaeidae > Onthophagus > Onthophagus sagittarius. Next base: position 24,954,022 of record JASERS010000005.1, read on the forward strand.
TTGTTCAAGAATCTTCGGTTAGTCTATTCTTCAACTTTTTTAATTTTTCAATTTCGTTATTGCAAATTTGCGTCTTTAAGCAATCCCAATAAGAAAAGTCGTTTGGTAAGTTAGACAATTTCGAAATTTCTAAATTCATGAAAATGACTACTGTGCGACTTTGAAAGCCTTCGTACTTATAAAGTAGTGATACTTTCTACTTTTCAAGATTTTTAATTTTGATGTTCTCGATTAACGGGTTTCTACGTGCATCAGTTTTTGCAAAATTTGCTCTTCTTGGTTTCTAATGAGATATTTCTACACATCCTTCACTTAGAAATTATCCTTGGTATCGTCAGAAACTCTTTGAGCGTTAGCCGTTGATTGTTACCTTAATCACGAAAGGTACCACCTCATTAGCTAAACTTTCTCTTGCTTGGTGTACAATATTCAATATTAATTCTAAACTTAAGCTGCCATTAGTGCGAGGGAGAATTGGTTATTTGTGCATTAGATACATTTATTAGATACATAAATACCCAATTCTCCCTCGCACTAAAGGCAACTTTATGGATGGTATATCAAAATACTAGTAATGTCAAATAATATTGACATATAGCATTTTATGTAGAACAAACTAAGAAAATATTGCATTTTAAGTAAAATTTGTGGAATGAAGTATGATTATCATTGTCTTACGATTGTTGTTAACTTTTTTAAATCAATACATATTTTTTTAAATTATTATGCTAGTCTAATGAAATAGGCTATATCTTAAGAGATATAAAATGAAGACGGAATTTTATTTACTATTACAATCCACTAAATGGTGGTGCATACATAATATACTACTAATTTGCAATGATTTGCAATCTACGTTACCATCCGTTAACGATTGATTGACTTTTATGTTGTCTGTATCATCCCCTGTTACACTTGTATTTATTAAAAAGTACTTATCTTTTAGCTAGGATGTTAGTTAGGATTGGCATAATTGAAATTCACGAACACATCAGTCAGTGTCAGTTTATGTTCATTTTCTGATCGCAAGAATCCACATAAGTGCCTGTTTTTATTAAATATGAGGTATAAATGTATTGTTCCTGGTAGCAAAAGAGACATAATGTTGCACAGTTTTCCACGATATGATCAAGAGCTGAATTTCGTTTTCATTTTTTTTATGATTAAACTTAAAATGTTTAAAAAATATATGTATGTTTTTATTTTGTTTATATAACATTGAAGCCAAAGTTAACAAGCTCTATTGAAGTCTCATAATTATTATAGCATTTTATTTAATAACAAAAAATTAATTAAAATTAAATTGGAATAATTGCCGTTATATATCAGTACAACAGCGCCTTAACTAAATACTTAATGCGAAAAATATTAAATGTTGCCTATGTATATTTGTCTTATCTGTGGTTTATGCTACTAGTGTGGAATTGTATTATCAAAGAAGTTGTATACCTGGAGGCACATAAACACCAAAAGTTGAAGCTAGAGCTCGATTGTGACATTGAGATTGGATATTTACAAAGTCAACTAGTTAGAAAGAATAAATTATAAATGTAATGAGGAGGTCCTAGTGCTTTCAACATCAGGCATATTAGTTTAATGGTTTTAGCGTTCACACATGAGTCATGTTCTTATTAGAAATACGTCCATGATTTTTAAATATGTATGAAGAATATATTTGTAATAAACATCGGTTGTAACTCGAGAACCAACGTTGATAGAAATAAATGTAACAACAACTGTTCATAGTTATCCCAAAATACATAATCCATTACTAGATAAATTCTAATGATAGCAGTTTCTTTGTATGTAGCAGGAATTTTTTGGTTATAAACATAGGTGGCACCATGTAAGTTTGGCTTCTTTATGAGGAAGTATTAATAGAAGCCATAATTAAAGAGGGTATGAATCAAGGAAAGAAATTCTTCTGTACATTATTATTATTATTATTACCATGTTCTTTGAAATCATTCCTTAGTAGTCATCCGCCTAACGAGTTGGTCCTCACGTGTGTTTTTTGGGCGGTTCTTCTGAATTGAAATTTTCAATGAACCATAAAGAACTTACAGGTGCTAACTCCTGGGGATCCTATTTTGCAATGAATATCTTAGAACGGCCCTCTGGTTCAAACATAAAGGTTTGATTTGAGTTCGGTTTAGCCGTGCATGTGAAGACATATTTTTAATGAAAGCCTCTACAATAAACAGTTTCTGAAATAGAATACTTTACAACCTGATATGGCAACTTTGTACATTTGAATTGAACTAAAACTAACACTAGACTTAGTAGTGGAATTTTCGTTTTGAACATCGTATGAAAAGGCCCTGGACACTATAAGACGTCTACTGGACAATTTGACAATCAAAGAAACGGACATTTTATGGGCAGAAATTGATTAATTTAAGAAGTAAGAAGATAATGTTGAAAGATCGAAATAACAGTGGTACAGGAAACATACATGTTTATACATATAAATATCTTAATGGATGATGGATTTGAAGTGATGGACATGAAAGTGAGTGTATTAATGAAGATAGAATGTCACATAAGCCATCAACTTTTTTATGGCGCGATTGGAAATTTCTAGATGTTCATCCATTAACTTGAACTAAAGTGAACTAAGCAACATCGTTATCTACATATGTAGATTTGAATGTGGTGTTACAAATGATTAAAATGTTTCTAATTCGTCTTGGAACCCGGAAGGGGTTTGAGTGGAGTTACATGAAATCCTAGGATTTCATGTAACACACATTGAAGAACAAATAAGCATACATAAAATCACAGTCATCGTTATTTTCTATTTATTGCCAACCTTTATTTTTTGTAACGGTGAACAATCACTCTTGCTGAAATATCGGTCATCTCTACTAGAGAGCAATATTGTTGAGAATAAACCTTGCTATAACTTTTATTCGAAAAGTTCTTTTGTAACATGGTTCGATTCCTAAGTTTTAGCATTACGGTTTAGTTGTGCGTTTTTAGATTATTGTATAATGAACGTTTTATCTGAAGCTTTTTTCTAGAAAATTCATAGTTTGTGAGTTATAAGAATGTCTCAATTTAAATGCCTTGCGCTGTATACAAGTGTCTCAATAAGACTGTTCATTAGACGATTACGGACTTCTGGCCATAATAAAACTGAGAATTTAAATTCAACTATAATCAGCTAATTGATTTTTTTAACCGTATATAATCTTACTTATTTGGATTTGGTTATTTTCAAGGATTGTCAATAACTTTACTATTTGCAATTTGATTAATTTAGGTTATTTACGTTAACTTTTCTTGGAAGTACCATAACTTTTTTTAATGCCCTCCCCATATCTTATTACTTAGACATTTTACGTCTCATTCTACATCTTTTATACCCTACACGTCCTATATTTAACGTGAATAGTTTGTTTTCCTATCTTGTATATGGAAGCTTATTATTAATTTAGAATAAACAATTATTGACCACAACACCTCCAACAGTTTACCATTATTTATTTTATTATCGACGTTTCGGGACTTTTTCCCAACATCCGGTTTAAAAATCACATTATTTTATTACATAACATATATCAATTTTTAAACAATTGAACGTCTATTTTTGAATTTGGATTTTTTTTATAAATGGACAACAACTACTGTCAAGTTCACAACAATTAATTAGTTAAGTTAATAGTTTGGGACAAAATTAGGATTGTTTGATAAATGCTATCAAACAGTTCTTTAATGAGTTCTTTTTTTACGTCAACCAATTAAATAAAATAAAAAATTCTCACCTTGTATTACTATTTCCACTATTTTCAACGGGCTGCAATTGAATCTGATTTAATCTGGAAGCCAATTTCGTCATATCTTTAACATCCTCTTCATCGGAACGTTCGGAATCGCTACAACTATAATCCGGCTCCGGAATGGGAGGTGGTGCAACCCCTGAAGACGTTAATCCTTGATTTAAAGGCGTAGCTTTCGGGGTGTGCGTGCGTTTTTTGCGCTCTTTGGAGCCGGCGGAGGAGTGCGAACGGGACGCCCTTATCGGTTGCGCGTAAGGATTCGTTCTTGTACCGGCCGTCATCGAACCCGACAAAGTGGCGGCCGTCGGCTTAAACGTGGATGGATGGGTGCGCATGCTGTGAGCTTTGCGTACGTGAGTTCGCGTCACGTGAGCCGGCAAACTTCGCGACCTGTACCCGACCGTACGCATATCCTCCGGCGAAGCGTACAGTTTGGCGCTCACCGTCGGCTTGAAAGAGGAGATGATGCCTGAACGTGCATGAAAATGAAAGAAGAGAAAAAAAGAGATAAGAAGTGAGCGAATAAGCGCTTTTTTAATCTATTTATTTTTATTTATACCTTCGTCGCTTTTGTTGTCTTTGTTTCCGTTGGCGTAATTGTCGTATTCGGATTGATTTCCTCGGGAGATGTCGACTTTGACGACTTGGACGAGCGGCGGGGGTGGTGGGGGAGGGTGCGTTGGGGGCGGTAACATGTTTCTTCCTCTATCCACGAGATTTACGTCTTCTTGGCTTCGGTGGTGTTTGGGTAAAGTCGCGGATGATTGTTGGGCGAGATCGGGGGTGCTGTGAAAATCCCTGCGTAATTCCCCACCCCCAGGAAAGAAAGGATTTGTAAACCTAACTTTGGAATTTTTGCTTTTACTTCGCTTCATCTCCGCGACGCTTGCGTAAACTCTCCCTTTAGCGGGGGAACTCGGATGACTCAATGTGTTATAGCCGGAAGATTGGAAATTAGACGTCCCCATTAGCGTGGTTGTTTCGCCACCTTTTTGTCTTTGGAAAAGCTCTTCGAGTTCCGCCGAGGTTATCCGACTCGAAACGGGGCGTTGTCGGATAGAAGCGGTTCTTGGTTGGATTGGGGTTGAGTTTGTTGAATTTGTTGCGGTGTTTTGATGAATCGATTCTGCCGAACTTGATTTGGTGATGTCTTCATTTTCTTCTTTATCGGCGGCTTCTAATCCTGCCACTAAGCTTTTTGCGCGAGCCCTCCCCACGCTTAACGTGGTTTTTGGGTCTCTTCTCGGCGGTAAAGGTGCTTGGGATCTCCCTAATGTTCCGCAATTATTGTTGGTGTTGTGTAACTTCCTTGGTAAAGTTGCGTATTGTCTGCTTAACGAAACTTCTGAGTTTCCGCCTGGTAAGATTGTTGATTTGCTGTTGGGAAGGGCCCTAATTGTTGTGGAACCCAACGAAACGACCGTCATCGCAACCAAATTTCCCGATTTCCTTATAAGATCAACGACGTGTTCGTGCGAAGCGGATGAAACATCCTCGCTGTTAATTTCCAATAAGAAATCGCCCTTTTTTAGACCCGCGATGTCGGCGACTCCCCCGGGATCGACGTCGTCTAAATACTGCAAAGCGGGGCATCGTTCCGATGGGGTTAAATCCATTAGGGGTGATGTCGCTTTGGCACCGCGTAGGATAAATCCAAAACCCTTTCGGCCCTTATGAAGGACAACTGTGCGGGGTTCCGCGTTTACGCACGGATACGATTTTTTCAGTCTTGGTGCCGTCGCAAAATATTTGGTGCTTTCCCTTCGTCCCAAAACTCGGCCGCCGTCGGTTCGGGGGGTTGGTACGCGCGCGTCCCCAGCGATCATCATAGGCGCGTTTATGTTGTGATGTCGAAATTTTACTTCTTGGACACAATGTGATGGGAAAATTCCTGATTTTCCACCCCCACATTTTTGAGTTCCTTCTAAAAATCCATCATCTGTTGATCCAGTAACTAAAATAAAAGAAATTTTGAACAAAATTAGAATATAATTAAATAAAGTTTAGTAATAAGCAAAACTAAAATTAAGACTAGATCTAGAACTAGAAATTTTAGAGGTTGGGTTAGATTATAATGAAGAAGGAAAAAAGTGGGGACTTTCTTTTTCTTCTTCTCCATTATGTCATTTTGTTAGGGTCTTGAAGTCATGAGTTAAGTTTGTAATAATATTGATTTTTATCAAGCGTTCGATTTCGGCCGATAGTTCCTGACTGGAGAAGAGATAAAAAGACTAGTTTTAGAAGAAGCACAAGTATTGTTGCAAGATCTGGTGAAATTTGACAATAACTGATGATTTCTTCGTGATCTGGTGAAAATTTCAGAGAAATTTCATATTTCTGGTGCTTTTACAATTTCTCATTCTTGACCGAAATTACAAATGTCGCATTAAACAAAAAAATAAGTGTCAAATTGTTGGCAGTATAAGATATTATTGTTCCAAACATTGTACATTATTTTAAAGACTGCCAACTTGTTGGCAGCATGAGCTATTATGTCTCCAAAATCTTGCTCACTAGTTTACAGTCTGCCAACTTGTTGGCAGCTTGAGTTGTTATATCTCCAAAGTCCCGCTAATCAGTTTAAAGTCTGCCAACTTGTTGGCAGCATGAGCTATTACTGTTCCAAATACTATACATTATCTTAAATACTACCAACTTATTGGCAGCATGAGCTATTACTATTCCAAACACTATACATTATCTTAAAGACTGTCAACTTGTTGGCAACATCAGCTGTTATGTCTCCAAACTCCTACCGATAAGTTTGTAATCTGCCAACTTGTTAGCAACTTGAGCTATTAGTGTTCCAGACACTGTACATTATTTTAAAGACTGCCAATATGTTGGCAGTATAACTCTTTATATCTCCAAAGTTCTGCTCATCAGTTTGAAGTCCGCCAACTTGTTGACAGCATTAGTTATTATTGATCCATAGAGTATATATTATTTCAAAGATTGCTATCTTGTTAGCAGCTTGAGCTAGTATGTCTAAAAAGTCCTGCTCATCAATTTAAAGTCTGCAAATTTGTTGGCAGCATGAGCTATTATGCCTCCAAACTTGTTATCAGTATGAGTTATTATGTCTTCAAAGTTCTGTTCATCAGTTTACACTCTGCTAACTTGTTGGCAGCACGAGTTATTATGTCTTCAAACTATTGCCAACTTGTTTACAGTATGAACTATTGTGCATTGTATATAGATACAATAAATCAGAAAACTCATTGCATTTTCTGCGGGAATATTAAAGATAACGACAAAACGCAAAAAGCTTATGGATAAAATACGCACAATGTCAAGGCGAAAATCATTTGGAAGTGTTTCTCTTAAGTCAGGACGAGTAAAAAACTAAGAAACATGCTGATCGTGACACCGAAATTAGCGACGAGTCAGAGTTCGATTCGGTAAAATCAAATTTTACATTAGCTTCAATTCCAACTTCATACCCTTCCAATATGCGGAATGGTATTACCTTAAGTTGGGAACAATTTAAAATTTGTTTAAATATTCCGTGATTCTTTGTATGATTGAATTGGGTTGGACCTAAATTTCACACCATCTTTCATATTCATTGGTATTTAAGTTGGAAATAAATGAAAATTTATGAGAGATGGTATCAAATTGAGCTAGGTTGAACTTCAAGTTTATACCATTCAATTCAACTTGATACATTTAATTCATGATTTTTAAAATTTTTCCCATAACGAACTTCCGTTATAACGAACCAATTTACTGGTCTGCGGTTGGGGCCGAGACAAAAGTTAAGATGAGCTGAATATGACTTACAATTTTTTAAAGTCTTAATTTACACAAATATATTCTGAAGAATCTGAAATAATAGCGGATGAAATGTTTGTTGGCTTATTACTCTGACGAATTCGACGATGACACACATTTAACTTAAACGTAACTCAACAAAATAAAAGCACCCCAAGACAAATTGAATTATAAAATATCGATTAAGAAAATTGGAATTTAAAAATCGAGAGGGTTCTATCCCGGTTAAGAATCACAATTCGCAACGGTAATAGAGATTATTAATCAGATTTTGATTAACACAACCAACCATCATTTGGAAAAACTACAAAAAGATGAAAGATCATTGAAAAAATTTCAAATTGTTTGAAAAAGCCAAGGTCATCTGTGGCCGAGGCTTTACAATTAACTACTTCTAGTTTTGTATTAATGAAAAATATACATCATTCAGCGCTGAATAACAAATAAAACTAGAACTAACACTAGAAAGTGTTTCTAAACACGAATACTTCTAGTTCGACTAATAGTTCTGATTTTATCTATCACTGAGAGAAAAATATTCTTTATCGAAGATTATTACTCTTGGCTCAAGCTTATATATTCTTATATATTCACAAGAAAATCATTTTGTTGAGTGAACAAAAATCACATATTCTCAAAGCAAGTATATAAGTATTCTTATGATTTAAGTACATCGATTATATTGAAACAACACTATTTTAATGTTGCATCAATTTTCTTGCAATAAGTGTGTTAATATCTTGAAATTAGAATATGTTGATGTTACACCAACAATTCTATTGTCTTGCAATAAGTATGTTATGATTTCAGATAATGCTAACCGTATTTAAACTATTAGAAACATATTTTAGACAATTTTTGCTCATTTTAGACATTTTTAGACAGTTATTAGTTATTAGAGATATAATTTAGACCAATTTTCGATAATTTTAAACAACTTGCGGATGATTTTAGACCACTTTAAACAATTATAGGCTATTAGATACATATTTGAGATAGATTCTGCTGATTTTAGATAATTTTAAACCACTTTAAACAAGTATCTGGGTTAATTTAGATCATGTTGGATGATTATAGATAATTTGTGGATGATTCTAAATTAATTTTGGATTATTTTAGACAAATAATAATGATGTTAAACAGCTTTAGACAATTATAAACGATTAGAGATATATTTTGGACAAATTTTTGATCATTTTACAAATACATAGATGATTTTACACAACTTTAAGCAATTATCGATGATTAGAGACATATTTTTTCCTGGATTAACCTAGCTAACGTTTTATGATTTTAGATAATTTTAGACAATTATAGAGAATTCAGATACATTTTAGCCAGCTTTTGGTGATTTTAGGCATCTTTAGATAATTATTAGCTATTAGAGACAAATTTAGTACAATTTTTGGATGATATTAAATAAGTTATGGATGCATTTAGACAACTTTAAACAATTAAGGCTATTAGAAACATATTTTACAAAGGTTGTCTAAAAGCTTATGTCAGCTTATGAATGAATGTAAACTAGTTTTGGATGATTTTAGACAACTTGCGGATGATTGTGAACTAATTTTGGATGATTGTAGACGGTTATAATGATTTTGAACAATTTTCGACAACTGTACAGGATTGAAACATATTTTAAACAGTTTTTGATGATTTTAGACAACTTTGAACAATCATTAGAGACATATTTTAAACAGTCTTTAATGATTTTAGACAACTTTGAACAACCATTAGAGACATATTTTAAACAGTTCTTGATGATTTTAGACAACTTTGAACAACCATTAGACACATATTCTAATCAGTTTTTGATGATTTTAGAAAAGTTCAAACAATTATAGGCTATTAGAGACATATTTCAAACAGGTTTTGATAATTTTAGAAAATTTTAGAAAACTTTGGACAACCATAGGCTATTAGAGGCATATTTTAAACAGTTCTTGATGATTTTAGAAATTATAGGCTACTAAAGACAAATTTTAAACAATTACTGATGATTTTAGACAACTTTGGACAACCATAGGCTATTGAAGACATATTTTAAACAGTTTTTGATGATTTTAGACAATTTTAGACAGCCATAGGCTATTAGAGACATATTTTAAACAGTTTTTGATGATTTTAGACAATTTTAGACAAGTATAGACTATTAAAGGCAAATTTTAAACAATTACTGATGATTTTAGACAACTTTGGACAACCATAGGCTATTGAAGACATATTTTAAACAGTTTTTGATGATTTTAGACAATTTTAGACAGCCATAGGCTATTAGAGACATATTTTAAACAGTTTTTGATGATTTTAGACAATTTTAGACAAGTATAGGCTATTAAAGGCAAATTTTAAACAATTACTGATGATTTTAGACAACTTTGGACAACCATAGGCTATTGAAGACATATTTTAAACAGTTTTTGATGATTTTAGACAATTTTAGATAGCCATAGGCTATTAGAGACATATTTTAAACAGTTTTTGATGATTTTAGACAATTTTAGACAAGTATAGACTATTAAAGGCAAATTTTAAACAATTGCTGATGATTTTAGACAACTTTGGACAACCATAGGCTATTGAAGACATATTTTAAACAGTTTTTGATGATTTTAGACAATTTTAGACAGCCATAGGCTATTAGAGAGATATTTTAAACAGTTTTTGATGATTTTAGACAATTTTAGACAAGTATAGACTATTAAAGGCAAATTTTAAACAATTACTGATGATTTTAGACAACTTTGGACAACCATAGGCTATTGAAGACATATTTTAAACAGTTTTTGATGATTTTAGACAATTTTAGACAAGTATAGACTATTAAAGGCAAATTTTAAACAATTACTGATGATTTTAGACAACTTTGGACAACCATAGGCTATTGAAGACATATTTTAAACAGTTTTTGATGATTTTAGACAATTTTAGACAAGTATAGACTATTAAAGGCAAATTTTAAACAATTACTGATGATTTTAGACAACTTTGGACAACCATAGGCTATTGAAGACATATTTTAAACAGTTTTTGATGATTTTAGACAATTTTAGACAAGTATAGACTATTAAAGGCAAATTTTAAACAATTACTGATGATTTTAGACAACTTTGGACAACCATAGGCTATTGAAGACATATTTTAAACAGTTTTTGATGATTTTAGACAATTTTAGACAGCCATAGGCTATTAGAGACATATTTTAAACAGTTTTTGATGATTTTAGACAATTTTAGACAAGTATAGACTATTAAAGGCAAATTTTAAACAATTACTGATGATTTTAGACAACTTTCGACAACCATAGGCTATTGAAGACATATTTTAAACAGTTTTTGATGATTTTAGACAATTTTAGACAGCCATAGGCTATTAGAGACATATTTTAAACAGTTTTTGATGATTTTAGACAATTTTAGACAAGTATAGACTATTAAAGGCAAATTTTAAACAATTACTGATGATTTTAGACAACTTTGGACAACCATAGGCTATTGAAGACATATTTTAAACAGTTTTTGATGATTTTAGACAATTTTAGACAGCCATAGGCTATTAGAGACATATTTTAAACAGTTTTTGATGATTTTAGACAATTTTAGACAAGTATAGACTATTAAAGGCAAATTTTAAACAATTACTGATGATTTTAGACAACTTTGGACAACCATAAGCTATTGAAGACATATTTTAAACAGTTTTTGATGATTTTAGACAATTTTAGACAGCCATAGGCTATTAGAGACATATTTTAAACAGTTTTTGATGAGTTTAGACAAATTTAGACAGTTATAGGCTATAAGAAATAAATTTTAAACAGTTTTTGACGATTTTAAATAACTTTAGACAATTATAGGCTATTAGAGACATATTTTAAACAGTTTTTGATGATTTTAGACAACTTTGAACAACCATAGGCTATTAGAAACAAATGTTAAACATTTTTTATGGTTTTAGATAACTTTGGACAACCATAAGCTATGAAAGACATAGTTTAAACAGTTTTTGATAATTTTAGACAACTTTAGACAAGTATAGGCTATTAGAGACAAATTTTAAACAGTTTTTGATGATTTTAGATAACTTTGGACAACCATAGACTATTAGAGATAAATTGTAAACAGTTTTTAATGATTTTCGACAACTTTGGACAACCATAGGCTATTAGAGACATGGTTTAAACAGTTTTTGATGATTTGGGATAGCTTTGATGATTTTAAACAGCTTTAGACAAGTTTAGACAACTGGGTTAATTTAAATAATGTTCGATGATGTTTGAGAACTTGTGGATATTTTTAAACTAATTTTGGATCATTTTAGATAATTATTAATGATTTTAAAGGACTTTAGACTATTATAAACGATTGAGAGTCAGTTTTAGATCATTTTGGACATCTTTAAATAATTATTAGCTATCAGAAATACTTAGAGTTTTTGATGATTTTATTTAAGGTCATTTATACCTTTCTTACATACCTGTCTGTTTAAAATCAATTTTTTTGATTTTAAACAGCCGGTATTTTCAAAAACTAGCGCCTATACATATAAGTAGTGGTGGGAGCATAAAAAACCATCTATCACTAAATCAACAACAATATGGAATAAAGTGGTATCATTTTCATCAATTGATAAGGAAATTTTACCTTTTACCGTTTGTTTTAAAACTAAAATTAGAACCAACACTAGATTTATAACTAGCACTGGAGCTAGAATTAGAAACATTTGGGTTTAGCCAACGTCTCTTAAGATGGCAAAACCAAAATGTTTCTAGTTCAAAATGTTCCTAAAACTAGATTAATACTAAATCTATAAGAAAGAATACTCAAGTTAATCTTAAGAATGTCATAGAATTTCTTTTTTTTAAGATTATACATACATAAAACACAAATTTTTCGTTTAAACTTCATGTTTGTACTGGCACAAAATAAACGTGAACGCTGTTTAATGTGCTACACGTGATTTCAATCCGTTTTTCAAGGTTATAATAAATGATCGTGTAAGCATGCGATCGGTAATAACAAAAACAAACAAGAAAATACGTTGATGAGTTTTTTATGTTACCTTCAATAATATCTCCTTCCCTCATAGACAAATGTCCCTCCTCCTTTTGGTTATAAGATTCTATACAAACAACCGTACTTCCGGGTACTGAAAGACTCCCGATTGTTGTGTCCGAATTCGCGGTTCCCACGCCGCTACTATCGCTGACTATATCGCTGGTATCGCCCAAAGATTTTTCTGTAACACCCAGTGCGAGCACTGAGAATATCAATGATTGATAATTTAAAAATTGGTATTAATAAATTAAAAGGAATCGCATAAAAGCGATTTAAAAAAAATTCTCTAATAAGAAGAGAAAAAGTTGAAATGCACATGAACATGCCTGAAAAAAATTGATTTAAAAATGAATTTACCTGTGACGATACTTGCAGTGTCGGTTTCTAGGCCCAAAGGAGCACTTCCATCGCTCATACTCGAACTTGCTGAGCTGAATGGGGCTGAGGATCTGTCGCTTGGGCAAGGAGATGGGGGCAAGGCAAGACAGCTCAACGATGGGGCTCTCGTAAGCCAGCCAACAGCAGAACGACGTTTTGGGTTATAACTCGGCGGATCACGAAATGGTACTGAAAAGTCCAGTGATACCGGTGCAAAAATTTGACTTCTTTTTAATTTTAACCAACACAACCCAAAAAATTTACGTTGCATGATTTAAGCGTGATTTTACTGGATTATTGGAGATGATATGGTCAACTTACTTGGTCAATTGGTGTGTTTTAAACCTCAATAGGCAATCTGAGGTAAAATCAAACCCAATCTAATTCACTAATCGCATTCCGAAAACATTAATTCAAACATTAACAAAAAAAAATTTTTTTTTGGAATTTAAGCGATGCGTAGTTAAATGAATTTTCAATTCGATAAGTTAAAAATAACGTTTGTTTCATCACTAAAATTAGAATGGTTATTGTTTTATTTTAAGTAAGGTCGATAAGAAACAAATAAAGCAGAAATTCCATAAAGCTAATGAAGAAAGATTAGATTTAAAGATCGATCATTACGATATTAAGGAGAAAGACTGATTGATTTGCTAAAATAAAATAAATACATGCGGGATTCATCTAATTGTAAGGTTAAGAATGCTAAAGCATGGATACATTTAACAATTAATTCTAACATGTAACGCATTTTGATTTAATTAAGTGTTATTTGAAATTGTGTGCTAAAATAAAGAGGGATTAATCTCTAAAAAAATAATTTTGATTAATCCAAGGTCATTTATGGCCGAGGATTTATAATTAACCCAAATTTGATCAATATATTGTGATGAGATTATCATAAACGACATTAGTTAATGTTAAGTGAAGAATCTGTGATACTCTCGTTAAGCCGAGGTCGCTTGCGACCGAGGCAGGAGTTTATATGAGGTAATTTTGACTTAGCTGAATTAAGTCAAAGTCGTTTGTGGCTGAGGATTTATAATTAACCCAAATATGATCAATATATTGTGATGATACTATCACAGACGATATTAGTTAAGATTAAGTGAATAATCTGTGATATTCTTATTAAGCCGATGTCGCTTGCAGCGGAGGCAGAAGTTTAAATGAGATAATTGTGACATAGCTGGATTAAGTCAAGGTCATTTGTGTCCGAAGATACATAATTAACATAATTATGTATCTGACAAAATTTGATCAATATCTTGTGATGAGACTATCACAAACGACATTACTTAAAGTTAAGTGAAGAATCTGTGATATTCTCATTAAGCCGAGGTCGCTTGCGGCCAAGGCAGAAGTTAAGATGAGGTCATTGTGACTTAGCTGGATTAAGTCAAGGTCATTTATGTCCGAAGATTTATAATTAATCTAATTTGATCAATACATTGTGATGAAGCTATCATAAACGACATTACTTAAAGTTAACTAAAGAATCTGTGATATTCTCGTTAAGCCGAGGTTGCTTGCGGCCGAGGCAGAAGTTAAGATAAGGTAATTGTGACTTAGCTGAATTAGGCCAAAGTCATTTATGACCGAGGATTTACAATTAATCCAAATTTGATCAATATCTTGTGATGAGACTATCACAAACGACATTACTTAAAGTTAAGTGAAGAATCTGTGATATTCTCATTAAGCCGAGGTCGCTTACGGCCGAGGCAGAAGTTATAATGAGGTAGTTGTGACTTAGCTGGATTAAGTCAAGGTCATTTGCGGCTGAGGATTTATAAATAACCTAATTTGATCAATATATTGTGATAAAGCTATCATAAACGATGTTACTTAAAGTTAAGTGAAGAATCTGTGATATTCTCGTTAAGCCGAGGTCGCTTGCGGCCAAAGCAGAAGTTAAGATAAGGTAATTGTGACTTAGCTGAATTAGGCCAAAGTCATTTATGACCGAGGATTTACAATTAATCCAAATTTGATCAATATCTTGTGATGAAACTATCACAAACGACATTACTTAAAGTTAAGTGAAGAATCTGTGATATTCTCGTTAAGCCGAGGTCGCTTGCGGCCGAGGCATAAGTTAAGATAAGGTAATTATGACTTAGCTGAATTAGGCCAAGGCCATTTATGACCGAGGATTTACAATTAATCCAAATTTGATCAATATCTTGTGATGAGACTATCACAAACGACATTACTTAAAGTTAAGTGAAGAATCTGTGATATTCTCGTTAAGCCGAGGTTGCTTGCGGCCGAGGCAGAAGTTAAGATAAGGTAATTGTGACTTAGCTGAATTAGGCCAAAGTCATTTATGACCGAGGATTTACAATTAATCCAAATTTGATCAATATCTTGTGATGAGACTATCACAAACGACATTACTTAAAGTTAAGTGAAGAATCTGTGATATTCTCATTGAGCCGAGGTCGCTTACGGCCGAGGCAGAAGTTATAATGAGGTAGTTGTGACTTAGCTGGATTAAGTCAAGGTCATTTGCGGCTGAGGATTTATAAATAATTCTCTTATAATAACTTCTCATTAAGCCGAGGTCGCATACGGCCGAGGCAGAAGTTAAGATAATATAATTATGACTTAGCTAAATTGGGCCAAAGCCATTTATGACCGAGGACTTACAATTAATTCAAATTTGATCAATATCTTGTGATGAGACTATCACAAACGACATTACTTAAAATTAAATGAAGAATCTGTGATATTCTCATTAAGCCGAGGTCGCTTGCGGCCAAGGCAGAAGTTAAGATGAGGTCATTGTGACTTAGCTGGATTAAGTCAAGGTCATTTATGTCCGAAGATTTATAATTAATTTAATTTGATCAATACATTGTGATGAAGCTATTATAAACGACATTACTTAAAGTTAAGTGAAGAATCTGTGATATTCTCGTTAAGCCGAGGTCGCCTGCGGCCGAGGCAGAAGTAACCTAATTTGATCAATATATTGTGATGAAGCTATCATAAACGATGTTACTTAAAGTTAAGTGAAGAATCTGTGATATTCTCGTTAAGCCGAGGTCTCTTGCGGCCGAAGCAGAAGTTAAGATAAGGTAATTGTGACTTAGCTGAATTAGGCCAAAGTTATTTATGACCGAGGATTTACAATTAATCCAAATTTGATCAATATCTTGTGATGAGACTATCATAAACGACATTACTTAAAGTTAAGTGAAGAATCTGTGATATTCTTATTAAGCCGAGGTCGCTTGCGGCCGAGGCAGAAGTTAAGATGAGGTAATTATGACTTAGCTGAATTAGGCCAAAGTCATTTATGGCCGATGATTTACAATTAATTCAAATTTGATCAATATATTGTGAGGAGACTATCACAAACGACATTACTTAAAATTAAGTGAAGAATTTGTAATATTCTTATTAAGTCGAGGTCGCTTGCTATCAAGGCAGAAGTTAAGATGAGGTAATAATGACTTAGCTGAATCAGGTCAAAGTCATTTATGGCCGAGGATTTACAATTAATCCAAATTTGATCAATATATTGTGATGAGACCATCACAAATGACATTACTTAAAGTTATGTGAAGAATCTGTGATATTCTCGTTAAGCCGAGGTCGCTTGCGGCCGAGGCAGAAGTTTAGATGAGGTAATTATGGGTTAGCTGGATTAAATCAAGGTAATTTGTGGCCGTGGACTTATAATTAACCCAAATTTGATCAATATATTGGGTCATACTATCACAAACGACATTACTTAAAGTTAAGTGAAGAACAGTTTCTTATATTCTCATTAAACCGAGGTCGCTTGCGATCGAGGCACAAGTTTAGATTAGGTAATTGGGACTTAGTCGGATTATGTTAAGGTTATTTGTGGCTGAAGATTTATAATTAACCCAAATCTGATTAATGTATTGTGGTGATACTATCACAAACGACACTGAAGACAATGAAGACTTTGTGATATTCTCATTTAGTTGATGTCTAATTGTAACTTAGCTGGATTAAATCAAGGTCATTTATGGCCGAAAATTTATAATTAACCCAAATATGATTAATATATTGTGATCATATCACAAACGACATCAGTTAAAGGTAAGTTAAGAATTTGTAAAATTTGATTGTAAAGCTTTAGCCACAAATGACCTTAAATTAAAAACTTTTTTAAGAAAAAAATGTTATAATAAAATTTGGCCGTAAATAATAAATTACTAATACAAGTACAGATAAAAAATACTTTTTAATTTAATTATTAATTATTGGTTAACATAGATTATAGTTTAAATCGTTACAAATGACCTTGGCTTAATCCAACTAGTGGTCGCATTTTTTATCTAGACGAAAAACTAAACTGAATCTCAAAGAGTGTGTCTACATCTACTGAAATACTCAGGATTTCTAAAAAACATTAATATTTATACTAAATTTAACAAAAAGAAAAAAATCTTCAGATGAAGAAATCGATTGAAATCATTATAGATCATATCACATATTTACTTGAGAAAGTCATTAGAAATATGCAATTAATATTTGGAACTGATCAATGGATTCGGTTAAAAGACATTAATTAGTCCTCATGTCGAAAAGGAAATTAATTACACTTGATTAAATTCTTATTATAAGTAATTAAGCTTTTTAATTCAAATCAATCCAATCTTGGTTAACTCATTGTTATGATTCAGTCGCAAACATCCTCAATGAAGGGCTTATACATAGAATAATCCTGGTTTTAAAATTTTTTTACAAATTAATCCCTCATAAAATGTTTAAATAAGAACAAATAAAATTAACATACCGACATCATCCTGTTTATAATTTTGAATAATATCCGCCAATTCCATGTTTCCGGCTATAACGGCCACTTGGTAGGGCGTTTGGTTAGCATAATTAAGGGCCTGTCGATCCGCTCCTCTAAACAGAAGCTGTCTCGTGCAGGATTCTTGACTGTTAACGGCACAAACGTGTAGAGGCGTGTTTCCCGACGCGTTTCTCGCGTTCATATCGGCCCCGTAAAACAACAAATGCTCCAAATGTTGAATCAAACCGGTTCTGCACGCCTAATCAAAAAAAAAATCGAAAAACATGAATACAGTTTAAGTAAGTTGATTAATTAATCATCGAATTAAAGCTCGAATTCGTATCGGGCTAGTTAAAAAGCAATTTCCTTCGTGAAACTGCGAAATTGAAGTTTACCTGGTGCACTTCCTGCCAACCTTGCAAATCTTGAGCGCCGATGGAAGCATGGTCGTGGAGTAGAGTTTCGGTGAATTTCGGTTCAACATTTTGTGTTATTGTTAAGTACAGAGGAGTTAATCCTTTTCCGTCTTTGTAATTGGGGGAGGCGCCCAATTCGAGTAACGTTTTCATCGCTTCGAGGCTTTTATGTTCCACGGATCGATGAATTGCCGTGGAACCATCTCTTGTACGATAATCTAAAAGGGCGCCCCCGTTTACTAACGCCATTAACATTTTAGCCGGTTTTTTAATTCCCGTTGCGATCGTTAAAGGGGTTTCTAAAAAGAATAATTGTATTTAAAACGAAAAAATTAAGCAAAAAAGATGATATGTACCTCCTGAATCTTGGCAGTGAAAATTTGGGTCGAGACCTTTAGAGCACATCTTCGTAATCTTCTCAACTTGCCCGTTTATGACGTAATCCAAAAATCGTCTAAGATTCGCACGCGTGTGAAGACTCTTCAATTGCTTTTCATCTAAACTGAGCATTTTGTACACCCTCCTCTTGTACTTTAACTAAAAAAGGAGGAAGGACGTTGTGTTAAAACAATTTCTGGGAGACTTCGTTGCGAAAGAACCGAACCGAAAGATACTAAAGAATGCTTTTGTTTTCTTTCATTCGAGTCTAATTGCGACCTCTTTCCGTTTAACTATTAATTAAGTCTTTTTGTTTATGCGGGAAAAACGGCGCTCGAAATGAATCGAAAGTAAGAAAGGAATTAAAGTTAAAATTGTTTCATTTTACTTTCTTCCGGATAATGTATTCAACTTTTTATAAGCTTTCGCTGATCAATTAATTTAAATTAAATACCTCCATATCAAGATTTCCCCATTTCCGCAATTTTAATGGAAATTACAAATTGAAATAGGAGTAAACGTACCTCCAGGTAACCCACGGGGCCGTTGAAGGGGTAGTCGCCGAGACGGCGTTCTTCATCCAAGAATTTCCCGGCTCTCCCATTTTCCGGTGGGCTAAATAGCCCGTAATTGAAGCTCTCCTTCAACTCCTACAAAGAAAAAGGAAACATGAAAATAATTTTATTTAAAGGGTCGAGTCGAGTCGAGTCGAGTCGGTGTCAAGTTCAAACGCATAGCATTTCAGATGTTTGAAGGTCGTCGCGGGGTTTTCAGCGTAAAATCAATTAACTTTAACATCCTGCAATTTCGCGGCGAGGGTTGTAAATTCAACCGCCTGCTACGGACCGTGGAAGATAAGACAATGCAATCGCGAGGCGCTGTAAAAAGTGATTTACAGCGAAAACTGCTTCTTTAGTGCCGCGACCATCGACGGCTTAATGTCGATAATAAATTCAAAGGTCACACAAGCGTTTACCCTCCCGCGTTCTCCTTACCATACCATGCGAATTCTATTGATCTATTATCGTTGTCTACAAGAATTGAATATTTATGCTTTTTTTAAGGAAACATGCAAAATAATCATTCTTTTATAAAGCTTCTTTTCAGTAAAAATGAGTCAAGTCGCGTTTCTTGGCGATGTAAGACCAGGAAGGTTTTTTTCTTAAAAGAAAAGGGGGAAAATGTGTGCCTAAAGGTCGATGACACAACTAAAATAAAACTCTCTTTGATAAAGGATGAATAGGTATTTTTTGCGTTAATATAAAAGATAAAAGATGAAGAGATTTTTTTATAAAATTGAGAGGTTTCTTACAATAAGACAAAGATGGTTCAAAATCAATAACTTTCGCGTGTTAAGTGATTTACAACACCCTTATCGATTTACACTCAGCAGCAGAAGTCTGCGTACAAAAAACTTGTAATATTTTAATTGAAAAAATAAGAGTCATAATCTAATGTGATAAACTTGATTTTTTTTTATTTTGTATATTAACTACATATAATTTTATTAACAAAATATGCTTCAACAAAACAGAAACCGTAGTTACAGAAAAAAATCAAAACTAAAAATTCTACAAATAACGGGTATGCAAAAATCTGCGTACAAGTCAGGACAGTATTTATAAAAAATTCATAAATGAGATCATTGTTTCTATATTAATATGAGGTCGGATAACCTTTACGTTTAATGACCTGCCTTAAACGTTTAGGCATGGAGTGCACTAATTTCTTCGTTTCGTCAGAACTGATTTTGGCCCATTCCTCAATCATAACATTTTTTAACGTTTCCTTCGACGTTATGTTGTGTTGCAGAATCCTGCGTTCCAGTAAATCCCAGAGGTGTTCGATGGGATTCAAGTCCGGCGATTGTGGAGGTGTTTTAAGTTGCTTTGGGGTATTGTATAGTAGCCAAAGCTTAGTGTTGTGGGCGCAATGTTTGGGGTCATTATCTTGTTGAAAAAAGTATTCGGGCCCCAAGCCCAAGTTTTCGATGCTAGGCTTCAAATTTTCTTTTAAAATGTCTATATACATTTTATGGTCCATTGTCGATGTTATGAAAACCAACCTTCCCACCCCTTTGGTGCACATACACCCCCAAACCATAACTCCACCACCTCCATGTTTTACAGTCGCTTTCAAATTTTCGGGATTAAGGGCAGTATTAGGTTTTCTCCATACAAGTTGTTTACCCTTAATGCCGAAAATGCAAAATTTGCTCTCATCTGTAAAGGGAACTTTCTCCCAGAATTCAATGGGCTTGTCTAAGAGCTTTTTGCAAAGGCGATCCGCTTCTGACGATTGACCTCTGACACAAATGGCTTTTTTCGTGCAACGCGACTGTGATAGTTAGCTTTTTTTAACGTCCTTCTCACCGTATCTTTGCTGATAGTTTTATGAAATTCTTCTTGTACATTTTCTACTATTTTTTTTGCCGTCAGCCTAGGTTCTTTTCTAACCTGCTGTACAATTTTTCGCTTCTCTCGGTTTGTTAAAAGGGGTCGCTTCTCTCGGTCAGATCGCGGACGTGAGAGGTAATCTTCAGTGTCTTTATAATTATTAATTACTCTTTGAATGGAAGAGTGTGACCTGCCGACAGTTTCTCCTATTTTTCGAAAAGATTTTCCCTCTTTCCATAACTTTACAATAATTTTTCTCTCTCCCAATTCAATTTCCTTTCCTTTCGTGTCCATTCTAACTTTTAGCTTCTAAGCCTCTGCTAATATAATTGACACCGATTATCTTTTATTTAAATCGGAAAGCGTACATCGCCAACTACGTATTTAAGTAAATAAGTATATTTTGGAGAAGGCGTCTTTATTTGTACGCAGATTTTTGCATACGCATTATTTGGAGAATTTTTAATTTTAATTTTTTTTCTAACTAATATTTCTGTTTTATTGATGCATATTTTGTTAATAGAATTATATGTAGTTAATACACAAAATAAAAAAAATTGAAGTTTATCACATTAGATCATGACCCTTATTTGTTCAGTTAAAGTGTTAGAAGTTTTTTGTACGCAGACTTCTGCTGCTAAGTGTATATAATACGATTTTTATTATTTTCATTATTAATTGATCAAAATTTATTAAAAATAATAATGTAGTGATAAATATCATTATAAATCCTTTAATTTAACACCAAACACGACGTATTTCCGATTAAATATAAAATAATATTTATAAAATTGATCATTAAAAGCTGTCAAATGTCAAATGAAATGTCAAAATTTTAAAAAATTTTTGTTTTTGTAACGATGAAAGATAAGTAGGTCGTGTTTGAACTCAATTCAAATAATAAATATTTTTGATTAACTAAAATTCGCCGAAAATAACAACGTAATCTGAAAGATCACCAAAAATCCTTTAATTTAATACCAAACACGGCGTATTTCCGAAGAAAATTGAAAAAGTTAGGTTAGAAATTGTCAAATGTCAAACGAAACGTCAATTTTAAACTATTTTTGATAAACTACGTGATTTTATAAGATAAGTATGGATTTTATTATTTAATTTCTCCATAATACTACGGAAATTTTTGTAATTAATTAAAACTCGTCGAAAATAAGAACGTAATTTTGAAGATAATTAAAAATGCATTAATTTAATACCAAGCACGGCGTATATCAGGAAAAAAATGAAAAAGTTAGGTTAAAAGTGTCAAATGTCAAACGAAACGTCAATACTATTTTTAAATGTCTTATTTTTGAAACCTAAAGAGATAAGTAGGTCATGTTTGGACTCGATTTAAACTATTTTTGATAAACTACTTGATTTTGTAACATAAATAAGGATTTAATTATTAAATTTCTCCATAATATTACGGAAAACTTTGTAATTAATTAAAATTCGTCGAAAATAAGAATGTAATCTTAAAGACCATTAAAAATGCATTAATTTAATATCAAACATGGGGTACTTCCGGAAAAAATTACAAAAGTTAGGTTAAAAACTGTCCTTTGATTATTAAATTTCTCCATAATATTACGGAAAAATTCCTTGAATATAAGGACGTTATCTTAAAGATTATTACAAATGCATTAATTTAATACCAAATACGGCATATTTCGGGTAAAATTGAAAAAATTAGGTTAAAAGCTGTCAAATGTCAAACGAAACGTCAATTTTTTCTTTAAAATATCTTATCTCTGAAACCTAAAGAGATAAGTAGGTCGTGCTTGGACTTATTTTAAAATATTTTTGATAAACTACTTGATTTTGTAACATGAATACGGATTTAATTATTAAATTTCTCCATAATATTACGGAAATCTTTGTAATTAATTAAAATTCGTCAAAAATAAGAACGTAATCTTAAAGATCGTTAAAAAAGCATTAATTTAATACCAAACACGGCATATTTTCGGTAAAATTGAAAAAGTTAGGTTAAAAGCTGTCAAATGTCAAACGAAACGTCAATTTTTTCTTTAAAATATCTTATCTCTGAAACCTAAAGAGATAAGTAGGTCGTGTTTGGACTTGTTTAAAACTATTTTTGATAAACTACTTGATTTTGTAACATAAATAAGGATTGATTATTAAATTTCTCCATAATATTACGGAAAAATTCCTTGAATATAAGGACGTTATCTTAAAGATTATTAAAAATGCATTAATTTAATACCAAATACGGCATATTTCGGGTAAAATTGAAAAAGTTAGGTTAAAAGCTGTCAAATGTCAAACGAAACGTCAATTTTTTCTTTAAAATATCTTATCTCTGAAACCTAAAGAGAAAAGTAGGTCGTGCTTGGACTTATTTTAAAATATTTTTGATAAACTACTTGATTTTGTAACATGATTACGGATTTAATTATTAAATTTCTCCATAATATTGTGGAAATCTTTGTAATTAATTAAAATTCGTCAAAAATAAGAACGTAATCTTAAAGATCGTTAAAAAAGCATTAATTTAATACCAAACACGGCATATTTCCGGTAAAATTGAAAAAGTTAGGTTAAAAGCTGTCAAATGTCAAACGAAACGTCAATTTTTTCTTTAAAATATCTTATCTCTGAATCCTAAACAGATAAGTAGGTCGTGCTTGGACTTATTTGAAACTATTTTTGATAAACTACTTGATTTTGTAACATGAATACGGATTTAATTATTAAATTTCTCCATAATATTACAGAAATCTTTGTAATTAATTAAAATTCGTTAAAAATAAGAACGTAATCTTAAAGATCATTAAAAAAGCATTAATTTAATACCAAACACGGCATATTTTCGGTAAAATTGAAGAAGTTAGGTTAACAGCTGTCAAATGTAAAACGAAACGTCAATTTTTTCTTTAAAATATCTTATCTCTGAATCCTAAACAGATAAGTAGGTCGTGCTTGGACTTATTTGAAACTATTTTTGATAAACTACTTGATTTTGTAACATGAATACGGATTTAATTATTAAATTTCTCCATAATATTACGGAAATCTTTGTAATTAATTAAAATTCGTCAAAAATAAGAACGTAATCTTAAAGATCGTTAAAAAAGCATTAATTTAATACCAAACGCGGCATATTTTCGGTAAGATTGAAAAAGTTAGGTTAAAAGCTGTCAAATGTCAAACGAAACGTCAATTTTTTCTTTAAAATATCTTATCTCTGAAACCTAAAGAGATAAGTAGGTCGTGCTTGGACTTATTTTAAAATATTTTTGATAAACTACTTGATTTTGTAACATTAATACGGATTTAATTATTAAATTTCTCCATAATATTACGGAAATCTTTGTAATTAATTAAAATTCATCAAAAATAAGAACGTAATCTTAAAGATCGTTAAAAAAGCATTAATTTAATACCATACACGGCATATTTCCGGTAAAATTGAAAAAGTTAGGTTAAAAGCTGTCAAATGTCAAACGAAACGTCAATTTTTTCTTTAAAATATCTTATCTCTGAAACATAAAGAGATAACTAGGTTGTGCTTGGACTTATATTAAAATATTTTTGATAAACTACTTGATTTTGTAACATGAATACGGATTTAATTATTAAATTTCTCCATAATATTACAGAAATCTTTGTAATTAATTAAAATTCGTCAAAAATAAGAACGTAATCTTAAAGATCGTTAAAAAAGCATTAATTTAATACCAAACACGGCATATTTCCGGTAAAATTGAAAAAGTTAGGTTAAAAGCTGTCAAATGTCAAACGAAACGTCAATTTTTTCTTTAAAATATCTTATCTCTGAATCCTAAACAGATAAGTAGGTCGTGCTTGGACTGATTTGAAACTATTTTTGATAAACTATTTGATTTTGTAACATGAATACGGATTTAATTATTAAATTTCTCCATAATATTACAGAAATCTTTGTAATTAATTAAAATTCATCAAAAATAAGAACGTAATCTTAAAGATCGTTAAAAAAGCATTAATTTAATACCAAACACGGCATATTTTCGGTAAAATTGAAAAAGTTAGGTTAAAAGCTGTCAAATGTCAAACGAAACGTCAATTTTTTCTTTAAAATATCTTATCTCTGAAACATAAAGAGATAAGTAGGTTGTGCTTGGACTTATATTAAAATATTTTTGATAAACTACTTGATTTTGTAACATGAATACGGATTTAATTATTAAATTTCTCCATAATATTACAGAAATCTTTGTAATTAATTAAAATTCATCAAAAATAAGAACGTAATCTTAAAGATCGTTAAAAAAGCATTAATTTAATACCAAACACGGCATATTTCCGGTAAAATTGAAAAAGTTAGGTTAAAAGCTGTCAAATGTCAAACGAAACGTCAATTTTTTCTTTAAAATATCTTATCTCTGAAACATAAAGAGATAAGTAGGTTGTGCTTGGACTTATATTAAAATATTTTTGATAAACAACTTGATTTTGTAACATGAATACGGATTTAATTATTAAATTTCTCCATAATATTACAGAAATCTTTGTAACCAAACACGGTGTATTTCCGAAAAAGATTGAAAAAGTTAGGTTAAAAGTTAATAAGTAGGTCGTGTTTGGGATCGTTTCACATTATTTTTAATAAACTTGTTGATTTTGTAAGATAAACATGACATTTATTATTTATTTTTTCAACGATTTTTGGAAATTATTTTTAATTAATCAAAATTTGTTGAAAATAACAAGGTAATCTTAAATATTATTAAAAATTCGTTTAATTTAATACCAAACACGGCGTATTTCCGATAAAATCGAAAAAAAGTTGTTTAAAAACTATCAAGTGTCAAACTACGTCAATTGTTTCTTAAAAATATCGATTATTAATACAATAAGAGATAAGTAGGTCGTGTTTAGAGTCGTTTCAAACAACTTTTCATAAACTATTCGATTTTATAAGATAATTTTCGGAAAATCATCAAAATTTAATACCAAACACGTATTTCTGATAAAATCTTAAAAAAGTTTACTTAAAAACTGTTAAATGTCAAACAGAGCATTAATTTTGTCTTAAAAATTTCTATCTTTGAAACGATCAGATATAAGCAAGTATATTTCGCATGACGATTCAAGTATCTAAAGCTGAGATCCCGTTTTAGATAGCTACAACTCCCTTTCATAGATCCATAATTATGTACTATTTATGTAAGAACTTTGTACTACTAAAAATGGTAATGTATCAATATCAATCAAAATGATACAGACAACCAAAGTTTGCAAATTTTAACACATTTTTCTAAATTTTTCTAAACACTAGTTATTGTAAATCTTTGAAATTGGGTACAGTATAAAACAATATCAAGTAAAAGGAATGGGCAATAATTGAATAAATGAGAATTCGATCTTAACCCTACATTTATTTTCACAGCTTTTTACAAGTAATTTTACATTTACCACGAAACTCTAACATATGTGATTAAAATTATTTCCTGAGTCACCGAAACATCCTGTCTAATTATATAGGTGTCTCCGAAGTGCATGTATAACGGAAGTTATACGGAATTTAAATTAAGTTGTGTATATTATTCAAAGTGGCTTCATTTCGTCGTTAAATAATTTTTGCGAAAAGTTGTTAAACTGGCGAAGAAATTCTATTATTTTGTGTAATTCCAAAACACGTAAATCAATTTATACCATCGTAGTTGATACTTATCTAAGGAACTATATGTTAGGATAATTTTTCATCGTAATTCCTCTTCACTATCAATTGTAAAGACATAGACTTTTAACTTCAATGCCGCCCCAAGAAAAATAAAGCTTGCAGATATATAAAAATTCCTTTTTTCTGATTTAACTACTTATGTTACCAAAATCTTATGAGAAACACAAGAGTTTCGAAACAGAAAAAAAGAAAAAAATATGGAGCAATATCTGTTGAAATCATTACTTTTCTATAATTTCTACGTTTTTAAAATTATATCCAAAATCATAAAGAGACTTCTTTTGACAACTTTGACGTTTTCTAGCGGCGAAACGAAGCAACTTTGGATATACATAACTTAAATCGACCAATTTTGAGCAAACAAATCTGTGATCTTCCGTTTACACCCATTTTGGGGATATTCTGTATAATTATATAGGGTGTATCTGAATGACCTTAACCCTTTAACTAATTTTAAAGGTATCATATATTTTGGGATAGGGAATTGGACACTCCATCCAAAAAATTAACTTGTAGGTTGAACAAAAGTGCTTCATTATCTGCCACTGCATTATTCTCATAAAAGAATTACCCTTATGGATAGATCATCCCATGTACATATGTTTTGTATACATTTCAACCAAGGGCGTTATCCAGAAATAAGGAAGTAGGGGTTTTTCTCTAGTACTTTTTCTTCATTTTGGCCCCATAATGTCCACACAATGTATTATTTTTAAATTATACAATTACACAAAAAGCTTGGTATTGTCGAAAGGAGCTTTTCTGGGTTTGCAAATCCTACCTTATTTGTAATGAAAGTAATCTGATGTTTAAACACTTATAATTTTTTCGAGTATTTCTAATTTTCCATTTTTGATGGTGGTGGGGACAATAGCATCAGCGATCCATAATTTATGTCTATGTAACCAGAACCATCCTAACATATTTAGCGTCCCAGGTTTGAGTTGGGTTGGGTATAAATTCAACGCCAAAGACATCATGCATTTCATTGGAAAAACAGACGCTCCTCCAGGAGTTGGTGCTACAGCTGGGCAGTAGTTAACTATAAAAATAGTTAACTTCTGCACTCAGTTATTTTTTGTATTAATGTAAAGTTGTGTTAAAGTATTCTAACTACTTTTGTTCTATGAGTAATTATACTCGATTATGTTATGCTGGCACAAAATATTCGCGGAAAGTAGTTGCGAAAGTAATTAACAACAATAGTAGTAAGAGGTAGAATAGTAAGAGGGGGGAGCTCTTATTATTTTTGTTAATTTTGGTAATTTAACTACTTTTAAAACCGTTGGAAAGTTTTACAATTATGATAAATACAAAAAGCATCTGAATCAGAAAAATAACGTTTTTTCCACAACTACAAATTTTTAAATAATCTTAATTTAATCTTACTTTTAAGCATAATTTGTGTATAACACTACAAAAGTTGTTAACTAGGAACTAAATACTAAAGTCCGTACAAAAAGTCAAGGTCCCTCAATTGAAAAAAATGGTGGTAAAGTTTGTTGTAATCAATAATTTTTGACATTCTTTATTGCAAGTTAACTGAAAAAGTACCCGGTTTTTGAGAGTGCCGGCAACTTTGCCCATTTTACGATTTTTTCTCAAAAATATATTAATATGGGACATATTTTATTTTATCGATATTACAATATCAGTTTTTCAAAATTAGATCTCCCTAATGTGCACCTTTCCCCTATTTCTATTTCTCCTTAGCTTGTAATTTCCTTAAATCGCTCTTAAAAAGTTAATGAAATCTGATAACAGTATCCATCACATTAAGAACACATCGGTTTCCCACCAGGTTTAAATTTGAAATGTCAAATTTGTCAAATACTTTTTGAGAAAAAAATCAGAAAGTAGACAAAATGTTGCACTCTCAAAAACCGAAGCAGTAA
This sequence comes from Onthophagus sagittarius, assembly GCA_036711965.1. NCBI lineage: Eukaryota > Metazoa > Arthropoda > Insecta > Coleoptera > Scarabaeidae > Onthophagus > Onthophagus sagittarius. The sequence continues at coordinate 24,982,573 of JASERS010000005.1, forward strand.
TTTTCACTGATTATAACAAACTTTACCGTAATTTTTTTACTGAGCGATTATGATGATATCGCACTCTTAAGTGAGGACCTTGACTTTTTGCACAGACTTAGTTGCCTTTAAAATGTCTTATACATAACGTGACCGTTTTTATTTCGACTGAAAACGGGACAACCCTAGGTACTTTTGTCGATAATCAGGTGTAGTCTAAAATTATTAAAAGTTGGTTTTAAGTTAAACTTGATACAGCTTCTACTAAATTTGATAGTTTCCTACGACTTGCAATGCTTCCAGAAGACCTGTTATTGCTGCTAGAAGTCTTGATATTGCTTTCAGAAGACTTGACATGATCTCAGACGACTGAAAATACTTTTAGAAGACTTAAAAGGTTTCTAGAAAGTTTGACACTACTTCCAGATGACTTAATATTGCTTATAGAAAACTTAATACTACTTCAAGGTGACTTGAAAAGGTTCCAGAAGACTTGAGATGCTTTTAGAAAACTTGATATTGCTTTCATAGGACTTGAAATGCTTCTAGAAAACTTGATATTGCCTTTAGAAGATTTGAACTACTAGATGGCTTGTTATTACTTTCAAAAGACTTGAAATGCTCCCAGAAGACTTGAAATGATTTTAGAAGACTTGGAATGCTTCTAGAAAACGTGATACTACTTCCAGAAGTTTTGATATTGCTTCTCGAAGACTTAACATTTTAAGTCTTTAATACTTCTAGAAGACATGATATTGCTTCCAGAAGATTTGAACTGCTTCTAGATGGCTTGTTATTGCTTCCAAAAAACTTGAAATGCTTTTAGAAAACTTGATACTACTTCCGGAAGTCTTGATATTGCTTTTAGAAGACTTAATACTACTTCCAGAAAATTTGATACTGCCCTTGGAAGACTTGAAATGCTTCCAAAGGACTTGATACTACTTGTAAAACTGTTTGTAAAAACTGGATACTGTTGATAATCCAATTGACTATGCTTTGAAAATATTAACAACAACAAAATGCACAACCTTTACGTAAGAAGTCCATAAACTGTTAATTGAAGGTTAAATGCTGCTGGCAGCAGACACTTTTATGGTAAAAAGCGAAGGACTGTTAATGAAATTTGATTTTCCTTTCAAAATATCAAAAACTGTTGGCAAAATACAACATCATCATATCTGCTAAAAGCTAAATACTGACAAAAAAACTGAAAAAAGTTTAAAAACTGCCAATTAAAGACTAGATACTGCTTGTAAAGCTTTACTTGTTTTATCAGACTTTTTTGGAGAGTGCAAGCCAATCCCTTTTAGGCATTACAACTGCATCTTATTATGTAGTTACAGAAGTACAGTAAAGCGTTGCTAATTCGTACAACCCCAAATCCGAATTCCCTGGTAATGTGAACAAAATTGGAAAACGTAAAATTTGCATTATGTCCCTTGTAATACGAATTGGTAAGAGATTCGCTAATCGAAAAAGACTATTCGTTCTATCTGCAGAGAAAGACGATTAATTCCAAAACACTAAAGAGCATTTTTATCAAAAATGCTGAATCTATACTTTCTAAGGATTACAAATCCTTGTAATTTATTAGCAAAATGGTAGAGATGTGTATTTCAAAAATTAGCTGAGGAAGAAGAACCTAATGGCGGAATTCCACTGTCCATTCAATAATTTATGTATCATGCTGCAGCAAATAAGGCAATTTCTGAGGAAGTTAGTAAAAGTTTTAGTGTATCATGTATTGCAAGATAAACAGCAGATAATTTTATTATCTAATACAATTTGACTATAATCCGCATGCTTCTATCATTTAAATTCAACTGATTTTCATTGATTCGGATTAGCGAAGCTTTACTATAATTAGATACTTAACTACTAATTGTAGTAGCTGTAATTATTCTATGCTTCTATTTTCGTGGAAATAGTTAGTAATTATACTCGACTACTTTTTTGAAGCAGTTAGCCAAGCTCTGATTTTAATCAACTTTGCTAGTAAATTTCGTGTAACGTGTGGGATAAAAACTGAATTTTTTCTAAACACAAGTTATCTTTTAAACGGTTTGTTACATTCACATTCATTGCTGATATATTTTGTCCTTCGGTATTTAAAGCGGCTTGGTGAAAACCAACTTCTTGGGCGTGCACCAAATATAACCAGCATTCGGAGCTGGGATTGCCAAAAAACAACTTCAATATATTCGGGCATTAGATGACTAATTATTAGAAAAGTAACTATTAGAATGAATGCCTATTAGAAGACTATTTTCTTAGATTAGCAATCTAAAATTCTTTTTTTCTAATCTCACAAACATTTTAAGCACTCTTCAAGTACAGGCCATTTAGATTTACTGTAACCCAACATTCTTTTATACTCTATACCTATCAAGGCATAGAATTCTTTTACGATTTCAATGCGTACATTATAAATATTAAAAAAGTAAATTTTGACAATAATGCATTCTAAATCAATTGGTAAGCAATCGGCAGTTTTAATTGCATTGTGGACATTATTAGCTTCACAGCCAATCCCTATTAGTTCTTGTTCCAACAATGTGCTCGGTTTTGTATAAATATTGTTTACACTTTTTCTATTTGCCACCCTTCAAGTTTCGAAAAAATGTACACTTACATTTAGGCATGTTTGGTATAAGTCTCGCAAACAAAGAAACGAAATTTTACTTAAGTTTCGAAAAAATATACACTTACATTTAGGCATGTTTGGTATAAGTCTCGCAAACAAAGAAACGAAATTTTACCAATAAAAAAAGCTGTGTAAATACAGCTAGATACTCAATGACAATGTTCTAACAATGTGCTTGGTTTTGTATAAATATTGTTTACACTTGACAATGTTCCAACAATGTGCTCGGTTTTGTATAAATATTGTTTACACTTTTTCTATTTGCCACCCTTCAAGTTTCGAAAAAATGTACATTTACATTTAGGCATGTTTGGTATAAGTCTCGCAAACAAAGAAACGAAATTTTACTTAAGTTTCGAAAAAATATACACTTACATTTAGGCATGTTTGGTATAAGTCTCGCAAACAAAGAAACGAAATTTTACCAATAAAAAAAGCTGTGTAAATACAGCTAGATACTCAATGACAATGTTCTAACAATGTGCTTGGTTTTGTATAAATATTGTTTACACTTGACAATGTTCCAACAATGTGCTCGGTTTTGTATAAATATTGTTTACACTTTTTCTATTTGCCACCCTTCAAGTTTCGAAAAAATGTACACTTACATTTAGGCATGTTTGGTATAAGTCTCGCAAACAAAGAAACGAAATTTTACCAATAAAAAAAGCTGTGTAAATACAGCTAGATACTCAATGACAATGTTCTAACAATGTGCTTGGTTTATATAAGATTTATGCACTTATGTGATTATGAAAACGGGACGTTTTAGAGTTTATTCGGAACGATGGGACTACTAACAGAAGACAGGACAACAACAGGACAATCCTCGTAATTTGACGGATATAGGCGATAAAATCATTATAAACGATTTAAGAGGTCTAAAGATTAAAATTTTTTGCCTACATTTTTGTAGTTGGTATTGGGTTTTTAGAAGTAGTTAGATATTTAACAACTAACTGTTTGGTAGTTGGCAATCAAAGTACCGTTTTCTAAAAGTAGTTAATAGTTATACTCCACTACTTCATTCAAGTAGTTAGCAAAGCTCTGATTGGCGTCCCAGGGCTGTGGTCCTCTGTATACAACTGGTCAAATCGGTTAAACTGCAAATTCTAACTTCAAAAATAGTTCAATGAGGAATGGTCAATGGGAATGGGGAATGGGGTCACCACTATGTTATGTCAAAAGACCGAAAAAGAACAAATTTAATACTTTATAATTTACCTTTCATTGTCTTTATCATTGCGAGATGGTACACCGCAAAGTTTAACAACCGACATTTTCACTATTTAAAAAATTATCAACGTTTTTTTACACTTAATTACAAAATAACACTTGTCAAACTTTGGCAAAAATTGAATCAGAGACAAGGTATACTATTATGTTATATTATTTTTAGGGATTATTTATATTACTGGAGTTATTTTGAAAGGTCGCCAAGTTAAACGATAGGCAAATTAGTTATTGACGGTGACATGGGATGTCGTAGAATTGCCTATCTATATAACAATATACTATATCCCTTCTATGATCACGAGTAAATGGGACATGATGTGAAACTGACTATTATGTAATAGTAGGAGTAATAGGCGACACTCAGATTTACTGCATCTATTGGGTGAACAGAGTATAGTAAATAAATAGTACCTATATAATTATGACGCTATCAAAATAATGGTATCTTGAAAGGGGGCTGTAGCTATACCAACTAACAAGGACTTTTAAAACAGTCATTTTGAACCTATGCGAAGTTAGCCTCCAATTTTTCCAGCCCCCAATTAGATACGACTTTACATGTATAGTATTTTGATTATAAGAAGAGAACCACTCAACCGATTTCGTTAAATAATGTCTCATTCGAAAGCTTAATCCATGGCCAATTCGATTAGAAAACTTTACCCAATTCCAACAATAACACAAAAATGCCGATTTTTACGTTATCATAACTCGTAAACGACGTATTTGATCAAGATCAATACGTCATTCGAATCGGTATAGTTTCTTCTATCGAAATCACAAAATGCCCGATCTCAATTGTCTTCCGTTAACCTTGTAAAGCCCTTGAAATGTCGCCATGTTCGGCTCGTTGCCTCCCACTAGCCCCCAATATGAAAAAAAAATAATTTAAACTAAATCGACTATAATTAGAGAACGGTTAGACCGATTTTAATCATTTATACCTCAATCAAAAACTTACATCCGACTGAATGGCCGATTCAAAAAATATAAGGGCTAATATTTGTATGAATGTACTTGCATCAGTTTATTTTTTTAATTTGGTTGAGATCTTTAATTTTTATAAATTTCCTAATTGGAATGTATGGTATATGTAATTAACCAGTGTTCAAATTCCTCTGTCGCCATTATTGATATATCATATCAATAATGGCGACAGAGATTTTAGAGAAAATATCTAAAATAATTAAAATAATTGGTACAATTAATTAAATTTTTAAACATACAACACTATTGTCCAGTTTATTTATGCCATCACCTTTGTGGAGAAAATGCAGAAAATAGACTTCCGATTGCAGTTTTTAAAATATCACAACTCTGTTGATGTGTTATATTCCTAGAATACATATTAATTTTTTTTAATATATTTTTGGCTAAATGTAAAATTTAGCTTCTAATATAGATTTAAGTTTCATTTATTCCACTTCTTCAATATTTCTGTTGGTAAAGCATTGTTCGCATTTATATTTCTTTTCTCCTCCATAACAAATTTTGTGGCCAAAATTCGCCACAATAAATAAAAATAATAAAAAAAATAAAAATTCAGATTTTTCTGTTATTAATTTCATAATATAATTGCGATAATGTTGTGGATCAAAATCCATAGGAATGTTTTTTTCTTTTATAATGCATTCTGAATAATAAAGTATATATACGCCACAGTTAAAACTATCCTTTTGAATTGGATAATTGATTTTCTTCGGTTTAAATATAACAAACGGATGGGGACACGAAACTGATTGTAAATAATTATTATATCTTACTTAAATACATCTCAACAGGTGGATTTTCATTTAGTGGATCTAAGACGAAAAAAGAATGTGTGAAAATGTTTGCTACTATTAAAATCCAGTGATTATTGTTCATATTTAGCGGAAAAATCAACATTTTGGCGGATAATATCTTATATTTTAGATAATTGATGTATTTAATTAATTAGTTTTTTGTATTTTGGTCAAAGCAATTACATTTTTAGAAGCGGGCATACCTCATTTTGATTGAGGTATAAATGATTAAAATCGGTCTAACCGTTCTCTAGTTATAGTCGATTTGGTTTAAATTATTTTTTTTTTCATATTGGGGTCTAGCCTCCCAGTCGCCACGTTCGCCAGATCATTACAATAGCCGTACGAAGGGTAATTAGTAAATTTTGAGATCGGGCATTTCCACCTTCGCATTTGTTTTAGATCATATTTTCGATAGAGATGTTAAAGAGTGAAATTAGTCGATTAATTTCGGAGATAATTGATGTATTTCATTAATTAGTTTCTTTTTTGTATTTCAATCAAAACCCTTACATATTTCGGATCAGGCATTTCGACAACAGCATTCAGTCAGATGTAATCTTTCGATTGAGGTATAAACTACTAAAATCGGTCTAACCGTTCTCTAATTATAGTAGATTTAGTTTCAATTATTTTTTATATTGGGGTCTAGACTTTTAGGCGTTCATACATTCATAAACAACGAGCCAAACGGAAGACAATTGAGATCGGGCATTTTGTGATTTCGATAGAAGAAACTATACCGATTCGAATGACGTATTGATCTTGATGATCGAATACGTCGTTTACGAGTTATGATAACGTAAAGATCGGCATTTTTGTGTTATTGTCGTGTACCTTCGCAACATTTTTACGATTCAGCGGAATTGGGTAGATTTTTCGAATCGGGCATTTCCACTTTCGAATTGGCCATGGATTAAGCTTTCGAATGAGACATTATTTAACGAAATCGGTTGAGTGGTTCTCTTCTTATAATCAAAATACTATACATGTAAAGTGGTATCTAATTGGGGGCTGGAAAAATTGGAGGCTAACTTCGCATAGGTCACTTTTGACGCTACAAAATGATCAGTCAAAACTGAACGTCATAACTATAATTTTAAGAGTAAACATCGCACGAATTGACTTTAACAATGCTTCGGCTAAAGATATCCGCAAGCTCTCCGTTCAGGACGCAATTAATTACGCTTTGTCAAAATTTATTTATAGTCGTAGCTTACTCGTACACGCGAATACCTTTCGGCAGGATAATTGCGCGGATAAATTGCGGCCAGTTTTAAGTCGCGACAAAAATCCGCGTCGTGTCAAGGACGAAGAAGAAGTAAAGCTCGCCGAGAGTCCGAGAGGCACCGGTTATTATTATCAACGGACCCCAGACCCATACGTTATCCCGGCAAGGTTACGGCGAGGTGTCCGGCCCTTGTTTCGCGTTTTTAAAGTTCCTGCAGGAAGGATAAATCACTACGCGTTTATAGCCCCGAGGCGATTTATTTCCTAAATAAACATTTACGAGTTTCATCTTTTTTGTTTTCCTTTAAATTGTTAAAATGTTTTAGAATTAATTAATTATTAATACTTGTGTTATTCGCAGCAAACAAAACTAAATGTATTATCATCGATTTGGAATGGTGCTTTTAAGCAAAGCTGTCATCAATGGATGGCGTCGTCGTCTCACACAGCTGCTCAGGATTAATCGAGTGCTTAACATAATGGCTCAATTCATTATCGAACCGACTGGCGGCACTTTATCAGATCTGAACTTAACGCTTTGTTAATAAAGGATTAATAAAAATTTTTTTATTTTTGAGAAATTTACGAATTCGATAAGATTAAAATTTTTATCCATCCTCGCGTATTGCATAAATATTTGATGAAAAGGATAACGTCTGTCCGTTCGGGAGGTGTGTTAACGAAGATAAAACGAAGCAATCCCCTTACACCGGTCGTTGGGGTTGAGATTTTTGCGCCTGATCTCACAGTAAATCATCGATATTAATCTGAAATTAATTGCGCGCCGCCGCCGGTTCGCCGCACATTTATTATTTTCTTATTTTCGAAAATTTAAATTTCATTCTTTTTTTTTGTTTTCGATGAAAGGATACCAGGTGCGAAATAAATCAACATTAAATCGCTCGCAATTAAAGTTCTATTGAGTCGGGTTTTCGCACCCACTAAAAATAATTATTAAAACAAAAATTTATTCAAGTTTTTTAAACATGCATCACATAGTAATAAGTAATAAATTGTTAGCGAAACGAATTTCAAGCTTATTTAACTTTAATATTATCATGCATATCAAAGTTTTCGCTACAATTTCGCACCCCTTTGTATCGTGGAGGGTCGAAATGTTAAATTTACTAATAAGTACTGAGCCAGCCCTAATCCCAAAGGCCTTAAACTAATTCATACTAATTATAACACCACCCTCGATATAACTTCAAAGTTTATAAACTCTCCCTTCATGCCACCAAAACTAATCATGCCTTCTATAACGCTGTTCAACTTCATTTTTTTAACCACAAAGTCTAGAGATCGTCATGATAAAGCACTTAAATTCAATTATTAAAAATTAAGTTCTCGAGAAAAACTGCTTAATAAGTATATATATTTTGAACAATCGCTTTTTGATGAGTGGGATTTTTGTCTATGATTTGAGAGTGCACAATATTGAGTGGTTATTGTGAGTGTTACTGTTTTATTATTTCTTGAAAATCATTTATTAAAATCAATTATTTTAAAATGTCTGTCGCCGAAACAATAATAAAAGATAAGTGAGACGTGTTTTAATTCGATTCAAAATATATTTGATAAAACTACTCTATTTCTTAAGATAAATGTTTTTAATTAAAAGTTCGTAATTAATTAAAGGTTGTCGAAAATAACGACGAAATTTTAAAGATAATTAAAAATTAGTCTGTGTTCAATCTTAAAAACGTCGCCTCCACCCACAAAAGTTAAAAAAGGAAAATGTATAAGAAATACTATTTATTGAGCAAATCGACGATTTTGGTTATAAACAAGAGTTGTAATTCGAGAATCAAAATAGATAGAAATAAAAGCACTAAACGGCAATTAAAACTAGAACTAACACTAGACCTAGTACTAGAAAGATTTAAGTTTCCAGTACTAGGTCTAGTGTTAGTTCTAGTTTTACTTTAATAAAAATATATTCACGCGTGATCTATGCGTGACTCACGTGATCCATGAATGATATTGACGTGAGTGGCGTGCGTGGATCTAAATCATGAGAGGACATAAAAAATCACTCACCCGTACATCTCTAGTATGTAGCAGGAAATATCAAAATCGACAATTTTAGTTATGAACATGGTGTGTAATTTTTTACTACAATAAAAATGCAGACCTAGATTTAGTACCTTTACTAACAAAAACTCACAAGCATACCTCATTCACTCTATAGATGTGTAAATTCCCGTGATTCCCGTCGGGTCACGATTGGTTATGCGTGACCCACCGTGCTGACATTAATTTTTGCACCACTCACGTGCGTGATCGTGAACGGCTGGATCGTGTCGTGACCCGATTGAATCGATTTGTTAATTTTTCTTTAATAATATTTTCCGGAACATCGGACAGACTGGTGTATATCGAATTTCTTCAGGTCCGCGTTAACGGAAAATACAAAAGCACAATATTTAACAATTTAAATATCATGTGTTCAAATACAACAAGTTATTTAAAAATTGTATTTCTCGAATGTATACAATAAATAGTACTATAATGTACCTTGACGTGATTTCGCCCAGCGATAATTATTACTCTCAATCAGTCAATATCTCACAGTTGTAAAAATCGGATGTTTATTATAGAAAGGAAAGAGGATGGTGAGCCGCGAGGAATTTAAACATAATGATCACCTACACTGCCTTAATGACCAGATACACATTAATAACATTAATAAAATTCCATTATACAAATTTTTAAATAATCCCTTTTCCCAAAATGCCGAGGATTAACATTCTAGAGCCGCAGATATTTTTTGCACTTTTTGGGGTCTCCGTAGCTCTTTCCTTTCTCTAATAAACATCCTTTCTCAAAAGCTTTTCCTCTCCCATTTAATATTTAAAATAAAAATTTCAACAATCCTTATTTTTAATCTCCCATCCACTATTCCTCTTAACTATAAATAAATATATTAATTTTAATTTAACTTTTAATAAATTAATTTAAAACAGACTCATTTTTACAATAACCAGTTATTTTCCACATGCGCATAAGATTTTTGATAATTTACCAACTTTGTCGCCATCAGAGTTCCACGTTTTTATTATATTTTAAATTGTTTTAGTTACCTTATATTATTTATCTGTTTATAAAAACCGACTTACATATTTCAAATTAATTTCTTATATTAACTTTGTGTCTCTGAGGATGGCGATTAGCCGAAACTAGTCAGAAAGTATTTTTTAAAATAAAGGCTTTGTACCAGTTAAAGTACAAAGTAAAGACTTTTTATATTTAATTCATTACACCTTACTGGTAAAACGGATATTCAAACTAATTTTAATCAATTCAACTTCTATTTTACTGGAAATTTTAAGTTTTTTTATTATTTTAAGTCACATCGGCGTACAATGGGCTGAATCCCGATTCTAGCTGGACAAAGTTATTTTATAAGCTTATTAAGGGCTAAAACACTAGAATAGCTTACAAAATAATACGATAATAAAATTATTGATAATGATTCACTATTGCATAATCTGATTATGAACTATGCAAATTTAGAGAATTGTAGCGCCTCGCCCGCAAGCGATCTCGACGTTTTGGGAAAAATCTTTTTCCAGAAGACTTTGTATCTTTACTAAGACATACTGTGAGCGTCAAAAAAAAGTAAACACTACTTTTTACTACGATTCTGTTAACTTACAATAAAAATTTATATACCAAAATTTACGACTTTATTTTTGAGCAATCCTATCGTAAAAAATAGTTAAGCAAAAAACCCCACAAATATGGTAAATCCCCTTTAGAGTAAAAATACTCCGATTTTTACGCGTCAAAAGAAAGTGAACAGCCGGTCCGGTTGTTGTAAATTCATTTTAGATTTAGGGGAAGTACCACACTTTTCGTATAAATACTTATAAACCCCTCCCATGACAACTTTAGAACATTTTAGAAGAAACAGCAAGTGGTTGAACGTCGAAATTAATTATAAATACCAAAAATCATCATGGGAAAACAAACAAGTATAGAAACGCGTAAAATTATATTAAGTTTAAATAAAAAAGGTAAATCCTTACGCGAAATAGCTAAAATAATGGGACGAAATCACTGCACAATAAAAAATATTTTGGATAAATACGCAAAACATCATACTGTAGCCGATTTACAACGCGTTGGACGACCAAAGCGCCTTACAGAAGCACAGGCTAGAGCAGTGGTAAGAGAAGTGAAGAATAATCCATGTTCAAGTGCGGTTAAAATAGCAAACGACATATCGCAGATAGCAAACACAACCATAAGTTCCAGTACCATACGAAGAACATTCCATAGAAGTGGCCTGCATGGAAGAACACCCCGTAAAAAGCCTCACATATCGAAAATAAATAAACAGAAACGTCTTGATTTCGCAAAAAAATATCAGAACGAAGCTCCAGATTTTTGGAAAAATATATTATTTAGTGATGAAAGTAAATTTGAAATTTTTGGTAAAAGAAAACCACCAAAGATATGGCGGCCAAAAAATGAGGCCTTCAAAGAGAAATTTGTTACCAATACCATCAAACACGGTGGAGGCTCGGTTATGGTCTGGAGCTGTATGGCGGCGTCAGGGGTCGGTAATCTAGATTTATTGAATCAACAATGAATAAAATGGACTATTTAACCATTTTAAAGAACAATATTTCCCCGAGTATTAATGAATTGGGCTTATCAGAGAACTGGATCTTCCAACAGGATAACGATCCAAAGCACACTTCCAAAATTGTGAAGGAATGGATGCTATACCGAGTCCCTAAAACCCTTGATCATCCACCGCAGTCCTCAGACCTTAATTCTATAGAACATCTGTGGGATCACCTTGACAGGAAGATCAGAGAAAGGACAATTTCAAATAAAGACGACCTTAAAAAAGCTTTAACTGATGAATGGATGAAAATCCCTCAAAATATTACAAAACACTTGGTGGAATCCATGCCAAGGAGATTAAGGGAGGTGTTGAAGGCCAAAGGAGCTCAAACCAAGTATTAAAAGTTAATATTATATTTATTTTTGTACTTAATACCTATTAGTTCCGAATTCTGTATACTTTCTTTTGACGCGTAAATTCGGTAGATATTTACAATAATCTGAATTATTACGGGTTAATGGGTAATGGTTTGTTTTTTTTCATGTTTCTATTGATTTAAATATAGTATAGATGAGTTGTGAAGACTGCAATAAAACTTTTTGATTTTCGTTATTAACTGCATTTTTATTAACCTTTTAATAGAAAAACAACAGCTGTTTACTTTTTTTTGACGCTCACAGTATAAGGAACTTTTTGTCGTAGTTCGTAGAGGCCGCGTGCGAGCGAGGGCAAAATTTGACACATCGGCACGAAATCATGAATTTTGGAAGGATTATAGCATCTCGCCCGCAATTTCCAATTTTGAATGATTGTAGCGCCTCGCCTGTAAGTCACCTTGGCGTTTTGCGAGAAACTCTTCTTATAGACGTCTTTGTATCTTTACTACGACATATAAAGAACGATTTTGTTGAAATGTTTACATAAAATCGTCATTTCACAAAATTGTAGCGCTTCTTCGTCTTAATGGATACATGGTTATTTTTCCTTGGACATAAATAAATAAAATATGTTGTGTCAATGTGACGTTGATGATAGTTTAAAAGGATTTTCTCAACCGAATGTTATAAAATTAGAATTGAGCTATTCATACTTAACCTATTTAATTCAGGTGAATCCGAATAAAATTTTATCATTTTAAGCGCAAAAATGAAAGAAAGAAGATTGTTAACAATAAATTTAATAACAATTTCTTGTGTACAAACTATTTTAATATTTTTGTATGAAATTCATCATCCATTAATAATTAGACTACAATTTTATAACTTCTGCAAAATAATGCTTCTCAACTGAAAGTTCAGTTGAAGAAAACAAAACAACAATTAACATGTTTCAAGATGTGGAGATATCTCATTCCATGTAACCCTAAGTGGTGAAGAAATTCATCGAGATTCTTAGGCATGGGTATTTGTCTTACCCATTATTTCCCAGACATCTTCAATTGACGACAATTCCAAAAAGTTTGAAGATCTGCAATCTATCCTGCTTCAAGCACCTTCTTGTAACCACAGCAGTATGGAGTCTTGCATTATCCTGTTGGAAAGTAGCATTCTGCAACGTCTGTATAAAAGACACTAATACCAGAGGTACCCAAACCATAACCCCATGCGTTAACGCAGTGTGTCGTCTTTGGACAAACTCTAAATTCCTCAACCTTGATCAAAAACCTTGATTCATCATTGAAGATGATGTCATTTCATTGATGATCTCACCCTTTCCGTTCTTGATACCCTGCAAGTCTGGCTGTTTTATGGTGAAGTTTTAATGGAAGCCATTGAAAAGGGCGGTGTGAATGAAGTGCAAAGGAAGAAATTTTTCTGTAAATAGTTACCACCATCAAGTGCTGGTTCAAAACTCTCATCAAGTGTCGGATCTTGTTGTTTGAAATCGATCCCTCGTAAACATCGTAATAATCGGTCTTCACGTACGGTTCTTATTTGGATTAGGCCTTCTAGCAGGATGGCGCCTCTAAATAGCTTCTTCTATTTTTCTCCTCAAGCTCGCCGTACACTTTTACGATCATCATTCATCCATAAACAAAACCCGGATTCATCATTGAAGATATCCATCATTCAATTCGAACCCGATCCGAACCCGATCCGAACCATTCCATTGTTGATCCCACCCTTCTCTTCTTTATCTTATAAAGTATCCTACTTTATATGTTTACTGAGATATACAAGGGTTGATTACTGAATTTTAAATATTTACACAAAATCGTCCATTTTGGAAAATTGTAGCACCTCGTCCGTAAATGACCTCGGCGAAATGAGAATTAAATCGTCTTATAGGAGACTTTATATGTTTACTGAGATATACAAGGGACGATTTTGCCTCAAATCGTCGAGGTCATTTACGGGCGAGGCCTTGGATTTATAATGTTTACATAAAATCGTACATTTGGGAAACTTGTAGCGCCTCACCCGCAAGCGGCCTCGGCGGAATAAGAATTAAATCGTCTTATAGGAGAATATATGTTAACTGAGGTATACAAGGGACGATTTCGCCTCCAATCGCTGAAGTCGCTTGCGGGTGAAGCGCTGGATTTATAATGTTTACATAAAATAGTCCATTTGGGAAGTTTGTAACACCTCGCCCGCAAGCAACCTCGATGGAATGAGAATTAAATCGTCTTATAGGAGGCTTTATAAGTTTACTGAGGCATACAAGAGATAATTTCGTCTCAAATCGTCGAGGTCACTTGCGGACGAGGCGCTGGATTTTAAATATTTACATAAAATCGTTTATTTTGGAGGATTGTAGCGCTTCACTTGCAAACAATCTCGGCGTTTTGGGAGAAACACTTCTTCTAGAAGACTTTGTATCTTTAATAAGACATGTAGGGACCATTTTGTCTCATTTCATCGAGGTCGTCTGCGGACGAGGCAAGATTATAAACCTAGATATAAGAAGATTGCAAGAATACAGCAAAAATCTTCAAAATATAATTTTAGAGTTTTAACATAGAAATCAAACACAACTAAAAAACTGCAACAGACCGTGAGATACTTTTAGTACGAACGCAAAAAGTTGAAACGTAAACACTAATCCATAACCAAATACAACCTAGATAAGGTGACTGGGGAATGGTCATAAATCTCCAAAATGTTAAATAAAATTCTAAAAATGTCTAAAAATGTTAAACAAAACTCTTTATTATAAAAATTAAGTAATCTCTAAAATTAAAATTCATGAAGAAGCCTAATGTATGAAAACTATTCGTTATGAAAATCATCAATTCTGATATCTAAAATATCAGAATTGATGATTTTTATTGCAAAGTTCTTTCATAATATAAAAATCAAAATGAATGGCAGAAGACTTCATCCCACTAATATTGTTAGTAATGAATAAACGTTTAATCCATAACCAGATACCACCTAAATAGAAGGACTAGTATCCCTCATTGCTTGGCTCCTATGCTTTATCTGAAAGCTGCACAATAATTTCTTACACGCTATTATTTGTAATAATAATTTCTTTTGTGGAATTTCTTGAAGCCATATATAGCAACAAAACCTTTCAGCTATCAAGCTTTGTGTAAATTATTATTTCTCTTATGCAGTCATCTTTATATTTGTAGAAATTTATAATTTTGATCCCAGATTATCAGGATCTCAAGAGATCTTACTACCTACAAGTTTTATCAAAAAATCAAAAAAGAAGATTAAACAAGATTAAAAACTAGCTTGTATGGATGTGTCTTGTTGCGTTTTAATATCCTCCGAATTTTCGAAGTTTTAACGAATTGGAGATTTTCAGCTCTTCTTAATGATAATTTCGGGTGTTCCTCTACTGAATGTAATGTACCAACAAAGTGCTTGCATCAATTTCATCGTATTTCTGCTTAAAGTAATGTGCTGAAAAACTTCAAAATTATTTTACGGTAAGTAGTCTCAGAAACGTAAACATTGAGGTATATTTCATTAAATTCCTAAATAACTCGACGATAACATTTTTCGCCGTTCCCATAACATTGCACCAAGTAAATTTTTTACTGTAAAGTAAGCATTTTAAGCTAACAATTCTACTGCTGCTAAAGTATAAAAGCGAAATATTAATAAAGCTTGTCACTATCAATGCTTACTAATATAAAAAAAATCACATATAAATAAAAGTGGGTCGATTTTTCGAAAATTAGTATTGAGAATAAATTTTACTTTTGAACAACTTTTCCTAGTAATTTATTTCCTTATCTTCTCAAATAAATGCATTTTACTCTTGTACCATTTAACGTTTTTTAAATTTTTTGAACACCTCGTATGATTAACACCACTTATTGATTTTAACACCACTTAAGGTCAACTTTCTTTTCAATAAAATTTAAAATAAAAGCATTTTTCATATTCAACACCTCTTTCTTGGACATACTACTGTATATTAATAAATTTCTCTGTGGTTATGAGAGATGGAACATAGGCTGTAACTAGAGAACCAACGTTGATAGAAATAAATGTCATTAACAAAAATTGTTCATAGTTGTCTCAAAACACACAATCCATTATAAGATAAAGTCTAAAGATGATAGTTTTTTATGTATGTAGCAGGAAGTATCAAAAGTCAAAATCGACAATTTTGGTTAAAAGCATAGGTTGTAACTCGAGAATCAAAGTAGATAAAACTAAATGTAATTAACAAAAATTGTTACTATTATTTTGAATAAATTATAGCGATGACAGTTCCTTAGCAGGAAATATCGAAATATCAAAATCGACAATTTATCAGCATAGAAATAATATATAGAAATAAATTTCAGTAACAGAAATTTTTCATGATTATCTCAAAACACATAATCCGTTAGTTTAATGATGACAATTCTTTATGTATTTAGTAAGCAATATCAAAACGTCAAAATCAGCAATTTTGGTTATAAACATAGGTTGTAATTCGAGAACCAACATAAACAGAAATATGTAAATGTGATGAATGATGAATTAAAGGGAATCTTCAGCACATATTGCTATATACAAATCCATAGAAACGAATTTAGCGTTCTTTTTATCTCAGCACCAATATAAACGTATCCTAAAAAGAATATGTTGTAAGTTGGAGATAACAATGGTACAAGAAACACAACAGTTGAGTATCGTTTAACTGAAATATCATAATTGCAGGTTGAATTTTGGTGGGAGGTGGATTTCATATGAAAGTGAGTATATATGACCGGTTATATCCACATTTTGACGAAATTTACTTGGCATATGAATTCGCAAGCGAGATATGGTGTCTACCGCTTGGTAAATTCAATTACAGGAAGAAGCGGACATATCACACTCTAATAACTAGTTAAAAATATGCATTGCTTATCTTTAAAGGCAAACTGTCAAAAGTTTTTCGCGTTTTCTGACACTTTTTTAAAAATGGATATATCCGGTTTTGTACGCGAGCTCCTCATATATTAATGACTTTGTTGTGCTTAATTATTATTGCACGATTTATTAATATGTACATGTATCAATGTTAATTAGAGTAGCGACGTACATATGTCGAAAAAAATTTCTTACAGAGATAGGTTGTTACGAAATGTATCAATTCTTTTATGGAAATTTCTGGATGTTAATCCATTAATTTAATCCAAAATGGACTAATGTCATCTACATATTTAGATTTTAATGTGGTGTTGCAAACGATTAACTAATTCTGCTTCGCAAAAAACATAACATTTTGTTAAATCAACGCGACGTCTTATTGCGAAAAATAAATTTTTTTTTAAGTTTTCATTTTTCAAAAATATAAGTCAATTCAACTTGAAATTTTCTTATTTTTGCTCAAAATGCTACTCCTTCAATGAGTCCCAGGGAGACGTATGTTTCTTAAACAGTGTTTGGGCTCGTATCAACTTATTGGTGAACTACTCAATTTCATACAAAAATAAAAACGTAATCTTAAAGATCATTAAATATTCTTCAATTTAATACTAGCAGTACGTACTTCCGATCAAATTCAAACATTTTCGGTTAAAAATTGTAAAGTGTCAACAATTCTTTCTTAAAGGTATCTATCTCCGAAATCTTATGAGAGTATATCTCCGAATCTTAAAACTTTTAATTAAACGCCAAATACAGCGTATTTCCAATAAAATAAAGTTAAAAGCTCGATTTAATACAATTAATTTAATAAGTTAATTTTTTTAACTCTTTGAGTCAAGCGTCAAGATTGTTACTTTTAAAGGATTTGTTAAAAGCTATTTGTTTTAAACTTATTTAAAACACTAACATGTAAAACCTAACATGTTTTAAACTAAATTTGTTTTAAACAGTTTAAAACCTGTTTAAAATCATAGGACTTTGTGTGAAGGATTATTGTTATTTAATTCCTTAAATATAGACACTATTTTTGCTGCTTTGTCGTTCCCTAATCTATTTCTGATATGGGAATGTACTAAACCAAAAGACGAAAGAATCCTTTCTATATCTACTGCAGTATGCAATTGCTGAACTAAATTTAAAGTAACTGGATCTAAACCAGGCTAAGGGCTTGACGTTGTCTATTAGTTGTTTAGAAAACACATATATTTTTTAAACGGTGTACTATTTGCTCGAAAATTTATTTTCCGGATAGCACATTTGCGAGAATGTTTTTTTTTACATTATTTGCATTTTGCTGTTATTTTATTGTTAGGTCCTTTAATTTCTTCGAAAAAAGACCAAACAGGATCCTTCTTACGTACCGTAGTAGACATGTTTTCTTGCACCAACCAAAACGAAACGAAAACTAATGTAGGGTTTCAGATCTACCCAGTTCACACAAGAAACGATGGGAATCCCCGAATATTATTGATCAACGGTAGTGGTTTCCTATATAATTGGTTGAAGCTGTTCCAGTATTCATATTCAAACGATATCTGTTAAAATATTATTGGCTTTTTCAATTTACAGCTCTTAAAAACTAAAAATTAGGCGTGAGAATAAAGTTCTCAAGTCTCAAGTACTCAATAACAAGAGAGGTTATTTAAAAAGATTTTATCTTTTTAATTTATAGAATCGAAGAAATTATAATTGGTGTGTTAAAACTAGATTAAATGTTCTTCAAAATGATTTTTGTTTCATAATAATATCTCAATTCGTCTTTGAGATATGATGATGTAAATTGGATTATTCAATTTAAGCTCAATAACAAGAGAGGTGATTTAAAAAAATCTTATCTTTTTAATTTATAGAATCGAAGAAATTATAATTGGTGTGTTAAAACTAGATTAAATTTGCTTCAAAATGATTTTTATTTCATAATAATATCTTAATTCGTCTTTGAGATATGATGATGTAAATTGGATTATTCAATTTAAGCTCAATAACAAGAGAGGTGATTTAAAAAAATCTTATCTTTTTAATTTATAGAATCGAAGAAATTATAATTGGTGTGTTAAAACTAGATTAAATTTGCTTCAAAATGATTTTTATTTCATAATGATATCTCAATTCGTTTTTGAGATATGATGATCTAAATTAGATTATTCAATTTAACCTCAATAACAAGAGAGGTGATTAAAAAAAAATTATCTTTTTAATTTGTGGAATCGAAGAAATTATAGTTACTGTGTTAAAACTAGATTAAATTTGCTTCAAAATGATTTTTATGTCATAACAATATCTTAATTCGTCTTTGAGATATGATGATGTAAATTGGATTATTCAATTTAAGCTCAATAACAAGAGAGGTGATTTAAAAAAATCTTATCTTTTTAATTTATAGAATCGAAGAAATTATAATTGGTGTGTTAAAACTAGATTAAATTTGCTTCAAAATGATTTTTATTTCATAATGATATCTCAATTCGTTTTTGAGATATGATGATCTAAATTAGATTAAAATTTAACCTCAATAACAAGAGAGGTGATTTAAAAAAAATTATTTTTTGAATTTGTGGAATCGAAGAAATTATAATTGCTGTGTTAAAAGTAGATTAAATGTTCTTCAAAATGATTTTTATTTCATAATAATATCTTAATTCGTCTTTGAGATATGATGATGTAAATTGGATTATTCAATTTAAGCTCAATAACAAGAGAGGTGATTTAAAAAAAATATCTTTTTAATTTATGGAATCGAAGAAATTATAACTGGTGTGTTAAAAGTAGATTAAATGTTCTTCAAAATGATTTTTATTTCATAATAATATCTTAATTCGTCTTTGAGATATGATGCTGTAAATTAGATTATTCAATTTAAGCTCAATAACAAGAGAGGCGATATAAAAAATTTTTATCTTTTTAATTTGTGGAATCGAAGAAATTATAATTGATGTGATAAAACTAGATTAAATTTGCTTCAAAATGATTTTTATTTCATAATAATATCTCAATTCGTCTTTGAGATATGATGATGTAAATTAGATTATTCAATTTAACCTCAATAACAAGAGAGGCGATTTATAAAAAAATGTCTTTTTAATTTATGGAATCGAAGAAATTATAATTGATGTGTTAAAACTAGATTAAATTTGCGTCAAAATGATTTTTATTTCATAATAATATCTCAATTCGTCTTTGAGATATGATGTAAATTAGATTATTCAATTTAACCTCAATAATAAGAGAGGCGATTTAAAAAAATTTTATCTTTTTAATTTGTGGAATCGAAGAAATTATAATTGACGTGTTAAAACTAGATTAAATGTTCTTCAAAATGATTTTTATTTCATAATAATATCTCAATTCGTCTTTGAGAGATGATGATGTAAATTAGATTATTCAACTTAACTTCAATAGTAAGAGAGGTGATTTAAAAAAATTTTATCGTTTTAATTTATGGAATCGAAGAAATTATTATATTAAATATTTCATTTATTTCCAACAGCTGGTTTAAACACAGTTTAAAACAGGTATAAAATACAAATTTTTGGTAGCAACGTAAAATAAGTTTAAAACAAAAAAAACTGTTTAAAACAATTAAAAACAGGTGTTTTGTTCAAAAATTAAAAAAAAACTGTTTTTTTCAACCCTGGTTTTAACATAGCTATGCTTGCAATTGCAACTAAATAAAAGTACAGTTCATGAGATGGGAAGATCTTGATTTTCATTTAGATGCATTTAGGCCAATAAATGAAGGCTACATCGAATTGCACTTAGTAGAAATCGATCTGTTCTATTTTGTATCATCGACCATCCTTTCTTTTAATCTAATTGTAAGAAAGACTAAAAATACTTATATTACAAGTATCAAGTATCATATTAACAATTAGTTTCGGATTATTATATACTTTGTGGGAAGGTGTTAAACTAAAGTGTGTTTATGTATTAATCTAAATAGCGCAGAACGTATCTCTTCGACTTTGTGGGTTTATAAAACAATTATATTAAAAAAATCTAAATATGTTTAGTTGAACAGCGTAATCAACATCTACATACAGGGTTTTTACAATTAAAATATATCAAAACGCCATATTTACGAATACATATTACGAATACATACCCTGTACCAAGTAGCAACCTGAAGTTAAAAAAAAGCAACACAATATTAACAAAAGAGGCGATTAATAACATAAAATAAATAAATGAACGATGTGTGATTAAATTTTTTTAGTAATATTTTATTAATTGCAATATATTTTTTTTAATTGGGTTTCATGATTCGGCTATTTTTTAAAATTCTAATTACGTTTGAAAATCTGCTAATAAACAAGCCGATCGGGTTACGTAAAGCTGTCTTCGGCACAAAAAAAAGTATCCATGTCCATTGTAGACGCAAACAACGAGTCATTCGCTGACCGTACGCCATTGTCAGCGAGTTTTTAACAAAGCAAACAACAAATAATGCCAAGTCGCTTACTGAGGTTAGCAACTTGGTCTTGGTCGTCGTCGTCTTCGGGTTACATTTTTTTTAGAGAACTTTGAACTCGTTTTTGTTACCCAAAAAAAAAAAATGTTTTAATGCAATTAATAAAAATTAATAAATTAATTCAAAAAGGTGTATTTACACGATGAGACAAAAATAATAACACATTAATCTAAATTCTAAAACGAAAAAGCCAAAGTTGATATATTTATTTTTATTGTTACAATTTTTTGTTATTTCCGCAATACGTTTACACCCACTTCCAACGCGTTTTAGATTGCGGCCGTTGTTGAAAAGTAAAAAAATAACAAAAAAAATGATGATCTAAAGCCCTGGTTGATACGTAACTCTCTCGCATGAAACTCTTAGGTGCCCCGAAGGTGTTGCCGTTGCTGGTCTTTGGATACAACGGGGCGTGGGCCTTTTCCAACTTGTTCCGGCCATATATTTCAAGGAGCAGGGTGGGGTTCTTGTACGGGACACAAAGGCGAGCGTGCCAACTGCACGAGGAGATCAAACGTGCAGCGAGATCGCGGTTTCATAATTCACGATATGTTGAGCTTTTTGTTTTCTATTTCTTTTTATTATTATTATAGTTGGCGTTTTTTATATAAATTGGAATGGTGATGTTTCAAAAGCACGAAACTCCAACTTACCTTCGGCAAAGCAGCGAGACATTGCTGTTTCACATCCCATACCAGTTGATCCCGAGGAAACTGGAGGCATTTTTGCACGTTTAATTCGGGTACGTGGACCCTTATCAGGAGATATCCTTCTTCAAGTCCTTTTTCTCCTTCCTCTTCCATTAGTTTCAATATTACGTCACATCTAAAACAAAAATGAAATTGTTATTGTATATATATATATATATATATATATAACATGTTTGTCCCCGAATGTTTCTAGTCCTAGGTATAGTGTTAATTCTAGTTTTAGTTCAATGGAATATACACAATTTAAGATTGAATATCAACTATAATCAGCACTAACACTACCATTAAAGCTGACATTAGATCTAGAACTAAAAATATTCGGATTTTAGTTTGTAGTTCTAAGTCTAGTGTGAGTTCTACTTTTAGTTCATTAAATATATTTAACATGTTTGTACTGAATCACAAGTAAATCTAGAACTAACAGTAGACCTAGAACTAGAAACATTCGGATTGAGCTGTACGTTTCTAGTTCTAAGTCTAGTGTGAGTTATATCAACATCAGTCAGCAGAATAATTTAACCGATTGAAATGATATACCAGGCCAATTTAAATTTTTGATTTGTAATTTATTTAGATAAATGTTCTAATGTTCTAGTGTTAACGGAATTAATATCATACACTAATATCTAATGTTAACGGAAAGTTAACACTAGATATTAGTTGAAGACTAACCCAACCCAACTAGTTAGTATGAAATATTAGTTGGGTTGAGTTGCGTCATCAATCATATCTGAACCCAACCCAACCCAACTAACTAATTAACGCTAGATATTAATCGGGTTGGGTTGAAGTGTTAACCATAACCCAACCCAACTAGCTAGTTAGCATTAAATATTAGTAGGGTTGGATTCATTAACCTCAGGAATGCTATGTGCGGATTACGAAGAGAGAAAAGACAGTGAAAGAATAAGAGCTGCAAGGTCGTATGCCGAATGGAAAGAGGTAAGAGACAAGAGATGGAAGGAAGAATTCTATGAAAGTGTAAAAGTGCATGTAAGAGAAGGAAACCCCCTTTGGCAAAATCAAATAAAGGTTAAGGTAGTTTTAATTGAGCCTGACGATATAAGTATGGATAGAGGCATCCAGCTTCAATATAAAAGAGCATACCCTGTTCTAGAAGAGTTGAATGGAAATTGTGAGGAAGTAGAAGTGACAAAAGCACTGAAAGTTAGAGGAAAGGCAAAGGAGGATAGAAAAAGAATTGTGAAAGTATTATTGGGGAGGACAGAAAGAGAAACATGGGACAACCTGGAGGAAGTGCGAGAGATCTTGAAAGGAGAAGAAAAAATAGGAATGCATCATGTGAAAGGAATGACAATGCAGAAATTGAGATCAATGCTAGAGGTACTGTGCAAGTCCACGTGAAGTATAATTGAAATTTATACGACGTCAAAGAAACAGGAAGAAGAGAGGTCAAAAATCAGAACGACGTACGCATTGATAGTACAGAAGGAAGGGAAAACGTATGAGGAAACAGTAATGGGAATAAAGATGCAAATGCAGGGATGGAAAGAAGCGGAAGCGATCGAATGTGTGAGACAAACAACTTACAACGTCATGATTAACAGCGGGTGTTAATCATGACGAGGAAGGATGAAGAAAGAACAAATGCCATACACAGGATTCTAAGAGAACAGGAGGGACATAACATAACAGTTAGAGAGATGAGAGGTATGGAGACGAGAACGATAAATATAAAGGGAATGACGACAGCGGCCGAAATAGCGGATGTAGAGGAAGCCATAATAAAGAGAAATGGACAAGAAATAGAGTTTAAGACGACTAAAATGAGACCATACGCCAGATGGTCTCATTCAGAACAGTAATGGGAATAAAGATTCAAATGCAGGGACGGAAAGAAGCGGAAGCGATCGAATGTGTGAGACAAGCAACTTATTAAACAACTTACAACCTCATGATTAACAGCGGGTGTTAATCATGACGAGGAAGGATGAAGAAAGAATAAATTCCATACACAGGATTCTAAGAGAACAGGAGGGACATAAGATAACAGTTAGAGGGATGAGAGGTATGGAGACGAGAACGATAAATATAAAGGTAATGACGACAGCGGCCGAAATAGCGGATGTAGAGGAAGCCATAAGAAAGAGAAATGGACAAGAAATAGAGTTTAAGACGAGTAAAATGAGACCATACGCCAGATACATGAAGGCGATAACAGTTGAGATGGAAAAGGGAGCAGCAGACCAAATGCTAAAAGATAAGAAAGTAAGGGTGGGACTGACCATGTGTCAAGTGGAGGAGAGAAAAAGAGTAATGAAATGCTCAAGACGTTGGTCGCCAACACACTTGGCTAGAGATTGTCATGGAGAAGATATGAGTGCATGGTGTTTTAATTGCGGAGGTCAGGACCATAAAGCGAAAGAATGCAAAAACGAAGAACGATGCCCAGACTGCAAAATGGTAGGACACAGAGCAGGAACAAATGGGTATCCGGAATACAAAAAAAAGATGAAAACGGAAAAGGGTGAAACAGAAAAGGTTGCAGAACGTTCGAGGAATGAGAATGGGGCAGGAGGAAAGCGATGGAGAGAAAAGGCAAGACAAAAAGGTTCAACCCGAGGCGGAAGAACCGGAAGGCATGATTTTCACAAAGGTAACAAGGAAAAAGAAGAGGAATGGAAAGGAAGGCAGACAAAGCCCTACAGAGCTCTGTTCCATGGACAAGTCGCCTAGATGCCAGTATTTAAGAGAATGCAATTAAATTGTAACAGGAGGTGGGACGTGCATGACCTCCTGGAAGAAATGGCATTGAAGCACGGTGCGAGCGTAGTGGTTGGACAAGAGCCAAACATAAGGAGAGCAAAAAAAAATGAGGATAGATGAACGAAATGATGTTTTTATGCAGATATTGGATAATGAAATAAGGCCAAAAAATGGATAAGGGGAACAGGTATGCAAGGAGTGGGTTTAGACGATTTTGACTTGTGGTCTGTGTACTTCTCACCGAATCGAACAGACACGGAATTTGAAGAATGGCTTGACAAACTAGAACAGAACTTGAGAGAAGGTAACAAAAGGAAAGTGATATGCGGCGACTTTAATGCGAGAACAAGAATGGCAGGGGACAACTTGCATACCAAAAAAGGACAGATTTTTGAAGAATGGGTAGCAAGAAATAGATTGGTGCTGAGAAATGAACCGAGTGTTAAAACGTTTAGGGGAGTGAGAGGATCCTCTGTAATTGATTTGAGCTTAGTGAGTGAGAATATGGTAAACTCAGTGAACGACTGGTAAGTAAATGACCAGCTAGAGATGCTTAGCGACCACGTTCTTATCTTCTTCAGGATTAAAATAAAAGATAAATTAGCCTCATCGGAAATGAAGGAAATTGAAAGTGAAATGAAGAGGTGGAATGTAAGGATGGAAAAGATGGAACTTCTAAAGAAAAAGTTTAAGAAACAAGATTGCAAAGATCCTAACTCGAAAAGACTAATTGAAAAATAAATACAAATATTACGTCCGCGCGTTGACGTATGTGAGACTGGAACGATTTCTAGCGCGTACGTCTGTTCCGTACACTGTTAGGCGATTATTGCATCAAACGAGATGGGTATGGTGGATCAAAGGATATTATTACATAGTATCTAAAAGGCTAATGACTAAAATTACTTAGATTTCACTAAGTGGGCTATAGATTGGACGAGAGGGATATCAGAAACATATTTGTCATCACAGAGATGGCTATACCTTCTAACCGACAACGAAATTAAAGAGATAGGATGCAATCCTAAAGAGAATCAAAAAATATTTTCCATTATGCAATTGTGCGTCATGTGAAAGAATTATAAAAAGTCTGAGGATCACTTCGAACCAGTTTCTGAAGGAGGTTGCAACATGATATGCGAAACATCAAACATTTTTCAAAAGACACACGGCAAAACTTGAAAATTTCTAATTTTAGATCTAACATTAGTACTAGTGATAGTCCTAGTATTAGTGCAAAATGCTATAAGTAATACATATAACATTGTACTGCTTAAAGTATCAAATTGAACAGCTGCTAAAACATCCATTTTAATGATCAAGCTGAGTTGATTAAATATGGAATGTTTAACTTTCACAACTACAAGAATATTTCAGCTGCAATTAACAATAATTCGTTTGAAAATCTGATAAAAATAAACCAGATTATGCAAGATGATAGTTTATTGCATCAAACGAGATGGATATGGTGGATCAAAGGATATTTTTACATAGCATCTAAAAGACTAATGACTAAAATTACTTAGATTTCACTAAGTGGGCTATAGATTGGACGAGAGGGATTTAAGAACCATATACTAAACAGATTCTCAAAACCTTCATTCTCGCAACAAAAAAAATTAGAATAACATAAATTTGGTTAGCTCCAAATACTTTTAACACATTTTTGCAATTTCTGAAAAAGTGCTTATGACGGATAATGCATGTTTTACAATTCTCTCATTTATCTTGCATTGTCCCAACCCGAATTAAGCAATAATAAATGAGAAAATTTCCACTTCAAGTCAACGCAGAATTTTTAAGTTCAAATTGTTCGTGAGTTTTACCATTAGACTTTTAATGTCAGATTTTACTTTAATGGATGTTCTTAATTCTTTGTGAGAAATCTGTGTTATCATTCAGAATGTGTAAGGTAACAAATTATTAGTTATTTGAACCGACCTTGCATCATTTTTAGGACTGACGAATTTAAACTTTTGATTTGTGATTTGTTTAGATACTTTACGTTAGTACTAGATATTAGTTGAATATCATAGCATAATGGGTTGGGTTGAGCCATCAACCGTGTCTGAACCCAACCCAACTAATTTAAAACCTCAACCGAACCCTAAATTGGGTTCGGTTGAGCAATTAACTTTAACCCATTCCAACTAGCTATTTAGCATTAACACGTTAATCGCAATGTGAGTTAATTTCAGATTCCACTTTGTGAGCCTCGAATCCGCCAGGTGATTAACGTGTTAAATATTAATTGGGTTGGGTTGAACCATAAACCTTATCTGAACCCAACCCAACCCAACTAGCTAGTTATTGTATGATATTAATTGGGTTGGGTTGAGAATCTTAACCCAACCTAACCCAAGTAGCTAGTTAGCACTAACTATTTCTTGGATTGTGCCATAAATCTTATCTGATCCCAACCCAACCTACCTAGCTAATTAGTGCTACTTATTAATTAGGTTAACGTGAGCCATTAACTTTAACAAAACCCAATTAGCTAATTTGCATTAAATATTAATTCCGTTAGGTTGAACCATCCATACTAGAAAATTTGTTAATACAACCGTATATATTACTAATTCATAGAGTTTATAGATCCTGAGATATTCAATTTTTTCTCCAAAATTTGGTCATTTAAGGACTTTTTAAAAACGTAAATGATGTAAAAACATTTTGCAAATTTTGCTCTGAAACTATGACTGATAATGGTCAATGCCAAGAAGTACTTGGCAGGACCGAAAGATATCAGATACACTATTAAATACAGCGTGTTCATAAAGTTCAGTTACATTAGTTGTTTTTCAAATGGCTTCTTTTAAGTTTTTTAAGTTAAACATCCTGTATTTTATTTGCAGGTTGAATTGCCCATCAAATACCATCTTAATTAATGGTAAATATGTTATGTGTCCAACATTAATAGCTTTCCTGATATTTATATTTTATAAAAATATGCAATAATATATGCTATTATTGCACTTTATATTATATTCCATCTATTTTTATCAGCTTTTTTGTTGCTTTTCCTATTATTTGATTAATATTTTATAGTGTAAAATAATTTTAATGCGTCACACCAAATTTTAATGCGTCTTGGTCTTTATGAAATTAAAAAGATTTATGTAATTGTGTTACCATATACATTTATTTTTTATATATCTATCACGTTTTGATTATTTATTTCTCAAAAATAATTATCATTTTTGATATAGTATTTGTTAATATTTTAGAAATAATGATTAATATTTACATACATGTGGACCTGTCGGTTTCGCCACAGACTTAGATCTTGTTGATTGATCTTTTATTTTGCAAATATTTGTGTTAAAATAAATAATCAAAACTTGAGAAAAATACAATATTGTATAATATTGTTATATCTTGCAATACCGGACCAAAATCTCAATACTGGTATTCGGTATTCAAAATTTTTTAAACCGAGATACCGGTATAAGTACCGGTATTACACTAATATATTCTATTAGTCCAACATTAAAGAATGAAGATAAATAATAAGCCATCGTGAGCTGTTATGGGCGAAAGTATGAATTTGTTACTGTACTTTGTTTAGGTGCACTATGTTTATCGTTCACACATTAATTATAAGTGTCATCTCATGAGTCATACATCACATGAAGTGTATATGTCTTTGAATTTGACACCTTTTTGAGTATACAATCTTGTAAGATGAAATACAAGAAATTTGGAAAAAATTATGAACAGTATTAACCCCAAGAAACTGCATTAATGTTATGGTGGAATATTAGGAAAGGTGGAATACAGTAGAGATGTTTGTGAGGGAGATCATAGTCGCGAAGAAGGCAGAATAGAGAGAGTAACAGAACAGCATTTAAGTATGATGATGAAATAATGGCATAGTGGATGATGAAGCGAGCAGGAGAAACAATGGTTGTGTTGTGTTATATTATTAATTCTTGGCATAGGGATAGAGACATCGTACAAAAAAGAGAAGGACGCTGATAAGATAGGGAAGATAGAATGAAAGATATGGGGACATAATTACAGAGTGACTTCCAAAATATCCAAAATACCTTGTGAAAGAAGGAAAATGTTAGTAGCCAGATTCATTTGCGGCAATGAGTAGAGAGCGAACAGGTGCTGGGTTAGGTTTGGTTGGGTGACAAGAAGACATGAAGGCGATGAAGGGTGAAGATCCTAAGAAGGAGGAACTACTAGGACTCCGCACCCGGGTTTGTTAAGAGTCAAAAGTCAGTAAAGTTTTTCATATATTGTGTTCGTTGGCGGACAAACATGTGGATCTCGTGAAGAGAAAGGACGAAGTAAAAATGAATTGACAATGTTCGGTGGTCGACTTCCATGGATGGTTGAGGAAAGGGGCCAAGCCAACACTACTTGACCAACCAACCCCGCATGTCTCGTGTTTGATCACAGATTTTCTCCGACCTCCCGAAAAAAGGTTGGGTTGAATTAGATTGAGTTACCATTACAATCGATCATTTATATTATATTATATATTATACATCGTATATATAAATATAGAATATATTATATATATATATATATACTGTATTGGGAATATTTTAGGAGTATTAAGAATGTGTTTTTTTAAGATTAACAGATAGATTTTTATTATTATCTAAGAAATTATGTTATTATCTAATCGTTATTAAAAAAATTAAATTAAATTGACTTTAGTTTAACTCGAAATAACCGCGTTGAGATTAAAAAGGAACAAAAAAAAGGAACAAGGCTTAGTCATAATTTAATAAAACTCGCGTCGTATTTCAAACCGTCGACGCGTTCCGGAGAATACTAAATTTTAACTTGTTATTAGATTTTCGCTCCACGTTCGTTACGCGTCGGCGAAGCTTTCCTTCATATAAAGTTCAAACGAACTTTGGAGGTAAAGTTAAGCTACAACAACCTACGCTCGTTGAATCGGTAATCTCCCTAAAAGAAATCTTTTTTACTTAATACCAAAATGAGGTTTATGAATTATTTTTTTTTTATTAAATTTTTATCTTTTTTTTTGAGGAATAATCAACATGATGGAAAAAATCTAATTTCTATACGCTGAGATAATAACGATAATAATAACGTTGAGTTATCTTGAACTTACTACACACGGACCTTAGAGTATCTTATTGTTAGACCAATAAGGGTAACATAACTTAGATTAACGTAACCCAACTCAACTTAAACTCATCTTGAATCAATTTAAGTCAACCTAGTCTCCACTTGAACCCTTTTCGTTCTTTTAAGTTACATTCCTCACGTCCTCCTCAAACATACTTCATCTGGTTTCACAGTGAAGCATCATTCCAACTATGTTCTCGGTGTGCTGGGCAAGAGTAGAGCCATAGGAATAACATAGATTAGGGCAACCCAACTCAACTTGAATTAATTCAATCCAAACCCAACCCAACCTAGCCTAACTCCACCTGAACCCTATTCTTTTTTTTTCAAGTTACATCATTTCAACTATGTATTCGTGCTGAACAAGGTTTTTTATGTTTTTCTGTCTATATAAAAGAAAAACAAGAAGGCATGTTCTACATTGTACACAACCTTATAATACATGTATTACTCAGCTGAGCTTTTTTTGTGATAGTGACGAAGGAAGAGCAGGAGATGATGAAGCCAAGGATGCAGGAAACCTCATAGCCCTGGCCGTAAAACTAACACCTAGGAAGAAAGAACAACGCCTTGGAAGAAGAGGAGGATTAATTATTTTAAGTACAAGCCGTTGAACTGATGGCATTGTCTTATTTTATTAATATTACCAACGTGAGGGGGAGGAGATGATTTAAAAAAAAAAGAGAAGACAGGGACAAAATACTGAAATAATTACCATTTGGATGAAGATGAAGCAGAATCACGATGACTCCCCCTATCCGGTACGTATTGAAAGGATACACCGAAGAAACGCTTTTAGACGACTTCTAAGAAAACTAGGAAGATCTTTTTTAGAGATTTTTCATTAAAAAAAGGGTCAGGTTTGACAGTAATTGAGTAGGGTTGATTTGAGTAGACTTGACTTGGGTTGGGTTTGGTTGATCAATTTCCCCCATTCGGGTATGTATGGAATAAACTTAAATTAGAAAGTTGAATGATTTCCTTTGCTTTGTTTTTTAAGTCAAACCCATGCAACTCCAATATGAAAGAAGAAGCATAATGTGGGTAGAAGGAGGAAGGTGTCGCACTAATGACGTGAGACGAGAAAAGATAAAAAGACAGAATGAATGAATATTTGAGGAGAGAAAATAGATATATTAGAAATGATTTTGGTGGAGATGAAGCTGAAAGAGCGCAGAAGGAGTGTAAGAGATAAGGGGTAGGATTACCTGTAGGGTGTAGAATTCATAAAAAGTATAACTTCAAAAAATTAATGAACATCATTTGGTCAATATTTACAAAAATTGAGTTATTTATCAGAATAAGGTTTCAACTTTATGGTACTCTGATGAAATGCATTTCTACCGGTTTTATAAAAGAGGGAACCCCATACTATTTGACCGCCCAACACCGCAGAGCAAATGTTCAGTAGGAAAGTTCAATAGGAATTAGGTTGGGTTGCTTAAAGTCCTAATCCAGCATGTTTGAACTTGAAACAACGCAGTCAATCAAACCCAATCCAATTTCACCTTAGACAACCAACCCAAGTCATCCGAAGTCGACCTAACCTAACTCAATTTTTGTTTATATTAATTAATAAATACTTTTGTGATGAACTGTTGATTTGAGTTTAGAACCATCTCCATTCATTGATCTTTCTCTATTCACCTCTTCATCTTCGATTTCCTTAATTCTTTATAATACAAATAAAGTTGAGTTAGGCTAGGTCAACTTGGGTTGACTTGAATTAAGCTGGGTTGATATTGGTTGTATGGTTGGATATTGGTCCGGATGGAGATGATTGCACGGGAAAGGTGATAAGACCGGCAAAAATAGATAGGGAAGTCACGAAAGAGGAAGTTAAAACCATCGCATATGGAATGAACAACAAAAGAGCACCCGGTCCGGATGGTATAACGCCCGAAATAATGAAAGATGTGGTTAAAATCGATATCAAAGAAATCACCAAGATGTACAATAAACTACTGATGGAAAACAGATTTCACAAAATTTGGAAGGAGGGCACACTGGTTTTGATTGAGAAGGGCAATCAAAAAGAAAAGAAGTTCAGACCATTATGCCTGTTGAACTGCTTTGGCAAATTGTGCGAGGGTATCATCAGGGCAAGAGTGAATGAGGAACTTGAGAGAATTGAAGGAATCTCACAGCACCAGTACGGATTCACAAAAGGAACAGAAAAGAAACAGAAAAACTCAACAGGGCGAAAAAGAAGAAGTGCTTGATGGTTACAATTGATGTAAGAAGCGCGTTTGGAACTGCAACGTGGAGCGGAATAATAGAAGAAATGAGGGAGAAGGGCTTCACAGAAGGCCTGACTAATGTAATCAGGGAGTACTTATCAGATAGAGAGGTTGTGTATGAAGGGAGAATGGCGAAAATAACTAGGGGTATCCCGCAGGGATCAGTACTCGGACCAACCTTGTGGAATATTTACTTCGACAGGATCATCAGATCGCAGGAAGGAAATGACGACGTTAAAGTAATTGCATATGCTGATGACTTGGCTTTGATGATTACGGGTTGGTCTGAGGAGGAGATGAGGGACCTGGCACAGCGGACGATCACTTAAATCGAAATTATGATGAGGGCACAAGGTTTGGAAATGGCATCAGAAGAAATTGAGGCGGTACTGCTGAAAAGTAGGAAACTAAAACGGGAATTAGAGCTGAAGGTGGATAATTGCGCCATAAAAACAAGACAAGCGATTAAATACCTGGGGATGATGATGGGAAAGGATGAAAGTTGGAACCAACACATCAAATATGTTGTACAAAAGACCCAGAAATCAACAAGAGCCTTGTACAGGATCATGGGGGCAACGTATGGACCCAGTCAACAGAAACGTAAAATGATCGGCATGGTCATATGGTCGCAAATTTTATATGCCTGCAGAGCTTGGAAGGAGGCGATAAAGTCAAACAAAACATCAAAGAACTAACGGAAGTACAAAGAGGAGTCCTGATAAGAATCACCAGCGCTTACAGAACCATGTCAAATGCTGCGCTGCAGCTAATGGGAGACATGCCCCCCATAGACTTATATATTAAAAGAAGGCTGGGCCAAAATCGAAACGAGAATGGGAACAGTATAGAGGAGGAATGGCAAAGGAGGTGGGAAGGCAATACAGAGGTGGCAGGCTGGACCAAGAGGTTAGTTCCAAATATATCGGTGTGGTTGAATCGACAATGGGGTGAGGCAAACTACCACATAAGCCAATTTATGGGTGGACATGGGTGCTTTAAAGCTACCTTCACAAGCATAAACGAGCCATAGACGACAAATGCAGATATTGCGAAAGTACCGATGACGCCGAGCATACTTTCTTCCAATGTGACAGATGGGAGACTACAAGAACAATAATGGAGAGGAAGGTGGGCAGACGAATAACACTGGACAACTGTGTGACGAAGATGATAGAAAGCGAGGAAAACTGGGTGGCGATAGAAGACTTTTTCAGGGAAATTATTACTGCGAAGGAGAGGGATGAGAGAGAAGAGGAACAGAGGATGATAGGGGCGCCTGTCCAGCCCCTCAGTCAGAATGGCGACGGAGAGCGTCATCAGGGAGATGTGAGAAGAAGAATGTAGGATAATAAGGGCGCCTGTCCAGCCCCTCAGTCAGGTACGTTAAGGCTATGATTTTATTAAAAGTAGAATGTTTTTTTTTTGTTTGTTTGGCGATGGAGAGCATCATCAGAGAGACGTGAGAGAAGAAGAACACAAAGGACTCGGGATCTCAGCAATGATCCAACTCCGAAGAAAACTCGTGAGAGTGTTACCGGAGAAGACGAGGATAGGGGTTTTTAGTGGCCCCAACTCCACACTATCTGGCCGCCCATCATCCCAGGCCAGATGTCTATTGAGCAGATTTTCCCCGGCCTCGTAAAAAAAATTTAAAGGGTTGATATTGGTTGGAGAGTAACACTTGAAGAAAGAGGTTGTTGGTAGACAGGAGACATCGAGGCAGGAGGGGAAGTTAGATTGCAAAAATGTTTTAATGGCATTGTTGTGAAAATGAAACGAAATTAATTAGAACAATGAAAATAAAATCTTTAAGATCGTATTAAAGTTGTGTTAAAGTGATGAGAAGAGGCGAAACTCAAAAGTACTATGATTTTGAGGACGTAGGAGGAATCGTGAAGGTTTAAAGAAAGCCAACGAAAACCCGAGAGGGTGATTCCGGCGAAAACGAGGAAAGGAGTTTTTAGTGGGTCGGAGTTCAAAGATGGACTCCAACCCTACACTATTTAGCCGCCCATCAACCCAGGCTAGATGTCTGTTCGCCGATTTTCCCCGACCTAGTTAAAAAAAGGGTTGAGATTGGTTCAAGTTTGAATAAAGTTAGGTTGCAACATCATAGGTTGGGACTTGAAGTAACTCAACCCAATTCTAAGCACACGCAACCCAACTTCATCTGAGCCAACCCAACAAAAGGCAACTTTAACTCAACTTTATTTATATTATAGAGGATTAAGGAAGTCGGCTAATAAACACTCGATCTTATTAGCTAATAAATATTTGTGTGTTCAAGAAGTGTTGGGTTGAGGTTCTTACAAACCGTCTTCTCCGACCGGCATCTCCCTACATTCCCTTTGACACTCCTCTTTTATTTCGTTGAACATGGTGTCCTCGTGGAAGGATCATCTTTGTGACTCACCCTTCTATATCTTTTTCGGGATGTCTCGAAGACCGTGATCGTTATCTTCCAGCTTAACTCAACCAACCTTTCTTAAAACAGGAAACTTTTTAAAAATGCATTTGTAGTTGAAATCGATTAAGGTATAAATCCATTGATAAAGTGTACAAAGTTATTTTTTATTTTAATATCAACACAATGATCAGTAATGAAAATTAAAATTTATCTCTATATAAGTCGGAGCAATCAAACCCAATCTAATCTGATCCAACCTAATTCTATTTTATTCAATTTGCATAAAATGACAAAACAAGCAAAAATTGAAAGTAATCAGAAAGAAATTTATTTGCGATAGATTTTATTGGAAAATGATTCATTTTTATGACTCACTCTTCTATATCTTTTTCAGGATGTCTCGAAGACCTCATGATCATTATTTTCCAGCCTAACTCAACCAACCTATCTTGAAAGAGGAAATCTTCTAAAATGCATTTGTAGGTAAAATCGATTAAGGTAC
This sequence comes from Onthophagus sagittarius, assembly GCA_036711965.1. Classification (NCBI taxonomy): domain Eukaryota; kingdom Metazoa; phylum Arthropoda; class Insecta; order Coleoptera; family Scarabaeidae; genus Onthophagus; species Onthophagus sagittarius. The sequence continues at coordinate 25,017,506 of JASERS010000005.1, forward strand.
AAATCCATTGATAAAGTGTACAATGTTATTTTTTACTTTAAGATCAACATAATGATCAGCATTAAAAATTAAAACTTATCTCGATATAAGTCGGAGCAACCCAACCCAATCTAATCTAATCCAACCTAATTCTATTTTATTCAATTGGCATAAAATGACAAAATTGAGAATAATCAGAAAAAAATTTAATTGCGATAGGTTTCAATGGAAAATGATTCGTATCATACATTCCATTTCAGTTAGATATACATAACAAAGAACATTCAGAACAAACATTCCATCAGATTAAATACTTAACGCGCAAATTTCCTAGCTTTGTAATTTAAAAATTGGACGAATTAAAAGATTAATAAAGATTAATTGAATTATAATCTGAGTTGGTACAACTAAAATTAGCATTCTTAATAATTTAAAAATTATTTTTATTATCCTATTCGTTCGAATCTAAGATGCACCCGGAATGTTTCTAGTCCTCGGTTTAGTGTTAGTTCTAGTTTTAGTTCAATGAAAAATAAACTATCTAACATTGAATAACATCTATGAATAAATAACATATAAAATAATATTTTTGTACTGACTCACAAGTAAAACTAGAACTAACACTAGTCGTGCGTCTTCAGACGCACGGCTAAACCCGAATATTTCTAATCCTAGGTCTAGTGTTAGTTCTAGTTTTAATGACGGAATAAAATGTTTCTAGCCCTACTTCTATTGTTAGTTCCACATTTTACATTTTCCATTTTTACTAGTATTGAACTAAAATTAGTTCTATAGAATTTCTGAAGATTAGAGCAGAACGAATACGGTAATTTAAAAATTATTTTCATTACTAAAATTTATATTACAAAACATTTATTGACAAATTTTTCTACATAGACATAGCAAATAATTGGTAAGAACGTTTATTGTTAGTATAACAATAAAACGTCGTTAAACGCTTTATCAATATTAGTAATACGCACTTGAATGTTTATTTTTCGCAAAATGACATTCAATTGAAATTAGGTCACACATTCTTTCCTTCAATTATCATCGGGCGCCTTCAATTGATTGGCGTACCCCGATAAGTTGTGATTGTAAATAGTTCGATTTAAAGTATAATAAAAAGTTGCGCGAAAATCTACGTTTCGGATCGTACAAAAGGAAAAACGTATTATAAGATTAGGTTTTTTTTAAGCTTAGCTATGTAGATTAAAATTTGATATCACGAAATTCTTTTTTGTATCGTGTTCGATTAAGTGCTCACCACTAGAGATTAATCACGATTATAAGAAGTGTTTTATTTTTGAAAATTATGTTAACGCTAGATACGAAAATCGAAATTTATTAATAAATAAAATCGTTAACGCCTCGATAATATTAATTACGTATTCGAGTTTATAAATCTCAATTGAAGATATATGGTTGAGATAATAAAAAAAGCGACGAGTATAAGTGCAGCTTATGTAACACTTTTAATGCATTAGATTTATTGGACGTAATAAATTTTGTTTTTCTGTTTATGTTTATATTTAGAAACGATTCTTGTTCGGCCAACAAAGGTTCGCATTAAAATTTAATTAAATTTTATGGGCGCATCTCGGAAACTGGTCGTCTCCTCGAAGCACAATTTAACTCGATGGGTAAAAATTACAACCTCGAGGAAATTGTGGTCGTTGTCGCATCTGGCGATTTGAAAACATCGTCTTGACAGAACCAATTTCCCGGTTACAATATAAACGCTAGAGAGGAGCAAAGTGGATACGTACGCGAAGAAGGAATGGGTCCTCGACGTCGTCAGTCGAAGATCCCTCGATTTCTTGAACGAAAAGAGGTTTTTGGCCATTACGAACGGAATCCGCGCCGTTTAGGTGCACACAGATTGTAATTCCGAGTATAGTCACTTCAATCACATTCTCCCAACCCAACGGACGTTCCCACGTGCGACCGACCGCGAATCGTACCTCCAACTAAACTGAACCTCACACGGAGACCCCAGCTGTTATCTCTTCCGTAGAGAAATCTTTCCGCGAGATTATTTAATCTATTTGATAAATAAAAAATCTTATCAAAGATTTTAAACTAGCAACAATAAGTTTGTGTTGATTTAGATCATTTTAGAATGTCCTAAATGGGTTGGTGTCGAACGTGACCTTTGACCTCAACAGCAATGTTGCGCCTGAAATGGGACCCGACGCTGTAACCAGAAACTGAACCTCCACGGCCGAACGAACACGTGACGCGCCATCTTTGCGCACGTCGGGATTATATTGCATAATAACGCTTTTACAGTTACATTGTATGTAATGATGGGGAGCCATCTCTTAACATAATTTAATTTAATAAACGCATTACAATTATAATTACGAGGAAAGAGTAGGAAGGTCGTTTCGTTTGATGTCGCAATGCGGAAAATGTTAAGGTAGATCCTGTGGCGTTCGACCTTTACTTATACGGATTATTTGTTCTTATAGCAAGAAGCGTCGAACGTCGCGGTCAAGCGAAACCGACACGTAAGTCAGTTAGTTAAGCGATTTTCTATGGCTTTTCTGCGAGGTTTTGCATTTCAGGCGTTATTTTGCGGTGGTGGGTAATAGACGTTGGGATTGTTTTTCTTCAAAATTATAGTGGAAAAGTTTAAAGATCTTCCGAGAGATTACCATAATCAGATAATCCCTCGGCGACCACGTCCACGTCGACGACATCAAAGTCTGGGGGAAAATAATGTAAATAATGTAAACAATGGCGTCGCGTCGGGGCTCTCTTCTCAAGTCGTGAGTTAGTTATCTTTAGGGAGAAGGTTCTTCCGCCTGGCGTCAGCTCCACTCGGTCCCCTCGCTCGAGTGACGTCTGAAGATCAGCGTTGTCAGTCACGTCCGCGTGTCTCATTAGCGAGTGTTACTGCATTCCGAGTCGCCACGATATATATATATATGGCTTTAACATGGTTTTTAAAATTGTATCCAAATCCATAAAAAATCGTTAATTTAACTCATTTCTCAAAAATGGTTTAACTTGATTTAAATTTTGAGCCAATGAATGAGTGGTCTTGCGTTGTATACGCATTTCGGAGACACCTGTGTATATATCTACAGTGTAGTCGCTCTTAAGCGGACACCGGCGGTCGTCTTAAGTTTGTCCTCTTAAAATGTACATACATGTATGCTTACATTATAAAGATATTGTATTTCTTGTTGTCTTTATTGATGTTCTTGTGAACATCTATTCCTACACTAATTGGTTAGGTATATCGTTCACGATTACATAGAAATTTAACACTGGGTTAACATTTTCTGCACACATAAAAATTATAAAAGAAGTATGGAAAACAACATTTTATATCATGAACATCACAATTGTATCACAACTAGGGTTGTCATTTTTTGAAAGTAACTATACAGGAGATTTTTAAAAAATATATAGCAAGTTCAAAAATTATACAAGATGTACTAGAGTGAAAATGATTGTTCATATAGAATAAATGGCCAGACTTAAAATGGCAAAGATACAGGCCATCAAAGTTAGAAAATGTGAAGACATTTTTTAAGTATCTTAAATATTATTTATGATAAATTTTTGTAATTTGGTATAGTATAAAGAAATATAAAGTAAAATTATTGCGTTATTTATGAATTGAATTGGTCTGCCAGAATAATACGAACAATATTTGGGCTTAAGCCACCCCAAAAAATTACTTTTGGTATAAGAAGTAATCTCGGCTGACATCGTAGACATCGATCGCCCAAGAATTGAAAGAAAAGGTATCGAGGACCACTTTTATTGGAACCAAACTAAACTCAATCCTGTAAACTAAAAAAAAAATTACTTTTATTATTTAATTAGCACATAACAGGATTCAAAGGCTTCGCGCTGAAAAGCATTTCAAGTAGGATAGGCTTGGTTTCATTCTCCGAATGTTAACATTAACAAATTTTTGAAAATCGAATGTATTTATATATTATGGAAGAAGTATGTCGGCCGACTGCGAAGACGTCGATCGCCCCAAATATTGTTCATGATTAAGAAGTATTTTCGGCCGACTTCGAAGACGTCGACCGTCCCAAGTATCGCAAATATATTTTTACTTCTTATATCAGGAATATTACTTCGGATGAAATAATTAAAACAGACTTCGAAGACGTCGGCCGCCCAAGAACTAGAAAGGCATCGAGGATGACTTTTATTGGAACCCAACCCAACTGAACTAAACTCAATCCGGCTGTAAACTACAAAAATGCTACTTAAAATAGTAAATAAGTACACAAAGAGAACTCAAAGGTAACTTCGCGCTAAAAAGAACGTCAAGTAGGATAAACTTGGCTAATTCTCAAAATGTTACCATTAACAAATTTATGGAAGACTAACTTCGCGCTAAAAAAAAACGTCAAGCAGGATAAACTTGGTTTAATTCTTAAAATGTTACCAATATAAATTTATGGAAGTCTATTCTATTTAAAGTTGAAATTAAACTTGAGTCTACCAACTTGAGCTATGATATCTATAGACACCTCTTCAAGCAGCTAGAATCTGCCAATTTGTTGCCAACGTGAGTTTTTACATTCTGCCACCTCTATTTTGTACGATAAAGTCTGCCACCTTATTGGCAGCATCCATTACGAAATTCTGATGCCTATATTTTGAATGAGAGGTTTCCAACTTGAACGCCGTAAGAGCTACGACATCTATAGACACCTATTCAACCAGCTAGAATCTGCCAACTTATTGGTAATATGAATGTTTACATTCTGCCACCTCTATTTTGTACGATAAAGTCTGCCACCTTATTGGCAGCATCCGTTATGAAATCCTGATGTCTATACTTTGAATGTGAGGCTGCCAACTTGAGCAACGTAAGAGCTATGACATCTATAGATATCTATTCAACCAGCTAGAATCTGCCAAATTGCTGGCAACATGATTTTTTACATTCTGACACTTCCATTTTGTACGATAAAGTCCGCCATCTTATTGGCAGCATCCGTTATGAAATCCTGATGCCTATACTATGAATAAGAGGCTGCCAACTTGAGCACCGTAAGAGCTATGACATCTATAGACACCTATTCAACCGGCTAGAATTTGCCAACTTGTTGGCAACATGAGTTTCTACATTTTGACACCTCTATGTTGTATCATAAAGTCTGCCACCTTATTGGTAGCATCCGTTATGAAACCCTGATACCTATACTATGAATGAGAGGCTGCCTTCTAGAGCGCCATGAGAGCTATGACATTTATAGACACCTATTCAACCATTTAGAATCTACCAACTTGTTAGCAACGTGAGTTTTTATATTCTGACATCTCTATTTTGTACGATAAAATCTGCCATCTTATTGGCAGCATCCGTTTTTATGGTCATGATCTTACGTTTTTTCATTGGCTTGCGTACTAATGAAAAATGAAGATCTACCATGCATTTCATGATTTTGATTAATTCCGTTAAATCTCAAGAACTGTAGCAGATAAATATAGGAACATGTAGTAATGATTCGTGAAGAATTAAATTATCTATCTGATAAGCAAACCAGATAGCGCATGTCTATTGCTTTTTAAAATTAAAAGTTTCATTTAAAATTTGTGACTTTTTTGCAATTGAATATGGTAAAACAGTAGTTATATTTTTAGACACCTTTAAGAACATCCAAAGAACTCTGACGAATTTTAATTTCCTAGCTCGATCAGACTGAGAAATTCAGACTTAAAATATATAATGTTTATTACTAAAAAAGTTTCTAATTAAATAACTCATATAAACATATCTTATCAAAGTTAATATATTTTGGTATGTAGAATCAGAATATGAAATAAAAACTGTATTATTCCAATTAAAATAACATACGTTTATTTCGGTACGTCGTTATGGAACAGCCTGTATGTATAAAAATATCTTTTCGTTTATAGTGTGGTAAATTTCCTAGAACTTTTGTCTGTATATATCCACCCTGTATATATCCGTTTTTAAATATATGTTAACGTATATCTATGATTCAAATACGAAAAGGAGTAGAAAAAAATGTTATGGATTAAAATTGTTTCTATTGAACCATAAAACCTTATCTATTAGGAATAATAAATCAATTGTAATCAATACCAATCTAGCAGACGAAAACCCCCCAAAAAAAAACTATATTACACACATTTTGCAAGAAAAAGATTATGTGAAATGCGTTTGTCATTGAATAGATAGATATTGATTTTATGAAAAGCCGGATAGTGGATATCCGGTTATTATATGTGACTCAGTTTCAACATCAGTTTTATATCATATCTAGGTCTGATACCTTCTGGATTCGAGGTATATGCGAATATAGAATATATTTTGATAAACTATTTCGTGTTATTGCTCATTATTTCAAAACCCGTTAGTGTTAAAATCACGTATATTGCACAAATGGTTGGTTTGGAAAAGAAATGTATTCTGCCAGCAGTGTTTAGTTTTACGAGCTTTATCTAGTGTTGAATTAGCAATTTTTGAACATTTGAGATAAAGATATTGCATTTTGCCAACAGTATTTGGTATTTTACAAGCAAAATCAAATTATATTAACAACTTCTTACCTTTTGTATTAAAAATATTTTCTTTCAGCAGTATTTAGTGTTTAATTAACAGTTTCTGGACTACTTACGTCATGATTTTGCATTTTGTTCAACAGTATTTAATATTTTCGAAATAAAGTCAGATGGTTTATGCTGTTTTTTGTGATGAAAATGTTTTTTGCCAGCAGTTTTACAAGCAGTATCAAGTCTTCAGGAAGCATTTCATTAAGTCTTTTCGATGCAAAATCCAGTCTTTTAGAAGTATTTTAAGTCTTATGAAGCAGTATTAAATCTTATGAGAATATTGTAAGCTTTCTGAAAAGTTTTTAAGTTTCCTAGAAACAGTATCAAGTCTTTTAGAAGCAATGTCAAATCATCCAAAGGATAGATTACAAAAAGTTTATGATGAGTAAAAATTGATAGATACTGATAAAAATCTATATATTTTACACATTGGTCGACCAACAGGTACTCTATGTAATCCCTAAGAATTGTATACACTACCTAGATAAACTATCTAAAGGACAATGATCTTCATAATATTTCTACATTGGCTAGACACCCCAATTTTATAAGTTACCTAGGTATTGTATTGAGTGAATACGGAACTCAAGAGTTAAAATAATTAATATTCGTAATTTTGAAATTTTTGAAAAAGTTTCTAACATGTCTAAGAATTCTAGAATGTCTAGGTCTTCTAACATAAAATGAAAGCAATTGATTCTTTACATCTTTAGGTTGCTTAATCAATGTAAATCAATTTAAAAATACTAAAGAGATGTTTTCCAGAAAATACTAACATTTTTTCAGAAGTGCATCAATGTTGAAAAACTTAAGACAATTGATTTTGAGGCTTTTGAAAGAGCTTTTAAGTTGACAAAACCTAGAAAACTCTAAATATACTCTAATACCTAAAAGGTATTAGAGTATATCTGTGAGGAACTTAATCAAAGTCGAAACATTGAAAATAATAGATTTTGATGTTTTTGAGAGTGTCAAAGATATCAAAAGCTAGAAAAAGATAATAGAGATAAGGCATCTTCGTTTTATGTACGCAATAATTATAAATACTGAATAAAACGCTTCCCAGAAAATACAAAAATTTTTGATTATGAAATATATTAACCAAAACGGTTCTAATGCACCTAAAACAATTTTCCCAAAATTCAAAAAGATGCTGATATCCGTTATATCACTAATATTTATTGTTCTATTGCATTAGTTCATAGAATGTTTTTGCGAAAACATCGAAATTTAATTCGAATCCTTCTAATTCCATGAAATATTATTAAGAAAAAATTAAAATAATCGATTCAGCTTTACCTGCACACCATTTAATATGAGGGATGGTATGAAGGTGAGTTAGGTTGAGCTCCAACTTCCAATTAATCTTCACGCCATCCCTCATATAACAAAAAAGTAAATCCAAAATTCTTCTGTGGTTGGGTTAGGTTGGGTTAAACTCCAACCATTAAACTGCATACCATTCAATATGATTCATACCTAAAATTTGGAATAATTGTTGGAAATATTCCCTGATTTTTTTTCTTCCATATTTAAGGTTTGACTTTTCCTTCTATAGTTGGATTGAATCAAGCTTCGATTTCATGCCATCTCTCATGTAACAAAACAACAAAACTTGTTCAATGCAATATGAGAGATGGCATCAAGTTGGGTTGGGTTGAACTCCATCTTAATACCATTCAATCTCTTTTCAAGCTATACCGTGATGTCAGACAATTTCTTGCCAATTTGCTTTATTTCATTCAATTTAATAATCATTAAAATGGAGAAGTTAATTTTAATACCTACTACTATATTCAGTTCATGATGTTTTAGAAATTTTTGCCAATAACGAACTTTGGTTATAACGAACCGATTTTCACACATTACCTGATGGGCATTCGATATTTTATAGAATATCTAGGCGAAGTATAAAATTAATAACATTTTATATATTACCTAAATGTTTTAGGTATCCCGTAAATATCCTAGATGTTGTATAGAATACCCGAAGTAACATACAGATATTAATTAGGTAAATTGCAATAGAAACATTATTTTCATTAATACAAATGAAAAATTAAAGAATTTTTTATAACTCCACATCCGTTAAATCTGCATCTGCGAAATTTAAAAAGATCCTATTCCGCATTCACTAAACCCACATCCGAAACATCACTAATAAGAATATGCTAGCCTTTATTATTATTATTTCAGTTTTGTAATAGTGTCATTTGTTTCAGAACATGATAAATAAAACCAGGGTTGTTAGTTTTAAACGATTTGTTAAAAATTATTTGTTTTAAACATGTTCAAAACACTAACATATAAAACCTAACATGTTTTAAACTAAATTTGTTTTAAACAGTTTAAAACCTGTTTAAAATCATAGGAGTTTGTGTGAAGGATTATTACTAAAAGACACAATAAATAATATTATAAAGTATTTACTTGTAATTTCTAATACATTTAATAACACTTTAAACTAAAATTTCTAAAACTAGACCATTTTTTACGTCTCGTAGTAGACATGTTTTCTTGCACCAACGAAAACGAAACCCAGTTCACACAAGAAACGTTCACACAAAAAACGATGGGAGGAATTCCCGAATATTATTGATCATTGGTAGTGGTTTCCTATATAATCGCTTGAAGCTGTTGCAGTATTCAAATTCAAACGATGCCCCTTAAATTTAAGTTAAAAGGCTTTTTCTATTTACAGCTCTTAAAAACTAAAAATTAGAGGTGAGAATAAAGTTCTCAAGTCTCAAGTACTCAATAACAAGAGAGGTGATTAAAAAAAAATTATTTTTTTAATTTGTGGAATCGAAGAAATTATAATTGGTGTGTTAAAACTAAATTAAATTTGCTTCAAAATGATTTTTATTTCATAATAATATCTCAATTCGTTTTTGAGATATGATAATATAAATTAGATTATTCAATTTAACTTCAATAACAAGAGTTTATACTTTATCTAACTTGAGTTAGAGTTTATATAAGGCATAACTTGGATGTAAGGGTTCGATTTTTGATTTAGAAATATTCTTAAATATATCATTTATTTCCAGCAGCTTGTTTAAAACACAGTTTAAAACAGGTTTAAAATACAATTTTTTGGTAGCAACGTAAAATAAATTTAAAACAAAAAAAAATGTTTAAAACAATTAAGTATAGGTGTTTTGTTCAAAAATTAAAAAGAAAGTGTTTTTTTTTCAACCCTGAATAAAACTAAACACTCTGTTAATTCTGCCACTCTGTCAAGCACGACTAATTAATAATCAAATTATCAAGTATTCAAACATGATTCATATATTTGATCACCTGATCGAGCGTGAGTTACGTGAATTGAATGACCCACGCGTGAATCGCGTGATTCATGTATGGTATTGGCGTGAGTGGCATGCGTGACACGCGTGGGTCTAAATCGTGAACGGGCGTAAGCGGGCATAATAAACCACTCACGCGCACACCTCTAGTTTGATCCTTATTTTATGTATCGGCTTTTTTATTCACTCGATATTAGTGATGTGCGCGTGAATGACTTTTTATGCCCGCTCACGCCCACTCATGATTTAGACCCATGCTACTCACGTGAATATCGTTCATGAACCACATGAGTCACGTATAGGCAACGTGTAGATATATTTGTATTAAAGTAAAACTAGAACTAATACTAGACCTAGAACTAGCCGTGCGTCCGAGGACCTTTCTAGTTCTAGGTCTAGTATTAGTTGTAGTTCTAATTCTTGTGTAATTCTAAATTGTTTTAAATTCTTCTGGAACTAAAAATATAACTAATACTAGGCATTTCTATACTTTTCTTTTCTAACTACACAAATTGATGTTTTTATTTCTTTATACCTCTTCCACATCACTGATTGTATACACTCAAGAAATACAAATTTTAAATAAACTGTGGTAAATATTGTATTTTTCATTAATGCAGACCTCAACAAATTTAATATTTAATTTAATATTATGAATTCTCCTACGACCAAAATGATTGAACGAATATTGACGACCATAACGGGTCAGTTTAGACCCATGCATGGTTAACCATCTTAGGTAAAAAGAAGCATTAAAATTAAATATTGTATTAGAAATATTTCTGGAATAGTTCAAATCACTTCCTCGACATTGATAGCATCCCCGATTTTGGGTTGTTGATGTTTCGGATCTTCGGTAAGTTATTTTTCTTCCCGTTCTTTGCAATATTTATACAATTTGCTATTTTTTTAATCTTTTTGAATATTTAATTTAAATCGAATTGCAAACATTTCCAGTCTAATTAAGACTTTTTTGTTCCAAATTATAAAGGCATTATATGACACATTATCAAAATAATTCATAAACAATACTTATGGTCATCGTCTTGTAAGTACGGCAACTATACTCTCGAAGATAGGTATCAGAACAAGAGTACATATTTTGAATTGAGACTTGATACTGCTCCCAGAAGACTTGATACTACTCCTAGAAGGCTTGATATTACTTCTAGAAGATTTGATCTGCTTCCAGAAGAGTTGATACTGCTTCTAAAAGTCTTGATACTGCTTCCAAAAATCTTGAAACGTTGCGAAAAGACTTGAAATGCTTCCAGAAATTTGATACTTCTTCTAGAAAACTTCAAATCTTTCCACAAGACTTTTGATACCGCTTCTAGAAGAGTTGAAATGCTTCCTCTGGAAGCTTCCTCTAAAATGCTTCCTCTTGACTATTACCACTACATACTTGATATTGCTTCTATAAAAGTTCAAATCCTTTCACCAGACTTGATACCGTTTCTATAAGACTTGAAAGGCTTCAAGGAGAGTTGGTATTGCTTCTGGAAGACTTCGAATCCTTCCACAAGACTTGATACCACTTCTGTAAGACATGAAATGCTTCCATAAAAACTGATTATGCCTCTCGTAAGATAGGAACCGATACAAGAGTATATATTTTGAATTGAGACTTGATACTGCTTCCAGAAGACTTGAAACTACTGCTAGAAGGCTTGATATTCCTTCTAGATGATTTGATCTGCTTCCAGAAGATTTGATACTGCTTCTAAATGTCTTGGTACTGCTTCCAAAAAACTTGAAACGTTTCGAAAAGACTTGAAATGCTTCCAGAATTTGATACTTTTTCTAGAAAACTTCAAATCTTTCCACAAGACTTGATACCGCTTCTAGAAGAGTTGAAATGCTTCCTCTGGAAGCTTGCTCTAAAATGCTTCCTCTTGACTATTACTACTACATACTTAATATTGCTTCTAGAAGAGTTCAAATCCTTCCACCAGACATGATACGGTTTCTATAAAACTTGAAAGGCTTCAAGGAGAGTTGGTATTGCTTCTGGAAGACTTAATATTGCTTGCAATAAACTTGAAATACTTCCAGAAGATTTGCTATTGCTTCTGGAAGACTTCGAATCCTACCACAAGAGTTGATACCGCTTCTATTAGACATGAAATGCTTCCATAAAAACTGATACTGCCTCTCGTAAGATAGGAACCGGTACAAGAGTATATATTTTGAATTGAGACTTGATACTGCTTCCAGAAGACTTGATACTACTGCTAGAAGGCGATATTACTTCTAGAAGATTTGATCTGCTTCCAGAAGAGTTGATACCGCTTCTAAAAGTCTTGATACTGCTTCCAAAAATATTGAAACGTTTCGAAAAGATTTGAAATACTTCCAGAAATTTGATACTTTTTCTAGAAAACTTTAAATCTTTCCACAAAACTTGATACCGCTCCTAGAAGAGTTGAAATACTTCCTCTGGAAGCATGTCTTGACTATTACTAAGAAACATGCTTGATATTGCTTCTAGAAGAGTTTAAATCCTTCCATAAGACCTGATACTGATTCTATAAAACTTGAAATGCTTCCAGGAGAATTGGTATTGCTTCTGAAAGACATGATATTGCTTGCAGAAAACGTGAAATGCTTCCAGAAGACTTGATACTACTTCTATAAGATTTGAAATGCTTCCATAAAAATTGAAAATTCCTCTGGAAGACTTGAAATGCATCTAGAAGACTTGAGACTGCTTCTAAAAGATTTTATATTGCTTGCAGAAAATTTGAAGTAAACTTCAACAGTATTGTTGGTTTTATCTGGATTTAAGTTACTATTTTCAATTATTTTTTTAATTTCAATGTATTGAGAGCACTTATTTTCATTTCTTTCAGACGTTTTCAGACTCAATTCGTCGCCTCAGTCTTTTGCCATTTCAGATTTTTTCAGCATTCACATTTCTTTGATTATAGATTTATGTCCTTTGCGGAATAGAATCAGGATGAATAACAAGCGCAATATTTTTCGCAAATCCTTTATATATAGGATATATTTTATATTTCTTTGAACAATCCCAAGTAATGTTAAATTTTCTGTGAGAAGTTCTTCAGCTAACAATATCCACCATATTCCTCTATTACTTTAAAAATTTAAAAAAAATCTGATAACGATTTTACTATTCGTTGTCCTTCATTTTTCTCAACTTTTATAAGCCTATCTGCAATTCTTTTGAGGTTTATAGGTCTCTTAGAGACTTGATGTACTATTCTGATTTCTAGCAGTCTGATGATCACAATATTTGTAATATAAACTTGCATATCGCACGAGAATAGTAATACTAGAGAATATGTGGAAGGACAATAACATCCAATTTGTATTTCGAATACTATTTAAATAATTGTTTTCGGGTCATTATTGACCCAGTTTTGGTCGTACAAGGGTTAAAGAAATATTAAAAAATTGTTCCTACCGGGTTACGCCTGATTCTGTCGAAAACAAAGTTGCTCACGATTGACGTGAGTGGTACAAAAATTGCTCCCCGCTCACAGTGAATCACGCATGACCCATCGTGACTAACATAATTTGCACAATTCTAGATCAAACGCCTGGGAAAGTGTTTTTTTATGGATAATCTTTTTTAATCGCAGTGTATAGTGTTTTATTATAAAAAAAATAAATTAACAATTATTTTTTGATATAGAATTTGCAGCGTGTTCGAATTTCGTGTCACGTTTGCACGTTTCCGAAGTGGAAAAAGTCGGCTTTTGTTCCGAGTCACGATCTCGCGAGATAATGAAGAAAAATCGGCGATCACGATGTCCACGTACCGTGGGCGTGTGCGAAATTTAATGCACTCTCCATTTTTATTTATTTATGTTGTTTTTTCCCCGTTCGAAATCGAAATTGTAAATTTCCGTTTCGACGGAGCCGCGTCCGAAAACGCGCAAAAAGAAATGACGCGCCGCGCCGGCGATGTCGATGTCGTTGTCGTTGCCGGACATTCCTCGAGGCGCGTTCGCTCTAACGGTACATAGCGTAAAAGACGTTGCCAAGTTGCTTCGATCTTTGGGTTCTGGTTTGACCCAACCGATAGATTGGTCACCCGTCTTACAAGTCCTGCGTCTATCATTATGTAACTGTAAACGGTCAAAGAGAGGAGAGGTCGCCAACCATCGGGGTCTAAATTAAAGACGAGAACGATAAATCTTGGGGTTTTTATTGGCCGCCGGGTACGAAGTACGAACCGAAATATAACTGGTACGGTTATAATTATACCATTTTCGATTCGAACCTGTACTAACCGTTTGAAGAGAGACATGAAAACACCATTAAGGTCCTCTGTTTGTTCGGTTTCTCTGATGGAAAATCGATGGACCTAGAATCTCGAATAAGGAGACGATTTATCCGACTAAATGGAGGTCGATTTAGTGAGTTTGCCGGGTTTCTATGGCAGTTGAGGCACAAATATGGGTTGCACGCACCATGTGCACGCGAGTATGGTCCACAGACCCATTAGTCCAATAAACCGGCGAGCAGAGAAGCGGTAACGGTGCGATTAGATTGAAATCGGGCCGCAAGAGCGTTCGACAGTATCTCTTTTGCATGAATGGAGCTCTCCTCATAGTAACAGCAACCAACACTGGGTTACGTGGTTACGCAATCGGCCGCTGTACTCTAACAGATGCTCCTCCACTTTTCTCTCTCTTCCGTTCTCTTTCTCTTCGGGAAATTGGCGTTATTTGCTCGGCCCATTAGAAACGCAATCGTCCCGTTATAATAACTCATCTGCACCATCTTCGCGCGCTGCAGGTAGCACCAGAACTAGAACCAGAAGACGTGCTCCAACGATCGAGAAACCGATTAATCACGATTTCGTGGGAGGAAATGCTCTTTGTATTTGAAAATATTACAAAGTTATTATACACGATTCGATAATAAATTAACGCGAGTTATTACCAAGGAAGGAAGTTATATCAAAATCAAATCAAACTCCGAAACCGATCCTCCGCAACAATACAACGCTTTTTACTTAATCCAATTTCGTTAATCAACCTTCGCGGTAATCGATTCGACTCGCTTTGCGGTTTTTGCAGCGCTTTCGACCCAATCTCGGCCCGTTTCTGCCCAGTAACGGTTTCAAATGTCCACAGATCTTGTACCGGTGCTGTACAGTTTTTTACGAGCACGCTCATTGGTCGCACGTCTCGATTTCGAGGAAGGATTATTGCTTTGAGGAGAGCCGGATGTTTGCGAACGTTCTCAAAGGTATTAAGAGATTTCGATTTTTACAACAAAAACGCGCCTTTTTATCGTGTTCCGGTGACATTTTTCAAAACAATCGTTCATTGTTTCAATTAATTAACACTAATATATCACTTTAAATATTTTTTCTCGAAAGCCATTAAGTATGTGTACAATGTGACTGTATATATATACAGGTTGTTTCTAAATTGATGGCAAGGGGTGATTTTTGAACGAAAATTAAACTGTTTCATACAACTTTTTATTCAAAACTCACACAACGTCTTAGATTCGAACATATTTTGAACAAATTTTTCTAGTCCTAGGTCTAGTGTTAGTTCTAGTTTTACATGTGATTTAGTACAAACATGTTAACATATCTTGCAAGATAAATATTGAATTCACCCTATTACAACAAAAATCAACGTCAACCCATCCCAAACCAAACCCATTCGAACTGATATTAACTGATTAATAACAGAAACACAATCTATATCTAACCTAAATCCAACCTACACCCAACCTAAACAAAACCGAAACCAAACCCAATCCAACTGGAAACTAAAGCAAACTCAACCAAACTGAAAATCAAAGCCAACCCAACTCAAATCAAACGTAATCCAACTGAAAACTAAAACAAACCGAACCCAACTGAAAATTAAAGCCAACCAAACTCAAATCAAACGTAATCCAACTGAAAATTAAAATAAACTCAAGCCAACTGAAAATTAAAGCCAACCCAACCCAAATCAAACGCAATCCAACTGAACTTAAAGCTAACTCAAGCCAACTAAAACCAAAGCCAATCAAACCCAAGCTGAATCATTCCTTGAGTTTATGAAGTTGCCAAGAAGTGTCCAGAATCGTTCTAATGATCTCTATAATAATAAAAGAGTGTCTAAACGCATTCTGACCAGCCTACAAAGATTGCCGGAAAGTTTTTAATAATGTCCAAAACTGTTCAGAATCTTTTTAAGTTAACCAGGCATTTGGACAACGCTTTTTGGACAGTTTATAACTGTCTTGCAGAATCTCATTCTAAGTTATCCATACATTTTTGAGTAGCTCCACAATTAACAAAAGTTATCTAAATGCTTTTACATAGCTACTTAATGACTTGTAGGAGATTTTTTATGATGTTAAAAGGTGACCAAAATCATTCTAATGATATTCATAACTACCAAAAAGCGTCCAAACTGTCAAGATATTCACAAGATTTATAAGTATTTAAACATTTCCTGGATATTAATCGAGATTTCCAGAAACGGTTTTCGCTTCTAAAATGCAATGAAATCATATAGAATGTTTTCCCTTCATTGAAGAAAATTTTATCTAACACTTTTTTGGGTAATATCAAAAACTGTGATGTAAAATCTCCATAAGGTAGAGTTAAGATTGTCTTGGAAAGTTACAACATTCAATCCAAACCCATCTAATCCAAACATAACACATTCTGAAAAATTGAAACTAACGCCAATCCAAACCAACTCACTCCATGCGAAATCAAAGGTAATCCAAACTAAAGTCAACCCAACCCAAAATTCAACTAAACTCAATTCAACTTAATCCGATATATTCCCTCGTTAATAAATAACCGAACACAATTCAACTGAAACTAAAGCTAATCCTACCCAAACCTAAAAAAAAGCGTCTAAACACCTTTTGGGAAACTACAATGATATCTAAAAGATCCCAAATATTTTTCCTTTATATGAAGAAAATTTTATCTGAAACTTTTTTGGTTAAAATCTTTTTATAGTTTAAATAAAGCAGCTATAAATATTATGGTTCTTTATGGCAGTTACGCTCTATAACTGTGATGCAAAATCTCCATAAGGATGCTAGTAGAGTTAGGACTGTCTTAGAAGGTAAACATTCAATCCAACCTAACCCAATCCAAACAAAACACATTCTAACTTAAACTAATGCCAATCCAAACCAAACTCAACCTATGTGAAATCAAAATCAACCCAATCTAACTGAAACTAAAGCCAACCAAACTCAACCCAACCCAAAACTCAACCCAACCAAACTGAAAACCAAAGCCAACCCAACTCAAATCAAACGCAATTCAACTAACACTAAAGCCAACCGAACTGATACTAAAACCAATTCAACCAAATCCGATATATTCCGCGAGTTTATAAAGATATGATCAAAGCCAACCCAACTCAAACCAAACGCAATTCAACTGAAACTAAAGCCAATCCAACCCAAATCCAAGCCAAAACTCGACCCAATCCAATCCGATACATTCCTAGATTTTATAAAGATATCAAGAAGTGTCCAGAACCTTTCTAACAAATTTCTAAGTTAACCAGGCGTTTCTAAATTGTTTCAAAATTAACGAAAATTGTCTAAACGCTTTTTGAACAATCATAAACTGTTCCAGAAGATTTTTAAAGATCTCAAAACGTATCTAGAATTTTTCTAATCATACCTTAAAGTATGCAGGCATTTTGTAGTTGCTTTTTTATCCCCTCAGTCTTTCAAAGAGGTGTATGATGGTAATACGTAGTGCTGCACGGATATACGACCTCATACAGTTTTGCTCCTTTTCAAATAGAACCAACAGGATGAATGAAATATGTATGCTAAACGCTTCGAAATCTAAACCTAGCTTAAAAGACAACGGCTAACACCCGATGAATCACGATTGTTTCTAATTCTAGTGAAAGTTTTAGTGATAGTTAATAGCGTTAACTAACATTAAAACCAAAATACTTGAGCTTAGTTGTCTTAAGAGACGGCTTAACCCGAATGTTTTTAGTTCTTGGTTTTATATTAATCCACGCATATATGATACAATGAATATTCAAGTTCCATGCCATCGAAATGAGCGTGAATAATAGGAAATCGCGGATAATCCAAACAGTGTTATTTTTTAAATAATTACTTAACTAAGATAACTTAGAACATATTTGTATCATCACAGTAAAAAAATTGTAATTTTGCGTATTAAAATGTTAACAGAAAGTTCTTACTGCTCAAAATTGTTTGGTACAATATTTGTCATTTTCGTCTCAATTATCCAGAAAAAGATGGGCCTTTTGAACATATAATAAGTTACAGTGTAGCAGGAATTATTCCTTAATATCATTAACATGACATTAACTAACAAAAACATGATAGTATGGAAAAGATGAGAATAATGTAATATTCTCAACTTATTATTAAACAGATGGAATCAAAACTTTGTTACGCCTAGTTTGAAGCAGCTTAGTCAGAGATTATTCAAAGGATATCAAAACAAAAATGAAAAGTTTGTATATTATAGTTAATTGCGGTCACAACATAACCATATAGATATATAATAATTCTAGTCCGTTTAATCTAGATTCTAATTTGAGCAGATGGTATGATTAAGCAACCGGATGGATCGTTTAAGTCTTCAATCCGGTAGGGGACATTTAAAAAAAAGGGGGGGTCCTTAATTGTTTCACATGTGTTAATCAACGGGGACAGGATGGACGACGAAGAGGCGAATTGGCCTTGCCAGTAAAATTACCGGTGCGACAATGTACGCGGGACATTGTTGTCAACGAGAAGAACCCCTAATTGCCGAGGGGCTCTTTAAAAGAACGAAGAACAACATCGGAGCTGCGCGCCGCGTATGGTAACCGGGACTGGAGGCAATTTATAAACGCCGCTGCGCACTATCATTAGGCCCCGCGGACTTTTGCGAGATAATGTTACAGATTTGCGGATACGCGGCTGGAAGAATAACAAAACGGCGGTGCTGAGAGAATTATTGAACGTATGAGTTCGATACGGCTTGGGAAAACGGGCGGCGGGGGGGCAAGAATTTTAATGGCCGGGAGAGAGATATGCCCTCGGCGGCGGCAAGCGCCCGCCCGGTAAATAACTTTCAATAAAAAGTCTATTAAAGCCACCGAAGGTGTTGTTGCGTGCCTTGTCTATGTGCCTCTCGGACTTCGTAGGCACGCTCGAACGATCTCGCGTTACGAAATTTCGTGATGTAAGTCGCCCGTGGGACGAAGAGAATTAATTACCTATACGAACCCTGCCATATTGAAATTGACGCGAACTCATTTCGTTTAATTCGATGACTCAAAAATCGAAATTGACGTTCAAATATAAGATATGAAGCTTGGTTTTACTCTATTTTGAACGCAGCAGGAATTGCGCCGGTTGTATTTAGTGGTATTTAACAGTGCCCACGCCACTGTCAGTCTGAAATATCTACGTGTATTCTACTTGCTGTACAAGGGGTAGTAGAACAGGCCCGATATTATCAATCACACGTCAGATAGCAAACGGGCGTCCATTAATCTTGGGGCCGGCGCGATCCGCGAGTACACAAAAGTAATCTGTTCTGGCCATCTGATTGCATTGTTCCACCTCGTCCGGGGGATTTTTCCCCACAGCGCCTTTTTGCTATCTGTCATTGCAAGACCATCTCGGTTGTTATTCTAACAACCTCCGCGGACGGTCGTTTGATGGTCATTTTCGATTAACCGTCCGACGTTGTTGTTTACGCGTTTTGACGTCTGCCTGGGATTCGAAGAAGTACGGTCAGTTTGGCGGAGGTCAACGCCGAAACCCAAAAAAGTAAAAGTGCCTCGAAGCCAGAAACAGAACTGGCCCGACCAGAAAACTTTCCATTTTGTTTGGGGTCAGTACTTTACCGAAATGCATGCTAAGACCCGATCCGTTGATGATGACGTCACCGAAACATCTCGCGCATATGAAAAACCGTCGCTTCGGGCGATGACTGAATGACAAAGGTATTATGACTTCTAAATCATGAGAAGCGCCGGTTCCTAGAAATGCACTCCCGATGATGACTCGGTACTCGTATCACGTACAACCAGTCGTTTTTAGCTTCCTGCTCGGTACTCACTACGGTTTAGAGCCGGAATTATCAGAAGACACAACAATAGACACTTATTCTCCTCTTTTATTTTAGGGTTATGCATTCGAAATGAAGATGGGCGAAACCGATGAGAAAACACCCGATAACCACGGGTTATATTCTTTTTGACAAATTTATAACATAATTCCTCGTTACGTAACCCCATTGTTCTTGTTCGCTTTAAACGTAACAAAAAAATTGCGATTGTGCTAAGAAAACTCTCTTCGCGTCTTAATTAGACAAGAACTTTCACATGGTGCAATTAAAGCCATTCGACTCCACTTCAAATCAACTTACTTGAATTATTACCGGAACGCACCCATTTCTATATTTAGAAAATCGATACATCATAATTGAAACATGAAAATACTGGAAAATCTCGATTATCTATTTATAAATCAATTTATATATAAATTTTAGATAAACTCAGGGTATTATTTTTAGTTCTACATTTTCGTATAAATTTGTGCTTTAATTAATTAGACACATAATCTCGAATGTTCCTAGTTCTAAGTTTAGTGTTAGTCTTAGTTAACAATAGATATTGCTATGTTGTGTATTGTTGTTGAACTAAAACTTGAACTGACATCAAAAAATTTTAAGTTTAATCATTGGAACTAACATTAGAATTAAATACATTCGAGTTATCCATTCGTCAGTTCACAACAAAACTGGTTCTAGTTTCTAGTTTCTAGTTCTGGTTCTAGTGTTAGTTTTGCTACTATCATTAGAAACATTCGAGTTTAGTCATTTAAAGAAACGAACAACTAAATCAGATCTTTTTTGTATTGTTTTAGTATTGTTTCTAGTTTTAGTTTAATGAAAAATATACAATAATTCAGCGCCAAATAATAGATAAAACTAGAACTAACACTAAAACTTAGAACTAGAAAGTATTGGGTTTAGCGGTGCGTCTTCAGATTTTAATTTTAAGTTTTAAACTAACTTTACACCTATTTAGTTATATCCAGCTATTTGGGGTTATTTGGGAACCATCAGGTTGAGTTCGGTTGGTTTAATCATTTCGCTACCAAAATTAAATTTTTTTAAACGTTATTGCTGAGGGCCGTGCAGAAAGCACAATAAAGACCTACATTTATAATGGATCAGACTATCTATTTCTTAGACAGACAAGACTGTATTACATGTGACATACTGGCGGTGCCGTCCTAAGATATTTGGAACCCCAGGGCTCAGTTCGACGAACGAAACAAGTGCCCCCCTTTTCATGTAAAATTAAAAAAAAAGATTCTAGTTTGTTTATAGTTCCAGATCTAGAGTTAGATCTAATTATATAGTGTTAGTTTTAGATTTACTTCAATTGAAATATACAGGGTTGTCAAATCAGCTTGAAAAGTACTCTATTTCAGAAAGTATTCATGTAGAAGCCTTCGTCAAAAAATATCTTCAGATGCACGGCTAAAGTCAAGCCAACCCAACCCAAACCTGTATATTTAAATAGCCATCCTAAGATATTCGGCGCCCCAGGGCTGGGTTGCACAAACGAGGGTCCCAGAGCTGTAGCCCTATTAGCCCTTAGGTTTAGGATGGCGCTGCATACTGGCTGCGAGGAATAACAATGCGGACAAACTTCCAAGAAGATGGATAAACAACATAAAGAGAATTACGAAAAGCAGATGGGTTGTAATGAGGGTTGTAAAGAGAAAGACATAGAAGCTTATTAAAGAAGCCAGAAGTGAATAAATGATGACTAAAAAGAGAACGACAGTGACGAGATATGAAGATGGAGATGAGCAAAATTTGTAACCAAACAAGTCTACGTGTTGGCTACCAAGAATGACAAAGCGTGATGTGGACAGTCCTTCAAGAAGATGGATTGAAAGAGAATTAGGAGAAATAGATGGTTTAAAGAGGCCCATGAGAGAATTACAAATGCCTTCGTCCACATAGAAAAATAATGGGTGAAAAGAGAATGAGAGGATACGAAGCTGGAAACATTTTGTATTACAAACACCTTTTATTAACAATTATATTCCAAATTTGGAAAACTTCTAAGTACCGCTGGTAGACTAAGGGTTAGATAGGGTTGAGTTAGTTTGGGTACACAGGGAAGAAGGAAGGGAGAAGCATACCTCCTCAGTTTTGGTGAGTTAACTTTTGGTAAGTAAGTTTTGATGAGTCTCCAATTCAAAGTGTGATATGTGTATGTTATTCCTTTGCGATGAACAACCAACGAATGAGCAGAAGCCACCAAAGATGATAAACTGAAATGTTAAACCAATTTTCCTATAAGAGAGATGACTTTAACTAAGAGATGTGTTTGTTTATGTTTTTTTTTCTTAGACCATGGATAATGCGAGACTTGCATTAAGAGAAAAATATTCTTGAACGAAGATTATTACTCTTGTCTCAAACTTATCAAATCCTTATATAACTATAAAATCATTTTGTTGATTGAAGAGAAACCACATATTCTCAAAACAAATCTATAAGTATTCCTGATTCTAAAAAACGAATTTTTCGTTGAAGTATATCAATTATATTTTAAAAGAAGAATATCTCAACAATCATTTTTTTCTCACAATAAGTATATTAACAATCTTGAAATAAGAATATGTAGTGTTGCATCAACAATCTAATTTTATTGAAATAAGTATATTAATAATTTTGAAACAAGAATATAGCCGTCCCACAGAAATGGGACATAGGATTTTGTAGCGAGATTAGAGCTGTAATGGATTCGATATTAGGATTCGAGAATAGGTCGAAGAAATCAATGTTTTAAAGGTAGTATCATGTCTCAACCACTTCGGCTATCATCGTAAATGGCCACTAATTTCACAATATTGTTTGATAGTAAAGAATTATTATATTTGGTTATTATCTCTCAGTGTGGGATTGAGAGAACGACCAACGAAAGGAGGAAAGCAGAGATGGGGAGGTTAACTGAGATGAAGATGAGGAAATAGGTTTTTAATATTTCACGGTTGATGTAGCAGCTTTTCCAAGATTTCGTTAAAAAATGGGGTTAGTTTGGGTTAAGTTAGATTGGTTCTAATTTTGGAGATACTTGTAAAGACAGTACATATACTAATAGTCTCAGAATCAAATGAAAAAAATCGAGAGAAAGGGCTCGTGAAACAATTTTAGGATTTTATCTAACTCTAAATGAAAGTATAACCGATTTTGATAAGAAATTGTATAATTTAATAATCATTGCAGGAAATTTCTATGCCAAACAGGCAGATCGCTTTGGGAATGGATGGCAGGGAGAGATATGATGGCTATAAATAGAGGAGGGTTGCTTACTTGGAAAAAAAGGAGGCAGGAATCCATAATTGACCTCACAAGATGTAAAAGCACAAAAATTACAGTTTTCGAAAAATGGCGAGTGAAGGAAGAGGTGGAAAACATTAGCGACAACTACAACATCTATTACAGTGTGAAACTGAACAATAAGAGGAAACCTGGCAACATGAATATAGAGGATAGACGAACACAGAAACAGAAATTAGTAGAAAAAGTTTGAAGAAACACTCTATATAAGTGGGTGATTATACGACAAACTTTAAGAGTAGCAACGATTATCACATGGAGTACCGTATATGGATGTAGAAAAAAGGCGAAAATTACTACAAAAAATTTGTATTGAAACAAGAAATAAAACACGCCAAGAAAAGAAGAAAACAAGGAGAGAATTATGTGACGAACTGGAAAATGATGTCTAGAGGGGATGCCTATAAGATGGCTATGAAGAAAACAAAAAGTATAAGCAAAACGATCCTGGAGGAAGAAAGGTTAGTAGAGGTAATGAGGGATTTTTTTCCAGAGGGGAATGATAATACGGAGAAGGTGGAAAGACTAGTGAAATTAGAGGTCAAGAAGGAGGAAGTTAAAAAGATCGCAAAAAGATCGAGTTAAAAAGATGAGCGTGATGAACAACAAAATAGCACCGGGCCCGGACGGTATAACGCCCGAAATAAGGAAAGATGTGGTTAGAATTGAAGCTAAAGAAATGGCCTAGATGTACAACAAATTGCTAATGGAGAACAAATTTTCCAAAGTATGGAAAGGGGGTACACTTGAATTGATTGAGAAGGGCGACCAATATTAAGACTCTTGGTACGCCAATATGGATTTACAAAAGGAAGATCCACTGTAAACGCCATACAGGAAATTCTAAAGAGAGCGGAAGAAACAGATTTATTTAATACAGCGAAAAAGAAAAGTGCTTACGAAAAGGCATTTGGAATGGCCACATGGAACGGAATTGTAGAAGAGATGAGGGAAGAGGACATAACAGAAGGCCTGACAAACGTTATCAGGGAGTACCTATTAGAAAAAGAGGCAATATATGAAGACAGAAGATTTAAAATAACAAGGGGTACCTTTAGGGATCAATACTTGGACGGACCTTGTGGAATATACACTTCGATAGTAAGACTTTTACAATTTATACTGACAGTAGAGAATCTATTTTAGCCCATGGGTAGAATAATATTACCGTACATTAGTACAGCTACAGCTATCTAGTAATCTAGATAGCTGCAGAACACAACTGTGTTTTACTTCAATGGATAAAAGGACACTCGACCAGTTCAGGTAACAAGCACGCTGATAGACTTGCCAAAAGAGTTGCCAAGCGCGCGACCTATTCACCTGAACCGTTAATCGCTCAGTCCGAATCAACATAAATTGAGCTTATTAAAGATTTCACCCACAAAAAGTTCATAGATTGGTGGGATAGGACAGAGGGCTGCTATCTGTCTAAAGAACTGCCGCGCTATCCCTCAGCAAAGACAGATTGTAATAAAACACCCTACAAATTGTAATAGGACTTATCACGGGTTACTGTAAGGTAAACAAGCATCTGAGACTGTTCGATCACATCTTCTGTGTGATTATCCTACTCTACAAGACCTCAGAATGAGAGTTTGGAGAGAAATGGCCGAGTACGGATGGCATCAGGAACATACCTCTGAGCTGTATCCTAGGCTTCGGAAATTCATTAGGCTGATTGATGTAGCCGGAGAGAGTGTAGAAGGTATACCGAAACATATCCTTCCCTATCCTACATACATACAAGAAGAAGTATGAAGAAGAAGAAGCATTTGGAACGGCATAACAAAAGGCCTGATAAACGATGTCAGGGAGAACCTGTTGGAAAAGGAATAAAATACTAAAAATAACAACTCAACCCAAACCTCAGAGACCAGTACTCGGACCGACCTTGTGGAATATATACTTCGGTAGAATCATCAGATCGCAGAAAAGAAGTGATGGCGTAACTGATGGCGCACTGATGATAACCGAATAGTGTGAGGATGAGATAAAGGACCATGATGAGATTGATATCGAACGATCACACAAATAGCGTATATGAGGAGGACACAAGAACTGAAAATAGCGCCAGAAAAAAATGATGCGGTACTGATGAAAACAAGGAAAACAAAACGGGATATAGATTTGAAGGTGGGAAACTGCCTTCAAATGCTGCTGTCCTAAAAATAGGATAAGTCATTAAGTACCTGGGTGATAGTTGGAAAGAATGGCAGATGGAGTCAACACATTAAATATGTGGTATAAGACACCTAAAAAACAGTCATGTTTTTCAGTCAACAAAAAGGTAAGATGGTTGGGATGGACATATGGTTGCAAATTTTATACACCTATAGAGCCTAGAGAGTGGCGATAAAAGTTAAGAAAAAATTCGAACAAATCACTAAACTTCAAAGAGGAATCCTGATAAGAGTCACCAGCGCATACAGGACGTACATCAAAAGCTGCTCTGCAGTTAATGGAAAATCTTCTCCCAATAGATTTATATATTAAAAATGGTTGGGCCAAAATAATATAACAATAATAGAACGAGACCGGGGACGATACAGAAGAGGAATGGCAAAAGAGGTGGGAAGGTAATACAGAGATCACAAGCTAGACCAAGAATCTGGTTCCAAAAACATCGGTGTGTCTGAAACGGAAATAGGGCGAGTCAAACTACCATATCAGCCAATTTATAGGTGGCCGTGGATGCTTTAAGACTTATCTTTACAAGTGCAGAAGAGTCGTAGATGATAAATGTAGAGACTGTGAAGGTACCGATAATGCTGAAAACACACATTTTTCCATTGTAGTAGGTGTAAGGTCGCAAGAACGATAATGGAAAGGAAAGTATGAAGGAAGGTGGGAAGACGAATTATCCCCAAAAGCTGTGTGATGAGGATGGTGGAATGTTAAAATAATTTGGTGGCGATGGAAAACTTCAGGGAGATTGTTATAACATAGGAGATGGTGGAGAGAGGGGGTTGATATAAACCCCTCTCATCCAGGTATGTGAAACAATAAGTACAATAAATGAGCTGAAACAGCAGTTTTTTGGTTGTTGTTTTTCTGAGCGGAGTGGGCAAGGGAGAAGATCAGGAGTACCTACGAGGAAATAAAATAAAAGAAATGGAAGGAGGCTGGAAGAAGAGAGGGACGCTTGTCCAGCCCCTCAGTTATGTGCCTATTAAAAGTTAAGATGTTTATTTGTATTTGTATCGAACGACCCATGGCTATTGGACTCGGGATCCCAGTAAATGTTCAAACTCCGAAAAAAACTTGTGAGAGTATTATCGAAGTTTTAGTGGATCGTTAAGAAAACTTTTCTCTTAAGATGGGTTGAGTAGTTATTTAGTGCTGACGTAACAAAGGGACCTTCAATCTGGATTGGTTGAATTAACAATTTTAACGATCCTCTTAGATTCTATCGTGCTTGTTATTCAAAATACGTAAACTATGAATTTTTGTTTATATCGAACACTCCCTTGCATTAATTCGTTCAATCGAAATTTTAAGCTACCTTTTGTGCGAGGGAGATTTGGGTATTTAAAAATTCGTTTGGATTGGCTGATTGTGATCACGTGATGCCGGTACGTTCGCTATCAGCTAATCCGACTAAACCTCTTTTGCACAAAAGGTAGCTTTACTGTGTAATAATAAAAAAAAGACCGCATATTATAATTTTATTAATAAGAAAAAAACTATAGAATTATTATAAATGTTAATGAACTAAATGACAGCGTTATTAGATTATCAAGGCGTTGTGACACATCGATATCAAATTTCAAGAACGTACGCAACCCAATTTTACGCAACCGTTTCTGCGAACCGTATTACTCTCCGAAAGAGAAAACTAGCCCGATTTACATACAAAGAAGTCAAGTTGCGACATGGCGCCATTAATAATTTTATTTTGTCAACGCGTTGGCCGATTTGAAATTGCGCAATCTCCCCGAAAAAGAACTAACGATAAATAGAGATTTACCAAAATTTAGTTTGACTTTTTTATTGTGAGTTATTATGAGGGTAGCATTTGGAATTGCGCGCGGGTATATTTGCGGGCTGCAATTACTTAAGCCGCCGTAAATTACTTCTACCACCCACCGTACCAACTTCAGGGTAGTTATTAACGCCCTGCGGCTGCGGCTACGTCGTCGTAGCTGGCTTTCAGTGCCAAACCCGAGGGTGCGACAACCTTTACTAAAGTGCTTTGCTCTCTAGGACGACGACGACGACGGCGATGGCGGAGAGCCATTTCTAAAGTACAATAGGTATCGGTTTTATGAAAAGAAAGCGACGCTTTAGGTATCGGACGATGATGAATGAGGTAAAAATGTTTAAAATTTTGCATCGAATATAATAATTTGAAAGTAAATTAAAAAAATTATCCGCCAAAGATGCTGCAGTACGCGGTAATATCGATCAGAACCGTCTGGTACGTCGCTAGGCAACTCTCCCGTAGTTTTTCCTCTAACCGTGGCGCCCTTCCGCGGGATTTCCACGAATTATGTGCCGAAATTTTGGGGTGCGACCTCTTTTCCGGTCGTTCCCCCTCGACTCGGTTAATAAATAAAAAGAAAATTGGAATTAAAACATAAAGTCAGCTTCTTCTTTATGAAAACAGAGACGAGTTCGGTAAAGTTTTCTTTCTGAGCGAGAACAAAACGTGCAAAAGTGAAATGTACGGCCGAGGCGATAAGTTAGCGTACCCCACGGCGACCTCTCGTAGTAATTTTAACTCCTCCCTCTGGATCCCCGTATCGTTTGCATATAAATTGCATCTCGGGGTTTATTTACTGCTGTCAAGGTCTGCCCACATTTTCGATTTTAGTGCACCGAGCATTCCAAGTATCACATTGTCGTCGCGGTTTACCAGGAGCGTAAAGGGATGGACCGAATTAAAATTAAAAACGATCCCGTTAAAAACTCAACTTTTACGATGGCGAAGAAGACTTTTACAACAATTCCTTTCACGTCGTTCGCGCGATTTTATTGGCGCAGTAAACTCGTAAACGTGGGATTTTTGCCGATCACCGCCGTTTCACGTCCCCCTTTTTATTCTTTCTTTCTCTTGAACGTTCTTTAACGCCTTCCGTTTTCATCGGTGTGTGGGAAGAAGAAGAAGAGTTCAATCGCATATTAACCGACGGACGTTTCTTTATATAATGCTTTTTAGAATAATTAGATTTATGCCAACGGAACTTTTACCTTTAAATCGTACTATACGCAAAATTACGCAACTTCGGCAATACGCGGTGCATATCGTCGATCATTTTTACGTAACGGCGTAGCAAGGTCTGTGTTGTAGTTAGAATGCTAGGTATAGGGCTTTTAATACCAATATTCAATAGTACGCCTTAAGTAAGACTAACCTGTCCCACTTCATCCTTTCTTCTAAAATGTGCATCAAATTCCTTTCTTCTAACACGCATCATCCGCCTGTTCGCTCATTTCTCATTGTCACAATGATATCTGACCGTCAGCTTCTTCCTTTTATCACTTCCTTTATTCACAAAGTATTTTGGAAGCTCCTTCGTAGTTATGTCTCCGTATCTTTAATTGTATCTTCCCTCTCTGATTAGCATCCTTTTCTACAATGTCTAAACGTCTCTATCTTTGTCGTTTACCTCCCTCAATAATTAACAAAGCTACTCAACCTAAGTCAGCCTAACCTAACCCAACCCAACCCAATGATACAACTTCAGTGGGACTAATCTCTTTTTGACAGATCATTAGACAAAGTAGTACAAAATGCACTTAAACAAAGAAATTTCATTAAACAACAAAAGTAAAAAGCTTTCCGAAATAATTTAGCGATGATCATTACAGATCATGATGATCTATTCTTTATTATCATCCATTGTTTCATTTTCGACGAGTAAAAAGCTTTTCCTAGGTTTAGTGTCTCGATTACATCGGTAATATACTCACAGTAGTAATACAGGCATAGCAAGACAAAAAGATTAATACCATCATTAAAACCATGGCTAGAGAGAAGATGGGGCGAAATAAACTACGCACTAAGCCAGTTTTTAAGCGAACATGGTTGTTTCCGCTGATATATCTCCTGATTCAAAACAGCTAATGACGATAAATGTATACCTATACAGTGAGAACAGCGTGGATGACGTAAAAAATACATTCTTCAGATGTATCTGATGTAAGGAGGATAGGGCAAAAGTAAACAAAAAGATCGGGAAAATGATAACACCGGAAAACTGCATTAATACCATGCTGGACAAGCAAGAAAACTGGGAGGCAATTGAAAGATATGTGAGGATGCTGATAGAGATGAAGGAAGGGGAAGAGAGGCTGATGGCGAAAAATCTTGGGAAGCATGGATAGGCCAGTCGAAGAGACCACCAAGATTTCTTTGCATGGAAGAGCAATAGTTTGAGAACCATGCTGGCTCTCTGCTCGGTATGTATGAAACAGTTAAATATGCAAAAAGTTAAGGGCATTCTTTTTGTTATAGTCTTCTTTGCTTAATGATGAATGAGGATCATTAAAGGACGAGAAGGCAACTGGAAAAAGAAGGGGAACTTGCTACGTAGAAAACAGTATAATAAACAAAAAGAAATCCAAACTCTATTTAAGTTTTTTACACCGCTGAGGAACGAGAAGCACAGTGCGTAGGAACAAAAAGCAAAGAAAGAAAAACGTGAAGAGGAGCGAGAACCAAAACATCTTCAGATAAGCACTCCGAAGAAACGCCACCAGATTTTCCCCGACCTCGTTAAAAAAAGGTGAGGTGTCTTATAGAACTGTTATTTAGAGCAGTTTATTCAGATTTACGGCTGAAGACAAAAACCGAGGGGAGCAGCACGCTGCATAAAGACCAGTACGGGTTCCGGGAGGGAGATCTACCATAGATGCCATTTTTAGGGTCCAGAAAATTATCGATAGTATTAAAAAGAAAGCTTTCCAACATCAAGAGCTGATATCCAAAATTCGTTCAACTCTGGTTCATGGCCAGGAATTCGTAGAGTTGAACGTAAGTGAGTACCTGATCCGAATTTTAAAATACTACCTTCCTGAGAGAGAGATAATGGCCCCAAATGGGGATAAATGTGAAATAATCTATCAAAGGCTACACTTGATATAATATATCAGAGGTCTACACTTGTAATTAAATTAAATTTATTAAAAATTAAATATTATTATTAAAAATTAGAAAAAAACACAGATGGAAGAAGGAGCTAACTTGATAGCGTACGTCGATGACCGGGCAGAGGTTATTACCGGAAAAAAAAGAAGCTGAAAAAAGATAATTGTGGAAGATAAAGCTAGTTACGCAGTAGGGAGGGTGCTAGAAAAGTTAAATACGATGGAGATAGTTATGTTATACAGAAGAAGGAACGCTCCAAAAATAACGATAACGATAGGGGATTACTCTGAACTCTCCGGTAAGTGGAGTGTAAGTAGATGGATAAGTACCTAGGGTCTTTCTTCACACAGATTTGAGAATGACCTCACAAATCAGAAAAGTAGTTGAAGCCACAAGGTTGATAAATATGTTGCGATGAATAATGCCGAACACAGGTGAATAAAGAAGCTGGGATAGAGGAGGCTTCTGGCATGTGGCTCTATCAACAGTATTTTATGCTGCATCAACGTGTGAACGAGCGATGAAGTATGTGTACTATAAGAGTATACTAAAATCGGCCAACTGCACGGTATCGGCCACCAGCATAGAAGTGGTAACTGGCCAGCCTCCACTGGATATGTTGGTGGAAGAACGAAAACCATGTACGAGAAAGGAGCAGAATGGAAGCTAGATCGGAAGTATTTAGAAGTCTTCTTTGACACAGATCTGAGAATGACCTCACAAATCAGAAAAGCAGTGGAAAAAAGCCACAAGGATGACCAACATATTGCAACAAATAATGCCGAATATCGGGAGACAAATAAGCAGTGATAGAGGAGGCTTTTGGCATATGGTTCTATCAGTAGTACTTTATGCTGAACCAACGTGGGGACAGGCGATGAGCTATCTGTACTATAAGAATATAAAGAAAAAGGTGATAATGAATGGGCAAGATTTTTATTAGAAATGTGGGTTATTAGAAAATAAAGAAGACGGAGTCAGCAACGTGCTGATTTTGGATCATCAGGACTCTTTCAAGTACATCGTTTTCATTTGTGAAAAGTTAAACAGAGAGAGAAAATTGGTTAACAATTAAAACACCTTGCAAGGAAAGTTTCACCATAAACAAAGGGAAGAGCCTGAAAGGAAGAGGAGAAGTCAACATGATCATGAGGCGATGATGAGCTAATCAGAAGAGGAAAGAAGAGAGAACCTGTCCTCCTCTCTTCCAGGGTATTTTGTTGTGTTTTGGAGAACATACGTAGATCTAGGGTAACTGACTGATTGATGAGGTGTGAATGGAAGGGCTCCTCCTCCCCTCGCCCTAGTAAATGCTAAGATACATTTAGTAAAGAAAAAATGTAAGAGAATCCTTTTTATTGATATTTTCGATTGGATGATTATGTGTTGGAGACACCACTAAAGATTCTGAGAAGACTCCCAATCACCTCATCTATGCAAAGGGAAAGCTGGTGTTAGTAAGACAAAAAGTGGGAGCATCGCAAAGAAATGCCTACTGGAGGTTCCGGAGAAGATGACCTGAATAGAAAAAAAGTTAGGGTTAGGTTGGGTGAAGGAGGTAGATTACTACACTACCCAGGCACTTATGGGTCACGGCAAAATTTGGTAAATACCCGAAGAGGATAAAACGAATGGAGATAGAGGACTTCTAGCTCTGTGGAGAATGTGATACACATGTATAATAAAGCAGGAGATAATGTTAAGCTCAGAGTCAAAGTGGAATGCGCCTATCATCGTTACTATTGAAGATCATGGGTTATAAACAGAAGATTGAGTAGGGACAAAGTAGGGAAGAAGAATGACTCAGGGGTTAGTTCTCCCTAAACCAGGTATCTAGGTAAAAACTAAAATTTCAAAAAAGAAATTGCATTTTTTCGATTTCGTTGTACAATACTGTGAGGAAACTAAATCATGGAAAGCGATATCCCACGAAAAATGTGCCGGAGGATGAAATGATGAAGGATTGTTAATATAACCCTTACCGGGTGGTTCCCGGAAGAGAGGGGAAAGGATCTGGTCGCAGATTTCGTAATCCCTTCTATGAAAAAGGATTGAGTTGTTGTTTCTATACTATTGGTTGGGTGGGGTTGGGTTGGTTTGGATGGCGTTGCGTGAAATGGGAATTTTTTGATTTCCTAGCACGACGCTTTGGGCAATGCCTGGCGAAGAAAGAAAAATATCCTTCAGCCAGAAGAACCATAGGTCCCTGTGGGTTCCACAAGAAAGAAGCATCGTGGGAAGCGATTACCAACCCATGACAAATGCGCGGAAAGATATGGAAAGAGGAATGATGCAGGGCGGTTAAAATAAAAGGTTCCCTGAAGTAATATCTTAAAGGTTGGTTTCGAGAAGAGAGGGGGGAGGGTCTGGTCATACATTTCCTAATCCCTTCTAAGAAAAAAGGATTAAGTTGTTGTTTTTATACTATTGGTTGGGTGGTGTTGGGTTGGTTTGGATGGGTTTGCGTTGAGTTATGTTTATAAAACTGGGTTGGATTGAATTGTAATTACTGCTTAGGCTTATTACTTCCAACTTTTAGTTAAATTTATTTTACAGATAAAGTAGCCAATCAGAACGGGTAAAGTAGTCGTAACCATGGTAATGATCCCTTAGAAAGCTTAACGAGAAGATGGTAGTAATGACCCTTAGGCCCAGTTTATTCATCTTTAGTTAAATATAACTATTGGATATTTACCATAGTTACTGGTCATATAGCCAATCATGGTAAGTGAAATTACAGTAACCATGGAAAATATCCAGTAGTTAAATTTAACCAAAGATGAATAAACCCTCCTTTAGTGCAATAAATCAATTATGTAATAGAAATTATGAGGTAGATAACGTGAAGCATATATTTTTTTTGAGTAAAAGATGGCAAGAAAAACGAGAGAAAACCTCGGGAAGCGTAGTACCAAACTAATGTTATAAAACTGCATGAAAGTTATATTAGAGAACAAAGAATAATGAAAAACCATGAAAAATTTTATAAGACAAATCGTCATCATGAAGGAAGGGGAGGAGAGAAGAGTGGAGAACAACTAAGAAGGTTTATTACACGTCACCATTTTATTTCTTTTTTTTTTCTCTTGGAGTTCTTTACTGCCTTCCGTTTTCATCGGTGTGTGTGTATGGGGGAAGAAGAAGAGTTCAATCGCATATTAACTGACCGGCGTTTCTTTATATAATTCTTCTTAGAATAATTCGCGAGGTTATGCGAAGAATGTCGTTGGGGTTTTAGATTTATGCCGGCGGAACTTTTACCTTTAAACCGTACTATACGCAAAGTTGCGCAACCTCGGCAATACGCGGTGCATATCGTCGATGATTCTTGCGCAACGGCGCAGCAAGAATTGAAAAACAAAGGCGCGTTCCCACCCGGAGCGTGTCGGGTGTTAGGTAGGTAGCGTGTTCCGCGAAAAATCGAGCCAAGAACTAGGCTAAAGAAACAACATATGAGGGCACTTAAACAAATACCAATTGGCCAACTGGCCGTTACATTACAACGAGACCGGCGAGGTTAAACATTCATTTAATCTCGCTCTCCGCTTTTAACAACGTCGTGTCGTTTCGTTTTATTTTCATCTTTTTTTTTTCTCTCTCTCCAATTTATGCAATTAATCGATCGGTCCCATTCCCAACAAATAATCTCGCTTATATTTGTTTATGTTGTGTTCGGGTTGCTTTATTTAACATGGGGGTTTATTGTTCCCTTGGTAAGGGCCTAATTAGATTACACAGGAACCCCTACAATCCACGTTTTACCGGCTGAAATAACATCTAAATCGATCGAATCGAATTCGTCGGTAATTAGAACCTACAGTTTCTAATTCATTTAAATTTATTCGAGCTTGATTAACTATGTAAAATGAAACGCTTTTTTTTCCGGAGACACAATAAATAAATTAATGATTTAAAATCTCCAAAGATTGATTAAATATATCATAACGTAATCTCTCGCGCTTATATTTCACGAGTGACAATGTATTGTAATAGTGAAAGCGTTGGATTAAGGTCCTTATAAGGTGGAGTAACATGTAATATTGATTTTATATAACGAGTTATACAATTATGAAGGCAATTTCAATTTTTTTTTGGTTGATATAAATCTGAATGATAATAACAATAATGTTTGTCTGTGCTAAATTATGTAGTAAAACAATTTGAAAAGTATTAATTATGTTGATGTAATGTATCAAGCAATCAATCAATCAAATTCGAAGGAAGAAAATTAATGATTAAAAGTTTTAAAAATAAATTTGCCCCGTTAACGTTTCACTGCAATATTAGGAGTTAACTAAATCGATTAATGAGAGTATGAAATAAAAGTATTGGTAAAGATGAAAAAGATGTTGAGAGCTAATCTGTCTCATGATCGCTATCAGCCAATTCGAATAGAGATTTGATGGCTACTTCAGAAGAGTTGGGAAAAAGATTGGGGGCGATTGGGAACGATAACATTTAAGAGAAGAAAGGCAGAGGGGAGTAAAGATGACGATTTCAAAAGATACAGATGGCTTATTAGTCATGATCTGCTTGCTAGGTATTGATTAGAGAGATAGAGAGAGGCTCTGTGGGAAAGAATTAAAGGTAAATGTGATAAAGTGTTTCGAATATTGGAAGCTATACGACGTGGAACTTTGATCGTCATATAATAGGTTGATCTGGAGTAGGAGATCCGGAGGAATCTTGTATGCAAGATATAAAACATCTATGAAGAGGGAGATAAGGAAGAACAAAAAGGGAAAATAAAATAAAATGAGAAATTTGGATGAGGACGTATGGGGAAGATGGATAAGATTGTGACGAAGAAATTTAAGCTAAGGAATAGAATTGCGATAGTTGAAGTTCTGCACCAGATTAATAAACTCTTCCCGAGCATGAAGTGTTATGTGATAACCCTTAGAAAACTGAAATGCAGTGGGATGTATTAGAAGAAACAAAGTTCCTGATGGGATAACACCTGAGATTCTTATTGAAACGGTGGTGGGAAATAAAAACACTTTCGTTGATTTGTATGACAGATGTTTGAACCCCGATCAATTTCCGAGATCCTGGAGTATTAGGA
The DNA here is from genome assembly GCA_036711965.1 of Onthophagus sagittarius. Classification (NCBI taxonomy): domain Eukaryota; kingdom Metazoa; phylum Arthropoda; class Insecta; order Coleoptera; family Scarabaeidae; genus Onthophagus; species Onthophagus sagittarius. The sequence continues at coordinate 25,052,887 of JASERS010000005.1, forward strand.
GTGTGCCTCTTACAGTAAACCAAAAAAGAATACAACAGAAGGAGCGACAACAGACCGACTTGCACGTGCAACCCAAACCCCACTTCATTCAACACAACCCAACTTAACCAAATTCAATTAAACTCAACCCAACCAAACCTAATTCAACTTAAACCAAACTAACTTAAAATAACTAAACCAATTTTTGCTCAATGTTTCAAAATTGGCACAAATACAATTTTATCCCACCACTGCCTCATTTTCGCAGTTTTTTGTATTCTGCAGATCTCATTTTGTTTCTCATAGTCTCAGGCCTTATTGGGAAGTACAAAAATTGTTGCAAAAATGTAAGTATTTCGTTGTAATAGATTCGAATCAATTTCAAATTGTTATTGCATTAAAATATTCTCTATTTTCTGTCGAACGTTTACTGCAAAAGATCTTGCCAAACTTGCATGCGTTTATTATGCTAACTTAACCTTTTTTTATATTTCTCCAATTTCAGAACACTGGGAGTGATTAGGTGTACTCTTTCATGGGTACTATTCTACCAAAGAGTTTATGAATTTGAAGGAAGGTGGTGCGTTTTGGGAAGCAAACATTTATATTACTCCACCTAATGATGGAAGAGAAAACTTCGCTTTGGTGAAGAAAGCCCTTGCGACAGAAAAACAAAAAATTGTAGTGATGAAAACGATTTACCACTTTCTCGTTTTATCAACACAAAGTATAAACCGCCTAAAAGAAATTGGGCGAAATGTGATTTTACTTCAACATTGGTGACATTTATTTAACCAAGTTAATATCATGCATAAAACTTTGCCGATATTACTACTTATTTTGAAAGCTTTTTTGACGAAAACTTTTTTGACGAAAAAACATACACTTTCTTGAACGATATGTCAATATTTTATGCTCTGCAACATGATGACCATACTTTTGAGATTAAAACTACGATATCTTCAAGTTCCACGATGACTTATGCTATGGAAGACTGAGAATGATACATATAACCCAATGGTCGCAAATGCAATGAGAACACTGCGTCGATAACACTAATCTAGTTAAAGATGATAAATTTGCAAAATTGCAACATACAAAACCGAGCATTGACGAAAGGCTTTAGGATGCCTGATTCAATTTGAACCATATTAGGGAAAACAAGAAAACACACTTCCGATAGAATAACTGAGTGCTGCTAGTTGTTTCATGATGTAAAAACTTGCAAAACACGTGTTGTTTAAAATTTGTGCTGATAGATTTTTGATTTTTTGATACTAGTGCTCTATCACCACAGCAAAATTTTGAAAAAGAAACCAAGGAGTACATATCAGTAACAACGTATAAAACTACAAATATAAATGTGACAGCTTGAAATGTAACAGCACTATTCTTACCATAAGTTCCTGTGACACTTTCAACTCAATCCAACAAATAATTGGATGGATACAAAGCGAGAAAAAAGGGACATGTTTTTCAACCTCACGTTAAAGTAGACTTTTTGAAATTCAAGCGTGAAGTTGTTCAAGTTTATTAAAGAAAATTATAGTCAATCGGTCACTAAGATCGGAGGTCATCCAAAGACTTCAAAACCACTTCTTTGAACAAAAATCATGCCCAAATATGATATGATTGTCAAAATCATTGGATAATGCATGAAAACAAAATCGTTGTAGTACTTGCATAAAAAATTTGAATATTTTTACGAACATTTAAGAACGTTGTCATTATTGTTAACCTTTATTATCATGATTTTAAGAGTTATCAATGAATAATATGTCGTTGTTTTAATTTTTATTTTTATTAAACATGTTACATCCTTTTACTCCCAGTGTTCCAAAATTGCAACATCAAAAAATTTGATAAAATAAAATATTAAAAAAATGTTCATGTATTTGCAAATATCTTATGCATCAAATTTATGTAAAAGAAATTTGCATTAAAAAAGAATAGTCGAGTAAAAACGGGCTAAGTAAGATAAGCCCAACCCAATTTTTCTTAAGTTTGTACACAAAAATGAAGATGAAAGAAGATTGCATCAAGCAGTTATTTTCCTTTGCCATCATAACTTTGTCCATTTCCTTCTGATTTACTTTCTACGTTTAGCAACTCAATCTAACTTGAACCCAACTAAACTCAACCCAACCTACGCCAAACCAAACGAATACAACTCCACGTAATTATTCTTAATGGTGTACAAAAAATAAAGGTGGAAGACTTTATTAACTACATCAAGCAGTTATCTTTCATCGTCACCATAATTTCGTACATGTTCCTTCTAAGTTTACAAACTCCACCAAACTTAACCCAACCCAGCTAAATCTAATCATTATTAATTTTGCACAAAAAATAAAATTGAAAGACTTCCTAAAGACTACATCAAGCAAATATCTTTCTCTGCCACCATAACGTCGTCATTTTCTTTCTGATTTGCCTTCTAAGTTTACTAATTCAACCCAATCGATTTCAACCTAATCTAAGCCAAACCAACTTAATCAAACCCAATTATTCTTAGGTTTCTATAAAAAATAAGTATAGAACTTCCTCAAAGACCTCATCAAGCCGATATCTTCCTCTGCCTTCATCATTTTCTTGTAGATTGTTGTTTGCCTTTTAAGTTTATCAACTCAATCCAATATAACTCAATTGAACTCAACCCAACCCAATTATTCTTAGGTTTGTATAACAAATGAATATAAAAACCTCTCCAAAGACTACATAAAGCAGACTTCTTCCTGTGCCACCAAACATCGTCATTTTCTTTTTGATTTGCCTTCCAAGTTTTCCAACTCAATCCAACACAACCCAATTGAACTCAACACAATGTAAGCCAGATCAACTCAACCCAACACAATTATTCTTAGGTTGGCACAAAAAATAAATATAAGACCTCCCTAAAGACTACATCAAGCAGTTATCTTTCTTCGTCACCATAATTTCGTCCATGTTCCTTCTAAGTTCACAAACTCCACCTAACTTAACCCAACCCAACTAAATCCAATTATTATTAATTTTGTACAAAAAATAAAATTGAAAGACTTCCTAAAGACTACATCAAGCAAATATATTTCTCTGCCACCATAACGTCGTCATTTTCTTTCCTAATTGCCTTCTAAGTTTACCAATTCAACCCAATCGATTTCAACCTAATCTAAGCCAAACCAACTTAATCAAACCCAATTATTCTTAGGTTTCTACAAAAAATAAGTATAAGACTTCCTCAAAGACTACATCAAGCCGATATCTTCCTCTGCCTTCATCATTTTCTTGTAGATTTGCCTTTTAAGTTTACCAACCCAATCCAATGTAACTCAATTGAACTCAACCCAAGCCAATTATTCTTAGGTTTGTATAACAAATAAATATAAAAACCTCCCCAAAGACTACATTAAGCAGACTTCTTCCTGTGCCACCAAACATTGCCATTTTCTTTTTGATTTGCCCTCTAAGTTTGCCAATTCAACCCAACCCAATTATTCTTAGGTTTGTACAAAAAATAACTATAAAAATCTCCCCACAGACTACATTTAGTAAATATCTTCCTCTGCCACCACAACTTCGTCATTTTCTTTTTGATGTGCCTTCCAAGTTTTCCAACTCAATCCAACACAACCCAATTGAACTCAACACAATGTAAGCCAGATCAACTCAACCCAACACAATTATTCTTAGGTTGGCACAATAAATAAATATAAGACCTCCCCAAAGACTACATCAAGCAAATATCTTTCTCTGCCAGCAAATTTCGTCATTTTCTTTTTGATTTGCTTTCTAAGTTTACCAACTCAATCCAACCTTAGCCAAACAAACCCACCCAATTAATCTTAGTTTATTATCAACTTATTAAGTCAAGTATCTTCTCTGCCACCATAACTTCGGCCATATTCCATCTTGTTGATTTTTTAAATTAGCATACGGTTTTTTAAACAAAAAAAATATTTATCAAATTGAAGTTGGTGTATCCTCCCAAACACAGAACTATAGATTGCATGAAATAATGTGATGATAAAAATGCTTTAAACTACTAAAATAATCCTTGACAACAAGCACTAAAGTTAAATCTCATCACGATAAATATCGAAATACTTCATTTTTCATCAAGGATCAACATTAGACACATCTATACTTACCTTGATGACTTCAAGATATAAAATCGAATTAATTTTCTCGAAATATCTTGAAGTAAGTGTTAATAAAAATGTTCCAAGAAATCGATTTGTATCAACATTTTTTTAGTTTAATTTGATCCGAGATAATTAACGTTTTTGTTATAATAAAATGTATCTCTCTGTATTGTTACATAAATTGATCTTTGCGGATGTGTTGTTGTTTTTATCCCGATGTAATATCGATTTCAAGCCGCCCTGTGTCAGACACGAACCAGCCAGAATCCAGCAGGATTCATCCTGTTATTTAATTAACTCACATCGTAACGAAACGTAACTAAATTCTTTATTTCTTAATAACTATTTTAATTATTTTTGTTGTTGTCTATATCTAGGACTTACAGTAAAAATAAACTTTATGTGGAGTGATGATTCGATGATCAATGAATCGGTCAGTAATCCAAAGGTATCCAAGAAAAACCGATTCAATGAAATATCAAGCGATGATTCAGTTAGTTAATTTAGCGTTAAACACATCCGTATGGAAAAAAAAAACCTTTTCATTCCTCAACCGCACCACGAACCGTTTCGGATTTCAATTTCGACACAATTCTTATTATTACCAAACAACATTTTAATTTTAATCGAATCCTCTTTCAACACCAAAACAAATAAGAAAATAATAAATATTTCCTCGAAACGTCGCCGCGATGTTACGTAACACTGAGTGCGAACTGCGACCTAATCGGCAACCCTTCGCGGTATAAGGGTGGTTTTTAGCGACGTTGCCGTTTCTGCGCGCAGTCGCCTTCGACGAGGAGTCGTAAAATCGCGTTTGCACCGCTCCGATCTCGGAACTCGACGCGATCGCGTTCAGCGTTCAACTGACGACGCCAACGGAAAATCTCAATTCCAAGCCCCACGAGAGAGTCTCTTTTGCTGTTGCTGCTGCTGCTGCTGCTGCTGTTGCCTCTTGGTCCGGCCGAAAGCGGCAGCAGCCTCTCCTCTCTTCCAGAGGTACCGTTCTTCTAATTGACGATGGTTTTTCGAAAGTGAACGTAACTCCGCCACCGGTAACGGTAACCGCTTATCGACGACGTCGACACGTTTAAATGGACCTCTCAAATAGAAAAATTCCAAACAAAATTTTTATTTTTATTATTCCATTTTATAGCGGGATTCTCATGCATCGTTTACAGCTTATTAATTAAACCGATATGGAAGTGGCGCGCTAACGATTTCATGATTTAATTACGCCGATTAAGCCGATCAAAAACTCGATCTCGGTTTTTCTCCCCATTTTTACTTTTTTTTCGTTTTTCATCTCTCTCGTTACAACTTAATAACGTTAAAAGTAACGACGCCTTCAGATTTTCTGAATAACAATCCACGACAATGGGTCTTGAGCGCCTTCGTTCTTTTACCACCCACGGGGTCGCAGCATACGTAACTTGAAACGCTAAAAAGCTTTTGTACACAACCACACCAACTATACAAAACCGACCATAAGTTAATTTATTGAAAAAAATAACTCATAATAATCAGGACATCACGTTCGATGAAGAAAAAATTTTAAAAAGGAGAAGGTTTCTAGAACATTTTCTCTCGGATTTTCTCTTTATTTCAAATAAAACGATAACACTGCATGAACCTACTTGCATAAGTAGTAATTTAGGATGTTCTAGATTTCACTCTCTCACTATGTATATATGATTCGCAGCATGGTTCTAAATTGATGCGAAAGATTTCAAGAGATGATTTTTCAGTGAAAATTAAGCCAAAACCTCTTCTCTTCCAAGTCACAACTCTCTAAACTTAATAATTTTTTTATGGACAATCTAATGATATTAGGAAAAAATAAGAAACACAAAAAGTTGTGTTCAAATCAAGTCAAACGTATTAAGAAGTTCTTATGCTAAGTATCATAGGAGTTGATTTTTCATCCCAACAAAACAATATGTGTTTTATGTGTAATTTGTGACTTTCTCTGATGTTATTTTCCTTCTGATTGTTGCTAGACATAATATAAAATATTAGACGTTAATTCTCACGGTGATTGACGCAATAAGTCAGGAATAAGTTTATAGTTGTCTTAATATTTCATAAAAGAAAACAATTTTTTTCTTCAAACTTTAGTGGGTTCTGATTTGGAGGAGAAAGGATTTTGAACAAAAAGTTATATAGAAGACGTCCCTCAATATGCAGGGTGATTCACATAAGAATCGACACAAAGCTGGGACATATAGAGGACGAAAAATTAAGATGCTTTAACACAATTTATTTCTATACTAAGTTGTACCCCTGAGGAGTTATAGATTAAGTCATACATTAAGTTAGAAAAACCAAATTTGGTATACATTATAAGTGTACCAAAGGTGTCAATTGATTCTTTGATTGTTTGATTCTAAAACTGTTTTCACCCTTATTACTTTTTGAAAAACTACCAAGTGATTTAAACCACCTCAAAAACACGATTACATATTACAATAAAAAATATGATAATAAAATCGTATATGTGACCTGGACTATGAAAAGGTACCTATGGTTAGAAATCATGTTTGCCAGAAAACAGCTGTTAAAGATAACAAGTTGTGTGCGTGCATCGCGTTTGTATTTGCGTTTCTACCTCTTCTTTTTTCGTCTTAATCTTGGCTCTCCACCTTTCTATAGACATCCACTATTACAATAAATATTTTTGTACCTTGTTCAAGTAATTTCCTCTAAATAGCTAATTTTGTGAACGTTGAAAAAGTTGGAATAATACGTGCTGCTTTTCTTATTTCTATTTTCGAGATCGTGGTTTTTCGTTGTTGTGCAGCTAATTTAAATTTATTTGTAAAAGTGATAGTGATGAAGATTAGGAAGATCAAGGTGGAGGTGCAGGTGTACCAAATTCGGCGTTCGATATGTCTCTGCAGGATACTGACGAAAATAAAGCGGTATTAGACGTTTATAAAAATGCTTGTTGTACAAAGATATGTAATAAGTTGATACCCGAGGATATGATCATAGGATCACGAATCAATTTCATGGACTTGAAATAAGATCAGCAGGACATCGTTATTTTGAGTACAATTGAAAGTGGTAGAGTAAGTGACAAGTTGAATGACGCTTACGAAGCTGTGTTAGAACAAAAAAATATATGGAAAGCATAATTTGCTGCCTGGAGATAAGGGCAATATTGTTTACACTTATCATAAGCTGCCTATCTGGCGTAAAATGTACCCGTGCGGATTGAAGCGTTTTAAAAACACAGTCCTAGTGATAGTTTTAGTGTTAGTGCTAGTGTTAGTTATAATTTTAGTTCAGTTAACACCGGATGTGAAAGCCTTCGTTCTTAAATCAATTTCTTGATGATGGTGTGTTCAGATAATACGTTGGTGATTTGTCAAATGAAAAACTGTTCCGATGAAGTGCGAGAAGAAAAGCTGAACTCATTTGTAGACCACCTAAACACAGCCAGAAACCAAAGAGCGTTTTACCAAGAATATTGTTCAAACAAAGACGCTTCTGTGCAAGTTATATCGTTCGATTTTGCGCAAACATTGCATTATCCAGTCAGCCCTCAACAACCAGGAAGTGCTTATTTCAAAGCTAAAAGGAAATGCTCTGTATTTGGTATAACCAATGAAAAAGAAAAAGTTCAGGTACTACAATTCCACTTTACTTTATAAATCCTATCAACTTTTATTATTGTTCTGTATCATTGTTGTTCACTGTTTTAAACTGTTCTTTGCGTGGATGCTTCGCTGGGGATTTCTTCCCTGTTTGCATCCCACATAATAATAAATAAATAAATAAATAAATTTGGCATGGCAAATTTTCTGCAATTATTTTTTTTGTTATTTTCAGTACAATTACTTGGCCGATGAAAGCGTTGATATTGAAAAAGAACCGAACTGCGTCATTAGTCTCCTTCCTCATTATCTTCAAACCTACAACACGGTTAATCTTGTTATCTTTAGTGATAATTGTGTAGGCCAGAATAAGAACTACGTTATGTTAGGACATCTCATGCGGCGAATTTCCAAAATCCTGAACACGATTATTTCGCTTAACTTTTTCAGGACACACAAAGTATTCCCTTGAAAGATTTTTTGGATTATTTAAATCAAAATACGCACTAAGCAACGTTGATAATCACGAAGATCTTATGAATTCTGTCGCCGCCTCATCCCACTCCGGTCATAATAAGGCAGTTTCTGCTGAAAATGTTATTTGGTACGACTGGGGCAACTATATCAAACAATTTTATAAGCCATTGGTTGGTATTACTTCATACCATCATTTTAAAATTAGATTAAAGAGATGGCGTTGAAGTGAAACTGTTTGCCATTTTTGAAGATACTGCTAAGTCCAGTAGATAATCTAATGCCAGCTGTTATTACTCCTGAAGGTCTCAGTCTAGAAAGGCAGTGGTATATTTACAATAATTTGAGAGATTTGCTTCACGACAAAGTAAAAGCTGACTCAATTGCACCTCTACCGACACAGAAAATACATCAAAAAAGGCATTTTTGATGTGGATCAACAACGAAAACATCTAAGACAACAAAGAAAGCTGAAAAATCCACAAAACAAAAAAGAACAACTGAACAAAACGCGATATCCGCGCCCAAGAAAAATTAAAATGAATCAAATGAAGATTTGAAAAAAAAACAAAAGAAAGAGAAAACATCGAAATATGTCCAAAGCAAAAAAAGAAATGTTGAAATTAATTTTCTTTCATACATTTATGTAATTTATGTTGAACTTGTGTGTTTGTTACAAAAATAATAAAAATAGGAATTTATGGTTTGTTTAACAGAAAAAGGTGTTAAGTTTGCAATTTTTAAAAATTTTCATTAAAAAACATCGATTTTTCCGACCACAGGTGCAAAAGGTCAAAAAAAGGAATTTTTTATCTATTTACAATTTTTTTCGCGATTCTTATAATTCATGTTGAAATTTTAAGGATGATTTCCAGCAAAAGTTTCAAACTTAGGAATCTGCAGTTTGTTCCATTGACAAATACGTTCAATTTTCTATAAATTTCGATCAAAAAACAAAAATTGATTTTTCCGACCATAGGTACCTTTCCGTAGTCCAAGTCACATGTAAAGAATCGAATGCACCAGTTTTTATCACGCTGGTAACACCGAAAATTGGTGGTAATGACATCAACTTAAAAAATGTTCAAGTTGTCATAGATTAAGTTACAATACATTAAAGTTATAATACATTATAGAATAGATGCTTTAAAAATAAACGACTTTTGTTTTAACTGAGCTGAAATTACACTATTTAACAAGAAAAATATCAAAGATTGCGATATTTTTCACGTCCAGTTTTCGAGGTATACCCAAAAATGTGGAAAATGGTAAATTAAAAAACACATTAACGGTTCATGTTCAGTATATTTGTTATTTTGAAAAGTGTGCTTCTGCAGCTATATGGACATGAAAGTCGAGATCCAAACGAACATTTTGAGGTATTGATGGCATAAATCGAACTCTCCGTTATTTTGCTACAGCCTAAAACAACGCAAAAAAATCAAATTTTTTGGCATTTTTCCCAATTTTTTTCGTTTCATCGCACCATAACGAAAAAGAATTATATATGAACAAAAAAGTTAGCTATTCTATCCCGTAGAATATTTAATTCTCTAAATTTTGAAGCATTGAACATCATGATCGAATGTATTTTACCAGAGATATCATTAATTTACGACAATCGTGCAAAATTTCATTTCTTGCCATTTTCACTGTATTGTTGAAACATTACTACGAATAACTTTTTTTTAAATAAAAAAGTATTTTAATTGTTCCAGGCACTAACTATAAACATCAAATTCATTGGTATCAATATTATTATTACTACACTAATTCAATATAACGCATTTGAATGGAAAGTTTCTCTAGATTTAAAGGTAGTCGCCGCAGTAAAGAAATGTAATAACTTCTTCTTTTTAAGTATTAACTTCTATGATTTTCAGGTAATTGTGGTGGTTACAGGCTTACAAGGCGATTTTACAAAATATTGCTGTTTTCTTTATTTGAGGGATACCTGAGCGAGAAAGCATCATTATGTGTGCAAAGGCTGGCCTTCTAGAGAACATTACGATGCGGGTGCTTTCAATGTGTTCAATAAACCTCTGGTGAGACCAGCATCTGCCTAGTATTTAAATATCTCACCCAGCTCCTTCCACAAATATCGAACGCTCAACTAAAGGAAGACATATTTGTTGCCCATCAAATAGGAAAATTAATAAATGACAATGAATTAATGACAACATTGACAACAAAAGAAGCAAGGCGTGGATTAGCTTCAAACAAACCGTCCATGGACTTTTAGAAAACCATAAGACTGAGAATTCTCGCGAAATAATTTCTGCAATTTCTAATTTATTGCACGATTACCATGTCATAAATACAAAGATGTCGCTCAAAATCCATTTTCTCCATTTGTACTTAGATTTCTTTCCATGCACTTTTGGAGCGAAACGTGACGAACAAGGCGAGCGCTTCCATCAAGATTTAATGACATTGGAAATATGTTATCAAGATTACTGGAACGCAGGGATGATGGGAGATTATCTCTGGACTGTTATTAGCGAAATCGACCCAAAGACATACAAAAAATTGTCGCAAAGTAATCATATCCCGCATTATACTAACAATAAGTAAAGTAGTATACATTAAATATAAAATTTAACTCCATAAAAGTTCTGTAATATAAACCTAGACAATATAAATAAAAAGACAAAGAAAAATATCGTTTGTCAGATCAACCAAACACCAGAGTGCACATAGTCGAACTCTGCCAAAATCAAATCTTCCTGACCAATTATGCTTAATGTTCAACATTTAGAGCAGGAGAAATGATACTGAATTTAATGTTTATGCTTAGTGCCTCCAACATTTAAAATACCCCTTTATCAAAAAAAAAAATGTCTGTAGTAATGTTTCAACAATACATTGAAAATGGCAAAAAATGAAATTTTGCACAATTGTCGTAAATTCTCTGGTAAATTCTCTGGTAAAAATCTCTGGTAATATACATTCGACCATGATGTTCAATGCTTCGAAATTTACAGAATTAAATGTTCTATGGGATAGAATAGCTAACTTTTTTGTTGATATATAATTCTTTTTCGTTCCAGTGCGATGAAATGAAAAAAAAATTGGGAAAAATGCCAAAAAATTTGATTTTGTTAAGATGTTTTAGGCTGTAGCAAAATAACGGAGAGTCCGATTTATGCCATCAATACCTCAAAATGTTTGTTTGGATCTCGACTTTCATGTCCATATAGCTACAGAAGCACACTTTGCAAAATAACAAATATACTGAACATGAACCGTTACTGTGTTTTTTAATTCACCATTTTCCACATTTTTGGGTATATCTCGAAAACTGGACGTGATGGAAACTGAAGACAGTTTCAGAATCAGCTCAACATTCTAAATTATAAAAAATATCGCAGACTTTGAGGAAAAAATTGATTAAAATTTGTAAACTAGTGTTAGTTTTCAATAATTTATGATTAATTGAGATATGACTTCCATATTTAACATTTATAATTTTATTATTAAAAAAATATCTTTACCAACAAAGAAGCATTTGACATATTAATGGTATTGGGAGAATGTAGCAGCAGCAAGATTTGCAGAGGATTTCCAGATCGTTCGCAACACATTCAAAGAGTCAGAAGAGAGGAAAATACTGCTAAAGTTCTTGAAGCAGTGAACTTGAGCCGACACGTTTCTACATGTCGAGTTAGTAAAAATCTGCACTGGGTGAGATATGTTGACAATCAATACTTATGGACCCTCAACACATGGTGTGGTATTATAGGAGAGCAAATAATGGAAAACAGAAGGAAAGAAACTTTACCTAACACACGTACAGACAGGAATAAATGTGTTCATTTATATGTTTTACACGTAAAAATTCCAATTAATATTTAGCAAATAATTGGTCCACATTTCTTTGATACAAGTCTAACTGGAGAAATATACGCCCACTTTGTACAAAATGTGCTGAACATCTACTATCTCATGTGTTGGATTGGTCGTGGGGTCCAGTGGAATGGGCACCTTGACCATCAGATTAAACTTCACTGGACTGTTTCCTGTGGAGCCGAATTAAAGAAATAGTTTACATGCCAACGGCGTGCAGTTAAAGTTTGTTTACCTTCAATTTTGTTTGCTGTGATGTTCGGGGGTGGTAAACCACCATAACAACCATTTTTTACAATCATATATATGTCGTAGTCTACCAGCAGGAGACTACAAAAACGCATTAAAGCTGCCTAGGGAGATCTTGGCAAAATCTCTTCCCCTATTCACAGGGAACAACCGAAAAGATGAACGGAAGTCTTTTCCAGGTAAGTTGTAGGGTCTCTTGCTGCTGGTTTGTAGGCCGCATCTTTGAGCAAGTCCATGATCTTGTGCTTGCAGTCCACCGACTACATAACCACTTTGTTCCTCTGTTTTCCGGAAGTATGATGATATTGTGGTTGTTTCTGAGTTGCTCCAGAGCCTGAATTTCACTTGGACCCAAATTCGACTTCAGTGGTTTGACTAAACGTAAAATCCTGGAGATATCCATTCTTAAAATTTCGGTTTTTTGTTTCTTCATTGAAGTTATGCTAGATTCTACGTTAGCGATGATTTCTTCATCCAGAATGGTTCTGGGGTTAAGTCGTAGTTGAATCCTTTGCTCAAAACTGCTGGTTCTGCATCTGAAAGGTTGTATCCTGAAAGATTATGGACGATTTGTTGGTTTTGAAGGAATGAAGATCCTGAAATGTTATGGACGATTTTTTTGTTTTGAAGGTGTGATCGTTTAGATATTTTTGCGGACCTTGTTTTTAAACCTTCGAATTTCTTTTGGAGGTTCTTGATTTTCTGGGCTGTGTTCGTTTCGCAACACCAAAATGTTAGAATTTCTATCTGATCTAAATGACTGCTAAGTAACTGCTGAGATTCTTCCTCGTTTTGCGGATTCTTCTCTGAGGAGCGGATTGCTGGCTCGTTTGAGGATTGCTTCAATCTGTCGGGATCTGGTGTGGTGAGTCAGTCTGTAAGTCATTGTCACGACATCGTTTTTTTCCTCAGTCTTTCGAAGAGCTTGGTTTTCCTGTAGGTTTCCTCTCCGTAGAGGTTTATAATGGTAGTTTGTATATATAGTGAGCTCGTAAAGTATGGATACATTGCACACTCAAATTTTGGCAAATTTATAGTTTCTGAGATAAAATTATCAAAGCATTTTTTAAATTTTTTAAGAGATATTACTATTACCTATTCACTGGTATACTTGTATGCTTAAGTTTGTACATATAATTACTTATAAATTACGATTTACAATTTTTATATCCTTATCTAATTAGAGTGGAGGGACTGTTACCATGGTTACGGCTATTTTACGTGCTCTGATTGGCTGATAGATGGGTTTATCTATAAGATAAATTTAACTAAAAGATGGTAGTAACGGGTCTTGGAAACAAGTTACATGTTTTAAGTTGGGAAAATTCAATTCTGATGAAAAAATCATTTAAAACATTTCGAATGGTTTCAGGTGCTATAAATGCTATTTTTTCTTTTATTCAATCCTTCAGTTCTTAAATATTTTGTGGCATATTCAAATAAGCTTTACATTTTGAATATCCCCATATGAAATAATCTAATAGTGTTAAGTCAGGTGATCTTGCCCAGTCCTTCTTCTACTCCAACGATTTTGAAGCACTCTGTATAGAAAGATACGAATGCCTCACAAATAATGAGGAGTAGCTCCACCTTCTTGAAACCAAAGCAATTTCTCCACGAGATGAGTGTTCATATTACCCGGGAAGCGTCTAGCTAAATCCGGAACTAATTCTAATACCAAAAATGCCCTTGTTGGTACCATTAAAAAAATAACCAATAATTTGATCATCTGCAATTCCTGCACATACATTCATTCAATGAGGATTTTCATCGGACCAATATCTACAGTTTTGCCTATTGACTGCACCATTTAAAAAGAAAGTTGACTTGTTGTTTCATCGATCGCAAAGCTGCATCTTCCGATCTGGATCATCTTCGTTCCGTTATTCAACTGATTGTACTTTAGAAGGATGCCGATTTCTTTCTTAAGCATTTTGAGTACCGAACTTTGGATATTTTCACTTTTTGTTGAAAAAAGTAAAAATAATCATGATTTAATAATCTTTGAAATTGAAGATTGCATTGGATAAAATTGATTTGTAGTATGAAATACAGAAGTATTAAACATTTTTTTATATGATACTTAGCCCATGAAAATAGGAATGTAAATAACAGAGTTACAGCTTAGGGCGTTCCTGTATGATAACCTCTATATCGCAAACTCCTATAGTTTATCAACGATATCGTTTTTTTTTGCGATGTAAATGTTTTCTGCGGTAAGTTTTAAAAACAATATCAAAAACAATATCTTCTGGAAGCAGTATCAAGTCTTTTGGAAGCATTTCAATTCTTCTAAAAGCAGTATCAAGTCTTCCAGAAACAGTATCAAGTTTTCTGGTAGAAGTTCAAGCCTTCTAGAAGTATTACAAGTCTTCTGGAAGCAACATCTAATCAGATATTGAAGAAGAACTCATAAAAATTTACGGCTTAAACACTTCCAAGGGAATCGTTAAAAGAGGCTTAGAGGATAGCCTAAGAATAGATGTTAGATTAAATGGAAGAAGACGTTAAATCCTTCAATATCATTGTTGATACAAGCAATATGTGAGATACAAGAGAATAATCTTGGAACAGATGATGGATTAATAATAATAATTAAATAATCCAATGCTGCTGTTTTGTACTTGTTTTTTAATTACAATTAATTTGCCAAACACCTTCCTTGCAACCATTTCTTTCCACGTCAAACTATTTATATATGACCCTACACAACTCAATCCAACTCAACGCAACCTAACCCAATTTAAGCCAAACTAATGAAAACAACCTAAGCCAAACCAGCTCAACCCAATTTTTCTTAAATTCGTACAAAAAATTAAGATGAAAGACCTCCACTAAGACTGTATCAATAAATTATAGTCCATAAGCTTAACTCAACCCAACCTAAGCCGTTTGGTTTGGCTTAAGTTGGCCAAGTCAACCCAGCTAAGTTTGTACAAAAAATGGCACAATATCGTTATTTTCTTTCTGATACCTTCTAAGTTTACCCAGTTAACCCAACGCAACCTAATTGTACAAAAAACAAGATTAAAGACTTTCCCAAAGGCTGCATTAAGCAGTTATCCTCCTCTCGCATCACAACTTCTTCCATACTCCTAGTGATTTATATTCTAAGTTGTGCATTAACCTGCATATTGCGATCCTTCTTCTGCGATTCTCGATTTTATCTTGCGTTAATTTCGTATATTCCAGATTATAACTCCTTTAAATTTCAAATCAATGCTGTCAAAATTTCAGTATAAAAGAATTAATTTTTTACTAAGATTAAGTGGCACAAAATCGAATTTAATTCTGATTTACATAAAATCAATTTCATAACCTCCAAATACGAAAAAAATCTGCGTAGGAATTTATTGATACATTTCCTTCAAGAGGATATAGGTAAACTTGACCTCGAAGCGATTTGCATTTGGCTAGAGAACAAAACCACGCTTCTGTCGCAACAACAACCTTAGAATTGTTGCACGGGCACAGCATCTCGCGCGTGATTTATTTTCGCGGAGGTAGAGCGGGGATTGATTTATTACGAGCAACTCGGCAAATATGATAAATATAATATTGTAACTTGATATTCTCATTAAAAGTTAATTCTTGTGGAAGCGATTACGTTCTTCTAAGTAGAGATTGTTATCTTCATATGGTTTACCTAATGACAGGACTCGGTTTATGTCTTTATTGCGGCAATAAAAACGGCGTCGTCTTCGTTGTCGTGGAAGTGTGCGGTATTCGTTCGAGTTTCTTGTTACTCTCGTTTCGATCGTTATCTTCATCTACGCGAAGAAGAGATAGCGTCGGCCTGCGGCGTTGCGTCCCATCTATCACGGCGCAAGATAATGGCCGAACAGAAAAGGTAATTACCATCGCGAAGGGGGTAAAAATAATTCAAATCCAAACGCCAAGATGATACGAATGAGTTACAACACGACACAAGATAGATATCTCAAATAAAAAAAACGAAACCGTTTTCGCTCGATCAAAAAGTATAAAAGAAAAGAATCGAATAAAATGTAACGGGGCGAAACATTTTTTCAACGTTCCGTAACTGTCACTTAAATGTTTTCCCGTTTGGACTGTTGCTCAATACGCGAAATCTAACGGTGAAGAGAGTAACACTCTTTAATTACGACGACTTGTTTCATTCTCTTCCTTCTCGCCAAGACGCAAAATCCGACTGTTCTTAAATATTACCTCGTTCTCTTCTAGTAGACGTAAACCGACCCGAGCCATTCGTTTCGGTCCTTCTAATCCTTCAGAATGCGCTGCCGCCGTCGCCCATTCAAATGCTAATGCGACAACCTAACATAAATGCACTAAAAAATTACCTGGATGCGTAAAATTATTTATGAAATCCCATTTAGTTGGTGTACGAACCAGCAAAAATTTTCTTTTAACACAAACAAAAGCAATTCAAGCATATATCTTCTTCAGATTTTTTACTCTCTCTTTTATAACATACTTCTGCTCTCATTCTTAAACTGTCAATTTATGTTCAGTGTGTTTTTCCTCTTTACAGCTATTTGTTTTCCAACCATCCTCCTTTCTGCCAAGTCTCGTCTTATTTTTACTCGAAAGTGAGTCTGTTTCAAGAATTTTCCTTTTATTACCACCTTCTGCCCAACTTTTGTCTGCAATTATCAGTCTCTCCTCTGCTTTGTGTTCTTCCTCTAGAATATTTCTTACCCTTATAGCTTTTTTTACCTTATAGTCTATTTTGCATACTCTTATTCTTATATTGTCAGATTATATTCAGTGCGTTTTCTCCCTTTGCAGTTATTTTTGCAGTCATCCTCATTTCTACCAAGTCTCTTCATTCTCTTGACTCGAAATTGAGTTTCTTTCAGGAATTTTCCTTTTCTTCCCACTTTCTACTCAGCTATTGTCTGCAATGATCAGTCTTTCCTCAGTTTATTGTTCTTCCTCTAGAATATTTCTTACCCTTATAGCAGTCCATTCTGCCTACTCTTATTCTTATATTGTCAGATTATATTCAGTGCGTTTTCTCCCTTTCCAGTTATTTTTCCAGTCATCCTCATTTCAACCAAGTCTTTTCATTCTTTTGACTCGAAATTGAGTTTCTTTCAGGAATTTTCCTTTTCTTCCCACATTCTGCTCAGCTTTTGTCTGCAATGATCAGTCTTTCATCAGTTTATTGTTCTTCCTCTAGAATATTTCTTACCCTTATAGCACTCCATCCTGCCTACTCTTATTCTTATATTGTCAGATTATATTTAGTGCGTTTCTCCCTTTGCAGTTATTTTTCCAGTCATCCTCATTTCTACCAAGTCTCTTCATTCTTTTGACTCGAAATTGAATTTCTTTCAGAAATTTTCTTTTTCTTTCCACTTTCTGCTCAGCTTTTATCTACAATAATCAGTCTTTCCTCAGTTTATTGTTCTTCCTCTAGAATATTTCTTACCCTTATAGTTTTTTTTACCTTATTGTCTATTCTGCCTACTCTTATTCTTATATTGTCAGATTATATTCAGTGCGTTTTCATCCTGTGTAGTTATTTTTCCAGTGATCCTCATTTCTACCAAGTCTCTTCATTCTTTTGACACGAAATTGAGTTTCTTTTTAGGAATTTTTATTTTCTTCCCACTTTCTGCTCAGTTTTCGTCTGCAATAATCAGTCTTTCCTCAGTTTATTGTTCTTCCTCTAGAATATTTCTTACCCTTGCAGCTCTTTTTTATCTTAGTCTATTCTGCCTACTCCCATTTTTGTATATTTAGTTCAGTGCATTTTCTCCCTTTTCAGTTTTTTTCCTAATCATAAGCGTCGCACATAAGGACAAATAATAAAATGTTGCAATTATTTTTTTTTTCAAATATTTCCTTAAATTGTTCTTACTTATTAATTATAACGTTTCTCCTGGGATGGGTAGGATTTAAGGATTAATAAAAATTTAAGCTTCCGGATATACCATCACACAGAGAGAGGCAGGCTAAGAAAATTATTCGAAGAGAGCTCTCAACCTAGTATAAGCATGTTGAACCAATCGTACCAAATCTCTATTCAGAAACACTGTGTTTGGCTACAGAATCAAACTTGGTGCAGATTAGGAAAAAGGACTTGTAAAATTAGCAATATAATTATCTAATATATTTATTTAATGTGTTGGGCACATTAAAAAAAATGAAAAAGGTGCATGATCACGTCATCCTCTCCTAATATAAGACCATACAATTCTAAGAAACATTAGCTCTTATAGTCCACACTGAATTGACAAAAGAGGATTACATAACGATGCGACTTGGAGCAAAAGAAAGAGGGGCTGATATTTATACCTCACACATGTGATAGCAGATACAAAGAAAAAGTGCTATCCAACAAATGTAATGATAACGGAAAGCGAGGCTGTGGTGCCAATGATAGATCTTCTTATACATACTACGCTATGCTATACAATACATGATAAATGAGGCTTAGATGGTGGACAGAATCTGTATATTCTGAATTATTGGCAAAATTGTGTTTGAAAAACTGCTTCCAACAACATTTTATGTACACTTTATGTTGATCTTTATGGTTGATACAAGATGAGTGTCAGTATTCACGAACTATTAATACATGGCGCTGATATCATAAAATCTTTATGTTTGCCATTGGGTCAACTATCTAAAGACGTAATTGAGATAGACCATAAAAAGCATAACAAAATACAAACAACTCTGAAGATTAACATCAATACTGAGATATTTAAGTGGATGCTTCATCTTTGAACCCTACAACTTATCGTAAAAAAGCTATAAAAAGTAAAACCCAATTCAATGAAGTTGTATTAAGCATGTTAAGGCCACATAATTACTTCGGTGATGATGACGAAGGGAGTAATGAAGAAGTCTGATGATGATGATAACGATGATGAGGGTATGTATATAAAATAATATTTTAACCAAAATTGAACATTACGTACGTATGTCATTAACACTATACAGGGTGTAATGAATGATGTGCAAATTCTTTAGGAGGTATGGGTTGGTAGTAATCAAGAATACAGGTATCGGGTATTATTGGTGACTTCATTACAAACACTGTTCTTTTGGATGAAACCCTCCCCGAACCACAAAGGATTACACATAAAAAGCTTCACACTCAGAAGAATTTATCATAAAAATCAAACGAACGTTATTATGGGTTCCGATTTTAATATATTTGAAAAAATTCCATGATATTTTGCCAAAAACCCAGAAGAATCATTGCACTTACTAATTGATGTTCACTTTCCAGATTCTTTGCAAGATTTTTCAATGCTTTTACATTAAGAGTAAAAGTGGGCCTTTATCAGTTTTGATCCCTTCAAAACAACCGGACTTGATAGTATCTTCACCAGTCTTCTTCCGTGAAGATATAGCCTAGAAGATATGAAAGTAGACTTGATGAGAATTTTTAAACTTTGCTTAGCCTTTAATTATATTCTCATCAGCTGAAGGAAGGTCACAGTA
Source organism: Onthophagus sagittarius (assembly GCA_036711965.1). Lineage (NCBI taxonomy): Eukaryota > Metazoa > Arthropoda > Insecta > Coleoptera > Scarabaeidae > Onthophagus > Onthophagus sagittarius. The sequence continues at coordinate 25,072,601 of JASERS010000005.1, forward strand.
ACCTTTATACCAAAGACCTTTGAAAGACTATGTGACCTTTACATTAGAGAAAATCTACTTAAAGCGTTCATCAAAGGCAAATTTGTGGACACTGCTCTATATATGATAGTGGGGCTCATTGAGCAAGCTCTTGATTCAAAAAAGTTTATTTTAGGAGCTTTTCTTAATAAGACATAAAGAGAGCGTTTGACGAAACGACCTTTAATAACATTAACAGTTATTAGTCATTATCACCACTTCTCTGATGCTTAGCAGTTGATGAACTCATTCGTGAGATGATAAATATCTTTTCACTCTTGGTTACGCCGATGACATAGCTATTCTGTTGCGAAGTAAAGCTGATGATTTACTTTGTTACAGAATGCAGCAGGCGCTTAAAGTTGTTAAACGATGGTGTAAGGAACATACACTTCCTGTTAATCCGAAATAGTTTGAGATGGTTCTTTTCACTAAACATAAGAAACTGGGATACTGAACACCACCCAATTTCTGCAATAATTCATTAACTTTTGCTCCAGAAGTATCCAAAAATCTTCTGCCATGTGTTCAATTCTAGAGACAGTTCTGCTCTTTAGCGAGATCTATGTGAACCTGTTCAAAATTGTTTAATAAACTTTACCATCTATAACTCTAGCCATTGCTTTACAATTAATTTTACATAAACACTGGTCCTAATCGTTTTGACCACATTATATGGTGGGGGAATTTGGGAGTTATTATTCAGTGAGCACGTCAATATAGGAAAAGCTTTTTGTATGCTGGGAAATGATTTTGTCGACACTAATTGACACTGTTTTTTGAAGATTTCATCCGATAAAATAGTCCAACCTAATTTCTTACGTGAATACATTAATAGAAACTATATAACTCTAATTCGGTGAAGAATGAATTGAGAAATCATCAAGATAAAGAAAAGGTATAAATCAAACTTAGTAGAAAAGGTCCTACTAAAAATGTTTGGAAATTTTACTATACTGGTCTAGTACTATTCAACCTGGCTTGGAATTTCTCACCCCTTCAGAATCGCTATTCCACTGTGTAATCAATGCAAAATTTGTAAAAATAATTAAAAGCTTTCCACCCTGTATATCAAAATTGACGTATTTGAAACCATACAAACATTTTTAATCAGAATATCAAATAAAATCATAGTTTATATTTTTGTCGTCGTAAATTCATAATATGGCCTTATATGCGCTGTCCTAAACCTAAGGGCTAATAAGGCTACAGCCTTGGGGCGTCAACTCTTAGCGAGCGAATCCAGCTCTGGGGTGCTGACTTGGGTTGGGTTTGGTTTAGTCGTATATCTGAAAACATTTTTTTAACGAAAGCCTCTACAATGAATTGTACCTGAAATAGAATATTTTACAAACTGATTTGGCAACCCAGTTGAATTGAAGTAAAACTTGAACTAACATTGGAACAAGGGATGAAAAACGAAAAATATTTCATTCAGTTTCGTTTAGAACAAAAATGTTAAAATTTTGTTCATTCTGAACGAAAGAAAATGTAAAATCCGTTGTAACCTATTTTAAATATCAGCTAAAATCGGTTAATAGTTGAAACTATTAATACTGGTATTAGGAAAAATATAAAATGTGCTGCACATTCAATTCAATTAGTAATATAGGATGTATTTAAGAAAAGAAATCTTTGTAGCATAATAACTAAAGCAAAAAACGTGTCCAATAGAGCTTGATATATAATATTGATATTCCCGGATTCCAAACACCGGGATCCTGTACGAATTATGAGCGGTATTTAAAACCGGTATGGTCCTAAAAATATTAATATTTTGATATTAGTATTACTTTTAAAGTTATTACAAAAAATTGAATTAAAATTAGAGCTACCACTAGCACTAACACCACTAGGACTAATACTAAATCTAAAACTAGTAACTTTCGAGATTTGCTGTGCGTTTTCTGATAAATGTTTAACGTTTCGGATGTTCAAAGTTCAGTTTCTGAAGAAGGTTGCAACATGGTAACCGAAACGACCAAAATTTTTCCAAAAACCCACGGCAAAAAGCACTTATTCACTCTCTACTAATTGCCACAACAGAATCTGGTTTCTCCCTGTCCTTTCCCCCTTTTATAAAGTATTTTGGAAGCCACTCCATAATTATGTCTCCTTATCTTTCATTGTATCTTCACTCATTTTTCAGAGTCCTTCTTTTCTGTCTCTATCCCTAACGGTTACCTCCCCCCAATAATTAACAGTATAACCCAACTCAACACAGCCCTTTTTTATATTGTCGGGGAAAATCTGCTGTACAGACATCCAGCTTGGAATTTTGAATGGCTGGATAGTGAGTCTTTACCGAAATCTCTGATTCACTATCTTCCTTTCGTTGGTCTGTTCTCTCAAAAACTCTCATCTCGCATCATGCACGGCTCAAGAAAATAATCAAAAAGAAACACATCTCCTGTCAGGCTGTGAAAGGTGTCTTTACAATGGACAATTTGATTTTTGGCATTCCCTGATGATTCCCTTTTCTGACATGATTTTCTGCTATGAAGAACCTCTCCTAAAAAAGAAGACTCTCTTTTGGAATACTGGGCAAGAAGATATCAACATAAAAAAGATTTTAACCGGATAAAACCGGTTAAAATCCGGTTGTTACCTAAAAGTTTTGGTTATCGTACGAAAACGGTATTTTCGATATCGTTTTCGGTTTCGATTACGTTTTTTTATAAAATACCGTTTAATTTCGTTTTCGTTTAGTTATCTATCCCTGACCAGAACTAAAATCTTTTTTTAAATTGTATATAAAAAAGGGCGCCAAATATCTTAGGATGACCAATCATCCTCATTTCTGCCAAGTCTCTCCTTTCTTTCCACTCAAGAGCCTCTTTCAAGATTTCTTCCAATTTTCTGCTCAGCTTCTTTTTGCAATTATCAGCTTTTTCTCAGTATTTTGTTCTCTTTTTAACATATTTTTCACCCCTACAGTATTTTTTTCAATATTAGTCCATCAGCTGCTGTATCATACACTTTTTAATTTTTAAAACACATTAAATCAATTCAACTTACCAGGTAGTACCATTTTATAAAAATCACTATTATTCAGTTATAATTTATTGACACATACGGTGTAATAAAATTGCTTATGTATTATTAGACATGTATAGAGTTTTCTTTTTGAAATAGCCAAATGAGATTTGATTGTTGAATAGACGCATAGAGGAACGCATATGGCTCGTGGCCATGTTAGAAAATGGTTTATTGTTTGCGCACATGTTAACAATGAATCATCAATCAAGAAATTGCCTCGTATTGTACGAGCCCCCCATTCTTATAGGCGCGATTAGTCGAAACCGTTATGCGAACGGGGAATCATAACTTATAAGCCTTGAGATAATCCGCGTCTTAATATTGAAATCGATATCTTATTTAAATATTTCTTTGTCTCTCGACTGATTCGCACGTGGGCAGTGCGGCTACTCTACTTAAGTAGTAGTAGAAAAAACTTGTAATAAAAATTTATGTTACGTTTCCTGGGAATTGGATCGATGCTGATTTATGTCTATTGTGTGTTACCGGGTCCCGGTAACCCTGAAAATAAAAATCGCCTGAAACCGTGTCACCTAACGAAGTTGGAGACACGCGTCTAGAGAAACGATCGCGCCGTAACTTAATCGCGTTGTAAATTTTCAGCCGAACCGGTCCAATTAAGCCGACTGGAATTATATATCACTGGTGCAGAAGTAAAACACTGACCAATTAAATCAAGGTCGACCTGAGATTACTCAATCAGCTAAAATTAGAGAGAAGCGTATATTTAGACGCAATGATAATTGCGAATTCCTCCGCAGGAGTTATCCAGAAGAACGTCGTCGTTAGCGCGGGCATAAAATTCCGTTTAGCGTCGGAATTATCTCGCAAAACTAAGTATGTGTATCAAGTTGCGATTTATTATTACACAAAGAAACACTTTTTTTAACACTTCGTTTGTATATGTTTTTGAAGCACTTAAGTAATATATCTCTATAATTTTTAGGTCATTCAAGGATCAGAAAATCAACCCAAAGTTTTAATGAACAGAACTTTCCTACGTGACGTTAGAACAATACCCTCTGTTTAGCTAATGCGCAATATTCAATCATAAAGTGCTTTGCTTTGGAAGATCTTTACAGGCTAGGGTATGGTGCAGCCTCATCCCATGTATCGCAAAAAGCATCTATCTCTTTAGGAGATGGTGTTGATCAGTTTTGCTTTCTTATAATCTTGTTGTCTTTACTATCAGTGCAGAAATTCTTTGTATATTTGAAAATCGTTTTTATCCTGACTAAATGTGTGACTTATTCTGGGGATTTCTTGTTAATTGGCGCCCGTGCAAAATCGACTTTAGCGCACATAAAATATCCAATCGGAATGTTAAGTGCAAATTACACGTCGCCGACAACAGCGGCAACGTGTTTTCATCGTAACGTCGACTTTCCGTGTTCGCCGTTTACGCGGGCCGATACGATTGTGTAACGGCCTCATTCATTAATCGCCTTCATTGATTAGTTCCAACCGCAAGCAAACAGCTTTCGTGGGCGTGTACTATTTAATCGCATTGTATTTGCATACCAAAGAAATTTTTATTCAAACTTATATTTACATTTAATTTCATTTTGTTTAATTTAACCTTAAAGTTAGGTAGTAACTAATTAACACAGATCTTAGGAAGAAGATCTCGTACTTTCAACATAACAGTACGAAAACAGCACGGCTCCAATTAGGTAGTTCTAGGAATGCATACGAGGTCGGCGTCGACTTTTCTAGCATTCAGGAGGAATTCGCGATAAAGCACGCCAGCAAACGATATGTGTAACAGTATCCGAGGTTGAGATCGGATTGTTGTGTCTACAAGAGAAGTATTTGAATACCACCGGGCGTGGGATATCGCCAAATAATCATAATTTCACAACACCGACGATGAACACGACTAACAAACAAACACAAGAGAGGACGACTATGTCCAAAGGCTACACACATACAATTAAAGTTGATAGTGTGCACCTATTGAGAACGGCACACAATAGACTCTTACGATCTTATTGTAGGTAAAAAGGCGAAAAGATCACGATCTTCGGTGAGATTTGCGATTAACATAAAGTACAGTTGCAAACATTTTCAATGAGTTTAGTACTAATGAATAAATACACGCGTTTACTGCGTTGTCGCCTACGCTTTGCGGAGAAGAGGTTTTCTTGCCATATACGGTACAATTAAAATCGTAGTTTTCGCTAAGAAAGAAACCGAAGCTCTTGCTTAACGGCCGCACCGTGCCGTTTAACGATTCGCGAACCGCTCCGGTCCGAAGAATGGCCATAAATTATTATTTATCTGATAGTTCGCAGTGCAAATAAAACGGCCATCTGGGCGCCGCCGTGCCTTACCCCGCGTCTCCGTTCTGCCGAGCTCTTTTAGTGCCCCCGTAAAAGGTTCCGATACCGTTCAACGCCTTCCTTCGCCTTAAGAGATCGTTGACCACTGTCCCCGACAATGATTATTTTAGATAAATTACTTAGAAAATATATTAAGCCATAAAAGTCGTCCTCAATCATTGTGAAGTTGAACAACTGGAAAAAGAATTGTCACTGACAAACTGCCATTATCCATAATCAGTGTCGTTAAATACCAGGATATTTATTTTCAAGGAAATGTACCCTGTGTATATACCCGGAGATATTTATCCAAGATGGGTATTTTTAGATATTTATAAAATTAAAAAAAAAAACTTCAAAAAAGTAGCCATACGTTCTTTTAGGGTGTTAATTCTGAAACTATGTTGGGTTGGGTTGGGTTCAGTCTTAAGAGAGGTACGACTAAATTTAAACCTTTTCGTTCTAGGTCTAGTATTAGCTCTAGCGTAAGTGTAGTCTCTATTTTTAGTTGTTACTCACTATCTTAAATTGATGCACACCTATATCAAACTAAAACTAGAACTAACACTAGACCTAGTACTAGAAAGTTTCCGTTTAGCCGTGCGTCTTCAGAGTGTTAGTTAGTGTTAGTTCTAGTTTTATTTGCCATTCAGTACTTGATTATTGTAAATTCCTCTGGACCTAAAAGTATAACTTACACTAGATCTACAACCAACTACTAGCTTTAGTATTAACACTAGACCTAGAACTATAACCATTAGATCTTAAAATTAAAGTTTCTATAAATCGACTTACAATGGAAGTAAGAAAAAAGTTGACTTCAAAATTCGATAAAAATTAATTGGTAGTAAAAAAAAAGTTATATTTTAAAAAATTAAAAAATGACATTTGTTTGACACATTAAAATCAATGTAGAGGACAGCAAAATGACAAGGTTAAAAATAGAATGAATTTTTTTTTTAAACAAGAACAAGTCTGGTAAATTTTGTTTGAGAGGAACATTGGAGGGGCAAGAAAAAAAGCAGGCGGTTCAAAAAGTTAAGGACGTAACTCTCGTCATGTAAAACCGTTGTTAATTATGAAACTGTAAATTGAACTTATCCGTTCTGAAATTCACTGAATTTGTGTCTTTATTAATGTAAACCATTTCTAGAAATAGACATTTATTATAAACCGGCTCTCTGTCTAAAAGAGAGACGGTTTATGGAGCACTTCTATTCTCATTTCTACCCCTACAATCATTCCGATGTTGTTTAAGTCTATTTCCGAAATACTGCGCTGTCGTACCAATGTACGTTCCTTCACATTTAACGCAAGGAATAGAGTAAATGATGTTAGATTGTTGTAAAATAGGAACGCTGTCCTTGGTTTTTGAAAAAACTCTTGTTAAGTGGTAAGTAATTATATTTAGCAAATTTAATATTAAGCTGATCGAAATAGGAGATGAACCTAGATGTAAAGGCTTTGATGAAGGGTATTTTTACATATTTAAACTGTGTTGTTGCTTCAACAACATCAGACCTTTAGTCACCATCAAAAGGACTTATCGAAGTTACTAAAGAATGATTGAGAATTAATTCCATTCAAAAGACACGGTGGATAACCGTTATTAACAAAAACATTCATCAGTTTCTCTAGGTTATGTTTATGAAAGGAAGGATGAGAGGGTTTCAGAACTCTATGCTTCATCCCCACCACAGTATTAATCTTTTGGTTCATTGGATGATTAGAAAAGAAGTTGGTGTATCGACCCGTGTAAGTTGGTTTAGTATTCCAACACAGGAATACTAAACCAACACATACATTTGATCCTCATTTCTCATCACTGGTATCCAAGAAGGGAACTGAACCATCCGTCTCCATTGTAAATCGAATACTAATATTGTAACTATTGACAATCTAATATAGTGTTGAGATGATCACTTGGTACCGAACAAATTATGTCATCAATATATTTGAAAATGAACGGCAATTCAAACGGTAACTTAGGAATTAATAATCCAGTAAACTATGGCCACCATACTATTGGCTACCATCAGCATAGTGGCTAAAATTGGACTGCGAGGACTTCCTATAGGCGTACCAAAAATTTGATTGTAGAATACACCATTAAATGTAAACGATGACGTATCAAAAAGGAAAGTAATTAAATCAATAAAAGTTGTAATGTCTAAACTTGTGTTATCTACTAGATGGCTCCAGTTATCAACTATGGTCTGTTTTACCAATTCGAAGGGAATGTTCCTAAATAAGGAAACAACATCAAGAGATATAATCACGTAGGTGGGTGGTAGAATAAGGTTCTTCATTCTTCCAGCAAAAGTGAAAGAATCTTTAATATTATATTCAGTCCTTTCCGCGAACGTCGACGTTAGTATATTTGCTAGTTAGAAATTTAGATAGTTTATAAGTAGGTGATCCCACAAAAGAAATAATCGGACGCAACGGGCAATCCAACTTATGCACCTTAGGCAATCCATAGTATTTTGGAATTGTACCATTGTGGCAAATTAGTTGTGAATAAGTATTCCTATCGATGTATTCTTTATCTAATAATAGTTTTATAAGCTTATTCATTTTCGTTTGAAGTTTCGTTGTTGGATCTTTGTTAATTATTTTATAAGTTGATTGATCGTTTAAAAGTTGTAAAGATTTAGTAATGTATTCTGATTTGTTCATAACGACTGTAATATGACCTTTATCAGCTTTAAGGAATAACAAGGGATCATCTCTCTCTTCCTTGATGAACGAAATAGTCTTTTGATGTGTTTAACAAAAAATTAGTTGTTAAATTAGTACATCTAGCTCTAACAAGGTCTTGAACATTAGTTGGTACTAACTTAGTTATAGATTCAATACAAGCTAACATTTTCGGTACAGAAATATCAGGGACAGACGGTGAAACTCTCTCATCCTTCCTTTCATTAACATAGCTTAGAAAAACTGATGAATGTTTTTGTTAATAACGGCTACCACCGCGTCTTTGGAATGGAATTCTCAATCATTCTTTAGTAAGTTCCATAAGTCCTTTTGATGGTAACCAAAGGTCTGATGTTATTGAAGCAACAACACAGTTTAAATATGTAAAAATATATTATATAATTTAACAACGCGAAAATTTTAGACAGAGAGTCGGTTTATAATAAACGTCTATTTCTAGAAATGGTTTACATTAATAAAGACACAAATTCAGGGAATTTCAGAACGGATACAGAAGGGATAAGTTCAATTTACAATTTCATAATCAACAACGACTTGATCTACACGACGAGAGTTACGTCCTTAACTTTTTGATCCGCCTGTTTTTCTTTTTGCCCCTCCAGTGTTCCTCTCAAACAAAATTTACCAGACTTGTTCTTGTTTTTGAAAAAAAATTCATTCTATTTTTAACCTTGTCATTTTACTGTCCTCTACATTGATTTTAATGTGTCAAGCAAATGTGATTTTTCAATTTTTTATAAAATAACTTTTTTTTACTACCAATTAATTTTTACCGAATTTTGAAGTCAACCTTTTTCTTACTTCCATTGTAAATCGATTTATAGAAACTTTAATTTTAAGATTTTTTGTAACGTAGCCCATCTATTTTAATATTGTGGTGTTCCCTGATGAAGCAATAAATTGCGAAAGCTCGGATATCGAAAAAAGGAAGTTGTTTTGTTATCCTACTCATTGGTTGCTATTCCCAAGATTATTTAATCTTTGTATACAGTATAACCGGTACTCCGTTTAGTGTTACGTTACAGATGGAATTTTTAGAAGAAATTAGAAGATCTTATGGTCCTCATACCGCTATTTTATTAAAAACAAGGATGACTCTTATAACCATTAGGATTTAGCCGTACATCTTTTTAGACGGCTAAACCCTAATGTTTCTAAACCTAAGTCTATAGTTCTGAAACTATGTTGGTTTGGGATCCGTTTTAAATAAGCAGATGGTGTCGTGTGTGCGGTAAGCAATGGAAGAAAAACTGGACTTAGGAATTGTGTTAGATATGAAATGAAAACATCCAGGTGTATAAGTGGGAAGAAGTAAAAGGAGTTCTAGCACTAATAACTAACGTAGGGTTCTTGGAGGGATGCTGTTTGTTCCAAAATACCACACTAGATGAGTATCAGATAAGCATTAACTATATCAGTAGAGTGATAAAGCGTTACTTACAAAAGGAGATCATCGTAGCGGAAGACTTCAATGCGAAGTTAGATTCGAGAGGCTTGGTTTTAGAGGACGTCAGAATTATTAGTGGTGAATAGAGGAAATCTACCCAAATAGCGCAGAGGCTATCAACAGTCATATATTGACATAACTATGAGCTGGGAAGATTGGAAAGGAGGAAAACCAGTCATGAGTCTAGAATGAGATCATGCTAGTATATTCTTCGATATCGAAACCAAAAATGTATCCTTTAATAAATTTATACAGTCCGAGAGACGATGGAAACGAAAACAAGAACTGGTGGAATACTTCCAGACGAAAATGGGGATTATACTAAAATCTGACATCAGAAACGTTAATTAACGTAACAACGGCATCATACAATAATGTCTACTGTAAAAAAAGAAGGTGAATACTGGAAAATTCAAAATCTACTGGTGGAATAAAACCGTTAAAGAGGCTAAAGATAGGGCAACTAAAAGTAGACGTAGACTTTCAAGAAAAACCGGGAAACGATGAGGAAAAAGCAAACGCTAAGGCAGAACATGACAAGATAAGAAAACACCTTAAGCAACAAATTAAAAAATCAAAGAAAGATGCATGGCGTAGACTCTGTAATGAGCTGGAAGAAGATGTGTGCGGAGACGAATTTAAAATTACAATGAAAAAAGAAAACAAATAACATTGCGAAAGTATGCATTGGATCGGAAAATTTGTAAATAAACCAGTGGGCATGACAGAGTGGTGCAGAGAACTGACAAAAGAAGAACACACTATGTTAGCAAAAAATTTAAAGAATGGGAAGGCGCCGGGTCCGGATAAGATCAGCCCGTAAAATGTTGAAAGACGTGATAATGGTGGGCACTCAAATAATAGTAGACACGTATAACACTCTACTTAAAAAAGGACAGTTTCCAAGAATCTGGAAGACTGGGTAATTGGTTTTGATAGAGAAACCGCTTTTTGGTTTCTCAGAAGCCATTCTACGATAGGGAATCTTGAAGGAGCTGGAATTAAAGGGAGGCCTTTCAAAACATCAATTTGGTTTTGTGAAAAGCAGATCTACAACGGATGCAATAGAGGAGGTCATGCTCTATTCATGGCGAGTCTGGAGAAGTTTAGAAGGGTTAAAAAGAAAAAACGTATCCTTATTCCTATTGATGTAAGAAACTCGTTCGGTTTAGCACCTTGAGACAAAATAATCACATTCATGACAAGGAAAGGCTTTCACAGAGATCCTGTAGAATATCTTTTTTGATTCGATCTTATTAGTGAACGGTAATGAGGCGGACATCAGCCTCACAGCGTATGCAGATGGGGCGATCGTGGTATCTGGATGGGAGTTGAGTGATTTGCAGAAAAAAGTAGAAAGAACTATGAAACGAATAGCCGAACAGATGTGAAGGAAAGATACATTTTAATGTGAAAGGACATCTTATAGGCATTACAAAATCTTTCAAATATTTAGGACTATCCATTTATAGCTATCCATCTTGTTTATGCTATCCATGTTGAGCTTATCGCAGCATATAAGCATTTCGTTGGAAGAAGAGGAATCGCCGCTACAATTACAATTGATTGTGATCAACTCCGCAATTTCTTCAATTCAGCATCTGAACTATGGAAGTCTATTGTAAGCCACAATTGAAGAATTCTTGGAGATAGAAGAATAGATTGAAAGGTTTCAATGTAAAAACCTTAATCTAAAGAAGAGGCCAGATACGAAGGACAATTTGCAGAGAACAGTGAGAAGCAACACATGGAAAGAACAAAATTGGGTGGATCACTTAAGATAGTAACTGAACGATTTTTAAAATTAGAAAAGAAGGTTCAACTTAACTACTTATGAATCATACAAAAACTTTATGGCAGAATATAAGTATTTGGAAATAAAATACTTATTATCTGTGTATTTATTATGTAAAGATTGTTGTACCACTACGAAGTTAAGAGTGAACTAGTTCATGTCTATCATTAAATAACATTCTAATGGTTTGGCTAACAATACAACGAGAACTGGTAATGATATTATTTCGTTTTAGAGAGCTTAATTATGTGATAACCGCTGATATTGCAAAAATGTATCGACAAATTTTCGTTAGTGACGAGTCCACAAATCTACAAAGAATAGTATGGAGGTCTGATGTTAAACAACCGCTACATCATTATAGAGTTAATACAGTTATTTATGGTACGGCGTCAGCCGTGTGTTTAGCAATTAGAAGTCTGCCACAAATTGCTCATGACATCAAAGAAGATCTACCTCAAATTAATAATATTATTTTCAAGGTTTTTTATATTACACATTTTTGATCCATCGGGTTGATCCCAATAGAAAATTGGAAAAATTACAATTCATTAGGATGAATTGATTTCTGAAGATATGCATAGGATTACATACGATCAGAATTCGCCTTCATGCGTTTTTGAATAATTTTGATGATTTTCAAATATATGGTTTTTCTTCGATGCTTCTCAGAGCAGATATGGGGCATGTATTTACATAATGACAAGAAAGGAAAATATAATACAAATATCATTGTTAACTTCTAAAACAAGAGTGGTACCTTTAAAAGGGTTAACAGTGCCAAGATTAGAACTCTGTGGAGTACTCTTACTAACAAACTTATTGATGAATTAAATAACGTTCCTACGTCTATCATTCTTTCGACTCAATGACAACATTCAATTGGATCAACTCAAAGCCAAACCGACAAGTATTCATATCAAATCAAGTTTCGCAAATTCAAGAATTTTTCTTGTGTTTTACGGGTACCCAAAGGTTTAAGGTATAAAATTGAGAAATCGAAACATTACACTGTAAAAAATTTTCGGGGTCACTGTAACCCACTGGGAGGTGAGAAATTATAAATTATGGTGAAAGTACTAGGTCAGTGTAGTAAAACCTCCAAAGGATTTGCCATTGTGAGGCAAAATTCTTTTTAATGACCTTTTAAATTTGAAATCATTAATGATTTCATATTTTACTCTTCAACAAAAATTTTATCGAAGAAAAAATTGTCAACTTATTTAGGCTAAACTAATTTAGTTTCTTTGAAAAATTACGCCTTTACTCGAGTTTTACATATTCTAACTAAAGGATGGGGCAGATTGGAACGCAATTTTTGTTAATAAAAAAAGTTTATTAAAAAGAAAAGTTTTGATGTTGCCATTTAACAATAAACAAACGAAATTATTTAAATAAGTTCTGAAAATTAACAATTGCATCGACGACGGAAAATGAGCACAAGAAATGTTGGAAGCATTTTAAGTCTTCTAGAAGCAGCATCAAGTCTTCTAGAATCAGGGTTGTTCATCATATAAAACCTAACTTGTTTTAAACTAAATTTGTTTTAAACAGTTTAAAACCTGTTTAAAATCATAGGACTTTGTTTGAAGGATTATTAATATTATAAAGCATTTATTTGTAATTTGTTAAAGCTAGATTAAATTTGCTTCAAAATGATTTTTATTTCATAATAATATCTGAATTCGTCTTTGAGATGTGATGACGTAAATTAGATTATTCAATATAACCTCAAAAACAAGAGAGGCGGTTTAAAAAAATTGTATCTTTTTTAATTTATGGAATCGAAGAAATTATAATTGGTGTGTTAAAACTAGATTAAAATTTTTTCAAAATGATTTTTATTTCATAATAATGTCTCAATTAGTCTTTGTGATATGATGATGTAAATTAGATTATCCAATTTAACCTCAATAACAAGAGAGGCGATTAAAACAAAATTTATCTTTTTAATTTATGAAATCGAACAAATCATAATTGATGTGTTAAAACTAGATTAAATTTACTTCAATGTGATTTTTATTTCATAATAATATCTCAATTCATCTTTGAGATATGATGATGTAAATTTGATTATCCAATTTAACCTTAATAACAAGAGAGGTGATTTTAAAAAACTTTATCTTTTTAATTTATGGAATCGAAGAAATTATAATTGGTGTGTTAAAACTAGATGAAGTTTGCTTCAAAATGATTTTTATATCGTAATAATATCTCAATTCGTCATTGAGATATAATGATGTAAATCAGATTATTCAATTTAACCTCAATAACAAGAGAGGCGATTTAAAAAAATGTTACCTTTTTAATTTATGGAATCGAAAAAATTATAATTGGTGTGTTAAAACTAGATTAAGTTTGCTTCAAAATGATTTTTATTTCATAATAATATCTCAATTCGTCTTTGAGATATAATGATGTAAATCAGATTATCCAATTTAACCTCAATAACAAGAGAGGCGATTAAAACAAAATTTATCTTTTTAATTTATGAAATCGAACAAATCATAATTGATGTGTTAAAACTAGATTAAATTTACTTCAATGTGATTTTTATTTCATAATAATATCTCAATTCGTCTTTGAGATATGATGATGTAAATTAGATTATTCAATTTAACCTCAATAACAAGAGAGGCGGTTTACAAAAAAAATTATCTTTTTAATTTATGGAATCGAAGAGATTATAATTGGTGTGTTAAAACTAGATTAAATTTGCTTCAAAATGATTTTTATTTCATAATAATATCTCAATTCGTCTTTGAGATATGATGATGTAAATCAGATTATTCAATTTAACCTCAATAACAAGAGAGGCGATTATAAAAAAAATTCATTTTTTTAATGTATGGAATCGAAAAAATTATAATTGGTGTGTTAAAACTAGATTAAATTTGCTTCAAAATGATTTTTATTTCATAATAATATCTCAATTCGTCTTTGAGATATGATGATGTAAATTAGATTATTCAATTTAACCTCAATAACAAGATAGGCGATTTACAAAAAAATTTATCTTTTTAATTTATGGAATCGAAGAAATTATAATTGCTGTGTTAAAACTGGATTAAGTTTGCTTCAAAATGATTTTTATTTCATAATAATATCTCAATTCGTCTTTGAGATATAATGATGTAAATCAGATTATTCAATTTAACCTCAATATCAAGAGAGGCGATTTACAAAAAAATGTATCTTTTTAATTTATGGAATCGAAGAAATTATAATTGGTGTGTTAAAACTGGATTAAGTTTGCTTCATAATGATTTTTATGTCATAATAATATCTCAATTCGTCTTTGAGATATGATGATGTAAATTAGATTATTCAATTTAACCTCAATAACAAGATAGGCGATTTACAAAAAAATTTATCTTTTTAATTTATGGAATCGAAGAAATTATAATTGCTGTGTTAAAACTGGATTAAGTTTGCTTCAAAATGATTTTTATTTCATAATAATATCTCAATTCGTCTTTGAGATATAATGATGTAAATCAGATTATTCAATTTAACCTCAATATCAAGAGAGGCGATTTACAAAAAAATGTATCTTTTTAATTTATGGAATCGAAGAAATTATAATTGGTGTGTTAAAACTGGATTAAGTTTGCTTCATAATGATTTTTATGTCATAATAATATCTCAATTCGTCTTTGAGATATGATGATGTAAATTAGATTATTCAATTTAACCTCAATAACAAGATAGGCGATTTACAAAAAAATTTATCTTTTTAATTTATGGAATCGAAGAAATTATAATTGCTGTGTTAAAACTGGATTAAGTTTGCTTCAAAATGATTTTTATTTCATAATAATATCTCAATTCGTCTTTGAGATATAATGATGTAAATCAGATTATTCAATTTAACCTCAATATCAAGAGAGGCGATTTACAAAAAAATGTATCTTTTTAATTTATGGAATCGAAGAAATTATAATTGGTGTGTTAAAACTGGATTAAGTTTGCTTCATAATGATTTTTATGTCATAATAATATCTCAATTCGTCTTTGAGATATGATGATGTAAATTAGATTATTCAATTTAACCTCAATAACAAGATAGGCGATTTACAAAAAAATTTATCTTTTTAATTTATGGAATCGAAGAAATTATAATTGCTGTGTTAAAACTGGATTAAGTTTGCTTCAAAATGATTTTTATTTCATAATAATATCTCAATTCGTCTTTGAGATATAATGATGTAAATCAGATTATTCAATTTAACCTCAATATCAAGAGAGGCGATTTACAAAAAAATGTATCTTTTTAATTTATGGAATCGAAGAAATTATAATTGGTGTGTTAAAACTGGATTAAGTTTGCTTCATAATGATTTTTATGTCATAATAATATCTCAATTCGTCTTTGAGATATAATGATGTAAATCAGATTATTCAATTTAACCTCAATATCAAGAGAGGCGATTTACAAAATAATGTATCTTTTTAATTTCTGGAATCGAAGAAATTATAATTGGTGTGTTAAAACTGGATTAAGTTTGCTTCAAAATGATTTTTATTTCATAATAATATCTCAATTCGTCTTTGAGATATGATGATGTAAATTACATTATTCAATTTAACCTCAATAACAAGATAGGCGATTTACAAAAAAATTTATCTTTTTAATTTATGGAATCGAAGAAATTATAATTGCTGTGTTAAAACTGGATTAAGTTTGCTTCAAAATGATTTTTATTTCATAATAATATCTCAATTCGTCTTTGAGATATAATGATGTAAATCATTATTCAATTTAACCTCAATATCAAGAGAGGCGATTTAAAAAAAATTTATCTTTTTAATTTATGGAATCGAAAAAATTATAATTGGTGTGTTAAAACTAGATTAAATTTGCTTTAAAATGATTTTTATTTCATAATAATGTCTCAATTCGTCTTTGAGATATGATGATGTAAATTAGGTTATTCAATTTAACCTCAATAACAAGACAGGCGATTAAAACAAAATTTATCGTTTTAACTTATGAAATCGAAGAAATTATAATTGATGTGTTAAAACTAGATTAAATTTGCTTCAAAATGATTTGTGTTTCATAATAATATCTCAATTCGTCTTTGAGATATAATGATGTAAATCAGATTATTCAATTTAACCTCAATAACAAGAGAGGTGATTAAAACTAAATTTATCTTTTTAATTTATGAAATCGAAGAAATTATAATTGATGTGTTAAAACTAGATTAAATTTGCTTCAATGTGATTTTTATTTCATAATAATATCTCAATTCGTCTTTGAGATGTGATGATGTAAATTAGATTATTCAATTTAACCTTAATAACAAGAGAGGTGATTTTAAAAAAAAATTATCTTTTTAATTTATGGAATCGAAGAAATTATAATTGGTGTGTTAAAGCTAGATTAAGTTTGCTTCAAAATGATTTTTATTTCATAATAATATCTCAATTCATCTTTGAGATATGATGATGTAAATCAGATTATTCAATTTAACCTCAATATCAAGAGAGGCGATTTACAAAAAAATGTATCTTTTTAATTTATGGAATCGAAGAAATTATAATTGGTGTGTTAAAACTGGATTAAGTTTGCTTCATAATGATTTTTATTTCATAATAATATCTCAATTCGTCTTTGAGATATAATGATGTAAATCAGATTATTCAATTTAACCTCAATATCAAGAGAGGCGATTTACAAAAAAATGTATCTTTTTAATTTATGGAATCGAAGAAATTATAATTGGTGTGTTAAAACTAGATTAAATGTTCTTCAAAATGATTTTTATTTCATAATAATATCTCAATTCGTCTTTGAGATATGATCATTTAAATTAGATTATTCAATTTAACCTCAATAACAAGAGTTTATACTTAATCTCACTTGAGTTAGAGTTTATATAAGGCTTAATTTGGACTTAAGGGTTCGATTTTTGGTTTAAAAATATTCTTAAATATTTCATTTATTTCCAACAGCTTGTTTAAAATACAATTTTTTTGGTAGCAACGTAAAATAAGCTTAAGACAAAAAAAAACTGTTTAAAACAATTAAAAACAGGTGTTTTGTTCAAAAATTTAAAAAAAATTGTTTTTTTTCAACCCTATCTAGAATCATTTAAAGTCTTTTGGAAGCAATATCAAATCCAGTAATTCCATTTACTTTGTTTTTCAAAATTTTAATCATAAAATAACAAATTATTTTAAATGTAAATACGATCTAAAAGTCAAACATTTTTCATATTTTAAGAAAACACATTTTAAATTGTTCAAGAAAAACAATTATTAAGTTTTATTTGACATTCAGCTGTAAATTTTTCTGGAACTAAAAGTACAACTAATATTAGACTTAGGAACTTTTAGAGCATTTTTATACTTTTCATTACTAACCACAAAAACTGATATATGTATTTCTTTGACAATAAATTAATACATTCAAATTAAAAAAAAAATATATTACTATAAACTTTTAATTGGTTATTTACCCACTGTTTTGGATATTTACCAGTCGCCCATTACTGCCCATAATGAAAATAAAACGAAGTTAATCCCCAATTAAATGGAAATGTTAATAAATAAAAAAATTAAATGTAGTGGAAATAACGAAACTGGATAAAAAATGAAATTATTTAAATAAGTTCTGAAAATTAACAATTGCATCGACGACGGAAAATGAGCACAAGAAATGTTGGAAGCATTTCAAGTCTTCTAGAAGCAGCATCAAGTCTTCTAGAATCAGGGTTGTTCATCATATAAAACCTAACTTGTTTTAAACTAAATTTGTTTTAAACAGTTTAAAACCTGTTTAAAATCATAGGACTTTGTTTGAAGGATTATTAATATTATAAAGCATTTATTTGTAATTTGTTAAAGCTAGATTAAATTTGCTTTAAAATGATTTTTATTTCATAATAATATCTCAAGTCTTTTGTTAAGCAATATCGAATCCAGTAATTCCATTTACTTTGTTTTTTAGAATTTTAATCATAAAATAACAAGTTATTTTAAATGTAAATACGATCTAAAAGACAAACATTTTTCATATTTTAAGAAAACACATTTTAAATTGTTCAAGAGAAACAATTATTAAGTTTTATTTGACAGTCAGCTGTAAATTTTTCTGGAACTAAAAGTACAACTAATATTAGACTTAGGAACTTTTAGAGCATTTTTATACTTTTCATTACTAACCACAAAAACTGATATTTGTGTTTCTTTGTCAATAAATTAATACATTCTTTTACCCACTGTTTTGGATATTTACCAGTCGCCCATCACTGCCCATAATGAAAATAAAACGAAGTTAATCCCCAATTAAATGGAAATGTTAATAAATAAAAAAATTAAATGTAGTGGAAATAACGAAACTGGATAAAAAAGTGGAAATAAATACCTTTCTATATAATGTGTTGCAGCTTTCGCTGACACGATTTGATTTTCTCGATTAAATTTTAATCGAATTGAATAATTAACTTATAAACGATTTTCAAACTGCTAATCACCCAATCACAACAAATCAATGTGTTTAAAGTTTCTTGAATTTATTTTATTTAATCTCTCTTGTCGAAAAAGAACTTTATTTAAAAATGAGTGTAACGGAAGAATATAATTTAAACTAACGAATTTTGATTGATTCAGATTTGCCAGTTCTTTTATCGACTCGATCAATTAAACATGAATCATCAAGCGAACTTAAGCGGTTGATTATGTTAAAGAGAATCTTGGTGCACTTGAAGCATTAGAATATCCTACAAAACCATGGACCAAGGTGCCGAAATCTCTTTTATTTTCGAATCTTTATGTCAACTTCTTCATTTACCTGATGTTCAAAATAAATTCTAATTTATGGTGTTGGAGGACAACATCAAATAAATATCGGGGAATCGTTGGGAATGACTGAATATGCAAAAGAAGTCAGTTTATTAAGCCAACAATTCTTCTTTCCTCATAATGGAGCGATAAAAGAAAGTACTACAACCACCATGTTACGGGTTGTTTTTAAAGGCTCTCAAAAGTCTACCAATCTCTTGCCTGCACTCAAACTACAAAATGCCCTGGTTGATGGAGATAACATCCTGTTGCCTTTGCTGCTGATGTTGAATAGATGTATCGCCAGATAAAGGTTCACGCAGATGATTTGTCATTTCTATAGATTTTATGGCAAGGTAATCCAACTTATCTAATAAAAATATATCAATTACGCACTGTTTAAATGTTATCATTTAACAATGAAAAAATGAAATTATTTAAATAAGAATTGCTGAAAATTGAGAATTGCTCCGACGACGGAAAATGAATACAAGAAATGTTGGAAGCATTTCAAGTCTTCTAGAAGCAGCATCAAGTCTTTTAGAAGCATTTAAAATGTTCTGGATGCAATATCGTGTCCAGTAATTCCATTTTCTTCAATTGATCAAGTTTCTTAGATGCAGTATCAAGACTTGTGGATGCAATATCAACTGTTCTAGGAGCAGTATCAAGTCTTTCAAGGACAATCAAGTCTTCTAGATGTCAACTGTTTCCAGAAGACCTTCTCGGAGCATTTTAACTCTTCTGAAAGCAATATTGAGTGTTCTAGAAGCATCGATAAATGCTTTTGTTGCATACAGTGCTAAAGCGGAAAAAACTGTAAAACGACGCTACTTCGTAAAGATTAGATTTTAGGTCTAATATCACCACACCTAAAAACAAGACAATCTAGCCCCACACCTTCGATTCGTTAAAAACAAAATTGGCGGAATAACGAAAGAATCATTCAGTTCGACAAGTGCCGCAGATACTGAAGTAGAATCTGGTAAGAAAATGATAAAGTAAAGAGGTAAAGGTAAAGATAGAAAATGATTTTATAACTATTTTAAGTGTAAGAAATTTGTGTGTTTACAACATGCTATTATAAGATGCGACAAATGTTTTAATGTCGACGATATCGACAGTGACAATATGTAGGATAAGTAGTAGTTAAGTAGTAATAATAATAATAATAATAATGTATATTTATTTCCAACAGGTTCCACACCCAATTACAGGAAAACAAAATTAATAACGTAAATTAAGGTTGAACGGTATCAAATGAAACAAAAAAAAATAGTAAAAATGGATTTAGTCCACAAACTGGTCTGTCAAGTCTCAAATTGGTTGACAAGTCGATCATCCAGAAACGACCAAGAATCAAAAAAAATATCGCATTCATCAGAAATTTGATTAAAAAAGTTACACATCAGTGTCACAGGCGCACGCTGACCCACCGTTGTTCTGTTAGAATTACAATAGAACACACGCGTAGACCTATTATTTAATCTGGGCACGTTAAAATTAATGTTACACAGAATCTGCGAGCAATCAATAGTACCATGCAACAATCCATATAAAAATTTGACAGCGATCACTACTCTACGTGTAGATAGAGACACCATAGCAAATCGGTTCAGTAATGAGCGGTAATCAATACCTCTAGGCGGGTAAGTTGCATCAATACGATATGACAAAAATTTTAAATATGATCTTTGTATGCGCTCTACGGAATTAATATGAGTATTAAAGTAAGGTTGCCAAATCAATGCGGCATACTCAAGACGCGAACGAATTAAGGCAATAAAAACAGTAAGAAGCCCTACGGTCGAAAATTCTTTACAATTGCGATAAATAAATCCGTACGTTCGGTAGCATTTCGTGCAAAGATCAGAAATATGATTTACAAATGTTAGCTTAGAATCAAAGGTTACTCCTAAGTCTATGATAGTACTCGTTCTACGCAAGTGAACATCGCCAATATAGTATTCGCAGGATATCAAAGAACTTCTAGTGTAAGACATGACGGCGCACTTAGACACATTTAGGCTCAAACGGTTACTCACACACCACTCAACGACACTGTCCAAACCACTCTGAAGAACCGCAACATCCGCCGGTGACCGAACCGAAGTGAAAATCTTCATGTCATCTGCAAACAGCAGCTTCTCACAATGAATGGCGTCCATGATGTCATTGATGAAAATGAGAAAGAGAAGCGGTCCGAGGTTCGATCCCTGAGGCACTCCCGACGTCGGGCGAATAGACTGTGATGTGCAGTTGGCGTATCTAACGCGTTGCTCTCTTCCGCGAAAATAAGACTCCATAAGTGCGGTCAATTGATCACTAAAGCCAATCAAACTGAGTTTGGATAAAAGTGCGTAATGGTCAAGTTGGTCAAATGCCTTTTGGAAATCTAAGTAGATAACATCAACTTGACCTCTATCGTCAAGAACATCGCATAGATACTGCGTAAAGCACGCCAAGTTCGATACCGTAGAACGGTTTCTCACGAAACCATGTTGAAAGGGTACTATATAAGGCTTCACGTAGGTATAGATATATCTGTATAAGATTGATTCAAATATCTTCGAGAAATTGCATAATAAGGAAATGGGTCGATAGTTTTCGATATTGGTGGCATCATCTTTCTTATGAACGGGACAAACATAAGCCTTCTTCCATTGCACAGGCATTACAGAGTACTTAAGAATCATGTTGTAAATATGGAGCAAAGGAACATCAAAAATAGCAGCGCAGTCTCTTAAAAGGAAGCTAGGTATGCCGTCGATACCTGCAGTAAGTTTATTTTTTGAAAGCTTTAGTGCTGAGCGAACATCATCCTGCGTGAAGCCATCGATTCGGAGTGTCCGTTCCACTGACAAACCGGAAATAGGTACATTACAAGGGTCAGAAACAGTATAGACTTGACCGAAATAATCGGCAAACCCATCCACAATCGACGAACCTGTAGTAAACTCGAGATCCCGGTACTTCATAGCGCCAGGTATGCGAGACGTACCCTTCCTCGACTGTACGTACCCCCAAAAACTTTTCGGGTCATTACGGATTGCAGTTTCACAATTATTTAAGTGCAGTTTGCACGCGGCACTTATCATGGCTTTACTGAGGGATCTGTTGTACTTGAAACTATCCAAATAGTAAGCAGTTCGATACAATCTGTATTTCCTAAGCGCACTTTCCTTGAGCCGAATAGCTTCCCGGCTTTATTCAAAAATTTCATTTTAGGCACGGCGATATCAAGAGCTTTATAAATTAGTTCATAAAATGTTGCGCATTCGGCCTCGACGTCCGTTGCATTGTCCACCAATGACCAATCAGTGGCAGTTAATAAGCCATAGAGCAACGGAAAATTTGCTCGCTTGAAATTGTAACCAGCTACACCAGACGATGCCCGGAAGTTAGGAGAAGAAGATTCCATACGTGAAAATGCAACACGAAGTGCTGGATGGTGACGATCTTCGTCCACAATAGGATCTAAATTATTGTCAACCGAGCACGGAAAATTACTAAACACCAGGTCCAGTAATCGGTTGTTGAAATTCATGACGGCATTCGCTTGGGTAAAGTTGTTAAATTTCTCATAATTTTCAAGTGCAGAAGCAAAGCGATCACATCTGGCAGGATACGAGTAAGAAGGGACGTTAAAATCACCAATCACCATAACCGAATGATCAGCAATAAAGTGCAATTCTTGCAATTGTTCCAAGAATGTTTCAAAGTCATCTATAGAGGTGGAGGGCGGTATGTAAACAACAAAGAAAAAACATAATTGCCCATTCAAGCCAAAAACCTTTGCCCCCACAACGTCCAAGGTAGGTGTGATGTCAATTATACTGTGCAAATCCAGTTGAACAGCCCGCAACGCACTGCGAATTGCCAGCAAAACGCCTCCTCCCCTCGCAACCTCCATCATTTCCATGCGTCGATCACAACGAAAAACAGTATAATTATCAGAGCTTAATTCACTATTACTTATATCGGCACATAACCAGGTTTCTGTTAATGCAACAAAATCATATTCGTAGTAGTGAAAATATAATATAAACTCATATTATGTTTTGATATATTGTTTTATACCCCTAGTACGGTAGTCATGTAATTTATTAACATTAATGTAAACCGTACCGATGCAGGGTTAAACGTGGTATTGGTGATATTGTATTTATCTTTGAAGAACTATATACTGTTTTATGCAAATTAAGGCCGTTATGAATTCACTTCGTTTTATTCCCATTTCCAATAATCCTAATGATCTATTAGCCTTGACCCAGGAAATGTTCTTCTTGGAAAACCTTGGGTGCGTTCACAACGTATTACTCGATTCACCCAGATCAACCCAGATGTAACAATAGTCATTCATAACAACATCCATATTTACATTATTACCTGGGTAAATCATTCATGATTACAAAGCAATTGAACACCGAGTTAACATTTTCTACACACCTTCCGACGGTGTGTAAAAATAACACTGCATACAATAACGTCATATTTGATAATAGTTTGAAGTGACAAAATCAATCCGAATAAATTTTACATATTTAGAGGTTGTATTATTTTTTATATAAAAGAATGTAAAAGAACTTGTGTAATAACTTGTGCCTGTAAGTTTTTTAATAAATCCATACCATAGAGGGATTTAAATATGTAAGGAGATTGAAAATAAAAGTAAAAAGATCTATTTACCCTCAGTATAATTATATTTAATTACTTGGGACCGGTTTCGATAATTAAATTACCATCTTCAGCCAAAATCTACAAACATATAAATTGGGTAAAATATATATAAAAAAATTAAAGTAATTAAAGTCTAATACAATAAAATTAAAAATAAAAATAAAATTGTTTTACTTACAGTCAATTATTAGACGAAATCACAATTAAAAAGCATAACAAAAATATTTTTCCTTTTGTGGTAATTGTATCCCCAGTTAAAAAGTAGAAACACAAGAAAACGATTATAAATCAGTCGTTAAGAACCCGTTCAATTCTATTATAACCAAACTAAAGGACATTATAAAGGAATGTGAATATGTATTTGATAAATTAGGGTTTAATAAATATAACCTCATTCCCATGAATCCATCCATAGCTCAACTTTACTCACTAATCAAATTACATAAAGAAGGTCAACCCATCAGACCTATTACAGCCTTTTATAACTCTCCGACTTCAAAGATAACAAAATTAATATACAATCTTTCATGAGATCAACTTTAAATCTCTACATTCCGTGAAAAATACTATCGAATTCATAGATGAAATCAAATATATAAACATGCAAAACCAAACCATGGGCTCATTTGATGTAACAAATCTTTACACCAATGTCGATACAACCTTACTATGGATATCATCTATCATCGGCTTTTTGATCACTACAACGACCAATTACTTACATCAAACTTGATTACCATCATTAGCCATATTATAAATCAAGGCTTTTGCTCTTTCGACAACAAAGTTTATAAAATGGATAAGCGGCTTCCTATGGGTCTTTCTATTTCTGGTATAATTGCTGAAATATATTTAAACACATAGAAACTAAATTTATCGTCAATAGAAATAATCCTTTGTTTAATAGAATTACAAAGTGGATACGATATGTGGACGACGTGTTTTGCATTTGGAGTGGTAGTGATGAAGAACTCGATGACATGTTATCATATATGAATGAAACAAACAAAAAACTTAATTTATTATTAATATCCAACTGCGGGAACCATATCTCTATAGATATTTTCAGAAAACCTACTTCTTTAAATACTATCATTCCAAATGACTCCTACCATCCAAACAGTCAAAAACTGGCAGCGTTTCAATATTACATTTACAGATTAATTAAATATCCAATTAACTACCATGAAAAACAAAAAGAATATTCCTTCATTACTTTACTTGCAATAGAAAACGGTTACAGCATAGAAACCATAAATAACTTAATACATCAAATTTTAATAAAACAACACCCCTTGTATCGAAAAGAAGAATACTATTCATCTACCATTTACAGATCTTTACATTTTAATTAAATTAACTGTATATATATATATATATAACATCAATATAACATCTATATTTGTTTTAAGAGTCACAATAAACTAATAAATATTCTTTCGAACTATAAACAAAAAGTAAATGTATTCCAAAAAAGTGGAGTTTACTCCATAGAATGTAATTAATGTAATGCCATCTACGTGGGTCAGACTGGTAGAAATTTACAGAAGCGCATTTATGAACCTAAAAATAGGATAACATCAAATATTTTCAAACACAGTTTAGACGCCGAACATGATATTAATGGGTAAAAAGCTAGACCTGTTGGAACATCTAGAAATAGCCAAGACTTTAAGTAAAACACAATTTAATGTATTAAATGAGCAAATCGATTTATGTTATAAATCATTATATTCATATTTAAAGATTTAGATATTTTGACCGTGTTATAAATATTTTTTATAAAATTCCAGTTTTTCTTGTCACATTTTTATTCATTTTATTTCTCCTCTCGAGCTCAAGTTACGAAGATTACACTTTTCTCGTGTTAAGTTATTTCAGTGTGTTAATGGTTATTTTTATTTTATAACCAATAATCACTTTTCATTTATGTAATTTTTTTTGTCCTTTTTTACCATTTGTTGGTTTTCTTGTGTTTCTCGTTTTTTACTGGGGATACAATTACCATAAAAGGAAAAATATTTTTGTTATTCTTTTTAATTGTGATTTCGTCTAATAATTGACTGTAAGTAAAACAATTTTATTTTTATTTTATTTTAATGTATATATTAATTAAATTTTAATTTTTTTTATTTTAATTTTATTGTATTAGACTTTGTATTTAATTTTTTTATATATATTTTACCCAATTCATATGTTTGTAGATTTTGGCTGAAGATGGTAATTTAATTACCGAAACCGGTCCCAAGTAATTAAATTTAATTATACTGAGGGTAAAGAGGTCTTTTTACTTTTATTTTCAATCTCCTTACATATTGTGCCTGTAAGAATCAGGAGTAGCCAACAACCAAATTGTAGATAATAATTGTACATTTGCTGGACCAGGCTTTTGATTCTGTAAATGTGGAGACAATTTTACTAATAAATAACCAAAAGCTTCGTAAGGTATGCTAAAATGGTTTTGAAATTCTTTGTCACTTAAATTCTTCATTATATGGTTTACATAACCACTTAATCGTGGTGGTTTATTCCCTTTTTGTAAATGGAACAATATACAATTATTTATCATTTCGTCATCTTCGTCAGATGTGTTCTTAAAAACAAAATAATATATCTAAATATATCTATCTTATAAGAATAGCTATCTATTTTCATTCTGCTTATTTCAATAGTTAATAAATTAGAAGCGAATGAACTAATTGTTGAAATTATCAGTTTTTTGTTAGATCGAGTTTGACATAATAATTATAACAAAAAGACACAAGTCGTTCATGACAATATGATTACACTACACAACGAGTTTACACTACGCCATATTGACTCTACTCTAACTCTACTCTTTCTCTACTCGAGTAATACGTTGTGAACGCAGCCCTTTAAATGTATTGCTTCATGTTATGGAGTTTCCAAGCAACAAGTTCAAACAACACCGAAGGTTGCAGCAAATGTATCAGCACTTTTGGCAGAGATGGAGTACGGAATACATTCAGACATTGCAATAATGTGCTAAGTAAGAGCAACAGCATTCCAACGTGAAAATTTATAACATGATGATCATTAAAGATGGATGAACACCACTACATTATCCGGACAAGACGGTGTAGTTCGTATTACGATAAAGTTAAGTTTTGTATGGAAGAATGAAGCTCGTTATAATTTAAAAACGTATTTTGTTTATATTATTTACCATATTTTTTTTAAGTATCAAGTTTCAAGATGGGGAGTTATGTTTGAACATTTAGTATAAACTATAGCAAAGATGACTAACAAAATTGGACAGTTATTTTTTATTTTCAATATTAAACACACATGTTTCATTTTTAACTACAATAACTTAACCTACACCAATATAAAGAAAATTCGGGGATTGTGAATTGCTATTTTAATTTATTCATCCCCCATTTTTTAAATTATTATTGAAAGGTGTTGATGAAAATGATATTATTAAAAATTATTCGAAATATATTGCAAAAATATAGTTTTTGGTTACAAAACATAAAATGAGAAAGTTTGGATTTAGTTAAGCATTTTCAGAAACTTTATGGCCATAAAACAATTTGCTTCAAGCATTGTTAATCAATTAAACCCGTCAATTCAATAATAAACAATAAATTATTACTTATTCAGTCATAAAGAAGATTATCTCCAACACCGATTCAAGGCTTCATTTAATTCGAGGTTAAACAATACCGTACTTATCGACACAGAAAGCGCCATAATAAAATAAATTTTAATTTACATTTTTCTCACCTAAACCCTAACACAGAAGAAACCGTGGTTTTCAATTTATTATAAACGCGAAAATGTAATCGAAAATTGCGACACGCCGTGTTTATGGATTTTTAATAACGAAATTAGCGCGAGGATATTGAATAACGGTCTATCTAAAGTAATTATCAATCCGATTGCTAAACGTCTAATTAATTCACTTCTTTTGACGGATAACTCGATACTGAATCAGATCTTTTTCGAAAGGATGTTTAAAAATATCCGTTGTGCGAAATTAAAAATTACAAAATAAATTTATTACGAAACATTATAAAATTTGCTATTAATATCTATTTATGTTAATTTAAGCCCTTAATTCCCTCGTATTTTATCTCTAATTAG
Organism: Onthophagus sagittarius; assembly: GCA_036711965.1. NCBI lineage: Eukaryota > Metazoa > Arthropoda > Insecta > Coleoptera > Scarabaeidae > Onthophagus > Onthophagus sagittarius. The sequence goes on from JASERS010000005.1 coordinate 25,100,523, forward strand.
TGGTTAATTTTTGCGTTAGCACTCACTCGCTCGGTTCGCGTGAGAAACAAACCGGAACGAAATTGAAAACAATCGCTCGTTAAATATGAAATACGCGGAGGACTTTGTTTGTTATATTCCGCTTATTATGTTATTAATTGAGTTTTCCCGTGATCTACGGTAATGCGGTAAAATGGGGGTTCCCCTACGGCGATACAACTCATCTTGTTACATCTTTTTATAAATCCTCATTCATCATTTATAAATGCGCTTTTTTTAGTTAATTATCACGGAAATTGCACGAACGAAGCCTCTGATTGAAGCTTCATTTCCTAAGCCTCTGATTGATTTCAAATTTCGATTATGAAATGAAAAATGAATAAAATTAAAGTATATTTTGCGATGTAAAGGTTTACGATGTAATGGTGAATATATGGGTTCAAAATGGGGGGTTCCTAAAAAGGGCATGGCTTCAGAGGTCAGCACCGATTCGTATCTTAGCCGTACACAGAGAGAGCTATACCGTAAGAACGGATCGAGACCGGGCCCTGAACCGGAGGAATGTGGTGCTTTTTACGGCCTAAGTATCGTGGCGCTAAATCGTGCCATTTTACGATGGAATAACCTGCATTAGCCTGCGTTTTAGTGCACTTAAGGCGCCTGCCGTTTACTTTGTTCTAAAATATAATTGCATCGAGCTCACTCATTCTTTGTTCGTCAACTTTTATCGTTTAATTAATAAAAATTCTTTCGTAATAACAACAATCCTTATTAAAACATTTAAAAATTGAACCATCGCTTTGTAGCATTTAAAGTTCTTCGTTTTATAGCAATTTGTTCTTTATTACCTAAGCAATCCGGCAGGGGAACATCAAGAAGCCGCAGAAACTGTAATTATAAATCGAACGATAATAAAGAATTCGAAAGAAACTTCCGGGTGAGATTACAAAAAGGACCATTTCCGAGGAACAACGTGACAATGATGTTTTCTTCGCGACGATGAATCGAGTGGTATCTAAAGGAGGTGGTTATAATTCGTGTGCTTATCGACCATCCTTCGGTTCTATAACGGTGACCTGAAAAGGTCACGAAGCTCGAAGCGACGTCTGCAAAAACCCATTTGTCCTACGTTCAAAGAATTTGCTAGATCCATAATGATTAAAAGTAAAGCAATCCTAAATTATCCAACAATATGTTTGTAGTTTTATCTTTCATCATCTAAAAGAAATGTTTGGAAATCTGTTATAATCACTAATAGGATGTAGGAATTGGATATTGCATGTAAGGACACAATATGGTACACATAAAGGATGAGACCGCCATAATTCTACCAGATAATGCAAAGAGGAATGGAGTTGTCAAAATCACTTTACGTCACACAGTGGTCCAAAAAACAAGAAATTAATAATAATGAAAATAAACAAAAGAAAATCAAATAATAACGAAAATGATTACTAAAAGAACATAATTAATAAATAGGAAAACATTTGAAAGGCTCAATTACACAGAGAACAGTTGTAGGTAAATTATATTTATTATTATTTTCAAAAATCATAAAAAATTAAGTTAACTTAAATAATCTTTATCTCAAAAATGATAAAGATTTTCTAATTTGGTTCAAAACAAAATAGACACTTGCCGCTATAAATTTTGAATGTTTCATTAAAATATCTCAAGAATTCGATTTTTGGTGACTTTTTAATTAACTTAAGATAGCCAAAAATGTTCACGATTAATTTAAAGGTTTATATCTCAAAAACGAAAAAATTGCCTCTATAAATTTTAAATATTTCATTAAAATATCTCAAGAATTTGATTTTTAGTGATTTTTAATTAACTTGAGATAGCCATAAATGTTCACGTAGAATTTAATGATTTATATCTCAAGAACGAATAAATATTTTCAAGATCCGCTTTCATCACGAGAAAATAGACAATTTCCTCTACAAATCACGCATAGTTCATTAATATATCTTAAGAATTCGATATTTCGTGATTTTTTAAAACAAGATTATTAATTTCAAAAAGTCATAAAAATTAGATTAATTTAAATAATCTTTATCTCAAAAATGAATAAAGATTTTCTAATTTGGTTCTCACCATGACAAAATAGACACTTGCCTGTATGAATTTTGAATGTATCATTAAAATATCTCAAGAATTCGATTTTTGGTGATTTTTAATTAACTTGAGATAGTCATAAATGTTCACGTTGAATTTAATGATTTATATCTTAAAAACGAATAAATGTTTTCAAGATCCGGTTTCATCACGAGAAAATAGACACTTTCCTCTATAAATCGTGAATAATTCATTAAGATATCTTAAGAATTCGATTTTTCGCGATTTTTTAAAACAAGATAATTAATTTCAAAAAATCATAAAAAATTAGGTTAACTTAAATAATTTTTATCTCAAAAACGAATCAAGTTTTTCTAATTTGGTTCTCACCATGACAAAATAGACACTTGCCTCTATAAATTTTGAATGTTTCATTAAAATATTTCAAGAATTCGATTTTTGGTGATTTTTAATTAACTTGAGACACCCATAAATGTTCACGTTGGAGTTAATGATTTATATCTCAAAGCCGAATAAATATTTTCAAGATCTGCTTTCATCACGACAAAATAGACACTTTCCTTTATAAATCATGAATAATTCATTAAGATATCTTAAGTATTCGATTTTTCGTGATTTCTTAAAACAAGATTATTAATTTCAAAAAATCATAAAAAAATTAGGTTAACTTAAATAATCTTTATCTCAAAAACGAATAAAGTTTTTCTAATTCCTTTCTCACCATGATAAAATAGACAGAATAGCTATTATTATAATGAATCATCATAGGTGAGGATAAACTTCACATTGATAAAATCGACCTGAATTCTTTGGGGATACAATTCTGTGAGAAGATGTTCGAATTTTACCTAATACAAGTAATTATATTTTTGCAAAATTTTATCTTCCTTCCAGGATTTTTTTGTTTCTTCCTATATTAGAAAGCAATCAAAACGCAGAAGCCGTAAAATGTCCATGAATTTGTCAAGAAACATTTCCTCCCACAGATAATTCTTGTTTTCGAGTAATACCCGGAAACGTTCAGGAATTAGTAAAGCTCAAAAAGATCCTTCATTTTTAAAAGATTCAAAGGGATTTAATAAGGGTTTCATTAATATTTTCCCCATTTCTTTCTTCAAATATGGCAACATTTCCATTGCAGATATTATATAAAACTACACATGCAGAAATTGAAAGTAATACCGTCCTACGTTTTAATCGCATTCTTTCAGGTTGTTTCGAATTTAGACCACACCTAAAGTATCGACTGAAGAGGAAGAGTAAGGAGATAGAATCAAGAATAATTGCTACTAAGCAAAGTGAATCAAAATGGATTAAAATCAAGAAGAAAAATTTTAATAAAATAAAATGGAATTGAATCAAAATGTAGGAGAGAAATTGGAACAAAATAAAATGGGAGTGACTAAAAATTTGGTAGAAAAATTGGGAAACAATTTAATTAAGAATCAGAGAAAATTTGATGAAACAATTCAAGGATTAAGAAAAGATATTATCATACCACTGGAAAACAACAACGACGTTTTACATCCCAAAATAAATAATATTAAAGAACAATATACAAATTTCGATGAAAAATATAATACAATGATTGAAAAGATTAACCAGCTACCGTTATATGTGAAGAAAAGAGTGGAAGAAAAATGCAACATCATATTCGAAGAACAACAAGAGAAAGTTAAAATTAAAAACATCCAACCTTTGGAGAATAATGAAGAACAAAAAGTAATAGAAGAACAAATTAAAACGAAATTAATAAATTATAATAAATTAAAAAGAAGAAATTAGAAATATCATAGAAAATTATCGAACTGAAGGTAAGGACCAATACAAGATGTTTGACGAAATTAAGATTATAAAACATAAGGGAATTAATATAATAAATAAAAAAAATAACACCAATTTACCATTTATTAGACAGGAAATGTGGCCTAAATTTAGGGGTACCAAGGACAAGATATTAACAAACTTTAGAAGAATGAGTTTTAGAATGGTACGAAATGATAGCGGACAAATGCAACAACATGAATTTGTAAAACAGTTTTGGCATACAAAACTAAATTATAACTACAACTCCGGTAAAAAACCAGAACAAAATCAAAGAAATTACAATTATTATAACAATAAGCATACGAACTATGATAATGATAAAAACTACGATAATAATACAGAAGAGTTTCACGTCGATTTAATTTTGTACCACAGAATAGAGGAAATCATTATGCAGAACGAGAAAATGTATAGATGAATCACGTAACTTTTAAGGATTACTCCGAAGATAGAACTAACAATGGGACGAGAAATTTAAGAAAGAACGAGAATCGACGGTATAACCAAAATATGGACGATAAAAAAAAACTACAACTGCATCAACAAAAGACTTTGTCTAATGATAAAAAAATTAGGTAATATAAATCACTTCAAAATTAATACCAAATTTTAAGATAATCTTTATAATTTTTTAAATTTTAATGAAAAAAGTAATTTAATACAATATAGTTATATTCCAACATCCGGAAAAAAGGATCTTAGATATTGAAAGAAAGAACTAAGAATTGTATAAAAATTGTATAAAATTCGAAACAAATGATGAATTTTGTCATTTAAAGATTGAAAATTGTTTAAGAAATAAAGAGTTTTGTAAAAGTTTAAAATTGAATGAAAAGAAAATTGTTTTACTTCTTCTTTTTGTTAAAAAAAAAACACTATAACTGACAAAAAAACAGTATTATTATTTTATAGTATTCGCAGAACGTATTTTAGAAAAATGAAACTCAAATCTTTGAGCGAATAAACGATGTCTATTGGACGAGTTTTTAAGATACATTACATTTTATACAAAAATATGTTGTGTTTTAAACGAGATCATCAAAGAAAAGTACAAAAAAAATTACTCGAACGATTTTTGAAGTAAGCAAATTATAAAATGAAATAAAATTATGATTAATGAATTTAAATTGTAACTTTGAAAATAAAATTAAACAAATTAAAATGAAATAAAGAAATTAATTAACATTTTCAACAAGAATAAATGTAAAGATAGTGTTAAGGCTGAAATGAAAAAATTAATAATATAAATGAAGAAAAAAAAATATGATGAATAATGAGAAGAAATAAGTTATTTAAATATAAATGATCAAAATAAAAATAATAAAATAATTGAAAATAAAGAAGAAAATATAATTATTACCGAAGGAAATAAGGAATGGTATATAGAAGAATTGGTAAAGAACATTCACATAAAAGAAGAAAGTAAATATAGATTGAAGGATATTTATTTTATTCACTTTTAAATTGTAAAAATTATAATATACTTTTTCATTTCTGATAACAAGTTTTTAAAGAGATAAATAAATTAATTGATAGACAAATTACCGAAAGATAAAATTCCTATTTTATGCAACCTGATGGTAGTTTAAAAGAATTTCCCTAGATGTAATAGAGATAAATAAAAGAGTGAAACCAGGTTTCAAAATACCATAAACTGTCGATATTTTAATGTCAAAATACAGAACGAGCAAGTATTTTAGTAAAATTGATTTAAAAGCAGCTTTCTGGTTAATAAAGCTTTCCGAAAAATCGAAAAAATATTGTGCTTTTAGTATAAATGGAAATGTTTATTAATTTAATGGAGCCCTTTTTGGAGTAAAATGTAGCCCATTAGCTTTAATTAGATTTTTACACCGAATATTAAATTGATTTGAAGATTTTTATGTCCATTACTTCGATGATATTTTAATTATTAAATAAAGATAATATTTGCAAATTATATTTTCGATATTGGCCTATAACGGAATGAAAATTAATATAAACAAAACATTTTTTTTAGTCAGAAGTAACTTATTTGAGACACATTATTAATTAAACAGGGATTAATACCTAAAGAGGGTAGAACAAATTAATAATTTTCCTAAACTAAAGAAAATAAGAGACATAGGAGCTAGTGTCCGACCGAAACTCAATTTTGAGCCGAATCCGAAATTCGACCATGGTCGTCGTTTCGGCCGAAACCGAAACCGAAATTTTTCATATTTTTATGTAAAAACTGGACTTTTATTAAATTGAAAATTTTTTAAGTTAGACAATTCTGTTTAACTATTCTAAGAGATATGTTAACCGTCTTAAGAGGACTTAAGAAAATCTTATCTACAACTATGCCATACTAATTAAATCAGATAAAACTGCAGAAAAATCTTTGGATTTCTTAAATGATAATAATTACATCAAACGAACGACGAATTGGCTTATTAAAAAAGGCTGACGGTTCTTTTACCGAATACCTTTTGGAGAGTCTTCATCTATTAATAGAGGTGCATTTTTCAGGTTCCAGAAGTCCCATGTGTTCACTTCAGGACACCAACCATGAACCTACTACAGATTATTGGGCAATTAATAGTTTTTCGCCGTTCAAAACACCAGGACAAGATGGTATTATACCAGCCCTTCAAAACCGGGTAAGTTAGATTATTTCACACCAAAATCGTTTAGACCTATCAGCCTCTCCTCCTTTCTTTTGAAAACTTTGAAGAGGCTGTGTGATCGCTATATTAGGGATTTCTGTCTTCCAATTGCACCAGTAAATCCTAATCAGCATGCTTACACTCAGGGCAAGTCCACACTAACAGCTCTTCACTCGGTGACCAGCTTTGTTGGTGGGGCGCTGGACTCAAAGGAGTCTGCCCTTGGTGTGTTCATAGATATAGAGGGAGCTTTTGATAAAGCAACTTTCGCTGGTATTAACGATGCCTTACTTGAGCATAAAGTTCCACCGTCTCTTTGTGGTTGGATTGAAAACGCCTTATTAGGGCTGGCGAAGTTAGTCTTCATGGAGGAGATACTCAAGGCTGTCCACAAGGGGGTGTACTTTCCTCATTGTTGTGGAATCTCACCCTGGATAACCTCTTGAAATCCCTCGCTAAAGCCAACTTCACAACAGTTGGTTATGCAGATGATCTAATCCTTGTCAAAGGTAAGCACATAAATGTACTTTTTGATAGAATGCAAGTGGCTCTCAAGTTGATTGAGTCTTTGTGTGACCGACAAGGGCTCTCTGTGAATCCTTGGAAGACAGAGTTGATTCTTTTCACATGATTGTCGAAGGTTGGCAAGTCCAGTTTGCCATCTCTTCCTAATACTCCATTAGTTTTGTCTAAAGAAGTCAGATATCTGGGCATTTTACTTGACAACAAAATGACATGGAAGGCTCACCTAGACAATAGAGTGAAGAAAGCGTATGTTGAATTCAGCCAGTGCCGGAGGACTATAGGTAAGACATGGGGGCTGTCACCTATAACTGGCCTCTGGATCTACACAGCTGTAATTCAACCTATGCTTACATATGGTGTAATAGTCTGGTGGTCAAAAACCTTAAAATTTATTTCCACTGCTGCACTAAATAAAGTACAGAGATTTGCGTGTTTGTATGTTACAGGTGCGCTGCGATCTACCCCCACCGCAGCCATGGAAAACATGTTCAACCTACCGCCACTTCATTTGTTCATTCAAGAAGTGGCACTGGTGACCATGTTTCGACTGCGTACAGCAGGAATCTTTATAGGTGAGAGAAACAGTAAAGGAATGAAAAGGAATGAAATGGTCGGTTACTCACCAATTCTGGAATGTAAGACGGACTTCATACCCCTACAACACATTTTTACTAAGAGTTATCTCACCTATCCAAGTTCCACAGAAGTAGAAGTCAATAAATGTAACAAAATCTACACTGATGGTTCGGTTAGTCAGGAAGGAGCTGGAGCTGGAGTTTTCTCATACGATGTCCAACTCCACATATCTACTCCATTAGGTAAAGGTACCACCGTCATACAGGCAGAATTAATCGCCATTCTACTTGCCGCTGACTTTATTGTCAGACCCAACTTGCAAAGTAAAACTTTCACAATTTATACTGACAGTAGAGAATCCATTTCAGCCCTGAGTAGAATAATTATTACACATAACTGTGTTACACTTCAATGGATAAAAGGACACTCGATCTGTTCAGGTAATAAGCACGCTGATAGGCTTGCCAAAAGAGCTGCCAAGCGAGCTATCTGTTCACCTGGACCGTTAATCGCTCTGTCCATATCCACTCAAATTGAGTTTATTAAAGATTTCACCCACAGGAAATTCACAGACTGGTGGGATAGGACAAAGGGCTGCTATCTGTCTAAAGAACTGTTGTATTATCCATCAGCAAAGACAGCCTTGTCTTTCGTAAGACTCGGTAGAAGCGCCCTACGTATTTTAACGGGACTCATCACGGGTCACTGTAAGGTAAACAAGCATCTCTACAACCTTAAGCTTGCTACTAGTCCCCTCCGTCGCTTTTGTCAGGAGAGCGAGGAGACTGTTCGACACATCTTGTGTGAATGCCCCACTCTACAAGACCTCAGAATGGGAGACTTTGGAGAGGAATGGCCGAGCACAGATTGCATCAGGAACACACCTCTGAGCTGTATCCTAGCCTTCGGAAATTCCTTAGGCTGGTTGATGTAGCCGGAGAGAGTGTAGGAGAATGTACAAAGGGCCCGTTGGGGCCTAGATGCTGTATGCTTTTGCGTACCCTCCGCTTTCCTACATACACAAATCCAATAGAAGCTATAGCCAGGAAAACTAGAGATATCATTAATAAATGTAAAAACACATTTATAGAACATACTCCAACTCCACCAATACATATTTTAATAGTAGCTTCTCCGTATATATGAACCCTAATATTTCTAAATTTTATTCCCTCCCTAAGCTAGATAAACGTAACATTCCGATTCACCCAATTACAACCTTTAATAATTTCTCTATCACCAAGCTTGCAAATTTGGTGTTGAGAATTCCTCAAATGGTCAATTATAAAACCTAATTTTCCATAAACAATACCAAACAATTTAGCGATATGACACAGAACATAAATCTAAAAAAAGATAATTCGCGTTTCGTTTGATATAGTTAATCTATACTCCAATGTCCCCATAAAGCCCACGCTTGAACTTGTTAAAAAACTTTAAAAAAAAATTTTGTCGAACCCACAATGGTTCAGCGTCTCAGTACCATACTTGAACATATTGTGCCCCAGAATTATTGCTCTTTTGATAATGAAATATACAGTTTAGCCGATGGCCTACCTATAGAAATACCACTGTCGGAGATTCTTTCGGATTTTTTCCTGGACTACATTGAGGGCAATTTTATTATCAACATGAAAACCCTTTCAATAAATCTTTAATAAAGTGGTTACAATATAGATTAAATTAAAAAAAAAAAATAATACTTGTTCTGGTTTTTTTAACCATATATACAACCTCTTAAAATTATGCACAACACAAAATTTTTGTCAATTTGATCATAAACTACACAAATACAATGAAGGTTTACCAATGGGATCACCCTTAAGTAGCCTCCTTGCTGATATTTTCTTGAATCATTTGGAACGAAATAAAATAATGAATAGACAAAGTAATTATAACGAAAACAGTTTACTCTGGAGACGCTATATCGATGACATTTTTATCATATGGGAGGAAAACGATACTAAAGGAATTCAAGATTTACGAAAGCTAATCAAGAATATACACAATAATATAAGATTTACCTTAAAATTAGAACAGCTTGAATTTCCTAGACATTATTTTCATTAAAAATAATAATTCAATAGATTTCAACATTTATCGCAAACCCACACAAACAGATAGTACTACTCCTTTTGACTCATACCATCACCATTCTCACAAAGCAGCAGCTTTTAGATCTTATATTCAAAGATGTTTCAAAACACCACTACGAACAACTCATAAACAAAAAGAGATAGAAATAATTAAAACAATAGCTCATAATAATAACTTTCCAATAAATTATATAAACAAAATCTTCTTCAAACAAATCTCTTTCAAACAAAGAATCGATCTATCAATCAAAGAGTAAGAGAACATAAACAAAATCCTAATTCAAATTTCGGCTAAATAATAATTACACTTTTGATGAACAAAAACATGTTTCTCTACTACACAAAGAAAACAAAGGATGAATTTACTAGAAACTTATGAAATTGATTAATTTAAATACAAGAACCAACATAAGAATTGCCTGAATGATCAAATTCAAATGAATAAAGCCCCATTATACAAATTCCTAAAAAAGCCATTTGATCCACTTCAATTCAAATTTTAAATTTAGAGTAAAACCAGACTTAGATATTTACCTACGTCAAAAAGAAATACTTTTCATCTCTTTTGTAACTTCATACCACTAATACCAGTCCAACCAAGACTTATAATACAGACTTTTGCATATTTTAATATAAGAATATTTATAAGTACGAAGGCTTTCACGACCGGTGATAACTGAACTAAAATTAGAACTAACACTAGCACTAACACTAACAATTACTAGAACTATCACCAGAACTATCACTAGAACCATCGCTAGAACTATCATTAGGACTAACTACACTAGAAATCAACTAACACTAGATCTAAAACTAGAAACTTTCGGGTTTTGCGGTGCGTTTTTTGAAAAAATATCTAGCTAACACTAGATATTTTCCTAGTGATAGTTCTAGTGTTAGTGCTAGTGTTAGTTCTAATTTTAGTTCAATTAACACCGGTCGTGAAAGCCTTCGTATTTATATCTTTAACCTTTATGGGGAGGATATCAACAAACAAATCAAGGACTTCGATAACTCACGGATTAGACAACGCAAGCTGTTAAGCAGTTATTTTTTTTACGAAGATGCAGAGAGAAGAAAGTTACGCCAACGTTCTTGAACAGGCGTTACTACAACAACAACAACCGTCTACCAGTAGAAATAATCGTCATCAACAGATCGAGTATCCCATTTACGAAGGAAGAGACCATGGTATTGGCCAAAGGACTAAATTACGCAATCGCCCCAAAGAAAGTCCCGAAGGAAGAAATTATCTGCGAAGTAAAAGCAGCAGTTCGAGGGATGCCCGCACTGAAAGCCGAAGAGATCCGACAAGTAGTTGCCAGGGTATTGAAATCAGCAAAACCACCGAAATCTTACTTAACAGTTAGTGAGAAGAAGGCGGTCCGGTCTATTAAAGAAAAGTCATAAATCGTCGTGTTGCCAGCAGACAAGGGGAATGCCACCGTTGTGATGGACAAGGAAGAATATAACGCCAATATGATGGACCTATCGGACCCGGCCACATACAGGAAGATCAAGAAGGACCCTACAGACAAGATCGTAAGAAATTTGAAGAGCATTGTAAAATCCACACGTATTCCACTAGAACATCAGAAAGGTTTGTTTGTACAGGCTCCGGTACCACCAAGAATTTATGGACTACCGAAGATCCATAAACCAGACGTCTCCCTTCGTCCTATCGTCAGTGCCATCAATTCCCCAACGTATCTACTAGCCAAACATCTCGCGAAAATTTTCTCTCCCTTTATAGGCACCACAGAATCATATGTTAGGGACTCGACACATTTCGTGGAATCGATGAAAAATGTAAAGTTTGCTAGGGTACCAATTAAGGATGCGGTAGAGGGTCTTCGCCAAAAACTCATTCCAGAGGGATTGCCAGAATATGTGATAGATTTAGTGGAATATTGTTTATCATCGACGTACTTTAGTTGGAAAGGAGAATTTTACGAACAGTTTGAGGGGGCAGCCATGGAATCTCCTTTGTCGCCGGTGATAACAAACTTTTACATGGAATTATTCGAAGAAAATGCTCTGAAGAAGAGCCAATGGAAACTGAAGCTATGACTCCAATATGTGGACGACACGTTTGTTGTATGGAAACATGGTAGAGAACTCCTCTTTGAATTTCTAGGTCATCTAAACGCTCAACATCCCATGATCAAATTTACCATGGAAACGAAGTCCGCTAAGCAGTTGCCCTTCTTAGATGTATTGGTCACTAGAGCAACAAATGGTGGCATGGAACTGGAGGTGTATCGAAAGAAAACCCACAGTAATAGGTATTTAGAGGCAACATCACACCATCATCCCCAACAGATGAGGTCCGTCATTCGCACTCTGTTCCAGAGAGCAGCAAGAATATGTAAAGGAGACAACCTAAAGAAGGAGGAACGGTTTCTACGGAACGTACTACAGAAAAATGGATATAGTTTAAAGGACATCAACCGAGCCATCAAGCAGCGGAATCAGGGAGAAGAAGCTCCAGCAAGTACAGAACCAGCTGGATTCATATGTCTTCCTTACGTTTCCGGTGTAACGGAACGAATTGCAAGACACCTAAAGAAAAACGACATCGTTGTGCGATACAGAACAGTCACCAAAATTCGGAATACACTCCCAATAGCCAAGGACAGGCTACCTCTTTTAAAAGGAGCGGGTGTCTATCGGCTATCATGCAGTTGTAGGAAGTTTTACGTTGGCTAAACCGGACGAAACATCGAATGCCGTATCAAGGAACACGAAGGGGATGTGAGGCTGAGGAAGATTCAACAGTCGGCGGTTGCGGAATATTGCCACTCAGAAGGTTACCGAATAAACTTCGACAAAACAAAGGTTCTGGCTAGGACTAATAAATAGCATCAACGGCTGACAAGAGAAGCCATAGAAATCCACCGACATAAAAACAACGTCAACAGAGAAGATGGCTGGGAACTCAACAGAACATGGAAGATGGTGGTAAAGACGAATACGACTCCCAAACCGGACGCGACGCAGTAATTAGTTAGTAATTAATTTGTAATTAATATAAAATTAATTATTAATTAGCTTTTCGACCTATATATTGTTTTGCAATTTCCGATTTTGTCACGTCGAACCAGTTTCTGAGGAAAGTTGCAACATGGGATCCGATACGTCAAACATTTTTTCAAAAAACGCACGGCAAAACCCGAAAGTTTCTAGTTTTAACTCTAGTGTTAGTCTTAGTGATAGTTCTAGTGTTAGTGCTAGTGTTAGTTCTAAATTTAGTTCAGATAAGAATAGTTAGTTTGTAACATGATTTTAATTTTAATGTGTTCGTTTGTTATAATTAAATGAAAGTGAGTTACTAAAATCTAATTATTACTAAGTACTTGTATTTTAATTTAAAGTTATATTTATCATGTTAATTGTACTTCTTATTACAGTGTCTCTGATGATGGCGGAAGCCGAAACCGGTTACAGTAAATTATAAAAAAATACCAGAAATAGTATTATTTATTTGTTTTGAATTTAATCTATATAAAACAACTAGTCGACATGGACCAAACTCCTTTATCTGGTTACAATATGTTGACGACATTTTCGTAATATGGGAGGGAGACATTGATTCCTTTCAATCTTTTCACGATTTTGTTAATGAAATATACGACAAAATAAAATTCACCATTGAAATTGAGGAAAACAATAACCTCAACTTCCTTGACCTTTTTCTTAACACATCTTCAGATAATATTTCATATAGCATATATAGGAAACGCACTTTGGATCCTACAACTATCCCTTTTGACCTAACCATCATTTTTCCCATAAAATAGCAAAGTTTCGATATTTAACAAACAGTTAAGTTTCCAATCCCCTCTTTCCTAAAATGATTTAACTGCTAAATTTAACTACATTAATAAGCTGGTCAATTTTTGAATGTTTTGAACGGCATTGTCCCGTTTATCTGTTACACTAAAACTAGATGGCTTGCATTAATGATGATGACCTGCACTTATTACTAGTATTTAAAATGTTAGCGTCCCCGAATACACTGAAGTTGTTTTTTTTTGGCAATCCTAGCAGCCGTAGCAATTGGTTTTCACCAAGCCGTGTTAAATACTGAAGGACAAAATATATCAGCAATGGACGCGAGCAAACCGCTTAAAATATAACTTGTCGTTAGAAAAAATTAAAATTTTGTCCTACACGTTACACGAAATTTAGTAGCAAAGCTTTATGAGTCTGCTACTATTGATCAAAATCATAGCTGGGCTAACTACTTGAAGAATTATTTTTAGATTATGGTAGTTTAATTATTAACTACCAAGCAATTAGTAGTTATATGTCTGGCTACTTTTTTAACTCCATTATAAAATAAAATTTTAAAGTCTAAAAACCCAACGTACTTACAACTGCAATAGCAAACATAATAGCAAATAAATGGCTCTTTAAAGGCAACTAGTTTCTAGTTAGTAGTTAAGAACTTTTGAACTGTTATACATAAATTATGCTCAAAAGTCAGATTATTTTGATACAAACATACAAAACTGAAACTTATGAGGTAGGTACTAATTTAAAATTAATTAAAAATTTAAAGTTGTTAAAAGTAAAAAATAAAATATATAATAAACAAATGGAACGTAAAATCTTGTAACTTTAGGCCATTTTTAATTTAAGTTAGATTTTCATTAAATAACCCAACAAACCAAAAACCAACAATTTCAAGTCTTGTGAAAGCATTTCACGTCTTCTAGGAGCATTTAACGTCTTTTGGAAGCAGTAACAAGCCAACTAGAAGCAGTTCAAATCTTCTGCATGCAATATCAAGTCTTCTAGAAGCATTTCAAGTCTTGTAGAAGCATTTCAAATCCTCTGAAAACAGTATCGAGTTTTCTAAAAGTATTTTAAGTCTTCTGGAAGCTTTTTAAGTCTTCATAAAGTAATATCAAGTTTTGTAGAACCATTTCAATTTCTCTAAAAGTATTTCAAGTGTTTAGGAGGTAGTTCAAATCTTTTGAAGCACTTCAAATCTTCAAGAAGTAAGCAATATCAAGTCTTCTAGAAGTAGTATGAAGTATTCTAGAAGCATTTCAAGTCTTGTAGAAGTATTTGAAGTCTTATAAAAGCATTATCCAGTTTTCTAAAAGCAATTCAGGTATTCTCTAAGCTTTTCAAGTCTTCTTGAAGTAGCATTAAGTTTCCTAGAATGATTTCAACTCTTCTAAAAGCATTTCCAATCTTCTAAATGCATTTCAAGTCTTTTGAGAGCATTTCAAGCCTTTTAGAAGCAGTTCAAGCCTTCTACAAGCAATACCAAGATTTCTAGCAGTAATAACAAATCTTCTGGAAGTAGTATCAAGTTTTCTCGAAGGATTTCAAGTCATTTAAATGTAATTTAAGACTTTTGGAAGCAATAACAAGCCATCTAGAAGCAGTTTAAATCTTCAGAGAGCAATATCAAGTTTTCTAGAAGCATTTCAAGTCCTATGAAAACAGTATCAAGTTTTCTAAAAGCAGTTTAAGTCTTCTGGAAGCTTTTCAAGTCTTCTTGAAGTATTACTAAGTCTTCTAGAAGCAATATTAAGTCTTCTGGATGTAGTATCAAGTTTTCTAGAAACATTTCAAATCTTCTAAAAGCATTTCAAGTCTACTGAGAGCATTTCAAGTTTTCTGAGAGCATTTCAAGTCTTTTGGAAGCAGTTTAAGTAGTAATAACAAGTCTATAATCATATAGGAGATAAATTGACTCGCCAATTGGTTTCTTTTACTTTGTTAGGATCATTCTCAGGATCACGCCGGATCATCGTAAAGTAATGTTTTTTTAATTATTTTACTGTTAACTACTGCACAGCTCTGATCAAAATAACATCAAAATTGTAGTAATTGAATCTACAAAAAGATTTATTAATTCAAAGGAGATTTTTAAAGCCAGAACAAGACACAGAATAGGCAATAAGAATGTTTCAAGAAAAATTCGTCGTGTAGAAATACTAACACATTGTCATGCACACCACCTAGGTTATTCCAATTTCACAATTATAATAAAATATCTCTCAGGAGATGAAACTCATCTTTATAAAAATAACACTTTACAAACAGATACGAAAGAAATCCGGATCTTTTTACAACAAGATTATGTGTCATATAAGGTCTGATAAGGGTTTTCAAAAGTATACGAACGAAAGTATCTTGTGTATATAAAACAAGATGTATATATAAAAAGAATTCAAATTTTTTTTGGGATTCGTGCTATAACAAAAAAATCGTGTAAAAAAATTTATTGGTGAACTGTGTTATTTCAAAATCGTGTTAAAAAAGACAGTGTAAAAAAGAGTTGGGTGTACGACCAAACCCAAATGTCTCAAGTTCTAGTGTTAGCTCTAGCGTTAGTGTTGGCTCTAGTTTTAGTTGTAATGCTATGGTACTGGTGGATCATGTTTTCGTTTAGTTAGACGAAAATTAAAACAAAAATATTCGAACACAAGAATATCTCACATAACCATACAAAATTTAAAACAAAAAATTTTAGACAAGGGTGAATTTAAGAGATTTAACAAACAAGAGGGATTTTTGAAAAAGAAAATTGGACAGAAAAATTTATTTGTAATAAATAAAGATTATTTTAAAGAACTTTGTAATATAATACACGAAACTAATCACCATATTGCTATTATAAAAACATGGTTAATGATAAGAGAAAAATTTTATTGTTTAAATGATTTCAAAATTGTTAAAAGAATTATCAATACTTGTCACAATTGTTAATTATCAAAAGAAAAAGTTTTCACTACGAACCGGATTTTAAAAACATAAATCCTTCAAGAATATTATAATATATTTTCGTAATTTATGATATTAGGGTTGTACTGATTAATCGGCGACTAATCGGAACAGCCGACTATTCGGCCACTTTTTAGGCTACGATTAGTCGGCGATTAAACATTAAAAGTACCGATTAGTCGACATTTATTATAATACTGTAAATAATATACCAACGAAAATGAAATAAAAACATTTGTATGTATTTATTACAAATTGCAAAATGATTGATTTTTGAATTTGGGTGTACTTTTAAAGTAGCCATACACGCAATTTCTTTCTCAGCTTTGCTCAGAAGTTCAAAATTTCCTTTATAAAAATAACACCTTACCACAAATACCTGTATTACGAAAGATAACCGAATACACAGCGTTAAATAATTATCGTGACCCACGTGAGCGCTGTAATTTTGGTTACTTATCTCAATGTTTAGTGGCAGAACAGATTAATAACAACTGATGTTCAACATTTATCAACAAGATGTTGATAGCTGATCGACGGAAAGTTATTGTTATGGTTTTGTAGTGCCTTTATTTTTCGAAACAGTTCTACGAAACAGAATTATCGTTCTCATATAATAATATAATTACAGTAGAACCTCGATAATCCGAAACCTAGTAATCCGAACTCTCTCAAAAAAAATAAAAATTTTAATGAAATTTTATATTTTTTTTACTTAAGACCATAATATGAAATATTTTTATTTGGAATAAAAAAACAATAACTATATATATTTGTTCAATAATTATGCTCTCTCTTGACGACTATCTTAAACACAAAATTAATAATTCGACTATTCGCCAACCAAATAGTAGAAGTAGTCATTGTAACAAAAATTAAGGGGATTACCCCAAGTGCGACATTAAATTCGGGTTATCAAAGTACCCAAACTGTTTCTTATTATATAGTTCCTGTTTATGCAGTTTGCGTGTTGAATTACTGAAACGCGACTTATTGTTAGTGTATTCACCTAATTTATATTATAATAATCAATATGACTGAAACCAGAAAACGAAAACATTCAACATTAACAATGGAAACAAAACTGGAAATTTTAAATAGACTGGAAAAGGGAGAATCTGGATCAAGTCTGGCCAAGATTTATGGTGTGGGAAAGGCAACAATTACCGATATTAAAAATAAACGACAATTTATACAAAATTATATTACAAAAGTGGATTCGGATGATGGACTAACAAATAGAAAAACCTTAGAAACTGCATAAAATACAAAATTGAATGACGCTGTCGGTATGGTTTACTCAGAAACGTAGTTTGGGCGAACCTCTTTCTGGTCTAATCCTATGTGAAAAGGTTCTACTATTAAATGAAAAGTTAAAAGGGTCCTCCGATTTTAAGGCAAGTTTTAAAACACGCCACGGAATTAGGGAGCTTCAAATTGAAGAAGAAATTTTATCTAGTGACAGTGTTGCATCAGAAGCATTTAAAATGAAATTGAATGAGATTGTAAGGACACAAAAAATTCAAGGGATGATATTTATAACGCAGATGAAACAGGCGTTAATTGGCGTGCGTTACCAAGCAAATCTCTCGCAACTCGTCGAGAAAAAAAATTCCTGGATATAAAGTAAGTAAAGACAGAATTACTGCCATGGTCTGTTCAAACGCAAGTGGCATGCATTCACTTCCCTTGCTGGTGATACGCAAAAGCAAGAATTCGCGTTGCTCCAAAAATGCCACATGTCTTTCTATCACTTATAAAGGACAAAAATGCTTGGATGGAATGCGAAATTCACTTGGAATGGTTTTCTAAGATTTTTATACCCGAGGTAAAAAAAATACAGAAGGAAAGAGGGCAAAGTTTCTTATTGCAATGCGTGACTCACCCTGGATCAGACCGTTTAAACACAATTGATGAGGATTTTAAGGTGATATTTTTTCCACCAAATGTGACCTTTCTTTTACAGCCTATGGACCAGGGAATCATAGCTAAATTAAAAAAATTATACCGAAAGCAATTATTGCGACGTTTGCTTATTAGCTTCCAGGACGAAGACATTGTGATCTCTTTTTCGAAACAGTTAACTTTAAAAGACTGTTGTTATATGTCGGCGGACTCGTGGACCAGTTTAACAACAGCTAATTTAAAAAATGACTGGAATAAACTGTGGGAAGAAACTGACGAAGAAAACGATAGTAAGAAGAATATAAAAAATTATTTATCGATCGTAAGTAATTTGATTAATATTACTTATGTGCTCTATCCAAACACGCAGTTGACCTAAACCATCAGTTTGATTTTGAAAATACAATAATTTTAGACAAAGAATCAAATTATCACAAGAGATTGTTTCTTGAAATGTATTATATAAACGCAGAAAATAATGTTGTTAATTTCAAAACAAACACAGAAAATCTTAGTAACATTTATTTTTATCTTTTTCAACTTATTCGATGATTCCAAAAATGTTTCCTAAAAAGTAGTTATACATATGATGTAACGGGTTGACAAGTATTGTTTATGTTTTCAGAACCAATTAAATTTTCATTAACTTTAATGATATCATTAAATAAGGAACACAACTTTGTACGTATTCTAATCCATTTTGATTATTGTATTTTATTGTTATTTACTTCATTTCAGTGTACTCTGAAGAAGACTGGAATAATATCGTCGAAATATTAGTATAAAATAAAGTCGTTCATTTTGTAATAGATCGTTTCCTGAATAATTATTTATTGAAAACGACAGTGTCCAAATGGATAATATAACAACAGACATTGTAACCACTTGTCAAAGAATACCCGGATTCGAAAAGTGCGACGAACAAAATGTGAATAAATGATAATTTACAAGGACTTCAAATTTATGAAGATGATGAAATTCTCAACGTGGTACTAGGCAACAACGATAATGCTAACGTCGAAGATAGCAGCGATGATGACGACGTTGATGATAATTTTACCATTTACGTTATGATAATTTATTTTTTTTACGTTATGATAATACGTTATGATAATTTTAGCATTTCACTCAATGGAAACTGTCATGAAATGGTTCGAAAAACAGCCCGAGTTTAATTCTGCACAATTGGTGTTACTAAAACGAATCCAAGATCTTGCTGCGAAAAAAAAGAGTTGCGACAACAGTTCAGAAGAAAATTTCTGATTATATATTTTCACTGAACCTGACATATGTATCTATAGGCCCTTAAAGATAAAAAACATAATTCATTTTGTTGTTCATATTGTTTATATTTACAATTATTGTTTTGAGTTCGCAAAATTATACTCTTTTAAGTTCTAATATGTACGTGTTTTATTTCTTTTATTCAATACGGCTATTTTTAGCTATTTAGTAGTAATATTTAAGTAGTAATTAATAACTTGAGTGAAAATTATGTTTTCGAGATTACAGCTTTTAAAACTGAAATTGTGAATGTGCCTTACTTTTTGTTGCTTTATACAGACCTCCTTTAGGTGATGTAGATGTGTTTTTGGCAAGTTATTTTTACTACTTGAACTTCTTTTTATGTATATATTATTATATTATAATGATAAAAAAACTATAGATTTTAAACATGTGTTAAATGAATTCGATGTATCATATTTGATCTCTGTTCCCACAAAAATAACAAATGAGACTAGTAAATGCATTGATAACATTTTAAGTAACATAAGTTCTAGTAAGCATACTACAAATATTTTTAACACCGGTTTTTCAGATCACAAAGCTCAAACAATGTGTTGGAATGTTAGCTCTATCAGCCAACAATATTATTATGTTGTCAAACGTGATTTTTGTGATGACAACATCAAAGGTTTTAATCAGTCCCTATCAATTGAGACTTTTCAAACTGTGTTGGAAACAAATGATGCTAATGATCAATACAAAAACTTTGCAAATATTTTTCTGAACTATTTTAATCATCATTTTCCTAGGAAAACGATTCGAAAGTCTACAAAAAAGAGTAGCCAAAGTATGGAATGCAGTGATGCAAGGAGATTGCAGAGATACCTTGTGTATGCTACAGGAGCTTACCCAGATTGATAAAAAATTTAAACCAGATTATCAACAAAAACGGAGAGAATACAACAAACTTCTAATACATTATAAAAACAAACATATGGAAGAGCAAGTTTTGAAAACTGCTAAGTCAAAATTTTTTTGAACCATATCAAGAACTCTATAAACCATAAACACAAAAACCTTTCACGTTTTGAACACCCTAACATAATGGCGGAATCTTTCAACAACTTCTTTGCCTCTATTGCAAGCAATCTTGTATCCAAAATAAATAATAATTCACTAGCTGATCTGGGTAATGTACCTATGCAAGGTCAATCAATCTTTATGGCGCCTGTAACAGAGAGTGAACTTTTTAATATTGTACACAGTTTTAAAAACAATCGAAGCTATGGTTATGATGAAATCCCGATAAAAATAATTAAAGAAAGTAGTTCATATATTTTGGCCCCTTTATGCTCTATTGTGAACAATTGCTTTGCACATGGAATATTTCCAAACTCACTGAAATGAGGGCTAAAGCTGGTAATACGCTGAATGTGCTTGGAAAGTGTTTTGATAGTAACAAGCTAATTATGAACGAAGATAAAAATGGTGTAGTATGCGACATTTACTTTGTAATTTAGAACCTTATTCGCTTGATGAATTTTATAGTAACGTTTACATTTTTTTTGCTTCTCCTTTTGACGCTAGTAGATTAGTAATGAGATGTGCACTTTTTTCTGTTATTTTTGATTATCTCTTTACTTTCTCAATAAAGAATATTATTATTATTATTATTATTTGATAATCCGAACAATTTGATAATCCGAACCACCATCGGTCCTAATTAGTTTGGATTATCGAGGTTCTACTGTACTATTAAATAACAGGAATTTTCGTCGCGTGCAATACCAATCCTTTGATTTTTGAGTACATAATTACAAAATTTAACACTCTGTACATCTTGACATCATACTTGTTACAACAAGATTGTGTAGCATATAAGCGCTTCCAAAAGTATTCAAACGAAAGTTTCCAAACACGTCCAATCTTCGGTCGGAATGATCAGCAATGGCCGATTAATCGGCCAAATTCATAGTCGGCCTTTCCTTAATATTTATACAAAATTATTTCCGAGAAAAACTTGCTATACAGAAACGACATTAATTGAATTAAATAAATTTTTCAGTTAATATGTTAAACCAAAAGTTATATTATCTGATAACGCGACCTATTTGAATAAGGAAAGATATCGACAAACTTATTACAGTATTCGACATCCACAGGGAAATCCATGCAAGAAAATTAAAAAAAAAAGTAATCAAGTATTTAAGAATATTATTGAATAAAAATCATCACATTTGGATTAAAAAAAACATAACAATAGGAACATTGACGAAACGTCAAAATAAATTTGTTTAATTATTATATAAATTCGAATTCTTTGAGTTTCTACTTTAAAAGGCTTTTATGAAAGTAAACCTATTCTTGAAGATTAAGTAAGAAAAATTTAAACTTTGCGTTTAGTGAAAATACACTGAATGACGTGAAGGTAACATCAACATTTCGATTATTTTAATTCATTTTGAATAATAAATTCAAATTATTGCTTTTTAATTTGAAACTTAAAAATTGTTGATGTTAATAAAAATTGTTGTAGTATATCATAAAAATATAGTTGTTATATAAAATAAAAAATTGACGTTTTTGAAACGACACTTAACCCTGCGTCTGTCGGGCGCGCTTTCTTAACACTTTCGATCGGGTGTGGTCTGTGGAGTCCAAAATAGAAAAAACTCTAAAGGACGAAAACGTGTCCTCCAGTACTAATTTCTCATAAATAAGTTTTATATGATGCTTGTACTATGTAATAGCCTAATACAGGGCCAATTCCAAACTCACGTTTTATGTTAATTTGATTTAAAGAAAATGCCTACAATTTATCACATATTTTTCAAAATTTGGAAACAACGCCTAAATTAAGGAAAAGAAAATCGATCTATAATAATATTTATTTAAAAATGTATAAAGTGTTATAAAAAAAATGTCTTAACTAAAGAATAATATTCTATGCACAAACTGGAGGGCTTCAAACTGTGGTCTCCATATTTCCCAAACAATCGTTGCAGCACGCTGGTATGTGCTCCATGCACAACCAACATTTACAAATTTTGCAAAAATAACGACTTTTTCGTCTTTTGCAATATTTACAGTTTCCTCTTTTCCCTGGTTGTGGCTCTTCTCAGGTACTCTTCAATACCTGACAGCCTCAACGCAGAAGTACGCACACTTTTGGTCAAGTGCTTATCAACGGCTCTTCTTTGCATGTTATTTTTCACTAACTCCATACCAAGATTTTTTTGAAACAGTCTGCGAGTTTTAGCAAATTCACCATCTAGTATGTTGCCTTTGTAGATAACAAAAGCGTTAATTGCTGCTCTATTGAGGAGGTTATAGAAAATTACCATTGGCCAACGATTTGTGTTTCTTGCAACATTGTATGATGTGATCATTCGATCAACAACATCTACTCCACTTTTTGTGCTATTATAGAAAGTAATTATTTCGGGCTTTTTCCGATCACCGGTAGCTTCATCGATATGATCGTCTCGGTGCATTGTTGAAACTACAAGCACATTCTTTCCTTTTTTGGATATATATGAAACTGCAGTCATATCATTACTAAATGCGAATAACGAAGAATATACTTTCCTTTTTTTAACTAAATTTCAAGAGGTAGTTCTCTTCTCTTGGCTCTAATTGTACCAACCACAGTAAGGCGGTACTCTCTTAGCAGTTTCTTTAAAATTGAGTATCCTGTGAACCAACGATCTATTGCAACATTTCTTCCTGATCCTAATAAATGTGAACACATTCTTTCAGTTGCTGCAGCGGTAGAGTTGTCAGTTTTATATGGACCATTGGGTTGAACACCAGTGTAAATTTCTATGTGTGAAGTGAAAAATGTTTTGGCATCAACAACGGCGAAGACTTTCAATCCGTATTTGTTTGGTTTACTTGGAATGTACATTCGGAAACTGCACCTACCCCTAAAGGCAAGCAGCATTTCATCTAATGTTACATACTCGCCCACAGAATAAGTTTTCTTACAATTGTCGTTGAACTTGTCAACAATAGTACGAACTGCTGCTAGTTTGTCCATTTCTTTTCTTTGACCTCTAGTTGTGGTATCGTCTAAGCGAATGTATTTCAATAAAAAGACGAACCTCCGTTTTGCCATTGTAGCAGGAAATATCTCATATCCCATACCGTCTGATGACCAATACTCTGCTAGATGTGTCCTTGATCCATGATGGAGCCCAGCAAAATAAAGCAAACCCATCAGCGCTTGGATTTCTACAGAGTCGGTAGGTCTACACTCAGTCTTAACTTGGTATTTAACAGAATTTTTATCGATAAATAAATAAGTGTTTCCAACTACAATATCAATGCAGTTTCCAAACATGTACATCCAGCATTGAATGGGAGATAATGCGTCACGTGCTTCACCGATGACCCCCGGCAGGTGAGACACTATGTTTTCGTTGCGAGTCTAATATTTCTAGGTGGGACAGCCTTTTTCCATTTAGTTCCATCTTTACCAAAAAAATATGAGCATCTATCACGAATCAAGGGTTGTTCATCTTCATCATCCTCGCCGTCATCCTGATGCATAGTATCTGCATCTTCATTTACGTTTTCCTGCTCGGTTTCTGTATCATGATCACTGATACTTACAAAATCTGGAACTATCGTCAGACTCTTCTATTTCACTGCCGGTGCTAACTTCTTCATACAGTTTCTGTAATCTTTCTCCCTCCTTTTCATAAGGAGCCATACCACAATGCTATCAAATAATAAATCATTTATTATTTTATCAAATCATATCAGAAAATTGTGTGATACTACTTACCTATTTGTAAGTATGCTATTTGTAGACTGCTAACTAGATATTTGATATTAGTTATAAATAATTTTTTATGCACTTTTCTATTCTCTATATTTGTAAAATAAATAACACATAACACAACGCCTCAAAATGGGGTTCAATAGTAAATTGGCGTGTCAACGATACGGTAACCGTATATATAGTAATTATTAAGGGAACTACTGAACTATATTGCGATCACTCCGAGGTATAGTTTTATAACTTGGTAGAGTTCCAACTAGAATACGATTCTTACAGATTACATCTGCGAATATTGTTACACATTTGATCGGGAAGGGTCTGTCAGGACAAAATATTATGTAGCGACTATTTGGAATTTTGAAAAACAGTTTTTTATAGCGAAAACAGTTGATATTCAGATACTTGGAAGGTACTGTGACCGTAGAAGTTTTGAGCAAAATAATTTAAAAAATATTTCACATAATCATTTTGTCGCGGACTCGTAGACCACACCCGACAGACGGAGGGTTAAGTTTGTGTAACAATAAGATTCTTTTTAGTCTCTTCTAATTTGGAAGTTAACTTACAATTTATTATTAATGGAGGATTTAGCATGCGGTTCAAAGTTATGTGTTATGAAACAGGTTCTTTGTGAAGGGGATGTACGGACAACTTCCCATGACATACCACTACGTCACATCACACGATATTTAATCATTTACATGTGATTGCAACGCAGTGGCCGGACCTGAGAAGAGATTAAGGAACCATCACCAAAACCATCATTACAAACACCTTAACCGACATGCAAGAAATAAAAATTAACCTATTTGCATCATTAACTCAAAAAGACAGAAACGTGCAAATAAGCTATAATAAAAAAAATTCATGCAAAATTAATTAATTAGTTTCCTTATTGTATTTTAGTTCACCATTAAAATAAAAAAAAATGGTGTCCAGTTACTTCAAACAGTTAACGCATTTTTTTGAAAACGACTTATGAATGGACGGGGAATTACATGTAGTTGGTTGAGTGACTACGGTAACAAAACATTCGCTCATTAACCGTACGAGAAACGTGCTAATACTTTTTTTACACGCTTCGCGTTCTTACACCGTGTGACAAATGGGTTATCCACGTCTAGAAACTTTTATCTCTCTCTTTCTGTTGGGAATTGCGGTTACAACATTACTCCACTTTCGTTCGACCCATTTCTTATTAGAAAATGTCGAACGATTCAAACTAAAGTGTTTTGTCCCAAAAAAAACATTAATTTCGTTTAATGGGTATGGATAAATTAATCACCTTCGATGAAATCGAGAGATCGCGAAAGTTATTTTGATTATATTCATAAAGTCGAATGAAGATTTTAATTATGGAAATCATTCTTTAATATCTCGATTATTTTATGAGAAAAATATTTTAGATTTCGTTAAGAAAATCGTCGGCTTTATGAAATTTATGTTAAGGTTGAAGTTAAAATGTTATTTAAATGTCGTTTAAAATCTTGGTTATGAATAGAATTGAAGAAATGTAAATTGATGGTATTACTCTTAACTGAATAACAATTTTGATGCTTCAAACGGCTTTTTAATATCTCAGTTAGTTTTAGAGGAAAATGTGATAAAGATGATATTAAAAAAATCATATTAACGAAATTTTTGATAGCGGTAGATTAAAAAATTTATACCTAGGATTCTTTAGGTTTTATCCTATACTTCAGGAATCAAACTATATGAGATGATGAAAAGAATTGATAATGGAGAAGAAAATGAGATTACCAGCGTGGCAAAAAAATTATAGGACATATATGACATATGATGTAATGAATTATGTAGAGGAAATTCTAAGGAACTGTGAAGGTACAGATAAATGTGAAAAGAAAGGTTATTAGTTAAATTCAATGGAAAGAGAAATCAATTCTCAAAAAAGAAACATACATGGAAAGAAATAGAAAAACCGAATGATACGGAAATTTTGAGAACAAAATGGGTATATTCTAAAAAACCATTGGAACCAAACGAAGAAGTCATTTGATTATGAAGAAATTTATGAACCGGTAGCAAGAATGTCATCTTGATTTGATGATTCTTGTGATAGGAAATTAATAGGAAACGACAGACAACATTATCAATAGAAAATCAATATGGATTTGTGTTTAAACAATTAGATATAAAAACAACGTTTTGAAATGGTGATTTAAAAGATAAAATATTTATATATATCCACCAAAAAATGTTACATTTAAAAAAAGGAAATGACCTAAAATTTTGAAATGGAAATGTTAGAACATAAAAATTAATTATTTATTGATAAAAATTGGATTGGTTTGGATTGGACAAATAATGAATACTGTTTATATATTAAAGACAATACTGAAGATATTGTATTTTTAATTTTATATGTTGACGACATAATTTTGGCTGGAAATAAAATGGAAAATGTTGAAAAGAACATTTTATACATTTATAAATGAACTGGCACTCCGATCTATTAGAAATATCAGAAATCGTTGTGTTACCAGCAGACAAGGGTAATGCCGCCGTTCTGATGGACAAAGAAGAATATGACACCAAAATGATGGACCTACTGCACCCGGCCACCTTCAGGAAGATCAAGAAGGACCCTGCAGACATGATCGTGAGAAAAATGAAGAACTTTGTAAAATCCACAGAAATTTCACCTAAATACTCGATAGGATGTTATATTGTTTGTGTAAGCGCCGGTACCAACAAGAATTTATGGACTACCGAAAATCTATAAACCAGACGTCCCCTTTAGACCTATCGTCAGTGCCATCAACTCGCCAACGTACCTACTGGCCAAACATCTCGCGAAAATTCTCTCTCCTTTTATAGGCAACACGGAATCATATATAAGGGACTCTACAAATATTGTGGAATCGGTAAAAATTTAAACTTATGATTTTTACTACGGTACCAATTAAGGATGCTCTAGAGTCTAGACCGTCTTCGCCACAAACTTATTCCTGAGGAATATGTGCCAGATCTAATGGGATATTGTTTATCGTCGACGTATTTTAGTTGCAAAGGAGAGTTTTACGAGCAGTTTGTTATAGCTAATTTTTACATGAAATTATTCGAAAAAGATGCTTTGAAGAAAAGCCAGTGGAAACCAAAGCTATGGCTCCGATATGTAGACAACACGTTTGTGACATGGCAACATGGTAGAAAACGCCTCTATACATTTTTAGATCATTTAAACGCTCAACATCCCATGATCAAATTTACCATGGAATCGAAGTCTGCAAAGCAGTTGCCCATCTTACTATGAACGACAAATGGTGACATGGAACTTGGGGTGTATCGGAATAAGACCCACACCAATAAGTACTTAGAGGCAACATCACACCATCATCCGCAACAGAAGAGGTCTGTGATCTGCACTTTGTTTCAGAGAGCAGCAAGATGATCTAAAGGAGATAACCTAAAGAAGGAGTAATGGACCTTTAGGAATTTTTTTCTTCCTCGGCAAGTTAGGAAGAAACCTAACTTGCCGAGATTATACATAATGGAATGACAAGTTTAATCCTATAAATAGATTTTTGATATCTCCGTTAGTTTTGGAGAAAAAGAAGTTAACACTGAAAAAATCACTATCTTAAGGAATATTTTATCAACGCTGGATTCATAAATTTATATCTAGGTTATGTATAAAATTGAAGAAAAATTAGTTTGAGCGATTATACATAATCAATGGCGGATTTGGATGCTGAAAATCATTTTTTGATATCTTGATTACTTTAGGAGAAAGTAGTCCTGAAAGTTGGTGAAAAATTACCGACCTTAAGAAAGTTGTATTCAAAACGATATATCTTGGTTAAGTATACAACCGAAGAATCCTAACTTGCTGAGATTATACGTAATGAAATGATAAGTTTAATCCTGCAGATAGTTATTTGATATCTCGATTAGTTCTGGAGAAAAAAGTACTTAAAGTTGATATTGAAAAAATCACCATCTTAAGGAACTTTTTGTCAATGGTGAGTCCAAAAATTTATGTCTAGCTTATGGGTAAAGTTGAAGAAACGTCACTTTGAGGGGTTATACATAATGGTTTGACAAAAACTATTCTTTGATTCCTCAATTAATTTAGGAGAGAAAAGTTCTGAAAGTTGACGAAAAAATACCTTAAAGCTTTTCAAAAGGTTGTTTTTAAAATAATATATCTTGGTTATGTGCAGAATTGAAGAAACCTGACTTGAAGAGAACTTACGTAATGGAATGACAAGTACAAATAAAATTGACATTAAAACATCATCATTTTTAGGAATCTTTTCTCAACGGTGCATACAAAAATTAATATCTAGATTATGGACAAAATTGAAGAAATCCCCCTTTGATGGGTTATACATAATCGATTGAAGATCTTAATGACGAAAACCATTCATTGATAACTCAATTAATTTAGGAAAGAACAGTTCTAAAAGTTGGCAAAAAATTATCGTCCTTGATCCTTAGCTTTCTTTAAGGTTGTGTTCAAAATGATTATGCATAATACAATGACAAGTTTAATATTGTAAAGAGTTTTTTAGTATCTCCATTAGTTTTGCAGAAACAAATACTTGAAGTTGACTTAGAAAAAATCACTATCTTAAGGCATGTTTTGTCAACGGTGGATTCACGAATTTATATCTAGGTTATGTATAAAATTGAATAGTAATAATAAAAATATCCTAAATTCAGTATAGTTGTTAGAGGGAATGTTATTTATACTTTATAGTATACGAAAGTATTCTTATATGAATAAAATAAAGTTTAGTTCCGAATTAGCAAATTTTCAACATAAAGAAGATATGGTCAAAACCTATTTATAGGATGCACACGACTTCATGCTACCATTTTTATGATGAGGAGGTATAACAAGATTGAAAGAAAACGTTTGGTTCCCAACAATTTTTTATAATTTGACAAAAAAAATTAATTTAATATATTAATTAGAACAGTGATTCCCAAACTGTGCGCTGCAACTCCTTAGGGCGTCGCGAAATATGGGTAATTACATTTAAAAAGGAAAGTTTTCCAATTTTTCAGGAAAGCTAACAATTTAAAAAGAAATCGGATTTATTAAGGACGCCGTGGAAAAAATCCGATTATTTAGGGAGTCACAAACCGAAAATGATTGGAATGATAAAAATGCACAACCAAGGAGTTTAGATTAATGATTTATGAGTCTTAAAGATTTTTCAATGTCTATTGAACACGATAAGTAAACATGACCTAACTTTGGCTATAAATGAAAAAAGTTACTAATTTTTGAAAATTTCTTCTTAAGGAGTTGAGGTCTTTTTTGGGTCAATGCTGATTTCTGAAGTGGTTTAGGTTATTCTTTTAGTTCCAGAAGAATTTTCAACAATTTAAAATTAAATAAGATAAGACAATTTAGAACTAATACTAGACCTACTACTGGAAAGATTCAGGAGTTTTCAGGTTTAGCCGTGCTTCTAAAGACGTACCAATCTTTTTAGTACTAGGTCTAGTGTTAGTTCTACTTTTAATTTGATACAAGTATAGAACAATTTACTAACGCTAGAGCTAATACTAGACCTAGAACGAAAAGCATTTAGGTTTGCCCGTACTTCTTTTAAGATGGAATCCAACCTAACTTACTTTCAGAATTAACACTAGACTTAATAGAATTAATTAATTATAGTAATGTTCGAATTTATTTCGAACATTACTATAACTTCTTTAAAGATGAAGTTGGAAGTATGAAATTTGTTATTGATATACCAAGTTACTATTAGAATAGAGATAAAAAAGTTATAATTGGTTGAATTAGTAAATGTTTAAGATAAACGAAAAACTACCTAGTTGGGGGTACGTTCTTTAAGAATTGAGTTGGAGATATTAAATTTCAACTGTTAGTACTAAAATTAATGTAGATTTGAATAAAATATGCCGATTTAGTATTGGAGTAATGATGCAGAAGATATTTGAAGGTTAAATTAGAAAATGTTGAAAATGACAAAAAAATTCCTTGGGGATAAAAAGAATTCGTATCTTCCATAAAAGTTAAATTGAAAGCATAAAATTATCGATGTTTGTACTAAAATTAATGCAGATTTTAATGAAATATGCCAAATTGTTGTAGGATAAAAAAATAATACCTTTGGAACAAAAATTATCAAAAAATTGTTCTTTGGGAATAAGAAGATTCACAACTTCTACAAAAATTAAATTGGAAGCATGAAATTTTCAATAATTGTACTAAAATTAATGCAAATTTCAATAAAATATAACAAATTTTTGTAAGGGTAAGAATGAAATTATGGCAGGTTGATTTAGAAAGTGTTCAAAATTTTTGAAAAATACTTCTTTGGGAATAAAAAGATTCACAACATCTACAAAAATTAAATTGCAAGCATGAAACTTTCAATTTTTGTACTAAAATTAATGGAGATTTTAATAAAATATACCAAATTTCTGTAAGAGTAAGAATAATGACGTTATGGCGGGTTGATTTAGAAAATATTCAAAATTATCGAAAAATAGTACTTTAGGAATAAAAAGATTCACAACATCTACAAAAATTAAATTGGAAGCATGACATTTTCAATTTTTGGATTAAAATTAATGGAGATTTTAATAAGATATACCAAATTTCTATAAGAGTAAGAATAATGAAGTTATGGCGGGTTGATTTAGATAGTGATCAAAATTATAGAAAAATATTTCTTTGGGAATAAAAAAATTCACAACATCTACAAAAATTGAATTGGAAGTATGAAATTTTCAATTTTTGTATTAAAATTAATGGGAATTTTAATAAAATATACCAAATTTCTATAAGAATGAAATATATTTAATAATGAAATTGTGGCGGGTTGATTTCGAAAATGTTCAAATTTATCGAAAAATACTTCATTGGGAATAGAAAGATTCACAACTTCTACAAAAATTAAATTGGAAGCATGAAGTTTTCAGTTTTTGCACTAAAATGGATACAAATTTCAAAAAAATATACTAAATTTCTGTAAGAATAAGAATAATGAAGTTATGGCGGGTTGATTTAGAAAGTGTTCAAAGTTATTGAAAAATAATAGTTTGGAGACAAGAAGATTCACAACTTCTACAAAAATTAAATTGGAAGCATGAAGTTTTCAACTTTTATACCAAAATGGATGCAGATTTCAATAAAATATACCAAATTTCTGTAAGAGTAAGAATAATGAAGTTATGGCGGGTTGATTTAGAAAGTGTTCAAAATTATCGAAAAATACTTCTTTGGGAATAAAAAAATTCACAACTTCTACAAGAATTAAATTGAAAGCATGAAATTTTCAATTTTTGTATTAAAATTAATGGAGATTGTAATAAAATATACCAAATTTCTATAATAGTAAGAATAATGAAGTTATGGCGGGTTGATTTCGAAAATGTTCAAAATTATCGAAAAATGCTTCTTTGGGAATAGAAAGATTCACAACTTCTACAAAAATTAAATTGGAAGCATAAAATTTAAAATTTTTGTATTAAAATTAATGGAAATTTTAATAAAATATACCAAATTTCTATATGATCTATATAATCAAGTTATGGCGGGTTGATTTAGAAAATGTTTAAAAATTATTAAAGAAACACTTTTTTGGGATAACAAAGAGCTAGGTTGTAGGTCTAGTATTAGTAATTCTTTTAGTTACAACAAACAAGCACTGAATAGCTACTAGAACTAACACCCAGCACTAGAAAGATTCAAGTATAGCTGTGCGTTTAAATTTGATATAGAAAATCGATGAAGTTTATGTTAAGCTTTTGTTCAAAATGTTGTATCCGGATTATGCAAAGAACACAAGATATGTAACTTACATTTAATTGAATAACAATTTGAATGTTTCAAACAGCTTTTTGTTATCTCAATTAGCTTTAGAGAAAAAAAAGTTGACTTAAAAAATCATTATTTTCAATAAACTTTTATTAGACGATAGATTCAAAAATTATATCTAAGTTTAAAAGATACTTTAAGGGATAATTTTCCGAATTGAAGAAGAAGAATCGATTTAATGAGTACAGATAAATCGATCACTTTCCGACGACAACGACAGACCGCGAAGGCTACCCTGGACCATATAAGCCGGGGAATAAATTTAAATTTATAAGACATACTATAAGCGGCTAATTGGTCGCTTTTGTTTTATCCATCGGGCGAAATCCTTGAAAACTGGAGGCCATAAAGCCGGCAACAATGTCGCACAAAGAACGCGTGTCTTCGAAATCCGATTTTATTGTCGCTAAAATAAATCCTATCATTTTTTATTTTTTAATTAAACCCCAAATTATTACATAATCAACGCAAATAATTAATTTTTACCCGTCCCAGAGGAAATTACTAGTTATTACTTCGCCCAATGTCAACATAATTACCTCTTCAATTTCAAAACGGAAGCAAACTTCATCAATAATTTAAATGAACCGAAATAAAAAACAAACTCGTAAATCTACCATAATAACATTTAGCCGATCATTACCGGACGGTTTAAATTTCACGTTTTAAAAGTGAACATTATCGATCATCGACCGTGATTGCCTAAGCATACACGCGCAGAAAATAATAGCGTCGTCACGATCTCTTCAAATTCCCCAAGGAATACGAACGCAAGAGAACATTGAATATTGGCCGAACGATATTTGACAATTATCTTCGACGTGTATGACCTGTAATAACATCGCGCGTGGGAAAATAATAAACGTTTAAAGAAATATTTTACGATTTACAAGAAGAGATTGCCACAATTATAATTTCGATTACGGCCTACAAACGCGGCCCGTTTCAGACGCATCAAGATTAAAGAGAATCAACGGATTGAATTAACGCGATTTTAGCCACGTTTCATCGATGAAGTAGGGTAGATTAAATAATTAAATTAACATTTTATCGGGAAAGTTTTTTTCTATTAAAATTAATATGGCGTGAAGTGGTTGCGCCAGAAATGCATGCGAGAAATCTGAACGATTTTGTGGGACAATCCGAAAGGCGGAACGAGTAATTAATGATCAAATAGATATAGAATGTCGGGTTAGATATGTAACTAACTGGAAAGTTAAACAATTACGTGATTAATTTCGGTTATCTATAACGAAACGTTTTTAGTTACTAGTTATCGTTTTTTGGCTCGAATTGCGGCGAATTTTTTCAAAGTGTTAAAGTTAAAACCACGTGTTTTGATAACGTCATTGAACAGGATTTAAATTCTTACCTTTCCCTGATGTCGTTTGGTTCCCCGTCCGATTGGTTATCTCCCCGTCCACTCTGCGCGTTGTCACCGTTGTCGTCGTTTGCAAAGACTTCCTGGTTTCTTCTCTCCGAATGGCAAACAAACCTCCAAGAACAAACGCGCCGCTCTCGGCCAAACCGAACACGAGTTTCTCGCACGTTTTCCACCGATTCGCGACGAATTGACCGCTCTCGCTCTCGAACCACCTAGCAGCGGTCGAGGTCGTAATCTAAACTCTAAACGGCGAAGAAGAAACGACCAAGTCGCAACCAACTCTTCGACGTAGGTAGGAGACCTTCCGATGAAGAAGAGGTCGATCGGCAAAGTGCGCCGCCGAAGAACGCGTCTCTACGACGTCGACGTCGACACCGTGAACGATTTTGCTGACCGTACAAGAAACGATGCTTGTGCAAATTGTGCTGACTTGGGTGAAGAATCAGGACAGGACTTGCTGGTTTTATGATAACACATTATTATTGAGTGCTGAACTTTACAAAAATTCATTTTTATTTTATGTATAACAATTACATTGTTTTTAATCCAATATTAAACAAATATTATTTGTTTATTCCATTCCCTTAAACCGCACGACGCCTAATCTCAAACAAAACAAATCTTTGATAACGATGTATTCAAAACTTGATATCTTTATTTTGAATAGATTCGAAGAAACACAACATGATGATACGCTTTTGAATGACAAATTAGATCATACAAAGATTATTTTAATACTTTATCATAAATATATATATATATATAATTATTAATTTGTTTAATACATTAAAACAACATTTCGGGAATCCTCCCATCATCAGGTGTATAAATATCATATTTTTTTTGTCAATTCTAATAACATCTTTTAAATTTTATTTAAAACATTTCTTTCGATTACACATTTTGTCACGTTCTTTTAATCTTTTACAATTTATTATTTTTATTGTAAAAGATTTTGGAATTGACGAAAAAATTATACTAGAAATCATCTTATATACGATTTCGAATTTTTGAGAATTTTGAAAAAATTTTAGATTTGCCACAGAAAATTGGGGTCTTTATGAAATTTATCTTATGTTTAGGTTCAAAATGTTGTATCTGGGTTATGAATAGAATCAATGAAATGTAAATCAGTGACATTGCACTTAATTAAATAATTATTAATTAAATTAAATTTAAAATTATTTTAAATTGTTATTTAATTAATTAAATAACAATTTTAATGATTCAAATTGCTTTTTGATATCTCGATTAGTTTTGGAGAAAACCATTCTTAAAGTTGACTCGAAAATTTGATTAGATTCGTTTTCTGAATATATATGATTTTCAAAATTATTAAAATACAACTAATTGGTCCTTTAAAAACTCGAAAAGTTTCATTTCTTAAATCTGACCACACTTTCTAGAAACATCAAATGAAGAGAACGATTTTTAATAATTAATATAAATCTAATCGATTAATTTGGAATCTTCAAATTTGGTACAACACAACCTGAATTGGTCATTTATAACGTCGAAAAGTTTCGCTTCTTAAATCTTAACTGTTTGGAAGAAAAAGATTTTTTTCATTAACACACTTTCAAGAAAAATCTAATCGATTAATTTGGAGTCTTCAAATTTGGTACAACCCAACCTGAATTGGTCCATTTTAACGTCGAAAAGTTTCAAAAAGAAATGAAGTTTGGAAGAAATCGATTTCTTTCTTTGACCCTTCTTTTAAAAACGTGAAATTAAGAGGGCGATTTTTAATAATTAATATAAAACTAATTAATTAATTTGGAATCATCAAATTTGGTACAACCCAACTTGAATGGCTTCTTTATAACCTCGAAAAGATACGTTTCTTAAATCCTAACCGCTTGGAAAAAATCGATTATTTTCTTTAACCACACATTTAAGAAACATCAAATGAAGGGAGCGATTTTTAATAATTAATATAAATCTAGTCGATTAATTTGGAATCTTCAAATTTGGTACAACCCAACCTGAATTGGTCCTTTATACCCTTGAAAAGTTTCATTTCTTAAATCTTAACCGTTTGGAAGAAATCGATTTTTTTTTAATCAAACTTTTAAGAAATATCAAATAAAGAGGGGGATTTTTAATAATTAATATAAATCTAATCGATTAATTTGGAATCTTCAAATTTGGTAAAACCCAACCTGAATTGGTCCTTTATACCCTTGAAAAGTTTCATTTCTTAAATCTCAACCGTTTGGAAGAAATCGATTTTTTTTTGATCAAACTTTAAAAAACATCAAATGAAGAGAGCGATTTTTAATAATTAATATAAATCTAATCGCTTAATTTAGAATCTTCAAATTTGGTACAACCCAACCAGAATTGGTCCTTTATAACGTCGAAAAGTTTCGCTTCTTAAATCTTAACTGTTTGGAAGAAATCGATTTTTTTCTTTAACACACTTTCAAGAAATATCAAATGAAGAGGGCGATTTTTAATAATTAATATAAATCTAATCGATTAATTTGGAATCTTCAAATTTGGTACAACCCAACCTGAATTGGTCCATTTTAACGTCGAAAAGTTTCAAAAAGAAATGAAGTTTGGAAGAAATCGATTTTTTTCTTTGACCCTTCTTTTAAAAACGTGAAATTGAGAGGACGATTTTTAATAATTAATATAAAATTAATCAATTAATTTGAAATCATCAAATTTGGTACAACCCAACTTGAATGGCTCCTTTATAACCTCGAAAAGTTTCGTTTCTTAAATCCTAACCGTTTGGAAAAAATCGATTATTTTCTTTAACCACACATTCAAGAAATATCAAATGAAGAGAGCGATTTTTAATAATTAATATAAATCTAGACGATTAATTTGGAATCTTCAAATTTGGTACAACCCAGCCTGAATTGGTCCTTTATATCCTTGAAAAGTTTCATTTTTTAAATCTTAACCGTTTGGAAGAAATCGATTTTTTTCTTTGATCAAACTTTTAAGAAACATCAAATGAAGACGGTGATTTTTAATAATTAATATAAATCAAATCGATTAATTTGGAATCTTCAAATTTGGTACAACCCAACCTGAATTGGTCCTTTATATCCTTGAAAAGTTTCATTTCTTAAATCTCAACCGTTTGGAAGAAATCGATTTTTTTTTTATCAAACTTTAAAGAAACATCAAATGAAGAGAGCGATTTTTAATAATTAATATAAATCTAATCACTTAATTTAGAATCTTCAAATTTGGTACAACCCAACCTGAATTGGTCCTTTATAACGTCGAAAAGTTTCGCTTCTTAAATCTTAACTGTTTGGAAGAAATCGATTTTTTTCTTTAACACACTTTCAAGAAATATCAAATGAAGAGGGCGATTTTTAATAATTAATATAAATCTAATCGATTAATTTGGAATCTTCAAATTTGGTACAACCCAACCTGAATTGGTCCATTTTAACGTCGAAAAGTTTCAAAAAGAAATGAAGTTTGGAAGAAATCGATTTTTTCTTCGACCCTTCTTTTAAAAACGTGAAATTAAGAGGGCGATTTTTAATAATTAATATAAAACTAATCAATTAATTTAGAATCATCAAATTTGGTACAACCCAACTTGAATGGATCCTTTATAACCTCGAAAAACGTTTCGTTTCTTAAATCCTAACCGTTTGGAAAAAATCGATTATTTTCTTTAATCACACATTCAAGAAACATCAAATGAAGAGAGCGATTTTTAATAATTAATATAAATCTAGTCGATTAATTTGGAATCTTCAAATTTGGTACAACCCAACCTGAATTGGTCCTTTATATCATTGAAAGGTTTCATTTCTTAAATTCTAACCGTTTGGAAGAAATCGATTTTTTTCTTTGATCAAACTTTTAAGAAACATCAAACGGAGATGGCGATTTTTAATAATTAATATAAATCTAATCGATTAATTTGGAATCTTCAAATTTGGT
Organism: Onthophagus sagittarius; assembly: GCA_036711965.1. Lineage (NCBI taxonomy): Eukaryota > Metazoa > Arthropoda > Insecta > Coleoptera > Scarabaeidae > Onthophagus > Onthophagus sagittarius. The sequence goes on from JASERS010000005.1 coordinate 25,138,036, forward strand.
ACAACACAACCTGAATTGGTCCTTTATAACATCGAAAACTTTCGTATCTTAAATCGAAAGTTTTCTAACCGTTTGAAAGAAATCAATTTTTTCTTTGATCACACTTTTAAGAAAGGTCAAATGAAGAGGGCGATTTTTAACAATTAATATATAACAAATCCATTAATTTAGAATCTTCAAATTTAGTGAAAGATAACCTCAAATGTTCCTTTATAATCTCAAAAAGTTTCAATTCTTCATTTCGATTCGTTTTGAAGAAATCGATTTTTTTCTTTGAACACTTTTATAAAAACATCAACTGAAAACAGCGATTTTTAATAATTAAAATAAATCTAATCGATTAATTTGGCATCTTCAAATTTGGTACAACCCAACCTGAAAAAAGTTTCATTTATTAAATCTTAATAGTTTGGAAGAAATCGATTTTCTTCTTTGACCACACTTTTAAGATATTCCAAATAAAGAAGGCGATTTTTAACAATTAATATAAAGCTAATTGATAAATTTGGAATCTTCTTGATTCGTTTTGAAAAAATTGATTTTTTTTCTTTGATGACGGTTTTAAAAAACATCAAATGAAGAGGGCAATTTTTAATAATTAATACAAAACTAATCAATTAATATGGAAAAGTTTAAGTTTAGTTTCTAAATTCGGATTCGTTTTGAAGAAATCGATTTTTTTTAACATAACTTTAACCAAGAAACGTCAATTCTTGTCAACTTCTTCTATTCTTGAATAAGGTTATAAATTGATTCGAAGAAACTAGGGATTATACTTTAATGTATGACGAGTTTAATCCTACAAAGAATTTTGTAACTTCTCGATTAGTTTTGGAGGAAAGAATGCTTAAAGTTGACTTTAAAAAAATCTTCATCTACAAGTATTTTTTGTGAACGATTGATTCAAACATTTGTATCGATGTTATGCATAAATTTGAAGAATCGGTACTTTGAGGGATTATACAAAATTAAATGACAATTTTAATTCTGTAAACCATTCTTTGATATCTCTATTACTTTAGGAGATAAATGCGTTTAAAATTGACAATAAAATCACCATCTATCTTAACCGGTTTAAAGATTGGTTCGAAATGTTTCATCTTGGTTATGAATAGAATAGAAGAAACATAACTTGGTAGGATTATATTTTAATGTATGACAAGTTTAACTTTACAAACAGTTTTTTAACATCTCGATTAGTTTTAGAGAAAAAAATTCTTAAAGTTGACTTTAAAAAATCTTCGTCTACAAGTGTCTTATGTGAACGATTGATTCAGAAATTTGTATGGATGTTATGCATAAATTTGAAGAAACGGCACTTTAAGGGATTATACATAATTAAATGAAAATTTTAATTTTGAAAACCGTTCTTTGATATTCCTTTATGTTAGGAGAAGAACTTGGCGATAAAATCACCGTCTTCATAAAACGGTTGTTAAGGTTGGGTTCGAAATGTTACATCTTGGTTATGAATAGAATCAAAACAATGTAACCTGTTTTTTTAGATTGCAATTGGAAGCCCTTTAGAGTGCATCTCATCACCGTTAGCTATAATCACGATGTGGGACTCCAAGGCGTGAAATGGCGTTGTATACTGTATTTTATACATCTGATTTGTGATATACATATAAGTACAAAAGCATTCACGGTCGATGTTAGTTGAACTAACATTAGGTAGGTACTAGAACTAATACTAAAACTAGAAGATTTCGGGTTTCGTTATGCGTTTTTTTGACGTTTCGGATAGCATATTGCAACGTTCTACAGAAAATAGTGCGAAGAAGGTCTCGTGCGAAATGACTACTTCGAACCAAAAGCTTGCAAAACTCAAAAGCTTTTCTTTGTGGTGATAGCTCTAGTATTAGTTCTAAAATTGGTACTAGTGTTAGTTCCAGTTTTAGTTCAGTGTATATCACATACAGCGGACGTAAGGTGAAATTTTTTAGTAATGGGATACTACGAGAAAAGGCAGGCACATTTAGAGGCTTCTTTTTAGATGAAATCAATACGAACGATTTTGCAACGACTGAGCAAGAAAATGGAGATATTCAAATACTGAAACAAGTTCCACACAGTAAGGGCTAAGCAAGAGAATATATTTCCAGTAAACGCAAAAGTTAATTGCAAGTAATGAGGCAAGTGCACCCAGATATAAAAAAAGTAAACACCGTATAACAGTGAAGTGTTGCACCAACGCAACGGGCGCTCATAAACTGAACTGAATGTCATAGAGAAGTAAGAAATCCACGTGTTTTTGAAAATATAAATATAGACACTCTCCAAGTTCACTATTACAATCGAGAAACTGATTGGATAACTTCATAAGAAACTTATTCCTAATGTAATGTCATATTTGAAGAAGAAAAAGTTCTTCAAAAGGCTTTTCATCCAGACAATGCTAGGTCTCATTGTAATGAAACAATTCTACAGCCTGCCGATGGAAATTTCTTTATTATTTTCATTTCACCTAATGTTACATGAATTGCGCAACCAATGGATCAAAGTGTCAATATAACAATGAAACGCATTTACCGGAAAGAATTAATCGGAAATCGTTTACGACCAAATATGTTATTTTCACGTGGAAAATGCATAGAGTGGAGGAAATGATACCACTATCAAAAAAAACGTTTTACAATATAATGACACTCATTAGTGCAGAACGCCTATGTGTCCAAGAGAAACGATGATAATGAAATCGAAAAATGGAGTCCAGTATGACGGTAATAGGCCGGGTGATCAGCTTCCTAACAACGACGATATAATTGAAGAAGTTCTAAAAAAATGATAGTTTATAAATGGCAATATGCAAGGCCGTCAAATTTCGCACCCGTGGGCTAATATGTGCACCCTTATTCCGCAAAAAAAATTAAACATAAGGGGGGTTACATACATTTAGTGTCAAAAATTGCTGCCCCCTAAGGCCTGGCGCCCTATGGCTAAAGCCCAGTTAGCCCTGTGGTTAGGGTGGCCATGGCAATATGGTTTTAGTCAAGTGAGTAACGAACTGGGAAGCTGGAGAAGCTGCGAATATTCTACTAGACCACTTTGTTCAGCAAGAATCTTTGGATCTTCCTGATATTTTAAAACTAAGCAAAATACTCCAGATAATTAAAAGAATAGAAAACGTACCACTCAAAACAATATGATAGACTTTTTTGAAAGAATATCTGACATAGACTACATAAATACGTCCAAAGTTAGCTTAGTTAAGTTTTCTCACCCAGGTCTACGAGACCGCGGTTTGTAATTTTGTTTGATAACTTTCATACCTTCAGTTTGGTATGCAAGTCATTTCTTCATTTTCAAAAATAAAACCTACATGATCTCTTTCAAATTTTACCATTTTTTTCGTATTCTACTAAACTATCTTAATGCAATATTTTATTTTCTCGACCAAATATCCGTAAGTCCGGCCAGATCCTCGTTATTTGAATCATTTTACATCAACTTATGTTTTGAGTAAAATAACTTTTTATGATGCTTTTTAGAATATGGAAAAAGCTTCTCGTCAATTGTTATACACTGTTGATTTACAAATTTTTCTAAATTGGAATTTAGCATCACATATCAGAGCAAGAATGAGTTTGCGTAATCAAAACGGATAAAGCGTAGAATAGTCCAGAACCTATTGATTCCCGATTGATTCGAGCGATTGCAGAGCAGGTGTCTCTTCATTCTCTGTGCCTGTTTCTTCAAAAATCTCGTTTTCGGACTCTGCTTCTTGTTCGTCTTCAACTTCGATTGGCCTTTTCTCATACTCCACAATCTCCTTACAATCTGACATTTCCGTGTTTGACTTGATACCGGAAACACATTATTATCCAACACATTATTATTTATGTTCAAAAATCATACCTAAAATTTCTTTGAAATACACTGAGAAATGGTATATTGAAATAGTTCAATGAAATAGTTCGCCTTGCAAAATTGCTGATAACTCCTCCATTTTTTCTATGATTTTCACAATAATTTATAAATAAAATAATACGAGTTACAAGACAATGCACTTTTCGAGATCTATACTTGTATATTTCTCAAACTTCTCATATATGAGATATGAGAATGAACCATGTTACAAAATTCATTCGTTAGAATGGCCAAGAGAAATTACAGCAATCACGAGGAAACCTTGGTTTAGTAAAATTAATTTCAAATTGAAACAAAGCGTTAAACATCATTTGAAAGAAGAAAGTTCAACCTTCAATTTGATAGACAAGTCATTTCTTCGTTTTCAAAATTATTTTTTTTCGTGATTCAACTAAAACATCAAAGACACATCGTCCTTTAACGTAGCTTACGTGGAATTGATTTCAAATTGAAACAATGAGTTACATATTATTTGAAAGACGAATATTGAATCTTCAATCTAGTATGTAAGTTATTTCTTCAATTTCAAAAATAAGACAACAATTTGAAAGAATATCTTCCAAATTTTATAATTTTCTCGTGATTCTATTAAAAAGTCAAAGACACGTCATTTAACATTTCATAGGTGGAATTGATTTCAAATCGAAACAGACAGATATACATCATTTGAAAGATGAATGTTCAACCATCAATTTGATATGCAAATCATTTCTTTATTTTCAAAAATAAGACCGCCCTCGATCTTTCAAATTTGATCATTTTTCGTGATTCTACTAAAACGTCAAAGACACATCATTCTTTAACATTGCTTAGGTGGAATTTATTTCAATTTGAAACAATGAGTTATACATTATTTGAAAGAGGAAGATTCAGTCTTCAATTTGGTATGCAAGTCATTTCTTCATTTTGAAAAATAAGACATCCACGTTCTTTCAAATTTTATCATTTTTTTTGTACTCATCTAAAACGTTAAAATCACATCATCCTTTAATATTTGTTAAGTGAAATCGATTTCAAATAGAAAAAACGAATTGCAAATCATTTGAAAAAGAAAAGGTCAACCTTCAATTTGATATAAAAATCATTTCTTAATTTTTAAGAATAAGAGGTCGATAATCCTTCAAATTTTAACATCTTTTTCGTGATACTACTAAATGTGAAAAAAAACACATCATGTTTTAACATTGCTTGGGTGGAATCGATTTCAAATTCAAACAACGAGTTATACATCATTTGTTATACATCAACCTGATAAGATGATTGATTCTACTAAAACGTCAAAAACACATATGTTTTAATACTTCTTATGTAAAATCGATATGAAATTGAAACAACGAATTATGCATCATATGAAAAAGGAAGATTCAACCTTCAATTTGATGTGCAAGTCACTTCTTCATTTTCAAAAATGAATCTGTAACATAGGGGGTTCATCATAAGAAGAGACTTCAATGCAAAGCACACCCAGTGGGGATCAAGATTCATTACAACTAAGAGAAGAAAACTATACAAAGCAACCAAGCAATTAAATTGCGAAACTTTATCTACAGGCAAGCCAACGTATTAGCCTACTGATATAAACAAAATCCCTGCCCTAATTGACTTTTTTATAACAAGAAAAGGCATGAATTCTGATCATTCTTCAATTTTGCTGACGCTCAGTGATTCAATCATACGAAAACAAAAATCTCTTGGTATTGTTAACAGGCAATCAGACTGGGGAAGCTTCCAAATCTTCCTTGAAGACAAAATTATCCTCGCAGTTAAACTTAAATCCAAAGAACAGCTTGGTAAGGATGTACCCCTAAATGGAATGAAAGAAGAAAGGGCATCAACTATCCTAAGGAAATAAGAGCAAACTTAGACGTAAATGGTACCAAAGTAGAGCTGCTGACGATAAAACTGTACTGAATAACGCCACTCAACAGCTGTAAAGAGTTATTAAGAATTTCAAGAATAATGCTGGGCTAGAAATAATGAGCAAAAAGCAAGCAAATTTGCAGAATATCTAGCAAACTTAAATTTAATGCAGGAGAAGAGCAGTTACAACTGATAACACCAGATCGGGACACTGTGGAAATAACCTTCCTACTCCAAGGAAGATATCTAGTGTAATCAAAGAAAATATTGACTCGAAGAAAGCTCCTGGTTTTGAACCTAAATACAGGCGAAATTTTGAAACATTAGTTTAGACTCGGTTAGAAACTACTTTAGACTCGAGTATGTGTTTGCCCTGTGGAAAGTTACTGAGGTCACATTGATCCCTAAACCGAGGAGACCACCAAACGAAATTTTGTATAGATCAATATCACTATTGTCAGTGTTATCAAAATTATTTGAGAAGATTCTATTAAAAAGACTAAATCCTATAGTTGAGGAGAGAAATTTGAAACCACCACATCAGTTTGGATTTAGAGAGGGACATTCTACCATAGACCAGATACCTACATAAAATAACTGATATCATAGAAAACTCGATGAAGCAAAAGAAAGTCTATTCTTCTATTTTCTTAGATATTCCCCAGATATTTAATAAAGTTTGGCACGAGGGACTCAAACACAAAGTGAACAAACTCTTGTCCAAACAGTATGCACAACTGCTAAACTTATATATATATAAGAACGAGCCTTTAGAATAAAAGAAGAAGATGCTTACTCAGACTTAAAACAAATTAATGCAGGCATGCTACAAGGGAGTGGTCAATTTTATACCTGTTGTACACTAGTGACATCCCTAAATTAGAAAACGATACTATTGTTACTTTTGCTGACAACACGGCCATCCTAGCCATAGGCGACTATCACAAAGAAGCGGCAAATGAACTGCAGACATCAATTAATGGAATTAGTGACTGGACCAAAAAACAAAGAATTATCTTAAATAAGAGCAAATCTGCACATGCTAATTTTACAAACAAAAGAGAGCAATACGTACCAATTAGAGTAGACGAAGCAAAATATCTGGGATTAACTTTAGATGCTAAACTTCGTTGGAAGGCCCATGTCAAAAAGAAACGGGAAGAGCTCGGAATCAGACTCAAGAAAATGAATTGGGTCCCTATACATTTTTCCATTTTTTATCATTTTTATTTATTCATTATACCTCATTTGAAAGAGGAAGGTTCAATCTTTAATTTGGTATGCAAGTCAATACTTCATTTTCAAAAATAAAACATCCACATTCTCTCAAATTTTATCATTTCTTCGTGATTCTACTAAAACGTCAAAGACACATCATCCTTTAACATATCTTAAGTGGAATTGATTCCAAATTGAAACAATAAGTTATACATCATTTGAAAGAGGAAGGTTCAATCTTCAATTTGGTATGCAAGTCATTTCTTCATTTTCAAAAATATGACATCCACATTTTGCAAATTTTATCATTTTCCGTGATTCTACTGAAACGTCAAAGATATATCATCCTTTAACATTTCTTAGGTGGAAATGATTTCAAACTGAAACAATGAGTGAAATATCATTTAAAGAAGAAGATTCAATCTTCAATTTGGTATGCAAGTCATTTCTTCATTTTAAAAAATAAGACATCCACATTCTTTCTAACTTTATCATTTTTTTCGTGATTCGACTAAAACGTCAAATACACATCATCCTTTAACATTGCCTAGGTGGAATTGATTTCAAATTGAAACAATGAGTTATACATTATTTGAAAGAGGAAAATTCAATCTTCAATTTGGTATGCAAGTCATTTCTTCATTTTAAAAAATAAGACATCCACATTCTTTCTAACTTTATCATTTATTTCGTGATTCTACTAAAACGTCAAATACACATCATCCTTTAACATTGCCTAGGTGGAATTAATTTTAAACTGAAATAATGAGTTATACATTATTTGAAAGAGGAAAATTCAATCTTCAATTTGGTATGCAAGTCATTTCTTCATTTTCAAAAATAAGACATCCACATTCTTTCAAATTTTATATATATTTTTCGTGATTCTACTAAAACATCAAAGACATATCAACATTTAATATTTCTTAAGTGGAATTAATTCCAAACTGAAACAATGAGCTATATATCATTTAAAGAAGAAGATTCAATCTTCAATTTGGTATGCAAGTCATTTGTTCATTTTAAAAAATAAGACATCCACATTCTTTCTAACTTTATCATTTTTTTCGTGGTTCTACTAAAACGTCAAATACACATCATCCTTTTACGTACCTTACGTGGAATTGATTTCAAATTGAAACAATGAGTTACATATTATTTGAAAGACGAAGATTGAATCTTCAATCTGGTATGTTATTTCTTCTATTTCAAAAATAAGACAACAATTTGAAAGAATATCTTCCAAATTTTATAATTTTCTCGTGATTCTATTAAAAAGTCAAAGACACATCATTTAACATTTCATAGGTGGAATTGATTTCAAATCGAAACAGACAGATATACATCATTTGAAAGATGAATGTTCAACCATCAATTTGATATGCAAATCATTTCTTTATTTTCAAAAATAAGACCGCCCTCGATTTTTTAAAGTTTTATCATTTTTCGTGATTCTACTAAAACGTCAAAGACACATCATTCTTTAACATTGCTTAGGTGAAATTTGTTTCAATTTGAAACAATGAGTTATACATTATTTGAAAGAGGAAGATTCAGTCTTCAATTTGGTATGCAAGTCATTTCTTCATTTTCAAAAATAAGACATCCACATTCTTTCAAACTTTATCATTTTTTCGTGATTCTACTAAAATGTCAAAGACACATCATCCTTTAACATTGCTTAGGTGGAATTGATTTCAAATTGAAACAACGAGTTACACATCATTTGAAAGATGAAAGTTCAACCTTTAATTTGGTATGCAAATCATTTCTTTATTTTCAAAAATAAGACCGCCCCCGCTCTTTCAAATTTTAACATTTTTCATGATTCTACTAAAACGTCAAAGACACATCATTCTTTAACATTGCTTAGGTGGAATTTATTTCAAATTGAAACAATGGGCTACACATTATTTGAAAGAGGAAGATTCAATCTTCAATTTGGTATGCAAGTCATTTCTTTATTTTCAAAAATAAGACCGTCCTTGATCTTTCAAATTTTAACATTTTTGGTGATTCTACTAAAACGTCAAAGGTACATCATTCTTTAACATTGCTTAGGTGGAATTGATTTCAAATTGAAACAATAAGTTATACATTATTTGAAAGAGGAAGATTCAGTCTTCATTTTGGTGTGCAAGTCATTTCTTCGTTTTCAAAAATAAGACATCTACATTCTTTCAAATTTTATCATTTTTTTCGTGATTCTACTAAAATGTCAAGGACACTCCATCCCTTAACATTTCTCAAGTGGAATTAATTTCAAATTGAAGAATTGATATACAAGCCGGATTCGAAATTTTCATATTGTTTCTTTAGATCGCTGAAGAAGTGCAACTTTATATAATATTTTAATAATTTCCTGTTGAATACGGCGCTGATCGGAAATAATCCCATTGTGCAAAATAGCATCGATTGCATTTTTCGAGTCAGGCACGTTCCGAGGACAAAACGCGTGGTCACCGGACACCGGACGCGAAAGTTCAAGAAACCGTCCATCGAACCATCGCCGATTTACGCAACTTCTGCATAGTCGATGACGATGACATCAGCTATGGAAGTTTTTAAACCAATTTTGCCGACTTAAGATAATTAAAGTTGAATAAACTCACTTAAATTGGATATGGAAGGGGTGAAATAAAAAAAATTAATCTTATTTACATATTTATTCTCATTAGAATAGATACATAAGTTTCGAAACTTGCAAAAGAAAATTAAACGCAAAATAAAATCGTTATAAATTTTTATTTACTCGGAGGGGGACGATCCCTTTATGCACACAGTCTTTTATACATTTACTTCGACCAGACACAACGCCTACGAAAAAAACGAATTACGCCTACAAAAAAATAAAACAAACAAAAAAATAATAATAATAAAAAGGAAAAAACAAAGTTGTATATTATATATAAAATCGAAATAACTTAAATGGAAAAAATAATAAAATAAAATAAAAAATAAGGGGTTGATTACGATTTTTTAATGGGAAAATGGTTAAGGGACTATTATTTATTATAAACTGGTGTGAGGTAGAATTTGTTTCCAATTTGATTAAACTTAATTCGTAAAAACCTCTTTTTTCTGTTTTTGCTCCATAAAAAAATTAAAATATTAAAATAAGTGCATCGGATGAATTAAGTTAAATGATTAATTTAAAGAAAAAAAATCTTATTTGCTATATGTACATAAAAGTATCTAAATAAGGGATTAATTAATCAATAAAAAATAAATTTTTCCACTCATTCTTTATAACCAATACATTTTATTCATTAATTCTTTTATTAATCGAGACGATACCGATTAATTCCTTTTTAATCATCCCGTACATAAAATAAATATTAAAAATAATCAGCGTGAAAAGGAAATTTATTTAACGACATCGCCGAATGGAGAAAATTGGTGCGAAAAGAAAAACATTTTTTCGTCCTTCTTCATTTCTCCTCGTCATTTTTATCGATTCTATACAATCTCGATTTATTTTTTTTTCTTTTAAATACTCTAAAACTCTCTGACACTAACACTTATTAGTTAAAAAATTCAAACATGTCGAGGCTTAAAATTACGAAAAATTTAGTAATTTTTTGTAATTTTAGCGAATTAATTAAAACTATTCCTCTACGAATTTAATTGATAAAAAAAATTCTTTTTTTTTCTCGCTCAACTCTTTTCCCAACTTGTTCATTGCAATTTCCATGAAGAACTTAACTAAAAATTAACGTTAAATCCTAAAACCGTTTGATGAAAGTGGAAGAGCCAAAGAAAAACGAAGCGAATTTTAAATTGAATTGAACACATTTTATAATAATTTCGAACAGTCTTATTTATTTAAATTTTTTAATTTTACTCTCTTTTTCGTTTTCTTTTTCTTTTTCTTAGTGTAATGTAAAAGAATAGTTTGTATAAAAGTTATAATTCTTCATTAAAAATACAGTAGATACAAACTACTTGGTTAATTAATTAATTAATTAATTGCTAATAATTACTATATTACAGTTCTTTCTTTCTTTATTTTTTTTATTGGATTTGTTCAGCTATTTTTTGCCTTTTTAATCTTTACCGTTTAATATGTACATTTAAAAAATAAGTTATCATAGAAAACGAAATCACCAAGGTACGGTTTTGGCCAAAATTTGATTTAAACGCAAAAACGAGCGAAAATAATCGAATACTGATTATTATTAATTTGTTATTACGATTAATTATTTGTATTCATTTTATGTAAAAACTCAGTCAATTAAAATTAAATAATAAATTAGAAACGCATGATCTTCAGTCTATATTTATGCAATGAATAATTTTAGTTTTAATTTCTTCATCAAATGAGCAAAGTGCGTTAAAATGAGATGATTTAATGGTTTGATCTTGATTTTAATTATTATTTTTTTTAAGTACGAACACTGTGCGTATTGCTCAAGCATTGGAAATAAAAATTTGTACTTTATGGTTTTTTTTTTCAATGTTTCAATCGAATTTAAAACGTAGAGAGATCATCACAAAGAATTCCTTTTTTCTTTTTTGTTTGAACCGCTTGAACGTCTTTAACTTTATTTTAAACATAATTTAAGTTAGAATTACGCTAAATATCGGAAGATTTAAAGTATTATTTAAGGGTTATCAATTAAAAATACGATAAACTAAGTTGTTAGTAGAAAAATTTTAAGAAATTAATAAAATGGCACGGAAGCACAACAAAAAGTTTTTTTTTAATTATTATTAATTACAATTTAACGCATTTATGATTTAAAAGAGAACGAAAAATCCTTTAAATACATTTTCTTCTTTCTTTAAAATTAGAATGTGCTGAAAATGAAGTTGGTAATAAAAAGGAAAGTGCCTCTGAATTTTTAATATAAATATTAACTGTAGGGATGAAAATTTTTATAAAATGAACTCAAAATCGAATTAATTTAAAATTAACTTAAAATTAATTGAAAATATTTGTAATTTGTTGCTAATTTCACAATATTAAATAAAAATGATTTTTTTATTAATTATTATTATTAATAATTATTCATTGTAGGGATAAAAATTTTTATAAAATGAGCTCAAAATCGAATTAATTTAAAATTAACCTAAAATTAATTGAAAATATTTGTAGTTTGTTACTAATTTCACAATATTAAATAAAAATGATTTTTTTATTAATTATTATTATTAATAATTATTCATTGTAGGGATAAAAATTTTTATAAAATGAGCTCAAAATCGAATTAATTTAAAATTAACTTAAAATTAATTGAAAATATTTGTAGTTTGTTGCTAATTTCACAATATTAAATAAAAATGATTTTTTTTTTATTAATTATTATTATTAAAATTTTTGATCTTATTCGAGAAAATCGATAAATAGATCGTGTTTAAACATGTTTTAATTAATTTTTAATAAAGATTAATATTAAAAATTAAATTTGATGTTTTACTTTAACTTAAGTTGCCAACTTCTCCATTGACTTTGACATGTCATGTTTATACAAGTTTTAAATAATATAATTGATTAATTAATTTTAAATAATATAATTTTTAATAATAATTACTTAGCAAAAATTAAGAAAAAAAACTGTTTTCAAAAATTTTTTTTCAAATTGCGTTGGAAAGTGAAATGGGGAAGGAAGAGTGTTGGAAAAAAATGGGGAAGAAGAATAATGATAAAATCCTTTAAAATGAGTCTAAATTCGATGGGATTATCTAATTAAATAAAAAATAATAAATAAATAAGAAATTTTTAGAATTGTTGCTAACTTCACATTTCTAACTCCAAATAAATGTGTTTATTAATTATCATTATTAATTATTTTTAATGTTATTTGAGATAAATCAATCACGTTTAAGCTCGTTTTAAAGATTTTTTAATTAAATTTAAAAATTAAATGTAACGTTTATCTTTAAATTAAATCGCCAACTTCTCGATTATTTATAATTTGACATGTCATGTTTAACTCGTTTTAAATCATCTTATTTCCCATTTTTTTCAATAAAAAAGATGATGCAAGTGTTAATGAACAACAAATAGACCCGATTTTAAAACATACTCAAAAAAAATCAAGAATAAAAGTGTTTAAATCCAAAAATAACGAAGAGTTGATATTGTGACAAAAATTTAAAATAATAAAGAATTATAGAGAAGAATTTGGATCAATTCAAGGAAAAGAAGTTCTAAATATTAAAAATTAAGGTAATAAACGAAACATCTTAAATAGAAATAAAGTTTAAAAAACATTTTTAGATTTAAATTTGACATTTTAAACTTGAATTAAGTTGGCAACTTGGCGATTATTTTTAATTTGACATGTCATGTTAATAATCGTTTTAAACGACCTTATTTCCCAATTCTTTTCAAATAAAGAGGATGTAAATGTTAATTTAGAAGAAATAGAGACGATTTTAAAATATTCTCAGAAAAAATCATCAAGAAGATAGTTTGAATCAAAAATCTAAGATGATAAAGAATTGTAGAAGAATTTGGAAAAATTCAAAGAAAAGAAGTTGCAAATATCAAAAATTAAGGTAATAAACGTAATATCTTAAATAGAAATAAAGTTCAAACAACATTTTTAGATTTAAATTTGACATTTTAAACTTGAATTAAGTTGGCAACTTGGCGATTATTTTTAATTTGACATGTCATGTTAATAATCGTTTTAAACGACTTTATTTCCCAATTCTTTTCAAATAAAGAGGATGCAAATGTTAATTTAGACGAAATAGAGACGATTTTAAAATATTCTCAGAAAAAATCATCAAGAAGATAGTTTGAATCAAAAATCTAAGATGATAAAGAATTGTAGAAGAATTTGGAAAAATTCAAAGAAATAAGTTGCAAATATCAAAAATTAAGGTAATAAACAAAATATCTTAAATAGAAATAAAGTTTAAAAAACATTTTTAGATTTAAATTTGACATTTTAAACTTGAATTAAGTTGGCAACTTGGCGATTATTTTTAATTTGACAGGTCATGTTAATAATCGTTTTAAACGACTTTATTTCCCAATTCTTTTCAATTAAAGAGGATGTAAATGTTAATTTAGAAGAAATAGAGACGATTTTAAAATATTCTCAGAAAAAAATCATCAAGAAGATAGTTTGAATCAAAAATCTAAGATGATAAAGAATTGTAGAAGAATTTGGAAAAATTCAAAGAAATAAGTTGCAAATATCCAAAATTAAGGTAATAAACAAAATATCTTAAATAGAAATAAAGTTTAAAAAACATTTTTAGATTTAAATTTGACATTTTAAACTTGAATTAAGTTGGCAACTTGACGATTATTTTTAATTTGACATGTCATGTTAATAATCGTTTTAAACGACTTTATTTCCCAATTCTTTTCAAATAAAGAGGATGTAAATGTTAATTTAGAAGAAATAGAGACGCTTTTAAAATATTCGCAGAAAAACTCATCAAGAAGATAGTTTGAATCAAAAATCTAAGATGATAAAGAATTGTAGAAGAATTTGGAAAAATTCAAAGAAAAGAAGTTGCAAATATCAAAAATTAAGGTAATAAACGAAATATCTTAAATAGAAATAAAGTTTAAAAAACATTTTTAGATTTAAATTTGACATTTTAAACTTGAATTAAGTTGGCAACTTGGCGATTATTTTAAATTTGACATATCATGTTAATAATCGTTTTAAACGACTTTATTTCCCAATTCTTTTCAAATAAAGAGGATGTAAATGTTAATTTAGACGAAATAGAGACGATTTTAAAATATTCTCAGAAAAAATCATCAAGAAGATAGTTTGAATCAAAAATTTAAGATGATAAAGAATTGTAGAAGAATTTGGAAAAATTCAAAGAAATAAGTTGCAAATATCAAAAATTAAGGTAATAAACGAAATAACTTAAATAGAAATAAAGTTTAAACAACATTTTTAGATTTAAATTTGACATTTTAAACTTAAATTAAGTTGGCAACTTGTCGATTATTTTTAATTTGACACTTCATGTTAATAATCGTTTTAAACGACTTTATTTCCCAATTCTTTTCAAATAAAGAGGATGTAAATGTTAATTTAGACGAAATAGAGACGATTTTAAAATATTCTCAGAAAAAATCATCAAGAAGATAGCTTGAATCAAAAATCTAAGATGATAAAGAATTGTAGAAGAATTTGAAAAAATTCAAAGAAAAGAAGTTGCAAATATCAAAAATTAAGGTAATAAACGAAATATCTTAAATAGAAATAAAGTTTAAAAAACATTTTTAGATTTAAATTTGACATTTTAAACTTGAATTAAGTTGGCAACTTGGCGATTATTTTTAATTTAACATGTCATGTTAATAATCGTTTTAAACGACTTTATTTCCCAATTCTTTCCAAATAAATAGGATGTAAATGTTAATTTAGAAGAAATAGAGACGATTTTAAAATATTCTCAGAAAAAATCATCAAGAAGATAGTTTGAATCAAAAATCTAAGATGATAAAGAATTGTAGAAGAATTTGGAAAAATTTAAAGAAAGCAAGTTGCAAATATCAAAAATTAAGGTAATAAACGAAATATCTTAAATAAAAGTAAAGTTTAAAAAACATTTTTAGATTTAAATTTGACATTTTAAACATAAATTAAGTTGGCAACTTGGCGATTATTTTTAATTTGACATGTCATGTTAATAATCGTTTTAAACCACTTTATTTCCCAATTCTTTTCAAATAAAGAGGATGTAAATGTTAATTTAGACGAAACAGAGACGATTTTAAAACATACTCAGAAAAAATCATCAAGAAGATAGTTTGAATCAAAAATCTAAGATGATAAAGAATTGTAGAAGAATTTGGAAAAATTCAAAGAAATAAGTTGCAAATATCAAAAATTAAGGTAATAAACAAAATATCTTAAATAGAAATAAAGTTTAAAAAACATTTTTAGATTTAAATTTGACATTTTAAACTTGAATTAAGTTGGCAACTTGGCGATTATTTTTAATTTGACATGTCATGTTAATAATCGTTTTAAACCACTTTATTTCCCAATTCTTTTCAAATAAAGAGGATGCAAATGTTAATTTAGACGAAATAGAGACGATTTTAAAATATTCTCAGAAAAAATCATCAAGAAGATAGTTTGAATCAAAAATCTAAGATGATAAAGAATTGTAGAAGAATTTGGAAAAATTCAAAGAAATAAGTTGCAAATATCAAAAATTAAGGTAATAAACGAAATATCTTAAATAGAAGTAAAGTTTAAAAAACATTTTTAGATTTAAATTTGACATTTTAAACTTGAATTAAGTTGGCAACTTGACGATTATTTTTAATTTGACATGTCATGTTAATAATCGTTTTAAACGACCTTATTTCCCAATTCTTTTCAAATTAAGAGGGTGCAAATGTTAATTTAAACGAAATAGAGACGATTTTAAAACATACTCAGAAAAAATCATCAAAAAAATCGTTTAAATCCAAAATTCTGTTGAAAATAGCGAAGAGGGGTTGATTTAAACTGTATTTAAGTGTTTGAAGAAAATGAAGAGGAAAATCTTTGAGAATAATGATAAAATCCTTTAAAATGAGTCCAAATTCAATGGGAACATCTAAATAATTAATCGAAATATTAATATTTTTGATGTTGGTGCTAACGTTGCTTTGATAATGATACCTTAATTTCGCACATTTTAAGATTATAAACAATTTTAGAAGAATTAAAGGAAAAGGAGTGAAAAATATCTAAAAACTAAAGTAATAATAAACATAATATAATTTAACAACGTCATGTTTAACTCGTTTTAAATGATCTGGGAATATTTAAAAAATTAGTCGAAATATTAATATTTTTGATGTTGGTGTTAACACCGCCTTGTTAATGATTGCCTAATTTCGCATATTTAAAGATTATAAACAATTTTAGAAGAATTTGGAAGAATTAAAGGAAAAGAAGTGAAAAATTTCTAAAAACTAAGGCAATAAACACAACATAATTTAACAAGTCATGTTTAACTTGTTTTAAATGATCTTATTTCCCAATTTTTTCTAATAAACAGGATGTAAATCTTAATTAGGAATGAAACATACTCAGAAAAAAGTTTAATTCCCAATTCAGTTGCAAATAACGAAGAGGAGTTGGCATAAAGTGTGTTTAAGTGTTAGAAGAAAATGAGGAAGAATTCATTTAAAGGAAAAGAAGTCAAAAACGTAAAAAATTAAGGTAATAAACAAAATTACTTCAACACAAATAAAGTTTGAAGACGTTTTAAACTTAAATTAAATTGGCAACTTCTCAATTATTTATAATTTGACATAAAATTGTTTTAAACTATCTTATTTCCCAATTTCTTTCTAAACTAATCGGCAATAAAACCGGCCACTATGAATTAGAAATTCGATTTTGATGATTCTTTAATCCTGCGATAGAAATTTTCATTCAAATTTCAATTTGAGTAGATATTTTTTTCTCGTTATTTGTAACACCCTATGGGGTGCAACTGCTACAGCAGGGGGTGTTAACTGGAATCAAGCTGTAGCTCAATCTTTTCTGAACATCTTATTTTTTTATTCACTCTTATTATCTCTGTTATTATCAAAGATGTAATGTTTTAAAGGTGGCAACTGATGTCGGTACTGATATGACTATGATTGCGTGTAAATTGAATTGAGGATGACAAAAGTCAGCCCAACGTTGGGAATACCTCAAATAATAGTTGAAAATTCCTGCAACTGATATATACAGTGTGTCCCCGTAAGTTATAATTGAAAATAAATTTTGAATTCAAATTCCATGCATTGCAATTAAAGTTGGATGTCATAAAACGAAATATAACCAAGTTTTACGCCAAATAAAAAAGCACCAAAGTTAACGCAAGAAGTTTGATAATAGTTGTTGTTGGTCAAGTGCCCTTTTTGAGCAATATACAACAAAAGTTGATTAAGATTTTTATTAATTTAGCATATAAAGGAAAAAATAATTTTTTTCTTGATATTTTTTCTAATATTCCGTTTAACAATAAAACCGTTTTAAGAAAATTTGAGTAAAAATTTGGATTTTCAGTAGATAAAAAAACAATTATAAAAAAAGAGAGTTGTTAAAAAATTTTTAAAACGGACAATTTGGAAAATAAAAGGAAGGTCTTTTTCCTTCCTTAAAAGGCTTAAAAGCTATCTAAAAATGAACATACTGCGGGTCAATTGCAGGGGTCAATTGTTGAAAAAATTAAAAATATAACCACATTATCGAATTAGGTGATGAAGCAAAAAGTTTAGATTATTTCTTTGTGACTTGGGCACAAAAGTTTGAAAGACAAAACCTTTTTAATAAACATAATATTTTCGGACATAGTTTTAAACTCAACCTAAATTTGTAGCACTTCAAAAAATTAAGAATTTCCTTAATTACTTTTGAAAAATCCTAAAAATCGAGTTCTTAAAATATTTTGATGAAATTATTATGTTTTTTCGCGAATGAATATCTCAATTCGATTTTGACATAACAATTTTTAAAGTCAACCTAAATTTGTAGCATTACACGAAATTAAAAATTTCCTTAATTATATTTGAAAAATCGTAAGAATTAAATTCTTAACATATACTGATGAAGTTGTTGTGACTTATAAGAAAAGTACTTTCATACGATCAAAACCAAACTTGAATATCTCAATTTGTTTTTGGGATATTAAGTTTTAAACTCAACCGAAATTATTGTGATATATAAAAGAATGTGTACTTTTTTAAGAATGAAACAAAACTTGAAAATATCAATTCGATTTTCAGATATAATGTTTTAAACTTATCTTAAATTTGTAACAGTTCAAAAAATTAAAAATTTACTAAGGAAATTTTTGAAAAATCTTTAAAAAATATATTTTTTAAGATATCTCGATGAAATTATTATGATTTATAAAGGAAAATTGCGTCGTATATCTCCATTCGTTTTTGAGATAATCTTTGAAATCAATCGTTAAAGTGGATACATTTTTAATAATAAATAATGATAAAATTTTTTGAATATCTTTTTGAAAACTTTTGTCGTTTATAAAAAAGTATGTCGATTCGTTTCGGATATATTAAGTTTTGAACACAAGATGAGTATGTAGGATTTCATAAAATTAACAAGTTTCTTAGTCAATTTGAAATATCGTAGAAAATCGAAGAATTAAACTCATTTTAAATAGAAATTATAAAAAATTACGCCATAACTTTCTGAAACATCCTACATATTGAAAATCGCGGTCCAATAAATCAATTCGTGTAAAAAAAGATTTTTTTCATTTGAATTATATTCGTGGAAAAAAGAATTAAGTGTAATTGATATTATTATTTTTAGTAGTAAAAAATGTAACCAAACTATCGAATTAGGTGATGAACCTAAAAGTTTAGATTATTTGTTTGTGACTTGGGCACAAAATTTTTAAAGACAAAACCTTTTTAATAAACATAATATTTTCGGACATAGTTTTAAACTCAACCTAAATTTATAGCACTAAAAAAATAGGAATTTTCTTAATTACTTTTCAAAAATCCTAAAAAATCGAGTTCTTAAAATATTTTGATGAAATTATTGTTTTTTCGTGAATTTCTTTATTCGATTTTGGGATAACAATTTTTAAAATCAACCTAAATTTGTAGCATTTCACGAAATTAAAAATTTCCTTAATTATATTTGAAAAATAGTAAAAATTAAATTCTTAAGATATACTGATGAAGTTGTTGTGATTTATAAAGAAAAGTACTTTCATACGATCAAAACCAAACTTGATATCTCAATTTGTTTTTGAGATATTAAGTTTTAAGCTCAACTGAAATTATTGTGATATATAAAAGAATGTGTGTACTTTTTTAAGAACGAAACAAAACTTGAAAATATCAATTTGATTTTCAGATATAATGTTTTAAACTTATCTTAAATTTGTAACAATTCAAAAAATTAAAAATTTACTAAGGAAATTTTTGAAAAATCTTTAAAAAATATATTTTTTAAGATATCTCGATGAAATTATTATGATTTATAAAGGAAAATTGCGTTGTATATCTCCATTCATTTTTGAGATAATCTTTGAAATCAATCGTTAAAGTGAATACATTTTTAATAATAAATAATGATAAAATTTTTTGAATATCTTTTTGAAATCTTTTGTCGTTTATAAAAAAGTATGTCGATTCGTTTCGGATGTATTAAGTTTTGAACACAAGATGAGTATGTAGGATTTCATAAAATTAACAAGTTTCTTAGTAAATTTGAAATATCGTAGAAAATCGAAGAATTAAACTAATTTTAAATAGAAATTATAAAAAATTACGCCATAACTTTCTGAAACATCCTACATATTGAAAATCGCGGTCCAATAAATCAATTCGTGTAAAAAAAGATTTTTTTCATTTGAGTCAAATTCGTAGAAAAAAGAATTAAGTGTAATTGGTATTATTATACTTAGTAGTAAAAAATGTAACCAAACTATCGAATTAAGTGATGAACCTAAAAGTTTAGATTATTTGTTTGTGACTTGGGCACAAAATTTTTAAAGACAAAACCTTTTTAATAAACATAATATTTTCGGACATAGTTTTAAACTCAACCTAAATTTATAGCACTAAAAAAAATTAGGAATTTCCTTAATTACTTTTGAAAAATCCTAAAAAATCGAGTTCTTAAAATATTTTGATGAAATTATTGTTTTTTCGTGAATTTCTTAATTCGATTTTGAGATAACAATTTTTAAAGTCAACCTAAATTTGTAGCATTTCACGAAATTAAATATTTCCTTAATTATATTTGAAAAACCGTAAAAATGAAATTTTTAAGATATATCAATGAAGTTGTTGTGATTTATAAAGAAAGGTACTTTCGTACGATCAAAACCAAACTTGAATATCTCAATTTGTTTTTGAGATATTAAGTTTTGAACTCAACTTAAATTATTGTGAAAATATCGATTCGTTTTTCAGATATAATGTTTTAAACCCATCTTAAATTTGTAACAGTTTAAAAAATTAAAAATTTACTAAGGAAATTCTTAAAAAATCTTTAAAAAATCTAAATCCTAAGATATCTTGATAAAATTATTATGATTTATAAAGGAAAATTGCATTGCATATCGCCATTCATTTTTGAGATAATCTTTGAAATCAAACGTTAATGTAAATAAATTTCTTTGAAGTAATCGTAAAAGAACTAATACTTATAGAGGTCTTTTTGAAATCTTTCGTCATTTATAAAAGAGTATGTCAGCTCGTTTCGTAAATATTAAGTTTTGAAGACAACATGAGTATGTAGGTAGCATTTCATAAAATTAGCAAGTTTCTCAGTCAATTTGAAATATCGTAAAAATCGAAAAATGAAGCTGATTTTAAAAAGAAATTATAAAAAATTATGCCATAACTTTGTGAAACATCCTGCATATTGAAAATGGCGTTCCAAAAAATCAATTCGTTTAAAACGGGATTTTTTTCATTTGAATTAAATTCGTGGAAAAAAGAATTAAGTGTAATTTAAAAACAGCACCTTTTTAATAAACATAATATTTTCTGACAGCATTGTTCACCATGAAAACAGTGGTAACATCACAAAATTGTCAATTCTGGTCAAAGATTAAACCACACTATCGCATAGCTTAATAACGCTTAATTCCAATTTGAATTAATTATCTTTATGACGTAGAATTAGAAAAAAACGTAGATTTAAACGAAATGAATCATATGCACAACAAGGTGGTTATGAATCAAAGACCATCATGTTAACCCTCCGATAGGCGCGCATGTATCCAGCAGATACCTGCTTAAAATTGCTTGCCATCTGGGCCATTCTGTGTAAAAAACTGTGTTACTAAGACTAAAACTGTTGAAAAACTATTACCGTCATTTTTTTTTTTATTTTATGGGAATGTTTTTCGTCTTGAATTAAATATTTATTTAATAATTTTTTGCACTTTTATTAACAAGACGATAGTATTTAACACAATGTTTCAACCGGTTTCGGTTACGTTTAAACAATCTTCAGGAAATACATTTTAAAAAATTTGTTGATCTTATTGACATTTTATTTTATTTTTTTTGATTTTATCTTTAGTGTAAAAAAAAGTGTAAAAAATTATTAAATAAATATTACCGTCATTCAATAACAGAACTATTCTACATAATTCAGTGCAAAACTGGTTGAAAACCGTCTACCCGTTTTCGAAATAACTGCATCTTTTTAAACCGCGAAAATTTGGGAAACTATACAAAATATGAAAGAAAAAGTAAAACATACCTCACATTACAACATATTACACTATCATCTGTTGAAATGCCAAATTTTTTCGTCTTTTAGTTTGTGATAAAAAAAACTCAAAAATCGGGTGTCTCTTTGTGTTTAATTAGCCATAAATAAAGAACTGAGGAGCCAAAAATTTTCAAAGTCATATCAGTATAGCAAGAATGATCACTTATTATAACAAAGTTTACTGCACATTTTTTCATTGAGCGATTGCAGAGATATCGATCCCTAAACAGACGGCAAGCAATTTTAAGTGCGAATCTGCTGGATACATGCGCGCCTAAACATAATATTTTCGGACATAGCATTGTTCGCCACTAAAGAAGTGATAACATCACAAAATTGTCGATACTGGTCAAAGACTAATTCAGATTATCGCATAGCTTAATTCCAATTTGAATCAAGACTGATATTTGGAAATACTAGAAAATAGTTTATTTAATTATCTTCATTGCGTGGATCTAGAAAAACGAAGTAAATTATATGTACGACAAGGTATTACGAAGCACAAACCATCATTTTAATTAAAAATTATTTAAATATGTTAACTAGGAAAAAATGGATTGATGGATATGGTCCGTAATCATGGCCATTTGAAGTTATGTAAAACAAGAGGTGTACAGGCGGCCAAATTTCGATGGGTTTGTCTTGGAAATTATAAAAGATAGAAAGTTGTGGTTTTCGCGAACCTGAGCTACTTTTTTGTGAAACTTATAATGCCGCAAATCAAATTGTATTATCCCTCTTCGTATTTTATATACAGGGAGTTTTCCAAAATATACGATTTTCAGACACGTCTTGTATCTCGGCTATCGGAATACTTAGCAAAATAGTAAAAACAGGTTCTAATAGATTTTTTCACGTAGAATTCAATGGTGCACGTAGAAGTATTTTAGTCACAGTTTTTGAGTTATAAATACAACTTAGGTTTTCTTAAATGGAACCACCTATATTTTATATTTTTGTTGAATTAAATTCTTTTCAATTTTAATTATAAAGGTAAATATAAAGCATTATATATTTTTGAAAAGCTTGAAACAATTTTAATTCAATAAAAAAAAGAAATGGGTGGTTCCCTTTAAAAAAACCCAAGTTGTATTTATTACTCAAAAACCGTGATGACTAGAAAACTTCTACATGCACCATTGAATTCTACGCGAATAGATTTTTCTATTAGAACCCGTTTTTACGTTTTTGATAACTTTCCAGATAGCCAAAATACTCCCTGTTAGAGAAATTTCGTTGGATCACATTAAAAAAAAATATAAACAATGTCAGAAAAGGGCTGAATTAATTTTGTTAATCTTATAATTTAAAAATCTGCAATTTGGTTTTATATCCTAAATTAATAAAATTCGGCTATCGCTATAATTTAACATAAAAACATTTTATTTTAATCAATTTTTGTTGCACATTGCTCAGATAGACCACTTTCCCTTAAACAGTTATCAAGCTTTTGTGTTAACTTTGGTACTTTAAGGACATTTGATGTAAAACTTGGTGATATTTCGTTTGATGACCTCCAGACTTTACAAAAGATGGAACTTGAATTCAAGTATTATATCTTACAAGGACACAATTCGGAGACAATCCGTATAAATAGGAAACTTTTACTGCGCAGCAAGTTTCTGATAGAAGACGAGTGGCGTCAGCAGTTGATTACCGATTTATTGTACTAAACTCTCTGAAGAATCGTAAAACTCGTTCGTCTTCAAATTGTGTTACTTAAGTAAAAAAACCATTCGTGGAAGACTTGCTGAAAGTGATCAAACTGCAAGAAGAGTACCGATTTTGTCTCCATTCGCCTAATAGTCGAGATGCAGACGTCGTAATAAAAGGACCTGTACAATTTCGAAAATAGTACTTTTTCACGCATGGTCCCGTATTTTGACGAAAGTGCATTGAACATCCATCATTGATCAATGTTTATCGTAATATCCAAGATATTTTGCAAGATGTTGTCGTGTCCTGCGAATATCTTGATGAGGGGGTATTGAACGGATGGAGTGGCTAGCATGAAGAGCGGACCAAAACTCATCCATTCATCGATCTTCATATTCGCTCCCAACCATGCGATGATAGTAGACAAAACCACTACAATGAGTTTTCTTTATTGCTTGATCTTCTAATTCGAGTAAACGAGCAGGTTGAAGACGTGCTCATCGATATCTGGGAAGCAACGTCGGAAATTTGGCAGCCTTCTTCTTGACCATTTCTAGCAAGTTTTCAGCGAATGGTTCTCTCATTGACATCAGCAGCATGCACCATTTGAAGAAGACGCCAAGGTTCTACAGCTATCGTTCTATGATTACTTAAAATCAATGGTCATTACCTACTTTTGTCTTGTACATCTTGCTTTCACAGCCGATCTTTTTAAAATACTGCATATTTGTTAATAATAGAGATAATAAAGTAAATAAAGAAATAAAATGTACAGAAAAGATTCGGCTTCTGTTTGATTGATGCACCCCACACAGTGTTAGAAATTTCGAAAGAAGAAGTTTTTGGTATTTTTGCACCCCATGCATGCTTAAATTAAAATCTGAACAAAAATTTTTTAGCAGAATTATTATCAAAGAATCAACGTTTCGATCAAAAAAGAATCATCAAAATTTAGAAAAGTGACTGTCTTTTCTTTGCTTTCTCTGCTTTGAAGTTGTGGTTAATTTATAGTAACCGGTTTTTTTTTTGCCAGTCAGTGTATAAAACATTAAATCGTTCTCATTAGACTCGATTTTCAAAATTGAGTTAAAATCAATAACAAATTTACAACATAAGTGATTTAAAAGGGCATTTACTTAAAGCTTGATTAAGAAAATTAGCAAAAACTACACCAAATACGTTTGAAATGGCCTAAGATAAATCAAAGTTAAATAACATTGATTTGGAATATGAAGAAAATAACAAAATCAATTTCACCTAAACAATTTTTAAATTTAAATTTCAAATTATTTGTTTCTACGAAGAAATTAAGCCCAACATTGTGATGCAATTACATCCTAATAGACTTATTACCAATGAAATGATGAATCAAGTCTAAGAAATATTATTAAAGGATTTTTCACTTAGCTAATTAAAAGTAACCTAATATTATTGCGTTAAATTGTTTCAATCGTTTGAAATCATCAAAGGATTTATTAAAAAAAAATTATTAAACCGAACTATAAATTTACCTAACTATGTACTAAATCCATCTCTCGGCAGTTATTTTTGGCAGTGATCGTTTCCTCACATAAGAAAATTTTATAATATAGACAAAACGCTTATTTCTCTCGCTACATTCACCTACAAAATCCATAAACGAAAAATAATTAAACAATAATTATAGTAAATAAGAAAAAATGCGTATTACAATGACGACATTAACGTATGTATATATAAAAAAATCACATTTTTCTCCTTTTTTTTATGTTGAATTAAAAAAAGAAACATAAATCGACTTAATAATAATTACAAGTCGCTTAAAAAAGAAATAGTAAGAAAAATTCGAAAAATGCATTCTTTTTAAGCGACGTTTAGAACACACGGTGTTTTTGTCCTGTTTTAATGTTACAATTAATTCTTTACGAAGAAAAAAATCTTAAACGAAAATACGATTAACTTAAATTACTAATTTTTATTAATTGGCCTAGATTAATCGAGCCCATCAAACGATTTCTCCCATTCAAACAAAAAATTGATGCGAAATGAGAAAAATCGCTTTCATTAGCCCACCATGTACCTAAACAACCAGTTAAATTGTGGCAGTGTCAGTTTGCTGGTTATTTTCTCTCTGAAACCTTTTTTACCTTACTTATTCAGTATACTTACAACACGTCATGTACAATCTACTATACAAAGTGAAAGACTTCACGAGAAATGTACAAAAAGAAATCAATTCTATCTTCTTTTATGAATCAATTATCAATTCTTTTTCATTCTTATTAATTAAATTAAACGACAAAAAGGAAACGAAATTTTCAAGTGTGTTAATTGATTAATTAATTAATAATAATAATAACAATAAAGTGAGATCATCGATGTAGTTCGTAAAAAATAAATTCGTTAAATAATTAAAATTATTGTTATTATTGCGTATTTACAAACGAATTTATATTGACAAAAAATTGATGCTTTGATTTAAATTAAGACACACTCGAAAATTTTTTTTTAGTCGTTATTTTCCCTTTTTTATCACGTGACTGCTTTACACGGCTTCCGGCGGTGTTTTCGTCTCGATTGTAGGTTTAAAGAGGCCTCCGTCGGCTCTTTAAACAAAAACGGACTCAATTCGGCTTTGGCCGAACACTCCAAGTTCGGTATCGACATGTGTTTCGTTTGTTGGAAGTTCGATTCGTTCACCCACTCATCCGGAACGCTAAAAAAGGATTATTTTTTCATTAATTAATAATTACAAAATTAATTAATTGGTTAAATAAAAAACCCAACTCATTAAAAATTAAACTACAATTTTGAAACTTCGGTAAAATACGACTAATCTGAGTGAGTACACTCAAACCTGTGGAAGAACGATTTGAATCAAAAAAAATTCCGCTTCTCGTGGATAATACTCCGGGACATTCCAACATTATATCGAACCTGTCTTAAGATGTGAATTAAATATCTGCCTAAATATACAACTGTCCTGATCAGCCAATAAATCAGGCTGAAAACATTCGTAACAAATTGTCAATTAATGAGTTTTGGAAGCAGTTCAATATAAAAGATGCTGTAAACAATATTGGATTGATTATATTATTTAGTCCTGATCTGTTTTCACTTATACAAAACATATTATGGTTAACAAAGGAAGTTGCTTTTGAATGCACGTGAATTTGTTGGATCTTTAGCCATTTGCGCATACTGAATTAATTAAACATGGAGAGAACGAAACATTTCAGGCGAAAGAAGAAATAGTTGCCATCCCAGAATTGGCTTTAAAAAAGTTGTCCAATACATTTACGCATTCTGAGCAGGGAATATTTATCCTTCTTCAAAATGATTACAAATGAGAGATAGTTTATCTTGGTATTACCGCTATTATAAGCTGTTACTAGGAGTTAACAGGGAAAAGTACTTCCGTATTAGTCTACAAACAACATAGACACTGGAAACGTGGGTCCTCTGGGCGCACAAGCATACCGATACTGCTTCTAGAAGATTTTATCTGCTTCCTGAGCAAAGCTTAATATTGCACTTGATATTGTTTCTGGGCGATTTGAAATGCTTCCAGAAGACTTAAACTGTTTCCAAGAGATACTGTCAGTGGAAAACTTGAAATGCTTTCAGAAGACCTGATACTGCTTTTAACAGGTTTGAAATGCATCCAGAAGAGCTGATATTGCATCTGGAAAAGTTGAAACGCTTCTAGAAAACCTGATCTACGTCCAGAACACTTAAAATGCTTCCAGAGGACTTGGTACTGTCTCTGGGAAGCTTGAAATGTTTCCTGAAGACTTGATACTGCATCTAGAAAACTTGATATGTCTCTGGGCTAATGGAGAGAGTAAGATTTGATATTGCTTCCAGCAGACTTGAAATGCTTCCAGAGGACTTGGTACTGTCTCTGGGAAACTTGATACTGTCTCTGAGAAACTTGAAATGTTTCCAGATGACTTGATACTGCATCTAGAAAACTTGATACGTTTCTGGGCTAATGAAAATGCTACCAGAAAACTTGAAATGCTTCCAGAGTCAAATGATTCCATTCATTATTTCTAATCATTTCAAAATGATTACAAATAAGAGATAGTTTATCTTGGTATTACTGCTGCTTCCAGAAGACTTAAAACTTTTCCAAAAGACATGATACTGTCTCCGGAAAACTTGAAATGCTTTCAGAAGACCTGACACTGCTTTTAAAAGATTTGAAATGCATCCAGAAGAGTTGATATTGCATCTGAAAAAGTTGAAACGCTTCTAGAAAACTTGATACGTCTCTGGGCTAATAGAAATTCTTCCAGCAGACTTGAAATGCTTCCAGAGGGCTTGGTACTGTCTCTGGGAAACTTGAAATGTTTCCTGAAGACTTGATACTGCATCGACTTGATATTGCATCGAAAACTTGATATGTCTCTGAGCTAATGGAAATGCTTCCAGAAGACTTCAAATGCTTCCAGAGGACTTGGTACTGTCTCTGCGAAACTTGAAATGTTTCCAGAAGACTTGATACTGCATCTAGAAAACTTGATATGTCTCTGGGCTAATGAAAATGCTTCCAGAAAACTTGAAATGCTTCCAAAGGACTTGGTACTGTCTCTGGGAAACTTGATACTGTCTCTGGGAAACTTGAAATGTTTCCAGAAGACTTGATACTGCATCTAGAAAACTTGATATATGTCTGGGTTAATGAAAATGCTTCCAGAAAACTTGAAATGCTTCCAGAGGACTTGGTACTGTCTCTGGGAAGCTTGATACTGTCTCTGGGATACTTGAAATGTTTCCAGAGGACTTGGTACTGTCTCTGGGAAGCTTGATACTGTCTCTGGGAAACTTGAAATGTTTCCAGAAGACTTGATACTGCATCTAGAAAACTTGATATGTCTCTGGGCTAATGAACATGCTTCCAGAAGAATTAAAATGTTTCCATAAAACTTGATACTGGTTTAAGAAGACTTGATACTACTTCTGGAAGACTAAAATGCTTCCAAAAGACGTGATATTGCCTCTGGAAGACATGAAATGCTTCCAGAAGACTTAATACTGCTTTTAGAAGATTTGAAATGTTTCCAGAAGAGTTGTTATTGCATCTGCAAGAGTTAAAATGCTTCTAGAAGACTTGATCTACTTTTAGAAAACTGAAAATGCTTCCAGAGGACTTGATACTATCTCTGGTAAACTTGATATATTTCCAGAAGACTTGACACTACTTCTAGAAGTTTTGAAGTGCTTCCAAAAGACTTGATATTGCGTCTAGAAGACTTGAAATACTTCCACAAGATTTGACACTAGTTCCAGAAGACTAAAAATGCTTCCAAAAGACTTGAAATGCTTTCAAAAGATTTGAAATACTTCCAGAAGACTTGATACTCTATTTAGAAGACTTGAAATGCTTCCAGAAGACTTTATACTGCTACTAGAAAACTTGCAATGCTTCCAGATTACTTAATATTAATTGTGGGCAAAGTATCAATACTTGTTAATAGTATCGACACCAACCTCGGTGTTTCTACACAAAAAAATTTTATAAAAAATTTATATAAAGGTGTGTCCGTAAATACTTTAAGGAAGCTAAGATACTTTGCAGATGAGTTTTATGAACATGTTGAAAATTCATGCTTTTGCATGAATTCTAAACCCTTTTCTTCCTCACTATTTCAAAATCCGTTGTAAACAACGCAAAATTCCAGAAGAATTGATACTGTTTTTAGAAGTTTTGAAATACTTCCAGAAGAGTTGTTATTGCATCTGTAAGAGTTGAAATGCTTCTAGAAGACTTGCTCTGCTTCTAGAAAACTTAAAATGCTTCCAGAAGACTTGATATTATCCAGAGATAATATCAAGTCTATACAACATGATATATTTCCAGAAGACTTGATATTACCTCTGGAAGACTTGAAATACTTCCACAGACACTAATTCTAGAAGACTTAAAATGCTCCCAAAAGATTTAAAATGCTGCCAAAAGACTTGATACTTTTATTAGAAGACTTGATACTGCCTCTTCATTGGCTCTTGAATATTATAAATGAAATTAAACATAAAACCCATTCTAAAACCAACCCCAAGTGCAACGCCAATTTACAGACTTGAAATTCATGATATGTCTAATTATGATTATTGCCTGCCTCCACCTGCTGTCTCAGTACTTCAATTTTTAGTTTTTTACTAAAGCCACGTACAATCTCCAGCTTTATACAAAGTGGGATATTGTTATAAATGTTAGGCACACAGTAGGAGAAGGATTGTTTGAATAGTTCAAGTCGATGCTTCTGAGAGATTTAAAAAGTTTCCAAAAGACTTGATACTGCTTTTAGAAGACTTAATATAGCTTCTAGAAGACTTGATATTATCTCTGGGAGACTTGAAAAGCTTCCAGAAGACTCGGTACTGCATCTAAAAAACTTAAAGTGTTTTCAGAAGAGCTGATATTTCCTCTCGAAGACTTGAAAAGCTTTGAATAGCTTATAATCAGCTATAATAATCAGCTATAAATAGTCAACCTTTAAGAGCAGTTTTCGAAAAAATTATTTTAAATGATAAATTTGGTTCACAATTAGCGGCTTCTAATGATTTTTTGTTATTATAAACTCCGTTAATAATTAATCTGTCAATATGCTGTTATTTTTCTCAAGTTGTTTAAATTCAGTTAAAATTTTAATTTACACTCCTTGTCTGGATTATGACTAAGAAAATATTGTTCATACTCCGAAATTCATTGAAACTTCATTATTATCGACTTCTTTATTGCCAGAACCTATCATAATTTCGATCAAATCACCCTCATCTAAAGGACTTTCTCGCATCATTTATTTATTTATTTATTTACATTTCAAGACAGCAACCGGACAAAATGCCACAAGCGCTACTTTACTTAAATAAAACTAAAACTAAGAGTATTCATCTTCCTTAAGAAGTAAATAACAACGAAGACGTAATTATAACTAAAAATTAGTAATATTCTTACTAGTAACGAAAATTTTTTACAAAAATAAAAAAAATCATTTCTTCGATACACTACCAATTGTATTAGAGTTATTATTTCAAAAGATGCATATGATATATTGACAAAGAAATTTCCAAGTTGGAATTTTTCTTCAACAAGTATTTAGGATCGATTAACGCAACTGAAACAGTTAAGTTTCTTCCAGGGAATCTAAAATACATTTAAACATTTGTTTTGCATACTATGTTTTAAATGCTGCTGTATTAATATGCCCTGAGCAAGTGGCTGTATCAAAGAGGTGGTGACGCTAAAACAGCATTTGAATATTTAGATGATCCTGCACTAGGTGTATTATCAAGCAGGAAAAGTATTTAGAATTCTAAACCCTTTTATTCCATATATTTCTAAACTTCAAGAACAAAACAGTTGTTGAACCAAATTGCAAAAATTATCCGTCATCTATACCTTTTTATTCGCCATACAATGAACCGGAAGTTGTTATATAACTCATAGAACTCGTGACATAACTGACAAAATAAAGTTAGATTTTGTCCTCTCGGGTATTTTCTTCAAGAATAATTCCGTTTTATCGGGAGTATAAGCATTTTTCAGTATTTGCATCTGCTGATGCTACTTCTTTCATTTTTACGAAGTGATATGCGTGCCTTTTTAGAAAACTCCATCCTTTAGTCAGCCATCCTTTATTCGTTTTAAATTCTTACTTCTTTATAGCCTATTCAGTAAATCTTCTATCCAATAAACCATGTCGTTTCCGGTTTAATCTAAGATAGGATTTTGACAACAGATTCTAGAAACTCCAGAAATACAAACTAAATAAGTCACACAGTACACCGAATCGAACGAAATAAAGAAACCCTGAAGCAGCGCTACTAAATTAATACCTGAAAGAAGTTTGGTTTGCAAATTGATGAATCTATTGATGCAAGTGGCAAAGCTCAGAAAATAGGATTAGTTCGTTTCATCAATGAACATGAAACAATAAATCAGTCTTCATGCTGCAGAGAACGCACAGGCTATGGTATGTAAAACTGCTGTAAAACGTACTTAGCTCTATTTATAATGGGTTAAGTAAGGTTGAAGAAAGGCTACAATTGTATACAGGCATTGTTTGTATACAAATTGTTCTATACTTCCATAGGGAATCATTAGCTTCTAAAACATTGCCATTAAATCTAAATTTAGTGTTAGGGCAAGTAGTGTCTAATTATATTAATTCGAAATCATTGAAAACTCGCCCTGTTACATAATTTTGCAGTTTTTGCTTACTTTTAGACTCCACAGTAAGATGATTAGAACGAGATAAAGTGCTGTCTCGGGTTTTAGCAAGTTAAAAATCAGCTTTTGACTTTTTCCAAAAAATATATGATATGGTAAACTTGGGTATTAAGTTGATATATTAAATTACTTAAAAAACTTTTAACGTCCAATGACCAATTGTTAACATTTTAGCACAAAATTCCATTTTAGAATAATCGAACATTGAAAAAAGACATTCCCCTTCATGTAGAAAAATATGGCTGGATACGAAATCTAAGCCTTTTTAACTAAAGATATTGTTCCGTTATTTTCATTACTGCCAAATGTGTTCCACTATCACAAAAAGGTTGAAAACCACTGCTGTACATGCTGCCAAAGTTAATCCAGATGCTCAGAACGCCTGGGTACTCGTCTAAGTCGCCGACTCACCATGTTTCAGACATGTTCAATCGGCGATAAGTCCGGTGACTGTGCAGCTTATGGCAAAATCTGTAATCCAACCTATTTTAGAATCCCTCTTGTTCCGGTTCAGGAACACCGGTTCCAGAACATTGTCGATATAACGATATGACTTTAATGCGCCCCTAGAATTAACGTAAGGGGTGACCTTCGTCCATCACATATCGCCCCTGAAATCATAACTCTAGGGGTTCAAGCTGATTGTCGTTTTTGAACGAATTCCATCTTTCCCCTCGATGTCCCCGCACCTTTCTATGGTCATCATTCAGCTATAATCAGCTATAATCAAAACCTTGATTCATTACTGAAGACAATATCATTTCATTGATAAACTCATCATAGCCATTCTTGATACAGTGCAAGTTTAGCTGCTTTATGAGGTGGTGTTAATGGAAGCCAAAGGTAAGAACAGCATGAATAAAGCTCAGAGCTCTCATTCAATTCACAGCAATCGATCTTTTTTTTTTGGAATCGATCCGCCTAAGGACTCCATCTTGACAAGCGTTATCTCTTATACCTTCTTCAGACCTTAAAGAATATATCTAAGCAACTTTAGTGTTGAGCCTACTTCAATCAAGATCATTGATATGGGCAAAATTTCGACTTCGTCGCATTGGATGTATTACAAATCGTCACTTAACAGTTTGAAAATCAAATGAATTGACATTTTGTGTACAAAACCACATTTATTAATTGTCAAAATCATAAAAAACTTCTTCGTTTCTTAGTTGATAACAAATCATTATTTTACCGAAGCTTCAAAATTCTAGTTTAAATTTTTACGAATTAAAAAAAAAAACTAATCTAAATCTTACATATTTGGGGGGTGCCACCTTAGCAAAACTTTTTTCTGGCCATCAGCTTCTATCCTCCTGGCTAAAATTTGGCTTTGCAGAGTCAAGGTGTCCCCGGGGGCGCTCTCGAATTGACCCAACGTCCGTTTCTCAGTCAACATTAACAATCGATGTTGCAGACCTTCCATGATCCCGGAATCGATAAAGTCGAACATGCGCGCTATAAAAACGTCGGGATTATTAAGTTTATTGTAAAATTGATTCAAATCCGTTTAGATTAAGATCTCCTTGTTACCAAAGTATGATGCTAGTTCGTTTTATAATTTGAATTAATTATAATTATATCTCAGCCTGTTGATTCTCAAACTCAACAAAAAAATTACACACATATTTGCAGCTAATTTATTTATTTTTTGTTGATTTTATTAAATAATTTTATTACCTGACCAAGGTTGCCTTCGAAACCGTAATTTTTTCCCATTTCGCTTAAATAATTTTGCGGAATTGTTGTCCACCTGCTTCTTCCCGCTTCCGTTTTGATTCCCATCCGTGTTGAAATGATTATTGACATGCCTTTCCAAAGATAACTAAAAACAAATTCAAAAAAATAAATAAAAATAAATGTAGATTTATATAAAAAAAATATATTATTGTAGCAAGTACGATATGCTAATCAAGTTTTCCGATTAAAATCTGGACCAGCCTGTATACATATACAGGTGGGTCCATTGATTTATACAGTTGTCCCAACATTTTTATTACTAATTTTTCAAACTTATCTCAGCATAAATTATGCTTCGAATTATTCCAGTTTTATGTAAAAATTGAACTATGTTTGAAAAAAAATAACTTATATTTCTTCTAAATTAAGAATTTTTCAAGTGATATGAAAACCATAAACGTTACAACTTATGTTGATGAAAAGTATAGGGACAAATTTAAATATGGCTAAATAATTGAATAAAATGTTTTAAATGTAAATTTATGTAATAACACACATTACACATATGCATTGCACAAAAAGCCTTTTGAGGATGGTAACATAATTAAAGAATCAATGTTTGCTGCATCGGATATATTATTTCAAGAATTAAACTGAAGCTATCAAGGCAGTTCACATATCCAGAAATTCAGTAACTCATAGAATATAAGCAATGTCAGAGAACAATTAAAGATGATTTACAAAAATGTGTTTTTCTAGTTTGTTTTGGCAAGTACAACATCCTAATAAAGTTTTCCGATTAAAATGTGGACCATCCTGTACACATATGTTTATACAGTATGTCCCAAAATTTTGATTACTATTTTCGACGATTGCTCAGCAAAGGAAAATGTACTGTCAGTTTTGCCATCAAAAAGGAAAGAAGAGCCACATTACAGAAATTGACGCCAGGACCTTCGCCATCAGCCAGTCAGCACGAAATACCCCACCCCATACACAAATACCCAATTCTCCCTCGCACTAAAGGCAGCTTTAAGGGTTATCTAGTGAAACAAAATAAAACATCAATCAATAAATTCCCTAAATTTTAATTACATAATCTAATTTTAAAATCTATATGGCGGTTTCATAAAGAGTTTATTAAAATAAACTAACTTCAGAAAACCTTTTCGCAACTCCGATGGCAACAAAGCGACATTATTACAAGCACATTTTTGTAAAAATGCAGATTTTTGAATACTAAATAGGGACTTGATTTGTTCTGCACTTGGCTTCATCACGTTTTGTAAAAACGATGCTGAGTTTCCAAATTTTTTCACTATCAGTCTATCATACATCAACAAATATTATGTACAAAAGTCCTGAATTATAAACACGTAACGAGAGTTGTTCTAAAAATTGTCAATTCTATTCGTATCAGGCCACCTCAGTGCAGATTATTTAAAAAACTGCTCGATGAACTTGAAGCTCAGTATGGAAGCTTAATGTTACATTCTGAAATTATGTGGCTTAGTAAAAGAAAAGTCCTACAACGATTTTTAGAGCTTCTTTCAGAGATAAAACAGTTTGTAGAATCTAGAAACGAAAATTATGTTGAAATTGGTGATTACATCTGGTTATGTAATTTAGCCTTTCTTACAAACGTAACAACTAAAATGAATACTCTCAATCTTGAACTTCAGGGAAAAGATAAAACTATTTTAGGATTAATAGGAAATATTAACGCATTTAAATCAAACTTGAAGATGGCCCAAATTAAGAGATGAACATTTTATAAAGAAATATGATAAAATTGTTACGAATACATATTTTCAATTTTTCACCTCAAAAATGATTAAATCCATTACTCAATACCAATATTTCTGAAATATCACAAAAAAATACTAATATGATAAACAAAAAATAAAATACACTTTCAATTTGATCTACAACTGAAAGATCAAGGCTAACAAATTAACATGATGACTGCATGCTTTTACCGATAATTTCGTATGCATCAATTTTTTGAAACTGGCAGAAGAAATGCAGTGCCAGATCTCGCATTAATTTTTACTTTTCGTTGAATTCTTAAGAAAATAAATTTTCTTTGACACATTACATTTTTTGTCAATTACCTTCTTACCAAAGTATATACAGTGTGTCCTTAAAGTAACGGATATAGGTGATAAAGTCATTACAAACGGTTTATAGAAAAATCCCTGAAAAGATATTTAAATTTTTTGCAACTTTTTGAAGTAGGTTTCAAAATTTTTCTGCCATTTTAACCAAATTATGAGGATATGCATATCTTTTTTAGTATAAATCTCGCCAATCTCAGATTTTTATTATGGAATATCAAGATTTTTTCTGAATCTAGTAAAGTTAATGTTAATATTAGTTAATATTTAATTATTTATTTTTTCTTATTTACATAAGAAAATTTTCGAGATACTTTACAGTAAATATTAATATATTTACTGTGTTAGATAAAGAAAAAATCCTCTTTCATATTAAGTAATAAAAGTGGGGGATTTTCATTTGAGAAAAATATTAATGACGTCGATTGACGATTAAAAATTAAAACTTACTCCAAAAAGTTGCAAAAAAATTAAAACCTTAGATCCCTTTTAGGGTTTTTTCCATAAACTGTTTTAATGATTTTATCGCCTATATCCGTTACTTTACGAACACACTGTATACAGGGTGTGTCACGTAACTGGTTCATTAGACCTTTTCTAGGTTCCACTATTCGTAGAGGCTTGAAATTTTGGTAACATGGGTTGTTCATTCCGATCTATTCATCTAAAATATTTTCAAGATGGCCACCATTTCCGGTCTACCGGAAATAGACCTCAACTTCGTTATTTTAAATGGAATGCTATAGTTGTTATTACATCATTCTTATTAGTTTATAATTAAATTAGTTAATTCTTGTTCGATTTTTCCAATACTTTGAGTAAATTTAAAAATTCTTGAAAAATCGCTTTTTTTGGAAAATTGTTATGGAATTATTTCAATTACTAATTGGAGTATCTACTTTCCAAAAGTGAAATAAAGTTAGAGATATCTCACATAGTTCTTGAAATATAAGCTGCTGAATTTAATTGGGATTTTTCCTATATTTTTAATACATATAAAATTCTTGAAAAATCGATTTATTTCGAAAATTGTTATGGAATTATTTCAATTACTAATTGGAATATCTACTTTCCGAAAATGAAATAAATTTTGAGATAACTCACTTAATTGTTTTGATATAAGCTGCTGAACTGAATTGGGATTTTTCCAATACTTTGAGTAAATTTAAAAATTCTTGAAATATCGTTTTTTTTGGAAAATTGTTACGAAATTACTTTCAGTTACTAATTAGAGCATCTACTGTACAAAGGTAAAGTAAATTTTGAGATATCTCACTTGGTTCTTGAGATATAAGCTGTTGAACTTAATTGGGATTTCTCCAAAATTTGAATAAATTTAAAAATTCTTGAAAAATCGATTTATTTCGAAAATTGTTCTGGAATTATTTCAATTACTAATTGGAGTATCTACTTTCCGAAAATGAAATAAATTTTGAGATATCTCACTTAATTCTTGAGATATAAGCTGCTGAACTGAATTGGGATTTTTCCAATATTTTGAGTAAATTTAAAAATTCTTGAAATATCGTTTTTTTTGGAAAATTGTTACGAAATTACTTTCAGTTACTAATTAGAGCATCTACTGTACAAAGGTTAAGTAAATTTTGAGATATCTCATTTGGGTCTTGAGATATAAGCTGTTGAACTTAATTGGGATTTCTCCAAAATTTGAATAAATTTAAAAATTCTTGAAAAATCGATTTTTTTTTTTGGAAAATTGTTATGAAATTATTTCAATTACTAATTGCAGTATCTACTTTCCAAAAATGAAGTCAATTTTGAGATATTTCATTTAGTTCTTGAGATATAAGCTGCTAAACTTAATTGGGATTTTTGCAATATTTTGAGTAAATTTAAAAATTCTTGAAAAATCGATTTTATTTGGAAAATTGTTATGAAATTATTTCAATTACTAATTGCAGTATCTACTTTCCAAAAATGAAGTCAATTTTGAGATATTTCATTTAGTTCTTGAGATATAAGCTGCTGAACTTAATTGGGATTTTTACAATATTTTGAGTAAATTTAAAAATTCTTGAAAAATCGATTTTATTTGGAAAATTGTTATGAAATTATTTCAATTACTAATTAAATTATCTACTTTCCAAAAATGAAGTCAATTTTGAGATATTTCATTTAGTTCTTGAGATATAAGCTGCTGAACTTAATTGGGATTTTTGCAATATTTTGAGTAAATTTAAAAATTCTTGAAAAATCGATTTTATTTGGAAAATTGTTATGAAATTATTTCAATTACTAATTAAATTATCTACTTTCCAAAAATGAAGTCAATTTTGAGATATTTCATTTAGTTCTTGAGATATAAGCTGCTGAACTTAATTGGGATTTTTGCAATATTTTGAGTAAATTTAAAAATTCTTGAAAAATCGATTTTATTTGGAAAATTGTTATGAAATTATTTCAATTACTAATTAAATTATCTACTTTCCAAAAATGAAGTCAATTTTGAGATATTTCATTTAGTTCTTGAGATATAAGCTGCCGAACGAATTTAATTGGGATTTTTTCAATATTTTGGGGAAAATCAAAAATTCTTGAAAAATCGATTTTATTTGGAAAATTGTTATGAAATTATTTCAATTACTAATTGGAGTATCTATTTTCCAAAAAATGAAATAAATTTTGAGATATCTCACTTAGTTCTTGAGATATAAGCTGCTGAACTGAATTAGGATTATTTCAATATTTTGAGTAAATTTAAAAATTCTTGAAAAATCGATTTTTTTGGAAAATTGTTGCGAAATTACTTTCAGTTACTGATTGGAGCATCTACTTTCCAAAAGTGAAGTAAATTTTGAGATATCTCATTTAGTTCTTGAGATACAAGCTAATGAACTTATTTTTTTTTTCCAAAGTTTGCATAAATTTAAAAATTCTTGAAAAATTGGTTTTTTGGAAAATTGTTATGAAATTACCTTCAACTACTGATTGAAATATTACTTTCCAAAAATGAAGTCAATTTTGACATATCTCACTTAGTTCTTGAGATATTAACATAGCTGCCAATCTTAATTGAGTTTTTTCCAATATTTTGAGCAAATTTAAAAATTCTTGAAAAATCGCTTTTTTTGGAAAATTGTTACGAAATTACTTTCAGCATTAATTGAAGCATCTACTTTCCAAAAGTGGAATAAATTTTGAGATATCTCACTTAGTTCTTGAGATATAAGCTGCTGAAGTTACTTTTTTCCCCTAAATTTGAATAAATTTAAAAATTCTTAAAAAAATCGGGTTTTTTTGGAAAATTGTTATGAAATTACTGTCAATTACTAATTGAAATATTTACTTTCCAAAAATGAAGTCAATTTTGAGATGTCTCACTTAGTTCTTGAGATATAAGCTGTTGAACTGAATTGGGATTTTTCCAATATTTTGAGTAAATTTAAAAATTCGTGAAAAATCGATTTTTAGGAAAATTGTTACGAAATCATTCTCAATAACTAAATGGAGCATCTACTTTCCGAAAATGAAGTCAATTTTATTATAAATTTTATTATGTATTTAGATAATTCAGATGATCTAGTCTTTTGCGAATTATACGTTCACTTCTTATGGGAAATAACTAGTTTATTTCATCGAAATCGCTTCTTCATCCCCAGCGTCCATAAAATTAGCCATATTTTAAGTATTTATCTGAATCAAATAAAAAGCACGTATGCCGTTACAATACCATGCGATTTGCGAGGTTAGATTTCTTCTTTTATCTATTAGATACCGACTTATCCTGGACCGAATCCAATTGGTTATGGTTAACACGAAAGTTACATTTAAGTTAATGTTAGATATAAGATATTTATCTTAATATAGTGGTAATAACCGTTTTTTACGTTATCTTTTAGATAGCGCTAACTATAACTTTAACTATGAGTGGCAGTAACGGACCTAAGAGACGCAGTTAAGACCGAAAGTGTAAGAGAGCAAAATTATTAACAATAATATTTATAAAAGTTTTGTCGTAACATGGTCCGATTTTCAAAAGTTACCATTATCTCAATATCTTTGCATAATTCATATTCCATTTCAAGACAAATTTTGTCTTAAACGCTTGTACCCGATAATATTTTTAACGGATTTAACTAATTAAAGCAAAAGCTTTAAAACCAACAAAAATATTTAGAAAAAGAAAATAACCTGTGAATTAAATCGTATTCCACATCCATCCACAATACATCTAAACGGTTTAGTTCCAGCATGCGCCAACACGTGCCTTTCCAACCACGAACGAGAACAAGACTTGCGGCCATGAACTTTACATCCAACCCACAAACAGACGTACTGTTCCTCTTGAGCCGGCTGAGGCACAACGTGTACCAACTGAAAAAGAAATTGGGGTTTAAATGAATTAAAAGAAATTGATTTATTAATTAAAACAAAACCTGTAAATGTTCCAATAAAGCTCCGCTGGCTTCGAATAACTCTTGACACTTGGCCCATTGGCAGACGACTTGATCGCTGGAGTGCGTCCTCTTCTCTTTATTATTGGGAGGTTGTTGTTTGGCAGGAAACCGAATCGTTTTCGGTTGTGAAAGAATCGGAGATTTCTGTGCTTCGGACACGTGCTCATCGCTCACGCTCACTTCCAATGTGTTGCTGCTACTCGAGATCCCGCTATCGGAGCTATCGGGAGTTGCCGGACCCAAACTTCCTCCTGTCACAACTACTTCGGGTGTTAAAATAGTCGTCGAAGCAGTATCCAACGATGACGTTTCAATCGAAGACGCTTCACTGCAAGCTTCGCTAGCCGCTTCGGAGGACGTTTGAGTCTTGAGGGTTTGATGGTGTATCGGATGATGAGCTGTCGTCGAAAGACTAAGACTGGGAGGTTGTATTGAGGGTTGTTGCTGTTGTTGTTGTTTTGGTAAATTTAACACACTAAAATTTGACCCGTTTATTCTTGAAGGCAATTTTACGATAGGCACTACAGTGGCATTGAGCTTCACGCAACTGTTAAAGTTGTTGAAAGGCTGGATGATGTTTAGGCACCGGTTGTCAATCGTGGTGAATTGGGGAACGAAAATGTTGTCGGGCGGTTTTGGGGCCTTTGCGTGAAGATACGTAAGATTCGGCGGAAACGCGACCGCTGTTAATGTCACCGCCGGATGATTAATGAAATTATTAATAGATGGAGGAACCGGAATTTTACTAGGAGCCGGAAGGATTTTTCTGGGTATCGATGAAACAGACGGCGTAATCTTATTCCTTCCCTTATTCAAGTTATTCTTTTTCGATTTAAGTTGATTGCTTGTGGTTTTCGCGCTCGATTTAAAATATTCCGTTATCTTTCCTTGTTGCATCTTGGGCGCTATCGCGACTTCAACTTTCTTCTTACCACTATGTTTCGTAACCTTATTATTATTATTATTGTAATTATTACTTAGACTAGCATTTTCTTTAGGCAGTATTTGTGCGTGTGATCTAGTTGAATTCACTAAGATATTCAGGCAAGTTGGTGATGATGCGTTCTCTTTCTTTTCCCCGTCGATTTTTAGCCGTTTCTCCAACGTTTCTTTTTCGTCCGTCGGCCTTTTCGGCGGGGGATTCGCCTCCTCCGTCCACGACCACGGCGGATGGTGAGCACTTTGAGTAGGAGTCATCTTGGAACCGGAAGAATCTTCGCTATGACTACTCGTTACGCTGAACGGTGATCCCGGATCGGTGATATCACTGGTCGTGCTGCTTCCACTGCAATCCGTGCAACTCAACACCGCGACGCCACTGAAAATGAACCAGAAAAAGATCAGCTTCTTGCGTCTATCCAATTCTCTTTTAAACTAACAGAAACGAATGAATCAGTTTGCGTATTGGAACGTGATTCATCGCGAATGATAATGATGTGCAAGACGTAATTGTTATGACGGTGACGTCGTTACGACGAATTGATTACTCGATTGGAAATGTTTAGGTGACGGAAAAAACGTTGTTTGGAAAATTTATCGCGGGAAAAGATCCCCCAGTTTGCGTTGATCTCGGTAATAATTAATTATAAAGTGAAAGGAAAAAAATTTAAACATTAATGCGCGATTTGTGAACGGGTAAAGTTGATGTTATATAAATAACTATAAAAAAATTTATGTTTCGAGTTTAAATTCTTTTAGAAATTGTCTTGTCTAGATAATAAATGTTAGAGTATGTTAATTTGAACGAAATAAATAACCATTCGAACGGCTAATTAACTGGATTGGTTTAGTCGCATAAAGTAATAATAAAAATACTGTAGCATTTTTCTAATCCAACAGATCTTATATTAAGCTTATCATCGGGGAGGGCCTTCAAATTAATATTTGGTCAGTTTTGGTGATGATTATCGATAGTTTAGAAAAATTAGACTTCTACAATTTTATATTTTTGAAACTATTCTTTAGTTTCTGCAAAAAAAATAATGAAAATTTGAAAAACTTTTATGACGTCATGCAT
Organism: Onthophagus sagittarius; assembly: GCA_036711965.1. NCBI lineage: Eukaryota > Metazoa > Arthropoda > Insecta > Coleoptera > Scarabaeidae > Onthophagus > Onthophagus sagittarius. Next base: position 25,180,284 of record JASERS010000005.1, read on the forward strand.
CTAATTGCCGTGACATAAAAATAAGCAAAAGGTGAATGAGCAAAATGCAAGAAGAATTTTATTTTAGGACGATGCATACTTTTGTTTTTTGATCTTACGCAAAAACCTCGTACTATCATCAAAGTTTTTATAGAGAGGATTTTGAATAATATTAATTAAAGCAAAAATTAGACAATTTAAGAATCTCTATCATCAATCTTTATTCATTCGATTGAGGGTAACGGCCTTATTCTCACTCTAAAATAAATTGTGGCGAATGATCTATATTATTTTTTTTTATTTTATCCATCGACATCTATGGTCATTAAGGATATATCTATATTATTATTAAAGATATTATTTCACTTTTAATTATAATAAACACCACTTCCCAATAAAATTTTCAATTTTTATTTAAAAAATTAAACATTTAAATCTTCGACGTTTCGAGCTTAACCAGCTCATTATCAAGACCATCATCATTAAGCGTAAATTTACACGTTTATTTTAAAAAATAAAATGGCATTCAACACGTTGTAATAAATAACAACAGATTTCTTTAATGTAAATTTACGCTTAATGATGGTAAATTAAATGTTTTTAATTTTTTAAATAAAAATTGACAATTTTACTGAGAAGTTGTGTTTATTATAACTGAAAGTAAACTAGTATAACTTCAGTGAAGAAACAAGAAATGATTCCTCTTGTTATTTTTTAAATAAAAATTGAAAATTTTACTGAGAAGTTGTGTTTATTATAATTTGAAAGTAAACTAGTATAACTTCAGTGAAACAAGAAGAATCATATTAAAGATATTATGTTATTACGATACCGCCAATAATATCGTAAAACCAGAGATAGAATGAGATCCAAGATGAGACCCAGCAGTTTTGTGTTAATTAAAATCCCATGCTACCTCAGCTTGTGTAGGAATGTTAAATTGATCCATCAACCCAAATCAGGTGGGTAGAGTATTGATAAGACAGAAGATTTAAGATATCTCCTTTAATATGCCGAGGTTGGGTTGGGTTAGTTTGAATTGTGTTGGGTTGAGTTAGATTGGCTTGGTCGAGGTTCAAATTATTGAATAGTGTTAAGCTTCACCCAACGTGACCTAGGCTTAATCTATGATAGGATCAAGTCATAGATATCGTCTTAGAACACAATATTTTTGATTGCCTAATTATTATTTACAATTAACACTATATAAGCCCAAATTTGAACAACAGAATATTGAAACTTAGCTGCACGCAACTTGGGGGGCTTCACTTAGAACCGAAGTTCTGCAACTTCACTTGATTATTCCTAAGTTACATTGGGTTGGGTTGGATTGATCGAGACTCCATAATTCATATTGTATCAACCCAAAATTGATTGTACCAATGTTAAGCCTAAGCCATAAGCAACATTAATGCAATTGGCATTACATCAATCTAAATCTACTAAACGCAATGTTGAGCTTCACCCAACATAATATCTATGTCTGTCTGCTTATTTATTATTTTTAATTAACATTTACAATCAATCCAGGTCTGGTCTGGCGTCTTCACTTAATTATAATAATAATAATTATGCCGAGGTTAGGTTGGGTTGAATTGCTTTTTTTTTATTTTTTCTATCAAAATAAAAATATGTTACAAAATTATCAAGACTACAAAGAGGGATAGTAAATAAAATAATTATGCTTATAGGGAACCATCAATAGTGAAGCTCTTGTAGTCTTAAGACAGATGTTAAAGTATAGACAAGGAAAACATTGAAAAAAAAAATCAACTGATTGTACTAGAAGAGTAGGAAAATAGATGGACAAAAAATATTGGAAGGGTGAAATAGACGAGACGAATTCTGCCAGACTGCCAGGAAATGTGGTAAAATAAATTCCTACCATTTTGAGGTAAAAGCGATAGTTCCATATTGTACTAATTTTTTCTATCAAAATAAAAATATGTTACAAAATTATCAAGACTACAAAGAGGGATAGTAAATAAAATAATTATGCTTATACGAAACCATCAATAGTGAAGCTCTTGTAGTCTTAAGACAGATGTTAAAGTATAGACAAGGAAAGCATTGAAAAAAAAATCAACTGATTGTACTAGAAGAGTAGGAAAATAGATGGACAAAAAATATTGGAAGGGTGAAATAGACGAGACGAATTCTGCCAGACTGCCAGGAAATGTGGTACAATAAATTCCTATCATTTTGAGGTAAAAGCGATAGTTCCATATTGTACTAATTTTTTCTATCAAAATAAAAATATGTTACAAAATTATCAAGACTACAAAGAGGGATAGTAAATAAAATAATTATGCTTATAGGGCACCATCAATAGTGAAGCTCTTGTAGTCTTAAGACAGATGTTAAAGTATAGACAAGGAAAGCATTGAAAAAAAAATCAACTGATTGTACTAGAAGAGTAGGAAAATAGATGGACAAAAAATATTGGAAGGGTGAAATAGACGAGACGAATTCTGCCAGACTGCCAGGAAATGTGGTAAAATAAATTCCTACCATTTTGAGGTAAAAGCGATAGTTCCATATTGTCAAGAGATTAACGATATAGAGCATACATTCTTTAAATTTGCAAGATGAGTGAGAAAAAGAGAGGAGACTTATTGGAAAATTGACATGCGTCTTACAATATGATAGCTACAATACTGGAAAATCAGGATAAGTGGTATGTCGTAGGATAATATATTAATAAAAGCTTTCTCCTAAACAAAATAAACGTGGAAATCAAATTAGAAAGGCTTCTCCGAAAGTATGTTGTGGTAGTTGGAAAATCAGAATATTTGCAACTACACTTGATTATGCTGTATTGAGTTGGGCGAGCCTCCATAATTAGCACACTTACGAATAGGACTGCATATACAGTCAATTCTACCTTGATAAATAGGGACATACTACTAAAAAGTCAACTATTTTTTGTATCAAAGTAGTTTTCTAACTACTTTTGTCTTATTAGTAGCTATACCCGATTATTTTATGCCGACATAAAATATTATCAGAAAGTAGTCATTGTTAACTACTTTTAAAACAGTAGAAAATTTATATTTATTTATAAGATTATGATAAATACAAAAAATATTCGAATCAGAAAAAGACTTAGTGAAAAATAAATTGGAGTTAGAGTTATTACAGTACTTGGGGCCTTGATTTTGCACGGACTTTAGTTACCTGTAAAATGATGTATGCATTATGCTTGCGGATTTGTGATTTTATTTTCAAATGGTGTTTAAACATCTCAAAAGAAGGTCATTAAGTCAAAGTATTTTAACAAAATTTTATAATAAAAGAGATATTACTGTTACAAAATTCTTTTGTAGTCTTTATTTTTGAGCATATTAACTGAAACGAGGAGTAAGGTCATAATGTGTTCCGAGGAGAGTTTCAACACATTATGTAAAATGTTGGCGAAGTAAACGATTAAATTCCGGCGAAACCATATTTGTAGATATACTAGACGAATCTTCTTTTAGTATCTTTCTTCTGTTTAAGCTATGGGTACAGAACAGTAAGGGTTCAAAACTAATCATTTCGATGAAAAACTTTTAATAGTTATATTTGTCTTATTACGCAAAATTTACTAACACATATTAACGTTAATAACCCTTTATTAAAATGTTTTAACATTCCGTGAAATTGAAACCACAACATCGTAAATACCCTGTATAATAAATAGAGGTTTATTTTATTTTCCATTCGTTCAGGCCTCGGCCGCAAGCGACCTCGGCTTAATTTATTGCATAAAGTTAGTTGAAACTTATCAACCCAAGTCAACCAAACATCTTAGGCCTCGGCCGCAATCGACCTCGGCTTAGATTATAGAACAAAATTGTTAATTTACAACTATCAGCCTCGCCCGCAAGCGACGTCGGCTTAATTTATAGCAACATTTTTATTGAAATTCACCAACCCAAGCAAACATCTCAGGCCTCGGCCGCAAGGATCCTGAGCGTAATTTATAGCAAAAAGTTAATTGAAGCTTACTAACCCAACCCAACCCAACCTAACATCTTAGGCCTCGGCCGCAAGCGACCTCAACTTAATTTATAGCAAAATGTTTATTAAAACTCACCAATTCAAGCGAACATCTCAGGCCTCGGCCGCAAGCGACCTCGGCTTAATTTATGGCGTAAAGTTAATTAAAGCTTATCAACCCAAGTTAACCAAACATCTTAAGCCTCGGCCGCAAGCGACCTCGGCTTAGGTTATAGAACAAAATCGTTAATTTACAATTATCAGCCTCGCCCACAAGTGGTCTCGGCTCAATTTATAGAAACATTTTTATTGAAACTCACCAACCCAAGCAAACATCTCAGGCCTCGGCAGCAAGGGTTCTCGGCGTAATTTATAGCTAAAAGTTAATTGAAGCTTACCAACCCAACCCAACCCAACCCAACATTTTAGGCCTCGGCCACAAGCGACCTCGGCTTAATTTATAGAGCAAAGTCAAGTCAAAGTCATTGGCCTCGGCCGCAAGCGACCTCGGCTTAATCTTCGTATTGCACTGTGTTGACCAAATTTGAGTTGCTATGATCTTAATTAAAACCTCAGCCGAAAGCAACCTCGACTTAATTAGGTAAAATCTTAAATTAAACCAACCTCATTTGCTATTAAGATGTGGCAATAACGTTGATATGATATTAATTACAAATCCTCGAATTAATCGAGCAAAATCACACAATCTCCACTTTAATTAAAGCCGAGGCAGCTTACGTTCGAGACGCAACGATATTACTGATCACTTTCAAATCGATTAACATAATTAATAAGGATTTTAATAAGATATGTCAGATTACTCGTTTTAGTTTAATATCAAGATATTTTTTCGATAAAACGAATAAAACTTTTGATTTTACACCGTTTAATTGATATAAAAGTCACTTGATATCACACATTATGAGACAAACACACCGATAAAATTTCTAGGTCAATGTCTAGATAATGTAATAACACGAAATTGTTTTATTTAAATCCAATCTAAAATTAACTAATCAATTTTTTAATTTATATACAAAAATAAAATATCTTTACCGAAACGAAACCGAACGAATGTAGGGTTCAGGTAAGCCACGTAGAAGCCATTATTTTCGCCATCACCGGATGCACGCACGTTATCTAACATCGCTTTATCACACGAGGGTTAATTTCGAAACTTTCTAAGTAAAATAATTAATGTTATGCAGAAATGGATATATTTTTGTTGAGATTTTGAATTTAATTTGGGAACTGCACGAATACGTCACAACGGCACAATCAGCTTTGTAACACTGCACACGCTGCTCTATTAGTATTTTTACCCTCTGTCCCCTCCTGGTTCGCCTCGGGATATTGTCAGTTTCCGTCTAGTCTGGTTCTTTACCTGCAAGGAGCGTAGGGTTTTTCGAACAATCCAGGACCGGATTTTTACTACCCGTTTCTAAACAATACCCGAAACGTCCAGAAAATAGAACAAGAAAAAAAAGTTATTAACAAATTACTAAATTATGAGTAAATTTATGAATTCGTGGAAAACGAAGTCTATTTACCAAGGAAAACAGTAAAACGTGCCTTCTTTTCTGAGTTATATACTGTTTTGAAGGACCCTTCTGGGCAAATATAAATATGTCTAGGGGTTTTATAAGTTTTTAGGGTTTCTTTATATTTGCTTTTCTATAGATTAACTTTCCAAGAATTGAAATAATACATTCGAGCCCAACGAAAGCCGTTATTAGCGCCTTTTGTTTCTTGACGACGACGTTTTCGACTAAAAATAAACCGGATGTACGCGTCGGGAATGAAACGACACTTCAAAGTTATCGATTGGGGGCTGCGCCGAGTGGCCATTTCTTTTGTCCGCGGTTAGATTTAATAAAATTAACCGTACCCCCCTTCGTTTCGGCCAACTTCTCTCGTTACAACACTCAAGAACTGACACGAGCGCTAAAAACAACGACGTTTGTTGTTCAACTCTCCGTAATTAGACGAAGGAAACTTGAAACAATCGACGTTATTATTATAAATCCTATGTTTAGAAATTGTTATCACCGTCTTTACGTTTCATAAATCAATCGGCTTCAACACGATAATGAGAGTTGAAAACGCTTTTAACGCGAGACGTAGGTTATCAACTTTGACGTTTATTTATAGAAAATTTTTAATTTTGAGGTTGCGTTCATTTCACATCTTTCCTGGTAAAGTACAAGTAATGTTATAATGGGACGATTTAGTTTGGTTTTTGTCAGATATTTGAGGGCCGTTGCGCTGCGAAACGAGTGCACCCCTTTTTTACAAAATTAAAAAAAAGATATTCTAGTTCCAGGTATAGTGATAGTTCCAGTTTTACCTATTCCTTTCATAAATTGATCAAAAGTTATTTGCGGGATAGGAAAGTGGTTATGAAGACCAGTACGGGTAAAGTTGAAAGAATAATGTCTAAAGGTTGTCTGCAGTATTCTATCTTGGGTCCTCGACTCTGCAACCTTGTGTTTGACGAGGTCTTCGGCGTTGGGGGGCCTGGGGTATAACTTATTGGGTATGCAGATGATTTGTTGTTGCTGGTGAAAGGCGATAGTAGGGCTTAGATTGACGAAAGAGGTACGGGACTGATTGAGCGAAGAATGAATGGATGGATGAAGTGGGAATGAAAATTGCCGAGAAGAAGACTTATGAGAGTTATGAGTTAAGAGTTATGATGTTGAAAGGGCGGTTGTTAAGAAATTCTGTGGTTAAATACGGTGACACATCGTTATCATGTAAGAAAAAAGGAAAGTACTTGGGCGTTGTGTTAGATGAAAAAATGACTTTTATGGACCATCTTAAGTATTTGGAGAAGTTAGTAAAATTAGTGGGCATGATGTGCAGAGTCATCAGAAGCGAATTAAGGCCGGCCGCTATGGATATAATTTATGAAGGTTTACTTTTAGCAGTGGTTATGTATGGATGTGGGATGTGGTCGAATAGCCACTTCCAAAGGAAGCTGATTGCTATACAAAGAATAATGTTGCTGGCGATGTTGCCAGCGTGCAGAACCGTATTGAATGACGCGTTGCAGATTTTAGCGTGCAAGATTTTTTTGGATTTGGCTGTAATTCGGACATATTTGTGTTTCTGGTGAGGTAGGGGAGAAGTTAGACGCCTGTGTGAAATCGAGGGCAGAACGGGAGTGTAGTTTGGAAGAAGGAAAAGAAGTGAGTAAAAGAGTTATGTGTGAATGTATGGCAGGAGAGATGGTTATCGTCAGAAAAGGGAAGGGCAACATTTCATTTTATTAAGACTGTGAGTGAAAGACAGAAGCAATGGTTCAAACCTACGGGCGAAGTTAATGAAATTGGGATTGGAGGAAGATGATGTTTCCGCTTGCGGAGCAAGTGAAACTTTTAGGCATTTGATGACTGAATGCGTGTTGTATGATGAGTGCAAGAGTGAATTACTTGAGAGATTGGGAGTGAACGATATTGCGGAAGTTAGATGGGAGAGTATGTTTGAAGAGGAGGAGGTTTTTAAAGCTGTTAATGTTTTTGCAAGCATGTTGTTTTTAAAACGAAAGAGTTTGTTTTCAGTTTGAAGTTTTCTTTTCTTTGTCTTGGTTTGTTTCTCCTTTATTTTGTTTCCTTTTTGGGAGAAGTATTATTAAAGAACTTTTTACAGAAGTGTTCTTGGGATGGTGGCTTTTACAGTTTTTACAGTTTATAAGTTTGCTTTTTATAAGTATTATATCTCTCTTTTTATTTCTTCTTTTTATACTTGTTGGTAGATTTTTTATTGTATCATGTATTTCCGGTATTTTGTTGATTTGAGGTTTTGTTATATTTTATAAAGGAAGGATTTGTTTTTAGTGAAGCATGATAAAAAAGTAGTAAAGGGCAATGCCCATAAACCGCATCCCGTTTATGTAGTTATCTGAATCTTTTCACTTCTAGGTCTAGTGTTAGTTCTAGTCTTATATCATTAGTTAACTCTTAGGTAACTCTAGATCTAGAAAGTTTCGAGTTTAGCCATACGTCACCCAAGATGGCTAAACCCAAATGATTCTAGTTAAATTTTCTAGTCTTCAGCCGCATGGCTGGAGCAGAAACATTCTACTTTTAGGTGTAGTGTTAGTTTTGGTTTTGCATCATTAGATCTAACTCTGGATTTAGAACTAAAAACATTCGGGTTTACCCGTATAATTAATATACTTAATAAGACTAAACCCGGATGATTCTAACTGTAAATGTTTTTAGTTTTATTTCTTGGGTTGGGTTGGGTTTTGCCATGGAAAAATTTTGAATTTAGCCGTGCGTCTTCAAATCCAAAACTTTTCACTTCTAGGTCTAGCATGAGTGTAGTAAGGTCTGGTGTAGTTTAACGTCACTAGTCAAAATATACAGAGTTGGGTTTGGTTGAGTTTAGCTGTGCATCTGAAGACATTTTTTAATGAAGAGTTGTTCAATGAATAGTTTCTGAAATAGAGTATTTTACAAACTGATTTGGCAACCCTACATATTTCAATTGAAGTGAAACTTCCACCTAGATCAGCTAATTTATGAGCCTACAAGAATTGATGGAAACTTTCAGGCTTGCTTAAATTACATGGCTACATGTGAGGACTGCATTGTCTTTGATGTTGGTGTATCAGATCCGGGCATTTCAGATCGTTGTATTGTATATAGCACCTTTAATACGGTGGAATCAGTTTTACCGCGGCACAGTGGGGCCAGGCTAAGAAAAATTTGGGAAAACATTTAACTTGATTGAGGTAGGTACAAATAGGATAAATAACAATGCAATACCACACATAAAAGTGCTTGGGACAATCCATCAAACCCCTATATTAATGTTTACCAAACTTTAGGATTGATCGCAACAGATGTTGGATATGAAACATTTTTAATTTATTGTGTAATTCAACAATCTTATCAATCTCATCTTTGCCATTATTTTAAAAATAATTCTATAATCTTCTGCGGGATAGTTCTCATGTTGGGCTAATTAAATTTTTTATTACAAGGAAATCACAATGGATTATCTCTCTGATCTTTCTGACATATTTTACTATACTCCACTTTGATAACGATGGCTCAATAATTAAAGAAACTGTTTTACTTCACACAAGTTTTTGAGTAATTACATACATCTTATATATATTTTCAAAAACACATCTTTGTTTCGTTGAGATTTTAGCCATCTACTTTTAAAATCTGATGTAAAATTAGAACGGGTCTATTCATTTCTGAAGCAATGTCCATATCTATAAGATATTTCATTAATCCTTTCTTGTAGAGTTTTGAGCATAGGATGAGCAGCCATCCCTTTTCTATTATTATTGTTGAGTCGGATAGCAGGGATATGTTTTGGGACATGTTATAGAAATTTGGCCCTAATTGGTGGTCAGGCGACCTATCAGATCTTTTAAAAACTTTAACTATGACACTTTTTATGCTGACGTGAGGTCAATACCTTGGTTCCTACATGTACAACATTGATGTGGATGACTAATTGAAATTCTTTAATGCCAATTTGATACAGCATTTATCACATGAATTACATTTAATAATAAGCTTTAAACACCTTTTGTGACGGATAATATAAAACTTATCAGACTAAGGAATGCTGCATTTAATAAATATAAATCAACTGAAAACCTGTCAAATCTGAAGAAAAGCCTATTTTAAGCATAAATTTTTAACTTCAAATGCTGATAAATGAAAGTTTCTAAGGAGTAAGAACATTATTAGATCAAAATATGTTTTAAGGCTTGATAATAATCTCTTGGATTGCAATGAATTTAATAAATTCTTTATTACCTCTTCCCAATACAATTTTCAGTTAAATGAGTCCTTGCTAGAGTATTATAAAGCTCATTTTAAAACTGGTATTGGAACTAGTGATGTAACGGATATTCGCACCAAAAGTTTTGTATTTAGAGGAAAACGTCCCATTTAGTATTTATAATTATTTTGCACACATGAAACAACCTGAAGCTGTACAGATACGTTTCTTCTGATGTACCACAATCTTTCAATTCTTAGGTTGCTTTTATGCTAAATATATATTTCTGCCTTACCTACCCACTTAACAACTTGTACATACCACTTATATGCGGATAATATTCTCATTTATCACTCGTTTCAATTGCAAGAGATCTATAATGCTATTGGGCTTGCAGATGAGGATTTTGACCGGTTGGTTTGGGTATTTGAATCACAGTCGTTGAGATTGAATCGGAATAAATCGTCGGCTATAATCAGACGATCATTTAATCTTAGTAATAATATGAATTTTAAAATAAAGGATACAAATATCAATTTTGTTGATAAAGTTAAAATATAGATTTGCATTTCAACCATCACATTAATGCCTTGAATGACTCTACCCTAATAGATCTCGTCTCTTCGTATCCTCATTTGTTGAATGAGGATACGAAATTAAAGTTATGTGATTCTTTCATTCTCTCATTGTTCAACCACTACAATATAGTTTATGGTCCTTCTTTAACAGTGAGAGATTTGTAGAGGATGGCAAGAGTCCAAAAATCCTGTGTGAGGTTTGTTTATGGCATACGTCATAATGAGAGAGTATCTTATAAGTTGATGCAAATTGGTTAATCCTGGTAGAGTGTGGCAAACTGTGTCTGATTAATAAATAATTGTCTTTAATTGCAAATCAGATTACCTTTTTGGAAGGATCACGTACAGAACCGATATGCATCATCTAAATTTAAGACGTAAAAACTTGATTTCTATTCCTAAACATCGCACGCAAGCTTTTGAACATTGTTTGTCTTACATTGTTGATTCTGAATAACAAATGAAACATTTAGGTTTAGCTGCACGTCTCTCAAGACAGCTAAACCCAAAAGATTCTAGTTCTAGCTCTATTGTTAATTCTATATTTTTTAATGAAGACCTTTAAGTAAAGTACTCGAATAGAGTACTTTACAAACTGATTGTTCAACTCTGCATATTTGAATTGAAGTAAAACTAGAACTAACACTAAACCTAGAAAACGTCTTCTACGCAAGGCTAAGCCCAAAACTTTCCACTTCTAGGTCTAGTGTTAGTTCTAGTTTTATGTCATTAGATCTAACTTTTCAATTTTTTTTTAATTAATTTAATTTAAACTATTTTAACGAAAGCCTCCACAATGAATATTTTCTGAAATAGAGTACTAAAAAACTGATTTGGTAACCCTGTATATTTGAATTGAAATAGAACTAGATCTAGAAGTAGAAACTTTTGACCCACCCCAAGGCTGTAACCCTGTTACCCCTTAATTTTAGGACAGCACTAATTTTTAGTCAAAAAACACATTAAACACTAAATCCTCAACATTTACCTTTTTGTATTTCTATTAAAAATTATTATTTTAACCACAAATACTACTCATTACTTTTAACAATAGAAATATGAGTCTTATCTAGATTCATTCAATATATAATCTATAAAATTTAATGTCGTAATTAAAATCCATTCATCACTAGATGGCGGCAAAAATATTTTTTTTAATGCTTAATATGTTTGTGAATTTCGAAATAAGTGACTTAATTTTATCGTCCCTTTAATGCAGCATTAACAACATACACATTGATGTTATCAATTCATGATTGTATGCTAATCACACCGTTAATCGTGCGTTACGCTTCGTTTGGCATTACGTTAACTCAAGACGGGGTATTATAAGATTTATATCACGATATGACACTTTTTACAAAAAATAATAGTACTTCATCATCAAAATACATTATCAGCTAATACGCTAATGACTTTAGAACAGTTAGTTTGAGTCATCGAAGTTTTGCGAAGGTCTTTTTTTATGGTCATCAAGGTAGTAAAAAATTAATTGATAGGATGAAGAAAACGAAGTCTTTTGGAGTGTTTATTAAGCTGGTCAAATTAAAAAGAAAAATTTGTATTTTTATCTGATGATTAAGAAAGCTGTTAAAGTTGTCAAGTAGATCTGAAGCACTTTCAAAGTCTTTTCCCACGCGTATATATATGTAGATTTAGTTTTAATGTCTTTTTGCATTTAACTGCTTTACACTGCCTCGGAGACACAATTTTCTCGATTTGCACATAATCGCTTTTAATTTAACAAGTTCTCAACCTTATAACTCATACGCTCTCAACTTTATTGGAAAAAAGAATTAGATAAATCTTTCATTATATGAAGGGGGAAATGTTGCGATAATTATCATTGCGTTTTAGAAGCAATTTCGTCTCAATTTAAATACCTCATCTGGGTATTTTATAAACCAGACTAATCAAAGTGAACCTAACTCAAGCTACTCTAATTCAAACTTAATATGTTTGAAAAAATATTATAGTATATATTTATTATATATTTGGGTTGGATTTAAGTTTTATCAATAATATTTTATATTTGTGGATCAATTTTTTGACATTTACTACTGCCTGAAGAACTAACTAATCTATACATTATCTTCTATAGTTTTTGCGACTTTTATTTATCAATGAAGCATTAACAATGCAATTAAGTAAACATCACGAAACACAAAACGATAAAATTTGAAAAAGATCGTGAATGTCTTATTCTTGAAGATGAAGAAATGACTTGTATATCAAATTGATGATAATTATTATTTACAAACAACTAATAAATTCTCCAGAGCATTTAGATGGTGCAGTTGTGAACGGTTTTGCAACACATAGGCCCATTGAGCTTATCAACTTGCCAAAAAGTTTTAAAAAAAGATGTCGACTATGTACAACAGATGCATTTAAATCATTTTTATGTCTATATCTACTAAAATATAGCTTTGATGGAAAGTTAACTTATTCCATCGGATTTTATTAAAAAGTGCAATTTTTTCGACTTTTCGAAATGGTGAAGATTTTCCTCTATTTTTATGGAAACAGGAGTTTCTCTTTAAATATCCAATTTGGACCATACATTGAAATCACGGCCTTGCAACCTCGGTTTTCAAGCTATCAAACTCATCTTAACAGGTTCAACCTCCACCTTTTTTATATGAATGTTAAAATTACTGCCACGGTTTTCAGGCAAACGATCTTATTTTAACAAGCTTGATTTTTACTTTCTTATATGAATGTTAAAATCACTGCCCGGCAGCTTAGCTGCCACTCTCTTTCAAGTTAACTATCTAATATTAACAAAATTAACTACTACTTTTTTATGGTTGTTAAAATTGCTGCCTCGACTGCTTAATTGCCTCAGTTTTCAAGCTAACAATCTCATTTTAACAGGCTCAACTTCTTCTTCATATGTACAGCATGGCCAGAATCGAGTTACAAAGAGGGAAAAAATTATTACTGATTTTTCAAACTATAAATAATGCGTCGGATATGTTAAAAAAAAATTGAATTCCAAATTAAAAATTTTTCGAGAGATGTGTAACCACGGGAACTATAAAAGTTACAACTTATCTTGGTGAAAAATATAGGGACAAATTAAAGTATGGTTAAATAATTGAACAAAATGTTTTAAATGTAAATTTATGTAAAAACACACTATGTAAGTAATAAATAATAAATATTAGTTATTGGTAAGTGAACATGTTTGAAGACGAGTTTCAAAGTTTTTATTATAACAATTACAAATTTCCACCGGTGGTGGAGATTCTATTGTCTTAATTATTCTTAGTTCTAATAGTTCTGAATTGTCTTCTAATGGTTCAAATAATTTGTTTCAATCATTTAACAAAAATAAAAACAATCTAGAGCTAAACAAAAATTGAAACTAGAACTAACACTAGACCTAGAACTGGAAAGATTTAGAGAGTTTTCTAGTTCTGGGTCTAGTGTTAGTTTTAGTTCGATGCAAGTATACAATAATTCTTCAGACGTGTCTTCAAACGCACGGCTAAATCAAAACTTTCTAGTTTTAGTGTTAGTTCTAGTTTTAGTTCGAAACAAGTACACAATAATCAAAAACCGAATAACAGCTAAATCAGAGGTAATACCAACATTAAAGTTAACACTAGAGCTAGAAATATTAGAGATTATATTCTCTAATATTTGTTTTAACAACCTTAACTTTTACTTTGTTATATAAATATTAAAATCACTTCATCGGTTTTCAAGCTAACCAACTCACTTGAACAGATTTAACTTCTACTTTTTTATATGAATGATAAAATCACTGCATCGGCAGCTTAGCTGTCTCGGTTTTCAAGCTAACAAACTCATTTGAACAGATTTAACTTTTACTTCTTTATATTAATGATAAAATCACCAATTTTCAGGAGTAGGGTCTTGGACAAAATTAAAACAAACTATTTCAACATGCCAATATTTGGATTAAATTTTTAATCTTCCTCAGGAAGAACTTCTTTCTTCTCGAACGAAAGAACTTCTTTCTATAAAGAACTTAATTCGATGATGTTTTTATTTATTTATCGTTCTTTACATGTTTCGGCCTGATTCAGCCATCATCAGAGGGTTTCTAAAACCAAATCTATAATTATTAAAACTAATAACATTATTTAAGTGACATATTTGTAACATATAACATTGACAAATCTTAAAATAATCTAAAATTGTGAAACATTAAGGTTATGAATTCTTTTCCTATTCTATATACAGTAAACAGTTTATTCAACCTACATCGTCAAAATTTGGAGATGTGTAAAATCAAATTAAAAGTTCAATATCATCACAGGAATTCTGTATTTAAATGGTCGAGTTTGCGATGCGAAATTTGAAAAATTATTTAAAAAACTATTCTAGGTTAAAAACTTTTTATATTTAAGAGTACACTGAAAGATCAACCATGTTCTTAACAGGAAAAACAAACCGAACGAAAATTATGCGCATTGAGGTATATCTTTTCGCGCGAAATTTTAAATTAAATCTTATTCGTTAAAGTAAATATATATAAAAAACACCATATGTATAATACCGTATGTATTCCCGGTTATTGCGGAATCATCGACACGGTCTAGACGATGAAACCCTCGTGTAACCGGGAAATGATTTAAATTTTGAATGGGTATCTAAGGTCTTTATATAATGGTTTGTGTCTAAGTTGTGTTTTTTCGTTGAGATTTTCGTAATGTGGGTTTTTAATCTTGAGGCGTTCTATTTCATAGTTTTCATAAATAAGTAGTTTATAACTTTTTTGAATGTTGTGTAGAACCTTTACGTCATTTTCTTTGTTAAATTCATGGTTATTTTCTATTAAATGTCGACCAAAGTTGGAATTGGTGCTTCTTAAGTATTCTTGTACTCTGGTCACATGTGTCACAATCTAGTAGGTATACTCCGTTCTTATCTAATTTATCGGTCTCTTCTTTTGTGTTGTTTAATATGTTTTTCGTATTATTATTTGATTTTAACGTTATTTTTACATTGTTCTTGTTGAAGATGTTACTAATTTTATGAGCAAGATTACCACTGTATTTTAATGATCTGTACTGCGTGTTTTGTTTTTCATTTCCGTTGTTTAGGGTTGTTAAATGATTTAGATGTTGTCTTGTTTTGTATTTCTTTATTAATATGTCTGTGTTCCGATGAGTAACCATTGTTGTTAGCTATCTTCTTGATAGTATTAATTTCTTTGCATATAGAAATTAATTAATTAAGGAACGATAAACAAATAAAAACATCATCGAATTAAGTTATTTATAGAAAGAAGTTCTTTCGTTCGTTTAATTTACCTAATTTAAAGAGTCATTTAAACATATCCGACGCATTATTTATGCTGAGATAAGTTAAATCAATAAGAAAAATCAGTAAATTTTTTTTTCTTCTTTATAACACGATCTGGAGACAGACTGTATATTGAAATCACTACCTCAGAAATTCTACCTAAGAGGTTTTCAAGATAACCATCTTATTTTAATAAGTTTAACTTTCACTTTTTTATATGAATGCTAAAATCACCGCCTAGGTTTTCAAGCTAACAAACTCATTTGAACAGGATTAACTTATACTATTTTATATGAATGATAAAATCATTGCCTCGGCAATATAGTACCCTCGGTTTTCAAGCTCACTATCTTGTTTTAACAAGCTCAATTTTTATTTTCTTATATAAATGCTAAAATAACTACCTCGACAGCTTAGCTAGCTGCCTCGGTTTATCAAGCTAATAAACTCATTTGAACAGGTGTAACTTCTACTGTTTTATATCAATGATAAAATTACTGCCTCGGCACCATAGCTGCTTTGGTTTTCACACTAACGATCTTATTTAAACAAGCTTAATTTTTACTTTTTTATATAAATGCTAAAATCACTTCCTCGGCAGCTCATTTTAACAAATTTTACTTTTTTATAATGTATATTGAAATCACTGCCTTGGCAGCATAGCTGCCTCGGTTTTAAAACTGACGATTTTGTTTTAACAAGCTTAATTTTTACTTCCTTATACAATTGATAAAACTACTGCCTCGGTTTTCAACCACCAATTTGACCAGGTGTAACTTCTACCGGTTTATAAGAATGATAAAATCACTGCCTCGGCAGCATAGCTGCTGCCTCGGATTTCAAGCTGACTATCTTATTTTAACAAGCTTAATTTTTATTTTGTTGTATAAATGCTAAAACTACTGCCTCGGCTGCTTAGCTGCCTTGGTTTTCAAGCTAAAAATCTCATTTTAGCAAGATTAACTTTTTTAATGTATATTGAAATCACTGCCTGGGCAGCATAGCTGACTCGGTTTTAAAACTGACGATCTTATTTTAACAAGCTTAATTTTTACTTCTTTACACAATTGATAAAATCACTGCCTCGGTTTTCAACCACCAATTTGACCAGGTGTAACTTCAACTGCTTTATATTAATGATAAAATCACTGCCTCGGCAGCATAGCTGCCTCGGATTTCAAACTGACTAGCTTGTTTTAACAAGCTTAATTTTTATTTTGTTTATAAATGCTAAAACTACTGCCTCGGCAGCTTAGCTGCCTCGGTTTCCAGGCTAAAAATCTCATTTTAACAAGTTTAACTTTTTTTAATGTATATTAAAATCACTGCCTCGGCAGCATAGCTGCCTCGGTTTTCAAGCAGGCAATCTTGTTTTAACGACCTTAATTTTCACTTTCTTATATAATTGATATAATCACTGCCTCTGCAGCTTAGCTTCATCAATTTGAAACCACCAATTTGACCAGGTGTAACTTCTACCGGTTTATAGGAATGATAAAATCACTGCCTCGGCAGCATAGCTGTCTCGGATTTCAAGCTGACTATCTTGTTTTAACAAGCTTAATTTTTATTTTGTTGTTAAATGCTAAAACTACTGCCTCGGCAGCTTAGCTGCCTCGGTTTTCAAGCTAAAAATCTCATTTTAACAAGTTTAAGATTTTTAATGTATATTGAAATCATTACCTCGGCAGCATAACTGCCTCGGTTTTAAAACTGACGATTTTGTTTTAGCAAGCTTAATTTTTACTTCCTTATACAATTAATAAAACCACTGCCTCGGCAGCTTAGCTGCCTCGGTTTTCAACCACCAATTTGACCAGGTATAACTTCTACCGGTTTATAAGAATGATAAAATCACTGCCTCGGCAGCATAGCTGCTGCCTCCGATTTCAAGCTGACTATCTTATTTTAACAAGCTTAATATTTATTTTGTTGTATAAATGCTAAAACTACTGCCTCGGCTGCTTAGCTGCCCTGGTTTTCAAGCTAAAAATCTCATTTTAACAAGATTAACTTTTTTAATGTATATTGAAATCACTGCCTCGGCAGCATAGCTACCTCGGTTTTAATACTGACGATCTTGTTTTAACAAGCTTAATTTTTACTTCTTTACACAATTGATAAAATCACTGCCTCGGTTTTCAACCACCAATTTAACCAGGTGTAACTTCAACTGTCTTATATTAATGATAAAATCACTGCCTCGGCAGCATAGCTGCCTCGGATTTCAAACTGACTAGCTTGTTTTAACAAGCTTAATTTTTATTTTGTTATATAAATGCTAAAACTACTGCCTCGGTAGCTTAGCTACCTTGGTTTCCAGGCAAAAAATCTCATTTTAACAAGTTTAACTCTTTTTAATGTATATTGAAATTACTGCCTCGGCAGCATAGCTGCCTCGGTTTTAAAACTGACGATCTTATTTTAACAAGCTTAATTTTTACTTTCTTATACAATTGATAAAATCACTGCCTCGGCAGCATAGCTGCCTCGGTTTTCACACTGACGATCTTATTTTAACAAGCTTAATTTTTACTTTTTTATATAAATGCTAAAATCACTGCCTCGGCAGCATAGCTACCTCGGTTTTCAGGCTAACAATCTTATTTTAACAAGCTTAATTTCTACTTTCTTATATAATTGCTAAAATCATTGCCTCAGCGGCTGAGCTGCCTCGGTTTTCCCGCTAATCTCATTTGAACGGGTGTAACTTCATTTTTATTACTACATTGGAATCACTGCTTCGGTTTCCAAAATAACAATCTTTTTTAACAAGTTTAAGTTCTCTTATTATAGACAATGAAATATACACAACTTCCTCGACTTATACACAACCAATTTGGTTGTAACAAGTTCAATTTTTAATGTTATACGCAGGTTTTCAAATAACGGTTTTATTTCAAGAAGCTTAAGTTCTGCTTTTGTATGTATTAAAGTCGTTGCCTCGGTGTAATATTACAAATTTTGAACCGGATGTCTTAACCAGTAAACGCAACTTTTAAGTAATAACGGGAAAAGAGAAATAGTTGAAAACGAAATTGAGGAAAAGCCAAATCGATCTTAACTAACCGCGCAGCTGTGCAGTGCGCAAAAAAGAACCGTCGCCATTGAGAATTGGTAAAAGATCCACGCGGTTCGACAAACACTAACAAGAAAACATACCAACTTGATCATGACTCAAAATGTTATTTATTATTGCGATAAAATGAAATATTTGTATTGCTGTACACTTTGCCGCGATATAAGTATATTCAAACACGAGAGATAAACGTAAGCGATGACTTCACTTTATTTTAAATAAACGACATTCAGCATTGCAATCAGCTGATTTCATTGAAGTAAAACGCGAACATTTTCGATTAACAAATCGAAACTGACTAAAAAAGAAATGTCTTTACCACATAGTAGCAGGAGCGGTTGCGCTTGCAGAGGGTCCTATGCAGCTGTTAGGTCGATTCCGGAGGTATCCTGGGATGAAAAGTTGCCGTGCGGACGTAGAAGCCAATGCGGCCATTCAACAATCACAGTCAAAAAATTGGGAAATAACTCAAAACACGCAAAACAAAACAAACGAGAACGATTAAAAATTAATAAATCACAATTTTTTTCCTAATTTTATTGGCACAAAACTAAAGATTAACAAATCGGTCGTTCGTTTAATCGGAGGTGGTGTTGGAGGAGGCCTCGTGGCCGGTTCACAATCCGGACGCATTCGGTACGGCTTTTCGACGGCGACTGAAGCGGCGCGGCGTCGTACTTTGCCTCGCCGTGCCTCGGGCCGTCGCTTCGAGGGGAGGGTTTGCGCAATTTCTAGGGTCCGTGTGTTGGTGGGGCCCCCCCTTATTCGAAAGAACACTCGGAGGATCCAAGCCTATATCTATTGCTTAACAGTCGAGTCTGCGTATGAATCAATCGCTGTGAATGAGCAATCATTGTTTTCCGTTTACTACTGACAGTTACGACTTGTACGTGAAAGACTTTACAAGTTTTTTTTTTAATTTAACATTTTTATTTTATGTATCCGCCATAAAAATTAAAATTCTCATCTTCGTTCAATAATTTTCAGTTAAAATGACTAACACCTATCGAATTTAAAACAAAAACATCCGTTTGTGAAGCATGTATATGAGTCATTTTTAGTTTAAACCTTATCAGTTATGAACTATGATATCTAATTTTTTTCTAAAATAATTTCTAGTCGCGTAGAGAAAAGGCTTCCTGTGCCGCCGCTGTTGTTGGCAGAAGGGGCCCTCTGCAGACACATCGGTTGTTGTCTGCGGGCGCTCGGCCGTACGTCAGGTAGAAATCCGTGTCGAAGACGGCCGTTTGGGCCGATTCTTCTGCGGCTCTTGGTTCGAACTTGAACCCGGGTCGTTCCGACCTTGAATGGCGCGTTCACCTCGGGTGCCCTGAAAGAGCCTTCTGCATTCGATGCACGAACCGGGCATGGTTCGCTACACTCTGGGTTAGTGGACCCATCGCCTTTACCCGAAAACCGCTACGCAGTTAAAGAATCTAAAATACAACAAAAACTTTCCTCTCATTACTTTATCAATTGTCATCAACTCTAATCCTAAGTTGATTTTTTATTCATTTTCATTTTGTATGTGGAAAGACTCGTATTTTAACTCTAACAGTGTAACCACACAGAGCTAATCCAAACGAGAAAATGTACTTTTGCACATCCGTTGTATGCAAGATTGTACTGAAAAATTGCAAGTTTCAAGCAAGAAGACGTTATGTGTGAATTCATTAGTATGTACCAAAAAAGTACATACTTGTCCTTGGAAAAATAGAAATTGTGAATATATGTATTGAAGTGGTTCACTTCTTAACGTTAAGAAAAAAACTTTTTTCTTTTATGTAAAGAAAAAAATTACTTCCCTCCAAACAAAATATAGAAATTTGGTGTAGGCAGCGAGAACATCTATACTGCTTCAATAATAAAAATAATGATGGCGATGATATCAAAACATCCTTCATCTTCCTATCTTCGCCTTCATATCCGGTTAAAAACCAATAGTTTCATGCGATTGGATAATTTAAAACCAGTTTACACATTAAAAACAAGCTTTATTATGGATCTTATTAACAATGAAGATGTTACGAAGACACGATAGTTTGTTTTATATAATTTAGGGAGAATGCAGAGAAATTTATGAACGATATCCAGGGCCGTGGCAACCTTTTTTTCGTAGGAAAGCTTTAGCAGAATCACGAAAAAATGATAAAATTCTAAAAACCATGGAAGTCTTATTTTTGAAAATGAGGAAATGACTTATATATCAAATTAAAATAACCTTCCTCTTCCTCTTGCTTTTTATTTTATGAGTTGCAGCAGATTTTTATTCTGCTCGCAAAACAAATCAAGATAAACGTGTTATTCTTGATATGTGAGAACGTGATTCAACAGTTTTTAGACTACTTACATCAAGATATTGCATTATATCCAATGGTATTTAGTATTTTAAAGTAATCTCAAAGAATTTATAAATAGTATCTTGTTTCTTTGGGATGAAAATGATTTCTGCTATCATTTCCGGAAGCAGTATCAAGTCTCTCGGAAACATTTCAAGTCATCTAGAAACAGTATCAAGTATTCTGGATGCATTTCAAATTTTAATCAAGTCTTCTAAAAGTATATTAAGTTTTCTAGAAGCAGTATCAAGATTTCCAAGGGCAGTTTCATATCTTTTAGCAGCAGTTCAAGCATTCTGGAGGTATTTCAAACAGGTTCAAGTTTTCCAGAGGCAGTATCGAGTCATCTGGAAGCAGTTCAAGTTTTCTGAAAACATTCCAAATCTTCTTGAAATAATATCAAGTCTTTAGCAAATATTCTTATAGCACGAACATAACTTGGGCTAAAAATCGGCAAGAAATCGGACGAGATACTCTTTCTATAAACTCTAAGAAGGGTAAACTTAGGTTCATTATTGTTTCTGCAACGATTATTTCTTATGTTAGAAATATTTCTCGGGGTAAGCGACTTTGGTTGTCGAAAATTTGCAGAATTCGTAGTCAACTCTCAAAATTTTAATCATGACCCAACTTTACTCTGCTTAGAATTTATGAAGACAGTATCTCGGTCGACTTCGAAGACGTCAACTGCTGCAAGTTTTATTCCTGCTACCTGGTGCAAGAATAAAAGAACATACAGAAAATAAAAATCTCCGGGTGTAATATTTGCGGATATTTGCTGGTGGGGTAGGCATGTGTTTGAAAATGTCGATGATTTTGATGATGAAGAATTTTTAGAACAAACGTCCTTGAAAATCTATTAGTTACGTTAGCATCCGGGCTACTCTAGCAACCAACTTTTAACTATTGACTAATTTTATCGAATTTCTTTATCGAATTAAATGATAAATCATTGAAAGTTTATGAGTTATAACTGATAAACTAAGCAAGCAAACGTTAAGATAAGGAAAAAATATAAAAAGTTTGGCATGAGAACGCTTGAAAACATTTAAAGCCCAACAGTTCTTTATAATTTGACTATTAATTGAAATTTGTTTTCTTTTTGTTGTTTTGTTACTAAAAGACAATAAATTTTGGCAACAATATATTATCATTAGACAAAGCTGACGTAATTTAGATTAGATCAAGGTATTATGAAAAGGATTTGGGAACTTTTGGTTTAGATGATAAAGATGCACAATCAAGGAGTTCAGATTGATGATTTATAAGTGTTAAAGCTTTTTTCAATGCCTATTGAACACTATAAGTATACCATATATGTACTTAGGTATGTATCAAAAAAGTATTTGTCCTTGGAAAAATAAAAATTGTGAATATATGGATTAAAGTGGATAACCTTTTAACCTTAACCTTAAAAGTTTTTTCTTTTATGTAAAGAAAAAATTACTTCCCTCCAAACAAAATATGGAAATTTGGTGTAGACAACGAGAACATCTATACTGCTTCAATAATTAAAATGATGATGGCGATGATATCAAAACATCCTTATCTTCCTATCTTCACGTTCATATCCGGTTCATAACCAATAGTTTCATGGGATTGGATATTTTAAAACCAGTTTACACATTAAAGACAAACTTTATTATGGATCTTATTAACGATGAAGATGTTACGAAGACACGACAGTTTGTTTTATATAATCTAGGGAGAATGCAGAGAAATTTATGAACGATATCCACAGCCGTGGCAACTTTTTTTTGTGTAGGAAAGCTTTAGCAGAATTACGAAAAAATGATAAAATTTTAAAAATCATGGAAGTCTTATTCTTGAAAATAAGAAAATGACATATATCAAATTAAAATAACCTTCCTCTTCCTCTTACTTTTCATTTTATGGGTTGCAGCTGATTTTTATTCTGCTCGCAAAACAAATCAAGATAAAGGTGTTATTCTTGATATGTGAGAACGTGATTCAACAGTTTTTAGACTACTTATATCAAGATATTGCATTACATCCAATGGTATTTAATATTTTAAAGTAATCTCAAAGGATTTATAAACAGTATCTTGTTTCTTTGGGATGAAAATGATTTCTGCTATCATTTCCAGAAGCAGTATCAAGTCTTTCGGAAACATTTCAAGTCATCTAGAAACAGTATCAAGTCTTCTGGATGCATTTCAAATTTTAATCAAGTCTTCTGAAAGTATATTAAGTTTTCTAGAAGCAGTATCAAGTTTTCCAGAGGCAGTATCGAGTCATCTGGAAGCAGTTCAAGTCTTCTGAAAACATTTCAAATCTTCTTGAATTAATATCAAGTCTTTTGCAAATATTCTTATAGCACGAACATAACTTGGGCTAAGAATCGGCTAGAAATCGGACTAGATACTCTTTCTATAAACTCTAAGTAGGGTAAACTTGGGTTCATTATTGTTTCTGCAACGATTATTTCTTATGTCAGAAATAATTCTCGAGGTAAGCGACTTTGGTTGTCGAAAATTTGCGGAATTCGTAGTCAATTCTCAAGATTTTAACCACGACCCAACTTTACTCTGCTTAGAATTTATGTAGACAGTATCTCGGTCGACTTCGAAGAGGTCGACTGCTGTAAGTTTTATTCCTGCTACCTGGAGCAACAACAGTTTGCTTAGTTTTTTAGTTATAACATACAGGAAATAAAAATCTCCCGGTGCAATATTTACGGATATTTGCTGGTGGGGTAGGCATGTGTTTGAAAATGTCGATGATTTTGATGATGAAGAATTTTTAGAACAAACGTCCTTGAAAATCTATTAGTTACGTTAGCATCTGGGCTACTTTACCAACCAACTTTTAACTATTGGCTAATTTTATCGAATTTCTTTATCGAATTAAATGACAAATCATCGAAAGTTCATGAGTTTTAACTGATAAACTAAGCAAGCAAACGTTAGGATAAGGAAAAATATAAAAAGTTTGGCACGAGAACGCTTGAAGACATTTGAAGTCCAACAGTTCTTTATAATTTGACTATTAATTGAAATTTGATTTCTTTTTGTTGTTTTGTTACTAAAAGGCAATAAATTTTGGCAATAATATATTATCATTAGACAAAGCTGACGTAATTTAGATTAGATCAAGGTATTATGAAAAGGATTTGGGAACCTTTGGTTTAGATGATAAAGATGCACAATCAAGGTGTTCAGATTGATGATTTATAAGTATTAAAGCTTTTTCCAATGCCTATTGAACACTATAAGTACACCATATATGTACTTAGGTAAGTACCAAAAAGTGAATAATTTTTTGTTTATTTTACATTTCAATTTTTATTTTTGCCGTAATTCTTATCTAAATGGTGGAAAAAGAAAAATTCTTAATCCGAACATTATGTGTCAGATTGACACAGTGTCGAGTAACACATTTGTACATCCCAATTTTGATTTTGCAAGTAGATGATATTGTAATAGGTGGACACATAAAAATCAGTTCATTTAGTGAAACGTTTAAAGAAACACGTGTTATATTTGTGCTTTGGTGACACAAAGAAATCAACAGTTGTCTACGGTTCGATGATAATTCGCTTCGTTTTTAATAATTATATTCCGGGAGATTTTGCTACTGTTGGTGAGCAATTTCTTTCCATTTTATGGGTTGCAGCTGATTTTGAGACGTACTATACATATAATTGGTAGTGATACAAATTCTGCTCGTAAAACAAATCAAAAGATATAACCTTTTAACAACAATATTTGGTATTTCAGAAGCAAAATAATATTTGCTTCTGCTAGCAGTATTTAGTCTTGAATTAACAGTGTTTGGACTACTTACGTCAAGATTTTGCATTATAACCCATAGTATATAATATTTTAAGGCAAACTCAAAGGATTTATAAACAGTATATTGTTTCTTTGCGATGGAAATGATTTCTGCTATCATTTCTACAAGAAGTAACAGGTCTTTTGATAGCATTCCAACTCTATTAGCGGCAATATCAAGTGTTTAAGAATTTCAAGTTTCTTACAAGTAGTATCAAGACTTTCGGAAACATTTCAAGTCATCTAGAAACAGTATCAAGTCTTCTGGAAGCATTTCAAATTTTCATCAAATCTTCTGAAAGTATATCAAGTTTTCTAGAAGCAGTATCAAGTCTCCTGGAAACATTTCAAAGATTTTGGAAGTAAAATCCAGTCTTACAGAGGCAATATCAAATCTTCATTTTAAGTCTTGAAACAATAACAAATTTCCTAGAAGCAGTATTAAGTTTTCCCGGGGCAGTATTATATCATCTGGTAGCAGGTCAAGCATTGTGGAGGTATTTGAAACAGTATCAAGTTTTCCAGAGGCAATATCGAGGCTTCTAGAAGCATATCAAGTCTTCTAGAAGACTCGATACTGCCTCTGAAAGACTTGATACTGTTTATCTTATTACTGTTTATTAAAAATGTACTCTTTGTCAGAAATCGATGAGTACACTCACAAGCCAGCAATCGATTCAGTCATTACTCTTTTCATTAACGCAGTGAAACCTGTATATGAAGAACTATCAAGATAAAATCTTTTAACAAAATGTTTAGGGGGATGTATGCAAAAGATCAATGAAAGTTATAACGCCGTGTTATGGTTTATCACCTCAAAACTATTCATAGTTTGAATTAAAATTTTTAAATTAAAAGATTGTGCTTCTGGATTTAAATCGTATTGTTCGCGCTGATTTAAAGCTTCTGCATGACCGCTGAAGCAAAAAAGATAGAATTAAAGACAGAAAAGCTGCAAAAGATGAAAATAAGCTTCAGGAAGGATAGCTGTGTGGTGAAGATTAGTTGATTAGATCTGTGCTGATTAGATGTGTCTAGAAAAAGTACAAAAAAAATTTAAACGCCTTTTCCCAGAAACAACATATTTTAAATATATGCATACGATAACTTCCACAATTTTCAACGGATTTTCAAGATTTTTTTTTCAAAAATTTGTATTATCATATTCGAGGGAAGTACGTAGCCGTTTCGATATGTTTCAAATTCTCTGTTTTACAATTATTTATATGTACGTTTTTTATCAATAAATACGACATTTCTTGTCAAATCAACACCATATCGTCAAAAATGAATATTTTTTAAAAATCCTGCGTAGTTCCCTAGTTTTTGATTTTACTAAAGTAATCGTATTCAAAATTTAATCATTCGACTTCCGGATTATAAGAAATTCTGCCCACAGTTTGACTCTGCACGATTTGCAAGCATAACATTTGCGCCTATAATTTTAATAATAGTTAATAAATAAAATATTTGTTTAAAAGTAGAAAAATGGCTTATTCACTCGTTTTTTAAAAACTTTTTTCGTCTTATTGCTAAAAAAAAATTAAAAACATCTATTATTTTCGATACATATTATTAAAGAGTAATATCTCAAGAATAAATTGAGATATCAACCTGAAATAATGAGCATTTTAAGGCAAACATAACTAAAATTTAGTGTGCCATAAATCATTTCTTATTTTCCATTAATCCCGATGCTATGATCTTTCAAACGCAACTCTGCATTTTTAATTACGATAGTTTCGAAACACTTAAATTTGATGTATCATATCTCAGGGATTAATTGAGATACCAAACTAAAATAATTATCAAAACGATAAATCATATTGTTAAAAACTGTTTTAAATGCCCATAACATTTAAAACATATTTATAAGAACATTATAGCTGGTTCGACGGAATGATGTTTATACTTAATAGTATGAGAAACCATTCTTGTATAAAGTCTAGATCTGAAGTAACAAATTTTCTTCTCAAATCTTTCTTCTTTCATTGCTAAAGTTAGCTTATGTGTACTTATCATGTTCAATAGGCATTGAAAAAAGCTTCAACTCTTATAAATCATCAAGGACATTTGTTCGACATTTATTCTAAAAATTGTTCATCATCAGAATCATCAACATTTTCAAACACATGCCTACTCCATCAGCAAATATTGCACCCGGCGATTTTCATTTTCTGTATGTTATAACTAAAAGATAAGCAAACTGTTCTGGCTCCAGGTGGCAGGAATAAAACTTAAAGCAGTCGACGTCTTCGAAATCGACTGAGATACTGTTTACATAAATTCTAAGCAGAGTAAAGTTGGGTTCATACTTAAAATCTTGAGAGTTGACTACAAATGCTGCAAATTTTTGACAACCAAAGTCGCTTACCCCGATAATTATTTCTGACATAAGAAATAATCATAGCAGAAACAATACCTAAAACAACCGACGTCTTTGAAGTCAGCCAAGATACTTTTTCCATAAATTCTAAACAGGGTAAGTTTCGGTTCAACTTCGATTTTGACCCTGAACCCAAGTTTACCCTGCTTAGAGTTTATGGAAAGAGTACCTCCGCCGATTATTTAAGTTATGTTCGCGATATAAGAGGTAATTCTTCTTACTAACCTGCTATTTTTTTTAATAGTCTCTCATCCGGACTCCGTTTCTAGAATCAAATCCGGACTTCATGTATCAAATTGACACAACATCAGACAATAATTTATTATGATGAAGACTTGATACTGTTCAAAAACATTTTAACCCTTTCAAAAGTTTTGAACCGCTTCCTGATGAGTTAAACTGCTTCCATAAGACAAAAGAAATGTTACATTGCTTCCAGTAGACTTGAAATACTTCCAAAAGATTTGATATTGTTTCGAAAAGACTTGAAATCTTTTCAGAAGACTTGAACTGCTTCCAGATGATTCGATGCTGCAACTGAAAGGCTTAATACTGTTTCCAACAGACTTGAAATGCTTCCAGAAACTTTCAACTGCTTCTAGAAGACTTGATGTTACTTCCAGATGATCCTTCTAGAAGACTCTGGAAGACTTGAAGACAAGAATATTTGCTAAAGACTTGATATTATTTCAAGAAGATTTGGAATGTTTTCAGAAGACTTGAACTGCTTCCAGATGACTCGACACTGCCTCTGGAAAACTTGAACCTGTTTGAAATGCCTCCAAAACGCTTGAACTGCTGCCAAAAGACATGATACTATCCCTGGAAAGCTTGATACTGCTTCTAGGAGATTTGACACTGTTCCAAGATTTAAAATGAAGATTCAATATTGCCTCTGTAAGACTGGATTTTATTTCCAAAAACATTGAAATGTTTCCAGGAGACTTGATACTGCTTCTAGAAAACTTAATATACTTTCAGAAGATTTGATAAAAACTTGAAATGCTTCCAGAAAACTTGATACTGTTTCTAGATATCTTGAAATGCTGCCAAAAGACTTGTTACTGCTTGTAGAAATGTTAATAGAAAATATTTTGATTGCATAGAAACAAAATATTAAATACTATTGGACATAATGCAAAATCTTGACGTAACTAGTCCAAAAACTGTTAAAAGACTAAATACTGGTGGCAGAAGTAAATATAAAATTTAATCTTGCTTCCTAAATACCAAATATTATTGTCAAAAGGCAATATCTTCATGTCAAAAGTTCAAAAACTGGCAAATAAAGATAAGATGATGCTCTTGCAAATTTTTCATAGTGACTAAGATAGGCATTATTTCGTTTCGATTTTTATAAATCGTACCGACAATTGTCATGTGATGTGAACAAATTTACCATTTTGCCCTAACAGAAGAAAAAAATCGTCATCAATATCACATATCAAAAACATCGAGAACAACACGTTCATCTTCATTTATTTTACGAGCAAAATTTGTGTCACTGCCAATTATATGCATAGTATGTCTCAGAATCAGTTGCAACGCCTAAAATGGAAAGCAATTACTCATCAACAGTAACAAAATCTCCCGGAATATATAACTGTTTCAACCGTTGAACTTAATTATCAAAAACGAAGCGAATTATCATCGAATCGTAGACAACTGTTGATTTCTTTGTGCCACCAAAGCACATAGTGATATAAGAAGCAGTCCTGCTTAGTAACCGGCAAACGTTTTTTTAATAGTCCCTACTCCGGACTTCGTTTCTAGAACCAAATCCAGACTTCATGTATCAAATTGACACAATATCAGACAATAATTTATTGTGATTCTGAAAAAGACTTGATATCGCCTCTGGAAGATTTGATACTGCTTCAAAAACACTGTAAGCCAAAAGGTTTGACCGGTTCCTGATGAGTTTGCCCAGCAAAACTTGGGGCTGCTTCTAGGAAATGTGACATTGCTTCCAGTGGACTTGAAATACTTCCAAAAGACTTGATATTGTTTCGAGAAGACTTGAAATATTTTCAGAAAAATTGAACTGCTTCCAGATGATTCGATACTGCTACTGAAAGATTTAATACTGTTTCCAAAAGACTTGAAATGCTTCCAAAAAGTTGAACTAACAAATTTTCGTCATAATAAAACTGAATGACGAGAAGTAGAGCTAATACTAGATCTAGAACTAGAATCATTCGGGTTTAGCAGTACGTCTCTTAAGACGAACCCAACCCAACCTAGCTTTAGAACTAACACTAGACTTAGAACTAGACACATTAGGGTTATTAATATTTCTAGTTCTAGGTCTAGTGTTAATACTAAAGCTAGGTTCTATATCTAGCATTAGTTATACTTTTAGTTTCAGAAGAATTTACAATAATCAAGTACTGAATGGCAATTAAAACTAGAACTAACACTAGACCTAGTCTAGTGTTAGTTCTAGTTTTATACAAGTAAACAACAATTTAAGATTTGATAACAACTAAAAAATAGAGCCAATAACGCTACAACTAATAATAGACCTAGAACGAAAAACATTTAGGTTTAGCTGTACCTCTCTTAAGATTTCTCCAT
Organism: Onthophagus sagittarius; assembly: GCA_036711965.1. Lineage (NCBI taxonomy): Eukaryota > Metazoa > Arthropoda > Insecta > Coleoptera > Scarabaeidae > Onthophagus > Onthophagus sagittarius. The sequence goes on from JASERS010000005.1 coordinate 25,210,031, forward strand.
TTCAACCATATAACAACAATAAATACCCAGGTATTTAGCAACACCAACAATTCTGTATCTTTAATTGTGACAGTTTTGGAAAACTTAAGCTTGAGGAATCGCATCTCAAAAATTAATTGAGATATCAAACCAAAATAATTATGGTTATAAATCAAATTTAATGTAACTTTAGCATACCTCCAATTTTACATAACCTTTCCATTAATTCAAATTTCCCCGATGTTGAACATTCTAATCTTCTCTTTACCCAAGTTATCTACTAATATTTAATAATACGACATCACTTGTTCAATTTTTCTAATATAAACAAAACTATATATCAATAGATATAAAAGCAGGTGTGTACAATGTATTTGGAGTTAATATTGTGAAAAAGAGGGTTTTGCAACGACGGGTTATCTATCGATTGTGTTGTTGCGTGGGGAATTTCGTGAAAATAACGACTTTACGCTCGGCGAGGGTTCATCGAGAGACAAAAGCACCGCTATGCGGCGTGGTAATGAAGAAACGTCGCAAGAATGCGCCATCTTGGAGAAGCGAAAACGTTCACATTTGATGAGGAATTCGCGATTTACAGTGCCAAACTGCAACAGACTCGAAATAATGGATGATAATTAAAGAATCTCATCTCGTCAAAGGTAAATTGGTCATTCATTACAAACAGAGATGTACTAATGACCTGTTAGTTCGCTTCAAAGCAAACGACCGTTTGATTTGAGTTAATTAAAGGTTTAGTATTTAATCCCTTTCATTGAATGAACAATTTCAATTCTCAAATGGGTGATATTGATAAGAAATTGGCCGCAATAATCGAACGGTGCAATTTTCGCTTTCTATGTTCTCGAAACGAAGCAGGTGTACGGCCTCTTTTTGTTTTGACAGACGTCTGGGTCTGGGAGTAAACTTCTCAAAGTACCTCGAGGAAGAGGAGGAGGAGAAGGAGGAAAAGGAAGAGAACGTGGGAGTGGAACTTTTGTCCGCCCTCGTTTTGGGACTTTCTCATTGTCGATAACGTTTGTTTTGTCTTGGGCACGTGTGGACTTCAAAATGAGGTAACGAAAATTGATAATTCGAGGAATAATTTTAAAGGCGGGTTAAGAGTGCGTGTCTCTGGATGGTTTTCTAGAAAGGGGTTTTTCTTTGTGGGGCGAATTTATATAAACCATAAGAACAGATGTTTGAACCCGTATATCTTTTGGACCACCGTCTGTTTTGAGTCACCTGTATTGAAATTGTACCTTCCCATTGTCTCTGTATTTGCACGCGATGCCGCAAATTGTAGTCAATTACGGAGGGAAAAAGACTACAAGTACAAGTAAACTCGGTGTAGGACAGAGAGTCAGGTGGGACAAAGGTGCGATTATAAACGATATCGCGCCACCAATTGACGATTTATCGACAACGTAACTCGCTCGCGATGGAAGCAGATGGCGCGATGCAATTTATTGTTGACACTCCACGGCGACGAAACAATTTATGTGCTCACTTTTTTTTTACTTTCTTTGCATTCCCCCGGACATTTCACGTTTTCCCTCCCCGATTGTTGTTTTCACAGGGGTTGACCACCCTTCCAACAATGCTTCCATCACCTGCCCCAGCAAAAATCATTTCGCAAATTATCCTCAATTTTAACCTAAACAAATTAAATCACATTTCGTCGATCTTGTCAGGTAGACAACAGACACTAAGAAGTGCAAAACCCCTTCCGGGGGCCTCTCAGAGGACTTCTACTACTTCTTCTTCTTCTTCTCTTCCTTCGTCTTCTTCTTGTTCTTTGATGTTGGGACGAAGGCGTCTGCATTAGGCAGCGCTGTGAGCCATCGAAGACGGCAGACGGTTATAGGTCAACGGACCTGCTGCAAGGCCATCGTTGTTGCAGAGAGAAAGACGAAAACGTGCTATGAGAAGATGAAGCGGGATGGAAGTTCGTTCCGACCTGTGCATGGAAGGAGGAAGAAGGCAAGAGGAAGAGGCGCAAGTGAAGAAGGCATCGCCGGCAGCCAGTTTGGTCCGCGAATGGACCAACACGTGGGCTCTCGTTCAACGATGACCGTCTCTTTTAATAAAAATTGACGAGATGTATATACACGGTAAATGAAGACTATGAAAGATCCTTAATGATAAAATTGCCTCAAGAATTCACTATAACATAATAACATCGTATTTATAATCATCCATAACAATTCTAAGAAGTTTTAAGAAACAAAATTTGAAGAATCATATCTCTACAACAAAACTGAGCCATAATAATTCCTTAGTTTTCATTAATTCAAATGTTATCATCTTATGAACATAACTTTACATCTTAAGCTGTGATAAATTTACTAAATTTAAATTCAATAGAACAAATTGAGATATAAAGCTGAAATAATTATTATTTTAAAGCAAATGTGTTGTGCCATAATTGAAGCACAATAGCTTCTCTAAGTTTTCATTAACCTGGATATTATGATCTTTTAAACCCAACTCTATATCCATAATTATGGTAGATTAAAAAAAAACTTAAGTTTTAGAAATCGTATCTTAAGAATCAACTGAGATAACAACCTGAAAAACTAAAAACTAAATGAATTCTTAGCTTTCATTAATCCGGATATTATGATCTTTAAACTCAACTCTGTATCCATAAGGTAGATTTAGAAAACTTAAGTTTTAGAATCGTATCTCAAGAACAAATTGAGATATCAACCTGAAGTAATTGTCACTTTAAAGCAAATTTAATACAGATTTAAAGTGCCATAAATGATTTCTTAGTTTTCATTAATTTTGATGTTATGACCTCTTGAATCCAACCTTGTATCTTTAACTGTGATAGATTTGCAAAACTTAAGATTAAAGAATTGTATCTCAAGAACAAATTGAGATATCAAGCTGAAATAATTATCCTTTGAAAGCAAATTTAATGTGTCATAAATAAACCCCTAATTTCCATTAACCTGGATATTATGATCTTTTAAATCCAACTCTATATCCATAATTATGATAGATTAAAAAAACTAAGTTTTAAGAATCGTATCATAAGAACAAATTGAGATTTAAACCTGAAATAATTATCATTTTAAAGCAAATTTAATGTGCCATAAATGAACTCTTAGTTTCCATTATGCTGGATATTATGATTTTTTAAACCAAACCCTGTATCCATAATGACGGCAGATCTTAAAAAACTTAAAGGTTTGAAGAATCGTATCTCAAGAACAAATTGAGATATCAACCTGAAATAATTGTCACTTTAAGGCAAATTTAATACAGATTTAAAGTGCCATAAATGATTTCTTAGTTTTCATTAATTTTGATGTTATGACCTCTTGAATCCAACCTTGTATCTTTAACTGTGATAGATTTGCAAAACTTAAGATTAAAGAATTGTATCTCAAGAATAAATTGAGATATCAAGCTGAAATAATTGTCACTTTAAAGCAAATTTAATACAGATTTAAAGTGCCATAAAAGATTTCTTAGTTTTCATTAACTTTGATGTTATGACCTCTTGAATCCAACCTTGTATCTTTAACTGTGATAGATTTGCAAAACTTAAGATTAAAGAATTGTATCTCAAGAACAAATTGAGATATCAAGCTGAAATAATTATCCTTTGAAAGCAAATTTAATGTGTCATAAATAAACCCCTAATTTCCATTAACCTGGATATTATGATCTTTTAAATCCAACTCTATATCCATAATTATGATAGATTAAAAAAACTAAGTTTTAAGAATCGTATCATAAGAACAAATTGAGATTTAAACCTGAAATAATTATCATTTTAAAGCAAATTTAATGTGCCATAAATGAACTCTTAGTTTCCATTATGCTGGATATTATGATTTTTTAAACCAAACCCTGTATCCATAATGACGGCAGATCTTAAAAAACTTAAAGGTTTGAAGAATCGTATCTCAAGAACAAATTGAGATATCAACCTGAAATAATTGTCACTTTAAGGCAAATTTAATACAGATTTAAAGTGCCATAAATGATTTCTTAGTTTTCATTAATTTTGATGTTATGACCTCTTGAATCCAACCTTGTATCTTTAACTGTGATAGATTTGCAAAACTTAAGATTAAAGAATTGTATCTCAAGAATAAATTGAGATATCAAGCTGAAATAATTGTCACTTTAAAGCAAATTTAATACAGATTTAAAGTGCCATAAAAGATTTCTTAGTTTTCATTAACTTTGATGTTATGACCTCTTGAATCCAACCTTGTATCTTTAACTGTGATAGATTTGCAAAACTTAAGATTAAAGAATTGTATCTCAAGAACAAATTGAGATATCAAGCTGAAATAATTATCCTTTGAAAGCAAATTTAATGTGTCATAAATAAACCCCTAATTTCCATTAACCTGGATATTATGATCTTTTAAATCCAACTCTATATCCATAATTATGATAGATTAAAAAAACTAAGTTTTAAGAATCGTATCATAAGAACAAATTGAGATTTAAACCTGAAATAATTATCATTTTAAAGCAAATTTAATGTGCCATAAATGAACTCTTAGTTTCCATTATGCTGGATATTATGATTTTTTAAACCAAACCCTGTATCCATAATGACGGCAGATCTTAAAAAACTTAAAGGTTTGAAGAATCGTATCTCAAGAACAAATTGAGATATCACGCTGAAGTAATTATCGTTTTAAAGCAAATTTAATATAGATTTAAAGTGCCATAAATGATTTCTTAGTTTTCATTAACTTTGATGTTATGACCTCTTGAATGCAACCTTGTATCTTTAACTGTGATAGATTTGCAAAACTTAAGATTAAAGAATTGCATCTCAAGAACAAATTGAGATATCAAGCTGAAATAATTATCCTTTGAAAGCAAATTTAATGTGTCATAAATAAACTCCTAATTTCCATTAACCTGGATATTATGATCTTTTAAATCCAACTCTGTATCCATAATTATGATAGATTAAAAAAACTAAGTTTTAAGAATCGTATTTTAAGAACAAATTGAGATTTAAACCTGAAATAATTATCATTTTAAAGCAAATTTAATGTGCCATAAATGAACTCTTAGTTTCCATTATGCTGGGTATTATGATTTTTTAAACCCAACCCTGTACCCATAATGATGGCAGATTTTAAAAAACTTAAAGGTTTGAAGAATCGTATCTCAAGAACAAATTGAGATATCAACCTGAAATAATTGTCACTTTAAAGCAAATTTAATACAGATTTAAAGTGCCATAAATGATTTCTTAGTTTTCATTAACTTTGATGTTATGACCTCTTGAATTCAACCTTGTATCTTTAACTGTGATAGATTTGCAAAACTTAAGATTAAAGAATTGCATCTCAAGAACAAATTGAGATATCAAGCTGAAATAATTATCCTTTGAAAGCAAATTTAATGTATCATGAATAAACTCCTAATTTCCATTAACCTGGATATTATGATCTTTTAAATCCAACTCTATATCCATTATTATGATAGATTAAAAAAACTAAGTTTTAAGAATCGTATCATAAGAACAAATTGAGATTTAAACCTGAAATAATTATCATTTTAAAGCAAATTTAATGTGCCATAAATGAACTCTTAGTTTCCATTATGCTGGATATTATGATTTTTTAAACCCAACCCAGTATTCATAATGATGGTAGATTTAAAAAACTTTTAAAAGTTTGAGGAATCGTATCTCAAAAACAAATTGAGATATCAACCTGAAATAAGTATTATTTTAAAGCAAATTTAATACAGATTTAAAGTGCCATAAATGATTTCTTAGTTTTTATTAATTTTGATGTGATGATCAAATCTCTTGAATCCAACCTTGTATCTTTAACTGTGATAGATTTGCGAAACTTAAGTTTAAAGAATTGTATCTCAAGAACCAATTGAGATATCAAGCTGAAATAATTAATGTTCTAAAGCAACTTTAATATGCCATAAATGAATTCTTAGTTTCCATTAAGCTGGATGTTATGATTTTTTAAACCCAACCCTGTATCCATAATGATGGCAGATTTAAAAGAACTTTTAAAGGTTTGAGGAATCGTATCTTAAGAACAAATTGAGATATCAACCTGAAATAATTATCATTTTATAGCAAATTTAATACAATTTAATAAAGTGTCATAAATGAAGACTTAATTTTCATTAACTTTGATGTTATGACCTCTTAAATCCAACCTTGTATTTTTAAGCAAATTGAGATATCAAGCTGAAATAATTATCATTTTAAAACAGAATTGAAGTGCCATAAATGAATTCTTAATTTATTAATTTCCATTAATCCTGATATTATGATTTTTTCAATTAAACTCTGCATCTTTAACTGCAGTATTTTTTAACTTTAAGTTTAAAGAATCATATCTCAAAAACTAATTTAGATATCAAGCTGAAATACTTAGCATTTTAAAGAAAATTGAATACAGATTTAGTGTGCCATAAATAATTTCTTACTTTCTTTTATCAGGGTTGTTATAATATTATACATTTAATTGCGTTGGATTTGTAAAACCTAAGTTTAAAGAATCGTATCTCGAGAACAAATTAAGATACCAATCAGAGGTAAAAATTATTTTGAAGCAAATTTAATGTAGATTTAGCGTGCCATAAATAACTTTTTATTTATCATAAATCCGGATTAAAAATAGTAATAAATTTCCACCCTTGTTCGATTAAAATATGTTGATTAAAAATTAAAATCCGTTTAATTTTTTGCTTATGCGAGAAAGTATCAATTATGGCATGCGGGTGTAAAAATGAATTCGAATTAAATAGTAAAAGGTGGACCGAACCCCCATCTTTCGCCTTTAACTATCGCCCCACGAATCTTATACGGGACGTATTAATTTCGCCATCAATTTCATTCCGCGTCTGCATATTATATATTCTTGAAAGCATCTGGCGCCGGCATAATTCGTAATTCCGCAAATAAAATTTATTCAAATAATTAATTCGATACATCATGTCCCGTTTACACGCCATCCGTAAATTTAGCGAATTTTTATTCCGCCTACCAAATGTTCAACAAGGATAATTCGTTTTTAACAACTCAAGTTTCGAAATCAAGAATCACCACCTGTTAACGACTAACGGTGAAGCTGCATCGCTTTTTTTCTTCTTTAGGTTATAAACATAAACAAATTGGCATTAGTTTTAAATAACACATCTCGTTCCGACTTTCAATAAGACGACGTGGCTGGCTTTATGACACCTTCTAGTTTTAGAACCGTCATTAAGTCGCGCATTCACAATGATGCCCGGTTTTACGTAAACGATAATGGCCCCGCGCTTATAAGGAAGCATCCATTATAAGCAATAAACTTTATATGAATTGTTTTAGTGTTCCGTGAATTGACGTTCTAGGTCTCTACGAAATAAAACTAAAAACAATAATTTGATTCCAACAAGTTAGATTACAATGTGGATACTCAAAATCGGTTATGTATGGTCGATGTGGGGGGATTGATTGTGTTAGTGAAGTTTGGTCCGCTTTTGACATTAAGCCTATCACACTAATTGGTCAAACTTGATAGAAGCAAAAACGTACAAATCAAGTTTGCGTCCGCAAGACATAACATCATTGCGCCCCTTTGAACGTGTTGGTAACATTGCGTGTAACAAAGCCAAACAGGTGCCGCGAAATCAAGTTGGCCACGTCAAAACAACGCGGTCGCGGAGTGCCATGACCTCGCGCACAGCATACTCGACGGAATGTTTTCTTGGGAAAAAATTGCTTGGAAATACGGAGGGGATTATTTTTTTTTGTTAGTTGGCAATCTCCGCGTTGGGTTAGGTTAGGATTTAATTAATTTGTGGGAAACTCTGAATAATTTTGATTTTACGGTCAATTTCTATGCAAAATTGATGTTTCTGATGATATTTTTAGTTTCCGTTAAAAATTGTATTGTAGATTTGCTGCAATTAAATTTAAAGAACGAATTGAGATATTAACCTGACATTATTAGCATTTTAAATATAATATAGATTTAATGTGCCTTGATGATATAAGGTGTGATTTAATAAGCTTTTCAACTCATCCCTGCATGCGGTTTCCTGATGATAGCGATACGCCGAAACCGGTAGAAACCGAAAAATAAAAATAAAATCCATTTTTATCGTTAATTACGAATAATATAACTTCCACCGTAACAGATGATAACAAAAATAGCAAAAACAATCTCTGAATATCTGCATTTGTTTTAACGAAGCGCCGTCAAAGCTCACTAATCATAAATAGTACGCAATTGAAAATCTTAAAAGCTTCCAAGTTTTATGTTTCAAAGAAAACTTGAATGAGATATAAATTCTGGTATATTTTTGGAAAGGAAACTAAAATACTAAGATATAGCTTTGAGGGAAAGTTAACTTATTCCATCGAATTCTATACAAAAAAGCTGTTTTGGAAATGTTTTCATAGAAAAGATGATTAAAAAAAAACACCTGTATAACCTAATACGGTTTTCGCCATTAAGTTTCTTTCTGACTAATTTGCTCCACCTTATTAAAGAATATATACAAGCTCAAGCTACCAACAAATGAAACGTATTTGTTGTAAAAATTGAATTAAGTACATAAAATGCCAGAAATTGTTTTTATTTATTAATGGTTTGGCGATGGAATTTTAATACTTGTATTGTTGTTGTTATGATTTTTGGTAATCACTTCCTACTATCCATGAAAACCATAATAATCATTTTGTCTGAGTTAATTCATTTTTTATTCAGAAAAATTGCGTCATCGATGTGATAGTGATAGAAACGCCACAAACATGAATTAAACAAATTGTTGAAATAAGCCAAGTTAGCTTAATGTCCAGAGTAAAATGTTCATAGAAAACAAGCCATAGCTTGTCAAGTTTTGCAAAATTGTTATTTTGAATCTCGATTAGATTTCTGTTTTTTGCTTGTAAGGATAACTGGGTGAAGACCGATCTTTCACAGCATGTGCTATTCTGTGATGAGCTAGATTTGCAAACTTTGAGTTTAAGGAATCATATCTCAAGAACGAATTAAGATATTAAGTTGACATAATTAGCATTTGAAAGCAAATTTAATACAGATTTAATGTATCATAAATAAATTCTTAGTTTCCATTAATCCTGATGATATGAACTTTTCAACTCATCCCTGCATGATTAATTAAGGTAGATTTGCAAAATTTGTGTTTATAGAATCATATCTCAAGAACGAATTGAGATATGAAGCTAACATAATTATAATATAAAAGAATTGAGATATTAAGATGACATAATTAGCATTTTAAAGCAAATTCAATACAAATTTTTTCTGTCATAACAAATTCTTAGTTTCCATTAACCCTGATGTTATAAACTTTTCAACTCATCTTTGCATGATTAACTAAGGTAGATTTACAAAATTTGAGTTTAAAGAATCATATCTCAAGAACCATTTAAGCTAAGTAATTAAGCTGACATACTTATTATTTTAAAGCAAGTTTAATAGAGATTTAGTGTGCCATAAGTAAATCCTTAGCTTTTATTAACCCTGAAATTATGAACATTTTGACTCATCCCTGCATCATTAAGGCACATTTGCAAAATTTGAGTTTAAAGAATCATATCTCAAGAACGAATTGAGATATATACATAATTAGCATTTTAAAGCAAATTTAATACAGATTTAGTGTGCCATAAACAAATTCTTGTTTCCATTAACCTTGATGTTATGAACTTTTCAACTGATCCCTGCATGATTAACTAAGTTAGAGTTGCAAAATTTGAGTTTAAAGAATCATATCTCAAGAACGAATTAAGATATTAAGCTTACGTAATTAGTATTTTAAAGCAAAGTTAATACAGATTTAGTGAGCGATAAATAAATCCTTAGTTTCAAATCACCTTGATGTTATGAACTTTTCAACTCATCTCTGCATGATTAACTAAGGCAGAGTTGCAAAATTTGAATTTAAAGAGTTGTATCTCAAGAACAAATTGAGATGTCAAGCTGAAATAATTATCATTTTAAACTAAATTTAATACAAATTTAGTGTGCCATAAATAGATTTTTAGTTTCCATCATCCATGATGTTATAAACTTTTCAACTCATCCCTGCATGACTAACTAAGGTAGAGTTACAAAATTTGAGTTTAAAGAATCATATCTCAAGAACGAATTAAGATATTAAACTTACGTAATTAGTATTTTAAAGCAAAGTTAATACAGATTTAGTGAGCGATAAATAAATCCTTAGTTTCAAATAACCTTGATGTTATGAACTTTTCAACTCATCTCTGCATGATTAACTAAGGCAGAGTTGCAAAATTTGAATTTAAAGAGTTGTATCTCAAGAACAAATTGAGATGTCAAGCTGAAATAATTATCATTTTAAACTAAATTTAATACAAGTTTAGTGTGCCATAAATAGATTTTTAGTTTCCATCATCCATGATGTTATGAACTTTTCAACTCATCTCTGCATGACTAACTAAGGTAGAGTTACAAAATTTGAGTTTAAAGAATCATATCTCAAGAACGAATTAAGATATTAAGCTTACGTAATTAGTATTTTAAAGCAAAGTTAATACAGATTTAGTGAGCGATAAATAAATCCTTAGTTTCAAATCACCTTGATGTTATGAACTTTTCAACTCATCTCTGCATGATTAACTAAGGTAGAGTTGCAAAATTTGAATTTAAAGAGTTGTATCTCAAGAACAAATTGAGATGTCAAGCTGAAATAATTATCATTTTAAACTAAATTTAATACAAATTTAGTGTGCCATAAATAAATTCTTAGTTTCCATCAACCATGATGTTATGAACTTTTCACCTCACCCGTGCATGATTAACTAAGGAAGATTTGCAAAATTTAAGTTTAAAGAATCGTATCTCAAGAACAAATTGAGATATCAAGTTGAAATAATTATCATTTTAACGCAAATTTAATACAAATTTAGTGTGCCATAAATCAATTCTTAGTTTCCATCAACCATGATGTTATGAACTTTTCAACTCATCCCTGCATGATTAACTAAAGAAGATTTGCAAAATTTCAGTTTAAAGAATCGTATCTCAAGAACAAATTAAGATATCAAGCTAAATAATTATCATTTTAAAGCAAATTTAATACAGATTTAGTGTGCCAAAAATAAATTCCTTCTGTCCATTAACCTTGATATTATGAACTTGTCAACTCAATAGTGCATGATTATTTGAGGTAGATTTGCAAAATTAAAGTTTAAAGAATCATATCTCAAGAACTAATTGAGATATTAATCTAACGTAATTAGAATTTATCAAATTTAGTACAGATTTAATGTGCCTTAAATAAATTCTAAGTTTCTATTAACCCTGATGTTATGAACGTTTCAACCCAATCCTGTATGATTAATTAAGGAAGATTTGCAAAATTTGAGTTTAAAGAATCATATCTCAAGAATAAGTTAAGATATTAAGCTGTCAGAATTAGCATTTCAATACAAATTTAATACAGATTTAGTGTGCCAGAAATAAATTGTAAGTTTCCATGAATCCTGATATTATGAGCTTTTCAACTCATCCCTGCATGATTAACTAAGGTAAATTTGCAAAATTTGAATTTAAAGAATCATATCTTAAGAACGAATTGAGATATCAAACTAACATAATTAGCATTTTTAAAGCGAATTTAATGCAGATTTAATGTGCCATAAATAAATTCTTAGTTTTCATTAACCCTGATGTTATAAACTTTTCAACTCATTCATGTATGGTTAACTAAGGTAAATTTGCAAAATCTGAGATTATGGAATTATGTCTCAAGAACGAATTGAGATATGAAGCTAACATAATTAGCATTTTAAAGCAAATTTAATACAGATTTAGTATGCCATAAATAAATTCTTAGTGTCTATTTACCCTGATGTTATAAACTTTTCAACTCATTTTTTTTAAAGAATCCATGTTGCAAGTGGAAGCAATATAAAGGAAAGATAATATTTAAACTTCTTTACTTGCTTTATTTATATAAATCAGTACCGGTTTCGGAATTTACTCCATCTTCAGCCGAAATTGTCGTAAATGAAGCTAAGAACTAGTGAGATTGAGAAATGTAAGACAAGTTGTATTAAAGAGTCGTCATAAAATTTTAAAAACGCTGTAAAATGGCAAAATTCTGAAAATTGAAGTAAAATGGTAAAATTTTGAAAGTTGAAATAAAATGTTGAAAACGTTCGAAAAGTTCGTTAAAAATGTGGTCAGATTTTGTTAAATTTTCCAATTAAAAATACGTAGAAGATTGATAAGGTGGCGGATCACTTCGTCTTCTCGCTCCACCAACGAAAATAGTCAGGCACACATTTTAGTTTCTTTTACTAAAATTTTCCTCTGTTTTAATTAAACCATCACCTTATCAATCTTCTACGTATTTTTTAATTGGAAATTTTACCACAAAATGTAACCACATTTTTAACTTTTCGAACTTTTTCAACATTTCTGTTCAAAACTTTCATATTAAAAAAGTTTACCATTTTACAAAGTTTTTAAAATTTTATGACGACCTCTTTAATACAACATGTCTTACATCTCTTACCTTCACTAGGTCTTAGCTTCTTCTACGACACTTTCGGCTGAAGATGGAGTAAATTCCGAAACCGGTGCCGATTTATATAAATAAAGTTCAGAAGTTTAAATATTATCTTTTCTTTATTTTTCAACTCATCCCTGCATGATTAACTAGGGTAGATTTACACAACTTGAGTTTAAAGGATCATATCTCAAGAACAAATTGAGATATTAAGCCAACATATTTAGCATTTTAAAACAAATTTAACACAAATTTAGTGTGCCATAAATAATTTCTAAGTTTCCATTATTCTAGATATTAGGATTTTTGAAACAGAACTCTTTATCCTTAAATTGAATTTGTAAAACGTAAGTTGAAAGAATCGTATCTCAAGGATAAATTAAAATATCAATTTAAAAAGAAAAATTAATACAGATTTAGTATGTCATAATTGAATCTTTAGCAAATCTATCATTAACAACGTATTCTTGATGTTGAGAAATTGTTAGATTGGCGGTATCTAGAGATCTTTTATTAATTCGCTGATTTGCTTTGGTTTGTTAGCATGGAGTAATACAGTAGAAAAGTACCTTCATTGTGTCAAAGTAGTTAAGAATTAACACTGCAAATGTCATTATTCAGACCAAGCAGATTTCCTAGTGATTCTCTGTTTGCTGAATCAGAAGTTCTCACAATTAAACTGAGGTAATATCCAAAAAAATGTTACTTCTGGTTTTATTTTTAAAAATTTATTAGATATGCCTTACATGTTTCGGTCTGAAGACCATCATCAGAGGCGTCGTCAAATTAAGGAGTGTAAGGAACTGATGTTTTTGCATTTTTACGATCAAAACTCTTAAAAGTTCTGATGTTTTTCCATTTTTACGAATCTGATTTTTGTTCAAGACAATATTTGCAATTAATTTTTCCACAGTCAACATCTTGTATTACTTTCAATGTTAGAATCTTTGTACACTCCTTAATTTGACGACGCCTTTGATGATTGTCCCCAGACCGAAACATGTAAGGCTACATAATACTACTCTTTAATCTCTAAACTGGTTATATCATGGATCCCCATATCGTTCAAATGAATAAATTGAATTGAATATCTCAAAAGCAACTTGAGGTACCAACTTGATATAACTGTAATTTTAAACCAAATTTAATACAGATTTAGTGTGCCATAAATAATTTCTTAGTTCCCTGCATTTGTAACTAAGGTAGATTTGCTCAATTTGAGTTTAAATAATCATATCTCAAGAACTAATTGAGATATCAATCTAAACTAACTAACAATTTAAAGCAAATTTAATATCGATTTAGCGTGCCATAAATAATTTGATATCTTCCAATCTCCGAGATGATTGATCTTTTTTAAACTCAACTCTGTATCTATAACGTTGACTAATGTCATGATGATGTGTTGGTAACATTGCGTGCAACAAAGCCAAACAGGTGCTGCAAAATCAAGTTGGCCAACGTCAAAACAAATGCGGTCGCGGAGTACCATGACCTCGCCACAGCATACTCGACGGAATGTTTTCCTCAGAAAAAAATTGCTTGAAAATGCAGAGAGGATTATTTTTTTTGTTAGTTGGCAAACTCCGCGTTGGGTTAGGTTAGGATTTAATTAATGTGTGGTTAACGCCGAATACTTTTGATTTTGTGGTCAATTTCTATGCAAAATTGATGTCTTTGATGATATTTTAAGTGGTGGTCGACGACCGCTCGCCATTTATTATACGTGCGGGAAATTTATGTTCGTTTCGTATTAATATATGCGGTCCCCCTCGGGCAAGAATCGGCTGACCGCGGCGAGAGCTCTTGGTCTTGGCCACTCCGCCATAGGGATAACACGTCTTGGATCGATACGAACGTGACAGAACTTAAACTAAAGTTATATTCAAACGAATACCATTATATTATATTCGGAAGCATCAGCTGTTGCGACAAACCAAATACGGGTCGTCGAATCCCCGCCGTTCATCAATTATTACGATCTTACCTTTCCGTTATACCTTTCCGTTTCGCACAAGCACGTTTATCCATTCCCGACAAGAATATAACTCACGAGAGAGTAGAGAACCTACCGTAAACGATAAACGGCACAAAACTGCGACAAGTACCTACAAAGAGACAATTGCATGCCTCATTCGGAATATATAAATAAAGCTAACACCCCACGTCAAGGCATAAAATTGATCGCACGTGCCGTATAAGATCGCGTCGGCTCCTCTTTCATCTAAAAACGGCCTCAATATAACAAGATTTATTTATTGTTATTAAGCAGTCAAGAACTCCAGCTTTTTTTAATTCAACTTAAAATACAATTATTAGTTAATTGTTTAAAAGCCTGAAAATAGCACAAAAACCGCAGCCTCCCACGTCTTCTCGTTGTCCCATATGATCTCTAAATATAGAACGAGCGCACCTCCTCATGTGATGCAAGCAAAGCACCGATCGAACGAACATATGCGTCTATCTTCTCTCTCTCGTTACTTCTCTCTTTCTCTTTCTTGCCGGCTTTGCCACATTCCGATGGGCGCGTGAATACGTAATCCGGTAATTGCGGATAGTCCCGCGAGGTGGGGCTCGATTTTTCCGGCCCCCACACGTCCTCCTAACGGTTAATAGAAGCACGAACGCACAACGGCAATGCGCGTTGTTGTGGTGTCGTTGCCGGGAGGGAAACGGAAATGACGAAAACGGAACGAACCGAGTCCTTCCTTGGGTTGGGTTGGGTTGATCCGGAAATGTTGACAACGAGATCGTTTCGATATTCACCGCGAGAATGATATAATGGTGAATTCGGTGAATCGGCCGAAGAACAGTTCCCACGTTGCTTTCGAAGGTATTGCAGCTCACTTTCATCGGTTCAAGGACGCGCTGGTGGATTGTTCCGAGAGAGCTTATTGTCGTCGTTCTATCCCACGCAAAACACACAATGGATAAACATTAGTTCGGAAACTATCAAGATCGAAACATTTTTAGTTCGAATTATTTATGTCAGATATCCTATTTAAGTCGGAATCTAATCAATGAGTCAAACATGATGTTGTTCTGAAGGCTATGTAAGAGGTTTCTTGATTTACATCAACTTCTACTCTAAGCATTAAAATCTTATATGATATATAAGATGCGTCATCAAAAAGACAGACATCAGAATAACATAAAATTGCATGTCTATAATATATAATTAATTAATAATATGTCTCCATTTAAATGGAAAAGCTTGTCTTCTTCGAAATGATGATTACCATTGCATTTCAGAAGCGCCATCTATATCACAATGCTATTCCCTTAAATTGTAGAAAATTTGTATAAAATTAATAAACCAGCCTTTACGTAGAAAATACATCATTTTATTCAACAATGTAGATATTGTATCGAATTTAAATACGTTATATTGTAAGGTTTTTGATATACATTGATTGGTATTTGATGATGTTGCGAATGTTGTTCGTTGTTTTCTGTACATAATATTTATCATGGTATGTATATACTTAACAATGTTTAAAACGCGAAACCAATATTTACAGTATTTTGCATCCCAGTAGTAGTTCACATTTCCGAAAAAATTGTTCATTTCATAAAAGGATTATTTGCACCGAGCGTCATTTGCACCGAGTTAATTTGTTCGGTTTGTTCCTGTGTTCTGTATACAATTCAGTTTTTAACGCGAGTTTGAGTTTGCATCATGGCATCGACGTCAACAAAAGGATTAAAACGGAAGCATACATTCTTGACGATTGTACTAAATTGGAAATTTTGAGTAGACTTGATGGGTAAAACTACCATATTTACTATTAAAAGGAAAAAACAGGAGATTTTGAGTTTTTCATCCAAGTTGGATTCGGATGTTGGATCTAGACAAAGAAAAATCATAAGGATTGCAAAAGACAAATCGTTAGAGGATGCTATATTTTTGTGGTTTAGTCAGAGGATAAGTTTACGTGACCCATATCAAGACCCTTGCTGTGTGAAAAAGCCTTTTATTTTAATGAATAGTTAAGAGGTCCTACTGACTTTAAAGCTAGCACCGATTGGCTAAAAAAATTCGAATTAAGACATGAAATACGCGGCTCCAGGATTTAAGGTGAGTAAGAAGCTTCAAGGAAAAGTATTGTCTGTGGAAATGTTAAACCCGATCGATGACGAATTTAAGGTGATGTTCCTCCCACCTAACGTCACCCCACTAATTCACCAATGGACTAAGGTATAATTGAAAAATTAAAGCGAATATATAGAAAACAAATCTTACGTAGGCTTCTTTTAGCCGAAACTGAGGACGGGGGTGCTGTGGAGTTTTGCAAAAAAAACTAAACTTAAAGAACTCAGGACTTATCCTAAATGCTAGCTGACTTATGGAATTTACTCACTGTTGAAAACTTAAAAAAAAGCATGGCGTAAGCTTTGGCCTGAAAACCAAGAAGAATTTGGAGAAACGAGTAAAGAAAATAAAGCTGAAATGGTTAAAAATGTAAAAGTAATGGCAAAATTATGCCAGTTAGTTCCTGGTCTTCACGAATGTAACGAGTCTGTTAATCTTGGCTATGAAATCCTGAGTGACAATGACATAATTTCTTCACTTAAAGTGTCTAAAGATCAAAATAGTAGTGAAAATGAAGAAAATGTTGCAGATGACAATTGTCTTATTGTTCCTTCGTACTCTGAAGCGTTCATTGCGTTGGAGACAGCAATGTCTAGGTTCGAAGCACAACCGGAATGCAACGGAATAAATTTTAAATTAAGTAGTGTCTCATCTGTTAATCTTTCTAGAAAAGGATGTGAATGAGATCGGCTATTTTTAGGATTTTCCTATTATTTTTTTTGAAAAATGAAACTTTTGTTTGAGGGCACAATATGTCTCCATCGATTTCTTGGTTTGAGAATTTGAGAATGGTTGGTCATAGAGATGGGTCAACTCGATTTACTAAACTGACTTACTGACTTGAGTTGGATTTGCATACATAAATAGCAAAACTTCAATAACACAGCCAAGAACTGTTACTGTTATAATAGAGTCGTGAGTAAAAGCCATTTTCTTCTTATATCTGCGTTATAAGAAATCACCATATAAAAAACCTTCGAGAAGTTCAACTCAACTACAACTTGTTATGCAGCCACCACGATAAAGCTATACATTGACGTTACCATACATAGCATTCCAATAATTCTGGAATATGCTAGGCTATTTTTCTCAATACTCTTTCGAAACCGATTTTTGAAAGTTTCTATTCCATATCAAGAATAACTTGAGGCGATATTCCTGGAATTTCTTGCCGTATTGCTGCTTTAAATTCGTGAATAGTTCGGGGACGGTGTTGATCAGAAGTTATGGTAACCGTTACGTCTTCCTCTTTAAAAAATAAGGACCCCACACGCAAAAAGATAATAGGAAAATCCTAAAAATAGCCGATCTTATTCACATCCTTTTCTAGAAAGATTAACAGATGAGACACTACTTAATTTAAAATTTATTCCGTTGCATTCCGGTTGTGCTTGATTAACGAGTCTGTTAATCTTGGCTATGAAATCCTGAGTGATAATGACATTATTTCTTCACTTAAAGTGTCTAAAGATCAAAATAGTAGTGAAAATGAAGAAGATGTTGCAGATGACAATTGTCTTATTGTTCCTTCGTACTCTGAAGCGTTCATTGCGTTGGAGACAGCAATGTCTAGGTTCGAAGCACAACCGGAATGCAACGGAATAAATTTTAAATTAAGTAGTGTCTCATCTGTTAATCTTTCTAGAAAAGGATGTGAATAAGATCGGCTATTTTTAGGATTTTCCTATTATTTTTTTTGAAAAATGAAACTTTTGTTTGAGGGCACAATATGTCTCCATCGATTTCTTGGTTTGAGAATTTGAGAATGGTTGGTCATAGAGATGGGTCAACTCGATTTACTAAACTGACTTACTGACTTGAGTTGGATTTGCATACATAAATAGCAAAACTTCAATAACACAGCCAAGAACTGTTACTGTTATAATAGAGTCGTGAGTAAAAGCCATTTTCTTCTTATATCTGCGTTATAAGAAATCACCATATAAAAAACCTTCGAGAAGTTCAACTCAACTACAACTTGTTATGCAGCCACCACGATAAAGCTATACATTGACATTACTATACATAGCATTCCAATAATTCTGGAATATGCTAGGCTATTTTTCTCAATACTCTTTCGAAACCGATTTTTGAAAGTTTCTATTCCATATCAAGAATAATTTGAGGCGATATTCCTGGAATTTCTTGCCATATTGCTGCTTTAAATTCGTGAATAGTTCGGGGACGGTGTTGATCAGAAGTTATGGTAACCGTTACGTCTTCCTCTTTAAAAAATAAGGACCCCACACGCAAAAAGATCCACCAGCACACCAGCGACACTTTGGCTATGAGTTTGAAACTTTTTTTAGCAATAACCACTTAATTACTTAGAGAGTAATCGAGCTAGAAAGTTAAAATGTGTCACAGTTGCTGTTAGAATATTCTTAAATGGAGCGATATTAGCATCATCGATCTATCTTATACAGACTGTTCAAAAATGTTACTACTTTGCCTCTTAAGTGGGACAGCCTGTATATCCTGCTGTTTCAATTTAATGGTTTCAATTTAAAGACACACTTTTACCAACCTTCAGTTAAACTAACTAGCGGTAGTTATAGCGATTTTAAGCGCTAAAAAGTGATCCGAAGTCGGTGATCCTGATGATGCAGAAAATAGTGAATATTCGATGTTAGAATTCTTAATTGCAGATGATGGACAACAAAATTTAGGTAGTGAAATTTCCCGTTCTTACGAAAGCGTGCATAGCAATATTTCATTGCCAAGTATTACCTCCTCATGTAGTGAAGAAATTATTATTTCTGTACATACCCAAATATACTTTCAATATAGAAATGTATGCCATTGTATGGTAAGAAATAATTCCTCTGTGATGGTGATAATGGATGGCTTGTTAAAACATGTTGTCTGGCACAGCACTGGTACCAGTTATACCGCTGCTACAATACTGAATAATATCTTTTTGACGTTTTGGTACAATTACGAAAAAAATTATAAACTTTGAAAAAGATCGCGGAGGGTTTATTTTTTACAAAGACCTATACTCTGTACAACGGAATACCATAAATACCTTGAGCACAAATGTGATCAACTTATCTATATACCAACTTGTTTAGTTCTGCCGGCAGAAGATTTTAAACATTTAAGCATGTATGCAAGACTGGTGGTCATTTTAAGTATTTTTTATAGCAGCTTCCTTACTTCCATTGATAATTACAGTATGGACCCTTTACTAACATTCTGAAAGACATCAACAAAGACAAAAAAAATTTGGGTACATCGCATATTAAAAAACAGACCAACATATGGAGAACATGGTACATTATATTCAAAGTTAAAAGAATAGGAACTAAAATTCAATTATTTTAGAACGACCATCAAATGCTTTAATGAGATACTAAACATAATCAAAACAGAAATTGGCTCCAATTCAACTATAATGAGGTATTAAATTTTTCCTGAAGACAAACTGGTTGTAAATCGTGTTTCCCAACAATATTTTCATATAACTTCTGAGCATCTTAAGAAATCTATTCAACAGTCTTCTCATATTTTCTGTGTGTACCATCATATACTCATTGGTTAGTAGATTTGACGCTAGCTCTCCTAGAAATTACATCACCTTCTGGAAAGTTCTTGGGTGAATCTGGATATTTCTTTTATTTGATCGAATCCAATATTTTAGCCCATTTGTTCCATTTTAGTAGGAAATGACCCCAATTAAAGACTTTATTTCACCCAATCTCCACATTTATAAAATAGAAAATAAAGATAGCAATAAATTGTGAATAAACCGAAGTTCAGAACTCAACTTCTGTGTTGAGTCATCAATGGTATCACATGTTAGGTCTATGAAAAAAAAAAAAAACAAAAGAAGAAACTAATCTATTGCAGAACACTCTAAACAGAAATCACCACGAGACCAAGTGATAACATATAATTCCGCTCGTATAGACCAACACTATGGAGTGGAGTGCACCACTGGGAAAAATATGAATTTTAAAAATTGAAAACGCTGAAGACAAGGATAAATCATTGTTAATTCTATTGGGAGTGTGAAGTTAAGAACATCGATCTTCAAAACTGAGACAGTCCAAGCAACTTGATTACATCAGGAATACCATTGTAAACATTGATTATCTGATAACTAAAACATCTTTTGACAATTTCCATTTTAGCGCTGGACGGAAACGACCTTTAAATCTTAAGTTGAGATTATGTATATCAGTTCGATAACTTTATCCAACAAATATTAATGCGTTTTTGAAGATGCTGTCTAAATAGACGCTGGCTACCTTTAGCCATGTTCACAGAACAAAATGTGGCCAATTTATGAGACATATAATCGTACTTCCTAATGCTAAAAAAGAATCTTAGGCAAGCAGTTTGTAGTCGTTGAACACGAAGATCAACAAATAAGATCCATACACTACATCGGAAAAATTAAGTCGAGATAAAACCATGGACTGACATAACGTAGCTTTGGTGTGAACGTCCAGTATGTGTCGAGAGGGATAAAATGTCAGAAATGTTGCATAAGGGAACATTAGAAATATTTGCGAAATCTTAAATCGGTTTCAAAGTGGAGACCAAAGTTGCAAACCTCACAAACTACAGGAATAAGTTGTCTATTTATGTTTATATTGATGATTATTTTGACCATAATCTTTGATTTACTGGGATTCAGTCTAAGGTTAAACTTGTCTGCACGCTGAGAAAAAGTTTGTTGTTTCCTTCAAATATGGTGTTCTCCAAAACTAGACTCCTCCAGATTTATCAAGTTTGTTTTCCGAAGATTCTAAGATTTACCATTCAATGCTATAATAAATCTGTCAGAAAGAAGCCCAACCTAACTCAATGCAACCCAATCAATGAGAATGATGTTTGATTTGAATGTATGATAGAGATTTGAATTATTAAAACAAAAGATGATATAGATTTGGTCTTGACTGGATTAGATTTGTCTGCGTAAAGAAGCCGGAAAATAGCACCTACTTTTTTGCAATTTCTTAACTTATAATAAAACCCATATTTGCTCACCTTATACAAACAGAGGAAGATACGAGAATGAAGCGAAAATTGTATTTTTAATTTTTTGTTAATTCACTCACTTGAATGAACTGTATAGTATGTGTAATCGAGTTGTATCACTCGATTTAGCCTACATCTTTAATTCAGTTTAATTTTTTTATTTTATTTTTGAACTCATTACTGACCGGATTTCGTTTGGTCTGTACTAGCCTTTTCTCTTTATTGTTATTAACACTTTATTGCTAACTTTATTAATGTTAACATACCGTTATTTCAGCACAGTCTCTATATAAGAATTTCAAATTTCCCGCTAAGTTAGTACATCTAACATGGCCACCTTTCGAGATTAACTTTGGGCGTGGTGGAGACTACAGCATACGCACGTAATTATTGATATTTGAGATGCAAAATTAACATTTTTACAATCTCAAACGTCGTTGATTCATAATATCATGCTAAATTTGGCAACGCCGCATAGAATTTCTTTTTGATCTACGCTGTATATCACGAAAGGGGCAAATATCAGTTTAAAACCTCTAAACTGCCATAATTTCGAAAGAGGGCGCCGCCTCCCGAAAGTATGTAAACGACGACCGCAAAATGGTTTGAGTTTTGAAGAGATTTCTCTCGCCGCTTTCTGGACGTGTTAAAAATGCGTTCCCAACCCCACCCCCGACGAAAGGACGCCGCTTTATAGCTACATTTATGAGAGGAGCCCCCCGAACTCGACCCTCCTCGCTTCGAGCTAAACATCTGGCGGCACATTAAGGGTGGGACGTAGAGCAGCGAGGGTTGAATTTTTTTTTCAACAATGCCCCACTAAATTGACAGAAGCCGAGGTCATCTTTGACGCCTCGCATGGAAAATTCAAATAAAAATTAAATATTCATGTAAAAACCCCTGTATATCGGTTTCGCCTTGATTAATCGGTACGTTTTAATTTATTAATTAATGGGTTTGATAACGAGGGGGAAAAGAGATTGTCTCCGTTTCATTTTTTCGGATCAAGATTTCATATGCCAATTAGGATAATCAAAACGCCTTTGGGGGGTTACAAAAAACCTAATAAAAAAAGAAATCCTTCTTCAAAGGGATCTCAAAATGTTTGTTTCTAGTGATTAATTAAGCACGAAGGGGAGAGTAATCGAGAGGTTTCTCGATTTAAATGGTAGCAACGAAATCAATGTAGTGTAACGTTTAAGGAATCCGTACTCGTGTGGGAAAAATTCCCAATCAATTACTCCGCGTGTAATCGACGGTGACTTTATTTGAAAATTACGTACCGGGGGGTCGCGTTTACTTCCAACAAGAAAAAAAAACTCTTCGCATAGCGACACGTACCTCGAAGTCGTCGTCGCCGTAATCCCCCCTTTTCGTTCCCACCAAAACCGCGGTGACGACGACGACGTCGCGACGCGTACATCTCGTAAATTGAGGACTCGGCGCGCACAGCAATGCGTTTGAACCCGGCACACACTTCCCTTCTTCGCCTGCATATCTATTCTTTTCCTCATCAATACCGAAGTTACCTGCTTTCGACCCAGGCCTTCCTTCATCCTCGTCTTTTCGATAAATAAAAGAGAGATCGCGAAATCAAGAAGAAGAAGAAAACTAAAGGACCACCGAGGTTTCTTCGTCATGTGGCGCTAGGGGACACCACAATCGCGCGCGATTCGTTAACCGGTTCTTCCGCAATTGCAATTAGCGGCTAAATGGCCGGAGATGGGCCTGCGAAACGTTAGATTGCGTATACTGGCAGGATCAATTACAAATGGGTACTGTCTTTCTTCGTTTATAATCATTAACTAATAGACAAGAATCGAATACGTATACATGTTCGAAAATCATGTGTTAATAGTTATTTATGAAATAGTGCGAGAAGTTAGCTGTTTCCGCATGAATGTAATGTTTAGAGTACAAGAGCTACGTAACGCGATGTTTAAAGCACGAGTGCCTATATAATGCCATGTTTAAAGCATAGGTGCCTATATAATGCGATGTTTAGAGCACGAGTACTATATAACGCGATGTTTAAAGGACAACTGCCTCTATAAGTAGACGTTTAGAGCACGAGTGCTATTATATATAACGCAATGTTTAGAGCACGAGTGCTATATATACACTGAAATTGCGTAGTACTAAAGTAGCATATCTTAACTTCACATGGACAGTGGTGCAATCCTGCTAGAAGGGTATGCAGCAATAGCAAAACTATTCTCTTTGAGTATTCTCGGGTACCATCGCTTCACCACTTGGCATGGAGTTGATATGTGTCTGTATTATAGCGGGATGAACACCAAATAAGAATGCTTCCATGACCAGCTCATTCTCTGACTCTGATCAAATATGTTTAGGATATGATGGGTTGGAGATTTCAACATTATCCGGTTTATCCGGCTAATTTTGAGAAGCTATAGAGGCTATAGATAACATGGATATCTCTACAACAGAGGTACCCAAAGTGAGGCCCGCAAAGTCTGTTTGTGAAACATATTTGGCTCGCGATATCGATATTTTTGTTAAAATATAACTAAATAGTATAATAAATTTTATAAATAAGATATTGTATTCGAAGACTCATTATTTTTGACATACAGATGTTCCTAATGAAGGAGTGCGTCTTAGAATCAGACCTATTTTGATTACATATACAAAAATACAAAATATAGTTCATAGGAGCCAATTTTTGAAAATATGTATGGGTGCTGAGTGCTGAAAAGCTAAGTTGTGAAAAGACTCAAACGACAAATGACGGTTTTGTAAAAAAAGAGTGAAAAAACGTCCAAGTATCCGGCATCAATGGTTCATTTGCAATGGAAATGTCTTAAATTAACATAATTTTATTTATGTACTCTTTTTTGCATTTTAGAAATGACAGACAGATAAGATTTGAGTCGCTCAATAATTATCTTATTTTGTGTAAAAGTTTTGACCTTGCAATCGATGTTGGTTAAATCGTCACTAAAGCATTCAATAACTTCTTTAAATTATTTGTTATATTTCCTGTACTCTCACATATTTATTATTCCGTTTGATATCTTCTAATTAACAGATGTTTTAGCATTTTTTAATATTTCTAAGTGCAACGTTTATTATATCAGCTAATCACTATCATGACAAACTTTTATGTGTATCATTGTATTTCCGTTTCAATCGTGTCCCAGATTCAATTTCGTTTACAAATAACCTATTAAATATCTTGAAAAGATATTTTAGCTTTTATTGGTTCACATTACCGTTCATTTCATGTATTTATAGAGAGATATGAGAAATTTCATGTTTTTAGTTTAAATTAATTAAACTAATTTATTCTGCTGGTTTGATTTCAGTTTTATTATTATTACCCGACATGTTTCGGCATAGGAGCCATCATCGGAGGCATCGTCAGAAAATGTTAAACAAATTAACAAAATTTGTTGGTTGTAAAAAAAAATAAAAATGATGGTTATAAAATCAATAATCGAATGTAAAAATATTAAAATATTGTGGTGGAATACACTTAAGAATAACATATGATCGTTGAATATTCAACCAAGTAGTATAAATTTTTTTAATTAATTTAGACTTTCAACTGGTTAAACCGTGGAGATCACCATTTTAAAATTTTTTTGAGTTTTCCGGAAAATGAGTAACAAATTATAAAAAAAATTCCCCTCCAACTCCAACAATTGCTATCATGGTAGTGGTTAAAATCGAAATAACTAAACTGTGAATATTGATTCAGAATTCTATGATAATTTTAATGGTGGAACCCGTTTTTTGATATCTCGATTGGTTCTTGAGGAATCAATCTTTGAAGTTAGTCCATGAAGAACAACCGTTTGATTGTGACGCGTTGTTAGTATTGATTTCAACAAATGCTATCAGGGTAGTGATTACAATCGAAGTAATCAAGTTGTGAGTATTGAGTCAAAATCCTAAGACAATTTTAATGGTGAAAACCACGTTTTAATATCTCGATTGATTCTGGAGGAATCAATCTTTAAAATTATCATATAAAAACAACCGATTTGTTTTCACGCGCTGTTGGTATTGTTTTCAACAAATCATATCTGGAGGGTGATTAACATCGAAGTAACTAAATTGTGAGAGCTGATTCAGAAATCTATGGAAATTTTAATGGCGAAATCCATTTTTTGATATCTCGATTGGTTCTTGAGAAATCAATCTTTCAAGTTGGTCTATAAAAAACAATCGTTTGATTTTGAGGCAATGTTAGTGTTGATTTCAAGAAAAGCTATCAGGGTAGTGATTAAAATCGAAGTAACGAAATTGTGAGCACTAATTCAAAATTCTATGGCAATTTTAATGGTGAAACCTGTTTTTTGATATCTCGATTGATTCTTGAGGAATCAAGTTTTGAAGTTAGTCCATAAAAAACCAACCGTTTAATTGTGACGCGTTGTTAGCATTGATTTCAACAAAAGCTATCATTGTAGTGATTAACATCGAAGTAATCAAATTGTGAGTATTGAGTTAAAATCCTAAGACAATTTTAATGGTGAAAACCGCTTTTTAATATCTCAATTGATTCTTGAGGAATCAATCTTTAAAGCTATCATATAAAAACAACCGATTTGTTTTCACACGCTGTTGGTATTGTTTTCAACGAATGATATCTGGGGAGTGATTAAAATCGAAGTAACTAGATTGTGTGCACTGCTTCAGAATTCTATGGCAATTTTAATGGTGAAATCCGTTTTCTGATATCTCGATTGGTTCTTGAGGAATCAACGTGTGAAGTTAGTCTATAAAAAACAATCGTTTGATTTTGACGCGTTGTTAGTGTTGATTTCAACAAAAGCTATCAGGGTAGTGATTAAAATCGAAGTAACTAAATTGTGAGCACTAATTCAAAATTCTATGACAATTTTAATGGTGAAACCCGTTTTGTGATATCGCGATTGGTTCTTGAGGAATCAATCTGTAAAGTTGGTCTATAAAAAACAATCGTTAGATTTTGACGCGATGTTAGTGTTGATTTCAACAAAAGCTATCAGGGTAGTGATTAAAATCGAAGTAACTAAATTGTGAGCAGTAATTCAGAATTCTATGACAATTTTAATGGTGAAACCCGTTTTGTGATATCGCGATTGGTTCTTGAGGAATCAATCTGTGAAGTTAGTCTAAAAAAACAAGCGTTTGATTTTGACGCGATGTTAGTGTTGATTTCAACAATAGCTATCAGGGTAGTGATTAAAATCGAAGTAACTAAATTGTGAGCACTAATTCAAAATTCTATGACAATTTTAATGGTGAAACCCATTTTGTGATATCGCGATTGGTTCTTGAGGAATCAATCTGTGAAGTTAGTCTATAAAAAACAAGCGTTTGATTTTGACGCGTTGTTAGTGTTGATTTCAACAAAAGCTATCAGGGTAGTGATTAAAATCGAAGTAACTAGATTATGTGCACTGCTTCAGAATTCTATGGAAATTTTAATGGTGAAATCCGTTTTTTGATATCTCGATTAGTTCTTGAGAAATCAATCTTTGAAGTTGGTCTATAAAAAACAATCGTTTGATTTTGACGCGATGTTAGTGTTGATTTCAACAATAGCTATCAGGGTAGTGATTAAAATCGAAGTAAGTAAATTGTGAGCACTAATTCAAAATTCTATGGTAATTTTAATGGTGAAACCCGTTTTGTGATATCGCAATTGGTTCTTGAGGAATCAATCTGTGAAGTTAGTCTTTAAAAAACAATCGTTTGATTTTGACGCGTTGTTAGTGTTGATTTCAACAATAGCTATCAGGGATGATTAAAATCGAAGTAACTAAATTGTGAGCACTAATTCAGAATTCTATGACAATTTTAATGACGTAACCCGTTTTTTGACATCGCGAGTGATTCTTGAGAAATTAATCTTTCAAGTTGGTCTATCAGGGTAGTGATTAAAATCGAAGTAACCAAATTATGACCATTGAATAAAAATCCTGAGATTATTTTAATGGTGAAAACAGTTTTTTAATATCTCGATTGATTCTTCAGGAATCAATCTTTAAAATTATCATATAAAAACAACCGATTTGTTTTCACGCGTTGTTTATGTTGTTTTCTACAAATGATTTCTGATGATTTATATCGAAGTAACTAAATATTGAGCACTAATTCACAACACAATGACAATTTAAATGGTGAAACCCGTTTTTTAATATCTCGATTGGTTGTGAAAGAATCACTCTTTGAAGTTAGTTTATAAAAAAACTAGCTGAATAATTTTGACGCGCTGTTAATGTTGATTTCAGCAAAATTGATTTCTTCAAAATAACGATTTTACAAACTACAGTAGATAAAAATAATGTATTAATCCTATTATAAATAAATGTGTATAATGGTAATGCGTAGTGTTAAAAACGAATATTGATTTTCAAGAATGGTTTAGTTCATGAAATAGTACATACTTTACTCCATCAATCGCGAACGTTTCATCGAGCTATTTTAAAAATTCGATATTTCACGATTCTTTAAAAATTATTTTAGAATTGCTTTAAAAATTCGAGTTGAGTTTAATAAATATTATCTCAAGAACGAGCAATGTTATAAAGATGTGGATTTGTACATTCAGAACTACACATTCTCTTCTATATATCACTAAAAGTACATTGAGATATCTCAAGAATTGGATTTTTTACGATTTTCAAAAAATTATGGTGTCAAATTGTTAATCTCAAAAAATCATCAAAATCGGGGTTGAGTTCTGTAAGTATTATCTCAACAACGAGCAATGTTCTTCAAGTGCGGTTTTAATCATTTAAAAATACATATTATATTTTTCTTTTATAATTAACCAGTATTTCATAAAGATATCTTAAGAATTCGATTTTTCATGATTTTTTTAAATGCGAATGAAAAAATGTTAATTTTGATTATCTTTTATTAATTATCTCAAGAGTGAAGATAGATCTTTAAATGCGATATAAAAAGTATATACTTTCCCTTTTATACCTCCAGAATTTCGTAAAGATATCTTAAGATTTCGATTTTTAAATGTAAAGGCATAAATAGTAATAAGTTATTATCTCAAGATCTTCAAATGCGGTTTTATTAATTAAAAAGTAAATTTTATTAAATGATTAAAAATGAAAAACTAAGTAATATAAAAGCTCTACTTTAGAGTTGTTTGTTTTAACGAGGTCCTTTATATCGACGTTTTATTGTATAAAATGTTCATTATTGTTTCGATTAACTCATAAAATAAATCGAATAACCGTTGTCGATTAATAAGAAAGGTTTCCAGAAACGAGGGATAGTTCGTTTTTAGTTGAATCACGATTTGCCACATTATCAGAAGGAAACATCACCGTTTCAAGCGAAGCAGGTAGTAGTACCACTTCGTTATGGTTTGGTATCAATCAATTGGCTCGCTGGAAAGTAGTAATTTTGCCTCGACGCGATCGCCAAATCGACCGGAAAATCGCCGCTTGGTTTTGCCGGACAAATTAAAATAAACGGTCCCCCTATCGCCAATAACGTGAACTCGATTTTGCCTCACAATCTAACGGTTTTATCCAGAAATCATTTCTAATTTCAAGAAATCCATGTTTGCGTCTTTTTTTAAGGGTTCACTTCTCGTACGGTTTGCTCTGGATAAGCTTTAGAAGCCTCTCTCAGATCGATATCGGGGGTGTGAAGTCCGTTCCACACGCTACAAATCTATTTTTAGACGGGGACGCGAACTCATTCATGGTAAAAACGCGGGTTTTACCCGGTTAGCGAAGAAAATTTATGACGACGAAAAGAAATATCGAGGTGGCGATTAAAAAGTCGATAAAAAAAGCTTTCGTTCAAAGCTTTATACAAGGTGATTTTGCTCTGCGTAAATCGGACCACAACTTCCTGACATTGAAAAAGTTTTTGGGTCGGACGATGTTTTAATTGAGTTCGTAATAAGTTTTCATCTTTTAAGTTGAAAAGTGGAAAGTGGGGTTTTTATATTCGGGAAATTCTTAAAAGAATGATAATAAAGGTATTTTTAAAAATGCTTGTTTAGTTTAGTTGAATAATCGAAGGTGGGAAAATTTACGTAAGGCACGCACGCAGCCAGCAGCTTTGCTGCATTAAAGCGACAAAATTGCATAATTTCCGGTCTCGCGTTGTAAATAATAATGCCAGCCAAGGAAAAGGTTCACTCTCTACGTCCCTTATCGCGTGTCGATCCCGGAGATAACCATACCGGAAGCGGCGCTAAACGCGCGTTTCCTGCTCCCCCCAACAGTGCTGGACAGAGTTGCGTCCGGCAATAATCGAGGGCGCATTTGCAAGTCAAATATCACCCCCGTTTGTAATTACTGTTTGGGATATACTGGTAGCGTCTTCCCCACAGATTAAGCTGAAGACTTTTAGATATTTGAAATGACAAAAAAAATTTAGGATAAAATAAACAAATAATGTAAACCAGAATTGATTTTAAATTTGGTAGAATCCTGCTTTATTAATTTTTTCGGAAAATATAAAAAATAACATAAATTATTAACATATTAAAAAAAATTTGAAAGAAGATTTAGAATATTTGGGTTAAGTTAGTTTGTTTTATTGCTATCATGAAGTTTGTCGATCAAATACTCATAACATATAAGGAACTGTGTGTATTTATATACAAACAAATCTAATTTCATTCTTGAAATAATAGTTTTTGAAAATTTTTTAAGATAAAAGATAAACTTTTAAGATAGAATAGAATAGAATCTTTCTAGTACTAGGTCTAGTGCTAGTTCTAGTTCTAGTTTTAACTACCATTCGGTGCTTGATCGTTGTAAATTCTTCTGGAACTAAAAGTATACCTAATACTAGACCTAAACCTAACTTTACTATTAACATTAGACCTAGAACTAGAAACATTAGGATTTAGCCGTACATCTCTTTAGACGGCTAAATCCTAATGTTTCTAGTTCTAAGTCTAAGTCTTCTAATGTTTCTAGTGTTAGTTCTAAAGTTAGGTTGGGTTGGGTTCCATCTTTAGAGACGAACCACTGAATTCGAACGATTTTAGTTCTAGATTTAGTATTAGCTCTACTTATCGTTGTTATTCAGTCTTAGATTGCTGTATACTTGTATCGGCTAGAAAGTTTCGGTTAACAGAGTTGCCATTCACACCTCTCCAGTGGAATAGACGAAATCGTGTCCGTCCCATAAAATGGTTTGTGACCATATCGTCTTTATGTCGAAAATTTGTTAATTCAAGTGTAATCTTTATGGAGTGCAATATTTGCAGATTACCCTCAACTTTTGATACTATTATACTTTACTAACCACACAAACTGAATTTAAAACTGTATTTGAAGTTCTATCTTCATTCAGTTAAGAAATCATAAAAATCGAATTCTTAAGATATTTTTATGAAATTTTTGTGATATTATAGAGGAAAGTATGTACTTTTTAATACATAAAAGTGCATTTGAAGATCTATCTTCATTCTTGAAACAATCACTTCTGAATCCAAGCCCAATTGTTATGATTGTCATTTTTCCTTCCCACTTAAAAAATCATAAAAAATCAAATTCTTAAGATATTTTTATGAAATTTTCGTAATATTGTAGGGGAAAGTATGTACTTTTCAATACATAAAGCCGCTTGAAGGGATTAGTGAAGATCTATCTTAATTCCTGAGATAATAACTTATTACCATTATTACCTTTGTGTTTCAAAAATTGAATTCTTAATATATTTTTGTGAAATTTTAGATATATAAGAGAAAGTGTGTACTTTTCAAAAATTAAAATCGCATTTGACGATTTATCTTCATTTTCTTATCTTCACCTCAATTTTCAACATTACTATTTTTTCCTTCTCATTTAAAAAATCATGAAAAATCGAATTCTTAAGATAGTTTTATGAAATTCTGGAGATATATAGGGGAAAGTACGTACCTTTCAAAAATTAAAATCGCATTTGAAGATTTATCTTCATTTTCTTTTCATCTTCACCTCAATTTTCAACATTATCATTTTTTACTTCTCATTTAAAAAATCATGAAAAATCGAATCCTTAAGATATTTTTATGAAATTCTGGAGATATATAGGGGAAAGTACGTACTTTCCAAAAATTAAAATCGCATTTGACTATCTTCATTTTCTTATCTTCACCTCAATTTTCAACATTACTATTTTTTCCTTCTCATTTAAAAAATCATGAAAAATCGAATTCTTAAGATTGTTTTATGAGATTCTGGAGATATATAGGGGAAAGTACGTACTTTCCAAAAATTAAAATCGCATTCGAAGATTTATCTTCATTTTCTTTTCATCTTCACCTCAATTTTCAACATTATCATTTTTTACTTCTCATTTAAAAAATCATGAAAAATCGAATTCTTAAGATAGATTTATGAAATTCTGGAGATATATAGGGGAAAGTACGTACTTTCCAAAAATTAAAATCGCATTTGAAGATTTATCTTCATTTTCTTATCTTCACCTCAATTTTCAACATTACCATTTTTTCCTTCCCATTTAAAAAATCATGAAAAATCGAATTCTTAAAATATTTTATATGTACTCTTTAATACATAAAGCCGCACTTGTATACCTATCTTCACTTTTAAGATAATCATTTCTGAATCCAAGCCCAATTGTTATGATTACCATTTTTTCCTTCCCACTTAAAAACATCATAAAAAATCAAATTCTTAAGATATTTTTATGAAATCCTAGTGATATTATAGGGAAAAGTATGTACATTTTAATTCATAAAACTGCATTGGAAAATTATTATATTAAATTCTTCATTCTTGAATCAATCACTCCATCCAAGTTCAACTGTTATGATTACCATTTTTTCCTTCCCACTTAAAAAATAATAAAAAAATCTAATTCTTAAGATATTTTTATGAAATTCCTGTGATATTATAGAGGAAAGTATGTACTATTCAATGCATAAAGCCGCACTTGAAGACCTATTCACTGAGATTCATATTCTTTGAGATAATCACTTCTGAATCCAAGTCCAATTATTATGATTACCATTTCTTCCAAACATTCGAATTAAGATATATCGTCATTATATTCTTGTAATATATAGGAGAAAGCATATACTTTTCAATAAATAAAAAAATCTTAAAATATCTTAATGAAATATTGATAATATATAGACAAAAATATCTACTTTTCAATAAACAAAACCGTATTTAAATAAATTTGCTCGTTTTTAAGATAGTAATTACTGAACTCAACCCCAATATTTATGAAGTGAACAATATTTACAATAATTTAAAAAAAAAAAACGTAAAAGTCGAATTCTTAACATGTAGTTATGATAGATAACATAGGAAAATATCAACTTTAGAATGAACAAACCCATATCTTCATAACATTGCTTATACTTGAGAACTTAAAAAAAAATTAAAAATCGAATTCTTAAGACATCTCGGTGAAACATTCACGAATTTGTATAATTCCCATATTTCGTAGTTACCCTGCAAGTTACTGCATATCCATCAAATCTCGGTGCCTACCAATCTGTTACACTTCGTTATCTTTATTTTAATATGCAAAGTGCCGAGTAAGTGATACGAAGTGTTCCTAAGTAACTTTTATCTTGGTGGGTTATCCATAACAGAACCAATCTCGGCGTCGCCCCCTGATGTTACAAATCCACAATCGTAGTGAATATTAATCAAGTTGAATAATTAAGCCTTCGTTTCAATCCTTAATCATTCATTTAGAAGTTACTTTAATCATTCAAAGTTACTTTAATCATTCATTTCAAAGTTACTAATCTATACCGAACCAATCGTAGTTCTGAAGCTAGGTTGTAGGCTTAGATTTATTTATATTTTTAGTTACAGAAAAATTTAAAATAATCCAGGGTCAAACAAGAATGAAAACTAGAACTAACACTAGACCTAGAACTAGAAAGATTTAGTAGTGTTTAGTGTTCGAGTTTAGCCGTACGTCTCTTAAGATGGAACCCTACCCAACCTAATCCAACCTAGCTCTAGAACTAATACTACACTTAGAACTAGAATTATTGGGCTTTGTCGTCTTAAGAGACGTACGGCTAAACTATGTTTCTATTCCCACGTCTAGTGCTAGTTCTGCACCTAGGATGTAGGCTTTTTACTATTAACTCTGGTGTTGATTCTAGTTTTAGTTCGATACAAGTATATAATAATAAAGACTGAAAAACAGCTAAAAATAGAGCTAACAGTAACATTAGAGCAAACTTTAGTTCTAGAACGAAAAACATTTAGGATTAGCTGTATATGTGACCTTGTATACCGGCTCTCCCATTCAACTTACCCTTTCTGTTTAAGTAAGTCGACGACACCATTTGCACTCTACCACCTGACAGTCAACGTGTCACTTTGACGACCTTCATTGCTCATAACCCTCACATACAGTTCGCCCTTGAGGAGGAAAAAACAACACTGTCGCCTTCCTTGGTCGTGCGTACTTCTGATCAGTTGATTATGTTGGATTGGTACCGAAAACGGTCATATTTTGAGAGGTTTATTAACTTCTTGTCCTGCCACCCCATGACTAATGAACATTTAATACGTTATGAAAAACTGGGTTATCCGCATCTGTGATGAGACGTTTAGGTTAAAGAACCTAAAGGAAAGGTGCTATCTTTTGCAACAATGGCTATCCTGCTGCGTTAGTTAACGGGATCTATTTCTCACGTGACACGCCTCTTGTGTCTCTTCAGGGAGCTAATAATGTCTGTCTTCCTCTTGCTGATGTTTCTCTGACTCACTCATTTGATTTAGATGAACCCCAAGATAGATAGTTTGTCAAGCTACCATTTATTCCGGGCTTGACTGAGAATCTCATTAGGTTTTTCAGTGATAGAACTCTGCAATTTGCCAAATATACCACCAAACCTTGATGGTCTCAAATCAAATATTATCTATAGGATCGACTGTTATGTAGTTGTTCTGACTGTTACGTGGGTATGATACGTGGGTATATCTTGAAAAAAAGCCTCTGATGAAGTTTCTGAAGAAAAAAATCTCTGATATGTGGCTATATATTAAAAAAAGACTCGACCAGCACCAGATTTTAGAGTTAAGAAGTCGAATGCTACGGCCCTTGTGGAACACTACCTTACCATACCTCACTGCTTCACCATACCATATCATACCATACCTTGAGCTTGATTTTGATAATTCATCTATAAGATGTTGTAGACTTTTACTAGAGATGTTCTACATACTAAACGAGCCCAACTCTGTTAATTTTCGTACATATGTACAGAATGTTAGTGACATATATTGCCACTTGATGAATTTGCATGTTGGTCGTCCCCCGTCTCTTGACGGCTCCTCCTTTGGATATGTTGGTTCTCACATGAGTTTGAATTTCCCGGCTTGTCGTTTGGGGAATTCCCACCTTTCGTCTTATCTAGGGTTAGCAGATCATTTCGCTTTAACTTGTTATATTTTCCATCTTGTATTGATCGTACTTTAATTGTATATTAAATTTATTGATCTTGTGTCATCTATTTACAGTGCTATTTCTTTGAGGCGATCTTCTCGGTCATTTTGTAGTTGGTTTAACTGTGAAACTATGGGTTATTATATGTTTATAACTTTTACATCTTTAATCTCTAACTTGTAAGATAAGTTAAGTTTTAATCCGTAATGTCGTTTGATTGTTTATTTCTTAAAGAATAAAATTATATTCGAAAGCTTAGGCAATAGTAAAGGAGGTGCTTTTATTTTACCCCCATAATGAATGATCCTAATAGTTGGGTCGATTCTTGAAATTGTCACAACCGGTATCTTACTTAAACTCTAAAGTCTGATGTTTCGAGTTCTAGGTCTAGTGTTAGTACTAAAGCTAGGTTGTATGTCTAATATTAGTTATACTTTTAGTTCCAGAAGAATTCCAAAGGAAAGAATTGTTTTTGGGTATTCGGATTATTGACGGAGTATTTTATTTCTTTTACCTCTCAGTCTATTAGGGCCTAAAGTTACATGTAATGCGACGGTACAAAATTGTACAAACCTCAAAAATAAAACTACTAAACCAAAGTTTCTTTCCTTATTTAGAATGTGATAAAATGTGATAACGTAGAAAGAAAAAAGCGTAGCCCTCTTAAGATCCCGACCCTTAAAAGGGACTTCGGATATTAAACCCTAACCAAACAGACGTACAACCCTTAATTATCACCAAAACCATCATAACAGGAGGAGGTTGAAGAATTAGATTATCCCTCCTTCTAATAATTTTCGTCTGGTTCCGTTTGGTCCTCGTTTTTACGACATCGCCGTCTGGAAAACAACGACGACACGCGATTATTCTCCCGCATCTATGAGCCCCCATCAGCAGTTTTCTACGCGTTCTAGTGCATTATCCTGTGTATATACACGGAGAGTGTATAGAGAGACCATCGTATACGGGGGGGTTATTGATCCGAGACCGGTGGGGTACATTCCAGGCTAAAAACGACGGCGTACACTCTCATCCAGAAATGGATGCGCCGTCCCGAAGAGCCGTTTTCACGCACCATGTGACGTAATAATTACCATCGCATTCAATTACTCCCCGGAACGAAGAACCAACCAACCAACTACCTGTTAGTGCCGATTAAAAACTT
Source organism: Onthophagus sagittarius (assembly GCA_036711965.1). Lineage (NCBI taxonomy): Eukaryota > Metazoa > Arthropoda > Insecta > Coleoptera > Scarabaeidae > Onthophagus > Onthophagus sagittarius. The sequence goes on from JASERS010000005.1 coordinate 25,246,150, forward strand.
TGTTCCATTTGAAATTTTTTTAAAAAATCTGAGATGGAAGGCGATTTAAAATGGGATATATTGCATAATTGAGATCCATCGAAGCATCTATAAAACACAAACAAGTTCGGGCTAGTTTGTTTTCGTGCGACGTCCGAGGCCGGTGATTTACGAATGTGTGTGTATAGGGATAATCGGAAAACTGGGACGGGAAGTTAACGATAGTTTTGAAGCTGGAACGGTTCCAAAACTTCTCTCGTCTGGTCCCGGTGTTTTCAAGAAGAAACCCCGATGTTTATTTACACGCGGCGCGAACTTGTTACAAAATAGCGGCCCGTTAAAACTATTAAGTCGATAAATTGTTTAAAATAGACGGTGTGAAGAGCGATTCCGCTTTTTTTCGCTTTAAATTGGGACGTTAGTTTTTTTTGATTCGAGCTTTGTTCGCAAATTCAAATCGATCGCGGATAAAGAATAAAGTCGTCGACACCGCACCGGCCCCGCAACGCGACAATTGGGTTAAGTTCACCAAAAGTAAACGGTACAGCGACGGACGAGAGCGCGGGTTCATTGCCAAGGTTTTCGAAACCAGTTTTCTCTTTCGCGGTAGCGCCGAAACGGTTTCCGAAAGCGAAGGATAATGGCGTCATCGTTACACGAACGGCGAACTTGAAACTACTCTCGTTCTCCTCGGCCTTTTTTTTGTCTCCCCAAAGCACGGAGTTCAACGGACAATTTGAAACACACCAACTTTCTTAGAAAATTAATTCTATTCGAACACCTGTCGCGCTACCTTTCCTAAGACGACTCGTCCCACGCCGTTTTAGAGCCCCATTTCCCTACATGGTCTTCTAAAAAATAACGAATCGCAAATGTATTTAGGACACACCGGATATATACACTTCAACCATGAATATATACATATATATACATTCGACTCAAAAACACCATCTCTTAATTGCTTGATGATTTATGATACTTCAATGCCTCGTATTCGCGTAAATATTTGCATGGCGATTTAATAAAAAAGACCTACGACAATGAAGGCGTCGTGTCGACCGTGTAATCGTGATTACGGTTTTTCAAGGCCGCGTTTACAATTACTCTACGTCATCGAGGCGAGGTTACATCGACATGAAACGCCGTCCCACAAACAATGTGCTTGTTGCAAAGCTGCGATTAATCTGCGTGATTAATGTTAAAAGTTCAATCATAATAGTTTTACTTCCGAATATATATATATACATATACAGGCTGTACAAAATGTAAGTTCTATAGCTTCTACATAAATTTAAGTTTTTGGATTTCTTTTGATTTGAAGGTATTACGAAATGCCATAAAGTTGTACTGCTTTAAACTTTTATTTAAAAGATTTGACAAAGCGATAACCGAAGTATGGCGTCATTACGGGATATGTGTTAGTATGGTTACGGAGTTCATATCATATGTCATGTTCTGATGCACTCTGACAATATTTTCAATCAATAGAGTAATAGCGCTTAGAGTATTCATACGTGCGTTTATGTTTTTCTACGAATGATTTGTGTCTTACCCATATTATGAAGATGGGTAATGGTATTCATTCTATACTACTGGCAACACAAAAAAGGGAGGAAAGAGAAGGTATTGGGTTCATCCAGTGAATAGAGGCGAATTTCACTTCTTGGTTAAAGAGCTAGACCGCGATGCTGAAAGATTTCATCAATTAGGATGTCAATGGATCAAATCTGACGAATAATAAAACAGGTCTAAACTTGTCTAATCTATCTTTATGCGTCACTTCCCACTCTACTCCTGTGACGGACATCGATATCGTTGTTGATGTAATACAACACAAGGTATCACAACACTTCAGCCAAATATAAATTTCTTCAGCCTGCTTCATTTAGTTGATAGTGCCCCATCTTGAAATCATTATGAAATCATCATTTGGCTAGGTTGGATTGGGTGAATGGTTCTAGTTCTATATTTAGTGTTAGTTCCAGTTTCAATTTTTGTTTGACTCTAGATTGTTTTAAATTCTTCTGAAACTAAAAGTATAACTAATACTAAGCCTACAATCTAGCTTCAGAACAAACACATATTGTATAAATCTATAGATAAAAAAATACTCCACCTCACGATTTTTTGTTAATGTTGGTGTCGACTTTTTTTTTAATGTGATTAAGGGTTGCAACGAAGATTTAATTATTCAACTTGATTTATATTCTTTTTTTTTATTTCTTCTGAATAAGCCATCAAGATAAGAGTTAGGAATACTTCGTATCACTTACTCGGCATATTGCATATTAAAATAAAGATAACAAAGTGTAACAGATTGGAAGGCACTGAGATTTGATGGATATGCAGTAACTTGAAGGGAAACTATGAAATACCAGTGGGGGAAATTAATATTTCAAGAAACATATATGAATTTTTAAGAATGGTTTTGTTCATGAAATAGCATATACGTATATATAAAATATTTGGATTTAGCCGTACCTCTCTTAAGGCAGAACACAACCCAACCTAGCATCAAAAGTAACACTAGACTTAAAACTAGAAACATTAGGGTTTAGCCTCTTTACGAAAAATCTATCAGATGAGCGTAATGAAAGGGTATATTGCTATTTAAAAAATCAAGTGTAATTCGTTGCTCATTTGTTTCCGAAATAAAAACATTTGAATACTGTCTTATTATGGCAAATAAAATACTGAACAACTTTTATATGAGAAGTTTTTTTAGAAAGTTTGATAGTTATGGTAGATATATGCTATATTTCATACATAATCCGCGTCCTGTGTACACAGAAATAATGCTCGACATTAAATTTCAATACGTTCAAAACAAATAGCTGGTGTAACGTATCCGGAGTATTTCCAACATGGTGTTCTTTTGGTGTTATCCCCACTACCATCATATCTGCAATCCATACATATTGATGGTCCTAATAAACTGAGAGATGGAAGAAATAAAGTATTAATTATCAATTAAAGTACGATCAATACAAGATGAAAACCATAACAAATACGGCGAAAAAAGCTACCCAACCCTAGATAAGACGAAAGGTGAAAATTCCCTAAACCACAATGCGGGAAATTCAAATCGATGTCAAAGCCAAACAGATCCAAAGGACAAATCGTCAAGAGTGGCAAAATATGTCACTAACATTCTGTAAATCCGTACGAAAATTAACAAAGTTGGGTTCCTTTAGTATATAGAACATCTCTAGAAAAAAGCGTTTGTAGTAAAACTGCTCACAACACAATAAAGACGAATTATCAAAATCAAGAGCATTCTTAGCATTTGACTTCCTATGTTTACAATCCGTATGGTGCTGGTCGAGTCTGTTTTAAGATATTGGTTGGTCATACCCACGTAAGAACCGGAACAACCATGACAATCGATTTTATAGATCAGGTTAGATTTGGGACCATTAGGGGGCGATCCTTTAAATTGGAAAAAAAATGCCTCGTAAAGGTTTTTAGTCATGTCCGGAATAAACGATAGCTTGACAAACCGTCTGTCTGGGGGATCATCTAAATCAAATGGGTTAATCAGAAAAATATCAGAAGGAGGAAGACGGACATCAAGAGCCCGTTGATGTCTGTCTTCCAGCTATACAGAGCTTCCAGGCTATACAGAGCAGTATAGCCATTATTGCAAAAGATATCAGATAGCAACTCTCATCACCCTGATAAACAACCCGGTTTTTCATACTCTTCAACGTATTTATCTTCATACTCATGGAGTGGCAGGAGAAGTTGATAAACTTCCGTGAATAGGTTGATTTCCGGTACCAATCCAACATAATTGACTGATCAGAGCGACGCATGACCAAAGAGTCAAGGAAGGCGACAGAGTAGTTTTTTCCTCTTCAAGGTTGAAATGTATATGAAGGTTATGAGCATTGAAAGTCGTCAAAGTGACATGTTGAGAGTTAGATGGTAGAGCGCAAAATGTCGACGACATACTTAAACAAAATGTGTAACTTGAATGGGAGAGCCGGTATACAAATGTTAAAGCAAGTAATCCACCATAAATATTTTTTTGGGCATAAACAAGCTTCTGTTTATATACCATCCCATCAAAAAAGAACATAGATCATCAAACAAAAAAGAGATCAACCGATGAAAAGGCCAGATAACTAAACGGGTAAAAATTTATCAGTCCTCTTTACGCAAACAACTTTATCAGTCAACTGTGAGTGGACACGGTTTCAAAAACTATTTTTTTAAACACAACATAGATGGTGTGGAGCACACCTAGAGTATGGAAGCTTGTAAAATGAAGTACAGGATATCTGAAAAAAATTATGAACAGTATTAACTTCAAGAAACAGAATGTTGGGGAAGGTGAAATACAGTAGAAACGTTTGTGAGGTGGTCATAGTCGCAAAGAAAGCAGAGAAGAGACCGTAACAGAACTGTATGTAGGTATGGTGATGAAATGAAGGCATAGTGGTTGATGGAGCGAAAAGGAAAGAGGGCTGCCTTTTAAAAAAAGGTTGTGTTGGGTTAATTATTGGGGGAAGGTAAGCGACCGGGATAGGGACGTCCACAGATAGAATACTGTAATATAAAGTAATAATGTTAATACCGTAATACTAGTATTTTGCCATCAATACCGATTTCTAATACAAAAATTGTCTGGAATCCCGGGTTATATATAGAAGAAAATGTGTGCTTTTGAACGAACAAAATCGCATTTAAAAATCTCTCTTCGTTCTTGAAATAAAAACTTTAGAATCCAACCTCAATTCTTATAATTACAATTTTTTTCAATCGCAATTCAAAAAATCGTGAGAAAATCAATTCTTAAGATATAAGGATAATGAAATCTTGGTAATATATAAAGGAAGTTATGTACTTTTGATTCAACAATGCCGCATTTGATAGCATGTTTTTGAAAGAACTCCAATATTGATGACTTTTTCAGTTTAACTATTTCATTTCTAAAAAAATCATTTAAAATATGTACTTTTAAATGAATGAAACCGTATTTGAAAATCAATCTTCGTTTTTGAGATAACAACTTTAAAAACCAACCTTAATTATTATGATTACAACTTTTTCCATGGCAATTTAAAAAGTCGTGAAAAAATCAATTCTTAAGATATTCGCATAAAATCTTTGTGATATATAAAGGAAGATATGTATTTTTGATTCAACAAAGCCGCATTTGAATAACTTTGCTTTTTTTGAGAGAACTCCATTTCTAAAAAATCATACAAAATCGAATTGTTACGATATCATAATGAAATGCAAATGATATACACAAGAAAACTTGTATTTCTGAATGCATTCGCATAAAATCTTTGTGATATATAAAGGAAAATATGTATTTTTGATTCAACAAAGCCGCATTTGAATTACTTTGCTTTTTTTGAGAGAACTCCATTTCTAAAAAATCATATAAAATCGAATTGTTACGATATCACAATAAAATGCTAATGATATACACAAGAAAACTTGTACTTTTGAATGCATTCACATAAAATCTTTGTGATATATAAAGGAAGATATGTATTTTTCATTCAACAAAGCCGCATTTGAATAACTTTGCTTTTTTGAGAGAATTCCATTTCTAAAAAATCATACAAAATCGAATTCTTACCATATCATAATGAAATGCTTATGATATAGGCAAGAAAACTTGAACTTTTGAATGAATAAAACCGTATTTGAAAATCTATCTTCGTTTCTGTGATAACAACTTTAGAATCCAATCTTAATTATTATGATCACAATTTTCTCCCCTCGCGATTAAAAAATCACATAAAATCGAATTTTTAAGATATCGTATTAAAATGCTGATGATATATAGAAAAATGTATACTTTAAAATGAAGAAAACAGCATTTGAAAATCTACATTCATTCTTGAGGAAATAATTTTAGAATCCAATCAAATTTTTTAATCTCGTTACGTAATAAACAACGCCATAATTAATTGAAGCTTATTTATAAATTGACAAGTACTATTATTAATCCAAACATTACGTAATTATTTACAGTAAAATATCTTATCGCTTTTATTAACCGATATTATCTACTACACAACTATACAAGTATTCTAAATAACTTTTTATCGCAATTTTTTAAGTGTTCCTTTAATCGAGTTCGTATTACACAAAAAAAATAAGCCCCGTAATTTGATATTGACTTTCTACTCGGTGTTCTAACTCAACGTTAAAGCTCGCGTTTGAAATGCGGTTAATTAATATAATTAATAAACACGTGATTAATGTAGTTTTAAAGTACATAAATCGAAAATAATCGTTAACTTTAACGGCGACAGGTTATTTTCATGCAAATCGAGACATCTTATTATCCGTAATTTACTCGCTCGAAATTTACCAAAAAATTCCTGAAGCAAAAGAAAAAATAAATAAATGTTGGAGAGCCTGATGGAAGTTGCTTTTATAATAAATACCGAGCCACGCCGCTCGATATATCTATACGTGAGCGGTTCATTAACCATGTGAAAACATGCACATAAATTATTCATCACGCTTTATACGTTTGCCGAAGAGGTTGCGAAGAGTAACGTATCGCTAATGGTATCTCCCATTCGCGCGAGGAAGAGAGGTGTTAAAGCAAAAAAAAGGGGACCTCGATATACAGTTGTAGCTTTTGTAACCTGATGGATACTTCCTGGTTTGGACACGCCTTATTGTTTTGTTGCATTTTTACCCAAGCTTTTAAGAGCGCAATTAGCAACAAAAAAAATAATGTCTAATTAACGATTCCGCCACGTTAATAACTCTTGTTACTACAACCGGAAATTGCCGTGAATAATATAATAATAATATTATCATGAGTCGCGGTAACCGTGAAGTTGGGTTTCAGTTAAATCAAAAAGGAAACTATGTTGTGTTAAATCCGGCATTTTTGTAGGACCTTCGTGTGTGTGAGTTGGTTCGAATTTTGCTTCCGGTATCCGTGCCGCTGTTATATACTCGGTTTGCAAGTGTAATTCGCGCCTTATAAATTATTAATGAGGACGCCTAGAGCGTATTATTATTATTCTTTCTTGGGATGGTTTAACATGATATATCTAAACGAGAGTTTAACTCGTTTCTTTAAAAATATCTCTATATATTTAACCTAACTCTGACATTACATATATATTTAAAAAATCGAATTCTTGGGATATCTTATTAAAATGCTGATGATATATAATGATAAAGAACAGCATTTGTGTAACTTTGTTTGTTTTTGAAATAATACAATTTATCAAGCGATTATTAAAGGTAGCGAAATTTTGTTGTTTCAAATAGCGGTTTATGAATCAATTAAATCGGCCATTATTCAAATCGAATCATTGTTTAATAACTGTCGTAAACTGATCATAAATCGTCAGCGTTGTGCCGGCTATTAAATGTCTCCGTGACCGTGAAAATCTATTCTCCTCGAATTGAAACGATTTTCCAAACAAATAATTAATTTTAGAAAAATTTCATCGCGATTTATTAGCTTACCCACTCGTATTATGCAGCCAGGAAGCGATCGTAACTCACCTGTAATAAAAAGAGAAAATTGTTATTAAATATACGGTGGTGTGGCATGAGCCGAGACCCCAACAGTGCCCTCAAGGTACCCGCCACAAGAGCCCCATCGCATGTTATTACAGTCGATACACCAAGTTATTTAACCATATAATATACGGGCCTCAGTTTAACCGGAAGCGATGTAAATTTCTTTATGCAAATAACATTTCGTTACTCTCAAATATTTTTCGCCAAAATTATGTTTAATTCTATGTCATCAAATCTAAAAGATATTAAGAATCTTTCAAATCATTTAACATAATTTATTAATGATTAATAATTCATTTTAAAATAAACAAATCAATTCTTTGGGGTTTAATTTGATGATTATTCTGATATTCAGCGTTGTCCTAAACTTTAGGGCTAATAGGGCTGCAGCCCTGGGATGTCAAGTCCCCATCATACATGCACTCAGTGTCCAAATCAGCCAAACTCAGCTCTGGGGCACCACCATCTTAGAATGGCTCTGGTTTAAATATACAGGATTGGGTTGGGATGGGTTTCGTAGCGTATGTGAAGACATTTCTTTAACGAAGGCCTCTACCATGAATGGTTTCTGAAATAGAGTACTTACAAAGTAATTTGACAATCCTATATATTTGAATTGAAGTAAAACTAGAACTAACATTAGACCTAGAAGTGGAAAGTTCTGGGTTCTTGCACGAAAACCGGAATCTTTTAGTATTATATCATTAGATCTAATTCTAGATCTAGAAATATTCGGGTAAAGCTATAGATCTCTCAAGACTGTTAATCCCGAATGATTTTAGTTTTAGATCTAGTGTTAGTATTAGTTATCTAGTTTTATCTCAACTCAAATATACAGGGTTGGGTTGGGTATAGTCGTGCATTTAAAGATATTTCTTAACGAAGGTCTCTACAATGAATAATTTCTGAAATAGAGTACTTTACAAACTAATTTAGCAACCCAGTATATTACGATCGAAGTAAAACTAGAACTAACACTAGACCTAGAAGTGGAAAGTTTTGGAAAGTTTTTTTCGAATCTTTCCATTTCTAGGTCTAGTGTTAGTTCTAGTTTTATATCATCAGATCTAACTCTAGATCTAGAAATAGAATCATTCAAGTTTAGCCGCACATCTCTCAAGATGGCTAAACCCCAATGATTCTAGTTCTAGATCTAGTGTCTAGATTCAGTTTTACTTCAATTCAAGTATAGAGTTGGGTTTAGCCATGATTTGAAGACATTTCTTTAAGGAAGTAATCTTTTCTAAAATAGAGGACTTTAATAACTATTTTGGTCACCCTGTATATTGAATTAAAATAAAACTAGAACTAACACTAGACCTAGAAGTGGAAAGTTTTGGAAAGACGCACGGCTAAACCCGAATCTTTCCACTTCTAGGTCTAGTGTTAGTTCTAGTTTTGTATCATTAGATCTAACTCTAGATCTAGAAATAGAATCATTCGGGTATAGCCACACATCTCTCAAGATGGCTAAATCCGAATGATTCTAGTTCTAGATCTAGTGTCTAGATTCAGTTTTACTTCAATTCAAGTATATAGGGATGAGTTTAGCCATGATCTGAGGACATTTTTTTAAGGAAGGAATCTTTTCTGAAATGGAGTACTTTATAAACTATTTTGGTCACCCTGTATATTGAATTAAAGTAAAACTAGAACTAACACTAGACCTAGAAGTGGAAAGTTTTGGAAAGACGCACGACTAAACCGGAATCTTTCCACTTCTAGGCCTAGTGTTAGTTCTAGCTTTATATCATTAGATCTAACTCTAGATCTAGAAATAGAATCATTCGGGTTTAGCCGCACATCACTCAAGATGGCTAAATGCGAATGATTCTAGTTCTAGATTCAGTTTTACTTCAATTCAAGTATAGGGTTGGGTTTGGTTTGGTCGTGATCTGAAGACATTTCTTTAAGGAAGGAATCTTTTCTGAAATAGAGTACTTTATAAACTATTTTGGTCACCATGTATATTGAATTAAAGTAATACTATAACTAATACTAAACCTAGAAGTGGAAAGTTTTGGAAAGACGCACGGCTAAACCCGAATCTTTCCTCTTCTAGATCTAGTGTTAGTTCTATTTTTATATCATTAGATCTAGCTCTAGATCTGGATTTACTTCAGTTAAACAAAAAAAAAATTAATTCCATAATAATTAGTGCCATCTCTAGCTCTGTCAGTGCGAGTATAATCAATTACGAGGTTATCATGACCTCTGGTCCCATAACGATGGACCTCACCATCTCTTTTGAAATTTTGAAGACTTTTTTGTAATGTACTGGTAACTCCCAGGTATAACGTATAAATATACGTTCCTAAAAGACGCCTTGTTATTCAAATTCGTGTTATACGATCCACTAATTAATACAAAAAAAAGGATCAGGTTTCGCAATTAAAAAATTAATAAACCAATTTAATTAATAAATAAAGGAGTATTAAATTTAGTTACTAAAGTAAGTTTACAAAAAGATTAATGTAACATAATATTATTATTACATATTACATGTCTTCGACATTATTTCTTTTTTGCAAGAAATTACTTATTTTGGGTTGTTTCTTGTTGGCTGACAGATCTTTAAAAATTTCGTTGTATAGATCCAAGCATTTATGAAGTTCTCTTTTAAATTTTGTGCTTCTTTTAGTGCAAGACAAAATATCTAATTCCTCAGGAATCTCTAGGCCTTTTTTAAACTTTTTACAGTAAAATCTTTTACAATAACAGTAACATCTTGCTCTGTATTGTTTTCATCATCATCATCAGCAAAATAAGTTGTATTTGCTTCTGACGCCATTTCCAACAAACTTACCATATCAATTTCTTCTTGTACCAGTAATTCTTGAATATCTTCGACGTTCATGTCGTCAAAACCTTCCCCTCCTAAAGACTTAGCAACTTCTACTAAATGTTAAAAAAAAATGGATAACAAAATGGATAATTAAGTTATCCTTTTGGCCATAGATTTTTCCAACAACTATTAAATATTGATGGCTTTAATTCCTTAATGGATGAAGATGTGTAATTAATACAGCCCAAAATTGTAAAGCGTTTCCAAGCCTGCATGACATCGATAGAATCATCTTCAAAATCCATTGCAAAGATGTTTTCATGTAATAAGATTTAAACGTAGGTATAATACTTTGATTTAGTGGTTGAAGTAATGAAGTTGTATTTGGTGCATTATCCAATATTAGTGGAATTTTGAAATTATTCTTTATTTGCTTTAAGTAATTCTCCACACAACAGTTTAAAACCATTTCTTAAATAAGTCAATGGTAGCTTTCCCAAGCTTTCTTATGTGCAGCCTAATATACCGATAAAGCGTTTTTATTAAGTTTTTTCAATGCACGAGGATTGAGGGATTTATAAACTAGCATGGGCTCAAATGAGACGTTACTCCACATACGTAATATTAGTCTATATTTTGCTATCATAAAACCCGCTGCAGTTTCTTTATTTTTTGAAATAAAGTTCTTTTGGGCATTTTTCCCACCAAATGTCGGTTTCATCTGCGTTAAAAACCTGATGTAGTGTTGAATAATTTTTTTCAAAATCTTTCGGAAACTTTTTAGTAGCTTCACTATCAGCAGGTACGTTCTCTCCTTGTATTTTCAGGTTTTGAAATGAAAAACTTTTTAAACACGGTCGAAGTAACCTTTACTGACAACAAAATCGGGATCAGTAGCAGATTCTCCATTTTCTATTAAAAAATTATAGATTTTTAAGTCTTCATTTTGAATAATATGTGTTTATGGAATTCCTTTATTTGAGCAATCGTCAAACCAAACACTAAGACCTCCTTCCATTTTATTGTATTTGCGGAGACGGAACAACCTGCAATAATGAAAGATCTAATTTTTTAGTCATTTTTTTTGTATAATACGTATTGTAGCTTCATTCAAATGTAGGGTTTTACCAACGTATGATATCTTCTCCCCCTTTTTAAGGCGATCCAAAATCTGAATTTTTTGTTGTAATTAAATAAAATGTCTTTTAAGAGGTGTTTTTCTCTTTATAGTAAACATTGAAATATCACATCACGAAAATCATCACGAAATAAAGGCGGATTTCCCCATAGTTGAAGTAAAAATACCATGTTATACAGGGATCTCCACCACTCCTCGAACCGCGTTAGAGTGAAACCGTGTTGTAAGAAACCGTGTTATATGAAAATTCTTCCTAATTCTCGAAACGTGTTAAGAGTGAAACCATTTTATAAAGATACCGTGTTATACAGGGTTATTTGTATAAGAGTAAAATATATAAGTACAAAATAGAGTTAAGATTTTTAACTTTACAAATTTAGTACTATAACACTCAGAGAATTTTAAATTCGAAATTACTTGGATACATCGTTTCTGAGAGCTAAACACCCGAATAGTACGTGCAGAATGACCCCAAGCGAGAATGGCATATGATAAATAAGCTTAAAAATATTCATCTTCTATACTATATATTAATATAATTTCAAATACAGCAGATAATGTTGTTTAATTTACCACTATATTCCGTGCCAGATGTCAAGGCCCTCGCTTTAGGGATCGATATCTTCGAAATTGCTTGATGAAAAAAATTCCGTTAAATATTATTATAATCAGCGAGCATTTTTGTATATAGGTTAATTTGGAAATTTTGTTATCCATGGTTTTTCTTTATCGTCAGTTAATTAAAAAAAGTGTCCGATTTTTGAGAGTGCCGACAATTTTGTCTACTTGGCAATTTCTTTTCTCAAAAACTATTAGACCACAAAATTTTGAATTTGAATTGGTGGTAATCCAATGTGTTCTTAATATGAAGCATAATTTACTTCATCGATATTACATTAGTTTCGTGGGAAATCGCGACTTAGTAAGATGAGGTTTTTTTGGGAAACGACCGGACAGATTTCAACGCAATTTTTATCAGAATGTGTTAAAGAATCCGACAATTCCATAATCAGTTTTTCAAAATGAGGTGTTCTTAATTAGTGGTGTAACGGATATTCGCATCCGCATCCGCAACTGCGGATAATCCGCATTGTTTTGAAGATCCGCATCTGCATCCGCATCCGCATATATTTTAACGGAGCTCCGGTAAAATAGTGACAGTTTTTTGTTTCGATTTTTTAGATAAAAAAAATTTTTAGATATTGTAACATGCACGAACACGTGAGGTAATCGCGATGTGGCGACGGACGATACGACTCCTATATTGTCGCGCCGCAACACCTCAAATCGGGGGCGCCAATGCATAGCGCTCTAAAAGATCTTAATTCCTAAAGACGATCAGTTGTTGAACGGATGGCAACTTGTATGTATGCTTTTGCGCATTTATCGTCATTCGTTTTATTGTTTGCTATCCATCGAAATTAAATTAATTAAAATGAAACCAAAAACAAGCTTTATTTGGGAATATTTCTCGGAAATTAACAGTTTGATTGCTCGTTGTAAGATTTGTGAAAAGGAATATTCACGAAAAGGACGTACCACATCTTCTTTAAAAAATCATTTGAAATCTAAGCATACAAAAATATTTGAAGAGTTAGAAAAACGTATAGCTGAAAATGCAGAACAGAACCAGCCAAGTTGTAGTACATCTACAGATACAGGTCCAAATACAACAAAACAACTTACTTTACAAGAATGTTTAACGAAGAATGTATGTTGGGATTTCTCATATACAAAATCCAAAGATACGGATCGATTAATAGGCGAAATGATTGCTTTGGAAGACTTACCATTCAACTTCGTCGAAGGTGTTGGTTTTCGGCGATTAATCAATACAATACTTCCACGATATAAATTAAGGGGACGTCAGTTTTTTACGTCGCTTGTATGTGACGATTTATATAACGGTGTGGCAAATAAAATTAAAGCACTATTAAAAGGTCTTAAGAAAATATCCTTTACAACTGATGTTTGGTCAGATACAAGTTGTGGGACTTCATTAGTTAGTTTGACTGCTCATGGTATAAACGAAGGTTTTGAAAGAGTAAGAATTATTTTGAAATGTGAAATAATGGAAGGCCGTCACACTGGTCAAGCTAATGGGGTATAAAACAGGACAATGTTCACTGTGTGGTACGCGATCGTGGTAGCAACATGATTAAAGCAATGCAGATATCTGGATTTACTGATTTTGATTGTGTGATTCATCAAATACAGTGTTGCATTAAAAATGTTATATTATCGGAAGAATGGGTTCAAGAAGTAATTGAAAAAGTGAAAAAAGTGTCAACACATTTTAATCATTCCCTAGTAGCACAAGATGAATTAAAAGCTATACAGGTAATAAGATTGAAGCAACCTCCAATGTCAACAATACAAGATTGTCCCACTAGGTAAGCCAACGATTGTCTATAAATTAAAAAGTATAACTAATTTTCATTTCAGGTGGAACAGCACATTTTACATGTTGGAACGTTTTGTTAAAATAAAAGATTCTTTACTTCTATACTTAACTACAAAACAACTTGTGTCATTTTCTCCGGATGATTTGTCAACAATTGAACTGTTGTTAAAATTGTTGGCACCTTTTGAAGACCTTACTAAAGAATTAAGTAACTCGAAGAACAGCATTTCTATGGTTATACCACTTCTGCACGTTACTTTGACAATATTAAAAGCTGAGAAAGATAGCTCAAATACGCCAGAAAATATCAAAGCACTTTTTGTTAAAGTTATACGAGTAATAAGTGAAAGATTTGGCGATTTAAACAGAAATTTACTATGTTCGATTTCCACGTACTTAGATCCCAGATATAAAACCAAATTTTTTAATAGTTTTGAAATAGAAGAAGTCGAAGCCACAATAGCTAATTTGTGCCAAATTCAAACGATTCATCAAGATAAAGATTGTAGTCCGATACATAAGAAAAGAAAAATTGATAAACAAATTATTACTAATTCTAGCTGTTGTTCTTCCAAACTACTGCAGTCAGTACAATCCGTTCTAAGTTCAAGTGAAAGCGAGGCAGAAGATGACCAATTAATAACACTGAAAATTGTGCTCCAAAATTATATTAAAGAAAGAAGACTACCTTTAGAAGAAGATCCATTAATGTGGTGGCGACAAAATGGGTACAAATATACCGTTTTATTGCCGGTTGTTCGACAATATTTATCAACACCACCAAGCAGCTTTACCAGTGAACAGCTATTCAGTGGAGCATCGTTAATATACACAGATAAAAGAAAAAGTCTGAAAGGAGAGAAGGCATCAAAATTGCTGTTTTTAAAATATAATTTGCCTATAATAAATTATGAATATTAATTACTTTATTTGTGCATTAGATATTTTCAAGAAAATTTTAGCATGTAACTTTTTTCAACAACTCCGCATCCGTTAAATCCGCATCCAAAAATCTGCTTACGCATCGGCATCCGCAAAATTAGAATTAAAAAATCCGGTTCCGCATCCGCATCCGTTAAACCCACATCCGTAACACCACTATTCTTAATAAGCACCTCTCCCCGGAGTGTTATTTCTGTTTCTTTTTAACTTGTATTCCAATTAAATCGCTCATAAAAAAAAATAGTTTCCGACATACAACATTATTAAACACATTTTGGTAACAATCAATTTTCCGCGAAACTATAGGGAATATCGATAAAATGAAAACACCCCACATTAAGAACAACATCGCAACTTTTTTTCATCGAGCGATTTCGAAGATATCGATCTCTAAAGTGAGGGACCTTGACATCTGGCACGGACAATAGTTCGTATTGCATGCTCTTTCCATGTAAGTTTACAATCTAAATGAACTCCTAGATAGATAGGTTATCAACATTATCATTTAGTGCACATAATGAGAAGATTAACCGCTGAGTTTTAGATTAATTTACGCTCAGCTGATTAGCTGATAACCAGCAGAAAAATTCAACCTTGATAACTAACCATCTCACCATAAAAATCAGGCAAATTATCATTTATATTCAGAGTGGTTGTATCTTCAGCAAATAATATAATGTTATTTGGTGCAGAAACGTTATGGCAAAGTCATTATCAAATAATAGAAAATGTATGGAGCTTAATGCTCCATATTTATAGATAATTTTGAAGATGGTTAATTTTTATAAATTACTTGTTACAATCGTTTTGATAAATAAGCTTCAACTAGCTTAACAGAACTAGCACCAAAACCAAAATTTTGCAATTTAATTAACAATTGGTTATGAGATATACACTCGAATGTTTCACACAGTCCCAAGGAATAAACTCGGGAAAGGATTTATTAAGATTAGAAACCATTAAATTAAGCAGATCTCTAGCTAATTTAACTTCGTTATTAAACCAGGATATATGATTAGTGTCGATGCTTTTAATATCGACAATTTTAGTTTTTAATTGAAAGTAAAAACTTAGAGCATCAGATACTAACTTAACAAATACTTTGAATTTAGTATTTATGTCAAGATTCGAGTGGTTAATAAAAGAAAAATCAATTTTATCAACAAAATTAGAATTCCGTAGTAATTTGTCGATAACTAATTTTAGATTTAGGGTAGCAATTAGCAATGTCACCACCTTTACATTCCAAAGATTGATATCAAGGTTGGTAAACATATTATCAAGGTAAGTAACTTCTTTTGTAGCTATTTCATTATTTGCTCAGTCCAAATGTTCATCATTTAATAGATCCTGTAATAGTCAAGACTCTTTAGAGTTTGATTCAAAATGACCATTAAAGTCCCCAGTTAAAAGTTCAGATAAGCTTGACAAATAAAGATGATAATCTCCGTTAGGAGTCAAAGTCATATTCTTTGAGAAAATACGCTAAATCAAACGAAAATTGGTAAGGGGATATAGTTGTATAATGACTACAAATAGCCACACTCTCATTCTCTAGTGTCTAGTGTTAGTTTTAGTTTAGCGGTACATCTCTCAAGATGGCTAAACCCAAATAATTCTAGTTCTAGTGGTGGTTATACTTTTGCTTCAGTTTAATTTTTAGTTTTAGCCGTGCATCTGCAGTCAGTTTTTTAAAAAAAGCCTCTACAACTAATAGTTTCTGAAATAAAGTACTTTACAAACTGATTTGGCAACCCAGTATATTTCAATTGAGTTAAAACTAAACCTAACACTAGAGTGATATACGTAGTTTGATCAACCTACCCACATAACATTGCCTGTGTGTAAACTCAGACAAATCTGTGGTGATGCTCTTTGAAAGACAAAGAATGATATATGCTAGAAGATATTTGTTAACGACATCAAACAAGATAAGATTATGCGACAGTTTAATTCTAAATAATTTTAATTATGGTTGTACCATATATGGTCCTTGTCTTGATACTGATACGGCACGTTGAATATAGCGTATACAAAATTCCTGTTTACGAATGATTTATAAACTTAATCGACGAGAACGTGTTTCTCATATGTTACAAATGATGCTGGTTAAACATGGCTAACAGAAGAAAGTTCAGATTTCTTTAAGCATTTTCACTGAAATAATTTATTTTTTTATGCAATACGCTTTACATTAATTGTACAAAGTTATTTTCGTGTTGCGGAATAAAGAGTTGCTTGACATCTCTCATCGCCGCATAAGTTATTAAGATTGATTTTCCGTTCGTATTGTCTCCATAGCGTAAGGAATTATTCGAAAAATTGGGCACGGCATCAGTGGTTTTATGTTTATTGAATTAAATTAATTTATGCAACTTTTGATAAGACATTTTTATATTAATAACCTTCTTTAAAGATGTTTAATCAAACCTTAAAAATAAAATCATAAGACCGTAAACATCCTGTATATACATACTAGTGTGTTCACAAATTTTTGATGAAGATTGAATTTTTTTATAAATATCTTGCCAAGTTCACCTGAATTTAGTTTTTAGTTTTTCCTTAATTTCGATTTTTTTTTCTTAATCGTTTTCATTAATTTATTATTAAAAAATGGTTGATTTTTGTGATGTGCATGTAGATATTTCAGATTCATGATTTTATATAAATATCTCGTATTTCACTGATACGAATACGATAATGGATATAAAATTTCCTTCTTAAAGGATTTATTTGAAACACCGTTCGCTTTGTTGAGTTTTTTTGTTGGGAATTAAGCTTCGAGGGATAAATAAAAATTCAGATTTAATTAAGAAAACGCTTCAATTTCCATATTGAATGTATAGGCTATCAAAATCGAGTTTAAAGAAAAATCGTGCGTTATTAACGAAGCATAGTTGAGAAAAACGCATTAAATAGTTGCAACAACGAGTTTGGTTTAACCAAACCCAACCCAACCCAATGTTCATTACTTCTTGGCGAACGTCTACCTAGCGAAAACGAAGCAATAAAATTTAAATGACCGAACAAACTTTACGACTCTCGACGATTGCGAGATTTCTTATGACGATAACTATATTGGCTAGTAACGTTGATACGAAACGGGAGATTACCTAAAAGCAATTTTACTTTGCTAATTACTAAATTACTGAATGGCGTCTTTTTAATGCTCTTATTTAAGTTGTTATTTGCATTTTTATTTGAGTTAAAGATCAATAAACAAAGTTGTTTTTGTTAGTTTTCTTAAAGTATATAATAACGATCAGATTAACCTCAATTCGAGGTAAAATGCAACATTAAGAGGAACCTTGCGGAGTTAGTAAAAGGCTCTTCTGTCGCCGCACGGTTGCATTTGACGCGGTTTGCGAAAGAAAAGGCGAATAGTCAAGGAGAAGTGCACTTCAAGGTAATCTTCATCGAGTTTTTAGTTTTTAGCGCCATGCCGCGTTTTACTACTTCTTCTATTATACGGTATCGACGGTGTTTCGCGTGCCGATAATGACCGTGGAATAGTAGGAGAAGAGGGCCACGAGAAGATAAGCCACCGTAATAACGCCCCGACCATCGTAATAATAAATTTCCGCCTTTCGCGCCCGCCGCACCGTCAGATTAAAAGTTAATTAGCAGACGGTTTACTAGTTATGACGTCCCCGTCTTGTAACCTATGGATACACGTTAGATAAGAAATAAAAAATCCGGTGCACGATACGTACAGATATGTATCTTTCTCAGGAAATTGCGGGGACCGTTGCTAACATCCTGGCAAATATTGCGTGTTCTATTTTTTCTTTATGTTTTGTCGTTTTTGTATATCCCGGATATGCAAACTTTGTTTAATCAAATAAATATTACACTTTTTTTCTCACAATTCAACGTTAAATTAATCTTCAAATTAAACGTCAAATTAAACATTTAAAGAAATTAAACATAAAAATTAAACATTAAATTAATCATCAGATTAATTGTCCTAAGATATTTGAAAACGAGTGCCGCCGTTTTCATACAAAATTTTGTTATGAAAAAGTTTTTAATTTTTCTTTTAATTCCTTCTATGTGAAGTTATCGCTTCTTTATTTCTTAAATCTCTTTCATAGTAGTCTTCATTGAAGTGTACCGAGCAAAGAACACTGCGCGTCTACATTTCGTTATCCACAAAATCTGTAAATTAGGATCTTTTGGAAATGTGTTATACATAATTCCTTTGCTTTTAGTTTTTACAGCTAGTGCCAGGCATTAAAAAACAGAAAAACATATACACTTGTCTCATATTTTTGTAGTAGGACTTTAACAGGCGATAGATCTATTAAAATGAACACAAAAACTTCATATAAACATAGGTCGACAAACGCTTTGTTTTGGTGATAGAGGGTGTTTAATTTAAATTTTCGAAATTGATTTTTTTTAATATTATATTTTAACCGATTTCTGCGTTTTAGCAATCGATATAGTCCAATTTTTTTAAAGAATAGTTGATGTTAGCTATAATAACGTGTGCTATGATGATAAAATAAGTAAGATTACTAATGTTTGAGTTTATTAATGTTTTTTAATTACAATAACACAAGTAAAAATTGCCCAATGTTATTATATGCATTCCTAATTTTATTTATAAATTCATCTTTTGTGGAAAGAGGTGTCTCATACACTTTTTATTTCTTTCAAATGTCCTTATGCAAAAAATATAAAGTACTAAGGTCGTAGGGATCATGAGGCCATACAACCACGAACAATCCATCTTCCAAGAAAATGATTGTTGAAAGTTGTGGTGGCAAAAAGGTCCGAAAATATGATTATTATAAACCAAAACCCAAACGTATATAATAAATTCATATTGAAAGTTTCGTGGCCGAATTGCATCGCATGTAAGTTGTGGAAATTAGCAATCCCACGTTTTATGAAACACGATTCATCGGCCCACCTTACATTACTTAAAGAAATCTCGATCTGTGGCATTAGCAATCCACCGACAAAAAGTTACACAGCGTTTATCAACGTCTGGTTACACACCTTGCACAAGTTGTAAATGATAAGCAGGTCTATGATCATGTTTTAAAATGTGATGGACATGTACTCTCGAATTGCTAACGTTGTTGAAATTCTGTTCGCAAACCGTAAACATAATGAATATGTACTGACGGTAGCTTTTAAGCAAAACACAAGAAAATTAGAAAAAAAACAATTTAACACGTTAAGGAAAAAGAGTAATGAATTTAACATATTAATAAATAAGAAAATTGATTTAACATTAGTAAACTTATTTATTTTGTTTCCATAGCACATAACTTAAGATAAGCTCTAAAAAATTGGTCCATATCGATTAATGAAAAGCGGATTACTTTGTAAACGATCAATTTTAGCGGTATTTTAATTCGTAAAGAACACGTTACAGAGCACCCTCTACGGTTCTAGTAAAACAGACTCCATAATCGTCTTTCTTATGCTAAAAAACCTACATATACCAAATTTTAACAGAATCGGTTGAAATATACATATAATATTAAGAAAAATTAATTTCGAAAATTTAAATTAAACTCCCTGTATCTACGAAACAAAACGTTTGTCGACCTATTTTTATATGAAGTTTAAGTTTCAATATACATCAATTTTTTCAAATTCTTATCCGACTGTAATGGAAGGTTTTTCTCATATAGTGTAACTGTACCTTATAGACCCTGGTGGGAGTAGGCAGTTATATAACGAAGGAACCGAATCAGCCCTTTTTTGTAAGTACTTATCACGATGATTTATCACTGCACAAATTCAACGGCACGGGTATAGAACTAGAATCTTCTTTTTGAATTTCCCTCAATAGCTTCGTTCGTCCAATCCAGCCCTGGAGCGCCAAATATTTAAGGACGGCACTGGTTCTTTCCTTTATAAGCATAAAGTGCACTGCTTCGGCGGCAAGCGACCTCGGCTTTCAACTCTTTAATATTGCAAATTACAGAGCTTCGGTCGCAAGCAACCTTGGTATATCTCTCTTTGTAAAATTAAACTTCAGTGTCTCGCCAGCAAGCGACCTCGACTTTTATCACTTTAACTTTGCATATTATAAAGCCTTGATCGTAAGTGAAGATACAAGTTCACCAGTAAATCCTAATCAGCATGCCTATACTTAGGGTAAGTCCACACTAACTCTTCACTCGGTGACCAGCTTTGTTGGTGGGACGCTGGACTCAAAGGAGTCCGCTCTTGGTGTGTTCATAGATAAACAGGGAGCTTTTGATAAAACAACTTTCTCTGGTATTAACGGTGCTTTGCTTGAGCATAAAGTTCCACCCACTCTTTGTCTTTGGATTAGGGCTGGCGATGTCAGTCTTCATGGAGGAGTTACTCGAGGCTGTCCACAAGGGGGTGTACTTTCCTCATTGTTGTGGAATCTCACCTTGAACAGCCTCTTGAAATCCCTCGCTAAAGCCAACTTCACAACAGTTTTTTATACAGATGATCTAACCATCCTTGTCAAAGGTAAGCACATAAATGTACTTTTTGATAGGATGCAAGTGGCTCTCAAATTGATTGAGTCTTGATGTGACCCACAAGGGCTCTCTGTGAATCCTCAGAAGACAGAGTTGATTCTTTTCACACGATTGAGGAAGGTTGGCAAGCCCAGTTTGCTATCTCTTGCTAATACTCCATTAGCTCCATCAAAAGAAGTCAAGTATCTGGGCATTATACTTGACAACAAAATGACATGGAACGCTCACCTAGATAATAGAGTAAAGAGAGCGTATGTTGCGTTCAACTAGTGCCGGAGGACTATAGGTAAGACATGGGGGCTGTCACCTAAAACTGCCCCCTGTATCTACACAGCTGTAATTCGATCTATGCTTACATATGGTGCAGTAGTCTGGTGGTGAAAAACCTTAAAATTTATTTCCACTGCTGCACTAAATAAAGTACAGAGACTTGCGTGTTTGTATATTACAGGTGCGCTACGATCTACCCCCACCGCAGCCATGGACATGTTTAACCTACCGCCACTTCATTTGTTCATTCAAGAAGTGGCACTGGTGACCATGTTTCGACTGCGCACAGCAAGAATCTTTATGGGTGAGAGAAACAGTAAAAATGCCGTACTCTGGAATGAAGTGGTCGGTTACCAGCGAATTCTGGAACGTATGACGGACTTCATGCCCCTACAACACATTTTTACTAAGAGTTATCTCACCTACCCAAGTTCCACAGAAGTAGAAGTAAATAAAAGTAACAAAATCTACATTGATGTTTCGGTTAGTAGGGAAGGAGCTGGAGCTGGAGTTTTCTCGTACGATCTTCAACTCCACATATCTACTCCATTAGGTAAAGGTACTACCGTCATACAGGCAGAATTAATCGCTATTCTACTTACTGCTGACTTTATTGTCAGATCCAACTTGCAAGGTAAGACTTTCACAATTTATACTGACAGTAGAGTATCCATTTTAGCCCTGAGTAGAATAACTATTACCTCAGGACTTGTCATGGACTGTCATTGGAGAAGGCCGTAACACATAACTATGTTTCACTTCAATAGATAAAAGGACACTCGATCTGCTCCGGTAATAAACACGCTGATAGGTTTACCAAAAGAGCTGCCAAGCGAGCTATCTGTTCACCTGAACCGTTAATCGCTCCGTCCGTATCAACTCAAATTGAGCTTATTAAAGATTTCACCTACAGGAAATTCACAGACTGGTGGGATAAGACAAAGGGCGCAATGGCTCAGCGTGTTAACTCTCAAGTGTTAACTCACTCTCTTCGTATCCCGGTGTCATCACGAGGATGTGGTGGTATCCTGGAGCGGCACCTGACAGGGGCGAACCTACACTGGGCCTGTGCCACAGCACGCCCGGTTTGAGGAAGCGTTCAGGGAGCGGAATCAGCCAAAAATCGAGTTATATACTCGCATTTAACATCTCAAACCTCTTAGAGGGAGCCAGTGTACAAAGGGCCCGTTGTGGCCTAGGTGCCGCGTATAGAATACTCACTCCTCACTCCATACATACATACATACATACAGGACAAAGGGCTGCTATATGTCTAAACAACTGTTGTGGTATCCTTCAGCAAAGACAGCCTTGTCTTTCATAAGACTCGGTAAAAGCGCCCTACGTATTTTAACGGGACACATCACGGGTCACTGTAAAGTAAACAAGCATCTCTACAACCGTAAGCTTGCTACTAGTCCCCTCTGTCGCTTTTGTCAAGAGAGCGAGGAGACTGTTCGACACATCTTGTGTGAATGCCCCATTCTACAAGACCTCAGAATGAGAGACTTTGGAGAGGAGTGAGAGAGCACAGATGGCGTCAGGAACACACTTCTGAGCTGTATCCTAGTCTTCGGAAATTCCTTAGGCTGGTTGATGTAGCCGGAGGTGTCTGGTGATGGGGCCTAGGTGCTGTATGCTTTAGCGTACCCTCCACTTTCCTACATACATACAAAGCCTTGATCGTAAGTGAAGACAGTGTTTCTTTGTTTATAAGCATATTGCTACTTATAGAGTCTCGACCGCAAGTGATCACAGCGTGTCTTTGATTATAAGCATAAACAGCAATGTCTCGGCCGCAAGCGACCTCAGCTTTTAATTCTTTAATATTGCAATTTATAGAGTCTCGGCCGCAACTGATCACAGCGTTCCTTTGTTGATAAGCATAAACTACACTGCCTCGGCCGCAAACGACCTCGGCTTTCAACTCTTTAACATTGCAACTTGTAGAGTCTCGGCCGTTAGTGATCATAGCGTTCCCTTATTTATAAGCATAAATTCCACAGCCTCGGCCGCAAGCGACCTCGGCTTTTAACTCTTTAACATTGCAACTTATAGTCTCGGCCACAAGTGATCACAGCGTTCCTTTGTTTATAAGCATAAACTCCACGTCTCGCCCGCAAGCGACCTCGGCTTTTAAAACTTTAACATTGTAACTTCCAAAAAAAAAAGGTGGTAAAGCAAGCTTGGAACATCTCTTTTTGTAAGTTCAAACTCCAATTTCGATTTTTGTTTAAACTCAATTTTGATAACTCATACATTCAATATGGAAATTGAACCGTTTTGTTATTTAAATCTGAATTTTTATTTACCCCCCGAAGGTTAATTCGCAACAAACAAACTCAACAAAACGAATGATTTTTAAATAAATCCTTTAGGAAGGAGGAAAAAAAGGGAATTTCATTTCCATTATGGTATACACAAATCGAATTTTAGTTTCAGCGAGCGCCAGTTGCGTGCATCTTATCGGGGGGCCACGAGTTTCGTGCATTGAACTGAAACCGCGTAAATAATAAATAAACAATAGTTCAACGTCCCCTCGGCGATTCTCGGCGATTAAATAGAATCCCTCTGAAACCAATAAGACGGTTCAAAAGTAGAACAGAAAATTACAAAAAAAGAATGTCCCGTTTAAGATTTCGGGCCGCGGCTCGGGATCATTACAACAGCTGACGAGGCGACTGTGACGGTGGCATGGGGGATGGGGGGATTCGGGGGGCGCTAAAAAACAATCGCGCCTGCTGTCCCATACAGCTGTTTCACCGCTGCGATGCTCTCTTCTGGTAGTGTGGTGCTGTGGATGTGTGTGTGACCTCCACAAGCCTCGAAGCTCGTGCCTCTATTCCTCTTTTTCCCACTCCCCCAAACTATACCACCTTCTCTTTCCACGACCTATCGATCTCTCCGAGGCTCTGTCTGCGATGATACCGAAAGGATCTCTATGAAAGAGTTAATCTTTAAACTAATAACAGCGCAACATCGAAAGCGAAATTACCGTTTGTTGAATTGAATGTTATTGTCTCTTTTTTGTTTTAAAAAAATGACGAAAACAAGATCGAGTAACGAGTTCGACAGAGCGTAAAACACGTTGCAGTAAAATGTGGTTTTTAAGCAGTAATGCTCGGGGGGCACGAAATTGAATGGGTGTGTTCTAGAAATAAAAGAAAAGTTTGATCACTTTAGAAGATTTTTTTGGTTTTCCTTGAAAATCAATTTGTCCACAAATTCCAGTCTATTAGTTCCCGTCAAAATCACTTTGCCACGGGTGAACCTTTCCTTTGATAAATATTGACAGAAAAAATCTCTCTCTACCTGAATCGTACGCCTTAGATAAAATCACGATAACAAAGATTACACAAAGAATAACGATTTCTAAGTATACTCAGGATTTATCAAAACTTTATTATTGCAAAATAATAATTGTGAGTATACAATACTTAAAGCTTTGTAGACTAGATAATATCGAAAAGGTAATGGATATTTATGAAACGAATCAAACAAAGAAAATTTTCTGTAGTGATGACAATATCGTACCATTTCAAGGTCACTTTTTGGTTCAGGTAAAACCCTTATAACCCGAAAGTTTCACAAAAACATGGAGCTCAAGTTAATATCTTTTTTTCGAAAAAAGATAATGTAATTAAAGAGCCATGTAAAAAAATCCAAAGAAACAAAAAACATGTTATATTTTTTTTCCATAAACGATAAAAAAAGCAAATGGCGAGGAATGCATGGAAGATTATCTAAAATGTACTGAATAATGTAAAAAGTGAAGATAATAATTGTTCATTGATACAAATCTATATCAAGATAGTAGAATATTGTTCTTTGATTAAGTCGAGTTGAGGTTGATAAACCATAAGACACAACATCTATTATAATGTCTTAGTATTGTGTTGATTATAATGACAAGATTCCATCGTCGCTATGTCTATAAATGTATGAATTACATTAGTTTTTGGTAAAGCATGGATTAATGCGAGGTTTCATCCTGTTGGTTCCCTACAGAATCGAGGTACCCATAGAAAAGTACGATTACGCACTGATAATGCAAAGAGAGATTTTGGCAAACAATCTGCCCTTTGCTACAAGGAACCAATAAGATGAATGAAAGCGTCATCTTCATTACTTAACATTACTTGACATTACATTTCACAAGTACACAATAAGTTTTGTCGTTTGTTGGATCAAAGCTATTATTCAAAAAGGATCAGAACGGTAGGCCTAATTTCATTTACAATCTTGATTGTAAATCCACTACAAATATCTTTAGCAACAAAATATATTGCGACGCGTTTCGAGTTTCCTTTAGAGAATATGATACCGTGAGTCTTATCAGGATTAATCCTCAAACCATAATTACTAATTTCCGTACATAGAATATTCAACTTGCCAGTAACAATACGACATATAGAAGAAAGTTCATCGGGTTTAAAGCTGTAATACAATTGCGTGTCGTCCGCATACAGATGATAAGAACGATACTCAAATTTGGGAAATAGATTACAAGTGTAAACGGTGTAAAGGAAAGGCTTCAAAATAAAACCTTGAGGAACACCAAAAGACACAGGATCACAGGATTAGCTTAACCAACTGAACCCTATTTGATACATAGCTTAACCGCATGATCATCCAACTCAATAAACTTCAAAATTGACAACAAGAGACTATAATCAAGGATGTCAAAATACTTAACTGTTCTATCATAAGTTTTACTAAAATCTTTGAAAGAACTGGCAGAATTTTAATGGACCTCCGATCCTTACAACTAGTGATAGGAACAACTTTGGGAATAGGAACAACAAAAGCATACTCTCATCAAGTCGGAAACGCTGAATGAGTCAAACAAAAATTGAAAAGATGGACAAGCACATCAAGAATACGGGGACAACGCAGTCGGATCATATCTAGGCTGATTCCACCAGATCCAACTCCCGTAGACATTAGGTACAACAAAATCTCTTAAATACACTCAGTAGAGACGTCATTAAATACAAACATAGACGAAACAGGACGCATCCTATCGCGTTTGTTATCAAAAGCAAGAAGATCAATATCAGGAGTAACCAAGGAGTCATTTACACTATTACTAAAAAATGTATTGATAACATAAGGATCGAACAGATGAGAAAACATCGAAACAGCAGAAGATTTCAACGCATTAAACCTTCTCAGGTTTTTCCACAAACACTTTCAGAGTTTCTGATGATTAATTTTTTTTTCAAAAAATGTCTTTTTTTTCTGACGAATAGCAGCTGTGACGTAATTTCGTAAAGTCTTATAATATTGAAAACTTTTCTGATTCCTAATCCTTTTATACTTAGCAAATGCCTCATTCGTTAGTTTAATCATTTGCCTTATATTCCAAGTAACCTTGGTAATCACCTTAGTAAACACCTTAATAAAGCTTAGTAATCACAGTCGCATGACAATCAAATAAGGATAATACAGTATCATTGAAGCAATTCAGTTTGTCATCAATTGTATTATGATCAAGGCAGCCTCCCAATTCATCAATTCAATACCACGAAGATCACGATAACTAATTAGAGATAGTATTCATTAATATCGCTAACTCACAAAAAACTAACAAATGATCGGAGAACCTAACATAGACAGTGTGACACTGTCGCTGTAGGTGAAAAAGCAAAGAAACAACTCTTTTGATATAATAATAACATCAATAAGTGTTTCAGAAAAATTGGTGATACGAGTTGGCTAATTAACAATCTGGCTTAAACTAAAAGTATTTAGAGTAAATAATCAATAGAGGGACCAGGCACCATGAGGTTAACATTAAAGTTACCCAAAACTCCTCAAACGATCGGAGTAACAAATTAATATCAAAACAAGGAGGCCTATAACTAACTCCTACCGCAAAATTCAAGCCATTGAACCGAACTTCAACCCAAAGCTGTTCCACTCCAGGAACATGCACAGCATCAATACGTTGCCATTCAATGCAACGCCGTATTATATAGACCAACACCACCGCCCCTACATGGCCTGTCCGACCTATTACGATTTAATGTATTATGTTTATTAGAACAAAAGAAGAAATGTGATCTTGCAATTTATGAAACGATGTTGTCAGAATTAAATTCAAACATTTTTTTTGAATCCAAATTGATAATTTGGAAATCGTAGGATCATCAATTACGAAGAAAACTAACAAAAATGTCTCCTCTCTAAAGTTTAAACCAGTGATTCCCAAATTGTGCGCTAAATAAGAATTAAAACTCGAACTAACACTTGACCTAGAACTAGTAAGTTCTGAATCTTTCCACTTCTAGGTCTAACGTTAGTTCCAGTTTTATATCATTAGACTTAAGTCTAGATCTCCAATAAAAAACGTTCGGGTTTAGCCGTACATCTCTCAAGAGTGATGAACCTGAATGAAGTTGGTTCTAGGTCTAGTGTTAGTTCTAATCTTATTTCAATTTAAATATACAGGTTTGGGTTAGGTTGGGTTAGGTATTTTTTAACATAGGTCTATGCAACGAATAGTTTCCGAAATAGAATCCTTTCCAAACTGATTTGGCAATACTGTATATTTCAATCGAAGTAAAACTAGAACTAACTAAACTAGTTCTAGTTTTATATCGTTAGATATAACCAATGTTTAAACAAAGTGTTTAAAACAAACTATTTTAAGCATTTTCAAAACCATGTGATATGTTTAAACCAAATTTGTTTTAAATATATACAAATTTTAAACAGGGTTGTTATATTTTAAACAATGTGTTTAAAACAATTTGTCTTTAACAAATTTAAAATAACATATATGTATATACCAAACTTGTTTTAAACAGTTCGAAACCTCTTTCAAATCTTAACTTATTATCTCTTAACTGTTTTCAAAATATGTACATCTTAAATGGTGGAGTTTCCGCCTGGAAATTTATAACAGTTGGTAAGATTTCTAGATAATTCATTTCGACATTCTCCATTGCACTATCTATATATATATATATATATTGTACCTGATTGAGATTTGCTCATCAGAATCGATGATTTAGTATATTGGTTAAGTAATAAACGGGAGATAACGTCATTTCTAAACGGCCTTGAACTTTTTATACATCTTTTTCGTTAAAATCACCATTAATAAGTTCATCTTTAAAAGGTTTTAATAGTTGCAGTAATGATTTTTTAGTTTTATAATGGGATTCCCCGATTTATATTGACTTTTAACATAAACAGTTTTGCGATTGCTAGTTTAAAATAAGTTTTGTTTAAAACACTATCCGTAAACTACTATATAAAAACAGTTTAAAATTAAAAAGTAGTATAAAACTGGATCATTTGGCTTTAGCCGTACATCTCTCAAGACTGGCAAACTAGCATGATTTTAGTTCTAGGTCTAGTATTAGTTCTAGTTTTATTTCAATTCAAATATACAGGCTTGGATTGGATAGGGTTAGAATTAGGCGTGCATCGAAAGATTTTTTTTTAACAAAAGCCTCTACAATGAATAGTTTCCGAAATAGAGTACTTTACAAACTGATTTGGCAACCATATATATTTCAATCGGAGCAAAACTAGAACTAACACTACACCTAGAAGTGAAAAAAATCGCAAAGTAGACAAAGTTGCTAGCACTCTCAAAAAAATGCTAATATTCCAAAAATCCGAAAGTACTTTCATCTCTTAACTCGCGACAAAAGAAAAATCAAAGCCGCGACGATTTCCAAATTAATAATACGCTTAATTACGATTAATATATGTCGATCTCTTAAGTGAGGGGCCTTGACTTTTTGCACGAACTTTAGTTACCTGTTAAATACTTTATGCAGGATGCTTACGGTCTTGTGATTTTATTTTCAAATGGTATTTAAATATCTCAAAAGAAGGTTATGAAATTAAAAATGTTTTAACAAAATTTCATACTAACAGAGATATTGCTGTTACAGAATTCTTTTGTAGTCTTTATTTTTCAGCATATTAACTGAAAAAATATTGAAAAAATAAAATGTTGGCATACTAAATCTTCTTTTAATATCTTTCTTCTATTTAAGCTATAGGTACTGAATAACAAGGGTTCAAAATCAATCATTTCTATAAAAAAACATTTAACAATTATGTTAAATTACTTTTTGGTAAAAGTAGTTATACTCCACCACTTTTTCAAGTATTTAGCCCAGCTCTGCTGGGTGCTGAGGTAACATTGTATCACCTTAATCCTAGTTGTAACAATGCTCGATCTCGGCTTTGCATAAAACAAACAGTTTATAATTCTATGTAATTACGCTGTAACTCTTTAATTAACATTAACCCTTCGTCTATAAACGTTTCTTAGCACCTTCCGTCTGTAAACGTGGGTCTTTCAAGTTCAACCGATTTTTATGGCATTATACATTTAAAAAAAGGAAACAATTCATTAAATTTATTACTGTAGTCTTGTGAATTCATTTTCTATCAGATATTACCTTCTTTTTAAGTGGGGTCCACACAATGTGTATCAACTTATTAGTAAATTTTTTACTTAAACAGTTTAGGTCGGACACGAAATACTCAGGTTTACAGACAAAGGGTTAAATCAACTCGAGAAAGTGCTAGAGGTTCGGTACGTCTTAGTAGAAGGTCATACGCCTTGCCCACAAGCGATTTCGGCTTTAACTTGGTAGACGGTATGAAATTTTACTTGATTATGCATATTTAATCAACGCAGCTTTAACCATCTGCTTAATTTGTAGCAGCGAATTAGGTTGAAGTTACAAACCTAAAGTTTAAGCGATCTTAGCTTAATTTACAAAAAGAATTAATTCAAGATTGTCAGCCTCGAACGCAAGCTTAAAATACAGAACAAGACCTCGGCTTAATCAAATAAAATACCTTTATTTTTATTATCCTATATCTTCGACCTGTTGTTTAACTAGGCTCAACGTTGTATTGACCCAGTTTGAGTTGATGAAATGTTAATTACAGGCCTCGGCCGCAAGCGACATCGACTTAGGTTATGGAACAAAATCGTTAATTTAAGATTATCAGCCTCGCCCGCAAGCGACATCAACTTAATTTATAGCAAAATGTTTATTGAAACTCACCAATTCAAGCGAACATCTCAGGCCTCGGCCGCAAGCGACCTTGGTTTAATTTATGGCATAAAGTTAATTGAAGCTTATCAACCTAAGTCAACCAAACATCTTAGGCCTCGGCCGCAAGAGACCTCGACTTAGGATATTTAACAAAATCGTTATTTTACAATTATCTGAAGTAATCTCTGAAGACACACGGCTAAACCCGAATCGTTCCACTTCTAGGTCTAGTGTTAGATCTAATTTTATATCATTAGATATAACTCTAGTTCTAAAAACATTCGAGTTTAGCCGTACATCTCTCAAGACGGCTAAACCCGGATGAATCTAGTCTAGGTCTAGGTTAGTTTTACTTCAGTTCAAATACACAGAGTTGGGTTAGCAATCTTCAATTATTTAACATTATGACTTATAGTGCTTCGGCTACAAGCAACCTTAGGATATCTCTATGTAAATTTTAGCTCGAGTGTCCCGATAGCAAGCGACATCAACTTTAATCACTTTAACATTGCAAATTATTCATTCTTTTCTTTATAAGCGTAAACTCCACTGTCTCGCCGCAAACGATCCCGGCTTTTAACTCTTTAACGTTGCAACCTATGGAATCTCGGCCGCAAGTGATTATAGCGTTCCTTTGTTTGTAAGCATAACGATCACTGCCTCGGCCGCAAGCGACCTCGGCTTTTAAGTTTTTAACATTGCAATTTATAGAGCCTCCGCCGCAAGTGATCACAGAGTTCCTTTATTTGTAAGCATAAACTTCACTGCCTCGGCCGCAAACGACCTCGGCTTTTAACTCTTTAATATTGGAATTTATAGTGTGTCGGCTGCAAGTGATCACACAGTTCTTTTGTTTGTAAGCATAAACTACACTGCCTCGGCTGCAAGCGACCTCGGCTTTTAACTCTTTAACATTGGGATTTATAGAGTCTCGGCCGCAAGTGATCACTGAGTTCCTTTGTTTAGAAGCATAAACTTCACTGTCTCGGCCGCAAGTGATCACAGCATTCCTTTGTTTGTAAGCATAAACTCCACTGCCTCGGCCGCAAGCGACCTCGGCTTTTAACTTTTTGACATTGCAATTTATAGAGTCTCGGCTGCAAGTAATCACAGAGTTCCTTTGTTTGTAAGCATAAACTTCACTGCCTCGGCCGCAAGCGACCTCGGATTTTAACCCTTTACCATTGCAACTTATAGAACCTCGGTTCCAAGCAACCTTGGTATATTTCTCTTAATTAATTTAAACACCACTGCCTCGGTCGCAAGCGACCTCGGGTTTCATCCCTTTAAAGACATAGATTGTAGTGTCTTGGCAACAAGGGATCGTCGCATTTCTTTCTTTGTAAGTATAAACAGCATTGCCTCGGCCGCAAGCGACCTCGGCTTCAATGTCTTTAATCTAAAGTATCTTAAATTAAATTTTAAAGCAATTGTTCGTAAATAAGTTAGAAATTTCCACATTTATGTAACTCTGTCTATACATATATATATTCTTTGTGTTTTAATAGATTGGATGACTTGAGTTAAAGTAGTTTGTATGCATATATCGCAAGAACGTGTTGTTGCGTTAGTATTTACTTGAGGCCAAACCTCACCACTACCGTCGTCGTCGAGTTCTCTATCGACGACGTCACTTCATTACTTCTTGAACAACCGGCAGCAATGCGCCGAGTTGCGCAATGGCGAATTTTTGCGCCGACGCAACTGGGTTAATTGCCATTCGGAGAGAGTGTCCTGAACGGCGAAGAGAATAAGAAGAAGAAACTAACGATGCAGAGGTGGTGGTCGAAGCGAAGGAGGAGAAATATCGACCCCCCGAGTCGCGAGGCGAGTGCGAAAGTGAGGCGCCGCGCATTGTTGCACTTTTCAAACGGCGCGCGGTGGTTGCGAAATCCAATTTATGGCTCAAGGATGTTCAATTATTTACGGAAAACGGACGGCCGTTCTTGGAATCGGACACAATGAAACAAACGTGTGTCACTTCATATTTCAAGAGTAATTTTCCGTTTATTACGTCGCCGCATAAACCGCGTTCGATGTGAATTAAAAAAAAATGAGAAAAAAAGAACCTTTTAGGAGGAGATGAAAGGATGGAAGGAAAAAAAATATTGGAAATCTAATAATAGCCCACCCCCTTCGTTTTTAATATCCACGGCACACGTCCGACGTGGATTTGCATATAAATAGAGGCTGTACTCGACCATTGGGTCGATGGATCTCCATCGGGGAGGAGAGAAATTCATCGGTTTAGGAGAGAGGCCAACCCCAACGTTGCAGTTTCCCCGGGACAATAACAAATGAATCATACGGCGATAAACGGATCAAGTAACACATGTATGCCCTTCCACAAAGTAGTCTATTGTTGGAACCCTCTCTTACTTTAATTAAACTGACAAATTCACCGTGGAATTTAACTAGAAGATTATTAAATTCTAAACGAGATAATTTTCAAAAAAACATTAACCTATATATTTCGATAAAAATTTTAAAAATTGTGATTATAGGTTGGTTTTGGGGAGGGGTTTTAAATATAGAACACGCAACGGCGACGTGTTTGCTTTGTTACGTTGTAAAAAGTAAAGGGTGCGAAGGGTTGGGTGAGGGTAGTTTCAAAAAAGGGTTGTTATAAATTCCCGACCCTTCTTCGGCTAGTTTGGAACGATAACGTGTCTATAAGTTTTCCTTTGTGTTTCGACCGTTTCTCGTATTTCTCATCGGCTAAACAATCCTCGGTTATCCTTGCAACTTTGAGCGGTTTTCCATTAGGCGTTGTTTGCGATCGCAAAATGCAGCACAACTTCTACATTCACTGCCGCCTTACGCAACACGCAAGGTTAACAATTATTCGGCTTGTAATTAAATATCAACATTTATTAGGCTACATAAGTGTTAATATGTTCATTTTGAACTTTTAAACGTTTGGTTGTGTGTAAATAAGGTGGAGCTTTTCTAAGAAATTTCAATTTAGGTTATTAATAGGCGTATTCAAGTGTTTCTTAATCGGGTGGTTGATTTTTATTTTTCGTTGAAAATCGCGGGCATGCAATAATAATCCAATATGGCCGGGTGCACAGCTTCGAAGAACATTGTTACGCCGAGAGCGGAATAGGTGAAGGTCGTGGAGTTTTGCAATAAGCGCTTAGCTAGTTGCATTTCACCGAGGCAGCACGACAACACGCTGCAGCCCATAATAAATCGCGCGCTTGTAATAAATTGCAAAACTCGCGTCTGTTCCTTCTTACGGTTGGAGCGAGGTTGGTTGGTTGGGCCTCTTTGATTGCCGCAACAACAAACTTAAAGATGAGAAGAGGTCCGACCAGATTCTTCCTCGTTTTGCTTTTATTCAACGACTAATTACACGGCGGCCGACGAACATTAACGACCCATCTTATCAGTTTTTCGGTTGGAAACGGTCAATTAACGGTATTAATTCCAATCATCGTCGTCTCAAAACTGGTTCAATGTATTACAGATTTCAGACAAGATATTTTCATAACTTTAACAAATTAATTTTTTATTTAATCTCCCTTTTAAACATTGTAGGTTAATCCGAACAAAGCGCGGTCTTAAAACAGTAGAATTGGAGACGTAAAAGGTGAGAAGGCGAAACAGAGTCCACCTGTCCTCTTAAATCATCAACGCCGGACGTGCAGCGTGTGCGAGCACCTAACCAGCTGTTTCTTTGGTACTGCCACGATATTGCTGGGTACTTTAAATTTTCGATTCATTAAGAATCTGTCCGTAATCTAAGATAATGATGCGGGGCAATAAACGACGATGTTGATCTTGCAGGTGTAGCTACACCTTAATTCTTTTACATCTACAAATAGAAAAAATACCATTTAATCAAAAAAAAAAAATAAAAAATTAACTTGTCTCTTTCATTACAGTATCTTCTTAAATGTCCTCACCATAACTCTTTATATAATACTTCTGTAACATGTTGACAAGCACGAGTATACTTGAAGAAGGTCCCTCAGGCGACACCATTGCCATGTTAAACAAGAAATAATTATTCGTGTATGCGAAATGATGCACGCGGCGTATTGGACCCAACAAATGTGTATCAGTTTTGATACACATGGCAGTCAACGTGTTAATCGAGTAGAATGTAGTGCTTTGGCCCAATAATAAATAACCTCGGTTTTTGACGCTTTAATAGTTCATGTAGTGTTCCACAAATTTTATCATACAATACAACATATATTGTAACGTTTTAGTTGTGTATGGGTTTTAGTACCTCATGTAGTACCTCAGCCACATACAAATTTGATAACTATCTTGTAAATGGTGTAGATTGTTACGTTTTAGCTAATATATCTTCAATAGTGTAGGTTGTAGTGCCTCTTTAACAGTCAGTCATAAAAGTCAGCCGCAAGCGTTCTCGGCTTTAGTAATACTTCGGCTTTTTACTCTATGTACATAATTCTAACACTTTGACCACAGATCACCTCGGTTTTCAACTTGTAACGATGAAAATTGTAGTGCTTCGAGGTTCCTCTCTTTGCAAATATAAATTCCAGCTTTTTTTTATACGGAAGATTGTAGTGTCTCGACTTTTTCTTTCTCTATTAGTGTAAACATCAATGCGTAACCAACCTTGGCTATGTCTCGTTAATAATGTAAATTGTAGACCTCGACGTTCGTTTCTATGTAAGTCAAATTTTCACTGCCTCGGCCGTAAACCACCTCGGCTTTTATCTCTTTAATACTTTAGATTGTAGTACATTAGCGTTCTTTTCTATGTAAGTCCAACCTCCATTGCCTCATCCTTTGTCTCGTTTAGCGTAAACATTGTACTGTCTCAACCTTTTTCTATATAAGCATAATAAACTCCAGTGCGCGTGTCACAGCGACTGCTGTCAAACTCCGTCAGCAACCACATACATAAGATAGCTATATTCAGATATATCTCGTGTATGGTTGTGCCTCTTGTATGGCTCTGCCTCATTTTCCCCTATTCCAAGTCACCCCTAAGTTCATTTTCCGTTTGCCTAATCATTCGTCAAAGATTTCTCCTTTCGTTTTTGTAAGAATGATTTCTTCATTATATGCTACTATTAACCCATGTTCAATCTCCACCATGAAGAAGATTATCACCCTCCTTAGTTTGCTTCATTACCTACATCTTAGTGGACATACTGCATTGTCTGGGGTTCACGATGGTAGTAGGATATGTTGGTAACTCATGGATAGACTATAATAAAACTTCATGACTATATAATGTTTCAATTGGTTAAAAAGTTGGACAATATACACTGTTAAAAAGATGTAACCTGGGATGGCGTCGTTTGGTTAAAATGTATAGATAGAAAAAAGTCTTTTAAGTTTTCTTATGTTCTGCGCCTTTGAAAAATGGGCATACCCTGATGTTAGGAGGAGATAAGGAGAGGGGTGGTCCCTATGCCAGCCCTCGGTCCGGTACGTAAAGTTTTAATATCGGATTCATAAAAAGGCTTGTCAAATGGAGAGGAAGGGAGGAGGAGTCTTTATAGAGAATCAATTTTGACAATTTGGTTGGATCAGGTTGAGAAGATGTTAGACAAGCGCGTGTAAGGCCGATGGTAAAGACGCGGAAGCGTATTTCCAGCCCATCGTGTGGGAATAAGAGGAAAGGGGTTTTTAGTAGGTCGGAGATCCAAACAACTGCAGGCCGGATGTCTATTTGCAGATTTTCCCCGACCCCGTTTAAAAAAAGGTTAGATTATTGGCTTGGGTTAGATTAGCATATTGGGTTGGTTTGGTTTGGATCGAAGCTAAGACGGCACATTGTCGTACCTTTCGACCCAACCCAACCAGGTTGACGTCGTTGGGTTATAATGTATAAGTTAGGCTTAGGTTAGATAAGCAGATTGGGTTGGACTAAAATGTATAGGTTAGGCTTGGGATAGAATCGAAGTAAGACAAGATACGGTCTTACCTTTGATCCAACCTAACCCAACCCATTTTGCTAATCATCTTTTTTTAACAGTGCAGATTCTACTACTTCTTAAACAACTAAAACTTTATAGTACTATATGTATATATTTTTTAATTCGAATGTGCTAATTCAATCACAAAGAAATAAAATATCAGTTTGTGTGGTAAAGAAAAGTATAAAAATGCCAAAACTTGAAGGTGAGGTTTTGTGATTTTTAGGGAGGTGGAGTCTGCAAATGTTGCGATCAAAAAATGATAACTCGTATTGTTATAAGCTGTTTTAAATGCCCACAACATTTAAAAATATTTTTGTATATAACTACTTAGTTGTTAGACGCAATGATGTGTTTATAAAGTATAAGTAATAATAGGGTGAGTAAACATTCTTATGTAGGATGGATCAACGTTGGCATATTCAATGTTTTAGTTTCATAAATGATCTCACTGTTAACATTATTAATTCTATTTTCTTATAATGCAACTTTATGTACACACTAAGAGATGATAAATTATTAGGTCCACTTTTCCTCCAAAGAG
Source organism: Onthophagus sagittarius (assembly GCA_036711965.1). Taxonomy (NCBI): domain Eukaryota; kingdom Metazoa; phylum Arthropoda; class Insecta; order Coleoptera; family Scarabaeidae; genus Onthophagus; species Onthophagus sagittarius. The sequence goes on from JASERS010000005.1 coordinate 25,283,159, forward strand.
ATTGACTTTTTTTATTGTTTTTTTTATGAATTAATTACTTCTTATCCACGCATTACTCGAGTATGCTTAAATGACAGATTTGGCAATAAGTGAATTGGCGGAGGAAATTCAAGTATTTGTCAGTGGCCATCTCGTTCATCAAAGGCAAATAAACAATCTTTGTTACATGTTATAATTAACATAAATATTTATGTTAATTATAACATATAACAATTGATAAATTATGATAAATTATTAATAAACTGTTAACCATCATAATGATATAATTACTACATCAATATCACTATTACAACTAATGATGTACACAGTAGGTGAACTTATCAAACTAAAACTTTAGATATCTCGAAAACGAGTGATTTTTGAACCTATGTTTATCAGGCTTTTTTGGTCTATTTTCGACCAGACTATACGCTAATGAAGTATGGTACAATCTATGCATTACACCGTGTATAAATGAAATAAAGATTTGATTTGAAGTAGCAAATTTTCGACATAAAGGATATGCGCAAGAATCATTCTACGCGACGGATACGATTTCAAGCTACCATCTTTATGGTGGAGAGGTGCGAATTAGCAGATAGAATCATTTGGATATTATAGCAAGCGAATATAATTAGAAAAATATTGCTTTGCGATAATCCCGCTTTGATCCTGAGAGTGGAATGATAACAGGAGAATGAAATAAGATATTAGGTAGACAACAGTTTTTAATTTTATAAATATCTCAAAACACCCATGTTGGGTAAATATCCACGGATATATTCCCCTTGAAAATAAATTCCCGAGCACTTATTAATGTTACTCGGACGCAAACTACCTCTGATGTTGTCTATTTAACAGTGCAGATTCTAATGCCTCGGCGTTTCTCTCTTCTTCCTCTCGTTGCTGCAAACTCCAATACTTCGGTCAAAAACGACCTCGGCTTTTATCTTTTTTATAGTGTAAGTCTCGGCCGCAAGCGACTTAGGTTTATGTCTCTTTAATAGTTAGATTGTAGTACTTCAGCATTCTTCTCTATGAAAGTCCAGCGTCTATTGCCTCGGCCGCAAGCGACCTCGGCTTTTATCTCTTTGATACTGTAAAATGTAGTATCTCGGCGTTTTTTAAATTAATTCAACATCAATTGCCTCGGCCGCAAGCGACCTCGGCTTTTGTTTCTTTTACAATGAGGATTATAGTGTATTGACCTCTTTTTCCTATGTAAGTATAAATTCCAGTGCCTCGGCCGCAAGCGACCTCGGCTTTTGTCTCTTTTACAATGAGAATTATAATGCCTCAACGTTTCTTTTAATATGTATATATAAACTCCATTGCCTCGGCCGCAAGCGATCTCGGCTTTTGTGTCTTTAATAGTGTAGATTGTATAATTGCAACGTTCTTTGCAATATGAGTCTAACCTCAATTGCCTCTGTTACAGCGAGGATTATAGTGCATCGACCTTTCTTTTCCTATGTAAATATAAACTCCAGCGCCTCGGTCGCAAGCGACCTCGGATTTTCTCTCTTTAAGGGTCACTTTTACCACCTCTTGATCAATTTATCTAACAGTTAAAAACCTGCTGATAACCAATGGAAGCGCGTAAAATCGATATAACCACCGCTAGATAGTTTAACTGGAGATTGGTAAAAATGGGCCTAATAGCGTAGATTGTAGTACTTCGACGTTCTTCGTTATATAAGTCCAACCTCAATTGCCTCGGCCGCAAGCGACCTCGGCTTTTATCTTTGTTACAGCGAGGATTATAGTGCATCGGCCTTTCTTTTCCTATATAAATATAAACTCCAATGCCTCGGTCGCAAGCGACTCTCGATTTTGTCTCTTTAATGATGCAGATTGTACTAATTTAAAGAAATGTACGTTTATTGATATTTACTTTCAAAGATATAATGCTACAATTAAATCAAAAAAGCAAAATGAATAATTTAAAAACGATTTTTACTTAATGCATAAACCATAGGAGAATATATAACGTCCCTCACCTATAACAGTGATTTTCATATAGGATCGTAGGAGTTAAAAGCCGCCATGCGGCGTGGGACGGATTTCGAAAGAGTTCTTCGCCTAACCAAGCGGTGACTCAACCAGATTTAAGCATTTCGAAGCAATCCCGACTTCGGAATGGTTTTCTACCTGAACCGGGCTTCCGAAGTACGCGTTTTAACCACGAAACCAAAGCGGATCGCCAATCGAGATTAATTAAGTTTATATTTCCCACGGCGAGGTTATTTTCCACGTCCGTTTCTCTTCTTATCAAAAACATTTCCTCGCAGAGAGTTGCCCGTTTTCTACCTTACTCTTTTTACGTACGGAGAGCAGTCAAGTAGATGCAATTATGGACAAGTGCGGTGTGTTCTCTCCTGCCTAAAGGCAGCCGACCGTGTCCAGCTTAGCCCGTTACTTACTACCTGCAACGACGACGACGACGACGAAGAGGAAGTCGATGCACCTAGGCTATGCATAGGGTTCGTGAGAAACCCACCGGGGTCTTTCCATCCTTGAAAAATCACAAACTTACTTACATCACGTTATTTTTACTTTTATTTCATTCTCGATGTTAAATTACACGGTTAATTGATTTAATCGAGAAGTAATACAACTCATAACGCTTCATTAAGGCCGTTTCGAGAGCCCGTTGTATTAATGTAAAAGTCTTGGCAAACAAATCACCTTTGACTTAACCGATAAATAACAATAATCGTTGTAGTAAGTTTTGCCTCGGAGCTCGTTTATTTCGACGCGTGAAACTCGCCGTAAGATATTGCACAAATTCCTTTGATAAAAGAATTTCAATAAGAAAAATCTTAGTATTTTTGCAATGCGGACGTACTCAGCATTTTTATACTATCTAAAATGTTAATGTATGGTTCAAAACGGACAGGTTCATTAGGAAGAGCGCAAATGGAAAAATGTTATAGGCGCCCGACGTTTCTAACTGTAGAGCACGCCCTCAGGCGTTAAGCAGGAGCGGCACGTCTGATTATCCCGACTTCCTGCCGGCTCGAACGAACGCTTAAACTACACTTGATTATCTTTTAACCTATTTCTGCAGAAAACTTTGTAATCGAGAGAAATTCTTATTTCTTTCACATCTGTTTATGAAATTGGGACGCCAGAAGTTGGAACACCTGCAAGCGTATTTAAGATACTCTGTGTTATTACATCTTAAATTTTATCTCAAAATGAAAAATTAACCAACAACATACAACTCTTTATTTTTAATGGTACTACAAGAGTTTATAGTTATGAAAAGAGGAATGCCGAGGCATTACAATTTACACCATTAAAGAGATAAAAGCCGAGGTCGCTTGCGACCGAGGCATTGGAGTTTATAGTTACGAAGAGAGGAATGCTGAGGCACCACAATTTGCAATGTTAAAAAGATAAAAGCCGAGGTCGCTTGCGGCCGAGGCAATGAAGTTTATAGTTATGAAGAAAGGAATGCTGAAGCATTACAATTTACACTATTAAAGAGATAAAAACCGAGGTCGCTTGCTACCGAGGCATTGGAGTTTATAGTTACGAAGAGAGGAATGCTGAGGCACCACAATTTGCAATGTTAAAAAAACAAAAGCCGAGGTCGCTTGCAGCTGAGGCAGTGAAGTTTACAGTTACGAAGAAAGGAATACAGAAGCATTACAGTTTACATTATTAAAGTGATAAATACCGAGGTCGCTTGCGGCCGAGGCAATGAAGTTTATAGTTATGAAGAAAGGAATGCTGAAGCATTACAATTTACACTATTAAAGAGATAAAAACCGAGGTCGCTTGCGACCGAGGCATTGGAGTTTATAGTTACGAAGCGAGGAATTCTGAGGCACCACAATTTGCAATGTTAAAAAAACAAAAGCCGAGGTCACTTGCGGCCGAGACAGTGAAGTTTACAGTTACGAAGAAAGGAATACAGAAGCATTACAATTTACATTATTAAAGAGATAAATACCGAGGTCGCTTGCGGCCGAGGCATTGGAGTTTATTGTTACGAAGCGAGGAATTCTGAAGCACCACAATAGAGTATATAGTAGAGTATATAGTTATGAAGAGAGGAATGCTGATGTATTACAATTTACACCACTAAAGAGATAAAAACCGAGGACGCTTGCGCCCGAGGCATTGGAGTTTATCGTCACGAACCGAGGAATGACAAGACACAACAATTTACATTGTTAAAAAAACGAAAGCCGAGGTCGGTTGAGGCCGAGGCACTGGAATTTTTCCTTACATAAAGAAAAACGTCGATGGTGTACAATCTTCACTGTAAACCAAACAAATCCGAGGTCGCTTGCGGCCGAGGCATTGGAATTTATAGTTTGAAAGAGAGGAACGTGGAGGCACTAGAATTTGCGCTGTTAACTTGCGGCCGAGACACTAGACTTTTTCTTACATGAAAAAGGACGCCGAATTTGTACAATATTTACTGTTAAAGAAACAAAAGCCCAGATCGCTTGCCACCGAGGTATGGGAATTGATAGTTAGAAAGAGAGGCACGCCAAAGCACTAGAATTTATACTGTTAAAAAAAAAGTCGAGGTCGCTTGCGGCCAAAACACTACAGTTTATCTTTACATGAAGAAGAAAGGCTTGTATAATCTTCATTGTTATGGAAACAAAAGTCGAAGATTCAAGGAGAAGAATTTCGGGGTAGTAGAATCTACTCTGTTAAATTGACCATAGCCGAGCTAGCTTCATTGCATCTTGGAAAAAGACAGTTGAAGCATTGATAAAAGGAAATATTAGCCCGTATTTAGCTAAAATGATTAACTACTTGTTTAAAATAAATATAATTGCTCCAAACAGAAAAATTTACCAAATTACTGGTGGAGAGTATCGCAAGGATCCTTATTAGATGCACTTTTATAGAATTTATATTACAATAAAATTTGGAAGAATAGTTTTGGAGGCGGAAGTAGTAATGGCAGGTTACGCAGATAATTCGACACTTTCAGTTATAGATAGAGACGAGAGGAAATTGTAGGATAAGGCGTCCTATGAAAATCTGTTGACGCAGTTTACGAAACTGTGCAAGGGATCTTGATTGCAATTGATCAGAGATAGTTTGTAGAATTAATGAGTATCGACCTATGTAAAGCTTTTGATAGTGTAAACCATCATCTTTTGATAGAAAAGCTAGAATTCTATGGTGTGCGTGGAGTGTCATGTGCCATCTTAAAATCTTACCTAGAAAATAGGAAACAAATTGTAACAGTGGGAGAAAAAGCATCGGAGAAGGCAGAAATTACGATGGGAGTGCCTCAAGGATATATTTTAGGTCCCCTACTATTTGTCATTTATATTAATGATTTGCCAAATGCGATTTTTGTAACTCATTATGTTTATATGCTGATGATACCACCATCATGCCAGCAAAATCATCACCACAAATATTAAAAGATATATCGAAAGAAACACTATCATTAACGGAGCAGTGGTTCGTTGATAATGGTCTAACAATGAACCAGAATAAAACTCAACATTTAACAAATGCGGCAATAGCACAGAACCGCAATCCATAAAATTCCTAGGAATACATCTGGATGATAATCTAAAATGGTGCACACACATAGAGGAACTAGCAAACAAATTAAATGGAGCTATATATTGTATTAGAAGAGTTAGAAGTATAGGTACCTTAGAGGCTGCGAAACTAACTTATTACGTCTCCTTCCATAGTCCGGTCACTTACTTGTTCAGTGACGTATTGTATAGCTGTGTTTATCAATAAAATTATTATTATTATGCAGTTTAACAAATTATTAATAAACTTAAAGAGATACGGTTTGATATTGTCGCTCAAAAAAACAGAAATAATATTACTACAAGGAAGAAGGAAGGTAAGAACCCAGCCTGGAAGTTAATGGAACTGTAATTCAAACATGATTATGACCAAACATATAGAGGAGTTGCCAAGTAAGGCGACGTTCATATGTAACTTACTATTAAGGTTGACGTCAAACTTACGTGAACCAAAATCAAGACGTAGAAACTTTAATCATCAATGGTTAAATCGATTATCTTATATGCCGCATATATTTAGCAAAAAGCAGGGATGAACAAGAATACTTATACCAGAAATAGAATCATGCTTTGATAGAAAGTGGGGTGAGATTAATTTTTATTTCACTCAAATTTTGATTGGTCATGGAGTTATCTCTTTACGTACCTCTTTTAAGACGGAACCCAACCTGAAGGTTACTGGAACTGTAATTCAAAGTGTAATTCATGCATGACTATGACCAAACATATTGACGAGCTGCCAAGTAAGGCGACGTTCATATGTAACGTACTTTTAAGGTTGATGTCAAACTTAGGTGAACCAAAATCAAGATGTAGAAACTTTAATCATCAATGGTTAAATCGATTATTTTGTATGCCGCATATATTTAGCAAAAAGCGGGGGTAGACAAGAATACTTATTCCAGAAATAGAATCATGCTTTGATAGAAAGTGGGGTGAGATTAATTTTTATTTCACTCAAATTTTGATTGGTCATGGAGATACTAATAAAAAAATACTATAAAATAAAGTAACTTTGTTACTTTCCAGTAAGGTACTTCGGAACTAGCAGTAAGAAAGATAACAATTTAAAAAAATTGGATGTATTTAAAACGCCGTGAAAAAAAAATCCGATTTAAAATTTTATAAATATCTAAAAATACCCATTTTGGTACCCCAGGGTATATTCCCTTAAAAATAAGTACCCGAGTATTTAACAACACTGGTTAATATTACAGATAAACTAAGAAAAAATTAAAAATTAATGCAAATTTGATATCATATTCAAACACTCGATGTAAATGAAGATTGTTCGTCCATTTTCATCATGAAACCCAATCTTTATAAGCGATCGATAAATCGCAATTAATAGCGTATAAATAATCGCGATAAAAGGGGATGGGCGAAATTAAAATACGTTTTCTCATGAATAATTCAAAACTTTTTATATGGTCTCGAATGCATGTGCTTATTTTTCTTTAATAATTACTTCTTGTTCTCATCAACAAGAACAAAAGTTAAAAGTTTTTATTACAGGAAGTAAAGAAGCTGTTTTAGGATTTTTCGATACATCCCAGACTGGTCAGTCTTTTATTTTTTGAAGCAGAAACCTCCCTAGAGTGTAGGTGGGGAAGTCTTTTTCCTTTTTTTTTTGGTCGAACCGTCAACCTATCGATCAGAATAGACGGAGATAGAAAATCAGTCGTTATCCTCTTTTCCTGTTTATTTTTGAGGAAAAAGTGTTTTGGGTCAAGAATTTTTTTGTTTTAAATAAAAATCTAAAAAAGGAATTATGAGAGAGCAGTGTTTATTTACAATGGGATTCTTATCGTGAATTCTATTCTCAACAGATGATTACGTACGAGAAACTGGCGACGAACGATAACGGCCCGTCTCTCAAACGATGATGAAACCGTTTTGAAAGACGAAGACCGAAGATCACGTACGCCCTAAAAGAAATCAACAAAAATAATAATATTTCGTTATTTCTTTTTTACTTTTTGGTTTGGTAAAACAATTCGAAATATTCAAGTGGAGCGGTTCTTCGAACTCGAGTCGCTGTTAGCATCATAGGTGACCGTCCAATTCCAAGTTTAAACGTGTCACTATTCCCGGACACCTATATTTAGAGTTTCCGGTACGTCCATGTCCCCGCCCCGAAACACAATAAACGCTCGTAATCACCGCTTTCCAGCTCTTACCAACCCAACAACTAGCCATATAATCTGATTCCGCAACGATTTACCACCCGAGTATGTATCGAAAATGACATCTTGCCCTTTAAAATGGTGGTTATTTCATTACTAAGTTTGGTTTTACAACTTTTTTTTTATATTATCCTTTTTTTGGCCGAGAATACGTTAATACCTATTTCACAAAGGACTGCACGAGAATGCAGCCCCATGGTATTCTAGAGAACCAGTTTGCTTAGCCACTTCGTCCATCTTTCTTTCTTTTATTTCTTTTTTGTTACTTTTTGGGACGACTAAAATCTGAAACTCCGAAAGAAGAACCGCGTCTTTCTTTTTTCTTTAGTAGCGTTTGTGTTTTTTTTGGTATTGAGAATATTGGGGAATATATGATTAAAAATTGTAAGAATTTAAAAACGATTTAATTAAATACTAATTTTAAGACGAAAAATCATCTTTGTTTGCGTGTGGATTGAATCAACTGAAGATATAAGAATATTGTTGTATGTGATAAAGGGGTGCTTGGGTCGGGTTGTGTCTTAACAGAGGTACGATTAAACCTAAATGATTTTCGTACTAGGTCTAGTATTAGCCCTAGCTTTAGTATTGGATCTACTTTTAGTTGTGATTCAATCTTAAATTGTTGTGTACCAGCATCAAACTAAAAAGCCTCGACCGAGCGCTCGGTCTAGTACCAGGGCGAGGCAATCACTCGAACCCAATTCCATTTACTGGACCGAGTGCAATACCGCTCTCTTGGCCAAGTGTTTCGCCACTGTACTCGTTACGTGTAACCGAGGCTTTAGGATGGCTCTTTTTCAAATATATAGAGTTGGGTTGGATTAGGTTACGATATCTGCCTCGATTTTCAGTTCTCCTTAGAAACTTGGACGAAAACATATCATCCGCGATAGAAGTCAATAACGCACTTACGGTGTTAGGCTTTTTTTTGTACAAAAAGAAAAGAAAATCAAATAGAGTACGGTGTAAGAACTGCTTTCTAAAAATTTATGTGAGTCAATTCTCACATAAATTTATTAAATGAGTTGAAATTCGCCTCAAAAGATTGGCATATCTATTTAAAAATGAATGTGAAGAAGAAACGGACTAATATACCTCGAACTGACTAGAGGACAAACCTAGGAGATTAGAAGAGGATTTGTGGGGTGTTGAATACATCTAAATGACTGATCAAGAGTAGGCTAATGAGTGTAAGACTTATTGGTTGACATCCAGCACAGAAACCATTAGTTTCAGCTAAGAACTGAATGGCACATGTACCATGAATAAAGGTATGCCTCAATTGGATCCACGAGCAGTGAGAGAAGATCTTGTAAAAAGACGCAAGCATGTCTCTGCTCATCACAACTGGTGAGATATCCCAAATACGGTCCCCTACGAGCACTCATTTCCATATTTTTAGAATAATATTACATATTTCGACCAATTTTAAACGCATATAAAAAACTTATGTTGCTTATTTTTGAGGTATATAAACCCGGTCCTTAGTTATAACTCATATTGCCAACAAGATGTCAGACTTCAAACTCAAATATGAGCAGGTCTTTGGAGACATAACAGCTCATGGTGCCAACAAGTTGGCAGATTTCCAATTGACAGGCATAACATTGAAAACATAATAACTCATGCTACCAACAAGTTGGCAGTGTTTAAGATAATGGACAGTATTTAGAACAGTAATAGCTTATGCTGTCAACAAAGTTGGCAGACTGCAAATGGATAAGCAAGACAGTTTAGACAAAATAGGTAATCTTTAAGATTATGCATAGTGTATGATACTGAAATAGCTTATACTACAAACAAGTTAATAGATTATAGTTATAATAGCTACGTATAGTGTTTGGAACAGTAATAGCTCATGCTGCCAACAAGTTGGCAGACTTGAAATTCATGTTGAGGATTTTGGGTGAATAGACAATGTCATAGGTCATGTTGTCAACAAGTTACCAAACATGAAGATAACATATAGTCTATCGAACAGTAATAGCTTGTGTTATCAACAAATTGGAAGACTTTAAATTGATGTGGAGTACTTTGGAGACATAATAACTTATGCTACTGAGAAGTTGGCAGCCTTTCATATAATTGACAGCGTTTGGAATAGTAATAACTTATGCTACCAAAAAGAACATTGGAGACAAAACTGCTTATGTTGACCGTTATATTTTTGTTTATTTAATACTTCATTCGAAATATCAATCAAGAAATGAAAAGTTGAAAAATCATCAGAAATGTGAAATGTTTCTGAAATTTTCACCATTTCACGAAGAAGTATTCAGATATAGTAAAATTTCACCAGATCTGGCAACAATGATTCACAGCTTAACCAGCTTCCCGGTTCGCTTCTCAGTTGACCAACATCATGTTATATTTTCTACAAAACTTCTTCATTTATATCATTGATGTTAAGAAGCTGATATCCCGACTTATTTTTATTTTTACTCTTGGACTCGTAGACGTTCAGCACTAATACTATTAGTTCAGATTTGGTTGCTTCTGCGTCATCAGAATGCTCTCATCTTCTTCCAGTGTATTTATATTGTAAAAAACTGTTTTTGATGGTGGTATCATTCACTTCACTTCATGCATTTGCCACTATGAAATTAGCATATTTGCTCATAAACGATTTCTAAAACTACATCTGATCAACTTTATCTAACAAATCCATCATTAATTCTTTCCGGTAAATGCGTTTTATTGCAATCCCTGATCCATTGATAGTACTATTGATGTAATATTAAATGGAAAGAAAAGAACCACGAAATTTTCATCGTTAGACTGTAGAATTGTATTCTCCAAAAGAAGAGCCTTTTAAGACAACTTTTCTTCAAATATTCTATAAAACTAATCTTGGAAGATATTACATTCTACAATCTTCATAAGTTATCCAAACAGCTTGTTGATTGTAATATTGGACTGGGAAAGTGTGTATTCATATTTTCAAATGCATGTGAATTTTTGACTTTCCTATCATAGTCAGTTTCAGTTTATGGTCACCAGATGTATTGGCACAACATCACAATGTTATATGGTGTTTACTATTTTATATTTTAGTGCACTTGCCTCATGACTTGCAATCAACGTTTTAGTATGTATTATAATCAACGTTTGGACGCACGGCTAAAGCTGAATCTTTCTAATCCTAGGTCTAGTGTTAGTTCTAGTTTTAATACCTATTTAGCTCTAAATTATTATAAATTTTTCTGGAACTAAAAGTATAACTACTACAGAAAGCAGTATCAACCCAAAGAGACCCTACTTGCTTCAAAGAATATTTCTTCACAAAACCTTACGAACAAATTTTCAAAATATTGTAACTTTTTTCTTTCATTGTCAAAGATAGATTATGTGTACTTATTTTGTTCAAAAGACATTGGAAAATCTTTAACACTCATACATCATCAAACTCCTTCATTGTGTATCCTTAGCATCTAAGGGTTCCTAATCTTTTTCGGTTTACAGCTTCTTATATAATCGGAATTTTTGTTGATAAAATACGGAAAATGAAAGGTAAAGAATGCAAAAAGAAAGAAATGTTATTGAAAAAAGAATAGTAAGAAAAAAGATTTTTTGAATTAAAGAATTCCAAGTTCTGCTCCAGTAGAACGCCCTTTTTCTTACTGAAGAAAAATGAGCGATGAGTTAATTGAAAAACTTGTAATTTTTAAACAAACAAAATAAAATTGTTTTTATATACAACTCTTGGATCATTTAATTCTGCGGATCTTTTCTTAAAGACAACCAATAATCTAAGAATATACAATATTCCAATTTATCAACCTCATCTTCCTTTCTAAATTAATTTAAAATTACTTAACTTAAATTTTTCCGCCAAAAAAACTCAGTACCATCTACTTTTAATAACCAAACGTGCCGTCATCAACGAGAAAAATGTTAAAAGCTTTTTATCGAGATAAATTATTGAATTGTTAAAAAACAATAATCATTAAAATGTATATACTTTCTAGAAGTAAATACTTTTCTTGTTTAGATTAAAATTTCCGTGAAAATTATAAAAATAAACATTGAAAATGGCTAAAAATAGTTGTCATTCGCGAGGTTAATTGCGAAAATTGTTGGTGCGAGTTAATGATTGCCATTAACTTTTTTATTTCGCGGTTAAAGTCAAATTTAAACAAAAATTGCGTAACTTGAAACGGTAGGATGAAAAGTTCGGTTTTGAGTTGTTATATAAAGCGTATTTAATTTGCTTAAAAAACCACAGAAAGAAATTAAAGAAATCCTAAAAGATTTTCTTAATTATATTAATAATTGTATTAATTAAAGTTGACGTTAATTTAATTAAAAATTAACGTGAAATAAAAACCTATTTGAATAAAATATGTGAATTTTTATAATGTAAGTAAATTATTTATGAAAATTATAAATTAAATTAATTAATAATTATATTGGAAAAAAATCGAAATAATTTAGGTTGGTGGAAAAAAATCCTAATTGTCATTAATTGTTAATTTCCTTTAAACAAGGTAAATATTCCTTTTTTTTTATTTATAAATTTATTATTTTTATCTTAATTCATCGATAAGTACGCATAAACACAATGTACGATATAAATTAAGGGAGAGAGAAGTGAAAATTGCTGTACATGTGTGGTCACTAGAGATGTGAAAATACTTTTAAAAAAGTACTTACATAAATACAAAAAACTAAGTATACATTTTGAAAATACTTTTTTTAAACGCCACAAGTTTTTTCCACTTAAACGTTCATATACCTAAGTATTGCCAATAAACATATTTATATTGGCGTGTAAACGCGCCTTTATAAAATTTACATTAATGAGCTGGTAAAATGATGACATGAAGCTATTACATAGAATCTATTATAAACACGAATTTATTTTGTTTGTTTAAAAATTACAAGTTTTTCAATTAACTCATCGCTCATTTTTCTTCAGTAAGAAAAAAGGCGTTCTACTGGAGCAGAACTTGGAATTCTTTAATTCAAAATATCTTTTTTTTTAATATTCTTTTCTCAATAACATTTCTTCCTTTTTGCATTCTTTACCTTTCATTTTCCATATTTTATCAACAAAAATTCCGATTATTTAAGGAGCTGTAAACCGAAAAAGATTAGGTACCCTTTTAGATGATAAGGATACACAATCAAGGAGTTTAGATTGATGATGTATGAGTGTTAAAGATTTTCCAATGTCTATTGAGCACGATAAGTACACATAATCTATCTTTGGCAATGAAAGAAAAAAGTTACTTGACTTTGAAAATTTTTTCGTAAGGTTTTGGGAAAAAATATTTTTGAAACAATTAAGGTCTCTTTGGACTGATACTGATTTCTGAAGTAGTTATACTATTAGTTCCAGAAGAATTGACAATAATTTAGAGCTAAATAGGTATTAAAACTAGAACTAACACTAGACCTAGAATTAGAAAGATACAGGTTTAGCCATGCGTCCAGACGTTGATTATAAAACACACTAAAACGTTGATTGCAAGTCATGAGGCAAGTGCACCAAGATATAAAAAAGTAAAAACCATATAACAGTGAGATGCTGTGCCAATGCATCTGGCGACTATATACTATATACTGAAACTGACTATGATAGGAAAGTCAAAAATGCAAATGCATTTGAAAATATGAATACACACAGTTTCCCAGTCCAATAATACAATCAACAAGCTGTTTGGATAACTTATGAAGTTTGTAGAATGCTTGACATCTTCCAAGATTGGTTTCATAGAATGTTTGAAGAAAGAAAAGTTGTCTCAAAAGTCTCTTCTTCTGGACAATGCTTTCTTTCATCTTAATGAAGCAATTTTATAGACTGCCGATGGAAATTACTTTATTCTTTTCTTTCCACCTAATATTACATCAATTACACAACCAATGGATCAAGGTGTGCCGTAAAATGCGTTATCTGAAAAGAATTAATGATAATAATAAAATTGATCTGAGTGATATCAAGAAGAAATGATACCACACATCAAAACAAGCACACAATATGACATTGGAGAAAGATGAGAGCATTCTGATGAGGAAGAAGCAACCAAATTTGAACTAATTGCAATTGATGATGAAATCGAAAAATAGATCCAGTGTGATTAAAATAAGGTTTAAATCAGCTTCTTAACAACAATGACATAATTGATGAAGTTTTGAAGAAATGATAGCGTAGAGATGATAACATGGTATTAGTCAAGAACGAACCGAAAAGCTGGATAATCATTGTTGCCTGATCGGTGAAATTTTATCACATCTGAAGATTTTTTGTTTTGGACACTTAAGAGAAATTTTTCAACTTTTCATTTCTTGCTTGGAATTCTAATAAAGTATTAAATAAACAAAAAAATAAAGGTCAACTTGTCTAAAAAAAGTCAACATTATCTTAAAGATTTCCAATTTATTAAGCAACATGAAATGTAAAAAGAAATATATTATTTTTCCTGTCTATACGTGTGTTAGGTAAAATTTCTTTCCTTCTGTTTTCATTTATATGTGTCACACGTAAATCAATTAATTCCAATTATTGTTTAAAAAAAAAGTTTTTTCAAAGCACTATACATCAATTTAAAGTCTGCCAATTCTGCAACACTGTTCGACAGACTATATGTTATCTTCATGACTGCTGACAACTTGTTGGCAGCATAAGCTATTACAGTGTCTAATACTGCACATTATCTTAAAGACCGTAACTTGTTGGTACCATGAGCGATTTTGTATCCAAAGTCCTACTCATCAACTTTGAGCTATTGCTGTCCCAAACACGGAACATTATTTTAAAGACTGCTTGTTGGCAGCATGAGTTATTATGTCTTCAATGTTATACCTAACAATTAGAAATTAGCCAATTTGTTGACACCATGAGTTGTTAAGCCTGTAAAGTCCTACTCATCAGTTTGAAGTCTGGATACTTATTGGCAGCATGAGGTATTATGTCTCCAATGTCCTGCTCATTAATTTGAAGTCTGCCATCTTATTAGCGGCATATTTTATGTCCATTGTCCATTATTTTAAAGACTGCCAACTTGTTGGCAGCATGAGTTATTGTCTTCTGTTATGTCTATCAATTTGGAATTAGCCAACTTGTTGGCACCATGAGCTGTTATGCCCCGAAAGATCTATGCATCAGCTTGAAGTCTGGCACTTGTTGGCAACATGAGGTATTATGTCTCCAAACTTCTGCTCATCAGTTTTAAATCTGACTTATTGGCAATATGAGTTATAACTGTTCCAAATAATGTACATTATCTTGAAGTCTAAATTGTTTTCAGGATGAGTTATTATGTCTCCAAAGTCACTTGCGGGCGAGGTGGTATAGTTGATATTATATTAAAACAAAGATGAATGTAAACAAACTACTGCCTCGGTCGCAAGCGACCTCGGATTCATACAATGCTATCATGTGTTAAGTAAGTCACTCGTGGGCGAGATTTTACAATTAAGATAATATCAACACCAGGGTTTTATCAAACAAATTACTACCTCGATCGTAAGCGGCCTCGTCTTCATACAGTGTCATAGTTTGTTAAGTCGAAGTTGATTGCAAATGGTACAGTTGATATCATATTGACACAAAGATGATATTAAACAACCCACTGCCTCGGTCGCAAGCGACCTTATCTGAATAGACTGATATCGTTATTAAATCAATGTCAGTTGCGGGTTGGGTCCGTTGAAAAAAAATACGTTACACGCGGATCCTCTTAACGTACGGAAGCTTTTTCCCACACATCCTAACGTCGTACGAATCGGCGATCTATCGTCTACAGGGATCCAAACTCCATACTGGTATCCCAAAAATGAAAAACAATAGAAAGAATCTTTTCAGACAAAAAATTGCCAATACTGAACAAAAATCTTTGGGTAATAAATAAATGAAATGTTGATTTCTTTCTGCTGTAAGTTGATACTTAAATATGATTGAAAATAGTTGGTAAAAATCTGGTGACTTTTTTTCTATTATCCAGCGAATATTATTTCCCTCATCTGGCAACACTGTTGTAAATGTTCTGATAGACTGCTTTGAGCAGTAAGAATCTTCGGAACTTGCCGACATTTTAATCCTGGCCAAAATTCATCAGATAATTAAAATCGTTGATGATATAGTGCGAGAGACCGATAAAGGTAATATTACCATTTTGTGCTTGTTAGATTACACAAAGGCTTTTGACACATTAAATCGGAAAATTTTAGTGGCGCAATTGCGTTATTATGGTCTTCAACCTAATGCGGTAAATTTACTAGATAATTACCATTCTGAAAGATCATAGTTGTTCTAGAAGATCGTCAAGTCATCGGATTTTTTGATGACCGGCTCAGGGGTGCCTCAGGGTTCAATTTTGTCCCCGTTGTTCTATACGCTATATACGTCAACTTTTCTTAATCATATAACCTATTATAAATATCACTTTTATGCGGATGATTCACAACAATACTATTCCTTCCCTCCTAGACACTTGCAGGAAGCATGTGCACGAATAAACTCAGATCTTCAATCTCTTCTTGACATTTCAACGCGTCATTCCTTACATCTTAATCCTAAGTAATCTGAAATTATGTTTTTTGGTCCAAAGAATACAAGACATTTAGCTAATAGGATGCATATTATGATAGGCAATGATACGCTTCAATTTAAAAAATGTGTTAGAAACCTAGGTGTTATCTTAGATGAAAATTTATCTTTTAATGATCATATTAACAGTTGCGCCCGTAAAGCATATGGCAGCTTAAAAATTATATGTTCTTACAGAAATTTTCTTTGTACTAAATTGAGAGCTGTGCTTTGTGACAGTTGGGTACTCTCGTTGTTTAATTTTGCTGACATATTGTAGTCTGTATTTCTCTCCTACAATCTTAAAAGAAAATTACAAAAGGTTTAAAGTTCTTGTATTCGTTTAATATTTGGTTTGAAGAAACGAGTTCATGTTAGTTTAAAGCTTTCGGAGTTGAATTGGTTGAACTTGCAAGGCAGAAGATTGATTCTACTACAAGGTAATCTTCACCCAGTCGTCGCCGTACTTATTCGAAAAAATACAATATCGAGGGGATGTGCACTCTATCAATATAAGATTTAAAGGAAGGCTTAGCCCACCAGTCCATAAATCAGCAGCATATCAGAAATGCTTCTCGTATCAAATATTCAAAATATATAATAGCTTATTATTATTTTTAGGGGAGTGCGCATCCTTTACATTGTGGAAACGCAGAGTGTCAGCCCATCTCCGTGAATGTTTCATTGAAAGGGGTTAGTGTGTGTTGTAGCCTATGAACTTTTCTTCCCTATTCTTGCTATACTTATTCTTCTGTAATCTCTTTGTGATCTTTTGTCTTCTATTTTCTTTCTTGTTTTCCTATGCTGTCTTCGTAGATTTGCAACGCTTTCTCCTCTTTCATACATTTCTCTGGCCACATCGTCTCGTTGTTAGTTGCGTTATATATTTTAATTTATGTTTTATTTTATTTACGTTGGTGGTGGAAGGACAGCGAAGGCTGAACCACCATCGTAGGGTTGCCCCAAGATTGTACGGTAGGAAGTACTATTAATAATAACAATCCACATATGTAACTTCTTGAGGACAATAAATCATTTATTTATTTATTTATAATTAAAGAAAATAGAAAATGTGCCTTTCAAATCAAAATGGCAGACTTTGTTTTGAAAGAATATCTTAAATGTGTCGATAGTTAGCTTAGTTAAGTTATCTTTTTATTCTGTTGTAATTACGCAACAAATAAAAATGTTTGGATTCCGATGCCGTGGAGCACGGATAATCTTCTTCTCTACTTAATATGAATTTGTGTTTGTTTTTTAAATACTTTTATTTCAAATAAGTCACATCTTTGTTGGTCACATGATTCAAATTGAATAAATAAAGTTAGAAACAAAGAAAATTGGTTTTTGTGACTAAATTTTCGGTCGAAACTGTGTCGAATAGCGTTAAGTTTGAGGACTTCTGAGAGAGTAGTCCCTCGGCGATTCTATGTTTAGAATCTTCCTCGACTTCGACCGCGCTTCGCACACACCGCACCAGCGGCAGCAGCTTCAGCACGTTCCTTCAGATTTCCAAAAAGAACGGCACGAAGAGGTGAATCGCGCGGTCGTCGTCTGCGCTAAACGAAGTCCGTGGCGCAACTGCGCCGCCGGAAGAAAACAAAACAGGACCGCGACGACCGTAGAAGTAACAGTGTCGTTGACTTTTCTTCTTCGTCTTCTTGCGTTCGCGTCTGTGTACGTGTGTGTAAGTGAGTGAGTGTGTGTGTGCGTATCGCCCGCGAAAACAAAAACGCGAATACTCTCGATTTCGTTTTTGCACGTAAGGATTACGTTGTTTTAAAAGAAGGTTAAGGACACGCCCAGGGTGGATGTCTTTTCAAAAAAAACCTAAACAAAATTCAAAAAATAATGGATAAAACAAAATGAGATGGTTTCGATTTAAATGGAATAAATTGATGGAGTTGTGGGGTTATTTTTTGATTAAGTGATTTGATTGGTAATAAAAAAAAAACAAAAAAAAATGTTGATTCTTTTTTGTTTTTACTCACCTGTCTGAAGATTCCGAGCTGTCGTATCTATCAACACAACGTTTTTTTCTGCAATCGTCGTCTTGTGTTAGTCGTGTTTCTCCGTCGTTGACAACGGCGTCTTCCTTCCTCTTCTTCACATCATCATCATTATTACTATTATTACTATTACTACTAGAATTACTATTTGGGCCCGTCGATGCGCTCTCCACAACAATAACACCACCGCGCAACATCCCGATCACTTGTCTTCTTCGGCAATCACTTAAAATCCGCGCGGCGGCGACATCGCGATGATCACTGTGTGTCCTCGCGGCGGTGACGACGACGTCGCGACGCCCAAAAGCAACCACTTCGCTACTACAACAACTAGTCCTCTTGCGACCAGCAGTGTTCAAGTCCTCCTCCGTCGTGTCCGCAGCACGTAGACCGTCTGCCATTTTGAACGCACTGAGCGGTGCTGAGCGGCCTGAGCGGCGCGGCGCGGACGGTCGCCGCCTCGGCCCGATGGATGGCGCTCGCGCTCGCGCCGTGAAGCCGTGGGGCCGTGACGTCACCGCCCCACACCTCTCCGTCCCCGGACGATCGTCCTCCGACGTCGCTTCCCTCGTTACCCCCTTTACCTCGCTTCGCCTTTGGTTCTCTCGTTCGTTGGCCCGCCGGCAATTACATAATTTACTTACGCCGGGTAATGACACTGCTGGTGCTGGTGCTTGTGCTTGTGCTTGTGCTGGTGATGGTAGTATGTTGCGCGCGATCTACAACGACCTAAGCGGTATTACTACGAACTAATACTTTTTACTACTATACTTACAATTAGTTAAGTTACAACCTTTTTTTTAATTTATTATTATAGCTTGTTAAAAGAAATAAATTTCATAATAAAGTATTAAAGAATTTATTTATTTTACTTGGTTATCATGTTTTTTAGTACAACCCAATTGTTTTTGATAAGAAAATTGGGTTGGGAAACCTTTATACAATGTTGCATTAAACTAAATTAGCAATATATGTCAGCGTAAAAAAAAGATATATGCCATGCAATTTCATAGCTTTCAAAACAGATTTTTGTGTTGATAAATTTTGATTTAACAACATAGAATTCGATTCGGTGAAGAAGTGAAACAAACGACTCAAACTAAACAAAAATAGTTGCGTTTAATTACACAGGTGACCCGAAATTACATGTATAACGGAAAACCACAGATTCCTTGGCTCAAAATATGGTTATTTAACTCATCTATATACAAAGTTGCTTCCTTTCACCGCAAGAGGACGCCAAAATTTTCAAAAAAAATTCTTTTATTCTTTAACCCTTTGACTACTGAAGACTCCTGGCCTATGCGGTCCGTACGGACGGCGCGCGGAGAGTACTAACGATCGCTGTGGACTGAATACTTTTTCGGTAGACTGAACTCTGTTGATGAACTACTCAAAGCATAAATCGTACTTTCGTACGAGATTAATAATAATAATAATTTATTAGTCTCAGTGCCACATAACTGTAGATGGGGATAAGTCATATAATACATTATTACACATAACAAAATACACAAAGAAAAAAAAAGAAAAAAGCTAAATACATCTTTATGCCTATGGTAAGTCCGTGACCCCACAGAGATACTCCCGTAAACTATAAAAAATTCTCGATCAAGTACGCCTTAACTTTATTTTTGAATTCACGAGGAGCGGTGATGCTTTTTATTGAGACAGGTAACTTATTACAGTAAGGCCCCAACATTCGCGAGGGTTAGGTTCTAAAAATACGCCGCGAAAGTTGAATCCGCGAATATTGAAGCACTAGATATTATGAAGGATAAACTACTACTTCTATGTTCTTTTAACACGTTAACCGCCAAATGGTCACCGACGCCAAAAGTTTCATTTAATTTAATTTTAAAAATTAAAAATTTCAAAAATTAATAAATTATACATACTAAATAAAACGCTTAAAATTGCAAAATAAAACGACTGGTCTTAAAACTTTTGTATTCGGAACTAATACAGATATTAAAATAATTACAATTGTTTAAAATATAAAAAAACCTAAACTCGATAGCAATAACAAACTGCAACAAAATAAACTAAAAAAAGAAATAAAAGTTAACATTTCTACTCATCAATAATAATTGCTTTAGAACACGATGGTTTAAAAAATGAAAGGATAGTAGGTTGCAATGCTTTGTGTTGCATATCCTTTTGAAGCTCTTTGTAAGGAGCAAGAAGAGTATTCAGACCATTTTTAAATTTTGTGCTTCGTTCCGTTGATGGATCATATTCTACTATTTTTTCAGCAAGATTATTTGCTTCTTGTATAAATAAATTAAGTTCCTTCAACGTTAATTTATTACATAGGGAATTACTATTATCTTCTTCATCCGTTCCTGAAACATTTTCTATTAGTAGCGCTTCTAAGTCTGCACTGGACAACTCTTCCTCTTGATCATTGACGAGAGATTCGATATCAGCTGGTACAATGGTATGAAAATCATCTCCCGGTAGCAACCGTGCAGAAAGAACAGCTCTCTCTATTGCCTCATCAATTTCGCTTACACTTTGCGCAGTGTCTTTTTTCAACAGTTTTTTCCATGCATTACTTACGGTTGATACTTTAATGTCATTTAAAGCAAGTTTTATAGATGTAATCGCATGGTCAATATTGTATAATTTCCACACATCTTTTATTGAGAAAACACTATCATTTTGTATTTTCTCATGTACAAAATCGAACATGTGCCGGATATAATGACTTTTAAAAGCTTGATCTAAAGGTTGTAATAAGGATGTTGTGTTGGGCGGAAGAAATACCACTTCGACACATGGATGAGCTAATTTGAGAGCATCTACTGGATGAGATGGGGCGTTATCCAATATCAATAAAACGTGAAATGCTAAATTTTTAGATTTTAGGTAACGCTCCACTTCTTTAACAAAGCACTCTTTAAACCACTCTATAAATAGCTGAGAAGTCATCCAAGCTTTTGAATTAGCTCGCCAATAGACCGGAAGAGCTTCTTTGTCCTTGTTCTTTAAAGCTCGTGGGTTAGCTGCTCGATATATTAACATTGGTTTTGTAATAAAGTCTCCGCGTGCATTTGCACAAAATAAAACTGTAACTCTATCCTTAGCCGATTTAAAACCAGGTGCTGTCTTTTCATTTTTTGAAATGTATGTTCGTGTGGGCATTTGTTTCTAATAAAGCCCGGTTTCGTCCGCATTAAATATTTGTTCAGGACGGTAACCTTTTTCTTCTATTAATTTTATTATTTACTCTGCTGGCTTTAAATTTACAATCGTCTTCAGCACAGTCCATTCCACACGAAAAATGTTGATATAGTTCCTTGGCTTTATCCATTAATCTAGCCCTAGTTAATGGTATATTTTTGCGACCATGGTCCTCAATCCAAAGATAAAGAGACTTCTCCATTTTTTCAATATTAACATCACGAACTTGTGACGTTACCTTTAATGATGACGGTATGCCACTTTTTACGCTATTTCTAATTACCTCTTCTTGTTTCTTTATAGATCTTATCGTAGATTCATTGACACCGAAGACCCGGCCTACTTCGGTAGCTCTTTTCCCTTCCCGGAGCATATCAAGAACTTGAATTTTTCTTTCTAGAGTCATAACTGACTTTGCACGTTTGGCAATTAAATTTATTTCCATCGCAGGCCTTTTTGTACCCATTTTGAGTACTGTTGTGAGATTAATTTATTGTTTATAAAATTATAGTAAAAAAACGGGCGAAACACTAACCTGAACGAAATACAGAACACAAAAATAAACACCTAACACAAACATTAAAATCGATCATAAATGAGGGATTCCCAGAGAAACGCATATGTGAAGCTGGTTGCTTGTACAGTAAACCTACGGTAAACTTCGTTTTAAATTTTTAAAAAATGACATACATACTTGCTATGTATTCGCGAATAATCGAGTCGTGAATGTTGAAAAAGGCAGCAAAATTTAAAACGCGAATATGCGAATCCGTGTAATTTGAAGCCGCGAATGTCGGGGCCCTACTGTATATAGTTTTATAAAATCGTATTGCGGACTTTTCTCAAAAAATGCTGTTTTGTGTCGCAACAACGGCAAATCAACACGTCTCGTCTCATATTGGCTAACAGAGCCCAAAAATCTTTCACGATTTCCGTTGACAAACATCACAGCTTTGAGAATATAGATACAAGGGAAGGTAAGAATACTATTATTTTTAAAAACTTCCTTGCAGGGTTCACCACATTGTAATTGAAAAATTAATCTGATTATTCGTTTCTGAGTCACAAATACACGCCGCCACTGAGAACTTCTGCCCCACAAAAGAATATTGTATGAAATATGTGAGTAGCAAAGCGCGAAATATGCGTCCAGGAGTGACGTCCTGTCCAACGAATATTTGAGCTTGAGCAACGCAAAATACGACGAATTTAATCTTTTACATACGTTATTTATATGTGGTCCAAAACTCATTTCGGTATCAATGCTCAAGCCCAAGAAGTTGGCTTCATTCTATAAAGGAATCCCAGCAAGATGTTCTATGGAAAGCGGTCGCCGAACATGAAAATTTACGCAGACAGTTTTCTGTACATTCAAGATTATTCTGTTTCGGGTGCACCAATCCACAAAATGCTCTACAGTGCTACCAACCAACCTATCAAGCTCACTCCGATCACGAGCAGCAATAGCGATAGAGGTGTCATCCGCATACATCACCACATGAACATTCTCGAAAAAACTTGGTAAATCATTTACAAAAATTAAGAACAGTAAGGGACCCAGTATGGAACCCTGAGGTACGCCAAGATTTATAGGTGAGTCCTCCGAGGCTATTCCCGACAGAACCACTCTCAAACTACGACTTATAACGAAAGAAGTTAACCATTTAAGCAGGCTTCCACGAATACCCACATTGTATAACTTTTCCTTGATGAAGTGTGGAGGCAACGAATCGAAAGCTCGGGAAAGGTCAAAAAAAAGACCAACCACATAATTACCTTTGTCAAGGTGTTCATAGACATATGAAAAGAAATCGACAGTAGCGGTCTCAGTTGATAAGCCCTTCGAAATCCGTGCTGCGATCGACACATTACTCGAAATGCATCAAAAAAACTCAACAATCTCCGCTTAACAACGCTTTCGAATATTTTTGAAAACACGCTACAAATAGAAATAGGCCTGTAGTTCTCAATACTATGCGCATCACCCTTTTTTTAAATAATTCAAGAGCGTTATTTTTTAGAATTAATTATTTATTAGTATTATTTTTTAGTATACCTTATTATTGACGTTGAAACTTAAAATAAACTAAAATTTGTGTATCAAAATAGAAAACAATAAACTGGAAAACTTAATTTAATAAATATAACGGAAGTCAATAATTCAATTGTGTGTGGAAAATCTCAAAACAATTATCAATACATAGTCCGACATCGCATTTTTTACATTCGTAACGCGTGTCGCTCCTTCTCTTATGTTTTACACAAACAACACATTTTCTTCGCGATAGTTATGTTGTGTCGGCACGATTAGGACATTTTGACGGAAAATGCCTATCAATCAATCGAAATGGTAAATCCTCAGATTTTCTCTTTCCTCCTCCTACATTGCTTCTCCGTTGGAAATATTTTCTTAAAATTTCTCTTATCAAAGTTAAATGAAATTCACTAAATTTTTGTTTGAAAGGAGTCGATTTTTTGTATAAAATATATGCATTATATACAGCTAAATCTAACAAGTGGAAAAATAATTTTTTGTACCACTTTATAGTTTTCCTTAGCGAATTAAGTGTACTCAAAATCATATCCACTCTATCTACAGCACCCATGTTGGAATTATAGTCTACAATACATGATGGTTTCTTCTTACATAATCCTGAACGATAATCCCTCTTCTCAGTTTCAATCAATGCAGCTGCATGCGCGGAAGACAACATCCAAACCTCCTTTTTATCATGCCATTTCATTGCCAATAAAATGTCAGTCGATCGGTAGCACATTTCTCCTCTTTTCAACTTTTCTTCCATGTGGGGCATTTCTTTTCTATTTCTATGAACGGTTCCAAACGCGTTGGTTTTGTTTTCGTGTAATAATGTATATAAACGTGGGCTCGTGTACCAATTATCCGTAATTAGTGCATGGCCCTTTCCAAGATATGGCTGAAGCAGCGTTATCACAACATCTCCAGAGATTCCAATGGCTGTGTTACTTTTAGTAATGTTTGTTTTTTGCTCAGTATAAATTATGAAGTCTCTTGGATGGTATATACTGTTTAAAATAACATCTGCCCTTGTACAGCAAAAGACTTTCGTCGATACATAGATATTTGTAAGGTGCAAATGACTGCGAAAAGGAAACCTTTAATTTATCTATTACTGGCTGTATTTTTACTAAAGGATCGTCACTTGCTGTATTATTATCGTTGAAGTGCAACATTTGTAATAATACCATGTATACGTGCCATTAGTTTCCGGAAAATATCGCTTTTCAACAGTTCGTCCATAGGCCAATATTCATTCAAAGTCAGTTTCTTCGAACGTGGCATTAGCATTGAAATACATAAAAATACGTACATTTCAGGGACTGAAGCATCCTTCCAATTTACCAAACGGGAATTCTTTTTATATGCTGTACACTGATTAATTCTCTGACTAATTCTTCAGAAAATGTCATTTGAAAGGCAGCTAAAGGTGTTGATTCTGGGTTAAGATTTCCTTTTACTCCTGCATGTTGTTCGTCAAAGATATGTAGTTCAGGTTCTAAATTCGTTTTTGACCACAATAATTTTCCCGTTTGGTGAGCAATCCCGATATCTGCAGGTACTTCTGAAGTTTCCTCTTCTGAAGATGTACTTAGTTTTCCGGGCCGTTTCCTATTTATTCTTTTTTGATTGATCAATTCTTCACTGTCTGATGATGGTGGATCGAACTGGTACACATCATTCATCGAAACGTCTGAATCGTAATCTTCTATTTCGCTGTCATCTCTTGTAAAATATTCTTCAATATTACTTGCCATTTTTGAGGGTGTCACGAGTAAAAAATAATCAAATAGATTATATAAGACACTATCGTAATATATTGTACTGCTACTATGATCACAACTTTTACAAGTAATAAGATTTGCCTCAGTTCGCGAAACAGATACGACTGTCCGCGAAACAGGTGGACATCTGTTACAACAAAGCATTTTTGGCATTTGTTTATTGCCGGTGCTAAGGAATGCATTTATACGTATCTCACAGACGCATAATGGTATTAATTCTGTGTAGGTGCTCGAAAAATTGACAAACGCATATATGCGTCCTTAGTCCATACCGATAGCTTCCGCCAGACGCATATATGCGTCTGTAGCAGTCAAAGGGTTAAAACTCGAAAACGAGTTAAGGTTCAATTAAACAACAAAAAATTTAAAATATTTATTTAATTATTTTTGTAATTTTATTAAGACGATTGTTATTGCTTGTAATGTTTCAACCGGTTTCGGCCTTATATTATTGAGAATTGTTGATCTTATATTATTTAAATTTTATTAAAATTTGTTGTTTTATATAGGCGTTAGTTTATGATGTGATTTGTAACATGTTGTGTCAATGTGAAAATTAAAATAGGATTAAAATAAAATAAAATTAAAATTGAATATTTCCCAACCAAAAGTTCAAATATCTATTGTAAAGGAGGTAAAAAAGTAAATTAAAATTTGTCGCATCCTTTTTTATAAACAATATTTGAAATTAGAATAAAAGGAATGTTGTAGTACATTAACTAGTTTTATTATCCAAATTTAAAGTCTAACTAGTTTCGCTAATTATAGCATCCTCAGAGACTATGTCATATGAATGTATGAAAATAACATTTATGCGTAGAATTTATTGATACTCCTTATTTCTTTTTAGTTCTTCTAAATAGATGACTTAATTCATCTATTTGAAAATAACCGTAAAAGTTTATTGAAAACTGTAATGATCATTACAGTTTTTAACATGTAACGTGTTGTCCAATTAGTTTTTTAATCTTTATAAATAGCAGTTTTACTAAATTTACATTTAAATATACATCTAACTCGGAATTAATTCTGAAAAATCTTCTGTATCAGCAAACCTTTAAATTGTGATTTAAATAATGAATTCGATAACAAATCAGATGTGACCAATTGTGATTCCATCTTTCATCATTTATAAATATATCAATTAATAATACACCAAGTTAATGATGAAATAACTTTATTAAATGTTGATTCAGTGCTACATGTTTCGACTATTAATGTTAATCTTTTTCAAGCACGACGTCAGGTGTAGATAAAAAACATTTCTTGTCATAATATAGTTAAAAAACAATGAGACAAATATTGTACAAATAATCACACATTAAAACTGGGAAACACGTTCTCATTGTCTTTTAACTATATTATGACAAGAAATGTTTTTTTATCTACACCTGACGTCGTGCTTGAAAAAGACTAACATTAATAGTCGAAACATGTAGCACTGAATCAACATTTAATAAAGTTATTTCATCATTAACTTGGTGTATTATTAATTGATAAATCAGATGTGGGTTACCTTTGTATAGTATAGAGAGCCGCTAAAACTTCAGCTCTTGTAGGGGGTGTTACATTTACCACTTCTTCCTCATCACCTTCATCGCTTTCTTCATTTTCTTTCCATTCTTGGATTGCATTCACTAATGATAAATCGATTTCAATTGCTTCGAAAGTCACTACTTCACTGTCAATACTGCACTATTGATATAAAATAAATATAGATACATATAATAAAATCAGATATTTATATCTGATTTTGTACCAGTTACTTCCGGCGTACCGCAAGGGAGTCATCTTGGACCCATACTTTTCTTAGCATGTATTAACGATATTAATAAATGTTTTCGATACTTTAATTTCTTGTTATATGCAGATGATTGCAAAATTTTTTCATGTGTTCGGTCTTTGTCTGATTGCAATTTGCTGCAAGAAGACTTAAATCGATTACATGATTTCTGCTCCAAAAACTATCTCTTTCTTAATCTGAATAAATGCAACAAAATTACCGTTGGAAGAAAACGTTACCCCGTGAATTACCCATACAGATTCGGTACTGAACTGTTGAAGTCTAGTTCTTGTGATAACGATCTCGGAATTGCGTTAGACTCCAAACTGTTGTTTGGTCCACATATTGATAAAATGTTTTCTAAGGCTATGCAACGTTTGGGTTTTATTATTAAATCATGTAAAGCTTTCACCAATATAACTTGTATTATAAAACTTTATATGGCTCACGTGCACAGCATTCTTAATTTTGCGTCAATATTTTGGAACCCTGTGTATGCTACTTATGTTGATCGTATTGAGTTGGTGCAGTAGAGGTTTGTGCGGTATTTGGTGCATAAGTTTTTCTTGCCATATTGCGATTATAGCCAGAGATTTACAGTCTTTGGCTTGCGGTCTCTTCGGGGTCGCCGTAATTTCTCGGATTCAATATTTCTGTTTAAGTTGGTAAATGGGATGATAGACTACCCAAACCTTGTCTCCGAAGTACATTATATTACCTCTTCATATAATGTACGTGCTCATGGCCTGTTCAGGTTGCCCGCATCCGCCTCTATAGCTCATATAAATTCACGTTTGCCACGCATTCTGCAGTTATATAATCGGCACTGCTATTTAGGTGACTTGTTCGGCATATCCTTGCAATCATTTAAACGTGTCTTCGCCTCTTTGCCCGTAGTACGTTAGTAATGGAAATTATTTTTTTCTTTTTCCATTCAGTTAATTGTAACAGTTAATTTGATTTGATACTTCACTGGGATCTTACCTGTTTGTATCCCTTAATATTCATCAAAACTAGTTAGTTTAGGTACTGACAAGATGTGTTGATAATTTTCCCATTCTACATCAGTAAATTCAGCCTAAAATGCAGACAATAAAAGCATGTAAAGTAAAAAGTTACTAAGAAGAACTAATTATCGATGAATGCTTACCATCGTTAACTGATTTTCCTTATTTTCTTCTTGAGAGTTAACTGTTCACGCTTTGTTAAATCGCCTGTAGAAGAGTGTGGAGTGCACTTGTTGTGTTAGGTGGAAAATAAATCACCTTCACATTGTCCAGCACAATTGTCCATCGTTAGCAATACTTTTCTGTTTTGTGCTGCCATGTTTTGCTGGAAATGAATAAGCCACTCTCGAAATGTCACAGACGTTACCCACGCATTTTTTGATTACTATAATGGCACGGTAAATGGGAACGATCTATTTTATTTAAACATCTGGGATTTTTTGACTTTCCTGCTATCCACCGATTTAATTTTTCGCTTCCATCTGCATTGCAACATAAAACTGCTGTTATTCTTTCTTTGCGTTTAGTTCCATCATAACACTTTTTACCTTTAAAATCCAAAGTTTGGCATAAGATTATAAGAAACACCAGTTTTATCAATGTTAAAAACATCTTTATCAAGATAGGCGTTTTTAAAAGGAAACATTTTTTGTTCTCATTTTGGTAAACCATTCTATTCATTTGTTTTCTGGTTCTAGAAATGCAGGTCTCCTCAACTTTTTACGAGACGTATGTTTACCAGACGCTACGACACTATCAATACGGTTTTTATTTTTTATAATTGTTGATAGCGTTGATTTTGATATGTTAAATTTTTCCGCAATGTTAGTTTTTGAATTTCTTTTTTAAAGGAATTGATGTCCTTTTCAAACTCATTTTATTCAATTAACACTGAACGAACACGTTTTTCTAAACCTTAACACTTTGTACGCTCTCGAAGAGCACACACTTGCATTTGAAACTGCAATACGACTTCGAGTCGATAAACAATCGACCTTAGATCTTCGGGGAATACCTCAACTAGTCTTACATTACCTAGAGAACAAAAAAAATCGTGTTCGCAATAACGATAATAGTTTGTATTAAAATCATACTTATGAAATGAAATAATTGTTCGTAGTTCATTACCATGAATTTTCGTTGTAATGAAAAAAATGGTATATAAAATGTATTGAAGATATTTGTTAAAAATGTATTGAAAATCAAATTCCCTTCATTTATTTTTATAATTTTAAGATTTTGTTTCTTTTATGTTAGTGACTTTTATTTTTGTAAGTAAATTATTGTTTTTCATTGTTTCATTTATTCGGTCTTTTGTTGGTTTTTTTGGTTTTTTTGTTTATTATTGTATAATTTAAAACCTACTAAAAAAACTAAAACTTTACTACTATACTTACAATTAGTTAAGTTACAACCTTTTTTTTAATTTATTATTATAGCTTGCAAAAAGAAATAAATTTCATAATAAAGTATTAAAGAACATATTTATTTTATTTGGTATCATATTTTTTAATAGAACCCAACCATTTTTGATAGGAAAATTGGGTTGAGAAATTTTTGTGCTATGTTGCATTAAACTACATTAGCAATAATTGTCAGCGTAAAGTCAAAAGATGTATAATATGCCTTGCACTTTCAAAAGCTTTCATAACGGATTTTTGTGTTGATAAATTTTGATTAAACAACATAGAATTCGATTCGGTGAAGAAGTTAAACAAACGACTCAAACTGAACAAAAATAGTTGCGTTTAATTACACAGGTGACCCGAAATTACATGTATAACGGAAAACCACAGATTCCTTGGCTCAAAATATGGTTATTTAACTCATCTATATAAAAAAGTTGCTTCCTTTTACTGCAAGAGGACGCCAAAATTTTCAAAAAAAATTCTTTCATTCTTTAAAACTCGTAAACGAGTAAACGAGTTTAAATCATTTTTGAGAAGTCGCGTGTTTTTTTATAAACAATATTTGAAATATTGCGTTTTTGAGGTAGGGCTAACTTGAAGTGGAAATCAACGGTAAAGAGTGGAGATAATAGAAAAACTAATGACGTCATAAATTGTCGCTTAATTTGTTGTAATTTGTCGTAAAGTAGATCTAGATTTGTTGTGGTAATAAAGCGCCCCTTCTTACATACCATATGTATTCCGAGGGTGCCATAAAATAAAACAAATACTTTTTGGAAATAGAATCACAAAAGATTGTGTTTTAAAATAGATGGTGCTATCTGGTACTACATACTATAAATGGTATACAGTAAACCCTCGATATAGCGAACACGCAAGGGGGAATGCAAGCCGATCGCTATAATGAGATGTTTGCAATTTCGCTGTAACGAATTAGTTCGTTATATATTATGAATAATAGAGGCATTGAGAGCAAAAGTAGACTAACCCACGTATATTATACGCTGGGGTCTTGAAGGATCTTGGGCTGTTTAGAAACATATTAACATCGACTATGTAATAAGTTTATTTGTATTTAGTTCATATTGTAATTAACATTTTTTTTAAAGTAATCATTTATGGCACTTTACTTTAAAACGGGTTTTGTTCGTCTTAAACATTCTTCAGTAATTTTATTCAAAGAATTCGCGAAACCTTCGGAAATGTTGTCTTGTGTATCAGCAAACCTTTAAGTTGTGATATAAATAATGAATTCGATAACAAATCAGATGTGGGTTACCTTTGTATAGTATAGAGAACCGCTAAAACTTCAGCTCTTGTGGGGGGTGTTACATTTACCACTTCTTCCTCATCACCTTCATCGCCTTCTTCATTTTTATTCCATTCTTGTCCTGCAAGCAATCGATTTCAATTGCTTCTGAAGTCACTACCTCACTGTCAATAGTGCAGTATTTATCAAAACTAACTTGTTTAGGTACTGACAAGATGTGTTGATAATTTTCCCATTCTACATCTGTAAATTTAGCCTACAATGCAGACAATAAAAGCATGTAAAGTAGAAAGTTACTAAAAAGAACTAATTATCGATGAATGCTTACCATCGTTAACTGATTTTCCTCATTTTCTTCTTGAGAGTTAGTTGTTCAAGCTTTGTTAAAATAATTTTTTATAATGTTTGATGGTACTGAATTCCAAGAATCCGACAACGCTCGTATCGTTTGCAGAATATTCCATTTCGGATTTCCTTCATTTGCTTCTATAGCCAAAATTGCTGCTCTTACAAGGCGAGCACGCTTCTTCATGCACGCAATTATGCCTTGGTCAAGAGGTTGGAGTGCACTCGTTGTGTTAGATGGAAAACAAATCACCTTCACATTGTCCAAATTGATATCCTTAACATTATGTGCAGCACAATTGTCCATCGTTAGCAATACTTTTCTGTTTTGTGCTGCCATGTTTTGCTGGAAATGAATAAGCCACTCTCGAAATGTCACAGACGTTACCCACGCATTTTTTGATTACTATAATGGCACGGTAAATGGGAACGATCTATTTATTTAAACATCTGGGATTTTTTGACTTTCTTTCTATCCACCGATTTAAGTTTTCGCTTCCATCTGCATTACAACATAAAACTGCTGTTACTCTTTCTTTGCTTTTAGTGCCACTATAACACTTTTTACCTTTAAAATCCAAAGTACGGTTTGGCATAAGATTATAAAAAGCACCAGTTTCATCAATGTTAAAAACATCTTTATCAAGATAGGCGTTTCTTATAAATTTGAACTCCTGTCTCCACTCATCTATAGTAAGCACATTAACTTTATTTCCTTCTCCAGATATGGCGTGGTCTGAAATACCGTGCCTACTCTTAAATCTGTGCAACCACCCAGATGAAAAATCACATCCTATTATGTGCAATTCAGCAGCGATTGATTTTGCTCTATCTTATATGAATGGCCCTGTTAAGGAAACATTTTTTCTAGTTCTGGAAATGCAGGTCTCCTCAACTTTTTACGAGACGTATGTTTACCAGACGCTACGACACTATCAATACGGTTTTTATTTTTTATAATTGTTGATAGCGTTGATTTTGATATGTTAAATTTTTCCGCAATGTTAGTTTTTGTAATTGCTTTTTTTCAACATCCTCCAATATTTCTAATTTCTTTTTTAAAGGAATTGATTTCCTTTTCAAACTCATTTTATTCAATTAACACTGAACTAACACGTGTTTCTAAACCTTAACACTTTGTACGCTCTCGAAGAGCACACACTTGCATTTCAAACTGCAATACGACTTCGAGTCGATAAACAATCGACCTTAGATCTTCGGGGAATACCTCAACTAGTCTTAGATTACCTAGAGAACAAAAAAATTCGTGTTCGCAATAACGATAATATTTCATTGTTTCATTTATTCGGTCTTTTGTTGGTTTTTTGGTAAATAATAGCTAGTAATCTAAAATTTATTCAATCGCTGTTCATTATAGAAATAATACTAATAATAATTTAAATAATTTCTCAGAATTAAATCAGAATTAAAACTAGAACTAACACTAGATCTAGAATTAGAAAGATTCAAGTTTAGCCGAGCGTGCGAGTTATTCGGTTTTAAATTATTGTATAATTTAAAACCTACTAAAAAAACTAAAACTTTACTACTATACTTACAATTAGTTCAGTTACAACCTTTTTTTAAATTTATTATTATAGCTTGCAAAAAGAAATAAATTTCATAATAAAGTATTAAAGAACATATTTATTTTATTTGGTTATCATATTTTTTAATAGAACCCAACCATTTTTGATAGGAAAATTGGGTTGAGAAATTTTTGTGCTATGTTGCATTAAACTACATTAGCAATAATTGTCAGCGTAAAGTCAAAAGATATATAATATGCCTTGCAATTTCAAAAGCTTTCAGAACAGATTTTTATGTTGATAAATTTTGATTAAACAACATAGAATTCGATTCGGTGAAGAAGTGATATATAAACGACTCAAACTGAACAAAACTAGTTGCGTTTAATTACACAGGTGACCCGAAATTACATGTACATATAACGGAAAACCACAGATTCCTTGGCTCAAAATATTATCATTTAACTCGTCTATATACAAAGTTGCTTCCTTTCGCCGCTAGAGGACCTCAAGATTTTCAAAAAAAAAAATTTTATCTTAATGGTTATGTTGAATTGTTTTATTTGAAAAATTCACTTAGAATGAATATAATACCATTTCATATTCTCAAAAACTTGAATAATATAGACAATATGTTTTATAAAGATTATTTAATTAATTATAAACAGAAAATGAAATCTAAACATATAGCTTTCAATATTTTGAAGGATGAAAAAGTGACAATCTATGTAACACCATATGAAGAGTTGTCGTACCAATGCAAAACGTTTTTGAATTAACGTTGGCTGAGATATGTGCTTTTAAAGAGCATGGTGATGTTTGCCAAAAAATACTTAAAATCAAAATAGCTCGAAAACAAAAAACGGTAGGTACTAACAACTGTTATCAAAATCAACATATTTTCTTACGTATAATTGAATGGTGTAATGAAAACTATAGCATTCAAAATATTTTAGGTTAATATATCGGAATGGACAACCCCTGTCACCAAAATTTCAAGTGTCTACGAATAATGGAACCTAAAAAAGTTCTAATGAACCAGTTACGTGACACACCCTGTATATTGATAGAATTATCACTACAAATTCCATTAAAGAAGTAGACAATTTTAAGATTTATTTTAAAAAGATTATTTTAAACAAAACTAACCACGAATATACTAAGTTCACACATAAAATAATAAGAGATATTTTTCATAATTCTAGTTCAATTGAACATAAAAACAGATCAAAATTACCCATATTCCTTGAAAATATACATAATAATTCTAATATAAAATTGCATACTGATGATTGGTTGCAAATCATTTACAATGAATTACACAAGAAGGGTAGAATTCTTAATCTCACAAAATTACAAATACCCACTAATATATTAAATCTATTATCGTTGGGAGAAGGATTTTGTTTTTCAACACACAAAAATAAAAATCTTTACACAAAGACATTTTGAATATGATTATAGACATAGAAAAAATATTCGTTAACTTGAGAACTTAAGAGAATCATATTAATATAACGAGAAGCAATATAATTAATGAAATTTCGAATTATCTAGATACATTTAACAAAGTTGGAAATAAACCATAACTAACAATTAATAATAATAAAACATTTTCAATATTTCATAATACAGTGATTATAGATATGAATTTTTTAAAAAAAATTTTAATACAAAATAAAGACATTATTTTTATAAAAACTGATAAAACAAAACAAATTGCATTCTTATATAAATCAGAATATGATAAAAAAATGAAAGACTTATTGAATGATATAGATACTTATAAAATATCTAGATTAGATCCAGGCCCTAATCTAGTTAATCGCATAAATGATTATCTAAAAATTTTAGAATAGAAAGGATACATAACTAAACAACAAAAGCTAAAATTATCACCAAATCATTATGTTACGCCTAGGATACATGGTTTAATAAAAGCTAATAAAGATAATAAACCTTTACCTTAATTATTAATGATATAAATGGACCTACTAATGCGTTATCCATCTTTTTAAATAAGTCTTTGGACAATTTAAGTAATAATAATATTTACGATATTAAAAACGCCTTTATGTTGAAGAAGCGTCTAAAATTATTAAAAATAGAAAATTTGACATTGTAAGTTTTGACGTTATGTCCCTTTTTACAAATATTCCTTTAAAACTTATGCTTAGAATCATAGATGAAAATTGGGATAAAATTGAGAATTTTACTGACATAAAAGAAAGAAATAAAGCTTTATAAGTACGAAGGTTTTCACGACCGGTGTTAACTAAACTAAAATTAGAACTAACACTAGCACTAACACTAGAACTATCACTAGAACTCTCACTAGAACTATCACTAGGACTAACACTAGAAACTTTCGGGTTTTGTCGTGCGTTTTTTGAAAAAAATGTTTGACGTTTCGGATGCCATGTTGCAACCTTCTTCAGAAACTGGTTCGAAGTGAGCTTGCGTTGTCTAATCCGTGAGTTATCGAAGTCCTTGATTTGTTTGTTGATATCCTCCCCATAAAGGTTAATAAGTACGAAGGCTTTCACGACCGGTGTTAACTGAACTAAAATTAGAATTAACACTAGCACTAACACTAGAACTATCACTAGAACTATCACTGGGCTAACACTAGAAACTTTCGGGTTTTGCCGTGAGTTTCTTGAGAAAATGTTTGACGTTTTGGATGCCGTGTGGCCACCTTCTTCAGAAACTGGTTCGAAGTGACTTCGAAGTCACTTTTGGCAATAGCCGATTAATCGGCCATTGCTAATCATTCCGACCATAGTTTGGACACTTTCATTTGGATACCTTTGGAAGCACTTATATGTCACATACTCTTGTTGTAGCAAGTTCAGATCCGGTTTTCTTTCGTAATACAGGTGCTTGTGGTAAAGTGTTATTTTTATTAAGAGAAGATTCAGCTCATGAGCAATGTCGAGAAAAAAATCGCTTGTACGGGTACTTTAATAGTACCCATACACAACGTTCTTTTGTTGATAATCAGGTGCGTTTTAACATTATTAAAATTTGTTTTTAATTTAGCCCAATCAGGTACTTTTTGTAGATTCAATGACTACAATCTTGACGTTAGTTTGACCAGAACTGGGCAGTAGTTAAGTGTAAAAATAGTTAAAAAATATTACTATCCCGTGCGATCCTGAGTACGATTCTAACAGATTAGAAGAAGTCAGTTGTTTCTTAGAAGACTAAAGACTTGTTATTACTGCTAGAAGTCTTGATATTTCAGAAGACTTGAAATACTTTTAGAAGATTTGAAATGCTTCCAGAAAACTTGATACTACATCCAGTAGACTTACGATTGCTTCTAGAAGACTTCAGAAGTAATATTTCAAGAAGGCTTGAAAAGCTTCCGGAAGACTTGAATTGCTTTTAGAAAACTTGATACTGCTTTCATAGGACTTGAAATGTTTCTATAAGACTTGACATGCTTCTAGAAAACTTGATGTTGCTTTCAGAAATTTTGAATGCTCCTAGAAGGCTTGAAATGCTTACACAAAACTTAGAATGCCTTTAGAAGACTTGAAATGCTTCCAGAAAACTTGATACTACTTCTAGATGACTTGATATTGCTTCTAGAAGACTTGATACCGCATCTACAAAATTTGATACTGTTTCCTAAAGACTTAAAATGCTTCCAGAAGGCTTGTTATTACTGCTAAAAGACTTGATATTGCTTTTACTTTCACTACTTGAACTGCTTGTTTGTAGACAAATTTTAAGCATTTTAAGTCTTTTGAAAGCATTTCAAGACTTTAAACTTCATGAAGACTTAAAAGCTTTCAGAAGACTTTCAGAGCCATCTTTCGAGAGCTTTCAGAGAATGCTTTTAAAAAATGTAATACTGCTTTCAGAGGATGTGAAATGCTTCTACAAGATTTAAAATGCTTCTTGAAGACTTGATATTGCATTCAGAGAGTTTAAACTGCATCTAGATGGTTTGTTATTGTTTCCAGTAGACTTAAAATGCTTCTAGAAGACATAAAATGCTCTTAAAGACTTGAAATACCTCTAGAAAACTTGATACTGCTCTTGAAAGACTTGAAATGGTTCCAAAAGACTTGATACTACTTGTAAAACTGTTTGTAAAAACTGGAAACTGTTGATAAACCAACTGAGTATGCTTTAAAAATATTAAATACCATTCAACAAAATGCACAATCTTTACATAAGTAGTCCATAAACTGTTAATTAAAGGCTAAATACTGCAGGTAGAAGACATTTTTATTGTGAAAGACGAGGAACTGTTAATAAAATTTAATTTTGCTTCCAAAAATACTAAATATTGTTGGCAAAATACGATGTTCATCACATCAAAGATTTAAATTGACAATTAAAGACTAGATACTGCTTGTAATACACTTTTTTCTCAATTTAGTCCCAGCATATGTTGCGAATGTTTTATCAGACTGTTTTGCAGAGTCCAAGCCAACCCAACTCACCCTATCCCAATGGTCTTTGCCTTTGTAGATTTAAAATTTTATAAATTTCTCGATATACTCATATCTTGGGTTGGGTTGGCTACATACCCTGGGAATTTTCAATTGAAAATAAATAACCGGGTATTTAACAACACTAATTATAGTACATGGAAGAATAGAAGAATTAATAATAAAATGCGCCATGATTATATGTAAAGTAAGCAAATATTTATAAAATACAACATCAACATACCATCTGCATACCAACAGTTGAGCGGATGTTCATCTTTGCGTCCTTGGTTAATTCATCAGGAAAGCATGCTACCTCAGACAATTCTTTTGAGCAGTTGGGCTTTTTAAAAGATATAACAAATTTTTTGGAATCCTTTATTCACCAAGTATTGATTAGAGGATGTAAAAAATGTATACTTTTGGTGATATTGATAAATTTATTTGTTCTAAACCAGTTTATAAATATATAATGAGTAAATTTTGCCAATAATACATTCAAAATCAATTGGCAACCAATCGATAGTTTTAATGGAACTGTGGACATTACGAGGTCCACACCCAATTCCTTTTCGTACTCGTGCCAGCAATGTGCTCGATTTTGTAAGTGGCCGAATAATCGGCTTTTCCGATTAGTCGCCGATTAATGACAACCCTAGAATATATTAATATACAGGTGTCCCGAAATGGTACCACGAGATCCTTTGGTCCAAAAGATTAAATTGGTTTAAAAAAATATATGGAAAAAGTGTATCGATTAGAAGTTGTTGAAAGTCAAAGTTTTTGAAAAAATCATATTTTTTGCTATATCTGGAGAATATGTCAACAGACTTTAATAAGATTCACAGTGAATTTATCCACAATGGAAATATTTAACGTAAATTTAAAGTAATGTATTGACCATTTGTCGACATTTTCAATCTTTTTGTAATTTTTCCTCCTATTCGTATTTCACTCTCAAAAAAGTGTTTTCTATTTCTCATATGAAATACCGATTTTATATTACTGCGGTGTGTATCCTAGTAGGCGTTGATATAATTCTATTTAAAACCTCTTAACGTTACTTTGACACCTAACAAGAATGAATGAACCTTTTCTAATGAAGAACTAACCGATGTGGTTAAAATTATGGGTTGTTGAAGGTAACCTTGTAACCTGTGCCCCGATTGTGCTTCTCGTCTAAACGTCGCTCTCGCAGAACAAATTCTGGGTAAACTCGCTGAGGATACTAATATAGATGATAACTCCTCCATCAGTACCATGTGATATAAAAAAAACCAATGGTATCATATCAAAAGACCTGGCGGGCCACTTCACTGGAACGTTTCTTCCTCATCTCCCAATCCAGCGATGTGAAAATGTGGTATTCAACATGGTTCCATTCAATTGGTTCCAGCAATTCAAGTAATTCATTTTGAACGAATTCCAAATAATTCGCGAGCGTGTAGATTTTCTTCCGTGTATTAGCAAAAGTTGCAACTGTAGAACATATCATTGGGAGTGAAGCCGGCCTCACCTTTCTGCGAATAAAATATTTCGATGGAATTAGGCATCTCCGGCACAAATATTCTGAATAAAATTGCAAAAGTTTAACCTTCGCTTGAAATCATTAGGCATAATTTCTTCAACTCTAGCCACATGATATTGGTGAAGAAGTTGACATTTTATTACCCGGTTAATGATAGTTTTCGGAACATTAAACTCCAGAGCCAAACGCCAATCACTAAAATTAGCATCCTCAGCGAGCGAGTCTATCCAGAATTCGTTCTTTGATAACGACACTTAGAT
Organism: Onthophagus sagittarius; assembly: GCA_036711965.1. Taxonomy (NCBI): domain Eukaryota; kingdom Metazoa; phylum Arthropoda; class Insecta; order Coleoptera; family Scarabaeidae; genus Onthophagus; species Onthophagus sagittarius. The sequence continues at coordinate 25,321,984 of JASERS010000005.1, forward strand.
GAGGACCATGATCAGGATTAGTAACTTGTATAAACACCATTATACCAAACATCCGGTATAATAGTAATAATAATAATAAGGGTCTATTTACACAGATCAATAACATGTCAGTGAAATTTGTGAAAATTAAAGTACGTTAGCAACGATATTTTTCAAATATCAAAAGTTTTAACCTGTAATGTTTGTGTCACTAAAGGTAAATAGTAAAATTGTAAGTAAAGAAATTGTAAGTTAAGGAAGTGAACATTGTGGGCCAAATTGGATACATTTGCGATATGACATAAGCGATATGATATTAGTGCCTTTAAAATGCCTTCAGATGCACGGTTAAACCCAACCCAACCTAACTCTATCTATTTGAATTGAAATAAATCTAGAACTAACACTAGACCTAGAATCATTCAGGTTTAGCAATCTTGATAGATGTACAGCAAAGCTCAAATGTTTCTAGTTCTAGATCTAGAATTAGATCTATGGATATAATACTAGATCTAACACTAGACCTAAAAGTGGAAAGATTCGGGTTTAACCATAGTTTTACCTCAATTCAAATATGGAAGGTTGTCAAATCAGTTTATAAAGTGCTCTATTTCAAAAACTATTCATTATAGAGGCCGTTGTTAAAAAAAGCCTTCAGATGCATCACCAAACCCAACCTAATCCAACCAGAGCCATCCTAAGATATTCGGCTGGGATAAACGAACAAAACGAGTGCACTCATTTTAGTACTTGTAAAATACTCTATTTCAAAAACTATTCATTGTAGAGGCCGTTGTTAAAAAAATGCCTTCAGATGCATAGCTAAACCCAACCCAACCCAATCACCCACTTTACATTTGAACCAGAGCCATCCTAAGATATTCGGCGCTCTAGAGTTAGGTTAAACGAACGATACGAGTGCAGGAAGGCGCTACATAAGAAACTTAATCGTCCGCATATCGATATCTCTTACGGTTTCAGAGAAAAATGCAATTTAAGCATCTCTTGTGGTATTGCTACCTTATTCAAAAAACTTTCACGAATTCTTTATACAAACTCGCAAATTCTCAAAATACGGAAAAACCAATACGGAATTAATGCGGAATTAAAACGTCACTGATGTGTGTAAATGGAAATTTGCACGGAAACTGATGTAATACCGATGGTAAAAATCGCCACTGTACCGGACGTGTCTGAATGTGTTCATATAAAGCAAAGACAACGATATTATTTATCACTGATACGAAACCACGGATGCAGTGCGGAACTTATACTATATGCGTAAATGGCCCTTTATTCTGTCGAATAGAACTACGAGTGATTTTTCAAAAAATTGTAATAGTTGGTGACTTATAGAGTTTACAATTTACTTTATCTTAGGTAAATACGGATATTTAATCATAAGCAGCAAATAAAAGAATTATTATTGCAAAATTGGGAATACCTTATATCTTCTAAATCAGTACATAGGAGTCAATGCTACAATTCGATTTCCCAACGAATTAAAGATATACAGTGCCGTCTTATCCACACTACTAAGTCTGGGATCATGATTTTTGGCCATACCTCGTAATTGGTCGCCATTATTTAATTATTTCAGCTCTTTTACCATTAAATTAATCGACGGCATCGAAACTATCTCCTCCATTCTAACCATTGAAACCGTTCGATATGCCGACACAATTCTAATACATATTCGCCTATGTACCGATTGTAAAATCTTATAATGTTGGTACTTCAAGGCCCCGATCCATGTGAGTGCCGTGCACAGTATGGCCGACACCGCAGCACTCGTAATCTATTTCCTTTTGCTAGCCCTTGGGCCTCCTAAATTGGGCATCAGCTTCAGCAGCGGATTAGACATTTTTGAGGCCTTATTTGCTATTTCTGTCACATGCCTGGTCATCGACATGTCTTTATTCAGGTCTTTACCCAGGGACTTTACACATTCAGCGCTGCTTACTTCTATCCCATGTGTGCTTACACGAATTTTCCTAATTCTTCTTCTTCTTTGCAATGTAGTAGTACTAATTCCGTTTTGGCGGCAGCCACTTTTAGCTTTAATTCCTTTAGTCTATGGATTATCTGCTACACGGCCCAGGAGCCCTTATTCTCAAGCTGATGCCTATCCCTCAATTTCACGATTAGTTTATTTTACGATTCGACAAATAACTCTGCACTTTATGGATCAGATTTGAGACTCACTGATTTTGCCTTTTCGCAGCACATTCAGCAGTTCCCGCCACGGGGCTGGGTTGAACGCTTTCTCAATATCAATTAAAATTAAGACACAACACGCGTGTAACTTCTCATTTTTATATCTTCCACTATATCCCGTACTTTCTTTATGGCTTGTATCCTAGATCTTCATTTTCGCATTACTCTGTTGTTCATGAAATAGATCTTTCTCTTTTTGGTTTCTTTGTGCAATCTGGTTGTTACTGTAGTTTACAGGAGTTTATCCATAATATCACACATACAAATCGGTCTAAAAGTGGGCATATTCTCTGCAGGTTTTTTTGGTTTTTCAATTAATACCAATCTAGCAATCTTCCATATACTTGGAAAGGTTCCATTTCTCAGCCATTCTCTGTACATTTTAACGAAAGATTGCAAGTTTGGAGGCTTTACGTTTGTTTACCTTACACACAGCTTTGACAACTTCTTCTTCGGTGACAGCAGGAATGTTTTCGCAGTTTACCGCGTCCATAGCATTCCAAACAACCATATTGGGCTTTAGAAACAGTTGCTCGATCAGTTTTTCTAATTTTGCTTCATTGACCTGTTTTCCTCTCCGCAGGTTCAACCGTCTTGTTACGATCTAATACGCTTTGCTTCATACATTATCGTGCAGATTTGATATCAGTTCTTTCCATTTTTGTTCTTTACTTCGCTTAATTTCCAATTTCAGTTTTTCTTTGCATCTCTGTAGTTATTCCCGTATTCCTCCCCATTTACCTCATCATTTCTCTTCCTCATTTTTGTTACCATTCTCCTGAGTTTAATACACTTATGTCGTTTACATGCTATTTCAGTATTCCACCATTCATTTGTCATACTTTTCAGCATCTTTTTCTTAAAAACAGAATCACACCTATCTTAGATCATCCTCCGCAAAAACTCCGTTGATATTGTGCTGTTGATCGATAACTCGAGCGATATTCATCAATTGGGTTTCTGAAAGAGCTAATAGGAGATATCGGACCGATATCGAACCGATAACTATATCGCATGCAACAAGTACCTATATCTACTCGATAAGTGTGATTAACGACAGTGACGTATGTCAAAAGTGATAGTTTCTATTTTCTAATTTATATTTACATAAATATTTACGTAATTAAACATTGTGCATTATTTTGAAATTAAAAAAAAAACAGAATTTCCTTGCCTATCGATGAGAATGCGATTAAAACGCATTCCGCGTTTCCGGGTATTATTACTCGAAAACAAGAACTATCTGTGGGAGGAAATGTTTCTTGATAAATTCATGGGCATTTTAGAACTTCTGCGTTTTGATTGCTTTCTAACACAGAAAGAAACAAAAAGATCCTGGAAGGAAAATAAAATTTGGCAAAAATATAATTACATGTATTAGGTAAAATTCGAACATCTTCTCACAGAATTGTATCTCCAAAGAATTCATTTCGATTTTATCAGTTTCAAGTTCATCCAAACACCCATACTTTAAAAATTCTAAACATTAACCAAACTCACCTATGATGATTCATTATAATGATAACATTTTATCATGTTGAGAATCGAATTAGAAAAACTTTAGATTATTTATGTTAATCTAGTTTTTTATGATTTTTTGAAATTAATAATCTTGTTTTAAAAAATCACGAAAAATCGAATTCTTAAGATATCGTAATGAATTATTCATGATTCATTGAGGAAAGTGTCTATTTTCTTCTGATGAAAGCGGATCTTGAAAATATTTATTCGTTTTTGAGATATAAATCAATAAATTCAACGTGAACATTTATGGCTATCTCAGGTTAATTAAAAATCACCAAAAATCGAATTTTTCAGATATTTTAATGAAATATTCAAAATTTATAGAGGCAAGTGTCTATTTTGTCATGGTGAGAACCAAATTAGAAAATGTTTATTCGTTTTTGAGATGAAGATTATTTAAGTTAACTTAATTTTTTTATGATTTTTTGAAATTAATAATCTTGTTTTAAAAAATCACGAAAAATCGAATTCTTAAGATATATTAATGAATTATACATGGTTTATAGAGGAAAGTATCTACATTGTCAGGATGAAAGCGGATCTTGAAAATATTTATTCGTTTTTGAGATATAAATCAATAAATTTAACGTAAACATTTATGGCTATCTCAGGTTAATTAAAAATCACCAAAAATCGAATTTTTGAGCTATTTTAATGAAATATTCAAAATTTATAGAGGCAAGTGTCTATTTTGTCATGGTGAGAACCAAATTAGAAAATGTTTATTCGTTTTTGAGATGAAGATTATTTAAGTTAACTTAGTTTTTTTATGATTTTTTGAAATTAATAATGTGGTTTTAAAAAATCACGAAAAATCGAATTCTTAAGATATATTAATGAATTATACATGGTTTATAGAGGAAAGTATCTACATTGTCAGGATGAAAGCGGATCTTGAAAATATTTATTCGTTTTTGAGATATAAATCATTAAATTCAACGTGAACATTTATGGCTATCTCAGGTTAATTAAAAATCACCAAAAATCGAATTTTTCAGATATTTTAATGAAATATTCAAAATTTATAGAGGCAAGTGTCTATTTTGTCATGGTGAGAACCAAATTAGAAAATGTTTATTCGTTTTTGAGATGAAGATTATTTAAGTTAACTTAGCTTTTTCATGATTTTTTGAAATTAATAATTTTGTTTTAAAAAATCACGAAAAATCGAATTCTTAAGATATATTAATGAATTATACATGGTTTATAGAGGAAAGTATCTACATTGTCAGGATGAAAGCGGATCTTGAAAATAGTTATTCGTTTTTGAGATATAAATCATTAAATTCAAGGTGAACATTTATGGCTATCTCAGGTTAATTAAAAATCACCAAAAATCGAATTTTTCAGATATTTTAATGAAATATTCAAAATTTATAGAGGCAAGTGTCTATTTTGTCATGGTGAGAACCAAATTAGAAAATGTTTATTCGTTTTTGAGATGAAGATTATTTAAGTTAACTTAGTTTTTTCATGATTTTTTGAAATTAATAATTTTGTTTTAAAAAATCACGAAAAATCGAATTCTTAAGATATATTAATGAATTATACATGGTTTATAGAGGAAAGTATCTACATTGTCAGGATGAAAGCGGATCTTGAAAATAGTTATTCGTTTTTGAGATATAAATCATTAAATTCAACGTGAACATTTATGGCTATCTCAGGTTAATTAAAAATCACCAAAAATCGAATTTTTCAGATATTTTAATGAAATATTCAAAATTTATAGAGGCAAGTGTCTATTTTGTCATGGTGAGAACCAAATTAGAAAATGTTTATTCGTTTTTGAGATGAAGATTATTTAAGTTAACTTAGTTTTTTTATGACTTTTTGAAATTAATAATTTTGTTTTAAAAAATCACGAAAAATCGAATTCTTAAGATATATTAATGAATTATACATGGTTTATAGAGGAAAGTATCTACATTGTCAGGATGAAAGCGGATCTTGAAAATATTTATTCGTTTTTGAGATATAAATCATTAAATTCAACGTGAACATTTATGGCTATCTCAGGTTAATTAAAAATCACCAAAAATCGAATTTTTCAGATATTTTAATGAAATATTCAAAATTTTTAGAGGCAAGTGTCTATTTTGTCATGGTGAGAACCAAATTAGAAAATGTTTATTCGTTTTTGAGATGAAGATTATTTAAGTTAACTTAGTTTTTTTATGACTTTTTGAAATTAATAATTTTGTTTTAAAAAATCACGAAAAATCGAATTCTTAAGATATATTAATGAATTATACATGGTTTATAGAGGAAAGTATCTACATTGTCAGGATGAAAGCGGATCTTGAAAATATTTATTCGTTTTTGAGATATAAATCATTAAATTCAACGTGAACATTTATGGCTATCTCAGGTTAATTAAAAATCACCAAAAATCGAATTTTTCAGATATTTTAATGAAATATTCAAAATTTATAGAGGCAAGTGTCTATTTTGTCATGGTGAGAACCAAATTAGAAAATGTTTATTCGTTTTTGAGATGAAGATTATTTAAGTTAACTTAGTTTTTTTATGACTTTTTGAAATTAATAATTTTGTTTTAAAAAATCACGAAAAATCGAATTCTTAAGATATATTAATGAATTATACATGGTTTATAGAGGAAAGTATCTACATTGTCAGGATGAAAGCGGATCTTGAAAATATTTATTCGTTTTTGAGATATAAATCATTAAATTCAACGTGAACATTTATGGCTATCTCAGGTTAATTAAAAATCACCAAAAATCGAATTTTTCAGATATTTTAATGAAATATTCAAAATTTATAGAGGCAAGTGTCTATTTTGTCATGGTGAGAACCAAATTAGAAAATGTTTATTCGTTTTTGAGATGAAGATTATTTAAGTTAACTTAGTTTTTTTATGACTTTTTGAAATTAATAATTTTGTTTTAAAAAATCACGAAAAATCGAATTCTTAAGATATATTAATGAATTATACATGGTTTATAGAGGAAAGTATCTACATTGTCAGGATGAAAGCGGATCTTGAAAATATTTATTCGTTTTTGAGATATAAATCATTAAATTCAACGTGAACATTTATGGCTATCTCAGGTTAATTAAAAATCACCAAAAATCGAATTTTTCAGATATTTTAATGAAATATTCAAAATTTATAGAGGCAAGTGTCTATTTTGTCATGGTGAGAACCAAATTAGAAAATGTTTATTCGTTTTTGAGATGAAGATTATTTAAGTTAACTTAGTTTTTTTATGACTTTTTGAAATTAATAATTTTGTTTTAAAAAATCACGAAAAATCGAATTCTTAAGATATATTAATGAATTATACATGGTTTATAGAGGAAAGTATCTACATTGTCAGGATGAAAGCGGATCTTGAAAATATTTATTCGTTTTTGAGATATAAATCATTAAATTCAACGTGAACATTTATGGCTATCTCAGGTTAATTAAAAATCACCAAAAATCGAATTTTTCAGATATTTTAATGAAATATTCAAAATTTATAGAGGCAAGTGTCTATTTTGTCATGGTGAGAACCAAATTAGAAAATGTTTATTCGTTTTTGAGATGAAGATTATTTAAGTTAACTTAGTTTTTTTATGACTTTTTGAAATTAATAATTTTGTTTTAAAAAATCACGAAAAATCGAATTCTTAAGATATATTAATGAATTATACATGGTTTATAGAGGAAAGTATCTACATTGTCAGGATGAAAGCGGATCTTGAAAATATTTATTCGTTTTTGAGATATAAATCATTAAATTCAACGTGAACATTTATGGCTATCTCAGGTTAATTAAAAATCACCAAAAATCGAATTTTTCAGATATTTTAATGAAATATTCAAAATTTATAGAGGCAAGTGTCTATTTTGTCATGGTGAGAACCAAATTAGAAAATGTTTATTCGTTTTTGAGATGAAGATTATTTAAGTTAACTTAGTTTTTTTATGACTTTTTGAAATTAATAATTTTGTTTTAAAAAATCACGAAAAATCGAATTCTTAAGATATATTAATGAATTATACATGGTTTATAGAGGAAAGTATCTACATTGTCAGGATGAAAGCGGATCTTGAAAATATTTATTCGTTTTTGAGATATAAATCATTAAATTCAACGTGAACATTTATGGCTATCTCAGGTTAATTAAAAATCACCAAAAATCGAATTTTTCAGATATTTTAATGAAATATTCAAAATTTATAGAGGCAAGTGTCTATTTTGTCATGGTGAGAACCAAATTAGAACATGTTTATTCGTTTTTGAGATGAAGATTATTTAAGTTAACTTAGTTTTTTTATGATTTTTTGAAATTAATAATTTTGTTTTAAAAAATCACGAAAAATCGAATTCTTAAGATATATTAATGAATTATACATGGTTTATAGAGGAAAGTATCTACATTGTCAGGATGAAAGCGGATCTTGAAAATATTTATTCGTTTTTGAGATATAAATCAATAAATTCAACGTAAACATTTATGGCTATCTCAGGTTAATTAAAAATCACCAAAAATCGAATTTTTGAGCTATTTTAATGAAATATTCAAAATTTATAGAGGCAAGTGTCTATTTTGTCATGGTGAGAACCAAATTAGAAAATGTTTATTCGTTTTTGAGATGAAGATTATTTAAGTTAACTTAGTTTTTTTATGATTTTTTGAAATTAATAATTTTGTTTTAAAAAATCACGAAAAATCGAATTCTTAAGATATATTAATGAATTATACATGGTTTATAGAGGAAAGTATCTATATTGTCAGGATGAAAGCGGATCTTGAAAATATTTATTCGTTTTTGAGATATAAATCAATAAATTCAACGTAAACATTTATGGCTATCTCAGGTTAATTAAAAATCACCAAAAATCGAATTTTTGAGCTATTTTAATGAAATATTCAAAATTTATAGAGGCAAGTGTCTATTTTGTCATGGTGAGAACCAAATTAGAAAATGTTTATTCGTTTTTGAGATGAAGATTATTTAAGTTAACTTAGTTTTTTTATGATTTTTTGAAATTAATAATTTTGTTTTAAAAAATCACGAAAAATCGAATTCTTAAGATATATTAATGAATTATACATGGTTTATAGAGGAAAGTATCTATATTGTCAGGATGAAAGCGGATCTTGAAAATATTTATTCGTTTTTGAGATATAAATCAATAAATTCAACGTAAACATTTATGGCTATCTCAGGTTAATTAAAAATCACCAAAAATCGAATTTTTGAGCTATTTTAATGAAATATTCAAAATTTATAGAGGCAAGTGTCTATTTTGTCATGGTGAGAACCAAATTAGAAAATGTTTATTCGTTTTTGAGATGAAGATTATTTAAGTTAACTTAGTTTTTTTATGATTTTTTGAAATTAATAATTTTGTTTTAAAAAATCACGAAAAATCGAATTCTTAAGATATATTAATGAATTATACATGGTTTATAGAGGAAAGTATCTACATTGTCAGGATGAAAGCGGATCTTGAAAATATTTATTCGTTTTTGAGATATAAATCAATAAATTCAACGTAAACATTTATGGCTATCTCAGGTTGATTAAAAATCACCAAAAATCGAATTTTTGAGCTATTTTAATGAAATATTCAAAATTTATAGAGGCAAGTGTCTATTTTGTCATGGTGAGAACCAAATTAGAAAATGTTTATTCGTTTTTGAGATGAAGATTATTTAAGTTAACTTAGTTTTTTTATGATTTTTTGAAATTAATAATGTGGTTTTAAAAAATCACGAAAAATCGAATTCTTAAGATATATTAATGAATTATACATGGTTTATAGAGGAAAGTATCTACATTGTCAGGATGAAAGCGGATCTTGAAAATATTTATTCGTTTTTGAGATATAAATCATTAAATTCAACGTGAACATTTATGGCTATCTCAGGTTAATTAAAAATCACCAAAAATCGAATTTTTCAGATATTTTAATGAAATATTCAAAATTTATAGAGGCAAGTGTCTATTTTGTCATGGTGAGAACCAAATTAGAAAATGTTTATTCGTTTTTGAGATGAAGATTATTTAAGTTAACTTAGTTTTTTCATGATTTTTTGAAATTAATAATTTTGTTTTAAAAAATCACGAAAAATCGAATTCTTAAGATATATTAATGAATTATACATGGTTTATAGAGGAAAGTATCTACATTGTCAGGATGAAAGCGGATCTTGAAAATAGTTATTCGTTTTTGAGATATAAATCATTAAATTCAACGTGAACATTTATGGCTATCTCAGGTTAATTAAAAATCACCAAAAATCGAATTTTTCAGATATTTTAATGAAATATTCAAAATTTATAGAGGCAAGTGTCTATTTTGTCATGGTGAGAACCAAATTAGAAAATGTTTATTCGTTTTTGAGATGAAGATTATTTAAGTTAACTTAGTTTTTTCATGATTTTTTGAAATTAATAATTTTGTTTTAAAAAATCACGAAAAATCGAATTCTTAAGATATATTAATGAATTATACATGGTTTATAGAGGAAAGTATCTACATTGTCAGGATGAAAGCGGATCTTGAAAATAGTTATTCGTTTTTGAGATATAAATCATTAAATTCAACGTGAACATTTATGGCTATCTCAGGTTAATTAAAAATCACCAAAAATCGAATTTTTCAGATATTTTAATGAAATATTCAAAATTTATAGAGGCAAGTGTCTATTTTGTCATGGTGAGAACCAAATTAGAAAATGTTTATTCGTTTTTGAGATGAAGATTATTTAAGTTAACTTAGTTTTTTTATGACTTTTTGAAATTAATAATTTTGTTTTAAAAAATCACGAAAAATCGAATTCTTAAGATATATTAATGAATTATACATGGTTTATAGAGGAAAGTATCTACATTGTCAGGATGAAAGCGGATCTTGAAAATATTTATTCGTTTTTGAGATATAAATCATTAAATTCAACGTGAACATTTATGGCTATCTCAGGTTAATTAAAAATCACCAAAAATCGAATTTTTCAGATATTTTAATGAAATATTCAAAATTTATAGAGGCAAGTGTCTATTTTGTCATGGTGAGAACCAAATTAGAAAATGTTTATTCGTTTTTGAGATGAAGATTATTTAAGTTAACTTAGTTTTTTTATGACTTTTTGAAATTAATAATTTTGTTTTAAAAAATCACGAAAAATCGAATTCTTAAGATATATTAATGAATTATACATGGTTTATAGAGGAAAGTATCTACATTGTCAGGATGAAAGCGGATCTTGAAAATATTTATTCGTTTTTGAGATATAAATCATTAAATTCAACGTGAACATTTATGGCTATCTCAGGTTAATTAAAAATCACCAAAAATCGGATTTTTGAGATATTTTAATGAAATATTCAAAATTTATAGAGGCAAGTATCTATTTTGTCATGGTGAGAACCAAATTAGAAAATGTTTATTCGTTTTTGAGATGAAGATTATTTAAGTTAACTTAGTTTTTTTATGACTTTTTGAAATTAATAATTTTGTTTTAAAAAATCACGAAAAATCGAATTCTTAAGATATATTAATGAATTATACATGGTTTATAGAGGAAAGTATCTACATTGTCAGGATGAAAGCGGATCTTGAAAATATTTATTCGTTTTTGAGATATAAATCAATAAATTCAACGTAAACATTTATGGCTATCTCAGGTTAATTAAAAATCACCAAAAATCGAATTTTTGAGCTATTTTAATGAAATATTCAAAATTTATAGAGGCAAGTGTCTATTTTGTCATGGTGAGAACCAAATTAGAAAATGTTTATTCGTTTTTGAGATGAAGATTATTTAAGTTAACTTAGTTTTTTTATGATTTTTTGAAATTAATAATTTTGTTTTAAAAAATCACGAAAAATCGAATTCTTAAGATATATTAATGAATTATACATGGTTTATAGAGGAAAGTATCTATATTGTCAGGATGAAAGCGGATCTTGAAAATATTTATTCGTTTTTGAGATATAAATCAATAAATTCAACGTAAACATTTATGGCTATCTCAGGTTAATTAAAAATCACCAAAAATCGAATTTTTGAGCTATTTTAATGAAATATTCAAAATTTATAGAGGCAAGTGTCTATTTTGTCATGGTGAGAACCAAATTAGAAAATGTTTATTCGTTTTTGAGATGAAGATTATTTAAGTTAACTTAGTTTTTTTATGATTTTTTGAAATTAATAATTTTGTTTTAAAAAATCACGAAAAATCGAATTCTTAAGATATATTAATGAATTATACATGGTTTATAGAGGAAAGTATCTACATTGTCAGGATGAAAGCGGATCTTGCAAATATTTATTCGTTTTTGAGATATAAATCAATAAATTCAACGTAAACATTTATGGCTATCTCAGGTTAATTAAAAATCACCAAAAATCGAATTTTTGAGATATTTTAATGAAATATTCAAAATTTATAGAGGCAAGTATCTATTTTGTCATGGTGAGAACCAAATTAGAAAATGTTTATTCGTTTTTGAGATGAAGATTATTTAAGTTAACTTAGTTTTTTTATGATTTTTTGAAATTAATAATTTTGTTTTAAGAAATCACGAAAAATCGAATTCTTAAGATATATTAATGAATTATACATGGTTTATAGAGGAAAGTATCTACATTGTCAGGATGAAAGCGGATCTTGAAAATAGTTATTCGTTTTTGAGATATAAATCATTAAATTCAACGTGAACATTTATGGCTATCTCAGGTTAATTAACAATCACCAAAAATCGAATTTTTCAGATATTTTAATGAAATATTCAAAATTTATAGAGGCAAGTGTCTATTTTGTCATGGTGAGAACCAAATTAGAAAATGTTTATTCGTTTTTGAGATGAAGATTATTTAAGTTAACTTAGTTTTTTTATGACTTTTTGAAATTAATAATTTTGTTTTAAAAAATCACGAAAAATCGAATTCTTAAGATATATTAATGAATTATACATGGTTTATAGAGGAAAGTATCTACATTGTCAGGATGAAAGCGGATCTTGAAAATATTTATTCGTTTTTGAGATATAAATCAATAAATTCAACGTAAACATTTATGGCTATCTCAGGTTAATTAAAAATCACCAAAAATCGAATTTTTGAGCTATTTTAATGAAATATTCAAAATTTATAGAGGCAAGTGTCTATTTTGTCATGGTGAGAACCAAATTACAAAATGTTTATTCGTTTTTGAGATAAAGATTATTTAAGTTAACCTAGTTTTTTTATGATTTTTTGAAATTAATAATTTTGTTTTAAAACATCACGAAAAATCGAATTCTTAAGATATCTTAATGAATTATACATGGTTTATAGAGGAAAGTATCTACATTGTCAGGATGAAAGCGAATCTTGAAAAATATTTATTCGTTTTTGAGATATAAATCATTAAATTCAACATGAACATTTATGGCTATCTCAGGTTAATTAAAAATCACCAAAAATCGAATTTTTGAGATATTTTAATGAAATATTCAAAATTTATAGAGGCAAGTGTCTATTTTGTCATGGTGAGAACCAAATTAGAAAATGTTTATTCGTTTTTGAGATGAAGATTATTTAAGTTAACTTAGTTTTTTCATGATTTTTTGAAATTAATAATTTTGTTTTAAAAAATCACGAAAAATCGAATTCTTAAGATATATTAATGAATTATACATGGTTTATAGAGGAAAGTATCTACATTGTCAGGATGAAAGCGGATCTTGAAAATAGTTATTCGTTTTTGAGATATAAATCATTAAATTCAACGTGAACATTTATGGCTATCTCAGGTTAATTAAAAATCACCAAAAATCGAATTTTTCAGATATTTTAATGAAATATTCAAAATTTATAGAGGCAAGTGTCTATTTTGTCATGGTGAGAACCAAATTAGAAAATGTTTATTCGTTTTTGAGATGAAGATTATTTAAGTTAACTTAGTTTTTTTATGACTTTTTGAAATTAATAATTTTGTTTTAAAAAATCACGAAAAATCAAATTCTTAAGATATATTAATGAATTATACATGGTTTATAGAGGAAAGTATCTACATTGTCAGGATGAAAGCGGATCTTGAAAATATTTATTCGTTTTTGAGATATAAATCAATAAATTCAACGTAAACATTTATGGCTATCTCAGGTTAATTAAAAATCACCAAAAATCGAATTTTTGAGCTATTTTAATGAAATATTCAAAATTTATAGAGGCAAGTGTCTATTTTGTCATGGTGAGAACCAAATTAGAAAATGTTTATTCGTTTTTGAGATGAAGATTATTTAAGTTAACTTAGTTTTTTTATGATTTTTTGAAATTAATAATTTTGTTTTAAAAAATCACGAAAAATCGAATTCTTAAGATATATTAATGAATTATACATGGTTTATAGAGGAAAGTATCTACATTGTCAGGATGAAAGCGGATCTTGAAAATATTAATTCGTTTTTGAGATATAAATCATTAAATTCAACGTGAACATTTATGGCTATCTCAGGTTAATTAAAAATCACCAAAAATCGATTTTTTGATTGCTACGATTGCTGTATGCAAACATTAATAGTTTCCACCCTAAAGTCCAATTAATTGGAAACTTTATAAATTCCAAACACATCAACTGCGCAATGTTTGTCGAAACAAAATCTAAAAGAGCAATCAATTTCATGAACTGGACAGTGATCGAAAAAGCAGGTAACGTCGTTAATAGAAGCGTGAGAGGTGGAGCAGCAGTTATTTGCGACCCTGTATTACAAATGGGAAAGTGCAACCCCCCACGAATCAACTGTGACCTAAATAACGCTCTTCATTTTACCATCAAGCTGGGCTCGGAAGCACTTCACATATTCCTGGTTTACGTACATCCAAACAGTCAAATCGAAGAATCTATTTTCACCATGGCGTCTCTGTACGATAATTGCCTGATCATTGGAGATTTCAATCCAAACCTTTCAAAAACCAAGCACATTAACCGATTCGTCGCTTCGTCTAATTTTGTCCGCATTAGAACTGCTCCAACGTTCATCATGGTAAACAACCAAAGCACGACTCCGGATATGATTTTCTGCTCGTTAAATATAAGACCGCTTATTACGCACGTTGCAGTCACCTCCGATCTATGCTCCGACCATTTGGGTATTCTGGTCCATCTTCAGTTAACGTCGCCCATCCCTAGATCGACCCCAAACATCTTCAAAAATTACAATCTCTGCAATATGGAAGCGGTGAACTTGGCCGTCTCAACATTCGTCAACGCTAACCCTATTATTACTGCCGACACCATAACTCAATTTAACGAACATATCAAAACATCGATTGACCAAGCCAGTCCAAATAAGGCAGAAAAATACTATAATTTCCCACTACCTAGGTTTATCGTAAGGTTAATTAAGGAAAAGAGACGCCTTTACCGAGACTTTAGAGTATCTGAGATTCCGGACTTAAAAAGAAAATTCAATCAACTAAACAAACACATCCAAACCTTAATTAGACAATTTAAAAACGAAAAGTACATTGAAGCCTGCAATAACATCAATAAGACCAAAGGGAAAACATACTGGCAAGAAATCCGGAAATTAACACGATATCAGAAGTCTTCAGAAACTCCCCAACTTATTAACCCATTGGATGGCACATCACACAGTGACCCCGAAAGTATCGTCAACATCCACTGCGATTACCTTCAGCGGGTGTTCTCATTCTCGGAGGATGCCTCTTTCTGCACCACCAACAGGGCTAGAGTAGACGACTGGTACAAATCCGCCTTTATCACCCAGGCTGACACTCCCGAAGATGCCCTAATTGAAGAGGACGAATACTTCTCAATCTTAGGCAAGGGTTCAAGCACCGCTCCTGGGCATGACCATCTTACCAAAAATATCCTCAGAAAATTACATCCTCTCATCCATGCCTACATCATAAAAATCTTAAATTTCTGCCTAGTTAAACAACATTTTCCTGATGTTTGGAAGTCCTCTATTATTATTTGTGTGGCCAAAAAAGAATCTACTCTATCAGACCCATCCAACTATCGACCTATTTCGCTCCTTCCCGTTATTGGCAAGATCCTGGAAAGCCACATAAAGAACAAACTATTAGAAGCAGCTTCCAATAAAATACCTAATTACCAATTTGGCTTTCAACCTGGTAGATCTACGTCACACGCTCTGGCAGTATTAATATCGAACTTCCAAGCGACACGCATTCAGAAACATCACTCTGCGGCTATATTTCTGGATATCCGCAAAGCATTCGATTCGGTATGGCATCGAGGACTATTATTCAAGCTCAAAAAATTGGATGTGCCGCCCTACCTCCTTAACCTTCTTAAGGATTTCCTGTCCAACCGCTCCTCTATCGTCAGGCTGAAAACCTGCTTTTCTCGTAAATTCTCCCCTGAACAAGGTCTCCCCCAAGGATCACCTCTCTCGCCAACGCTGTATAGCTTATTCTGCGGCGATATTTATCACCCCAATCCGAATATATTCGACTTGGATGCTTATGCTCTACTGTACGCAGACGACACCGCCTTGGTAACACACGGCACAACAATCATATCCGCAGTAGAAAGGCTGCAGGCGTTGGTCCAATCTATTGAGCGTTGGCTGATGAAATGGAGAATTCAAGTCAACCCCAGTAAAACACAATTTTTTGTCCCGCATCTTCCCATACATGCTGCTGTCCCTACGGTAACCATTCAATCCACGGCCTTATCACCGATCACAACTTGCAAATACCTAGGAATATGGATGGACAGAAGACTGAAATTTTCCGATCACGCCATCAAGGTAAAAATGAAAGCGACGAACCGAGCGAAGCACTTCCGATCCTTAACATTCCAGGGCCGTGGCATATCAACAAAATGCGCCTCACATATCTACAAATCCATCTGTAGACCAATGATCGAATATGCCCCCCTGATCTTAGCTGACGTGCCTAAAGGAACAAAACACCATCTAGAAGTTGCTGAAAGATCCGCTCTGAGGTCCATCACACACATTCGCCATCCGCAAAACCCGCTCTTCAACCCGAGCAACCAGCTCCTGTACAGCCACACCGGCATAGAGCCAATCCTTCTTCGGATAGATTCTCTAGCGCATGCTACCGCCACCAACTTCCCCTATAAGCAAATGAAAAACCTGTTTATCTCTATTCAACTCCCCCCTGACTCTCTACCTATCTTACGCAGACTACAGCAGAAGTAGAAACAAAGAAGCACGAACTTTTGAACATCTGAAAGAATATCCCGGGCAGAAAGACTAAGGTCGATAGCCCTTTTAGGCCAATTATTCATTATGTATTATATGTATTTATTTTATTTATTTATCTTTTTTTTTTTCTGTTGTATTGTTCTGTTTGGCTTGAATAAATTTTGTTTTCTCTCTCTCTCGTGAGAACCAAATTAGAAAATGTTTATTCGTTTTTGAGATGAAGATTATTTAAGTTAACTTAGTTTTTTTATGATTTTTTGAAATTAATAATTTTGTTTTAAAAAATCACGAAAAATCGAATTCTTAAGATATATTAATGAATTATACATGGTTTATAGAGGAAAGTATCTACATTGTCAGGATGAAAGCGGATCTTGAAAATATTTATTCGTTTTTGAGATATAAATCCATAAATTCAACGTAAACATTTATGGCTATCTCAGGTTAATTAAAAATCACCAAAAATCGAATTTTTGAGATATTTTAATGAAATATTCAAAATTTATAGAGGCAAGTGTCTATTTTGTCATGGTGAGAACCAAATTAGAAAATGTTTATTCGTTTTTGAGATGAAGATTATTTAAGTTAACTTAGTTTTTTCATGATTTTTTGAAATTAATAATTTTGTTTTAAAAAATCACGAAAAATCGAATTCTTAAGATATATTAATGAATTATACATGGTTTATAGAGGAAAGTATCTACATTGTCAGGATGAAAGCGGATCTTGAAAATAGTTATTCGTTTTTGAGATATAAATCATTAAATTCAACGTGAACATTTATGGCTATCTCAGGTTAATTAAAAATCACCAAAAATCGAATTTTTCAGATATTTTAATGAAATATTCAAAATTTCTAGAGGCAAGTGTCTATTTTGTCATGGTGAGAACCAAATTAGAAAATGTTTATTCGTTTTTGAGATGAAGATTATTTAAGTTAACTTAGTTTTTTCATGATTTTTTGAAATTAATAATTTTGTTTTAAAAAATCACGAAAAATCGAATTCTTAAGATATATTAATGAATTATACATGGTTTATAGAGGAAAGTATCTACATTGTCAGGATGAAAGCGGATCTTGAAAATAGTTATTCGTTTTTGAGATATAAATCATTAAATTCAACGTGAACATTTATGGCTATCTCAGGTTAATTAAAAATCACCAAAAATCGAATTTTTCAGATATTTTAATGAAATATTCAAAATTTCTAGAGGCAAGTGTCTATTTTGTCATGGTGAGAACCAAATTAGAAAATGTTTATTCGTTTTTGAGATGAAGATTATTTAAGTTAACTTAGTTTTTTTATGACTTTTTGAAATTAATAATTTTGTTTTAAAACATCACGAAAAATCGAATTCTTAAGATATCTTAATGAATTATTCATGGTTTATAGAGGAAAGTATCTACTTTCTCATGATGAAACCGGATTTTGAAAATGTTTATTCGTTTTTGAGATATAAATCATTAAACTAATCGTGAACATTTATGGGTATCTTGAGTTTATTAAAAATCACCAAAAATCGAATTCTTGAGATATTTTAATGAAACATTCAAAATTTTTAGAGGTAAGTGTCTATTTTGTCATGGTGCGAACCAAATTAGACAATTTTTGTTCGTTTTTGAGATAAAGGTTATTTAAGTTGACCTAGTTTACCTAAATAAATATAATTTACCTACAACTGTTCTCTGTGTAATTGAGCCTTTAAAATGTTTTCTTATTTGTTAATTATGTTCTTTTACTAATCATTTTCGTTATTATTTGATTTTCTTTTAATAATTTTCATTATTATTAATTTCTTGTTCAGCAATTTTTTATTTTTGTTTAGAAATTATTTGGTTATGTTATTTATTGTGATTTATTACTGGGCTTGTCCAGTTTTCATCTCATATATAATAAATAAATAATTTTACGAATTGTTATTCAAAATTTGTACCGTCACCTATCGACGGCAATAAACAAGTAATCGATTTTTTGACAAAAATGTCAAAAACCATTCAACCCATCAGAGAGGGTCACCTCTAAAGGATTGGCCAACAACATGAGACAAGTTAAACATCTGAAAAGCTGCTATAAGAGCTGTTCTGGCATTAAAGTCAACTAAAACATTAACATTAAAGCCGCCCACAACAACAATATGGTCAACAGTAGGGTAAACATGGGATGTATCAAAAAACTTATTTAAATCCACAGAGGGTGGTTTATAAAAGAAACCAAGCGCAACTTTAACATCACGAAGAGTTAATATGTTGCTTTCAATTTTCTTCTCTCTTTTATTTTCTTATCATACAGATATTTTCAGACGATTGTGAAAATTAAAGTTGTTTATCTAAACAATCGTCCGTATTGACTTGAATTTTTTTCATTATTATTATCTTATGTATACATCATAATGAAGTTGAAATCATTTTTAATGTTCCCCTAAAAAGTGGAAATAATCAAATTTTAATTAATAAAAGAGTCAGCTGTATAAAATAATTTTATTATTTTAATTAGAAAAAAACCTACTTAAATTAGTAATATAAATGCATTTCGTTATAAATGAACAACATTTATAATTAAAACTTATCTAATCCAATTTAAGCTTCAAATATAATCAATTTTATAACTTCATTTTCATGTTATCACATTTAAATCGCTCCGATTTTAACAATCTATACATGCACATAAACACTTAAGCGTAATCATACGAAACATTTAACACTTAAGACAAAATTTATCGACTTTAAGTCCACAAAGCAGTTGGCATAATTCCCTCCACCGAACTAACAGCCGGTGTAAGATTTTCTTGGCATAAAAACTTTAAAGGAAACAGCACCAAATGACCCTCGATGCTTTGCAACATCGTTTCCGACCTTGATATTTCGCTTAAATAAAACGGTTTTTGACTAATGTACTCTTTCAGCGCGCTAAATGTTTCGACGTTATCGCTTGGTATGCAATGAAAGACTTTATCGTAAAACTCCGTGTTGAGAGAAGCGGTTTTATACCAAATTTCGTTGTAAAAATAATCGGAAATCGGATCTTCTACATCAACGTCGATTCGTTCGTGTTCCCTACCGATCAAACCTAAATGTTCTTTAAAAAGGTGCTTTCGTAAACTTCCTGCGTATTTTCCCGATGGAAAACTGTGCCCGTTCATTATCCCATCGTTGAATTCTTCATCCTAAAATAATTTGTTTTTTTATTAATACACCTTATTTTATGGAATAATTAATTTTAATTAATACCTCAAGAATTACGGCTATTTCCGAATCTCTTTTTCCAATTAACGACCTATCATTGATGTTGGCAGACCCGCAAATAACGACTTTATCATCGACTATCATCAATTTTGAATGGACGTAAATTAATTCTGTTATTGGTTCGTTATTTAATTTTGAGTGATTTCTAAGACCATAAAATGTTATGTATTTTGAAGGATCTTCGATTCCTGCTTCGGTAAGACGATTTAATAAGGAGTCTTTACCCCTATTAAAAACAATAAATCAATTTTATTATTAGATCATGTACATAATTTTGATATCAATATTGGAATGTTATCTATCGGACAATGTTTTAACTAAAAAATTGTGTTGGTGAAGTTTTAACATTAGAATGACTTTGGTAGTATTAATTTAATGAAGTTGATGAAAATAACTTAATTAATAATTAGTTATTAACCAATTTTGAACTAATATTAGAATTACAAAAGAAAATTATTTAATAAATAACCTAGAAATTGGCTATCTGACCATGAAATAGAATTTTTGGGTTAATGTTGTTGTTTCGAACTAGGTCAGGAATTAGAGTTCGGACGATTATCCATATCATACTCCAGTCACAGGTTTTCTACCCTTCTTTTTCTATTTGTGAAAACAGTAGACTCTCACAGTATTCTTCCTATCTTCATCAGTATAATCAATTTGATTACAAACAAATTCGAATGCATCGTCTTGATATATCAGTTGTCTTAACAAATATACAAAAAATAAAAGTGCTATTAAAAATCACAACTTTCTAAACATTTTTATCACAGTTCTTTATCAAATTGTTAACACTTTTGGATTCCAGCTTGGTTTATAAATTTGTGCAACAGCAGGTAAATTTCAAAAGTGTCTTGAGCCAACAATTTCTCAGGTTGGTTGGAAGATGGCATTTTGCGTCAATGAGGCCTTTAATTAATTTACTTCTAGCGATATCGTATTGGTTACATTCAAAGAAGATGTGATCAAAGTCGCCCACCACCCCGCACAAGCAATGTGGGTCTTCTTTCAGTTTGATTTTGTTGAGGTACTTTGGTGTGAGAGCATGGCCCAGTCTTAATCTAGTTATGAGTGTATAAAAATATCTGTTCACATACGGCATTCTCTTAAACCATGGGACTTTTTGGATGTTCGGTTGGATCATAGCATAATTCGCACCCTTTAGATTAGAGGTAACCCCCCATTCCCTTTGCCATTCCGCTTGAATATTTTTTTGCAGCATTCGGAATATATCTTCCCCAGGTATTTCGATGTCGATAATTTCCTCCCCATGACCCATGATCATCGCTAGGAAGAAAGGGCTAGTTGATCAGCCCTTTCGTTTCCATTGATTCCCGTATGACCCAGTATCCATGCCAGTTGGATTTCAATGCCTCTTGTATGGGCTTTCTTTAGCAGTTCCAGTATTTCGATAATAAATGGGTGCGACCTGGTCTTAAAATCGAATTCTTTTACAGCTTCGATTGTACTTTGGGAATCAGTCAAGATCACTGCCCTCGTCACCTGTTTGGCAAAACAGACTCTTATGGCTATTGATACGGCGAACGCTTCCGCCCCAAAGATAGATAAATGGTCTGGTAAATGAATATGATCCTTCAGCCCCAAAGTGGGCGAAAAAATTCCACATGCAACACTTATCGGTTCCTTACGAATCGATCCATCCGTGTAAATATGATGTGCCGCGGTCCACTCGTCTCTCATGTAATTTTCCACTTCTAATCTTGCTAAATTACTTTGTTCATTTCCTGTTCTGTTGCATGACTTAACGCCTGGGATTCTTTTAATTTCTGGGCGACATTGTCTTGTTTCGTACGGTAAAGAGTGCACTCCTAGAATTCTATCTTTATATATATATATGGGAGGTATGCTTTAATCTTTTTAAATATGTCAATAATAAGAGGGATTTTTGATCCCTAGAAGTGCTCATATACATTATAGAGGTTATTTATTTTGTCACTCCAAACCGTTCCAAACACCGACATGTTTCCAAGCGCAAATTTGGTTCCTAAGGATTTCGCTTTAGCTTTCAGCGACATCTCTCTAACCTCGATGGTAAGAGCGTTTGTGGGCGAGGATCTTAAGGCTCCAAGAATAATGCGATAGGCCTGATATGCAATTTTTGCAGAGAAGACATTGTGGCCACTGGTAGGGGCACCATAATCCATAATCCGTATTCTAATCTTGATCGAATGACGGCCTTGTAGACTCTACTCAAGAGGAGTGGGTCCCCACCCCATTTTGTTGAAGCGATGGATCTCATGAGGTTAATGCCACCTAAACATTCCTTTGATGTTTCGTTGATGTGGAGCCTCCAGCTAAGTCTCGCGTCGATGTGAAAACCAAGATATTTGAAATTTTCAACGTATTGTAATTCTTGTTGGTGATAGTGTAATATGGGTCGATTTATGTGTCTTTTCCTAGTAAAAAGCATAGTTTTTGTTTTTGTGGATGATATGTCAAGTTGTCGGTATTCTAAAAATTCTCGCAGTACTTCCAATGCACTGTTCGTCTTCAATGCTGCATCATCCACTTCATCAAATACCGTATAGATTACCAGGTCGTCCGCATATGTTATAGCTTGGGCGTTAAATTTATCTAATTGTTTGTTTAGTCCTGACATATAAATATTGAAAAGAATAGGACTGAGACACTGTGGAAGTCCCCTGTAATTTGTCCTTTGACCAAGATTATTATGATCTAGTTTAAGTTTTATGGTTTTCTGGGACATCAACCTGTGAGCCATCAACGCGAATTTTACTGGGGCACCAGTTTCCTTAATAATTTTAGCCAATGTTGGAATATGAACGCCATCGTTAGCCCCCTTAATGTCAATAAAAACTGCTAATAGAGATTTTTTAAATTGTAGGGTTGTTTGAATTTTTGAGACGAGGAACAAGACTGCATGATGAACTCCTCTGCCTTTTCTGAATCCAAGCTGACATTTGTCAAATATTTGTTTGTTTTCGAACCACTAGTCAAATCTATCCGCTAGGATGCGTTCGAAAGACCTTCTAACGCATGATAGGAAGGGGATAGGGCGATAACTGGAGGCTACATTTGGATTTTTCCCAGGTTTTGGAATAGGCACGACGGAGACCTCATTCCATTCAGGCGGCAATTCATTGTCGTTCCATAGTCTATTATAGATCTTCTGGAGTTCTGCCTTATACTCGGATGGTAGGTTTTTAAGCGTGGAAAACGTTATTTGGTCGATTCCTGGGGCAGAGTCTTTTCTATTATGGATTGCTCTCTCTATTTTCGTCATTGTGATTGGAGCTTCGCATCCATTATTTACCTGTTCGTTTAGTGTTGGTTTTCCAAGGATGGGACATACGTCGGACTTAATATGTTCATAAATTCCTCATTCCAACCGTTATCTGTTGGCGGCCCAGAGTCAGAGTTAAAAACTGCTCTCTTATAGATCTTTATGCTTCTCCAGATGTGTCCAATCGCAGTTTCTCGGTTCAACATACTGCAAAAGTTTCTAAAATGCATTCTCTTCTTTAGGAACAGTTTTTAATTTTTAATACTTTTTGGATATCGCTATGTGTCTCTTTGCAATTTGAAATTTGATTGCAGTTTTGTCTCTCATAAAAATCCTGATAACAAATTGTCTTATTTTTCGGCTGTTTCGCACTCCTTGTCCCACCAAGGGCATGGGTTTATTCGCTTTCTTTTGTCTTTTAGGCCAACGCTCTTGACAGCATCATGTATGTTATTAGTGAAACTTGCGTATGATGTTTCACCATTTAACCTGTTGCTTTCCAACATTTCTTTAAAGGATGTCCAGTCCCTAATCGTTGGTTAGTTGACTTTTCTTCTTGTGATTGGTATTGTGAATTTGTGGAAAATGGTGCCTCACTGCCCAGAGTGTCCCAACCCGTATAACAGTTTATTCTATCGGTGAGATCACGTGACGCCAAGATCAAATCAATTACGCTTTGACTGCGCTCGTTGTAAGAGAAAAGAGTGGGTCGACCGTCATACACCACATCCAATTCCCTTTCCGTTAAAAGATATTCGAGTGATCTTCCTTCCTTTTCTTCTGTGGTGAGCATTGAAATCTCCGGCGATAATGTATTGGTGATCTATTCCAAACATCACCTGCCTCCAATGATCCGTCGTGAAATGAACATCCGGTGGTATGTATCCTGCTACTACGGTGATGTTTCGTACTTTTGTTTTGATAAAGTGTGTGTTAATTACTGGATCAACTACAACTAACACTTCATAGTTGAGTGGTTTTCTGATTAGGACCGGCAGTCCTCCGTATCCATCTTCCCTCATTTTGCGAACATGATAGTAGTTAGAAGTTGTGAATAAGATATTTTCATTTAACCATGTTTCACATATGATTACAATGTCTTGCATATTATTTCTCAAAAACCCGTACAGACTGACTTTGTTTTTTAAAAAACTTCGAACGTTCCATGTTATTATTCTTAAGTTGTGATTATTGAACATTGCTCAGTGTATCAAATGGGTTAAGATGTGTATAAGAATGTTTTGATGGAACATGTACTCGTTCTTCTGCTTTCTATTGATTCATTCGACCTTATTCTCTCCACATCCATATTGCTGCTTTGGTCACATAATTGTGATGTATCAAGATTCTGTTCTGACATCGTAATCCCTGTCTCTGTCTTTGGCTCTAGGTTCCAATATGATTTCCTGTAATACTCCGGGAGGGTCCCTCTTGTCACAATTTATTTCGAACAGTAGGTCAGCCGACATGTCAACCTTTCGACGTTTTTCTGTAGCTTTTGGAGGCTTATGGTGAGCAACTGTTTTATTGTATGAGTGAAACTCTGCTTCAGGTTGGTTTCCTACTGCTGGTGGGATGTGAGCTTTGGGAGTCTGGGCTGTTCTTTGCGTCAGAGTTGGGTAAGATTTATTATCCATGTTATATGTGAACGTGATTTTGGTTGGGTATTATTTGGCATCATTTTCTGTGATGCTTCGTGTGAGGAGCTATTATACCTCATCATTGTCTCCTTGATTTTCTTTTGTTTGATAAATTCTGAGCATGTCCTTTTCGATGCAGGCGTACCTCTTTCATTATTAAAGTGGTTTCCTCTGCAAAACAAACAGCAGGGTTCGGCAGTTCGTTTACATGTTTCCAGGCTGTGCTCTTGAGAGCAAACTGGGTATCCAGGTTTCGACCAACACTGGGCCT
This sequence comes from Onthophagus sagittarius, assembly GCA_036711965.1. NCBI lineage: Eukaryota > Metazoa > Arthropoda > Insecta > Coleoptera > Scarabaeidae > Onthophagus > Onthophagus sagittarius. The sequence goes on from JASERS010000005.1 coordinate 25,347,302, forward strand.
TTCCATGACCATACCTCAGAGAGTTGTAACACTGTGTAACGGGGGGAATATATGGTTCGGGGATTTGAATGCCCCAGAAGAGGCTTATATGTCTGGGAACTGTAACTCCCCTAAAAGTTACGATAAGGGACCATGTATTAATGTATCTCGGTCTTTCCTCATCCACCACCCTTCTTGTAATTCTTTTGACATGTAGTACACGTTCGTTATCCTCGATTCTTAGGTGGGTGAGGAGTTCCTCCTCAGTGAACATCGGGTCAATGTTCCTGATTATGGCCTTGCATGATATCCTATGATTAGGAATGAAAATTTTCCAGTCGTACTTAGCAGCTACTTCCGAATCAATAAAATCATTTGCGTTCCTTCTGTTGTCGAACTCAACTTCAATACGATTTCTTCCCCTCTTTTCTATTTTGTTATTGTACAGTAATTTTCCAATTCTTAGATCCCTCATCTGACCTATGTTTTTATCAATTGATTCGATGTAAGCTGTGAAAGGCGGACTATCCTTCAGGTTATATTTTATTTTTGGTTTTAATGTAAAAGGTGTCCCTTTTTGGGTAAATACCCTTCCCCATAGGTCCATTATATTTTGTGGAACAATGATATTATTTTTCGAAATTGTTAAACTGGCCAGGAAATAAATTTTTATGTTAAAATAATGTTTGATGTCAATGTTGGGTTGCCATCTATCGCATAACTTTTTAAGTACAAAGTGAATTTGGTAACGGTTTAAATTTACATTGATTTTGTTAACATTAATTTAGCAAAATTAACGAAATAATTAATAATTAATTAGGAAACATTAATTATATCGTGAAAAATCTTTTGTAGCCCAATTAAAGCGTGAAGAAACCTCAGGACTTGGGAATCAGTAGGTGGGTATTTTAGTAGAAGAGTGCTAAACCGGGAGTCTCGGGAGAATCACGAGTCTGGTGCTAAGGAGTTTAACATGGAGCTCGAGGAGATTTGAGTAAAATTCCTATCCAGGCCAATGGAGTTTTGGAGGGAAGCAAAAGAAAATTGTAGCCAATTTCATCTTGGGTTGAAGTTCGAAATCTGCGGTGATGTTGAGAATAGAGACGTGGAATTTACGTGAGTCACGCTGGAGATCATCCATCAATTTCTGACACACTCATGTGAGTGTACATCGTGAGTAAAGCCGGATTTAAGGTAGGAACCTATTTATTTGATTTAATGCAATACAGCGTTACATCGCATGTCGCTTAAAATGAACGACTATATATATTTGCGTGATGGTATGGTAGGTCACGCTGTTCACCTTAATTTTTTGTATTTGGAGGTAAACGAATTTTATATGACAGTACTCTTAGAGCATTTGAAAATAAAAGATCATCGATAGTTCAGACGATTTTGAGGAAGAAATGGAAGAATCTGTTTATAGTTGCTAAAAATGAGGAACGTTTCAATGATCGCCATATTCTGCACTTGGTTTGAATAGGAATTGATATTCACAACTTGGCTAGCTATCATGTGGTAATGCGACTAAATTACTAGCACATAGCGTTTCTGAGCAGGAGTTAATGTTTTTCTAAATCCACTCGTTACGTTTTTTGTTCACACCGATGCCACTCACTTTGATGCAACGTAACGAATGTCTGGACGATGAAGATACATAGCGACACAAGACACAACATGGCGGCTAAATATGTTCGAGATATACAAGTTTATCTGAGAGTGGCTATTCTATCGCTATTGCGTAGCGATGTTTGGCGATACGCTGCTTAAAGGCAGGAACATGCTTATCTGATTCAACGCAATGTAGCACTACGCTACATGTCGCTTAAAATCATCGATTGTGCACACTTGAGTAATGAAACCTCACGCCATGCTGTTTAACTTAATATTTTGTTTTTGGTGCTAAACGAATTTTATATGACAGTACTCTTAAACTCTAAAAAGAAACGGAAAAAGCTCAGATTGTTTAATTTATATTTATTGAAATTGAGGAACGTTGGAATGATCGCCACATTTCCACTTCATTTGAATAGGAATTGTTGTCCATTACTTAACTGACTTTCATGTAGTAATGTGACAGAATTTGTTGCAAAAGGAGAGAACAATGACACAGATCCTTCACAGGAATGGACAGATAACACAGAATATTTTGTCGACCTTCTTCCATATGGTGCTTAAGACACAATCTCGCAATACTACATACGAATTTTAGTCTGGTCTACTCGGAGAACTGCTTTAACATGTTCACATCATTTCAATCATGTTGTTTTATTCTCTTGCGAATTCTTCGCAAATCGGCATTTCCCTTAATTAGTATGGTGCATACATCCTGGTTCCTCGGTAGAAATCAATATTTTTCAAAATTCAAGCGGAATGTAATTTTGTGTGCATACCATTTATATTATATGCTACTCATTATGACCCGACGTAACGGAAATCTGGCCACTGAAGATACACGTCGCATTGGACAACAGTATGGTACGTTTATATGAAGAATTGTCTTTTTGATGACCACGGCGCTGAGCTGCGTGGCGACACGCTGCTGAAATGTGTTCCTGCCTTTAGTCTTTATATTTATCTGACGTGCCGTATTGTTACATGTCAAAACAGTATTGATTGAATGCATTTACCTACTATGTTGAGGTTTATATTTATGTGTTGTGGTGCCTTCTATTATGAGTCATTAGCAGCGATTGCGATATCAGTCAAAGCAGTGAAGTAGAAATTGACGCATTACGGCAGCTCAAACAAGTGTACACATGTTTTATGACTCGTCAGATTTGCGTTCCTTCTCTCCGCATTTGAATCAACCACGTTGAACATGTATGTAGTTTCATGTTAGGCTGGTTAAACCACAGGTGGTATAACCAAAGCACTTAGGCCCCAGCGGACCTTTCATACATCTTCACAGTTTTATTTCGGCCATGTGTATATGTCTATTGTTAGAGTAGTGAAGATGTTCGAAATAGAATTGGATTGGGCTGATACCGTTTTTTCGCCTGCCTTCCCTCCGCCAGCCCGGCTGGTAACTCCAACACCACAGAAACTTGAGTGTATCCCTCAAGCTGGGCAGGTCCAACACCATAGAAACTTGAGTGCACCCTTCAAGCCGGGCTGGTACTCTACACCACAGAACTTGATAACTCTAACGCCTAGAAGCTTGAGTACGTCGTTGACGACAGTACCACTGGAAAAGTATGAATAAAAATGTATATTACGACAACCAGACGTGTTCGACTAGTTGCCGGAACGACGGCTTCACGGTCACTCCGAACGACGGAGAGGCGTTCGCCGTGTTCAATTCACTTGGAATCGAGTTCAGGATGCCGGCGTAGTAGCTCAAGAGCTAGACGATAGAGGCATTCGACTCCACCACGTTGAACTATTCCTTCGAGAATCTTTTAGCATCGCTCTCAAGTAGTGATGGGCCATCTCTGTTTTTGCCAAAGAGAGATAACCGAGTTAATAGCAAAAACTTTAAATTCTGTACATTGGTATAGCATGTACGGGTTTGAATTGATGGATATCTTAGGGTACGTTTAGGTTGGCGCTGCGATAAACGAAAAAAAAAACAGAGACAAGAACAGGTGGTATGTGAGGGGTGCATAGGAAGTCTGGGAGCGTCCTTAGGTCCTGTTTGCTGAAGTATAAAATCTCATGGGTTTTGTCTTACGAAGGAGTTAACATACTTTTCGTTTGTCTATGATCTGAAACTTCTTTCCAGCATAAAACTACCATGGAGGCCCCCAACTGTTAATTATTTGTTTTATGTGGCATTTTTATAGTCCAAAACCGAGTTTTTTCAGTACTTTTAATGTTAATGTGACATCATTGCCCTTAGCGAGTACTCTTATGTTGCTGCTCACCCGTGAAGGACTGGATTGCCTTCAAAATGTCCAGTACAGAGACCAGTCTTCTCAATAATTTTGGAAAAAGTTATGTATCCGCAGTTTGATAGTACTTCTTTTAATGCTATTCGGAGATTGCTAGCGCTTGTAGAGCGACATTACAGGCTCTAACTCGCCTAACTAGCATATCCTTCATGTGTTCTAAGGGGTTTATGGTATAGCTACTTGTCCGGTCCATTTTGTCGATATCTAAATATCTAGCTTTGGGATAATATGTAGGCCTGTATTGGTGCGTGCATTGCAGTCCATGAATCAATAGTTATCATCAATTAATGAGTCAAAGATAACATCTGCGGCTCGTAAGTAATGTAATAATTCGAAAATTATTCAACGGTTTTGGGAATAAACCATTCGAATTAGAAATCCCTAGCGTGCAACCTTTCGTTTATTTTCGAAGCTAAAGATCGCGTCACGTTTACGACGTCCGGTACAGAGACCAGTTTTCGCAATAATTTTGGAAAAAGTTATGTAGCCGCAGTTTCATGGGTTTTACACCCCTCCAAGACCCGAGGTTACTTAAGACCTTGCAGACGTAAGGAATTAAGAATTGAGATTCAATTACATCTTCGTACCATGTCTTCTTAGTAATATTTCGAATCAAAACTCTATTAGCGCTCCGTTAGATAGTAACTTAGATTCGCTTCAAAGCCAATTCTAAGTTCCGTCGAAATTGAGAATTTTGTCTAAGTTCCACATGCAACATTCTTCCTATTCGGGCATCCGTGTCGTGTTGGAAATTGTATTCCACTTGAGTATTTGATGTGTGTATAATGGAGAAGTCTTCCCGGATTATCCCAAGAAGATTCCAATAGGATCCAGGTCGCGATTAACGAGGCCACTAGATGGGAACACACGTCCTGAGTAAATCTGTTTGCCAGTTCTTCTTATCACTAATCTGTCAACGAGAGTTCGCTGTAGGGGTTAGATTCAAACAGGTCTAAGGCTCAAACGGCTAGTCGAAGTTGCATTCTGTTAAAATAAGATCCGTCTTAATTTCGATGAAGTAATTTAGACATTGAACTAAAATTAGAAATAACACTAGCACTAACACTAGAACTATCACTAGAACTATCACTAGGACTAACACTAGATCTAAAACTAGAAACTTTCGGGTTTCGCCGTGCGTTTTTTGAAAAAATGTTTAACGTTTCGGATGCCATGTTGCAACCTTCTTCAGAAACTGGTTCTAACTGGAGTTTTTTAAACATTTAAAAACAATTAGCACCGGTCGTGAAAGCCTTCGTACTTATAATTTAGACATGACTCCTTGAGTATTAAGAAAGCTCCAGTTAGAAACTGCTTCTAACTGGAGTTTCTGAAGAAGGTTGCAACATGGCATCCGAAACGTCAAACATTTTTTCAAAAAACGCACGGCGAAACCCGAAAGTTTCTAGTTCTAGATCTAGTGTTAGTCCTAGTGATAGTTCTAGTGTTAGTGCTAGTGTTAGTTCTAATTTTAGTTCAATTAACACCGGTCGTGAAAGCCTTCGTATTTTCTCAGTAATAAGAATGGCTCTTTTGTATATATAAATTGATTGGTATGATTTTAGCTAGCTTCCGAAGTAGACTTTTTTCCCTGCAATTGAACGGGCTCTAGTTTTCTGTCTATGTATAGTTTTGTCGCCGTGACTGCTGAACAAGTTGTAATGGAGTTAAACTTCTAGACAGTTTCTGATATTCTTCGATCTAGTGTATAAGAACATAGCGTCAAAAACAGTAGATATACAAGTTTGGTTGGTTGGGTTAAAGGTTTCCGTTAATAAGTAGTCGTTTAGTTTATTTATTGTCCATTTTGTGTATTATTAGCATTGTTTTCTGAACTAAATACTGATCTTTTTATATCACGATTCAAAGAAAGTAGCTTTAGCCGTTGTTCTATTCTGATAATAATAAGTAATTAGAGTTTTGGTATTTATGTATGTTGTAAACTCAACTCGAGTTAGTATCAGTTTAATTCCAATTGACTTGAAATAATCTCATCTCGAGTTAACCCGGTTTGATAAATTGAGTTGACCCATCCCTACTCTTGAGCTCTTTAACCGTTCAGTAAAGTTCAGTCATAGATTCTCTCTTTCTATTTCCTGAATGAACTCAATATCTTCTCTTTCTTTCCTTCCACTACCATAAAATGAATAGCTTCTTCATAAGTCTAAATCAGACTCAGATGATTTATAGGAGTAGTATAGTTATACAGGTTGTGGCTCAAAATCCCACAAGATTTAACATGGGGATCCGAAAGCGTCTTTTTATCCCCACCACTACAATCAGAACGCAGCATCTTTTAAGATGCTCTTTTGGCGGGAAATTTGAACTAGACGGACGAACCTTATGACGATGACGTCATTAAAGATACATCAACACTTCCCCCTTCAACTCCAACTGGTTCTGACCCAAAATACCATAAGGTTGAACATAGGTGTCCGAAAGCGATACCTATGTATCCCCACCACTAACCCCATTCGAGGTTCCGGTCTCATATCATTGCAGACCCACATATACTCTGAATGCTATGACTCCATTGATTCAAAATATCGTCAGAATGAGTCAGAATATGACATATTGATGTTAACACTAACCATTATGTGAGAATGTATCACAATACAATACGTTAGACCACTGTAAATGCGACTTTTTTGCTTCATCAAGTTAAGATTAATTTTTAATTAATTTTGATATTGCCCATCTTGCAGATATATCATATAAACAATTTCCGTTCGTATTGTGGCCTATTTTTATTTCGTATGTCCCGATTGGAACCTAATGAAACTTGAACAACATATCACTCTATCCATAGATCATGTGTGAGTTAATTCACTGCGCTGCTCGACGCAATTGAATTAACTCAGTATGTTACATTCTTACGTAATGTTTGTTACCATACTGGAAGTGTACACGATTTGGTGTTGTTGATTATTCCACAATACTTTCCGAGTTAGAATTTAAAGTTATTATTCTAGAGATGTGCAACACTCATCTCACACGCATTACGCAAGGGGCATAAGATTTAGGGCTGCTAATTTCACCTACTACTTTCAACACTAAAAAGTATTTAACAGATATGCAAAGAGATATCAAATGAGCAAATATAATGGCGATATTGTACAAAATGTACTTATTTATGTATTTATTCACCTCACAGTTATGTAATACAATAATGTATATATAATCTACAAAGTTACTACGATAACGATGTACACAAAATACAATCAATAATGCTACCTAGGTACAAAAACAATTATGGCGTCTCGAATAATCCGTTTAAAGTTGGCTGGCGTGAGGGCAAATATGTCCAACTTAAGACGATCTACTGCTCTTTCCATCCGTACAATTGGGGAATATTTGCAAGAGTTTGTTGGAACAGTCGGTGCGTAAAATAGGAAATCATATCGTAACCGATGAGGAGAAACGTGTAAATCAATTCTTGATACAAGATATGAAGAGTCGCAACAACCGTTGACCAACCTGAAGAGAAAACGCATATCACGACAACATCAACGCTGATGAAGTGTGGGCATACGATAAGTTTGGCAGGAAGATAAATAATCTGTATAAGGATTATGGAATCGATAAGAGAGGTATTTCAGAAATGTTATCTGAACTTTCTCTACTCTGTTCACATAAACGTCATAATGAGGATTCCAAACCGCTGCTTCCGAAACATAAAATACTGTTTACAAAGGCATTATATGTACATAGAAATTATAGGCAATGCGTTCGTAAAAGATTCATACGAATGCATTACGAATCCTAGGATCTTGTTAGCTCTAGCCACCACTTCATCAACGTGCCGATTAAAAAGTAGTTTACTGTCCAAAACGATTCCCAAGTCTTTAACAAACTCTACGCGTTGCAGTACACCAGACCTATGTACATAGTTGAATTTAATAAAATGTTTTTTTTTTTAAAGGTTATAACATGACACTTCAATATATTTAAACAGAAATTATTATTTTCCCTGTAATCATAAAATTTATTCAAATCAGCTTGAACGGTCATGCAATCAGAGATATTACTTGTTGGTGAAAATTTTTAAGGTCGTCAGCATACATGAGAAATCTGGCGTTAGGAATAGAATTTGTTGTATCTATGTAGATTGTAAACAAAAGCGGTTCCAAACGACTGCCCTGAGGTACCCCGGACATCATAACAATTTGGTTAGAAGAGTGGTCACTAATCATGACTACCTGAGTCCGGTTGGAGGTATAAGAGGTAAACCACTTCAACAAAACACCCGCGACACCAATGCGTTCAAGCTTTAACAGTAATAAGTTGTGATCAACCTTATCAAAAGCTTTGCTAAAGTCTGTGTAAATAGCATCCACCTGGACGTTCTTATCGAGAGTTGAAGAAAGAAAATCAGTAAACTCTAATAGATTCGTCTCAGCAGAACATGACTTAGTTTGAAAAAATAATCTATTATAAATTAGTTTTTCTAAAAGCTTTCCCATTATTGGTAGAATGGATATAGGACGATAGTTGTTTACAAGGCTACGATCGCCGGACTGAAAAATGGGAGTGATCTTCGACTGTTTCCAGAAAGAAGGAAAGACAGCATAACGTATTGACATATTAAATATCAACCACAGGGACCTGGCAAGTGCTTGTGAGCAGTTACTTATAAAAGTTGGAGGTATGCTGTCCAGACCTGGGCCCTTAGACATGGCTACACCTTCAATAACCTCGTCAACCCCCAAAATATCAAAACAGTCAATGGAAACCGTATTATGACACTGATTCCCCTCATCGTATACACCGATAATCGGAGGAACGAACACCGAACCGAAATAGTCAGAGAAAAAAATTAGTAGAGGAAACGCCATTATAACGGACATTCGCCGGCACGCCAACACCATCTCTTTTTTGTTTTGCATAGGCCCAGAATTATTTAGCATCGGAGGTAATAGAATTTTTGAACAAGATGTAAGTAAACTTTGTGGTCGCGTGCAATAAGGTATTTAGAGCGCTGCCTCAACAATGAGAAAATTTGGTAATCGAGTAGATTTTTATACTGTTTCCATTTTCTATGCGAATTCCTTTTTTCACGTAATATATTAATTGTGTCCCGAGAGAACCACCTAGGGTAACTTTAATTATATAAATTCTTGCGCGGAACAAATCTCTCTATAACATCATTGAGGTAAGTGTAAAATGTTTTTACAGCCACATCAACAGAAGCACCACTTAAAATTGTTGGCCAATCTAAATTATTGAGATAATCATTAATTTCGTCCTAAGATGCTTTTGAGAAATTGCAAGTGACAACCGGGTAGGGATTGATATAGTTCTCTCGGGGCACATCACAATAAAATTCAAGTGTAGAGTGGGCAACATCTTCACATATTAACGGAGAATCACATATCTGAATATCTGTTACCGTTACCATACGACTCAACACAAGATCAAGTGTATGATCATGAACATTTACAAAGCTATTATGTTGCTCTAGTTCGCCCTACGATAAAGCATAAAAAAAATTAGCATACCGCACTCCATCATAATGAGGAACAGTACATAGCATAGAAGTTTCTTTACTCCAACGAATATCAGGTAAATTAAAATCACCGCAGATGATAGATCTGTCACTACTGTACCGATAAATGATATTCACCAGATTTTCTGTGAAAACGGACAAAGCAGCAATATCATTGGGCGAAATGTTGACACATCAAATGTACAATTTTATTCCGCCAAGATGCAATATCACGCAAATCGCCTCCACCCCAGGAAACCAATCACTTGACCGAGAACTAGGAATAGAGCTCCACACCCCAATAAATACACCACCACCACGAGAAGGAGGATGATTAACAGTAGAAGGACGATCACATCTATAAACATTATAAGACTGAGAAAGTATCTCGCTTGAGAAAATTCCGGGATGGAGCCAGGTTTCCGTGAGGCAAATAATATCATAATTGTCATTTAACGGGTTGCTAAAAACGATGGGCAACCTACAGCGAATGCTTCGTACATTTTGGTAATAGTAAGATAAGGAATACATTGGGCCGCAGAAAGTACCAGATTGTTGTACCAGACAGCGTATATCGTCTACATACGAGCGATGTCCTTCTCATTCCTTATATGCATCACAGGGGAACCTTCAGAACGACGAACAAAAATCTTACAGTCCCTGCTCCAAACATACCGATATCCTTTATCCCTGCCAGCCTTTTTCGCTTGAGAAAAGAGTAACTTATTCGTGGAAGTGAGGTGCTCGTTGACAAAACATCTGTCACTAATTCCAACAACAGACATTCCGGGTGCTGATCCAGGCGCCATAGATTTTCTCTTCTTAATTGTAGCGATGAGAAAAGAATCCGGCCTAAGACGGCCACAAAAACACACTACAATAGATCTCGGACTCGAATTGTCACGATTGATGTGGGGGACACAATGAATAGCGTCGACATCCGCACGCGAAACATCACACCCTACATGAACAGCAATGGCATCCAACACATCCAACAAGTTTTCATTCTTTTTTTGGGGAACACCCTGAATCTCTAAATTATTTCGCCGTGAATATTGTTCACGCAATTTAATATTTTCGGTTGTTAATTTGTCAATAACTTTCATTTTCTCGTTTAACTCTTTTATTACTCGTTCGAAATCTGATATACGGCCGCTACAGAAGTCAACCGAATCAAGAAGTTCGCCGTTCTTAGAACTCAACTCTGATCTCATCTCCTTAACCATCTCGTAGACAGAATTTAGGGCAGGACGGAGTGACTGAAGTAGGCCCAAATGATTTACGCGAAATTACACCCCGTTCCTTTGATCTGCAATCATTACATTTCCACACGTCTAGGCATTCTATCGCTCCCTCCGACTCAATGCATTTGATGTGGAACCAAATGCTGCACACTAAACACTGGACGACCGATCTCCTCCCCACCACACGATTACACCGCTCGTACATCTATATGACCACTTTTTGTTAAAGTAGTAATGGAATTCAAGGTGTATTAATTTATGAATAAACCGCTAACTCGATTAGCAAATCAATCATTTCAAATCACTCAGAGGGGTTACACGAACCCTATGTGACTGAAGATTGAAAGAAAATCAGCCAACTAACACGAAAAAGGCACCAATTGACGCATCGAAGGAAGACACGTGCACCGCACCGCAGCAACTTCTCTTCTATCTCTTCTCTTCTTCTTATATTCACGTTCATATACGACCATCATAACATATTCTCATTTTATGAAGTTTAACATGGCTAAAAATCTGATATATCTAGCTATTAAAGATTTACGAAATTAGCGGTAGATGTGATGCGTCAACAACTGCCTTGTGGCGCAATTGAGTTGATACATTGCGTTAACTCATTAAATGGGTCATACTCGCTGACACTGTCAGTACTGAATTTTATGGTCACACCAATCTGATTGATGGCTGACTGAATAACTCGCGACTGCTAAGCAGCCTAGCATGACTCACGCAATAAATTTACTTAGGTTGTTAACATGGTTAATATGGGTGACCCGCGTAGGATAAATCTTAAGCAGCCACAAAAAATTACCTCTATTTTAAATTAATATTAGAATTGGAAAATTAAATTATTAACCTAGAAATTGTTGAATAATTCCAATGAGTAATGGCCCTTATTGAATTTCCAGAAGGACCCCCAACTTCACCCTCGAATCCAGGCAAAAGAGGCAAAACAACGTAAACGCGAAAAGTTGCGTTCTCCCTAAAACAAAAATCCTAATTAATTTATTTATTGTTAACCAATAAAAAAAAATACTTATGCGCCCTGATAATTCGCTTAAACAAACTCTCCTGAATCTGATTCCTCGTGTTTAAATTTCCGGCGGGGGAAGAAATAAAAAATTGATTTTCAATATAAATATAATGTTGCGATCGATTAATCGCGTCCACGTAAGCTTCATGAATACTTTGTTCAACAGTGTTTGGCTCTAAAAAGCCACAAGACCAAGTGCTAACACTCCTTATAACTTGGCAGGAGACTTTCGATGTGTTATTGAGGTTTTCGACTTTTTCGTTGTTGTAGGATTTGGGTAAAAGATATGGATAAGTTTTGTTTAATCTGGCTTTTTCTAATTTGGTGGCGTTCCATCGCTGGATAAAATGTCTCGCTATGTCTTTGGCGCTTGAGCCTTGCACGCAAGCGGCCACATCGTGCCACGGCATTCTCGGGGTGGTCAATCGATCGATAAAATCGACAAGGGGTGAATCCAATTCGGTCCAATCTTTCACGATAAAGTTACAATAATCTTTTCCGTACCAATATTTCGCGGAACCGTTTAAATTTCGTTTTAAAACCTCCTCTTTTAACTCTGATTTATTTATATTATTTTCGTCGTCTAAAGATCCTTCATTTTGGGAGTACACCATATTAAAAAACTCTTTCCCTTTACTTTTCATACGTTTCTTAATCGCTTTTAATCCGTGCTTTCTACGCATCGTCGGTGTGTTCATTTTAATGTTTTCTAAATTTTGGGGGATCATTAATTGATCGCCTGGTTGGAGTTGGGGGAGTTCCGGTTCGGAATCGTCGGATTCTTCTTCGTCTTGATCGTCTAATTCATCGTCCGTGTTGATTAAAATTTTAATTTCAGGTTCTTTTTTTTGCTGGTAATAAGGGTGAATGGGGATTGGGTAAAAATTGTCGCCCCCCGGATTAGACGAGGTCTTTTTTCTTAACGTTGAGACGTCCGTTGAGGGTGTGGCGCTCCCCAAATCGATTAAGCGGTGTTCGAAATCGTCCCATCTTCCGTAACATAAATCGATTCCACCTAAAAAAGCGTAAGATTGATCGATACAAACGATTTTTTCGTGGTGGGCCCATAAAAAAATCGCAACTTTTACGTGATCCGGATGGCGGAGCACTTTTATGTTGGGGTGAGTTCTAGATAAAACATCTTTGCTGTAATAGCTGTTTAATCCTAAAGCCATTTCGAATTCTTTGTACAAAAGAATAAAAATTTTGACGCCTTGTTCTGCTTTTCTTTGCAGCAATTTATCTAATCTCCAATAATCCCCTTCTAAAGCGGGGCGTTTTAAGTAAATTTCGGGGCTTAACCACCAATCAGCAATAAATATTTCTTCTTTTGCGTTGTTAATAGCATCAGCAACTGCAGACATATAGCTCGAACCATCCACAAACCAAGACGCTGATGTGTTACTTCGAATTGGGGCGAATGAATGATACCGATTAGGTTGGGTGAAATCCTTAGCTAAAAAGTTTTAAGTCAATGAATAACTTAATCCTAGAATTCTGATTTTAATACCTAATTCGTTTGCGTGCAACTTAAGATTATCAATCCATAGCTTTCTTTCCGATCTAGTTTTAGCCTTAAGCACAATTTGCCTGCTTAACGTGATTATTTGAAAGCCTTTATGTAAACCGGTCGTGTAAGCTGCCGATGATACCTCAAATCCCTGATCATACAATATAACGCATTTTAAAATTCCCGTGTTTGGGTCGACATATCCGAAACACGTGTCTTTTAGGAAAAACCATCGTTCTCGCCATGATGAACAAAAAATTTCTTGGGAAATGTGTCTGCATCTGAAAAACATACATAAGATATAAATAAAAATTATTAAAATAAGTTTCTCTCAAAATTATTTAAAGAAACCAGAATGAAGTGAACATAATATTGTACGCAAAGTTAACTGTTGGAAATATTTCACAAGCACACCCTCTATAATTTGAACGCGTGTGTCTAGGGCAATGAAATTTGGTATTGAAGTAGTGCTAAAGTAGTATCTCTTATCCTCACATGGAAAGCGCCCGAACGGTACAGAATATTATGCCCGTAAGTTGATGTGTATTAGATTGAAATGGTTTATAGCGAGTACGTCTATTTCATACTCTTTTAGGCGATGAATCACTATCACTTCAAGTCGATATGTGGTACAGATTAGTTCTCTGTGATATAGCTATATTGTAAAGGGAGGGGTGGCTAATCAAGTCACCCCATGTTGAATATGGGCTTTTAATATCGCCCATATTCTGACGAAACATAAGAAACTCTTCGAAGATGGGACTGTAGTGAAAGAAGCACTTCTCAAACCTGCTGAGGTGTTATTCGGAGATTTTAAAAATAAAATAGAAATTATATCTGCTATCAAAGAGCTCCAATTATGTCGCCCGACTGTCACTAGACGTGTCGAGGTCATGGGAAAGGATGTACAAAACAAATTAAAAATTGATATTAAGAAATGTTCATATATATATATTGTCAATTGCCCCCCTTCCCTTCCTGAATCCCGCCTGCCCATCCGCCAATAATTCCCCCCAACTCCATTTCCTCTTCCAACCTCCCAGCAGTATCTTTGCATAAATTTTGAAAGTTGTGTCCATAGTAATCCCTCTATAATTGCTCATCACCATTTTATTCCCTTTTTATATAGTGGGCATATCATCCCCATCCTCCACCTGTCCGGAAACCTCTCCCCCATCCATACGTCGTTTATTACCTTCCATAGCATCTTCTTCAATGTCTCCATCGCCTCCAACCACGCTTCATTCTGGATCTCATCCTCTCCTGGCGTTCTCCCCCTCTTTAGCCCCCTCAACACTGCCTCTATTTCTTCCCGTGTTATCTCTTCTCCTCCTTGCACACCTCGTTCTCCCTCTCCCATTGCCCTTTCTTCCACCCCTCCCAACAATCCCATGAAGTAGGTTTTCGATTTACTCATTTGTATATTTCTGTTGACTTTCTCTCTTCGTTTCCTCATCCTCTTTAAGTATCTCCATACTTCATTGTCCTCTTTCAACTCCTTAATCTTCTCGGCCTCCCTTTTCTTCAGCTCCCTTTTCTTTTTCTTGCATTCTTCTTTGTAGTTTCTCCTGGCCTCTATATATCTACCTATCTCTACCTCCCCTCTCTGCCACTGTCTCAGTTTCCTGCTAGCTTCTCTCTTAGCCTCTCTGCATTCCCTATCCCACCATTTGTTTCTTCCCAGTCTGCTCCCACGTCGCCCTCTCTCTTTCTTCAACGTCGCCCCCCTAACCACCTCAATTGGCTCATTCAATCCCTCGGTCCCCTCCACCCTCTGACCACAGCTTGCCAACTTTCCCCTATAATGTTCTATTCTCTCTTTCGATCAATCTACCCTAATATGTTTTCTACTATCCTCCATTATCTTTCTGTTCCTTCTTCCCCTCGCTCCCTTTATACACACTTCTAGCGGCTGATCATCCGACTCTACCATCGCCCCAACCCTAAAATATTCTATCCTATCCCACATTCCTTGGTCCACTACCACAAGATCTATCACGGACCCCCTCTTGCACCCTTATAGATATATTCCCCTTCACCTCCTTCCTCCATATTCCCATTCAGTATCTCTCATCCCCTCTCCTCTACCCACCTCAGCATCTCCCTTCCTTCTCCATTCAAAATCTTATCCTTGTACCGTCGCCCCTCTCGCTCGTCCCCCATCTCCCCTCTTCCTCCTTCTTCCACTATTCTTGCATTAAAGTCCCCTCCCATAATCAGGTAGCCCTGCCTTCCCTCCTCTGTCAAATCTTCCCATCGTCTCATTGTTTCTTTCATTGCGTTGCTATATACTGTGACTACCTGCACTTTCTCTCCCTCTAGCTGGATTTGCCTTTTTACCGTTCCCTTCTGCCTCCATCTCCCCTCCGTCCTACTGTCCTCCGTCATTCCGCTCGCTATTCCTGTTATAATACCCCCGCACGCTTCCTCTCTTACTTCTCCTCTCTGCAAACACGCAATCCCATCTATAGCCTTCTGGTAACTTTCCCTCAATCTTTGCCCACCCTCCCTCATCGACCCAGGTCTCTACCATGCAAATCACTTTAAATCCTTTCAAATATTCCCAGAATTGCCTTCCCTTATTTGTGATCCCCATTACATTCCAGAACACCATTTTCAGCCCCTCGCTCTTCTCTAGCCTCTCCCCTACCCCGTCTAGTTTTTTGATAAAGTCCCTTTGTGCCCTCTCCTCATGTCCTCTTAATTAATATTTCTCTTCGCCAACTCCGCCGCTATCTGGTATTCCCCACAGATTCAGATTCATACTGATATACTTTTACATACGGATGTAAGGTGGTTGACTCGTGGAAATTTTTTAGATAGCTTTCAAGAACTATTACATGAAATTATCTCTTTTTTCGATGAAAGAGATGACAATACTGAGATACTAGAAAACGAAAAATGGTTTTGTGATTTAGCATTCGTAACAGATTTGACGTGTCATTTAAATCTCATCAACTTGGAACTACAAGGAAAAGAAAAAATCGTTACTGATATGATTGGCGCAATAAACGGCTTTAAAGGTAAATTGCAGTTACTGATTAAAGAGTTACACAGAGACGATTTAAAAAAACTCCATTATTAAAATCAAAGACAATATTTCAATTAGATTGTGGTATGTATGAAAGGGAAATAAAAAATATTATGAGTATCTGAAAGTTCACAGTCCATTTACACAGTTTATCGAATATCCTCAATGACTCCACACATCTACGATATCTGTGTCGATTGCCAATTCTCCCCAGAAACTTAGACGAGAACATAGCATCCGCGATGGAAGACGATGCGGGTTACAGTCTTATTTTGTGCAAAAAGAAAAGAAAATCACGTAGTGTATAATGTAAAGATTAGCGTATAAAAAGAATGTCATACTCCCATATAAGTTTATTGAATGAATTGAATTTCACCTTAAAAAGTGGAATAACTATTTAAGAATGAATGTGAAGAAGAAATGGACTGGTACACGTCACGTTATGGTGTGCTGAATAGGTCTAAATGGGCGATCAGAGGAAGCTGATGATTGTAAGACTTATTGGTAGACGACCAGTAAAGAAACCACACGTTTCAGCTAAGAACCGAAAGGCACACGTGGAATGAGCGAAGGTGCAATTCAACCGGATCCATTAGCAGTGAAAGAAGATCTTATAGAAGGACGAAAGCATTCTTGCTAATACGTCGTCTTACAAATACTTGTTTCAATCCTAAACACCAGCTTCTCACGATGAAGCCGCCATAGAATCGGGATGCTTCTCCAATACAGGCACCACCTCTCCCTGGTCCTTACACCATAAATACAGATACTTTCTTTTTTCAATTTAATTTGTGTAGCACTAAATAAACTCTTCTAAATGATCATAGTGAACATATGTCAATTGAATTTGAAGGTATTTGATAGTTGTACATCTCACATCTACAGTCTATAGTTATATTTAATAATAATAATAATAATAATAAATTTCTTTATTGACTGCCAAAAGTAAATACAGGATGATATAAAAATAAACAAATTCAAAAAAAATAATCAAACAAAACTTAATAATATGGCAGTCAAAGGCGAAGTCCAGATTAACAGCTTCTCAAGAGCCTGTCATCTGTTCCACTTAACCTGTGGTCGAGTCTTTATGTAACTAATATAAGAATTTTAAAAAAATTCTGTATTGATTTCAATTTTTCCAAAGACAACGAAAATGAAAGAGAACACTTCGCAACACAGAGCTGCAAGTCATCCCCCCTTAAGCAAATAATCAAAATACAAGAACAAGCGTCAAGGTCAGAACACCGAGACAGCGTAGACATTACGTTGCAATTTTTGAAGTGATAACAGAGCGGCACGTAACTTCACTTTAAAAACTCCAGGCTTTAAAATTTTCAACTCAAAAGGACATAAATTGTATTCTATAACTATTTTATATAAGAAAGATCGCTTAAAAAGAGTAGTTTTATGTGCAGGTATGGTGACGGTGTTTTTATGCATGAGGTTTAAATTGTGTACATCTGTCCTGAAGGTAATCTTATACAAGTAAGGTGGCGTTTTCGTAGTGACCACTTTGTGCGTCAGACATAAGAAATAATATTTGAAACGATTCCTTATATTTAACACGTTTGTGCTAATTAGAGTGTGAGATATTTTTAAACGTTTTCTAACCCTGTGAATGAAACGGAGATAGCTGTTCTGCACTCTCTGAATACGTTGCATATCGAAAGCAGACAAACACGGACCATACACCGCTGCACAGTGTACAAAATTTGACAGAACCAGTGTTTCACAAATATGTGTTTTTGTTGCTTTATTTAGTATCTCACGGTGTGGATAAATACACCGAAGTGCTGTATAAGCTTTTTTTATGCAAGCGGTCACATGTCCACTAAACCGAAGGTCGGTGTCAACTAACAACCCCAGATTCTTCGACTCCGGATATACAGTCAAACTTTCCCCATTTAATTTAATATTAATATCAGAAGGAAGACAAATTACCAAAAATAAGAAGTTTAGACTTTGATGGATTTAGGGTTAAAGCCATCCTGAGAGAGTATTCAGAAAGTGCCGCAAGATCCTCGTTTATTCGATCGAGTAAGATAATGCGATCAGATTTCTCGAAAAGGACATATATAATTGAGTATCGTCTGCGTACATGTGTACAGTCGAATGCTTAACACATTTTGCAAGCTGAGAGGTGTAGATAGAGAACAGCAAAGGAGCTAATATCGATCCCTGTGGAACCCCTACCTCTATTGGCAAGGAGGCTGAAATTTCTTCATTTAATTTCACAAATTGAGAGTGATTGGACAAATAACTTCTAGCAAGACTGCCTCATCAGACATACCAACATAATGCAGCATAGAGAGCAACATCTGATGCTTTAATTTATCAAAGGCCTTACTGTAATTCAAGAGCACAACTACTTCGTGAAGGCCCCTATCGCGAGCTTTAACAATATCATCAGTGACCTTTGATAAAGCAGTGGCACAGCTGTAATTAGACCGAAAACCGGATTGCGTTACAGGCAAAATATTATACCGGTCTATATAATTACATATCTGCAATTCCATGCACTTCCCCAATACCTTTGAGAGAGTTGGAAGAATGCTAATAGTACGTAAGTTCTCCAAATTAACTGGATTTGTCTTTTTGAGCATGGGCATTGCAACCGCATGCTTCCAGGCATTAGGAAATACAGAGTGCTCAAAACAGCAATTTACAATATGTACGAGGTACGGTAATATTTCAGGAAGGCATTTCCTGATGAAGATTACATTCAATTCATCAGCACCAGCAGCGGTTGATTTGATGTCATTTAGTACGTTTAATATTATTGAAGAATCAACCATCTCAAACGAGAATCCACCATGAGACTCAGGGAACAGTGTGTTGTCGTTATAGATGTCAAGTAGGTCAGTATCAATATTGGTTTTACCAGCGACTTTTAAAAAGTAATCATTGATATTATTCACATCTTCCAGATGTGCGGGAATTGTTGGTTTACATTTGTTACCAATATTAAGTATATGTAAGAGCTTCCAACTCCTCTGCACATCATTGTTTATAAAAGTATGGTTAAGATAAGCCTTTTTCTCCCGACGAATTGCGGATGTAGTCAGGTTTCTTAAGGATTTGTAATAATTAAAATGGCTAATCAATTTTGTTCTCTTAAATTTTGCAAATGCCTAGTCCCTGAGTCTCATCATGAACCTAACATTATCTGTCAACCACGGTGTAAAAGGCCTACTGAATGTAAAAGATTTCATTGGTGCATGCTTATCTAGAAGTGTCAAAAGATGGAAATTAAAGTAGGAAACTTTATGAAGGTAGGCGGGCAAGATCAAGTTTTAGGCAGGCATCGTCTATAGTGACCACATTTCTACCCAGTCTAATAGCTGGAACAGGCCTCGAATTCGTGAGTAAGATATCACATTGGATAAGTTTGTGATCAGATATTTCTATTGGCTCATTAATTTGGTTTATACAATTATCTGCATTATTTGTAATCAGGCAATCAATCAATCAATGTACTAGAGGTGGCGGTGATACGAGTGGGCGAGCTTATTACTTGGCAGAAAGTCAACTCTTCCAATAGCATATTTAGTCTCTCCGTGGCCGTTCCATTGAAATCCAATATATTAATATTTACATCCCCTGTACAATATAAAGAGTGGGAAACACCCTGCATATGATACAGTGTAGCTCCGAAGTTATCAAGGAAAGGATGAAAATTAGAGTTTGGGGACCTGTACACACAGCCAATAGCTAGAGTATCTGATCTTATTAATTCCAAAATCCACACCTGCTCACTATCATCATTTGCAATACCCGAATTTGTAACGATATCGTACCGTTGATGTTGCGTAACATACAAGGCCACACCCCCGCCTCACAGTAGTATAAGAAAAAGTAACGGGAATAAAAAAATAAATTAGCAGTAATTTTTTTCCCTTTCCTCCTCTTCTCCAAATATTATATAGATACAAAAATATATGGTAATTCGTAATGCTTCACGGATGGAGAAGTATGTGTTTTGGTTGATCCGAGGTATCATCCGTCCATCTTCTTGGTTGTTCCCTGTGGACAGGGGCAGACGTTTCGCCAAGATCTCACTTGGCATCTTCAGTGCTTTGTCGTAGTCTCCTGTTGACAGACTGAGGTACTGCGGTGCTCTGGCTCCTTTTTATAGTAGGTCGTCTTGGTCGTAGGTGATAGAGATTGGTCTATTGGTCTATTGGGGGTGGTGGGGTTGCTTTTGTCTGACGTGATGTGAGTCGTGGGTGGTGGTCATTAACCTGTCGTATGGCGATTAACGGTCCTGAGGATTTTCCACCGGATATGGCTTTGCTGACGTCATCCATGGGCGAGAAGAGGCCATTGACCCGCTGTCCGGTGATTGCTGGACCTGGGCTGCTCCCACTGGACGCTTCAGGTATGATAGGCAGCTCGGCGTCCTGCCGTTCCGAATTGCATGGTCCTTGCCTCAGGAAAGCAGCCCTGGGCCTGGAGTGCTCTAGGACCGTCCTCCACGCTGCTGACAAGTGTAGGGCATCATCCCTCTTGTTGAGGGTGCCGTTCTTCGCTATTTCAATGGATTCCCAGATCAATCTGGTTCTCCAATGCGGAACGTTGGCTACCTGCTTGCAACCCTCGAAATTGATGGTATGGCCTGTGTCCAGATGTGGCGGAAGAGAGCAGAAGTGAGCTGTTTGTTTCGGATGCTCAGCTTGTGTTCTAGTTATTCTTCTGTTGGTCTGTCCCACTAGGTTTTCTATATACACAGCCTTCAATTCTCAACAGCCTGCAGCATACTGTACACAGAAAACCTACCCACACGAATCGATACTTAAATGCATACATTGAAAAGTAGTATAATAAAAAATAATACATAAAAAAAGAAACAAAAAAATAAATAAATAAAAACTAAAGTAATAAAATAAACAAATTGTACCCAAATATTAAGAGTTAACCTACTATTTTTTCCGCGATCCAAGGACGTGATATCGGATGCACACCTGATCATTGTAATTGAGCCATTATTTTCGAGCGTTATTCTGCCATTCTTCGTCGACACTTTACCTCTATCAACGGCGGCCTGGGCCTGCTTGATCAAATTAAATTTCCTACCGATTAAATCCTCTTGAATAACTTGCCTAGACTCCTTCAATTTACGTTTCGAAGAGTAAACCATAGCACGAGTTCTATAGCTGACAAACTTCTTCTTCATCTATAGAGCTGTTGAATAACTACTTCAGTTTCTTCAAATTTTCTTCGGTGAACCGCATTTTACAGTATATAAACTTGTTAAAAAGCACGTGGCGGAAAAATAGGTCTTACTCCGATCGATACATCGACTCGACTCGATTTAGTATTATCTTTGCTGAATGAACTGAACGATTCGTCCGACCACCATCTACACGATACGACAAAACCGCCCTAAGGCCAGGCGCGCACATGCGATTTTCTGTCGCGCGACTGTTTGGTCGCAAAAATAACACACATAGCATTAAATACAAATGCGCGCATATGCGACTAAATAATAGCAGCGATTAAAAAGATGTAACCTGCTCCATTTTTGTAACGACGCGATTGTCGCGTCTTTAAATGTATCACATGAACAAGAATGAACATGCACGCACATGCGACTGTTCAGTCGTAGTCGCAGCACAGGTCGAAGTTGGTGTATAGGATAATTATTACAACAAATTTATTAAAAATGGCTGAATCTTCAGAAGTGTCTGATCTTAGACACAGAAACTATTATTATCGAGGTAGAAAAAAGACCAGCTCTTTACAACAAACATTTGAAAGAGTATAGTGACCGAAATTTAAAGGAAAAATTGTGGGGAGAAGTGTATAGCAAAGTTATATCCACTTGGAACAAGTTATCGGCCGAAGAAAAGCACAAGAGAGGTACGTGATATTGTTTTTATTTAATAGTTTTTAATAATCTTATGTAATAAATGTTGTGCAGATAAGTATTTAAATTTTATCATATTGCCACGGAACTGAACCTTCGGGGGATGTAAAGTAATTTGCCATATAGTCTCTTATATTAAGACCAACTCTGTTAGGTCTTATTCCAGCTGGAGGACAGCTCTGTAATAAACACTCATAAAATTCGTCCTCCATTTGCACTTCTTCTTGTCTTTCTTTCGCACGAAGTTATGTAGAATGCAACTTGTTTTAATGATAAGGTCGGCAAATTCGACTTGCACGTCTAATGATCGATGCAAAATACGCCATTTGTTCGCTAAAATACCAAAGGTACACTCTACCATACGCCGTGCACGAGTCAGTCTATAATTAAAGACTCTTTGTTTCATTGTTAAGTTTCTTCGAGGATAAGGCCGTAAAACATTTTGTGATAACGCGAATGCTTCGTCTCCTACTATCATGAAAGGTATGGGTTCTCCCATCTCGTTGTTTGGTAATTTTTGTGGAGTAGGAACATTTAATTGGTTATTATGTAATCTTTGACCAAAATTCGAATTCTTAAAAACACTGGAATCGCTTCCAGCACCATATGCTCCTACATCTATTGCTGTAAAACAGTAGTCGGCGTCTACTATACCCAAAAGAATAGTCGAATAAAAGTTTTTATAATTATAAATTTCGGAACCAGTATTATTTGGTTTCTGTAATCTAATGTGCTTGCCGTCGACTGCACCGATACAGTTCGGAACATTTGTTATAACAATAGAACAAATAGAACATATATTTATTATTTAACCTTATTTTTAATATCTACTTTTATATATCTAGTCTAATAGTAGTTTGCAGAAAATATCTAGTTAATTTGGCAGAACGACGACACAAAACAAAAGCTGGTAAATACCTTCTTAACTTATTGTTACTGCAAGACATTCCTCAGGTGGTATACATTTTCTCCATTTACTATTTTGGTACGATATTTTCGGTCCTATTATTTTTAATAATTCAAGAAAAGATTTTTCACTCATTCTGTAATAGTTAAAGAATTTACGAGGATGCTTTCTTAAATCTTCATGAAGAATGTAAAATTGACCCCGATGTTCTCTGTCAGATAAAATTGGATGCACCCAAAATTTTCTTTTCCGTTGCTTTCTTAATTTCTTTCGTAATAACAGAGCCACTATACAAACGGTTTCTATGAAGTCCATGTTGATACTAGGCTCTAGTCACGATTAATCAGTCGCAAATGCGCTACCATACAAATTTTTTGCGACTACTACTTTTATGTCGCTGCGACAAATAATCGCATGAAAATCGCATGTGCGCGCCTGGCCTAACGCGATTGACAACGATTTATTGCATAAAAATTGCAACTGTTACACAAACCGCGTGTTTTATTTTCGTATAAATGTTGATGAATCTCAGTTATCATCGTCGTCACTGCGTGATATATTCCTTTACCCTTTCTAAATCAAAATGTAAAGTCAAAAAATACTTGATTCTTTTCACAACACCAATCCACTTACCCGCCGAAAATGTTTTACTAATGGTAGTGACTTTCCTCGACAATATCGCCCTCTCCGGTTCGGTCATAGGAATTACCCCGATGCATCCCGGCGCGTTATTTTTTGGCGGTTTCTTCAAAATCGTCTCGCATTTTTCCTGTGAATTCATATATGCAGGGCAAAGAGAGGTGAGAAAAGTTCCATTTACTGCCTGTTGATGTAGCTTTGTGTGTTCAATTATAAATTCTGAAGTTTCTCCATATTACTCTCATTGATGTTAACCCGATTAACATGGATTATAATAGCTCTCTTTCCGACCTGCAGGGTTGCGTCTTAATTATTCTGGTTAATGTGTTCAAAATTGATTATGTAATCCATTTACCAGTATTTATGATAATAATGAAATAAAAACAGTAGTAGATTTGTACTTTTTTACTGGTTTTTGTATATTAAAATTCGGCTTTACATGTTTCGACACGTGGTCATCATCAGAAGCGCTACAATTTTTATTAAATAGTGTTAAAGTAAAATTTTTTAAAAAATAAAAGTAAAAACAATATCTTACTCGTTAACAAAAGACAGAGATTGTTGCAAAATTCATAATGCACTTTTGATAATTCGAAAACATCACACTAAATTTATTAATCGTATCAAAGTTTGAAAAAAAATTTTTGTTTTGTATAAACGTTATAAAATTTAAAATTTAAGATTCAAAAACACCTGTTAAAATTATTGTATAAATTACGTTAACAGACATTAAAGTTTAAAAATGAAATGGGTGAAATTGCAAGTAATAACCACTTTTTAGTTCGAAAGACTGAATAACAACCAAAACGCATGCGTTTCTGTTATCGAGAAATATTATACAGAGTGTTACAAAATTATTCACTCTTGTATGAAAGAAATGAAAAACGAAGCGTATCACAAACAAAAATATAAAATATGAAATGTAGGTATATAAGTCTATTTAAGATATTAAAATTTGAGATTGAAATTAAAGTTTATTATGTTTTATTTTTTTTTAATCGAAGGGGTAGAAATTAAAACTAGTAAAATTTTGATCGTAAATTATACATAAAAGTTGTAAGTTAAAGGATGCAAATAGGAGGACGGGTTTAGCCGCAAGGACCCCAAAATCTGCGATTAGTGCTGCGGCTAATTTCACTAATCCTCGGTATTTTGGGGGAAGGGGTACTTCAGACAGTTATAAAGTGGTGGTTTTGCATGAAAGACCTGATCATTAAGGCACTCAAGTTGTGTATTGGTTTTCATAAATTTGTCTATTTCGTAGCTTTCCAATAACTCGAGTTTAAAACTTTTGTTTTGTTTGTGAAGTAAACTTACATTGTTATGTATATTATAGCTGTGGTTGTGTAACGTTAAATGTTTACCAAAATTAGAATTAGCTTTGATTATATGTTCTCTAATTCTTGTTTTTAAAGATCTTCCTGTCTCACCAATATATGTGGCTCCGCAGGTATTACATTCAAGTTTATAAGCTGCATTTGATTCCAACATGTCTAATTTATCTTTAGCATTAAATAATGACTTATGTAAAGTGTTATTGTTTTTGTATAAAATGTTGATGTATTTTTTAAAAATATGTTTGATATTGTAAGCTATATTACCAGGAAATGATATGAATCTATATGTAGAAGGTTTCGAATTTAATATTTGAAGACCAGTACTTTTATTACAATTTTGTTTGAAAATGAATCTATTAATGATTTTGTTAATTTCAGAAAGTTGATAATTGTTATTCAAACCTATTTCTTTAATAATATTCAATTCTAAATTTCTATTTTCATTAGAAAGAGGTGTATTAAAGCATCTGTGTAAGTATGAATTAAAAGCAGCAGTTTTATGTGAGGTGATATGATATGAATCAGAAGGAATGATACTATCTGTTTGTGTTGGTTTTCTGAAAATATTGAAGAATTCAATTGAATTATCAGTGTTAATCAATTCAAGATCTAGAAAATTTAGTTGTTTGTTTTTTCAACCTCTAAAGTAAATTTAATGTTACTGTGCAAACTGTTAATATATTTGTGAAAAATCAAATTTATGCCATCATCATTCCAAACTATCAAAATGTCATCAACATATCTTCGCCGAAGAACTACATTATTGTTAATTAAATTGTCTTTATGTAAAATTTTATTTTCTATTGTATTGAGGAATATGTGTGTATGAAATTTTTCGGTAATTCCAGACTTTTCAAGGTCTATTCTTTATTTCATCAGAGAATAACAAACCTTTCAAATATCAAATTCAACAAAAAAGAAATGGTCCTCTTCAATAAGGGACACAAGTATTCCATTCCAACATGTCAAACCAACCTACCCAAATTAGCAATAGAACTCGAAAATAATATAAACGGAGTACCGGGAGAAGACAGTTTAAGAAAGGATCTCATGGAACTCTTAAAAAGAAAGGAACAAAACACCCAACATAAAACCCACAACACCATTGAGAAAGAAGAAAATATAACACTACGTAAGGTAAGAAATAAAATAAAAACTAATTTACTTATTGTCACAAATGCAGATAAAAATGCCGGGATTGTTATTTTAGAAAAACAGTTATATATCTCTAAAACTTTAAAATTTTTCGACGAAAATAATTTTATAGAAATTACCAAAAACTCCTTTCATATTAAGACTAAAAAAATAGTCAAAGATGCTACAGCTTTTCTAAAAAATAATGATATTAATCCATATTTCAGTGTTCCGATGAATCCAAAAACCCCTATGGCATATTCTCTCATTAAATTACACAAAAATAATTTACCAATTAGGCCCATCATTTCCTCTATAGATTCAAGTACCTACAGAATTTGCAAATTCTTAATCCAATTCTATAAAAATATCATCCAGCTTAAAGCTGATTATGCTATAAATAATAGATACGATTTGATCAACACCTTGAAAAGTCTAGAATTACCGAAAAATTTCACTTTACTTTTTTTTGATGTAACTAATTTATACACAACATTCCAGTTAAGGAAACTTTAATTATAATTAAAGATCTTATCAAAGACAAATTACAAAGTGAGAATGTTACACATATTTTAAATACTTCAAATCTGTACAGAACAAATTTTTTTCCAATTTAATGATAAATTTTATAAGTATAATGAAGGGCTTCCTATGGGATCCCCACTGAGCGATCTTCTCTCCGACATATTCCTCAATACAATAGAAAATAAAATTTTACATAAAGACAATTTAATTAATAATAATGTAGTTCTTTGGCGAAGATATGTTGATGACATTTTGATAGTTTGGAATGATGATGGCATAAATTTGATAGATGAATTTCACAAATATATTAACAGTTTGCACAGTAACATTAAATTTACTTTAGAGGTTGAAAAAAACAAATAACTAAATTTTCTAGATCTTGAATTGATTAACACTGATAATTCAATTGAATTCAATATTTTCAGAAAACCAACACAAACAGATAGTATCATTCCTTCTGATTCATATCATATCAACTCACATAAAACTGCTGTTTTTAATTCATACTTACACAGATGCTTTAGTACACCTCTTTCTAATGAAAATAGAAATTTAGAATTGAATATTATTAAAGAAATAGGTTTGAATAACAATTATCAACTTTCTGAAATTAATAAAATCATTAATAGATTTATTTTCAAACAAAATTGCAATAAAAGTACTGATCTTCAAATATTAAATTCAAAACCTTCTACATATAGGTCCATATCATTTCCTGGTAATATAGCTTACAATATCAAACATATTTTTAAAAAATAAAACATCAACATTTCATACAAAAACAATAACACTTTACATAAGTCATTATTTAATGCTAAAGATAAATTAGACATGTTGGAATCAAATGGAGTTTATAAACTTGAATGTAACACCTGCGGAGCCACATATATTGGTGAGATAGGAAGATCTTTAAAAACAAGAATTAGAGAACATATAATCAAAGCTAATTCTAATTTTGGTAAACATTTAACTTTACACAACCACAGTTTTGATACACATCACAATGTAAGTTTACTTCACAAACAAAACAAAGGTTTTAAACTCGAGTTATTGGAAAGCTACGAAATAGACAAGTTTATGAAGACCAATACATAACTTGAGTGCCTTAATGATTAGGTCTTTCATGCAAAACCACCACTTTATAACTGTCTGAAGTACCCCTTCCCCCAAAATACCGAGGATTAGTAAAATTAGCCGCAGCACTAATCGCAGATTTTGGGGTCCTTGCGGCTAAACCCGCCCTCCTATTTGCATCCTTTAACTTACAACTTTTATATATAATTTACGATCAAAATTTTACTAGTTTTAATTTCTACCTCTTCGATTAAAAAAAATAAAAAATAATAAACTTTAATTTCAATCTCAAATTTTAATATCTTAAATTGACTTATATACCTACATTTCATATTTCATATTTTATATTTTTGTTTGTGATACGCTTCGTTTTTCGTTTCTTTCATACAAGAGTGAATAATTTTGTAACACTCTGTATAATATTTCTCGATAACAGAAACGCATGCGTTTTGGTTGTTATTCAGTCTTTCGAACTAAAAAGTGGTTATTACTTGCAATTTCACCCATTTCATTTTTAAACTTTAATGTCGGTCAACGTTATTTATACAATAATTTTAACATGTATTTTTGAATCTTAAATTAAATACGTATATACAAACGTTTATTATATTTATATATATTTATAACGTTTATACAAAAAAATAAAATTTGTTTCAAACTTTGATACAATTCATAAATTTAGTGTGATGTTTTCGAATTATCAAAAGTGCATTATGAATTTTGCAACAATCTCTGTCTTTTGTTAACGAGTAAGTTATTGTTTTTACTTTTATTCTTAAAAAATTTTACTTTAACAATATTTAATAAAAATTGTAGCGCTTCTGATGATGACCACGTGTCGAAACATGTAAAGCCGAATTTTAATATACAAAAACCAGTAAAAAAGTACAAAGCTACTACTGTTTTTATTTCATTATTATTCTGGTTAACCCTTAGTCCCGCGAGCATGGCGTACTGAGTACGCCAACTGAAATATTTGCGGCGGGAATGGCCTAATATTTGTTTAGGACTGCTGTTCGCTACAGTACCCTTGTAGTAGATAAGGTAGTAATAGGTGAATTCTTACGAGTTAGTTTTACAAGTATTTTAAGTTGTTTTGGTAGAAATCTCATCTAGAAATCACTATAGTAATACGCGGCATAATGTCAAAGTAAAATATTTTCTTTTCAACATCTATTCATTCAAATTCATCACATTTTTTTAAATTTTTTCGTTTTATTTATTATAAAAGAGTTTTCACCGCTGATGAAATTCGCAAAATTTTTGAAGACGAGCCGAATGAAGAGCATCCTGAAGATACAGATTCAGAGTGTAATGAAGAAAATATCGAGACCAGTGTACACAATTCCGATTCAGAGCAGGAAGCAGATTCTGAAGATGAGGATGATGATGCATAACCTGTCACCGAAGAAAATGTGATGAAGTGGGAAAAAAACCTTTGCGAAGCAAATTCGCCAGGACGCCCGCCAAAAACATAGTAAGGGTAAAACCGTCTTTGACTTCTTATTCGAAAAATATAATTACTGAATCGGATGCATTTCTAAAAATCATTGACATAGAAATTATTGATGAAATTGTTGTGAACACAAATCTTTTCATCAAACAAAAATTTGATGACGGCTCTTTTTCTCGGGAAAGGAATCTAAAATTCATAAGCCGGTCAGAAATTTTGGGCCTTCTTACTCTTTTACTGCTAATTGGTTCTAAGAAGGAAAGTAAAACCAATATGATGGAGATATGGGCTAGCGATATGACTGCCATGCAGATTGCTCACGCCGCTATGAGCGAAAGACGATTTTTGTATTTACTTACATCTCTTCGTTTTGACGACAAAAGCGAGAGGTATCAGAGAAAATTAGCTAACAAGTTGATGGCTACTAAAAATATATACAAAGATCGTAAAAAACTGCCAAGACGCTTATATTTCGGGCGCATATCTTACGATTGACGAAAAGTTGGGGCCGTACAGAGGACGATAGTAGTGTAGCTTCGCACAACACATTCCGAATAAACCGGCAAAATATGGATTGAAGATGTTCGTTCTGCCGGATGCTAAAACATATTATGTATGGAATTTTGAACTGTGTTGCGGCAGGCAACCTGACGGGTCATATAAAAAAGAAAATTATGCAACAAGCATAGTTTTTCGTTTACTTAATCAGTTACCTAGAAACAACAGAAATCTGACATGTGACAACTGGTACAGTATACAGGTGTCCGGATATTTTAATAATAATAATAATAAATGCCTTTATTGGTTACACACTGGATACAATACAATAATTTGCTTACATTTGAAAGTATATATATCTATGGAAAATAAAGAAGTGTGTTACCAATTGGTCCGATGATTTTGTTGTTTTTTATGGTTAAGTTGAAAAGCAGCTATGTAGCTGAACTTCGCCTTTTTCCGTATTAATTTTCGCTTACATTTTTTGTTAAATTGTTAATTGTTTTGTGTTTATACGGAAATAAAGTCATTATTATTATTATTATATCATTCGCAAATCCTGGTTTTCATATCGAACCAGAAAAAGGTGAAGAAAAGTAAAGGGGACAAACGAAATAGGTTAATAGTAAAAATTAGACGAGATGTAAGAAGTAAGAGAGTAAACGAAAAACAAAATAAAAGAAGAATTAATACAAGTTGAAACAAATATTAGAAGTTAAATATTAAACATTAAACCTGCTGTGTCGCAAAAAGATGTTGCTTATAGCGTTGTCGAAATGATGTTAAATTTAGTGTTTTGGTCAACGATGGTATAGCGTTATACACATGCTGGATAGTATATGATAAAGATCGCGTATATAGGGAGAGCCTATGCTTGGGTATTACAAGAAGCGATTTCCTTCTAATGTTAACATTGTGAACGTCCGTACGATACCTTACCTTGTTAAGCAGATAAGATGGTTTTTTGTATTTAGTAATTTGTGTACCAAGCAAGCTGTATATAGTCGCCTCCTATTTGCCATGTTGAGCCAGTTGGTTGTAAGCAGAGTATGTGAGATTCTATCGTACTTTCTAATACCGTATATATAACGTAGACAAGAATTTTGAATTAAATGAATTGATTTTGACTTTGCTACGGTTAAGCAAGGTCCATAAAGTACATCACAAAAGTTAAAATTTGATAAAATTAACGATTCGCATAACATTTTTTTTACGTCTTTTGGCAACAGATGGCGACAAGGATACAGCGCTTTTAGCCCACACACATACTTTCTCACTAGACCACTGACGTGAGTATCAAAACGCAGGCCAGAATCAAGTACCATTCCAAGACTCTTAGCCTGAGAACTCATTTTAAGGACTGCATCCTTAATCATAATTCTACCATGGAGGTGACTTGCGATAACATCCCTCGAGCCACTAGGTCCAAACAACATAATTTGTGATTTGTCCGGATTTAAATTGAGGCAATGTATTGAAGCCATATCAGTAATAATACGTAGATTATCATTAATTGTTGCAATATTGTGTATAGTTTCTTTAGGATTGAAAGAATGATATATTTGTGAATCATCGGCGTAAAGATGATAGTTGCCTTTTATATTTTGAAACATCTGAGAGGTATATATGATAAAAAGGAGCGGTCCACTTATACTCCCCTGAGGCACCCCCCGCCAAACACCTTTATATCCGAAGCGGCAATCATGTAGATCGACATACTGACGTCTATTGTTTAAATAACTTTGAAAATATCTTATCGCCCCTGACCCAAGTCCGATATAATGCAATAACATGCCAATAACATTTTATGATTTATGGTATTAAATGCTTTACTAAAATCAAGCAGAGTTAACAGAGTACAATTAACTTGATCGGTATTTAACAATATATCATCTGTAACATCAAGCAGTGCAGTCTGATAACTAAAACCCGGCCTGAACCCTGATTGCTTATCCGGAAGCACTCTATAATTATTTAAGTGTTGTCGTATCTGCACATCAATCACCCTTTCAAGAACTTTAGAAAGTGTTGGAAGTATGGTCACTGGTCTCAAATCTTTATAGTTCAGGATTAGCAACCTTTGGCAGCGGCACCACTCTACCTTCTTTCCAACAATCAGGAAAGATATTTTCCCGCAAACAAAAGTTAATAATGTGCAAAATAAATGGAGGTACAAATGGACAGCAGAGCCTAATCATATAAAGATTTATGTTATCTGATCCAAATGACATAGATTTTAAACTAGTGATAATATGAAATAAATCGTTTTCAGTCACTTCCCGGAGAACAAGTTTAGTGTCAATAGTATATTACAGTACAAGTGAAGAAACTAAGGTTTTTCACTCACGCGTATGTCAGATTTACACACGAGTCGTAGGCGAGTGTGGAAAGACATACAAGTGATTGGAAAATATTGGTTTCTCACTTGTACTGTTCAATCCTACTATTTAAAGAAAATTCCGTCTTAAAATTCGTTAATTCTTGGCTAATGTCATGTCGATATGTCGGAAACGACACTTTTTGACATTGTTATCCTCGTAATTGATTGATAAACAAGTTGTGTCAAATTGTGAGACTTTTTGACGTTGTCATACTCTTAATTGATTGATAAACTACCAATTGTGTCAAATTGTTAATTGTCATCATTACGCAAATTAATTAAGATTAATAATTTATACAAGTGAAATACTTCATTTAATTTTCCTTGTGTGCTCTCTACCGTTTTTTAGTTCACTTCCATTACGTTTAAACAAAGAGTTGTACCTTTAAAGCTTTAAGTTTCGCTAATAGTGGATGAAGAAAATTAGAGTGAGTGAAAAATATTTTCAGTCACCCGTTGCGATGAATGTTAGTAGAGTGAGTGAAAATAACAACTTTCAACACTCGTATCTACGCTAGAAACTGGCAATTTCAAAGGTAGGATTGAACAAAATCAATTACCGTATTATTATTGTAGAAGTATATCAAGTCATCATCCGCATACTCCGCCTCTACTACAAAATTGATAAAAGCATCATTAATTTTATTTGCGTCGCGCAAATCCACGGGGATACTGATTTTTTATTACCATGAGATAACCCCTGTACGCGCAATTCTCGCCATATATCTGAAGCTTTAGTTAAGGCACTAAATTTATTCCTAAAATAAATCTCCTTCTCCTTTTTGCAGATATAATTATACTGATTCCTAAGAGATTTATAGTACTATAAGTCTTTGGCTAAACCCGTCACCCTAAATTTTTTCCAAGCTGCAATTTTTATTATATTTAATTCCTGCAAAACCGGTGTTCGTCATTGAGCATTAGGTCTAGTGAATTTTTTGGTCACCAACGGTGCATGGGAGTTAAATAAATTTAGGATACATGAATTAAAAATTAAAACTTTCTCAGTAATGTCATTGATATAGTAAATATGGAACCATGGGGTTTCCATCATATCCTGAGTAAAGGACGCAAGATCAAAATTACTGAAAGAACGGTACGTTTTTGTTGTTATATTAATACTATAACAACAAAAACTTGTTTAACAAATTCGATTTCACAATAAACGAGGTTATGGTCCGCTATGTCGGACGCATCGAGTGTGCCATATGATATAATATCTGTGTTCTCATTCAAAATTACAAAATCTATCAATGATAAGGAATTCCTACCGATTCTAGTTGGTTCATTAATTACTTGCTGTAACATATACATATCAAGAATGTTGTTAAATTTACCAGACGCGCTGCTATCCACATCAAGCAGATTAATATTGAAATCACCCACAATTACAATTTTTTCACTTTGGCATAACGCCGACAAAAGACTAGCTTCAAGAAATTCAAAGAATTTTTCAAGAGTGCTCCCCGGTGGCCTGTAGAGTACACCGACAACGACTGGTTTAGCACATCTTATTTCTACCCATAATTGTTCAGATTGGTCACATAGTGGCACGAATTATATCACAGGGCAGATTATTGCTTACATACACCGCTACACCACCTCCACGGCCCACTTTATCTTGTCTATAAAATCTCTAATTCAATGGCTAGGGTCCTAGAGTCAATGATTGGTGATAGCCAGGTTTCGGATATTACAAAGATATCATAGCCAGCCCCCCTTATCAGCTCCCTTACTTCTATAAAATGGGCAGTCAGCGAACGACGGACGTTCAAATGCGCCATCCTTAAAGTTTTCTCCATAATTAGACAAAAATAAACTTAAGTAAGAATGTATATATATATATATATAAACTATATGTGCTTAACCTAACTTCTTCTTGTGTTTTTGAGCTCTAGTATTCTTTGTTGGCAGAGAAGGTGATGATTCGATGGGTGGATGTACAGTTAATATGCCAAGTTCTTCTTTGCGAAAAATAGTATGGATATTTCCATCACGATCCTTGATTCTAATGCGCCCATCCATCGTCCACACATTTTTGACACCGTAAAACTTTCGCGCCTCTTTTAATGTCCTTAACCGCAAAGCGGATAATGATTCCATAATGACAATTTTTGAATTCTTTAAGTTCTTTTTATGTGATCATACTAAATTTCTATCCCTATACGACACGAATTTGACGATTATAGGTCTATGGTAACGCGAGTTCTTATTAAAGCGTCCCAGGCGATGACATCGATCTACTATTGCTATATCCGGAGTATAGTTTGGTATTTGCAAGTTGGCAAATAGCGACAAAACACTTTGCGCTAAACTTACAGTTGTCTCCTTTTCGGGTTCCTCAATACCATGTACAACCAAGCAGTTTCTCCTCGTATAGTTTTCGAGGTTATCCGTTTTGTTAGCCTGTTCTTCTAGAAGTTTGGAAAATACATCAATTGTCTTGAGTATTTCCCGTTGAAAGACTTTAAATTCCTCTTTGATAATATCAATATCAGTTTTTGATGATAAGGGCTGTTGTGAGGCGCTGGCTTTGAATAGTTTGTTGTTAAATTCGTCCATTGCTTCCCTAAACTCGCCCGCCAACGAGTTGAGAAGCGTTTTCTTAATGTTTTGGGACATTGACCGCGAAACTTGTCCGTGACGCGCAATACGACAACCAGTTTTTGTTCTTTACGAGGTTTGAGAAGTGGCAATATCACCAAAAATTCTCCAAAAAGATAAACATAACACACTGTACAGACCGAAAAACTGTCTACCAACAAGACTAATTATTCAGCACAAAATATACTTTCAACTTTCTCAAGTTTGGCAAAATTCACACGCAATTGCTCTATGATTGAGACCACAAAATAGGAGCGACGACTAAAGACACCCTAATCGTACGCAATCCTACTTCTTTCTGGATCAGAGATACATAGCGGTATTCCCAGAATTGCTATTGGACGACTTTAATCAGTTCTCGTGTGGTTATTATAAATAATGAGAGCCTGTTCTGGGGAAATGATCGCTAGGTTTCGTAAACCACTATAACATCTTGTTTATGGTCTTTTAAATATCGAAAATGGCTGGGCGGTGGCTTAGCAGTTAAACTCCCGAGTTCGTATCTCGGTGTAAACATTTTCACCACACCGCCCACCCGTCCTTCGGAGGAGACGTTAAGTCCCGGCAACCAGTTGTTCATCTCTGACTGTCGTTATCACTATGTGTGTAATAAGTTTGAACAAAAATGGCTGAGTGCGCGTTAGCGCCCTGGAGACTGCCTGGACCTCGTAGGACCCCCCACGAGGATCTGGTTGGTAGTATCCTGGAGCGGCACTTGACACGGGCGAATCCGCTCTGAGCCTGTGCCGTAGCACGCTCGGTTTGATGAGAGGTCGGTCAGGAAGCGGAATAAGCCAAAAAATCGAGTTATACACTCACATTTAATATCTCAAACCTCTTAGAGGGAGCCACATATATACAAGGGGCCCGTTGTGGCCTAGGTGCCGCGTATAGAATACGCACTCCTCATTCCATAGATATATCCAAAAAGGCTGGGTAGGATACTTTTATAATTCCATGTCATGATTTTTAGGGTTGAATTAATCATTGTTTAATACATCATAATAGTTTGATTGTGAGTATGAGTGTTCTGATGATTTTTGAGCTGTTCTGAAGTAATTTTCATTCTCTTCAGATTGCATTTCAATATGACAAAACAATTTAGTTAACAATTAGTGCTAATTGATTAATTATTTGATTATGAGTACATAATCAATTTTGAACTAACATTAAAGTCAAAAACATATGGTCGACCCTTAAAACGGCTTAATATCAAGTAAACCAACACTGCACCAAGATGAAAACAAACTTTTCGGCAAAACCAGATCAAAAATTCATTAAATAACGTAACTAAATTCAATTCTTGCCTTATACATTATCCTCTTTTTAATTATTTAAATCAAAATTTATAATTTTAAAGCTTTTAGCTCCCCGTTTTCATCTAATCACTCAAAAAATCATATAACTTACCTGAAACAACAAGCACTTTGAAAACATCCAAATAAATTACAACCACTTTGTCCAGGTTGAGTACTCCCGGTTCGTTTTCCAATAAACCCCTCTTTACCTTTGATCCCTAAGTCGTAAACAAACGACAAATTTGATACTTCCAAAAAGGCAATCTAAAAATTATGTATTTAAAAAAATATAATAAGAATTAATTTTATTACTCACTGTAGCCTGATGATACCTATAAATATTAATCGCAAGAAGATTTTGTAAATAATCTTGTAACTGTTTAATTCGATGGTCTAATTGATCGTAGGAAATTAACATTTCGGGTTTTTTGGGAAATCTCGGCAAAACAGCTTTCTTCTTTTTCTTTTCGCTCGCATTATGTTTTAAACTTTCCCTACGCCGCTTGTGTTCCTTAGAAGGAAACGGCACGTTCAGGCTAGCTCTAAAAATAACCAACTGGTGATGTAAATCTTGAATGTGTTTATAACGTTTTTTAATTTTCCACGTGAAGTTTCCATGCGTTAAAGAAATCGTATACCTAGCGTTCAAAAAAATGAAATAATTTAAACCAATTTATTATTTTCAACTTAATAATGCAATTTACACACAAATTCGGGTTGAGTAAATGAGTTGTGTGGTGAGTTTCAACGTCGACGATTGTAACATCAATCGGAACGGCGGGGATAAAAACTTCCCGATGGAACGTCGTGTATTTCACCGGAGGATTGTGAATTGCGCTGAAAGGAATCTTCCCCGGAGTTGGTCCTAATCATTTAATTAAAAATTAATAATTAAAAATAATTTATTTATTTTTGTACCTTCCGCTTCATCTTTATTAAGTACTATTTCTGATCCTTGAAATTTAACGACCGTTAACGATTCGGGAACGTCTAAATTATCGTCATAATCAGTATCTGATAACACTCCGGGTGATTGTGGTTCTTGAATACCATTTTGTAAGGCCATCTTATAAAAAAACACATAAATGAGTTAGATCAACTCAAATAATGCCACGATTATCGTAATTGTACGCATTTTGACTCACTTTATCTAATCGTATTAGCAAACATGAGGGAATAAATTTTGTTGTGATGATAACAAAATTGCAAATCAAATCTAATTGACGCAAATCAAAAATAATTTTTATTACGGGTATAATCCGATTTCAATAATATTTTATTTGTTTACTTAATTATGTTTTGGATGCAAATGGAGAAGCTCGGCAAAGTATCTGCTAATAAAGTATGATAAAAAAGAAGAAACAAAAATTCTTATTGTTAGATAGACAATTTTGAAAAACCCAAAATTAATAGTATTAATTAAATCTTCAAATATAAGTACGAAAGCTTTCACGACCGGTGTTAATTGAACTAAAATTAGAACTAACACTAGCACTAACACTAGAACTATCACTAGGACTAACACTAGATCTAAAACTAGAAACTTTCGGGTTTCGCCGTGCGTTTTTTGAAAAAATGTTTGACGTTTCGAACTGCAGTTAGACCCAGTTTCTGAAGAAGGTTGCAACATGGCATCCGAAACGTCAAACATTTTTTCAAAAAACGCACGGCGAAACCCGAAAGTTTCTAGTTTTAGATCTAGTGTTAGTCCTAGTGATAGTTCTAGTGTTAGTGCTAGTGTTAGTTCTAAGTTTAGTTCAAATCTTCAAATAGTAAACAAAAAAGAAGAGCTTTAAGTTAATAAAAAAAGGTCAAAACAAAAAATCGGCTGTATACGCAGTACGCAATGCTCAATGCCAAGGTATACTGTGAATTTAATTCTTTCTCTAAACGAAGGAAAGGAAGTAATGAAAATGTCCAAATCAGCGTATGAAATCAGCGTTGAAAGTTGATATAAGGCGAGAAATCGCAGACCTAAGATTAGTACGCGGTCCAAAAAATAATGACATTCCGCGAGATGAACGAACAAAAGCTTGAAACTGTAACTAGAGACTACCGTGATATAATCAACAACACCTTTACTTATTTTATAAAGAAAAATTGTCCAAGCGTTTGTTGTAAGTGCGGTACTAAGGATTAAAACGGTAGATGCACAGTTAAGTACAGAAGATACACAGGCAAAATAAAATGACCGAATACATGATAGATCAAGGTAAGGACAAAATGTAGCAGATATAAATCCAAGCATCCGGGAGTTTTTGTTAACTATACAATCAATATGAGCAGAAAACGTAAGTCTGGAGTCAAAGAGAACGTCGTCAAGATCACGAACGCATTCAAATTGTTTGCGTATTAGAGATAAAGAAAAAATCAAAAGCAACAGAATAACGTTTGCGTGTAAATGTAATCTTGCTGCATTAGTCATAGTTAATGTAAAATTTGTTATTTACAATATTAC
Organism: Onthophagus sagittarius; assembly: GCA_036711965.1. Lineage (NCBI taxonomy): Eukaryota > Metazoa > Arthropoda > Insecta > Coleoptera > Scarabaeidae > Onthophagus > Onthophagus sagittarius. The sequence goes on from JASERS010000005.1 coordinate 25,385,653, forward strand.
AATATTCTTGTAATACACCGGAGGTAATATCTTTGAATGGCTTGTGATCTACTGTATGTAGATATGTAGAATGAAATCCAGTAAATGAAACCATTACGATATCATAATCAGGAGACTTAGAAGAATCCTTTGGTCTATCCTGTCAAAGGCTTTACTATACATCACATGAATTATTTATCGCGTAGATGAATCAACCAACCTTGCATCACAACTGTAAGAATGTATCTAACGTTTTCAAATTGCATCGTACAGTCCAATGCTTATTATTATTATTTTCCGACCTTGGAGAGCGACCCCTTTCATCACCGCGACCAATAAGATCTATTGTAACTTTAGCTCTTCAAAGGTTTAGAGGAAATGTAGGTCCTTAATGAACCTTAAAATTGCCTCAAGGTCATGTTTCTTTAAGTCGTTAGCCGTCAAAAGAGCTTTACAGAAAAAAATTGTGTCTTAAGCTTTTTCTGACTCGTCGTTGCAAACTTAACAAGTTTGATCCTCAGCTTGTCTAACATTGAAAAGGTTTTTTTCTAAGACATACAATCTCTTGGGATTTATTTTACCAAGTAGTATCATAGCGGAAGGGTACATTTGGGGTCTGTTGACTACATGTTTTAAATGACATTCTTGTAAAATGTTTTCACTGCTGCTTTGACCAGTTTGTTTGCTTTCTCATTACTCTCAATGTCACTATGACCTGGAACCCACCTTAGCTCAACATCATTGGTTCTACTGAGGTCTCTCAGGTTAGGTTGGGTTGGATCGGAGAGTGTACGAGTGCCGAATCACAGGTGAAGAATTAGATTGCCTTTAGGGCGACCAGACTGTTTGTGAAAACGTTTATAAATGCATCTTTTAGTCCGTTTTGGAGGTTCAAAGCGGTGCAGAAGTTTATAGCAAGAATTAATGCTTGAAAAACATTATTAATTGTGTTCGAGCTGAGTGACAGTTTAATGCGGCTGTTGAAATATCCATGCCTACAACTGTCTTTGAATCGTCGGTATACCAAGGAAGGGTTCCTTCTTGAAAATTTTGAGATCCTTAGGGAGGATAAACAGTGACCCAAAAATCGAGAATCTGATAAATTGACAGCAGAGCGAGGCGGCATTCAACATTGTCGGTTATGCCCTATAAGTTGAAGTGTGTCTAATCGACAGTGTGAAGTATAGACAACCATTAGAACTTTATGCTACTGCGAACAAGTCCTAAACTATTTCCAAGTTGGGAATAAATAGAATAAAATATAATAAATAGAATAAAGACAATTAAGGGTGATGTATTGTCTCATTCCAGGAGAACTGCTCCGCAGTATTGTCCACATATCGATCAAGTAATTCAAAATGTAATATGGCTGTAATCTAAATTGTAATTTGTACTTTTGAGATCGCATTAAAAAGTACTACTATGTAATTATAGCGGTAATTACATTTCCATTAGAAACGCGCGAATGTCATTGCAAAAGCTCAATGCGACAGCGGATTCTGTTTTCACTGTATTCACCACATCTGATAACTTTTTCGTGAAATCGTGAAAACTTTGTGATTTTTCAACTTTTCATACCTTGATTGAAATTTCGAATAAAATATCAGATTAACAAACAATAACTGTTAACTTGTTGGCATTGATTATGTCTATTACTGTTCCAAACACTGTATATTATCTTAATGACCGCCAACTTGTTGGCAGCATGAGTTATTATATCCCCAAAGTCCTGCACATCCGCTTGAAGTCAGCCAACTTGTTAGCAGCACGATTTGTTTTGTCTCCAAAATCATCAATTTGAAGACTACCAACTTGTTGACAGCATGAACAATTACTGTTTCAAACACTGTACATTATCTTATAGACTGCTAACTAGTTGGCAGCACGAGCTGTTTATCAAGAGTATATATGAGGAGCTCGCGTGCAAAACCGGATATATCCATTTTTAAAAAAGTGTCAGAAAATGCGAAAAATCATTGACAGTTTGCCTTTAAAAGGTAGATAACACATATTTTTAACAAGTTGTTAGAGTGTAATATATTCGATTTTACTTATAATGAAATTAAGCAAACGGTAGAAGCCACGAAACCTATGCAAATACATATACAAATAAATTTCCGGTTTCATGTTATCTTAATGACTGCTAACTAATTAACAGCATGAGGTATTACTGTTCCAAACATTGTACATTATCTAAAGACTGTCAACTTGATGGCAGCATTAGCTATTACTGTTCCACCAAAGTCTATATATTAGGATTATATCTCAAAAATTAAAAATGATAGAAAGACTCTTTTGAGCCAAAAAACTGGCAACACTGATATATATTAACAAAAATTGGTGGTAATAAATAAATGAAATGTTGATTTTGTCAAAGCGAATTATTGTACAATTTACAATATTTAAAAGAAGCGTTTCAATCACCTTTTGATGAATTTTTCTAATAAAATTTCTACGTGGTCGAAAGACACCAGACTTTCGTTAAAATTTCTGAAGTTGTTTTCGAAAAATATAATAAAATTTCAAAAGGTTGTAGGAGCCATTAATTTCCGAAACAAAATGCCGCACAATTATTAAAGAACGACATTTATAATTCTGTCAAACAAGCGTTCATTAACAGGTAGAAGATTATGGAGAGCAATGTTTAGAGACAGACATGGATATCGAAATTTTTGATCAGGAAGAGTTAATTTTTTTGAAAAATTAGGATATTGAAAGAAAAAAGAAAGGGGAGAGAAAAAATTAGAGAGAAATACGATTATGCAAAATCAAAGGGGATATTGTATCTAACTTCCGCTTCAAAATCTACCTATAAGTGACATAAGATATGATAGCATAGGTCACTGGCCTGAATGAAGGACATGAGCAAAGATGCAAGCTAGAAACTTGTGGATGGCGCTCACGTATTGTATGTGATAAATGCAATGTACCTCTTTGCTTGTCAAAGACAAGGAATTGTTTTAGAAAATTTCACAATAAATAAATGATTGAACAATTTGTCAGAATTCATTGAAATTTACGCTGGAAGTAACGCAAACGTTGGCATTCTCAGGGTCAGCAAATTCGCTGAATAAAAAAAGGGACAGGCCAAGCGGATCTAACTTCCGCTTCAAAATCTATCTATAAGTGACATAAGATATGATAGCATAGGTCAATGTATGTGATAAATGCAATGTACCTCTTTGCTTGTCAAAGACAAGGAATTGTTTTAGAAAATTTCGCAATAAATAAATGATTGAACAATTTGTCTGGATTTATTGAAATTTACGCTGGAAGTAACGCAAGCGTTGGCATTCTCAGGGTCAGCAAATTCGCTGAATAAAAAAAGGGACAGGCCAAGCGGATCTAACTTCCGCTTCAAAATCTACCTATAAGTGACATAAGATATGATAGCATAGGTCATTGGCCTGAGTGAAGGACATGAGCAAAAATGCAAGCTAGAAACTTGTGGAGGGCGCTCACGTATTGTATGTGATAAATGCAATGTACATCTTTGCTTGTCAAAGACAAGGAATTGTTTTAGAAAATATCGCAATAAATAAATGATTGAACAATTTGTCTGGATTTATTGAAATTTACGCTGGAGGTAACGCAAGCGTTGGCATTCTCAGGGTCAGCAAATTTGCTGAATAAAAAAGGGACAGGCCAAGCGGATCTAACTTCCGCTTCAAAATCTACCTATAAGTGACATAAGATATGATAGCATAGGTCACTGGCCTGAATGAAGGACATGAGCAAAGTTGCAAGCTAGAAACTTGTGGAGGGCGCTCACGTATTGTATGTGATAAATGCAATGTACATCTTTGCTTGTCAAAGACAAGGAATTGTTTTAGAAAATATCGCAATAAATAAATGATTGAACAATTTGTCTGGATTTATTGAAATTTACGCTGGAGGTAACGCAAGCGTTGGCATTCTCAGGGTCAGCAAATTCGCTGAATAAAAAAAGGGACAGGCCAAGCGGATCTAACTTCCGCTTCAAAATCTACCTATAAGTGACATAAGATATGATAGCATAGGTCACTGGCCTGAATGAAGGACATGAGCAAAGTTGCAAGCTAGAAACTTGTGGAGGGCGCTCACGTATTGTATGTGATAAATGCAATGTACCTCTTTGCTTGTCAAAGACAAGGAATTGTTTTAGAAAATTTCGCAATAAATAAATGATTGAACAATTTGTCTGCATTTATTGAAATTTACGCTGGAAGTAACGCAAGCGTTGGCATTCTCAGAGTCAGCATATTCGCTGAATAAAAAAAGGGACAGGCCAAGCGGATCTAACTTCCGCTTCAAAATCTACCTATAAGTGACATAAGATATGATAGCATAGGTCAATGTATGTGATAAATGCAATGTACCTCTTTGCTTGTCAAAGACAAGGAATTGTTTTAGAAAATTTCACGATAAATAAATGATTGAACAATTTGTCTGGATTTATTGAAATTTACGCTGGAAGTAACGCAAGCGTTGGCATTCTCAGGGTCAGCAAGTTCGCTGAATAAAAAAAGGGACAGGCAAGCGGATCTAACTTCCGCTTCAAAATCTACCTATAAGTGACATAAGATATGATAGCATAGGTCACTGGCCTGAATGAAGGACATGAGCAAAGATGCAAGCTAGAAACTTGTGGAGGGCGCTCACGTATTGTATGTGATAAATGCAATGTACCTCTTTGCTTGTCAAAGACAAGGAATTGTTTTAGAAAATTTCGCAATAAATAAATGATTGAACAATTTGTCTGGATTTATTGAAATTTACGCTGGAAGTAACGCAAGCGTTGGCATTCTCAGGGTCAGCAAATTCGCTGAATAAAAAAAGGGACAGGCCAAGCGGATCTAACTTCCGCATCAAAATCTACCTATAAGTGACATAAGATATGATAGCATAGGTCACTGGCCTGAATGAAGGACATGAGCAAAGATGCAAGCTAGAAACTTGTGGAGGGCGCTCACGTATTGTATGTGATAAATGCAATGTACCTCTTTGCTTGTCAAAGACAAGGAATTGTTTTAGAAAATTTCGCAATAAATAAATGATTGAACAATTTGTCTGGATTTATTGAAATTTACGCTGGAAGTAACGCAAGCGTTGGCATTCTCAGGGTCAGCAAATTCGCTGAATAAAAAAAGGGACAGGCCAAGCGGATCTAACTTCCGCTTCAAAATCTACCTATAAGTGACATAAGATATGATAGCATAGGTCACTGGCCTGAGTGAAGGACATGAGCAAAGATGCAAGCTAGAAACTTGTGGAGGGCGCTCACGTATTGTATGTGATAAATGCAATGTACATCTTTGCTTGTCAAAGACAAGGAATTGTTTTAGAAAATATCGCAATAAATAAATGATTGAACAATTTGTCTGGATTTATTGAAATTGACGCTGGAAGTAACGCAAGCGTTGGCATTCTCAGGGTCAGCAAATTCGCTGAATAAAAAAAGGGACAGGCCAAGCGGATCTAACTTCCGCTTCAAAATCTACCTATAAGTGACATAAGATATGATAGCATAGGTCACTGGCCTGAATGAAGGACATGAGCAAAGTTGCAAGCTAGAAACTTGTGGAGGGCGCTCACGTATTGTATGTGATAAATGCAATGTACCTCTTTGCTTGTCAAAGACAAGGAAATGTTTTAGAAAATTTCACAATAAATAAATGATTGAACAATTTGTCTAGTTTTTTTTATTATATTAATTGTGAATTTTAACATAAAGACCTGCTGGTGGCATTTGCCACCACTTTCTAGATTCTACACCCTTGGAGGAAATCACTTCAAATTTGATTCCTAGTGAAGACCTAATCAATAATTTTCACACAAAAAAAATTAATTGTTTATATAAAAATTTCAGTTCTGAAAGGGTTAAAGTTAAACTTAAAATAAGCAAATCAAAATTTGTAATTTAGATTTGAGAGAGGGTATTAGGGTTTGAATATCCTCCTCTCTGTATGTTAAAAGAAGAATGAAGTTAGTTACGTTTAAGATGCATAACCTGTTAACTAAAAGTAAGAAGTAAGATGTTGAAGAGTTGTGACGGCGAGTTTGTAATTGTACTGTAAAGCTAAATTAAAAACTAAAGAAGAGAACTGCGTTTTACTATTAGTAAAGTCCAATAATCATGTTCGTATATAGTGGATTTTGATGGCGTTGAAAGAAGAAAGCATGCTGACCAAATTTGACCACGTTTTGAAACCAAAGATACTGATGATAAACTTGAAGAAACATCACCATCGATCCAGACTCCCGAAAATCGGAAAATGAATAAAAAGAGGAAACTGCTGATGTTATTTCAAGTTCACCCTCACAGGTTCAGATACACTTAGCAGCAGAAGTCTGCGTACAAAAAACTTCTAACACTTTAACTGAAATTATAAGGGTCATGATCTAATTTGATAAACTTCAATTTTTTTTTATTTTGTGTATTAACTACATATAATTCTATTAACAAAATATGCATCAATAAAACAGAAATATTAGTTACAAAAAAAATTAAAATTAAAAATTCTCCAAATAATGCGTATGCAAAAATCTGCGTACAAAAAAAGACACCTTCTCCAAAATATACTTATTTACTTAAATACATAGTTGGCGATGTACGCTTTCCGGTTTAAATAAAAGATAATCGGTGTCAATTATATTAGCAGAGGCTTAGAAGCTAAAAGTTAGAATGGACACGAAAGGAAAGGAAATTGAATTGGGAGAGAGAAAAATTATTGTAAAGTTATGGAAAGAGGGAAAATCTTTTCGAAAAATAGGAGAAACTGTCGGCAGGTCACACTCTTCCATTCAAAGAGTAATTAATAATTATAAAGACACTGAAGATTACCTCTCACGTCCGCGATCTGGTAGACCACCCCTTTTAACAAACCGAGAGAAGCGAAAAATTGTACAGCAGGTTAGAAAAGAACCTAGGCTGACGGCAAAAAAAATAGCAGAAAATGTACAAGAAGAATTTCATAAAACTATCAGTAAAGATACGGTGAGAAGGACGTTAAAAAAAGCTAACTATCACAGTCGCGTTGCACGAAAAAAGCCATTTGTGTCAGAGGTCAATCGTCAGAAGCGGATCGCCTTTGCAAAAAAACTCTTAGACAAGCCCATTGAATTCTGGGAGAAAGTTCTCTTTACAGATGAGAGCAAATTTTACATTTTCGGCATTAAGGGTAAACAACTTGTATGGAGAAAACCTAATACTGCCCTTAATCCCGAAAATTTGAAAGCGACTGTAAAACACGGAGGTGGTGGAGTTATGGTTTGGGGGTGTATGTGCACCAAAGGGGTGGGAAGGTTGGTTTTCATAACATCGACAATGGACCATAAAATGTATATAGACATTTTAAAAGAAAATTTGAAGCCTAGCATCGAAAACTTGGGCTTGGGGCCCGAATACTTTTTTCAACAAGATAATGACCCCAAACATTGCGCCCACAACACTAAGCTTTGGCTACTATACAATACCCCAAAGCAACTTAAAACACCTCCACAATCGCCGGACTTGAATCCCATCGAACACCTCTGGGATTTACTGGAACGCAGGGTTCGGCAATACAACATAACGTCGAAGGAAACGTTAAAAAATGTTATGATTGAGGAATGGGCCAAAATCAGTTCGGACGAAACGAAGAAATTAGTGCACTCCATGCCTAAACGTTTAAGGGAGGTCATTAAACGTAAAGGTTATCCGACCTCATATTAATATAGAAACAATGATCTCATTTATGAATTTTTTATAAATACTGTCCTGACTTGTACGCAGATTTTTGTATACCCGTTATTTGTAGAATTTTTAGTTTTGATTTTTTTCTGTAACTACTGTTTCTGTTTTGTTGAAGCATATTTTGTTAATAGAATTATATGTAGTTAATATACAAAATAAAAAAAAATCAAGTTTATCACATTAGATTATGACTCTTATTTTTTCAATTAAAGTATTACAAGTTTTTTGTACGCAGACTTCTGCTGCTGAGTGTAAGTACAAGACAAGGTGAAGAAAGTACTTGTAAAGAAGAAAAACAATCTGATGTCACACAACAAATCAATCCTGTACAAGACTTGTGGTGAAGATCAAGCAGAATACACACTGTAATTTTTAATAAAACCGTGGTGGTGGTTTTAAATATAATAATATTACCACATTACAGTTATCAATAAATAAATAAATTAAAATTGACGTTTAACATAACCTTTAAAAAAAAATTAAGTTAACGTCAAAGTTTGACGTTAAACATAACCTAAGAAATGAAAGTTCTTTTTACCCAGTTAATTCAAATTTATATACAATATGTACCACAAAATTAATGTAAGCAAATCTAAAAATAGATTTTCCACAAATGTTTCGCTCTAACAGGCTTATTTAAAATGTTTAAGCGCTAATTAAGCCTTATAAAAAAAGTATGAGTAATCTCTAAGAATTATCTAAGATCTCATTTGAGTCTCTAAAGATTCATTTGTATTAATTTGGGATATAAAACACGATTTTTTCTTACCTTATTGTTTAAAAATCGTTTAAAATTAATCCAAAAACATTTCAAAACTCGTCATTATTTTAACTATAAATTTGTAATTGAAATTAATTAAAACGATCAACAAGTGTTTTTTCTTCGAGAATTAGGTCGCGGACGGACGGAATACTTTACGCTTGATGATCACAAAACCGACTGATTGGACTGATTCATGACGACTATTATAAGAGAGAAACTTACTCAAATAAAGCTCAATTATGCTTCCCATTTTACATAATTAATAAAGAAATTATTAGGATGAATTAAATAAAACAATTTATTTAATTTTTGTGCGATATACAAAGATTTTATCGTTTATTAAAAAAAAACTTGGGTATTATGGAATGTGTAAAATGTGTTGCATAAATTCAGTTAAAAAAAGCGCAATTAAAATCATTTGAAGGGTACAAGGAATAAACAGGCTAAGTCAATTTTTGTTGAAATCGTGTTAACAGCGATTGAACGCTTAATCTGGTAAAGTTAAAGCGAATTTTTTCGTCAATGTTCATAAAAAGGGGAAAAGACGGTTATGTCTAACGTGACCGTTTGTATGTCGACTGAAAACGGGACAAATCTAGGTACTTTTGTCGATAATCAGGTGCAGTCTAAAATTATTAAAATTAGATTTTAAGTTAGACTTGATACAGCTTCTACAAAATTTGATACAGTTTCCTAAAGACTTGCAATGCTTCCAGAAGACTTGTTATTGCTGCTAGAAGTCTTGATATTGCTTTCAGAAGACTTGAAATGATCTCAGACGACTTGAAATATTTTTAAAAGACTTAGAATGTTTCTAGAAAGGTTGACACTACTTCTAGAGGACTTAATATTGCTTATAGACAACTTAATACTGCTTCAAGGAGACTTAAAAAGCTTCCAGAAGACTTGAGATGCTTTTAGAAAACTTGATACTGCTTTCATAGGACTTGAAATGCTTCTAGAAAACTTGATATTGCTTTCAGATGATTTGAACTACTAAATGGCTTGTTATTACTTTCAAAAGACTGGAAATGCTCCCAGAATACTTGAAATGATTTTAGAAGACTTGGAATGCTTCTAGTAAACCTGATACTACTTCCAGAAGTTTTGATATTACTTCTCGAAGACTTAAAATGCTTTTAGAAGACATGATATTGCTTCCAGAAGATTTGAACTGCTTCTAGATGGCTTGTCATTGCTTCCAAAAGACTTGAAATGCTTTTAGAAAACTTGATACTACTTCCGGAAGTCTTGATATTGCTTTTAGAAGACTTAATACTACATCCAGAAAATTTGATATTGCCCTTGGAAGACTTGAAATACTTCCAAAGGACTTGATACTACTTGTAAAGTTATTTGTAAAAACTGGATACTATTGATAAACCAATTGACTATGCTTTGAAAATATTAAATACTATTAAACAAAATGCACAACCTTTACGTAAGAAGTCCATAAACTGTCAATTAAAGGTTAAATACTGCTGGCAGAAGACACTTTTATGGTAAAAAGCAAAGGATTATTAATAAAATTTAATTTTCCTTCCAAAATATTAAAAACTGTTGGCAAAATACATCATCATATCTACTAAAAGCTAAATACTGACAAAAAAACTGAAAAAAGTTTAAAAACTGCCAATTAAAGACTAGATACTGCTTGTAAAAGTTTGCTTACTTTATAAGTCTTTTTTGGAGAGTGCAAGCCAATCCCTTTTAGGCATTACAACTGCATCTTCTTATTATGTAGTTACAGAAGTACAGTAAAGCGTTGCTAATTCGTACAATCCCAAATCCGAATTCCCTGGTAATCTGAACAAAATTGAAAAACGTAGAATTTGCATTACGTCCCTTGTAATCCGAATTGGTAAGAGATTCGCTAATCAGAAAAGACTATTCGTTCTATCTGCAGAGAAAGACGATTTATTCCAAAACACTGAAGAGCATTTCTATCAAAAATGCTGAGTCCATACTTTCTAAGGATTGCAAATCCTTGTAATTTATTAGCAAAATGGTAGAGATGTGTATTTCAAAAATCAGCTGAGGAAGAAATACCTGATGGCGGCATTCCACTGTTCATTCAATAATTTATGTATCATGCTGCAGCAAATAAGGCAATTTTTCCTTAAAGATGTTGGGATAACCGAATTAAAAGTGAGGAATAAACAGCAGATAATGTTATTATCAAATACAATTTGACTATAATCCGCATGCTTCCATCATTTAAATTTAACTGATTTTCATTGATTCGGATTAGCGAAGCTTTACTGTAATTAGATACTTAACTACTAATTGTAGTAGCTGTAATTATTCTATGCTTCTATTTTCGTAGAAATAGTTAGTAATTATACTCGACTACTTTTTTCAAGCAGTTAGCCAAGCTCTGATTTTGATCAACTTTGCTAATAAATTTCATGTAACGTGTGGGATAAAAACTGAATTTTTTCTAAAGACAAGTTATCTTTTAAACGGTTTGTTACATTTAAATCCATTGCTGATATATTTTGTCCTTCGCTATTTAAAGCGGCTTAGTGAAAATTAACTTCTTGGGCGTGCACAAAATATAACCAGCATTCGGAGCTGAGATTACCAAAAAACAACTTCAATATATTCGGGCATTAGATGACTAATTATTAGTAGAGTAGAGTTAGTAAATTTGGTGAGTAGAGTAGAGATTAGCAATCTAAAATAGTTTTCTAATCTCACAAACATTTTAAGCATTTTCAAGTACAGGCCATTTAGATTTACTGTAACCCAACATTCTTTTATACTCTGTACCTATCAAGTCATAAAATTCTTTTACAGTTTCAATGCGTACATTATAAATATTAAAAAAGTAAATTTTGACAATAATGCATTCTAAATCAATTGGTAAGCAATCGGCAGTTTTAATTGCATTGTGGACATTATGAGCTTCACAGCCAATCCCTATTAGTTCTTGTTCCAACAATGTGCTCGGTTTTGTATAAATATTGTTTACACTTTTTCTATTTACCCCCCTTCAAGTTTCAAAAAAGTGTACACTTACATTTAGGCATGTTTAAGTCTCGCAAACAAAGAAACGAAATATTACCAATAAAGAAAGCTGTGTATATACAGCTAGATACTAAATGAGATTTATGCACTTATGTGATTATGAAAACGGGACGTTTTAGAGTTTATTCGGGACGGTGGGGCTACTAACAGAAGAACGGGACAATCCCGTTCAAAACGGGACGTATGGTCACATAAGTTAGGTCAAAAGAAAATACAAAACTTAAATTTGGTGAGTAGGGAATATACAGGTGTTCTTAAAACAAGGAATAAACCGGCTAAGTCGCAGCGTCAACTACCAGACCTGTTTCTGCTAACTCAGGGGAGTTGGTGAAAATTGGCTTTTTTGTGCTAACAATAATATCAAAGAAGCTCCGAATTCCTAGTGTGAGTCGCAGTTTGTTTCTGTTGGTTTCTGTTAAAAAAGTGTTGTGTGGTGTTGTGTAAATAATGCAAGCCGAAACTAGACAACTAAACAGAGTACCAAAAAACGGAAAAAGTTTGCACGGCTTCACAAAGTTCGCAAAAAACTTAGGCTACAAGGCCACGAAATGGGTCCGGACTGTAAATATCGTAAAAAGTGTTTCGAAACCTTGAAGGAAGAAGTACGTGAAGAAATTCTACGCCAATTTAACTTGCTACTAACAGAAGATGAACAGAATTTATATTTGTGCGGTTTAATTTCCCTCGTACCAGTAGCAACGCGACGACCACGTCAACCCGAAAAATCGGCGAAACTTCGTGATGCTACATATTTCTACAGAATTCTCGTTCGTAGTTTAAAAATGACTGGCATAGCTCCAAAGAATAAAAGAGGAAAGCATAACACACGTCCAAGAAAATTAAGTCCGGAAGTCCTAAACATCATCCACGATCACATAAAAAGCTTTCTGAATAGATCATCTCACTATGGCTACGGTAGTGGTATTTAAACTATGGGTCGCGAAAAATATTCTCGTGGTCACATACATCATTTCCAACTTATTTGGAAAAAATATTAGTTTCTAAAACGTGTAATTTCATATTCAATTTTTGATAAATTATTGTAATTTTAAAATCAACAAATTTTGAACGAGCTACATACGGTGTGGGAAAACTCAGATAACTGTTATTAATAATTTATTGACAATTAATTAATAATCAGTAATTTATTGTGAATTTAGTCAAATTTAAGCTTCTGTTTCCTCAGCGTCGACAAATAAAGAAGTAAAAGCAAACAAACGGGTTCGTAAGCTCGATGATGAGTTTATAAAATATGGCTTCATATGTACTGAAGATGATGAATCAGGGGCTAGATGTAATGTGTAATGTGTCTGGCAGTGCTGTTAAACGAGTCACTGAAACCAAACAAACTGCAGAGACATCTACACTCGAAACACCCAGAATCCATAAGTAAACCCATAGAATTTTTTCAGAAAAAAGTTTCAAAAAAATTTCAAAAATAAAAAAAAATTTTAAATTTCAGATTTAATACAGATTTCCAAAGAGAAATTCCAAGATTTATAGCATCTAGCCCAGTTTTGTAGACCTGAGGCAGCAAACTTTTATTCGTCAATACCCCATAAATGAATGTTCTTTTAATGTTAACATTCATTTAATGTTTTCTTGTTTCCTTATTTAATAAAATATTATAAAACTGTTGACGCTTAGACTAAGTTGTTTTATTCCCAGCTTTTGGGGGTGTTACTGAGTAATTTTGAGTGTTATCAACGTTATGCAACCGCAATCAAATCTGCTGTTATATTTTACCGTAATATCAAGAGCTACATTTCCTTTAATGATGCTCAAACATTAAAATTACTTTTACAGGAGAACTTATACAGTCTGAAACTTTTAACACGATTTTCTAGATTATTTTGTATTTTGACTTAGCTCGTTTATTGTCTGTGCCCTTCATTTAATTTATTGATGTGGCTATTTACACATACTGCACGTATACGCAATTGGCTGTTTAGACATACGGTATGCTTTTATGTATACCAATTACAGCTCCTATAGCAATTAAGTTAGGAATTTCTTTCAAATGCAGACTTGTACTGTATATATGAGTGTAAAAAATTGTGATTACACAAAATGTTTTTTTCTTAATGGAACACCAAATATTGTTGGAAAATATTGTCGCATATACGGCGTGGTCCAAAAAGTGTTACAACACAAAGTGTATTTTCTTAAATAAATGGAACACCCTATATTTTTTTGCATATTCTGATTAGCTGTCTTAAATGCTATAACTGCACATCTTGTTTTCAAATATATGTAACTATGTTTTTTAAACCAAAACATCATAAAACGATCTTAAACACATTAAATAGCAACAAAATTTGCTTCAAGTTGATCTTTATTTCAGAGCGATATCTCAATTAGTTCTTAGGATACGAATTTTTGAAATTTTTTTGATTTTTAACAAATATATGTAATTACATTTTTTGCAAAGCTTTAATCAAAAAATCATAACTCAGAGATTAAATGATTTGGAAAAACGATCCTAAGCACGTTAAATAGCAACAAAATTTGCTTCAAGCTGCTCTTTATTTCAGAACGATATCTCAGTTTATTCTTGAGGTACGATTCTTTGAAAATTTCTTGATTTTTATTAAACACATATAATTAAATTTTGCAGAGTTTTAATCAAAAAATCATAACTCGGAGATTTAAATATTTGATACAAACATCTTAAGTTCCTTAAATAACAACAAAATTTGCTTCGAATTGCTCTTTATTTCAGAGCGATATCTCAATTAGTTCTTAAGATATGAATTTTTGAAAATTTTTTGATTTTTAACAAATGTATGTAATTACGTTTTTGCAAAGCTTTAATCAAAAAATCATAACTCAGAGATTTAATAATTTGGAAAAACGATCTTAAGCACGTTAAATAGCAACAAAATTTGCTTCAAGCTGCTTTTTATTTCAGAACGATATCTCAGTTTATTTTTGAGATACGATTCTTTGAAATTTTCTTGATTTTTATTAAACACATATAATTAAATTTTGCAGAGTCTTAATCAAAAAATCATAACTCGGAGATTTAAATATTTGAAACAAACATCCTAAGTTCCTTAAATAACAACAAAATTTGCTTCAAGTTGATCTTTATTTCAGAGCGATATCTCAATTAGTTCTTAAGATACGAATTTTTGAAAATTTTTTGATTTTTAACAAATATATGTAATTAAGTTTTTGCAAAGCTTTAATCAAAAAATCATAACTCAGAGATTTAATGATGTGGAAAAACAATCTTAAGCATGTTAAATAGCAACAAAATTTGCTTCAAGCTGCTCTTTATTTCAGAACGATATCTCAGTTTATTCTTGAGGTACGATTCTTTAAAAATTTCTTGATTTTTATTAAACACATATAATTAAATTTTGCAGAGTTTTAATCAAAAAATCATAACTCGGAGATTTAAATATTTGATACAAACATCTTAAGTTCCTTAAATAACAACAAAATTTGCTTCGAATTGCTCTTTATTTCAGAGCGATATCTCAATTAGTTCTTAAGATACGAATTTTTGAATTTTTTTTGATTTTTAACAAATATATGTAATTCCGTTTTTGCAAAGCTTTAATCAAAAAATCATAACTCAGAGATTTAATGATTTGGAAAAACAATCTTAAGCACGTTAAATAGCAACAAAATTTGCTTCAAGTTGTTCTTTATTTCAGAGCGATATCTCAATTAGTTCTTAAGATACGAATTTTTGAAATCTTTTTGATTTTTAACAAATATATGTAATTACATTTTTGCAAAGCTTTAATCAAAAAATCATAACTCAGAGATTAAATGATTTGGAAAAACGATCTTAAGCACGTTAAATAGCAACAAAATTTGCTTCAAGTTGATCTTTATTTCAGAGCGATAACTCAATTAGTTCTGAGGATACGAATTTTTGAAAATTTTTTGATTTTTAACAAATATATGTAATTACATTTTTGCAAAGCTTTAATCAAAAATCATAACTCAAAGATTAAATGATTTGGAAAAACGATCTTAAGCACGTTAAATAGCAACAAAATTTGTTTTAAGCTGCTCTTTATTTCAGAACGATATCTCAATTCATTCTTGAGGTACGATTCTTTGAAAATTTCTTGATTTTTATTAAACACATATAATTGAATTTTGCAGAGTTTTAATCAAAAAATCATAACTCGGAGATTTAAATATTTGAAACAAACATCTTAAGTCCCTTAAATAACAACAAAATTTGCTTCGAATTGCTCTTTATTTCAGAGCGATATCTCAATTAGTTCTTAAGATATGAATTTTTGAAAATTTTTTGATTTTTAACAAATGTATGTAATTACGTTTTTGCAAAGCTTTAATCAAAAAATCATAACTCAGAGATTTAATGATTTGGAAAAACGATCTTAAGCACGTTAAATAGCAACAAAATTTGCTTCAAGCTGCTTTTTATTTCAGAACGATATCTCAGTTTATTTTTGAGGTACGATTCTTTGAAATTTTCTTGATTTTTATTAAACACATATAATTAAATTTTGCGGAGTTTTAATCAAAAAATCATAACTCAGAGATTAAATGATTTGGAAAAACGATCTTAAGCACGTTAAATAGCAACAAAATTTGCTTCAAGCTGCTCTTTATTTCAGAACGATATCTTAGTTTATTCTTGAGGTACGATTCTTTGAAAATTTCTTGATTTTTATTAAACACATATAATTAAATTTTGTAGAGTTTTAATCAAAAAATCATAACTTGGAGATTTAAATATTTGAAACAAACATCTTAAGTTCCTTAAATAACAACAAAATTTGCTTCGAATTGCTCTTTATTTCAGAGCGATATCTCAATTGGTTCTTAACATACGAATTCTTGAATTTTTTTTGATTTTTAACAAATATATATAATTACATTTTTGCAAAGCTTTAATCAAAAAATCATAACTCAGAGATTAAATGATTTGGAAAAACGATCTTAAGCACGTTAAATAGCAACAAAATTTGCTTCAAGTTGATCTTTATTTCAGAGCGATAACTCAATTAGTTCTGAGGATACGAATTTTTGAAATTTTTTTGATTTTTAACAAATATATGTAATTACATTTTTGCAAAGCTTTAATCAAAAAATCATAACTCAGAGATTAAATGATTTGGAAAAACGATCTTAAGCACGTTAAATAGCAACAAAATTTGCTTCAAGCTGCTCTTTATTTCAGAACGATATCTCAGTTTATTCTTGAGGTACGATTCTTTGAAAATTTCTTGCTTTTTATTAAACACATATAATTAAATTTTGTAGAGTTTTAATCAAAAAATCATAACTCGGAGATTTAAATATTTGAAACAAACATCTTAAGTTCCTTAAATAACAACAAAACTTGCTTCGAATTGCTCTTTATTTCAGAGCGATATCTCAATTAGTTCTTAAGATACGAATTTTTGAAATTTTTTTGATTTTTAACAAATATATGTAATTACATTTTTGCAAAGCTTTAATCAAGAAATCATAACTCCGAGATTAAATGATTTGGAAAAACGATCTTAAGCACGTTAAATAGCAACAAAATTTGCTTCAAGTTGATCTTTATTTCAGAGCGATATCTCAATTAGTTCTTAAGATACGAATTCTTGAATTTTTTTTTGATTTTTACAAATATATATAATTACATTTTTGCAAAGCTTTAATCAAAAAATCATAACTCAGAGATTAAATGATTTGGAAAAACGATCTTAAGCACGTTAAATAGCAACAAAATTTGCTTCAAGTTGATCTTTATTTCAGAGCGATAACTCAATTAGTTCTGAGGATACGAATTTTTGAAAATTTTTTGATTTTTAACAAATATATGTAATTACATTTTTGTAAAGCTTTAATCAAAAAATCATAACTCAGAGATTAAATGATTTGGAAAAACGATCTTAAGCACGTTAAATAGCAACAAAATTTGCTTCAAGTTGATCTTTATTTCAGAGCGATAACTCAATTAGTTCTGAGGATACGAATTTTTGAAAATTTTTTGATTTTTAACAAATATATGTAATTACATTTTTGCAAAGCTTTAATCAAAAAATCATAACTCCGAGATTAAATGATTTGGAAAAACGATCTTAAGCACGTTAAATAGCAACAAAATTTGCTTCAAGCTCCTTTTTATTTCAGAACGATATCTCAGTTTATTTTTGAGGTACGATTCTTTGAAATTTTCTTGATTTTTATTAAACACATACAATTAAATTTTGCAGAGTTTTAATCAAAAAATCATAACTCGGAGATTTAAATATTTGAAACAAACATCCTAAGTTCCTTAAATAACAACAAAATTTGCTTCGAATTGCTCTTTATTTCAGAGCGATATCTCAATTAGTTCTTAAGATACGAATTTTTGAAATTTTTTTGATTTTTAACAAATATATGTAATTACGTTTTTGCAAAGCTTTAATCAAAAAATCATAACTCAGAGATTAAATGATTTGGAAAAACGATCTTAAGCACGTTAAATAGCAACAAAATTTGCTTCAAGTTGATCTTTATTTCAGAGCGATAACTCAATTAGTTCTGAGGATACGAATTTTTGAAAATTTTTTGATTTTTAACAAATATATGTAATTACATTTTTGCAAACCTTTAATCAAAAAATCATAACTCAGAGATTAAATGATTTGGAAAAACGATCTTAAGCACGTTAAATAGCAACAAAATTTGCTTCAAGCTGCTCTTTATTTCAGAACGATATCTCAGTTTATTCTTGAGGTACGATTCTTTGAAAATTTCTTGATTTTTATTAAACACATATAATTAAATTTTGCAGAGTTTTAATCAAAAAATCATAACTCGGAGATTTAAATATTTGATACAAACATCTTAAGTTCCTTAAATAACAACAAAATTTGCTTCGAATTGCTCTTTATTTCAGAGCGATATCTCAATTAGTTCTTAAGATACGAATTTTTGAAAATTTTTTGATTTTTAACAAATATATGTAATTACGTTTTTGCAAAGCTTTAATCAAAAAATCATAACTCAGAGATTTAATGATTTGGAAAAACAATCTTAAGCACGTTAAATAGCAACAAAATTTGCTTCAAGCTGCTCTTTATTTCAGAACGCTATCTCAGTTTATTCTTGAGATACGATTCTTTGAAAATTTCTTTATTTTTATCAAACATATATAATTAAATTTTGCAGAGTTTTAATCAAAAAATTATAACTCGGAGATTTAAATATTTTAAACAAACATCTTAAGCTCCTTAAATAACAACAAAATTTGCATCAAATTGCTCTTTATTTCAGAGCGATATCTCAATTAGTTCTTAAGATACGAATTTTTGAAAATTTTTTGATTTTTAACAAATATATGTAATTACGTTTTTGCAAAGCTTTAATCAAAAAATCATAACTCAGAGATTTAATGATTTGGAAAAACGATCTTAAGCACGTTAAATAGCAACAAAATTTGCTTCAAGCTGCTCTTTATTTCAGAACGCTATCTCAGTTTATTCTTGAGATACGATTCTTTGAAAATTTCTTTATTTTTATCAAACACATATAATTAAATTTTGCAGAGTTTTAATCAAAAAATCATAACTCGGAGATTTAAATATTTTAAACAAACATCTTAAGCTCCTTAAATAACAACAAAATTTGCATCAAATTGCTCTTTATTTCAGAGCGATATCTCAATTAGTTCTTAAGATACGAATTTTTGAAAATTTTTTGATTTTTAACAAATATATGTAATTACATTTTTGCAAAGCTTTAATCAAAAAATCATAACTCAGAGATTTAATGATTTGGAAAAACGATCTTAAGCACGTTAAATAGCAACAGAATTTGCTTCAAGCTGCTCTTTATTTCAGAACGATATCTCAGTTTATTCTTGAGGTACGATTCTTTGAAAATTTCTTGATTTTTATTAAACACATATAATTAAATTTTACACAGTTTTAATCAAAAAATCATAACTCGGAGATTTAAATATTTGAAACAAACATCTTAAGTTCCTTAAATAACAACAAAATTTGCTTCGAATTGCTCTTTATTTCAGAGCGATATCTCAATTAGTTCTTAGGATACGAATTTTTGAAAATTTTTTGATTTTTAACAAATATATGTAATTACATTTTTGCAAAGCTTTAATCAAAAAATCATAACTCAGAGATTTAAAGATATGAAGAAAAGATCTAAGGCATATTAAATATCAACTAAATTTGCTTCAAATTGCTTCTTATTTTAAAATGATATTTCAATAAATTCTTGAGATATGATTTTTAAATACGATCGCACCAATTTGTTTCTTGAAAACTATGATTCGGCTTAAGAATTTTTATCTCAACAATTAAATGATGTATTGTGATATCTATTTTAAGTAACTATATACATTTTTAAAAATTTTCACAAAATGGTTAATAACATGGTAATTTTATATACAAATTTTGAAAACAAAATGTGCCGTTACAGCATTTAAGGCAGCTAATCAGAATATGCAAAAAAATATTTGGTGTTCCATTAAGAAAAAAACATTTTGTGTAATCACAATTTTTTACACTCATATATACAGTACAAGTTTGCGTTTGAAAGAAATTCCTAACTTAATTGATATAGAGGCTATGGATACATTTGACTATTGCGGGAATAATTGGCTATTTACTGATACTAACAGTTACGCTATTGCTTCGTTTAATATTATGGTAATAACTACATAATTATGATTATAATTTCATTTATTAAAGTTAGTTTTCAGTTTTTTTGTATGTATAAACAGCCAATTGCATATACATACAGTAGCCAATTGCGTACACATACTGTATGTATAAATAGCCACATCCTTAATTTATAGCAAAAAAATTCAAACATATTTCCCATCAACTAAATGCTTAAAAAATCCTGCAACTTTTTTGCGATTATCCGCATTACTCATCGGTTTTATAATCCAAACATTATCCAAAGTAGTCACTTCCTTAATCTCATCGATATCGGCGATTTCTTCAGCAGCCGACATAATAATAGCCTCAGTTCCCATCAGAAAAGTGAACATTCCAATTTTCTTCATTGCATCCTCAACTATTTCGACGCTTATAATCGCGGGATTAGATCCCAACTCTTTCAAATAATCCGAAACGGAATTCGAGTAAATCTCGATTAATTCGTCCCAATGTTTATCACGAATCACCGGATCCATGCAAATATACAAAAAGAACGTTAAATCTGTAACAACAGGGGCGCATCTTGTTAATTGATAATCAATGATCTTTACTTCAAATTGGCCCGATTCAGTTTTAACCAAAAAATTGGGGGCCCAACAATCCCCGTGGGTTACTCCACATAAAATAGAATGATTTTTGCATATTTCACAACATTCTTTGTAAATATCTCGTTTGATTAATTCATTGAATTTGTCTAAATACTCTTTTGAAAGCTCTTTTTCGATGGAATCTTTTAAAACGGGGAGGAGTTTGTTCATAATCGGTGTGTACCAAGATTTAAATTTTTCATCAAAGTATGTTTCTTTTAATGTTGAAGTGATTGTTTGAAACTCATCGGGTTTTTGGTCATTAAAAGCAAGCGAGATGGCGTGAAACTTCCCGAATGTTTGAATGATTTTGATGGTTTGGTCGAAATTTAATCCTGTATTTCTTGGTAATCCATTGTATTTTGAATAACATAGATCAGTTAATGCAATAAAATCGTTTTTGCCATCTGTAAACGCTGAAAGGCATCTAAAAAGGTAAAAAATGATTTTGATAATAAAACTTAATTTATAAACATACTCAGGAACTATATCCAAAGGATTTTTAACATTTTTTGATTTTTGGAACTCATCTAATTTCGGCCAAACTTTATTGTAAAATAAAATTTCGTTTTCAAAGAAATCAACTGAACGAAATGTTTCTTTTCGAGCTAAATTGCTTGGGAACGATTTTACAATGACCGGGATTGTTTCTGTTTCATTCTCAGAGCTAAAAATGAAAAATTGACTAATTATATCGTTTTATTAATTATATCTTACCCTGCTTCGTTTATTTCGATGCAAAATCTTGTAACAAGACTTAAATAAGACTCCCCTTTTGTTGTTGGAGCCCCAAAGGTAATCTTTGTTACAATTGGGTTTGTAAATTTACTTTTTTTGTTGATTATGTCCGAAATAACGCTCGAATTAAGCTTTTCTGACACAGTTTTAGTTAAAACATCCATCTTCTTTGTTCTTTAGGAGCGTTATTAAGGAATTAACCGGTTTTAAACTGTGTTCAAACAAACGGCCCGAGTCGTCGTATACTCAAATGCAATCGCCCATGTCAAATAATGCAAAGAAATTAGGGGAATTATAACGATATTTATTAATTTGTGTGATTGCATATGGCAAGTCCCCAATGAGTTGGAACGAAGCTTTAATCTTGGGCCCCAAATTCTATGTAACCAATGATAAAAATTTTTCTTTTTAAATGTTTTTAAGTACTTTATATACTTTATATTCCATTTACCCGATTATATAAGATATAAATGTTAAGTTAGTAATAAAAGTTTCAACAAAAATGGGATTCAAGGTGTTTTATTTATCTTTGTTATAATTAAATATTTAATTAACGACAAAATTAAAGAGATAATTTAATTTTTATAAAGGAATTTTTTTAAATAAAAGTTTTGACACGTCAAAAAAAACCTAACCTCACTTTACATATTATTTCTATTTAATCCAATTATTGTAACAAAATTATTTCATAAAATGCTTTAATTAGATAATAACTTAACAAAAAATGAGTTAATTATACGTATTAAACAATTTCATCGAGTTAATTAAAAAAATCATTAATTTTACATAACCTCAATCACTCGAATCTCGATTTTGAAGTTTATGTGTCACAAAAGTTAAAATGAGGTTAATAATAATTTTATTAACCCTTTTAAATTATTCTAATGGTTTAAACAGCTACACCAAAGAAGATATTATAAAATTTAGGTAAATTAATCAATTTCTTAAACCCCATTTAATCAGTTTTCTTTATTTTAGAGAAGAAGTGCGAGGAATGTTTTACCACGCTTACGATAGTTACTTAAAATACGCGTATCCTTACGACGAATTAAGACCTTTATCATGCGATGGAATAGATACGTACGGTAGTTACTCTTTAACGTTAATAGACGCATTGGATACTTTAGCCATTATGGGTAATTACACAGAATTTCAACGCGTCGCTGAGATTTTAACAGCGAAAGAAAACTTTGATTCCAACATAAACGTCTCGGTTTTTGAGACGAATATTCGCATAATTGGAGGGTTACTCAGCGCGCATTTATTATCGCATAAGTATGATCGATTTGATTAAAATGAATTAGTTTCTAAAATTGTTTTAAATAGAGCAGGTGCTAAACTAGAACCTGGATGGCCTTGTAATGGCCCCCTTTTGCGATTAGCTGAAGATGTGGCAAAAAGGCTTATTGTGGCATTTGATACACCGACGGGAATGCCATATGGTACTATTAATTTGCGGAGTGGAATTCCACCTGGGGAGACAACGGTGACTTGTACGGCTGGGATTGGGACGTTTATTTTGGAGTTTGGTACTTTGAGTCGATTAACAGGGGATCCACTTTATGAAGAAGTAAAATTTATGGATTATACAGGTGGTTCATTTAAGAATTGACAAAAAAAGAAGGTGATTTAATGTAATTTATCTGTATACTATGTCGTATATATGTTTGGTACATGTTAATTATGTTTTTTATTGAGCTAAAAAACAACATTTGGTGTACATTCTGATTATAGGAAGAATATTAATTGGTCGCAAGATAAGACTTTGCAAGTGTATCTCAGCTATTATGAAAGAAATCTATTAAAATCGTCTTATTTTTTTACTAGTTTCCTGATGGCCCAGATACAGGCGGTGAAGATGAGGAAATATGGTTTGCTGCATTATAAATGTGACGAAAAAGTAGCTCAGGTTCATGAAAAAGCTTTCATAATTACTGAGATACTTTAAGAACTCATTGAAATTTAGACACAGGTTCAGTGTCGTAATGCATATAAGCACCCATCATGGTTTAATCTCTTGTAATCTTTCTTTATTTGTGCAAATAGTTGGGGAAGTAGCCATGCCCGCCCAGAAACTGGCTTAAGGCGTATTATATTTCGCCCCATTTTCTGTTTATCAACGCTACCAAAACTGTTATCAATGCTTTTGTCCATTTTGCAAGGCTTCCGGACTTCAATGAACTTGGTTTTTGCTTCGTTTTTTCCGATCTGGACTAAGCATCTTCCTTTAATCATTTGATCTATGGGGATTGTATTTCCTATTATGAGGAGTGGTTCAGTCAATGTCGTCCAATTTTATCTGCTCATTCTGATTAGAATTCTTTTCTGTATTCTAAGAAGTTTTTTCCAAGTTTTTTGGTTATGAGAACCGCACTTCAACACTCATATCGGGATCTGTTAGTAAATGATCGATCTAATTAGCTTTCTCTTTAATTTTGTAGAACCATGTATCCTGTAGCGAAAATTTACCGTTTTTTGTATCTTTGTTAGGACGTATTCTGTATCCTCACTAAATGACAATGTTTTTCATACTATTATTGCGGTTATTGTAACCTCAGTTTTGCTCTTCCTACTGTTAAGTAGTGTCGTCTCAGTTTTTTGCGACACAACCTAACCCTTATTTTTAGCAAGGTCGGGGCAAATCTGCAAATAGACATCTGCCGTAGGATGTAGAATGATCAGATAGTGTGGGATCAGACTACTAAAAATCAAATTCCTCGTTTTCCTCGGGAACCCCCAGAAAGCATTTCTTCAGAGTTGACATCCTCCATCCTTCGCTATACATGACCACCTCTTTAGTTCTATAACAATGATCTCACATGTTGATTGATTTTTTTTTGAATTATTGTATTGCAGGAGAACCCTGCCCTGCTACCCTGCCTCACTCTTCCTATGCCCCTTTTATTGTTCCGTCCTCCATGATATTACCGTATGTTTTGGCTGGGCAGTATGTTGGTCATTACAGGGGAACAAGAAATCTCTTACTTTTTGAGATAATTTTATTTCCGTATGTACTCGCAAAGGGATCGCCTCGCCTCGTTCATCCTATCTGCGTCCTTTCCACATCTCTTCTTTCCCTATCCTGCTTCTTTTTTTTTTCTTACCTTAACTCCTCGTCCATTTGCCCTTTCATTGTTCAAGACTCACTGCGTTTATAGAAAAAGCAATGGATTATTTTTGAAGTTTTCGTATTGCGATTTATCTTCTTCGTCGTAGATTACCATAGATTCACTCCCTACTCGGCTTCTCCCTCCGTTTCTCTAAGGACTTTCTCTTCATCGTTTCCTTCAAGAAAATTAGGAGGGGTCTTAATGCGATATCTATCACAGTATTTTTGTTGACGACGGACTCTATCTTAAGTTTCTCGTACTCTCAAAACGAGCCTAAGAAAACTGGTTTGTTCCGTAACAGTGTATTTCCTTCAAATAGCTTGCAAAACTGCCATGCTCAGTAATACATATTGTTTATAATGCATAATTATAGCATTATAAACAATACGTTTCTTGACGATTTCGAATACTGTCATTATAGCATTCCTCAACCCTACCCTTTTTATAAGCAAATTGAAGATCGCTAATTACTTCACTAGCATCATGGTAGCCTCCAGCAACATTTTCCTATGACAATTAATAGGCATAGGGATTTGCCTGGTTTCAAGAATTTTTCAATTAATGATAGTTTGGCTCTTTGATTCTTCAAGCACTCGTTAAAAACTTGCAGGAAGGGACTCGGTTGCTCTCAAAATTTCGTTCGTAATGTTAATGGTGCTTTTCTTGATTTTAACTGCGTTGTAGCCGTTATTATTTTATCTGCAGTAAAAGGCTGATTGTGCGCATCGATAGGCAATGGCGGTTCTCCTCTATCAATCTCTTCTTGTGCTGTGGGGAAGAGCTTTTTAAAATGCTTTTGCACATTATCCTCAACTAATTCTCCTGCGTATCTCTTTGTCAAAACTTGGTAGGCTGTGCCCGACACGTCCTCTTCTAACTCATCACACAAGTTTTTCCATTTCTTGCTTTTGGACTTATTTATCAAATTTGAGAGATTCTTTTTAGCTTTTTTATATTCTTCTTTAACATCGTAGTTGGTCTGTTGAGTCTATTTGAACTCTGCATTCTCCTTTTATTTCTTACGCAATCTTTCCTGGCTTCTGCAAGTTCTTGTGTCCACCAGTATCCACCATTAGTTCATTTTTAGCTGCTCATTCTTCCCGCAATTTTCCTGTTGGATTCTGTATAATATCTTCGGCAGTTCTTGTTTGCACATTAAAATCACCGGAGAATATCGCTCGCTTTTGATTCGATCTTATTTCCGTTTCTAAATGCTCAAATAGTTCTTCGAAGTCTGCCTTTGCTATGTTTGGTGAAAAGTATAGTGACCATGCTGTGACGTTTTTTGGGTGTATCCAATTTTTTATATAATATAAATATATATATATTAAAAATTTTTATATATAATAAACCAATTTTCTTGGTTTTACTTTATCTAAGAATATTACTTCTCTTCTATTTGTCTTCAGATTTTTTGACCTTTTTTGCTTGGCTCTTGACCAAACACTACGTCAGCTCTATTGTGAGAAACTGCCTCTCCTAGGAGATCCATGACGTCCCGCCTCCTATTAAATTTGAGCTGCATTATTTCAATTTTTTGTATTTTTCTATTCTATTTTTTGCTGTTAGCTACTATTGTGAAGTCGTCTTTTTGTCTTGTATCAGGTCTTTTCGGTCCTAACTTATTTGTTTCCTGATCATGTGATTCATTAATCTTCTTCATTTGTTGTTTACTGCCTTTGTCTTAGTTTCTTACTTTTCGAAGATATTTCCTATATATTGGACATCTTTCCGTAGTTGTACTACGTGCCTATGTTTTTGTAGTGTGAACATTTCGGATCACTTTTATATTCCTTTTGCTAGATGGTGCTGTCCTCCACAACTATAACACCAATTTATTAGTTTCTGACCTCACCATTGCAGTTTCTTATCAGGTGTGATGGTGACCAGCTTCTCAAGCATTTTGTTATTTTATCGCCTTTCTGCACTGGGCATATAGTCTCAGATCTCCTGTTCTAGGAGTATCAGCTCTTGTTTTGCCAATTTTTGCCTTCAAAGCCAACAGAACAGACATCTGGCCTGGGATGATGAGCGGCCAGATAGTGTCGGAAAAACCCCTTTTCTCGTTTTCTCCAGAACCACCACAATGGTACTTCTTCGAAGCGTCTCCTTCTTATCTCTTTATCTACTGTTTCTGCTACGTTGTGCCTCTTCTCGGTCACATGGTGAACAACGAAACCAGATATTGTGTTACTTTTTGAAAAGTATATATGTACCTGGAGAAGGGGGTTGGGTTGGGTTGGGTGCGTGACTCTTTTGTAGTCTTTCTTTCCTCGTTGGTTACTCATCCTCTAGCTCCTGGAGTAGAATTGGAAGCTTCCACCGGCCCCCAAAAAAGGTCCTTTCTCGTCATTGGTCGTTAAAAGTTAACAAAAATATGGTACCTGGCTGAAGGGGGGTTGTAGTAACCCTTCTTTCCTCTTCCTCCAGTTCTTTCTCGTATTGCTCTTTCTTTTTCATTATTACGGTAACCATGTTTTTTTATGGCCGTACATACAAATGTACGACAAAGAGTACAAACTCTTTGTCGAGCATTTATTGAACCAGATTTTCCCTGCTTAGGACCTCTCCTCATTTCCGCTTACAGACTTCTCTCTCCTCTTTGAACTCCTCGCAGACAAAAACCGTGTGGTCCTGAGAATTTACCAGATCACAGAACCAGCAACTATCCGAACCTTGCTTTCTGATTTTGTGTAGATACGCTTTAAAGGCCCCGTTT
The DNA here is from genome assembly GCA_036711965.1 of Onthophagus sagittarius. Classification (NCBI taxonomy): domain Eukaryota; kingdom Metazoa; phylum Arthropoda; class Insecta; order Coleoptera; family Scarabaeidae; genus Onthophagus; species Onthophagus sagittarius. The sequence goes on from JASERS010000005.1 coordinate 25,412,953, forward strand.
CTCGTCAACACTTGTGTCAGATGATAGTCAATCTCTTCTGAGCCTCTCAACATCCACTCTTCAACGTTCGGGATCAATTTTCCCGTCCATCCCTCCTTCCTATTTCATCTTGCCTGCCACTCTTTCATTAACTTTTTTCTTCCTTCGGTCTTGTATTCTCTGCTATTCATATTTGTTCGCGTTCTTTCTTCCACTAGAAGATCATATGGGGGCACACTCGCGATTACTTCAATTGCTGTCGCCGAGACCGTCCGATATGCCGAGATGATACCTATTGCCAATCTTCTGTTAACGCTCGTCAGCATCCCATTGTATTTTTTAAATCGGATGCATCTCTCCCAAGTCGGTGCTGCATAAAGTACGACCGACGTAACCCCAGATGCTAGCAATCTTCTTGTTCCTGCAGTGGGGCCTCCTATGTTTGGCATGACTCTACTCAAGATGTTAGACATTTTGACCGCATTCTTGGTACACTCTACAACATATTTCATCATGGGCATATCTCCGTTCATGTATACCCCCAAATATTTAACTTTGTCCACACTTCCAATCACCATTTCTCCAATTCTTATCTTCATTAACCACATCTGCCTCCGTCCCTGAAGAAGGATTATTTCTGTATTATGGACTGCCACTTTCAGACCCATATCTCGCAGTTCCATCATCACCCTTCTAACTGCATATGAAGTTCTGTCTTCTAGCTCCATCAGACTTTTACCCTTTACCACCAACGACAAATCATCAGTGTATGCGATTAGATCTATTCCACCCTCCCAATGTATACGCAGTATCTGGCCTCAAATGCGAACCCTGTGGGACCCCACTCGCGACTTCGTGGCAAGTATCGTTGGCGATTAGTACTTCTCTCTCCGACAGATATGACTTCACCATCTGCACGAAATATCCGCTGACGCCTCCATCTTTAAGCGCATTCACAATTCCTTTCTATGGCGCCGAATTGATGGCGTTCTCAATGTCCAGCACTATTCCTGGTGCTGGTGCTGTGATATGGCTTTGCATACCCTAGCCTACTGTTGGGGGCTAATTCTGCTAATCCTGATGGTCGGATGGTGATATACTTCGGCCAGGAGTGTGGGACTACGTTAAGCCCCTCGCTACCCACTAAAAACTCCCCCTCTCTTCTCGGAATAACCCAACAGGGTATCTCTTCGGGGTATCCGTGTGCACTCATCACATTGACACGGTCTCTTTTCCTCCAGGTTTCCAGATATTCATCGACATTTACACACACAAAAAGAAAAGGATAATTTTTATTCAATTCATTCTCCTTCCCTCCAGGCATTCGTAGACACATTTACACAAAACTGGAAGGGGGGGATACGTCACCCCTCCTCTCTTTCTCCTTCCCTGCTGCTGATTTCCATTTTTCTTCTTTCTCCCTTTATCCTTTTCTTCCTCTTCTTGCCTCCAGATGTTCGTGGACATTTACACAACATAGAAAGATTTAATTTTTGAAACTATTGTTTATACCTTTCCTACCTGGATGGGGGGAAAAGTTTTCCCCGTGTTTTTTTCCCTCTCGATCTCCCTAAGATTCACGTTTTCGTTTCTCCGCTTCTTTATTCTTCACTATGTTTCGTAGCATATTCATAATTATATCTCTTTCCTCTCCTCTCGATATTATAAACCCAGAAACATTATCCTCATCTATGTGTTCCCCAATGAGTTGGTCTGCGATTTTTCTGTCCTCTCGAAACTCCCTACATTCAAAAATCGTGTACTTCGGCGCATCGGGTTTATTACATCCAAACCCACACAAATCTGACTATCTTTTTGATATCTTTAAGATAGCTACCAAACGTGCCGTGGCATGTTATGGCCTGTGTTGCATAATACTCCGTATTTACGGCTGACTCTTTCCATACCCGTATACTTTCCTCATCCTTCTTGCCATCACCAGCATCTCTTTGTGATTTTCATCCTTCTTGGAGCCCCTCGTCTCCCAATTTCTAGCTCTCTTCCACACAAGTAGGTCGTATTGGCGACACCCAGCCAATGCTCCTTCCGCTTCTAGACACTGTCCTGTATGCGGATGTTACTGCTATCGACGTTTTCCTTTCTATTGCGCGCGGTACACTAACATTTCTTATAGCGCAGCGTCTGTTCCCTAGCCGGTGCTGCATACAGTGTGACTGGTTGTACCATCGTTGCCAGCATTCTTCTCCTTCCCAGACTCGGCCCTCCTTTTGTCAGCATCACTTTTACTAGTGCATTGTACATTTTTGACGCTTTCTCTGCAGCTCTTTTGATGTGGTCCCTCAGTTTAAGATCTTTGTCCAGATACACTCCTAAGTACTTAGCTGATTTCGTGCTCTTAATCTGAACTCTCTCGACGATTACGTTCATAGTTGTGAGTTTACGCCTTCTCTCCAGTATATTCAGCTGATTTGTCAGGTGCAAGCTTGAGACCCATCTTCTTAAGTATTCGTCTTGTTTGCCTTATGCAATATTCAGCTTTGTCCTTAGTTTCTTTAGGTGTTTGTCCGGTCACCACTATCGCCAAGTCATCAGCCATAGCCCAACCCTTTTTTTAACCAGGTCGGGGAAAATCTGCGAGCAGACATCCGGCCTGGAGTTCTTGGGCGGCCGGATAGTGTGGGGTTGGGGTTTGTTATAGACCCCGACCCACTAAAAACCCCTTTCCTCGTCTTCTCTGGTACATCCGCCGATAGGCACATCGTCAGAGTATAAAAAACAGAAACGCTCATCCTTCATGGTCTCGATATCTCTCTCGTTGTCTCGTTGCCCTTGACGTTGGTACATATAAAAAAAACAATCCTCTGAACTTTTTGAAAAACTTCAAGCTTTTTATATACCCAGGCTTGGGGAACCTCGGTGGTCCCCTTCCTCTTTCTTCGTGCCCTGGCTCCTGGACGAAACCGCTGGGACACTCAAGATCCACAACAAGGAAAAAACAAAACAAAAAACATACGTGAAAAAAAAAACAAAAAACATAGATGTTCTCTCTCCAGTTCTCTTTCGTGCTGCTCCTTTACTTGCATCACCTCTCTAATCATTTCCGCAATGGCCGTCCATTTTTCTTCCGTCTCCAGCATTTGTCCCATGATGTTCTTCTTGGTCAGACCCATTCCGCATCTTTCCTCGCATCTTGTTCTGCACTCACTAAAAAATCTGCACTCTAGGATTATATGTGCGGCGCTGTCTCTTTCTATGCAAAACCAGCAGATCTCAGATTCCGCTTTCCTAATTTTGTAAAGATACGCTTTGAAGGTCCGGCTCCCCTACCTTCTATTCAACCATCTAGTGATGTCAGGAATCAGCTTTCTTGTCCAGCTTATTATACCTATAGCTAACTTCCTTTTAACGCTTGTTAGCATATTTCTGTACTTTTTATATTTCAGCACACTTTCCCACGTGGGCGCCGCATACAGAATTACGGAAGTTGCCTCAGTAGCGATTATTCGTCTCTTGGGGGCTACCGCGCCGCCTATCTGCGATGCCCCTGAAGGAGAACCATTTCGGTTTTCTGCTTCGCTACCTGCAACCCCATCTTCTCTAATTTCCTTATAATTACTTGTAGCGCATATGCCGTTTTGTCCTGCAAATGTACTTTGTCTCGTGCGCGAACCACTACCACCAAGTCGTCGGCAAAAGCAATTAGCGTCACTCCCTCCTCCACCCTTATGCGCAGTACTTGATCGTAGAACAGGATCCATAAGACAGGACCCAAAAGGGACCGCTGTGGAACTCCACACGTAACTTTATATTTTCGTTTGGAACCGTTATGCACCTGTTCGACAGGTAGCTCTTTACCATCCGAACCAGATACGGACTGATATTCCTCTCTTCCAAGGCTTCTATCACCCCATCCCACGGGGCAGAGTTAAAAGCATTTTTAATATCATTCAGCACCATTGCACATACTTCTCTATGTGTTAGAGACTTCATCTTTATGTTGACTCAAAAGATTTTATGATTTTATGTTGACCCAAAAGGGACCCCTGTGGAACTCCACACGTAACTTTATATTTTCGATTGGAGCCGTTATGCGTCTGTTCGACAGGTAGCTCTTTACCATCCGAACCAGATACGGACTGATATTCCCCTCTTCCAAGGCTTCTATTACCCCATCCCACGAGGCAGAGTTAAAAGCATTTTTAATATCAATCAGCACCATTGCACATACTTCTCTATGTGTTAGAGACTTCATCTTTATGTTTTCCACAATTTTCTGCACCTTCGTTATTGCATCCTGTAACATCCTGTAGATCTGCCCTTTTTATAGCCGAACTGCATTTCACTTATCAGCTTCCCTTCCTCCGCTTCCTCTTGCAGTCTGCATTTTATCAAGCCTTCAAGCAGCTTTCCTGCCGTGTCAAGTTTTCTTTATTCTTTTTTGGCTTCTCTATGAGGGTGAGTCTAGCCCTTTTCCAGATGGTGGGGAAGCATCCTTTGACCAGGCAGTTGTACACTGCTAGTATATCGTCAGGGAAATTTTCTACAAAAATCTTTAAAATTTCAGAAGTGATCCCATCCAAGTCGGGAGTTTTCTTCTTCTTGATTTTGTTGGCTTCGCACTCTAGTAAATTATTAAAAAATATTCCTCTCTAGTAAATAGTGGGATATCCTGCTCTGAGACTAACACCGTCTCAGCATGAACAACTTCGACCATCCTCGGGAATAAGGTATTTACTTGCTCTTCGACTAGTTCATTGTTCAGTATAAGAATTTTTCGCATTTTTAACTTTTTCGCGATGATTTGGTACACCTTTCCCCAGACATCGTCGTTGAGTTCCTCACATAGTTCTTTCCATTTCTCCTTTTCGCTTTGTATTATAAGTTTCTTTATCTCTCTTTTGGCGTACCTGTGTTTCTTTCTTGCTTCCTCTACCTCACTTTCCCTTTGTCTACTCCTCGCTAACCTTGTCTTCTGTCTGCGCAACTTCACGCATAATTTTCTTTTCTTAGCGATGTCCTCGTTCCACCAGTATACCAGCCTTCGTTCGTACTTTCCTTTCTTTCCTTTAACTAAAAATTTAGAGCAACTCCATTCTATATTCGTTATTAAATTTTCAGCTGTTCTCTTCTCGCCTTCCTCGAATAAAAAAGCAACATTGTTCTTGAGACTGCGTAATCCTTCTCTTGGGGGGCTTTTGCTATCCATTTGTACGTTGAAGATTATGCATCGGTGATCGCTGAGATATTCCTCTGCTTCTTCCACTCTCCATTCTGACACCTTTTGGCTGGTCTTTACATATACCGCGGTAATGTCAATCACCGAGTCGCCCTGCGGTCCTGAGATGGTTGGAACGCTTCCCTCGTTTACAATAACTAGGTCGTCTGCAATCAAAAAATCTTCCAACATTCTCCCCCTTCTATTGGTGTGCTTTGAACCCCATTAGCTTGATTTGGCATTAAAGTCTCCCGCGACTATCACACCCTTATTATTATACTTCTATTTGGAGAAAAATAACAAGAAAACACCAACACAGAATCCAACTCCACAAACACAAAACCCTCACCAGCGAACGCGTTTATCACGGATTCATTTTCTACACTAATAAAACTATCACAGTTAATATCACAGTATCTTATATATACCCTTTTATTTTGCTCACAGCCTATTATCACGTCAATTTTATTATCTATCACAGTTTTCATCAACATATCATGCGCCAATCTAACTCTGTTAAAATGTAGCTGCCCTACTCTAAGTAGTTTTTCCCGGTTCCCATTGTTTAAATAAAAACTGCTGGGTGATTTTTCGGGTGAACTCGTATCGGTGGAAATGTCCTTGTTCCGTTTGTCATTTTCTTTCAGTTCCTTCTTCTTTTCTTTATTTTTTCTTTTTTCCACCTTCGTAAAACCTTTAGTTTCGGCAGTTTTTTGTGTCTCCTCTTCTCTATCTCTTTCCCCACTTCCAGGGAATTTAGCCTTCCTTTCTAGGCTTACTTCCTTCCTTCTTGTGTGATTGATGTCCTTTTTGTCACCAATTCTCTCGTTATGTCCCTTATCGACATCCTTCTCCCTTCCATTTCTCTTCACCTTTTCTCTAAATATTGAGCATATACCTGTGCCAGCTCTATGTCCCGTTTCGCCGCAATCTGGGCACTTTGTCGGGTGTTTGCAATTCTTCATTTGGTGGTCCTGTTCTCCACGGTTATAGCACCATTTCCTTCTACCTTCCTCTTGGCAGTTTTTTATTAAGTGAGTTGGTGACCAACACCTTGAATATTTTTTGATTTCCTTTCTTTCTTCTACCTGGCACATGGTAAGCCCTATCCTCAGTTTCTTTGCTTTTATCAAAAGATCTGCTTGTACTCTTTCCATTTCAACTGTTATTGCCCTCATATAAACCGCTTAGGGTCTAATCTGGCTCAGTTTAAAATCTAAATCATCTCCCACCTTGTTTCTTATCGCTTCTTCCACTTCTTCTAATTCAACCGCAGCGGTCATTCCTTTTATGTTCAGCTCTTGATTTTCTCTATTTTTTCCTTTTATTCCCGATCTCGTTGTTTTCTGCCCAGTACGCTCTTCTAGTAGTTTTTGTATTTCTCCTACTCCTTCTTTATCCTTTCTCATTATTATTAACACCCGGCCGTCTCTTGTTTGCCTTATATTCGCGATTAAATGTGCCTCTTTTCTACCCTTCAAGTGAGGCTTTATCAAGACTTGTTCGTACGTTTTTTCTTGGTTATTCACAATTAAAACGTACGTTTCCCTTGTTTCCTTAAATATTTTCTTTTTCTTCAGATTTTCATCCTCTAATTTCGGTCATGGTCCTTAGATTGTGTAGCGTCATATTATTGACGTGATGTATCGCTACTCTTACTTCGCCATCAACTTTTTCCTTTATCTTATTAAGGCTGTTCGCTTATTTCTTCTTCTCTTCCATCGCTCGTCCTTTTTCTCTTCTTCTAGTCGCTAGTCGGTGTTCCCGTTCTGGATCTTGGAATGCTTCCAAAAGACCAACTGCGCATTCTATCTGGTGTACCACCCTTTCCTGGTCTGCATTATCCCTTAGCAATGTGGATATTACCATTCTATTTAAGGGATCGTCTTCATCCGGTGACAAAAGGTCAGCCGTAGGTGTTAGTGGCAGTGATCTAGCAATTAGGGTGCTTCTTTTAAAAATCTGTGCTTCCGCCTTACCCTGGCTAGCAAGGCCTAGTAGTCCTGAGTCTTGATAATCTTTTTTTTGATTAATCTTTTCCTAAACAAAATAAGGTCGATAAAAGCAATAAAACTCAAAGCTATTAACAGCAAAAGTTAAAAGCTTGCCCGTTTACTTTCTCGCGTGACATCTCTCGAAGTTCTATAATTTATTGTTTGAATATTTTAGAAATGTAAGATTCAACTTTGAAGAAGTACAACTTATAAATATAAATTGCGTTAAATCATCTTAATTTTGTATCCTATACACGTCCCTACTTTGTATTGGTTCTTAAGTGAATCACCATGTATAATATGATATTCTTTTAATAATAAAGATTAATTTAGGTCGCAACGAACGCCTTAAACGCTTTGTATCATCATCAATCGCAATTAGGTTTGTTCGGAAATCACATTGACGTGGCAACGGGGCGATGGACGGCTCAAGACTCCGGGATAGGTTCCGGGGTGGATTCGTACTTTGAATATTTAGTGAAAGGATCGATTTTGCTGCAAAAGCCCGAGTTGTTAGAGATGTTTTATGACGCGCGAAAAGGAATCGATAAATATTTAAAAAGGGACGATTGGTATTTGTGGGTATCGATGACGAAGGGGCAAGTTACAATACCCGTTTTTCAATCTTTAGAGGCTTATTGGCCCGGGGTGCTCAGTTTAATCGGGGAGACCTCCTCCGCGATGAGAACTTTGCATAATTATCATCAAGTTTGGCAACAATACGGGTTCACGCCCGAGTTCTATAACATTTTGCAAATGGAAGCGGGGGCTAATCGGGAAAATTACCCATTAAGACCGGAATTAATCGAATCAGTTATGTACCTTTATAGAGCAACAGGAGATCCTTATCTTCTTGAGGTTGGGGTCGATATCTTAAAAAGTATCCAATACAGCGCTAAAACTCCTTGTGGATACGCAACTGTAATAATAATGTAATTATTAACAAAAACACATTTAAATAAAAATTTTTTAGATTAAAGACGTTAGGGATCATCGAAAAGAAGATAGAATGGAATCTTTCTTTTTAGCTGAAACCACCAAATACTTATACCTCCTTTTTGACCCAGACAATTTCATCCACAATCAAGGCCAATCCGGTACAATAATCGACACCCCAAACGGGGAATGCGTAATTTACGCCGGGGGTTACATCTTTAACACGGAAGCACACCCGATCGATCCTAGCGCTTTGCATTGTTGTTACGACGTCCCCAAATTGAAACTTTACGATTTTTCCGAGTTAAAATCAAAGAAAAATGTGTTTCGGGGCGAATCAATTTCGGACGTTAAAAGGCGCTCAACGAAATCGCCCGAAATCGAAAATGTCGATAAAAAAGGCGATAATAATAATTTAAATAATGATGATTCAAAGAATTCTGGAGTGGGGAGTTATGAAATTGTTACTTTGAAAAGTGAGGATAATAATAGTGCTTTAATTGAAAAGGAGAATGCCTCGAAGACGTTGCAAGAAAAGAAATCGAAAAAGCCTGGGCCTTTGTTCAAAGAAAAATTCGATCCTCAAGGAATGTTGGAGAGGTTCCGACAGGATAATAAATTTCCTATAAATTCCACTTGGAGTGAAAGATATGAAATATTAAGTTGTAATGCTCAGCCGTTTATCCAAAAAATGTCTTTGTATGGTGAATTTTTTAATAAATAATTTTTGACAGATAATATTTTAATTTTTTTATTTACGTCAATTATATTGATGAATTTGTAACAAAAAATTCTTAATAAAATCATAAAAGATGGTTATATTAAACATAATTTTAAGTTTAAAGTTTATTTTCCGTTCATAGCTTGAATTAAGGGGACCACTTGATAAAAAATCGCAAAAAAATCGATTTTTTTTATTGATTTTTATTAAGTAGAATTTCAGCTTTAATTTGATACCTCATTTATAATTTTATGTACATTGTAAGTATTCTTTTTTGTTAAATAAGTGTAAGTATAAGAATTATTTTTTGTTTAGTAAATTCTATACGAATAAGTTTCAAATTTTGATTGTTTGCATAGTCCCTCCTTTCAAAAACACTTTTGATTTGTTCACTTTACGAACTAAAGGTCTCACATCGGCTTAGTTTTGTTTATTTAGGACCTACAAACAAAGTATTAAAATAATTTATAAATACATGTCTTGATAACATTTTGTCTCATTTTCACGTTCAGTTTCGTATAAACCAGTTCGATTTTCGTTTGCGTTTTCAGTCATCTAACATAAGAACTATTGCGTTTTGTTATTGTGACTTTTCACGAGTTTTTAGTTAGTGTCCTTGTTTTAGTTATCTTATATAAGCAGATTATTATTTCGTTCTAGTGTTGGTAGCTTTTAGTCAGTGTTATTTTTTAGGTATCTAATATAAGCCGGTGATTTCCTTTTATTTTTGTGACTTCTCGTGAGTGTTTAGTTTAGTGTTCTTCTTTATCTAACATAATCAGACCATATCGTTTTTTTTTGTGATTTTTCGCGCGATCTTCGTATTAGACTCTTTTTATTGTGTTATCTTTGCCGCGTTTCTTGTTTGTTTTATGATTGAGTTATTATACAATCTAATCGAACTTACAATGCCTAGAAGTGACAGACTGTGTAAAAAACGAAAATTCAAAGGTAACCAATTTATAAACACGCCTCAACAAACAAGTTCAAAGCCTACGCAATCTTCTTCAAAAAGTAAACTAAGTGCTTCTTTAGAAAAATACAACAACTACGATGACTCTCACATATACGATATTGTTGATTTGAAAAAGATTGAGTAAACCTTGCGAAATATTGCTGTGTGCAAGAAATGTCGTGGTTGTCTACAAATCACTAGAAAACATCTTTCTGGGTTGGCTTGCGAGATAAAATTTTTTTGTAGTAAGTGTGAGGAAAAAACTATTACAAACAATTGTTATTCATTTCAAACTGAATATAATGATGCTCAGTGTATGTTTTATGATCTAAACATTAGATTAGTTTATGGTATGCGATTCATAGGCAAAGGTAAGGCTGCCGCTGAGAAACTTTGTGGTATGTTGAATCTTATGGCACCTGTGAGTAATTATCACACTCATGAAGCCTACCTTGGGTCTATCTCCGAAAAAATTTGTAAAGAATCGATGAAAGAAGTAATCGAGCAAGCTGTAGACCAAAACTCCGAAGAATCTAATCCAAGAAAGCTTGCCATTGCAATTGATGGCTCTTGGCAAAAACGTGGCCATACGTCGCTAAACGGCATTCTTTCAGCGTCTTCCTTAACAACTGGCAAAATTATTGATATTGACATTTTCTCCAAATATTGTACATGTAAAAGAAATACTGATGACTGTCGTACTGCTCATGGAAAAGGTTGCTACGCAAATTTTTCTGGGACAAGTGGTGCAATGGAAGTATCCGGAGCAATTAATATTTTCAACCGATCCCAAAAAAGTTATAATGTTCTGAAAGCTGTATGTAATGAGGAGCCTTATGGTAGTGATATACACATAAAAAAGGTGGAGTGCGTTGGTCATATCCAAAAAAGAATGGGGACCAGATTGAGAAAATTTACAGAAAATAATAAAAAGTTACCGGATGGAACTGTCTTAGGTGGGAAAGATGGTTTGACGTTATCCGCAATCAAACAACTGCAAAATTTCTATGGTTTGGCAATCAGAAGAAACACAGATTCTGTTGTGAATATGCAAACTGCTGTATGGGCTTTGTACTATCATGTGCTTTCAAGGGACGTAAAACCATCGCACGACCTCTGCCCAAAAGGTAAATCCACTTGGTGTAAGTGTAATGCAGTAAAGGTAAAACAAGATTATCAACACCAAAAACATTTTCACTTACCTGAAAAGATTATGGATTTCATAAAACCAATATCTCATGATTTGTCCAAGCCAGAGTTGCTAGAGAAAAGCTTAAAGGGAAGGACGCAAAACGTCAATGAATCGTTGAATAATATAATTTGGTCATATATACCAAAAAAGATATTTGTCAAACTGCCTACATTGAAATTCGGTACATATGAAGCTGTTACGAGCTTCAATGATGGCCATACAGGCAAATGCAAATTAGTCACCAGAATTGGATTAAAACCAGGGCAAAATTTCATCAAAGTAATGAAAATGTTAGATGACAACGCATAAAGGCTGCTGAAAAAGCGAATGAAGCGCTTGCAAAGAAAATCAGACAACGTTTATGTTTACTAAAAAGAAAACATGAAGATTCATATGAAGAACAAGAAGGTGAAGATGTATCATATGCATCTGAAATGTACTGAATTTATTTAAAATGACTAAAAACATATGTGTCTGTAGCAAGAAATACAGTTTTTTTTAACGTTTTTGTTGTTTGCCGAGAAACTAGTTTTTTAGTATAAATGAGTAAATATTCCAGTTTCAATACGCGAAACTGGAACCTACAAGCCTTATCATACAGCCATTTTATATCAATAATAAAATTAAAACCAACAAAAATATAACTAAAATTTTTAAGTACCAGTAGAAAATTTATTACAAAAAATCTAAAGCGAAAATAATAAATATTTTAGGTTCCTCTAAACATAAAAAAACAAGGTCTTTCACATAAAAAAAAATAAAGTTGATATCTTTCCTGAAACCATAAGTTATAATGACAAAGATAGGGAAAAGTGGTTCCCTTAAATCATTGGACAAATTCGAGATCTTAGGATTGGTAAAATGTTATACAACAATAAAATAGAGACCATTAAAAAATTTTAGAAAGAGGGTGAAAAAGACTGCAAATTAAATATCGTGGCAAAAGAGATGCCAATAAGTTTATAGAGAGTGACATATCTAGTAAAATTAGGTGGAGGTCGTACATTCTCTCAATCACAGGGTTACATGCAAGGGCGTAATCCTAGCGTGCAACCTTTTGTTTATTTTAAAACACGTCTCAAATTTACAACCTCCGGTAAAGAGCCCGGTTATCGCAGTAATTTTGGAAAAAGTTATGTATCCGCAGCTTGATGGGGAAGATGCAGATCGATACGAAGAAAAACTTAGATGTTAGATCACGTAGATTTTGATGGTTCCCACTGTCTGGGAATTACGTGACGATTTTTGAAATTACCTAGCGGGGGATATCTTCTGGTCTTGTGGGCGAGGAATTCTTCCCTTCCACAAACTCCCTCATTGGCTCAGAAAATTATTGTAAAATATCTACCCCATATTTTGGATTGGCCCCAGGTGTTGGGAATGTCCAGAGGTTAGGAACGCCTCAAGAAGGTTTTGCACCCCTCCAAGACCCGAGATCACTTAAGGCGTTGCACACATCAGAATTAGGGAATTCAGAACTGAGATTCAATTCATCTTCGAACGATATCTTCTTAGTAAGATTTCGAATCAAAACTCTATCAGCACTCCGTTAGAGAAAACTTAGATACGTCAATCTTAAATGCGGTTGAAAGTGAGAACTTTGACTAAGATTCAAGGGCAACATTCTTCCTATTAAGTCTTCCCGGATTATTCCGAGAAGATTTCAATAGGATCCAGATCGCGATCCATTAACGAGGCCACCAGATCGGAACGCACGTCCTGAGTAAGTTTATTTGAATAGATTTTAATTATTTTTTAGATTTTTTTTGTTTAAATAGATAGGATCAGGTAGGAGTCCTTCAGAGTAAGAATTAGGAAGCGCGAAATACTGTTTCTGGTAGCAGCGGTAATTACCAGAGGTTGAAGTCGTTTCAGTGACGGCCTCACCACAAATTCAATATGTTAACACAGCATCTGTAGTTGCCACATTTAGAGGAATTGTGGATGCCATCAACCGTATCTCTTTCCTTGTGTGTTCGGCACACAGAACCATATGTTGCGCCAATAATTCAATATTATAACTGTCTCCGTTATGGACATACAGGATCTCAGTGCAAATCAAAACAAAGATGTTCATCCTGTTTTCAGGAACATAAATTAGAATTCTAAGCAACGAAAAATTCACCCAAGCAAATCAAACAAAAGGTTGTCAGGCAAAGAAAAATCAAGGATATAATGACTAAATCAAATTACAAGTCAACAACAACTACTCATTCTATGAAATTGTGCTAAAGGTAGGTGAGGAAAACAAAACAACCAAAGTTGATCCAATTAACAGTTGATCCAAATAGATATCCAGAACTAAAACCTATGAGTAAAAGTTATATGGTTTGCGAATAATTTGCATAAATGACAACATTTATGGATTTATTTTTTAACAGTTCATACCATACCATATCATACCATATTGTGTGAGAGTCATAGTAAAGTAAATTCACACAAAAAATTTGAGATTCGCTCATTATTTTGGATAAAAATTTTTGCAGTTATTCGCGGGCCGTGCAAAGAATTATTTGATATGATCACCACTTGCCCAAGTAAGGTGGCCTAACACATACCACATTCGAAGCTTTATCTTGAAAATTAGACGTCAAAAAAGCCAATACCATAACCGATGATACACCCCATATACCACCAACTCTGATAAAAAAGTTCATAGTAACATCCCAAACAGGGATGACAAAACTTCGTCACAACCAACATCCGCATCACGACAGGTTCAGGATTGGTTACTCTCTTTTCAACTCGTAATCAAATAGTTAAGAAACATGCATACCACAGCAGTTATCATACTTTGGACAATGAATAACAAACAATTAAAAATAATGATACGCTAGAAGCCTTATTATTAAGAACAAACCAAATTTTTTGGATTCCTTAAAGATGACAAACAGAGCGGTCTATAAAACATTGTTAAAGGAAAATATACATTTTACTAAAAACCGCTTGTTTATGAAAAAACTGCGATAAGAGATCCAATGCCGAATAGTTATCACATTAAAATAATAATCAATAATATCAATTTAATTACAGGCTATATTCCCCCAAAGACGCATTTTACAACCACACACTGAAGACGGGTGTTATATAGAACGCACCGTCGCACCGATTTTAAAAAATAAAAACAATATCATCGTTAATTTTTTCTTTTATTTATCTATTAATTATATAACGATGAGCATTGAAAAAACTATCGCAAAACTTCAAAATGCGAAGTTATCCGTTTTAATGCAAACGATGAGAAGTACAATGCTAAAGAGGGAAAAAACTAAAGATACACTAAATTTCCTTCATAAAGCCATCCACCTTGGCGTTACACCAAAAGCGTTACAATCAAGATACCAAGGAACATCAAAGAATAGAAATTAGACATCGAGAGAAAACTTATAAAAAGAATTCAATACAAACGCGTCACTGTTCAAAGCTCAATTTTAAAATATATACATAGAACGTTACACCACCATCTTTACCAACTTGAATATGAAAATATCTACAATCAATTTAAAGAAGAAGTCCACTATAAGACATTACGTAGTAAAGAAACGAAGAGAAACAAACTCGCTAGGTTAGTAAAAGATAAAAATAACTCGATAAATGTTCACTCTGACAATAAAAGAGTTAATAATCGATCTCCTTATACATACAAGCATAATATTGTACACGATAATAATATTGATACACTTACTCATAACGTCGATCTTAGCAAGAACATTAACAGCTCCAATATAAAATATGACATTAATGAACCAGTTAACTTCACCATTCATAGAATTAACGCTAATAATCTTACATGTAACATATCATTTAACAACTTGAAAGATATCTCATTTGCACCAAAGTTTACAAATCTCAGTGACGTAATTTTTTCCAATGATGAGGTGGACATCCTGAATTTGGGTCACAAATATTCTCTACCTACGACTACCGACCCTGCCACCTATGCTATAAAAATCGAATCACAACTAAATTATAATTCTAACATCAAACAGATATTTGAAGATAACCATAATCTAAGAAAAAATGTTAAACCCTCACATAATTTACCCAATCACACCTCCTTTACTCGTCATAAATTGAAATCACTAAGAAATACCATCTCTATAAATAACTTAACAGTAACATTAGGAGATAAAAACGCGGGTTATGTCATTTTAGATCGACAAACATATATCGAAGAAACATTGAAATTTTTCAATGAAAACAACATCTACCCTATAAAAAGAAACCCAGCCACTACATTCAATAACAAATTGAAAAAGCTTATCAAAGAATATCAATCAGGTTTAAACAAATTCAACATTACTCCTTCAAATAGCATAGAAATGAACCCACTTATACCTACACTCAAAAGCCTCATTAAATTACACAAGAAAGAAGAAAACATAAGACCGATTATAAGTAACAACAACACACCCACTAACAAAATTGCTAAAATAACTCAAAAATATCTTAATAGTATTTTTCATAAACATCAAAAATACAATATAAAAAATTCTCTAGAACTTGTCCACAAACTCAGTAATCTGAAATTAACAAATAAATATAGACTCATATCATTCGATATCAAAAATTTATATGCTATGAGTACGTTAGCATATAAATTTTTGAAGATACCATTAACATAATTAAAAAACATTTAATTGCACACCAAACTGAACTAAATCTAAACATTAAGGAAATCAATAATTTTATAAATATTCTAGAATTGGTCTGCGATCAAAACTTTTTCATTTTCGAAAAAAAACTTTTACCAAATGAAAGATGGATTACCAATGGGTTCCCCAATATCGGGAATTCTATCAGACATTTATATTAAACACTTCGAAGAATTGCTTTTTTCCGACAAATACAATCTTTTTGTATCAGATATATTATTCTATAGCCGATACATGGATGACATTATCATCCTATATAAGGGTAACAACGCTAAGTTACTAGCTCTTTCCAACATTTTTGATAATATATCAAACTTAAAATTAACGACAGAAATCGAACATGACTGTAACCTGAATTTCTTAGACTTGACCATCAAAAGAAATAATGTTGATACTTCTCTGTCATATCAAATCTACAGAAAACCAACAACTACTGACACTATTATTCCAAAATACTCATATAACTGCTTACAACATAAAGAAGCATCCTTTAGATTTCTATTTAATAGAATATTTAACGTCCCCTTACAAGAAAATTACAAGAAAATTAACGAAATGGGAATAATCATAAAGATGGGTTTAAACAATAAATACAACATCTCAGACATGCAGAGGATTTACAACAAAACTCACACCTCTCACATTAACAAACTTATCTTCCCACATTATTCAAACAAATTCAAATATCTAGCGGTTCCTTTCGTAGCTTCAATTCAACACAAACTCAAACAAAATCTCAATAAATTTAACATCATCCCCGCATATACCTCAAACAATAGAATAAGTGCATATATCTTAAATAATAAACATAGGTTCATTAAAGACGAATTAAGCGGCGTATACTGAATCAACTGCAATGCCTAAAGACCGAATTAAAAGGCACAAAAAAGACGGAAAAAGGCACTTAAAAAGGCATGAAATTTTGGCAACAAAAGCATTAAAAAGGCATAAAAATTAGAAATCGAAAAAATTGCTATACCTAATTAATAATGTATTTTAATAACGTTTTCATTAAAAAATACATCGTTAAACTAAACATTCATATATAATTATTAAACCACTAATCACGAAAACAACTAAATGCTGTTCTAAATGTTCTATTGTGAAGTTGTGTCTTCTCTTACTTAACGTATTCTTGTAAGCCGAAAAACTTCTCTCCACGTCCACACTTGTAATTGGTGCATACTTGAACTTTGTAATTAATGCGGGATCCATAATAAATCTAGTAACAATTTCACCACTTAAAATTGATGCAATTTTTTGTAATGTGGCAAATCCTTCATTTTTACACAGAACGTCATTAAATTTATTCGTAATTATTTGACCAATATGTCCTGGTACGCTATACGTGCTGTCTTGAAACTTTTTAATCATTTCTACTGCAGTCACTAAAGATAAATCCTGTTTTTCAAGTGATTTTATAGATTCATTTATATAACTGTAATTGCTTTTTATAAATGCCAAATTATTTTGTACCTCCACTTCTTTTAGGACGGCCTGGCAATCTTGTATTGCTTTACTACTTGTAGCCGGAAATTCATTTATTAATTGTTTAAAATGATCTAAGGCGTTTGTGTAGTATATAGCGGCATCTAGCCATGTTCCCCATCTTGTTAGAACTGGTTGTGGTGGTAATGGGGTATTTGGTGACCTCTCTCTAAACAATTCTACCCTTAAAAGGGCTTTAACAAATATTTGTTTACCGCTTTTTATTAATTTATTAACAAATGGGAACTGTAACCTTATAGTTTCTGCTACTCGATTAAGCCCGTGTGCTAAGCAAGTACAATGAATTAAATTAGGGTAAAAAATCTTCATATTAGACGCAGCTTTTACCATGTATGCCGCTGCGTCTGACACCATCAGTAAAATTTTATCATTCGGTACCGGCTCCGGTAAGAAAAAATGCGTTAATTCGTCGTGAATAAATCTTGTTACCGTATTATTATAACAAATAATAATTCTTATTATTTAATTCTTTTGTACTTATTAGAAAACTTTTTGACGAATTTTCATCACTTAATACTCCAAGTATTAAATTTGCCACGTATCGTCCACATACATCAGTTGTTTCGTCTACACTTATAAAAATATAATTATTTCCAATAATATTTTTTATTTCTTGAATAACTTCTTTGTAGACTGAAGTAATATAATTTTTGCGGAGATA
This sequence comes from Onthophagus sagittarius, assembly GCA_036711965.1. Taxonomy (NCBI): domain Eukaryota; kingdom Metazoa; phylum Arthropoda; class Insecta; order Coleoptera; family Scarabaeidae; genus Onthophagus; species Onthophagus sagittarius. Next base: position 25,430,731 of record JASERS010000005.1, read on the forward strand.
GCTTTCATCGGGAATATGCATTGTACAATATGTTTGTAAAAAAGTTTTGAAATACTTATATGTCACTTTATGGATTTGTATGTTTGCTTTTATCAAAGCTTTGCAAAGATCAAAATTGAATTTTGATTGTTCAGTGTAGCCGGATGTTGATGCCACAGATTGTATAGCTGTACCTATAGTTTGTTGTTTTTTGGATTGACTTTTAGTCAGTTTTAATTTTTCCTGATGCAATGATGTTTTGACATGCTGAATTATGTAGTATTTCTTGTCACAATTAATCTGTTAACAGTAATTTAATAACGTCAGTATTTTATATCTTCCATAATTATTAAACAATCAATATATTGTTCTATTAATTTTAGTGATCGAAGTACTACATTGAATCAATAGTGAATTTTATTTCTAGTGAATTTTGGGACATGCTATTCTTTATAATTTCCAATTTTTACCGTAAATAGATTTAAATTTCGGTTTTAAATATTTATAAATCTTTGGTATTATACATAATTTAATCATTATTTAAAAATATAATTAATATAATTAATAGTTTTTACTCGATTAACTCCATCAATACTTATGATTTTTGAACAGGCTTGGCAAAATAAACGATTGCGTTCATATTTCAATTCCTTGTAATTTTTAATCCATTCTTCTACGGTTGGCTTTTTTTTCGGCATTGTACTACGCAAGAACTTCACACTGTCACTCGAATAACTTTAATACAACTAAATGAATTGAAGACTCGACGCAAGTCAAACCACATACGGGGAATCCCGTGTAAGACGACACGGCACAAAAAATTGCCGGGGAATTCCAAAGCTTAAATTTGGATCGACGAAAAACGCGGATCTTACGTCAGACGGCACAACGAGGAAATGTACAGAGGCGCAGCGAAATACTTTTTCATAACTTAACTAATTTTTGGGGAAAAGACGCCAAAAAGTTGGAAAAAGGCTTTAAATAGGCATAAAAAAATAATAGGCATGAAAATTCAAAAAAGGCATAACTAACCTGGTCTTATTTCACTTATTTTTAACTGATTCGTAAAGATATTTAACCGTTTGAGTCCCAAGCAGCGCGATCGCGCTGTTCAGATTTTATGTTGAGAAAACCCAGCACTAATCCCATTCTTCGACAGTGTTTTTTCAATACCGTCTGGGACTCAAACAGTTAAATATATTTGTAATGCCTTTAATTTTGAGCATAAGCATATTTTCTATAAATCCGGTCTTTAGCAATGACTGTGACTCTTTCTACATAGGTCAAACTGGCCGTAATTTAAAAACCAGATTGAAAGAACATTTATCAAAAGAAAATTCTGCAATATATGTACAAAACACAAAACATAAGATTGATAATGAAATAATTTTAGTAAGACAAGTCAAAAAATCAAAAGAACTAGATCTTTTGAAGGAAATGTTCATACATAAACACAATAACATAAATAACGATTTTCTTCTGAACGACCTCACGGATTTAACAACAGATTTTTTCTTAGATACATCACTCAAATTTAATTTCAATAAATTTGCTTCGGATTAACTTGACCACTTCTACCCGTTTATTTTAAATAACCATTATTCCATTATTCCACGATTCAAAGAAACAATGCAGGTTGGGGCGAGGAGAGAGGGTACAGTAAGTGGATAGTGACGAAAAAAGCCTTGAAGAAAATGAAGAAAGATGAAACTCCGCTCTTCGAAAATGAAGAGACCGAAACACCGGATAACTTAATTAAAAGTATCGAAAGGCTTTGTAAAAGACATTGTAGCAAGGGAGGCAGAAAAACCTCAAGACATAATCCAGTATATTGGTGGAATGAGGAAATATCCAAGAAACGAGAAGAATGCAATAAACTAAGAAGAAAATTAACGCGATCCAGAAGAAATGTATGGAGGGATACGGAGGAGGCTGAAAACTGGAAAGTGCAACACAGGAAAGCAAGAAAGGAACTTAGAAGGCTGATTGAAAAGGGCAAGAAGGAAAAATGGAAACAACTGTGTCTGGAATTGGAAGACGACGTATGGGGGAAGGCCTACCAAATTATAACAAAAAGGTTAAAGTTAAGAAATAGAACTAGCATCGATGATAGTAAGGTGGAAGAGCAGATTCAAAAATTGTTCCCGAAACACGTCAACATTGTATGGGAAGCTAACAGGAGACTAGGACAAATAGAGCCATTTACTGAGGAAGAACTTGTAGCTGCAGTGGAGAAACTGAGAAAGAAGAAGGCACCTGGCCCGGATGGCATTCCATCGGAGGTGGTGAGGTTGTTGACATTAAAATATTCGAAGACTTTTCTGTAGGTCTACAACAACTGTATGACATTAGGACTCTTTCCGAAGATTTGGAAAAAAGCAAAACTGGTGTTGATAGAAAAACCAAACAAACCAGGACAGAGTACATCAAACAGGCCACTGTGCCTCCTGGATTCGACAGGCAAGCTGTTGGAAGGTCTGATAAGGGATCGGCTACTATCCTTAGTTGACGAAAAACACCTTTTACATAAAAACCAATACGGGTACAGAAAGGGTAGATCCACGGTGCAAGCGATCGCGAAGGTTCAGGAAAATGTAGATCTCATAAAAAAGAAAGCTTTGAAGAATAGAGAAGTATGCGTACTGATCCTTCTGGATGTCGAAAATGCCTTTAACTCAGCACCGTGGAGACAAATAATAGATGCCCTGATTGAAGGAGGGGTTAGCGGATATTTGGTTGAGATGGTGAAGTCCTATTTGTCAGACAGGAGTATAATCGCTCAAAATGGTATAACATATCCAGTAACATGCGGAGTACCGCAAGGATCCTTGCTCGGACCGTTACTGTGGAATATATATATTATAACCTGGAGGCGGGGGTGCAGCTTGCTGGCATACGCTGATGATCTTGCACTTGTAGTGACAGGCCGAGACGGGGAACATCTAAAGGATAAGGCAAGTTATGCAGTACAGCAGGTAATTATGAAATTGAAGGAGATGAGGCTTAACATAGCGGCAAAAAAAACTGAGTTAGTGTTACTACAAGGAAGAAGAAAGCTGAAAACTTTAGATCTGGAGATAAATGGAATGCTGGTGCAGAGTGTGGAAAAGGTGAGGTATCTTGGAGTTCATATAAACAAAGACATGACAATGACAAGACATGTAGTGGAGGTGACGAGTAAGGCTACCCACATGTGCAATTTGATTTTAAGACTAATGTCAAAATTGGGAGGACCGAAACAAAGAAAAGGACGTTGCTGGCATCAACAGTGACGTCAGTAATATTATATGCTGCACCAACATGGCAAAGAGCTCTAAAGTATAAGAATTATTGTGAATTATTAACAAGAGTTAACCGGAAACTAGCAATAGGAATCACATCAGCGTATAGGACCGCTTCAGCGGAGGCCATCCAGGTCATTGCGGGATTACCTCCAATGGATTTATTGGTGCAGGAGAGAACGGAACTGTATTATAGAGGAAGGGAGTCAAAAGAAGAATGCAAAAAGACGTTAATGAGTGTTTGGCAAGCGAGATGGTTAAACTATGAAGGATGGACAAGACTTATAATACCAAATATAGAACCATGGATAACGAGAAAGTGGGGGGAGGTGGATTTCTACTTGGCACAGGCGTTAACCGGACATGGAGTGTTTAGAAAGTATTTACACAAGATTAGAAAAGCGGAGTCTGAGGAATGTTGGTTTTGCGGTCATACAGATACAGTTGAACACACTCTGTTTGAATGTGAAGAATTCGCCGAAAAAAAGATTAAAGTGTGAAAGAAAATGCGGACAAACGCTGAACCATTACTGGAGTAATGTTAGAAACTGAAGAGAATTGGAACGAAGTAAGTGATATGGTTACAGCAATAATGAAAATGAAGGAAATGCACGAAAGAGGCTTGGAGAGAGAAAGACATGAGAGACGAGTAACCCGAGAAACGGAAGAGGAGGAAGAGGGGGGAAATCCTCCCAGTCGGGTATGTAATAGATCAATTGCATTTTCAAAAAGTAATTTCTTTTATTTTTCGATATGTTGCTGCCAACCGAGGGAATCTGAGAAATGACCAGGGAAGGAAAGGGAGAGGGAGGCTCTCCCTCATCCAGGTATGTAACAAAATAAAAATACTTCTAAAAGTAAAATGAAAATTTGTTATGAGAATATCAATGGATGCGTGGGCCAGTAGAATTTTCTTTCCGGAGAAAGCGCATTGATAACAATACAAGGAGATGTTGCGGAAAGACAAAAGAAGATTTTCGCGTATAGAGGGCTAATGCATAAAAATTTAAGATAAATTAATTCTGCTTAATTTACTTATTTAATACCGGTTAATTAAAGCTGCCACTTATTAAAGACAAATGTGAAAAACAACGGAATTCGGATTATCAAATCAATAAATATTTGAACCCGGTAATTGGGATGAGTTTCCAGCTATTTTAAATAAACAAAATCTTGAAATGTTTTTTTATCAAGGATACATCTACTCATGTCTGCCAATCGGAACAGAGTTGAACGGATGGTTTGAGTGTGCTGGCGTGCGCTTCAGACGGGACGTGGCGTCTTTCCGTCTACCTAGATAAATCGTCATTAAAATTTTAGATAAACTTATTTTATTGCAAATTCAATAAGTACGTTTCAATTTTATATAGAAAACCTACATAATAGTTTTCATAATGGATTCATAATTAACTACTTTTTAAAAAATAAGAATTTAGTAGTTCTACGCTATTTTGTTTAAATTTATATTCATTATAATGTCTTATCTACAAAAATGAAACATAATTTTTGAAATTGTAATAAAATAATTTTACAATAACTATGTAAAATTATGATTATATTATATTCGGATTATCAATACTCTACTACAATATAAAGAAAATAATATAAACAATAATTAAAAAAGCTTAATTACTGGTTTTGAAAATATAGTAATTATAAAAACCTTATATCTTTTTTATAATATAAATATAATAAAACATATTATAAAACCTTAATACCTTAGATTAAAATTTTTTTTGTCTTTATACCTTATTGTTATTAGTAATTTTTGGAGACACTTGTAGATTACATCATTTTTTGCGTTCTGTGTCTTACACAACTTATATAATTTCACTCTAATAAGTAAATTAATAAAATAACTACGACTTTCAATACAAATATTTTTAACACAAACGAAAGCGTCTCTAGCTTCTTAAATTTTTCTCCTACAGTTTGGACCTTTCTGTGGGATGTATCGACTACAGAAATTACTTATAAACATAAGGAGTTTGCAATCTCGTTTGTTCAGTTTACTTTTTTTTTATTCAAGTTCTTACTGTTGTTAACATCAAAATTAAAATCTGTTGAAGATAACGTAACTTTTGAAAACGTCATCAGAAATTAAAGCAAGTCATGAGTGACGATGACATTTAATATAACAGAAGATTAAACCTTCTTTCAATTTAACCACTCTCCTTTAAGGCTGTTCGACCGCTAGGACAAACGAATTTCAAATAATACGCGTTAACCGTTCGAAATATCAAAAAAAGTTTCAAACAAAGGCCAGGCGCGCACATGCGATTTTCTGTCGCGCGACTGTTTGGTCGCAAAAATAACACACATAGCATTAAATACAAATGCGCGCATATGCGACTAAATAATAGCAGCAACTAAAAAGATGTAACCTGCTCCATTTTTGTAACGACGCGATTGTCGCGTCTTTAAATGTATCACATGAACAAGAATGAACATGCACGCACATGCGACTGTTCAGTCGTAGTCGCAGTACAGGTCGAAGTTGGTGTATAGGATAATTATTACAACAAATTTATTAAAAATGGCTGAATCTTCAGAAGTGTCTGATAATAGTGACAATGACTTGACATCTAGTGTCTTAGACACAGAAACTATTATTATCGAGGTAGAAAAAAGACCAGCTCTTTACAACAAACATTTGAAAGAGTATAGTGACCGAAATTTAAAGGAAAAATTGTGGGGAGAAGTGTACAGCAAAGTTATATCCACTTGGAACAAGTTATCGGCCGAAGAAAAACACAAGAGAGGTACGTGATAATGTTTTTATTTAATAGTTTTTAATAATCTTATGTAATAAATGTTATGCAGATAAGTATTTAAATTTTATCATATTGCCACGGAACTGAACCTTCGGGGGATGTAAAGTAATTTGCCATATAGTCTCTTATATTAAGGCCAACTCTGTTAGGTCTTATTCCAGCTGGAGGACAGCTCTGTAATAAACACTAATAAAATTCGTCCTCCATTTGCACACCGTCTTTCTTTCGCACGAAGTTATGTAGAATGCAACATGTTTTAATGATAAGGTCGGCAAATTCGACATTAGACGTGCGCTAATGATCGATGCAAAATACGCCATTTGTTCGCTAAAATACCAAAGGTACACTCTACCATACGCCGTGCACGAGTCAGTCTATAATTAAAGACTCTTTGTTTCATTGTTAAGTTTCTTCGAGGATAAGGCCGTAAAACATTTTGTGATAACGCGAATGCTTCGTCTCCTACTATCAGGAAAGGTATGGGTTCTCCCATCTCGTTGTTCGGTAATTTTTGTGGAGTAGGAACATTTAATTGGTTATTATGTAATCTTTGACCAAAATTCGAATTCTTAAAAACACTGGAATCGCTTCCAGCACCATATGCTCCTACATCTATTGCTGTAAAACAGTAGTCGGCGTCTACTATACCCAAAAGAATAGTCGAATAAAAGTTTTTATAATTATAAAATTCGGAACCAGTATTATTTGGTTTCTGTAATCTAATGTGCTTGCCGTCGACTGCACCGATACAGTTCGGAAAATTTGTTATAACAATAGAACAAATAGAACATATATTTATTATTTAACCTTATTTTTAATGCTTTTGATGTTCTCTGTCAGATAAAATTGGATGCGCCCAAAATTTTCTTTTCCGTTGCTTTCTTAATTTCTTTCGTAATAACAGAGCCACTATACAAGCGGTTTCTATGAAGTCCATGTTGATACTAGGCTCTAGTCACGATTAATCAGTCGCAAATGCGCGACCATACAAATTTTTTGTGACTACTACTTTTATGTCGCTGCGACAGATAATCGCATCAAAATCGCATGTGCGCGCCTGGCCAAAAGCTGTTTAAAATTGAAAAATCTATGCTGCTTCTGCGAGATATTTGATTAATTGTTGTTAATTACTGAGATTATTAAGAAGCATAGATTATTGTTAAACGAATACTTTTCCCTAATAACAATTTTTGATATTTTATAAGAGAAAGGAGGAAAACTTGAAATTCCCACGTCGAAAAATTGTAATAATTTCCTAATTTCTATATTAGTCCCGTCCTCGAAGGATAGGATGGTGTGGCGAACAAGTTTTAGCGAAATCGTGCGTGCTCTATCTAACATTACATCTTTCTTTTACGATTCCTGTTACGAGTTCGTAGAAATACAAATTCATTCTTTAGGAATTTGCCGAAAAAATACAAAATAATATGAAAGAAAATATAACTTATCATTTTTTAAAATATATCGACCCAAATTTTACCGTTTCGGTTTAATAAGTATAATAATATACATATAAATTAAGATATGAACGTTTAATCAATGAAAAAATTCCAGTTCTATATGTATTTTATTCTTATTGTTAAATTATGTTTATGTTATTGAAAAACTGTATAAATTTGTGAGACAAAAAATCTTAATAAACAGAAATCTTTTACTTTTCTAAAATGTTTAAGAAATACTTAAATTTAATTTTTATAAATGACAATATATGTAGCTTTGGAACGCAGGTATTAAAGAGACGAAAGTACTGAAACTAGTCCCTTTTTACAGCCCATTATAAAAAAGGGTTTATTTTCCCAGTTTTGTTTGTCTAAGTCATGAGATTTTTGAAAAATTTCTTTCTCGAGTTGTCCTGCGTTAACATCGTGCACAAAGATAATTTCCACAGTATTGGTTCCAGTAAACTTTAGAATTTTAGTGTTATTATTGTTAAGTTAGTGTTGATTATTTAGTGTTTAAGTGTGTCTAGTTTTTAAGTTTGAGATAGTGACTCTATAAAAATTATGGTTAAAACAAGAAAAGCACCTTCAAGGGTGGTGTCAAAAAAACGATAGTTTTCGAGAAATAAAACAGGCCACAAGTAAGCACGAATTGATTTCGCCACTTTAATTATTACTTCGTTACTTAATTTGAGTCTATTTTAAATTATTAATTATCAAATAAAACGTGAAGCATTTCAACATTTTATGTGTATAAATATTTAATTCTTTTTATGTATTCCTATCTGCAGAAATACTGTTTCGCATAATGTAACTACAGACCATTCGTTAGATGACATTGCTGTTGATTTAAGGTATGTAAACATTTACCAAAATTTTAGTGAAATAGTTCAGTATGGGTTTTATTGTATAAAATTTTATAATTTTATGTTAAAAAGGCAATAATCGTAACGTTTTCTAAGAAAAAACTGTTTTTAAAAATTTTCAGATTCTGAAAACGTATTTAATTCAATCTTTACAGTTTAAAATCTACAATATTATTTGAAAAGTTAATCTAGATTACATTTTTTTATGATCAAATATTCAATACCACAATTGTTTTACAGAACGGAAGAACCACAAGCACAGCCAGAACATGTACAACACTGGAAGAAGATTAATTGATATTGTTTCATTTTGGAAACAAATAAAAGAAATTAAACATGTACCCACTTTTAATTGCACAATAGATTTATGCGACATTGTAGCCGAACGCCAGATTGGTTATGAATCTATTTTCACAATCAAATGCTAAATATGTGGAATGGAATCTAATGTAGAAACAAATGGCAATAATGATGAAATAAAAGTGAATACTTCAGCAGTAATCGGTAAGATATTTTATTGGTACACAATAAAAATAAATTACGACCAAAACTGCACGCAAACATATATAATTTATTATTTCACACATTCCAACAGGAATAGTGTCAATTGGTGCAGGATATTCCCAGCTGAAAGATTTTTGTTCAATAATGAATATTCCGCATATGACGCAGCGTCGATACAACACTATTCATGTTAACCTATTAGAGGTAGTAGAAGATGTAGTTTCAAAACAATTAAAAAACGCCGGAGAGGAAGAAGCTGCTATTGCAAAAGAAAAGGGTGATGTAGATGAAAATGGTATTGCTCTTGTTAGTGTTGTAGCCGATGGTGCTTGGTCAAAGCGTTCATACAGAACCAATTATAATGCATCATCAGGCGTAGGTGTCATCATAGGAGAAGAGACCAAAAAAATTCTACATATAGGAATACGCAATAAATACTGCAGGATTTGCTCACATCCCGCTACTAATCAAAATACACATAAATGTTTTAAAAATTAGTTTGGCCCATCCACTGCAATGGAATCTGATATAATCCTTGAAGGATTCAAAAATAGCGTGGATGTACATAGCCTGAAATACATAAAATTAATAGGTGACGGGACAGTAGTGTCACAAAAAAAGTCAAATGCTGTTAAACACTATGGACCACATTTAGTAGAAAAAGTGGAATGTATCAATCATTTATTACGGAATTTTAGCAACAAATTAGTTGAACTATCGAAAAAAGTACGTAACACTAGCGGGAAATTCGTTCCTCTTCAACTCAGAAGAAAATTATCCAATAGTATTTTAAGATCTCGTGTTGCTATAAAAAAATCTGCTGAATACAGAAATGCAGAAAATGTACCATATGAACAAAAACTTTTATTATTTCAAAAAGATGTATCAAATATCCAATCACATATTTTTGGAGACCACCAAAATTGTGCCCATTACTTTTGTAATAAAATAAACGGCATAGATAATGTATTTGCAGACGTAAAGGAATGCGGTTTAGAGGGTGATATAAACAATTGCTTGCAACGAATTATATCCAATTAATAATAGCGCCGAAGAGTTTAATAGCTTAGTAAATAAATTCATCGGTGGTAAAGAGTATGTAATTATAGATTTGTATTTTCTTTTTTTAATAGATCGGTTTGCAGATCAATTTCTCTTTAGGCGGATCGTACCAGTTAAGATGCCACATTGCGGCAATTGTGTTCAATTGTCGTGAACATTATATAAAGAAAATTGCAGAAAACATGGGGAAAAATTAGGACACTACACAGAAAAAGCTGTGAAGAAAAATATAATATATTAATAAAACGGCGCAAGATGCACAAGGGAAAAAAGTAAAAGGGTTAAACCAATTGCGCAACAACCTGATAGTGATTACGGAGATGTGGAATTACCATCTCAAGAAGAAGTTATTAAAAGAAGCGAGGTAATATGCAATTTATTAACAAAAACAGCTGAAGAAGAAAATAGAAGCACGCACACGGGGACAACACACTAATCCTTGTTGGAAACAGGAACGGTTGTACAGATTAACAGCTTCGAATTTTGGAGCAGTGTGTAAAAGAAGACCATCAAAACCACCTAATAATCTTTTGAAGAATATGGTTGCCAATATGAAAAATTGCAATTGAAGCATTTCAAAATATTTCTGGCCTACGTGTAGATCCATGTGGATTATATGTAGGTCAAGGAGAGTTTTATTTTTAGGTGCCAGTCCGGATGAAGTAATCCATGGTAATAATTCCATCGTGGAAGTTAAATGTCCGTATAATTTAAGGAACACGTCCATAGAGGATGGAGTTCGCTCCAAGAGAATAAATATGTTGCAAAAACGAAACGGCGAATTAAAATTTTAAAAAAATCATAATTATTTTTATCAAATACAAGGCCAACTGCAAGTAACAAAAAAGAGCAAGTGTTATTTTGTTGTGTGGAGTCCGATAGGACCTCCACACATAGAAGAAATCATGAAAGATGATAACTTTTGGGAAACAAAAATGAAAAACCAATTAAAATTATTTTTTAAAGATCACATGTTAAAAGAAATTATTAAATAACCATTATAAAGTGATTATTATAGTTTTTTTTGTTTTCTTTAAATAGATATACCACAATATTTATAATATTTTTCATCAATAGCATTTTGTCTAAAATTATTTTTAAGATTTTGAGAAAATTGTATGTTGGTTATTCTTTTAATTAGAGTAATATTGAATGAGTATTTACATGCAGGAATTATATAATATGATTGATAGGAACGATAAGTATTAGAAAAAATTATTCTTATCATTATCTTCTTCATGTAATTAATTCATTACAATTACTTCATCGTGAATTAAAAATAAAAATATCAGAATGACAATAAAGATACATTTTTAATCGTAACTAATTATCAAAGTATTTATATTTTTAATACAGGATTGAAATTTTAAAATGTTTAAAATTCAGATGCATTAAATTACGAGATAAAAACGTTTAATATAATTGTAGACGTTTCTTCTTACATATCTTTTACGACTAGCGCTAAAAAAATTGTGTAAACAACTTGATCTCACCCAATAGAAGAGTAGAGGCGTTGGCATATCGACATATGCTATCCTTTTTTGAACTTTCGTTTCTCTTACAACGATTTTATTCCCACGAAACGGTCGAATAGCCTTAAGGCCGGTTCCACCAAATCGTTGACATCTATTAGATAAGCTGACCATAAGATACCGCTAAACTAATAGTTTACGGACTCGGCCGTACTACCACTTCAAGTTATCTCATAGGTAGGATATCCTTAAGATATCTAAAGATTCTAGTGATTTTATTTGGGGTGATTTTTTAAGTTGGTGACCATACAGTCAAAAGGGCTAATATTCTAACCTCGATCATCGTAAATCGAGCGTTTATAATTTCTGTCATTCGATAAGAAAAGAGAACTGCGAATTATTCCAAACAGGAAATGGAAATATTGATCGATGTTTAATAGCTCTATTTCATGGAGAAGAAAATGAAAAGTCTCATTGGAAATACGAAATCTTTTCATCAATTCCCCATCTGAATGTTTATTTAGATGATTTAATCGTCTTCGTATTATTGTTTCACTTCGTATAGGAAATAATTAGGGGTGTGCGATACAGCATGAAGCGCATGGATTTTCTATACACACATTGTATCGATATATCGGAAATATACATATATCGATATTGTATCGATACTCATATCGATCTCGTATCGATATTTAGATCGACAGTTAATAAAAAGAAACTATGAAGAACATAAAAGTTAAAAAAATTATTTATACTTTAGTTGAATTTAAGTCTAAATTGCATACATAATTGTTTTTGTATCGATATATCGATGTTTTTTTCATATCGATATCGATATTTTCTTTGTATCAATGTACTAATGTGGCGATATACAGATATTACAGTGATGTGCGTATCGGCCATTCGACATGCACTGCTGTCTCGATACACATCGATATATTATCTTGTGCCACCCCTAAAACTTTTTGGAAAACCATGCGATCTCTTGGAGTGATCGAACCTCCTGCAGATAAGACTACTTTTGATTGTGAAACGTTGGCTAAAAGTTTTGCTGAGGCTCCCTTGGTTGTTGATAATACAGCAAGAGCTAGCACTATTGCTGATATTCCTGCATCATCCAACTCCTGTTCATTTTCTTTTAACTTAATCACAGCTTCTGAAGTATGTGACGTCTGTTTATACAGTAAATCTACTAGTGTGGGAGCGGACGGAATTGACCTTAAAATGCTATTACCAATATTAGATGTTATTATTACACCATTAACCCATATTTTCAATTTTTCTTTTGAACGGTCTATATTTCCCTCAAACTGGAGGATTGCTAATGTGATTCCTATCCCTAAAACTAGATATCCCTCTCATATTAGTGACTATCGTCCCATTTCCATTTTATCTACATTGTCAAAGGCAATTGAACGTTTAGCTTATTTACAAATTACCAGATATCTAGAGGAATTTAAATTAATCAATAAGATGCAATCTGGATTCCGTAAAGGACATAGCACAACTACAGCTCTTATTAAAATTACCAATGATATTAGATCTGCTTGCGACGAACGTTGTGTTTCTTTACTGGTTCTTCTGGATTTTAGTAAGGCCTTTGACTCTGTTGACCATACTATTTTATTATCCTTACTTACTTCTATTGGATGTTTCTCTTCTTGTTTATCCTGGTTCCAATCATAACTTTCCTTTCGATCTTCATATGTGCGTGTTGGTTCTGAGCTCTCTTCCAGTTATGGAATTTAATGTGGGGTTCCCCAGGGCAGTGTTTTAGGACCCTTACTCTTTTCGATTTTTATAAATGGTATTACAGATAATATTTCATGTAATTATCATTTGTATGCTGATGACCTTCAAATTTACACTTCAACACCTATTGACAAACTTGAAGATGCTTCGTCTTAATAATGACCTTGCCAGTATTCTTGAATGGTCTAATCGTTATGGGCTTAAATTAAATCCGTCGAAAACGCAAGCCATTGATTTTGGCACTCGTCCTCTACTATCAAAGATGAACTTTCACTCTTCCCCTCAAGTGATGCTTGATGGCAATGTTATTCAGTTTTCGGACACTGTTAAGAATCTTGGTTTGATTATGGATTCGACACTGTCCTGGAGACCTCAGGTACAGAGTGTTTGTAAAAGAGTTTACTACTGCTTCCACACTTTGAGAAAACTTCGGTGTTTCCTCCCGCCTGTTGTTCGTCGCAACCTTTGTTACTCTCTTATCTTGCCTCATATTGATTATGGTGATGTAGTATATTCCAATCTTTCTTTAACTCTCCAGAATAAATTGGAGAGACTTCAGAATAATTGTATTCGTTACATCTTTGATCTGGGGAGGTTTCAGCACATAACGCCGTATCGTAATTATTTGCAGATGCTTACTCTGCAGAATCGCAGGTCTTTTCGGATACTCTCTACTTTGTACAAGGTTCTGCAGAGCTGCACTCCTGCATATTTATCTGACTCATTTAAGTTTTTGTCGTCGCATGGTTTGTCCACCAGATCCAGTTCTGATACCACCTTAATGTTTCAGGTTCATGCTACTGAGATTTTTCACAGATCTTTTATAGTACAATCGATTGCGTTATGGAATGATCTACCTGTCGCTATTCGCAATGCAACAAGTTTTGTGTCTTTTAAAAATTTATTGAAATGCCATCTTCTGACGCTCCAACTGTTTTCTTGACTTCTTTGTGTTTATTGTCTATCCTGTATGATGATAATTGATGTTTGCTCCATTTCTAATCCTGCAAAGGAATTGTATCATATTACCGCAGCTAGCCATAATCTTTGAGTTTAATTTTATAGTTTAATTTTTACAGTAGTACTTGGGTCTCTTGGAAGATATCGCTTACAACGATAAATTGATCCTTTTGTCTTGATGTTTATATGTTGCTAATGTATACTTTTCTTTTTGTAATTTCTTTTTTTTTGAGGCAATAAATGTGTTATTATTATTATACATCGATACTTTAACCCACCCCTAGAAATAATTCATTTATGACCTCGAAAATATTTTCTTCATCGCCAGCATCCATAAAATTATCCATTTTTGTAATTTTGTAATATTTCACTGAAAAACCACGCGTACCATTACATCACCAGGCGATTTGTGAGGTTAGGTTTCTTCTTTTATCTATGAGACACCGACTTAACCCGAACCGAATTCACTGGTTATGGTTAACACAAAAGTTATCTTTCAGGTAACGTTAACTGTGAGATAAATGCGGTGGTAGTAATCGATTTTTACGTTATCTTTTAGATAGCGCTAACTACAACTTTAACTATGAGTGGTAGTAACGGGCCTAAATGCTATTCGAAAATTGCTAACGCTTGTAGAGCGATATCACAGGCTCTAACTCGCCTGTCTAGTCCATCTCACCTGTCTGGTCCATTCTGTCGATATCTAAGTATCTAGCTTTGGGATACTATGTAGTACGTATTATTGTACTACGTATTGGTGCGTGCATTACCATCCATATATCAATAGTTATCATCAATAAATGAGTCAAAGGGATCTATATATATATTCAACCAAAATTTTTTTAATATACTGAATTCTGACTAGATTGCCGTTGAGAAAGTGAAGTGCTTCGTCCACATCGAGTTTGATTTTTATTAGCCTATCACTTTCCTACTGTAGTTGTAAAACGAACAAAGATGGGGGTGCAATAGGTAATTTCCCCTTGAAGAATTTTGGGATTCCTCACTCTGGGCCGCATTAAGTAACACCCTTTTCCTTTCCTTCCAAGTTTTAAACAAATAATAGGGTGATTTTATATTCATTATTAAATTAAGTACCTATTTATTTTTTCTTAGAAATGTTTTGCTGTTTCTATAACATTTCGTTATTCTATTATTTAGATATTCCTGAAAATATTTTTTTTTTCTAAGAAACACCTAGAAATAGCTTATGGAAACTTATAAGAGAGCACAGGCAAAATTCTTGATGAGTATTTTGTTAAAAGCCACGTGAAAGGCATCCTAAGAAAAGAAAATGTTTCGTCCCTGGGAAAACGAGTCACCATATTCGCCAAAACAATATTATTCCGAAGATAGTAAAAGAATTATTGTTAACGTTTTTGTTAAATTGCAAGAAAAAGATTGTTCTGCTGCCTGTAAAGTTACCAGTGAATTGACAGGGGTACCTGTAACAACAGTACGTAGATTCATTGCGCAGTTGGAGAATACAGAATCTACAAGTGATCAACCCACCAAAGCTTGTCATCTTTTCCAAAGAATTCCGGATAGTTACACAACGGAAATATAAACAGTTATTTACGATATGTATTCAAAAAATATCGTGCCTACTGTCGCCTCTTTAAAGATAAGATTACAAGAACTTCATGTAGAAATACCTTATTCTGAAGAGCACTTTCGACGATATCTTCGAACAATTGGATTTCACTACAAATCCCTGGACGGAAGAGCTCATATTACCGAAACTCCCCGGCTAAAAAAATGGAGGTAGGAATTTATTGATCAAATTAGAAAATATCGGGAAGAGAAGTGGAATATTGTTTATTTAGACGAAACTTGGTATGATACCCATGATGTGAAAAAAGGGTCTTTCCAATGGGAGTGATAAATGTGCATTGAAGATACCGTGTTCAAGAGGAAAACGAATTATTATTCTTCATGCAAGGGGAGAAAATAGTTGGGTTCAAAATGGATTACTTTTATCTGCAAAAAATATTAAGGACTGCTCTGCACATTACCACGTTGTTTGAGACATGGTTTAAAAATCAGTTATTACCAAATTTAAACCAGCGGTCGGTAATCGTTCTTGACAACGCAAGTTATCACTCACGAATTTTGCATCCCAAACCTGCATAGAGGCATAAGAAACAATATATTTTAACATACATGGAAAAACATAATATTGCCATGCCGGACGGTAAGATCACAAAAGACAAACTGTTATCGAAAGTCAATGAGGTTGAGATTCCAACCGATTACATAATCGATGATATGGCGAAAGAAGCGGGACATATAGTTCTACGATTACCACCGTACCATTGCGTTTTGAACCCCATAGAATTATTCTGGAGCAATTTAAAGCGAAATATCAGGAAAAATAATTCAGCTCCAACTTTAAGCGCCAAAGTGGTGGTTTTAATTCGGCAAGAGGTTGACAACATACCGACAGAATTATGGGGAAATTGCGTAAAACACATAATCGACGTAGAAAATTCTTATGTATCGCCAAATAATCAACGGTTTATTATAGATATTGGAAATGATAGTTCCGTTGAAAGCAACTTTGAAAATTCTGACGAATAATTAAATTTTTTAATATAATCTTTGGTGTTTTATTTAAGTTCGACCCTGTCCTTGTCACACTGTCATAAATCTTGAAAGGAACTCGAACGGGTAAAACTCACCCCGGGTTTTATTTATGACTGCCATAAAAACCAAACTCAATGTGAACGACTATACAAGTGCAACCTTGACTCATATAACAGTATCTTTTATCCTTTTGCGTTGGTTTACTAATACCGAACACGCTGATCTCTGTGATCTCTACTCTGCTTCCTCAAATATTCTGCATACTGTGAGTTCACTTACGATCCGACTTATATAGATACGATTCATGCCGATTTTTTATCTCAAATGTTATGATATGTTGATTTTGTAACACGATCGTTACAATATATCAATCATCATGGGGTTGTATGGAGCGTCCATTTTCGCCAAAGTCGTTGAACTTGTAAGAAAAAAGAAAAAGGCATTTTTCTTTTCTAGGTGTGTTATGTTTGAAACCTTGTAACTTTGGTGTTAACAATAATAGAAATTTGACCAAAAAATTGAAATGTCAAATAGATTTAAATTTTGAAATTTAAAATCAAAACTGTTCCAATTCTGTACTTATTTACTGGTTTATTACATTAAAATTTGCTTTACATGTTTCGACAAAATGTCATCTTCAGAAGCGCTATAAAATGATTAATAATACTACTGTAATCTTAGAATATTAAAGTAAAATATAACTTACTCGTCAAATCAAGAAAGAAAATCGTTCAAAATACATAAATTACAACTTCACAGTGACGATTATTTTTTCGAGCACATTTCAGTATGTCTACGTTTTATATGTGAACCACTTTAAAATTATTCAAAATCAAAAAACTCTTTGTCACAAATAATACAAACGGAACCAGGACTTAAAAAATGCGTTACAAGTGATACTGAGTTACAACACAAACTGGATGAATTGCAAGAAACAAGCTTTTGTTAAAAATAAGATGTATAAGGTATAAATTCAAATGCGCATGTGTTCTGAAAATTAAAGAGTGAGAAAGGACAATTAAAGCAAAAAGGAAAAATATTAATTCAAAACCAGAATGTTTAAATAGAATATCTCAAAATAAGTTCTTAATTTTTAATGAAAAATGAGAAAACAAATAAACAAACAGATAAAATTGCAAATGTAGTAATTATGGGATATATAGGGGGGGTTGTGGAATTAAAATGGGGAAAGTTAATAAAATAAAATAGAACAGGATAGGGTGATAGGAAAAGGATGTATGAGGGTGAAGGAAAGGGGAGCCGCAAGGACCCCAAAATCTGCGACCAACATGTGCTCAATTAATGTTGGTCCTCGGTATTTTGGGGAAAGGGGTTGTTTAGGCATTTGTAGTGTGATAGATGGTGTTATAGTGTGATAGACCTGATCATTCAGACATTCGAGATGTGGGCTATTCTTGATGAAATTTTCTATTTCATAAGATTCTAGAAGTTCTAGTTTGTGATCTTTATTTTGTTTATGTAAAAGTTTAACGTTGTTCTGTATGTTAAAAGTATGATTGTATAGATACAAGTGATTACCGAAATTTGAATTTGATCTAATTATATGTTCTCTGATTCTGGTTTTCAATGCTCTCCCTGTTTCACCAATATAGGTAGCACCGCAAGTGTCACATTTGAGTTTGTAAACTCCATTCAATTCCAACATCTCAATCTTATCTTTCGCATTATGTAAAATTTTTTGTAAAGTAAATTTTTTTTTGTAAGATATGTTGATTCCGTATTTTTTAAAAATATTGTTGAACTGTAAGCTATGTTTCCCGGATAAGTGACAGATCTATAAATGTTAGTGTTTGGATTGGTAAGTTGAAGATTGGTTGATTGTTGAAGGTTATGTTTAAAAATAAATTTGTCAATTATCCTGTCTATAAAAGACGAAGGGAAATTATTATTGATGGCTATAGTTCTGATAGTGTTTAGTTCTCTATTTTTGTTGATTTCTGAAAGTAGTGTATTGAAACATCTATGAAGATATGCTTTAAAGGCTGCTGTGCTGTGTGTGTTAATGTGATGTGAGTTAAATGGAATGACAGTGTCTGAGTTGGTTTTCTGTAAATTTGGAATTCTATGCAAGAACCAGTGTTTATTAAAGTGAGGTCGAATTTAGTTGTTTATTGGTTTCAACTTCTAATGTGAATTTAATATTGTTATGGAGGTTATTAATGTAGTTGTGAAAATCTTCCAACAGATTGACGCCATCATCATTCCATACAACTAAAACGTCGTCAACATATCTACGCCACAAACATATATTATCATTAATGTAATTGTTGTTTTGCAAAATTATGTGTTCTTAAATTATTCAAAAAAATGTCAGAGAGGAGGCCGCTTAAGGGAGATCCCATTGGAAGTCCCTCGATATACTTGTAAAATTTGTTGTTAAATTGACAAAAGTTTTGCTGGGTACAGATTTTAAGTAAGTTCAAGACATGTTGGATGTTATTTTCATCTAACATGTCTTACTTATCCTTTAGTAGGTTTTCGACTAAGTTTAGGGTTTCATTTACTGGAATATTTGTATACAAATTAGTTACGTCGATTGACAATAAAGTGAAATTATTTGGTAAGTTTAAAACATTCAGTGTGGTAATAAGTTCATTTCTGTTATTTAAAGAATATTTTGGTTTGAAATCAATAGTATATTTGAAAAATTGGATCAAGAAATTGCAAATTCTGTAAGTGCTGGTGTCTATTGATGACATGATGGGTCTAATCGGTGAATTTTCTTTATGAAGTTTGATAAATGAATAAGCTAGAGGAGTTCTAGGGTTCATTGGTAGTAAATGATATGGATTGATATTATTTTCTTTTAAAAAGGTTTCTGAATGATTTAATACTTTTTTGGTTTTGTCGTGAAAGGTGTTTTTAGGGTTCTTCCTTATTTCTATAAAATTATTATCGTTAAAAAAAGTTGTAGTTTTTGATATATATGATTGTTTATCTAAAATAACTAAACCTGCATTCTTGTCTGCTGTTGTAACTATGAGGGAGTTGGATTTTATTTTTTTTTCTTGATCTTACTCAAAGTTTTGGTTTCTTCTGTCCATTGGTTGTTGTGTAGGTTAAAATTTGGGTTGGTTTTGATTCGTTTTTCCTTTCTTTTTAGTAGTTCCATTAGGTCTCTCCTTAAGTTCTCTCCCGGTAAGCCTCAAATCAACAAAAATAGAGAACTAAACACTATCAGAACTATAACCATCAATAATAATTTCCCTTCGTCTTTTATAGACAGGATAATTAACAAATTTATTTTTAAACATAACCTTCAACAATTAACCAGTCTTCAACTTACCAATCTAAACACTAACATTTATAGATCTGTCACTTATCCGGGAAACATAGCTTACAGTATCAACATTTTTAAAAAATACGGAATCAACATATCTTACAAAAATAAATTTACTTTACAAAAAATTTTACATAACGCGAAAGATAAGATTGAGATGTTGGAATTGAATGGAGTTTACAAACTCGAATGTGACACTTGTGGTGCTACCTATATTGGTGAAACAGGGAGAGCATTGAAATCCAGAATCAGAGAACATATAATTAGATCAAATTCAAATTTCGGCTCACTTGAATCTATACAATCATACTTTTAACATACAGAACAACGTTAATCTTTTACATAAACAAAATAAAGGTCACAAACTAGAACTTCTAGAATCTTATGAAATAGAAAAATTCATCAAGAATAGCCCACATCTCCAATGTCTTAATGATCAGGTCTATCACACTATAACACCATCTATCACACTACAAATGCCTAAACAACCCCTTTCCCCAAAATACCGAGGACCAACCTTGATTAGCCGCACATGTTTGTCGCAGATTTTAGGGTCCTTGCGGCTCCCCTTTCCTTCTCCCTTATACATCCTTTTCCTATCACCCTATCCTGTTTTATTTCATTTGATTAACTTTCCCCATTTTAATTCCACAACCCCCCTATATATCCCATAATTACTACATTTGCAATTTTATCTGTTTGTTTATTTGTTTTCTCATTTTTCATTAAAAATTAAGAACTTATTTTGAGATACTCTATTTAAACATTCTGGTTTTGAATTAATATTTTTCATTTTTGTTTTAATTGTCCTTTCTCACTCTTTAATTTCCAGAACACATGCGCATTTGAATTTATACCTTATACTCTTATTGCAATATATAATATTGCAATTCATCCATTTTGTGTTGTAACTCAGTATCACAACACATTTTAAGTCCTGGCTCCGTTTTTATTATTTGTGACAAAGAGATTATTTTTGATTTTGAATAATTTAAAGTGGTTCACATATAAAACGTAGACATACTGAAATGTGCTCGAAAAAATAATCGTCACTGTAAAGTTGTAATTTATGTATTTTGAATGATTTTCTTTCTTGATTTGACGAGTAAGTTATATTTTACTTTAATATTCTAAGATTACAATAGTATTATTAATCATTTTATAGCGCTTCTGAAGATGACATTTTGTCGAAACATGTAAAGCAAATTTTAATGTAATAAACCAGTAAATAAGTACAGAATTGGAACAGTTTTGATTTTAAATTTCAAAATTTAAATCTATTTGACATTACATATATACTGGTAAAATGGATAATTTAATCAACATTGAACTCAAAAAATTGAAATGTTTAGGGCAGATAAGTTCTTTATGTTTAAAATTATATTGTTATATGGGTGCACCTCTTAGGAAGCTTCAAAGTGTATTTAAAGCGTTATTCACAATTACTGAAATTGAAGAGCGCCGCAATGGGAAGACCCCTGCTGATATATTGACAAAAAAATAATTTTTTAATAATTTTTTTTATTATTAAATAATAACTCATAAATTTTGAATAACAATTAATGGGATGGTTGATGTTGCTTTTTACTAACAAGATTTTTCATATTTGGTTTAGTTTCTGATAAAGCACATCGTAAGTCGCGCTCTACGTTGAGCCGATTCCTCGATTTTGTTTTTATGGAAACCATAGTTGAAAAACCGCACTCACATTCATATATATTGGCAAATAGAATTAGAATTCTTAAAGCCCTATCAGCTAAAATTAAATATTCGGCCTGTGTAGTGGGATATTGTATTAAATGGGGATATTAGAATTAGACATCAATTAGTATTAAGTAATCAATGAAAAGAACATGTAATATCACCGTCGTATACAGTAGTAGTAATAAATGTAACGATTATGACTAGTATTCTTTAACACAACGAGACCCAACCTTTACATGGCGATCCTGCGAACCGAACAAATGAAATATAAAAGAAAAATGTAAATTTCAAAAACAAAAAAAAAAGAAGATTAGAGGAAAAAAAAATTATAATTTAGAGAATATAAAAATAAAGAGAAGATGGGGTATAATCAATCAAATGAAGCTAAAGAAGAAATTATAATCAATCAAACAGCAGCAGGGAATGCAATAACCAATAATTAGACTTCTTCAGATTTAGTTTTGATAATAGGGTCAGTTGTTTTAGTTTTATTTTTAATATATTTTGTAGTACGAAAAATCAAAAATTATATCCAAAAAATGATGCGTCAGGAAATTACTCGCCACGAACTTGCGAAATCCCGAAGTGAAATGGTTTAAGTAGGTCAGGTGAAGAACCCGACGAGTATGAATTATTTGATGACGAATAAATAAAACCAAATTTCAAATTGGTGCCAATGCATACGTAAACAAAAGTTAAATAAACGAATAAAATAGTATTAACAGTATTAAGTAATCAATGTAAAGAACATGTAATACCACCGTCGTATACAGTAGTAGTAATAAATGTAACGATTATGACTAGTATTCTTTAACACAACGACACCCAACCTTTACATGGCATTTTTAACCTTTACACCTGCATTTTTGTTCAAAATGTTGCAAGATCAGAATTTTGGAATTCAAGGTTTCATTGTTGAGGTACAGTCTTCGCGTAGTTCGAGAAATTGAACTTTAGCTGCAACATTTTCATCTTTGAAGATTTCTTCATCTGTAGAAAACGACCTTAGTATCCAGGATAAACTTTGACGGTTCTCTATGTCCGGGAAATAGTGGTTTAAAGAGTTTATCAAAGAAGAGAGATGCTGAACTATGGAGTCAGTGAAATCGCAAGATTCTTCGTTGTGTGCTGTTAATGTTTGGGACACTTGAACTCTACGTTTGTAAAGTTCTAGTTTTCGCAAAGAGCCAGCAATCTTGTCTTTGGCTATCAGAATATTGCTCATATTTCCTTGTAATGACAGATATAAAACGTTAATTTCACTGAAAAAATCAGTCAAATACGCCAACATGTAAATAAATGTTTTATCTTTTATTTTTGAATAAAATTTTCTCTCTTTTTCTGTTTTACGATTTTTAAAAAAACAAAGCTATTTCGTCACGCATCTCAAACACTCTATTTAAAACATTTCAACACTAGTGCATCAAATTTCGCACCAACACTTTGAAAATTCTCGAATTTGTGGCACTGCTTCGAATATGATTGACAATTATCACTATATCATTAAATGCGCTCAAAAAATTAGAAGGTAGCATTGATAAGTAGTGATAAGTTAAGCATTGTAGGGCAGCCAAAAACATCCAAAAGATTAATGGCTAAAATTAGTTAGAATTCACTAAGTGTGCTATAGATTGAACGAGAACTATACAAATACCATATACTAAGCAGATTCACAAAGCTCACATTCTCGTAACAAAAAATTAAAATTATAAAATTTGGTAGCTTCAAATACTTTTAAGACATTTTATAGCAATTTCACAAAACCTGCGTATGACGGGTAATGTTTGTCAATTACCTCATTTATCTTGCATTGTCCCAACCCGAATTCTACAAACTGTGCTAATCAGGACGGTTTTGGGAAGGCAATGATTTTCTTTAGAAAGAGAAACATTACGCATAATACTATTTTGATGAAACAGTTATTGATTACTCTGTTAATATAAAGTATTTGGGTATACATTTCAACAATAGATTGTCATGGAAAAATCAAATAAGTGAATCTGTTAAAGCTACTATAGATTTTTATATATTTTGCAAAACCGCTTGGAGCAGTGTGTACGCGGAGAAGGACATCACTTAAGCGACATTTTTTCCATAAATAAAATGGCATGTAATATACTATCGATTACTTGTATGTGAAAATAAATATCTTGTTACATAACTGTGTAGTTTAATACCAGAACAGGTCAGGTTCCCTTGGCGGACCCTGTATAATTAGATCAAGACTAGAGTACGGACTTTGACTGACCATTCTAACTGCAAAAAGCCAGATTTTCAATTTAGAGAGAATAGCCTATGCTCCGTATTGATTAATTTTGGATGTACTCAAGGCTACACTACGCCTTTATCATGTAGGGCAGAAATATTGGCGACTAAATTTATCTTAACCAATATGAAACAGCAAAATAATGTTATTATTATTATTGAAACAATGGAAAATCTAGAAGGTTCTTATGATAAAAAGGGAAATTTTAAGAATTATAAGATATTAAACATTTGAAAATCAATACAGCAAGCTACCTACCTATACGCATACCTGGAAAAGAATGGTCATAATTGCAAATAAATGATAAATAGAGAATTTGAAGAGTATGTACATAAAAATGGAGACCTGATTTATATATATCGATGGTTTATTGCGAGATGTTCCCAGAAATGTAGCTTATGAAATTTTTCGGGAAGTTTAAATGTTGAGGCTGCTGACTTCTACCTTGAGATTATCGAAGAATTGTACAAGGCACATCAAGACAAAGGTATATATGTGTGTGCTGAATTAAAGTGCAGTATGGTTTGGAGGGAAATTAAAGGGCTGATGACTTGGCCAGATATGGACATAAAAGCAAATGGTGAGATCTGAGTTGGGAGTGGGAGAGATCTTTATAGATGTAAAAAGAGGCATTTGGGAGAGATAAAAACAGGAGGCAAGAGACTCACTGGACTCCAGAGGAATATCTTACAAGGTAGTTCAAGGGGAAGTTAGTCACAAAACATGTTTCAAGATGTTCCCATTCATATCAAGAAATGTCTTTTCGCTCTTCTCCAGACTTCGTATGGGAATGCTGTTTCCGGCTCATCTGCATAGAATCAAACTGAAAGAAAACCCGAATAGTGATTGTGAATAATATGGTGATTTAAATCATATATTTTTCAGACTAAAATTAGTGATTTTCTAATAATTTTGAAGAGTGTATGAAGACAAAAATCACAGATTCTAATGGAGTGAAAGTGAAGAATTAACATCAATCAATCAAAGCTAACTTAATTAAATTTTGTTATTTAATTTAATTGTATTAACGAAAGTAATTCAAAAAAGGATTAAACTTAATCAAAACTCAAAAACCGTTTTAAAAATAAATTAATTAGGTATTTTAAACATCAAATTAATGAGTTATTTAGACATTATCTTTGTTTTTACATAACTTCACTTAATCGATTTTGATTTTGATGTTTATATGTCATAATCATGATTATTAAAATGTGGTTAAGAACAATTTTATTAACATTTTTTAATTATTGTAATGAATTAAAACAATAAATTTTCCTTAAATTCTATTTTTAACGAGAAAAGTGAAATTAATAAATTGAATGTCCTCGTTAATAAATAATGTTATGACATAATCTTTGTCATAAAAATTTAATTTAACCCGACTCAAAATTCCAGTAAAAATGAATCCGTTTTAATCGAAAAATTATGATAAAATCTCAATTAAACCATGTCCAAAGACATAGACACCTCTCCATCGGAAGAATTGGCGCTCGCGTCGAAAGGTTACAAGCTTTTAAAGAAACTAGGTGAGGGGTCGTACGCAAAAGTGTATTTGACCGATTTTAGAAACCCCAAGGAAAGTAAAAATTTACAATTGGCTTGTAAAGTGGTCGATACGTCGGTTGCCCCGAAAGATTTCGTCAAAAAATTTCTCCCCCGCGAATTGGACATTTTAATTAAACTAAATCACCCCCACATAGTGCACATTCAAAATATATTTCAACGTCGAGCGAAATATTTCGTTTTTATGCGTTTCGCGGAAAACGGCGATTTATTGGAATTTATTTTAAAGAAGGGCGCAATTTCCGAAGCTCAAGCCAGGGTATGGCTAAGACAATTAGCGTTGGGTATTCAATATTTGCACGAAATGGATGTGGCACATCGCGATTTAAAATGCGAGAACGCTTTGATCACCTCCAATTACAACGTTAAAATCGCAGATTTTGGTTTTGCGAGATACGTAGTCGATGGGAGCGGTAAAAAAGTAACGAGCGACACTTATTGCGGCTCGTTATCTTACGCAGCACCCGAAATTCTTCGTGGAATCCCCTATCACCCTAAAATAGCCGATTTATGGTCCGTTGGGGTTATCCTTTACATCATGCTTAATAAAGCAATGCCATTCGATGATGGAAATATTAAAAGATTGTACGAACAACAAACGAATAAAAGGTGGAGGTTTCGCGCTAAAGTTATCGATTTATTAAGCGATCAAGTTAAAAAGTTAACAGCTTGTTTACTCGAGCCTGATATTAATAAACGGTATCGAGTTGATCAGGTTTTAACATCTGAGTGGATCGCTATGGATCCGAGATTGTTAGAGTTATCATCCCCCGAGCAACAAGCGTTACAAGCGGCGCAAGAAGAAAGGAAGAAACACCAAGAATCCGGGGTTAAAGCGTTATCATCTTTGCCTAAAACTAAGAAAGGAAAGCCGGGATCTATTGAGGAAATTAGTATAGGGGGAGATGTTAGAAAAACGAGTACTTATGGGTTAACCGATAAGCAATTATTAACTGGGGAATAAGGTTATTTAAGAATAAGTGTACTGTACTTTAAATTGGGATTAAATAGTTTTTCTTTACTTACTATTGTATGAATATACAAATTCAAATTATAATTTTTTTCAGATATTAATTTGAAGATGATGCCAGATATGTGCATCATCTAATTCTAAATTTTTGCATTTTCTTAATATGTATGCATCTAACAACAAAAAGATTACTAGGTCCAGTTGACTCAAAGTGATTTAGGTGGATTTAGACCCGTTGTCAAAAAATTTGTCATTCAAGCAATTGTGTGTCAATTTTTGTGCAATTGAAATTGAATTTTTGTTATGATTGTGATACATTTACTGTTGAAGTGTTTTGCACTAGCTGTTTTCGAGCGACTCAACTTGCAACTGTTTCTCATATATTTTATTTATATATACATTTATATTCTTTTTTTTTTGTTTTCTCAAATTTATTTTTTGAATTCATTTTTTTACATTAATTGAAATGGATGCTGATATCAACATCTTATCCGATTCCTCTTCTTCATCTTTCTTTTCTTGCAACTTTTCTCTTGAGTTGTCTCTGTCGACGTCATCCGATTCATTCCATGACGTCGACGGTGGTGTTGATTGTAATGCTTCGAGTTTTTTTACTGGGATACCTCCTGCTGATCTTTTCCAAGAATATAATAGTTTTCTATCTGTTTGTCATATTAATTCACAAAGCTTGAATGCTCACTTTGATGATTTCTTGGTAACATTTGAGACGGGTGTGTTTGACATTATAATGGTTAGCGAAACGTGGCTTAAGCCCTCCTTGCCGTCTCGTCTGCTTTATTTACTATCCCAGCTTTTCAGAAACGATCGTGTGCACGTGTGGAGTGGAGGTGTCGCATTATTTATCAAGGACGTTATATGTCAAGGACGTGGTAGCGTTTTACATGCTACCGTCATTGAGTCATCTGATGGGTCTTTGCACGGTGCCGAGTTTTTACTTATGGAGATGAAGACAACTAATTTTGCGTTATAACTTGGTACTTTTTACTGTCCTCCACTTACTAATTACTTTGGTCAGTTGGATTAGATCCTTGAAGACTTTCTCTCAATTATAATACAATACTTTTGCTGGGAGATTTCAATACCTGTTTATTGAAAAACGATATACGTTTTAAAAACTACGTTTTATTACTTCTTCGCTAAATTGAACCATATTGCCTTCCCTTCCAACTCATCATGTTCCTTCTTCACACTCTCTTCTGAATTTAGTTATTACATCCTGTCAGGATGATATATTAACTCACGAGTAGTTGCTAGCGTTTCAATTTTCTAATCATGATTCAATTTATTGTGCATCGCGATTGCGACGTCCGGTTTCTTCTCGGCGTATTATATCCTATCGCGATTTTGGACGTATTGATAATAATTTATTGTTGTCTGATGCGTATAACATTGATTGGTTGCCTCTTTATAGATCAGATGACATCGATGTTAAGGTTGAGTATTTTAACTCCAAAGTTATCGATCTTTATAATAAACTAATTTTGATGATGATTAATTACTTCCCCAATGATTAATTACTTCGAGCAACTTGAGGATCTCCTTGAAAGACACAGTATGTGCTATGACACAATAGTATTAATGGGCGATTTCAATACGTGTACATTAAGAGATGACCTACGTAGTGAAAAACTTCGATTTGTTACTTCTTCCGCAAATCTATCTATCATCCCTTCTCAGCCAACCCATCACCTTCCTTCGTCTGACTCTCTGCTTGACTTGATCATCTCGCCTTGCACCAATAAGATTCTTGTTCACGGTCAGCTACCAGCTCTGCAATTTTCCAACCATGATCTTATTTATTGCGCTGTCGACGTTCGTAATGTAGTTTGCCCTCAGCATAATCTATATTACCGGGATTTCAAACATGTTAACCTTCAAGAACTCAACTCTGATGCGCTGAGGATAGACTGGAAACCATTATATCTTATGACGGACATTGATGCGAAAGTTAATTATTTTAATAACATGTTTGTATGACAAATATGCTCCGATAAGGCAAAGGTGAGTGAAACATCCCGCCCCCTGGTTAACTAATGATATTAGGGGTCTCATGAGCGAACGTAATAAAGCATAAGCGTTGTATAGACATAACCCGTCAGTTGATAACTACAATTGTTATCGATCTCTGCGTAGCAGGTGCAATCACAAATGCAAAAATGCTAAAAAAAATATTTCTATTGGAAATTATCTTTGTCGACACCAACTACTTTCTGGAAGACCTTGCGATCTCTTGACGTTACTGAGTGCAAACTCACGCAATCCACGCCGGATTCTAACTTGTTTGCCAATTATTTTGCCGAATCG
Organism: Onthophagus sagittarius; assembly: GCA_036711965.1. Taxonomy (NCBI): domain Eukaryota; kingdom Metazoa; phylum Arthropoda; class Insecta; order Coleoptera; family Scarabaeidae; genus Onthophagus; species Onthophagus sagittarius. The sequence goes on from JASERS010000005.1 coordinate 25,459,535, forward strand.
CCGGTAACGCTTCATACTATTCAGAAAGCTACCTTAACTGAAATCATTTGTGCATCAGGAAGGGTGAACATGGATGATACTCGTGGTTTTTCATTAACTATGGTTGACTTGGAGGTTGTTCGTGAGGCTCTCACACAAACTCGCTCTACTTGCTGTGGTGCCGACCTTATTTGTCTAAAATAAATTTTGCCAATAGTAGATTCGGTTGTGCCTCTGCTGACCCATATTTTTTACTTCTCCTCTGAATTATCCTCCTTCCCATCTATATGGAAACATGCTCAGGTTGTCCCCATTCCCAAATTGAAGACTCCAATGTTGACTAGCGACTATGGTTCTATTTCAATTCTTCATATTTTGTCAAAGGTTCTGAAACGTATTGTATACATCCAGGTTCATGATTTTCTTCAAGAGCATCGATTGATCAGTGACAGGCAGTCTACGTTCCGACGAGGTCATAGCACTACTACTTCCTTGATCAAGATTATGGATGATATAAGACTTGCCTGTGATAATTGTCGTTTTGGTTCTACTTGATTTCAGCAAAACCTTTGACTCTGTCGATTACGATCTTCTTCTTTCTATACTTGCATCTATTGGTTTTTCTTCCTCGTGTCTTTCATGGTTTCAATCATATCTTTCGAATCCCACACTGTGGGTACGTGCCAATTCAACCTTTTCCAATCGCTTTGAGCTTTCTTGTGGGGTGTCCCAGGGCAGTGTTGTCGGTCCGTTGCTGTTTTCTATCTTCATTGATTGTGTCATCAAGGTTATTTCTTCAAATCTTCATCTTTACGCGGATGATCTGCAGATTTATACCGATACATCAGTTGATGACTTTCCTCAAGCTATTGAGCGAATTAATAATGATCTTACTAAAGTGTCTGAGTGGTCTAAACTATACGGTTTGAAACTCAACGTTAATAAGACCCAAGCCATAATATTTGGTACAAATCCTTTGCGGAGCAGGGTGGCTACCTTTGCTAGCTCGCAACTTTTACTTGGTGACACCGTCATTAAATTTTCGGATGTAGTTAAGAATCTTGGAGTTATGATGGACTCTGCACTGTCTTGGCGCCCTCAGGTTCAGGCTATTTGTAAGAGACTTGTCGATATCCTTGTGTAATAAACTCCAGAGACTATAAAATAAATGCATACGTTTTATATTCGATCTTGGAAAATATTGTCATATTACTCCGTACCGCAATAACTTACATTTGCTTACGTACGTAAACCGTCGGTTCATCCGAGTGTGTTAACAAGTGTCTATAAGATTATTCATACCCAAAGTCCACTATACTTATTTAATAATTTTAAATACCTATCGTCACACGAGCGTCCTACTCGTTCGCAATCAGACTTAATACTTCTATTCCCAATACATCATACGAATATATACCATGGGTCATTTACGTTGTGCGCCATATCCCTCTGTGAATGGTCTCCCCATGGATATTAGAAACGCTCCAACCCTCTCATCTTTCAAGACTTGTCTTACACATTTCCTCTTCTCCCATCAAATTGCGATGCTTTAACATTTTACTTCCTTTTCTTCTGAGCTTCTTCTATTCTACTTTCTTTCCTATATTCCTTATTTACCTTCTTTCTGTTCTGCTTTGTCACTGTGTGAATTTCTTATAGTTTTCTTTTTTCCTATTTGTTGTCTTGTCGTTCATTGTTTTGCCGCATTAGTTAGTTAATTACTATTCTGTACATCTGGTGATATCATTGCAATTTAGTTTAGACTGGGTCGATTGGAAGATATCGTCTGTGGAGATAAATCGTTCCATTTGTCAAAATTGAAAATTGAATTTATAAGTAATTATAAATAATTATTAATTTTTTTATTATTATTAGCTATTTGTATATATTACGAATAGTACAAATATTTGTATTTGTTTTTCTCTTTTTTGATTTGTTTATTATTATTATTAAACTAATTAGGAATGAAACATATGGGAATTCCTTAAAAGAATTAAAAAAAAGGAATAAAAATAAATGAGAAAGAAATCAAAATAGATACAGTATAGAAAACAAACTCTGGAAATATAAGGATAAACATAATGGAAAAAACAGGACCGGGAGACAGTTTTAAACGATAGGCAGCTGCGATTTTACAAAATAAAGCCGAAACAAGAGAGGCAATGGGTAAATCAACAACCATTTTGATAAGAGACCTAGACGCAGCTACAACCACGAATGAGGTGAAGGAGGTCATTCAAAGAGAAGTTGGCACACAATTAGAAGAAAATATGTTTAGAATAAATATATTCACTGACAAAAGAAGGCAAGATAAAAGGACGGCAGCTGTAACCTTAACCAGGAAGCATGCGGATATAATACTAGATAAAGGTAATGTTAAATTAGATTGGACTAGATGCCGAGTGCATGAAATGATAACACCGGACAGGTGTTATAAATGCGGAGAATTAGGGCATTTGGCGAAAGAATGCCAAAACAAAAAATACGAAAAAAGGCAATTATGCAATAAATACCAAAAGCCAGGACACAAAATGAGTGAATGTAGGAAGGAAACTTTCTGCAGAGATTGCAAGACTTCAGGACACAAGACAAACAGTATGACGTGTCCAGTATATAGAAGAGAAGTTCAAAAAAATAGAATGAAGGAAAAATGCAACAAAGAAAACGATAATTAATAATGAATAAAATTAAAGTGATTTAGTGGAAAAACAAGTTCAAGAAAGTGATATAAATTTAGTGATCGGCTGCGAACTCAATATTAAATTGGAATAAAAGCAGTACTGTGACAAGGATTGTGATGCGTTTGTTAATGTATATAGAAATATGTGTGTGATAAGTTATTTTGAAGGACATGGATTTCTGTGTGTAGAATTATCACGTTTTGTGGTAATATCGTGCTACTTTTTTCCCAATAGGTTGATTGAAGAATTTGAACTTTTGCTTCACAACATGCAGATAATGTTAAGGAATTTTGACAAGGATGTCTTGATTGGAGGAGATTTGAACACCGAAATGCTGCAGGTTCCAGTATTTCTAATAAAAGAGGAGAAATTTTGGAACTATGTTTGGCTTCAAATAATCTGATTGTTCTAAACCAAGGCAATATTCCGACATTTTCTGGACCAGCTAGAGAATTCTTAGTGGATTTTACGGCTGTTTCAATCAATCTAGGTAGAAGAATAAGAAATTGATGTGTGAATGTAGAAAGTGATAATTTGTGAAGAAAGTGACCATAGATCTATTATGTATGAAATTGGAAAGTACGTTAGAAATGAAAGTGAAACTGAAATTAATTTTGGCAGATGGAAAGAAATTCTCCTGAAAAGAATTTGGAGAAAATGATGAAAGACGCACCTCCATTCTTTGATAAGGATAAAGCGAGAACACCAGAAAATTTAATGAAAAACATACAACGGGTATGTAATGAATATTGTGTTAAGAAAAATGGCAGAAATTGAGAAAGATTGCGGTAAAATAAGAAGAAACTTAACAGGAAGTAGAGGGAATGGTTTTTTTGATTTGAAATTAGTTGAAATTTTGAAGTTACAACTTAAAAACAAAAGAAAATAACTAAAAACCTCATTGGAAAGAGTAAGAAAAAAAAAATGGAACCAATTCTGTTCAGATCTTGAAGATGTCTGGGGTAAGGCATACCAAATAATTACCTAAAGACTGAAAATAAAAAAAAACAGAAATGGTATTGAGGATAAGATGGTGGAAGAACAAATCAGTAAACTGTTTCCTAAAGATGAACCTTTTTTTACATGGGAGGCTAGGGATGGCCCACTAAATTCAATTCCCTTTACAGTGAATTAACTCTCAGTGGCGGTACGTAATTTAAGAAAAAAGAAAGCCTCGGGACCGGATGCCATTCCATCTAAAATAGTTGGATTGTTGGCACCGAAGTATTCAAAGGTTTTCTTAGAGGCATACAATGACTGTGTGTCAAAGGGTATTTTTCCGAAGATCTGGAAAAGTGCAAGGCTTGTACTCATTGAGAAGCCGAAGAAAGCAGGACAAACCTTGGCGTATAGACCTTTTTGCCTGTTGGACACGACGGGGAAACTTTTGGAAGGATTACTTTTCCCCCTTGTACATCCTCCTACACTCTCTCCGGCTACATCAACCAGCCTAAGGAATTTCCGAAGGCTAGGATACAGCTCAGAGGTGTGTTCCTGATGCCATCTATGCTCAGCCATTCCTCTCCAAAGTCTCTCAATCTGAGGTCTTGTAGAGTAGGGCATTCACACAAGATGTGTCGAACAGTCTCCTAGCTCTCTTGACAAAAGCGACAAAGGGGACTAGTAGCAAGCTTAGGGTTGTAGAGATGGTTGTTTACCTTACAGCTTACAGTGACCCGTGATGAGTCCCGTTAAAATACGTAGGGCGCTTCTACCGAGTCTTACGAAAGACAGGGCTGTCTTTGCTGAAGGATAACACAACAGTTCTTTAGACAGATAGCAGCCCTTTGTCCTATCCCACCAGTCTGTGAATTTCCTGTGGGTGAAATCTTTAATAAGCTCAATTTGAGTTGATACGGACGGAGCGATTAACGGTCCAGGTGAACAGATAGCTCGCTAGGCAGCTCTTTTGGCAAGCCTATCAGTGTATTACCAGCTTATTACCTGAACAGATCGAGTGTTCTTTTATCCATTGAAGTGAAACACAGTTATGTGCTGCGGCCTTCTCCAATGATTGGTGACAGTCCATGACAAGTCGTGAGGTAATAGTTATTCTACTCAGGGCTGAAATGGATTCTCTACTGTCAGTATAAATTGTGAAAGTCTTACCTTGCAAGTTGGATCTGACAATAAAGTCAGCGGCAAGTACAATGGCAATTTATTCTGCCTGTATGACGGTGGTACCTTTACCTAATGGAGTAGATTTGTGGAGTTGGAGATCGTACGAGAAAACTCCAGCTCCAGCTCCTTCCCGACTAACCGAACCATCAGTGTATATTGTTACTTTTATTTATTTCTACTTCTGTGGAACTTGGATAGGTGAGATAACTCTTAGTAAAAATGTGTTGTAGGAGTATGAAGTCCGTCTTACGTTCCAGAATTGGCGATAAAATGGTCGGTTACCATTTTATTTCAGAGTACGGCATTTTTACTGTTTCTCCCACCCATAAAGATTCCTGCTGTACGCAGTCGAAACATGGTCACCAATGCCACTTCTTGAATGAACAAATGAAGTGGCGGTAGGTTCAACATGTTTTCCATGGCTGCGATGGGGATAGATTGCGCACCTGTAACATACAGACACGCAAGTTTGTGTACTTTATTTAGTGCAGCAGTGGAAATAAATTTTAAGTTTTTTGACCAGGTAACATATGTAAGCATAGGTTGAATTACAGCTGTGTACATCCAGAGGGCAGTTTTAGGTGACAGCCCCCATGTCTTACCTATAGTCCTCTGGCCCTGGCTGAATGCAACCTTGTCTAGGTGAGCCTTCCATGTCATTTTGTTGTCAAGTATAATGCCCAGATATTTGACTTCTTTAGACAAAACTAATGGAGTATTAGCTAGAGATGACAAGTTGAGAAGGAAGCATTAGCAATCCTGACAGCTTGCGAAAAATTCGAACAATTTTTAATAGGAAAAGAATTTACTATTCTGACCGATCATCGACCATTGCTAAAAGTGTTGAAAACAAAACCAATTAATGATTTGACTACAAGACTACAGAGATTTAGATTAAGATTGACCAGATTTAATTATACGATTGAACATGTGCCAGGTAAAGATTTTTATACGCCCGATACATTATCGAGAGCACCTATTAAACAAAATGAATGTGAAATAGAATATATAAAAGAGGTAGAAAGCTCAAAATATATCGAAACAATTAATGAGGAAATACACAGGGATATGGATGGAAACATAGAAGAAATTGCGAAAGAACAAAACGATCACGTATGTCTTAAGATAAAACAATTCATAGCAAACGGATGGCCAGAAAATGTAAAAGATTATGAACTCGCTCCATATTTTAAATACAGAAAGGAATTATCAGTATATCAAGGGAAAATTTATTACAAAGATAGATTATTGACACCGAATAATTTAAGAAGAAACGTCTTAGAGAAGATACACGAGGATCATTTTGGAATAAGAAGAGATGATGATAATAAATCCACTGCCAAGTTTACCGTGGCAGGAAATCGCTACAGATCTATGCGAATATAAAGGGAAAACATATTTGATTGTGGAAGATTATTACAGTAAATTTATAGAAGTTGCAGAACTGAATAAAGCCAAAGCGGAGAACATAATAGAAGAAATGAAAAAGATCTTTGCAAGATTTGGTATACCAATGGTGGCGAAATATGATGACGGACCACAATATAAGAACCATCATTTTGCAGACTTTGCCAAAACATTTGGGTTTAAACATATTACCAGTAGCCCGAAATATCCAAAAAGTAACGGACTGGCCGAAAGAGCAGTCCAAACCGTAAAGAAGGTATTAAAGAAAAATAAAGACATCTATTTGGGTTTGTTGGCATTCAGAAATACACCATTAAAATGCGGTGTATCGCCGGCGAAATTATTTTTTGCTCGAAATTTGCGTGATACGTTGCCCAGAAGTGAAAAACCGTTATCGCCGAATATACCTGATCATGACTACGTATATCAGAAATTCAAAAGAGAGAGAGAGTGGAACAGAAGAAGAACCATGACCGAAGACATAGGGCTAGGGAAACGGAAGAACTACAACCAAATCAGAGAGTCTACAGTTTGGATACTAAACAGTACGGAACAATGGACAAGAAAGCAGATACCCTAAGATCATACTGAATAAACACCGATGGACAGGACATCAGACGAAACAGGAGAGATGTCATCATCCTAGGCAATGAGGAAGTGCGTGAGAACCGTGAAGGCGAAATGCGTGAGAACAGCGAACGTGAAGTGCGTGAAAACAGGGAAGGTGAAGTGCGTTGCAATCGTGAGAGCAGTGTATGTAAAAACCGCGAGAGTGATAAAAACTTTAAAAATGTCTCAAAGGAGGAAACCATTACCAGGTCTGGAAGAGTATCGTGTCGTCCTTACAGATACCGAGAGGAAAACATAGACAGATAAATTAATAATTTTAGAAAGGGAGATGTAGGATGCGCGCATGTATAAACAGCGCGCAGGCGAACCATATGTACCGGACTAAAGGAGTCTAACAAACGTGTTTAATAAGTAAATAAATAGCTACGCAAAGTTATAGTGTTTATTGTTAAAACCGCTCGACCAATCACCCACTACATAAGGCATTTTGTCGGACAATGAAATGTCACTTATTGCGTTTATAAGAAAGCTGAGTTCGTTCATACAAGGAACAAAAAAACAAAGGACAAAGAAAACAATCAATAAGATTTACTCATATGCAGATTGATGTTGTGCGGAAATCATAATCGATCTTCAGCTGAACCGATATCCGGTATATCCTTGAATCACTTAAATCCAATAAAGTGGGCACAATTGTTCACAATTTGTTTAGAACACTATAAAAACCGTTAAAACGGACAGCGAATTCACGACAATTTTTATTCGCGAATACGTTGTAGTATACTACTGACTGCGCCAGTTAAAATTCAGTCTTGAATTTTAATTTTTAAAATGTTTATTTTGAATTTTAACACTAAATCTATAATGTTTTAATATAACTTTAACTTTTAAGTTTTACAATAAATTGAAATGAATTCCTTAATATTTTGTTTGTTTAACTTTTACTTAAATCTAGGTATTGAATTTTTCGAATTGCGGGACGTCGCCATTGTGGCTAATTCTGGCGTTCGTAGTTGCGCTCTGGTTTATGTATTATAATAAATGCTTATTCGGCATTTATTCCTTAGGAGGGCATCTATTACATACTGGTGTGTGGACGAAGAAGAAAACCTCACTGACTACGCTAATATAATTTTTACCATCGAAACCAGAAATACCGATTCCCATAAGGTTAAAAATCCAGAGAAAAGGTGGAAAAGAAAAGAAGAGTTGATAAAAAACTTTCAAGCAGAACTAGACAGAAACTTGGCACTAATTGATATTCTGACGCCTGAAACGCTAACTGAAGTAACAACTACGTCATGTAATGGGATCTATGGCAAGAAAAAGACCATAAATATAAAAAAGGGACAAATTTACTGGTGGAACGATAGCGTGAAAGAGGCACGAGAACTGGCAACAAGAAGTAGACGTAGACTCACAAGAATAAATGGGAAAAGTGGACAGCAGGAAGAAAAAGAGCATGCTAAAACAGAATATAACAAAGCCAGAAAACAACTCAGACAAGAAATAAAGAAGGCGAAGAAAGATGCATAGAGGAAATTGTGTAGTGAGCTCGAACAAGATGTATGGGGTGACGCATAGAAAATCGCGCTTAAGAAAACCAGAAATCTATCTAAAGTAATAATGAGTGAAAAGGAAGCCGCTGAACTAATTGGTAAATTATTCCCTGCCGGAAGTGAACAGAGATGGGAAAGAAAACCGACGAAAGCAGAACTATGTAGAGAAGTCACAGTAGAAGAACTGATAACGCATGCAAAAAAAATGATAAACAAAAAAGCTCCGGGTTTAGATAAGATAACGCCAGAAATCTTGAAAGACGTGCTGCCTGTGGAAACCCAAAAATAGGTAGACATGTACAACAGACTGCTCAAAAATGGCCATTTTCGGAAAATATGGAAAACGGGGAAACTCGTTCTAATAGAAAAGCCATCAACAAAATCGACGGAAACATCATATAGGCCCATTTTTTTATTGAACTGCTTTGGTAAATTGTACGAAGCCATCATAATAGAACGAATTTTAGAAGAATTAGAGGCAAAAGGAAGCCTCTAAGACAAGACACCTCTGGGTGGATGCAATAGAAGAGGTCCTACATAAAACAAAATGCATTGATAAATTTAGAAGAGGGAAGAAAAAGAAATGCATGTTAATCATCATCGACGTGAGAAACGCGTTCGGAAGTGCACCGTGGGATCAAATTATTGATGGGATGCACCACATTGGTATAGTACCACAATTGGTGAACTGTGTGAAGGATTATCTTAGTGACAGATGTATTGTGGTAATGACCGAACATTGGTTAGCCTACTCCGATTTGAATCATGTTAATTTCAATTGCTACCAGATTGCTTCGGCTTATTGCTGCACTAATGCAAATCGTGGAGGCTGTTTAATTTTGGTAAGGAACAATAGTAAGTTTACAGAACGGCTGGATCTTTGTTTACTATCACTTGAGAGACATACAGAAATTTCTGCTATAGAGTCATACAAAAAAATTATTGTAGGTATATACTGCTCAACGAGTGGTGATTTTAAGATATTTTTTGAAAAATTTCGAGATCTACTTTACAGCATAGAAAGTGAAATAGCATATAAAAAAAATTAATCGCTGGAGACTTCAATATTAATGTGCAAGCAAATGAGAATCCTGAAGTAATGATACTTCATGACTTATTACAAAGTCATAATTTACATCATATTTACATTGCCACTGAATTTCATCAAGGCGTCATTTTAATCACCATAAACATTGTCCACCAAACCCCCTACTTATTCCACCAACGACTGACGTCATGAAACTCACCAGCAAATTTCTGGTGAAGAAACGGACTCGTCGAATTGTGTTTTTTATAAAACGTCAAGAGAGACAGTAACATCAAAGTCATGCATTGATAATATTATCACTAATTGGAGCAAGGATCAATATACGGAAGAAACGCTGAATTTACATGTGGCTGACCATTTCGCACAATATATAAAATGGTATAATATCGAAAACACATTGATTACAAAATAAGTAATCAAAAAAAGAAACGTATTAGCAAACAATATTATCGACTTTAGGGCAGAAATATCGAAGTATTTCTTCTTCGAAAGAACTGGAGACACACTGGCAACAATATTCTCTGCTTATTTTTCCTACTTTATTGATAGTTTTAACAACTGCTGCCCTGAAAGAAAAGTAGTTATATTAAATGGAAAAAAGAAAAAGGAACACTTATCTCCAAATATCTAGAATAATATTGATATCGTGGATTTTCTTGGACTAATGGCACAGTGCACAAAAACGGAAGAAGCGTATCAAATCTATCTAAAACATAAAACGGAGTTGAGACAACAAATAACACTGGAAAAGAAGTTGCAAAATGAAATGCTCATCCAAAAAGCTGAAAATAAACAAAAAAAAGATATGGGATATTATAAATAATGAAATAAAGATTAATAAAAAAGCAGCATGCAATACAACAGTAACAGCAGAAGAATACAGCAATTTTCTGACAAGAACAAATAACAATGTGGATTTTCAAAGAGGAAATGACTGTATGAAAAGACTGTTAATTAATAATGAAAATTCTTGTTTTGTAGGAAGCACCGACAGTACAGAAGTTGAAGCAATAGTAAAACTTAGAGTAGAGCTTAGAACTAATGAGAAGTGATTGGTGTCTTGCGCTGTGAGTAAATGTCAAAAAAGTAAAGTTGGATGGAATCACTTTTTTGATTGACCAAATTTACTTTTTTGACATCCACTCACTCCAGAAAAAAATCATCTTCAAAACAAGGAAATTTGAGATTTTTTAAGGATTAATGGACTAAAATCAAATAACTATTTAAAATTGGGATTAAATAATTTTTCTTTACTTAAAAAAAAATGTTAATTTTACATTGAATACGAATACAAATTTGAATCGACTTATTTAATTTTTGTATAGGTTAACTTGGTCGTTTTCATTCTTGTAAATATCTCTAAAACCTAAGGGTAGTAAATGTCATCGCTACATCATTTTCAAAATCGTCTTAACATTACAATATGTTATATATCATTGGTAACAATAGTAATAAATACTGCTCTTAGAAAATACTTATATAAAAACTACGTCGTAGTCCTTAACAAATTTTTTTTAACATCTCGTAAAGTTTAAAGGGGAGACACGAAATCATCATCAATAACGAATTATATCATCAAATTTGGTGAATCGTTAAGGCATTACTGGGGAAGACTTTCGATTAAAAACGCTTTCACTTGAGTAAAGTTGATTTATTTTAAATAAAACGTTCCAAATCATTTTTTTTATTTTTGATATGTAATCAAATCAACTTTACCAAGAAAAAATAATTCAATTTTCATTCACACAAACATTCGCAGTGGTCGATTTGCTTTAATTAATCTTAAATCTTATTAATTATTTTTAAGGTACACAAATTAATAAATGCGGGTAAAATAATTAATTAAACGGTTCTTCGGTCGGGAATTGGCGAATTCGACGATGAGGGGGTGCTCGATTCTTTTAATTCGTCAGCGCGCAGAAGATAAACATCCTCTTCCTTTTCCTCGACTTTCTTCTTCATCTATTAAAGTTTATTTTGATTAAATTTTAATCAATCAATAAAAATGTTTAATAAATCGTATTATTTGTGTTAAGAAAGTCTCTACAAAGTTTAATAGAAACGAAGAAAAGAAGGTTATCTACATAAAATATTAGTACGAAAAGATCAGTTCTAGTTTCATTCAGCTAAATTCTACCAAAACTTTTTTATTTTAATTAAACGCACCGTTGTAATTGGAATTAAAATATCTTAGTTAACACTCAATGATTAAAATTTCGGGTACCTAAGTCCGGAGGACAGCATGAAAAAGAGTTGAAGCTGTAAATCTTTTTCGCAAAAATTAATTTCGCTCGCACGATTTATTTATTTATTTTTTTTTGCAAAAAATTAATTCGATTAGAAATGTTAGTAACTTACACCCAAAGAGATGTTAAAGGAGGAACCGGAATGATCACCTGATTGAAAACCGGAACTCATGGGGCAAACCAAATCCCCATAATCCGCCTCTGATTTACTTTTATTTCGTTTCAGCGAAAAATGCGATTTTTTCGTTACCTAAAAAAATCGATCCAAAAAATATAAATAATTAAACTAAATAATTAGATTTACTTTGACTTTTGATGATGGAGTAAGAGGGATGTACCCCAAAGTCCCCTCAGCCTCCCTTTTCCCTTGAATAACATCTTTTCCTAATAATTCCTTAAAATGCGTGTTTAAATGGCGCCTCAATAAAGTTTTCCCCGGCGGAATCGACAACAACGTAGCCAATAATTCGGCTGTAAATTTATTTTCAAGAACCATCAAACCCCCATGTACTCCGGATCCCCGCAAATTTGGGGCGTATTCCGCCAAATCAACCGCTTTAAGCCACTCCATCACTCGGTGAGTGGTCCACAACGCGATACTCTTCGGATTTGGTTGTTCTGGATCTTCAGGAAGCGACCTCCTTTGCAAACACCCACCTTCGTAGTTATTCTCCCTTAAAACTTGAATCCCCCGCTTCAAACTCGCAACGTGAAGCAGTGAAGTTATATGGAGCAAAGCTAAATCATCCATCGTTAAGCGATGAAGAACTCTCCCGTCGATTCGATTCACAAGAAACGATTCTTTGTATTGGGGCAACCCAGTATCGTCCAACCACCGCAACACCCAAGCCGTGTCCAATTTCCCCGCCTTATTTAATAAAGAATCGCTCGAACCGTTCGCTTGATTATCAATTATCGCCAATTGTAATTTCTTTTTGTGGAGGGGATTTTTAATCGCTAATTCTTTCTCGATTTCGTTTATCGAGGCTTCTTGTAATTGCTTTCCCGATTTTATCCAACGTTTCGCGTCGGGTTGGTATTGATCTAAACCTAAATCTTGAAGCCAAGCGCATACATCGTCGGTGTCCCAATCTTCAAACGGTTTATCTGGCCTAAATTAATTTATTATTATATAAGAAATATTTGAGAATGAAGAAATTATTTTTTTAAGAGAAGCTTGCTAAAAGCAATGCGATAAATTAAATAGTTATGGGAAAATTTTAAGTTTACATTCAAAATTAAATTAATTGATACAAAACGCATGAAAAATGCAAAGCAAATTTAATGATTTTGAGGAGAATGAAAACAAGAATTTTTATTTTTTTATCGTCCAAAATGATAAAATAATTTGCTCAATTTTATTTATAATTTATAAATTATACTAATTGTTGTAAGTTTTTAAATTTTGTATGTGCAATGTAAAAATATATGAAAATTTATGCAGTTACTTAAAATAGATATTATAATGCAATTTGTGATAATTATAGAGGAAATCCTCAGCATTTCAATGATAAAAGTCGCAATTCAATGCATCATTTAATTGATGAGATAAAAATTCTTTAAAAAAATCGTAGTTTGTAAGAGAAAAATTGATGCGATCGTATTCAAAAAATTGTATCTCAAGAATTAATTGAGATATCACTTTAAAATAAGAAGCAATTTGAAGCAAATTTAGTTAGTATTTAATGTGCCTTAGATCGTTTCTTCATATCTTTAAATCTCCGAGTTATGATTTTTTTATTAAATCTTTGTAAAAACGTAATCATATGTGTTTGATAAAAATCAAGAAATTTTCAAAGAATCGTCTCTGAATAACTAATTGAGATATCGCTCTGAAATAAAGAGCAATTTGAAGCAAATTTTGTTCTTATTTAAGATGCACAAGATCTTTGCTTCAAATATTTAAATCTCCGAGTTATGATTTTTTGATTGAAACGTTACAAAAACATGATCGTATGTGTTTGATAAAAATCAAGAAATCTTCAAAGAATCGTATCTCAAGAACTAATTGAGATATCGCTCTGAAATAAAGACTAATTCGAAGCAAATTTTGTTGTTATTTAAGGCGCTTAAGATTCTTGCTTAAAATGTATAAATCTCCGAGTTATGATTTTTTGATTAAAAGTTTACAAAGTCATAATAGTATGTGTTTGATAAAAATCAAGAAATCGTATCTCAAGAATTAATTGAGATATCGTTCCGAAATAAGGAGCAATTTAAAGCAAATTTTGTTGTTATTTAAAATGCCCAAGATCTTTGCTTCAAATATTTAAATCTCCGAGTTATGATTTTTTGATTGAAACTTTACAAAAACATAATCATATGTCTTTGATAAAAATCAAGACATTATCAAAGAATCGTATCTCAAGAACTAATTGAGATACCGTTCTAAAATAAGGAGGAATTTAAAGCAAATTTTGTTGTTATTTAAAATGCCCAAGATCTTTGCTTCAAATATTTAAATCTTCGAGTTATGATTTTTTGATTAAAACTAAAACATAATCGTACATGTTTGATAAAAATCAAGAAATTTTCAAAGAATCGTATCTCAAGAACTAATTAAGATATCGCTCTGAAATAAGGAGCAATTTGAAGCAAATTTTGTTGTTATTTAAGGTGCCTAAGATCTTTGCTTCAAATATTTAATCTTCGAGTCATGATTTTTTGATTAAAACTTTACAAAAACATAATCGTATATCTTTGATAAAAATCGAGAAATTTTCAAAGAATCATATCTCAAGAACTAAATGAGATATTACTCTGCAATAAGGAGCAATTTAAAGCAAATTTTGTTGTTATTTAACATGCTTAAGATCATTTTTTCAAATCATTAAATCTCTGAGTTATGATTTTTTGATTAAAGCTTTAAAATCGTAATTATATATATTTGTTAAAAATCAAGAAATTTTCAAAGATTCGCATCTTAAGAACTAATTGAGTTATCACTTTGAAATAAGGAGCGATTTTAAGCAAATTTAATTAGTATTTAATGTGCTTGAGACCGTTTCTTCAAATCTTTAAATCTCCGAGTTATTTTTTTATTAAAACTTTGTAAAAACGTAACTTGACTTTTTTCTAAGAAATGAGTTATGAAAAAGACAATTTTAAACAAAAGCAAGCGAGTTTATTAAGTAAAAGATGAAAAGTACACATCTGTGCATGTTCAGTTAAAAAAACTAGAATTTTTGGAATGCGTCATGGGGAATCGAGTCAAACTGAAATAAATTTTTTTCGGTAATATTTACCAAATTGTTATAAAGTTGGCAAAATTAACAACGAATTTTGTTTTATTATGTTTTGAGATCAATGTGACACTAACGTATTTATCAGATTTCATTATTTAAAACGGCAAAAATAATAAAATTAAAATAAATAACAAAAAATGGCATTATAAAGATCTTCCCCCATTCATCTAAACCCCGAAGAATTTGGAAGATTTTAACCTCAACTGTTTAATTACTGAAATGGTTACTAAAAATCAGGTAAACAATATTAATTTTGTAAGTCATAGGTAATACTAACAGAAATCCTATAAAAAATACCTTGATAAGTATTACATTATATACAAAAGAAAAATCTCCAGAAGGATTTAAAAGACGCGTAATTTTGTTGCATAAAGATGTCATGCGTGTTTTCAAAATGAGGAAGGTCATGTAGAGCATTTACTCTAAGCAGCTTGGGTATGATTTTTTTCTAAAACCCTTTGATTCTCGAATAGAGTTATTAATAACTACAGTTAACTAGTAAAAATTCAATAAGATAAGATAAAGATAACAATAATTTATGATGACAATAGATCTCCTTTGTTTACCAGCAAAATTGTTAGCAAAACTCTGACCTACACCACATCATCCTTTGTAAAAATAACGATTTGACCTGTCTAATTATTACAAGTTGCTAGAATTACGTTTTAACAAAAAAAATCCTAACGTTTAATTTAGTTTTCTATTTTATAATTTATAAAAACCCATTCTAAAGGTAATAAAATACCCAAAAGGTAATAAAAAGTTCCAAATTTTTTTATTGTTCGAACTGAAATGATCAGTGAAGAATCTCGGAAGATTGTAGCCCCTCGCCCGCAAACGACGTTGGTAGAGTGAGAATAAAATCGTCTTATAGGAGGCTTTATATATTTACTAAGATATATAAGGAATGATTTCTTCTCAAATCGCCGAGGTCGCTTGCGGGTGAGCCGCTATATTTGAAATATCAACAGAAAATCGTCCATGTTGGAAGAATGTAGCGCCTCGCCCACAAGCGACCTCGGCGGAGTAAGAATAAAATCGTCTTATAGGGGACTATATATTAATTAAGACATACAACGACTTCGTCTCAAACCGCCGAAGTCAGTTGTGGGAGGGCGCTACATTTGAAATATCGACAGAAAATCGTCCATTTTGGAAGAATGTAGCGCCTCGCCCGCAAGCAACCTTGGCGGAGTGAGAATAAAATCGTCTTCTAAAAGACGTTCTACATTTAGTAAGATATAGAAGTAATGATTTTGTCTTAAATCGCTGAAGTCGCTTGCAGGCGAGACGCTATATTTGAAATATCAACAGAAAATCGTTCATTTTATAAGAATGTAGCGCCGATAATTTGTTATCGGTTAGTGATATCTGTTTGTGGAGAGATTATACGTAGTTAAAAGTGAATTTCGGTGAATGAGCTATGGAGACAGTGAAGAAGAAGCTATGGAAGGTAATAAACGACGTATGGATGGGAGACGTATGGGAGACGTATGGGGGAGGGGTTTCCGGACAGGTGGAAGATAGGGATGATATGCCCACTATATAAAAAAGGGAATAAAATGGTGAGCAATTATAGAGGGATTGCTATGCTGGACACAACTTTCAAAATGTATGCAAAGATATTGCTGAGGAGGTTGGAAGAGGAAATGTTGTGAGGGGAGTTGTTGCGGGATTCAGGAAGGGAAGAGGGGCAATTGACAATATATACATTCTGAAACACCTGATAGATAGGGAGTTGAACAAGAAGGGGGGAAAGCTATATGGATTATTTATTGACCTGAAGGCTGCATTCGATAACGTGGATAGAGAGAAGCTCTGGGAGGTAATGAGGAGGAAAGGTATCACAGAACAACTGATAGGGACGGTGAAGGAGATTTACAGGGAAACGATGATCAAGGTTAAAGTGGGGAAAGAGTTATGTGAGGTATTCTGGACGACAAAAGGTTTGAGACAGGGGTGCCCGCTTGGTCCCACACTATTTGAAATATATACGGCGGACTTGGAAAAAAGCTAGGGGGCAAATGGGTGGTGTGGTGATAGGAGAAACAAAGGTGCACGCCTTGGCGTATACTGACGGTGTGACTGGCGTATAATTGGTGGTCGTGGCTAGAGAGGCGGGGGAGATGAAGGGGATGATGAGGGTCCTGGAAGGATGTTTTAAGGCGAAGGGGTTGGAGGTAAACGTCGAGAAGACAAAGATAATGAAGTCCTTCAAAGGAGGAGAAGAAGGAGGGAGGAGTGGAGGTGGCAGGGAAAGGACATAAAAAAAAGTGAAAGAGTACACGTATCTGGGATATGGTTTCACGGAAAGTAATAAGATCGGGGCGCATGTGAGGGCGTTGGCAAAAAGGGCGAACAAAGTGATGGGACAGGTTTGGGGATGGGGAGAAAGAACTTTTGGAAGGGACGTGGGAAAAAGAAAGGTGATGTTTGATGGCTTGGTAAGGAGTACAATGATGTACGAAGTATGGGGATGGAGAAAACAAGATCTGCTGGAGGATATACAAACACGATGTTGGAGATGGGTACTGGGGTTGGCAAGGGAGACTCCAGGGTATATAGTGAGGGAGGAGGTTAAGGTGGATGCAGTAAAGGTGGAGCCGGGGAGAAGAGCGGTGAAGTATGAGGAAAGGATAGAAGCAAGACCGCAGTGCAAGATCCTAGGAGAGTGCTGGAAGGAAATTAAGGGGAGGAGGCTGACCTAAGGGCAAAGAGACAGGGAAGAATATTATAGAAGGGTGGGATACTCACTAATTGGCATCAAAAACAATAGACCGGAAAGAGTCGAAATGTGGAGGGAACTGGGAGATAGGGACAGGGATATACAAAAGCAGGAAAGAAGGTCACAGATACGAGAAGGGAGAGACAATGAAAGGTATAGGAAGATAGTGACAAAGGAGCGTCCAAAGTATTTGTTGATGGAGGGGGATGATGAAAGGAAGAGATTGGTGGCCAGATTTCGCTGTGGCAATAAGGAGAGGGGAAATAGATACTGGGCGGACGATGTTGAGAGGTGGTGTAGGCTATATGGTGAAGATTGGGAGACGCTGGAACACATGCTGAGAGGGTGTAGCGAGCTGAGGGAGGAGGCAATGGATAGGATGCAGGTTTTGGAAGAGAGTAGCGAGGGTAAAAAATAGATGGGGGAGGTGATGAGGGGCGAGGAGGCGGAGATGTGGGAAGGGGGAGGAGAGTAGACGACGCGGGGATGTACTTGTACTATAGAGAGTAAAAATTGTATATAGTAATTGTTCATCAACATATTTCAACAAGAGAACTTGCAAGAGATTCTGAAATTAGCCAATACTCCGTATGCAGATTTTTGAATGATCACAAATTCCATCCATATCATGGAATTTGCACCAATTGCATATATTGACTGACGAAGCTAGTTTTAAAAGCACTGGAAAAGTCAATATTTACAATGCGCATTACTGGTCACAAACAAATCCTCACTGACTACAAAGTATTGCCAATCAACATCTTTGGAGTGTTAAGACGTAGTGGGGTATTCTTGGTGGTATTATAGGCCCTTATTTTTTCGAGGAAACTCTGAATGGAATACAATATACCGAGTTTTTAGGTAACGACTTGATCGACTTACAGGAAAATATCCCTCTTATATATATTATGATGTTGATATACAAATATATAATTTGTATATCAATAGTTTCCTAATGAATGGATTGCCAGAGGAAGTACAGTGATGTGGCCGCCAAAATCACCAGATTGTAGGCCTCTAGATTTTTTCCTTTGGGATCGGATCAAGGATATTGTTTATAAAAACAAAACCAACAACGAGAGATAATATGAAGCTGAGAATTCGGAATGTTTGCCTATCATTAAGTAATGAATAATATTTAGAGCCACTGATAGTGTACCTGGAAGAACTCAACTATGAGAAATAATATTACCATTCGATTCTTTAGTATGACTTTTATAATAAATATTTTTATCCCAACTCTCTACAACTCATCGTTCTTTAAAAAAAATACTGATACGAGTGGTCTCATTCCCCCTGTATATGAATAATTTGAGAGCAATATGGAATAAGTTTATACACATAAAATGTTTAATTTGCGATTTTGTCATCTATTCTCAGATATTATTAATAGTATATAGTTTTGTATTATTACTAAATTATATCCAATATGTTCCCTGAGTGTTTATAATTAGTATTATTATTATTACGTTTATTATGAATATATGAATTATGGATCATCAAGTGCGATGAAGGCGAGAAATATAGCGAAGTCAAGTCGTTGCTCATTGGAAACGATTCAGCCGTTGAAGAACCATATGCACCAAAAAAAACCTAGAAGATAGCGAAACTGACGATGAAAGTGATGAGGTACAAGAAATTATGTCTGTAAAAAACCAAATAAGCATAACGTGAAATACTTTAGATGGAAGTATATCCACCACCTAAAAAAATCTGATTCACAATATTTTTAAATTGACACGAACTAGTCCTACTAATAGAATAAATGGGCTAGCATCCTAAATACGTTCAAATTACTAATAATCCAAGACATTTGTTTGTCTGAAAGTATGTGACCTGGAATGCTGCAAACTACGCTAAAACAGCATATATGGAAACCAATAATTGCTCTCAAACTAGATGCATATCTTGGAGTGCTTTTGTTCGCTGGTGTTAGCCGTCCAATTACGAACACACATACGATATGTGGAAAGCGTCTGCTCATCCACTTTATCGTGCTTTGATGGGTAGAGATCCTTTTCACATAATAAGTGGAATGAATCGCTTCGATGATAGACCCACTCGTTAGCAACGTTTATACCAAGATTGCTATATTCCTGGAGAAATATTACAATAGATGAACTCGTTTTACACAGTATATCCTATCTAAACCTGCTAAATATGGGATTAAAGTGAGGGTTTGTGATAGTGCTACATCGTATCCAGTAAAAGATGAGATATATACTGGATTAACACCTTTTGGACTATGAGATAAAAATCAAGAACTAGTGGTGAAAGAAATGTTTTCAAAAGAAATACAGTAAACCCCCTATATAGCGAACATTGATTTAACGAAATGGCTGTTATTGCGAATCAAAATTACGCAACAAATATCTTCAATACATTTTATATGCCATTTTTATCGTTATAATGAAAATTCATGGTAACGAACTACGAACAATTATTTCATCTCATAAGTATGATTTTAATATAAACTATTATCGTTATTGCGAACACGAAATTTTTTGATCGCTAGGTAATGTAAGACTAGTGGAGGTATTCCCTAAAAATCTAAGGTGTGATATTCGGGGAATAACTTGTTTGTCTGTAGGTCGATTGTTTATCGACTCGAAGTCGTATTGCAGTTTCAAATGCAAGTGTGTGGTCTTCGAGAGCGTACGAAGTTAGGTTAAGGTTTAGAAAAAAAAGTGTTCGTTCAGTGTTAATTGAAAAAAAATGAGTTTGAAAAGGACATCAATTCCTTTAAAAAGGGAATTAGAAATATTGGAGGATGTTGAAAAAAATGCTCTTATAAAAACTAAAATTGCGGAAAAATTTAACATATCAAAATCAACGCTAACAACAATTATAAAAAATAAAAACCGCATTAATAGAGGTAGCATCTGATAAACGTACATCTCGTAAAAAGTTGAGGAGACCTGCATTTAAAAAACTAGAAAAAAAATTAATAGAATGGTTTACCGAAATGAGAACAATAAATGTTTCCTTAACAGGACTATTCATACAAGATAAGGCAAAAGCAATCGCTGCTGAATTGAACGTAATAGGATGTGATTTTTCATCTGGGTGGTTGCACAGATTTAAGAGTAGGTACGGTATTTCAGACCACGCCTTATCTGGAGAAGGCAATAAAGTTAATGTGCTTACTATAGATGAGTGGAGACAGGAGTTCAAATTTATAAGACACGCCTATCTTGATAAAGATGTTTTCAACATTGATGAAACTGGTATTTTTTATAATCTTGTGCCAAACCGTACTTTGGATTTTAAGGGTAAAAAGTGTTATGGTGGCACTAAAAGCAAAGAAAGAGTAACAGCAGTTTTATGTTTCAATGCAGATGGAAGCGAAAAATTAAATCTGTGGATAGTAGGAAAGTCAAAAAATCCCAGATGCTTAAATAAAATAGATCGTTCCCATTTACCATGCCATTATAGTAATCAAAAAAATGCGTGGGTAACGTCTGTGACATTTCGAGAATGGCTTATTCGTTTTCAGCGAAACATGGCAGCAGAAAACAGAAAAGTATTGCTAACGATGGACAATTGTGCTGCACATAATGTTAAGGATATCAATTTGGACAATGTGAAGGTGATTTATTTTCCACCTAACACAACGAGTGCACGCCAACCTCTTGATCAAGGCATAATTGCGTGCATGAAGAAGCGATATCGTGCTCGTCTTGTAAGAGCAGCAATTTTGGCAATAGAAGCGAACGAAGAAAATCCGAAATGTAATATTCTACAAGCGATACGAGCGTTGTCGGATTCTTGGAATTCAGTAACATCAAACATTATAAAAAATTGTTTTAACAAAGTGTGGACAACTGACTCTCAAGAAGATAGGGAAAATCAGTTAACAATGGTAAGCATTCATCGATAATTAGTTCTTCTTAGTAACTTTTTACTCTACATGCTTTTATTGTCTGCATTGTAGGCTGAATTTACTGAGGTAGAATGGGAAAATTGTTAACACATCTTGTCAATACCTAAACAAGTTAGTTTTGATGAATACTGCACTATTGACGGTCAGGTACTGACTTTAGAAGCAATTGAAATCGATTTACCATTAGTGAATGCTAGAGAGAAAATGAAGAAAGCGATGAAAGTGATGAGGATGAAGTGGTAAATGTAACACCCCCTACAAGAGCTGAAGTTTTAGCGGCTCTCTATACTATACAAAGGTAACCCACATCTGATTTGTTATCGAATTCATTATTTATATCACAATTTAAAGGTTTGCTGATACAGAAGAGAACATTTCCGAAGGTTTCACGAATTCTTTGAATAAAATTACTGAAAAATGATTAAGACGAACAAAACCCGTTTTAAAGCAAAGCGCCATAAATGATTACTTAAAAAAAAATAATGTTAATTACAATATGAACAAAATACAAATAAACTTATTACATAGTCGATGTTAATATGTTTCTAAACACCCCAAGATCCTATTCATTATTGAGGCGTTGAGTGCAAAAGTGGACTAACCCCAGCGTATAATATATGTGGGTTAGTCCACTTTTGCTCTCAATGCCTCTATTATTCATAATATATAACGAACTAATTCGTTACAGCGAAATTGCGAACATCTCATTATAGCGAACGGCTTGCATTCCCCCCTGCGTGTTCGCTATATCGAGGGTTTACTGTAGTCGTAATGTTACGTGTAATAACATAACGATTAAATCGATTTGAAATTATTATTATACTTATATATTATATATTTTACTGTTTATTTATTTCATTTGTAATTATTTTAATAAAAGATGCGTTATGTTGTAAAAAATTTTTTTTTTTTTAATTGTTTCAAATCATTTTGTATTACTCATTTTGTTTTAAGCGACCTCCTGTAACACGATTTCACATAACACGACACTTTCTAGGAACCTATCTACCGTGTTATAGGAGGGTTACCTGTACATAAAATTGTCTATTTTGAAAAATTGTAACGCCTTGCCCGCCAGTAACCTCGGCGGAATAAAAATAAAATCGTCCTATAGAAGACTTTATGTATTTACTAAGATATACAAGGAATGATTTCGCTCGAAATCGCCGAGGTCGCTTGCGGGCGAGGCGCTGGGTTTGAAATTATTACATAAAGTCATCCATTTAGAAAGATTGTAGCACCTCGCACGCAGGCGACCTCAGCGGAGTAAAAATAAAATCGTCTTATAGGAGACTTAATGTATTTATTAAGATATACAAGGAACGATTTCGTCTCAAATAACCAAGGACTGCCAAAATTACAGCGAACTATCAGTCAACACAATCAGCATGATTGCATTTATATTACTCGTTAGTATCTATTTGCAATTTTCTGTTATTAAAGTCGAAATAATTGGTCCTTCCCATTAATTTCGAAAAAATACTAAATACAAAGAACGTATTAAAGCAGTAAATTGCATCAAATAATACTTTGAAAATAGTAAATCTTTTTTTGATTTAATTAATTTTTCGAATGTAAACTTATTTCCTTAAATAAAAATGATATATAAAGATGAAATTGAATGAATTACTTTTGCGAGGCCTGCGGTTCGCTCCAACCTAACCTGGCTGCAGCTGTTGCTCGGACACCTCCGCGTTGAAACTCCCCAAGTCCAGGAAGATCCTCCAAATTCCCAGATCCGGATCGTTTTAATTTCCCAATAATTTTTTTAATCCCAGTCTTATTCTTATTAAATTGCAAAGAAGGCGATTGAGGGTTATCCCCAAGATCTTCAATAACAATCTTCTCAGTTTCAGCTATAAAAATTTAGTTTAAAGAAATTATTAAATTAATTTAGGACTAAATTAGATAAAAAAATGTGTTAAATCTTAAAGTTTCATGCTTGGTGATTAATGTGAAGAGCCAGGAAAGGTGCAGAAAGTTATGTTTATTTACATAATCGTTTTTGTGTAAGATGTAATAAGATATTTGTTAGATAGCTCAAGTCAAAGGCACGAATAATACAATAAGCAAAAAAAATAAATAAAGCGGGTAAGTATACAAAAACGAAAAAAAAAAACATTGAAGGAGACGGAGCATGCCACAGACTGGAGCTATCACCTAGATTGGGAACGGAATGTCCCCTTGACCGACCCCCGAGAAGTGAAGAAAACCCCCTACCAAACGCCACGCCTTTCCTGGCCCCGTCCGTGGGATTTGCATTCGAATCCACCACCCCCAAGGCGCCGCCATTACTTAAAAACTGTTGCCGAGGCAAACTTGAATACTGCAAATCAATTTGTCTCCGATAATTAGACGGTGGAGTCTGAAAATTCACAAAAATCATTTCAATTCTCCCTCAAAAACGACGCAAACCTTTGGCGGTTGAACATCCTGTTGGCTGGATGAATCAGTTTTTCTAGGAGACGAAGATAACGAGCTGGAAAGTTGACTCGGAGATGGCGAAGTTCTTAAATTCTTATTAAAAAAATAAATTAAATTGATTCAACAATAAATTTTTTAAAAATTACTTGATGACTTGAATGATGAATAGGAGTAGAAGTTTGTTGAGGTTGAGGTGAAGCTCTCGCATATTTCTTATTCAAATCCACCGTGGAATTATTATTATATTGAGTACTCCTCAATTGAACCAATTCCCTCTCTAACTCAGCATGTTGCAGCTTTAATTCGCTCATAGCCGACATTAACTCCAACTTTTGAGTCTCCAACGAAGACCTAGACAACATTTCCTACCAACAAAATTTAATTAAACGCCAATTAAATCAAATAAAACAGATTACCCTTTGAAGCACATCTTCAGTACTAATTAATTGTTGTTTCTTCTCATGGAGCGATTTCTCCAAATCGGTTATCTTTTCACTTTGAGCTTCGATTTGTTCTGAAAGAACTTGCACCTGTAATTGTAAATTATCCTTTTCGCCTTGTAATTTTCTGTATCTATCATCTTGTTCGTGAGGCTGTAAATGTTAAAAAAATAATTATTTTGAGTCGTTGTTATTAAAAAGTGGGATATAAGGGCAATTCACTCAATTTTTTTAAAATTCTTTTCTACCTTATTGATATAAGGAGGTGGGGTCCAATGATAACTTCTACTATCTCCGAAAAAGCAGCAAGGAGGTGCCATATGATAGGAACAACACCCCATCGGAGGAGCAAACCTTCCGCAATCGCCGTAAATATCGGGATGACTTCCTCTCTCCCCGAAACGTTGCTCCATCAACATCGGGCTACTTCCGTATCTTTGAGGATCCATCCTTTCATGCCTTTTATGAAAGTTATCGTAATAAATATTTTCTTGGTGGGGATTACAACACCAGCTTTGGCACATTTGGTAGTCGTCGAATCTCGGGGGGCTTTTAATGATGTGACTTGAACGCGATTTTTGGTCGCGCTCTTGTCGATTTTGGAGGTGCCTCCTCCGACCCAGACTGCCGGGATGCTCTCGTTCCTGGGATTTCCGTTGGGATTTCTCCCTGCTGCCCGACCTGCTTATCGGAGGCTTCCCTTGGAGGTGTTCCTCCATTTTCGGCGAGGAGGATTTGTCACTTTCCCTCTGGATCCATTGGAACTCGTCGCATCTGGTCGAGCTATCTAAACAGCCAACGAGAAGAAACGACCAAGCTTATTTTTGCGACAAAGAATTTCAAGATTTGAACGGAAATGACCTTTTAGCTTTTGCCTGTCCGACGATGAGGAAGTGGACAAGTCGGAAGTGGAATCTTGGAGACTCCCCGACCATCTTTCGTGACCCTTCACGGTGGATTCATCTTCTAAACTAGAATCGCCGCCTGCGTTGAGAGAATTTGTTAAGATTTAGGAGGACATTTTGGGGGTTTCGATCGATATGAGATATGAAAGCGATTCCAAAGGAAGGATTGTTTGTAGTCGGGGAAGCGTATTTTCTAAAATTAATTTTCTTATAAGGGTTTCTACCTGTCAGAAACACAATACCCGGTTGTTATTGCGATCTGTAAATGACAGATAAAACATAAATTGACCTTTAGAGTCATATTACGAATCCTTTGTTTCTAATCATTTTAAACTATCGTTTCCTTTGTTTCCTTTATCACTAAATTGATTAAACTATAATAAAGGGTGGTAAGCTATTTGTATATAAACCCAACAACGTAAACACAACCATTCAAAAATATAAACAATAATATTGAAGTTATCCTATAATAATATCAATGGAGAAAGCTATTGTAAGTTTTTATTTATTTCATTACTGTATAAAATTACAACAGATTTATAGGAAGAAGTTTACGCTCCGTTTTTGCACCACCCGAAGGCAAATACACTCATCAGAGTGAAAGGAATTCCGCAAACTGATGGC
This sequence comes from Onthophagus sagittarius, assembly GCA_036711965.1. Lineage (NCBI taxonomy): Eukaryota > Metazoa > Arthropoda > Insecta > Coleoptera > Scarabaeidae > Onthophagus > Onthophagus sagittarius. The sequence continues at coordinate 25,485,392 of JASERS010000005.1, forward strand.
GAGAAGTACTACAATTTTAATTATTATTATATAAATATAAATTTATAATATTTTAGAATATCAATAAGTCTAATAAATAATTCAAATGGACACTGTATGTTCCATATGGCCCTTTGGTACGCTTATGATAATACCACAATAATTTTCAACACCAAGGGGAACAATGGATGGGATCATGAAGAGGCTGTCAATAATATTAATCTTCTTAAACCCAACGAGCAATTTGAAGCTATAATCTTATATACAAATAAAGGATATACAGTAGCTTAAAGGTAAACAAGAATAAACAATTTTTTAACGATATTATTTTAGATCACCATCAATAATAATTTTACCTATTCGTTTAATAAGAGATATGATCCATTATTATCTAATAGATTACTAATTGAAAATCATCTTGTTCTTGTGGATGTGACCCAATCTTGATTTGATGTACTAGACACGGACTAAATTAATTTTATGTAGCATCACAAAAAATATATAAATATAATTGTTAATTAGTATATTCAATAGTAATTAATTCACTTCAGTATTTTAATATTTCAAATAAGGCTCACTTTTACCAACCTCCAGCTAAATTACTTTTTTATCTCCAAAAACTTGGGGCTAGATATGTGCAAATTACGTGAGTCCCGCTGGGTCACGATGCGTGACCTACCGTGAGCGAAAATCAATTATTGTACCACTCACGTGAACGTGCGTGATCGTGAATATCTTTGGTTTCGATGGGATTCGGCGTGACCCGGTTGAAACAATTACATATAACCTTAATAATAATATTGAATTTGTTAAGGTCTGCATTAACGAAAAATACAATATTTACAACAGTTTAGCATTATCTGGTGTGCTACCTTCAAATTTTACTGCCAGTTCTGAAATTGAAGAAGCAATTTCCATGTACTCGTCAATGCTTCCCGAAAGCAACATATGAGTGGTTAAAGCAGAACTTGAAATATGGAAAACAGTGATGACTGCCTACTCCGAAATCTTGTTTGGAATGCCTATATATGTGCGATAAAAAAAACCTTTATCCTAATATTTACACATTATTTACACACTACAAATCTTGGCTACCATTCCCGTATCTACTGCTACCCCAGAAAGGTCTTTCTCCAGCCTAAGGAGACTGAAAAATTATTAACGAAACGCTACAAGTGAAAAGACTTAATGGTTTGGCTCTCATAAACATTTACTATGGAACAGAAATTCATGCAGAAGTAGTGGATATATTTAAAAGGAAAAGCCGAAGATTTCTTTTTTAATGGTTTTAGATTTAGCGCAGAGGAACGAAATTAAGTTAACCATTTCATTTAAAGTTAAGAACTTTATGATGATGGTGTGATGTTGCCTCTAAGTACTTGTTGGTGTGGATCTTCTTTCGATACAACCCAAATTCCATGTCACCATTTGTCGTTCTAGTGACCAATACATCTAAGAAGGGCAACTGATTTGCGGATTCCGTTTCTATGGTAAATTTGATCATGGGATGTTGAGCGTTTAAATGACCTATAAATTCAAAGAGGCGTTCTCTACCATGTTGCCATACCACAAACGTGTCGTCAACACATCGGAGCCATAGCTTTGAATTCCATGTAAAGATTAGCTATCATCGGCGCCAAAGAAGATCCCATGGCTGTCCCTTCAAACTGCTCGTACAACTCTCCTATCCAACTAAAATACGTTGACGATAAACAATATTCCGCTAAATCTGGTACATACTCTGGTAATCCCTCTGGAATGAGTATTTGGCGAAGACCCTCTACCGCATCCTTAATTAGCACCCTAGTAAAAAGAGATCCTACATCGAAACTAACCAAAATATCCTCAGCGAGTCCCTAACATATGATTCCGTGTTGCCTATAAAAGGAGAGAACTTTCGCGAAATGTTTTTCTAACATATATAATTTCCAAATATCAGCTCTAACTGATTACAGGTATTATCCTTATAGATCAGATCACCAACCGCATATATTTGATATTCAACTAAGCAAACATTTTCATAAAGGGTCTCAACAATGCGTTCTACCAGAATTAGACTCGGACCATCTCCCGGTAATAGTAAAGTATGACACAACAGCTACCATAATCCCAAAAGAAAATTCTTATTAATGATAAAATTGACTGGAAATTTTTTCAAGAACTACCTGTACAAAGACGGCGAATATCAACAATCCCAAATGAAATTCTGGCTTTAAACAGAAGCACAACGCTCGTCGAGAATGACAACGATACAGAAAATCAGAAGTCAGAACATTATTTAACCGATTGTCTTATGGAGTAAAAAAACAATTAGAAATATACCGCCTTGAGATGTAGGAAATTACGAATTTTACGAAAACCGAATGAGGTTTAGATAATTAAGGAAAATAACAAATCTTATACTACTGATGAAGTAGTATTCTAGAAACTTTCAATTACTAGGTCTAGTGTTAGTTCTGGTTTTACTTTAATACAAGCATACAACAACTTAAGACTGAGGAATAACTAAAAATAGAATTTTTGCTTTTTTCAACTTCCATTCTCGAAAGCAAATTTTGAAAAGTTATAATTTTTGAACTTTTTTTCCAGATTTTCTATATTACATTACTAAATTTCAGAAACTAAATGATGAGATCAAAATTCTAATCAATGAATATTAGCTGTAAAAACATTTTATAAACTAATGAAATAGAACAAAATTTAATGATGTATGGAGGGAGATCTTTAAAACGTTAAACGAAGTGTCAGGAATATTAATATTACCAATATGCCAGTTTTTATTGATTATTTTAATTTTATAACCGCCTCATTTATTTTAGAACATAATAAATAAAACTAAACACTCTGTTAATTCTGCCATTCTGTCAAGCACGATTAATTAATAATTAACTTAACAAGTAATCAAACATGATTCATACATTTGATCACCTGATCGAGCGTGAGTTACGTGATTCATGAATGATATTCACGTTAGTGAGGCGCGTGGGTCTAAATCATGGGAAGTGGAAGTTAGTGAGCTTTGATAGGGCCAATTGAGGGAGCTATCAAGTACCATGAGAAAATTACTTTGAGGAAGTTTCTAGTAGAAAATATTCTCAAAAGAACGAGAATATTCTCCTCTCACATCTCTGCCAATGCGTCTTTAACGAGATATAGGGCGTCAGTTTCTTTAACCCTCTACGCCACTGCTAATTTTGTCAAACGGGCAAAATTTTCGTGTAATCAATTCTCTTACAATTTGATTAGTCTTGGATATATGCGATAAAGTCATTATAAACGGAGACTAATCACAACAAGACTAATCAAATCTTGGTGGACAATCTTGCGGTAATAAATGTTGAAAATGATACAATTGTTGTTCATAAAGTATTCTCCATACGGATAACGGCATCTTTAAATTTCCAGAAATTTAATTAACAAATTTCCTTCAAATTTGTTTTCTAATATAAGGTGTTGCTTTAATCAAACTTTTGTAAGACCTAATTTGATAAAGAATTGATCATTTTATGCAAAAATACTACCTGTTTGATCAAATTACCAGTGGCGTCGAAAAACTTTTTCATCTGCGCAAGACATGCACGTGTCTGTAAGTGCTCAGTGTTATTTTGTTTTTGCGAGAAAGTTTTTGATATTATTACTTGAATTTGTGACTCAAACTCTTCGAAGAAGATTATATTATTGTGTTTTACAATGTTTTTATTTAGTGTTTAACTTACATCTAATTAAACGCATTGGAAACGTTTAACCTTTATGTGACGGTAACTTAAGTAACAAAATCGTATACACATCGAGGTTGATATCTCTCGCAAGAAATCCAGTTCTCGTTAAAATGTGGTTTTTCAATAAACATAAATATGAGTGAAATTCCCTTAAAAATAGACTCTTTAAGACTTATTCAAATTAAACAAGAATTGCAGAAACTCGGACTTAATGATGAGGGCTCTAATTGCTATCTAAAGCAAAAACTTAAAAATGCGTTAATTTCCAACCAATACAGCTTAAACGACCTATCATCAGTGTTCCACGTACCCCTTCTCCATGATATGCATATTATAATTACTAATATGTACATATAGGTACAGTAATAACTCTATAACACTGAAATATTTTTATTTCTATCAGTTATTACAAAATAATGCATATTATATACTAATTATACACATTTAGTTAAACTAAAAGATGTAAATATGTAAGATGCACATTAATGAGAACCTTGAGGCTGTTTGGAAGTACTCAGTAATTTGGAATCTGGATCGGAAGATGATAAATATATTGTCTCAGGTTCGAACTTACACTGGCAAGTCTGTTCCTGTACTTATTTTTTAAATAAGTATAGGACTAAAAAGCTCTCTCCATTAGTATGGTGCTTGTGAACGGTAACAAAATAGTTATTGCTTTCTTAAATAATTCAGGATATTCTTCTTTCAAGTCAGCCTAGAATGAAATGAGGGATTTCTTTTCAAATTCTTGCTCAAGTGAAGAATCCGTTTTCAGTTCGATCAACTTAACTTTTTCTTAAAGTGATAAGGATGCACACTCGAAATACTTTTCACTGAAAGGGTACGCAATCCAGTAATTCAGATGTTGTATAATTTGGTTCTTAGTTTCTAGAGATACATGAGCATCCGTTTCAGAGACACGATTTGTAATGTTTCAAAAACTTCAGATTGGTTTTTCTCAATACATAATTTTCAAAATTCTAGTTTTCTAACGAAAGACTCAATTTTGTCTGTAACTTGGAATTAGTTTTGAAGGGACAAATTTAGCTGGTTTAATTTCGAAAAGATATCGGACATGTATGCAAGGCTTTGAAGCCATTCATGATCATCAAATTTAAATGAAAGTCGGAAAGGGTGGTTCTCAAGGTATACTTTGACTTCATGCCAAAGTTCAAACAAACGTGTAAGAACTTTACCCCGAGATAGCCATCCAACCTCAGTATGAAGGAGTAGGGTTTTGTGAATACTGCCCATTTCTTGGCACAATGAAGAGAATAACTTTGACGAATTCAAGGTGGGATTTGATGAAATTAACCACTTTTACTGAATCGTCCGAAACATTTTTCATACTAGAAGGAAGGCACTTTGATGCAAGAGCTTGTCGATGAATGCAACAATGTGTCCACTGTACTAAAGGAGTTACTGCTTTGACACATCCCAGGAGACCAAAATAACAACCTGACATAGATTTGCCACCGTCAGTACTTAATCCACAACACTTTGACCACTTTATTCCCTTCTTAGTAAAGTAGGAATCAATGGCATGAAAAATATCTGCACCTGTCGTGCGTTCGGAAAGAAGAAAGCAAAAGTCCTTCTACAAATTCGTTTCCTTTCAAGTATCTTGCAATTACATAGTACTTTCATCAACCTGAATGGAAAAATATTGACTGTGATTGATTTCCTTTATCAACGTCTCCTCCATATTATCAGAAATTTCCTTGAATCCACGAGGCACTGTATCATTGGAGAGAGGAATAGCATTAATTTTCTGAACATACTCATTACCGAACATGCAAACAATTGCGTCTTTAATGCTGGGCAAAATCAAATTTTCACTAATCGTGTGATTTTTACCATTTCTGGTAATACAGCAACTGATGCGATAGGAGGCCTCAACAGCATCTTCATTAGTACAACCAGAAGTTAAGTACGTGTCTATATTTGACTTATTTTTATTTTCGAGCAAAGGCTTAAAACAGGACATCTTTGAAATCTACGTGTTTGGTAGATACTACCTATTGGCCTCATACTACCGTTAGATAGTACTTCCCCACAAACAACACACTCAGGTCTAGGGATGCTATCAATAATTACGAATGAAAATCCATAGGACAAATACTCTTCATTATATTTTCTTACTTTTGTCGGTTTGGGCGGTCCAGCTGGAACTGGAAGCTTAATTTCGCTGACACACGGCAACTTCTCTTTAGGTTGCTCCTCACAAGGACTGGTACTCGATGATGGAGGATCACTTACCAAACCAGTAATTTATCCTTTTTTGAGAGTACCAAATTTTAACCATTGATCCATGTTTAAAAAAACAAGTTGTAATAAATAGAAAAGCAAGTAGAGCACTCTTCACTTTGAGAGCAAACTGGGAACTGATTCAAAAGAATATTACGATAATAAAAACACAGAGACAATTCGGGGACTACCCTTCCTAACACACCAGGATAAATACTACAATAATTATTCATCCACCGCTTCGGCTACCCATTGTTAGATAGCGGTGCAAATAGTTTTTCAAATTATAATTTTATGGTAATGTTTCAAAATTTAAATAAAGTAGGTTTTAAGTTATTGTCGTTTTGTGTAATAAAAATACTCGACATCATTCAGAAAACAATTACTTATTTTGATTTGTCATAATTAAATGTTATTTGGATGGAAATGCCATTTATTACAACAGCTTTTTATCTTTTCTCTTTACTTAGTCTGCCATTACATCTTTTTTATGCGTACCCCTTGAGACCATTTCATGTACCCCTGGGGGTACGCGTACCACAGGTTGAGAAACGCTGGACAACATCATCAGACAAGCTGAATATGGGCGATGTCAATAAAAAGAAGTCACTCCCGAAACGATTAAAAACGGCTAAATACAATTATGGTGAAGATATCCAGTCTAATGAAAAAAAAAACGCAGTGGTGAAATCAACCGAACCATCCACACCATCTGTTCCTGTTGTTCATGTGGAGGGACTGAATTCACGGAACTCACCGAATCTTGTGGGTCGTACCCTCAAAAATGAAGGTGTTAATACTGGGCGATAGTCACGCGCGTAGCGGTAATGATTACCTATGTAATTATCTTCCTGGTACGTTTGAGATTCTTACTATATGTAAACCGAATGCCTGTTTTGACGAAGTTGTTAAAGATATAAAATTGTTATGTGATAATTTTACTCAATCCAATTTTGTGATCTTCTTTGGTGGTTGTCTTTGGTGGTCGCGTTAAGTAATTGTAAGATTACAAGTGATGTACTAAGAAAAGTTAGATCTGTCAGTAGTATAACTAAAGTTATTTGCATGTCTTTTCCTTTCTGGAACCAGAAACCTTAATATGATAGTTGTATTTACAAAATTAATCGAGATATGTATCAATTCCTCAGTGTAAATGTTAATATAAGAAGCCATTATTATTTTCTGGAGACAAATTCACTTTTAGGACCACGTGACAAAACCAAACATGGACTACATATAAATGGCTGCGGTAAAGCTAAATTGTACACGCACCTAGATAAACTGATCTTAAATATATTCTGCGCTTCTCAAAATCTCCATCCTAATTTAATTAAACTACTGTAGATATATTTTTCGCAACAATGATTTTTATTTATTATATAAGTGCTATAATTATTTCGAATGCTTAGCATTCGTCAGAAGATTAATATAAGTTAAAATATATAAAATATAGTTATAATTACCGTCAATAAGAGTAAAACTAAACACTTTCTTGTACATCAACTGTGTTTAAAAGAGTAAACATTGGAAAACAACAAACGTTAATAACATTACACATTAAATTACATGAATTGTAAAAGACGATATTACGGACATTTAACAACTGAACAAACTGGATGACAAGAACGAACTGTGTATTTTAATGGAACGTACGTATTCAAAGCGTAAAAAGTTTTTATAACTTGTTCCGAAAAACGACAACATAATTTATATGAATCTCATAAAAGTTCGGGTAACGTTAAATTCCGTGATGTTATTTAATAAATTAGGGTAGGGATTGTAATACCGGTAAACCGGTTTACCGGTAATCCCCAAAAATATCTGTACATTTTTTTACCGGTAATTGGTCATTTTTACCGGTAATTTGATATATTATATATAGCGAATCTACCCAGACATCAATTCGGTCACCGCCGGTCACGACTCGATATTCGTCAATATTTCGGGGAATCACCGTCACCTGGTTTTTAACTTGGGTGATTACCCTTGCTTTCTACACCATAACCTTCCTCCCTACTCTCCATTCGTAACTTGATCAAGTAGTTTACGCATCCCTACACACCTACACAGATTATAAACATACAAACGGTGAGTGCATAGTGTCGCAATCAATAGCCGTTAGACAATTTATTACATGATCAATTAAAATCTAAGGTAGGAAATTCCTTTATACAATTCTTATTTGGGTATAAATATTTATATATTGTTGTATATAGCTATGAATAGAAATTCAGTGTGGTATTTACTCGAACGTTAGAAAAAGATGTAGCTACTTGTAGTGTTCAAAAAAAATTAAAGCAACAGGAGGAAGTACCAGCGGTTTACATAACCATCTCAAAAGTCAACATAAAATTAATATATTAAAACGAAAACAGGAAAAGGCTAATGACTCAGATTCATCTATTTCTGTTGATTGTCGAGGAAAAATAACTTCATATTTTAAGAAAACAATTGATGATTCTTTTCCTGCTGTACTAGCGCGAATGACCCCACGAGATGGAATCCCGTTTATAAAATTCTCTACATCTCAAGATTTGCGAATGTTATTAATCGCTAAAGGCTATACAGACATTCCTAAATCTCCAAAGACAATTCGAAAAATTGTATTGCGATATTCAGAGAAAGTCAAGCAGGAAATTGTAAACGAAATAACCCAAGAGATAATTGATAATAAAGCGTGTAGTCTAACATTAGACGAATGGACATTTATTAAGAACTATATGAACACTAATGTTACTGAAGTGACAACAAATGTTGGAACCTTGGTTTATGTCGTATTCGTGGATCTATGCCTGCTGAGCGATGTGTAATTCTCATTGAAATAAAGTGAAAGAGTTTGAAATTTCTTTAGAAAATATTGTGTCAATAACTACAGACGGAGCTTCGGTAATGAAGAAAGCAATACGATTGACTAATGCAAATCATCAATTATGTCTTGTACATGGAATACAGTTGGCTGTAATCAAAGTTCTATATAGTAAAAATAATTTCAGCGATATTGACAACGCACATACATCTGTTGAATTGCCAGCAGATGCAAATGATAATGACATATTTGACGATGACAACGATGAATATGATGAAGACAATGGTGAAGGTTTCGGAATAGTACAAGATATGATAACTGATTCACACCTAAATTGTTTTTAAAACGTACAAATGAATTGTCTCATAAGAAAAGTTCGAAAAGTGTGCAAAATATTCCGGAAGAGCCCAACGAAAAACGATGATGAAGAACTTTCATTGATGGTAGACTCGAAAACCCGCTGCAATAGTTTGCATATGTTGTTGCTGGAATGTTTCTTATTGATTAAAGATTGTGTTAGGAAAAGTCTCGTAGATTTAAAATCAATAAATCAATTTACCAATGCTGAGCTTACATTATTGTCTGACACAATATTAGCATTACAACCGATAAAAGTTGCTGTTGAAACACTTTGTCGTGAAGATGTTAATCTGTATATTGCTGATATAACACTAAAATTCATGCTTGATGAACTAGCAAATCTAAACACACTTAAGCAATGAACTTAGTAATGCTTTGATATATTGCATAAAAGAAAGGCGAACTTCTTATTCTGATGTACTGCAATATCTTACTGATGCATATATTGCAGATCGGAAACGTTCAAATGAGGAAGACTACGGAATTTTTAATAAAACCAACAAAACTGCAATTACAAAGATCTTCGTAGACTTAATTGAACGTGTGAACAAAATTGAAATAGGTACTACTGAATTACCGGCGGAAGAAATAAGTGATTCCGATAGCGAACATTTTAATCAATGAAAGAAAAACTAATATCTATAATAAAGATGAAAATCGATGTACCCTGTAAAGAAACACTTACCAGAAAAACAGTTTAATATCTAAATTAAGTTGTTAAAAAAGAATTGACATATTTTCAGGAAGAAAAAGAAAGGGGAAAATATATACAGGCAACATATGATTTACTAATGACTATCCGACCAACAAGTGTTACCAACAAGTTGTAATCCAATCAAACGGCTGGATTACTTAGCACAAAAATTAGGTCGCGATTAAATGATGAAGAAATCATAGTTTGAATAAACTGTTTTTTACGTGCTTATTTTTTGAGAAGAGTAGAGAAATAAAAAAATATGACATTAGATTACTATTATTATATTATTTCAACTCTTTATATTTGTAACATTTCTATTATTATTATTTCAATAAAGTGTTTTTATTTGTAACAAGTATTGTTTATTCATAGTAATACATATTTTTAAAAAATCTGGTAAATTACCGATAAAAACCGGTTTGCTTGAATTATTACCGAAATAGCGGTAATTGAAAAAGTCGGTAAATCTACAATCCCTAAATTAGGGTTGTTTTTATTTTTATGTATAAATAATTCTTCATAAAGATCCATTTCTTTAGATTTCTTTAATTTTTTTATAAGGAATATATTATTTGTAGTAGTTTTATGATTGTGTTTTGTTAGATGTCGATAAACATTTGATTTAGATCGAGTTATGAGTTCTTTAAACCGTGTATTAAGGCTTCTACCGGTTTGGCCAATAGAGAAGCTATCCGTTTTCACAGCTAATTTTATATATACCACTTAATTCTAGGTGATTAAACTTATGGTTATTATTTATCAAAATGTTTCCGATGTTATTTGTGGAGGAAAAAGCTATTTTAGTATCATATTTAGCTGTATTTCTTTTAAGTTGGTTTTGAAATCTAGGATTGTATGGAACAGTAATATATTAGATTTGGGGTAGAACCGAGGATATATCATTTTGTTGGTGTTGGTTTTATGTATTTTGTTATATATACATTGTAGATTAGAGATATCGTATCCATTGTTTAATCCGATGTTCAATATTTTATGCAATTCTTCAATGTAATCATCATTTTGTATTGGAATATTAATTAGCCGATTAAAGAGAAAATGGAACGAAGCGTCTTTATGTTGTTTCGCATTGTAGGAATGTTTAGGTATGATATTATCTGTGGTTGTATTTTTTCTATATATTTTAAAATTAAGCGATTGGTTATCAATATTTCTAGAAATTTTCAAATCTAAAAAAATAATACTATAGTATTATTAATATAAAATTTATGATTTAATGTTAATGTGTACAAGTTAATTTAATAATATATAATATGTAAAGTTGTTTTATTTATTCATGTAGCTTGTAGTAACAAATGATATTTTTCCCAGAGAACTATATTAGATAGGATAGGTTGTGTCAGAAGAATTGTTACATATCTTAATCACTTCTTCTGTCAGCATATGACAAACTGAAAACTATGCAGAATGATTTGGTTATTGCACCAAAGAAAGGAAGGTTAACAACTACATTTTTGAGCAGTAACAGTTCGAGTAGCAACGATAGCGACAATCTTGATGAACTGTTAGCCAAAAAAAAAGAAGAAAAACCAGAAATTATGGCAATGCTATAATGACATTATTGGCACTGCTTTACCATCATACCAAACAATCAAACAATGAAGAAAACTGCCATACATATTGACGATATCTTTCTACCTACAAGTGAATGCATCTTTGAATTTACCTAGTAGTAAAAAACTGTTAATTAAAGGCTAATACTGCTAATTACATTATTTAGTATAATAATTATTGGTATCTTCATATTATCAGAATTGAAGTAAAACTAGAACTAACAGTACCTAGAATCATTCAGGTTTAGTTGTCTTGAGAGATGCACGGCTAAACCCGAATATTTCTAGTTCTAGATCTAGAGTTAGATCTAATGATATTAAATCAGAACTAAGACTAGACCTAGAAGTGCAAAAGATTCGATTCAAATCTTCCCACCTCTTGATCCAGTGTTAGTTCTAGTTTTACTTTAATTGAAATATACAAATCAGTTAATTATTAAATGAAAACCTGTCAGATTCACGTTATTACAACAAATACTGAAAAGTTAACATGAATTGACCACTTTAAAATGGGTTAAAAGACATATTCCAATATTCCAGTTTTTTTGTTCTAAAAAGAAACAATGAATTGATAAGCATACCAAAGTTTATTACAAATTTTAATCTCCGTCAATATTAACTTACGGCGATAATCGGTTAGTATATAAGCCAACACTATTTATTCACAATTCAAAAGTATAATCGAAAACTTCAAGTAACTGTTTGATTATTATTTTATCCATGGCGGATATGCAGGTAAGTTTTTATTTGTTTTATTATTATAAAATATAACGCTATGATTTTAGTCAGACGTTTTTGCTCCGTTCTTGCACGACCCGAATCGACATAGGATGATCACAATAATAGGAATACCGCAAACCAATGGAAATAGGTACCACATTTTCGTTCTTTTTTACTTAAACGTTAATTTTATAACATTTTAGAGTGACGATAAGTCTTAAGAATAATGCAACTGGACACAACATTTTCCACATGTCCCTTTGGTACACATTCGATACTACCACCATAATTCTTAACACTTCCGGCGAATCGGGATGGGACGAAGAAGTGGCTTTCAGAAATATTGATCTCCTAAGACCAAATCAGCGATTCCAAGCTTTTATCATATATGAGAATGACGGATATCAGGTACTTTAAAGGTAAACATAAATAAATTTTTTAAGTGATTTTTCTTTTCAGATCATTATCGACAACGGTTTTAACCATTTGTTTAGAGGAAGATACGATCAATCATTATCTGATAGATTGGTAATTGGAGGGCAAGTTCTTCTAGCAACCGTACAGCAATCATAATTTGACGGGTATTCTGGTAAATGAACTAAATTGTTTTTATGTGGCATCAAAAAATAATATATCAATAAAATAATTATTAATTAGCACGCTCAATAGTCTTGTTTTATTAATCAGGATTTGGTACTATTTCTCACTGCTTATTCAGTGGTAGTTAAAATGGAAAATCCACTATGACTGAACATTTAAAAAATTGCATTACCACTAAACTTTTAGTGATTGTGAAAAAAAATTTATGAATCGATGCAAAAAATCTATAGACAAAAGAATAAGACGTTAAATTCTATGTAGTCAGGAATTGATGGCATTCGAAACGCCAGATCAATAAGGCAGTCAACATAAACAACTATAAAATTCTATGGGTTCAGTTCAATAATTCGAAAAATTATTAGATACCTTTAAGTAATTAAAATCAACAGACTAAAAGACAATAAAGATAAAAAGGTAAAATGTATCAATAAATTATATATAAAAATATCAATAACTGACTTTATACTAAGTGATAAAATTTTTTTATTCATGTCCTTAATCGATTTCGATTTTACAAATCATCTTCAGAAGAAGGCAAGTCAATTTGCTGATCAGGTTATGTTTGATTTTGTGACGAATTTTATTTTATATTTTATCATAATTTGTTTTTAAAGTAATTTTTTAAATGTTAGTACTGTTTCATTTTCGGCTAAATTGACTTAAGTGGTGATAGGGATTTTCTGGTATTGGTTCCAAGTTTTTTACTATTGATAGCGCGATTGAAGTCAAGAACGATCTTGAGATTGAACGAGGACAGAAGCTGAATAAATCATTTCCACAAAGCCGAAATCAAGTAGCGAATTATCAAAATTTGGGTGGAAATATTGTTGACTCAAATGGTTCATCGCTTTAACCATACTGAGAAGTGATAGCAGGGACTTTCTGGTGTGGGTCCCAAGTATTTTACTATTGATTGCGCGATTGAAGTGAAGAACGATCTTGAGATTGAGCGATGACAGAAGCTGAATAACTCATTTCCACAAAGCTCGAAATCAAGTAGCGAATTATCAAAATTTGGGTGGAAATACTGATGAATCAAATGGTTCATCGCTTTAACCACACTGACTGATGATAGCTGGGATTTCCAGGCATGGGTCCCAAATTTTTTACTATTGATTGCGCGATTGAAGTGAAGAACGATCTTAAGATTGAACGAATACAGAAGCTAAATAAATCACTTTCACAAAGCTCGAAATCAAGTAGAGAATTATCAAAATTTGGGTGGAAATACTGATGACATAAATGGTTCATCGCTTTAACTACACTCAGAGGTGATAGCAGGGATTTTCTGGTATGGGTCCCAAGTTTTTTACTATTGATTGCGGGATTGAAGTGAAGGACGATCTTGAGATTGAACGAAGACAGAAGCTGAATAAATCATTTTCACAAAGCTCGAAATCAAGTAGAGAATTATCAAAATTTGGGTGGAAATACTGATGACTCAAATGGTTCATCGCTTTAACCACACTGAGAAGTGATAGCAGGGATTTTCTGGTATGGGTCTCAAATTTTTTACTATTGATTGCGGGATTCAAGTGAAGGACGATCTTGAGATTGAACGAAGACAGAAGCTGAATAAATCATTTTCACAAAGCTCGAAATCAAGTAGAGAATTATCAAAATTTGGGTGGAAATACTGATGACTCAAATGGTTCATCGCTTTAACCACACTGAGAGTGATAGCAGGGATTTTCTGGTATGGGTCCCAAATTTTTTACTATTGATTGCGGGATTGAAGTGAAGGACGATCTTGAAATTGAACGAAGACAGAAGCTGAATAAATCATTTTCACAAAGCTCGAAATCAAGTAGAGAATTATCAAAATTTGGGTGGAAATACTGATGACTCAAATGGTTCATCGCTTTAACCACACTGCGAAGTGATTGCAGGGATTTTCTGGTATGGGTCCCAAGCTTTTTACTATTGATTGCGGGATTGAAGTGAAGGACGATCTTGAGATTGAACGAAGACAGAAGCTGAATAAATCATTTTCACAAAGCTCGAAATCAAGTAGAGAATTATCATAATTTGGGTGGAAATACTGATGACTCAAATGGTTCATCGCTTTAACCACACTGCGAAGTGATTGCAGGGATTTTCTGGTATGGGTCCCAAGCTTTTTACTATTGATTGCGGGATTGAAGTGAAGGACGATCTTGAGATTGAACGAAGACAGAAGCTGAATAAATCATTTTCACAAAGCTCGAAATCAAGTAGAGAATTATCATAATTTGGGTGGAAATACTGATGACTCAAATGGTTCATCGCTTTAACCACACTGCGAAGTGATTGCAGGGATTTTCTGGTATGGGTCCCAAGCTTTTTACTATTGATTGCGGGATTGAAGTGAAGGACGATCTTGAGATTGAACGAAGACAGAAGCTGAATAAATCATTTTCACAAAGCTCGAAATCAAGTAGAGAATTATCAAAATTTGGGTGGAAATACTGATGACTCAAATGTTTCATCGCTTTAACCACACTGCGAAGTGATTGCAGGGATTTTCTGGTATGGGTCCCAAGCTTTTTACTATTGATTGCGGGATTGAAGTGAAGGACGATCTTGAGATTGAACGAAGACAGAAGCTGAATAAATCATTTTCACAAAGCTCGAAATCAAGTAGAGGATTATCAAAATTTGGGTGGAAATACTGATGATTCAAATGGTTCAGCGCTTTAACCACACTGAGAAGTGATAGCAGGGATTTTCTGGTATAGGTCCCAAATTTTTTACTATTGATTGCGGGATTGAAGTGAAGGACGATCTTGAGATTGAACGAAGACAGAAGCTGAATAAATCATTTTCACAAAGCTCGAAATCAAGTAGAGAATTATCAAAATTTGGGTGGAAATACTGATGACTCAAATGGTTCATCGCTTTAACCACACTGAGAAGTGATAGCAGGGATTTTCTGGTATTGGTCCCAAGTTTTTTACTATTGATTGCGGGATTGAAGTGAAGGACGATCTTGAGATTGAACGAAGACAGAAGCTGAATAAATCATTTTCACAAAGCTCGAAATCAAGTAGAGAATTATCAAAATTTGGGTGGAAATACTGATGACTCAAATGGTTCATCGCTTTAACCACACTGAGAAGTGATAGCAGGGATTTTCTGGTATGGGTCCCAAATTTTTTACTATTGATTGCGGGATTGAAGTGAAGGACGATCTTGAGATTGAACGAAGACAGAAGCTGAATAAATCATTTTCACAAAGCTCGAAATCAAGTAGAGAATTATCAAAATTTGGGTGGAAATACTGATGACTCAAATGGTTCATCGCTTTAACCACACTGAGAAGTGATAGCAGGGATTTTCTGGTATTGGTCCCAAGTTTTTTACTATTGATTGCGGGATTGAAGTAAAGAACGATCTTGAGATTGAACGAAGACAGAAGCTGAATAAATCATTTCCACAAAGCTCGAAATCAAGTAGCGAATTATCAAAATTTGGGTGGAAATACTGATGACTCAAATGGTTCAGCGCTTTAACCACACTGAGAAGTGATAGCAGGGATTTTCTGGTATTGGTCCCAAGTTTTTTACTATTGATTGCGGGATTGAAGTGAAGGACGATCTTGAGATTGAACGAAGACAGAAGCTGAATAAATCATTTTCACAAAGCTCGAAATCAAGTAGAGAATTATCAAAATTTGGGTGGAAATACTGATGACTCAAATGGTTCATCGCTTTAACCACACTGAGAAGTGATAGCAGGGATTTTCTGGTATTGGTCCCAAGTTTTTTACTATTGATTGCGGGATTGAAGTGAAGAACGATCTTGAGATTGAACGAAGACAGAAGCTGAATAAATCATTTCCACAAAGCTCGAAATCAAGTAGCGAATTATCAAAATTTGGGTGGAAATACTGAGGACTCAAATGGTTCAGCGCTTTAACCACACTGAGAATTGATAGCAGGGATTTTCTGGTATGGGTCCCAAATTTTTTACTATTGATTGCGGGATTGAAGTGAAGGACGATCTTGAGATTGAACGAAGACAGAAGCTGAATAAATCATTTTCACAAAGCTCGAAATCAAGTAGAGAATTATCAAAATTTGGGTGGAAATACTGATGACTCAAATGGTTCATCGCTTTAACCACACTGAGAAGTGATAGCAGGGATTTTCTGGTATGGGTCCCAAATTTTTTACTATTGATTGAGGGATTGAAGTGAAGGACGATCTTGAGATTGAACGAAGACAGAAGCTGAATAAATCATTTTCACAAAGCTCGAAGTCAAGTAGAGAATTATCAAAATTTGGGTGGAAATACTGATGACTCAAATGGTTCATCGCTTTAACCACACTGAGAAGTGATAGCAGGGATTTTCTGGTATGGGTCCCAAGTTTTTTACTATTGATTGCGGGATTGAAGTGAAGGACGATCTTGAGATTGAACGAAGACAGAAGCTGAATAAATCATTTCCACCAAGCTCGAAATCAAGTAGAGAATTATCAAAATTTGGGTGGAAATACTGATGACTCAAATGGTTCATCGCTTTAACCACACTGAGAAGTGATAGCAGGGATTTTCTGGTATGGGTCCCAAGTTTTTTACTATTGATTGCGGGATTGAAGTGAAGGACGATCTTGAGATTGAACGAAGACAGAAGCTGAATAAATCATTTCCACCAAGCTCGAAGTCAAGTAGAGAATTATCAAAATTTGGGTGGAAATACTGATGACTCAAATGGTTCATCGCTTTAACCACACTGAGAAGTGATAGCAGGGATTTTCTGGTATGGGTCCCAAGTTTTTTACTATTGATTGCGGGATTGAAGTGAAGGACGATCTTGAGATTGAACGAAGACAGAAGCTGAATAAATCATTTCCACCAAGCTCGAAATCAAGTAGAGAATTATTAAAATTTGGGTGGAAATACTGACGACTAAATGGTTCATCGCTTTAACCACACTGAGAAGTGATAGCAGGGATTTGCTGGTATGGGTCCCAAGTTTTTTACTATTGATTGCGCAATTGAAGTGAAGAGCGATCTTGCAATTGAATGAAGACAGAAGCTGAATAAATCATTTCCACAAAGCTCGAAAACATGTAGTGTAATATCAAAATTTGGGTGGAAATACTGATGACTCAAATGGTTCATCGCTTTAACCACACTGAGAAGCGATAGCAGGGATTTGCTGGTATGGGTCCCAAGTTTTTTACTATTGATTGCTGGATTGAAGTGAAGGACGATCTTGAGATTGAACGAAGACAGAAGTTGAATAAATCATTTCCACAAAGCTCGAAATCAAGTAGAGAATTATCAAAATTTGGGTGGAAATACTGATGACTCAAATGGTTCATCGCTTTAACCACACTGAGAAGTGATAGCAAGGATTTTCTGGTATGGGTCCCAAGTTTTTTACCATTGATTGCGCGATTGAAGTGAAAAACGGTCTTGAGATTGAACGAGAACAGAATCTGAATAAATTATTTCCACAAAGCTCGAAATCAAGTAGCGAATTATCAAAATTTGGGTGGAAATACTGATGCTTCAAATGGTTCATCGCTTTAGCCACACTGAGAAGTGATAGCAGGGACTTTCTGGTATGGGTCCCAAGTATTTTACTATTGATTGCGCGATTGAAATGAAGAACGATCTTGAGATTGAACGATGACAGAAGCTGAATAACTCATTTCCACGAAGCTCGAAATCAAGTAGCGAATTATCAATATTTGGGTGGAAATACTGATGAATCAAATGGTTCATCGCTTTAACCACATTGACTGATGATAGCTGGGATTTCCAGGTATGGGGTCCCAAGTTTTTTACTATTGATTGCGCGATTGAAGTGAAGAACGATCTTAAGATTGAACGAATACAGAAGCTGAATAAATCATTTTCACAAAGCTCGAAATCAAGTAGAGAATGATCAAAATTTGGGTGGAAATACTGATGACATAAATGGTTCATCGCTTTAACTACACAGAGAGGTGATAGCAGGGATTTTCTGGTATGGGTCCCAAGTATTTTACTATTGATTGCGGGATTGAAGTGAAGGACGATCTTGAGATTGAATGAAGACAGAAGCTGAATAAATCATTTCCACAAAGCTCGAAAACACGTAGTGTAATATCAAAATTTGGGTGGAAATACTGATGACTCAAATGGTTCATCGCTTTAACCACACTGAGAAGTGATAGCAGGAATTTTCTGGTATTGGTCCCAAGTTTTTTACTATTGATTGCGGGATTGAAGTGAAGAACGATCTTGAGATTGAACGAAGACAGAAGCTGAATAAATCATTTCCACAAAGCTCGAAATCAAGTAGAGAATTATTAAAATTTGGGTGGAAATACTGACGACCAAATGCTTCATCGCTTTAACCAAACTGAGAAGTGATAGCAAGGATTTTCTGGTATGGGTCCCAAGTTTTTTACCATTGATTGCGCGATTGAAGTGAAAAACGGTCTTGAGATTGAACGAGAACAGAATCTGAATAAATTATTTCCACAAAGCTCGAAATCAAGTAGCGAATTATCAAAATTTGGGTGGAAATACTGATGGCTCAAATGGTTCATCGCTTTAGCCACACTGAGAAGTGATAGCAGGGACTTTCTGGTATGGGTCCCAAGTTTTTTACTATTCATTGCGCGATTGAAGTGAAGAGCGATCTTGCAATTGAATGAAGACAGAAGCTGAATAAATCATTTCCACAAAGCTCGAAAACACGTAGTGTAATATCAAAATTTGGGTGGAAATACTGATGCCTCAAATGGTTCATCGCTTTAACCACACTGAGAAGTGATAGCAGGGATTTTCTGGTATTGGTCCCAAGTTTTTTACTATTGATTGCGGGATTGAAGTGAAGAACGATCTTGAGATTGAACGAAGACAGAAGCTGAATAAATCATTTCCACAAAGCTCGAAATCAAGTAGCGAATTATCAAAATTTGGGTGGAAATACTGAGGACTCAAATGGTTCAGCGCTTTAACCACACTGAGAACTGATAGCAGGGATTTTCTTGTATGGGTCCCAAGTTTTTTACTATTGATTGCGGGATTGAAGTGAAGGACGATCTTGAGATTGAACGAAGACAGAAGCTGAATAAATCATTTTCACAAAGCTCGAAATCAAGTAGAGAATTATCAAAATTTGGGTGGAAATACTGATGACTCAAATGGTTCATCGCTTTAACCACACTGCGAAGTGATTGCAGGGATTTTCTGGTATGGGTCCCAAGCTTTTTACTATTGATTGCGGGATTGAAGTGAAGGACGATCTTGAGATTGAACGAAGACAGAAGCTGAATAAATCATTTTCACAAAGCTCGAAATCAAGTAGAGAATTATCAAAATTTGGGTGGAAATACTGATGACTCAAATGGTTCATCGCTTTAACCACACTGCGAAGTGATTGCAGGGATTTTCTGGTATGGGTCCCAAGCTTTTTACTATTGATTGCGGGATTAAAGTGAAGGACGATCTTGAGATTGAACGAAGACAGAAGCTGAATAAATCATTTTCACAAAGCTCGAAATCAAGTAGAGAATTATCAAAATTTGGGTGGAAATACTGATGACTCAAATGGTTCATCGCTTTAACCACACTGAGAAGTGATAGCAGGGATTTTCTGGTATGGGTCCCAAATTTTTTACTATTGATTGCGGGATTGAAGTGAAGGACGATCTTGAGATTGAACGAAGACAGAAGCTGAATAAATCATTTTCACAAAGCTCGAAGTCAAGTAGAGAATTATCAAAATTTGGGTGGAAATACTGATGACTCAAATGGTTCATCGCTTTAACCACACTGAGAAGTGATAGCAGGGATTTTCTGGTATGGGTCCCAAGTTTTTTACTATTGATTGCGGGATTGAAGTGAAGGACGATCTTGAGATTGAACGAAGACAGAAGCTGAATAAATCATTTTCACAAAGCTCGAAATCAAGTAGAGAATTATCAAAATTTGGGTGGAAATACTGATGACTCAAATGGTTCATCGCTTTAACCACACTGAGAAGTGATAGCAGGGATTTTCTGGTATGGGTTCCAAGTTTTTTACTATTGATTGCGGGATTGAAGAGAAGGATGATCTTGCAATTGAACGAAGACAGAAGCTGAATAAATCATTTCCACAAAGCTCGAAATCAAGTAGAGAATTATCAAAATTTGGGTGGAAATACTGATGACTCAAATAGTTCATCGCTTTAACCACGCTGAGAAGTGATAGCAGGGATTTTCTGGTATGGGTCCCAAGTTTTTTACTATTTATTGCGGGATTGAAGTGAAGGACGATCTTGAGATTGAACGAAGACAGAAGCTGAATAAATCATTTTCACAAAGCTCGAAATCAAATAGAGAATTATCAAAATTTGGGTGGAAATACTGATGACTCAAATGGTTCATCGCTTTAATCACACTGAGAAGTGATAGCAGGGATTTTCTGGTATGGGTCCCAAGTTTTTTACTATTGATTGCGGGATTGAAGTGAAGGACGATCTTGCAATTGAACGAAGACAGAAGCTGAATAAATCATTTCCACAAAGCTCGAAATCAAGTAGAGAATTATCAAAATTTGGGTGGAAATACTGATGAAGCAAATGGTTCATCGCTTTAACCACACTGAGTTATGAATTAGCGTCTATGTTTCATTACAAACTTTTTGCGTTCACACAAAAAATATCTCTGTGTCTGTTTTAGTTTTTTAATTGTGGTTGATTTTATTGTTGCAACCCGAAAATTATGATATTTTCAAGATTTTAACTGTATTTCTCCAACCTTCTTATATTTTGATTATAACTGGTTATGAATTATGCTTTTCTTGTTCAAAATAAAGACGTTTTGCTTTTTTTATATTATTCGACAATTGTCAAAACTGGTTATGTATTATGCAAAAGTAATCATTGTCAACAATCTTGTTATTTTATTATTTTTTAAGCTATTCTAGTTTTTATTAAGCTCTTAAAACAATTTTGTCCAACTAAAATCGGGATTCAGACCAGTGTGCACCGCAAAAAAAAACCCGATTATTTAGGGATCCACAAACAAAATAAAGTTAGGGTCAGTGAGATTTTGCCTTATACTTAGACGAAGGAAAATAAATGTAGTATTTTAAAAATGTTTTTTAAAAGAAAGATGTGTAATGCATAATGCATCATTTAGTGATATTGAATTTTTTCACTACCACTGAAAGTTTAATGACAATGCAATTTTTTCACTATCACTAAATTTTCAATAATAGTGGATTTTGCATTTCAATGACCACTGAATAAACAGTTGTAGTGTAAAAATGCCAAACCCTGCTGTCTTTAAGCAAGAAGAGGTTATTCGTGAATTTATAATTATACAGGGTTTAAATGGGACCATCTAGAACATGGTTACTCAACCAAGATTTTTTGTTATTGCATCGGCCCCAAAAACAAATTAAGGACTAAAAAAAGAACACAGCTTACGTTACGATTCCCAGAAAGTGCAGAACCCAAAACAAATTAATCAGTACCATAAAAGGTCGTATACTTTAAGTTGGAATTTTGGGAGGGATCAAAATAGAAGATATACATTAAAAATTCTTCAGTTAATTGACATATTCTTAAACCCACAAGTTTATCCCCCTCTACCAATCCTTAAAGATTTATCGACCCCGTTGAGAAACGCCGATCTAGAACATTATTCTCGACGAACAAATAAGAGAATTATGGGGTTGAAGAAGAATGGAATTATTGTGAATGTCGTTTTTTGTGAGTAGAAATGGAATAGAGTTGTAGGGAAGTGGAGGAACGAAAAGATATGCTTCTCTTTATCTTTCTTTTTTCTAAACGGCGACGAGTTAACATTCTTTTCATTACGTTTTTTTTGCTTTGTACTAGAGTTACTTTTTTTTGGTTTAAGTTTGAGTTCTTTTTGGATATCACTCACTTGGCGAATATATTCTTAGTTGGTTATTGTTTTAATTTATTAATATTTCTTTACTGCATTGTTTATATGAGGTGACACCTTTCTTACTTGCATATTTTTCAACGGAATTTGTACGGGAGGGAGATATGATGTTTTTGGGTTGGGTTGAAAGACGACAATATGATGTTTTTGGAGTCTGGATATACAGTGATACAAATCTAACAAATCATTCTATTAAAAATTATAACAGTTTTTTTGTCGGCCGTACACGTCATCGGGCTTTTTATGTAAGAAAAAATATGAAAAGTGATATCTTGTTATTATGTAATAATCTATGGATTGACCTAATTATGTGCTGCTAATATCTCTGAAATTCTCTCTGCATTTGAGGATGTTCTGTTCTTGTTTGTTCCCTGTTCTGAGTGGTATGGGCGATTTAATATTAACGCGTTTGACGTTAATCGTGTATATGATAATCGTTTTATTCCGATGATCGAACACTATAGTCTTCAGCAAATAATTATATCTCCTACCCAAATTACTTCCTACTCTGCAACCTTGATTGATTTTATCATAACTAACTTGACAAGATATTGCTGACTACTGTTCTGTTTTGGTTACTTTCAGTTTTATATCTGAAAGTAATTTATCCAAGGTTATCTCCTATAGGGATTATATTAATTTCGTTGCAGAAAACATTCTGACAATTTCGTGGCATGATTGAATGCGATTTAATAATATTAATTGCAAAGTAGATTTCACGTCCCTCTATGGACTGTAACATTACAGAAACGTTACCATCTATGGATAACGGATAATATAACATCGCTGTTATATTATTAATTAATATAACAGCGATATAATAATAATATTTAATTTAATGAAAAAAAAAAGGATTTTGGGCATTGCTCGTGGGAGATATATAGATGTGGGAGATACCTAATAGTAATGATGATCAGGCGTTAATTAACTATTTTAAATCTAATCGCTTACTTGCTATTGACTGAGAACTTTCGTTTAATCGGAAATGGATGTATTTAACGTGTGGAATTTTATAAAAACAAATCTGTTGGTTGTAGTAATATAAGTAGGGAAATGTTGCTGATGTCTTGTTCTACCAGCGTTCTCTACTTGTGGCACATTTTCGATTTTTGTTTCGACTGGTGTTTATGCTAATTTGTGAAAGATAGCTTTAGTTATTTCGGTA
This sequence comes from Onthophagus sagittarius, assembly GCA_036711965.1. NCBI lineage: Eukaryota > Metazoa > Arthropoda > Insecta > Coleoptera > Scarabaeidae > Onthophagus > Onthophagus sagittarius. Next base: position 25,509,140 of record JASERS010000005.1, read on the forward strand.
CCTAAGAAGAGCAGCTATACGGAATTGAGTGATTTCAGACCTGTTAGTATTCTATCAGTGGTTTCAAAGGTTGTCGAGAAAATTATTGCTGTCAGAATTTGGAAATATATTGTTGACCTTTATGATTCAATCGGGTTTTCGAAGAGAATTTAGTTGTACATCTGGTCTTCTTGACGTGACGGATGACCTGCTGATTGGAATTGATGGGTATATTACAACTCTCATGTTGCTTTAATTGTAATGCATTTGACATTTCACATAACTTAATTCTTATTTCATTATTGCGTCTGATAATATTCGATACTCGATTTAAGTTCGTAAAAGTAGATGGTAAGTATTCCGAGACAATCCATTTGGTATCCGGTGTACCTCAGTGGTCTATTCTTAGTACGATATTGTATTTGATATATACATTTTATCTCACTAGTTAATTAAAATTCTACAAAAGTCATACGCATGCAAATAAAACGCAAGTTTTTTATTCATTTAATAAGGACAATGTTCGAGATACAGAAGTATGTATCAATGACCTTGATAGACTGCTTCATTATGTTAAAAGGCATTCTTAGTATTAATTCTACAAAGTTGTGCGTTATCGTTTTTGGTTCGGATGTGGTAGAGAATTCTATAAATTTGCAACTTAATAACAATAAGAAACTAACTTGATAATCTTAAATTTAGTATTTCATCTGAAGCTTCAATCTTGGAATCATTTTAGGTCATCAATGCAGAGAGTACAAAATGCTTGTTCGCATTTAATTTACGGCTTTAAAAGCGTGATAAAAATTTTCAATTCTCTTGGGTAGGTTTGGTTATTATGAACAGCCGTTGACTTCTGCATATATTGTGCTTATTTTTTAATTATTCTTTCCAGACTAACATTTATAACATTAATATCAGGCTCAAGAATGCATTGACGATTCCGCGACATCGCACAAAGGTTTTTAAGATGTCTTTATCGTAGTAGAGTGAAAATAGTTTTTAAATGAAACAGGCATTTAGAATCAAATGAAAAATTTAAAGTTTAACAACATAACAAAAAAGTTTTAGGAAAATAACCTTTATAAACACCCTGTGTATTGAATTAAAATCAATACGTTCACCCCCTTATAACTATTGTTAATATAGTTATATATATATATGTATTTTGGTTGATCCGAGGTATCATCCGTTCATCTTCTTGGTTGTTCCCTGTGGACAGGGGCAGACGTTTCGCCAAGATCTCACTTGGCATCTTCAGTGCTTTGTCGTAGTCTCCTGTTGACAGACTGAACGAAACGTCTGCCCCTGTCCACAGGGAACAACCAAGAAGATGAACGGATGATACCTCGGATCAACCAAAATACATACTTTTCCATCCGCGAAGCATTACGAATATATATATATATATATATATATATATATATATATATATAACAGCCCTTATATTCACGTAGAGTTGTTCAACATCCTTAGGGCGGCCGACATCGAGGACATTATTTCTACCATCGCAGATTACAACGTCGACCTACCCAAGCTTTGTTCTTGATATAAGAATACACTATATCGATTTCGAAGATATCTACCGTTCATGATCCTTGAGGCGGTCAACATTTTCGAAGTCAACCGACATTATTTTTTTTTAATTATCATCATACTATGCGATATGGACCTTATACAATTTCAAAAGGATATACCCCCGTCCACCGCCCATAAATTTAGAAGAATCTACAATCGTATTGGTATCATCAACAACCACATTTATTTTTTGAATACATGCCTTAAAGAAAACCTTACACCTAATTTCGCTATAGTCCGTTCCAAAAATATCCCAACTTTTAAAAAATCAAAACTACAAGTAACTATTATCAAGACGAAAAAAAAACGCTATAAAATGTTAAATATGGTTCACATTAAACAAGTTTACGCACATCGAGAATTGCGAGAACATTACCATCATCTTGAAATAGAGGAAATTATCGAAACTTGCAAGGAAAATGCAGAAAAATTTAGGCTTCAAGATTTAATGACGAAACACAACAAGTTGAACACGCTGAAAAACTGAAGAAATACAACACCAACAACAAAAGAGAATCAAGGAGAAAAGAGAATAACATTCACTCACCGGATGACGAAAATTCAAAGGATCACCTCCCAAATACATTCAAATCAGTTACAAACTTCACCACTATAAATTTTGCAGATCAAGAAATTGATTTTCTCAATCTTGGTCACAAGTTCGCCATTGAACCGAATTTTAATTTACCGTTGAATGCTATTGAAATAGAACAAGCCCTCTGTAGAAATGAAAGCTTTAATGATATCATAAATGTCATCATCCCTATCCTAAAGAAATATGATCATCCTCCCAGTGATTCAAAACACACCAAAAGGAGAAATATTAATCCCTACTCTAATATAATAAAATCTATAAAATATAAATTAAACATTAACAACGCACTTTATGTTAAGGCCGACAAGAATGCAGGCACTGTCATTATTGACAAACAAAGTTACATCCAAAAAACAGAACTCTTCCTTAAAGACAACCACTACATCACCATTAAATCAAACCCTCTGAACTCTATAATAACTAAAACTAGAAACATTATCAAAGAATTCAAGGTTGTATTTCAACATACAACCTGATCGCTATGAACCCCTCAATTCCACAATTATATGCGATGATAAAACTTCATAAACACAATAACCCTATCCAACCAATTACGGCTTTCTACACCTCACCAACAGCAAAATTGGCTCATTTTATGGTGCAGATCTTTCGTAATGTCAACTTTAAACCTAAATATACACAAATAAAATTAAAAATTTCAACCCTTCTAATAATACCCTTACATCTTTCGATGTAACAAACCTTTATAACAATATTGACACTGATTTTACTATGAATCTTATTAAACAACTTTTTCTACCACATTTCAAAGATTAAGAGACAACAAATAATCTCATAAAAATTTTGCAACATATTGTCGATCAAAATTACATATTCTTCAACGATAAATTTTATAAGCTACAATGCGGTTTACCTATGGGCTTATCGTTTGCGGGAATTTTGCAGACATTTATATGGATCATATAGAGAAACAATTTATCATGAATAATACCAACCCTCATCTAAAACAATGAGTGGATCCGTTATGTGGGCGAAGTGTTCTGTTCATGGAAGGGGACCAAAAACGAAGCACTATGCATGCTTAATTATATTAACAATATCCATAACAAACTGAAGTTCACAAGAGAATTTGAAGAGAACTCAAGAATAAACTTCCTAGATGTATCCATTAATAAAATCCAAAATCATTTAAAAATGGACATTTTTCGAAAGCCCACATCTTTTGAATACCATCATCCCTTTTAAGTCCCACCATCCACTATCACAGAAATTATCATCCTTTCAAAGTTATGTCTATCGTCTAATTAATTCCTATAAGCTACGATTCCAAACTTAAACAAATCCGTTTTCTTTATGATCTTGCAACAGCAAATGGCTATCCACTTTCTCACATCCGCTCCATAATACATAAAAATTTAATTAATTATTATCCTTTGTTTACAAAAATAAAAATTGAAACAAAATATATCTTTTTACCATACAACAAATTTAACCTGAATATTAAACATATCCTTAATAAATATAAAATAACACCATCATATAATAATAAGAATCAAACTTTTAATCTTCTGGCAAATTACAAACAAAAACATTCTGTACTGGAGAAAAGTGGAGTATATTCGATCTAATGCAGGGACTGTAATAGTTTATATGTTGGCCAAACGGGACGGACGTTAAGAAAACGCATAGCCGAACACAAATTAAGAAGCTCCTCTAACATCTATTAACATAACGCAGAAACAAAATATGTTATAGATTATGAGCATATTAAGTTATTGCATATGTGTGAAAAAGGTAAAAGACTAGATCTCCTCAAGAGATACGAAATATTTTATATACAAAAAGGTAAAGGGATGTTTTGTCTCTATTTCATATTCATATACCATTATAGATTTGGCTGAGGATGACGATTATTTAATCGAAACTAGTACCAAGTAAATTAAATTAAAAATAACGCAGAGAAAAGAGGTTTTATTACTGATCACCTAAAATTATTTTTTTTATCGGCAGATTACGACAACACTACCCACGCTTTTACAACGTCGAACCGCAGATTACAACGTCGACCTATCCAAACTTTGTTTTTGATATAAGAATACTCTCAGCCAATCTTAAAGACATCGGCCGCTCTAAGAATTGTTTACTATCTTTGGGGCCGGGATTCGAAGTCGGCCGAGATTTTGTCTACCCGGCAGATTACGACAACGTCGGCTTACCTAACCTTTGTTCTTGATATAGGAAACTCTTGGCCTATTTTGAAGACATAGGCCACTTTAAGGATTGCTCTTGGAGCGGCCGACGTCTTTGAAGTCGGAGAGGAGATTATTTCTTCCATCGGCAGATTACGACAACGCCGGCCTACTAAAGCTTTGTTCTTGATATAAGAATATTATCGGAAAATTTCGAAGACATCAGCCAATCTAGGGATTATTTATGATTCTTAGGGCGCCCGACGTCTTCGAAGTTGGCCGAGATTATTTTTTTCATCGGCAGATTACGACAACGTCGGCCTACCCAACCTTAGTACTTGATATAACAATACTCTCAGCCAATTTCGAAGACATCGGCTGTTCTAAAGATTGTTCTGATTCTTGGATCAGATAACATTTTCGAAGTCGGCCGCGATTATTTCTTCCATCGGCAAATTAAGACAACGTCGGCCTACCTAAACTTTGTTCTTGATATAAGAATACTTTTGGCTGATTTCGAAGACATCGGCCGTTCTAAGGGTTGTCCATGATCCTTAGTAATTTATTCAATCTTCCTTAGAGCATCTTAATTAGTGATGGGCACTATCAAATGAATCTGACTATCGAATAAATAGTAAATGATGATTCGAACTATCGAATGATTCATTCGAATAAATTCATTCCTTCGAGTTCGGTGAGGATATCCAATAATGCGCAATATATACCGGGTTTATATTGTGTATACAGAATTTAGCAGTAAATTTAAAATTTTAAGATTTAGTTTTAAAAGTTAAATCTAATGAGACTTATATCTTAACAGCTTTGCATACACAATATATGAAGTTTCAATACGCTTAACTTTTAAAGTTAAATTCCTAAATTTAATTAAGTTATATCCTCAGTAGAAACCCGGCATAACAAGTGCTCTCCCCACTGCTTGACTTTTAATACACAAAAATCGGGGAATTACTGAAACCTTGGATTGTAATTCTCGCGTGCGAATATCGTGTATGGACTCGTTGTTTGTTATTGTAGTGAAGTTGTGCTATTTGTTTTATAAAAATGGTTTCTAGTAAGAAACGGTCAGCTGTATGGGATTATTTTATAAAAGATTCAGTTAGTGCAGTTACTTGCGAAATATGTAAAAAACAATTCAGATTTAGTGGTAACACATCCAACATCCGCGACCATTTAAGGCACAAACACCCTGGGTATTTTGAAATAGATAAATTAAATAAACAAGATGAATTCCAACAATTCGAAGATCGACATAATAATGAGCCGTCAACATCAACCCGAGATCAGCAACTACCATCCACATTAATCCAGTCTTAACTTCAAGAACAAAGCAGTAAATCCACATCTGCAATAGACCCCATTAATTACAAAAAAACGAAGTCGACAAATGAAACTGTGTGTTACGAATAAAAAAAACAGAGTTGTCGGAAATTGAAAATGATCAAATAGATCAAAATGTAATAAAATGATAGTAACTGATTACCAGTCTTTATCAATTGTAGAAAATCCTGGGTTTTTGGAATATTCTAAAAAGTTACAGCCACTACACAAACCACCATCTAGAAAATTGTTATCTTCGAAAATATCACCTAACATATAATCAAATTTGCGAAAAAGTAAAAATATTGTTAGTAAAACTTGATCATGTCGCTGTAACTACTGATATATGGACTTCGGACAGCAATAAAGCGTATTTGACAGTAACTAGTCACTTTTTTTACGACGACTTTATACATAATACTGTTTTGGCAACTAAAGAAATACCAGAAGCCCATACTGGTGTAAACATTGCGTCAGCTTTGTCCGAAATTTTTAATGTTTGGGAAATTGATTATAAAATAATTAGCATTGTTAGTGACAACGGTGCTAATATAAAAAATGCCATAATTGGGCAGCTTAAAAAAGAACACCATCCATGTATTGCGCATACTTTAAATTTATGTGTTACAGATGCTCTAAAGTCAACCGAACCAGTAATGCGATTAATAAAAAAATGTAGAGCATTGGTAGCTCATTTTAAGCACAGCACAGTGGCAAGTGAAAAATTAAAAAGCATGCAAAAACAAATGCTATACCCTGAATTAAAAGTAAAACAAGATGGAACTCTACTTTAATTATGGCAGAAAGACTATTAGCGATTAAAGACCCATTATCAGCCGCCATGACATCGCTACCAAAAGTTCCAGAATTTATTACAGCAACAGAATGGGATCTGCTGATAGATGTGGTATCCATTTTGAAGCCATTTGAAAAAATAACTATTGAACTATCAGGCGAAAAATATACAACAATGTTTTTAATGATTCCTCTTATAAGATGTCTACAACATTCGCTAAAAAACCGCATTCCTAAAACGACCAGTGCAGAATCTTTAAACCTTGTTTTACAAGATAATGTTAGAATACGACTTGGAATCTTAAAAACAAACTTACTTTGAGCAACGTTTTTAGATCCTAGATTTAAAAAAGCAGCTTTTAGTGTTGCAGAAAATGGTGACATAGTTTAAAAATTAATTATTGAAGAAATATCCTCTATTTTACAAAATAAAGGTGAGACAACTGAAAACAGACCATAGAAACTACAACTGACAATACTGATGATAAAGAAAACATTTAGTCACACTGTGATCAAGAAATTGTCACTTTGAAAAGTATTTCAACACCAAGCACGACTGCAGCATTGATGGTTACACAATATTTAGAGATCTCACTTGTAGCACGAACACAAAATCCGATTGAATTTTGGAAGCGCTACAAAAGTGTACTTCCTGAAATATATTAACTGCATAAAAGATATTCATGCATTCCAGCTACCTCAGTTCCTTCAGAACGAGTATTTTCCAAAGCTGTACAAATTATAAATGAACGCCGAAACAGACTCTCTGGGAAAAACCTCGACATGATTATATTTTTTAGTAGTAATATAAATTTGTTTAATATATTTATCATTTTTGTCATACATTTTTACCTGAATAGTTGTTACTTGTTTTGTAAATAAATTAGTTAACGTGTACTATTTATAAAATTAATTATTACTGAATTATAGTGCACGCCAAAATCCTTATTATGTCCATGTTAACTCCATAGTTTCTCTCAGTTGATTCAACTCATTACTTTGAGTCTCAGTCAACTATCAGCCGACTGTTCATTGTATGATCAGCGATTCTTCTAGAACAGCTGAATGAATTACTTACATCCGACTAAAATGAAAATAATTATATTTTGATTTTATTTATTCGTTTGCTTGATAATCTGTTTCAGAAATCAACGAATATGATGATAGTTATTCAAACATTCGAATATATTCTCTAACATCGATGTACTCGAATACTTGACAACAATCGAATTATTCTATAGTGTTCATAACTAATCGAATATTCGAATAGTTGGTAACAATAATCGAATTATTCGAATACTTACTAACTATCGAATTATTCGATAGATTTTATTCGATAGTGCCCATCACTAATTTTAATTGCTAAAATGGAACATTTTTTTGAATCAAACATAAGGTTAAATCGAAACAACGTGTCAAATTACAATGAAGAAAATTTTTTTTCAATGAAGCCAACAACAATCATGAAAAACCGTCACAAACGTTACTTAAAACGTTGAACACATTAAAACTTTTAAACATTGAGTTTAAACTTTAAAATTGTGAAAGAACATGACAGAAATTTTGGACAAACAAAATGGAGCAATGAATTGCTATAAAAGTATAAAATTTATGAAAAAAACCTGTTCGTGACTGTAAACCCAGTTCAAATTAAACAGAGATTTCTAAAAGCGGCAACGTTTGAAAATTTAAAACTTATAAAGAAAATTACAAAACTTATATGAGATTACAAAGGCAAAAGCGAAATTTAATATTAGCAAGCTTAAGTTATAACGAGATCTTAATAAATTTAAAAGCAGCATAATCACTTGACAATAAAACTTCAGAATATCATATTAGTGGAGTAATTAGACACTCCATCTATGGCATCATCATAGTGTGGGTTTGAATTAAAGTTTTGGTTAGTTTTATTCTTTGTAAATAAGTATGCATAAATATTACTCAAGTTCTGTGTATCCGTCTTAAAATTGATCGAGTAGTTGATATGAATCATTTCGAGGAAAAGCCTATTATGATCATTAATTTCGGTGTCTAAAATCTTAACATCATCGAAATTAAACGTGTGTTTGCAGTCATGAACATGTTGGGATAATGCACATACAGTATTATTTAACTTATGCTTTGAAATACGACTTTTCAACCATTGGGAAGTTTGGCCGACATATCTACATCACAATCATTGCATGAAACACAATAGATTAAATTTGATTTATATTTATCTTCTGCTCTATCTTTTAATTTAGTGAAATGGTTTCTTAATTTATTTTCATAACAGTCTACAATTTTGATATTTTCAATGACTGTGAGAGTTTTCTTTCAGGAGTCACTCAATTTGTCAATAAAAGGAAGCTTTTAATGGACCAGTGGTTCAGTTTCTAATAAAGTTGGATTTGTTAAATTGACCTATTCGATGTTATTAACATTAGAAGAAGTTGAAAACAATAATTTATTGATTAATTTTAATGGATAACCATTATTAATATAAAATTACTTCTAAGAAATACAAAGTTTTCTTCATTGTAATTTGACACGTTCTTTCAATTTAACCTCATGTTTGATTCTAAAAATTTTTCCATTTTAGTAATTAAGATGCTCTGAGGAAGATTGAATAAATTACAATCGAAATATTAGCATTTAAAAAAGTTGTTTTAATTAACACATGATCCTTAGGGCAGCCGAGGTCTTCGAAAACGGCCGTGATTATTTGTACCATCAGCAGATTACGACAACGTCGGCTTATCCAAGCTTTGTTTTTGATATAAGAATACTCTCGGCAGATTTCGAAGATATCGGGTATCCTAAGAATTCTTCTGATTTTTAGACATCGGCCGCTCTAAGGATTACATATGATTCTTGGGGAGGCCTACTTTTTTAAAAGGATATATATATATATATATATATATATATATATAAATATATGTAATTATAATTCAAATGGTACAAGAACAGCATAGGCAGCAGAACTGCCACTGATTTTACTTGCACCATAAAAAAGAGCAAAATATTAAACTGAGTAACAGAAGTTCAATTGATCATCTATAGTAACCCTAAGACTCTTAACCATACTACACAACTGTATTGGCTTATCCATAAAAGAAACATTGACTCAAACTTTATCCACAAAGCAACCACCCCTCTTTGTAAATAAAATACCTAGTGTCTTGTCAGGATTAATTTTCAGACCATGATTTGTAATTTCGGTGCACACAACACCCAACTCATCAGTAATTATACGGCATGCCGATTGGAGATCATCTGATTTAAAACTATAATATAACTGCGTATAGTCGACATAGAGATGGTAAGAGCAATGCATTAATTTAGAGAATAAATTGCAAGTGTAAATAGTAAAGGGAACTGGTCCAAGAATAGACCCTTGGGGAACACCTGATAAACAGATTGTAGGACTGGGCATCACTGAATTTAATTTAACAGATTGCACTCTAGATTAGAAAGATAGTTATCAAACAGTTTAATCGCATGTGCATCCAATCGGATAAACCTCAATATATTTAGTAATAAGTTGTGATTAATTATATCAAAGGCCTTGCTGAAGTCAAGCAGTATCAATAAAGTTGACTTGTCCTGATCCAAAGCCCGAAACACATCATCAGTCAAATCAAGAAGCGCAGTGGTACAACTAAACTGTTTTCTAAATCCAGACTGCTTAAGTGGTAGTATACACTGTACACATAAGTGTCTCCAATAACTTTGATAAAACCGGCAATAAGGTTATAGGCCTCAGATCCTTATATGTCTTAACTGGAACCAATTTGGGAATGGGTGTAACATAACCGTGCTTCCAAGAGTCTGGGAATACTGATTGAGTCAAACAGAAATTGCAGATATGCACAAGTATATCAAGAATACGGGGACAACAAAAATGTATAATATCTAAGCTGATTCCATCTGAACCTACACTAGTGGACTTCATATTCAGAAGTATTTTCAAAATACAATCTGAAGAAACCTCACGAAATCATTGTTGGGGTGTCCGGGTTCATTCTATTATTGTAATAATAAGATTGGAGATTAATATCAGGCTCAACCAGAGTGGTTTTTACGGAATTGCTAAAAAAGGTGTTAATATTATTAGGATCAGCCGAATGAGATGGAATAGCAGTAGCGGATGATTTTAAAATATTAAATTTTTTGAGATTATTCCACAACATTTTTAGAGTCATTGACAATCAAATTTTGATCAAAAAATGTTTTTATCTCCCGACGAATCGCACCCGTGACATAATTACACAATATGGACCTTAATGGACCTTTCTTTAAGGTTTTTGCTACAACCGGAGCATGGACATCGAACAAAGACAACAATATATCATTAAAACAACCAACTTTATCGTCGATGTTTTCACAATCAAAAACAGCTTCCCAATTCATTAGATCAAGATCTATATTAAAGGCATTCAAATCAATACAGCGCAAACTTCGAAAAGTAATTCGAAATAATTTAAAAAATTTGTCTGATTTCACGTTTATACACAGAAATTCCCAATTGACAATAAACCAGCAAGTGATCAGAAAACCCCACGTCTGCAGTGTTACAGTTATTAATTGTCAAATCATTGGATATAACTATATCAATGAGTGACTGAGAGTTTTCAGTTATTCTTGTAGGTTGTTCAATCACCTGCCTCAAATTAAACGCTTCCAAAGTAGTTAGAAGAGAATTTGTCAAAGGGTCATCAACCATAAGATTAATTAATATTAATCTTATGGTTAATTAATATCCTCGACGACTTTAATAAGTCGTCGAGGATTAAGACTTCATCTACAGTATAACAAATCTGAGCAAAAGATTCTTCAAATAATTATAGAAATGGCCTTGGCTCATAGAATGGAGGCCTATAGATGACGCCAATAGCGAAACTTTTACTATTCACTGCAACACTAACCCACAATAGCTCCACTCCCGGAATTTTGTCAACATTTATCACTTGACACCTGTAACAGTTCCGACCAACCCCACCACCTCTAGATAATCTATCTGCTCTAAAGAATTGCAAATTTTCAACTTGAACTAAAGAATCATCAATGTCGGCGCTAAGCCATGTTTCAGATACTGCAAATATATCAGTTTTCCACAAATGTTCCATTCAAATGTTCCACGCGAAAATTGTACATTTAAAAGACAAGAAAATGTATATTATGTATTATAAATAAAGAAATGAAAATCAAAAAGTAACTTTAACAAATATATCAGCCAGCAACAGCTAGCATAAATAAAGTTTGGGGAATCTTACGGTAAATGTACTAATTTATATTCGCCAAATTTAATCTTTCAATGACAAACCATATCGAAATTATTTAAAAATTTTATAACTCATCATCTTATTTGTAACATTTGTGATTAAAATTATGCTACGGCTTAGAAGAACAGCCTGTATACTAAAGAAGTACTTGTTTATGAAAAGTGATATATTGATATATACATGTATTCACGATATGAACAGAAGTAAATGATAGGGAAGATGAGGGATCCGAATATTGGTTTAGTGAAGAAAAAAATTAATTCAATGAGGAATTATTTCCAAAAAGAATACAGAAAGATCATAGAAATAGATATTCTGTATGCTTCAATGCCAGATATCCCACCAACACCTTCATCAGCTATCTATAATCTCTATTAAAATGTATATTGGGGACGATTTTCATTTGTTATTATATTATGATTCATTACAAATCATGTTGTAGTTTTAAATTCATTATAATTAACAAGTCACATCTTTCAGTTGCAGTTCTATATGAAACTGATATTAAAACTGACAATAACAATGCAATTTGTTGTCGGTCAAAATGCAAACATGCTTTAATTTTGCATCACCCTGTATGGACACCTCTATAAATAACATTTCTTTCGCCTACATTTGGTTGAAATTTATACTCAAACGCGGCTTAATCGAATAAAGTCACATATTTTCTGTCTTCACTGAAAACAGTAATAGTAAGTCAATTAATTTATAGCAGAAGATTCAGTCAAGATCATTGGCCTCGGGTACAAACGACCTAGGTTTAATCAAGTGGAGATACACATTTATTGTTTTAATCCATCTGAATTAAAGCAGATAATTAAGTACCATCAAGTCAAGCGGCAAATGTGATAATTTTGCATCATAGTGTTGATAATCAGATAAATTTTAAATTATCATCTGCTCTAAATTAGACTCGAACCGATTAATAGGTTCGAGTTGGGTTGTGTTGATTAATCCCCTTTTTTAAGATAACATAAAGCATCATACAAAAATCTATCAATAAGTATCAAACAAAAATAAATTCTAATTAAAATCATCCAAACACAGCATTGTATTTAGACTGGAATTCCGATTATACATTCTAGGCTCATTCTATTTATATCGACGAATACACTCAACGCTTTGTCCTCATCCCGCTTATTAATAAAGACCGTATGGTTTTAATCAACGCGTATAATCGCATACCTTCCACAAATTACTTTATTAATCGGAAACGTCCAATTGTCTTAAATCAATAGAACCTGATCTTGCATCAAACACTTTATTCACGTTTAAAGAACGTCGAGGTCAATTCACAGATACGCTTTGTCAATTTAAAGCTATTGTTCGAATTGTTATTGCAACGAAGTAAACGTCGATTTGAATATAAACATTAAGCGCCACGTGGCGCCAACGCGGAACTGGTTCGGACTCGTTTGAGCGGTTATTTCGGGAGGCTTAAGAATCGTGTCAGTAGCGTAAACGAGGAAGTATTTTCGAATTAGAACAAAGCGACAAAAATGAGATGAATTTATACCCGAATACGTTGAGTGCTGCACTCCGTTCGTATTGTTTTTATAACTCATGCTCGCACAGGTTGACCACTACAACGACGCGACGCAAATAAAATCAAAAATACGCTCCTAGACGAAAACCGGGAAACTAGACGTTTATTTCGGAATTGGCCCCGTGCCAATTTACTGGAGCGGCCACGAATTCGGTCGGATCGTTTCGAAAATTAATTTCGCCTTAATTGGTTTAACTATGGACAATTGACTCAAGTTTTAGTGTCCATTACGAGTTAATATCCTTTTAGAGATAGAAACGAAAAAAGAATTAATTAGATATTTTCGGTTCGAAGATTCCATCTTACCAAAATAAACAACGCTTTAATGTTTTACACGGAGTAAGTTATTTAAAAGTTGTATATCTTTGACGTAAACACTTTCGTGGAATGTTTAAGCCGCAAGTTTGTTGGTTTTCGAAGGGGTGTACCTGAAATAAACACCCCGAAAGAAGGATCTAACCGAAATCTATTAATACCATTAAAAAATGTCATATACTTCCTTTGCAGTGGCATAAACGCGCTTACAATGACGTCAGGTTCTTCAATTTAAGCCAATTGAGATACGCCGTTCGTACTTTAAATGTTAGTTTAAAAAGATGTGCAAGTTAGAATCGAAAAATAAACGGTTAATTTTCGTGTTTTGTGCACGGTGCTTCGTATTTCGAGTGGGTTAATTGTGCATCTTTAAAAGCCGCGGTTCATTTAGGATTCGTTCACCTTTGACACGTATACAGGGCACTGGCGCAACCGTGGAGGGCGTGAATGCACCCCCTGAATAAACGCAAATGAGAGCTTTTGTGTTGAGAGAGATTCAAAAAAAAACGTTTCTGATACCTTCCGTCGACCTGAAACTGCTGTTAGCGGTGGTTGAGGTGACTCGATCCTCTTCGGTGATAGTTTCCAACCCGTTTGATTCACTATCACTGCTCACAACGTCTTCTTCGTCGTCGTCACTATCTTCGTCTTCATCTTCATCGTTTGATATTTCATCATCTTCGGCGGTTTCGAACGCCCTTTTCGAGGCAAACCTTTGCACGTCCAAAGCGGTCAAGTCGAAATCTTTAACGGCCAGTTCGAAGACGTCTTCCGGCAGATCCACTTTGAACGGCGTCTCTTTGGACTTTACCGCAGCCCCCGCCGATCGTCGACGTTGAGACGCCTGGCGAATATTTTTAGCCGGCCCGTCGGGACGCTGCTTCCTCCGAACGTCGACGTCCTTTCCCTCGGGAAAACCTCGAGTCTTCCCAAAAGCACCAGATTCCCGACGCTGGTTGCTCTTCTCCAGCATGGCTATCGCCGTTGCCACCAAAGAACCACTCTTTATCTCCTGTAAATCTCTCATTCTTGATGATTAATCACCGCTCATCATCGTTGAAGTGAAATTAAAGATAACCGTCGGTGGTCATCGACGGTTATCATGACGATCTTCGAGCGTTGGACGCCCGACTCAGACTGCACATATGCCATATGTGAGAAACGTTGCGACAAAACCAAAAATAGCGCCATCTCGTATTCGTCTCGTCCCCGCAACTTATAAACATGGTTATGGTATTTTAGGAGATCGCTAAGTTAATTATTTCTGACCTCACTTATATCTATAAGTTATCTTAGCCGGAAGTGCATTGGCACGAAATTGCAAAGGCTAATACGAACAAAAAGGTACCATCAAGTTAAATTGGCTCTCTAAAACATTGGAATAACAGCTTTTAATCCCGAATGGGGTTCAATTTAAAAGATAACCGAAATATTCTCGTTTCATCTTTATCCAACGGACGGATAAAGTTTTACGAGATCTTTTTGAGTTTATCTTGAGTACATTATAACTTTTTCCTCTTCCCTTCGAAACATTTATTAGAGTTAATTAAAGTCGATGAAATTCGTAAAATTTTTTCGAAATTATCTTATAAAAATGTGAATTTGTGAAAATGTAAACTTGATTTCCAAAATCAAGTTTATTTAAGTTTTTCTTATTTTATTTCGTAAAAATGTGTTTCGTAGAAAATTCATAGAAAATTGGTTATTACTTGATGTAGTAATGGATTAAATGATAGAAAAGGTCATAAAAACTTGATATACAAGCGACGTTAAAATGTGTAGTTAAACTGTGTAGTTAACATTAACCCAAATTTGATTAATACGGTATAGAATCTTCACTTAATTCAAAATTTCACTTAATAGCAACTTTCTCTCATAATCTTTGTCTTAACTTAAGCCGAGGTCGCTTGCGGCCGAGGCCTAAGACCTTGATTAATCCTTTACTATAGATTAGCCCGCGGTGGCGAACTTTGTGGTAACAAGATTTAGGTTGATATGATCTAAGTTACAGAACCTCGGCCACAAGAAACCTTGATTTAATCATATGAACTCATAAATCCACTGTCTTAACTTAACTCGTTTAATTACGTTGTGTTAAGTTAAGCCAAGGTCGCTTGCGGTCGAGGCCAATGATTTTGATTTCATCTTGATCTATAAATTATTGATAGTAAAAGCGATTAATCCTCTATTATAAATTAAGCCGATGTTAGTTGTGGCCTAACTGTGTGTTAACCAGATTTGAATTGATATGATGTTATTAACGTTGGCTTAATTACGTAAAGTTATAGATACGCTGTCTTAAGTTAAACCGAGGTCGCTTGCGGCCGAGGCCAATGATTTTGATTTCATCTTGATCTATTAATTATTGATTGTAACAGCGATTAATCCTCTGTTATAAATTAAGCCGATATTAGTTGTGGCCCAACTGTGTGTTAACCAGATTTGAATTGATATGATGTTATTAACGTTGGCTTAATTACGTGAAGTTATAGATACGCTGTCTTAAGTTAAGCCAAGGTCGCTTGCGGTCGAGGCCAATGATTTTGATTTCATCTTGATCTATAAATTATTGATTGTAAAAGCGATTAATCCTCTGTTATAAATTAAGCCGATATTAGTTGTGGCCCAACTGTGTGTTAACCAGATTTGAATTGATATGATGTTATTAACGTTGGCTTAATTACGTGAAGTTATAGATACGCTGTCTTAAGTTAAGCCGAGGTCGCTTGCGGCCGAGGCCAGTAACCTTGACGAATTCTGTACTCTGTAGGCAAAGGTAGTGATTGGTAAACACCCAGTAATTTCACCCTGGGGACCTAGCCGGTATTTTCCCAAAATGGGAATATAATAAATGTATTTTTCATAAAAAATATGACCTATATTCGTCTCAAAAACCTTGTTTGCATTTGCAGGTAGAGTTCTTCGCCGGAGTCGAATACGCGACGGGTTTTTTACGCTGCGCACGACGTAATACACTAATCACTAATAAAAGTTTTAATTGAGTTTGCACAAAGAATGAAATGTACAATAATATACAGAATTTAAAGATGCAGTATACAAAGACCTGTTGTAGGAGAAAGTAGGGGTAGTAGTCGAGAAAGAATGTGAGTTTTCATTGAAGCTGTGCTTTTTCACTCTGTTGTATCGACGTATACTAAAATAATCGGTGGACTGGTTTCTCACATAAAAGCCCTCAGATTGAGCGAAACCACATGTGAGGCAGCAAAATATCAGAATGAGAATGATTTTTGAAGGCACAAATATAGTATCATTTTTCACCAACATTCCTATTTTTGACTTTTTGAAAATTCCTACATCTCCCTCCTTGCCGTACGAACCGACATCAATAAGGAACTTGCAGTTTGCATTGACCATTGCGAAAAGTAAAACAGAAAAGTATCCTTTATAGTTGAAATATAGACTTCCTGATTTGGAAAACGCCATAATTCTCACATGCATCCATCAATGGAAGCTTTGCAGTTTGGAAAATCTCAAAGTTTCCAAAGTTTGTCGGCTTTCTGTTTCCAGTCTATATGGCCAGGAGGTGGTAGAAAATGTGGGACAAGTTTTTTTTGTAGAGCAATCAACATCTTTGGTAGAATCACACTTATAATAGAGAGGGAGATGCGATAACCAAATGCTAGCGACCTGTATGATTCCCCTTGCTTACTTCTTTCCTGATTTTTGCATAATTCGTCAGTATATATTCTTCATCCTGGTCAGCATCCGTGATTTGTTGTAATAACATCGCGATCATTAATGTCCTCTCTTTGCTAATTGGTCCCATTTTTACTGTGTTGTCTATATTCGACTTCGACCATAGAAGCCGACGGAATTAATAACTACGCTGCTCTAAGAAAACACTTACAAGCCGCGTAATATATTTTCCGTTTCTGCCACTAAATCGGTTTTAGGCAGCGCAAAAATTCTGTCAGGTGCAGCCATCAATCTGTCGTCTGCTTCGTCTTCAGTATCGGAAGCAAAGACACCATTACTATATTCTGTGCTTCCTTCGATGGGTTCGCTTATAGTTCCGTTCGCCCTCCCGTTTCTGTTACTTCAAAAATGGTTAATTTCCAATTATGGGCAATAAAAGCAACCATATCTTGCTATGTATCTACGAAAATGTACTGAATGTCTGTTCTTTGATCGCTGAAGACATTGGGATTGATAAAATCCCAACAGCAACCTTACTCAAATTAGAACTGCTACACGGGCCCTTCCACCATTCAACTGAATTTATGATTTCTACACTGGTCTACAAAAATCTGTTTGCCCACAATCATCTCTCAATCATTTATAAATCATTTGATTTATAAATTGTTAAATCTATGTATAAACTCTATTACTTCTATTTCTTCACGGTAGCAAACAAGATTTCTAAAAGGCACTTCAAATCTTCTGGGAGTAACATTAAGTTTTCTGGATACAGTTTGGAAGCATTTTTAGTCTTCTGCAAGCACAGTGTCAAATTTTCTGGAAACATTTCAAGTCTTCTAGGGACAGTATCAAGTGTTGTGGAAGTATTTCAAGTCTAACGTAATAGTTTAAATGCAGCAGCATAAGATGTTATCGATTTATTAGGAATGGAATTTTAAATAGGAATTTTTCAAAATATTTGCAAAAAATAAGGATGAATTTGAAATATGATTTGTTGCGAGCATTGAACTTTGCGAAATGTTTTCCATTTAATTCTTATAATCCGAAAATCGTTAAGTGGTGCTTCCTTTAGATCAAGGATTCAGTAATGCAGCGCACAGTGGGGTATTTGACCTAAAAAGCTGGTCAAAATTCAAATTTCCAAAGTTTTATAAAAACAGGTAAAAAGCGGCAAATATTGTAGTACAATAGATAGGGAATACCAGAAAAACATTTCAGGTACTGTACCTATAAAACCCACGGCGTGAAGTCATTTCAAAGTTAATCTTTCGAATCATCACTTCGGTGCGTGATATTTTGTGCTTCTGAGTTTTATTTATCAATTGTGTATTTTTTTCTTCACGTCATGGAATTTTCGGAACAAGGTAAGTTATAATGTGTACTATCTGGTCCATTAAAATCATTTTTTTATTAACGCTATTACCAGTTAAAAAAAATCTTAATTGTAAACCATTTTCTGTGATCAATTTTTATGTTCAAAATGATTTTTGTTGTAGTGTACCCCTATGTACCGCAGTATATATTTTTTTAATCTGTTCAGTAACTTATCTACGACAATTTTAATCAAGAATTTCTCGCGGAAATTCGCAGATCCACTTTTTATGAATTTTTCTTTGAGCACCTACCTTTAAAAAAAAAAAATTTAATATTCTTGCGTTGCATTGTGGGTAGGCTTTTGACATAAAACGATTAAAATTTACTATAAATTAATAAAATATAAAGTCTGTAAAATCTATCTAATAGATAATTTCAATATAATTTTAGGTTCATCTGGGATGAAAGTAGTAACCCGTAGGCATCTTTACGAAATCATGCGAAATTGTCCAGAAAAAAATTTCTCTAAAAAATTAGATTTTATGGAGAAATATTTAGTTGAAGATACAAATTTTACCAAGGAAAAAAGTGAAAATGTTTATCTACAAATAAGAATTCTAAAATCGAAATTTAGAACTAAGTGGCAAGCTGCTCATAAAAAACACGAAGTGTTTTTAAAAAATAATGCCGCTTGGCTAGATGGCACTATCTGCATACCATTTGAAAGACAAACTTCAGGCACTGTTGGTCGACCAACAATACATTTTGATGAATCAAGCGAACGAACAAAGAGGAGAAAAACTAAAGAATTGAGAAGTTCGTCGGTAGCTGAATTAACTTATGCTACACAAATGAAGCTACGGGAATCTGGCAATGTAGCTGCTTCTCGTGTAGTGAAAGATGTTACAGTTTCTCCAACACGAGGACAAAAATATCAAGCTGCATTTTCGCAAACTGCAAAAAGTAACGTTAGAGGATTGTCACCGCTAGAAGCTTTGGCAATATTTGTAGAAGCAGGTTCATCTCGAAGAGAGTACGAAATTTATAGGAGTGCTGACAAGACATTATATCCTTGCTATAGTATATTGCAACGAGAAAAGAAAGCGTGCTATCCATCCAAGGATGCGATAATTGTCAGCGAAACTAGTGCTGAAATAAAATTACAAAATTTACTGGACCACACGTCTTCACGCTTATGCGAATATCTGAAAGACGTATTACTAATGTTAAGCGATGAGGAAATGAAAAGCTTAGAATTAATATATAAATGGGGATGTGACGGCTCTCATCAGTCACAATATCAACAAAAATTTGAAAATACCACGTCTTCTGATGCACATATTTTCCAAAGTTCCATGGTGCCATTAAAATTGTTGGCCAAGAAAAAAACCATTTGGTTGAATCCTAAACCATCTTCTGCCCATTATTGTAGACCTATAAGGATTAGATATCTACAGGAAACTGTGGACGTCACAACAGAAGAGGTAGATTACATTAATGACCAAATTAGAGAATTAAACCCGACTAATGTTGCAATCCAAGGAATCGATGGAAAAATTAAACACACTTTAATTTTTTGTATGGTCGATGGCAAAGTATGTAACTCCGTTACACATACTACATCAACCATGAGGTGTTATATTTGTGGCGCAACATCAAAAGAGTTTAATAACATCGCTCAGAAAAAACCCATAAAGCAGGACACGTTAGAATTCGGGTTATCTATTCTCCATGCGAGAATTCGTCTATTCGAGCATATTTTGCACATTTCATACAAAATTCCCATAGGAAAGTGGCAGGCCAAAGCAAAAGAAGATACTGAAATTGTAGCAAACACAAAACAAAAAATTAAACAATTATTTAAAACGGAAATGGGATTATTAGTGGACATACCTAAACCCGGTTTTGGTAACACTAATGATGGCAATACCAGCAGAAGATTTTTTAACGACCCTGAAGTTGCTGCTAAGATTACTGGTGTAAATCAAGAATTTATATTTCGTATTAAAGTAATCTTAGAAGTAATATCGTCTGGAAAAAAAGTAAATGTAGAAAAGTTTGAGGCTTACACTTTCGAGACGGCTCAACTTTACATTAATTTATACCCATGGTACCCAATGTCTCCAACTCTCCATAAAATTTTGATCCATGGACCAGAAATTTTAAAAAATGCTCTGTTACCTATAGGGCAATTATCAGAAGAGGCAGCGGAATGCAGAAACAAACATTTTCGAAATTATCGAGAAAAATTTGCGCGGAAATATTCGAGAGTAAAATGTAACGAAGATGTATTAAATCGCTTATTATTAACTTCAGATCCGCTGCTCTCTTCGATGAGACAAAAAAGAAAAACTCTTTCAAAGCCATTTCTGAAAGAAACTGTAGAAATGTTGCTTCCCGATGAGAAAGAAGAAGATGATGATGAAGAAGAACATGAAGAAGAAATAGAAGAAGATTTTGATTAGTAAATGTATATTGATTTATATTGCAAAAAAAAAATATTGTTTATGTTGTAAACAATATTTATATTGTAAATAACCAATTTATATTGTAAATAAATAACCTATTTGTAATTTATATTGTAAATAATTTAATATCTTAATTTACCTATATTTTTTAGAGCTACTTCTCATACCTGCTATTTCCGAGTAGATTTTTAAACAAGTATTTATTGTGAAGTGTCTTTTTTAGCTTTTCTCAAAATAAAACGGAGCAGTAAAAGTAATGAGTTATTTTTCTTAGAACTTCTCAAAAGGGTAGGTTCTGTCACAAAATATTTTATAGCATTTTTTTGTTTACATTTCCCATATATACCTGCAGTTCAATTTTAAAATAATTGGTACCACAAAATAATAGCAATCTATTGTATCCGGAACTTCTTTACAAATTAGCTTGGTATTTCCTATCCTTAAAAATTTATAACAGAAAATAATTAAGGACCTATTTGTTTAAAGTAGGTATTCAAGTATATCATCTCTACCTTCAGGTCAGGTTTATACAAGCACAATTAATAGCCAAAGAACAATTAATTAATACAGCGATTTTGTTCGTAAATATATCTTTTTTGTTATTTATTTTCACATTACTTGGCTCCTAGATTTTTTTAAACATTTTTTTCAAGTTTATCATATCAAAACATATAAAATAAAACCATAAAATAATTTTGGCCAACTTTTTGGGTCAAATACCCCACTGTGCAGCGGCAAGATGAATCGGACTTGTAGCAAATTTCTTGCGATTAAATACCTTTTGAGTTGTTTCATCTTCCTCTTCCTCAGATGTACAACAATTTGAATTGTTACGTATAACTTTTAGTTCTATTTCAGAGAGTGCATTTTGTGGGTCATCGCGGTATTTAATTTTAGTGAGTTTAGAAACATTCTAATTTGTTGTACTTGCACCCAGAAAGTGTCATCTAGAGTTTTTATGTCTTTATCCAACGACGTTGCCTTTTCGTGAACAACTAAAGTTTGAAGACTGACTATTGGATATTACGCTTGCCATAAAGTAGAGATGGTTTTCTACAAGTAGAAAAGGTAAGATTTGGGATCATTTTATTGCATTAAATATGTGTGTAATAACAGATGTTATTAACTTCTGTAGAGATGGAAAGTAGATATGTGGTACGATATGTGGATAGTCGTCTTATAGAAGCCTAAATGCCTTTTTCATATTAGCAAATTATTATTAGGAACTTTCTATTTACTCACTAACAACAGTGAGTTTAAATACTGACACTACTGAGTACTAACTGATGTTCTTGAGGTGATGTGTATACAAGCGCGTCGCGCCGTGCATTACAAACCCTCTGAGCCAATCCAAATGCGAATGTTCGAGTTCTAACTTGTTTGCTCAGTAAACTGCTTCACCCAAATAACTACCCGAGAGATTCGTACGATTTGATCTGATACGAATATACTC
Source organism: Onthophagus sagittarius (assembly GCA_036711965.1). Lineage (NCBI taxonomy): Eukaryota > Metazoa > Arthropoda > Insecta > Coleoptera > Scarabaeidae > Onthophagus > Onthophagus sagittarius. The sequence continues at coordinate 25,531,595 of JASERS010000005.1, forward strand.
GGATATTGGTTGATAAAAGATTTTATACGTATCAGTTTGTTTACTTTTAAATTTATAAACATGTCAAATGACAGAGATTTGTTGCTTTATAGAATTAAAATTGCAGCAGATTTGTTAATAGAAGAGTTAAATTAAGAGAAGTGGAACAGGAAAAGCAGGCTACTTACAAGAACCATTTCAGGCTGAATAGCGGGCAATGTGACTATGTCTTGATTAAAGTTGAAATAAAAATACAAAGAGAGATACTCTTATGAGATCTGTTTGGTAAAGTGCTGGTAGTACGAATCAAATTACAATTAGTTATGAGATGATTGGCAATTGGTGATAGTTAAAAAAGTACTATATCTAAGTTTTTGCCTTCCGTCTTAGATGCCATCTACGAAGAATTGAAGCAATAGGTAGGAAAAACAAAACGTTTTTAATTATCGCCTCGCACGAGCAAGAAGAACAGTTGAATGCCTTTGGGGTTATGGTGACGAAATTTCAAATTTATCGCACTCCCATCTATATATTTCCTAATAAAATTGATAAGATAGTAAAAACAATTTGTGCACTACACAATTAGCTAATCAAAATAGCACCATGTTGCTATATACCAATGGGAACCGTGGATATTACAGAAACAGCTGGTCAATGGAGGCTCCATCTCATTATCAGCGTAGAAAACTTTGGTGGTTCCGGGGAGCCATAACTATACCAATTATGAAAATGACTTTGTGGGAGTATGGTCCCGTGGAAATATAGCAGAATATATTAGATAACTTATTTATTAGTCTTAAATTCCGAAGAACTACTTCTGCTTTAAGCGTATCACATTTCGTGCGAAACGTTCGTTGATTTTCATTTAGCATCATTTTCTTTTACAACTACTATCCGAGTGAGCTCGTAAAAGTTCGGTGCGGTCCTAATCCACTATGATCGGATGCCAACGTAGGTGTGAAATCGGATTACTGGTTGCTACAATAAGAGTAGCGTCCTAGTTCATATCCGAACACCTTCGGTCCGAGCGTACTCGTAACGTGTCAACGCGGCTTAAAAACCGTATAAATACTGACCGAAGGGATGTTAAATATTTACCTATCGGTTGTTTACCTATTTCTGTCCATCACTAGACAGGGGATCTATGTCCTTGCTTGATTAAGCCGCGATCGCTTGAGGCTGAGCCGTGGTAATTATAATCATATCAACCTAAATCTGGTTAACACAAACTTCGGCCATAAGCAACCTCGACTTAATTCATAGCAATGAATTAATCAGGGTCACAGTCGTCGGCTGCAAACGCCATCAGCTTAAATTATGGAACATCAAATCAAGGTCACTGCCTTGGACGCAAACGACCTCGGCTTAAGTCTTAATCTGTGACATTACTCGTTTAAGCCGAGGTCGATTGCAATCGAGGCTTAGTAATTAACGTTATATCTTACTTTGGTCACAAATAATTTCGACTAAATATATAGGAAAGAATTCATCAAAATCACAGACCTCGGCCGCAGACGACTTCGGCTTAAGTTAAGACAGAGGAATAAGCCCGGATCTCAAGACTTGTCCCCAAGTGATCTCGGCTAAAGGTAAGACAAGGAATCTGTAACTTTACCCGATTGAGCCGAGGGTGATTGCAGTCGAGCCAATATCATATTAACCCAAATCTGATTAACACATATTTTGGCCACAAACAACCTTTGCTTAATTTATAGCAAATAATTCTTCAAGATCACAGGCCTCGTTCGCAAGCGACCTCGGTTTAGGTGAAGCCAAAAGATCTGTGACTTCATCTGATTAAGCCGAGGTTGTTTGCGATCGAAACTCCTTAATTAACATCACATCAACCCAAATCTAAGGGTTGATCAGAAATGTAATTAAGGTCACAGGCCTTGGCCGCAAGCGATCTCCGATTAAGTTTAGAAAAAGGTCGCTTACGACCAAAACTAGTCACATCCACTTAATCTTTTGCAATAAATTAACCCGCGACTTACTGAAAAAGCTCAGCTTTATTAAAACCAGATTTATATTAATTACACCAATTAGCCTCGGCCGGTCTCATTATCAGCATAATTCAAGAAATTGTCTTAAATCAAACTTAAGTTAACTGTTTTTCTGAATACTTCTATGAATCTTCTAGAATGAGAAGGAAAACGCTTTATACCAAAATAAGTTAAGTCGGTTTTCAAAAAATAAATAATACATTTAGTAATATTAGATTATTAAGAATATTTCAAACAAAAACTTCCCCAATTACAGGTCTTGAATACAACTTTTTTAATCCCTTCTGCGTTTTTCCACCAACAATAAATAATAAATCCCATATAATTTAACAACCTATAAGAACCATTTTCATCACTCCATCCCGTTCATTCTCACAAAACCCCCCAAAAAAAATGGACCACTTAAACCATCCAAAAAATTACTTCAAATTCCATTATGACGTCTTAAAAATTTTTGGCATATCAATCGAAGATTTTCAAAACCCCTTCATTGAAGTCGTCTACAAAACTTACGCGACCATCGTCATAGCGCTTTTCTTTTACATTTACGCGATAACAGAAATAGTCGATTTGATACAAACATGGGAAAATTTAGAAACTTCAACGTTCACAATGAGTTATTTAACCAGTCACATTTTAGGAATATCCAAGCTATCGATTGTATTAATCTTCAGAAAAAGCATCGATAAATTCTGCAAAAACCTTAACGAAGGTGTATTCAAACCGAATCCGTTAAGAAGCGGCCCCGAAGAGGAAACGTTCGTTTCGAACGCAACAAAAACGTGCAATATCCAAGCTTCGTTTTTCCACGTTTTCGTAATTTTAATTGTTGGACAAAGAGCTCTATACGCAATATTGGATAAGGGAAGATACGAAGATTATTTCGACGAAAAAACAAACTCGACTTTTCCGAAATTAATAAGAACATTGCCGTATTCATGTTGGTTGCCGTTCGAACCGATCGATTCCCCGTATTACGAATTGGGGGTGAGTTACCAAGTGATAAGCGCCTGCTTCTTTGGGTTTATAATCGGCGCAATTGACGCGTTAATTTGCGGGATTTTATCGCACATAAAAGCGCAATTCTTAATATTAAAGAATTGTTTAAAAACTTATTTCGAGAGGGGAGTTTATTTAATGCAAAAAGATGGAGTAATCGAAATTAACAATAAAATCCTTCATAAATATGTCGACATCTGCATTTGTGATTGCATAAAACATCATCTCGCGATTATTGAGTTAGCCGACGGCGCGGAAATAACTTTTAGTTTATTGATGTTGATTCAGTTCTTGGGAAGTCTCTTTTTGATCTGTTTTCAGTTGTTTCAATTATCTTTGGTGGGTCAAATAAAATTGGTTAAATTAATTTTTTTTGTAGTACGAATTGGGTTCTTTTAGATTCTTCAGCATGATTTGCTACCTCTTTTTGATGTTGTATCAAGTCTTGATTTATTGCTGGCACGGAAATGAGGTGATGCTTGTTAGCAACGAAATAATAGATGCCGCTTTTCAATCGGATTGGATTAATTTAAGCATTTCCAGCCAAAAATCTTTATTATTAATGATGATGCGAGCTCAGCGCCCCATTAAAATGTCGGCTGGAAAATTTACGTTTTTATCGTTAGAGACGTTTATGGCTGTAAGTTAAATTTATCACAAACATTATTTAGTTTGTCATCGCGATTTTATTTTTCTTTGTATTTTTAGATAGTTCGTGGATCCGGTTCATATTTTATGGTCCTTCGAAACATGAATACCAACTTGAAGTAAGCGACATCAAACGGATTTTAGCCGAGAAATTCCGCCGGAATAACGGCCGTAATTTCTCAAATTCCATATCTTTTCAAAAGTTTTAATTACGAAACGTTGTAACTCCACGAATTTATGCACAGATTATAGTAAAACTTTTATGTAATGGTTTTTACATTATAATATAACGGAATATTTTTAAATCATATTATACAGGTGTCCCGAAGCTCAATATCAAGCTTAAAAACCATCGATGTTATGAAAAAAGTTTCAGATATAACTTTCATCAAAATATGCAAGTAAAAAATATTCTGTATAGTTATTATTGCATTTAATATTTTTTGCATCATATATTTTTTATTACTATGTTATCTGTCATATCTTTTGTTTGAAATATTTTTTTATCCACGAATTGTACGTACAATACAAATTTAAAGTGCTACTAGGTAACATCGCAATTAACATCAAGTAGGTTGGCAATATCAAGTTGGCCATAAGAGGTGGCAGTTGTTTTAGTATCAATTAAAATCAATCAATATCCATTCGTTACGATTTATAAATTGTGCTTCTTGACTTTGTTTATGGAGAAGCAGCTAAAGGTATCAATTATTGTGCATATAAAACGACCGACTTTGTTGCTTATATAATATAAGGGATATTTTGACAGATACGGATACTAAAACAAAATCCATCTATCATGCCCGCCTTAATATTTTCAGCCTAATTGATATTAATTATGGTGTTTTCTGGATGCACTTTGTAGTATACAATTAGTATACAATTTTTGCATAAAATCGATTTCTTAAGAGATATTGGATTGTCTCAATTTAAGTGCCTGCATACATATATACATATAGGGTGATTCATAACTATCGTGCAATACGTTGGATTCTGATATAAAATAGAATTTAGAACTATTTTAGTCATCTTCGCGATTTTGCTTTTTCTGTTTCTTCCTATCTGCACGGGGTCAGCAAATTTTGGTGTTATTATTTTCTGTCGTAGAAGATAAGATAAGAGATAGGAAAAAAGTAGGTACCATGTTTCGATCTCTTATTTAGAAACCAATTCAATCCATCAAAGACTAAATCAAAGTCCAGGAATCGTTTAAACGTCTCCAGAATAGCCCGCTGTTTAATTTAAATTATGCTTATACAGGGGTTTTTCTGATGAACACGCAGTGTAGAAATCTTCTTGGACGGTTAGTTCCATTACCCATCACCAAGTGGCGCGATTTGCTTTGAATTTTTAGTTACTCTTCATTAAAAAATCACCAGATTTAGTTACTTTTTGTACCAACCACATTTTGTTTCCCCCAGACTTAGGTTGGCACCACTTCCTATACTTATAACATTGACTTTTATAATCATAATAACATTATTGTTATTTATACTAATTAATTAAGTAATTCAGATTTTTATGATATCAAAAAGTGCTCGTATTTCGAATATTTTTGAAATTAAAGAATAGCGGTTAATAAAAAAATCGTTACGATACTTTCTTGAGAACAATAATTTCTGATATTATTCCCATGGGTTGGGTTGGTATCATTTCTAAGACTTCCGCCTGACGGTGGTGTTGTTATGGAATTGAGTTAGGCTGGGTTGTGTTGGTATTAGAAATGATATCAACCCAACCCATTCTAACTTATTTCACTGTTATCCACACCAAGATATCTTTTTCCTGGCTGTAAATTGAGTTATCTTTTGAGTTGAGATTAAGAATTGAGTTGGGTTGGGTTGAGTTGATATCATTTCTAATTCCAACCCAATCTACCCGTCAAGCGGAAGAATTCACCATAAGGCGCAAGTTATCTTTTAAGCTGAAAATGAGAATTAAGTTGGAGTGGGTTGGGTTGGCACCATTCCCAATTAAATTCACCATTAGGCGGAAGTTATCTTTCGAGCTGAGGTAGAGAATTGAGTTAGGGTAGGTTGAGTGGATAGCATTTCTAATAGCAATCCAACACACACGTCAGGCGGAAGTTTCTTTTAAATTGAGATTGAGAATTGAGTTGGGGTGGGTTGGGTTGGTTATCATTTCTAATACCAACCCAACCTACCCCTCAGCCGGAAAAACTCATCGTGAGAAGGAAGTTATCTTTTGAGTTGAGGTTCAGAAATGAGTTAGGTTGGTATCATTTCTAATTCCAACCCAACCTACCCGCCATGCGGAAGGCTTCGGCGTCGGGAAATTATGGTCTGACTTGAGGATGAGAATTGAGTTGGGATAGGAAGGCGGAAGAATTGCAATCAGGTGAAAGTTATTTTTTGTACTGAGGTAGACTGGTGAGTTGGGTTGGGTTGGTATTAGATATGATATCAACCCAATTCATTTCAACTTAATTAAAGTTATCTTTCTGGATAACGGTTACACATCAAGGTTTGGTATTAAAAATGATGCCAACCGGAGCCTACGATACTATAGGCCATACTGTAATGGCGGGGAGACTCAAATCTTGGGGTACCATTCTAAATCTCAGGGTACCGCTCACTCGATTTTTAATGTTTAATGTTTTAGAATGTGTGTTTTTCTTTTTCATATCCAGCCTACGTATAACATTGAATGTCCTCTTAAAACGACTAGACTACTTTAGTCTGTCTTTGTCATCGTAGTCTGTACCGCGATCCCTCACGACCACAGTACGGCCTGTAATATCATAGACTCCGTATCAACCCAACCCACCCCCAGCTAGAAAAATTGATCCTCAGAAGGAAGTTATCTTTTGAGTTAAGGTTGAGAATTAATTTAGGATCGGTTGGGTTGGTATCATTTCTAAACCTAAACGAACTCATACGTCAGTCGGAAGGATTTAGCGTCAGTTATGTTTTGAGTTGAGGATGAGAATTGAGTTGGGATGGGTTGTCAGTTAGGCAGAAGAATTCACAACCAGGTGAAAGTTATTTTTTGAACTGGTGAGTTGGGCTGGGTTGGTGTTAGATATGATATCAACCCAATTCATCTCAACTTAATCAAGGTTTGGTATTAAAAGTGATACCAACCCAACCCACCCTTCAGCTGGAAAAATTGATCGTCAGAAGGAAGTTATCTTTTGTGTTGAGGTTCAAAATTGAGTTAGGGTGGTTGGGTTGATATCATCTCTAACTCCAATCCAACCTATCCGCCATACGGAAGGTGCGTCAGGAAATTATGCTTTCAGTTGAGGATGGGAATTGAGTTGGGATGGGTTGTCAGTTAGGCGGGAGAACTCATAATCAGGTGAAAGTTTTCTTTTGAACTGAGGTAGGCTGGTGAATTGGGTTGGGTTGGTATTAGATATGATATCAACCCATCTCATCCCAACTTAATCAAGATTTGGTAATAAAAATGATACCAACCCAACCCATCCCTCAGCTGGAAAAATTGATCTTCAGAAGGAAGTTATCTTTTGAGTTAAGGTTTAGAATCGAGTTAGGGTGGTTGGGTTGGTATCATTTCTAATTCCAACCCAACCCATACGTCAGGCGGAAGGATTTAGCGTTATAACTTCTTTATGTTTTAAGTTGCGGATGAGAATTGAGTTGGGATGAGTTCTCAGTTAACCGGAAGAATTCATAATCAGGTGAAAATTATTTTTTGAACTGAGTAGGCTGGTCACTCATCCCAACTTAATTAAAGTTATCTTGTTGGATAACGGTTATCCATCAAGGTAATCATTTTCTGGTATCATTTTGGTATTAAAAATGATACCAACTCAACACATCTTAATTCCCTGTCAGGAGGAAGTTATCTTAAATCGCTATTTTAAAAGACTCGGTCTTTCTTTGAGTTCTCTATGTAAAAATGAAATTATATGGCATTTGGCAATGTTTAAAGTAAGATGATTTCTAAAATAGAACTGGACAAGCCTGTCATGGTCAAGTCTGCAACACAATCTTTTGTGGTCTGATCCGGAAAGAAAATTTTTAAATCATCAGTATACATTAAACAGCGTGAATTGGTTATACAAGAGATCATATTGTCAATATATATTAAAAATAATAGTGCTCTCAGGTGACTGCCCTGAGGAACGCCAGAAGTCACTATAGATGGTACGAAGAGCAGTCGCCTATGCCTACCACTTGGGTGTGTTCAGACACAAATACCTTACTAAGATCAGTGTACACCGCATACACACCGCATACAAGTACAGATAACAGAAAATCTGTGTATTCCAATAAATTGCTTTCAACTGATCGTCCGGGATAAAACCTATGTTGACTCATATGTATATTCTGTTTGACTTTAAGAAATACGCGGGTGTACACCAATTTCTCAAAAGCCTTGCAGATAATAGGCAATAATACTATGGGATTGATTATAAATTAACTGTAGGAGTATTGCCATAGCCTCAAATCAGTTCCTAATCAAGATGGGCGGTAGATTATCCGTTCCTAGCCCTTCATTCAGCGCTATCTCTTTCTGTACACATTAGACGAACCTATCATGGTCCCCCGTCTTGCACGATGACAGACGGTGGTGTGAAAACTGATGAAAAACACTCAGCAAATAGCGAACAAATGCTTTCCCCATCAGAAGCTACAGAATCACCATACTCGATGCTATCAGGGATACTCATGTCGCCTTTTCTGCGTCTCATATAAGACCAGAATTGTTTCGGGTCAGTGACAACATTATCTTGAACACGTGTCATATATATTTTGTCATCACGATCGATCTGAAACTATGAGTGACCACGCAAAAGAGAAAAAGTAACGTAATCTAACTGATCTCAGTATCACAGACGTATGAGTAATCAGGCATTCGAATCCCTCATCATTTTCACGGCAAATTTGTCGGCACACTGGGAATTAGCTTTGATATTGTTGACAGCAGTAATAATCATGCAAGACACCATTTAATTTTTAAATAGCTAAGTGTTGTCGATGAATGATATAGTGCTGACTTCAGGCACTTCTTTCTTAAGGTGGGCTAAAAATTCAACATGATGGCCTGACATGGCATTTATTGTACACGCGCTCACATTTGTTAAGGGAAACCTCAAAATAATCTTGCACCAATTTAAATATCGATGATCAAACTTCTAGCTAACAACATTTCTTCATTTCTTTCTAGTCACCAATTTGTAAGTCTGTTTTTAACAAATTGGTGAGATGAAACATTCGTGACCATTTCAATTTTCAATAATACCTGGAAATAGTATTATTGCTCAAATTAATGATATTAACAATTTTTTTAGTTGTCGGTGAAATAAGAGTTTCGCCAATTCTGTGAGATTTACCACATTTGGCGATCAATAAAGACACCTCGTAAGAAGCAAGAAGGCCTTTGTGAACATCAGATACTCGTTTTTTTAATAATTTATTTACAGTAACCCGTTTATCAGCTTTAGCTTTGATGCGATGAAAATAACTAAGTTCTTTACTCGCTTTATCACGGTGTACTCTTGATAAATGATCTTTCATTCGCGAATGCTTCATTACTAGATAAACCTTATTTAGTTTAAATGTGAAACCTGCTCATTTTGCGTGATGTGCAGGATCACACTTCAGGATTCTACACTTCAAAAAAAAACGCACAGAAACAGAAAAAACACGTATACAAAAACTAGTGAGATAGTTAAGTTACTAAATGATAGTCATTTTTTATCTCTTATTATTGAGATAATAAGAATATCGGTATTATTGTGAGCAATAATACCGATATTCTTTCTTTGTCACGTCTGATAGAAAGCGTAAGTAAGTGGCTCCAATGTTGTTAAATATATTACAGAAATCCATCCCAGCGCTGCTATCATTCTTTTTTATGGTTATTCCTGTGTCTACGTGTGTTAGATAAAATTTCTTTCCTTCTGTTTTCATTTATATGTGTTACACGTAAAAAGAATTCCAATTTATATTTATATTACAGAAAGTTGCTAACATGTCTTTTCTTATACTAAATGTCCAGAGAGGGTGGCACATTTTCTCTGTTTAAATTTGTTATTAAACTTTTTTAAATTTTTCCCCTGTGAATACTCATCGCCCCCCACTTATTTATTGCCTCCCTATTAACCCAAATCGCCCCATGAATGTAGAACCGCTTCTATTCAATTTCAAAAATAAACTAAATATAAGAAAGAAGATATGTCCACGACAAATTTTCTTCGTATATTTTGTAGTTTTTAAAATAGTCTAAATTTTATTTTGTATCAGAATCCAAAATATTGCACGCGAGTTATAATCACCCATATATACCTACTAGCCGTCTTAAAAAAAGCACAGCTAATCTTTATGGCTAATATATTTTTTTTACATAACAAACTTTTCCCCGTAATATTCCATTATATCAAAGTTTTACTTGTACATACATTTTCAGGGATTTATAATAATCTCGGTTATACATAGGGGTTAGTGAACTGCCCTTATTCGCACTTTATACTTACGCTTTAATAACACCGCTATTGTGTACGTACCTGAAACAAAAAAGAAAAAAAAATAGATTATGTGCATAATAAACTGTGGTTAGAGTTATTCTTTCAGTAGCCGATGAACGGTTGTAACCGCGTCGAGGTCTAAAAAGACTGGAACAGTTTCGAGAACACTTAACCTTTTATTGCTGTTCTTCCTTGTTCGCGAACTAAATCGATACTTGATACGTTCCGAATTTTCGCGAATTTTATTTAGATAGTTTTACAAAAAAATAAAATAAATGTAGAACAGGTGTTCTTCAAGTATGGAGGAGGTTTAATTGATAGATATAGAGGGGCTCTTTTCATGGCGGGAGTTGACGCGTTAGAGATAACGAGCTATAAATAGCACAAAGGGTCCCAAATTGGTAATGGCGATTTAATGTTACGCTCCCAAAGCAGATTATTACCGATGCAAATTGCTAGCTTATATTTCGAATTTAATTACGAACCGTTGAGTAAGTTTCCTGAGCGGATTGGGCAATCCTGGATCCAGAAGATAAGGTGCTGCAACCCCATCCACCCCCGTCGTACCCAAATCCGCCCTGAAAGTTGCATTGCCGGTGCATGTTTAAGAATTCGGTCGTGTATGGATCGAGATAAGGTACAGGAAAAGTTTCCTCCGAAGGGGGGGCCGACGGTATTGCTCGCGGCGGAACAGGCGGAGGAGTCCCCCTTTTTCTTTCAACCACCACTTCCCACCCATGCTCTTTCTTATTTTTCCGCCCAAAAAATTTCTTTGACAATTTCGGGGAATTCGTTGTGATTTCAGCGTTTCTTAAAAAGGTGAGGCTGTTTCGCCGAGGCGGCGGGGACGGCCTCAACTTGAATAGAAAAGTTATCTCGTCCTCTTCGTTTTGTAAACAGTTCATGTTGGAACACTTTGTTTTACAATCCGACTCTTAAACAAAAGGACCAGATGTTAAAGTGAAACGCGGCCGCAGGTGGCGTACGGGAAAACTCTTAAATGCACCCCTAAAAATATCTCTTAAATCTTTAAACTTTACTTTAAGTTTCGCAAAACGTTTAATCAAGGAAATCGAAACACAAGTGATCTTCCAAACTCACTAAATGAAACTGAGTCTTTACGATTCCACGGACCGATTCTATTCCGAGTAGCCCGTAAATCCAAGAAACAGGCGTCGACGTCGTCTAAAACGAAAATAAAAAGGATTCGTCTAAAAAGCTACTTGGGCGAGTAAAAAATGGGCGACATCGAAAAAATAATCCCACTTTAATTCCATAATATCCACGTCCGTTCCGTGCCACATCCATGCCAAACCGGGAACGGAAATGATTTAGAAATTTATGGGTTAACTTCGCGCAATGCGAAACGTGTGTCAGAGTGGAGTCACTCGCCCGGCAGCTAATTGAATCCCCAAACGTTGGTTGCACATCTGGAGACGTCTCCTCGTCTCTCTCGGCCTTTGTGTGCTGAGACGAGAAAATTGTGCAACCGACAAAGAGAAGAAGAACGGAAAATTGCCTTACGGCCGCAGCAACAGGGAATCGATAACACGATTTGTCTTCGGATTTAATGGAACCATAATAATGGGAGACGGGGAGAGAAACGGAGTCCTAAATGCGCCCCCTTGGTGATACCCAGACGATGTGCGAAATGCATCCCGGTTTATGAATAATAAAAAGGGGTGAGGTATGGGGTTAAAACCCCCGTCGTGACAACATTAGAATCTATGGCTTAAGGAAAATCTATTTTCTCATATAACAATATCATAATAGCATTTTTTTTTAACCCAAAAAGAAAAATTGTGAAAGGAATTTTCCCTCTGAGTACACAACAACGAAGTGTTGATGAACGCCAAAGGCAACGAAAAAAAAGCGAGGAAAAACGACTGCGCATTTTTCAGCTGTCCTCTTACAACTTCTCGAATATTCATCCCTATTTCAAAGATTAATGGGCGTAAGCCGCTTTTAATATTGTGGGCCACACGCAAAACGAACCGATTACCATGCACGGCTTCCCACTCATTATTTTCGAGGAATCCTAATTTCAATTTTATTACATGCGCATCCGGAAAAATCCTCGTTCTCGTTCGTCCATTATTTTTTTATTCGCGTTTCCGTATCTCTTCGCCTGGAGACACAATGGTGATGACGCGATTTCTCAAAACGTTCCCGTTCAGACAAAGGGTCTCGTCGACCATATTTTTCGGCGTAATGCACCCCGCAGAATGAAAATCCGGTCCACGCGGAGTGAATTTTAATGCAGCTACCCGGTCCGGGCCATTTTACCCTCAGCCTGGATATTTTATCCTAGGTGCCGTTTTGTTCGCAGGACTGTGTCAGCGTCAGCACCGGAAGTAGGGGGCGATGAGACCGCGAGCAATTACTTTAATTAAAGCAAACAACCGGTTCTGCGGAGCCGTGGTAATTTGAATTTTCATATTCACACTTCGATTACTCCATTTAAAAGGAAGGGAAAGAATTAAAATTACTTTTACAATTCGGATGCGTTATCTTTTTTATTTCTGTGTAACAAGAAATACCTATGATGTAAAATAATTAAAAATAATAAATAATAATATGATGTAAATTAATGTAGTTAGTTCAAAAAGATGTTTTATAACAGTTCTTCTGAAGTTGTCTAAGTACATTTGATGACACAGACAATGATTGAACTGACAGAAAATGTTGAAGAATTCTTTTGAAGTTCTCCAAATGAGTTTGATGTTATAGATTAACAGAAAAATTGGCTGACAAAGGTAAAAAGATTTTCGTAAATGGTCTAATCTAATTAAAGTCATCTGATATCAAAAATTGATAAGAAATGTTAAAAAATTCCTTTGAAGTTGTTTAACTACACTGGATGTTACAGATTATGGCTAAATTGGCAGAAAATGTAAGAAATTTTATCATCTAGACTCTAGATAACTACAATACAAAATGATGGAATTCTTTTTAAGTCTACTATCCTTGCCAGAGGTCAAGGCCCCTCACTTTAGAGATCGATATCTTTGAAATCGCTCGATAAAAAAAATAAAGGTAAAGTTTATTGTAATCAGTGAACATTTCTGTGTATCATATGTTTACGTAATTTATCCTGTATCACTTTTGTCCCAGAAGCGCCAGGAATATCGGGATCATTGATACTGCTGTTTTCTATTGTCTCCTCTCATCTTGTTTTTTTCAAAAGGCAATCTGGTATTAATGGAACATCTTCATCGTTATCTTCATCAAATATCGTTTCATCAAACTCGTTTGATGAAGCACTGTTGTCGCTTTTATTCATCTTAACATCTTCTTCGTATATGGCGATTTCAACCAGATGTTGCTTTTCTCTGTTTTTGTCTTCAGTTTTCTTAACATGTGTTTCACAGTTTCACCAGGTTTGTGGCGCAACTGAAGACAATTGCATGGTGACATAAATTCGAGAGAACCTCGTCAATTTTATAGGTATTGTTGTTCTTTGCCACTTTTTTAACATAGGCCCATATTAAAAGATTTTTGATTACTACCTTGCTACAAAATTTCCAACAGTACGAGAAATGTATGTGGACATTAGAAACGAAGTACCAAATCTTCCACAGTTTTCTTTGAAAACATTATATCACTTAACTCGCGATCAAAGAAAATCCGCAGATTCGAAAGTTTCCAAATTAACATAAGATACGCAGAAATGTTCATTATTTACAACAAACTTTATCGCAATTTTTTTCATCAAGCGATTTCGAAAATATTGATCTCTAAAGTGATGGGCCCTGACTTTAAATGCGTGTGATGTAGACAATGTCGTATATTGGCAAAACGATAAAAAACTCGTAAAGTTGTAATATGCAGCTGATGTCATAAACAGCGTCGTCCTAAACTTAAGGGCTAATAGGGCTACAGATCTGGGGCGCCAATTCCTGGGGAAGCGCCTGTTATTACAATGTAATGCATGGCGTCCCCATCATGTACCCAGTCTTTCCTTTGAGGTGAGGATCTTTTTCCTGGCAATGAATTTTATATGAAATATGAATTTTTCAACCCAGCAGCGCTGAATATCTTAGGACGGCTCTGGTACAGGATACAGGCAGGATTGGGTTGGGTTTAGCCGTGCATCTGAAGATATTTTTTTAACGAAGAGCTCTACAATGAATAGTTTCTAAAATAGAGTACATTACAAACTGATTTGACAAACCAGTATATTTGAATTGAAGTGAAACTAGAACTAACACTAGACCTAGAAGTGGAAAGTTTTGGGTTTAGCCGTGCGTCTTCCGACGCACGGCTAAACTTGAGTCTTTCCACTTCTAGGTCTAGTGTTAGTTGTAGTTTTATATCGTTAGATTTAACTGTAGATCTAGAACTAGAAACATTCTGGTTTAGCCGTAGATCTTTTAAGACGGCTAAACCCGAATGATTCTAGTTCTATGTCTAGTATTATTTCTAGTTTTATTTCAATTAAAATATACAGGGATGGGTTGGGTTTTTAGAACTAGAATCCTTTTTTTTAATGTTGCATGAAAAGAGGCGGTGCGCATTTCGTTCGTCCAACCCAGGAAGATAGACTTTCAAAGATTCCTGTCAACCTTTGACAGGAATCTTTGAAAATCTTCTTATGAAGTTGCTTATAAATGCACTAAAAATACAAAAAAAAATTCTTTTGGATGGTCTAAATGTGTTTGCTGTCATATAAAATGTTAAAAATTGACAAGAGATGTTAGAAAAATTCTCGTAAAGTTGTAAAAATTCTTTGAAGCTATTTAGATACATTTAATGTTATACACAATGTTTAAATTGAGAGAAAATATAAGAAATTTTACTTTAAAATTGTCTATAATACTAATAATGACTATAATACCATATATAACTATCAAAATTGAAAGAGAATGTGTCAAAATTCTTTTGAATTTGTCGAAATGTGTTTGCTATCGTAGACAATATTGAAAATAGACACGAAACGTTGGACATTTTTTTTGAATTTGTGTAAAAGCATTTGATGTTACAGACAATATCTAATTTGACAGAAAATGTAAGAAACTTTACTTTGAAATTGTCTACATGGCTTTAATATCATATACAACTATCAAAACTTACAAAAAATATTGAAAAATTCTTTTGGATGGTCTAAATGTGTTCGCTGTCATATAAAATGTTAAAAATTGACAAAAGCTGTTAGAAATAAAAAAATCTCGTAAAGTTGTAAAAATTCTTTAAAGCTATTTAGATACATTTAATGTTGCACACAATGTTTAAAGAGACGTCTAAACATTTCGAATACCTTGGGTACACCCAATCAAATGAATTCTTATTTTCAATCAACACAGGTTAATTCCCTGGGTGATCATGATTTACAACTTTTATATAACAATCATCAAATGTTGTTCTATGTTACACCTCTAGATTTTACCTTCACAACAGAAGAGGAGATTGCACAGTTATTGCTTAGCATCAAAACTGAATCAATTGGTAATGATAAAGTTAGTAAAAAAATGCTTGTACTATGTTGTCCAACAATTCTGCCTTATTTATGTCACATCATGAATTTTTGTTTAGAATTTTCCGTGTTTCCTGACCAGTGGAAGATTGCTCTGATAATACCTATCGCTAAAAATAAAAACCCTTCGGGCCTGAATGACATTAGGCCCATCAGTATCTTGCCCATTTTATCCAAAATCTTAGAAAAACTTATTGCAGAGAGATTAAGGGCTTTTATCACCGATAGTAACATTCTTCCACCTAAACAGTCTGGATTTCGACCTAGCTTCAGTTGCACCACTGCACTTCTGGATGTTACTGACGACATATTCAGGAGAGCAGATGATGGATGTCTCACTGCACTTGCTTTATTGGATTTTTCAGAAGCTTTTGATACGCTACATCACGAAACATTATTTTCGATTTTACACTATATAGGGTTATCTGATTTAGCCATTTCTTTGTTGAAATGCTATCTTTGTAATCGATTTCCACGCGTGACTCATAATGGTTTATATTCAGATATGTTGGGTGTTGTATCGGGTGTACCTCAGGGTTCTATCCTTGGGCCTTTGTTGTACTTTATTTATACGTTTCAACTTTGTTCTTGTCTCAAATATTGTGAATATCATATGTACGCCGATGATACTCAAATATATTACAGCCTTAAACCTGATGAAGTAAATATCGCAGTAGATCGGATGAACAATGACTTGAATAATTTAGCAGTCTATGCTTTTCGGCTTTGTCTAACGATTAACTCTTCTAAATCATCAGTAGTTATTTTTGAACTCAAAGGCGGTAGACTGATAGGTGACCCAGCTCTTTTAAACAACTTTCATTTGGTTCGGCAAGGTGCCCGTTTAGTAACTTCCTGTGATTCTCGCAATCTCGGTGTTATTATGGACTCCCGTTTGAGGATCAACAAACATGTTTGCAAACTTGTTAACTCGGCATACTCTACCTTAAAGTTACTCTATAACAATCGACAAATGCTACATCGCCGACTTAGAGCTCACCTATGTGCAGCATTGATGCTTTCAGTCTTTAATTTTAGCGATGCTCTTTATAATTCATGCATTGATGCTGATTATTCTCGTCGTATCCAACGGGTTCAAAATGCGTGCCTTCGTTACATATTTGGCATTAAAAAGTATGAAAGAATATCGCATACTTTGGGGTGGGTTGGTTGGTTGAGTATGTCGCGACGCAGGGAGTTACATTCTGCCTGTTTATTCCACAGAATTATTTTAAACAAATCTCCTCCATATCTTTACAATAAAATTATGTTCAGGATTGATGTCCATAACCTGAACATTAGACATACTTTAACAATACCTAAATATCGCCTTGAAATTTTTAAAAGATCTTTCTCTTACACTGTGTCTAATGTTTATAATTAAATTCCGAAAAAGGTTTAGTTGGGGAGTGAATAGCGTTTCAATTTCAAGATTAAATTTAAAGAACACTTACTGGCTCAGCAGACGACAACAATGAGATAACCTTTTAAAATAGTGTCTACAGGTGTTTTCCGTGTACAGTAGAGTATTTATATGTATATGAAGATTTCATTCTAGTGATATGATTGTCATATTTATTTTTATATTTATCTTTTTTGGCTGGAAAATGATATAAATGGCTTTTTGTTTTTTTTTATATTATTTTTTATTGATTGCATTACAATTTATTGGTTTCATTTGGCTTTATTCTTGTTTTTCTTTTCTCGTTTAAAGAGGATCGATGAAAAACAGTCTGCTTAATGGTATGACTGACTCGAACCTTTTTGACTCAGAATTTATTTTGTAATTTCTTCATTTTATTTTCTTTAATTTTTATTCTTTATTGATTTTTCCTTTTTAATTTACTTGCACAATTGTATTAATTTTCTTTCTTTGTATCTGAGTCAATAAACATCTTTATTATTATTAAATTGGCAGAAAAAAATAAGAAATTTTACTTTAAAATTGTCTGCTTGACTTTAATATCAATTGTAATTGTCCAAACTGACAGATCCTCTGTGAAAAATCTTAGAAAAAAATTGTCTAAATCAGGGGTGAACAACCTTTTTAACCCACGGGCTAATTAAAAATTAATTTTTTTTTTTGCGGGCCGTTCATAAAATAACTCTTATTAATAAATTACAAAATTTTATTTGTAATAAACATTAGAATAAAAAAATATAAAATTAAAAAAAGTAAAGATTTCATATACAAATTTTGATGCAAAATAAAAACAAACAAGAAAAGAGCAGAAAAAAGAATAATAAATATACTTGAAATGTTATTTCAGAAATTTAGCACTGTTTTTTTTGATACAAGCTGATCAACATCAACCAAAATTCAGCTGGTTCACCATTTAGTATTGATTCGTGATCATTTTTGATTAATTTCATGATTGAAAATAATTGTTTGAAACATCCGTACTTCCGAATAGAGACATCATTTTTCTTTGCTTTTTTCGTCAAAAGCAGAAATTTGTCAGATAAGGTTTATAAAAATTTTCAATGTTTACTGAGAAAAATAGATTTTTTAAATCGGTATTATTCTGCATATGAAACACTTTCATTTGAAAGCCTTCGAGAACTGTATCCACATCGACATTAACTTTTGGAATCGTAATTGAAACTCATTAATTAAAATGTCTATATATTGTGCATATTTTTGAGAAGTAGTAACATTGTATTTTTTAATGCGGTAAGTGGGACGCATTATTTTGCAAAAGATGCTGTTTCCACAATTTTAATTATTAGCGTTAAATTAACGTTAAATTAATTACAATTTTAATAATTTAGAAAGAAATTAAGTTGTATACTCTTTTTAGTATTGTACATCTACTAAGCCAACATACGTCGGTATTAAAAACTATGTCGCCATATTCAGCTTATAAATCTTTCAGGAATTCTCTTTTACAATGAATTAATGCGCTCGGCTTTATAAACCTAATTAGTTTAATTATTGGTACTGTGACATTTGGAAGACTCAATCTTTTCACATACAAATTTTCCTGGCGAATTATGCCTATGACCTTCTTAATGTGTTTTGAAATAGACTTCCCGATATTCCTACCTCCATGCTTAACATTGCTATCCTCCAGCTGTCAATATTCAATTCAATTTCCAACACAGACTTTACTTCAAGTAGAGGACTTTGGTTGCGGTCCCTTTTGCATTGGAATGAATGAATACAATTCTTCGGTAATATTAAATTTGGTGTTAATAGCACGTAAAACTATATACAGTTGTGTTGTATCGTTAATATAACAATTTTTATCAAGTGTCAAAGAAAGTACTGTTCTTTTTTGGCACGAATTTTGCTATGCGTTTATAAAGCGGAATCTCCAATTCCTTGTAATGCTGAATCTTGATAAACTAATGTTTGAAATTATATTTTTTTTATCAGGATGTGTTATTTCTGCAACCTCAGTTCCACTTTTTTTATCATCTCTCCATCCGGAATGGATTTCAATTTTTTTTGCCAATATTTGGCTGCCAACAACACTAGCCTTTATTACCGTATTTAATAAAACAGTTTGATTTTTAAAAATAGCCTGTTGTTTTCCCAACTTTTTCTCCATTTGACTTATCTATCCGGACTTGTCCCGCAAAATTTTTACATTGTTGTTCATGTTTTGTATCATAATGCCTTTTTATTCATTCCTTTAATGTCGACACAGTCTCTGAGCATATTACTAATACAGTTTTATCAACTTTTCTTAGAAATGCCTTCAGTTTTTTTTTGTTTGCTTTTCCGACATGTTATTATGGATTAAAAATTTGAAAGTTAAAACAAATAGTAGTAAAAATTTAATTTTGAATAAAAAACTCTTATTGGACTCACGCGAAACACAAGAATTGCTGAAATCGCTAGTTAACAGAGAGAAATCAGTCTGACTGATTTCGTCAGACGGAAGTAAACACAACAAGCACAGACGTTAGTATTGTATGTTTGAACAAGGCCCCGACAAGTGAGTAACTCGTCAAAAAATGGTTTCGGTTTAGTATACATATATTAACATTTTATTATAATTAAATTTGAACCATTAAGACATTGTCGTGAAATTCTTAAAGTATGCCACCAAATTTTACAATCGATGTAGTAAGCATTACAAAGTGTGTCGTCAAATGTTGAAATCATCAAAACTGTGCCGCGGCAAAAACAGATTGCGCACAATCTCTCAACTCTAAACGATCTCATATTCTATTTTAATGACTATACATTGTAAATGAGGAGCTCGCGTGCAAAAGTGGATATATCCGTTTTAAAAAAGTAGACAACGCATACTTTTAATAAGATATTTGAGTGCGATATATCAGCTTTTACTTATAAATAAATTTAGAATCCATCTAGAAATCTATGCGAAAGCATAATACCAAGTAAACTTTGTCAAAATGTGGCTATAACCGGTTATGAAGGCGAGCTCCTAAATTGAGTCAATGCCTCGACCGTAAGCAATCTCGGATTAATTCCTTATTCATGACAATGAAGATGAGCAATAATCGAGGTTAATTCTGTATGGTAATAATAAACAATAATTACACAACTGCCTCAGCCACAAGCGCCCTCGGATTAATTCTTTAAACAACCACATTTTCTATTGTATGAAAATGAAATAAGCGACTTTGACTTAATTCTGTATGGTCATAACTCTCTAAGTAGCATTCTGGAAGCTTGATTTCATCCTATAAAAGGATATAGATTCATTAAGTTTTAAGACCTTTGTTTTGTACTCTATATAATCTAGAGACGAAATTAGAAATTCCAGTTATTATTCAACCGTTACGTCTAAGAAGTCTCTCTGATCTTGGGTTACATAGGGTTGGATTCAGATAGGTTACGTTAGGTAAACTTAGCTTAGAGAAATTTAACAGAAGAAAAGAGAAATGTTTAATGATCATCATCGATGTAAAAAACGAATCTGGAACGGCTACATGGAGCGAAATTATAGAAGATATGAAAAAAAAGGACATAACAGAAGGTTTGATAAATGTAATTAAGGAGTATAGGTACTGAAAGAGAGGTGATATGCGAATGAAGAAGATTCAAAAGTTGACCTTGTAGAATGCATACATCAACAGAATCATCAGATCGCACGATGGAAGTGAGGACATATGAATGATCACATATGCCGACGACCTAGCACTGATCATAACTGAAATGGCGAAAAAATGGAAAAAAGACTGATAAAAAGCAAAAAATAAACCCAAAAAAAGAGGCTGGAAAACTGCAGCATACAAACAGGTTAAACCATTAAGTACCCGGGGTGATGGATGGAAAGGATGGGCGAACACATTAAATAACAACAACAAAAAAATAACCAGGACAATGTATATACAGGATTATAGGACGTGTGGACCTAATCAAGAAAAATGTTGTAATTGAAATGGGAATGTACCGAATCGAAATGGCGAAAAAGATGGGAAGGTAACATAAAAGTCGCATTCTGGACCAAGAGAGGTCCTAAATATAACTGTGGCTAAAACGGAAACGGGGCGAGTCAAAGTACCATATCAGCTAATTTATCAGTAACCATGAATGTTTTAAGAACAATCTTTAAAAGTATAAACGAGCCGCGTATAATAAGTAGTGATGATATATAACTACACAAAAATACCGTTCTAAAATACCGTGACCTATCATAAGTTGCAACAGTTCAAATGTAGTGTACCTGTATGAATAGAAAAGAACGGTTTATAGGAAATTGTCACGAAAGAAACCGTACAATAAATCGCCTAATAAATCAATAGAATTTGCCGTGAGTTTCTCAAATCAAAAACTTTGTTGGTTTCGTGGTAAATTAGAAGACTTTATATTCTCTACTCCTAATAATTTTAAAAAATTACAAAACTTAAAACCGAAATTTGAAAAAAGATTATAAACGTTCAGATATTATGTGCCTCATTCTTTAAAGAGCGTACCATCACTACAAATATGTAGGGTTTATTAGTAATGATCAGAATTGAGTGTTTTAAAAATCGTGATGTTAGGTTCCATTAAAATAATGCTCCAAAATACCGATCCTCAAATACCATACCATCTTGTAGAACTCGTTACTTTCTGTAATGAGTGTTTTAAAATCGCGTGGAATCGGTACGTTCCTCAAAAATACTGTTCCTGAAATACTGTCCCATCGCTATGCTGAACACACATTGTGCATTCCCCAGTGTGATAGGTGGGAGGCCGCAAGAACAATAATGCAGAGGAAGGTGGGTAGACGAATTACCCCCGAAGACTGTGTAATGATGATGGTGGAATGCGAAGAAAATTGGGTGGCGATTGGGAACTTCATCGGAGAGATCGCTACAATGAAGGAGAAGGATGATAGAGAAGGGGAAGAGACCCCTCTTCCAGTTGACATAAACAATAACTAACAAAAAAAGCTGAAAAACGGTTCTTTTTAGGTTTTTCTGAGTAGACTGGGCAAAGGAGAGGAGTAGGAGTATCTAGGAGGACACAAAAGGAAATGAAAGGAAAGTGGAAGAAAAGAGGGACACTTGTCCAATACCTTATTCAGGTATTGGTATCGTGTGACCGCGAAGGTAGTGCATCCGAGGTAATAGTCATATTGCAACTGGGCATGAACTGGTATCTCAGCAAAAGTCCTAACTTTTGGACCAAGAAGAAAACTCCTGAGTGAAAAAAAATTTTGGGTAAACTTAGGTTGCAAAGTATAGTCTTACACTTCAACCCAAGATCTATCTAATAGACTTCTGCTTCTAAAGAACCATTATTTATAACCCAACCCAACCAAACCCTACTCATTCCAACCAAACCAAACCCTATTCATCCTAACCCAAACAAACCCTACTCTTCCCAACCCAACCAAATCTTACTCATCTCAACTCAACCAAACCCTACTCATCCCAATTGAGTTAATACTCAACTCACACCAACCTAATCCAAAATTTGTTCAACAGAAATTCAAATGGCGAATATAATAAAGGAATATAATAGAGAAATATTAAATTTTAAATTTAGTGGCCCAGTTAAATTTTAACAGATCTAGAAACGTACATGACATGATGCAGAAAATAGTTAACGAAAATAAAATAGATATCGTTATTGGCTGTGAATAAAAAGTGGGAAGGGGTTAATTTCAGTGATGTGAACTGTGATAGTTTTATTAATGTATGTAGTGACGTTAGAGTGTTGGATAATTTTAAGGGGAGAGGTTTTGTGTGTCATGAATGGAGAAGCTGGTGATAGTCTCATGTTATTTCTCCCCACATGGTGTAATTGAGGACTACGAAGAGCTTATGGGTTCCATGGAGGTGTATTTCAGGCGAACAAAAAAGAATATATTAAAGGATGGAGACTTAAATGCGAAAGCGACAATGATTGGATCGTGGAATAGCAATGAAAGAGGAAGTTTGTTGGAAGAATGGCTGATTATTAACAAGACGGTTGTGATAAACGAAGGAAATGAGCCCACTTTTGTAGGAGCTACTGGACAGTCGATCATAGATTTCACGGCTGCTTCGGAGGAGTGGGGTGGCAAAATTGGTGGTTGGAAGATGAGAGAGGAGGAAAATATGAGCGATCACAGAATGATAACATTCGCGATAAGGGAGGCAGGAGGGACATCAAGATATCGACAAATTTAGGTGGCGCACTAGTCACGAGTCGTTAGTTAGGTACCAAAAAGAGTGCGCGAACCTTTTCTCGGAACATGAGGAATTCTTGCCAGATATGGTGTGTAATTCCCTGAGAAGGGAAATAATAAGAGCGAGGAAAAACCTGGGAAAGAAGCGTCAGTCGCAGACTTACAGGCAAGACATAAAGCAGCTAAAAAGGAATTAAAGAGAGAGATAAGGAAGAGTAAGACGGAAAATGGAATGAATTCAGGAATAGTTTAGACGAAGACGTATGGGGGAAGGCGTACAAAATTGTGACATCGAAACTTAAGTTAAGGAATAGAATGCCGATAGAAAAAAGTGAAGTTCTGCGCCAGATCAGTAAACTCTTTCTCAAGCATGAGGAAGTGTTTTGGGAGCGGAAAACGAGACCGAATGATGATTATTCGTTGATAACAAGGGAAGAATTGGACAGAGCGGTGAAATGCATCAGAAGGAAGAAAGCTCCTGAACCGGACGGCATAACACCTGAAATCCTGATTGAAACAGTACTGGGGAATAAAAACGCATTCCTAAATTTGTACAATGGATGTCTAAAGATTGGACAATTCCCGAGAGCTTGGAAAGTAGCGAGTGTGACTCATTGAGAAGCCAAAGAAGAAAGCTATCAAAAGGCCGTCGTATAGGCCTATATGTATGTGCAATACCATGGGTAAATTGTTCGAGATACTCATAAGAGAAAGACTGCATCAGGAATCGGAAGAGAGAGAACTATTGCACGAAGAGCAGTATGGGCAGTATGCCCTGCACCCTTTGCATTAAAAGGAAGGCGCTAGGAAATCAAGATTTCTGTATAATGATAATGTTATGTATAATGATTATGTATAATGGACGTGCAAAATGCCTGTAATTCAGTGCCATGGAGAGGAATTCTAACGGCCCTAGAGGAAGGTGGTGTAAGTGAATATCTGGTCGATTTAATTAAATCGTATCTGTCGGAAAGGTTCGTGCTGAGCCCGGACGGTGGAAGGTTTCAAGTTACGTGCGGGGTTTCTCAGGATTCAATTTTGGGTCCGTCACTTTGGAATTTATTCTATGATGCGGTATTGAGGCTAAAGATGGAGGAGCTTGCGGTGAGAGCTAGGGATAGAAGCCAATTAGAAGACCGGGCGACATATGCCGCGAACAGGGTGATCCTAAAGTTAAACGATATGGAGTTCTCAGTGGCCGTAGCCAAGATCGAGATGATTCTTCTACAAGGAAGGAGGAAAATCACAAAGATGTCCATGAAAATTAATGAGAATACCATCGAGATAGTGCCAAGCGCTAAATATCTGGAGGTCTATTTCGACAAGGACATGAGAATAACCGTGCATGTAAGACTGAGCAAAGGAGAGGATTAGGAGTATCTAGGAGGACACAAAAGGAAATGAAAGGAAAGTAGAAGAAGAGAGGGGCACCTGTCCAATACCTTAGTCAGGTATTGATATCGAGTGAGCGCGAAGGTAGCACATCCGAAGGAATAGTCATATGGCAGCCGGGCACAAGTTGGAAACTCAGCAAAAGTCCTAACTTTTGGACCAAGAAGAAAACTCATGAGAGAGTGAAAAAAATGTTGGGTAGACTTATGTTGCAAAGTATAGTCTTGCAATTCAACCCAAGATCTATCTAATAGACTTCCTGAACGATTTTCCACTTCTAAAGGACCATCCTTTGTAATCCAAACCAACCAAACCCTACTCATCCCAACCAAACCAAACCCTATTCATCCTAACCCAAACAACCCCTATTCATCCCAACCCATCTGGGGGTCCATTTCAACAAGGACCCTTATGCACGGTCATTCTCATTGACCGTGCATGTAAGGGAGATGACAAAGAAGGTGACCTACATGACGAATCTATTGAGGAGGCTAATGCCTAATGTGAGCGGTCCGAAGACAAGCAAGAGAAAGGTTATTATCTCAGAGGCTGTGTCCGTGATGTGGAGGGGACGCTTCCCCTCCACTTCCAGGTATGTTGGATATTGGAATAAACTAAGTAAAAAAATTAGCCGAGTTATTTTTCCCCCCCGAGTTATTCATAATGAGAAAGCATGGTATGCGAGAGAGAGGCCTAACCAAGAGCAGTAAGTGATCGGTACAAGGAGATCGTCGACGGAGAGGGGATTCGGGGGGGGGGGGGGGGCACCCCCCCCGTGTCCAGGTATGTGGTAGGTTTTGTTTTCTTGACAAAAAGTAATTGGAAATGTTTTTTGTTTTATTTCTTTTGGTCTGTGTACCGGCATGCTGCCAATGGAAATGAGTGTTGTAGACGGTGAGATAGATAATGGGAGATGTAGGACGGAGCAGAGGAAGAAAAGAGAAAGGAAAAAGAAAGAAAAAAGAGAATAGAAAGAAGAGGAGTCGGTTTTGTTTTCCCCGATGAAATGCCCCGATGGGCAGTACCGGGAAGAGAGGGAGAAGGGTTTTAGACGGTCGGGGTGTTTCCTATACTCCAACCCGTCACTATTTGGCCGTTTTAAACCCATAGGCCAGATGTCTGTCGAGCAATTTCCTAATCCCCTCTATAATAAAAAGAAAACCTAATCCAAGATCAAACACACTTCCTAAACGCCCATCCACTTCCAGCGACCCATCCTTTGCAAACCAAACCCAATTTAACTCAACTCGCCCTAATCTAATCCAAAATCAGACAGACTTCCTAAACGCCCATCGACTTCCAACGACCCATCCCATCCAACTCAACCCAATTTAACTCAACTCACCCCAATCTAATCCAAGATCAAACAGACTTCCTAAACGCCCATCCACTTCTAATGACCCATCCTATGCAACCTAACTCAACTCACCCCAATCTAATTCAAGATCAAACAGACTTCCTAAACGCCCATCCACTTCCAATGACCCATCCTATGCAACTTAACTCAACTCACCCTAACCTAAGTCAAGATCAAACAGACTTTCTAAACGCCCATCCATTTCCAACGATCCATCCTTTGCAACCGAACTCAACCTAACTCAACTCACCCCAACCTAATCCAAGATCAAACAGACTTCCTAAACGCCCGTCCACTTACAATGATCCATTCTTTGCAATCCAACCCAACCTAACTCAACCGACATCCTTTGCAATTTTCAAGACATCTAGTTCGAATTATGTCCTCAAAATACATGGATTATACCCTGATGAATCATAAGCCGGATATACGAAGTTATGGATTTCACCTCTCCCTAATGATTCTTTTTTTGAACAACCTTCAATTCTTCTTTACCACAGCTAATGCATAAAACATCTTACTCAAGCCCCGTATACATGAATTTTACTTTGATCAATAATGGGTTTAATTAATATTTATTAGGCAACACCGACATCGAAACGTTTTGCAACATTTTAAATAAATTATAAATCTCGGACAATGTATAGAAACAGTACCAGCTTTCCGCAGTGGTACATTTATTCAGGATTATATTGATTTGTGGGTCAGTCAACCCTCGCATCTTGCATAGGGAGGCAAAAATTCGAGTGCACGCGCCGTTTTTCACTCGGCGAACTTCGCCGCAAACGCTTTTAAAACTGCACGGTAAAAGATCCCCTCTGCGGCAAGCCGGCTTTCGGTGGACTTTTCGTTCGCGACGACCTACTAAATCGTAATCAGGGACCGGATTTCCTAGCACTTTACGAGACGTCAAATTCTCACTCAAACGTTTTATGTACATACAATATTGGATTTAAAAAATGTTTTAATGAAAAAGTTAATTTACCTGTAACCAATCCCTAATGGCTTTGAGGACTCCGGGTTCTGGTGGCGGAGGAGCCGTGCAAGTTTGAAGTGCAGTGACGAGGGAGTTTGCAGCCTCACGGACACCGGGGGGTGAAGATATGAACCCGTAATCGGGGGAGTGTGCAGTGAGGGATCCACTGTTGCCTGAAACATTTAATAACCATCGTCAAACCCTTTAAAGTTGGATTTTAAATCGCCCCTCGTACCGGCAGTGATTAATCGAGTAGATTGCCGGGGTTGAGGGGTGGTCAGTAAACTTCGGGGTCGTTACCGATACGGGGCGTTATTTGGGTTATTTAATAACAACTCCCCACACGGAAATTTGAAGGGTTTATCGGCGGATTTGCAGCGACGGTTTATTAAAATCGATATACTATGTTAGAGGATTTAGCACGGTGTGAAATGAAAAAATCATTTCATAAATCCGTGGGAAATTCCATCCCATTTTATCGATAATAAATAAAATATTATATTAGTCATCATGTTGAATGTATTTTTTATTTATTATTATTATTAACAAATGAAATAGAAAAAAACGTTAGGAATTAATTAATTAATTTAAAAAAAGGCAATCACCAAGTCGAAAAATGCACACACAAAATGAATTTGATTTTACCCTCTCTTTTATTTCCACCAAATAAAGCTTACTTTTGAGACCTGCAATAAAAAAGATAAAAGCGTAACAAAAACGTTAAAAACATTACAAATTGTCTTCAATTTAACAAAATAATTTACCATTTTCTCCGGTTTCACGAATACGACCAGAATGGCACATGTTCAACCACCACCAGCGAGTCATTCGGACTCGATATCAAAGTCTTACATTGAAACACTTTTCAAAAAACAATCATAACTCTCTATTTAAAATGTTAAAGCTTAAAAGAATGTTGGAAACCTTTCTGCGTTAACGTTAACGTAGACAGTATCGACCGAATCAATCACCTACTTATTTTTATCAACCCTCGTTATTTTAAACTGATCTTTATATTAAAAATAAAAAAAAGAATTTATTTTACCCCAATTCTTAAACGAAACGATCAAACTCAATCCGTAATTTTAATCCCGCTTAATCGACGCCAAAAGAAAAAAAATCGCGAATTAATTTCGTTTTATCAAAACAAATAAGTTCGCGACTGGTTCTTCTCCCTTCTAACACACCTGTTGAAGGGTACAACATACACTGAGGGATGCTGCACGATTTCCTAGCCGGCGACTGCGCCGAAATCCTCCCCCAAGTTATCCAATAACACCACTTTTGTAAAATTCAAAACTTAAAATGTAACATTTTAAACGTCAAAATGACATTAAACGTCAAAGTGACAGCTACGTCAAAGTGACAGCTACGTCAAAATAACATTTTAATTATTAATTTCCAATGTAATAATAAAAGAAATATCTTAATTAGAAATAAAAATGGATTAAAAATTAAATTAAAACTTTTCATCGAATAA
This sequence comes from Onthophagus sagittarius, assembly GCA_036711965.1. Taxonomy (NCBI): domain Eukaryota; kingdom Metazoa; phylum Arthropoda; class Insecta; order Coleoptera; family Scarabaeidae; genus Onthophagus; species Onthophagus sagittarius. Next base: position 25,559,939 of record JASERS010000005.1, read on the forward strand.
TATATTAAATAACAAATATAGTTTTAAATATGATAATGACAATTTAAGTCAATCTGACAGTTTACGTCAAAGTTACATTTTAAACATAAATAAACCCAACGTAATAATAAAACACATAAAGTTATCTTTATTACAAAATTAAACAGATAAAAAGTAAATTAAACGTAAATTATGTACACAAAGAAGTGAGAATAAAAAGATAAAACTTAACCTATAACTTACAATAAACCTTAGCAAGGATGTAAATCATTGCGTATCAATCGGAATCAATCGTACCTTTTTACATAATAATTCGCGAATTCTTATCTTTCCAATTTAACGATAACTACGGGAAAAAAACCGAACCAACCTGATATTATTCCGTCCATTTGCATTAAAGCTGCTTCCAATAATTTGCTGGCCTCCGTTTCTGGCGAGATCGATGGCACATTATCCCCTCGTTGTTCCGATTTTCCCATTTTCGCGTTAAAAAAAGACTTAATCGTATTAAAACATTTAGTTTAAAGGCACTTGTATTTTCGTTGATTACGAGGTTATGTTGACGTTCGTTTTTGTTGACACTTGTGTTGTCAGTTTTGTTATTCGCCGGAAGTTGCAGTTGTTAACGAATGTAATGGAAAGGAAACGAATCGAAGAGGAACGCATACGCACATGTATATTAATTGGCAATAAATGCTAATGAACGTGATATAAATACTGAGTAGGAAAATAAACACGAAGGAAATGAATGTAATGTATTTTTTTAGGATTAGTGGCGACATCTTTTGGAAAATATTACAATTAAATAATAAAATTAAGAAAATAAATATTTTAATTTATTAAAGGCTTTTTCTAATTAATTAAATACATTATAAACTAGTTTATGCATTTTTTTATCGGTCTAAATTGGGGTTTTCTTTAATTTCAAAATTATATTTGTTTGATGTGTAGTCGGAGTAGTGGCGACATCTTTTTACTAATGCTGAAATTATGATAAAATTTTAAAAAATAATTATTTTAGTTTATTAAAAACTGTTATTAATTGATTCATAATTAAATGCATAAATAAATTAAATCAAACATTTTTTAGTTGCACTAAATTTTCTTTAATTTCAAATTTACACCTGTTTAATATCCAGTAGGAACTGATGTAGTGGTGACATCTTTTTGCAGATACTATAATTACGAGAAAATTTTAATAAAATAATATAAAATAAAATAATTATTTTGATTTATTAAAGGCTGATTGTTATTAATTTATTTATCATTAAATGCATAAAAAATAGTGTATATTTTGAATTTTAATCATGATGTCTACTGACTACACTTTACGTGACGTCTTTAAGACCCCAACACCTTCACCTATAGGAAGAAATTTTCAGAATTGAGTAACTTTTTTCTTTCATTGCCAAAATTAGATTATGTGTACGTATTGTGCTCAATAGGCATTGAAAAGCTGTAACACTCATAAATTATCAATCTGAACTACTTGATTGTCCCAATTCTTTACGGTTTGTGGCTCCCTAAACAATAGTAATTTTTTCCGCGGCACCCCTAATACATCCAATTTCTTTTTAAATTGTTAGGTTTTTTGAAAAATTGGAAAAGTTTTCTTTTTAAAAGCGATTACCCTTATTTCGGGGTGCCCTTGTGACGGCATTATGTCGCGGCTCTAAATAATACGTTAAGTTCTAATCATAATACCTTGATCTAATCTAAATTACGTCAGCTTCGTCTAATAATATTCTATTGTTGCAAAAATGTACTGTCCTTTACTAACAAAACAACAAAAATATTCAAATTTCAGTTAATTTTTAAATAATAAAAATCTGTTGGACACTGTTAATAAACATAAATATAAATTGAATAATTATAATAAACATAAATTGAATGATTGAGAATCTCAGATGGTTTTAATTAAACAAAAAAGAGTACTAGAAAATTAATCAATATTAAAAGATTGAATAAAATATAATATAAATGAAACAATATTAGTATTGTAGACATTTCAATTAAGCGGAAGTATACAAAGTTTTGTTACTGGACGAGTGAACATAGATGTCGCTATTTTAACTGTGGCTACACGCGTTAATTTGTTAGGTCCATAATGCAATTTGATAACGCGAGCAAGTGGCCATTTTGTTGCAGGAAACCTTTCATCTTTCACCATCGCCAATCGACCAACCTGAAGCTGTTCGCCTTCTGAATACCATTCAGTCGCATTTTGTATATGTTATAAGTAGTACTTAGACCAGTAGTTCCAAAATTGATCAGATATTCGTCGTATCATTTGCTACCTTGAGAGTTTTGTTACGTTGATATCAAGTGTAGATGGTTCCGGAATGGATGTGAGAGCAGATCCAATTAAAAAATGTCCATTTATTAGAACTAAGGCTATTTCTCAAGGCTATTTGGATTATCTGACATTGGACACAACGGTCTTGAATTTAAACTAGCTTCGATTTCAATTAATAGTGTCGTAAATTCTTCGAAGGATAGGGAACCATCCCCTATAACTTGTTTTAGATGAAATTTAACGGACTTGACTCCAGCCTCCCATTTACCGCCAAAATGAGGAGCTCTGGGTGGGTTGAAAATCCATTGAGTTTCATCATTTATCAATTGACTTGCAATAGCCTTCCATTGTTCAGATGCTGAATTAAAGAGATTGCGGAGTTCTCGATCGGCACCAACGAGATTCGTACCACAATCACGTGTAATTGCAGCGGCAATACCTCTTCTTCCAATGAAACGTTGTATGCTGCGATACATCCGGAAGTAGTGTAATCTGTGGCGACTTCAAGATGGATAGCTGATGTGCTGAGACAAACAAAAATGATTAAATAGCCCTTGTATATCTTACCGCCACGTCCATGCAGAGTACGCTATGAAAATGGTCCAGCATAATCGACACCAATGTTCAAAAAGGGACGAGATGGAGCTGTACGTGATTTTGGAAGTTGACCCATTAATTGTTGACCAGTAGTTGTTCTCTGGCGAGCAAATACCATGCATTTATGAATAAAAGATGGGACCGTAAATATCCTCCCAAAATCCAAAACTACTTTGGTGGTCTTTAGATAATGTACAGTGTTTGGAACAGTAATACCTCATGCTGTTAACTAGTTAGCTGTCATTAAGATAACATGAGAAGCTCCTCATGATATGTTATCATCATATGTTATCATAAGGAGCTTGCAGCTTCTCCGCGTGCAAGACCGGAAATTTATTTGTTTGTTTGCTTAATTTCATTATAAGTAAAATCGAATATATTACACTCTAACAGCTTGTTAAAGATATGTGTTATCTTCCTTTTAAAGGCAAACTATCAATAATTTTTCGCATTTTCTGACACTTTTTTAAAAGTGGACATATCCGGTTTTGCACGCGAGCTCCTCATATATACTCTTGATAAACAGGACTTTGGAAACATAACAGCTCGTGCTGCCAACTAGTTAGCAGTCTATGAGATAATGTACAGTGTTTGAAACAGTAATTGCTCATGCTGTCAACAAGTTGGTAGTCTTCAAATTGATGATTTTGGAAACAAAACAAATCGTGCTATAACAACACGATTTGTGGTGAAGCTTGAAGTTAGCCAACAAGTTGGCTAACTTCAAGCGGATGAGCAGGACTTTGGGGACATAATAACTCATGCTGTCAACAAGTTGGCAGTCATTAAGATAATGTACAGTATTTGGAACAGTAATAGACATGATCAATGCCAACAAGTTAACAGTTATTGTTTGTAGATCTGATATTTTATTCGAAATTTCAATCAAGGTATGAAAAGTTGGAAAATCACAAAGTTTTCTCGATTTCACGAAAAAGTGATCAGATGTGGTGAAATTTCACCAGAAAAACGCAGAATCCGCTTGAGCTTTTGCAATGACATTCGAGCGTTTCTAATGGAAATGCAATTACCGGTATAATTACATAGTAGTACTTTTTAATGTGATCTTAAAAGTACAAATTACAATTTAGCTTACAGCTATATTACATTTTGAATTACTTGATCGATATGTGGACTATACTGTGAACCAGTTCTCCTGGAATGAGACAATATATAACCCTTAATTGTCTTTATTCTATTTATTCCCAACTTGGAAATAGTTTAGGACTTGTTCGCAGTAAACAGAGACAGTTGTAGGCATGCTTATTTCAACAGCCGCATTAAACTGTCACTCAGCTCGAACACAATTAATAATATTTTTCAGGCATTAATTCTTGCTATAAACTTCTGCAACCTCCAAAACGGACTAAAAGATGCATTTATAAACGTTTTCATAAACAGTCTGGTCGCCCTAAAGGCAATCTAATTCTTCACGTGTGATTCGGAACTCGTACACTCTCTGATCCATCTCAACTCAACCTGAGAGACCTCAGTAGAACCAATGATGTTGAGCTAAGGTGGGTTCCAGGTCATAGTGACATTGAGAGTAATGAAAAAGCAAACAAACTGGTCAAAGCAGCAATGAAAATATTTTTCAAAACTACAAAAATGTCATTTAAAACATGTAATCAACAGACCTCAAATGTACCCTCCCACTATGATACTGCTTGGTAAAATAAAGAGATTATATGTCTCAGAAAAAAAAACGCTCTCAAGCTTTTTGAACAGCCATGAACCAACACCACCTTTTCAATGTTAGACAAGCTGAGGATTAAACTTGTCAAGTTTGCAACGACGAGTCAGAAACAGCTCACCTAAAGATTCTCCAATATTTGACAGCAGTCAAATGTTGGAGAATCTTTAGGTTATTATATATCATAAAATGATGTTTGTTAATTTTTTATAAAAGATTTTAAAAGACTTTGAATTCTTTTTTAAGAAATTCATTTTAATCCCAATTTATTTAATACATCGATGAAAAATGGATAAAAATAAAAATAATTATTCTGATACAATTTTATGCACCTGTCTATATTTATATTTTACTTATTATGTAAAAATTGCTAATAATTTATTAATAAATAATTTACCTATAATTTATTGGCGATCTTTTATTATTATTTTAACTTCCGTATTTAAAAAAATTTGTCTCAATTTATGCGGACCCCTTGACGTTGTTCAGGGACCCCCAAATCGATTTTAACTTTTCGAGGACCCCCTGAATGACCATAGGGACCTCTTGGGGTCTGTATGGACCTCTTTGGGAACCACTGTTTTAAAGTATACCGATTTTCTATTTGCGTCACTTGACAGAAGTATTCAAGTGGACGCGGTGTACACCGATCTTAGTAAGGTCTTCGACAAAGTTGATCACTCTTTGCTGCTAAGTAAATTGCAACTTTTTGGTATATCTGGCAATTTGTTGCGTTGGTTTGCTTCATACGTGTCCGACGCTCCCAGTCTGTACATATTGATGACTATAAGTCCCGATTAATTCCGTTAAAAGTTCCGGAGTACCGTAGGATCTTGGTCGTTTACTATTTTTAATTTACGAAAATGACATTTTTACGCTGATGTACGCTGATGACTAACAAATTTATCTTCCTGTTTAAGGCATTGATGATTGTGTTAAATTACAGGCAGGACTTGTAAGAATTTATAATTTTTCTACTAATAACCAGTTACACTTAAACTTTTCTAAGTACAACACAATCACGTTTACAAGGAAAAGGGATTACATAAAATATGATTACAGTCTTAACACTAAAGAGTTGCGTCGAGTTACATCCACAATTAATCTTGATATTACATTAGATCAAAAACTACTCTTTGACAAACCACAACGCTATTATAAGTATGTATAATGCATATGTCAACAGCCCAGAAACGGCTGATTAAATACTTGTGCTATAAAACTAAATAATTTAAAAAACCTTTTTATTTTTCTGTTCTCTTGGTGATTATTAACATATTGAATTTTTAATGTAATTTTTATGTATATTGTTTAAAATTCGGAATGTTATAATTCTTTACGTTTTGAATAATTTTCTTGTTTTTGTTTTTTTTTGTAAAATCTCGTTTTGCGGCACGAACCAAGAATCCAGATGTATCTTAACCGTTGTATTGAGAGTGACGATTCCGTTAAACCTCTATGTGTTTTATATAAAATTAATCAGTTCTATAATATGCTCTAGTGTAAGTACTCTTTGTTGTTTAATTAAAACCATCTGAGATTTTCAATCATTCAATTTGTGAACATATATGTATAATTACGACTGGAGAGTTTCTGACAACATATCAATGTCGGACCATAGGTGGATTACTTTCGAAATTGGCAATGCCAATTACAGACCCAACCTGACCCGAAACCCCAAAAGAACAAACCTGGAACTGTTTAATTCCACGCTTTCGGGGCTGTTAGCAAAAGTCGGGCAGAGGCAACCAGCGGATAACTGCAGCATAGACAAATATTGTACTTCTTTAAACGGGATCCGGCTCCGTTCTTACAAAAAGGCCTATCCCCTCCGCAAAGAGTCGTCCTGCGGACGTGCCACCGCTTGGTGGTGCCCCGAACTGGAGGCTCTCAAACGTGAGGCGAGGACGGCCTTCAACAGGGCTAAGGACTCCAGGACCATTTCCGACTGGCAAACTTACAAGGGTAAGCTGTTAGAGTTTAAGAAAGCCGTCCGTCAGAAGAAGCGAGCGGCGTGGAGGTGCTACTGTGAGCAAGTTAACTCCCTCACCGAGGTATCTCGTTTGAAGAAGGTACTCGCTTCTGAACCATACAAACGTATCGGCTTGTTGAAGAGGGAAGACGGTTCTTATACTGACAACCTTCTAGAAAGTTTACAGCTCTTAATGTCTGTCTATTTGGAATGGATCCTACCGCACCTAAAGAGAATATTCCAGGGCTACCTGGCAACACGCTACTTGCCGAGGATTTGGCGTGATGTTATAGTTAACTTCTTACCGAAACCGGGCAAGTAGGACTACTTCCTCCCGACGCCTTGCAGACCTATCAGCCTCTCCTCTTTTCTTCTGAAAACTTTAAAGAGACTGTGTGACAGATATATCAAAGACTCTGATCAACATGCTTACACACAGGGCAAGTCAACGCTGACGGCTCTCAGCACTGTGGTTGAATTCATCAACGACGCTGTGGACCGCAAAGAGGCCGCCCTGGATGTCTTCATCGACGTTGAAGGAGCCTTCGATCGAACGACCTTCTCAGGCATATACGAGGCCTTGGCTGAGCACAATGTTCCTCCGACCCTTTGTGGTTGGATAGAGAACACACTCAGACATAGACTCGTGAAACTAAGGATCGGCAATACCACCTTACAAGGTACCGTTACTATGGGCGGCACACAAGGGGGTGTTCTCCAACCTCTATTGTGGAACGTTGGCTACGCTGATGACCTGACCATCCTCGTCAGGGGGAAACACATAAATGTACTCTCTGAAAGGATGCAGGTAGCACTCAACATAATTGAGACCTGGTGTAACAAACAAACTCTCTCAGTCAATCCCAAGAAGACCGAGATGGTAATTTTTACACGCTTACGCAGCTTAGGCGGATTTAATCTACCAACACTTGCGAACACTCCACTTAAACTTTCCAATGAGATTAAGTACTTGGGCTTAATTATGGATAGTAAGTTAACGTGGAAAGCCCACCTAGATTATAAAGTAGAAAAAGCATGCGTTGCTCTTGGCTAATGCCGAAGGGCTGTTGGGAGGACATGGGGGTTGTCCCCCAGAGTAGCCCTTTGGATCTACACTGCCGTTATTCGACCCATGCTAACTTATAGTGCTGTGGTGTGGTGGAATAGAACTTCAAAAATCACCACCATCGCAGCACTCAATAGTATACAGAGACTTGCGCGTCTGTTTGCTACAGGTGCGATGCGTTCTACTCCCACCGCAGCCATGGAGGACATGTTAAACCTGCCACCTCTACATCTCTACATACAAGAGGTGGCACTGGTAACCATGAAAAGACTACAATCAGTAGCTACCAAAAAGGTGGACGTCACTGGTGGTCGAACGTCTCTCTGGAGGGAAGCAGTCGAGGACTCACCCCTTCTGGAGTGTAAAGCGGATGATATACCGGCCAAATTCATCTTCTCTAGAAAGTATCTCACCAATATCAGTTCCACAGTAACAGATACACATAACAACTTGAAAATCTACACTGATGGTTCAAAAAGACGGTATGGGTCTGGCGCGGGGGTGTTTTCCTACAACCCTAGCATCCACCTCTCAAAACCCTTAGGTAATTTCACCACCGTCGTTCAAGCAGAAATGACTGCTATTAAACTCGCCGCTGACTACATTGTTAACACCAAGAGTCGGGGTAAGTACTTTACTATATTTACAGACAGTAAACAATCTATTTTAGCTCTAAGCAACGTTAAGATAACGTCTGCCTTGGTAATGGATTGTTACCTCCTCCATTCAATGGATAAAGGATCACAATAGATCAGCGGGCAACAAGAATGCTGACAGGTTAGCCAAATGGGCAGCTGGAAGACATTTTTGGGGCCCCGAGTCGATTGTCATCCCAGCCTTAACTACTCATATTGATATGATTAAGTACATTACTTACAAGAAAAGGGCCTAAGTGTGGTGTGCGTTCATTCGCACACTCTCCCGTGTCCTTACATACATACTTATAATTATATTATAATAATATAATTAATTAATTATGTATATAATTATGTATGTATAATTAATTATGTGGATCAACTTTATTGGGTCCTCTTGTTGCTTCCCAATATCAATAAATAAAAGAGATGGAAAGCTTAATTATTTACTTTTTTATGTTCAGTTCTTACAACTTAACCCTTTGGGTAATAAACTTAACAATTATCAATCAAATTCTGATAATGAAACATCAAAAATAAACATTAGAATGTTATCATTTTTATTAAGTTGGTTAACAAAAGATAGCATTAGTGCAAAAATTTAACATATAAATCAAACGGACAGAAGATTTAAAAGAATCAAAGTTAATTTAAGGAGACGTTAATTAGGATTGATAAAATGGAACAAAAATAAAATAATTTAGACTTTTATTACATTAAATTTAAAATTACATGGCCACAAAACATATAATACTACACTATCTGCTAAGTATTACTAAACTTCTTTTTTAAACATAGAAGATTTTCGACCGGATGGTAGGTTTACGACGATCAAAAATATACAGAGCGTTCCGGAACCGGACGAAAGCCAAAACTTGGGCTATTATCAAATAAAAAGGAAAAAATGTAAAGAAAGAAAAAGCTGCTCGAGTTGCGCCGAAGTTTTGGAATATCCGAAGAACAACTCTCGTACATTACACAGAAATTACACGTTATTTTAGTACGTACTTAAAAAGGAAACTATCTCTTTTTTTATATGCTATGCACATCAAACACTCGTTTTTGTATTATTTTTTTTTTCATATATCGTTATACACGTGGTACGAACTACGATGTGAGGAAAATAGAATGAAAAGGATGTATTACACCAGACTGTACACACGAAGCTTTCAAGCTCATTATTCTCTCTAGAAATTATTTATTTGCACAATAGGGAAATGCGAAAAATAAATTTTCGTTTAATTTTTCGCGTTTCCTTTGATATTAAACTTTTTTATTATTAATTTATTAATCAAGCATATGGTTAAACGGATTAAACTAATTTGATAATTTTGATTCTATGACGTATATATAATTTTTTTGATAATTATTTATTATATTATTTAAGTTTTTATTAATTTTCTTCATTTTTTTTTAGGTCTCGGATGATATGGCAATTATTAACAAAAATAATAAAGGTTCAATTTTTATTCAACAAAGAATACGTTGTATTTCTATCTTAATAACAATCCTTTATAAAAATCATTGTTATTACGCTAAATCTGATTTTAGCCGTAGCGTTATGCTTTGTATATCCATGACTTTTTAAATTTAAAATAATAAGTTCCTCGATTCGTTCGAAAATAATGATTCAAAATTCAAAACGATCCGTTGCGTATTAGCTTTACATAGATACACTTGTTCAAAAAGAAAGATATACAAGTATTCGGCTTAATCCTGTTTTTTTTTACTAAATATTCTTTATTTTCTCGTTTTTCCATTGTGCTTTGTGAAAAATCTATTAAGGAGGGATGCAACTTTTTAACCAAGGCGATTAAAAGTCCCTTTTTGTTGCTTTCCTTTACAAACCGCTCTACGTATTGTCAAAATTGAATTTTATTTTTTTCTTTTTCGTCTAATCAAAAAAGGTTTAATTTTAATTGCCTTGGTCGGTTTTAATTTATTTCATCTTTTTTTATCGTTAAGATATACATAGTTTAAATTAGTTTAAGCTTCTTATTTAGAAAGAAACGGTGCCTTTCTTTTTTTGGGATATATTTATAGTAGTAGAGCGGAAAATGTACAAACACACAAAAAAAATTAGTGATTTAGCTTGAGGTATAAGCAATAATCCACGTGAGATTGTTTATTTATACTTAATCTCAATGAAATCGTCTCGTTTAGGTTAAGTATTGATGAACAATTTCTATCATATCGAGTTTTTGTACAGAAAGCTTTCTTCTCGTTTATTTTTTTTTTAATTATTCTTATACTTCTGAACATGCAGTAGATAATTCTAGATTTATTTTCATTTAGTTATGGAGGGCCTATATTAACCGTACATCTACCTAATTCGGTTAGCAGACGCACTAAAAAAAATGGAAATGAAGGGTAATAAAACGTCGATTACAAATATATATTATTATGTATATATTATGTAAACATGGACTGTTATATGCAAACTTTTTGTTCCTTCTCGTCGTTTCTACCTCGTGAAATTCCTTTTTCTTTTAATTTTATACTCTTATTAGTATTTTGCATATATTTATACCAATTATATTATTACAATCAATATCAATTTTAATTAATTATTATCAGCGCAGAGTACCTAGATACTAAATAATAATAATACAAAAATACATTAAGTACAACAAAAACAAAATGATTTAATAATTAATTAATGGATTAATTAATTAACAAATAATAATAACTCATGGAATGGTTGTTTTATTTTCATATCAACTAAGCATTTATGATCACAAAAAAAGAAATTTATTAAATAATAAAGCGCAAAGGGAATAAAATTACCGTTTTTTTGTTTTATTAATTAAAACTGAATCTCTCACCTGCTCTTTTTTTTATATAATACAATAAGCTCCTACTAATTTATTCTTTAACTTCAAAGTATTTGTAAGTTGGGTTTTCGTAGCCGTTTATTTGCATGTTGGCCACGTGTCTCTCTTCGGGCGTGGCCGCTTGGTCCACCTCGATGAATCCTTGACTTTGAGGCGAACGGGACGATCTACGTTTCGCGACGGCCACTCCCACGACTATTGCTGCCATCAATGCCATCCCGGCAAATGCTAAGGTGAAATAAACACTTTTGCTGTCTTTGCGGCCGTAAACTTCTCTATGTACGGAATAAGTCTAAAACAAAAATCAACAATGTTTAGTTTTAAATTGATTTTGTATAAAGCAAATTTAAGAAACTTTATGCATCTTTATGATTTTAGGATGTGGCTATCTATACATACACTATGTATATACGCGCGATTGGCTATTTGTACATACAGTATTATTACTATTATTAAGCATTGAAGATTTCAATTTGGCATATCGATAAACAAAGCAGGGTGGTTACTAGAATCGGTTAATGAACCGGTTGCCTTGAAAAAATACCCAGACGTTTAGGACCATTAATGTTATATCTTCTTGTATAAAATTAATATTGATAGTATCGTAAAAATGAAGGTTAAGGCGGTTAACATAATAATTCTTATGAAACATCGCTTATTCGTTGAATATAAGACAATCAAAAAATTGTACTTTTTTGACTTTTTTCTAATACGCATCCCGAAAATTCTAGTTTTTTTAACTGAACATGCACAGATGTGTACTTTTTCATCTTTTATTTAGTAAACTCACTTACTTTTGTTTAAAATTGTCTTTTTCATAACTCATTTCTTGTAAACAAATCATGTTACGTTTTTGCACAATTTTAACAAAAACATTATAACTTGGAGATTTAAAGATTTGAAGTAACGATCTCAAGCACATTAAATGCTAATTAAATTTGCTTCAAATCGCTCCTTATTTCAAAGTGATATCTCAATTAGTTCTTGAGATACGAATCTTTCAAAATTTCTTGATTTTTGTCAAACACATATGATCGTGTTTTTCCAAAGCTTTAATTAAAAAAATTATAACTCCGAGATTTAAAGATTTGAAAAAACGATATTAAGCACATTAAACGTTTATTAAATTTGCTTTAAATCGGTCATTATTTTAAGGTGATATCTCAATTAGTTCTTGAGATACGAATCTTTGAAAATTTCTTGATTTTTAACAAATATATATAATTACGTTTTTGCAAAGTTTTAATAAAAAAATCATAACTCAGAGATTTAAATATTTGAAGCAAGAATCTTAGGCATTTTAAATAACAACAAAATTTGCTTCAAATTGCTCCTTATTTCAGAGCGATATCTCAATTAGTTATTGAGATATGATTCTTACACATATGATTATGTTTTTGCAAAGTTTTAATAAAAAAATTATTACTCCGATTTAAAGATTTGAAAAAACGATATCAAGCACATTAAACGTTTATTAAATTTGCTTTAAATCGGTCATTATTTTAAGGTGATATCTCAATTAGTTCTTGAGATACGAATCTTTGAAAATTTCTTGATTTTTAACAACTATATATAATTACGTTTTTACAAAGCTTTAATCCAAAAATCATAACTCAGAGATTTAAATATTTGAAGCAAGAATCTTAGACACTTTAAATAACAACAAAATTTGCTTCAAATTGCTCTTTATTTCAGAGCGATATCTCAATTAGTTCTTGAGATATGATTCTTTGAAGATTTCTTGATTTTTGTCAAACAAATATGATTATGTTTTTGAAAGTTTTAATAAAAAACTTATAACTCCGAGATTTAAAGATTTGAAAAAACAAGCACATTAAATGCTAATTAAATTAGCGTCAAATCGCTCCTTATTTCAAAGTGATATCTCAATTAGTTCTTGAGATACGAATCTTTGAAAATTTCTTGATTTCTAACAACTATATATAATTACGTTTTTGCAAAGCTTTAATTAAAAAATCATAACTCGGAGATTTAATGATTTGGAAAAACGTTCTTAAGCACGTTAAATAGCAACTAAATTTGCTTCATGCTGTTCTTTATTTCAGAGCGATATCTTAATCAGTTCTTGAGATACGATTCTATGAAAATTTCTTGATTTTTATCAAACACATACCTTTATGCTTTTGTAAAGTTTTGATAAAAAAATCATAACTCTGAGATTTAAATATTTGAAGCAAGAATCTTAGGCACTTTAAATAACAACAAAATTTGCTTCAAATTGTTCTTTATTTGAGAGCGATACTCAATTAGTTCTTGAGATACGAATCTTTGAAAATTTCTTGATTTTTAACAACTATATATAATTACGATTTTTGCTAAGCTTTAATCAAAAAATCATTACTCGGAGATTTAATGATTTTGAAAAGCGATTTTAAGTGCGTTAAACAGCATCAAAATTTGTTTCAAGTTGCTCTTTATTTCAGAGCGATATCTCAATTTGTTGAGATATGATTCTTACACATATGATTATGTTTTTGCAAAGTTTTAATAAAAAAATTATTACTCCGATTTAATGATTTGAAAAAACAATCTTAAGCACATTAAATGCTAATTAAATTAGCTTCAAATCGCTCCTTATTTCAAAGTGATGTCTCAATTAGATGTTGAGATACGAATCTTTGAAAATTTCTTGATTTTTAACAACTATATATAATTACGTTTTTGCAAAGCTTTAATTAAAAAATCATAACTCGAAGATTTAATGATTTGGGAAAACGATCTTAAGCACGTTAAATAGCAACAAAATTTGCTTCAAGCTGCTCTTTATTTCAGAGCGATATCTTAATCAGTTCTTGAGATATGATTCTTTGAAAATTTCTTGATTTTTGTCAAACACATATGATTATGCTTTTGCAAAGTTTTAACAAAAAAAATTATAACTCGGAGATTTAAAGATTTGAAGAAACGATCTCAAGCACATTAAATGCTAATTAAATTTGGTTCAAATCGCTCCTTAATTCAAAGTGATATTTTAATTAGTTCTTGAGATACGATTCTTTGAAAATTTCTTGATTTTTATCAAACATATATAATTACATTTCACAGAGTTTCAATCAAAAAATCATAACTCGGACATTTAAATATTTGAAGTAAAGATCTTAGGCACCTTAAATAGCAACAAGGTTTGCTTCAAATTGCTTCTTATTTTAAAATGATATCTCAATTAATTCTTGAGATACGATTTTTTGAGTACGATCGCATCCATTTCTTGCCATTAAGTTAACAGTATTTAAAATAATATGTAGTAGGAACAGTAATAACACATGCTGTCAACAAGTTGGCAGACTTTCAACTGATAAATAGTATTTTAGAGACATAATAGCTCATGCTGCCAACGAGTTGGCAATCTTTAAGATGATATATAGTCTGTGGGACACTAATAACTCATGCTGACCAAAAGTTTGCAGACTTGAAACTCATAAGCAGAATATTGTAGATATGATAGCTCCTGCTGCCAATAAGTTGGCAGCCTTTAAGGTGATATATAATTTATGGAACACCAATAACTCAAGCTGCCAATAAGTTGGCAATCTTTAAGATGATACATAGTCTATGGGAGGCTAATAACTCGTGCTGCCAACAAGATGGCAGACTTGAAACTCATAAGCAGAATATTGTAGATATGATAGCTCATGCTGTCAACAAGTTGGTAGTCTTTAAAATGATATATAGTCTGCGAAACACTAACAACTCATGCTGCCAACAAGTTGGCAGACTTTAAACTAATTAGCAGTATTTTGGAGACATAATATCTTATGCTGCCAACAAATTGGCAGACTTTAATCCAATGAGAAGGACTTTGGAGACATAATAACTCATGCTGCCAAGGAGTTGGCAGTCTTTAAGATGATATATAGTCTCTGTGACACTAATAATTCATGCTGCCAACAAGTTGGCAAACTTTAAACTAATGGAAAGGAGTTTGGAGACATAATAGCTCATGCTATTAACAATTTGGCAGTCTCTAAGATAATATATAGTCTGTGGAAGAGTCATATATCATCCAGGCAATAGGTTAGCAGACTTTAAACTGATGAGCAAGACATTGAAGACATAACAGCTCATGCTGTCAACAAGTTGGTAGTCTTTAAAATGATATATAGTCTGTGGAACACTAATAACTCATGTTGCCAATAAGTTGGCAGACTTTAAACTGATGAGCAGAACTTTGGAGACATAATAGCTCATGCTACCAACGAGTTGGCAGTCTTTAAGATGATATAATAGTCTGTGGAACACTAATAACTCATGAAGCCAACAAGTTGGAAGACTTTAAACTAATGAGGAGGACTTTGGAGACAAAACAATTCATGCTACCAACAAGTTAGCAGACTTCAAATTGATATACAGGACTTTGGAGAAAAAAACAACTCATGTTGCCAACAAGTTGGCAGACTTTAATACGATAATGAGGAGTTTGAAGATGTAATCATGCTACCAACAAATTGGTAGACTTCAAATTAATGAGCAAAACTTTGGAAAGGAAACAACTCACTTGTATCATATGTAACTAATTGAAAGTAAATAAAGGAAGTAAATAAACTAAATTTCAAATTAATTCAGTTAATAATTTAAGATGAATTGTTCTCAAGGGAAATAATTTTCTAGAAATAAGTAATTTAATCCCGTATTGAAATTATTTCCAAGTTGTTGTTAACTAAGTTAACTAAATATATTAAGTAACTAAGTATATATTCGAAAATGTTACAAAGCTAAAAATAAATTCTTACAGGTTCTCCATGGCTTATTTCATGAGTCATCGAATGTGCAATTCTAATCACATCTTGTTGGTGGGGGACGGCAGCGACTTCTTCTACTGCTTGTTGAACCGCGGCATCATCCACTTCCCTTCGATTTTCTTCTGGAGTAGTTATCGCGTTACTGACAACTTCAGAAACGACGTTTTCGGATGATGTCGAAGAAATTGTCGTCTAAAAAAGTACAATTATTATTTAAAAATATTTTTTTTGAGGTAAATTACCTTATCTTCCGCTGGAATGATTGATTCATCTTCCATATCTTCACTATCAAAATTACTGATTTTCTTTCCCAAAGCATTCTCAACTCGTTTCTTTTCTTCCCTCAATTCCGTCCTTTCTTTCTTCCTCATTTCTTTTCTTTCTTTTTCTTGTTGCCTCTGCCTTTCTCGTTCCGCTTGTTTACTAACGACCTCCGTTTTGTATTTATCTAAAATCGCGGCTTCCGCTTCGGTGGTCATAGCGAGTAAAGAACCGGGCGTGTCGTCTTTAGAGCGAAGAGCTTGAATGTAATCGTCCATTAATTGAGAGATTTTCGTGGATAATTCCGGGTATCGTTTCAACATCTGCATGCTTTGATTAACCGTTTTATCAATGTCCGTTAATCTTTCTAAGGTTCTCGGTTGTTCTCTTGCCGCTGCTTCTAAGCTGCTCGCTAAAAGGTGGCGGTAATGGGTGATGGTGTGAGCGCGATCTTTATGGAGGGCTCTTAATAATTTTTGAAGACATTTTTGAACGCGATGGACGTTGGGGGGTTGGTCGTTTAAAGCTTGGGTGTAACACCCCATTGCTTCCTTTTTTCTCTGATTGATATGGGCTAAAACTCTTTGCTGATGCATCGCCGCTAATTGGTGTTTCTCCGCGTCACCTTCCTCTTCTAAAGCTTGAACCGTTTGTTGAAATCTTAAAGTCATCCTTTGTTTAAAAGCATCCGCTCCCCTTGGATCCGTCGCACGCATATCTTGATACCTCTCCTCTAAATCGGACCAATCTTTCATCACTCTCGTTACTTTCTCTCTATGGGTTTCTTCCAGCCTCTCTTGAGCCTCCTTATAGCTTTGATGTTCGTTTCTTGGATCGAAATGGGTGAAATAAGGATCGGGGGTGGGTACGGACGTCGTTTTTATTGTTGTGGTTGTTGTTGTAGGGGCTGGGGTTGGTTTAACGGTTGCTGCAGTGCTCGTTGATGTTGTGTCCCAATCTTCGTCTTCATCGTCGTAATCGTCGTCGTCTTCTTCTTCGTCTTCGGGATTTGGGGCGTCGGAGAGTTCGGTTTCGTCAGCTAAGTCGTCTAAATCGTCTTTATCGTCGTCTTCGTCCGATGAATCATCATCGTCCTCTGTATCCATGATTTCCGCGTCTGATTTAAGGAGTGTCAAATCAACCGGTTTTTTTGGTTTTAAATTGTCTGAAAGATACAAATAATTAAGACAGAGTTTTTATTTTGATGTGGAATTAAAGCAATTTTTTGACAACCATCGTATATATTTGGTTAAGTGAACAATTTAGCTCATTTATCTTTGTCATACGATATCTTCCCACATCAGCTAACTTCTACGCGAAGGTTTAATCTATATTTGGGTTGATGCGACGAGTGAGGTAGGGATTTAATCGTTTTGGGACTTCAATTATTAAAACGGGTCCATGTAGAAGACGTTTGATGGTTTTCAAGTAATTAAAATGTTTGGATTTGTAGGAAAATTTTAGGGAAACAATCTCTCTTATTTCTCTTTTCTGATTTCGAGCGGGGAAACGGAAAAATTGTCCATAGTTGATGAAAACGGAAAAATTTTTATGGCAGGATAAATGATGAATCATCGATAAAACAAATAGTTTGAATTCTGGAGTGATCTGCATTTTGGAATAAAATGGATTTTAGAACAATTTAAATTCTAGCGTAATCTGCGTTCTAAAGTGATCTGGATTTTGAAGCAATCTGAATTTAGGAATGATTTGAAGCATTGAGCGATTTACATTCTGGAGTGATCTGAATTTTAGAATGATTTGAGACATAGAGCGGTTTTCATTCCGGAGTGAATTGGATTTTGGAGGAATTTAAGTTTTAGAGTGTTCTGGATTTTGGAGCAAACTGAATTCTGAAGCGACTTACAAGTTAGAGTGACCTTCATTCTGGAGGTATTTAAATTTTTCAGTGATCTGAATTTTGGAGCATTTGGAACAATCCGCATTCTGGAGTAACTTGCACTTTGGAATGATCTACATTCTAGAGTGATCTGGATTTTAGAGTATTTTAAATTATGGAATGATTACATTCTGGAACAAGTTAAATTTTGGAGTGCTTTGGGTTGTGAACTGATTTACTATTTGGACTGATTGGCATTCTGGGGTGATTTGGATTTGGATTGGACTTATACGTATTTGGAGCAATACGTATTCTGGAATAATTTACATTTTGGAACGAGTTGAATCTTGGAGTGATTTAGATTTTTTATTGATTTAGATTTTAGAGAAAATTGGATGTTGGATTCTGGAGTGATATGGATTTTGGAGCAACCCGAATTCTGGACCGATTTACACGTTGGAATGATTTTCATTCTGAAAATATTTTGATTTTTGAGTGATCTGGATTTTGGAGCATTTGGAACAATTCTGAAGCTGTTTACATTTTAGGATGATCTGCATTTTGAAGTGATCTGGAGTTTAGAACAATCTAAATTATGGAGCATTATACATTCTCGAATAAATTGAGTTTTGGAGTAAATTAGGTTTTGGGTATGATTTGATATGAATCAAACTAAATTCTGGAGCGACTTATTCGTTGGAATGATCTTCATTCTGGAGATATTTAAATTTTTGAAGGATCTGGATTTTGGAGCATTCGGAACAATCCGAATTCTGGAGTAATTTACATTTTAGAATGATCTGCATTCTGGAGTAGTCTGGATTTTAGAGCTATCTAAATTATGGAGCGATTTACATTCTGGAACGAGTTGAATTTTGGAGGGATTTGGGTTTCGGACTGATTTTGATGTTAGAGTGATTTGCGTTCTAGGGTTGTTTGGAATTTGAGTTGGGTTGGATTTGCATTCTGTGGTGATTTGGATTTTAGGTTTATGTGGATTTTGAAATGATCTTCATTGTGGACTGATTTCGATTTTTGAGTGATCTGAACTTTTAAGCAATCTGAATTCTGGAACATTTTACATTTTGGAATAATCTTCATTCTGAAATGATGTTAGTGTGATCTGGATTTTGGAGCAAACAAAATTCTTACATATCAAATAATCTGCATTCTGGGATGACTTGGATTTTGGAGTGATCTAGATTATGGAGCAATCTGAATTCTGCAGCGATTTACATTTTGGATTACTCTGACTTAGTCATTTTGGATGATTAGGATTCTGGAGAATTTGGAGTAATCTGAATACTAGAATGATTTCAATTTTGGAATGTTCCGGATTTTGGAGCAACATAAAAATCGAGTTATCCAGAATCTGAAATAATGTCTTCTTTATGTAAAAGAATTAATCTTGAAGTAAAGCCCATCGTGAAATTGAAATTTTTTAATTATACGTTATTTTCCTACATCGGTTTTCAATAATGCCTTTTTCTTCTTCCCAGATTTTCGACCGTTCGTGTATGATTATGAAAAAATGTTATGGCAGGAAAAAATGAAAAAAAGCGGCCCCGGTTTGTGATTGATTTTCGACATTAAAGTGGGGTGGTTTTTGGATTTTGAAGTGGTCTGGATTTTGAAGTAATCTGAATACTGGAGCGATTTACATTCTGGAACGTGTTGAATTTTGAAGAGAATTTGGCTTGTTGACCGATTTTGATTTTAGGGTGATCTGGATTTCGGAGTGATCTTGAAGCAATTCACGTCTGGAACAATTTACATTCTGAAACGAGTTGAAATTTGGAAAGAATTTGGCTAATTGACTGATTTTGATTTTAGAGTAATCTAGATTTTGGGGCAAACTGAATTTTAAGTGAATCTATAAGTGATTTAGCTTTTGGACTGATTTTGAACTTGGTGTAATTGAATTCTGGAGCGATTTACATTCTGTAACGAGTTCAATTTTGGAGTGATTTGGGTTTTGGACTGATTTTGACATTAGTGTGATCTCAATTTTGGAGCAATCTGAACTCTAAAGCGGTCTACATTTTGGAGTGACCTGCATTCTGGAGTGGTTTGGATTTTGAGGTGATTTGGATTTTAGGGATATTTTAATTCCGGAGTAATTTTGGATTTTCGAGAGACCTGGATTGGAGTGATCCGAAATCAAGATTGATTTGAATTCTTGGGTGATCTGCATTCAGGAATGATGATGATTTAGGAGCTATTTGAACTGGAGTAATCTGCATTCTGGAAAGTTTTGGATTTTGAAGTGATCCGAATTTTTGAGCAATCTATTGATATGAAATTTGCAGCGATTCACACGCTGGAGTGATCTGAATTCGATGGTATTTTGGATTTTGAAGTGATCTGAATCTTGAAGTAATCTGAATTCTGGAACGATTTACATTTTGGAACGAGTTGAATCTTGGACTGATTTAGATTTTAGAGTGAACTGGATTTTGGAGCAAATTGAATTCTGAAGCGACCTATACGTTGGAGTGACCTTCACTCTGGAGATATTTAAATTTTTGGGTGATCAGAATTTTGGAGCATTTGGAACAATCCGATTTCTGGAACAATTTACGTTTTGAAATGATCTGCATTTTGGAGTGATCTGGATTTTAGCGCAATCTAAATTATGGAGCGATATACATTCTCGAACAAGTTGAGTGTTGGAGTGATATGGGCTTTGGATTGATTTGTATTCTGGAGTGATTTGGATTTTGGACTGATGTAGATTTTGGAGGATGTGGATCTTCGATTAATTCGAATTCTGGAACGATTTACTTATTGGAACAAGTTGAATCTTGGAGTGATTTAAATTTTGGACTGATTTTGATTTTAGAGTGAACTGGATTTTGGAACAAACTGAATTTTTGAGCGAATTATACGTGGAAATGATCTCTATTCTGGAGATATTTTGATATTTGAGTGATCTAGATTTTGTAGTATTTGGAACAATCTGAATTCCGGAGCAAGTTACATTTTGGAATGATCTGCATTCTGGAGTGATCTGGATTTTAGCGCAATCTAAATTATGGAGCGATTTACATTTTGGAACGAATTGAATCTTGGAGTGATTTAAATTTTGGACTGAATTTGATTTTAGTGTGAACTGGATTTTGGAGCAAACTGAATTTTGGAGCGACTTTTACGTTGGAATGATCTTGATTCTGGAGATATTTCGATATTTGAGTGATCTGGATTTTGTAGTATTTGGAACAATCTGAATTCTGGAGCAATTTACATTTTGGAATAATCTGCATTTTGGAGTGATTCAGATTTTAGAGCAATCTAAATTATGAAACGATTTAGATTCTGGAACGAATTGAATTTTGTAAGGATTTGGGTTTCGAACTGATTTTAATGATAGAGTGATTTGCGTTCTGGGGTGATTTGAATTATGGAGTTATATAGATTTTGGAATTATCTTCATTCTGGATTGATTTTGATTTTTGAGTGATCTGAATTTTTAAGCAATCTGAATTCTGGAGCATTTTTACATTTTATTTAGAACAATCTTCATTCTAGAGTGATGTTGGTGTGATCTGAATTTTCCAACAATCTAAATTCTTACTTATTGAATAATCTGCGTTGTGGAATGATTTGGATTTCGAATGAATTAGGATTTAGGAGTGATCTAGATTATGAAGCAATCTGAATTCTGCAGCGATTTACATTTTGGATTACTCTGCATTCTGGAGGAATTTGGATGTTGGAGCAATCTGTTCTAGAGCGATTTACATTGTAGAGTGATTTGGATTCTGGAGAATTTGGATTTTGGAGTAATCTGAATTTTAAAATGATTACAATTTTGAATTGACCTGGGTTTTGAAGCAACTTAAAAAAAATATTGTTATCCAGAATCTGAAATAATTTCTTCTTTATGCAAAAGAATTAACCTTAAAGTAAAGCCCATCGTGAAATTGAAATTTTTTAATTATACGTTATTTTTCCACATCGGTTTTCAATAATGCCATTTTTTTCTTTCCAGATTTTCGACCGGGCGGAAAGGAAAAATTGGCCATAGTC
This sequence comes from Onthophagus sagittarius, assembly GCA_036711965.1. Lineage (NCBI taxonomy): Eukaryota > Metazoa > Arthropoda > Insecta > Coleoptera > Scarabaeidae > Onthophagus > Onthophagus sagittarius. Next base: position 25,581,901 of record JASERS010000005.1, read on the forward strand.
GATGAGTATGATTGTGAAAAAATGTTATGGCAGGAAAAACGATGCATAATGGAAAAAAGCGGCCCCGGTTTGTGATTGATTTTCGACATTAAAGCGGGGCGCGTTTCGAATCCTTGATTTATCGCTTTGTCAAATGTCAAATGATTGTAGTTAGATGTTCGCTTTATTTATTTTTTTTCAATCAAATTTATTCGCGTTTCGGGATAGTTTGTTAATTGGAAAAGTTTTAATTCGGATATCGCGCGCGATGCCCCGTTTTTTATTAATTTCGCGAAAATGATTATTTGTTTTTATTTTTTAAAATTTTCTCTTTTTATATTATAATTTTTTTTGTCCTTTTTGACTCGTTAACTTTGTGGTGTAACTCAACTTCTTTCCCGGGTTAATGGTATAAGTTTCCTCGTTTTCTTTACTTAATTATTAAAATTCGCGTGGGCTCCATTCTTCAACTTTAAATTTTCACATCTTTTCGCGGAAAAAACAAAGTTTAAGATTTAAGAGTAACTTTGGTCCATCAAATAAATTACGTGGACATCAAAGGGCATTGTTGTACTCGTCCATTGTACTTTCGACATTAGAAAAGCTGTCAGCCTCGAATGGACACACAACCTCTTGTGTGCACTTAGGTGCGCCTTATCTAATTTATGGACGTCGCATTCGTTCCATGCATTTCTTAGCACCACTTTCTAAAACGCGATTTTTTTTAGTAACATTATCGTTATTTGCACAATGTTTGCTAATGGCATCTGTAATTCCGGATTCGGTAATTTTTTTGTCTCCCATTTTGATTTTAATGGCCTCTATATATCCGGATTTTATGGTCGTTTTTTTATTGCCAGGGTGGTTAGTACTTTTTAATGGCACTTTGATAGCTGCCCCCCCCCAGATTAGGTTTAATGAGAGGCAATTTTAAAACAGTACCGTTAAAATTGGTGTTTCACCGTGATATACTTTCAATAGGTGCAGTGAAACTTTTGGAATCCGGTCTCGGTGGGGCTTTAATAGCCCTCGTGCCCCATTGTCTTGGCACAATTGAATTAATTAAAATATCTACGTCCGGAATGTAATCCGAACACCGTTCCATTGTTGTGTTATTCCAGCGCAAACGCGACATTTCCAAGATAACTCCGACGGCTTATTAAAACTTGATTAAATCGGTTTGTTTTGTTTTATTTGTTGGCGCATAAGCTTTAAAAATTCGTATCGATACAATTATTCGTTTCGTTTAATGTTTACTCGGGGAAATTTAAATTGCAAAATCGCAATGCATCATTTGCTGATGTAGACTAGAATAAAAATAAACACTGACCAACCGGACGTTGTCAGTTCGAAATATTCCCCGTTTACCATTTTTTCTGTTTCCATCCGCATATTTTTAAATGGATTAGCCGCTAAAAATTTGACATATCATGATATTTATCTCGTGATGGAATCTCGATCGATATTAATTTTTAAAAATTAATAAAAATACCAAAAATAAATAAATAAGCCGTACCTTTAAAATGTTTTGGACAACAAACAAATTCGACACCGCTAAAAAGTGATATCCCGCACGGTAAAAGCATGGCAAACGATCGAAGCTGAAGACCTCTTTCAACGCAAGCGTTTGCAGCTGTCGTATTCCATCTTCCGAATGTCCAGCAGTTGCTCTGGTTGTGGATGTGATCGAAGAGACAGTTTTCGGGTACCAAAAGCGCATCCGATTGAAACGGACCCTCTATAAAAACAAATTGGTTTTAGTGAAAGTTATTTCATTTAAAAGACTTAATAAGTATTGAAAGTTGATGTAAAAGTAGACTTTTTATGTAAAAAGGATTCATATTGATGGTCGAATACTTCATCATTCAGGATTTAAGATCCTAAAAATGTTAGAAACAATGTTGAAACTCGTTAAAATTTAAAAAAAGTTCGTTAACATATTATGGCAGCTAACCCAGTTTTATTGCAACTTTAGGAGTGATGTTGAAAAACCGTATTTAGATTTCCGTACGGTTTAACACTGATACAGAGTTCTTCATTAACAAATTTATTACATACTTTGAATAAATGTTATAACAAAGATGAAACTTGCGCTATATGCAAAGAAACTTGGATTATGGTTTTATCTAGATTATAGGGTAATTTGGATTCTGGAATGATTTGGATTTTAGAACAATCTAGAATCTGAAATGGTTCAAATTCTAGAGTGATCTAGACTTTGGTATAATCTGAACTTTGAAATGATTTGAATTTTGGATTTACCTAAATTATAGAACAATTTAAATCTTGAAATCATTTGAATGGAATGAGCCGCAATATGGATTCTGGAGTGATATATTATGCTGTTGGATTGATCTGGAGTTTAAAGAAATTTGAATTCTGGAGTGATCTCGATTTTAAAGCAACGTGGACTCTGGAGTGATGTGACTTTTTAAGTGATCAGGATCATAAAGAATTCTGAATTTTGGAGCTACATAGATCTGAGTTATCTAGAACAATTAATAAATTCTGAAAAAATTTGAATGGAATGAGCCGCATGCTGAGTGATTTCATTGTTGAAGCATGGACTCTGGGAGTGATATGGCTTTTGGTGTGATCTAAATTCTAATGAGTTCAGGAATATGGAAAGATCAAAATTTTGGAGCAATATGGAATCCCAAGTGATGTGGATTTTAGAGAAATCTGAATTCTGGAGTCATTTGGATTCTGGAATAATTTGTATTCTGGAATGACATACATTCTAGTGACTTTGATTTGCAGCAATATAGACTCTGGACTAATTTGACTTTTGGAGTGATCTTGATTTTAAAGAAATTTGAATTCTGTAATGATTTGAATTAAGGAGTGGCCTGAATTAAAAAAAAATAATTCTGGAGTAATCTGGATTCTGGAGCGATCTGGATGTTAAAGAAGTCTGAATTCTGGAGTTATCTAGATTCTGAAAATATGGATTCTAGAATGATTTAAATTCTGGAGTGACCTGCATTTTAGAGTGATCTTGATTTTTAAGAACTCTGTATTCTGGAGTTATCTGAATTCTGGAAAGATGTAGATCTTGAAATTTTTTGAATTTTCGAGTGACCTGCATTCTGGAATGATCTCGATTTTGAAGCAATACGAACTCTGGAGTGGTGTGACTTTTGGAGTAATCTGGAGTGATACACATTCTAGAGTGATTTCGATTTGAACGAATATAGACTCTGGAGTAATTCGACGTTTGGGGAGATCTGGATTTTAAAAAAATTGGAATTCTGGAATGATTTGGATTATGGAGTGATCTGGATTTTAGACAAATCTGAATTCTGGAGTGATCTGCATTCTAAAGTGATTTCGATTTAAATGAGCATAGACTGTAGAGTAATTTGACTTTTAGGGTGATCTGGATTTTAAACAAATTTGAATTCTGGATGATTTGGATTATGGAGTAATCTGGATTTTAGCCAAATCTGTATTCTGGAGTTATCTGGATTCTGAAAAGATATTTAGTCTAGAATGATTTGAATTCTGGAGTGACCTGCATTCTAGAGTGATCTGGATTTTATCGAAATCTGAATTCTGGAGTTATCTGAATTCTGAAGAGATGTGGATTCTGAGATGATTTGAACCTTCTAATGACCTGTATTCTAGAGTGATCTCATTTTTTAAGCAATACGGAGTCTGGAGTGATTTAGCTTTTAGGATGATCTGGACTTTACAGAAATTACATTTCTGGAATGGTTTGGATTAAGAAATGACCTCAATTTAAAAAAAATGAATTATGGAGTAATCTGAATTCAGGAGAGATAAAAATTTTGAAGCAATCTGGATTCTGAAGTGATCTGGATTTTAGAGAAATCTGAATTCTGGAATTATATGGAATCTGAAAAGATATGGATTCTAGAATTGTTTGAATTCTGAAGTAACCTGCATTCTAGAGTGATCTAGATTTTATAGAAATCTGAATTCTGGAGTTATCTGAATCCTGAAATGATTTGAATTTTGCAGTGACCTGTATTCTAGAATGATCTTGATTTTAAAACAATACGGACTCTAGTATGATTTGGCGTTTGGAGTAATCTGGATTTTAAAGAAATTTGAATTCTGGAGTAATCTGCTTTCTGGAGAAATCAAGGTTTCGAAGCAATATGGATTCTGGAGTTATTTAAATTTTGGAGTGCTCTATGATTTTGGAGACATCAGGATTTTGAAGCAAAACTGGATTCCGAAATAATTTGAATTCTGAAGTAATCTGGATATTGGTGAGATCTGCAATTTGAAGAGATCAAAATTTTCCAGAAATATGAATTCAGAATTCATCATCAGTAATTTGGATTTTAGGGAAAAATCTAAGATTGAGTAGAGTTATCTGGATTCTGAAATGATTTGAATTCTTGAGTGACCTGCATTCTAGAAGGATATAGATTTTGAAGTAATACGGACTCTGGAGTGATTTGGCTGTTGGATTGATTTGGATGTTAAAAAGTTCTTTAAAGGTGCGAATTGTAAAATTATTTGCATGCTAGACTGATCTCGACTTTGAAGCAATATGAACTCCGGAGTGATCTGGATTCTAGAAAGACGTGTATTATGAAATGATTTGAATTCTAGACTGATCTGGATTTTGAGGAAATTTGACTTCAGGTGTAATCTGGATTCTGATGTAAATAAATGATTAGAATTCTGTAGTAATCTGTATTCTAGAATGATCTGGATTTTGAAGCAATATGGACCCTGGAGTTATATGGATTCTGGATTGATCCGAATTTTGAAGCAATTCGAATGCTGGAATACTTTAAATTCTGAAGTGCATTCCGGATCTGTATTCTAAAATGGCTGTTTAATGTATGTACTTGATATTAAGTATTAAATGTTGGTTTTTACAAAAGCTATGGCACTCAACAGTTGTATTTGGATATCTGTGTGTTTTAGCGCGGATGCCGAGTTCATCATTCGCAAATTCGATAGATCCAAATTATATATATCCAGAATGATCTGGATTTTGGAGTGATTTGACTGGATTTCAGAACAATCTGAAAACTGAAATGATTTGAATTTTTGAGTTACAGGCATTCTAAAGTAATCTTGGCTTTTGAAACAACATGGAGTCTGCAGTGATTTGAATTTTAGAGAAATTTTAATTCTGGAGTTTCAAGCAATACGAATTTTGGAGTGATTTGGGTTCTACAATGATCTGGATTTGCGATGTCACATATCTACTTTATCTTTCCAAACAAATCTCTGTAATTTTTTTTTTCATATTCACAAAGTTGTGTGTAATCCTCGTAAGTTACACGACGTATATCTCTAGTTGATGGTCCAATTTTATCTTCTCTAGCTAAGAATTATAGGATGTTAAGTCAGCTCACAAAACAATTAAAGATATGTGCCTCTTACAAACATGTTCAGGAAATTTCTCCCGAATGTGTTTCAATATATGAACAATTATCTTAATTGCAGTGCTTCATCATCTCAATCGAATCAGTATCGATAGACCACGATTAACTCCTCTTCATCGTCATAGAGATGGTAACCGAATCAGTTTGCGGATTATTGTGCTACAGCGCCTCGTCCATTATCGCCCGTCAAAGATAAAATAAAACATTTTGGTTATCTATTAATAATAACGGAGGAGCGTCAACACCATCTATGTTCGATATTTATAGTTTATCCCCCCGAGTTTGACAGAATCATGACGATGAATACGAAATGATTTAATACAAAATTTTAATCTGGTTTAGGTTGATACAAGATTATAAATAAGAAATAATTCAAATCAATTTCTTATGTTGACTCAAATCTTAAATAAATCAAATTTTTAGAAATTAAATAACAAAAAAGAGGTTGTTTTAACGCACAGAAGTAATCCTTCCTGAATAAACCGCTTTTGATTAATCTCATTTCGTTTAAACGTTGGTGGCTGATTTATACCTTAATTTCTGCTGGAATCTAGGACTAAATAGTCCCGGATGATCCCGGGCATCAGGCCCGTCAGCGCCGCCGCCGGTCGCGAAAATATTCAGCGGGCGTATTTAATTAAAGTGGACTTTGAATGCCAACGTGAATAACGACCATTCCGTTAGGTGCCGGAACGAATGCGGCGCGGGAAAACGAAATTATCATAATACAGCTTCATCACCAGTTTTTCTTTTTCGAAAAAAAAAGTTTTCGGATTAAAAGAGCGGTTTTAAATTACCGAGCTTTTTTCTATATCGTACCCAACCCCTAGCACCGATCCAATCCGTATGGATTGGAAACGCTCTGGTGCGCACAAACGGACATGTTTGAACCGGGCATTGTATCGCAACGCCTGGCAGCAAGGTTCCACTTGATTACCTCTGTCATAATTAACACATTGGCTCACAGCCGAGCGGTCAAGCAATCAGTTTCAGTTTAGAATACTCAATTGAGACAATTCAGATTATTATGATTGTTGTTTTAGTAAATTCATTCAATTAAGTAACTTATTTCGTTTAGTTCTTAACCTTAATGCATGTTGATCCATCTCGTTAATTTAAGAAGTACACAATAAAATAATGAATTATTATTCAAAACGAGTATTTAAAGCTTTGGTTATTAAATATCGTTTCGGAATTTTAAACTTCTATTATCATCGTAATAAAAGTCTACAATGATCTGTATTCTGGAAAGATTTAGATTTTGAAATGATTTGAATTTTAGAGTGATCCGCGTGCTTTGAATAAGCGGTTAAACTCTATTTCCAACATTCTATGGATAACGTTTAAAAAACTCAATGTCACTCAATAAGGTTATGGAGATTTCTTCACCTTGTTAACGCTGCTCGAATAAACTAGATCTTTGTGAATGATATATTCCAAGTATCCTCTGATTTATATTTATATATTTATTTATTTACTATCGTCTTGTTAATAAAAGTACAAAAAATTATTAAATAAATATTTAATTCAAGACGAAAAACATTCCTATAAAAAATATCCTCTGATTTGTTAAACATGATGAAATTCTACATATAACAACATTGATTGTAGATAATGATGTTTTTTTTTCGTTTAATAGCTAAAATCTTCGGGTACTGATGGTATTAATATGAATATGCTCGTATTGGTTGTCCCTCAGCTTTTAAAATGTATTGTACATTTTGTGAACGAGTGCATTCGAGTAAATTACTTTCCTAGTGCTTGAAAATCGGCACTAGTGCTTCCATTACCCAAAATAAATTCTCCAATAGAGCATAAAGATTTATGTCTTGAGTACATTATCAGCAAAGTGCTGGAGAAAATTGTAAATAATCATATAAGACATTATCTTATTCTCCCTGAATGTCAATTCGGTTTTGTTCCTAAACATAGTTGGCACTACTGCTTTATTAGTCTACTAACGATATTATTTATGCTAAAGATAACAATAAACTTACTGTTCTTGGGCTTCCAGTTTTTAGCGAGACTTTTGACATGGTAAATCACTCTATTTTATTAGTTATTTTATATCACATTGGTTGTGATTATTTGTACAATTTCTTATCCAGCTAATCGTCTGCAATCAGTTAGCTTGTCAAAGGGCATTTTTGCACCGTTACTCTAGAAGATGCTGTGGATAGCGATTTCAATACCGGATCAAAATTTGTTATTTTAAAACCAGAATACCAACAGATAATAGGTCTTCGCGTACTGATTTTATGAAATGTCTTTATCGATCAAATACTGGAAGAAGAACGATATAAAGATGTAGAATTGATCGCTTATATTATACTGACGATTTTGCAATCGTAGTTAGTTGTTAGGAAATTGATGATATTGATATAAAGTGCAGGAAAAAAGCAATAAGGCACATAGAACTGTCAATGCCTCAATTAGAATCATGGGTTCAGCACACAGACCGAGGACCGAAAAGAACTGAAGGAACAAGAATGATCAAACCGATGAGGAGGGATGCTATTGTATTTTCTCCTGTCAACCCTGGATGATGCTGGATGAGAGCCTGAGTTATCAGATCAAAAGACACAAAGGCACAAAGGGCTGTCCTTGGATGACGAGTTGGTTTATATAGGAGAATCAACCAGATACCGTTAAAGGATTGAAAGATGTTGTTCTTTTTGCTTATCTTCTTGAGTCGTGGATGATGTGCAACCAAAAAACAGACAAACAGAGTCAATTGAAATGGAAGCTCCAAAGAAATCTCGAAACGGTGTTTCCGCAAAAGACGAGGAAAAGAATTTTTAGTGCATCGGGATGCAGCATCACAACCCCACACTAACCGGCCAGTCAAGATTCAAAAATTTAGAATTACGTAAACCGGGTGGTGAAGTGATTCGGATTTCGTCTCTACTGCATCTTCAACAGCTTATAGAAAATAATTCAATTTGAAATGGACTTACTCGGTATGATTTTATGATAACATTTAATATCGCGTTAATAATTGTCAGTAAGGTCAGTAACTTTTGCTTTTGTTTCTTTTGTCTCTTTTGTAGTGTATTCATTTTCAATAATTCATTTTACATTATGTATTTATCAATTACATTTCTTTTATTGTTTCGGTAACCGTATAATCTTTGGAATACCTTTTGTATCGAGTTATTTACTTGGAATGCTTTTTGTTTTTCTTTAGTTTTCAGAGCCAGCGTTACGTTGTGGTTTTCATCCTTGCTCTTTGGCGCGATTACTTTTTGCTCAACTAAGTAGAGCTGTTATTTATCGGTTTTCTTCTCTTCTTATTTCTTTTCCTTTACAGATTCTCTTCCGTCTTATTTGGTGTCTAGTTCTTCTTCTTTATAATCGAGTAAATTTCTTCTTTATAATATGGTTTCTCTATGTCACCTTAATGTACGTTCGTTATTACCCTCTTTCAATGAATTTAAGTACCTTATCGTGGATCAGTATCATATTGATATCATATCGCTAAGTAAAACTTAGTTGTCAGGTGATGTTGAGTCGAATGCTGTCTCTATTGATGGTTATGTAATGATTCGCCATGACCGCGTGGGTAGGGGAGGCGGTGTTGCGTTTTATATTTGTGACAAGGTACAATATTCGTCGGTAAATATTGAAAACCGGTCAATCAAACAGTTGTGGATTGTAATAAAAATGAAACAGAAAAAAATTGCAATCGGTGTGGCTTATCACCCTCCAAACTTTAACTACTTGGTATTTATTGACGAATTGGAGTCGACTATTTCAGAGATAGCATCAGCAGTTGATGATGTCTTATTAATGGGCGACTTAAACTTTAACATGGAATGTGATAATGACGTAAAAACACTGGCTATTACGGATTTGTATGATTCTTTTGGTTTAACTCAAATTATTGACGCTTTTGCTCCCATTACGCGAGTAATGGGATCCTTGATATCATTGCTGTATCTAATGTTGAATGCATTCAGTCGAAGAGCGTTTTGCCGATGGGGGGTGTCTCTGACCATAGTGTGGTCACCATTTGAACTCTAAAACTTCCTTCGTGCAAGAGCAGCGCGTATCGTTTTATTAGGGCCTATAAGCATATAGATGCTAATGATTAACCGACCTGTACTTTCCTTTCTCCTTTCTTCCATTCCTTTCTTTTATATTTTTGATATGCAAGCTGTGAATAACAAGGCTAATTTTCTAACTGAGAGTATTATGGCTGTCTTAGATCATCATGCTCCGATTAAAAAAGTCAGGATCGGTAAATACTCAAGGAATACTCAAGGTTAAAAACCCCTGCCAAGTGGAGTTATTACAAGTCTCTAAGGTATCTAGTTACGTCCTCAGTTCAAAGAGAAAAAAAGGCATATCTCCAATTTCAACTAGCAAATTCAAATAACGCATGGCACGCTTTGAGGAAGTGTGATATGTTTCATATACCAATTACAGACGTCCCTTTATCTCTTCGGGATCCTAATCTGATAAATTCTTATTTTATTAGGTCGGTCCCTGCAATCAGTGTGACTGATCAGAATTTGCTGAATTTGTATAACTTCAGTAGACACTCCAGCTCGTTTTAATTTTCGTTTAGTGTATGACTTTGACATTATTGAGACATTATTTGTGATTCGAAGCAAGGCTGTCGGTAGTGATGGGCTTAGTCTGGGAGTTAGTAAGATGTGTTACCCCCATGTTGTGCCCTATATTAAGGATATAGCTAACTGCTGCTTTACATCCGGAAGATATCCTGCACTATGGAAGAAATCGGTGGTTAGACCTCTGCCTAAGGCCAAGAGGCCAACAACTTATGCAGACTCAAGACTTATTAGTATTTTGCCTGCAATGTCCAAGGTGATCGAAAGAATTATGTGGAGCCAACTCTCTGAGTATGTTGAGGCAAATAGTTTATTACCACAAACGCAATCAGGTTTTAGGTGCGGATATGGTTGCTCTGCGGCCCTGATTACAATCGTTGATGATATAGTGCGAGACCGATAAAGGTAATATTACGATTTTGTGTTTGTTAGATTACACAAAGGCTTTTGACACATTAAATCGTAAAATTTTAGTGGCACAATTGCGTTATTATGGTCTTCAACCTAATGCGGTAAATTTTGTAGATAATTGCACAAGCATGTGCACGAATAAACTCAGATCTTCAATCTCTTCTTAACATTTCAACGCATCATTCGTTACATCTTAATCCTAAGAAATCTGAAATTATGTTTTTTGGTCCAAAGAATACAACACATTTAGCTAATATAATACATTATGATAGGTAATGATACGCTTCAATTTAAAAAATGTGTTAGAAACCTAGGTGTTATCTTAGATGAAAATTTATATTTTAATGATCATATTAATAGTTTTGTCCGTAAAGCATATGGCAGCTTAAAAATTATATATTCTTACAGAAATTTTCTTTGTACTAAATTAAGAGCTGTGCTTTGTGACAGTTTGGTACTCTCGTTGTTTAATTTTGCTGACACATTGTACTCTGCATTTCTCTCTTACAATCTTAAAAGAAAAATACAAAAAGTTGAAAATTCGTTAATACCCTAGATTACCTTCTACTACAAGGTAATCTTCACCCAGACGTCGCCGTACTTATTCGAAAAAATACAATATCGAGGGGATGTGCACTCTATCAATATAAGATTTAAAGGAAGGCTTAGCCCACCAGTCCATAAATCAGTGGCATATCAGAAATCCTTCTCGTATCAAATATTCAAAATATACAATAGCTTACTATTATCTTTGGGGGAGTGTGCATTCTTTACATTGTGGAAACGTATAGTGTCAGCCCATCTCCGTGCATGTTTCATTGAAAGGGGTGAGTGTGTGTTGTAGCCTATGTACTTTTCTTCCCTATTCTTTCTATTCTTATTCTTCTGTAATCTCTTTGTCATCTTTTGTCTTCTATTTTCTTTCTTGTTTTCCTATGCGGTCTTCGTAGGTTTGCAACGCTTTCTCTTTCATAAATTTCTCTAGCCATATCGTCTCGTTGTTAGTTGCGTTATATATTTTAATTTGTGTTTTATTCTATTTACGTTGGTAGTGGAAGAACAGCGAAGGCTGAACCACCATCGTAGGGTTGTCCCAAGATTGTACGGTAGGAAGTACTATTAATAATAACAATCCACATATGTAACTTCTTGAGGACAATAAATCATTTATTTATTTATTTATTGCAATATATAAAAAAATAAAAGAATACAGGGTGTTAATGAACGACATGTAGATTTTTCCAGGAGGATTTTACTCGATATAATAGGATAAAAATGCTAATAAGCATGTGGTCAAAAATGCGTCATGTGGTCACTACGGAGTGTGCTAAAGTTATAGTTTTTTCTTTAAAATTTGCAGTTATCTCCGGTGCTTTTTGTAACCGCAAGTTTTTGTTTGAACACCTTGTATAAATTTTGATATCGCATTTAAACTTTCTATACTTTTCCTCAACTTTTTGGTTTCATACGTTATTTTAATAATAATAATAACGACTTTATTTCCATATAAAACACAATTAACAATTGAATAAAAATGTAAGCGAAAATTAATACGCAAAAAGGCGAAGTTCAGCTAAATAGCTGCTTTTCAACTTAATCATACTTAACAAAAAAAATCAATACATATATCTTTATAGATCGTAATGTCTTTATAAACATTGCGCTTAAAAATCAATATGCACATAATCAATAATCAATAGCACAGAATAATAATTAATAATAATAATAAGAAACATTGAAAAGAGAAACAATGTGGAAACTTAACTTACTCTATAAATACACAAACATCTCAGTCCGAGATCAAACCATGATACCTACGTGCTGCCTATGCAGCAAGTATACTCCATAGCCATGCTTAAAGGTCGAAATATTGGGAGCACTTTAATTCAAGGAGCAGATTATTGTATATCTTTGTTACTTGATAACTAAATGAGTTTTTGAAAATCTCATGGGCATGAACTGGAGGCATCAGTGCTGTATCCCGTCCCAAACTGTATCCTGTTATAGAGATATGGCGGCTTTTCAGTTTTTATCTCCTTAAAAATGAACACAGCATAATGTAAACATCTACGATTCATCATGTCTAGCCATATAGTTTCAAAAAGTTTATCATTAATATGGTCTCTTCTAGGAATTCTATAAATCAGTCTTACACATGAATTTTGAATATTTTTTATTTTTTTACTAGATACATAATTTATGAATGGAGAATATACTGCATCACAATAATTGAAGTGAGATAGTACTAAGGACTCACACAATAGTATTCTATTCTTTTTATTGAGGAATTGTCTACTATTGAATAACATTCTTATATTCGCTTAAGCAAACTTTGAGAATTCATCTATTATTAAACCTAAACTCTTTACAGATTCTCTGCATTCCAATTGTGAATCATTTATCGAAATGTTTAATTTTGACTTAATAAAATTTCTATGTCGTTTCGGGGCAAAAAGAATGATTTCCGATTTAACAGGATTTATCCGTAATAGTAGTGTATCATCCGCATAAAAGTGAGATGTGCAGTGTTCAACTTTCCTGCTAATTTGGCTAGTACATAAAATATAAAGCAAGGGATCACGGACAGAGCCTTGAGGGACACCAGATGCAACAGATAATGGTAACGTTTCCCCCTCAACAACAACAGACTGACGTCTGTTAACAACAAAACTATAAAGCAGATCAACAGCAGAATCGTCCAAACCAACAAAATGCAGAATAGATCTTAACAATTCATGATCGATGGTCTCGAAAGCCTTCGAATAATGTATGTAAAGGAGCTTGGAAGCACCAGAAAAATAGCACAAATATTTAACATTTCTCATGTACTTGTTTGAAAGATTTTGGCAGAGAACTTACTTTATCCTTACCATATTCAAAGGGTCCAAGTTTTACTATCATGCGACTTACAACTTCGTTTATATTTTTATGAGTGGTTTGCAAACATGTTGAAAATCCATTATTTAGGTAGAATTTTATTTAGTGATGAGGCAAAATTTACTAGAAATGTCATTCGAAATGTTCATAATAACCATTTCTGGACCGATGAGAATCCCCACAGAGTAAATGATAATGATCATCAAATTTGGTATTTTTTAAATATATGGGCCGGTATTATTGATTATTTGATAAGACCATTTTTCTTAACAACAAAGCTAATTATTATTATTTTCTGGAAAGTGTATTGCCAATGTTATTAAAAGACGTGCCGATATTTTTATGAAATCAAATGTGGTTCGTGCAGGATGGTGCGCCAACCCATTTTAGTTAGGAAATCAGGCATTTTTTAAATCAATGTTTCACTAATCGTTGGATAAGTCGAGGACGACCTAAATCATGGCCCGCTAGATCCCCAGACTTTTCAACAGACAAAGAGTCAAGATTTATTCTCTTAGGTACATTTAAAATCGCTTATTTATTTTAATCCACACAATGGACATCCTGTATAATAATAAAATATAAGAAAATAATTTTTACAACACTTAACATCAATAACGTACCAAGACAGAATTCTTTCATGTTGTTTTAGTTTAGTAGCCTATCTCCAAGACAATTACGATTGTTAGTCGTACGTCTCTTAAAACGGCTAAACCCTAAAGTTTCTAGTTCTAAGTCTAGTGTTAGTTCTGAAGCTAAGTTGGGTTGGGTTTCGTCTTAAGAGAGGTACGGCTAAACCCAAATAATTTTCGATCCAGGTCCAGTGTTAGCTCTATTTTTAGATGTTATTCAGTGTTAAATTCTTGTATACTTGTATTGATCTCGATGTGCGCTTGTACCGAGTAGAGGTCTGTGCTGTTCGCTCCCAAAAGTTAGTAATTTATTTCGTAATGTCGGAACCTAACGAATATAAACTTCGTAATAAACCAGCACCAATGATGAAGAGTCAATAGCGAATAAAGTTGTTATAATACTTCTTTTATCTGACGCTCTGTTAGATAATTTTGTGAAGAAAATATGTGATAGCGTGGTAGAGAGGTTTCAACAAGATATTGCCGCAAAAAAAGAAGTTCAACATCTGCAAAACCAGTTAAACGACGCTAATCATAAAATTGACGAACTTAACAGTATACGAGAAGAGAGAATTTGTACATTTATGGTGTTATGAAGTTAATGGTGAAAATACGGACAATGTTGTGATGAAAATCGTTCGTGAAAAACTTGGTGTCTCTATTCAACCGGGCGATATTAGCGTTACCCATCGACTCAAAGCCAAGGAGGGTCGTGTGCGCCCAATTATTGTGCGATTCAATAACAGGAATATTAAAAATTGCATTTATTCCAACAAAAGCAAGTTGAAAGGTTCTGATGTGATAATTAGAGAAGATCTTACGCTTAGAAAAACATTGCTTTTGAAAGAAGCGTCCAACCGACTTGGAGTAAGAACTGTTTGGACAAACATCTGTAAAATTTTCACTAAAAGGGGTAATCGTATTGTTGAAATTAAAAGATCAGATGACCTGCAGAACATGGTTGGGAGTGAAAATCGAGCAGTGGACGGGAAATAAACACGGTCAGGCAATTATTAATTTTGTTTTTTTTTGTATTATTAGAATTTTGTGATCTCTGGATTTACTTGCTTTCTCATGAATAAGGATCTCTTTAGTGTGGCGCACTTGAACGTTCGCTCCTTGCTCCCCAAAACTGGAGATGTTGCTGAATTACTTCACTGTGAGAATTTTGATATTTTGTGTGTCTCTGAAACTTGGTTATCGCCATCTATTGATGATGGCTTGGTGTCCATTGACGGTTATTGTTTGTATCATAGAGATAGAGTGGGCCGTGGAGGTGGTGTTGCGATCTATGCAAGAAATGTTTTTGCTTCTAAGTCTATTGCTTTTGAAATGCGCGATTCATGCGAACAGGTTTGGATACAGGTAGGAATTGGTTCTGTGAAATGTGTTGTCGGTTGTATTTATAACCCTCCTTCAACTAATAATACAACTTTTATTGATGATTTGGAGTTGCAATTGACTGATCCTAGGTTGCGATATAGCATGATTTTTTGTTTGGGTGATTTTAATATAAATTTATTGATTCCTAATCATAGAGATACTATTAATTTGTTGTCTGTTATACAAGGTATGAATATGTTACAAATTATTAATGAACCTACGCGTGTGTCTGAAACAGCTGTAAGTTTGTTGGATGTGGTTGTTGTATCCGATGAGGTGAATGTGCTGTGAAGAAAGGCGGGGTGTTTCATTTGGAAATATCTGACCACGACTTGGTCTTTTGTAAGTGTGCTATTCAAAAACAGAATCATAAGCCGATGTGGTTCACTTTTCGAGACTTCTCTTCCTTTAATTACAATGATTTTATTACTGCGCTGGAAAGCATTCCTTTCGACAATATCTACCATATAGAGACTGTGGATGATAAGGTTGAATTTTTTAATACATATATTCTTCTTTTATTCGATGTATTTGCACCCGTGAAAACTGTGAAAGCTAGTAAACTGAAAATGCCATGGTTGATTGACACTGTTAAACTGTTACAACGACAAAGAGAGTTGACAAAGCTAAAGTTGGATATAAACGCACTAAATTGGACGCTCACTGGCGATACTATAAGCAGTTGAGGAACTACACTATTCTCGCGAATCATACTGAAAAAAAGACTTATTTTGAATATTTACGAACACACTCTGATGGTAAAACCTTGTGGAAAAGGTTTAAAAAAGTGCATGTGGTTCCTAATAAAAACACTGATATTCCATCTCATTTAAGAGATGCCAATTTAATAAATCAATTTTTCTTTAATGGTGTCCCTGTCAGTAATGATAATTTAGCTTACACTATTAAATTTTATTCTTCTACTTCACTAAATGGGTGAAACTCTCCATTTGAGTTGCGAGTTGTTGAGCAGGAGACGGTCAGGGATTTGATTTTTGCCACTAAGAGTGGGGCTTGTGGTTATGATCGGGTATCTGTTTCTATGTTGAAACTGGTGGTTCCTCAACTGCTACCTCATATTACTCATATTATAAATAGTTGCATTGTTAGTGCTTATTTTCCTTAGTTGTGGAAGCCTGCGATTGTACTACCTTTAACTAAGGTGACCTCGCCTACTGATTTTAAAGATCTGCGGTCTTAGAAAAAATTGGTAATAAGCAGCTTAGAGAATTTTTAATTGAACATAACATTCTGCCTTATGGACAGTCGAGCTTTATGCCTGGTCGCAGTTGTGCCACTACCTTATTAAATGTTACTGATGACATAATAAGGGCTAGGGATGATAATAGTTTTACTATATTAGTGCTTTTGGACTTTAGTAACACTGTCACTGTCAACCATTCTATTTTGTTAGCTATATTACGCAATATACGTTGTGGTAATAATTTTTAGGGTTTCATGCAATCTTATCTTCAGAATCGGCGACAGTTGGTGCGAGTGGGAGCGGAGGTCACTGAGGTTTCAGACTTTATGAATATAACTAAAGGTGTACCAGAACTCCATTTTAGGACTTTTATTATTTTGCATATACACTGCTTTTATGCCTAAATGTGTTAAAAATTGTCAGATACAAATGTATGCGGATGACACACAAGTTTATTTGCATTTTGCCCGAGAAGAACTGAATACTGTTATGCAAAGGGTAATGAGGACTTAGTAGTTTGAATACATTTTCGGTTGCTCATTCTTTGAAGTTAAATCCTTCAAAAAGTGTTGTGTTACTTTTTGGTAATGAGAGGAAGATTGAACACCTATGTCAAAATATTGCCATTAATATTAATGATGTTCCAATTCCTTTTGTTAATGAAACTAAAAATCTTGGGCTGTTGATGGACAACTCCTTCAGATATCGCTCTTACATATCTAAAATAATTGGTATTGCCTTCTGTAACTTGAAGGTTTTATATACTTTTAGAGCGATTCTCAGTATTGCTATGAAGAAAATGCTGTGTCAGTGTTTGATTTTGTTACTGCTTAACTACTGTGCGCCGGTATATGGGCCCTGTGTTGATGCTTTTACCGCGAATAGGATCCAACGAGTGCAGACCGTTTGCATTAGATTTATTTACGGCATTCGTAAATATGATAGAATCTCCTATAGTTTAATAGGTCTAAATTGGTTAAATATGCGTGGTCGTTATTTGCTTTCATCTCTCTGTTTCTTTCACCGATTGCTGAGTACAGAAGATTAGATTTCGTGGTGACATTCATTCCGTCAATATCCGGAACAGAAATTTAATTGCTCCACCGGCTCACACTACTACTTTTTTTGAAAGATCTTTTACTTATAATATTTATTCACTTTATGGTTCCGTTCCGGAGAGTTTACAGGGTTTGAGTGCAGCGGCTTTCAGGCGCGCCATGTTTCGGAGTTTGTTTTAGGAGCAGTCTTGATAACGATGAGCGTTTTGTAATTTTAAGCACATGCGTACATTATTGAATGAACTGTTTATATTTTGTTTTTTTTTTATTTTGTATATGATTTTTTTTAATATTGTTTTTTCCTTTACATTTTTAGGCTTGTAATTGATATAGTTAGCATTCCTGCGGTCAAGGGATATTTGTAAACCAGAGAGTGGTTGTACCACTCACCTGAAATATCCCTTGTGGTTCACCTACATGATTGTGTTAATATTTAGAATTTATTATTACTTTTTTTGTTATTATTTATTATTTTATTTGATATTATTCATTGTTTCTTTTTTTTTTTATTAATGGGTGAATAAAAGTATTATTATTATTAATTAAAATTAGAACTAACACCAGACCTAGAACTAGAAAGTTTCGGTTTAGCCGTGCATATTCAGACGCACGGCATAGGCGCATGATTCTAGTTCTAGATCTAGTAATAGTTCTACTTTTTTCTCTACTTTTTGTTGTTATTCAGTCTTAGATTGCTGTATACTTGTATCTAAGGTTTGCAATACCGGACAAAAATCTCAATGCCGGTAATCGGTACTCAAAATTTTTAAAACCAGGATACCCGTACTAATACCAGTATTACTTTAATGTATTTTATTAGTCTAATATTAAAGAATAATGATAAATAATAGGCCATCGTAAGTTATCATGCGCAAAAGTATGAATTTTTGTACTTTGTTTAGGTGCAATATTTTTATCGTTCACACACGAGTTTCCAGTACATATTATTTTATTCTATTAGAAAATGATGCCAAACAGACTGTATATTATTTCCCTTTTCTGTGTTTATGAAAGGTTTTTTTATCCATAATGATTACTTCGTCCAATGATCTGACAAAATAGTCCCACTTATATCGTGCGATTGAGTTGAATTAGGATGGATTTGGCTGAGTTGGGTTGGGTTGGATTGTGTTACCTACAAAAATATAGGAAACTTGGAAGAAATTATGAACAGTATTAACCCCAAGAAACTGCATTAATGTTATGATTTAATGCAGTGTTATTATTACAAGCAGTAGAGATGTTTGTGAGGGAGGTCATAGTTTCGAAACAGACAAAGAAGAGACCATAACAAAACAGTAGATGGAAGGAGAGAGGGCTTTCTCGTAAAAAAAGGTTGTCTTGAGTTATATTATTAATTATTCAGACAGAAGAGAAGAATACCGATAAGATAAAGAAGATACAATGAAAGACATGGGGACATAATTACAGAGTAGATAAGGACTCTTGATTCACTCCCGTATTTCGAATCTATTAATTGATTCGTATTCGAGGATTAAACAAGCTACAAAAAAATACAACGTTAATTCATTAAATAAAAACAAGTAGAAATTTACGTTATAAGAAACTGCCAATTAAAGTTAAATTACAGGAGTATTTTCGTCTAATTAACTATGAGAAATAAACAACGTGTAAAAACTAGATTTAAACGACTAATTGCGATGCAATGCGCATAGTCAAAAGACCAAACTAAACCAAACCTAGTAGTGCTCAGAGAACTGATATTCGTTCTGAAGTTAATTGTATTGGATTGGGTTGAGATGTAGAACATTTCTAAAAATAATCTATTGTGATAATTATTTTTTATGTTTGAAATAATCTTTTATTATAATTATTTAATGTGTTAACCTTGTATTTCTTTGTAGCTTGTTTAATCCTTGATAAAGAATCAATTAATAGATTCGAAATATTGGAATACATCAACAGATTTACTTGAAAGTTCTTATCCTTTCCTGAAATATTTTCCTACTTTTTTTGTTAACGGGATAGAACAATTTATCTTCTGCGAAATTTAAATAATTACAGGGTGGCTTCCAAAATACCTTGCGAAGGAAGATAGTGAGAAAAGGAAAATGATTCTAAGAGGTTGCAGCACTCGATGATTTGGGGCTTTTTAATTTTTTTTGTATTTAGTTTAGTATTAACACTAATATTGAAGAACCGGAATTTTGCCATGAAAACCGGTTTTTAATATAGAACAAAAATTGTTCGAAATCTCGGTATTACTGTACTTGTATCAAACTAAAACTATTGTAATAAATCCATAATTACCAAAGTGTATATAATATAATGTGTATTCTAAAACAAAGTAACATCACATCGGTTACAAAAATAACTACAAGATTATGGATTTATTATCTAATTATAAAAATACAGAACCTATCCTAAATGAAAATCGCGTTTATTCCATTAAATCTAAAGATTGTGAAGTTCTATATATCGGTGAAACAGGAAGAAGTCTAGCAAAACGAATTCATGAACACAAGAATACATCTTCATCAAACGTACACCAACATAAAAATGAATACATACATAATTACCATACAGTATGTTCCCAGATCGAGTTACAAAGAGAGCAAAAATTTTTATTACTAATTCTTCAAACTTATTTCAGCACAAACAATGCGTCGGGTATGTTCAAATCACCAAATTGCACAACTTTTAAATACTAATTATAAAAGTTAATTAATTATTCCCATTTTATGTAAAAATTTGACTTTTTTTCTAAATTAAAAAGTTTACAAGTACCATTTATACTACGTAATATTTAAATTAGTTATAGAATATAAAATTTGGGCGATTTAGTGATTTGAACATATCCGACGCATTATTTATGCTGAGATAACTTTGAAAAAACAGCAATAAATTTTTTTCCCCTTTGTAACTCGATCCGGGGACATATACATATATACATATACTATTCAACGAAACTCGTTTAATTGTACGTTCCCGCTCCATTTTAACTTGTTCTGTAGGTTTGTGTCGTCCCATTTACAATTATTATTCGCTAGTTTAATTATTTTAGCTACTATGAACTATTTCAATATACGATTGTAAGTTTAATTTAATTTATTTTCATGTATCGTTCAATATTAATTATATCAATCGTTTGTAGATTTAGCTGATGATATATACATATCGATACCTATAGTACATTTTATAAGTACAGTGTATTTTAAAACTGAAAAGGAACTAACACTCAATTGTATTATTCGGTTTGCTGCTCTTTAATAATCGAATTTTTCCACGGCATCCTTTTATAACATCCTATTTATATTTAATTGTAAACTTTTATGAAAGATTAGAAAACTGTTTAAAAGCAATTACCCATATTTCGCGGTGCCCTTATGGCTGCACCGGGCGTACAGTTTATCACTGCGCTAAACTATGAAAGAACTGCTCATTAAGTCATATTGCCTCCTCCAAGTACACTTTCTAGATACGTCACTGCTTAACATTTTTCGTAAATTAGAATGAACAATGCCAAATGTTGTAAATCTTCTCTCAACAGAAACTGATTTTATGTGCAATCACATAAAAATCGCTTTAATATAGGCAATATCTTTTCTTTACCTCTTCAGCAATGCGTTTTTGTGACACCCACCATTGTAGCTCTTACATTACTAAGACTATATATAGAGTGATTCAGATTTAAATCAGGCAATTTTGCTATGAGTGTTTGTTGTGTATTTTGGTTAAATAAGACAAATTTTTTTATATGAACATAGTTTTATAACTCTTTTCTTTTATGAGTTATGAATATTCAAAGTTGATCGAAATTTGCTACCATATCATTAATTTATAAATTTTAAAAAAACAAAAGTTATCATTGTTTACCATCATGTTGATTACTATCATTGATTTGATGATTTTTTTTGGTTTATAGATTTGATTTTGATTTTTTTTATAAAAATCATGATTTATTCAAACCATACGCAAGACTGAACAAATTATGGGTTGGGTTGGATTAGCTATTTATACCTCAAACAAAACATAGCTTATTTTGTAAAATTGAACGTTCTTTTAAGCCAAAGTGAACGTTTTGTGTTTTTAAATTAAAACTATGACATCCGACAACTTAGCACTTTTTTTAATTTAAATTATGCAAGCCAAGTCTAAACATTCCGAAAGTCATGGGAGTGTCGAAGAAGCAAAGCAGAACATCAAAAATCCACTAACAAACTGGATGCAAGAGAGTAACGACAGTGATCGTTGGAGTGATGGCCTGCGATTTGTACAACTCATGAGGAATAAACCATTTCATTCAGGCATCAAAGAACCTCTTTTTGGATCTGTAATAAAAGTTGGTACCTCTTGATGATACTCGTAACGTGGAGAGTGAAGACGATCTAGAAAATATGATTAAGTCATCACGAAGTATTCCCATTCCTTCAGAATTTTTAGTAGATTAAGTTTGGACTCAAAATCAATCTCTACAGACTCAACATTAGCAAAGTCATCATCGAAAGTTCTGAGAACAGTAATAAAACTTCGAAACAACTTTTAGATGTTCGGAATTTCGTATCAGAACATGAGTCATCATTGGATTCACCACCCTTAAAAATGAAGATATAGAATGTGAAGATTTAGAATATGAAGATATAGAATATGTAATAGACCAATTCATACTATTTGTGCTGTTTCTGAGGCAGATATAGTTCCTCAAGTAAGAATAAATAAATATTTCTTTGCTTACTCAATTCTGAGAGGAATTACACAAAACATATACAGTCGAACTTCGATAATCCGAAAAATACAAAAACAATATTTAACAATTAAAATATTGTGTAAAAGTACAACAACAAAGTGCCAAAGAGACCTTGTAAATATCGATTGTGAATCGCATGTTATGAATGAGTATTTAGTCCTAAAAAGGGTTCTAAAGTCTTAAGCTGGGTAAACTATTGAAAATAATATGGGTATTGCATAATGAAAACAACTGAATTGGAAAAAGACTATGAATTACCACGTATCTTGCACCTATGGTTGGTTTGCAAAAGAAATGTCTTCTGCTAGCAGTGTTTGGAGTTTCACAAGCTGTATCTAGTGTTGAATTGGCAATTTTTGTAACTTTTGCGATAAATATATTGTATTTTGTCAACAGTGTTTGGTATTTTGGAAGCGTATACAAATTTCACTAACTAGCCATAAACTAGCTACTTGCCTTTTGTATTCAAAATGTCTTTTTCCAGTAGTTTTTACTGTTTAATTAACAGTTTCTGAACTACTTACGTCAAGGTTTTGCATATTGTCCAATAGCATTTAATATTTTCGAAATAAAGTCAAATGGTTTATATTGTTTTTTGCGATGAAAATGTTTTTTTGCCAGCAGTTTTACGAGCAGTATCAAGTCTTCAGGAAGAATTTCATTAAATCTTCTAGAAGCAATATCCAGTTTTTTCGAAGTATTTCAAGTCTTTTAGAAAGCTTCTAAGTTTTCTAGAAATAGTATCAAGTCTTCCAAGAACAATGTCAAATCTTTGAGAAGCATTTCAAGTATTCTAGAAGCAATATCAAGTTTTTGAGGGACAGTAACATGTCATTTGGAAGCATTTCAAGTATTTTCGAAGCAATTTCAAGTCTTCCAAAGACAATACCAAGTGTTTAGCAAACATTTCAAGGCTTCTATAACCAGCATCAAATCTTCTGAATATATTGAAAATCTTCTGGAAAGCTTTTATGTCTTCTAGAAATAGTATCAAGTCTTCCAGATACAATGTCAAGTTTTTGAGAAGCATTTCATGTATTCTACAAGCAGTATCAAATTTTCCGAGGGCAGTATTAAGTTATTTGGAAGCATTTCAAGTCTTTTTCAAGCAATTTAAAGTCTTCCAAAGGCAATTTTAGGTGTTCTGGAAAATTTTCAAAGCTTCTATAACTAGCATCAAATCTTCTGAAAATATTGAAAGTTTTCTGGAAACCTTTTAAGTCTTCTAGAGCAGTTTTAAGTCTCAATTCTTCAAGTTTTCCAGAGGCACTGTCATGTCTTTTGGAAGCATTTCAAGTCTACTACAACCAGCATCAATAAATGGCAATAATGTCTTCTACGAGAAGTATCAAGTCTTCTGGAACCATTTAGTCTTTTGGAATCAGTATAAAGTCTACCAAAAGCAGTTATCGAGTTTTGGAAACATTTAAATTTTTCTGGAAGCAATATGAAGTATCCTAGAAGCAGTAGTAAGTCTCAATTCATAATACGTGCTTTCAAAAAACATTCGCAGCAGATGCTAGGCCTGAATTGAGTAGAAAAGCTCAATGCTACATTAAAATTAAAAAATAATCAACAAGTTATGGTGCGTAATTTATTTATCTTTCTTTTCACTTTTATTCTTTAAACAATTTTAACCACAAAAATTAAAATTTACAAAGAAAAATGCATAAAAATGTACTTATTATGTGCTTACTATATTATTAAAACATTATTTCAACAATTCGATGCTTTCGATATTTTGAACAGTATCGATACTATGAAGGTATCAGCCCTAGTTTTCAGTTTGACTCCTAAATTTCGAATCGATCATATCTACACCATTTATATTTACAAATGTATTTATTATATTGGATCCGAATAAAGTTTCTGATGTTTTCCTGTTAATTCTGCCATTCTGTCAAACATTATTAATTAATATCACCTGATTGAACGTGAGTCACGTGAATTGACGTGACCCACGCGTGAGTAACATGGTTCATGTCTGGTGTTCACGTGAGTGGCGTGAGTGATCCGCGTAGGTATAGCTCGTGAGCGGGTGTGACCGGGAATAAAAAGTCACTCACGCGTACATCTCTCATTTATACAGTATGTCCCCGGATAGAGTTACAAAGAGGGGAAAAAATTTTATTACTGATTTTGAAACTTACTTCAGCATAAATAATGCATCTGATATGTTCAAATCACACGAATATTATACTCTAACTATAGAAGCTAACTAATTTTTATTTAAAAACTGTAATCTTTTCTAAACTGAAAATTTATTTAAGTTTAATTTATGATTTGTGATACAGGACTCCATTTCTTCAGTTATTTGTAATAAATAAAAAATAATATGTAATAAGATAATATCTTTTTAAAAATACTAAACATATAGACGACTTCCACATCTTGGAGAAGATTAAGTCCATCTCAGTATTTCCCCAATCTAATTAGAGTTAACATTGTTCCACTGATTTTCTACAGAATAGTTGATAACATAACCTATAAAACAACAGTGTGATTAAGAAAGTGAAATGTTCATAAATAAAACCAAACCTAATATACTCAAACTGCAAAGCTAACTATAAAATTATATTTTACTATAAATAAAAACTATAAAATTATATTTTTCCATATTTTAGATTTTCATTAAACTTGGAACCAAAAACATTTAGGTTTAACCATCTTAACCTTTCTGGTAAGGAGTGGGATACAACTGTATCCCAAAGAATTGTTATTTCTTCTATTTAGTTCAAAGATTTTATTTTCTGAGCGCCAATTTTTTAAATTGTTTCTTATGTTATTTGCAATTGCACCAGCAATTACTTTTTCTACAAAGTTTATTATTACGCCCAAAACCTTACAAATTCAAACTCTTTCAACCTGATCATGATCTGATTTGTGTAAAAATTTGTTAACCATAGTACACCGCGCATACCACTTTGCTCAGTATATGACATCACCGGCTCATCATATCAGTGTAATCAGGTTTGTACATGTTCGTTCAGTTCTCTACTACAGTATGTCGAAAAGAATAAAACTAGATTTTTCGAGAGAATGTAATATGGAGGCAGAGCAGGAATCGGATGAAGAAAATGAAGTTTTTTCGGATATCTCTGAAGTAGAAGATAATCTAGAAGATTAAAGCGATACGGTAAGCTCTTCAGAAAACAGGTGCAATTTTTGTAAATTTATGATGTACATCAAATGCATTTTTAATAACGAAAACGAAGAAGAAAGTGTTCAGTTCACGGCTAAGGATGGAACTAAATGGAGTTCTATTTTACCAAAACCACGTCGCCGTTCAACTTAGGACATAGTGAATATCAAACCAGGCCTGAATGCGAAATCTAAAACCGTCAAAACCATTGTAGATTGTTTGAAGCTGTTTATAGGTAATGAGATGATCGACATTATAGTGAAATGGACCAACCAAAAAGCTGACCAATTTCACCGGGAATATAACACTAAGAATGCCGAAAAAAAAAGCACCTGAATTCCAACAGATAGAGTTGAAGTTTATGCTGTAATAGGCATTCTAATTACAATGGGCATCTTCATTCAATTCAGCATCTTATTTCGTTTATGAGGTTTGATGATTTTTCAACTAGATTAGAACGATGAAATACAGACAAACTTGTGGCAATTAGAGAAGTTTTCGGATTATTTGTGACTAGTTGTAAACATAGCTACAACCCAAATACTCATCTTACGGTGGACGAACAACTTGTTGGATTTAGGGGCAGGTGTCCGTTTCGAGTGTATATGAAATCTAAACCAGCTAAGTACGATATAAAAATATGGGCCTTTGTTGATGTGGAAAGTACGTATGCAATGAATTTGCAGGTATACGTAGGAAAAATAAATGATAAACCTGAAAAACCAACAAGGAAAGAGTGTTGTGTACTTGACTTGGTTTCATGCCTTGGTCGAGATTATGGTATTACTACCGATAATTTCTTTACAAGTATACCATGGGCTAATGAACTGTCTAATCGTAATCTTACGTTGTGTGGCACACTTCGGCAAAACAAAAGGGAAATTCCACCAGCATTGTTGCCCAATAAAAATAAATCAGAAAAATCCTCTGTTTTTGCTTTTACGAACAATATTACATTGACGTCTTACGCATCGAAGAAAGGTAAATCAGTGATAGTACTCAGTACTAAACATTATGACAATAAAATAGGAAATGAAGATAATAATTTCAAACCGAGCATTATAGAGCATTACAACAGCTGTAAAGGTGCAGTAGATACAATGGATAAGATAAGGAACGAAAAGATGGCCCTTGGTATTATTCCAAAATATCTTGGACGTTGCAGCTTAAAATGCCTATATAATTTGGATAACTAAACCACAACTAATCCAGAGTTAAAAAAGAATGATTACAGAACATTTTTATTAGAAGTTGGACAAGAACTCATAAAGCCTTATGCCGCTAAAAGACTACTGGACAAACGCTTATCTAAAAGAATTGTGGATGCGATCCGTATCTTAATTCCCGTGGAAGAAGCTTAAAATCAATAAATTGCAGTTTCATCTTCATCGACATATCCGAAACGTTGTACGAAATGCCCAAGAATTGTCTGAACGTGTGTCTAGTCTGGAACAATATTCACGACGCAGTAATATTGAGATTTGTGGTGTGCCGGAGAAGGCTGGCGAGAATTTGTTAAACATTGTAGAGACCTTGGGCGCCTTTCTTGGTGTCGCGGTTTCTTTCGCCGATGTTGACGTTGTTCACCGGGTTCCCCGGGTGGCTTCAATTCGTCTGAAGGACCGGCTGTTCCTAAGGCAATCGTAGTTCGATTCTGTAGTCGTCTCAAGCGTGATGGTTCTCTTGGGGCGGCGAGGCTGAAAAGAAGATCTACGAGGGGTGGTTCGTCGTCTGGCTTATCAGTTGATGGAGTATCGGATCGTTGTTTCGTGAATGAACATTTAACTACAGCCAACAAGATTCTCTTTGGTAAAGTCAGAAGGATTGGTAAGGAAAAGGGATATAAATATGTTTGGATGACTAATTGTCAGATTTATGTTCGGAGTGACAATTCGCGTGCTGTGTTGATAAGGTCTGATACCGATGTTGTTAAATTGTAATGCTGGTTAGTATTTTGTTTCTTTCTTTCTTTTTGGGTAATTTTCTTTATGTAGTTATTATTATAATGTCTATTCAATTTTATTATCAAAATGTGCGAGGCTTACGTACTAAATTACATGTGTTGCATCGAAATTTTTTGAATACTGATTGCGACATTATATGTTTGACCGAAACATGGTTACATCCCGGAATTTTTTCATTCGAAGTTTTTCCCCAATCGTCCAGGGCATTCGGAAGTGATCGTCCAACTACTCAGTAATTTTGGTGGTGTCTCCTCAATCCAATTATCCATCGCTCCTTTGATTCCCAAGGACCGTGCGCATACAACTCTTGAATTTACGTATCCAATAACTCTGTCTCGTGATTTGGTAATGCGGCAGCAAGTTACATCAAACTTTAATAAAGTCCTTTTCATTGACATTAATGACTATCTCAATGAAATTGATTGGGAAATGTGTCTAAGTGGTGATATTGATAACGCTATTCACATATTGTACAGCTACTTACACACTGCTATAAGAAATTTTGTTCCCTATAAACATAAATTTAGTAGTGGCTTTCCCACGTGGTAGTGTAGAGGAACTATAAAAAATCTTCGTGAGCAAAAAAGAGCGCATCGTCGTTGGAATAGATTTAAATATCCTATAGATTATGTAGCCTTTTCCATTTTAAAAGATCGAGCTAAATACCTAATTGGATTAGATTACAAGAATTATGTGCGTGCCGTGGAAAATAGCATCATTACCAATCCTAAACATTTCTGGTCTTTTATAAAGAGTAAGAGAAGTGTGAAGTCTATTCCTTCTATATTGACGCTTGATGGGGTTTCCGCTAAGGGTGGTGACGAGGTGTGTGAGCTGTTTGCTAAGCTTTTTTCCTCTGTATTTGTTACTTCCAACCCTACCTACCCAGTTCCATCTAATGATTGTGATAAGATGTGCTCTTTGGATCCTATAACGTTTGGGTTGATTCAGGTTGAGGAGGCTCTTAAATCAATTAACTTAAATAAGACCATCTGTACGGATGGTATTCCTTCCATCTTGGTTGAGAGATGCTCGCATTCCCTTGCTTTGCCTGTCACTATTTTATTTAATAAACCCCTTGAACATGGCATTTTTCCATCAATTTGAAAGCAGGCCTATGTTCTCCCTATTTTCAAATCGGGTGACCGTGGAACTGTGTCCAACTATAGACCTATTTCGATCTTGCCGGTGTTTGGGATGGTTTTGGAGAAACTAATGCATGCTCGGCTTTTTTTTCTATTAAGTCCAAACTTGATTCTAGACAGCATGGCTTCTTTGCTGGTCGCTCGGTTGAGGGTAACTTGCTGAAATACACTGATCTTATTTTCCACTCATATTATCAAGTCGAGAAGCATTGAAACACTTGATGATAATTTCTCAGACTGTAATAAAATTAACAAATTCTTTCTTGCTTCTTCCCAATATGATTTTCAGTTGGATGAGGCATTACTATCATATTATAATTCATCCTGAAGAGTACAGTTAAAACTACTTTTTCCTTTACTGAGGTTTCTGATAGAGCTGTTGTCTTGGCAGTCTCGAAAATAAAATAATTATAAATTCTTATGGATCTGACGGCATTGATTTAAGGTTTCTGAGAATATGTTGTCCCTTTATTATACCGGAGATCCGACACATTATTAATGCCTGTATTGATAGCAGTACAGTTCTACAATGCTGGAAGCAATCTCTGGTTATACCTATTCCGAAGGTATCTCAGCCGGCCGGGTTTAGCGATCTTCGCCCTATCAGCATACTGCCCACTATATGACACTTACAAGTGTCATTGATGATATTCATAGAGCGTCTGATTTAGGAGTTTTTACTGTTCTAGTAACTTTGGATTATAGTAAAGCATTTGACAACCGTTAACCATAGAATGATGACTGCTATCCTTCATTACGTTGGATTTAATGACAATTCTGTTAAATTAATTGAAAGTTACTTAAAGGGTAAGTCTCAGCGGGTGAGGGTCGCTGAATGTGTTTCGGAGCATGGGGATGTTGCATCTGGTGTTCCACACGGTTCGATTCTTGGGCCACATTTGCTTTCGATATATACTTCCTCTTTACCAGATTGTTTATCGACTTGTAAGTACCATCTATACGCGGATGATACAATCATCTATCACTCATTTCCTTTACAAGAGGCCCAGAGCGCTGTTGGGCTTACAAACAATGACCTTGACCGTCTAGATGATCTTTCTAAATCGCATTCATTATGTTTGAATCCAAACAAATCTTCAGCCATTATTTTCGGTAATGCAAGGGTTCGGAGGTCTTTCAACAACAATGATAATATGTTGATCGAGATAGGTGGTATAACATAAAATTCGTTAATAAAGTAAAAATTTTGGGTCTTGAGATTGACAGTGATTTACGCTTTACCGACCATGTTAATACCTTGGTTAGACGATCA
The DNA here is from genome assembly GCA_036711965.1 of Onthophagus sagittarius. Lineage (NCBI taxonomy): Eukaryota > Metazoa > Arthropoda > Insecta > Coleoptera > Scarabaeidae > Onthophagus > Onthophagus sagittarius. The sequence continues at coordinate 25,611,626 of JASERS010000005.1, forward strand.
TATGGCAAATTAAAAATGCTTTACCCTAATAGGCATTTATTGAATAAAGATGCCAAGCTGATTCTATGTGATTCTTTGGTTCTCTCCTCATTTAATCATTGTGATATTGTTTATGGGCCTTGTTTGTTGATGAATGATGTGCAGAGAAGAGAAGGTCTAGAAGTCCTGTCTCAGATACATTTATGGTATACGCCGTCATGAAAAAATATCGTATAAGCTAGCTAGTTCTAATTGGTTAAATATGATGGACCGGCGTAGACTTCATACTGCTTGTCGGATGGTATCTATTGTTTCGAATTATAAGCCGCCTTACCTCTATAAAAGAATTACGTATAGAACCGATGTTCATCATTTGAATTTGAGGCGTAAAAACTTAATCAGTATTCCCAAGCATCGAACTCAAACGTTTAAACATTGTTTTTCCTATATCGTTGGATCGGTTCTCAACAACCTTCCTATTGGTTATTCCGGTTGCAACATGCAAACATTTAAAAAAAATAAAAGATCTATCTTGCCTCATTGAGTGCGAGGGCTGGCGATGGCACTGATCAATAAGATTGTATGACATAGAGAAAAATAAATAATAATGTTTTTTTTTTGTTGTTGTATTAGTGATAAGAATAAGGAATATTTGTTTTATTTTAGAATTATGAATGATTATGTGTATATAAATGTTTTTTTTTCTTTCATTTTAAGGGGCACCTATAAAATCAGCTTGCTGCGGTGTCCCTTTTGATATTCATTTGCATTTCTTTTTTTTGTGAGTGTATTATTTCTTGAAAATTATTGAAAATTATTTCTTTGATAATGCTAAATTATGGTTTTTGTAATTGAATATCAATAAATAGTTATTATTATTATTACTCTATGAAGGAAGGTTGCCAGGTTGATTCAGTTTAGTAAGGCCTTTGACAGGGTGGACCATGACCTTCCGCTTTCCAAACTTCAAAGGTTTTCAAACGTTTGCTTCAGTGGTTCGCTTCCTACCTAAAGAACAGATCACAAATAATATCTGTTAATGGGTTTTATTCTAAGCCTATATTCGTGCCATCTGGAGTTCCTCAAGGCAGTCATCTTGGCCCTTTATTGTTTAACATCTATATAAATGATATATTTGATGTGATTCAAAGCTGCCATTGTCTTATTCCGCGTACAGGTCCCTCTTGACTGTTCGCGATTGCAGCGTGATCTTGATAACCTTCAGGTGTATTGTCAAAACAATCGCCTCACTCTTAACTTTACTAAATGTAATATTATCTCTTTTTCTAGGAAGAAGAGTATTGTCTGCTACAACTATACGGTTGCTGGTGAGGGTATTACCCGTGTGACTTCTATTAAGGATCTGGGTGTTACTTTCGATGATAAGTTGTCATTTGATAAACTTATTAATTTGATGGTATCCATAGCTTTGCGAATGTTAGGTTTTGTGAAGAGATCAACTGCTTCTTTCTCAAGTATTACTGCAATTAAAGTGTTCTATTTTTTTTTCGTTTATAGCATACTAATTATTGCAGTGTTGTTTGGTGCCCTCAGTATCAAACATACATATCTAGGATAGAAAGAATTCAAAAAAATTTATATAATACTTATGTTTTAAATGTTCAATCCACTACTCAGACTATTTCTCTTCTTGTAAACATTTTGGCGTTTTAACCTTGAGCCAGCGCCGTGTATGTGGTGACGTACTCTTCTTTCTTAAGTTACTGCATAATATACGTGATTCTCCTTCTCTTCTCAATGCTATAAATCTTCATGTTCCTCCTCGTTCCTTGCGTTTCGACTTTTTGCTCTTCACACCAACACCCCGAATCAACGCACTCCTTAATTCTCCCATTATACGAATGGCTAGAGCTGTGGACGGAATTGATGTAGACCTGTTTCGATTTCAATCGTCTTCATTGGCAGCTTTTAGACATGCTCTTTTTGCTTCATTTCGCGAATAGCCTCGCACATATCTGCGCAATTTATGTTATATTGTATGTGAGCATAAAATTTACTTTATTTTATTGTTTATGTTTTTAGTGTGTGTACAAATATGCATTAGTTTATAATTCCGTTCTTATTTAATTGTAACAATTCGGTTTATTTGTATTTGGTTTTTTTTTGTATGTCTGGTTAATTTATTACAAAGCTCATGTTTCCTTTTTCTTTTTTTCCCGTTATTTTTTTGTTACTTATTTTTGCTTTAATTACACTATTGTTATTGTTATTCTTATTTTGATTTTTATTATTATATTTAATTTAGGTAATTTACATGTTTATAAATATTCTTTCTTTTTCGTTAATTCGAGGTACGGTTTTATTATAAGTTCATCCTGTACTGTACCCAAATTGTAAATAAATAAATAAGAAAAGCTGATAAAAGGAGAATTTTGTAATAAATCAAATAAATTTCTTAGGATACAATTGTATCCCACATCGAATTTTGTGAAATTTTAGACATTCCGTATCAGAAATGTTAAGAGACGAGCGGCTAAACCCAAGAAGTGTATTAGCTCCACTTTGAGCTGTTATTCGGTTTTAGATTGTACTATACTTGTATCGAATTAAAACTAGAACTAACCCTAGAACTGGAAAGTTTCGGCTAAACCGAAACTTTCCAGTTTTAGGTCTGATGTTAGTTCTAGTCTTAATTTTTTTACTTCTACATAGTTTTAAATTCTTCTGGAACTAAAAGTATAACTAATACTAGTACTAGAAATATTAGGATTTAGCCGACCTAAGAGACATACGTCTGATCCTTAATAATATGCATATATCTAAATATCTTTAATTAATAATTATAGTTTTGTATTTACAGAAATATATTGCTTTTAAGCTCTGGTGTGCAGGTGTTTTATTTCTTGGAGCCAATATTTGTATTGTCAGCTATTTAGCGGCAATATTTGATTATTCGAACAATTTGATAATCCTAACCACCTTCGGTCCCAATTAGTTCAGATTATCGTGGTTATACTGCGCAACATATACACTCTGAACTGAATCCTGTGGTTTTCTAATTAATACGTATTTTTATTTTATTGTATTATATGCATATTTGTGGAGAATAAACGCCATTATTATTATGATTATTGAAGCAAAATGGATACTGGACCGAATTTGATTTTGGATTGATCTGGATTTTAATGAAATTTTAACTCGCGAGTGAAGATCTGCATACAATATGGATTCTGAATATTTCATTTTAGAGAAATTTGAGTTCTAAAATGATTCTTTGAGATTATGTCAACTGAGTAAGACGTGCTTGTGCTGCACTCCGCTAAACATAGTCGTTAAAAGGTGTATTAGTTGAGTTTTGTCATATTATGGCAGGTAAAACACGTTCAGTGACCACGTCTGTATCAGACAAGGATGAATTTGTGAAATCGTTCATAATTGATATTATTAAAGATAAAGATTTTTTAAATATTCTGCGCGATACTATTTCGAAGGAGGTGGAACGGGTTTTTACCGAAAAAATCAAGTCTCTCCACGACCGGATCGAGCAACTGAGCCAGGAAAACATCGCGCTGGTCGCGAGGTGTGACGACTTGGAACGTAAAGTCGGTTCTTAAGTTGTTTAATGAAACTATGAACCTTAAAATCGATCAAAGTGCTATCGACCGATGTCACGCTGTTGGTCAGCAGTCTAAACGTGGAACGCAAACTGTTCTTGTCAAGTTTGTGAGTTACAGGGATCGGCGGATGGTTATGATTAATAGAAAGCGGCTCAAGGGGAAGAAAATATTAATAGCAGAGGATCTAACGAGAGACTGCTTCCGTTTGTATCGCGAGGCAGTTGACCGGTTTGGTTTCAGGGTTGTTTGGACTCTGGATGGCTCAATCTTTGTAAACTACAAAGGAAACAAAACAATGTTGCGGTCCTTCGTCGATCTGGATCAGCTAGGTACCTCTCAGAGTCAATTACTACAAACCTAATTATTTTATCTTGTTATTGTAAGTAGCTCCCTTTATATACTTATACAGTTACTTAAATTTAATCTCTGTTTCTTCGCGATTCTCGATGTTTTCATAATATCCTTTATAAGTTTTTCTTTTTTTTTCTGTTTTGTTAATTTACTTTATACCTGATTTTACTTACATTGTTCATGAGGCGCGGTGCAGCAGAGGCATTGATCGCGGATTGCTCCTGCACGTTATTGCTGTGTGCTCATTATAGAGTGCTTTGTTGAATTATTATTTTGTTTTGCTTTTATTTTTTCATTTTTTGTTTCTCTCCTATGGCTGCTTTTTGCGGGCTGGCGGCTGCTCACCTGAATGTCCGTTCACTCGTGGCTCATTTTGACAGTGTACCTCACGCTATTCTGGATAATAACTTTTCCATCTTTGCTTTATCTGAAAGTTGGCTCTCGGAAGATATTTGGCGATTGTTGACTCCAGGTTCATTGTGTATATCAATAATAAAAGAAGAAGGAAAGAAAATCATCAGGTCGAAACGTTTCGAAACGTAGATACAAGCACACGGCTCTCTAGATTAAGAAATGTTCTTCATCTAATTTTTACTTTTACTTACAAAAGAAATACCACGTTTTGCCTTCAGCCATTACAGTCACGCCGCCCTTGGGCTTTAATAATAATTTAACGTTAACATCAGCGTTCATTATTAATGTTTTATTACTAATAGTAATTCAGACTTTTGCATTTCAACATTAATAATGTCAAACAAAAAACACATTTTTTTGTTTTAACAAAAAATTTCAAAGAAAGGTATTAAATTACCAACCAATCTGTTTGTTGACTTCACTATGTCAGAGTTTCATATTTTTCAATAATTTTAAATTAAATAAAAGATTGGCATTTGCTTCTTCAACGTTTAATGACGAGAGTTCAGGATCATCCAATATCTTCGCATTTTTCTCTTCGCTTAATTTCTTGCAACCTCTGATGTAACTGACGTTGTACCTGATGACGCTTTTAAGAAAAAAGCGAAACACGTGTAGTACAGATTGAAAAGAAAGAAATAAATATTTATATCATTGTGAAAAACAGGATTTTCTTTCCTTCTTCTTTTATTACTCGGAAGATATCTCTAGCGATCTGGTTAACATCCCCTTTATCGTCTTTATAGACGAGATCGTGTTGGTAGAGGGGGAGGAGTTGCAATATACGTGCAGAACAAATTGAAGTCTACTCTGCTGGAGAGTACTGATTCTATTGAGCAATGCTGGATATCGTTTACTATAAATAAAATAAAAATCCGTTTCGGTGTCAGTTATAGGTCAGAATTGTACAAGAAAGGATTTTATATTGATGAGCTGGAAACCTCCCTCTCCTTAATACGTCCCTGCTGTGATCTCTGTGTCCTGTGTGGTGACTTCAATATTGACTTGCTTGATTTGGCTGACGCTTACTGTGATGAGTTTCTGACGATGCTTGGGAACTTTGATTTATCATTAACCATTGATCAGCCGACTAGGATAACTGCCACTAAAGGTAGTTTAATTGATGCAATTTTTTGCAACTTACATGAATTTAACGTTGGGGCAAAGGTTGTTTCTGTCCACGATGTGAGGGATCATGAACTTGTTTCTTGCAAATTCAATTTATCTTTTGAGGTGTCTGCCTCCTCTAGGTATGTTCGATCTCTAAAATATTTTGACCTATCCCTTTTTTTTTGGCCTTCTTGTGGACTGTTCCTTTTGACAATATATTTTACTTACGTGATATTGACGAGAAGTTAAATTTATTTAGTTGTTTGTTAACTTTGGCTATTGATAGATTTGCCCCGCTGGTTAAGGTTTCTGGTGACCACGTCCATTGCCCGTGACTTACTGATAATGTTCGGCTTATGCAGGACTTAAGAAATAAAGCCTTTTCTACATATAAAAGAACAAACAATCTGGCCGATTGGAATTATTATAAGGATTTGAGGAATCTGGTGAATAATTCTATTAAGAATGAGAAGCGTGCCTTTATGACTCATGAAATCCAAAATTCTGCTAATCCGTGGAAAGTGCTACGTCGGAATAATCTACTTAAACTTCAGGATCATTCCTTGCCAAATATCTTAAAAAACTGTTCTGAACTAAACGACTATTTTTTGAAGTCCCAATGCTTTGGTGATTGTAAAGTTGATAATCTGATAAACATTTTCAACAACTCTAAGTTTGGCCCTAATACCTTTAAATTTAGTCTCATTTCAGAAAGTTCTATCATGAAAGTATTACAGAGCGTAAGGTCAAATGCTATTGGTGCGGATGGCATCGGAATTCATTTTATTAAAATGGCTTTTCCTGTAATTTTATCTCATATAGCAACCATAATTAATACTTGTCTGCTGGAAGGTGTTTTTCCTTCAGTATGGAAAAAATCGATTGTCATTCCGATACCTACAGTGTCTAATCCCACTGATTATTCTTAATTGAGGCCCATAAGTATATTGTGTTCTTTATCCAAGGTCTTGGAAAAGATTGTTAACAGCCAGTTGATAGACTTCCTGGACTCCGAGCGCATCATTCCGGTGAACCAAGCAGGCTTCAGGGAGGGTCATGGATGTGAGTCTGCTCTGAATAACATAGTTGACGACATTGTCATAGCTACTGACTCCAATAAGTTGACCCTGTTAGGATTGCTGGACTTCTCGAAGGCGTTTGATACATTTAACCATAATTTATTACTGTCTATTCTTAAGCATATTGGTGCCGACTCCGCCGTGCTGAATTTTTTCTTCAACTACCTTAAAGGTAGAATTCAATCGGTCAGTATTGAGGGTAACGTCTCTGGTCCATTGGATATCAAGTCTGGGATGCCGCAGGGTTTGGTATTGGGGCCCACCTTGTTTAAGATTTATACTATAAATTTTAACAGCTTTGTCGATTTTTGCAAGATTAATGAATCTTGCCAAATTACATCTGTTTATAATAATCTTCCTAAATATTTAGTGGGTCTACCCTTGAATCGATTTAAGAAATCTATACGGGACTGGGTTTTGGGCGGATGACTGCTGTCTCGTGCTTGGTGGCCCGGGGGTTGAGATGCTAGTATGATGTTTTTTGAGCGCTCTATGGTATAGTGTGTGTTTTAAGTATTGTGCATGTTCGACACTAGCCAATGGTGCTCAGTTGTTATTGAACTTTTTTTTAGTTTATTACTGTATTTGATTGGGTTTGAGTGGTAGAACAGATATTACCTGAACTCCGCCTAAATTCAGACTGTATTTTATGTTACCTAGGCATGTACTTGTCATTTTCAAATATATATATATGGTAATTCGTAATGCTTCACGGATGGAGAAGTATGTGTTTTGGTTGAACCGGAGACTACGACAAAGCACTGAAGATGCCAAGTGAGATCTTGGCGAAACGTCTGCCCCTGTCCACAGGGAACAACCAAGAAGATGAACGGATGATACCTCGGATCAACCAAAACACCTATATATATATATATATATATATATATATATATATTTTTTTTTTTTTCTTGAAATTCGTTAAGTTCATAACCTTATATATAATGGAATATATTTTTGTTAGTACTCTTTGTATATGATGAAGCCTGAATAAAGTTATTATTATTATTACTATTATTTAGTTGAGATTGTTATATCACAATTATTTACAAATTTATTCAATCAAGTATCCTGTTTAGTCAGTTTATTAATTATCTTAGTAATCTATATCGATCCATCTCAATAATTTAAGAATTTCAAAATATAACATCGAGTTATTATTCAAAACGAATACTTGAAGCTTTGGCTGCATAGAAATATCTTCAGAAACAGATCTTTACTTGAAATATTAAAGATATCGTTTCGGGGAAGTCGTACAAACGTGTTGGATGTATTCCATGGGGATCTTCTCCTATCATTAGCATAATAAAAGCCGAATACTGAATGCATAAAGAGTTGCGATTTTAAAAGGCATCGAATCTAAGATAATTTAAAACGTATTTTTTCTCGGGATGCAAAATATGTTTTTGTTTCTCTTTATAGCGTGATGTTCCATTACAGATTCTTTAAGATCATCGGAACATTACCTCCTTGAAGATGCAGAGTCGTTAGAGAGACGGGATATCTGAATAATTTTCCAATTTGGAAGTGACTGCGAAATGCGCACATTAAAGCCGTTTTTGTCCGTTGCGTCTTTAACGTTTGAAAGAGCCGTTTGTTGGCCTTCCCGTCGAGTCCATTTCCGTTTGGGAATTGACCTTTAACGACCCCCGCTGTCCGAAAGTCGATACCTGAACGTTAATCGGAATTCTCGCAGGAAGTGGAAGAAGGGGATTGCAAATTCGGCGTTAATTTAGAAGGTAACGAATTTCCTTTGACCCTCTCCCGGCGTTTCGGGGGCGTTGTACCCCGAACACATCATTAGAGGAAGTGCTGAAAATACTCGTCTATATCGATTCGTTCGCTCTCTGTGTCGGATTCGGCGTCGGGGCGCGACTCGACTCTGATCGAACGTGTCCGGGTTAAAATCGGTTCGTTTTCCTGGAAAAAAACACTTTATCGCACTCACCTAAGCACCGGAATGGTTTCACCCATCTTGCCGTTTTGCATTTTCCCCTAGATTGAGATCCCGACGTCGACCCAACTCTACACCACGATCCTATCTTTAAATAATGGCTGCTTTCCACTATATTCGTTATATCTCGTTTTGGGTACATCTACAAAACAAGAAAATAATAATAAATAAAACAAATTAATTTTATTGTAATTGGAAAATTAAACCGGAACTTTGGCCGCGTTTTCTAATGAAACTTTAACAGCTGGTGGAAATGCTAGAACAGTTTCCCACCCAACCCCTCCAGAATTTAAATGAGATCTCCGCCCTAGAGTTTAATTTCGAATCCTCACACGGTTGAACTTGCGTAATATGGGCTTATATAAGTTTTGTTAGTAATCAAAATGATACATTGTTGGAGGGGAAAAGAATTGATTTTAGTTAGAACTGATAGTGTGACAAGTTGCCCAATTTCTAGGGTACACCTTCGACAGTTCAGGGGTAAATGGGAATCGTGGTGGAACGGGGAAAGTTTGCTCACGCCGCTTGATTCAATTTTGAGAGTCGTTAATCTCGTCGTAAATTCAAAACTTTGGTCAAACCGCTTTACACTCGATTCTATCCGATTCTATCCAATGTGATTAAGGTTATATTCGTGCGCGAGCTCTCCCGACAACAAAAAATTTAAAAAAGCAAAGAGTAAATAAATTGCGCTGGATTTACTGTTAGTAATGCTAAACCCGCGTGAATAAATCCATGGGACTTGACAGCTCAAATTTTCTAGCCCTCGGCGGTTTTTTGATCGACCAAATGGACTGTGTAATAAAAAAGGAAAAAAGAGAAAAAGTCTCCTCGGACATTTCCATTCTCTATGACGAGCTAAAAGTGTTTCGGTTTTACCGCGACACGACAAACTTCTTTGCTTCGACGAGGGATCTGCAATTGAATGGGAAGGGCTGGCGATGTGTTACAATTCCAAACGAGCTTTCGGCTATCCGAAACTTTTCGGAACGAAAGCCGCAAGGCGGAACGGAAACTGGAACTTTCGGGGTCTTGCAGATGTAGAGGAGGCGATCGATTGCGCCATTTTTAGCTTGGAGAGGCCAATAAGCGGATGGCCTTCTTTGCAGTCTTCAGCTTCGGATAAATGCCGACCTAGCGTTTTCTGATGTGCCACTTTTAGCTGATCGCGTGCAAAATTTTCCCTCCGACCCGGAAATTCAATAAATTCACCTAAATTCAACGTTACACGATTATTCAGGGTGTACAGTTTTGAAATTTTTGTAACGGGGCTTAATCAAGTTAAGCTTTCGATTCAAAATGCTTTTAAAGTGTATGGAATAAACCGGAAGTAGACCGCAACATTGTTATTTTAAATAAAATTTTTTTGGAAATTTTATTTCGTTTTATTTTTAATTACTAAAGTAATCAACTTTTTATGATATCAAATTTTAAAAATCAAATATTTTTTAATATTCCGAGTATGTTTTGATCTTTTCAAATATCACGAAAACTGTTATGAATCAATTCTTGACCAGCCTGTATAAGACGGTTTAATATAACAACTGCCGATTAACATTATGTGAAGAGTAATCGCGCTAATTTAGAGCATTAAACTTTTTAAAAGTAATGTTTAAAAGTAGTATTTTCAGAGTTCAGTAATTATCCCAAAAACAAAGTTATTCAAATGCGATTTTTAAGTCAAAAGTGTGTATTACCTTCTACATATTTCCAAAATTATATTAAGATGGCTCAATTTTTCACAATTTTTTTAAACACTACAGATAAAAATTCAAAAATTATCCCAAGAATGAATATAGATTTTCTATCTTTATAAAATTTCAAAATCGCTTTCGAAAATCTATATTCATTCTTGGGATAATTTTTGAATTTTTATCTGTTGTATTTAAAAAAACTGCGAAAAATTAAGCTATCTTAATGTAATTTTGGAAAAATGTAGAAGAAAATGCATAGTTTTGAATTAAAAAATCGCATCTGAATCACTTCGTTTGAGATAATTATTGAACTTAATTCAAATTTTGATTAATATTTGAGATGAACGATTTTATAACTTTATTTAAAAAAAAAGTAAAAAATCGAAATCTTAAGATATCTTTATAAAGTTTGAATGAACAAAATTACTTTCGAAAATCTATATTCATTCTTGGGATAATTTTTGAGTTTTTATCTGTTGTATTTAAAAAAAACTGCGAAAAATTGAGCTATCTTAATGTAATTTTGGAAAAATGTAGAAGAAAATGCATAGTTTTGAATTAAAAAATCGCATCTGAATCACTTCGTTTGAGATAATTATTGAACTTAATTCAAATTTTGATTAATATTTGAGATGAACGATTTTATAACTTTATTTAAAAAAAAAGTAAAAAATCGAAATCTTAAGATATCTTTATAAAGTTTGAATGAACAAAATTACTTTCGAAAATCTATATTCATTCTTGGGATAATTTTTGTGTTTTTATCTGTTGTATTTAAAAAAAACTGCGAAAAATTGAGCTATCTTAATGTAATTTTGGAAAAATGTAGAAGAAAATGCATAGTTTTGAATTAAAAAATCGCATCTGAATCACTTCGTTTGAGATAATTATTGAACTTAATTCAAATTTTGATTAATATTTGAGATGAACGATTTTATAACTTTATTTAAAAAAAAAGTAAAAAATCGAAATCTTAAGATATCTTTATAAAGTTTGAATGAACAAAATTACTTTCGAAAATCTATATTCATTCTTGGGATAATTTTTGAGTTTTTATCTGTTGTATTTAAAAAAAACTGCGAAAAATTGAGCTATCTTAATGTAATTTTGGAAAAATGTAGAAGAAAATGCATAGTTTTGAATTAAAAAATCGCATCTGAATCACTTCGTTTGAGATAATTATTGAACTTAATTCAAATTTTGATTAATATTTGAGATGAACGATTTTATAACTTTATTTAAAAAAAAAGTAAAAAATCGAAATCTTAAGATATCTTTATAAAGTTTGAATGAACAAAATTACTTTCGAAAATCTATATTCATTCTTGGGATAATTTTTGAGTTTTTATCTGTTGTATTTAAAAAAAACTGCGAAAAATTGAGCTATCTTAATGTAATTTTGGAAAAATGTAGAAGAAAATGCATAGTTTTGAATTAAAAAATCGCATCTGAATCACTTCGTTTGAGATAATTATTGAACTTAATTCAAATTTTGATTAATATTTGAGATGAACGATTTTATAACTTTATTTAAAAAAAAAGTAAAAAATCGAAATCTTAAGATATCTTTATAAAGTTTGAATGAACAAAATTACTTTCGAAAATCTATATTCATTCTTGGGATAATTTTTGAGTTTTTATCTGTTGTATTTAAAAAAAACTGCGAAAAATTGAGCTATCTTAATGTAATTTTGGAAAAATGTAGAAGAAAATGCATAGTTTTGAATTAAAAAATCGCATCTGAATCACTTCGTTTGAGATAATTATTGAACTTAATTCAAATTTTGATTAATATTTGAGATGAACGATTTTATAACTTTATTTAAAAAAAAAGTAAAAAATCGAAATCTTAAGATATCTTTATAAAGTTTGAATGAACAAAATTACTTTCGAAAATCTATATTCATTCTTGGGATAATTTTTGAGTTTTTATCTGTTGTATTTAAAAAAAACTGCGAAAAATTGAGCTATCTTAATGTAATTTTGGAAAAATGTAGAAGAAAATGCATAGTTTTGAATTAAAAAATCGCATCTGAATCACTTCGTTTGAGATAATTATTGAACTTAATTCAAATTTTGATTAATATTTGAGATGAACGATTTTATAACTTTATTTAAAAAAAAAGTAAAAAATCGAAATCTTAAGATATCTTTATAAAGTTTGAATGAACAAAATTACTTTCGAAAATCTATATTCATTCTTGGGATAATTTTTGTGTTTTTATCTGTTGTATTTAAAAAAAACTGCGAAAAATTGAGCTATCTTAATGTAATTTTGGAAAAATGTAGAAGAAAATGCATAGTTTTGAATTAAAAAATCGCATCTGAATCACTTCGTTTGAGATAATTATTGAACTTAATTCAAATTTTGATTAATATTTGAGATGAACGATTTTATAACTTTATTTAAAAAAAAAGTAAAAAATCGAAATCTTAAGATATCTTTATAAAGTTTGAATGAACAAAATTACTTTCGAAAATCTATATTCATTCTTGGGATAATTTTTGAGTTTTTATCTGTTGTATTTAAAAAAAACTGCGAAAAATTGAGCTATCTTAATGTAATTTTGGAAAAATGTAGAAGAAAATGCATAGTTTTGAATTAAAAAATCGCATCTGAATCACTTCGTTTGAGATAATTATTGAACTTAATTCAAATTTTGATTAATATTTGAGATGAACGATTTTATAACTTTATTTAAAAAAAAAGTAAAAAATCGAAATCTTAAGATATCTTTATAAAGTTTGAATGAACAAAATTACTTTCGAAAATCTATATTCATTCTTGGGATAATTTTTGAGTTTTTATCTGTTGTATTTAAAAAAAACTGCGAAAAATTGAGCTATCTTAATGTAATTTTGGAAAAATGTAGAAGAAAATGCATAGTTTTGAATTAAAAAATCGCATCTGAATCACTTCGTTTGAGATAATTATTGAACTTAATTCAAATTTTGATTAATATTTGAGATGAACGATTTTATAACTTTATTTAAAAAAAAAGTAAAAAATCGAAATCTTAAGATATCTTTATAAAGTTTGAATGAACAAAATTACTTTCGAAAATCTATATTCATTCTTGGAATAATTTTTAAGTTTTTATCTGTTGTGTTTAAAAAAATTGTGAAAAATTGAGCTATCTTAATGTAATTTTGGAAATATGTGGAAGAAAATGCATACTTTTGAATTAAAAAAATCGCATTTTAATCATTTCGTTTGAGATAATAATTGAACTTAATTCAAATTTTGATTAATTTTTGAGATGAACGATTTTAAAATTTTATTTAAAAAAATCGTAAAAAATCGAAATCTTAAGATATCTTTATAAAATTTGAATAAACAGAATTACTTTCGAAGATCTATATTCATTCTTGGGATAATTTTTGAATTTTTCTCTGTTGTGTTTAAAAAAACTGCGAAAAATTGAGCTATCTTAATGTAATTTTGGAAATATGTGGAAGAAAATGCATACTTTTGAATTAAAAAAATCGCATTTTAATCATTTCGTTTGAGATAATAATTGAACTTAATTCAAATTTTGATTAATTTTTGGGATGAACGATTTTATAACTTTATCTTTAAAAAAATCGTAAAAAATCGAATTCTTTGAAAATCTGTATTCATTCTTGGGATAATTTTTGACTTTTTATCTGTTGTATTTAAAAAAAACTGCGAAAAATTGAGCTATCTTAATGTAATTTTGGAAAAATGTAGAAGAAAATGCATACTTCTGAATTAAAAATCGCATCTGAATCACTTCGTTTGAGATAATTATTGAACTTAATTCAAATTTTGATTAATTTTTGAGATGAACGATTTTAAAATTTTATTTAAAAAAATCGTAAAAAATCGAAATCTTAAGATATCTTTATAAAATTTGAATAAACAGAATTACTTTCGAAGATCTATATTCATTCTTGGGACAATTTTTGAATTTTTCTCTGTTGTGTTTAAAAAAACTGCGAAAAATTGAGCTATCTTAATGTAATTTTGGAAATATGTGGAAGAAAATGCATACTTTTGAATTAAAAAAATCGCATTTTAATCATTTCGTTTGAGATAATAATTGAACTTAATTCAAATTTTGATTAATTTTTGGGATGAACGATTTTATAACTTTATCTTTAAAAAAATCGTAAAAAATCGAATTCTTTGAAAATCTGTATTCATTCTTGGGATAATTTTTGACTTTTTATCTGTTGTATTTAAAAAAAACTGCGAAAAATTGAGCTATCTTAATGTAATTTTGGAAAAATGTAGAAGAAAATGCATACTTCTGAATTAAAAATCGCATCTGAATCACTTCGTTTGAGATAATTATTGAACTTAATTCAAATTTTGATTAATTTTTGAGATGAACGATTTTAAAATTTTATTTAAAAAAATCGTAAAAAATCGAAATCTTAAGATATCTTTATAAAATTTGAATAAACAGAATTACTTTCGAAGATCTATATTCATTCTTGGGATAATTTTTGAATTTTTCTCTGTTGTGTTTAAAAAAACTGCGAAAAATTGAGCTATCTTAATGTAATTTTGGAAATATGTAGAAGAAAATGCATACTATTGAATTAAAAAATCGCATTTTAATCACTTCGTTTGGGATAATAATTGAACTTAATTCAAATTTTGATTAATTTTATTTTTAAAAAATCGTAAAAAATCGAATTTTTAAGATATCTTTGTAAAATCTGAATAAACAGAATTACTTTCGAAAATCTATGTTCATTCTTGGGATAATTTTTGAATTTTTATCTGTTGTGTTTAAAAAGCTGCGAAAAATTGAGTTGTCTTAATGTAATTTTGCAAAAATGTAGAAGAAAATGCATACTTTTGAATTAAAAAATCGCATTTTAATTACTTTGTTTGAGATAATAATTGAACTTAATTCAAATTTTGATTAATTTTTGAGATTAACGATTGTATAACTTTATTTTTAAAAAAATCGTAAAAAATCGAATTTTTAAGATATCTTTATAAAATTTGAATAAACAGAATTGCTTTCGAAAATCTATATTCATTCTTGGGATAATTTTTGAATTTTTATGTGTTGTGTTTAAAAAAACTGCGAAAAATTGAGCTATCTTAATGTAATTTTGGAAAAATGTAGAAGAAAATGCATACTTTTAAATTAAAAAATCGCATTTGAATCACTCCGTTTGAGATAATTATTGAACTTAATTCAAATTTTGATTAATTTTTGATATGAACGATTTTATAACTTTATTTTAAAAAAATCGTAAAAAATCGAAATCTTAAGATGTCTTTATAAAATTTGTATGAACAAAATTACTTTCGAAAACCTATATTCATTCTTGGGATAATTTTCGAATGTTTATCTGTTGTGTTTAAAAACATTATGAAAAATTGAGCTATCTTAATATGATTTTGGAAATATGTAGAAGAAAATGCATACTTTTCAATTAAAAATCGCATTTGATTCACTTCGTTTGAGATATTAATTGAACTTAATTCAGATTTTGATTAATTTTTGAGTTGAACGATTTTATAACTTTATTTAGAAAAATTATAAAAAATCGAATTCTTAAGATATCTTTATAAAATTTAAATGAACAAAATTGCTTTCGAAAATCTATATTCATTCTCGGAATAATTTTTGAATTTTTATCCGTTGTGTTTAAAAAAATTGTGAAAAATTGAGCTATCTTAATGTAATTTTGGAAATATGTGGAAGAAAATGCATACTTTTGAATTAAAAAAATCGTATTTTAATCATTTCGTTTGAGATAATAATTGAACTTAATTCAAATTTTGATTAATTTTTGGGATGAACGATTTTATAACTTTATCTTTAAAAAAATCGTAAAAAATCGAATTCTTTGAAAATCTATATTCATTCTTGGGATAATTTTTAAATTTTTATCTGTTGTGTTTAAAAAAACTGCGAAAAATTGCGCTACCTTAATGTAACTTTGGAAATATGTAGAAGAAAATGCATACTTTTCAATTAAAAAATCGCATTTGAATTACTTCGTTTGAGATATTAATTGAACTTAATTCAGATTTTGATTAATTTTTGAGATTAACGATTGTATAACTTTATTTTAAAAAAATTGTAAAAAATCGAATTTATAAGATATCTTTATAAAATTTGAATAAACAGAATTACTTTCGAAAATCTATATTCATTCTTGGGATAATTTTTGAATTTTTATCTGTTGTGTTTAAAAAAAATTGTGAAAAATTGAACTATCTTAATGTAATTTTGGGAATATGTAGAGGGAAATGCATACTTTTGAATTAAAAAATTGCATTTGATTCACTTCGTTTAAGATAATAATTGAACTTAATTCAAATTTTGATTAATTTTTGAGATGATGAGCGATTTTTTGATTGAAAAGTAAAATGCATACTTTTCCAAAATCATATTTAGACAGCTCAAGTTTTCACAATTTTTTTAAACACAACAGATAAAAATTCAAAAATTATTCCGAGAATGAATATAGATTTTCGAAAGCAGTTTTGTTTATTTAAATTTTATAAAGATATCTTAAGAATTTGATTTTTTATAATTTTTCTAAATAAAGATATAAAATCGTTCATCTCAAAAATTAATCAAAATTTGAATTAAGTTCAATTATTATATCAGATGAAGTAATTCAAATGCGGATTTTTCAATCAAAAGTACGCATTATCTTCTATATATCTCTCAATTTTAACTAATAGATGTGGCATTCATTGCTTAAGACATTATACGTTGGCTTACGAACCAAAGTCCCATCCTGTCCCTTTATGTCCCAGATAGTGTTGTCCTTAATTGGGCAACTCCGAGCCTCCAAATTGAATTCGCCCATTCTCTGTTCTCCGGCTCACGTAGTTATAAGTTATTAACGTGAATTTGATAGCGTCCTCCGACTCGAATTAAGCGCCGTCCTCGAAAACGTCAAGGGATACAATTTGAAACGTTGTAAACAAGTTCGTATGGTATCGATCAAATTCGGCTCTTAAATACATCTTTAATTGAAAAGAAATTCCGATTCGGTTTAATTGATGAAAAGTTGAGAGAGATTTTTTGGGGGGATTCGTTAATTGCTTTTTGGGGTCAACAAACAATTGAGGTCTGGTCACCAAAAAATAAAATAAATAAAAAGAAAAGGAATTTGCTGAAAGAAACGTCGAAAAAGAACCCCGTTCACGTACTCGCAGGAGAGCCCGATATTTTATGGAATTCAATTTCGAAGTTGCCGCTGTCGCAGGCAGGTCGCAAACTCTACATTAAATCGCACAATTTTCGCCCGATACCGGAAAACTTAAATACACCATCCCATCCCCACTTTGAAAAGTACCTACTTGAAAAGTGAAAAGTTTCTTACCTTTTTACAGTAATCCAGAATGTCCATTTTGTCTTTGAGACAGGTGGCCTTCGATGTTAAATCGGTGGTCCATTTCCCCTGCTCGGCCATGTATTGAGGATGATAGGCCTCCTGGCCGTGAATTCCGGCATCACATAAGATCGCCACTTGAGGTTCAAAATGCGAAACGGGGCCGCCGCTGATTCCATCTTGCAAACCCTGAAAATAAAAAGAAAAAACCTCGGATTAAGGAATGGAATAATCTGGGCGCGCGTCAAGATGCAGAGGACCGTGACCTAATTTCGTTTATTACGATCCTATAATTTATGCTAAAGAGGTACGTCGTCGTCGGAGGCAATATCCTTCCACTCATAAATCCAAGGAAGGGATTACACGCTTCCTGCAAATGAGAGTGCTAAAAATGGCCTGAATTCCGAGGGAATTGCCCGTCCGGGTAAATATGGGAACGGAATGTTCACCAAAAATGAAAGGGGAAGAGAAAGTATTGCCCCGGTTGAGGTTGGTAATATAGGAACCCTTTCGTTTTAGGGGACGGGGTTTGTTTGCTCACACACTAACACAAATTCGTACGTTTTAATTAACTTTAAATAACTCTCGTTTTATCTCTTTTATGATTTAAATTCTAATACAACTTTATCAAATTATATAGAACATTTTCAACCGATAAATAAAATACTATTCACTAACATTTTCTATTTTTTTGACATTTTTTTGCAATCCCTTTGTCTTTTGGTTGCTATATAATTACGATAAATCAGGTTTCTACGATTATTCAGGTTTCTTTTTGGGAACAGTATTTTTTAAATCTTTTACCAGTAGTTTATAGCATTCTGTAAGCAGATTTCAGTCTTTGGTAAACAGGTTCGTCTCTATAAGCAATTTCAAGTTTTCTACAAGGAAATTACAGTCCCTATAGGCAGTTTCTGCTAACAGTTTTTAGTCTTCTACAGTGTTAAGTCTCCTGCAGGAAGTTTCCAGCTATTTGCAAATAGATTCCAGTCTCTATAAGGAGTTTCTAGTCTCCTATAAGCAATTTCAGGTCTCTATAAGCAGTTTCCATTTTCTACAAGCAGTATCAAGTCTCTATAAACAGTTTCCAGTCTCTATAGGTAGTCTCTACTCTTCTAGAAGCAATTTACAGTCTCTGTAAGAACGTTCCAGCCTCTATAAGCAGTTTCTAGTCTTTTACAGACAATTCCCAGTCTCTGTAAACAGTTTCCACTCTATAAGTAGTTTCTAGTCTTCTACAAACAATTTCCAGTATCTATAAGCAGTTTATAGTCCTTTACAAGCAGTGTCCAGTCTCTATAAATAGTTTCCACTCTTCTAGAAGCAGTTTCCAGTTTCTATAAGCAGTTTCCACTCTCTATTGGCAGTTTCTAGTCTTCTACAAGCAATTTCCAGTTCTTGTAAGCAGTGTCCACTCTCTATAAGCAGTGTCCACTCTTGTAGAAGCAGTTTACACTCTCTATAGCCAGCTTCTAATCTTCTACATGCAATTTCCGGACTCTATAAGCAGTCTCCAGTCTCTATAAGCAGTTTCCACTTCTCTAGAAGCAGTTTCCAGTTTCTATAAACAGTTTCTCGTCTTTTGCAAGTAATTTCCAGTCTCTGTTAATAGTTTCCACTATCTATAAGCAGTTTGTAGTCTTCTACAAGCAATTTCCAGTGTTTGTAAGCAGTGTCCAGTTTCTATAATCAGTTTCCGCTTCTCTAAAAGCAGTTTCCAGTTTCTATGAACAGTTTCTCGTCTTTTACAAGCAATTTTCAGTCTCTGTTAACAGTTTCCACTATCTATAAGCAGTTTGTAGTCTTCTACAAGCAATTTCCAGTCTTTGTAAGCAGTGTCCAGTCTCTATAAGCAGTTTCCAGTTTCTATAAGCAGTTTCTAATCTTTTACAAGCAATTTCCAGTCTCCGTAAGCAGTTTCCACTCTCTAATGGCAGTTTCTAGTCTTATACAAGCAATTTCCAGTTTTTGTAAGCAGTGTCCACTCTTTGTAAGCAGTTTCCACTCTTCTAGAAACAGTTTTCAGTTTCTATAAGCAGTTTCTAGTCTTTTATAAGCAATTTTCAATCTCGGTAAGCAGTTTACAATCTCTATAGCCAGTTTCTAATCTTCTACATGCAATTTCCGGTCTTTATAAGCAGTGTCCAGTCTCTATAAGCAGTTTCCACTTCTCTAGAAGCAGTTTTCAGTTTCTAGAAGCAGTTTCTAGTCGTTTATAAACAATTCCCAGTCTCTGTAAATAGTTTCCACTATCTATATGCAGTTTCTAGTCTTCTGCAAGGAATTTCAAGTCTTTATAAGCAGTGTCCAATCTCTATAAGCAGTTTCCAGTTTCTGTAAATAGCTTCTAGTCTTCTATAAACCATTTCCAGCCTCTATAAATAGTTTCCACTATCTGTAAGCAGTTTCTAGTCTTCTACAAGCAATTTCCAGTCTTTGTAAGCAGTCTTTAATCTTCTGCAAGCAGCTTCAAGTCTCTATAAGCCGTTGTCAGTCTTCTAGAAACAATTTCCAGTCTCTGTAAGCAGCGTCCACTCTTTATAAGCAGCACTAATCTTTGCAAATAGTTTCTTGCAATCTTCTGTGTGAATGAAGTTTTAATCTTCTGTGAGCCTTTGTATACATTACTAATACATTTTCAAAATTTCCACTTTTCTGCAAGCAGTTTCCAGTCTTCTAGAAGCAGTTTCCAACATCTATAAGCCGTTTCTTGTCTCCTACAGTCAATATCCAGTCTCTGTAAACAGTTTCCAGTCTCTATAAGTACTTTTCAGTCTTCTAAAAGCAATTTGCAGACTCTGTAAGCGGTTTTCGGTCCCTATAAGCACTTTCCGGTTTCTATAAGCAGTTTCTAGCCATCTACAAGTAATACAAGTAATTTCCAGTCTCTGTAAGCAATTGCAAGTCTTTATAAGAAGTACAAATCTTTGCAAGTAGTTTCTTGCGAAAGTTTCAATCTTCTGCGAGCGATTTCCAGCTTTTGTATACATTACTAATACAGTTTCTAGTCTATTATAAGCAGTTTTTAGTTTTCCAGAAGCAATTTCTAGTCGTAAAAACTTCTGTAAGCAGTTTTTAATGGTTGTAAGCAATTTTTATCATAATTCAAATACTAATACAACATTAAAAAATTGTATAAAACATTTAAGTAAAACGAAGTAAAACAAAACAAATTTTATGGGCAAATGACAAAACATTGATTTTCAATAGAGTTCCATTTTATTCAATTACAGAGCGTGTTTTAATTAACTCGACGATCACAGCTTCATCGAACACTGTTTAATTTTAAAAATAAACATTCAGTCATGGCAAAAGAGCAAACGAGTCGATATTTTTCAATTTGCCCTTTCGCTCGTAAACAAAGAAATCGTTCGAGAGGGAGGTAATAAGCATTTTCCATCGATTGCAGTCCGATACGAATAATAACTTGCGCACTTGGGTGTACCAAGGCAGTAATGAACGGCGGTGACATTATCGCAAAGTTCATTGCACCGGAAAATGATGGGAAATAAAGAAAGTCATGAAAATGAATGGTGTTCGCGCGCGGCGGCGTTATACCGAATTGTGCCGACACTTGAGCGATTGATAAAAATAAACAAAACGGACGAATATTAATCTGTCCGTTAAGAGTTTTAATTGTAAATTCCAACTACCGCCCCGCCGGTTTTCAGATCTCTTCACGGCGCAGATAAATTTAATATAACACCGAGAGACAGCTTAGCGGGAGAGAGGCCGGAATATATTAAAAGTTTTCCGCTTGAGATCAACTTGATTTACTTCTTGGTCTTAATTATGATGAGGAGCAAAAAGGAGAAACATCCGATAATAACGTTAAGTTATCTTCTTTTACACCCACACCTAAAATTCTCTTTTTATGGATATTTCTTGGCTGGCGTATCACGCTTTTTTGCTTTAATACCGCGCTAAGTTATTTATGCAAAAATAATCTTAGAGCAGATGTTTCTACTTACTTCATCTGAGAAATATAACAAGATTCATCACTGCATACTAATTGTAGAGACAGATACATTACATGAGGATTTCTAGTTAAATCAATACATTTATCTTAATGATACTCACATAACTGGGGAGTGCCATAATATTCATACAAGTTTGATTGCTGTTCTTTGTATCTTTTTATCTATCAAATCATTTTCAAAGTTTTCATTTCTCATTTTTCCATTTTTTGCAATTTTGATGAGCAGTGTCATATTACAATTACAAAATGTTTTAGCCATGGCAGAGCCATTTACAATTGTTTGGAGGAATAAATCTGCTTTTTATAAACATTAGTTTCTTTGAAAACAGTGGCTTCTGAAATTTTATGCCATAGTAATATATTAATGCCATAGTAATATATTATTGTAGTAATAAATTAATGGATAATTGGGGGAATAAATGTGGGCTATAGATATCGACAAGGCTAAATAGACAAAGCGTATTCTGCCAAATATTATGTTGTGGTTTTGGACTCAATTATTAAGTAGACATGGTTGGTATAGAGCTCATCTTTATAAGCATAAAAAAGCTGAAGATGATAAATGTCCATATTGTAAAAATGTTGATGACGTCGAACATACTTTTTTAATTTTAAAAGATGGATAGTAAAAAGAGAAGAAATATATGACAGATAGACTGTCGCTTACTCCAGAAAATGTAATAAGTACAATATTAGATAGTCACGATAAGTAGCTATAGAAACGAAAGAGGTAGAAAAAGACTTTTTTAAGCCAAGTAGTTGTAGAAATATGCTTCGAAGTAAAGTACTATAGATATTTTATAATCGGGTATTTCTTTTGCACAACCCCACAATATCTGGGAGCCCAATATCTTGGGCAAGTTGTCTATTTGCAGATTTTTCCAGAGCTCGTTAACCCTTAATAGTGTATTTTAAGCACCACACGCTATATAACTATTTTTATTAGACATTTATTGCAAATGATGTACAAAATACACAACTCGCCTAATTAAGGGTTAAAAAAGTCTTCTGTATGCAGGTTTTAGTCTTTGTAAGCAGTTTCTAGTCTTCTGCAAACAGTTGTCAGTCTCTATAAAGAACTAATAGTCTCTGCGAGCAGTTTCTAATTTTCTACAATCAGGATATAATTTTCTGCAAAATGTTTCGAGTTTTTGTAAGCAGTTCTTAGACTTCTATAAGCAGATTTTAGTCTTTGTACGCAATTTTCAATATTCTGCAAGCAGGTTCCAGTCTCTGTAAGCAGTTTCTAGTTTTTGCGAGCGGTTCCTAATCTTCTATTAGCAGTTTTAATCTTCTGCAAGTGGTTTCGAATCTTTGTAAGCAGTTTCCAGTGCTTTGCAATTACTAGTTCTTGTAAACACCTTTTAGTCTTCTGGAAGCAGTTTCTAGTCTTCTATAACCAGATTCTAGTTTTTGTACCCAGTTTTTTTTTGTTTTGCAAGCAGTTTCCAGTCTCCGTAAGTAGTTTTTAGTCTTCCATAAGCAGATTCTAGTCTTTATACGCTGTTTCTAGTATTCTGCAAGTAGTTTCAAACCTCAGTAAGCAGCTTCCATTCTTTTCAAGTAGTTTCTAGTCTTTACGAGCAGTTTCTAATCTTCTGAAAGCAGGTTTCAATTTCTTGCAAGGGGTTTCAAGTCTTTGTAAGCAGTTTCTAGTGCTTTGCAGTTACTAGTTCATGTAAATAGCTTCTAGTATTCTGTAAGCATATTCTAGTATTTTTAAGCAGTTCCTAGTGATTTTCTAGGCGTATCTAGTCTTTGTCAGCAGTTTCTAATCTTCTGGAAGCAGTTTCCAGTCTCTGTAAGCAATTTATAGTTAGTCTTTTTAGTCTTTTCAAGTAGTCTTAGTGTCTTTACCAGGCGTATCTAGCCTTTGTCGGCAGTTTACAGTCTTCAAGAAGCAGTTTCTAGTCTTCTGCAAACAATTTCCAGTCTCTGTAAGCACTTACTAGTCGTCTGGAGTCAGTCTTTTCAAGTAGTTTTTAGTATTTTTCCAGGCGTATATAGCTTTTGTCAGTAGTTTCTAGTCTTCTGGAAGCAGCTTCTAGTCTTTTGTAAACAGATTCTAGTTTTTTCAAGCAGTTCTTAGTGTTTTTCTAGGCGTATCTAGCCGTTGTCAACAGTTTCTAGTCTTCTGGAAGTAGTTTTTAGTCTTCTGTTAGCAGTTTTTAGTCTTCTGCGAGTAGTTTCCAATCTCTTTAAGAACTTTTTAGTCATCTGACAGCAGGTTTTAGTCGTTTCAAGTAGTTCATAGTGTTTTTCCATGTGTATCTAGCCTTTGTCAGCAGATTTTAGTCTTTTGGAAGCAGTTTCTAGTCTTCTGCTAGTAGTTTCCAGTCTCTATAAGTACTTTCTTGTCAACTGGAAATATTTTCTAGTTTCCTACAAGCAGTTTTTAGTCTCTTGCAAGGAGTTTCTAGTCTTCTGGAATGAGTTTCTGAGTATATTTATAGTCAGTTTCTAGTCTTGTGTAAGCAGTTTTTAGTCTTTGTAAGCAGTTTCTAGCATTCTGTAAGCAGTTTCCAAATCCTATAAGCAGTTTTTAAGTCTTTGCGAGCAGTGTTTAGTCTTTTTCTAAAAATATGCAGCCTTTGTTAGCTGTTTTTAGTTTTCTGTAAGCGTTTTAATTTTCTCTAAGCAGGTTTTAATTTTCTGCAAGTGGTTTTCAGTCTCTCTAAGCAGTTTCCAGTCTTTTTTCTTTTTAAGTCGTTTCTAGACTTCTGTACGCAGTTTCTAATCCTTGGAAGCCTTAAGAAGTTTTTATGACAGATTCCGTGAGCAACAAGTTTTTCGGGGACAACATTTATTCACGATGGACAATTACAATCAATTCAAAACAACTTATTTTAAAAAATGCTTATATTTCGGTTACAAGATATCCTTCTCCAGAGCGATTTTCGTTTGTTACAAGAAACAATAAAAGTTATAACAAAGTACATAAGGCAAGCCAGATTTAAAATCACAATCCTTGTAGTTTTTAATCTATAAGCTAATTCCAGACCTTGTACTTACAAGGAAAGCAGTTTCTGAACATCTGTAAGCAGTTTTTAGTCCTTTGTGGGTAATAAGTATTCTGCCAACAATATTTAACCATCTATAGGAAATGTATCTAGTCTTCTGATAACAATATCTAGTCATCGACAACAAGAAGTTAGTTTTTGTCCATAATACGTAGATTCCTGGAGACCAAGACCATATAGTATTGGTCACGTGTCAAATAAGATGCAGTTTTCTGCCAATTATATCCAACCTTCTGTAAATATCATGTAAACTTCTGCCTGCAGTATTTATCCTTCTGTAAGCAACAAGTGATCTTCCAGCAGTATCTAGTCATTTATAAGCGTTAAGTGGTTTCTTGCAAGCACCATTTCTAGTCTTTTATGAAATATATCTAATCTTTTAATAATAATATCTAATCATCGACGACAAGAATTTGGGATTTGTCGATTATACATAGATTCAGTCATTTGTCAAAGAAGATACAGTCTTCTCCCAATTGTACCCAGCCTTGTGTAAATAGCAAGCAATCTTCTGCTAGCAGCATTTACAATTCTACAAACACTATCTATAAGTACCAAGTAGTTTTCTTACTTACAGCCTTCTTAAAGACAATCTATTCATTCTCAAGTGGCATTCTAAGTCTTTAGTAGAATGATATAACTTTAACTTTCTACCCTCATTATTGTGTTGGTTTTAAAGTCCAAAAATATTGAATGAGTTAGTAGACAGGATGAATTAGAAAGTGAAAAAGTCAAATTTAAATCGCAACTTTTATTTCGATTATAATTTTGATAAAGCAATCAATCAGTCCAACACTCGGAATTACTCAAATAAATTACGGCTTAGTCGGGAGGAGGAAGTTTTAAAGCCCTCCTTCTTAAGTCATTAATATTTTTCTTTGCGTGAAGTTCGAGGCACTCGAAAGTTTCCTGATTTATGGCCGGGTGACCGTACAATTACAGTTATTTACGTTTGCTGTTACGGGGATGTTATATTTCCCCGCTCGGTCGTTTATCTTTGGTCGTCCAGGTTAGAATTAAATTGAAAATTTCTACTACTAAAGCGTAACGTCTATCTACACATGAAAGCCCTCCAACATCTGCGTACAATACAGCGGATTAAATCACTCCGACACAATCTGCACCCGGATCGTGTATCGCAGAATCTCGCATACCGCCGCGCGCCGTTATGATTTCCCGAATCGAAACGCTTGGATCTGTCGACGGAAATTTGATCTATTTGGTCAGTGGAATTACAAAAATGTCGTTCTCTATTGTCATTAAGAAAATTAATACTGAATGAAGATGTTGGGATAAAGAAAATATAAAATGTACTTTGATGGAAAGGTTTATGCCGGCGTACGTAATCAAAGGTTTTACGGCTTATTACGCGAAGCCGCGCGTAAATAATATACAGGGGAATGTCGTAAAAATGAACTGTGTGCTCACCGCATTGCGGACATGTCGTATATATTTTACGTTTTTCTCAAAAGCAACCTCAACATATTTTATTTTCATCCCTACGCGTTTCGATGTTAAAACTAAAAAGAAAAGTTTTTTACAAAATCATTTTTTGGCTGATATCTTCTTCATTATTAAACTGCCTTTTATGTGAGAGAGATTTGGAGATTAGTTCGGATTGGCTGATGGACGTGACGGCAGTACGTTCTCCAAATAACCAAAATTCTCTCGAACAAAAGGCAGCTTTAGAGATAGCGACAATTAAATGCTTCATTTGAAAGTTTGATCCTTTTGTTATCTCAAATAATAAGATGAGTTAGTTGATAAGTTGATACTAAGAATAATAGAAAAAGGAAATAGCTCAAAACTACCAATTTTTATCAAGCCCTTGTGAGTTTGTTATTAAATCGAGTTAAAAAAAAGTCAAAGATCGTTCCTTTTAGCTGCTTTTTGTGGAATGGAGACCCGGGGATTTGAAAGATTGGGGATTCGTTCGGATTGGCTGATGCCGATCACGTGATGCTACTGCGTTCGTCATCAGCTAATCCGAACGAATTCTCAAAGTCCCAAATCTGGGGATCTTCGTAGCACTAACGTCACTTTTAGCTGTTTTAATTTGGTTTTTTGTCGAGCAATATTTATTTCCGTCATGATGAAATCATCTTTTATGTACACGCAGAAATAATTAATTACTTTGAATATAAAAATTCATTGAACAACACTTGCACGAGCACGTTTACGACTAAAAACTACTTTTCGCCATTTAAGAATGTTAAAATGATATCTAGTGGTGATTTCAAGTTAATACTCAATACCAATGAAAATTCCGAAAGATTCTTGATCACTAGGATTTTGTATACGTGGTATAAGGAATCGAAGAGGTGACTGAGGAATATAAGATATCTGCTGAATGATGAGTATGATAAAGGATTAGATTGGGTTAGAGTCGTTAAGGCAAAAGGAGATTGGGTTGGATTGGTATCCAGATCTTACCCAGCCTCGTTAAAAAAAGTTGGGTTGGGTAAAGCTAACTGTCACATCAAAGATATCTCTTTACTGATAAATATGATGACGGATTGGATTGGGTTGGGTTACAGAAGGATCTTGTAAAACTGAAACTATTATATCTAAGATATAGCTTGACCGATGAATATGAGGAAGGGTTGAGTTGGGTTGGGTTGCACTAGGATATTGTAAAGCTAAAACCGTCACATCAAAGATATCTTTTGACTGATGAATATGATGAAGGATTGGATTGGGTTGGGTTACAGAAGGATATTGTAAAGCTAAAACCGTCACATCAAAGATATCTTTTGACTGATGAATATGATGAAGGATTGGATTGGGTTACAGAAGGATATTATAAAGCTAAAACCGTCATATCAAAGATATCTTTTGACTGATGAATATGATGAAGGATTGGATTGGGTTACAGAAGGATATTATAAAGCTAAAACCGTCACATCCAAATAGTCGCTTGACCGATGAATATGAAGAAGGATTGGATTGGGTTGGGTTCCACTAGGATCTTGTAAAGATGACGTGTGGCGTGCATCAGGGCGCTATACTCGGTCCGATATTTTGGAATATCTTCTATAACTAAATTCTGAGAACTGAGATGGAAGAAGGTGTTGACTTGATAGCGTCAAGGCTGGCAGTAGTCATCACTGGAAAAACTAAGATAGCTGTGGAAGACAAAGCTACGCAGTTGAAAAGTTAAAAATGATGGGAATAAGAGATGCTCCTCATAAGACCGTGGTAGTCATGCTACAAGGAAGAAGGTGGAGAGCAGGCAGATGATTAATTATCTAGTGGTTTTCCTCGACACAGAGAATGTAATAAAAAAAGAAAGTAATAAGGCACACGGTTGACCAATATGTGGGCGTTAAATAATGCCGAACATGGGAGGTCAAAGAAGCAGTAAGAGGAAGCTTTTGGAATACATCAATTTATCTATAGGTTTAGCTATAGGTTATATCAGCAGTACTCTATGCTGCATCAACGTGCGGACGGCCGATGAGGTACACGCACTACAAGAATCTGCTGCAAACAATAAATAGAAGACTAGCAATACTGCACGGTATCGGCCACCAGTATGGAAGTGATCGTGGGTCTACCTCCGCTAGATCTGCTAGTAGAAAAACGGACTACGGTGTATGAGAAAGGAGCAGAATGGAAAATAGAAACAAAACCTACTCAGTGGTATAAATGGCAGGAAAGATAGGTCAGGTATGATGGGTGGGCCAAGGTCATCATTAAAAATGTGGAGGACTGGACGAATAGGAAGTGGGGAGAAGTGGACTATTACATGATCATTGGCATTTTTGGCACCTACCTGCAAAAAATAAAGAAGGCGGACCCTGCAACCTACTGGTTCTGTGATCAGGAGGACTCTACCGAGCACACTGTTTACGTATGCGAAAACTATGGCAAAAAGAGGGAAATGTGCGCGAGAACATGTCGGAAAGTCCCGCCAGTGAAAATGTGAGCCGATTATTATTGGAAAAAGAAGAAAATTGGACTTCCATTAAAACACTTTGTCAAGAAATTTCAATGATTAAACAAAGGAAAGAATTTGAAAGGGAGAGAGAAAGTCAACACGAACGCGAGACGTATTGACTCCCCTCTCCTGGGTAGTATATAATGAGATAACTGAAGGAATACAAATTTAGGGTTAGGTATCTTGTTTGTTTATGGACCAACGAGGGTGAAGGAGGGCCGTGGATTCAGAGAAAAGTATAGTAAGAGGAGCCGCTAATGAGGTAACCAACGAGAGGTCAGCAGAGGAATAAGGGAAGGATCCATCCTCCCCTCACCCAGGTGGATGGTACGATGGTGATGGCAAGATAAAAAGTTAGAGCAATGCCTTTTATTTGTATGTCAACTGGGTGACGACGATGACGACTTGAAGAAATACTCCGAAGAAATACTAGGTGGTGGTTCCAGAGAAGATGAGGAAGGGAGCTTTTTGATGGGTCGGGTTCTGACTCCAACCCCACACTATCTGGCCGTCCATCACCACATCAAAGATATTTATCTCTTGACTAATGAATATGAAGAAGGATTGGCTTAGGTTGGATTGCAGAAGGATCTTGTTAAACTCAAACTGTCACATCAAAGATATCACTTGATCAACGGATATGAGGATGGATCGGGTTGGTTTACATTAGGACTTTGTAAAGCTACAATAGTCACTTTAAAGATATCTCTTGACTAAAAAATATGAGGAATGATTGGATTGGGCTGGGTTTAGAGATGTGCAAATTATCACGCATAATTTGAATTGACGTACTTTAGACAGATGTATCATAATAACAGTGTGAAACAACAGTCTCATTATTTTCGATAGAAGCAAAGCTGTGACGATGAAATAAAATGTTTATTGTGATTTCGGTGCTCAGATGCTGTACAAATCGTATTTCGAACATAGGTAGTTGGTCCTCAGGCACGATGTCAAATCCTAAACTATTAAATTTCTTATAAAGGTCAATAAATCAAATCTTCTTC
Organism: Onthophagus sagittarius; assembly: GCA_036711965.1. Taxonomy (NCBI): domain Eukaryota; kingdom Metazoa; phylum Arthropoda; class Insecta; order Coleoptera; family Scarabaeidae; genus Onthophagus; species Onthophagus sagittarius. Next base: position 25,641,069 of record JASERS010000005.1, read on the forward strand.
TACCAATAACATATCCTTACAAATATATAAGGATATGTGGTTATAATTAAAAACAATGAATCTCAATTTATTTTGGGATAATTATGTTCTCGTTTAAGAAATAACTACAAAAATTTTTCACCGAAATCACAATAAACATTTTATTTCATCGACATTGTTTCTATCGAAATTATATTAATGATGAACCTAGAAAGAACCATTGCATCAATAAAGTCTCATTAATTTCAGAACATAATTAAACCAAACTCCCTAATTTCTGCCATTCTGTCAAGTATGATTAATTAATAATCAAATTAACAAGTAATCAAACAAAATTCAAACATAATTGTGAGTCACGCAATTCCTGGATGATATTCACGTGAGTTGTGTGAGTGAGATAAATCGTGAGCGAGCATAAAAAATCACTCACGTGCACATTGTGTAAACACTAATAAAATGAAGGAGAAATGGGATTGGGTAATAAATTCCTCCCTGGTCAAATTTCTGTATCCTCCAAATCAATACCAGGTAGAGATTTCTATGATGGATAATATAAAGAAATTGATTCAGTGAGATTTAATGAAACAGTTTAAGAATGTTTCTGATGATGATACAAACGAATTTATTAACGGAAGACTTTCTGTTAGAATACTAGATAGTGAAGACGATTCATCTTGTAATGATCATAGAATAAAATTCTAAAATCACAGCCTAGAACCAAATCTATCATCTAGTATTAATTTAGTCATGTTTTTAACTGACGATGGTTTATTTAGAAAAAGGTCTTGAGTTGCAAACTACGTTTTATTTTCATTTATTTGTAACATTCCTTATTCTTGATTTCATCGACTTAAGGATTAAGCGTTTCTAATTGTTGTAGTGTTCTAGAGGCAATTTTTAGTCTTCAGAAAGCAGAGTCCAGCATTTTGCCAATAGTTTCTGGTCTATGTAAGCAGTTTTCAGTTTCTTGTAAGCAGTTTTTAGACTTTGCAAGCAGTTTATGGGTCTATTTAATCAATTTCTAGTATGTGTGAGTAGTTTGTAGTCACCTGCAAGCAGTTTTTAATTTTTGTAAGCAGCTCCTAGTCTTTGTTAGCAATTTCTAAACTCCCGCAAGTAGTTTCTAATTTTTGCAATTTTCTGCTTGCAAAGATTTAAAGGTTTAGTCTTCTACAAGTAGTTTCCAGGGTATGTATGCAATTTCTAGGCTTATGCAAGCAATTTACAGTCTTTGTTAATAGTATCTAATCTTCTAGAAGTATTTTCTCATCTTTTTCAAATAATTTCTTGATTTATACAAGCAGCTTCAATTTCTTGTTTTCTGTAAGCAGTATCTAGTCCTTGTAAATAACAACCAAACCCATATAGAGGATTTATATCTGTAAAAATTTAACGTTCCCAAGTTCGGCTTAGGCGTTGTTTTGTGGAGAACTCCATGAGTCCTTTGGGATATACTTTCAACAAACTTCTGCCTTCAATCTTAGGAAGCAGTTATAACCAGTTATTACCACTAAAGACTCATTTAGTCATTTATTATTGACTTTACATCACTGAATTAACCCATTGTAAAGAACAAAAAAATTGAAATAAACAAAGTAATTTTGTTATCATTTAATCGGTCATTTATTAAAGCTTTAACATTTGTTTATAACATTCCTTATTGTCAATTTCATCATCTGTAGGATTAAAGGTTTTGTTGTTTTGTCATTTCAGTGACCCATATAAACCCAACCTAATCGAACTCAACCCGGTATTATAGAAAGAATCAAAATTTGAAATGGTGCATTTAGTTTTTAACTATATCTAGTAATAAGGAAGACATCTTCCAAGAAAATAGATAGGAAATTACGGTTAAAATTTAGGTCGAATAATCCAACCAGTCTGTTTGTTTCCATAACTACAAAATGAGTGCCAAGAAATTATTGATTTAATTTAAGGACGTGTATTGTTAAGTCAATAAAAAAAATCGTGTTGCAGCAAACGATTTTGCTTTAATATCATCTGGTTTGCATATTACACCTACGAAGGGGTCGGGTTAAGCTCGGATTAGCCAAACAGGAAGCTGCTGATGATATTTCCCCTAATAATCGCGCGGCAGGAAATTAAAGGAAATGGCGTTGGTCGCGTACCGAACCGAGCGAAAAGAAACTTTAACCAAGGGGGTAAAGCTACACTTTACGTAGCGAAAAAGAGTTGGGTTTGTAAAAAAATACAAACGGATTTATCGTTTCGTATAAATTCTTGCGGAGGACCTACTTGGACTCGGGCCAAGAACAATAGAAAAAGATCACAAGATCAAAATTGTGGGGGAGAAATAAACATGTACGAAGAATGCAATCCAAATAAAACGTAAGACTCGGATTTATATTTATTTTTATTTATTTTCCTTTTTTGGTGGTACATTTGAGGTCGCTTTTGACCTCCGGGTGCTATTACCTGCAAATCTGGGATTAAAACGGTCAGGACAAGATGGGGAAGACAAAAGTAGTTTATACTGGAAGTTTTCGCGATTCCCAACGGAACAACGCGAATAAAACTTTTCGCGCGAAAACTTCGATAAATTTTTACCCGTGTTTTGTCTTAAAACGTCGTTTGGATATTTGGATTTATCACCTTATTTTAAAATGTTTCAAAACTCTTTTGTCAGTTGAAACTTGGCGGAAAAGAATTGGATCCGATTTCTTTTATTAGAAGACGTTTGAAGAGCCGCGTGCTGATACGTTCACGTCGGAAAACTTAAGATCACGAACGCCACTGTAAATTAACCTTATTCAGCTGCAGAGAAGACGGGCGAAAGAGATTTTCCGCCCGGAGTGCGCGCCGGGGTTAGGGTTAATCGAATTTCGCAAGGGAGTTCACGCCAGGGACTCAGGAAATCCTGGCAATACACGAAGGACACCGAGTCCTCCCGGAGTTGATCCTCGATCAGCAAACCGTACACGTTTCCCGGGCGTTACAACTTCCCGGACAATATAATGCGCGTTTGCAGGGTTCGCGTACCTGACGAGACTTCGCCTCGTTCTTGGTTAAAAGATTCATTAGATTTTTAAAGGGCGGTATTCCCAAAGAGTAGGGAATTATATCTTGGAAAATTTAATGTTCCCCGCTTCGGCCTCGGCTATGGCTTTGTTTTGTGGAGAACTGAGGAGCCCTTTGGGATGTACTTTCAACGAACTTCTGCCTTCGAACCTTGGGGAGTAGTTATAAGCACTGAGGAGTCGTTTAGGTTGACTTTACATCACAAAGTCATGTGAATGCAAAGAATAAAAAAGTAAAATAAATAAGGAAATCTTTCTTCTACAACGATTTTTTTATATTCGGTTTGATAACTATCGCACAAGAACTTAAAATTTTGTAGTTTTGAGATATTTTATGTACAAAAGTTTCTCATCTTTGCAAGTAATTTTAACTCTTTTTCCAGCAGTTTCTAATATTTGGAAGCAGTTTTTAGTCTTCTACAAGCAATTACAAGTCTCTTCTAATTTCTAGTTTCTACTTTGTGAATAGTCTTCTGAAGCAGTTTTAGTCTCCTGCAAACAGTTTCTAGTCTTCTGCATCTAGTTTTTGTTTGCCGAATCTAATATCCTACAAGCAGTTTTTAGTCTTTGTAAGCAGCTTCTAGTCTGCATGACAAATTTTGCAGACTTTTCACACTCTTTTGTCAGCAGTTTCTAGTCCCTATACGGAGTTTCTACTCTTATGTCAACAGTTTGTAGTGTTTATGGGAAGTGTCTACTATTTTGTCAGCACTTTCTAGTCTTGTAAGTTTTAGATCTAAGTTTTTAGTCTTTATGAACAATTTTTACTTTTTTGGCAGTAATTTCTAATCTGTATAATGAGTTAATGAGCAGTTTTTACTCTTTTTCTATGAGTTGTTTCTAGTCTTTGTAAGTATGAAAGCGAGAGTTTTTTCCAGAGTTATCGTAGTAGTATTTATTAAATAAAAACTTTAAAAATCAAAAATTCTAGATAATCATCTAATAAGTTGATTTCAGTGCTATACATAAGGTGAATGTCGACTTATCCAATCGTCCTCAACAGTCTTTGCAAGCAGTTTCTATTCCTTTGGCGGCACCTTCTAATTTTTATGAGGAGTTTCTACTCTTTTGTCAGCACTTTGTAGTCGTTGTGAGCAGTTTCCAATCTTTCTGGACAGTTTCTAGTCTTTGTAAGCATGAAAGCGTGTGTTCTCTCCAGAGTCTTAGTAGTACGCTAGAACTCCGATTATCGTTTCAAATATGTTACAAGCAGTATCAAGTCTTTTGGGAGCATTTCAAATCTTTTAAGTACAGTATCAAGTCTTCTAGAAACAGTATAAAAACTTCTGGAAACATTTCAAGTCTTCCGGAAGCAATATTAATTCTTCCAGGTGCCCCATCAAGTCTTCTAGAACCAGTATAAAAACTTCTGGAAACATTTCAAGTCTTCCGGAAGCAATATTAATTCTTCCAGGTGCCCCATCAAGTCTTCTGGTTCGTACAGGTCTTCTGAAACAATTGCAAGGGTTCTGGACGTATCTCAAGCGCTCTGGAAGCAGTTCAAGCCTACTGGAAGCGTTCTTGGAAGACTTTTGAAAGCAATGTAGAGTCTTCTAGAAGCAGTATCAAGTTTTCTAGAAACAGTATCAAGTCTTCTGGTAGCATTGCAAGTCTTTCAGAGACAATATCAAGTCTTCTGGAAGTATTTCAAGTCTCCAAGATGGAGTATCAAGTCTTCTATATGGAGTATCAAGTCTTCTAGATGGAATATCAAGTCTTCTAGTTCTGGAGACAATATAAAGTCTTCCAGGTATCAACTTTTCTGGTATCAGTTCAGGTCTTGTGGAAGCATTACAAGTCTTCTGGATACAATACAGCCTTTCAAAACTAGTATCAAGTCTCCTAGAAGCAGTATCACTCAATTCATAACTATGCGTATGAACAGTCTGCACGCATTAGAAATTTAGTACATGTTCGCAAGCGAGAAAATATTCGACGCTTATGTATAAAGTTTTTTTGGTTTTTATTGAGCTCTTTTATTACATAAAAAATAAAAGTATTTGGACTATCCGCGCTTTTTGATTATCCGTACACCTTTCATGGATAATCTCAACCACTTTATAAGCAGTTTCTTGTCTTTGAGCAGTTTCTAGTCTTATGATGGCAGTTTCCAATCATCAGTATGGAGTTTCTAGCGTCTCACCAGTAGTTTCTATTTTTTGTGAACAGATTTTAATCTTCTGCAAGCAGTCTCTAGTCTTTTAGGGCCAGTTTTTAGTCTTCTGTAAGCTGTTTCTGGACTTTGCAAGCAGTTTCTAGTCTTCTGCCAGGAGTTTCTAGTCTTTGCAAACAGTTTTCAGTGTTTGTAAGCAGTTTTTAGCCTTCTAGAGGCAATTTGTAGTCGCTATAAGCAAAATCTAGTTTTAATTTCTATTCTCTACAAGTATCAGTTTCCTCTGAGCAGTTTCTAGTCTCCTGCAAGCAGTACATAATCTATTGCCAGCAGTTTCTGATCCTTATGAGCAGTTTCTAGTCTTGGCAAACAGTTTCTAGTTTTCTAGAAGCAATTTCTAGTCACTATAAGCATTTTCAATTCTTCTATAAGCAGTTTCTACTTCTCTGCCGGCAATTTCTAGCCTTTGCAAGCAGTTTCTGGTCTTCTAGAGGCAATTTCTATTCTTTATAAGCATTTTATAGTCTCCTGGCAGCAGTTTATAGTCCTTGGCTAGCAGTTTCTAGTCTTTGCAAGCAGTTTATTACTATAAATCGGTATAAACACATAGAATACTTTCTATAAGCAATTTCTAATCTTTATAAGCAGTTTCTAATCTTTGCAAGCAGTTTCTAGTCTCCTGCATGCAGTCTCTAGTCTTTCTAAACAGTTTCCAGTCTTCTAGCGGATGTTTCTAGTCTTAGTAAACAGATTTTAATCTTTATAAACAGTTTCTAGTCTTCTAAAGACAATTTCTAGTCTTTATAAGCAGTTTCTAGACTTCTACAAGCAGTTTCTAGTCTCCTATAAGCAGTTTACACTCTTTTGCAAGCAGTTTCTGGTCTTTATGAGCAGTTTCTGGTCTTTGCAAACCGTTTCTAGTCTCCTGTAAACAGTTTATAGCCTCCTGCAAGCAGTTTACAATCTTTTGCAAGCAGTTTTTGGTTTTTATGAACAGTTTGTAGTCTTTGCAAACAGTTTCTGTCTTCTAGAGGCAATTTCTGGGCCTTTGCAAGCAGTTGCTAGCCTTTCTAAGCAGTTTCTATTCTTCTGCAAGCAGTTTCCAATCTTCTAGAAGCAATTTCTAATCTTCTGTAAGCAGTTTGTAGACTTTGCAAGCAGTTTCTAGTCTTTCTAAGCAATTTCCCGTCCTCTAGTGGCAATTTCTAGTCTTTGCAAGCCATTTTTAGTCTCCTGTAAGCAATTTATAACCTCTTGCAAGCAGTTTATAATCTTTTGCAAGCAGTTTTTGGACTTTATGAGCAGTTTCTAGGTTTTGCAAGCAGTTTCTTGTCTTCTAGAGGCAAATTCTGGTCTCCGGTAAGCAGTTTCTAGTTTTCTGCAAGCGGTTTCTAGTCTTCTGCAAATGATTTCTAATCTTAGTAAGCAGTTTCTACTCTTCTGTAAGCAGTTTCTAGTCTTTATAATCGGTTTCCAGTCTTCTGCAAGCATTTTCTAATCTTTTTCAAACAAATTTTTGTCTTATTCAAGCAGTTTCTAGTCTATGCAAACTGCTTTTAGTCTTTTATCACCAATATCTAGTTTTTTACATTTAGTCTTTGTAAATAACAACCAAACCAAACGCAACCCAACTCAACCCATATAGACATATCTTGGAAAATTTAACATTCCTTGGCTTGCTTTTATGGAGATTTCTATTAGTCTTTTGGGATATATTTCAATATATCATCCAAAGAGTCATTTAGGTTGACTTTGCATCATCGAATTATCTCAATACAAAGAATAAAAAAAAATGGAAAAAGCTATTTTATTGAATGAGCCAAAATTCAAAACGATTTATTCCCCGAAATACATCAAAACCCATCCAATATTTAGACTGGATTTATGAGTATTTGCTGTTTATTTGTATTATTAGCGTGGTCCAGAACCATGCCATTTGCACCTACATTAGTTGCGCCCTAAATGTCCGTTTCAGCGCGCGCTAAATCATGCGCTATAAATTAAACGGACAGGTGTGCGAATCGAACAGGGGGAAACCTTTTCAAGTTGTCCCGAAAGTCTTATATACGAATCATATTTGATTTTGATACGATCAGATCTGTCGCATTAAATCGCATCCTAAAGCTCGATTCCCCTCGAGACCACTCGAAACATTGCCCAACCACCGAGACTCGATTGGACGACTCATTTTCCTTTTTTTTCCTTGTTCAAAGCGACAATAAAAACTAATTTCCAAGGTCCATTTCCGGCAAGTGCATCCTCGGAGCTTTTGGTGTAGTGGCTCGCGATTGGATTAGCACCGATGACGACATAGAGGCGAATGAGAATTGATAGCAGTGCGACCGTTGTAGAAATTGAATTAAAATGAAATGTGCGCTCACAGAGTTAGATTCCACCCCGCTAATGGCTCGACCTGGTCGATATTCCTGATGACTCATACGCGCCCTACACCCGAACGTACGGCCCCCTTCCAGAAACGTCCCCAGGGAAGTTCTCCGCGGGGGCGAAACTGCTTAAAACCGAATTGTTGTTATCGCGGTGACTCAGACAGCCTCTCGAACGATTTTATTACTTTTCCCGGCGCGATTCTAAGTGGGGGTGATTATTTATAGCCCGAGGATAAGTCAAATCGTTCAAATATTTCGTGTTTTGAAGTACTCCCATTTAGATCTGCGCTGGAAGTTGAGTTACTTATTAAATTTATGGTTGGTAAGTCTTTTGTACAGCTTCGTATCGCCGGATTATCGATCGTTATACATGAGCGGTTTTGGCAAAGCCCTCTCCGGTAGCCTTGATCCTAATTATCCCCAGTAAATGGATTAACTGCATCATCGTCCCTCACGGTTACGTGAAGATCATCTTCTTAAAGGGGTGCGAAAAATTAAAATAAATCAATAATTCAATCCCCGCGTTCGAGAAAAGCCTGGAATATTAATACAAGTTCTCGAAAACTTGTCCCTGAAAAAATTCTAGTCTGTATGGGTACATTCTACTCTTTTGTCAGCATTTTTTAGTCTTTGTTGAGCTGTTGCTAGTCTTTTAGATGTAGTTTTTAATTTCATGTAAACAGTTTCTAATCTCCTTCAAGCAGCTTCTAGTCTTTGCAAGCAGTTTCTAGTTTTCTGCAAACAGTTTTCAGTCTTTACAAACAGTTTTTAGTCTTTTGTAAGCAGTTTCTGGTCTTTGTAAACAGTTTCGTGTCTTTGAAAAAGTTTCTAGTCTTTTGTAAGCAGTTTCTAGTATTTGTACGCAGTTTCTAGTATTTGTATGCAGTTTCTAGTATTTGTACGCAGTTTCGAGTATTCTGCACGCAGTTTAGCAGTTTTGCAAGCAGTTTCTAGTGTTTTGTAAGCAATTTCTAATCTTTTTCACAATTTCTTGTTTTATACAACCAATTTCTAGTCATTTGCAAGCAGTGTCTAATCTTCTGGAAGTAATTTATAATCTTTGTTACAATTTCTTGTTTTATAAAAGCAGTTTCTAGTATTTGTCAACGATTTTTCGAATTTTGCCACCACTTCCTACATTCCTAATAGCAGTACTTGAACCTAATTATCCCCAGTAAATGGATTAATTGCATAATCTACCCTCACGGTTACGTGAAGATGATCTTATTAAAGGAGGTGCGAAAAATTAAAATAAATCGATAATTTAATCCCGCGTTCGAGAAAGAACCCTAGAATCGTAATGCAAGTTTGCGAAAACTTGTCCCAACTTGTTGGATCGTTTAATTAAAGCGTATTAGCGAAGTAAAACTGCGGGATTAACCTCACCGGGGGAGCAAATCGACAACCCACTTTGCGCTCTTAATTGATCTCTCAACACAAACGCGACTTGAATGACGTTCCGGGGAAGAATTATTGGTACCCGATTACCACAACGCGCCCCCATCGCACCCTTGAGCGTTTTGCGCGCAATTATTGAGTTTGATGTAACTGCTGAAGCACCGAAACTTCGATGCGTGCCGTACGTGATGTTGGTAAATACAACCGCTAATACGTAAAGTATCGTCGGGTAAGCTATCTTAAACAAGCTACAAAGGAGCAAGTTTCCATGAAATTATTAATTAATTCTGTTTGATGGAACGTATTCTAAGATTTATATTTTCCCTAAATTGATCTACATTTTATGTTAATGAGGGTTTGTGATAATTCAATCATTATGTTAGAATACATTTACAATTAGTGCTGGAAGGGCACTAATTAGCTAAGAATATGAGTGATTTCCATTCCATAAGATATCTTTGGGTGGAATGGGTTGGGTTGGGTTGGGCTGCCTCAAAAATCTGTAGGTAAAAAAATGAATACTATTCGAAACCTGTATATTTACGAAGACCTTGGAAATCAAGGAATCTCTTTTAGACAATTCCTAATAAAGATAAGCATATTCTACTTTTTTGGAAATAAAGATGGTCATCATGTAGTCGTAATGAGTGTCTTTATAGATGTTACCAACTTTGTGCCTACGTGAACGATATTTGCATATAGCAAGAAGATGAAGATGAAGGAATCAAGCGAGTGCTCCATGAGAGATTGAAGATATACTAAAGCAAACAATCTTTGGTTGCAAAATTGGGACCATTGCTGAGATTCTTCTGTTGGTGGAGGAGTGTAAAATTTGGAAGGTTGATTCTTTCTCAATCTAAAATGGGTAGAGTTGGTTTGAGTTGTTTTGGGTTGGGATAGGTTGGATTCTGTTAGGCTGCTTTGGGTACCATTACGGGCTGTGGAATTTTTGGAGCGTACTTACAAAAAAATATAAAGAAAATAAGGTCAGACGATTGTTGGTATGGACATAAAAAACAGAACACTCCAAATTAAATGTTTTTTAATGCCAAAAGTTTGAAAAAGATCATAAAGCAACTAAAGCAAGGATTGGAAGAAAAATCCGGGTTGACAACGTAACGTAACTACTGACCGGAGACGAAGAAGAAAAGAATGAAGTAAAGGAAGAGAGAAGATGAAGATAGAAGTGAACGAAGAATAAATGTGAGAAGTCCTCTGGAAAGGAATCAAAGAGAATGGAAGAGAGGGAAACTTACAGGTTCCCTGAGCAGGGTATGTAAATAAGCTGGTGGTAAGCAAAAAATAAATGAAAATATTTATTTGGGTAATGGTGAAAGACAAAGGACTTCATGAAAGATAACATAGATAGTGGCCGAAGAAGAGGACAGTCATTCCACCTCCCTGAGCCAGGTATGTAAATAAGAATGACGTTAAAATGTTAATAGGGGGCTTTTATTCCATTTATGTAAAATGTAGATAATAAGGAAGACGCCGGACAGAAAAGGCAAGAAATGAGAAAAACGGAGAGAGAGCAGTATCATACATAAACCAGAGTCCACCAGAAAGAAAGAGAAGATTAGGACGCACACTATCCAGCCGATCCTCACCATAAAACACGTCTGATAACAGATTTTTCCCCAGAAGAAAATATCGAAGAGAAAAATTAATAATAATAATATGTTTATTGCCATATGGAGAAAACAAGATATATGCCCAAAAGATCCAACCAGCAACATATGTATGTAACAAGTTGATATAAAAAAATTAATATGGCATTATATAAATAATTCAACGTTTAAGCAAAAGAAGAAAAAGAGGAAGGAGGAAGAAACGGAACGAGTATAGTTGATAGGAAGAAAGAGAGAAGAGAAGAAAGCGATATCAAGAGATGGATTCAGATAGTTAATATACTACAAACGGCGTGTTAGTTTGCAGACTTTTCCCAAATTTCATTAAAAATAACAAAAAAAGGTTGGTTGGGGCAGTGGTGAATTTAAAAATTCATGACGAAAGAAACTCTAATGACATCTCCAGTAAAAAAAGTATCCTACTTTACGGCGGCAATTCGACTACTCTCAATGGATAAAATAATTCCGATTGGAAGTAATAAAAGTAAACCACTTTTATATTGATTTGCTAATGGAATCGACTACCACAAAGAAAATTTCCTGGTAATGGCAAAGGATAGCTTTGGCGGTCAGACACCACATATCAAAAGGAGCCATTATACACAACTTAGTAGCATGTCTATATAGTGAAACAGCATTGCTTAACTATTTCGGTCGCTAACAGCATCTGTTGACCAAACTAAATAGGAGTGGTTCATCTAAATAGTACCATTGTGTGAAACCAAACATGCTGACTATTATCAATGATAGCCATCAAGATGACTATTCTAGTCATCATGAGCCATGGTGAAGGGAGACCATCATAGCATATAAATCAATGCCATCAAAATTCAATCTGAGTAACGATGATATTAGTATGTATCAAACGTTCAAAAAGAGAAAGATTTGATTAAAATGATTCTATAGTTTGGAAGGATCAACAAAGAATTCAAAATGATGCATTAATGCTCAAGTTGATGAAAGTGACAATATAACTTTATAAATGAAGGTAGAGGAGGAAGTTGAGAAGAGGCCAAATAAGTTGATGATATGAAGAGCAGAACCCAACCCATTCCAATTTAAAAAAAAAAAAGTTTTCAACTATGCATTAACTGGGCAGCTTTAATAAGGACAGAATTTTGCGTTAACAACCCTAACTCCAATCCAACCCAAAATGTTTTAGTTCCACATCAAGAATGTGTTTTAAGTTAAAAGTAAAGCTAACGCTGCATCTAGAAATGATGCAGAGATATCAATCCAAAGCACAACCTTACCTAAGCGGGTCACGCACGCCACTCACATGAATATCATACATTCATGTGAGATTGATTCAGTCACGTGATTCTCATATGAATCACGTGACTGAATTCACGTGACTTGGCTTAAATTGTATTTACTTAAAAATTGATTAGAATTTTGACCTCAACATTTAATCACTGCAAATGTTACTAATAAACCGGAAAACATCAAAAATTTTATTCGAATCCTAGGTAACACCAACAGAAACATTAAAAAATGTTCCTTGAATCAATATGTATTATAGAACAAAACGAAGTGCAGAAGTTGTACGATATAGATAACCACGTACAAGTTAGCAGATTTTTAAACGATGAGTAGACGTTTGGGAACTATTTCACGCTTTTATAAGTCTTTAACATAATGTATTATAGTGTTTGAAATAGTAATAGCTCATGCTGTCAACAAGTTGGCAGACTTCAAACTGATGAGCATGATTTTCGACACATAATAGCTCATGCTGTCAAAAAGTTGCCAGTCTATAAATTATCGTACAGTGTTTGGAACCGTAATAACCCATACAAACTTCAAACTGATGAGCAGGGCTATGAAGACTTAATAATCTCATCCTCCCAACAAGTTGGCAGTCTTTAAAATAATGTACAGCGTTTGGAACAGTAATAACTCATGTTAATAAGATGGTAGGCTTCAAACTGATGAGCATGATATTGACCACATAACAGTCCGCACTGCCAATAAGTTGACAGGCTTTAAGGTAATATGCAATGTTTGGAACTGTAATAGTCATGCAGTCAACAAGTTGGCTGCCTTCAAATTAATGAGCAGGCCTTTAGAGAAGAAGCAACTAATGAAGCCAATTTGTTGCAGCCTGTGGAACAGTAATAGCTCATGCTACCAACAAGTTGGTAGACTCCAAAGTTATCAGCGGTACCTTGGAGACATAATTACTCATGCTGCCAACAATTTAACAGTTATTCTTTTGTTTATCTGACACTTTATTCGAAATTTCAATCAAAAAATGAAACGATTGGTCAATCGGGTTATGTCGGGTCCCGTCCAACCAAAATTGATGCCCGCTCACGAGGGGTCACCCATGACCCATCATGAGCCGGCGGGACTCAAGTAATTTGCACATCTCTCGTGTAGAACTTGTTTCAGGTTAAAAGAAGAACTAACACTTGACGACATTTGAGTGGAATAGAAGCATTGTTATCTGCTTAGCATCTTGAGACACGTTTTCAACCCAACCCAACGCTACTACTAACATTTGAGTAACACCAACAGAACAAAGCATTATTGTCAGGTAAAATGTAGAATTAACTGTAGAACTAGTAGAATTTTTACCTCCTTAGCATCTTAAGAGACGTACTCAACCCAGCCCAACCCAACTCAATATCTTTTTTATCACTGCATTTAATGAGACAGTTTTAATAAAAAGAGAGTGCAACTTAATGCAATGCAACTCAACCCAACCCAAATATTTTTAAATTTACGTCTAGAATTAGTTTTCAGCTTAAAAATAGAACTAACATCAGACTTACAACTAGTAGCATTTGGGTAGAACTAGAAGCATTTTTTTTCTCCTTAGTGTCTTGAGTGTCACATCCAACCCAATGTTTCTCTTAGTTCTGCATCTAATAGGGCATCTTTAAGAAAGAGAGACTTTTGCGACAACAACCCAACCCAATTTAACTGAACGGAGTGCAACCGAATTGAAAGCAACCCAACCCAAATATTTCTAGATCTACGCCTAGAATTTGTTTTCAGCTTAAAAGTAGAACTAACACCAGTCTAACAACTAGTAACATTTGGGGTGAATAAGAAACATTTTTCTCCTCCTTGGTGTGTTGAGAGACACACCCAACCCAACATATACCTGTTAGTTCTGCATCTAATAGGGCACCTTTAAGAAGGAGAGATTTTCGACAACAACCCAACCCAATTTAACTGAACGGAGTGCAACCGAACTGAAAGTAACCCAACCCAAATATTTCAAAATCTTCGTTTAGAACTTTTTTCAAGTTAATAGTAGAATTAACACTAGACGTAGAACTAAAACATTTGGGTTGGGTTAATTTTACTTTTAATTCTTATACAGTGCTAGAATTAATTTTTCAAATTAATCCAGTATATCCAGATTCGACACTCTTTAGGCCAACCTTTAGTTAAGTTATCTAGAGGATGATATCTCGATGTAATACTCCAGTTTTTAACTATTGGATAAATTTATTAAGAAGTTGCTCCTACTGTATTGTTTAGTAATAAAGAATTTTAAAAATTCTTTATAACCCGCATACAAAATAACTCCAAGTCGACTTCAACGTAAGTATTATACATCCTTAATAAATTACATTTACGTTACCCACCTGCTCCTTCTAAATAAGGATACATCAAGTTATTTCACCTGCTTCTTATTTCACAACTACATAAAAATGTCGTAATATAATGCTCTTTGTGTTTAGTTCACATTTGAGTCGAAAAAGTTAATAAATGACAATGAATATTAACAGATTGTTAATTTTTGAAGAGTACAATTATTTCAAAACAATTTATTTATATAGGAGATGATTAAAAAGGGGGCGTTTTATACAAACGCGTTTTGCATAAATAACGTCGGTAATAAAAGCAATTTCCACATGAATACCGCATCTCGCGTGTCCAACACAAGGAAATTGATGGGGTTCGCTGCCATTTTTCAACGTTTTTATGCGAGATATATATCTAATAATCCTTCGGGTGTAAATGTGACAAAAAGAGGTTTGAGATCGCACGAAATACTTTTTCCTCATCGATACGATACGAATTTTTATGATTTCGTTAAACAACCCCCTTTTCTTTCGCCCTTTCCTTAGAATTAGATGGTTGCGTAAGATATTTGCGTATTACGTAAGAGTTAATTTCCTAATGCATCTCGCGACGTCACGAACTTTGCGTTTAGAATAAAATAAACATAAATTTATTCCATTAAGGGATTTCCCCCTTGCAGCGGTGCATTAAATTTTCCTAAATTTCCGAAACTAAGAAAGAGCGGTAATTTGTCGGATTTCTGAAACGAAGGCGGGCACTTAATTAACGCTAAAAATAGATTACAATATCCCCTTGATGTAATCGAGGCACGCAAGACACTTTCAATTAGACCGGGAAGAATTTATTCCGGGAGGGATTCGTCGCTTGGGCTATCGCGACCCACTTTTCAGCCTCCTTAATCAGGCGCAATTTCGCATTATACTCTGTTTCAGTGGGAACTGCTTGCTCCGACTCGCAAATTGGATGTAGTCTTGTCGACACCTCTGAGAACCGTAAGTAAACTAAGATTCGCGCGCCGTCTTGTGTACTCTGCGCCCTCCCTTTCAGAAATCCTTTGTCTGCAGAACGCATTTCAGGGTTCGCTAACTGAAATATATACGTCTTATTTAGTTTCCCACAGTGCTCTTCATCGAATCCATTCTTCAAGACAAATTGGATCATCACGTTCTAAAGATAACCGCGTTACCTCCGCCGAGAGGAACTTGTCACCACCGGGAATAGAAAGTCCGTTTATAACTCTGCCTTTCTAGACGTTTTCAGTCTCTAAAAACGACCACCCCCGATGCTTATTAAATTTTGTGCTCGGAGATAAATCATCCAAGGGTGAATATTGCACGAGCAAAAAGTTATTTTATTCAAAACTTTTTAAATCTTACATCTGTAAAATTGCTCTAATATTTTTGTTTGCCCCACATTTATTTTCACTTAGTCTTCACGCCCGACAGGTAATTAACCTTCATGTGAACTCTAAGTAAAGTTTGTCAATTAGGAAGCTCTGCATTACCGGCACCGGCGTTAATTAGACCGGACAAATTTAATTAAGTTCCTTCTATACAGCAATATATATGTATGTATGTATATATATATATACACTGTGTTAAATAATTATCGTAACCTACGATAATTATTGTTGCTTATCCACGTTGTAATGTTGCTTATCTATCTCATTGTGTAGTGGTAACGGCGATATTTTTAAATTAGTAACCAGATTTTAACCAGATGTTGACAGCAGATCGAACGTTATTAGGTTATGATTGTCGCGATTGTCGTATGCTTTTTGTGTTTCCGGATTTTCTTTATTCTTTAAATATTTTTTGCTGCCTTTATATTTCTCCAAACAGTAGAGCTATCGTTGTTTCTAGCGATTGATTTAAGCGGTAAGTCAATAAACAAATTAAAATAACGAAAACGTTCAATGAGAATTTCTTTCAGATTTTTATATCTTTCGTTATGACGTTCACACCGGAACATGATGCCTTTATTTTAATGGCACATTATCAAAGCGGTACGCAGAATGCGGACGATAGTTGGGTTTATTCCTTACAAAGCTATACAGCAATTATACAGCAATTCAACCAACGTTTCCCAGATTTCGACGTTGATTATGACGCTTTTAACCATAGGAAACACGTTTTTACAGTCGTTAATTGCTACACAAAAGTCAACTTTTAATAGCATTTTTCGAAAAAATTATTTCAAATAATAGGAATATTCGTCGCGTTGCAATACCAATACTGTGATATTGGTTGCCTAGATTTCGGGTACGATAATTAGTTAACACATTGTATATATATATATATATATATGATATAAGGACATCAAATCGCCATCTCTTTTCTTGTATGTATGTATGTATATATGTATAAAACGCGCACACGTGACGAACAATGCGTTGACGTTTTGAAATATTCAAATCGGACCGGTGCATCGCGTCGGTGAAAATGTATATTTATAGCAATGTCGGAATAAAATCGAACTGCTGTCACGGTCGACACCAGCACATTGTAGGTCCGCGTCGGCGTCACGACGCCATACATTGTACCAAGCTATTTGTGCGGGATAACATGGTTTCCGATCGCAGGACAATGAGTAGCCGCCTCCGTTAACACCCCCAATGTCCAATTCTTGCCGATAACGTTTAGCCATAGAGAAAAGTTTAACTCAATATTGAATAAAAAATCACCCCTCCCCGGGGATGAGCATTACTTTGCGGATTAAATCCCTTCGTGGCAATTCATTTGACGAGGCGCCCCCTCGTATTGGTTTCACGTAACTGCGCTGTTAATTTATCCTCCCACGCCGTTGTGGGTCACCATACGCACTGTGCATAGTTGACGCTATCTAAATATCGCTCATTCCGCCTCGCTTATAAACTATACCCGTACTGCACAGCGCACCCAATTTATCAGGACCATAAATCTACACTCCACAGCATGAATCCCATCGTTTGTACCAAGTTTTTTTTACACATCCTCGGTGACATACCAACTTTAGATCATCAAACAAACGCTTATTTATTACTATTTACCATAAAAATTTGCAAAACGAAACACTTATTATAAACATTAAAGAATATGCACCTCAATTAGGTTAAACTAAACACAAGAACTTTTCCCAAGAAATCTCGCTACACTTAGCATAGTGCCCCCAACATCTGCAGGACTTAGAAGTCTCTCTTTGCATAAGAGAGACAATGATGTAAAAAAACTTCGTCGAAACTACGTTGAGCTTAGTTTCAGGAATACATTAATAGTTAACTAGGTTGGGAGGAGATAATTAAAAAAGTCGTAACTCGACAACAGAAATATCGTTATGAAATAAGAAAAATTTTAAAACCAATTTAATTTAATTCTACTGAAATTATTTCTTTGTTTTTAGAAACCCCAGAATAATAAATTAATTAAAATAATTTATAATTGAAAATTATGTTATAATTATAAATTTAATTACTAAGCCTCACTTTTATCAACCTCCAGTTAAACTAATTAGAGGTTACCATGAAAACCTTTAATTAGCGAATTTACAATCCGATTTGTAACCATTGGATAAATTTATCAAGAGGTGAAAAAGTGGCCCTAACCAAATAAAACGAGATTAACTCAGATTAATTGCAATTAACGATCAATCATTCGAGAGATACTCGCTTAAAACATTGTAAAACTCATTTTTCATTTATTAGAACCTTAACTGAACTCAGAATTAACTCTGTATTAACGTCACATTAGGCATTGATTAATGTTGTGGATAATAATTAACGATAACTTCGATCGATTAAAGTTTTACAAAAATTTATTGGGACATTAATTTAAAATTAACGCTACTTTAACCCTCGCAGTACTGACGTTTCGCCAACCGTTGCGGACGGTGCCTGGGTCAACCGAGACCCGAACAGTTTTTGTTTACGTAGAATATAAAAAATGAAGCTTTTGCCATTATGATTTTGACTTATTTTATTTTAAAGGTGAACTATTATTAGGGATATAAAATAATACATAAAAATAAAATTTTAAAAAAATTACATAAAAAATATTTATTCTAAATCATTACAATTTGTACACAAAATATTTTTTGTACATGTTGAATGTATATTACATACATATTTGTGACAAACATCACATTTTGATTTATATTTATTGTCATTTCCAATACACAAGCTACATCTTGAGCGTTTTTCTAATGTTGTACTCATTTGTTTATTTATTTTTCGGCCTGTACTTTCGATGGCGTCCACAATGTGTCTCGAAAATACTACTGCATTGGTTTCAAATGCTCTAGCTCTAGAATCTATGTTTGCAGCAACTAACTGTTCAGACAAATTTTCTATAAATTGTTTTCTTCTTGATTTTATGTTACCAGATGCCCAATCCGGATTTTTGAGTTGCCATAGTACAAATGCATTATAGGCTGCAATATCTATATAATGTAAAAAAAGCGACAGAGGCCAACGTCGTGTACATCTCCGGCAAGTGTATTCTCTTAGAGTTTTATCTAAAACATCCACTCCACTTTTTCTTGAATTGTAATAATTGATAATATTAGGTTTGTAATTATTATTTTCGTCAGAAATAGCATGTTCTCGATGAACGCTCGAAAGTAAAACTACGCATTTTCTTGGTTTTGGGATATACGACACAAGTGTTAGATTTTCAGAAAATATAAAATCGGAAGAGAATTGAGCTCTTCCGGATATTGTTATCAAAGATTTTGGTAAATCCTTTTTATTTTTCCGCATTGTTCCCACTATAAATATGTTATCTTTGAGTAAATCCTCTGCAAGTGAGATATCCGTAAAAAAATTGTCGATTGTGATAGTTCGATTAGATCCCTTCCAAAACTCTGAAAGAACTCTAATTACTCGTTGTCCTTGTCCTTTCTCCGGTGTGTTTCCGCATTTTCCTAAATACACTTCAAAATTACAACAATAATATGTAGTAGCGTCACATAGGACCCATAATTTCAGCCCATATTTCCCTGGCTTGCTCGGCATATACACCTTGAATGGACATCTTCCTCGAAATGTTACTAATTGTTCATCAATAGTGCCTACATTAGACGCTCGGTAATTATCTCTGCAATTTCTTGTTAAAATATTTGTAATCGTTCTCAAAGCTGCCGATAAGTTTATCGGTCATTTTTCTTTCTTCTCGTGTCTGAAAGTCGTCAAAACGCAAAAATCGTAAAATGTTTGTAAATCTATCACGAGACATAGATGCTCGATAAATTTGTCGACTGTAAGCAATCTTTTTCTTCCATAGATCTTTTTTACTTTCACGTGATTCCCGAAAACGGCCAGTAATTAGTAAAATCCCAAAAAATGCCTTCAATTCAACACGGTCTACTGGCTTCCATATATTATTTGAAAACATTTCATAATATTTAACCGCTTTTTCATTTGTATAAGTAATTATAATGTCCATGATTTCATCATTTATAAATAAATCAAAACATTGTTCCATGGTTTCTACACCCTCAGAATTTGCTGTGAGTGTAGCATCATATTTACCAAATTCTGCATCTCTGTTTGTGGGGGAAATATATCTCCATGTTCGTCCACAAACATTTTGGTCTTTACAGTGTGACATATTATTACTATTTTCACCACTAAACTCATCACTTTCATAATCCTCTTCTTCTGGTACTGCATCACTAAAAGTCAATGACGCACATTCATCATCAGAAGACACTTCATTGTTATAATCATCATTATTATTTACAAAATTAGCAAACATTTTATTTTTCGATGTAGATCGTTGCTCTAAAATACACCTTCTGTGAACTAAATCAAGAATTTAATGGCAATTGTATTGTCGCTATAGCCTCTTACACAGACAGACGCCTGGCGCTGTAAAGAAACGGTCGAGACATATTTTTTCGTCGTTTTTTCGTCGGGACGTCCGTTTGACGCCGATCTAACTTAACGCACTCCTTGAGTAACGACAAATCTATTTATTACAATTTCTCGCAAAAATTTATTTGGGTCCAAATAGACCCAGGCACCGGAATACGAGGGTTAAGCATTGATTACCATTGAATGGGGATTTGCAACCTATAATTTTTAAAGTTATTCAAAATATTGAAAAATCCAAATAAGTTCAGCAGCTTATATTTCAAGAACTTAGTGAGATATCTCAAAACTGACTTCATTTTCGGAACGTAGATGCTCCAATTAGTAATTGCAAGTAATTTTGTTACAATTTTCCAAAATATCGACTTTTTAAGAATTTTTAAAGTAGTTTATATGTTAAGTACTAAGTGAGCTATCTCAATATTAACTTCATTTTGGAAAGTAGATGGTGCACTTAGTAATTGAAAATCATTTCGTAACAATTTTCCTAAAAAATCGTTTTTTCAAGAATTTTTAAAATTATTCAAAATATTGAAAAATCCAATTAAGTTCAACAGCTTAAGAACTAAGTGAGATATTTAAAAACTTCATTTTCGGAAAGTAGATGCTCCAATTAGTAATTGAAAGAAGTAATTTTGTAATAATATTCCAAAATATCGATTTTTCAAGAATTTTTTAATTTATTCCAATTAAGTTCAGCAGTTCATATCTCAAGAATTAAGTGAGATATTTCAAAATTGACTTCATTTTCGGAAAGTAGCTGCTCCATTTAATAATAGTAAGTAATTTGACAACAGTTTTCCAAGAAACCGATTGAAAAATCGTGAAAACGAATTTTTAGAGCTATTCAAAATATTAGAAAAATCCCAATTAAGTTCAGCAGCTTATATCCTAATAACTAAGTGAGATAACTTAAAATTGACTTCAGTTTCAGAAAGTAGATGCTCCACTTAGTAATTGAAGTAATTTTATAACGATTTTCCAAAAAATCGATTTTTCTAGAATTTTTAAATTTATTCAAAATATTGGAAAAATCCCAATGAAGTTCAGCAGCTTATAACTCAAGAACTAAGTGCGCTATCTCAATATTAACTTCATTTTGGAAAGTAGATGGTGCACTTAGTATTTGAAAATAATTTCGTAACAGTTTTCCAAAAAACCATTATTACGTTTCTATACCGTACAAAACAAAGGGAATAAAGTCATATACAGAGGTAAACACGCGATTGGCGATGTCGTTTGTGATTAAAATTAGTTAAAATGTCAAAATATTAGGCTTTTTGACTCTATGGTTACCAATTTAAAAATTTATCCCAAATATCATTAGATTCTTTAGATATCTCAAGGATTTTTTTATCTGTGGGATAACTTGAGGTACGAGTAGCTTATCTAATAGATGCCAACGGTTTGGTAGTAACGGGCTTAAGTAACTACTTATCGGTTATTTTTACTGGTGAAATTAATTTCAAGTCGGGTATATTCACATTATTTATTCTTCCAAGTAGTTACTTTTAAGAACCACAGGTTTTCAAAACAAGTAGTACAACACACCCCCGAGTGAAATAAACACATATGGTCAATGCATGCGTACGAAAAGGACAGAAAATATTTATACTTGAATGTTACAGAACTTATTTTTCTAACCTATAATTCCCGTTCTGTAGTTCTGTAGTTCGCAGCTCTGCTTTCTGGTTATTTATTAAAGTTCTCTTAGAAAGTTTTAATAGAAGTTATAAGAATTATGCAAGGAATTGCAGATTTTCTTTATTTCTAATCTAAAATAACTCAAAAACTAAAAGCGCAAGATATCAACGAGTATCGTATAACGTATAAAACAAAACGTATAATAAAAATAATACGACTCCATTAAAAATAATTTATTTTTATTTCTATACATCGTTATGGAATATTCTGTATGTGTATAGTGTGGTAAAGTACTTACAAATTTTCTCTTAATAATTTAATGTACTCTGTTACTTACATAGAACATCATGTAATGTCCTCCTTATATGTTCTATTTATTACAGTTCTAGTTATAATTAGAAAATCCATTACAGTTTCTTTATTCAAACGAAAATGATTATTTTAATCATTTTGAAAACTAAGTGAGATATCCCAAAATTGACTTCATTTTCGGAAAGGAGATGCTTCAGTTAGTAATTGAAAATAATTTCAAAACAATTTTCCAAAAAATCGATTTTTCAAGAATTTTTAAATTTTGTCAAAATATTGGAAAAATCCCAATTAAATTCAGCAGTTTATATCTCAAGAACTAAGTGAGATATTAGTAATTGAGAGTAATTTCTTAATAATTTTCTAAAAAAATCGATCTTTCAAGAATTTTTGAAGTTTTTAAGACATTATTAGAATATTTAAATCTATTTCAATTTTTTTTTTATTTTCTTCTATAAAAATATCGTCATATTTTGCATATGTTAAAAAAAGAACAAACAAATCGACCAAAACCAACAAGACAATCTAATCATTTAATCCTGACATATAAATCTTTACTGGTAAGAATTTGCAGCCAGTAAGTTAACCCTCTGGTAACTGCCATTAACGGAGCGTAACTTTACAAAAGGGTGAATATACACTTATTCTTACAAGTAAGTGTTATTCTGTCAGGTAACACTAACAGAGACTTTACTTGAAGATGAATATACCGGGCCTTAGATCGATTGGTATACGATTAACGGTTTATAAAACTCATCTTTCATTTCTTGTGACATCAACTCCAAGTTAACACTTGATTAACATCAGTTTAAGCATTAATTAGTATCGCATGTCAACCTGCTTAGTAATAACGATATATTAGAGCGATTAGTGTACGATTAAAGATATGTAAAACACATTTTTCAATTCCTACGATACTAACTAAGTTAACACGTGATTAACGACATTTTAACCATTATTTAGCGTTAGACGTTCAATTGGTAGGAACAACGGTACCTTAGAGCAATTAGTGCATGATAAAAGTTTTTTAAAGCTCATTGTGAATGTATTCCTGATATTAACTCCAAGTTAACACTCGATTAAGTATTGATTAGTATTGTATGTTAACCTGCCTGGTAGTAACGATATTTTAGATCGATTATTGTACACCAAACTCTTTTTTTACACGGTCTTTTTTAAGACGATTTTAAAACAACACGGTTTACCAATCATTTTTTACACGAATTTTTTGTTATAGCACGAATCCCAAAAAAATTTCTTAATTCTAATTTTGATAGTGTCTTACAAACTTATGTATACAGTAACAAAACACAATGGGGGAATACCGTGATCAGAAGTCGGTCGGTTTCTGTCCACATGTTTATAACTTGGGGAATTTTATGATCAGTTTTTTCCTTTATCTCGTTATGCTTCAACTTGAACACATGATTTCGTTATTCAGTATTTATTTTGTGTTAAGAGTGGTCAGTTTGTGAGACGTAATAAATAATTTCGGTAAAGTTCTAAAAGTGGATGTTTCAATTAAAGTTTTTTTAATTCGATGTTGAAATTTCCAGTGTATTATTTGTAATGATGATAATTCTTTGCTACTAAAAAAGGTAATATTGTCTTAGATTGTCACTTTAGAAAAATTCTATAAGCTATATTATTTTGGATTCTTTTTATAGTACCCTTATTGTTTAATAAAATGCCTAAACAACAACTTCCGAAGTGACAAGCAATTTCCTTAGAAACTAAAACAAAAATCTTAGATTGTCTAAAGAAAGGCGAAGGTCCCACATCTGTTGGCAAAGCTTTTGGTTTAAACGACGCGACTATAAGACCAATTAGAAAAAATTAGAATTCCATTCGACAATCCGCAATTTCTGGATCGAAAGTAAGCTCCAAAATATCATCTTATAGTCGAAATCCTATCTTAGAAAAAACGGAACACACATGGCGTTTTGGATAGAAGATTTACAGTCAAAAAAAAATACCTATTGATCGGAAACATAAAAAAGAAAAAGCACTTAGAATATATAACCGACTTCAGGAATTGGAACCATCAAAAAGTCTTCAGGCAACGAAGAAACTGGCATTTAATGCAAGGGATGGCTGACAGCTTTTCTAAAAAGACACGCATTTCACAATGTAAAAATAACAGGAGAAGTAGCATCAGCAGATGAAAATGCTGCAAAAATCTTTCCGGGTAAACTAGCAAAAATCCTTGTAGAGTGGTTATACTCCAGAAAAAATATTTAATGCCGACGAAATGGGATTGTTTTGAAAGAAAATGCCCGAAAGGCAAGTAGCTTCCAGTCCATTTCATGGCGAATAAAAGGCATGGATGACGGCTGATCTGTTTACAAATTGGTTCAACAACTGCTTTGTTCCTGAAGTCCAGAAATATATGGAAGAAAAAGGTTTGGAATTCAAAATACTTTTGCTCGTTGATACTGCGCCCAGCCACCCAGTGTTGGATCACCCAAATATTCAATTGCTATTTTTACCGCCTAATACTACCTCGCTGATTCAACCACTTCGTCAGGGCATTATAGCAATATTTAAAATGTACTACGTAAAGTAAACGTTTAAATATATTTTAGATTCAATGGAGGAAACAAATTTGACTGTTTTGGAAGCATGGAGCAAGTTTACGACTATGGATTGCATTACAGTTGCTTCTGTTGCCATTAAACAATTGCGCCAATCAGCAATCGAGAAAGCCCTTTGGATGAAGATGATTTAATCGAATTTATGACAATTTGTGAAAATAAAGAAATCGATACTGACAAGGTAAAAGATGAAGTTCAGCTATTAACCGCTGATTTATTTCGCGATGGCTTGAAATTTGCTACAAGTATGGAACAACATTTGATACTGACATGGAGCGTGCATTGAAATTTCAACGTAATCTTAAGTTATGTGTAGCTGGATATGTAGAATTATATAAGCTTATTGAGAAACCAAAAAAAAACAGCAACTAATAACCGACTTCACAACTACAAAAAAAAAACAATACAGACCGTTAATATCGAACGAAAATCTTCATTTGAATTAAATCCGACAGTTGTGTTAGACATATCCGATATATCTACCGATGATGCTAATGATAGCGCTTTTGGTCAAGTCCCCGTAACAAACGTGCACGTTTGTTATCAAGTAGCGATGAAGACTTGCGAAATTGATTTTCTAATTTTAGTTTACATTTTTATTGTTATGTTGGAGTTTTGATGTACAATATTTTTTTTTAAGTAATAAATAGTTTTTTTTTACAAATATGTTATATACATTTTATTATAACTCTTTTTACACGATTTTCTTTTGCACGGTTTTCTAAGGAACGTATCTATCGTGTAAAAAGAGTTGGGTGTATTATATATTAACCTGCCCGGTAGTAACGATATCTTAGATCGATTAGTGTACTATTAACGTTTCATAAAATACATTTTTTATTTCCTGTACCATCAATTCCAAGTTAACACTGAATTAACGTCAGTTTAAGTAGTAATTTATATTGCATGTCAACATGCTTAGTGATAACGTTATATTAGAGTGGTTGCAAAAAGACCTATTGAGTATTAGAGAAAATTTACAGAATAAAGCAAGCTACATAAATGATTCATTAAACTGTTTAAAATCAAATAAAGAATATCAAAGCGGTAATATGGTTAATAAAAAAGTTGAAATAATAAATATTAATACACAGGGATTAAAAAATAAAATAACCCAACTACAATATCTATTACATGACAAACCAGAGTTGAACATAATTTCTATTACAGAGCACTGGATGACAGAAGTTGAGATAAAAACTTTAAAATTTGAAAATTTTGAAATAGCATCTTATTACTGTGGAAGGGTGTTTTCGAGGGGAGGTGTTTTGCTATTGGTGAATGCAAAATACTCATCAATTCCAACCAGCTTAGAAAAATACAACGTAGAAAAAAATATTGAACTAAGTTCTGTTAAAATTCCTCAATTCAATTCTGTGTTTATAGCAGTTTATCACTAGCAAGATGGGGATAACGATCATTTTTTGGAGAAATTTGAAGAGGTTTTACATTTTATAAAAGAAACTCAAAAGGTTATAAATATATTTATAATGGGAGATTACAACATATGTGTTAACGAAAACTCCAAAATTACAGAAAATTTCCTATCTATTATGTCTGAATATGGTCTTAAACCGAACTTTAGTCAACCATCGCGTGTAAATGGAAGAAGATGTGTTGATAACATATTTATAATACATTTCTGGAGGTTGTTATGAAAAACACAGTGAACTGGCACTTAAGTGACCTTAAGTGACTTAAGTGACAAATTACTACAATTATTTTTGAATACAAAACTGAAATAAACAAACATAAAAAATAAGACTAATAAATAAAGAAACAATAGAAAATTTCATAAGTAAATTAAGAAATAGTGATTGGACTACAATAAAGATCTAAACATCGATGCGCAAGCCAGTTATACAAATTATATCGTGTTATCAGTCTGCTTTCAAAGAAATAACAATAAAAAAGAACACGTGCACTATCAACACTAAAATGAACTCAGATAACATAAAAAAATGAAAAACATTTTAGATGCTATCTACACGATAGCTGAAGTCACAAAAGAGAAGAAATACATAGAACTGTATCAAATTAAAAAAAGAGAGTTTAGAAAGCTGTTAGATAATACTAAAAAAGAAGTTTATAAACAATTTATAGTGAATTCTGAAAATAAAATAACTGCTGCCTGGAATATAGTGAAGCAAGAAACTGGAAAAACAATGCGCAAGATAGAAAATAATTCTTTTCTGGATGCAAACGACCTGAATCAATTTTTTGTTAACAGTGGTAAAACGCAAATTATGAACATAGAAGTAAAAGATACCATAGGGCTTGAGCATATTGAAGAAATTGGTTCAGGGCATAGAACCAACTATAAGAGAGGTATTATGTATATTACTAAACAATTGCTTAAAAAAGGGAACTTCTCCAAATGAATTAAAATATGTAAGAATAATTCCTATCCAAAAACCAGGGTATCCTAATGATAAAAGTAAATATAGACCTATATCAATAGTACCTACAATGTCAAAAGTTTTCGAAACAATAATAAAAAACAGAATCATGAAATATATATTGGAAAAAATTTAATTACAAAGTATCAACACGGATACCAAAAGAAAAAATTGACACTTCTCACTGTAATACAAAACATAATTGTTTTTGATTAGTAATGTTACACGCAAATAGCCTTCTGTGACCTTAGCAAGGCTTTTGATTCTGTAGACCATAATATTATCCTACAGAAAATAGAAAAACTAGGCATAAAAGAGAACGGAAAAGAACTAATCGGTTCTTATCTTCATGATAGACTGCAACAGGTTTATTGGAATCAAACAACAACAAATTGGAGGAAGGTTGAAATAGGAGTACCTCAAGGTTCTGTACTAGGCCCCATTTTATTTTTATTGTATATTAACGACTTACCTCAAAATATACAAGCGGATTCTATGTGTCTATATGCAGATGACATTTCATTTATTAATATCTCAAAGGATTTTCAAGACCTAGATCAAAAGACAAATAGAACTTTAAATGCAACCAACAATTGGTTCTCATCAAATTTTTTATACTTAAGTTTTTCTTTATTTAAATAAAGAAAAACTCATATACTTACCTTTTATACTAGAAAAACTCAAGAGATAAAAAATCAAACAACAAAATTGCTAGGTATTACATTATCAGAAACCCTTTCTTGGAGTGAACACATAAAAGGATTTAAAAAGAAATTGGCGAGTTCTCTGTATTGCATGCGGGTGTTAACTAAAATATTGCCTGGTGAAGAACTAAGAAATGTTTATTTTGCCTATTTTCATAGTACGGCCGTGTACGGAATACTCACATGGGGTGTATCAAGAGAATCCGGAGACATTTTTAAAATGCAAAAAAAGGCGATAAGGATTTTGAAACAGCTGGGGTATAGGGAAAGCTGTAGAGGACACTTCAAGAGTACCAATATATTAACAATACCATCGTGTTTTATTCTCACTTGTCTTCTGGAAGTACATGAACATAAAGAAACTTTGGCTAGAAATAAAGACTTGCACAACAAGTATAGCTCGCGCTTTGGAGATAATTTATTACCACCTCTTCATAGAGTGCAGAAATCACAAAACACTTTTCTATATATCTCTATATATCTCTTTTCTATAAAGAAACTGGAGCGAAAAATTTTTCAAAAATAATTGAAGACTATATTGATGGAAAATCAGTTTTACTCACTAGAAGAATATTATAATAGAATCTAATTTTGTAATAATATGTATATACAGGTGTACACTAGTAACTAGTAATATACACTAGTGTTATACGTATATTTTTTTGTTTGACGTATTAAATGTACCACGTTTTTGTACATTTTAGAAATAAAGAATGTTATGTTATAGTGCACGATTAAGGTTATGTAAAACTCATCTTTCAATTCCTACGATATTAACTCCAAGTTAACACGTGATTAACGACATTTTAACCATTATTTAACGTTAGACGTTCAATTGGTTGGAAACAACGGTACCTTAGATCAATTAGTGCATGATAAAATATTTTGTAAAGCTCATTGTGAATGTATTCCTGATATTTTCCTGATATTAACTCCAACCTAACACTCGACTAAGTATTGATTAGTATTTTATGTTAACCTGCCTGGTAGTAACGATATCTTAGATCGATTAGTGTACTATTAACGTTTTATAAAATCCATCCTTTATTTCCTGTATCATCAACTCCAAATTAACACTTGATTAACGTCAGTTTAAGTATTGATTAGTATTGCATGTGACGTAACTCTCAGTTATCGTCAGATTAATCACTTAATTGGAATGACAATGAATAGAATAGAATAAAGAGATGGTAAGAAATATCGAGTAATGGAAAAGATTTTTCAAAGAATTGTATTTTGAAAGATGGCGTTGACATGTCGCTCTATTATTAAAATGACGACCATTCGTCGTCTCTTTTTGTCGTCATCCTCGCGGTTAGTTCGGTTGTGCTCCGTGTGCTGCCAAAAGGCGACCGCGACGTCGTCGCCGTCCTTCCGCATGTTTACATTCGCATTTCCTTGGATACGCTCTCCGTCGCAGGCCCTTTGATCAATATGGTGTTTGCAGCGCGGGCACAATGCGCAATCGTCCCACTGAAACAGAAGCCCGATCGGCCGTCGATTTCCCACGAAAAACGACGTGGTCCAACTCAACGTTTTGCCGCTTCTTTGTAAAATCCGGAAATCTCTATTTGTTTCTTGATAACGATATAGATTCTTTGTCCCATTTGTTTCTTTTTTCTTTCTTCGTTTAGAATCTGGGGCACAACTCGATCTTGTTGTCGTTTTATAAATTGAAAACGTTCCTTATTAGGCATGCCTCGCTCGCTCTTTAAAGTTACAAAGGTACGAAATTGAGTTAATTTCAACCCGCGTTTACCTCCATTGTGTTTGCATTACACTCGACCTTTGATGTTAGAATGGCCCACTAGGTTATTCTTACACGCTGTTGTTTATTGTATTATTATTTTTATTACGAGTTTGTACGAAAATATGTTTTCTACGTGAAACTATGTCCTAATAGTCCCCGAAGGCGTCGAACGCGCTCCAGGGTCATATCAACTTTTACGAGATCCTTTATTGTCGCGGCAGCTGCACTACGTTCGATCTCTAGACGGTTGGTTGCTTCTTTTATGTCGAGCAAATAGGTTCGTATTCATATTTTACGCGTTTCGTTACCTCTTTTCCTCAATCCCACTGGTAGCATATTGATTGCCGTTTATCCTCGGACAATGCAACCGCGATACACGGGAGGAGCAATCAATTTGGTTTATGAAGTATAGGTAACGGTACCGCGTTAAAGAATGGGCTTACTACGGACGTTGTAAATCAAGTCTCGCGCTGTGAAAGGAGCTTTACCAAAGCTGCTCGTAAAATTAACTCCGTTCGCGATAAAAACGGAAAAGGAAAACTTATGGTCTTGTTTATCTGACCCGGTACAACACTATTTTAAACGACAAATTTATTTTAAAAAATTTACCACATCAAATTGCCAGCCAACCGCAAGTAAACGTCGTCTCGGTTTAATTTATACCCACCAAGTTGTTATTAGTTGGTTATAGGCGATGGTATTGTCGCGGGAACGTAGTTTATGTTGGTACTCGTACGCCAACGCAAAGTTTTACTTCAAAGCTATTAAATCACTACGCCAGAGATCTAAGGCAAAAACAAAACGAAAACGACCAAAACAAGAACTTAATTTAAACATAGCACAAAAAAAGAACAATTTAACTAGGACTCGGTGGGTTGTTGAGTGAATTATTAATTTCGTAAAAGCACATTTTTGGTCGGGGCGACGACAACTTTAGGGGGTAGTAAAATGGTGGAGGCGGCGTCCTCAAATTGACAGGCTTAAATTTCGTTAATTGTCGGGGAAATTGGTTTTTTAATGGAGTACCATTACGCGTCGACATCGGCTCGCCTCAATTCTGAATTGGAATGGACCACAATTTTCAAACATACGCGGTTTAGATTTTCATTATTGTTTTAAACTTCCGATATAACGAACTTATCGGACAAAAGAGTATCAGTTATATCAAAAACTTGTTCATCTACGACTTAATATCCTGTTCATTTTTGTTTGAAAAAGTCAAATTAATTAAAAAATAAGTAGCTTAGTGATTTTTAGTTTACACACAAATCTCAGGGAATTAACGAAACCTTAGATCGTGATTCTTATGTACAGCTTCTAATGAAAAATGTATGGAGGCTTTTAAAAAAGAATATTCTAGTATCTTGCGAAATTTATAAAACAACCATTAAAATTCAATAGTAACACGTCCAATACCTCCAATCATTTACGACGCAAGAACTAAGGGCATCTTGAACTAGATAATTTAAATAGAAAAGATTAATTCTCACAATTAGGAGATCGAAGATTAATAGCTGTTATCTACATCTGCATTTTGTATCTGTAGATCAGTATAGATCTGTATTCTAGATCTAGCATTAGCTCTAGTGTCAGTGTTAGCTCTATTCTTAATTGTTATTCAGTCTTAAGTTGTTGAATACTTGTATCAAATTAAAACTAGTACTAACACTAGAGCTAGTACCAGAATGTTCCGGTTTAGCCGTGCGTCTTCAAACTCATGGCTAAACCTGAATCTTTCATTCATCTTCATTGCCAAGTAAAAGTGAAAGAGAAATTAATTTTGGCAGGTGGGTAGCTTCTGAAAAGAATTTGGAGAAAATGATGAAAGGCGAAACTCCATTCTTTGATAAGGGCGAAGCGAGAACACCAGAAAATTTAATCAAAAATATACAAAGAGTTTGTAATAAGTATTGTGTTAAGAAAAATGGCAGAAATTTTAGCCACAAACCAGTATACTGGTGGAACGATGAAATTGCAGGAAAAATAAAAGAATACAATAGAATAAGAAGAAGCTTAACACGAAGTAGAGGGAGTGGTATTTTTGATTTGGAATTAATTGAAAATTTAAAGTTACAACTTAAAAACAAAAGAAAAGAACTAAAAAAACTCATTGGAAAGAGTAAGAAAGAAAACTGGAACCAACTATGTTCAGATCTTGAAGAAGATGTCTGGGGAAAGGCATACCAAATAATTACCAAAAGATTGAAACTGAAAAACAGAAATGGAATTGAGGATAAGACGGTGGAAGAACAAGTCAGAAAACTATTTCCTAAACACGAAGCTTTTACATGGGACGCTAGGGATGGTCCACTAAATTCAATTCCCTTTACAGTGGAAGAACTCTCAGTGGCGGTAGGTAATTTAAGGAAAAAGAAAGCCCCGGGACCGGATGCCATTCCATCTGAAATAGTTGGATTGTTGGCATTGAAGTATTCAAAGGATTTCTTAGAGGTATACAATGACTGTGTGTCAAAGGGTATATTTCCGAAGATCTGGAAAAGTGCAAGGCTTGTACTTATTGAGAAGCCGACAAAAGCAGGACAAGCTTTGGCGTACAGACCTCTATGTCTATTGGATACGACGAGGAAACTGTTGGAAGGATTACTGAGAATGCGATTGTTTGTAGAAGCGGAGGAGAATAACCTTCTACATGAAAACCAATATGGCTTTAGGAAGGGAAGATCCACTGTACAAGCGATTGAAAAAGTGCAGAAAAGCATTGATAAGATAAAGGAATAGGCTTTAAAGAATAGGAAATTCTGTGCCTTAGTAGTTTTGGACATCAAAAATGCTTTTAATTCTCCGTGGAAGGAAATTATCGGATCCTTAATTAGTGAAAATATAAGTCTCTATCTGGTCGAAATGATAAGAAGTTACTTGTCGGAGAGAAACATCACAGCTCCGAATGGGAAAGTTTACGACATGTCTTGTGGAGTGCCTTAAGGATCTCTATTAGGTCCACTTTTATGGAATTATGATAGAATTCTAAGAATGTAATTGGAGGCCGAAGTAGAGATCATTGGTTATGCTGATGATCTGGCATTGTTGGCCATTGGTCGGGATGAGTGTGAACTGCAAGACAAGGCGTCGTATGCGGTTCAACAGATTATTGATAAACTGGAGGAGATGGGTCTTGACATAGCTGCACAGAAAACAGAAATGGTTTTACTTCAAGGGAAAAGAAAGATAACTTCTTAACCTTGAAGTAAATCGGTCTGTAATTCAAAGTGCTAAAAGGGTCAAGTATCTCGGAGTGTTTATCAATAAAGACATGACCATGACGTTACATATTGAAGAGGTATCAAGTAAGGCAACATTCATGAGTAATTTACTTTTTAGGTTGATGCCGAAATTAGGTGGTCCAAGATCAAGAAGTAGGAAACTTTTTGCATCGATGGTGAAGTCGGTTGTACTTTACGCCGCACCTATTTGGCAAAGAGCCCTTAAATTTAAAAGGTTTCGTGATATGTTGACTAGAGTGAATCGAAAACTCGCAATAGGAATTTGTTCCGCATATCGAACGGTTTCTGCTGAAGGGATTCAGATTATTGCTGGTATGCCTCCGCTGGACTTACTTGCTGATGAAACAGCGTTATATAGGAGAGGCAAAGAAGCAAAACGTGAATGTAGAGTAAGTCTATTGAAGGCCTGATAGGAAAGATGGGATCTATATGAGGGATGGACAAGAATCCTTATCCCGGAAATAGAACCATGGTTTGTTAGGAAGTGGGGCGAGGTCGATTTCTACTTATCTCAGGTTTTGTCGGGTCATGGAGTTTTTAAAAAGTATCTTTTTAAAATTAAAAAATCGGAAGGTGAGGTGTGTTGGTTCTGTGATAGTATAGACACAGTGGAACATACATTATTTATTTATGAAAAGCTTAGTGGTGAAAGGCATATTTGTGAAAGAAAATGTGGTCGATTATTAAATCGAGAAAACATAGTGAAAGTGATGTTAGAAACGGATGAATTGTGCAACATAGTGCAAGAGATGGTAATGAAAATAATGAAAGTAAAGGAAAGCCATGAAAGACTCCTAGAAGGAGTTGGAAATGGTGAAGATGAGAATTTAGAGAATGTTGTGGAAAA
This sequence comes from Onthophagus sagittarius, assembly GCA_036711965.1. Lineage (NCBI taxonomy): Eukaryota > Metazoa > Arthropoda > Insecta > Coleoptera > Scarabaeidae > Onthophagus > Onthophagus sagittarius. The sequence continues at coordinate 25,674,489 of JASERS010000005.1, forward strand.
TAACATTGGAGAATAACTTATTTACTATTAATATTCCCTGAAGCTAGTACCTTGGCGGATGGTTCCGGAAAGAGACGGAGAAGGGTTTTAGACGGTCGAAGTTTACTTCAACCCGTCACTATCTGGCCACATGATATCTTCAGCCAGGTGTCTGTTTACAGATTTCCTAATAGGTTGGGTTGGGTTCTGTCTTAAGAAACGTACGGCTATATCCGAAAGATTCTAGCTCTAGATCTAGATGTAGTTTTAGTATTAACGTTAGCTCTACTTCTCATTGTTATTCAGTCTTAGATTGTTGTATACTTCTATCGATCTAAAACTAGAACTACCACTAAACTAAGAACTACAATTTTTCGATTAATCGAACTTCCAATTCGCACATCTCCACCATAAATCGTGCCCGTCCCATAAAATGGTTTTCGACCATATCCTCTTTATGTCGAAAGTTAGCTAGTTTAGATTTGAACTTTATGTTATTTATATAAGAATGCTTTCCCTTACTATAAAGTATCATTCATTACCATCATTCATTAACATAACAACTACATAGTTCTTAAGAACATTTTTTAACTGTTTTGGTCATATAAAACAGTTTTTAACAATATGATTTGTCATTTTATTAACTGCCGTGTTTGTACCTTTGAGTGTAATATTTGCAAATTACCCTCAATCTTAGGCAATTTTATACTTTTTTAACTAACTACACAAACTGATATATTTAAGTCTTTGAGAAAAAATTAATACTTTCTAATTAAAAAATAAGTTCATATGTTACTTCCTAATAATTTACTTAAGTACTAATAATTTTTAATTCTCATCAATTCAAGAAATCATGTGTACAGATAGAACTAGTTGTGACAGATAAAAAATGCCATTATCAGACATTGAAAATGATGATCTTGTTATTTTTTGAATACTCAAAAAGCTACAGCCACTTACAAATCACTAAACTGGAAAAAAAATGTTGTCTTTTCAAACATTATCTAGCAAATATTTTCAAATTTGTGAGAAAGTTAAAATAACATTAGCGAATGTTTAATAATAAAGCTTAATGCACAATGTTGTTCTTATCAACGAAAAATATACCGGAACCCCACGCAGGTATAAACATTGTCTCTGTTCTTTTTGAGGGTTTTCAATACATGTGAAATTCAAAATAAAATTATCACCATTGTTAGTGACAACAGTGCTAATATAAATAACGCAATAATTGATAGACTTAAAAAAGACATCATCCGTGCATTGCACATACTTTAAATTTTTGTGGCACAGATGCCAAAAATTCAACAGAACTGGTACTGCAAATGCCAAAGAAATGTAGAATATTAGTAGCTCATTTTAAGCATAGCCTGTTGGCATGTTGAAAATTAAAAAACATTCAAATCACAAACGGAATACGACGCAAAGAATTTTAGCGATTAGAGACACTATCAGCTGCAATAACATCGTTACCTCAAACTTCAGAATCTCATTCCTAGACCCCATCTTGAAACCATTTGAAAAGATATATAAAAAGATATGGAATTGTCAGATGAGAAATATACAACCATGGCCTCATTTCACAAAACTACAAGTTAAAATTAATAGGCATTCTTTATTAAATTTGTAAAGAAATATCTTTCAAAGCTAAAGACGTAGATAATCATCAGTATCATGTAAGAAGAAGAAGACTTTTCTAGACAAAGGATTAACTATAATTTTATAACGATTCACGAATTCAATGAACATTTTAAGATGACGTCTCAGAAACTAGAAGAACTTCTTGGATCTGTCTGACATAGATTAGAGCACTCCAAGGAAAGAAGTCATTGATTAGAGCACAGGTAGTTAATATCACGCATATCGCATATATGCATCAAAAGCAAGTATGTATCGAGCTGTTTATTCCGTCACAAGTGATGTGAACGAAATGGTGTTTCTCAGAATTGTAAAGAAGCCTTAATATTGATCGTATGCCCAATGTAATCGTTTGTATAGCTTGGACTCTTATAAATATTGACAATCTTCATGAACACGACGAACAGTTTGTTGATCATCATGGAAATAATTCTCTTAATAATCGATAAAAAGTAGAAAGACGTCATTGATTATAGCACAGGTAGTTAATATCACGCATATTGCATATATGCATCAAAAGCAAGCATATATCGAGTTGTTTATTTTACTGCAAGTGATGTGAACGAAATAGTGTTTCCCAGAATTGTAAAGTGGGCATAATATTGATCGTATGCCCAACGTAATCGGTTGTATAGATTATGCTATTATAAATATTGACAATCTTCATGAACACGACGAACAGTTTGTTGATCATCATGGAAATAATTCTCTTAATAATCGATAAAAAGTAGAAAGACGTCATTGATTATAGCACAGGTAGTTAATATCACGCATATTGCATATATGCATCAAAAGCAAGCATATATCGAGTTGTTTATTTTACTGCAAGTGATGTGAACGAAATAGTGTTTCCCAGAATTGTAAAGTGGGCATAATATTGATCGTATGCCCAACGTAATCGGTTGTATAGATTATGCTATTATAAATATTGACAATCTTCATGAACAGGACGAACAGTTTGTTGATCATCATAGAAATCATTCTCTCAATAATTGATAAAAAGAAGAAAGAAGTCATTGATTAGAGCACAGGTATATAATATCACGCTATCGCATAATGGATCAAAACCAAGCATGTATCGAGCTGATTATTCTACTGCAAGTGATGTGAACGAAATGGTGTTTCCCAGAATTGTAAAGTAGCCATAATATTGATCGTATGCCCAATGCAATCGTTTGTATAGATTAGACTCTTATAAATATTGAAAATCTTCAAGAACACGACGAACAGTTTATTGATCATCATGGAAATCATTCTCTCAATAATTGATAAAAAGAAGAAAGAAGTCATTGATTATAGCACAGGTAGTTAATATCACGCTATCGCATATATGCATCAAAAGCAAGCATATATCGAGCTGTTTATTCTACTGCAAGTGATGTGAACGAAATGGTGTTTCCCAGAATTGTAAAGTGGCTATAATATTGATCGTATGCCTAATGTAATCGTTTATATAGATGGGACCGTTATAAACATTGACCATCTTCATGAACACGACGAACAGTTTGTCGACCGTCATGGAAAAATATAAATTATGGTTGTTAGTGGCCCGAACTGTTTCTTTTATTATGCATACAGAAGGGTTGTGACCCCATTCCAAACTCTATTCTTTTAGGAAATTCTGAATATCCGTTACTTGATTGATTAATTCGGGTTCAACTATTTACGTTTGCAACAAACTCCTGCTAGTAAAATTTTTTAGTGTTGCATTTTTTTGCAACCTTGCCAGAGTCGATGATGTAATTTAAATGCCTTTAAAACTTGTTAAAAGTTTTGTTATATTGTACTTTTTTGTACAATTGCAAGATAATTTTATAGATGGAGCATTACAATTACTAGTAAATGTAAAATTGTACATAAATTATAAGTTGTAGTTTTGTGAAATGGGGCCTAGGTCGTTAATTATTCCGTATTCCCAAAACAACCAGCGTAAAATCTTTAAGATTTGCTTTACAGGATAATGTTAATGGGCGGCTGAATATCTTAGAATAAAATTCGCTTTGTTCAAAAGCAACGGTTTTAGATCCCAGATTAAAAAAGCTGCATGTAATGAAGAGTAAAATGTAGACATAAAGCAAGAATTAATTATTACTGAAATATTATCGTCTATTTTGCAAGGTAAACAAGTAAATAAGTAAGCAAATAAATATTATCAAAAAAACACGGAAATTATAGTTGCACACTATTGAGAACTCACTAAGAAATTTGTTAATACTAGGTTTAATAAAATTTGATTTTTTTATATACAAAATATATTCAAAGTTGAAACCAATGAAGTGACCCAAAAATATTTATGTTTAGGTGATCATTTAGTGTAAAATAGTACTTTTTGTGACTTTTAGGAAAATTAAAAAGTTTCTATTAAGGAAAGTTCCTGACATATGCACAAAAAAATAAAGAAATTAACTTCGATGTTGGGCGACTTTGAGGTGAATAAATGATAATTAATATCGATGATGAGATTTGAGAATTGCAGATTTGAGAATTGCTTTTCATCTTAAAATGAAAACGTAATTGTAACAGCTAGCTTTAGCTTTAGCATTAATACTAAACCTAGGTTGTCGATCTAGTATTAGTTATACTTTTAGTTCCAGAAAAATTTGCAACAATCAAGCACTGAATGGCAATTAAAACTAGAACTAACACTAAATCTAGTACTAGAAAGATTCAGGTTTAGTCGTGCGTCTTCAGAAACACGGCTAAACCGAAACTAGTTTTTTAGTACTAGGTCTAGTATTAGTTCTAGTTTTAATTTGATACAAGTATACAACAATTTAAGAGTGAATAACTACTAAAAATAGAGCCAACACTAACTCAAGACCTAATACTTAACCTAAAATGAAAAACATTTAGGTTTAGCCGCACCTCCCTTAAAACGAAATCCAACCCAACCCAACCAAAAAACTAACCCTAAACTTAGAACTTAAAATATTAATGACTAGAATCATTGGTTTAGCTGTCTTAAGAAATGTACAATTAAATCCGAATGTTTCTAGTTCTAGTTCTAGATATAATGGTAAAAAACTAGAACTAACATTAGACCTAGAAGTGGAAAAATTCGTCTGAAGACGCACGGCAAAACCTAGTTTTGCTTCAATTAAAATATACAGCGTTGGTAAACAAGTTTACAAAGTACTCTATTTTAGAAACGATTCATTTAATTAAGAAAAATGTCTTCAGATGCACGGCTAAACCCAACCTAACCCTGTATATTTAAACCAGAGCCGTTCTAAGATATTCATTCAAAATTCAATACCGAAAACAAAAGATCCGTACCTTAGTGTCCCCTCTGAGGTACGGATCTTTTGTTCTCTGGGGACATCATGCATTTAATTGCATTTAATTGCCCCCCCTTTCCAGGAGTTGGCGCCCCAGGGCTTTAGCCCTATTAGCCCTTAGGTTTAGGACGACGCGGCGTTGGGACAGACTGGTATATCGAACAACAAATTGCTTTGAGGTTTCGAATTGTCTTTTATCAATCTTAATACGATGGAGATGCTCACGGCCAAACTAGTATTCTCTTTCACATTCAGTCAAAATATCTTTTTTTTCTGTTGAATAAAGTGATTTATTTTAGAATTTTTGACTGCTAAACTATATATATCCTCCGGTTAAATCTTTTGTCTGGGTTTCTGACATGTAACTATTTATTTATATTTATTTAAAACACATTTGTTTCTAGAATGCCAAATAAAGCTCTAGATTTTGCTCAATGTATGAAATGCAAATCCCTATTAAATTACCATTCTCAAACTGGAACAGCTAGCCTTTTAAAACATGAATGCAGTGTTTCTATTAAAATTAACATGATTAATTAATTTAATCCTCTATTGCACGATTTGTTACATTTTACAAAACAATTTTTTTCTGTATTTTGTGTTTAATATAGATGAGAATTAGCAAAAACAGCACAATATTCACAAACATTTATTTTTAAATAAGAAAATATTTGTTGTTGTTCCCAATTGGGAACAATGTACGTGAAAAGTACAGTTTTCCAAAATTTATATTAAAACAAAAAACGCATAAAAAGTCAACAAGATAACGATGTAAATAGAAATATATTTGTGGTTAGCGCCATAACTGATGTTCATCAATCATCACAACGAAATTGTTTAAAACAATTATTGTTTTTGTAAAAATACAGGAGCACTTTACGTTTTTCACAAAGAGTCCGAGAGTTTCCGTTACAATTATGGTTTTTACATCTTTCCCGATTATCCGTGTGTAAAGCCCAATGTTGTCAGATCTGATATTAAGTGTTGGCCACAGAACAGATATAGAGATATTAGCGTGTTTTACTTAATTAATTTCATTGCTTCGTTTTGATAACACTAAGATTTCGTAGATTGTGTCATAATATTTAACAGAAAAAGTTTGTATTCAAGCTTTACAAAAATGGAAGAAGAGTGTCTGAAAAGAGTGCAGGTAGCAGACTACTAGCTAATATTATAATTAATTGAATTTGTTTGTAGATATGCTGCCAGAGATATGCAGTTGCAAAACTGGAAGTTGCAGTGTAATTATTCGCATAACAAGAAATTCGAATGTAAACAAGTTGGACAAGAAACGATGGTTCGTGTTAAATGGAGGTTTTATAAAAACAATAACTTAATGAACCAAAATGTGAGGCTTTCTCAACTAGAAAACCGCATCAGTTTCAAATAGAATATAAGATTGCACCGAAAACCAAAAGTTATCAAATGTGCAAGAAATTTTTCGAAACACTTTAAGGACTTTCACACCGGCGAGTTTTATGGGTAGCAAAATGTATTAACAATGGCGAGGACTTATGTGAAAATCGAGGTGGAAATCAATGGAAAGACAAATTACTACATAAAAAGGAAAGTGTTGTTTCGTTTATAGGGAAATTTAAAGCACGCGAGACACACTATAACCGACAAAAATCCCAGAGGCTGTATTTACCGTGCGATTTAACGATTTCTAAAATGTGTACCATTTACAACTCTAGTGTTGATGAATCTTTGCAAGTAAATTACGTCTATTTTCATAAAGTGTTTTCAAATGAGTTCAATTTGGGGATTGGATCAACAGCTAGCGATATCTGCAGCTATTGCGAAAGGCCTTATAAATCTGTATCAAGTGAGAACAGCATCTTCTTCGGAAACAAAAACTACTGATACCCGTGATTACAAAGTACACAAGATATGTGCAAAACAATTTCACTTGTTGCTGAATTAACAGCAAAATGATAATGTTGAAGTGCTCCCAAAACTTCCAATACAAGAAGCATTCTATTCATTATAAGTGTCATACTACGCATTTTGCATTGTAGATCCAAAAAATCTTCATCCAATATTTTATAACTGGACAGAGAATCTTCGCGGTAGAGGATCCAATGTAACCGGTTCCGCAATCTTCCATTTCCTGAAAAATCAAGATTTCACAGGTATCGAGAAGATTCGTTTCTTCAGTGGCGGATGTAGGAGGGCAGAATAGAAACTGCCACACAATCCATATTTTAATATACTGGCTATATAAAGAAACTCCTACATCTGTTACAAGCATTGACCTTTTTTCCCTGTCACTGGACATTCTTATTACCACCGGATCGAGTTTTTGGCCGGGTCGAAAAACAACTCCGAAGAAAACCTGAGTGCATTGTGCCTGAAGATTATGAGATTGTTTATAAAATAGTTGGTACTGTCAATGTATTTCAGAGGGATTGGGTTGCTTACGACATAGGAAACGCAATAAGAACGGTGAGACAATAGTCGAATGATTCCAAAAAATGGCAAACATTGCTAAAACGTGAACTGAAGGCATCAGTTCCAACAAAGGAAAGCCGGTCAACAAACTGCTATAAAAAAAGATTTGGCGAGCAGTGGATTCAAGATCAAAATCTGAAGTGATACTTTGACTTGCTCATTGAAGATTCGATACCACAAACAGTTCAACCGCCAAAAACCGAAGAGTGTCAGTGCTTAACATAAGATACTGAACCGAAATATTAACCATTCTTAATATTTAATAAATATTCACATTTCGAATATTTCGAAATATTCGTAATAAATGGTTTTACCTTAACAAACGGTTTCTTTCAAAGTTTCTTTCAAGAAACAAATCACGACTTTTTTTCAAAATGCAACATGTCCAAAACTTTTTTCTTATTTTTGTTGAAAGTAGTCATCAGAGATTTACCAAACTATTACAATGTGCCTAAGTCAATAGTTATTGAAGAAAACAGAGATGTTTGTATATCGCAACCCATTATCGAGAAACATGTTTTTTCCGTTTATTTCGAAAAACAACTTTTGGACATATTGCACTTTGAAAAGAAGCTCCTCATATATTCCTATCTAATGTATGTTCCCGATTGGGAACAATATGCAATAGAGGATTAAGTTAATTTGATTTTATAATCAAATTAACAACTAATCAATCATGATTCACCGTTTGCGTTTTGATGTGTTTCATAAATCAACAAATATATGACACCATTTATTCATTACAATCGAATTATTAATTCCATTCTGCATCACTCACAATCACTAATTTCATCTATCTCAACAAAAACATCTTCGGAAATCAATGAAATAACCTCCTAAAATAACAAAATTTTCATTATCTAAATTTCCTTATTCTACTTTGATTCAATTAATTATAATTATTATTAATTATAAATACCTCACATTAACAGAAATTTTAAAGTTCAAAAAATTTATGAGTTATTTATTTTCAATTCTCTTCATCGTGAATTCACCTCTCAAATCAAATCAAAATTCATTTTGTTTCCGATTCTTAAATTAAAAAAGCAATTAATTTTTTAAACTCAACTAACAATTTATTTTCAAAACATGATAAAACAAAATGCCCTATTAACGTCACCCTCGTTGATTTATAGACAACTCAACGAATACCCCAGTTATTTTTAAATACAATTTTATTTATTTCACGTACTATTTATTAGGTATATATTTTTATTTTAATTTGCAACAAATAATAATTTAAGCAAGAAAATCTAGGTTATCTTGCATAAACACACCCAACCAAGTATTTATCTTATTTACAAGAGGTTAGCTTAAGTGATATTTAACAGGCATCTTTTTCTAGGTTAACTATCCAAATGTGTACATACTCTTCTATAAACATAATAAACCTGCTTTGTTAGTACCTATGTAGCAGCAGCAAAGTAAATTTGTCCTAAATTAAATGACTTCGTCCTGGGCGTTTACCTCAAATGGATGTTGCGGTTATCTCTCGGTTATCTACTACGGAATAAATCGCAGAACCAAATATTATCCGTTAACTGAAAGTTAAAGAAACGTAATTCGTTTCTCTTTAAAGTTAAGGAGTTAAAGAGTAAGTTAAGCCGCGGTAATAAATTCATTTGAGTTCTCGTTGTAACTTTATCTTGTTAGTTGGTTATAAGGTCGTGTTTGCTTAGGAGTTGGTTTAAATTTTTCATAACGATCGAGTCGTTATAATAAAAAGGGTTTTATTATTTTCCATTATTCCAAAACGTATTAAGAACGGTTACGTTTGCAAGTATAATTCTGTGATCCCCTCGGACACACCCTATCTAACTAAATAGTAAATGTGCATGAGTTAACGCTTCCCAGTTTTGTAACAGTTCACAATGCAGAGTTGTTTCTCCAACTTTGACTAACTAGACTTAGTAGACAGTTAGTTACTATTACAAGGTTTAAACTTTGTTGGTTTAAAATAACCCATAGACGCATAGACCAATGATATTCTTTTTCCTCGTTGTTCTTGCGGCGATGACTCAGACACAGAATAAGCATCCCATTTCGTGTTACGTAAAGAGCCCCCTCTCTCAGAAACTTGCCTCATGACAATAGACAAAGGAGTTCATTCATCAAGACGACGGGTCCCTTCATACTGCATTACGTTCATTAATTATTATTATGGCTTGTAAAATAAATAAACCGAATTATATATTACAAATAGACGCAACATTTGAATAGAATCTCAAGTACGATTTGATAATTTGAATATAAAGAAGGATAAAGAGAAATGTTACTTGGTTAACAAATCGTATTTACCGGTGAGATTCGACGTGTGGAGTCTAAATTTATTTGTAGACTAAGTGTGTCATTACCATCACGTCGAGCCGAGTGTTGACTCGGCATCTGGCATACAATTCCTCCTCTCGATAATTAGGATGGGAGAGGGGCGTTGCTGAATCAATCATCATGTTGATTTAAGTTAATTTTTTTTATGACTGACTTATTTAAGATTTTGAATATTAAGAATGTAGGCAATTCGAAGCATGTAATAAAATTTCTGAAATGGTTTGAAATTATAGCGATTAGAGATGTCTAAACAAAATTGGAAATTCCAAGAATTTCTTTTAATCTGCTGTGTAATTTTGAGCAAATATCTAAAATTCTTGAGATATCTTTAGATATTAAACAATTTTCATTAAATGACTAACGCTAACTTTGGATAATTGCGATTTCGAAGCTTTATAAATTAGGGATTATTACTGATTGAAGAAAATTGCATACACAATTCTTTTTCTGGATTAATTTACAACATTTTTTCTTCAAAAAGTTTCTTTTTATTGGCTTTAGTTGCGGGTTCAGAAATAATTTAACATCAAAATGTCACTTTTGAGATATGGAGCTGTCTTAACGTTATAAGTTATTACCGCTGATATCAAAAAATTGCTTTTAACATACACCGAATGGATTAATTTCGAATATTTTTTATCAACAAAAAATTTTGTATCGGTTGTAGTTTTTGAATCAAGGTCAGCTTTAATACTAAAACTGGTACTGTAGTGATTTTAAGCTTTTTATGGCCATAAGTTAAAAAGTATCACTGTTAGCAGAAATAGAAACGGATTAAAAATTGGGTGCAGCAACTTTATTAAGAATTAACGACTTCTTTTCTTTTCTGTCATTCAACCCGTTCTTTGTATTACAGACTGTATTATTTTTCCAATCCCTCTTGTAACGAATCCATGTGATGCTTTAACAGAGACAGTACCATCCTAAGATATCTGACGTCCCAGAGCTGAGTTGGGTTGGGTTGAATGTTAAACAAACGGAATTTAAAAAAAGATTCTAGTTTTAGGTCTAGTGTTAGTTCTGACTTTTCTTCAATTCAAGTATACAGAGTTGTTAAATCAGTTTGCAAAGTGCTTTATTTCAGAAACCATTCATTGTAGAGGTCTTTGTTAAAAAATGTCTTCAGATGCACGGCTAAACCGAACCCAACCCTGTATATTCGAATTGACGTAAAACTAGAACTAATACTAGACCTAGAACCATTCGGGTTTAGCCGTCTTGACAAATGTACGGCTAAGCCCGAATGTTTCTAGTTCTAGATGTAGAGTTAAACCTAATAATATAAAATTAGAACTAACGCTAGACCTTTCCACCTGAATCTTTCCACTTCTAGGTCTAGTATTAATTCTAGTTTTACTTCAACTCAAATATACAGGGTTGTCAAATCAGTTTGCGTAGAACTCTATATGAGAAACTATTCATTTAAAAAAACTGTCTTCAGATGCACTGCTAAACTCATCTCAACCCAACCTTGTATATTTAAACCAGAGTCGTGGTAAGATATTTGGTGTCCCAGTACTAAGTTGGATGATCGAAACGAGTCAATTCAATGCCAAAAGAAAAGATCCGTATCTCAAAAGGGGCATTGGGTATATGTATGATGGCTACACCATCCATTTCATTGCAAAAACAGGTGCCTCCCAGTAGTTGGCGTCCCAGGGCTGTAGCCCAATTAGCCCTTAGGTGATGTGTTGTCAGCGGTGCTAACAATACATCGATGATCAGGTATTATTGTGTACTGCGACGATGTTAATAGAATGACATGATGAAATTAATTAACTGAATCTTTGACAAGAAAGCTTAAATTGAAAGCCGAAGAAAAATCTCTGAAATTAATAGTTAATCATCGTGGATGAAGAATATCGCAACAACGATAGTTGCTTCAGAAAAAGTAATATTTGCAACGACTCTATCCTTTCTGATCATTACTAAAATTACTGAGAATATTGCCACTATGGAAATGTGCACATCTGAATTAAACCTACCAAAGAATATTCACTTGGCTGACCCTAGACTTTTATTTCGAGAGAGATAAACATTTTCTTAGGTGCATAGATATTTTATGAATGAATTATGGATGGGTAGATTAAATTGGAAACGAATACGTTCAGAAAATCCCATTTCGGATGATTAATGAATGTTGCCCACAGTGAACGATGTAACATGCTACCAAACGTTTCATAATGACAATAATACAAAGATGTCTATCCAGATATGGTAGGAGATAGAGAATGAAGGGGAAGAAACGGATTTTAGTTTGAAGGAATCGGAGTGCGAAAGGAGTTTTAAAGATTCAACATGAAGAAATAAAGAAACAAATAATAATAGAAAGGTTTTGTAATTTAGAAGCAAACCCTATTCTGAAAAATGAATACTGTCAATTTTTGCAATACTATCAAAATTCTGATCACATGTTAAGAGTTGATAAATTGAACGAGGAAACTCTGATGCTAATTAGGGAAGATTTGAAACTTGTTGGTCTATTTTGAAAATTGTTCTGTAGTAAAGGTGTTTACTAGAGACCACATTATGCAATACACAAAATGGATGTATCTACTATCAAAATAAGTGTAGTATTTGATGACCTTTCAGTAACGCAAAGAAAATTACTTGCTGTACTACTATGATTTAGAGAATATAATGTAATGTTCTTTGCGTATATAAAGAAGATATTTCGACAAGTATTAATAAGTGAAGAGGAACGAGATTGGCAAAGAATTCTTTTACTCTTCTCGAGTAGAAATATAAATCACAAAATCGGAACGCTGTTACTTCCGGTTTAATATCTGCCACTTATCTGACGACTAGGTGCATTAATACCATCGCTTCTAAATTTAGAGAAGTCTATCCAATGGGTTCTGATAAAACACACTAAAAATATATACGTCGATGACAAAAATTTTGGAGCTTTGGAACTTTGGAGCTAACATATCTGAACAGCATGTCTGAAGCTTTAAAAGTCAAAAGGGAAATCAATAGTATTCTAAAGAATGGTTAATTTGAGCTGAGAAAGTGGCAAACTAATTGTGCCCAGCTATTAAACGATTATGGAGAAAGCAAATCGAATCAAACATTTCATTAAAGATAGTTCCGAAATAAAGTCTTTGGATTTGGTTTGGGATTCTCAGCAATATGTATTGAAGTTCTTAATCGCTCCAATTTGAATTTGGAGTCAAACTTAGTTAGAGTAATCTAACTAAACGACTTAGAATTTTTGATGCTTTGAGCATAATTGGTCCGATGATAGTTAACACAAAACTGCTCATGCAGAGTTTATGAGTCGGGATGATTTTTTACCAAAACTAACGCAAAACGAGTTTTCTGAACTCACTGAAGATTTAAAATAAATCAGTGGCATTGCTATTCCTCGAGACATAATTACTGAAAACTGTATTGTTTTGGAGATTCATGGATTTTGTGATGCAAATTTAAGGGCGTATGAAACGTCAAATGAAGTAACCTGTTCAAAATCAAGAGTGAAAAAATAACTGTAGCCTCTTCGTATCAGTTGTGGACTGATTTCTCAATCATTATTTACTGGATAAGATCTGATTCAATCCTTTACGAAATATGAAATGTGTGTCTGAAATCATATTACAAGCACTGATAACCCTGCATTGATTGCAAAATTTGAGGACTTTTGTAAAAAGATAGAGTGTTTAAGGAAAAATCTTTCAATCGATAAAAGAAGTAAGAACTTGAGACTGGATTAATTTTTGGGCTGATACGGACTTTTAAGGGTGGGACAATATTGAATCATTTTGTCAAAGAATTATTTTGTAACAAAGCTTATATTAAAGGCTGAACACATAAAATACATGCATTTAGGAGCACAAGGGTTATTAGCTAGATTACGAAAAAGATTCTGGCACGTCTGGTTTGAGAACTGCCAAGGGAATACTCAGAAAATGTCATGTGCGCTTTACCGCAATCCGAGAACTTCAACCTCCAGCAAGTATCTGGTTGGAGTCTTGAGACACCAACTTCTAGGGGTGCGCCTTTTTTCACAATGTACAATGAAATACATGATGTCCCGAAAATACATGTACCAAATGTCCCCTCTGATGTGTAGATCTTATTTTGCCATTGAATTTTATATGAACAGGGGTGCACTCGTTTCGTTCGCCAAACTCAGCCTTGGGGTGTCGAATATCTTAAGAGGGCTTTGGTTTAAATGTACAAGGTTGGGTTTTAGCCCTACATCTGAAAATATTTTTTTAACTGAATTAATAGTTTCTAAAATAGAGTACTTTACAAAGTTATTTAGCAACTCTGTATATTTCAATTGAAGCAAAACTAGACCTAACACTAGACCTAGAAGTGAAGTTTTGGGTTTAGCCGTGCGTCTTCATGACGTGAATCTTTCCACTTCTAGGTCTAGTGTTAGTTCTAGTTTTATATCATTGGATCTAACTCTAGATCTAGAACTAGGAACATTCGGGTTTAGCCGCATACATCTCAAGACGGCTAAACCCGAATGATTCTAGTTCTTGGACTAGTGTTGGTTCTGGTTTTACTTCAATTCTAATGTACAGGGTTGGGTTGGGTTTTCGCCATGTCAGATGCATGGCGAAAAGAAAAGACATTAAAAAAGAAAGACATTCTTTTAACTGAATGAATGATATAAGGTTTCTAAGGATATAATAGTTTCCAAAATAGAGTATTTTACAAACTTATTTAGCAACCCAGTATATTTTAATTAAAGTAAAACTAGAACTAACACTAGACCTAGAACTGGAATGTTTTGGGTTTAGCCGTGCGTGTTCAGACGCACGGCAAAAACCCGAATCTTTCCACTTCTAGGTCTAGTGTTAGTTCTAGTTTTATATCATTGGATCTTACTCTAGATCTAGAACTAAGAACATTCGGGTTTAGCCATACATCTCCCAAGACGGTTAAACCCGAATGATACTAGTTCTTGGACTAGTGTTAGTTCTAGTTCTATTTCAATTCAAATACTCAAGGTTGGGTTGGGTTAGGCTTAGTCGTGCATCTGACGACATTCTTTTTAAATAAAGCCTCTATAACGAATAGTTTAATAAAGTTCTTTACAGACAGATTTTTAGCAACTCTGTATATTTGGATTGCAGTAAAACTAGAACTAGAATCTTTTTTTTTGTATCGTTCGTCTAACCCAGACATAGGGTGCCAAATATTTTAAGACGATGTCTTAAAATAAATAATGTAACAATAATAATGATTGTTACATTTGGAAAAATGTTTTGCCTTGCAGTCAATATATCGAATATATCGATGTCGTCTTCCCAAGGATAAAAAGCATAAATTTCACCTCATTATTTGCAAATTTAAGGTTGGTAAGCGTATAGCTCAATTATTAGCAACGAAATTTGTTGGAGACTCCAACATTCTGGTATCTAGTTCCGTAGATACAAACTTCCTTTCCAAAAGCACATTACTTTTCGATACTACTTGGTTTCGATATTTACTTTTATTACTTTTCTTCGATCTATATTATCTTAAGAAGTCAAATTCTTTCTCCAATATCATCATACAATATAAAGAAATTCAGAAAAATACTCAATTATATGGTCTCAAATGATGATATGTATTTAAATTAAATTATGTGTACACGTGTTTCGACCTTATGGTCATCTTCAGCCGCAACTACAGGATTTAAACTTAGCATTAGTACATTTGAAAATAATTTAAGAAGTTATTTACCATCATAAGAAGTTACGCAAATCATATGTTGTAAAAGCGAGAGAAATTAAAACTATTGTAACATATTCTGGAAAATAATTAAATCTGTGTTATATACATTTTTAATATTATTGTTCGAAAAATTCCTATATATAACACAGATTTAATTATTTTTCCAGAATATCTTGCAATAGTTTAAATTTATCTAGCTTTAGTACTAATAAAAGTACTAATAGTAATTTCAAATCCTGTAGGTGCAGATGAAGATGACCGTAAGGTCGAAACACGTGTACACATAATTTAATTTAAATATATATCATCATTTGAGACCATTTAATTGTTTTTTTTCCTGAATTTCTTTACATTATTTTGTTCATAATTTGAAGTCACCATCAATCAATTCAATTTTCAACTGTATTTCGTCAAACTCATTCTTTGCTATTAATTCTCCCATAAAACCAGTATTTTCCATGAATTTTGTTACACAGTTTTCCAATCAAGTAAATATAGACTTTATAATCGAGCTAGTTTTAATTAAAACGCGCAAATCAGCCATCAAAAGGTATTCAGCACTCAGTTATTCGATCAACATCATCTTTTTTGAGATTTACGATTTCGGACCCTTACAAATTAGAGATTATAGCTGTTGAAAAAAAATAGCACACATCGTTCGTTATCTGGATTAATTTACATTTTTTATTTAAAAAGTTTCTTTCAATCATCTTGAATATAGGGTTCAGAAATAAAAAAAATAAATAAATAATTACTACCAATATCAGAAAATTACTTTTACCATACACTATGTAGCTTAATTCGGAATATGTTTCATCCATAAAGCTATTTCCATCACTTTTATCTCTAATAAAAACGCAATTTTAGCTTCAAAAGCATATACGTGCTGATTTGTGGCTTCAAAGTCTAATGAACGAGGGATTATCAATCTATATCGTAATCCCTCGTTTGATGATATTTTGGTTTATCATTTAGGGACTTAGGGTTTTCAAGTATGTCTGTTTAGAACGATGAATTTTATCAAAAACTTTATTCCTATCATCGAAAAGAAATGGATATGATGAGCTTTAAAAGATTAACTCTGAATTATCTAAAGTTAGTTATATAAAAAAATTATCATAATAAACCAGTAGATCGTAGTTTAAAAAGTTCTTAGTGGGATTATGCACAACTATTTGCAATTTTGCGTTTTCCCCATTTGTATACCTGGCAATCAGATAATCGGCTTAAGTAAACGACCGCGATTATTGTTTGCGAGCTTTTCCGGAATTCGACTTAATTGACCCGGAACGTACCGGGCACACGCGCTCGCTAATTGGGCCGAAAGTTTACCGGGATTACAGGCTACCTATTACAGAATTGATGGAAAATCGAACCTTATTTCGACCGATCTCAAGCACATTCAAATTTGTATTCATCCGTTAGCGCGAAAACTATTCCTGTTGTACTTCCCCGTTACATTGACCTCAAGTGACCAACTGAATTCGCGAAACGTTATTCAAATCAACGTTGTTTAAAACGTTTTGTGGCTCATTAATCGGAATTTACAGCAAATTATAAGATAATTAAAGTAAGTAAAACGAATTAAATCCGAAGATTCTTGGTCTTTGCATCGGTTCGGTTTCCACTATATGTATCATAAGCAGTTGATTTATGCGTTTTGGGATTACACGTCCGGGCCTCGGACAGAAGTTTTGCATTTAAATTAGTTATCTACATCTACACGGCACCAACCAACATCGAGATGAATTACGAAATATCGATTTTTTACCATAAAAAAGCGCCTTTTCACCTGAACTTTTAACTTCCGTTGCAACTGTTCGAAGCAGGTGGTTTTCGTCCAACGAAATTACAGCCTCTTTGCATTTATTATCCAGTTTGTGTCATTCAACTTCACGAAAGATCTCTCCAAAGAATGCTACCGATTATACCTGATGTGGCCTTCCGAGAACCGCGCGGTTCGGGACAAAAACGAGAAAACAAGGAGAAAAAGGATATTTTAACTCTAATTTCATGGAGATACACATTCAGTTAAACGTATTCGTGTTTTCATCTAACCTCGCCGAAGGATGTCACGTTTTTACAGCAAAAACGTCAATTTTGGTGATTTAGGGCTTTTGTTAATTCTAGAAGTCAGTTATTACCGTTAATATCAGAAAATTGTTTTTACCATATACTGTGTAGGTTAATTTCGAATATTTTTATCAACAAAATATTTTTCTATCGTTTGTGGTTTTTGATTTAACTACTTTACTATCAAAATCGCTTCAATTTTAAGCATTTTAAGTTAAGAAATAGTGCTGATAGCAGAAAATATATGATATTTTTAGGTCAATTTGGAACAAATTTTGTCCATACAGCATTTATCTTTTTATTGTTTATTTATAGTATTGATTTATATTCAGTTTTAATATCGAAAATGTCAGCTTTCAATATTTGAGTTTTTGTACCCTTATAAGATTATACGTCTATAAAGATTATTTCCATCGCTTTTACTTTTCAATACAGCCTCCATTTTTGTATCAGAACTTCAACTTTAAAGATTTGCTGTTTCGAAGCCTTATACATTAGTGATGAGTGCTGATGAAAGAAAACTGTATACACGATTTGTTTGCTGTATTAATTTACTACAATTTTTATTCAAAATGTTTTTTCCATTGTTTTTAGTTTCTGGTTCAGAAACAATTTAAAACAAAAAACGTCAATTTTAAAGATTTAGGGCTCTCTTAATATTATAGGTAATTTATTACCGCTGATATCAGAAAATACATAATGTAGGTTAATTTTGAATAAATTTTATCAACAAAATATTTTTATATCGCATAGATTTTAATTCAAAGTTAACCTTGCGATCTGATACTTTTAGAGATTTTAAGCATTTTAAGTCTATAAGTTAAAGAATAGCGCTGATAGCAGAAATTATTCTCTTTTGGAACAAATTTTGTCCATACAACATTTATCGTTTTATTGTTTATTTATAGTGTTGATTCGTATTCAGTTTTAATATCAAAAACGTCAACTTTCAATGTTGGAGTTTTGACCCTTATAAGTTAGGAATTATCGCTGATAGAAGCAATTACTGTATAGGAGTAATTTTCTATGTTAATTTAAAATCTTTTCGTCTATAAAATTTATTTTTATCGCTCCATTTTATTATATATAATTACTATTCAATACAGCATTCATTTTAGCATCAGAACATCAATTTTAGAGATTTGTGGCTTCGAAGCCTTATAAATTAGGGATGATTGCTGATGGAAGAAAATTGTACAGACCATTTGTTTTCTGTATTAATTTACAACATTTTTTATTCCAAATGCTTTTTTCGTTGTATTTGGTTCTGATTCAGAAACAATTTAATACAAAAAACGTCAATTTTAAAGATTTATGGCTCTCTTAATGTTATAAGTAAGTTATTACCGCTGATATCAGAAAATTGCTTTTACCATACATAATGTAAGTTCATTTCGAATATATTTTATCAACAACACATTTTTTTATCGCGCAATTTTTAATTCAAAGTCAACTTTACTATCAAAACTGATACTTTTTGAGATTTTAAGCATTTTATATGTATAAGTTAAGGAATCGCGCTGATATCAGAAAATTGTTTTCTATGATATATTCAGATCAATTTGTAACAAATTTTATCCATACAGTATTTCTCTTTTTATTGTATTTTTAAATATTTGAATCTTTGTACCATTACAAGTTAGGGATTATCGCTGATAGAAGCAGTTACTGTATGGGAAACATTTTCTATGTTAATTTCGAATATTTTTATCAACAAAATATTTTTCTATCGTTTGTGGTTTTTTATTTAACTACTTTACTATTAAAATCGATCCAATTTTAAGCATTTTAAGTTCAGAAATAGTGCTGATAGCAGAAAATATATAACATTTATACATTTATTATACATTTATATATGACATTTATACAGCATTTATCTTTTTATTGTTTATTTATAGTATTGATTTATATTCAGTTTTAATATCAAAAACGTCATCTTTCAATATTTGAGTTTTTGTACCCTTATAAGTTAGGGATTATCGCTGATAGAAGCAATTATTGTATAGGAGTCATTTTCTAAGTTAATTTAAAATTTTTTCGTCCATAAAGATTATTTCCATCGTTTTTATTTTGCAATACGGCCTCCATTTTACTATCAGAAGTTCAACTTTAGAGATTTGCGGCTTCGAAGCCTTATAAATTAGGGATGATTGCTGATGGAAGAAAATTGTTCACACCATTAGTTTTCTGTATTAATTTACAATATTTTTTATTCAAAATGTTTTTACCGTTGTTTTTAGTTTCTGATCCAGAAACAATTTAATACAAAAAACGTCAATTTTAAAGATTTATGGTTCTCTTAATGTTATAAGTAAGTTATTACCGCTGATATCAGAAAATTGCTTTTACCATACATAATGTAAGTTCATTTCGAATATATTTTATCAACAAAACATTTTTTTATCGCGCAATTTTTAATTCAAAGTCAACTTTACTATCAAAACTGATACTTTTTGAGATTTTAAGCATTTTATATGTATAAGTTAAGGAATCGCGCTGATATCAGAAAATTGTTTTCTATGATATATTCAGATCAATTTGTAACAAATTTTATCCATACAGTATTTCTCTTTTTATTATATTTTTAAATATTTGTATCTTTGTACCATTATAAGTTACGGATTATCGCTGATAGAAGCAGTTACTGTATGGGAAACATTTTCTATGTTAATTTTGAATATTTTCGTCTATAAAGTTTATTTTTATCAGTTTTAATTTTCAACAAAGATGCCATTTCAGTATTAAAACGACAACGTTGAACATTTGCGTCTTCGAAGACTTATAAACTAGAATTTATTGCTGATGGATGAAAATTGCATACACAATTCATTTTCTGTATTATTTTACAATACTTTTTATTAAAAAGTTCCTTTTTATTGTTTTTAGTTTTTAATTCCAGAAACAATGTAACACCAAAAACGTCAATTTTGAAGATTAAACACTTTCTTATCTTCATAAGTAAGTTATTGCTACTTATATCAGAAAGTTGCTTTAATCATACACTATGTAAGTTACTTTAGAATACTTTTAACCACAAAACATTTTTCTATCGCTTGCAATTTTTGATTCATATTCAACTTTAATGTCAAAACTGAATCTTTACAGATTTTAAGCATTTAATGTCTATAAGTTAAATAATACCGCTGATAGCAGAAAGTTATTTTTATTAGGACTTATTTTAGCTCAAATTAAAATAATTTTTGTCTATAATGCATTTTTCTTTCCGTTTATAGTATTGATTCGCAATCAGTTTTAACATCAAAAACATCAACTTTAAATATTTGAGTTTTGTTATAGTTATATGACTTAGGGATTTTCGCTGGTAGAAGCAATTACTGTGTGGGAAACATTTTCTATGTTAATTTAGAATGTTTTTGAACCTAAAGTTTATTTCCATCAGTTTTAATTTTCAATATAGACGCCGTTTTAGCATCAAAAAGTCAATTTTGGAAATTTGTCAGAATTGGAATCAAATGTTATTGCTGATGAAAGAAAATTGATTACATCATTCGTTTTCTTGATCAATTACAAATTTTTTTATTCAAATAACTTCATTATATCGTCTTTAGTTTCGGATTTAGAACCAATTTAACACCAAAAACGTCAAATTTGAAGATTTAGAGCTTTTTTAAATTTAAAAGTAACTTGCTACCACTGATATCAGAAAATTGCTTTTATCATACTCTGTGAAGGTTAAGTATAAAGCATTTTTCTTTCGTTTACAGTATTGATTCGCAATCATTTTTAATGTCAAAAACGTCAACTTTAAGTATTTGAGTTTTGTAGCTATATGACTTAGGGATTTTCGCTGATAGAAGCAATTACTGTGTGGAAACACTTTCTACGTTAATTTTTAATATTTCTGAATATTTCTGTCCATAAAGTTTATTTCCATCAGTTTAACTTTTCAATATAGACGCCGTTTTAGCCATCAAAAAATCAATTTTAGAAATTTGTCAGAATTGGAATCAGATGTTATTGCTGATGAAAGAAAATTGATTACATCATTCATTTTCTTGATCAATAACAACATTTTTTATTCAAAAAACTGCATTCTATCGTATTTAGTTGCGGATTTAGAACCAATTAACACCAAAAACGTCAATTTTGAAGATTTAGAGCTTTCTTAAATCTATAAGTAACTTGTTACCACTGATATCAGGAAATTGCTTTTATCATACTCTGTGTAGGTTAAGCATAATGCATTTTTCTTTCGTTTATAGTATTGATTCGCAATTAGTTTTAATCTCAAAAACGTCAACTTTTAATATTTGAGTTTTTGTAGCTATAAAAGTTAGGAATTTTCGTTGATAGAAGCAATTACTGTGTGAGAAATATTTTCTATGTTAATTTAGAATGCTTTTGTCCATAAAGTTTATTTCCATCAGTTTAACTTTTCGATATAGAAGTCGTTTTAACATCAAAAAGTCAATTTTGAAAATTTGTCAGAATTAGAATCAGATGTTATTGCTGATGAAAGAAAATTGATCACATCATTCATTTTCTTGATCAATAATAACATTTTTTATTCAAAAAACTTCATTCTATCGTATTTAGTTGCGGATTTAAAACAAATTTAACGCCAAAATACGTCAATTTTGAAGATTTAGAGCTTTTTTAAATTTATAAGTAACTTGTTACCGCTCATATCAGGAAATTGCTTTTATCATACTCTGTGTAGGTTAAGCATAATGCATTTTTCTTTCGTTTATAGTATTGATTCGCAATCAGTTTTAATCTCATAAACGTCAACTTTAAATATTTGAGTTTTTGTAGCTATAAAAGTTGGGAATTTTCGCTGATAGAAGCAATTGCTATGTGAGAAACATTTTCTATGTTAATTTAGAATGCTTTTGTCTATAAAGTTTATTTCCATCAGTTTAACTTTTCAATATAGAAGTCGTTTTAACATCAAAAAGTCAATTTTGGAAATTTGTCAAAATTGGAATCAAATGTTATTGCTGATGAAAGAAAATTGATTACATCATTCATTTTCTTGATCAATTACGACATTTTTTATTCAAAAACTATGAATAAATGAATGAATGTTTTCGGATTTAGAACCAATTTAAGACCAAAAACGTCAATTTTAAAGATTTTGAGCTTTCTTAGCTTTATAAGTAACTAATTACCACTGACATCAGAAAATTGCTTTTATCATACTCTGTGTAGGTTAAGCACAAAGCATTTTTCATTAAAAACGTCAACTTTAAACATTTGAGTTTTTGTAGTCTGACAAATTAAATTAGGGATTATTATATATAGGAAATATTTTCTATGTTAATTTAGAATGTCTTTCGTTCATAAAGATTTTACTTTTCAACAAAAATCCTATTTTAATATCAAGATATCAACTTTGGGGATTTGCGGCTTCGATGCCTTATAAATTAGGGATTATTGCTGATGGAAAAATTTGCATACAGTATTCGTATTCTGGATTAATTTACAACTTTTCTTATAAAATGTTTCTATTGTTTTCAGTTTTTGTTTCCAGCTTCTTTTGGGTTCAGAGAGAATTTAATATCAAACATATGACTTTTGAAGATTTAGAGCTTTCTATCAGAAACATATAATATCAGAAAATTGCTTTTATTATAAAAAATATAAAACATTTTTGAATGGATTCGAGTTTTTGGCTCAAAGTTAACTTTATCATCAACACCGTTACTTTAAGAGATTTGAATCATTTAAAAATTCTTTTTATTACAACTTTTTTAGATTAATGGGGAATAATTTGGCCATACAGCATTTTATAGTTGGAATAAAGGTACCTAACAATATGTTATGTTCTATTTTATTATACAAAAATAAAAATAAGACGAAATGGATTATTTTCATGGAGTGACACACGATTATGATGACTCAGTCTAACGAATTCGAGCCCCCTTTGCGTGTTTTGAGCGATCATCTAACGTCGCCGAAGGAAGGAAGTCACGTTCTAAGTATTCCCGGTGAATAATAAAAAAATGTTAATAATATTAACAGCGCAATTCGATTATTGCTCGTTACAATCTAATTAATTCCCCATTATTGAATTCGAGCAAAAAGCGGATCGAACGGTAAAGAGATTACAAAGAGGTTTCTTTTGCCGGCCTTCCTACGAACACGGATTTAATTAAAACAGATCAAAAGATTCGAGTTGGACCTGTTATAAAAGATAAAAACGATTAAGCGATTTAAGAGGAAATTTGAAACTACATTTAAAAGAATTTTTATGATTGAATTTGCAAAAGAATTTTCCATGTGCGAGTTTAACTCATTTATGATGGGTCATTTATGTAGGAGCTTTAGCGCGTGGGTGAACTTTCACACCGGTTTCAAGAAAAGCTTTTTTTTTTCTTTTAAGTTATTTAGCTTTAGCTTTCGGTATCGAATTCGAACGAAACACGTCCTGGACGGGGTTTCGAAGTATAACTAAAAAATCGATGATGACAGCCGTCGAACGCTGTACGGGTTTTTTCTTTCGTTTCAGAATTGGGTTTTCAGGAGAACGAATTTTGAGAGCTTACCGTGACGCTTGGTGAAGTTGCGACGAGGAGGATCCCGAGGACCGCTGGGATTCGGTTCATCTCCGGAGCTTTTTCCCAGGTCGAATTAAACCGGCGGTAGAGGAATCACCCTGTGGGATCACTGCACTAAACACGACTTGGTTCCCGATGGGTGTATTCGGCACTGACGGCAGCTCCACCTACCAACGGGAAACTGCGCAAACGTGGGTTCCGAACCGCTCGCGCCTCTCATTGAGCGTCCCTCTCCCGCTTTCCGTGCTTTAATAAAGAATCCGGGATTCAGGACAGGACTAAGGTAACGCTGATATTTATCAAGTCCATGTAATCTTGATTTTACATGAGTTTACTCGAAATTATAGTTACTTTTCTAAAAAAATAAATTGATCGGACTCCGTTTTAACATGTAAAATAATAAATTTTTATTGTTTGTTGCAAAATCAGTTTGATTTTTGTCACTTTATGCAAAGAACTAATTAACATCTGCAATCAATCTTGAATATTCCAAGACAGCTCAAGACAACTGAATCTAACTCAATCCAAGACAACCTAATTAAGCTCTCCCTTCTTTCAATTTACTATATCTGCAATCAATTTGGCAAGTTCCAATCAATCAATCTGGAAAATTCCAATAAATCAATCTGAAAAATTCCAAGACAACTCAATCTAACTCAATAAAACTCAATCCAAGGCAAGCTCAATCCAGCTCTTTCTTCTTCCAATCTGCTATATCTATAATCAATTTGGCAAATTCCAATCAATCAATCTGGAAAATTCCAAGACAACTCAAGTCAACTCAATCTAATTCAATCAAAGACCACCTAATCCAACTCTTCCTTCTTTCGATCTGCTATAGCTGTAATCAATTTGACAAATACCAATCAATCAATCTAGAAAATTTCCTAGACAACTCAAGTCAACTGAATTTAACTCAATCCAAGACAACCTAATCCAGCTCATCCTTCTTTCAATCTGCTACATCGGTAATCAATTTTGCAAATTCCATTCAAACAATCTGGAAAATTCCACAACAATTCAATCTAACTCAACCCCAGGCAACATAATCCAACTCAATTCAGCTCTTTCTTCTTCCAATCTCCTATATCTGTAATCAATTTGGAAAATTCCAATCAATCAATCTAGAAAATTCCAAGATAACTCAAGTCAACTGAATCTAATTCAATCCAAGACAATCTAATCCAGCTCTTCCTTCTTTCGATCTGCTATATCGATAATCAATTTGGCAAATTCCAATCAACCAATCTGGAAAATTCCAAGACAACTCAAGTCAACTGAATCTAATTCAATCCAAGACAACCTAATCCAGCTCTTCCTTCTTTCAATTTGCTATATCGGTAATCAATTTGGTAAATTCCATTCAAACAATCTGGAAAATTCCACGACAATTTAATCTAACTCAACCCAACTCAATCCAAGGCAACCTAATCCAACTCAATCCAGCTCTTTCTTCTTCCAATCTCCTATATCTGTAATCAATTTGGAAAATTCCAATCAATCAATCTAGAAAATTCCAAGATAACTCAAGTCAACTGAATCTAATTCAATCCAAGACAATCTAATCCAGCTCTTCCTTCTTTCGATCTGCTATATCGATAATCAATTTGGCAAATTCCAATCAACCAATCTGGAAAATTCCAAGACAACTCAAGTCAACTGAATCTAATTCAATCCAAGACAACCTAATCCAGCTCTTCCTTCTTTCAATTTGCTATATCGGTAATCAATTTGGTAAATTCCATTCAAACAATCTGGAAAATTCCACGACAATTTAATCTAACTCAACCCAACTCAATCCAAGGCAACCTAATCCAACTCAATCCAGCTCTTTCTTCTTCCAATCTCCTATATCTGTAATCAATTTGGAAAATTCCAATCAATCAATCTAGAAAATTTCAAGACAACTCAAGTCAACTGAATCTAATTCAATCCAAGACAACCTAATCCAGCTCTTCCTTCTTTCAATCTGCTATATCGATAATCAATTTGGCAAATTCCAATCAATCAATCTGGAAAATTCCAAGACAACTCAAGTCAACTTAATCTAATTCAATCAAGGACCACCTAATCCAGCTCATCCTTCTTTTAATCTGCTACATCGGTAATCAATTTGGCAAGTTCCAATCAATCTGGAAAATTCCAATAAATCAATCTGGAAAATTCCACGACAACTCAATCTAACTCAGCCCAGCTCAATCCAAGGCAACCTAATCCAACTCAATACAGCTCTTCCTTCTTCCAATCGCCTATATCTGTAATCAATTTAGTAACTTCCAATCAATCAATCTGAAAAATTCCAAGGCAACTCAAGTCAACTCAATCTAATTCAATCAAAGACCACCTAATCCCGTTCTTCCTTCTTTCAATCTGCTATATCAACAATCAGTTTAGCAAATTCCAATCAATCAATCTGAAAAATTCTAAGATAACTCAAGTCAACTCAATCTAATTCAATCCTAGACAACCAACTCAATACAGCTCTTCCTTCTTACAATCTACTACATCGGTAATCAATTTGGCAAATTCTAACCAATCAATCTGGAAAATTCCAAGACAACTTAATCTAACTCAACCCTTTTTTTTTAATGAGGTTGGGGAAAAATCTACGGACAGACATCTGGCCTGTGGTGATGGACGGCCAGATAGTGTGGGGTTGGGATTAAAACCCCGACCCACTAAAAAACCCCTTTCCTGACTTTTCTGGAACCGCCGGATGACATTTCTTCAGAGTAACATTTGTTTTCGTCGTGGCAGAACCCTAGGTATTCCAGGCTCTCCCAAATTCCATCTCGGAAACTCACGCTTGTTCGGGATAAAACAAAGAGTCCAGGGTTAGTATTCTGCAATATGTACATTTTATAGCGTACCCGATTTGGAGGGACAAAATTATGCCCCTCCCTTTCTTTATTCAACTTTATACTCTTTCTCGGCTGCGTTGATTTTTAGACTTTACTCCAGAACCCGAAATTTTAGATTTTGGACTCTGTTCCTGGCCCCAGACTTATGGACTCGACCCAAGAAGAGAAGAACCTCATGAAACAAAAGATCGGAATTACTTTTTGAAATAAAATTTTTTGATCGCAAACCCGTCTTCCTCTGTCACTGCACTGATTTTTCCGGACTCTCTCCATTTCTCTCTCGTATTCTTTCTTCTCCTTCATTATCCCCGTAATCATCTCTCTGATGGCCGACCATTTTTCTTCGCTTTCCAGCATTTGGACAATTATGTTCTCCTTGCTTAAGCTCTCACCACATCTCTTCTCACCCTTCTCTCTATACAAATTGAAGGTTTTGTAGTCGAAGATCGTATGTTCCACGCTATCCCTCTCTTCGCAGAACCAGCATGTATCAGACTCCGCCTTTTTTATTTTGTGCAAGTAGGTTCCAAAAATTCCGTGACCCGTGAAATTCCGTGTATACGTGGGCGCCGCATACAGAATGACCGACGTTGCTGCCGTGGCTATTGTCCTCCGTTTGCTGGCAATCGCACCTCCTACGTTAGGTATCAGCCGCATTAATCTATTTGACATTTGGGTAGCTTTTTTAGCTATTTCCACTACATGTTTAACCATTTTTACATCTTTATCTAGGACCACTCCTAGATATTTGACTTCGCTCGAACTGCTTATAGTGGTATAGCTATCCAGATCGATATTTAGCTTCTGCACTTTACGACGTCCTTGTAGAAGTACCATTTCAGTCTTATGTTTAGCCACCTGCAGACCCATCTTCTCTAACTTTCCGATTATTCTCTAGAGTGCGTATGTTGTTTTATCTCTCAGTGCTCCTTCATCCTTTGCGCTAACCACCACTGCCAGATCGTCAGCGAAAGCAATTAGAGTCCCTGTAGAACTCCCCACGTGACCTTGTATGTCTTGTTATTTGGTACTTTTACACTTCTGTTTGGAAGGTAGCTTTTTATCATTTCTATTAGGTACGAGCTGACATTTCCCTCTTCCAGTGCTCTTATCACTTTTCTCCAAGGGGCCGAGTTGAAGGCATTTTTTATATCTATTAACACCATTGCACATAATTCTTTATGTGTTAATGACTTCTTCTTAATGCTTTCCATAATTTCCAAAATTTAACTCAATTTCAAAATCTAACTCAACATAACTCACTCTATGACAACCCAATCCAACTCAATCCAGCTCTTCCGTCTTTCAATCTACTATATCTGCAATCAATCTGGAAAATTCCAAATCAACTCAACCCAGACCAACTTAACCCAGACCTTTCCTCATTCAATCTACCATATCTGCAATTAATCAAAAAAAATAACACTAACACTTTCACTTATTAAGCCCCTACCATAGACATCAAGTATGGACCGCTGGTACTATTGTCGCCACCACCATCAAAAGTTAAGTGTAATATTTATTAAATTATTTGAAATTTGTTTAAATATAAGCTGAGCAACTGATTAATGATTTATTTATGGACTGCAAATTGAAACAAGTTTATTTAATATTTTCTGAAAATTTGAAAAAGGTTTGTTTATACGATTTTGTTTAATTTCTGTTGAATTGTGCAAATTAAAAATGATATTAATATAATGTAGTCTAATTTTTATGTAGAAATGAACAAAATTTTTAATGAGTTGCACTACATGATCAATTCATGTCAAAGTCTTGATCCATTACATGTTTAAAGAATTCTATGAATATCTGAAGGAATTCCGATTGATGATTAACGAGTGCTACAGCTTTTCTAATGCCTATTTTACACGATAAGTTTTATTTTCTAAGAATCTTTTTTGGGCCAATATTGATTTCTGAAGTAGTTTTGGTTACACTATCCTGATCCAGAAGAATTTACAATAATCCAGACCTAAATAAGAATTAAAACTAGAACTAACACTACACCTAGAATTAGAAAGATTCAGAATTATCTCCATTTTATCTCCATTTGGCGCAATTATCTCGTGAGGTACGACATAACTATCTTCAGCAAGTAGCTACTTACGCCTCCTTCTTTCATGGCCCTTACTATTCTTTACCAGAGAACAGAATTAAACGCATTCTTCACGTTCTACTGCATTCTTCTTTGGTTTTTCGATTGATACCAACTTTGCAACCTTCCAAGATGGTGGGAAATAAATTTCCTTTATACATTGGTTGTACAAAGTAAGAAAAGCTTCTTGTTTTTGGCAACTATTGCGAGCAGGATCTTTGGTGTTATATAATCGGGACCGGGTGCTTTTCCATATCACCCTATCATGCCTTGGGAAAAATTTTAGTATTTGTCTAAATAATGTTCTTTCCCCAATTTCAGTTCTTCCCTTTAATTTCAGTCTATTTGTTATTATTTTATAGGCTTTACCCCATACATCCTCATCCAATTCTTTTTTTAAGTCATTCCACTTCTCCCTTTTACTTTTCTTAATTTCTTTCCTCAAATCTTGTTTAGTTGCTTTATATGTATGCTGTAGTTCCTCTAACGAAACATCCTGGCCATTTCTTTTTCTTCCCTAACTTAGCTCTCATTTCAGTTTTCTGCATTTTCTGCGAAGTTCGTCAATCCTTCCATTCCACCAATATAACGGTCGTCTATTATTTTGGGTGGCATATTTTTTGTTAAAAATTGAGCCAACTCTATCCAAGATAACCTAACCCCACTCAACCCAGCCCTTCTTTCTGTCACTCGAGCATATCTGCAATCAGTCTGCCAAATTAGAATCTAACCCAACCTAACTTAACCCAACTCAACGCACCCCTTCCATCTTTCATTTGGAATCTTTTAAACTTGATGTAATTTAAAGCAATAATAGCCCAATGATCTCATTTGCTCCACGATACTTATTTTTAACACTCAGATGTAATTCAAATTGTATACATCAGTCTTTGTTAAGGATACTGGAGCTTCTAACACCAGCTTAAAGGTAACAGTTAGAATTTAGTCACTTAAGGTTTATGAAATTATCTTGTGTGATTTGGATAGTGTAATGGTAATGAGTAATTGAGATAGTAATGGATAGTGCAGAATAAATGTTCAAAAGACAGAAATGAGTAATACAGCTTGTTCAAAGTACAAGAAGATTTATGGTACTTTATGAATGCTAACATAAGAAAAGCGAAGAAGTTGATACAAACAAGGAACATAATGCGTCATTATGGATGATGCTATATCAGCATTTCAAAGGTCTCGCCCTGATGGACATTCATCAGAATACAAAGAATGACATAGATATCGGCTAAGTACTAAGCACAGTATTTTGATTAAGCTGATTTGACCATGAAAAGGAAGTATTTGGACATCAGCAATAAAATTATTAAAACGTAGACCTTTTTCTAAAAAGCAAACGTCAATTCTTGAAGGTTAAGAAAAACAAATCATGGATTAAGTTTGGGTTTGGGCTAACTTAGATGAGATTGGGCATTCAGCAATCCATCAATTCTCAGAACATTACGATGAGTATAACGCTGCAGCACCTCTTCTCAAATTTTTTTTTGCTCACTCTTTTAACATTTGCTTATACCTAACTCTAGCACTAACACGCAGCTCAAGTAATTTATGGTACAGAATTAATGTTAGAATGGCAGAAATGAGCATTGCAGCTTGATTCAAAATACATAGGAGATGGTACGGAGCATAAATGAAAAGATTCAACAATTCTAAAAGGCTTAAGAAATTATAGATTGTATTAGGTTGGGTTGGGGTGGTCTTACTATATTGCATTGGGCTAGCTTAGATTGGGTTAAGTATTTAACAACCTAATTCTGAGAGCATCACGATGATCAGAACGTTGTGGCACCTCTTTGGTATTGTGGAAACAACTCTTTTAATGTTTGCTTATACGTAGCAGTAGCATTAATATTTAACTCATACATATCGATATATCCGGCTAAATCCTAAATCTTTCTCTTAAACCAGAGGTGTCTGACACTGTTAATTTTTCAATTAACCTAAAATTGTTTAATTGATGAGTTTCAAATCATCGTCTCAAGGGCATTAAAAGTATTGAAATCAATTATGCTACAATTAAAGCCATAATTTTGCTCTTTAAAATGTTGTATAGTTTTATACATGTTTGTTTATAGAAATTTTGAAAAAATAATTAAAAACTAAAACACTCAATTTTTTAATTAATCTATTATTGTTTAAAATTGATGGTTTTCGAAGTATAGAAACAAATTATGCCGTAAATTAAATCTTTCTGTTTAAGATTATGTATAATACTATACATATTTGATGAACTTTGGTAATACGTTCATATCTAATATACACTCTAAGTCAATAGACGGAAGATTGTAGCTTTACTGTCAAAAACAAAAAATAATGTTTTTATGTCATCGTGGATTATCATCATATAAAAGATAATCAAAAAATTATATTCTTGTTGAACTTTTTCTAATGCTTATTCGAAAATTCGAGTCCTTTTTGAACTGAATATGCACGGAATTCATCTTTTACAAAATAAACTCACTTGCATTTGTTTAAAATTATCTATTGCTACTAAGAACTAAGCTATCGTTAAAAAAAGTGGGTTTATGCGGACATTTCTGAAACAATTTAATTATCTCAAAAAGTAGACCTATTAGGTATCTTTCCGAAGCCTTATAAAAATACAGGGTATTCCATTTAAAACACCAAGTTATGGTTCCTCAAACATTTCGGAAATTAATCGCTTCTGGTAATCATCCTGTATAATACTATGCTTTTAATTAATATTCTTTTAAAATATTATTTAGACCCAACCTTTATTATCGATATACCAAATTGTAATCTTCAGTATTTAATAATATGTTTCCAACATTATTATTAAATACTGAAGATACTGAAATAAAATTATTAATAAGTTGGCAACTTTCTATTCAAAGCTTGAAAACCATACATGCAGTTGTAATATTTAAGACAGCTAATAATCATAAGTAAAAAGGTACATGGAGTTTCATTCAAAAAAAATTAAGTTGAGTATAGTCTCGGAATGAATGGTGGAACATCCTGTATAGGCTATACAATACAGCTAAAAAGTAGTAGAGTATTTTTAATTCTAGAAACTCCTCGGTGAGAGGTAGGTTAAGATCGGAATGATTACCTCTTTGGTGAAATTTTGGTGACCTTAACCTTGACATAGCTTATACGATGAGGAGGTTCTAGAATTGGCTATGGTTGAAGAATTAGTAATCTTCACCTTGACCTTGACGGTCGCCAAACTCTTCTAGAAACGACAATGTATCTTGATCAGTATATAGAATTGAAGATCAACCCCACCTAATCGTTATTTAATCCTTCACTCCTCTATATAATATTTCGGTTTAATTCTATTTGTCAGTTTGTATTTTGATATATTCCTATCACCGGTGCAAACATGAGTAGAGAAGCTATAGATGACACACTCATTATCATCTGGTCTAGTGTTAGTTCTTGTTTTAATTTGACACAAGTATACACCGATTTAAGACTGAATTATGACGATCCCAGGCTTGGGGAACCTCGGTGGTTCCCCTCCTCGTTCTTTGTGCCCTGGCATGGGCACGAAGTTCCATATCTCCCTCGTTGTCTCGTTGCCCTTGGCGTTGATACAGATAAAAACAGAAAGAAAAACAATCCTCAAAATTTTTTGAAAAACTTCAACCTTTTTACGTATCCAAGCTTGGGGAACCTCGGTGGTCCCCTTCCTCTTTCTTCGTGCCCTGGCATTTACTCCTGCACAAAAACCGCTGGAACACTAAAGACCCGCGACAAAAACAAAACAAAAAACCATACGTTTTCTTTTAGAAATAAACCTTTCGCAGAACATACTTGGCTAGGAGGGGCGGACTCCTGCCCCTCCGTATCTTCCCCTACGCTGATGCTCCCGGTTTAGGTGTTCTCTCTCCAGTTCCCTTTCGTGCTGCTCCTTTCCCGCATCACCTCTTTAATCATTTCCGCAATGAGTATCCATTTTTGTTCGGTCTCCAGCATTTGTCCCATGATGTTCTTCTTAGTAAGACCCATTCCGAATCTTCCCTCGCATCTTGTTCTGTACTCGCCGAAAAATCTGCATTCCAGGATTGTGTGTTCGGCGTTATCTCTTTCTGTACAAAACCAGCAAATCTCAGATTCTGCTTTCCTAATTTTGTACAGATACGCTTTGAAGATTCCGTGTCCGGTCAGGAATTTAGTGGTAAGCAAGTGGTTCGGCTCCTCCCACTTTCTACTCAACTATTTAGTGATATCAGCTTTCTTGTCCAGCTCGTTCTGTGATTTCATCTTTCCTGCCAAGACTGCATCAGGCTCTGTTTGCCTGTTTACTTTACCTGCCGTTTCTATATGCCTAGCCTCTTTCCCTTATTTGCAGATCAATGGGTGGCAATCCTGCGATAACTTCCACCTCTTCTGCTGGTGCTTCAACACACTCTCCCACGTGGGCGCCGCGTACAGAATTACGGAAGTCGCCGCAGTGGCGATTGTTCGTCTCTTGGTGGCTACCGCGCCGCCTCTGTTTGGCATTAGGCGCATAAGTCTGTTTGTTATTTCGGTTGCTTTTTTTGTTATCTCCACCACATGTCTCGTCATCTTAGTATCTTTGTCCAAAACTACTCCCAGATACTTCACCTCTTTGGTACTACTTATCATGGTGTCTATGTCTAAATGAATACTCAGGTTCTCTACTGTGCGACGCCCCTGAAGGAGAACCATTTCGGTTTTCTGCTTCGCTACCTGCAACCCCATCTTCTCTAATTTCCTGATAATTACTTGCAGCGCATAAGTCGTTTTATCCTGCAAAAGTGCTTTGTCTCTCGCGCGAACCACTACCGCCAAGTCGTCGGCAAAAGCAATTAGCGTCACTCCCTCCTCCACCCTTACGACGAAACCCAGTCCAACACAACCCAACCTATCTTCAAAACTAAACAAACACTAGACTTGGAATTGGAAACATTTAGGGTTTAGCCGTCTAAAGAGACGTACGGCTAAATCCTAATATTTCTAGTTCCAGGTATATTGTTAGAGGTAAAGCTAGGTTGTCGGTCTAGTATTAGTTATACTCTTAGTTCCAAAAGAATTTACTAAACTCCAGGACTAAATGACAATTAAAACTAGAGCTAACACTAGCCCTACTACTAGAAAGATTCAAGTCTAGTGTTAGTTGTAGGTTTAGTTTGATACAAGTATACAACAATTTAAGACTGAATAATGTTCTAATAATAATGTCTGGAATGGAAGGTCAAAATTACTATTAAAATGCTAGATTTTGCATGTTAATTTGACGTTTTGTATCCTCACATTTTACAGAAGTGTACTTTCATTACATCACTAGTAGTGCAATGAAATATAACATAAAATAATTATTATTATTATCTAATATTTATTTGGATTATGTGTAAAATTTGTATTTATCACGTTATGAAGCTGCTAATATAAACTCAAGTATAAATATTGCGTTCATTAAAAAAAGTAGTCTTTTTCCACAACTGATCACGTAAATTGTAAATAACTATTGTTATTTTCAACAATAAAGCCACTACACTCTTCCGTCCTCGCCCTATTAACTCACCCTGTATAATTAATTTTTGTTAATAAAATATTTTTAATTGGGCAAGTTCGTCCCTGTAAAATATAGTGCGAGTCGAGTTCGGACGTACGTCGTTGGTTAGGAAGTGCGGTCGGAGAGATGGACGTAGATGCATTGCACACGGTATTTGCAACGGACGATTTTTTCCCCAAGAAGAATTGGAATGCACTTCGTTGAGAGTCCGTACTTTTGTGAATCTATATAGAGTTTATTTGCAACATTTTTTTTTAAATATAAATTTTTCGTTTCTTAAAAAATATGGCAACCTTTAAAATTTAAAACTCTCGCGGTTCGGTTGTTCGTTGTAAAATTTCCTCATTAATCTAGTTTATAGCACAATTACCCAGGAGTGCCTTAATTCATCTTGATTACCGGGGTCATTCTCTCGTTACTTTGGGCAAGGTTGGGTGCGCATTTACTTAATTATGTTTATTTTTTCGAGTTATTAAAGTTTAAATAAAAATCAATTAATTAAAATGAGTAAAATTCGCAAGCCCGAAACGTCGCAAGGAAGACATATCCAAAATGCAATGAAGTCACGACTTCGAGCACTATGGAAATGGGACTTATCGAACCATGAAATATGTATTCTACTTACACCGATATCTTCCCTGTGAATGTTGGTTCTACCGGAATATCGAACAAGCGATGATTTTTATTAAGAATGTTATTAAAGAAAAATGACAAATATTAAGATTGACGTCACGTTTATGTTGGCGTTAATGTTTTATTTAACATTATTTATTCGATTTAACAAACTGACGCCGATTTATTGGTTCAGTCCGATTCAAAAACAAATTTGCTCGATGTTATATAAATTAACGCTCAAAATGAGTTGCAAAACATGCTACGATCGGATATTATTCGATATTAATAAATAAATTACATAACGAGGCCGATCACCCATTATTGTCACATTACGAATTACTTTAATATATTTCATTCATGTCAGCTAATTTGATGTAATTAATAATAACAAAAAAGAACGACTCAAAATTCATTATTGGATTTTAGGGTGTTTGTTTCTAAAAGTGGCGAAATCGTCAAGTGAGGGTAAAGTTGGTTAATGAAGGGGTGGTGCACGATTTGTA
The DNA here is from genome assembly GCA_036711965.1 of Onthophagus sagittarius. Classification (NCBI taxonomy): domain Eukaryota; kingdom Metazoa; phylum Arthropoda; class Insecta; order Coleoptera; family Scarabaeidae; genus Onthophagus; species Onthophagus sagittarius. Next base: position 25,710,022 of record JASERS010000005.1, read on the forward strand.
CTAGAATCGGGGGCGCCGCGACGGGCGACGGACGACGTCGGGAGCGTCGTGGCGCCGTCCACAATAATTCCTTTTAAAAATCTGGTTTCTTGGCACTACCGCCAGGGTTGCCGCCGACGCCGCTTAACGCGCCGTTTCTGTCGACTACGTCGTCATCATATTGCAGATCGATAACGTCACCAGGCAACGGACACTATCGCAAACGGCGTCTGCAAGAATTGCGTGCTTTAGACGACGACCCTTTTCATTTTTTTTTATTGAAGAAGGAAAACTTTACCACTTACAAAACAAAATTAGAACTAAATTTGAATTATATTTATTATACATATCTATACTAGAGATGTGCAAATTACGTGAGTCTCGCTAGGTCATGATGGATCATGCGTGACCCACCGTGAGCGGGCATCAATTGTTGTACCACTCACGTGATCGTGAGAATCTTTGGTTTCGACGGGATCCGGTGTGACCAGGTTGAAACAATTTTTGAATATATCTTTAATAATAATATTGAACGTGTTGAGGTATACCTTATGTGATACGTCCCGTTTTGAACGGGATTGTCCCGTTCTTCTGTTAGTAGTCCCATCGTCCCAAATAAATTCTAAAACTCTAAAACGTATCTAGCTGTATTTACACAGCTTTTTTATTAGTAATATTTCGTTTCATTATTTGCGAGATTTATACCAAACATGCCTAAATGTAAGTGTACATTTTTTTGAAACTTGAAGGGGGGTAAATAAAAAAGTATAAACAATATTTATACAAAACCGAGCACATTGTTGGAACAAGAACTAATAGGGATTGGCTGTGAAGCTCATAATGTCCACATCGCAATTAAAACTGCCGATTGCTTACCAATTGATTTAGAATGCATTATTGTCAAAATTTACTTTTTTAATATTTATGGTGTAACAATTGAAAATGTAAAAGAATTCTATAACTTGATAGGTACAGAGTATAAAAGAATGTTGGGTTACAATAAATCTAAATGGCCTGTACTTGAATAGTGCTTAAAGTGTTTGTAGGATTAGAAAAGTATTCTAGATTGCCAATCTAAGAAAATAGTCTTCTAATAGGCATTCATTCTAACAGTTACTCTTCTAATAATTAGTCATCTAATGCCCGAATATATTGAAATTGTTTTTTGGCAATCCCAGCTCCGAATGCTGGTTATATTTTGTGCACGCCCAAGAAGTTGGTTTTCACCAAGCCGCTTTAAATACCGAAGGACAAAATATATCAACAATGGATGTGAATGTAACAAACCGTTTAAAAGATAACTTGTCTTTAGAAAAAATTCAGTTTTTATCCTACACGTTGCACGAAATTTATTAGCAAAGTTGATCAAAATCAAAACTTGGCTAACTGCTTGAAAAAAGTAGTCGAGTATAATTACTAACTATTTCCACGAAAATAGAAGCATAGAATAATTACAGCTACTACAATTAGTAGTTAAGTATCTAATTACAGTAAAGCTTCGCTAATTCGAATCAATGAAAATCAGTTGAATTTAAATGATGGAAGCATGCGGATTATAGAGTCAAATTGTATTAGATAATAACATTATCTGCTGTTTACCTTGCAACACATGATACACTAAAACTTTTACTAACTTCCTCACTTTTAATTCAGTTATCCCAACATCTTCATGGAGAAATTGCCTTATTTGCTGCAGCATGATACATAAATTATTGAATGGACAGTGGAATGCCGCCATCAGGTTCTTCTTACTCAGCTGATTTTTGAAATACACATCACTACCATTTTGCTAATAAATTACAAGGATTTGCAATCCTTAGAAAGTATGGACTCAGCATTTTTGATAGAAATACTCTTCAGTGTTTTGGAATTAATCGTCTTTCTCTGCAGATAGAACGAACAGTCTTTTCCGATTAGCGATTCTCTTACCAATTCGGATTACAAGGGACATAATGCAAATTTTACGTTTTTCAATTTTCTTCAGATTATCAGGAAATTCGGATTTGGGGTTGTACGAATTAGCAACGCATTACTGTACTTCTTTAACTACATAATAAGATGCAGTTGTAATGCCTAAAAGGGATTGGCTTGCACTCTCCAAAAAAAGTCTGATAAAACAAGCAAAGTTTTACAAACAGTATCTAGTGTTTAATTGACAGTTTTTAAACTTCTTTAAGTTTTTTTGTCAGTTAAAGCTTTTAGTAGATATGATGATGTTCTATTTTGCAACAATATTTGATATTTTGAAAGGAAAATTAAATTTTATTAACAGTCCTTCGCTTCTTACCATAAAAATGTCTTCTGCCAGCATTATTTAACCTTTAATTAACAGTTTATGGACTTCTTACGTAAAAATTGTGTATTTTGTTCAATAGTATTTAATATTTTCAAAGCATAGTCAACTGGTTTATCAACAGTATCCAGTTTTTACAAACAGTTTTACAAGTAGTATCAAGTCCTTTTGAAGTATTTCAAGTCTTCCAAGGGCAGTATCAAATTTTCTGGAAGTAGTATTAAGCCTTCTAAAAACAATATCAAGACTTCCGGAAGTAGTATCAAGTTTTCTAAAAGCATTTCAAGTCTTTTGGAAGCAATAACAAGCCATCTAGAAGCAGTTCAAATCTTATAGAAGCAATATCATGTCTTCTAGAAGCATTTTAAGTCTTCGAGAAGCAATATCAAACTTCTGGAGGTAGTATCAGGTTTTCTAGAAGCATTCTGAGTCTTCTGGGAGCATTTCAAGTCTTTTGAAAGTAATAACAAGCCATCCAGTAGTTCAAATCTTCTGAAAGCAATATCAAGTTTTCTAGAAGCATTTCAAGTCCTATGAAAGCAGTATCAAGTTTTCTAAACGCATCTCAAGTCTTCTTGAAACTTTTCAAGTCTCCTTGAAGCAGTATTCAGTTTTCTATAAGCAATATTAAGTCCTCTGGAAGTAGTGTCAAGCTTTCTAGAAACATTCTAAGTCTTCTAAAAGTATTTTAAGTCGTCTAAGATCATTTCAAGTGTTCTGAAAGCAATATCAAAACTTCTGGAGGTAGTATCAGGTTTTCTAGAAGCATTCTGAGTCTTCTGGGAGCATTTCAAGTCTTTGATAGTAATAACAAGCCATTTAGTAGTTCAAATCTTCTGAAAGCAATATCAAGTTTTCTAGAAGCATTTCAAGTCCTATGAAAGCAGTATTAAGTTTTCTAAACGCATCTCAAGTCCTCTGGAAACTTTTCAAGTCTCCTTGAAGCAGTATTCAGTTTTCTATAAGCAATATTAAGTCCTCTGGAAGTAGTGCCAAGCTTTCTAGAAACATTCTAAGCCTTCTAAAAGTATTTTAAGTCGTCTAAGATCATTTCAAGTGTTCTGAAAGCAATATCAAAACTTCTAGCAGCAATAACAAGTCTTCTGGGAGCATTTCAAGTCTTTTGAAAGTAATAACAAGCCATCCAGTAGTTCAAATCTTCTGAAAGCAATATAAAGTTTTCTAGAAGCATTTCAAGTCCTATGAAAGCAGTATCAAGTTTTCTAAAAGCATCTCAAGTCTTCTGGAAGCTTTTTAAGTCTCCTTGAAGCAGTATTAAGTTTTCTATAAGCAATATTAAGTCCTCTGGAAGTAGTGTCAAGCTTTCTAGAAACATTCTAAGTCTTCTAAAAGTATTTCAAGTCGTCTGAGATCATTTCTAGTCTTCTGAAAGCAATATCAAGACTTCTAGCAGCAATAACAAGTCTTCTGGAAGCATTGCAAGTCATTAGGAAACTGCATCAAATTTTGTAGAAGCTGTATCAAGTCTAACTTAAAACCAAATTTTAATAATTTTAGACTGCACCTGATTATCGACAAAAGTACCTAGATTTGTCACGTTTTCAGTCGAAATAGAAACGGTTACGTTAAGTATACCTTGAGATATAGCCTCCAATTTTTCTACACCCTAATTTGATAGGATTTTGCATGTATAGTATTTTGATAATAACAAGAAAACCACTCAACCGATTTCGATAAAAAATGCTTCTTTTTAAAGTTTAATCTTCGGCCAATTCAAAAGTGGAAGTAACATAAAATTTGGTGATTTGAATTTGGGCGTTCAGATTATGAACGTTTAAAAGTCGAGCCAATAAATGTTTAAGCCAAAAAGTTTGCTATGCGGTTGTCAAAATATATTATAGATTTATATGTAATTATAGAATAGTTGAACTTTAAGTTGTTTCAAGTAAATGTCTATCTGTTCAAATTATTTTTCGTTTAAACAACCGTATGTATTTAAATAACGAATTTTGAGATGGGCAATTCCATTTTGCATTTCAGCTGAAATGTTGACGACAAAAATTGGTCAATCAACACAGGAAAAATTGGTTTATTTGATTCGTAATTTAATCAAAACTATGTTGAATCGGGCATAATTTCGACATAACCATTTAACCAGATGCAAGTTTTCATTTGAACACAGTTTAAAACAAACGGTTTTGAACATGATTTTGTTTACAAGAACAGTTTTGTTTAAAAGTTGACATGTTCTATTTTTTCTTTATGTATGTGTATTGCCAAACCTCAGTGGCAAATCCAGCGGCTATTTAAAGATGACTCTGCAGATTTCCGCTGTGCAACAACAATACTATTTTTCTTTTGTTAAATTACATTGTTCGTGTGCTTTGCATGAACCTAAATTTGACAAAATTGTTGACCTATTGGCAATTGCATATCATTCATAATTTGTAAAATGAATGTATATCCATTGTTGAAGATACTTTCGGTCAAATAAGCAGCAATGTGAATAATTTTAAAGACACAGTTTAGTTCCTTATTGCCTAGACGTCATAGCGTAATATTGAAGACTTCATTTACGTTCTCGGTGTAGCCATCCAAGCATCTCTGATCAATCATCCCAAGACAAGTCGTTGTATATTGACGATATGTACTTAGAAATGGTATGGCAGGATGTAATGAAGGAGGATGTGCATTTAGGCTTCATTACCTTAAAATTATATAGAATTTCGATTTGGGGAACACATTTTTCAGATGTTGATTGAATTTTCTAAACAAAACGAAAAAAAAAGAATAAATCGCAATTTTCTTGACCCTCTCCCTTTATTGTTTTGAAGACATGTACAGGATGGGCAAATTTTTGTGTTATTATATTTAGTTGTTATATACTATAATATATAGGCTATCTCAGCCTATAATTTCAACTATAAGGGATACGAAAAAAGTACGAAAAACAATTGAATCCCGCAAAAACGAATCTTCTGTCTTCTTTTGTTTTAATGCTATGGTTACAAAGTTAATGCATTCTTAAGATACTTTTTGAATTGAATATGCAAAAAAATTTAAAATTTGTATTTCTCGAATGTATACAATCAGTAATGGGCGACAGAGGCAAATACTTGGCGGGTAGGTATTAGAGATGTACAAATTACGTGAGTCCCGCCGGGTCACGATGGATCATGCGTGACCCATCGTGAGCAAGCATCAATTTCTATACCACTCACGTGAGCACCTTTGGATTTTTTAATTTTTCTTCGCCGGACAAAACGGTGTATATATTAATAATAATAGTTTTATTGCACATACAAAAACAAATTTAAATATAATAAAAGAAAAAATAAGTTATACTTAAAAATAAAAACATGAAATGAATTATAGTTAAGTAATACTTAATAATAACTCATTCATAATAATAATAAAATTCTAGTAGCAGTGCAACCGCAAGGCATGAATTCAGTTAGGATAAAAGAACTGATTTTCAATCCAAGCCTTGAAAATGTGATCGACAAAATCTGATTTGAATTGATAGATAACTTTTGAACTGCATATAGCTGCTCCTTGAGACGTTTTTTAGAGAGACTTTGAATAATGACTGCATTAAAAGGTAAAAATATATGATTAGTACAATGTATCTATAAAATATTTTTTTTATAATTAATTACCATCAAATTGCTATAAGAAGTACGTATATCCAACATTATATATTGCATTATATATGCAACATTATATAAAACAATCAAAAGGAACAAATTATAAATCTTTTACAAAATCAAAACGTACTTAAATTTGTTTATAAAAGGTAAAAAACAATCAAAAATTTTAAATTTTATCTACAGAAATACAATTCAAAGTTATAAAATCCATGTGAGAAAGCGAAATGGCAATGGAACAGGTTATTTATGAAAAGTAAAAAGGAAATCAGGGTTGTGTGCGCAGGTCTATGAACAAATATCAAACTTCAAAATTTAAATTATAAGTAAATGAGGTTTTTTTGTATTACTTTTCTGTCATGAATATACTAAAAAATCTATTATTATTAAATTCTGTGATGTCGTTGAGAATTAGGTCCTTTTCATGTTTCTTATGTGATAAAATCTGGAATTCTTCAATGAGATCCAATTCCCTAGATTTGTTGATTCTTTTTATCAAACAGATATTATCAATACTGGAACTGTGATTTCCCGATTTTAGGTGTCTACAGAATGAGGAAGAGGCCTTTGAAAGATATTCTTTTGCTCTAATTATTAGATTACGTCCCGTTTGTCCTATATAGAACTTCGTACAGTCTTTACATGTGAGTTTATGGAGACCACTTAACTCCAGTTTATCAAATTTATGATAGGTGTTTACCAACATGTTAACTAATTTATTATTAGAAGAAAAGGCAAAGTTAATGTTTATCTTATTTAGATTTCTTTTTAAGTTTATCAAAGCGGGTTGGAACGGTAGTGATGTATCTTTGCTTAACCTTAGAATGATTGTAATTGATTTTGTTTAACTGGTTGTTGTAGATATTAAAAAGGATGTTTTGCATATCGTTTAAGTTATATCCGTTATTAATACCTATCTTCAGAATTGTCTTTAGTTCGTTTATGTGATCATTATAGTTCAAAGGTACATTAATTAGTCCACCGAAAAAGTATCTAAAAGAAAAATGTTTGTGCTGGTTATCACTATGTGAGATTTTTGGAATTATAGTATCGTTAGTGAAATTTAAAACGCATGTATTATTTATGATATTCTTAAAACCCTTAAATTTAGCTTTATTAGCTTCATATATAATAATAAGTACGTCATCAACATACCTGGCGTAAGACAAAATATCTTTGTTAAATAAACTGTATTTATCAGTGAATATTTTTGTTTCGTAGTAGTTTACATATATATCAGCCAAGATGCCAGAAATAGGGGATCCCATTGGGAGTCCATCTTTCATCTTGTAGTCATGTAATCAAATAGGAAGAAATTTTGATCGCATACTATTTCAAGGAGATTGGCTAAAGCTACAATATTTTCCTATCTAATCTCTAATTCTAAATATTTAGTTGTTAAATAATCTTTAACAATAGAAATAGTCTTTTTTATTGGAATATTGGCGTACAAGTTTGTGATGTCTAAGGATATTAATTTGGAGTAAAAGTTTTTTAAAAGGTCCAATCTTTAGCGACTTAAGCAAATTATTAGTATCATGATACGATTTATATATACGATAAGAAAATGATCTCTGAATAAGTGAAGTTCTATGTCGAGGTGGGTTAATACTCTGCTTAGATCTAGTTTCGCGACTGTGAATATCCTGTCTAAAAACAATTTTGTTGTATAAATAGGGAGGAATTTTGATTATCATTAATTTATGGTAAAAGCCTAAAACGTCTCAACAAAATCAAATTTGTTGGCATTTTTCCCAATTTTTTTTCACCTCATCGCACCGTAACGAAAAAGAATTATATATGAACAAAAAAGTTAGTTATTCTATCCTGCGGAACATTTAATTCTTTAATTTTCGAAGCATTGAACATCATGATCGAATGTATTTTACCAGAGATATCGTTCATTTACGACAATCGTGCAAAATTTTATATTTTATCATTTTCACTGTATTGTTGAAACATTACTACGGATATTTTTTTTTAAATAAAGAAGTATTTTAACTGTTGCAGGCACTAACTATTAAACATTAAATTCATTAATCAATATTATCATTTTTACACTAATTCAGTAAAACGCATTTGAATGAAAAGTTTCTGTAGATTTCAAAGTGGTTGCCGCAATAAAGAAATATACTAACTTCTTCTTTTTAAGTATTAACTTCTATGATTTTCAGGTAATTGTGCTGATTACAGGCTTACAAGGCGATTTTACATAATATTACTGTTTCCTTTATTTGAGGGGTAGCTGAGCGAGACAGCATCATTATGTGTGCACAGACTAGCCTTCTAGAGAACATTACGATGTGGGTGCTTGCAATGTCTTAAATAAACCTCTGGTGAGACCAGCATCTCTCATATTGCCCCCTCTAGACATCAAGCTGGGTTTGATGAAAAACTGCGAAAACGTTGAATCCAGAAGTCCTAGTATTTAAATATCTCACCCAGCTATTTCCACAAATATTGAACGCTCAACTAAAAGAAGACATATTTGTTGCCCATCAAACAGGAAAATTAATAAATGACAACGAATTAATGTCAACATTGACATGGATTAGCTTCAAACAAACCGTCCATGGATTTTTAGAAAACCATAAGGATGAGAATTCTCGCGAAATAATTTCTGCAACTTCTAATTTATTGCGCGATTACCATGCCATAAATGCAAAGATGTCGCTCAAAATCCATTTTCTCCTTTTGTACTTAGATTTCTTTCCATACAATCTTAAAGCGGAACGTGACGAACAAGGCGAGCGGTTCCATCAAGATTTAATGACTTCGGAAATATGTTATCAAGGTTACTGGGATGCAGGGATGATGGGAGATTATCTCTAGAATGTTATTAGAGAAATCGTCTAAAAGACATACAAAAAATTGTCGCAAAGTAATCATATCCCGCATTATACTAACAATAAGTAAAGTAGTATACATTAAATATAAAATTTAATTCCATCAAAGTTCTGTAATATAAACATAGACAATATAAATAAAAAGACAAAGAAAGGTATCGTTTTTAAAATCAACCAAATACCAGAGTGCACATAGTGGAACTCTGCCAAAATCAAATCCTCCTGACCAATTATGCTCAATGTCAACATTTAGAACAGGTAAAATAATATTGATTGTAATGAATTTAATGTTTACACTTAGTGCTTCCAACGTTTAAAACACTTCTTTATCAAAAAATTGTCTGTAGTAATGTTTCAACAATATACACAATATATACAAAATAATGTTTTTCATCAATGGTTGAAGGTGTTATTGCTCCACACACATCTGTGTGTATTATAATACACACAGATAAAAAGCGGCCTGTTGTTTGGAGGTTTAATTTTTGCGTTAGCAAAAGGGAGCCTTGTTTGTTTACCTAATATACAACTTTCGCAAAGTTCATTATTAGCATTTACGTCTTTTATGTAAGAATTATCATCAATAACATTTTTTAATAATTCAAACTTTAGCTATGCTATTAATATAATGATTTTTACTTAAAGATATTTGAAAAACCACCTGGTATAGATTGTTTGAGCTGATAGCGGTCAGCATCACTTGATTTCCTTTCATTACTCGGAATCCATTTCCATCAAAAATAATCGATAACCCTGCTGCTTGAATGCGATGTGCGGAGAATAGGTTGTATGGAACTTCCTCGCAAAACAGGACGTTTTCTAATGTGCACGCCATTCCGGTATTTGTGATTAATTTTATTGTTCCCTTTTCAGTTGCGAGGACCGATGTATTGGTTTTAGCTACTCCTATATTTATGGGTGTTGCAAAGGTAGTCGACGACGTAAAAATATCATTTCTATTTATTAAGTGATCCGTTGATCCTGAATCCAACAAAAAATGATGTCATTTTTTGATTTCTTGCAATTTTGGTTATTTCCCGAAGTCATAAAAGCATAATCCTCCTGGATTATCATTTGTATTTTCATCAGTTATTAAATTGCACGTTGCTGGTTTATCGTTCTTATTGACTTTTAAGTTTAGTTTGTAGTAGTAACAATCTTTTTAACATGATTTTTTCTCCCACAGTGATCACAATGCATGTGATTACTTGAATTGTTTTTATAATGGGACCATGTTGTTTGTTTACGGTTCCCGTTCATATATTTTAAGTTATCTCTTAAATTCTGTTTAAAAAACTTTTTCTGAGTGTTTTTCGTTTATACTTCGTGAATGGCTTTTGGGTGTTTTCACTTGTAACTTGTAGAACTTTAAGGTCCGTTATGTCTTCTGACTTTAGTTTGACTTCGTGGTCTAACAGTCGTGTTTTTACAAATGACAAATTTATATTGTCTTCACTCAATGTCTCAAGTGCTGTACGACACCATTATACGATGTTGGTAATGATAGCAGCAGGTGAGAAATTTTGTCCATTTCTTCCAGTTTAGCTCCGGCGGCTACAAGGTCAGATATAATTCCTTCGAATTTGGTAAAAAATTCCAGTAGTGATGTGTCGGGTGCCAATTTTAAAGTTAACAGCTGTTTTCGTAAAGCCAGTTGAGTGGCTAGACTTTTACGCTCATAAACAATATTCAAATTGTCTATTATAGTTTTTGCATTTTTTTGGTTTTTTGCAAACCCCAAAAAAGAATCGTTTAGATATTCTATAATTGTTCCTTTCGCTAATAAATTATTTTTTATCCAAATTACGTCGGAATTTTCTGGTACTTCCTTTTCTATTATATCCAAAAGCTGTAATTCCACCAACAATGATTTTATTCGGAATATCCATATATCGTTCTCCGTTGAAGGGTTGAATATTTCTTTCTGTTTTTGTTTCCATTATTAACTTTCACTACACTTCACGATTGAAAAAAAAACTTTCACGTTATAAAGGGATTTGTCTATAACACTACTTAATGAAAAAAAAGTTCAATCACTAATGAAATTTGTAACTGGGCCCATAACCTTTTGGTTTTTATGGATGTTAAAATAAAATAAAATTAGGCGTTTTAATATTGGAACGTTTTATTCTTCTTCTCACGATGGCTGCAGAGTTAGTGTCGTTATACTTATAAGTTACCACTTGTAACCTAAAAGTCTTACAAAAAAGACAAAGAAAAAGGAGTGTTTACAAATAATCCCAGGTTTAACGACTTCTACCTAGTTATACGAAATTTTTGCTTTTAGGAAATAATACTATTTCCAACAGAACCAGTATTGTTCTAAGATAGTTGCGCTCCAGGGCTGGGTTGGATGAACAAAATGAGTTCTTAGTATAGACCTCTCTTCATAGAAAATTCCTGAATCACTAAATACATATAAGGTGGAAATGCTGAAAATGAATCAGTTTTGATTTAAACTTGGAAATAATGGAGCAGGAGAAAACATACGCAACTTAAAGGCATAAAAAACAATGGGAGAGAACCATATAAATGCATTAAAAGGCCGTGTACCGGTGTGAATGTGGGCGTGGGTTTGTATACATTTTCGCATGCAAAATAGGAAAGTCATTACGCGAGGAGGCACAAAAGGGGTTGGTATGCGCGATTTTCTGAATTTCCCTTCCATCTGCATAACAATAACGCTCGAATACTCAGCGTAAATGAAGTACTCCTTTAGAACTTTAAAACCACGTGTTGACATTTTAAAAAATTGACCAATTATTTGAAAATAAAAACCATTTTTATTCACTTTATTTAGTTTTAATATGGAATCGAACTTTTACTACGATATATAAATAAACAAATTGGAATCGTTAAAACGTATTTCATCGAATTTCTGCGTAAAATATATTTTATTAAACCCCGTAAAGTAATAAATAACGGGTTGGGGGTTAAAATATTCAAACGCACGCGTTCAATTTATTTCGTATACAAACCAAAAAGCGACCTTTCAATTATAATCATCATCATTTGCGAATGACGAATGCGTTTCGTCACGTTCGGACTCGATTCCTCTTTGACGATGACCGGAATATGACCGGAATGAAGTCGTCCATAACGCAGGAATGAGGACATTCATATGCGGGATGGATCTTGACGTCTTTTTGAGCACAAAAGTTCTTTTCGGCTTACGAAAGATCGATCGGGGCTTTATCAGTCCTCAAAGATACTCGAAATGTTCCGATTCGTTCTGGTTAATGTTAAAAACGATTACGTCGATAAATCGGAATTTGAATTTGAATTTATTTAATAAATTTGTATAATAATTGGGTTTATTCTGGTGGCATTAGGTTGCTGGGGGCGATATCAATAAATAATTTCATCGTACGTGTACATATAATATTATTTCCTATAACGCGAAAATCAATATTCGTCGGGTATTCCATTATAATCAAATGTAATAAAAACATTTTTTTTGTTTATTTAAAATTATAGACGAAATTAATTGTTGTTCAAAAAGTATTTATGTGAAATCCGATTATTCGTTTGTTTCAATTTATAATATCCACTTAAATCGATCCATATTTTCAGTTGAATGTGGAAATATAAACAATACCAGTTGGAGCACTCTTGAATTAATTATGAAGGTGAAACTTTTTAATCGATTGGTTCATTTCCAAATAGAATTATAATGTACATAAAAACCAAATGGTCTTAACATATTTTCAAGGTTTTTTTTTGAAACACATTTAATAACGGTCTTAAGCAATATTTTAAATTTTTTCTTACTTTGCTTAAATGTCCTATCATAATCAATATTCTTTATTCTATTATTTCATTTAAGTATTAAAGATACCTTGAGTCGATTAAAACCATTTTCACCAACATCAATCAGCGTTTCCCACATTTTAGATTTTTTTGATTGTTGTATTATTAACAATATTAACCTCCTAATATTTTATTAAGCAATAAAATTGCGCTTTGAAGCAATTAGACCAATTAGACACATAACAACAAGGTTTTTTTACTTTTTGGTAAGAAAAGAACTTTAATCCCTTGGAAGAAATCAATGGTTAGCCCAAAATACACAAGCCGGATGTCCCACTTCGACCCATGGTGAACGTCTTCAACTCAACGGTACAAAAAATTGAAAAGTACCTAACTGACTCCTAGTCCAAATTAAAGAAAGTGACATTTCGATGCCAAGTCTCTCTATTTCAGTATCACCATCAAACAAAAAGGAGAATACGAAGACTTGCCCAGCTACATTGTAGACCACTCCAAACACTGCTTCAACAACGCTTATTTTCTATTTGACGGCCAGATTTACAACCAAGTAGAGGAGCAGCTATGGGTTCCTCACTGTCTCCGGTCATCGCCAACCTATTTATGATTTGAACCGTATAAATGCAAAACCAGACATTTGACATTCGAATAGTTTTGAGGAAAGCGCGAAAAACCTCTCAAGTCGCTCAATGGACTTGGTATTTTAACCAAAAGTAGGTAATACATTGACACGTCTGTATGTGCTTTAAAGCGTAAGTCAAGCTTATAGTAAAAAATTTTAATTTTCTAATTTAATAATTGGTGAAAAAAGGATAAGAAAAATTATTTTTATATTATAGTAAAAAAGTTATTTTGATAAAAAAATTAGAATCTCTTGTTTTGCATCTACAGATCTTGCAGATTTAATCTCTGCTCCGTGAACTGCAAAGTATCTGCACTAATAGAATTTGGAATTGGGATAAAAGAGATTTTAAAGAAGCTGATTTTATTGAGAAAAAGTACAAAATTAGTTTCTTAGGTACAAATTTAAATTCGTAAGTCAGTTTCTTCTTCTTTATCAGAAAATACTAGTGTGTCATTACATCCAGGTGAGTTTCCGAAGTGTTTGCGGGATTGTCTTGAAAGGCGTTTTTGAAGAACTCCAGACGTTGGGACGAACTTCATTTAAATTTAATACAATATTCAAAGATAAGTCCCCAAAGGTATGATAAAATCAAAGAAGAAACACAAAAATATACTGAATTAATAGAGTTATTGAAAATTGTAAAAGAGGGATGGCCAGAACAAAAAAAAAAAAACTGTAAATATATTAATTAAACCATATTGGTCAGTTCGAGCTGAAATTACAGAAATAAAAGGAATGTTATATAAAGGTGATTAAGTAATAATACCAAATTGCTTTCGTAAGGAAATACTAATAAGTTACACTATGGTCACATGGGTATAAATAAAACTATTTTAAAAGCAAGACAATTAATATACTGGCCAAACATTAATAACCAAATAATAGATTTAATTAAAAAATGTTATACCTCTGAAAAATTCCAAAATCTGAGAGATCTTCCTAATAGACCATGGGAAATAATAGCGGCAGATTTTTTTTCAATTTGAAGGGAAAGAATATTTAATAATAATTGATGCTTTTCCAAATTTCCAGAAATAGTTTGTCTGCAAAACAACACCACTAGTCAAAATGTAATAAAAAATTTTAAGACAATATTAGCAAGAAATGGAATACCAGACATTTTATACACTGATTACGAACCTCAGTTTGTTAATCAACAATTTAAAAAATTTTTACAAGACTGGGAGATTAGGTACATAACCAGTACTCCTAATTATCCACAGTCTAATGGTCTAATTGAGAAAAATAAAAACTTTGATACCTATATCTGAAAATCTTTGAAATAATAACACTAAAAGCAACTTGTACAGGAACCACTATAGAAATACTTAAATTATTCACAATACTATAACAAAAAATCAAAAGATCTTAATAATCTAAAGAAGGGAGAAAGAGTGGTTGTGCAACACAAAGATAAAACTTGGAAACCGGGTAGAATAGTAGAAGTAGATTGAAACCGTCCAAGATCATACAAAATAAGCTATGATGGAAAGACAAATGTCTATGATAGAAATCTCCTGATCTTTCTTTACCCAAAAATACTCTAAGTACCCAAAGTGAAAGTAGACCTGTTCGCATTCGGTGAACTCCTACTTATTTGAAAGACTATGTTAAATAAACCAATAAATTGTAAGTTTAGTTTAAGTACAGTAAGAAGTAGAATGTTTAGTTTTAGTAACATAGTTTAACTTTGTTCAGTGTTCCAAAAGAAGGGAGATGTTATATATATTAATAATGTATAAATATGAGTTTCGCAAGTTGTCAGCACTGATGCGATGAAAAGACACCAGGCTTTGGAAGTGCAATGGCGACATCGACACGAATCCTAAAAAGCGACTTGTAGTTTTGTAATGTCAAAAAGTTAAGTAAATGGTTATAAACCAACAGATGTTTTATTAAAGAACGAAAACATAACAGATTGGATTTAATCTTAAAAGAGGTACGACTAAACCTTAATGTTTTTCGTTTAGGTCTAGTATTAGTTCTACCATTAATGTTGGCTTTGCTTTTAGGTGTTATTCAGTCATAAATTGTGATATACGTGTATCAAACTAAAACTAGAACGAAGCAAATGAGATTGTGCAAGCAATATTGATTTAAAATATGTCACCCTTTATGCCTTATGTGACCAAACGTTCCGTTTTGAACGGGATAGTCCCGTTCTTCTGTTAGTAGTCCCATCGTCCCGAATAAACTCTAAAACGTCCCGTTTTCATAATCACATAAGTGCATAAATCTCATTAAGTATCTAGCTGTATTTACATAGCTTTTTTATTAGCAATATTTCGTTTCTTTGTTTGCGAGACTTATACCAAACATGCCTAAATGTAAGTGTACATTTTTTTGAAACTTGAAGGGGGGTAAATAGAAAAAGTATAAACAATATTTATACAAAACCGAGCACATTGTTGGAACAAAAACTAATAGGGATTGGCTGTGAAACTCATAATGTCCACAATGCAATTAAAACTGCCAATTGCTTAACAATTGATTTAGAATGCATTATTATCAAAATTTACTTTTTTAATATTTATAGTGTACACATTGAAACTGTAAAAGAATTCTATGACTTGATAGGTACACAGTATAAAAGAATGTTGGATTACAGTAAATCTAAATGGCCTGTACTTGAAGAGTACTTAAAATGTTTGTGAGATTATTTTGGATTGCTAATCTAAGAAAATAGTCTTCTAATACGCATCCATTCTAATAGTTGCTCTTCTAATAATTAGTCATCTAATGCCCGAATATATTGAAGTTGTTTTTTGGCAATGCCAGCTCCGAATGCTGGTTATATTTTGTGCATGCCCAAGAAGTTGGTTTTCACCAAGCCGCTTTAAATAGCGAAGGATTAAGTATATCAGCAACGGATGTGAATGTAACAAACCGTTTAAAAGATAACTTGTCTTTAGAAAAAATTCTGTGTTTATCCCACACGTTGCACGAAATTTATTAGCAAAGTTGATCAAAATCAGAGTATGGCTGGCTGCTTGAAAAAACTAACTATTTTCACGAAAATAGAAGCATAGAATAATTACAGTTATTACAGTTAGTAGTTAAGTATCTAATTACAGTCAAGCTTTGCTAATCCGAAGCATGCGCATTATAGAGTCAAATTGTATTAAATAATAACATTATCTGCTGTTTATCTTGCAATACATGATACACTAAAACTTTTACTAACTTCCTCACTTTTAATTCGGTTATCCCAACATCTTCATGGAGAAATTGCCTTATTTGCTGCAGCATAATACATAAATTATTGAATGGACAGTGGAATGCCGCCATCAGGTTCTTCTTCCTTAGCTGATTTTTGAAATACACATCTCTACCATTTTGCTAATAAATTACAAGGATTTGTAATCCTTAGAAAGTATGGACTCAGCATTTTTGATAGAAATGCTCTTCAGTGTTTTGGAATTAATCGTCTTTCTCTGCAGATAGAACGAATAATCTTTTCTGATTAGCGAATCTCTTACCAATTCGGATTACAAGGGACATAATGCAAATTTTACGTTTTTCAATTTTGTTCAGATCATCAGGGAATTCGTATTTGGGGTTGTATGAATTAGCAACGCTTTACTGTACTCTTTTAACTACATAATAAGATGCAGTTGTAATGCCTAAAAGGGATTGGCTTGCACTCTCCAAAAAAGTCTGATAAAACAAGCAAAGTTTTACAAGCAGTATCTAGTCTTTAATTGACAGTTTTTAAACTTTTTTCAGTTTCATTGTCAGTTCAAGCTTTTAGTAGATATGATGATGTTCTATTTTACAACAGTATTTGACATTTTGGAAGGAAAATTAAATTTTATTAACAGTCTTTCGCTTTTTACCATAAAAATGGCTTCTGCCAGCAGTATTTAACCTTTAATTAACAGTTTATGGACTTCTTACGTAAAGATTGTGCATTTTGTTCAATAGTACTTAATATTTTCAAAGCATAGTCAATTGGTTTATCAACAGTATCCAGTTTTTAAAAACAGTTTTACAAGTAGTATCAAGTTCTTTGGAAGCATTTCAAGTCTTCCAAGGGCAGTATCAAATGTTCTGGAAGTAGTATTAAGCCTTCTAAAAGCAATATCAAGACTTCCGGAAGTAGTATCAAGGTTTATAAAAGCATTTCAAGTCTTTTGGAAGCAGTAACAAGCCATCTAGAAGCAGTTCAAATCTTCTAGAAGCAATATCATGTCTTCTAGAAGCATTTTAAGTCTTCGAGCAGGAATATCAAAACTTCTGGAGGTCGTGTCAGGTTTTCAAGAAGCATTCCAAGTCTTCTGATAGCATTTCAAGTCGTTTGAAAGTAATAACAAGCCATCTAGTAGTTCAAATCTTCTGAAAGCAATATCAAGTTTTCTAGAACCATTTCAAGTCTTATGAAAGCAGTATCAAATTTTCTAAAAGCATCTCAAGTCTTCTGGAAACTTTTTAAATCTCCTTGAAGCAGTATTAAGTTTTCTATAAGCAATATTAAGTCCACTGGAAGTAGTGTCAAGCTTTCTAGAAACATTCTAAGTCTTCTAAAAGTATTTCAAGTCGTCTGAGATCATTTCAAGTCTTCTGAAAGCAATATCAAGGCTTCTTGAAGCATTGTAAGTCTTTAGGAAACTGTATCAAATTTTGTAGAAGCTGAATAAACATTTATTTGTGCATTTTTATTTGAATGTACAATAATAATAATAATATTTTATTTATCAAACTTTAATTAAATTAAATGCTCAAAATGAGAGCCGCGACTTTCAATACAAGTGTGTAATCTTCTGCTCATCGATTGTCGCATACGTTCCAAAATTCGTGGAGTGTTGCGTATGACATTACAAGAATTTATAATTCTATTTCTTAAATAATGTTCATCTTCAGCTGACGTTGCATAAACAAGCGACTCAGATATCCCCAAAAGAAATAGTCCGGCAGATTAAGGTCTGGAGATCGTGGTGGCCACGGCTGAGGTCCTCCTCGACCTTTCCATCGTTGAGTGAAAGTGTCATTAAGATGTTGACGAACAGTAAGACTGAAATGAGCAGGTGCCTCGTCGTGTATAAACCATATGTCATTTCTGGTTGCTAGTGGTACATCATGTAATAGACCAGTGTCATCTAGAAATTGTTTGTAAGTCTTACCATTCAGTCGAGGAGGAAGAAAATGCGGTCCGATGACATGATCACCAAGAACTCCGGCCTACATATTCACCAAAAACTGTTGCTGAAATCTACGTTCTTCAATTGTATGGGGATTTTTGTAGGCCCAGAAATGCTTATTGTTGAAGTTTCTGATGGCATCACGTGAAAAACTTGCTTCATATGTAGCTTCATCTCTTGGCAACAGTTATTGCACGCGTTAAATGTGGTATGGGTAAAATAAATTTTTGTGAAAAACCCTCCAAACACTTTGACGACTGAAGTTAAACTGTGCATATAATTTTCGTGTACTATTTGACGGATTAGCTTCCACTTCTTGTAAGATTGCTTCTCCTAGTGTGGTGTCATTATTGTTCTCAGTCTACCAATACGTTCAGTGTTAGCATTTACAGATCCAGTTTCGCACAGTCTAGCTTGTAGCCTTATGAAAGTTCTTGCTGTTGGAAGTGGTCTATTGGGATATCGTTCCTGGTAAAGTCGTCAGGCTTCTGCAACATTTCCATCTGCTAGCCTATAAATGAAATACATTTCAGCTAATTCAACGTTATTCATAGTTAAGTGCAAAATAACAGATATTTTTTCTTAACTTTGACACCCTATATCTCGGAAACGAAGCATTTGCGGAGCCATGTTTATATGAGCTTTTGTGTTTTAAAATTTAACAAGAAATCAGCACTTGATTTGAACTAAAGTCGTCACTTAAGTAACACCTGTATATCATAAAACAAAGCAACCGTAACTAATTGTACGACCAAATCAAATAAAATGTAAAATTTAAATAAAAAATTGGCAAAATTGATATTTTACAAAGAATACTAGACGTAAATAATTATGATTATACAGGCATGACAGAAGATTGGTTGAAACAAACACATATTGATGCAATTAAATTCAAAAATTATGTCATCGGATCCATTTTTTGTCGTAAGGGGTTATGATTCTCATTAAACGAAAATTAAACTCGTGATAATGATATTCAATTATTATCACTGGAAAAGGATTTTAAAATTGCTGCAGTAGAAAGCGTACAAAATAATATTATTAAAGCAGTAATAGCTGTAATAGCAATTTTGATGCATTCATACACTCGCTGGCTCAATTTATGCAAAACTTGTTAGCCAAAAAACAGTGGGATGTAATTATTATGGGAGATTTTAATGTTAATTTCCTGGAAGCAAATAATGAATGTAATAATTTATCGGATTTATTCAAATCACATATTTTTTAAATATTATTTAATGAACCTTTAAGGGTAACCAGTGTATTGACAACATTTTCTCCAATGTCATTTTGCTCAATCACTGGAGATTGAAGTACATACAAAAAAAACTGAAATTAAAACAGAGATAAAAAGATGTTATAATAACAAAAATATATTAAAGTTTTTAGACAAACTTTCTGTGTTAAATTGGGCTATAGGATCTATAACAACAGCTCAAGAAACATTCACTATATTTCATTCGAAATTAGTGGCCGAGTTTGATATCTGCTTTCATAAAAAAGAGGTTACAATAAATTTAGAGAGAGTACATTTTTAGAAACCTCCGCAAATAAAAGATTAAAAAGAGCTACAAGAAACTCTTGAATAGAATCAAAGCAAACCGTACAGCAAAGACTGCTTCTAATCTAAAAGCTGCGGATTTAAGTAATTATCTTTGTTACTGATAATATCATGCAAGACATCGGTACAACGAACTCCCATAAGATTTATTTGAATAAAATAGAATTTTTTGAAAATTGATAATGTAAGATTTTTTCTATGAACAAATCTTATTGGGATTTATAAATCGTCAATAAATTGTACGATTTAAATACGTACGGTATAACATTAATATCTTGATGAAAGTAATTCATTTATATGCAGATCCAATGATTAAAATTTTCAATCCGGAAAAATTATTATTTTTGCATAAAAAAAGGAAACGTAAACCAATGCGAAAACTATAGAACAAAATCAATTCTCCCTATAATATCAAATGTTTTTGAAAAATTAATAGCTAGAAGATTGATAAAATTCCTAAATCGCTTTGACCTTCTAAACAACAAGCAGCATATTTACCGTAGTGGTGGGTCAACTGTTACGGCAATAATGGATGTTATAGATTTTATACAAAATGCGCTGAATGAACAACAGTCGGAGTAAATCAATTTTTTTATTTAAGTAAACAGTTTGATACTGTAGGTCACGATATAGTATTGAGAAAACCATACTTTTATGGCATAAGAGGTTAATCTTCTTAGATCATATCGTGCAGCAATATATACTGTGGGAAAATAATACGTCTGGAACATCTAAACTAATAGCTGAATACCACAGGAATCAATACTAATAGGTCCTCTGCTATTCGTGATATTCATTAATATGATCTACAGTTTAATGTCCGCGCGGAAATGTGCATTTATGCAGATGATACGAATATATTAATGAAAGATCCAGATCAGCAATTACTTCCTTTAAAGTTTTCCTAAGCTGATGTAACTCAGTCAAAAGAATAGTTTAGGAACAATCGCCTGAATCTAAATAAAAATAAAACTGAATCAATTATTATTGATATAAAATTACACTCAAACTTGTTTACTGTAATGTTCTTGGGGTTATCTCTTCATCCCAAGTTTATATGGAATACGCATATTGAGGTCATAAATGAAAAATTAACGTCAGCAATTTTTACTATTAGACGTTTCCGCAAACTTGCATCTTAGCTTATTTTGCAAATTTTGCAAAATAAGTTTGGGGAATAGTGAAACTACTGACAGCTATAACGATGTATTTAAAAGAGAATGTATACCTATCGTACCAGGTGCATACATTTTGGCTACTATGATGTATGTCTATGACAATTTTTTTTGTTTAATTATTACAATCTGGTCTAGGACAGACCAATAAGTAATTTTTCTTTAATCTAAAATACTTATCACAAAGAAAAAGAAAACTAAGTTCTCCTCAACAGTCATTCTTAGATTTCTATGTTCAATATTCACACAAGAATTGACGCGTTAAACGAGCTAAACACTTATTACACATTTTTTATCACTTTACCAAATCGAAAGGTTTTGTTCTTTTCAGACTTCTTATTAAATCACCTCGACATTGACATATTGATGAGGCTTTTTTCATGATAATTAGCACATTTAATTATATATACACTATTGAATAGTGTCCATAGCAAGATCTCTATGAAGATCATTGCTACGAATGTACCAAGAAGCACCAACAAAATCTCCCAATACTTTATTCTGAAAGACTTGAATTATATTTATGTCTGCAAATATAAGTGCAGCTCCACAGTTACATATAGTACGTAAAAACTGGTTTTAATATTTGCTTGTATACTAATACTTTATTGTATAGGAATAAAGAGAATTTTCGTCCAATCAGCCAGTTAATTTTTCTATGTCGAATATCTAATTCTTGTTTTTTCTTTTTCACATGGGTTCTCTATCGTAGTCTAGCGTCAAGCATGAAACCAAGATATTTGGCTGTGCAAAAAGATATAGTATATCTTTTTGTTGGTAAAATCAATATGGGTTGATTTCGATTCGTTAAGTTTTATTTTCCATCTGTTTGTCTATTCGAGTTTATTTATTGCAGTTTGGAGTTTACTTGCTATTTGATTATTTTTACCAATAGTCAAGATAGCAGTATTATCAGCAAAGGTGGCGATTGCTAAGTTATCATTCAGCTTAGTAAAATCACAGGTATATAGAAGGTAAAGAAGGGAACCAAGAACACTGTCCTGCGGCACCCCAGCCCCGATTTCCTTGAGGTCCGAATAGACCCCATCTTGTCTTACCCTAAAATACCTTCCAGTTAAATAGGACGTCAAAATCTGTGGATATTGGATAGACAATAATAGTCACAGTTTCGAATACAGATCACTGTGCCACACTCTCTCAAAAACCTGTGTTACATCCAGAAAGACCCTAGAACAAATCTTTTTGTCTTCCAATGCCTTCTCAATGATATTTGTTATCCTGTGCACTTGATCTACAGTTGAGTGATTATTTCTGAAACCGAACTGGTGATCACTTTATAAGTAATAAGACCTACCCGAACTTACCTATAAGAGCCTGATTTTGGAATAATAACTATTTCTGCGATCTTCCAGAATTTGGGTACGTATCATACCCTAAATGATGCATTTATCAGATTAGTCAATTTGAAAACTGCTTTTATTGATAGCTGTTTTAACAGTTGACCTATTATTAGTTCAAAATCCGGAGATTTTTTTAAACTCAGGTTGGCTATAACTTCGTTTATCAATTCTAAAGGGGAGAGATGTGGACTTAGCTCAACTTCTTCTGAGTTCATGTTATCAAATGTTACAGTCTCTTTTGTGTCATGTGGCTCAAAGACTTTTGCCAAGCATTCCACTTTCTGTTCTAGACTTCTGGCCCAGTCGCCAACTCTAACTGACTCTATAACTATGACAATATAAGTAAATTTAATATACATGATACAAGGGAAAAAGAAAACCTGCGATTACCGCTACATAGAATAGAAACGACGAAGAGATACGTTGACTTCTGGGGTGTTAAGTTCTTCAATAGGTTGTCAGAAGAAGACAAGACTATGGAACGAGCATATTTCACGATTTCATTCCGTGATGTATGCTTGTACAGCTTAGACGGGTATTCGGGTTATTCGCATTTAATAAAGTGAATTTTTCTTATAAATTTTGCTATTAAAGATGTCCAAAGGTATTTCTACGCGAGCTTGTAATAAAGAAGATGATGATGTAGTCGCGCGAGTTGTTGAAAAAGTGTTATCTAGCGATATGTTATTTGTTATTATGGTGATTGACATATTTGAAGACTAGTTAGAGGAAGAAAGACAGAAAGTTGTTGCCCTGGAAGCCCGTGTTTCAACTTTAGAAGAACAAGTTTCCAAAAATGTTTTTATTTTGGAAGAACACGAACAATATTCTCGTAGGAATAACTTACGATTGTTTGGTGTTATGGAGAAACCCAAAGAAGACCTTGCCGAGGTGCTTGTGAAGATTTGTAAAGAGAAACACAAGATTGATCTAAAAACGGAGGATGTAGACTGTTGTCATCGTTTGGGGGCTACTGCGGATGCTGATGAAACGCCGAGACCTATTATTATTAAGTTCAATCGAAGATCCGTACGTAATTCTATTTATAGAGCCAAAACTAAAAAAAAGGCACAAAACTGGTTATCCGAGAAGATTTGACGCGTGAGCGGGCGGGCGTAGTAACGAATTTGGTTAAAAAATTTGGTCCAAAATGTGTCTTTACGAAAAATTGTAACATTTTTTATAAACAAGATGATGTACTTTAAAAAATTAGTTCCATGCGAGATAAAACGTACTTGTAGTTTGTTTGTGTGCGGATGTCATAGGCTACAACTTTTCGGATTGTTTTTATTTGTAAATTTGTTTATTTTTGAGCTGCGTGATACGACATGATGATCGGGAATGAGTAACCTTTTTAGATTTGCTCACTTAAACATCAGATCCTTAGTCTCCAAGCTTAATCAATTTTGTAATCTTATTAGACATCAGAATTTTGATGTATTTGCTATGATTACTTTTCATCGTAAATAAACGTAAAATAATTTTAGGCGTAGTTTATCGTCCTCCAAATTTTCCAAGTAGTGCTTTTTTGGATGAACTTGAGGAAACTATCTCTATGTGTCTGCCTCTTAGTGATGATATTATAGTTTGTGGTGACTTTAACATTGATTTTCTTAATTTTCAAAGTATGAATACTAAGGCTTTAAAAACGCTTTTTTCATCATTTGATGCTAAACAGTTGATTAATGAGCCAACTAGAGTTATTCGTACTTCGTCGAAATTGATTGATCTTATTTTCGCCTTCTGTGCGGTAGATGTCAAACATTCGGGGATCCTGACTTCTCAGATTTCTGATCATGATATTATTTTTTTGCCAGTTGTCGTTAGTTAGGTCTTTCTTCAAAGTTTCTCTTCAGATCGAGAGAAATCAGGGTACGATTGATGTAGCGGGTTTTAGGGAACTTTTAACACAAACTTCTTTTAATCAAATTTTTTTATTGAGGACGTTAATGAGAAGCTTGCCTTTCTCAATGATAGCATTCTAGATGCTTTCGATGTTTTTTCTCCCGTGGTGAGTAGGAGGAGAAGTGGTAGGAAATGCCCACCTTGACTCACTGACAATTTAAAATTTATGGTTACTTTGAGAGAAGACGAAAGCGGACTTCAAGAAGAATCAGTCCTCTTCCAAATGGGATTATTATAAGTCTCTCCGGAACATAACGGCATTTACTGTAAAAGCAGAGAAGCGAGCTTATTTTCGTCATATTGGTAGTATGTGTGGTAGGAAACAAATGTGGTCTAGACTTAGAGCACTTAGTTTGAAAAAGGAGTCAATAAGTGGTATTCTGGATGTTTTGAAAAATGTTAACGACTTGAATGATTTCTTTTTGAGGAGTATCTCTGATATACTTGATTCAATGCCTCTTGATCAATCGGTTTTGGATTTTTATGCTAATTTACATGATACTGGAGGTGTTTTTAAATTATCTACTGTGTGTCCTACTTTAGTGGAGAAACTTGTTTTTGACTTAAAGTTATGTTGTGAAGGTAGTGATGGTATTAGCGCCGATATGATTAGGCTCGCTTGTCCAGTTATTTTACCTTATTTTACACATATATTAAATGTTTGTATTACTGAAGGACAGTTTCCGGACATTTGAAAGCATGCTCTCATTAAACCTATTCCTAAAAGTCAAAATTCTACCAGTGTTAGTCATCTGAGACCAGTTACAAACAGTATGTTTACGCAGATGATACGCAGTTGGTCCACCCCTTTCATTCCTCTGACTGGCGAGAGGCAGTTCAACGCATCAATAATGTCTGATCGTAATCTAGATTGATATGAAGCTTCCACTGCACACTGTCTAAGGATTAATCCTGATAAATCGACGGTAATGATCTTTGGAGATACAAAGTTAACTTCAGGTGTGGCTCGGTCTTTTGATATTATCATGAATGATACGAAGCTACCTATAGTTAATAGTCATACAAGTCTTGGTTTGGAAATTGATTGTTCTTTTAGATTTTCGTCTCAAATCAGCAAATATGTTAAAAACGCTTATTTCGCCCTTAGGCTACTTTTTCCGCATAGGTCATACTTGCCAATAGATGTTAAGAGAATGCTATGTGATACTCTTGTGTTGTCTCAATTTAATTACATGGTTCCTGTTTACCATCCAGCGTTGACTGCTTTTGATTCAAATAGAATTCAAAAAGGATTTCTCATAAGTTAGTTGACGCTGAATGGTTGTCGATGAGGAACAGGAGAGTACTACAGACAATGGTGTTATATCATAAACTTATGTTGAGCAGGACTCCAAGCTATTTATACAGTAAGATAAAATTCAGAGGTAAAGTTCATGATAGATTGACTAGGTCTATTTCCTTTGTTTCTCCTCCTACTCATCGCACAGGTTTGTTTGAGAGATCATTCTCATATCACATTTACAAATCTTATAATCTTATTTGAATGCCTGATAGAAAATTAAGTGTATCGACATTCAGATCTCGTTTATTTGAAAGATGGTTCAGATGTCAGAGTACTTGTTTGTTGGGGGTTCCCGATATCAGGTTGCGTTGCGCATGTTACAGAATGATATTTTTAGTTAATTAGTTAATTTTTGTATCCATTTCAATACTTTTTGATGTTTTGTATTCTTATGTTCTCAATTATTAATATTTAATAATTCTTATTATTATTTGAGGTCCAGATGGAAGAACAGGATTTTATTTTCGTGAATCGGCGCCTTGCGAATTGCTTGCGCATTATGCTGTAATTAGTTTCAGTTATTTAGGTAATTTATTCTGTTTTATTTTTCATTCTTAGCTTTATATCGATTTATTATTGTAAATTAATGTGGCTTGGCAATAAAGTCTGTTATTATTATTATTATTATGTGTGAAGTCAAATCTTGTCAGGAAGGCCTATTATTTGTGGTACGACTACATTCAGGACGAATTATTATTAAAAGAGTCAATAGAGGAACTACAACAGTTTTACTTCAATTCTAATATACAAGTTTGGGTTAAGTTGGGTTTAGCTGTGTGAAACGCAGAAACGAATGATGAGGAATTGGTAAATGTTCTAGAGGTGACAAAAGAGGAGGTGATGGCAGCAGCAAAAAATTTAAAGAACGAAAAGGCTCCGGGACTGGACAATATAACTTCTGAGATAGTTAAAGATGCAGTGACTGCAGAATTAAATAAAATAACTTAAATGCATAATAGCCTGATGAAAGCATGCCTGTTTCCGAAAAAATGGAAGATCCGTAGGCTTGTCCTGATAGAAAAACCTGGAAATACAGGACAGAAAAAGCACAGACCTGTGTGTCGTTTAGAACAATTATTGGAAAATTTTTGAGACTTTAATTAAAAATCGCATAAACATCGAGCTAGAGGTGCTGCGAGGCATTTCGGACAAACAATACGGCTTCACAAGAGGCAGATCGACGATCCACGCGATCGAGGAAATGATAGAGGAAGGCAAAAACTGCGACAAATTTAGAAGAGGGTAAGAAATACTTTTGGAACGGTGCCATTGGGAAAGATCAAAAATGCAATAAAACGAAAAAATCTGACAACACAGTTAATTAATAATGTAAAAGCATACTTAAGCAACAGATATGTTGAGTACGAGAAAATTCGATATAAAATCACGAGGGGCGTTCCTCAGGGATCCGTTCTTGGACCGCTGCTCTGGAACATTTTCTTCGACGAATTATTGGACACTGACTTGCAATGCCTTATAGCGTACGCAGATGATCTAGCAATCATAGTTCCGGGTTGAAGCTATGATGAAATTAAGCAAAAGGCACAAGTAGCGATAAACAACATGGTAAAGAAGATGGAATGCATGGGGTTACAAATTGCTCTAAAAAAGACAGAGGCGATAATGTTGAGAAGTAGGAGAAGTACTAGAGGAAACAAATTGATAGTGAAGGAGGCGGAGATCACTACAAAATCCTCACTCAAGTACCTGGGGAATGGGTTGCGCATATTGAGGCAATAGCGATGAAGGTACAAAAGACTGTGAGCGCTCTCCATAGAATCATGGGTTCAACGTTTGGACCAATAGCTGAAAAGAGAAAATTGATAGGCTCGACAATCTATGCACAGCTACTGTATGCATACAGGATGTCTCAGATGTAAAGACATATAGACCGTTTAGTTTATTACCTGTTTTGGGTAAAGTTTTATACAGTTTGTTAATTAATAGAATTTGCACCGACCTCTAAATCCAACCAACATCTCATCGATGCAGGCGTTCTAACTAATAGTAAAAACATTCTGACAATTTTCAAAAAACGTTTCAAATATTTCATGAATATGGGCCGCTGGTGTCTCTTTTAAGCGTTCTTTTCTAGTGCTGGCATCATCAAACCTTAAACAATGTATCAAAATACTAAATCTTTTTCCGCTGATAATGGTTCTAAAAACCTCTCTTCCAGTTCCATCAGCAGTAAACAGGGCATCAATATCTTCGTCATTAGACTTATAGATCGCTGTGTATATAAGTAATCCCAACATTGCTCTTATTTCAGTACTATCCACATTTTTTAAGTGTGGGCGTGTTGTTTCGGCGAAACGTGTACGTACTTCTTCAATCTTTACATTTGTAAACTGTACTATTTTATTTACCATACTTTCTGTGAAGAGAAAGTTCCATACCGATACTGGAGTGGGTTTGTCCCGTAGTAAACCGTAGTAAACCCGAGTTCGAACATTTCTAACAGGATCTGTTGCTGCCCACTTTTTACGATCTTTCCCATAGAAGTACTGTTTTCAGTATTAGTATTTTCGTCGATCGATGCTCTTCCATCTACCTGCTTGAAAATTTGATAATTTTCATCATATGACAAAAATTGTTCACTATAATCATTGTCACTTGAACGTTAGCACTCTTCTTTAATATAATCTGCATCTCTTGTGTCACTCACATCAGATTCTACTTCGTTATATCACCGAAGCACGGTATCTTCAAAATTCTTATCAGTTGGACGAATACTTATTGAGGTACTAGGACAGGAATTCATCTAAAAATAATATCTTTGTTAAAGAAACCAGAAAAAGAATTATACGTGAATAGTTACCTTAACTGTGAGGTGAAGTCACAGAGACTCCGATTACCAATTTGACCGTCTTAACTTTACACCAGCTCGATCTCAACTGAACATCGATGACTATGAATAATACGCCGAAGGTTAAACACAGCGGCGAGAAGTTACATCAGTTTTTAGATATGCCAGGAGTCTGCTAGACTCCACCTCACCGGTTACTGGTTAAAAGTCTTTGTAATTCAAGAACAAGAAAGTTACGTGAAGGGACAATGAGATGGACAACAAACGTCGATGGGAGATCCGTTAAGGAGACGTTAAAACGACGATGAGGGAAGATTGGAGGAAGGAGAAGACAGTCGCCCACTTTTGGATTGATGACCTACGAGGAGAGAAGACAAAGAAGGTGATGGGATTGACGAAATTGACAACCTGCAGAGGTCGATGGTCAAAACGTAACAGCGTGTTCCGACCTCTGTGGATGGCTGAGGAAAGGGCTTTTTAGTGGGTTTTACTACCCGCCCAATCAGGCCCCAAGGCCGGGTGTCTGATAACGAGGTTGATATGCAGATTGTCCACGGCCTCGATAAAAAGAAAGGGTTTAGCCGTGCCTCTGAAGACATTTTTTTAACGAAGCCCTCTCAATGAAGAGTTTCTGAGATAGAGCACTTTACAAACTGCTTTGACAACCATGTATATTTGAACTGAAGTAAAACTAGAACTAACACTAGACTAACCAACACTTCCGGTGTCTGAAGACGCGCGGCTAAACCCGAATCTTTCCACTTATAGGTCTAGTGTTAGTTCTAGTTATATATCATTAGATCAAGGTCCGTAAAGCGTATTGTACCAGGTTGGCCAGAGACTGAAAAACACGTTTTGAAGGGTAAGGAGGGGATGACGTCACGAGTTACGTAGCAGTGGGAGTTAGGTCCATTACTATCATCTTTTAGTTAAATTTATCTTATAGATAAATCCATCCACTAGCCAATCAGAAGGCGTAAAATAGCTGTAACCATGGTAATAATTTCTTAGATATCTTAATCAGAAGATGGTAGTAACGAGCCTTACTATCTCAAATTATCTCAGAGATAAAAAATCCCTGAGATATCCAAAGACTCTAATGATATTTGTGTTAAATTTTTAAATTGGTAACCATATAGTCAAAAGACAATATATTAATTTTTAAATAAATATTTTGACATTTTTAAATGACATCGCTGAACTTAATTTGGATTTTTCCAATATTTTGTATTAATTTAAAAATTCTTGAAAAATCGATTTTTTGGAAAATTATTATGAAATTACTTTCAATTATTAATTGGCGAATCTATTTTCGAAAGATGAAGTCAATTTAGAGATATCTCACTCAGAACTTGAGATATAAGCTGTTAAATTTAATTGGGATTTTTCCAATATTTTGTATAAATTTAAAAATTCCTGAAAACTCGATTTTTTGAAAAATTGTTATAATATTACTTTCAATTACTAATTTAAGCATCTACTCTCTAAAAGTGAAGTCAATTTGAAAATATCTCACTTAGTTCTTGAGATATAAACTCCTGAACTTAATTGGGATTCTTCCGATATTTTCTATAAATTTAAAAATTCCTGAAAATTCTACTTTCTAAAGGTGGAGTCAATTTGAAAATATATCACTTAATTCTTGAGATATAAGCTACTGGGCTTAATTGGGATTTTTCCAGTATTTTGTATAAATTTAAAAATTTCTGAAAAATTGATTTTATGAAAAATTGTTATGAAATTACCTTCAATTACTAATTGGAGAATCTAATTTCTAAAACTGAAGTCAATTTGAACATATCTCGCTTAGTTCTTGAGATATAAGCTGCTGAGCTTAATTGAGATTTTTCCAGTATTTTGTAGAAATTTGAAAATTCCTGAAAAATCGATTTTTTGAAAAAGTGTTATGAAATTACTTTCAATTACTAATTGGAGCATCTACTTTCTAAAAGTGAAGTCAATTTGAAAATATCTCACTTAGTTCTTGAGATATAAGATGCTGAGCTTAATTGGAATTTTTTCAGTATTTTGTATAAATTTAAAAATTCCTGAAAATGAAATTTTTTGAAAAATGGTTATAAAATTACTTTCAATTACTAAGCAGAAGATGGTAGTAAACGAGCCTTAGAAGTTGAATCAATTTAATTTATTTTTTATTATGTACTGCTTTCTTAACCCTCGTATTCCGGTGCCTGGGTCTATTTGGACCCAAATAAATTTTTGCGAGAAATTGTAATAAATAGATTTGTCGTTACTCAAGGAGTGCGTTAAGTTAGATCGGCGTCAAACGGACGTCCCGACGAAAAAACGACGAAAAAATATGTCTCGACCGTTTCTTTACAGCGCCAGGCGTCTGTCTGTGTAAGAGGCTATAGCGACAATACAATTGCCATTAAATTCTTGATTTAGTTCACAGAAGGTGTATTTTAGAGCAACGATCTACATCGAAAAATAAAATGTTTGCTAATTTTGCAAATAATAATGATGATTATAACAATGAAGTGTCTTCTGATGATGAATGTGCGTCATTGACTTTTAGTGATGTAGTACCAGAAGAAGAGGATTATGAAAGTGATGAGTTTAGTGGTGAAAATAGTAATAATATGTCACACTGTAAAGACCAAAATGTTTGTGGACGAACATGGAGATATATTTCCCCCACAAACAGAGATGCAGAATTTGGTAAATATGATGCTACACTCACAGCAAATTCTGAGGGTGTAGAAACCATGGAACAATGTTTTGATTTATTTATAAATGATGAAATCATGGACATTATAATTACTTATACAAATGAAAAAGCGGTTAAATATTATGAAATATTATGAATTGAAGGCATTTTTTTGGGATTTTACTAATTACTGGCCGTTTTCGGGAATCACGTGAAAGTAAAAAAGATCTATGGAAGAAAAAGATTGCTTATAGTCGACAAATTTATCGAGCATCTATGTCTCGTGATAGATTTACAAACATTTTACGATTTTTGCGTTTTGACGACTTTCAGACACGAGAAGAAAGAAAAATGACCGATAAGTTGGCAGCTTTGAGAACCATTACAAATATTTTAACAAGAAATTGCAGAGATAATTACCGAGCGTCTAATGTAGGCACTATTGATGAACAATTAGTAACATTTCGAGGAAGATGTCCATTCAAGGTGTATATGCCGAGCAAGCCGGGGAAATATGGGCTGAAATTATGGGCCCTATGTGACGCTACTACATATTATTGTTGTAATTTTGAAGTGTATTTAGGAAAATGCGGAAACACACCGGAGAAAGGACAATGACAACGAGTAGTTAGAGTTCTTTCAGAGTTTTGGAAGGGATCTAATCGAACTATCACAACCGACAATTTTTTTACGGATATCTCACTTGCAGAGGATTTACTCAAAGATAACATATTTATAGTGGGAACAATGCGGAAAAATAGAAAGGATTTACCAAAATCTTTGATAACAATATCCGGAAGGGCTCAATTCTCTTCCGATTTTATATTTTCTGAAAATCTAACACTTGTGTCGTATATCCCAAAACCAAGAAAATGCGTAGTTTTACTTTCGAGCGTTCATCGAGAACATGCTATTTCTGACGAAAATAATAATTACAAACCTAATATTATCAATTATTACAATTCAACAAAAAGTGGAGTGGATGTTATAGATAAAATTCTAAGAGAATACACTTGCCGGAGATGTACACGACGTTGGCCTCTGTCGCTTTTTTACATTATATAGATATTGCAGCTTATAATGCATTTGTACTATGGCAACTCAAAAATCCGGATTGGGCAACTGGTAACATAAAATCAAGAAGAAAACAATTTATAGAAAATTTGTCTGAACAGTTAGTTGCTGCAAACATAGATTCTAGAGCTAGAGCATTTGAAACCAATGCAGTAGTATTTTCGAGACACATTGTGGACGCCATCGAAAGTACAGGCCGAAAAATAAATAAACAAATGAGTACAACATTAGAAAAACGCTCAAGATGTAGCTTGTGTATTGGAAATGACAATAAATATAAATCAAAATGTGATGTTTGTCATAAATATGTATGTAATATACATTCAACATGTACAAAAAATATTTTGTGTACAAATTGTAATGATTTAGAATAAATATTTTTTATGTAATTTTTTTAAAATTTTATTTTTATGTATTATTTTATATCCCTAATAATAGTTCACCTTTAAAATAAAATAAGTCAAAATCATAATGGCAAAAGCTTCATTTTTTATATTCTACGTAAACAAAAACTGTTCGGGTCTCGGTTGACCCAGGCACCGTCCGCAACGGTTGGCGAAACGTCAGTACTGCGAGGGTTAATGTTGATTGTGAAAGATACGTGTTTTGATTTTTATTATTTAATTAAACAAAATACGTAAGTTTGAAACCAGTAAAATATTAGAAATGAATCAAACTTATGTGAATAATTTAAAAAACACAATTGTGAAGTGTTAGACAATTTTCTTTTAACAACTCTTAAATGATGGCACTTTTGCAGATTTTTGTACTGAAAATTCGAAATTATGATATTTTGAAGATATTTGTTGTATTTTTGCAAATTCTTTATTTTCAGGTTGTTGAACAATTTTCACGAATGAGGTCTTTGATCATCCATTTTGATTTTTGAATTATGAAAAAGTTTTGCAACAAAAATCATCAATTATGATGTTTTAGAGATTTTGAGGTTAAATTATTTTAAGTTATGGATTTTTAGTGTGTATTTCGAAAACTTTCTCTTTATTCCCGCAATCTTATCATATCTAGGTTGTAGCTGATTACGGATTATGCTTTTCTGTAACAATATTCGTTTAATAGGGCTTTCTGCAATTTGTTTTTTGAGATATGGTCGATTTTTAGGGAATGATATGAATGAAAAAGAGGAATCTTCAAAATAAATCTTCAAAACTGCCAAAATATTAAATAATCTTCAAAATAATAAAACCAAAATTAAAAACTTTCTAAATTCTTGTCCATTCAAAGCAAATCCTTGACCAAAGGGTCAAAATAAAGATGGGGAAGAGGATTCTTTAAGCAAATAGAAAGATCATTCGGGTTTTGACGTTTTATAACGGTAGTTCTTCCTTTTCTTTTAATGGAAATTACATTTTCATTTATTTTATCATGCCATTTTACTTTATACTAATCTTTTTCTAAAAATTATATGGACCATTTTAAAATTTAATCAAAATTCTGTTTTGAGAACTAAAATAATACCTTTACTTTTTTCTTCATATATCTTTTTTAAATATTTTTATAGGTTATTCTAGCTTCTAACACCTGTTAAGCCCTAATAACAAGTTTCTTCACCTAAAATCGAGATATAGCTTAATGTGCGTCACGTTATTCCTCAGCGTCTGTAACTTGTAACGTCACGACTGTCATGTCGGGGGGGTTTACTTTTCATACGTTGAAATCCTCCGTCTGGCCAGCCTGGTACAATATGCTTTACAGACCTTGCATTAGATCTGACTCTAGATCTTTACTGATTTGACAACTTTGTACATCCGAATTGAAGTAAAACTAGAATCTTATTTTTTTGTAAATTTTGTATAAAAAGGGGCACACCAGTTTCGTTCGTCCAACCCAACTCTGAGGTGTCAAATATCTTAGAACGGGCATTGCATCGAGCTTCTTTCAAAAGTTTGTTATATTCGAGGATCGTATTTCGGAATTAAGGAGAAACTGAAAGGATTTAAATGTTGGGTAGTTAATTCGTCTTGTTTTATCTTGAAGGAGTTTGAAAGGATTCGTTGAAACGTTTCTCAGGAAATTTATTAATTCAAATTAAATTAGCGGATTATAGATATTTATTTAATAAACGTGTAAATAAAAATAAAATATAAAGATTTTTACTTTTATCACAAATACTTGTTCATAATAATTCAATTATTGCAATAAAACCCTGAATGCGTTAATATGTCTTATATACCTGTTAAAACAATATAAGTGCGAATTATTTCGTTGGGATCTCGTAAAGCCCGCAAACTTTATTAGCCGGTAAAGCTTTATCTGCAACAACAAATAATTAATTATTAATTAAATTAAAATTTCTTTTTTTTTTTATTTTTGCTTTCATACCGATCATTTTTGGGTAGGCAAGGTTCAAATTGTCCATGATGTCGACGAACTCGTCCAAACTCTTCGTTAATCGCGGATTTAACCTCTTCTCTTCGTCGACGGTTGTGCTCATCATCCCTTTATAATCGTGTGCGGGATATAACGTGGTCGAATCGGGCATTGTAAAGATTTTCTCGTGGACGTTTTTGTAGAGGCTCGCCGAGTTGCCCTCTTGAAAATCGGTTCGGCCACAACCCCTGATAAGTAAGGCATCTCCGGTAAATGCAGCACCCTAAAATCAATTTTAAAAGAGATTCTCATTTTTATCTATTCTTTATTTTATTTTACAGTTTGTGACGACATTGATGATTTTTTTCATGCTTGAGTATCTCATTTCAATTTTGAGATATGACTCAACCTAAATTCGTAACATTTCACAAAAATAACAATTTTTTGACCATTTTTGAAAAATCGTAACAAATGTTTGAAAATGTTACTTATATGTTAGATTTAAATAAAAAATTTGTACACGAATCATATCTTAGTTTTTGTGATTAAAATAATTCTACGGCTTATACAAACACCCTGTATACATGTATATATATATATATATATATATATATATATATATATATGGTAATTAGTAATGTTTCACGGATGGAGAAGTATGTGTTTTGAGGTATCATCCGTTCATCTTCTTGGTTGTTCCCTGTGTACAAGGGCAGACGTTTCGCCAAGATCTCACTTGGCTTTTCTAATTTTATTTGGTCTTTTGGATTCCTGAGAGAAGCTCCTATAGTCTTGCCGGGTCTGTAGGTGGTACTAATGTCGTGTTTCCGTAGAAGTCTTCCTATGCGATCAGTTGTTCCTTTGATGTAGTGTAGTACGACGTTGGGTCTTCTGGTCTCTTCTCCAAAACCAAGAAACTCCAAACGAAGTTCGAGATTTAAAAGCAAGGTCCGCAAAAACATCTAAGCGGCCACACCTCCAAAACCAAAGGATCGTCCATAACCTTTCAGGATACAACCTTTCAGATGCAGAACGAGCAGTTTTAAGTAAAGGATTCAACTACGCCTTAACCCCAAGGACCATTCCGGATGAAGAAATCATCGCTAACGTGGAATCCAGCTTAACATCAATGGAGAAACAAAAAGCTGAAATTTTAAGAATGAACATCTCCAGGATTTTACGTTTAACTAAACCATCGAAGTCGAATTTAGATCCAAGTGAAATCCAGGCCCTGAAGCAACTTAAAAACAACCACAATATCATCATACTTCCGGTGAACAAGGGTAATGCCACAGTGATTATGGACTCGGTGGATTACAAGCAGAAGATCATGGACTTGCTCAAAGATACGGCCTACAAACCAGCAGCAAGAGACCCTACAATTTACCTAGAAAAGACAACCAAGTCGAAAATAAAGGCATCTCCAATAGAGCCGGAGATAAAGAAAACTCTAATCCCTCGAGAGAAATCAAGCAGGTGCCCTCAACTTTATGGTCTTCCCAAGATACACAAGCCGGATGTTCCACTTAGACCCATTGTGAGTGCCTTCAACTCACCGGTACAAAAACTTGAAAAGTACCTGGCGAAGATCATGCAGCCTATTACACAACAAGCCGACTCCTACGTAAATTCTGAACATTTCGTTCAAATTCTGGACAACGTCCAAATTGAAGACAGTGACATTTTGGCGAGCTTCGATGTCAAGTCTCTCTATCCTAGTATCCCGATCGAAGAAGCCCTCAAGCAGATCAGAGAAAACGAAGACTTGCCCAGCCACATCGTAGACCTCGCCAAACACTGTCTCAACAATGCTTATTTTCTTTTTGACGGTCAGATTTACAAGCAGGTAGAAGGAGCAACTATGGGTTCTTCACTGTCCCCGGGCATCGCCAACCTGTTCATGATTTACCTCGAGAAGAAAGCGGGAGGCCAAATACAAACCGAAGTTATGGATCCGGTACGTTGATGGCATCTTCGTCATTTGGTCCTTTGGAAAAGAAAAGCTCCAGGAATTCCAAGAATATTTGAATACCATTCATCCAAAAATCCAGTTCACCACGGAAATAGAAGAAAACGGACAGCTACCTTTTCTCGACGTATTAGTAAAGAAATCTCTCAACAGCGTGCAGCATACTGTATACAGAAAACCTACCCACACGAATCGATACTTAAATGCATCTTCTCATCATCATCCTTCACAGATCCAATCAGTCGCCAACTCACTAATCTCAAGATCCGTTCGACTTACAGATAACGATAACAGATCAGAAGAAATGACGAAAGTCACCTTGGCTCTTGCTCAAAACGGCTACTCCAAATACATGGTGAAGAAAGCCATCGATCGACAATTCAAGCCGAAGGACCCACATCCACAAGAAGAGACCAGAAGACCCAACGTCGTAGTACCCTACATCAAAGGATATGGGGGATGATGCCCTACACTTGTCAGCAGCGTTGAGGACGGTCCTAGGGCACTCCAGGCCCAGGGCTGCTTTCTTGAGGCAAGGACCATCCAATTCGGAACGGCAGAACGCCGAGCTGCCTATCATACCTAAAGCGTCCAGTGGGAGCAGCCCAGGTCCAGCAATCACCGGACAGCGAGTCAGTGGCCTCTTCTCGCCCATGGATGACGTCACCAAAGCCATATCCGGTGGAAAATCCCCAGGACCGTTAATCGCCGTACGACAGGTCAATGACCTCCCCCCACCACCCACGACTCACGTCACGTCGGACATAAACGCCGTATTAAACGACGATAAAAGTTGGGGTATACGGTTCAGTATTTTAAGTAGTTTTAACAGTTGTGATTATACAATGGACTCTTCACGTTTATATCTACCTGCTTATGTGAGTCTTCATAAGTAGTCTTTATTAGTAGCTAATAAATATGTTAATATTTTGTCTATACGTATATTTTTTAGTATGAGTAAACTCGCGCGAACACAAATAAAAAAAAGATCGTTGGTTTTGCAATAGACCTCTTTCACCAATCTCGAATACAGATAATCAAAAAATACAGGTTGTTACTTCGTTGTCCGCTGAGGATGACTTAAATGGCACCAGTATTAATCATATACCAGAAAAGTCTTGTCAAATTGTCAATCAATATAATATCAGATTTTTTCTGATAATAATTCTGTTATCGATGATTCTGATATGGATCCGGATTACAATCCAAAATTGGATTCAGTTTCGGTAAGGTTTCATTTAGAAGCATAATGAAAACTTGTTAATATATTTATTATTAGGATGAGTCTTCAGTAAAGTTTGCCAACTTTAGTGAAAGATTGACTACTGAAGTTGTTAACTTGCGAATTTCAACAGGTAATAATGTACTAAGCAATAATTGTACTGTAAATAATAGCGAGTCAACATCAAATCAAAAAAAATCGCAAAACTAGAAATCGTAATTTTTGTTACTACTGTGAATGCGAAGTCCTAAACTTTGCTAGGCATATATTTAGAAACCATTAATCAGAGTTTGAAGTCAAAAAATATTGCCCTTTCCGAAAAATAGCAAAAATCGAAAAGAACTCCTTGGCACTTTAAGAAAAAGAGGCAACTATCTAAATAGTAATTTGAAAGAGAAGCCTTTACGCAAATGTGAGGAAGGAAGAACGTGAGGAAGGAAGAACATGCACTCATTGTTTAGGATTCTATTCATCAAAAAATTTGTGGTGACAGCGCAAGCACTGCGCCGGCAATCCTTCTAAAGGTCATTAAAAATAGACGCTGCGTTACGAGATAGGGTTTTCCCCCGAATGAGGGGAGATAAAATATCACTAACAGCGAAAAAAGATGTTTTAATTTGCGCGTTTGGAGCTCAATACATAAAAACGCATAAAGAAAAACATTTTGAAAATGTTGCCTCCAGAAAAATGCGAGAATTGGCTCGAGTACTAATGGAAGTAAAACAGTTACAACCTTCAGTTAGAAACCTATTTGAAGCTTTAAAACCACAAAACTATAATTTGTTAGTCACATGCACCAAAAACTTGGCAGGATATGATTCTGAAAATGAAACTTATAAATCCCCTACTTTTGCAATAAACACCAGCACTACCTTAAAACAGCGTTGCGATATAGCAATTTTGCTAGTGTTAAAGCGAACGAAGGTTGATGAAACAATCTTGACTGCTAATGCTGAAGCCGAGTTTAAAACTTTAATTCAGCTCATTGATCAAAGCCAATGAAGCAGTAATTAGTCTTGAAGAAAATACTAATGATCAGAAAGCCTTTACACAACTGCTGGATACTATATTTTGTCGTGTTATACTACTAAACAGAAAACGACCAGGGGAATTACAAAGCCTGCTATTTCATACATATGAGAAGTGTAAAGATATAGATAATCCCCAAGGTTACGAAGAATTTTCAGAAGTTGTATCAGAGACTGAAAGGTGGTGATGGAAAGTTTTGAAAGAATTGTGATAAGAGGAAAAAGAGGGAGAGGTGTGCCAGTTTTGTTTAGTAAAGATGTACAAGAACATTTAAATATTATTATAAAATTTAGGTCGGCAATAATGAAGAAACCTAATCCATACTTATTTGGAAACCCTAACTCATCAGAATCCATTGTTGGATATAAAATTTTAAAAAAAATATGCTCTTGCATGTGGAGCTAAGAATCCTGAATCAATAACTTGCACTCGTTTAAGGAAGCATTTGGCTACATTAACACAACTGTTTAATATGTCGGAAAACGATTTAGAACAACTGGCATCATTTATGGACCATACTTTAGGTGTTCAGAGATCTTCATATAGACTTCCAGATGATGTCTATCAGACGGCCAAAATTTCAAAATTATTGCTTCTTATGGAAAAAGGAAAGGCAGGAGAATTTAAGGGAATATGTTTGGATGACATTAATATTGACTTAGTAGAAAATTTGTTAGATAATGTTGAAGAATGCACAGAAGATGTGGAAACCCGAATGGAAGAAAAAATAAATGAAATGGATGAAGAAAAAGAAAATGAAATACCGAATACAGATACAGATGATATACAACTAAACTCACGGCAGTATTTACAAGAGAAGTTAAAAAGTACGAATTAAGAATTGAAAATGTCAAAAGGTAGTAAGAGGACTTTAGTGCCTTGGACGGAAGGACAAAAGGAAGTTGTAGGTTTCTTTTTCCGAAAACACATTTCTTCAAAAAAAACTCCAAAAAAGAACGAATGCGAAGTATTGAAAAAACAGCACACAAAATTCCTAGAAAACAAAGATTGGCTTAAGATTAAAGTCTTCATGCAAAACAAGTATTCCAAAAATTAATATTAAAAACTCTTAAGAAAAGAAAAACGATTTTAATCTTAATTAAGATATTTTGTTAGTAATTAAAGTATTTTTATTTTATAATTATATTTTTTATTATTATATTTTATATTTTTTATTATTATTTATATTTTTATAGTATTTATTTTCTTTATTTCCTTATATTTTTTAGTACAGACTAAATAAAGTTTTATCTATTAAAATATGTAGTTGTTAGTATTTAGGATATGATTAGGAGCTTAATCAGTACCACAACTCTTCTTTTTTTAAACCAGTGATATTTTTATTTAGTCATGTCTTAGCCGGTTTCGCGATTATGCCATTTGTAAATAAATTCGGTACCAATAATCACATATCAATATTCCAATATTCATAAATTCAATAATTTTTTTTACTACTTTTTTTATTTCACCTTTTTGGAACTCGGATCTATGGCGATACATATGTGTACCGTCCGGATCGAAAGGGTTAAGAGAGTCTGTATAAAGCTTGTTAAAGTTTCTTTGGCCGTATACAATGTTTTTCAATCGCTTGCTACACACAAAAAAATGAATGACCTTGTCGGACGCCATTAAATCATGGAAATATTGAATAATATACAAATTTCTGGCTCCAGGTCTTTATGATGAATATACGGAGTTGCTATCTACCGTTAAATACTATGAGTTCATAAGTACTGGTATATGCTACAAGGTATACGAAGTTGTTAAATACTGCTGTATATATAGCTACTTCACTTCAAACTGATGGACGCTCAAAATTCGGTTTTCACTCAGAGCTCATATATATATATATATATATATATATATATACATATATCAACGGTTGGTTTAATTTGGCAGCTGTCCGGATGTTTGTTACGCTTTATTGGTTAATTTTATAAAGTCAGTTTGAAAACGAACTTTTTCATCAGTTTATTTTTATCTCTCAATGTGGTGAATCATATCTTATTATTATATCATTAAAAAAATCTGCTTTAATCTTAATAACAATGTATTTGTAACAATATAGTGAGATCTTGTTTTAAAAATTTATAATACACAGTGAGTGTCAAAGAGATAAGTGGTAGTTGTAGATTTTACACCCCCAGGGTGGTAGCTTTCGTTGTTGGGCCCACTCGCGACTCGCGC
Organism: Onthophagus sagittarius; assembly: GCA_036711965.1. Classification (NCBI taxonomy): domain Eukaryota; kingdom Metazoa; phylum Arthropoda; class Insecta; order Coleoptera; family Scarabaeidae; genus Onthophagus; species Onthophagus sagittarius. The sequence continues at coordinate 25,750,873 of JASERS010000005.1, forward strand.
TTCTGCGGTAACAATCAGCTTCTGGAGTTAGGTAAGAATTAGGTCGAGAGAGAGACCTCTACTAAAAAGAACGAGGTGAGAAGGCGGTATCTCTTGCCTATTGTTTTCTTTTTTCCCTCAAACATCATAGAAAAAATGTGGGCAAAAGCGAAAGAAGATTGAAAAGGGATTATTGATCTCGGTTCATGACTTACGCCGATGTATGTGTAGGTATGTATTAAAAGATGTGATGCGTCATCTGCTTTTGAATATTTATAAAGGATCCGTTTCGAATACATCCCATCCGCGGATATTTTCGCATCCAATTTTCAAGAATTTAAATAACGAAATTGTCAAGTTTTTCTTTTTTTTTTTGGTTTTTGCCACCTGTAACTTCTTCACCTATGTAATATCCATTCTAGTTTTTTATTCAATAGAGTCATCCCGTTAAGCCGACCCTCGTCAAAGTGACAGCTCCAAATTTTTTTCTTTTTTTATAAAAAGAATTCGCACCGGAATTGCAAAAAGAGGACTTATTTAATTCGCTTTATTCGATTTAATCCTCATTTTCATTTTATCCTTCATCTATTAGCGCTGATAACGTTATCGCTTATTAATGCGGGATTTAATTTAATATTTTAGACGGTTTAGTAATAAAAGTGACCCATCAATAACTCTCAAGGTACTTTCAATTATTTAATAATTACCTGCGATGGAATGTAATACGTAACACATCCATTAGTGTGTCATTTATAACGTCATTTTCGTTGATTAGGATATCGGCTTGAACTCCGCTCGCTTTCGAATTATTATTTATAAAGGAAAGTACTAATATGTTCTCAGAATGTTCTCATGCTTAAGTATCTAACTTCATTAAATATAGTTTCTCGTTCCAATTTTGAAATATCGTAGAAAATCGAATTCTCAAATTAAGTGCATCCAATATCCGAGTTTTGTAGGGCTTATAGTTATTTTGCTTTTCAAAATACGGAAGCAGCGGCTTCCCGTTCAATTTACCTATAATTTGTAGATTAATTTACCGCAACTTCAGCCCAGACATTAATTTCATCTTCCTGAAGGTTGTTTTGGTATAATATTGAACGTGGTTTGTGAAAGATCGAATTTCCATTAAATTTTGAGCAAACCGCCTGTTAGTTTTTGTGTGGGGTTTCTTTCGAACGAATTTTCGAAATTCATTGTTAAGTTTAACTAAGCTGTGTTATACAAATGGAAAATTTTGAAACAGTTCAACATCAGCCTACGCCAAAACCTAGTATCCAAAAATATAGTAACTGAAATTGATTGATTACTCGAAAATGAAAATTGGTTTGGATTATAGTATGGTGGTGATTACCATAGCAATGCAAACTTTTAGAATTTACAAACAATCATGTTAGAAAAACAAGAATTTTTTCTAATTATTCAATAATTATCCTGTTGCTTCTAGAAGACTTGAAATGTTTTCAGATGACTATATTACTTCCATAAGATTTAAAATTATTTCAGAAGACTTGCAATGTTTGTAGAAGACTTCATACTGCTTCTAGGAGAACTAAAATGCTTTTAGAAGACTTGAAATGCTTCTGGGAAATCTGATACTGCTTGTAGAAGACTTGATACTACTTCCAGAAGACTTGAAATGCTTCCAGAAGACTTGTTATTACTTCCAGAAGATTTGAAATTATTTCATAAGACTTGCGATACGTGCAGAAGACTTAATATTGCTTCTATAAGGATTGATATTGCTTCAAAAAGTCTTGATACTGCTTCCAGAAGACTTGAAATATTTCTAGAAGACTTGATGCTGCTTCTAGAAAACTTGATACTACTTCCAGAACACCTTATACTACTTCTAGAAGACTTAATACCACTTCAAGAAGACTTGAAAAGCTTCCAGAAGACTTGAAAAACTTTTAGAAAACTTGATGCTGCATTCATAGGACTTAAAGTGCTTCTACAAGACTTGAAATGCTTCTAGAAAACTTGATTTTGCTTTGAAAAGATTCGAACTACTTCTAGAAATGGCTTGTTATTGCTTCCAAAAGATTTAAAATGGTTCTAGAAAGCTTGAGATGTTTTGAGAAGATTTGAATTGCTTCTAAATGGCTTGTTATTGTTTCTTAAAGACTTGAAATGCTTCTAGAAGACTTAAAATGCTTTTAGAGAAGTTGAAATGCTTCTGGAAAACTTGATACTACTTTCAGAAGACTTGATATTGCTTCTAAAAAACTTAATATTACTCCAGAAAGATTTGAACTGCTTTTAGAAAACTTAATACTACTTTCAGAGGACTTGAAATGCTTCTAGAAAACTTGAAATTGCTTCCAGAAGATTTGTACTACTTCTAGATGGCTTAGCTAGAATTAAGCATTAGGTTGTTGTTTGGTTATCGTTTTAGGCCGCATAATCGCAACGCTTATCTGTATTGTTACCATCAACTAATCATACGTTGGTTGAATTAAGAGAGTGTTCTGAGAATAATTCTGCTTGTATTGTTGTGCTTTGTACTTTATTGGAGTTTATTGTCTGTTTCGCTCTCCCACTCGTCGCTCATCTGATATAAAATGAAAATTGCTTATCTAAATGTGAGATCTCTGCCGACATATTTTGGCGCGGTTAGGGATTTGATTTGTAATGTAGTTTCTGCATGAAATGCCTACTCTTCTAGAAGCAGAATCTAATGCTTGCAGAAGACTTTAAATACTTCTAGAAAACTTGTTATTGCTTTTAGAAGATTTGACATGCTACTTAAAGTCTTGATACTGCTTCTATAAAATTTGAAATTATTTCATAAGACTTGCAATGCTTCCAGAAGACCTGATATTGCTTGTAGTGCTACGGGCAGAAAACATTTTTATTGCAAGAGAGATACTGTTGATAAACCATTTGAGTTTGCCCGTAAAGGGAACTGTGATTATCTAACTACAGTAAGGCCCCAACATTCGCGAGGGTTAGGTTCTAAAAATACGCCGCGAATGTTGAATCCGCGAATATTGAAGCACTAGATATTATGAAGGATAAACTGCTACTTCTATGTTCTTTTAACACGTTAACCGCCAAATGGTCACCGACGCCAAAAGTTTCATTTAATTTAATTTTAAAAATTAAAAATTTCAAAAATTAATAAATTATACATACTAAATAAAACGCTTAAAATTGCAAAATAAAACGACTGGTCTTAAAACTTTTGTATTCGGAACTAATACAGATATTAAAATAATTACAATTGTTTAAAATATAAAAAAACCTAAACTCGATAGCAATAACAAACTGCAACAAAATAAACTAAAAAAAGAAATAAAAGTTAACATTTCTACTCATCAATAATAATTGCTTTAGAACACGATGGTTTAAAAAATGAAAGGATAGTAGGTTGCAATGCTTTGTGTTGCATATCCTCTTGAAGCTCTTTGTAAGGAGCAAGAAGAGTATTCAGACCATTTTTAAATTTTGTGCTTCGTTCCGTTGATGGACCATATTCTACTATTTTTTCAGCAAGATTATTTGCTTCTTGTATAAATAAATTAAGTTCCTTCAACGTTAATTTATTACATAGGGAATTACTATTATCTTCTTCATCCGTTCCTGAAACATTTTTTATTAGTAGCGCTTCTAAGTCTGCACTGGACAACTCTTCCTCTTGATCATTGACGAGAGATTCGATATCAGCTGGTACAATGGTATGAAAATCATCTCCCGGTAGCAACCGTGCAGAAAGAACAGCTCTCTCTATTGCCTCATCAATTTCGCTTACACTTTGCGCAGTGTCTTTTTTCAACAGTTTTTTCCATGCATTACTTACGGTTGATACTTTAATGTCATTTAAAGCAAGTTTTATAGATGTAATCGCATGGTCAATATTGTATAATTTCCACACATCTTTTATTGAGAAAACACTATCATTTTGTATTTTCTCATGTACAAAATCGAACATGTGCCGGATATAATAACTTTTAAAAGCTTTTATAACACCTTGATCTAAAGGTTGTAATAAGGATGTTGTGTTGGGCGGAAGAAATACCACCTCGACACATGGATGAGCTAATTTGAGAGCATCTACTGGATGAGATGGGGCGTTATCCAATATCAATAAAACGTGAAATGCTAAATTTTTAGATTTTAGGTAACGCTCCACTTCTTTAACAAAGCACTCTTTAAACCACTCTATAAATAGCTGAGAAGTCATCCAAGCTTTTGAATTAGCTCGCCAATAGACCGGAAGAGCTTCTTTATCCTTGTTCTTTAAAGCTCGTGGATTAGCTGCTCGATATATTAACATTGGTTTTGTAATAAAGTCTCCGCGTGCATTTGCACAAAATAAAACTGTAACTCTATCCTTAGCCGATTTAAAACCAGGTGCTGTCTTTTCATTTTTTGAAATGTATGTTCGTGTGGGCATTTGTTTCCAATAAAGCCCGGTTTCGTCCGCATTAAATATTTGTTCAGGACGGTAACCTTTTTCTTCTATTAATTTTATTATTTCATCAGGAAATTTTGCAGCCTGTTGATGATCTGCTGAAGCTGATTCTCCACACAACTTAATGTTATGGAGATTAAAACGAGTTTTGAATCTTTCGAACCATCCTCTGCTGGCTTTAAATTTACAATCGTCTTCAGCACAGTCCATTCCACACGAAAAATGTTGATAAAGTTCCTTGGCTTTATCCATTAATCTAGCCCTAGTTAATGGTATATTTTTGCGACCATGGTCCTCAATCCAAAGATAAAGAGACTTCTCCATTTTTTCAATATTAACATCACGAACTTGTGACGTTACCTTTAATGATGACGGTATGCCACTTTTTACGCTATTTCTAATTACCTCTTCTTGCTTCTTTATAGATCTTATCGTAGATTCATTGACACCGAAGACCCGGCCTACTTCGGTAGCTCTTTTCCCTTCCCGGAGCATATCAAGAACTTGAATTTTTCTTTCTAGAGTCATAACTGACTTTGCACGTTTGGCAATTAAATTTATTTCCATCGCAGGCCTTTTTGTACCCATTTTGAGTACTGTTGTGAGATTAATTTATTGTTTATAAAATTATAGTAAAAAAACACCAACCTGAACGAAATACAGAACACAAAAATAAGCACCTAACACAAACATTAAAATCGATCATAAATGAGGGATTCCCAGAGAAACGCATATGTGAAGCTGGTTGCTTGTACAGTAAACCTACGGTAAACTTCGTTTACCGTAGGTTTTTGATGATTTTTAATTATCTTGGGATAGCCATAAATGTTCACCTTGAATTTAATGATTCATATCTCAAAAACGATCAAATATTTTCAAGATCCTGTTTCATCACGAGAAAATAGACACTTTCCTCTATAAATCATGAATAGTTCATTAAGATATCTTAAGCATTCGATTTTTTGTGATTTTTAAAACAAGATTATTTATTTCAAAAAATCATAAAAAATTAGGTTAACTTAAATAATCTTTATCTCAAAAACGAATAAAGTTTTTGTAATTTGGTTCTCACCATGACAAAATAGACGCTTATCTCTATTAATTTTGAATGTTTTATTAAAATATCTCAAGAATTCGATTTTAGGTGATTTTTTAATTAACTTGGGATAGCCATAAATGTTCACCTTGAATTTAATGATTGATATCTCAAAAACGAATAAATATTTTCAAGAAGATCCGGTTTCATCACGTGCAAATAAACACTTTCCTCTATAAATCATGAATAGTTCATTAAGATATCTTAAGGATTCGATTTTTCGTGATTTTTTAAAACAAGATTATTAATTTCAAAAGATCGTACAAAATTTGGTTAACTTAAATAATCTTTATCTCAAAAACGAATACAGATTTTCTTTCTAATTTGGTTCCCATCATGACAAAATAGACGCTTATCTCTATTAATTTTGAATGTTCTATTAAAATATCTCAAGAATTCAATTTTCTTAATAAAATTAAAACAAATTAATATTATCCTCAATTCCTTCTTTAAATATTGGCAACATTTCCAATGCAGATATTGTTTAAAACTATACATGCAAAAATTGACAGTAATATCGTCCTACGTTTTAATCGGATTCTCATTGATAGGCAAGGAAATCTCCTTTTTAAAAATTTCAAACTAATGCACAATGTTTAAGTGCATTAACAACAGCACAATATTGGTTCGATATCGACATGTGAATGCGTACGAGAAACCGGCCATCAGAGATATGGCACTTTGTACACTTATTTGGCCACCCTGTATATTGCAGAGGTACGTATTACACAAAACGTTCATTTTTTTACATTTAAATCTATCAACGACATTATTTCAATGCCTTCTATGATTTAATTTGCTGATATAACATTTTCAGAAACTGCCTTTTTTTTATTATTATGCTCTCTATCAAAATATGTAAAAAACAGCATATGCATACCACTTAAACTAATAATGTTAGTGGCCGTAGCAACGTCAGAAAACAGGTAAATATCGTCAAAAAACCCGTCATAATTAATAAAGACTCTTATTTGAAACATTTCTCTGTGAAACCACGAATCGCGAAGTTATTTGTTATATTCCAGACTTTTGACATACCCCACATAAAGGAACACCCTGTATATATTTTACTCTCAAAACTATACTTGACTATCTCAATTCTCAATTCAAGACATCAAGTTTGGAACTCAACGTAAATTTGAAATATTTCATAAAAAAACAATTTCTTTAATAACTTTATGAAAAATCGTAGAAAATCGAATTCTTAATGTATCTTGATGGATTTTTTACGATTTATAAAGGAAAGTGTATACTCTCAAATCAAAATCGTTTTTTATACAAAGAATGGGCCACATCAGTTTTTGAAAGATATTAGTTTTTTTTACGGGAAACTAATTTTCAGACCATAATAATAACGTACGTTGCAGTTATCCCAGTTATAAATTCCGCGTTATTGAAAAATATGGAATTAAAATGTCTTTTTTTATTCGAGTCTTTAAAACGGCAACCAGCCGATGACGTAGCAGGAACTCTGTACACTGATTGGTTACCGTATTCCTTGTTTTCTTCGCCACAAACTTTAAACTGCATAAGACAGAGACCGATTGAGATCGATGTACATTTCCGTGACCGATGTATATCCATCTCTGTTCATAGCGTTTACCCTATTATGTTTCTCTCTTACTAATGAATATCGTATTCTACGATTCGATATCTTGTAACGTGTTTAATATATATGTGATTGATATGACATATTGTAATCAACAGTTTTCAAAGCGTTTTAAATAAACTTGAATAGTTTTGTTAAATATTAATATTTAGACTTAGCCAATAATATTTAGTGTTAGTGTTTTTTTATTGTGTTTATTTTTTTAATTAAGTTTAGTGTTTAAAAGTGATATACGTTAAATTAGAATTACCATGATATATAAGGAGTGTTTTGTACCATCCTGTTCGATCCAATCCGATACGAGAGTTCTTGCTACGTCACAGCAGAACCGCGCCATGGGTCCGTTTAAACGTATTTTTTAATCAGACGTTTTCATGATTTTTTTTTGGGATGTTAGGAGCTGATTTAAAGAAAATAAAAAAATACGGCAAAATTATTTTTCTCTGTACTATTATATGCAACAATAAAAAAAAAATGACTGATGTGGCCCATTCGCACCAGAATTGCAAAGAGAAAACCTGTTCTTTTTTTAATTCATATTATTGGATTTAATCCTTATTTTCATTTTATCCTCAATCTATTAGTGTCGATAACGTTATCGATTTCGTTATCGCTTATTAATTCGGGATTTAATATTTTAGACATTTGAGTAATAAAAGTTATCTATTAACAACTTTCAAGGTCTTTATATAAAGTGATACCAAAAAACCGTTAATATATATAAATAATTAAAATAAAACAAAAAAAAATCTGTTGTTTTAATCAAAGATTATTTGAGAAGAATTTTGCGAGCGATTTTTTGAATCTCCCTGTATAACAATTACCTGTTCTGGAATATAATACGTAACACATCCATTAGTATGCCCAGGTGTGGCTCTAACTTCCAATTTATGCTCTCCAAACTCAATAACGTCATTTTCGTCGATTAAGATATCGGCTTGAGCGCCGCTTGCTTTCGAAATAACACTTTTGCAACCGGAGAGTTTTTTTAATTCCCCAGTTCCGGTTATATGATCGGCATGCATATGAGTGTTAACTATAATAAAATTATATTTATCAAGTATTATTCTTTTCAAAAAAAAAAATTTTTTATTACTTGCATATTTCAAATTCAAATTTAAATCTTTACAAAGTTGAAAATCGCGGTTCGCATGTTCTATGACCGGGTCGATAAGAACGGCCTCTTTGCTTTTGGCGCAGGCGAGTAAATATGTGTACGTGCTGCTCTCCGTGTCGAACAGCTAAAACGATAAACAAATGAATAAAGTTATTTAGAAACTCTTTAATCTCACCTGACGAAAGATGAAACCCTCGGTGAACATTGATCGGCTGATTGTCCGATGGACTTTGTAATAATTGTTGGTGCGACTTAATGCGCTTTTCACCGCTCTCGTCACTAAACTGGCCATAATTCGCCTTAATAATTATTATCTGTTTGTGGAAGTGGTTTCCTTGGCTACTCAGTCGAGACTAAAAATATTATAATAGAATTTGAATCGTTAAGGAAAGCAGAGATGGCGACACTTTCTTATGAGGAGATAATGAAATTGTTGGATTACAGATATCTAGAAAAAAATTTATTGATAAAATTATTTGAATTTTTTTAAAGAAACTTCTTGGAGAGATAAGAGAAGAAATTAGGATCAGTTTTTTTTAATAATTTCGACATTTAAGGATAACTTGACATTCTTAAAAGAATGTCGAAGATGGCAATATGACTAAGAATTTAGATTATGCTGGCATAACGTGACCGTTTTTCGACTAAAAACGGGACAAATCTAGGTACTTTTGTCGATAATCAGGTGCAGTCTAAAATTATTAAAATTTGGTTTTAAGTTAGACTTGATACAGCTTCTACAAAATTTGATACAGTTTCCTAAAGAATTGCAATGCTTCAAGAACAGTTGTTATTGTTGCTAGAAGCCTTGATATTGCTTTCAGAAGACTTGAAATTATCTCAGATGACTTGAAATACTTTTAGAAGACTTGTAATGTTTCTAGAAAGCTTCCAGAGGACTTAATATTGCTTATAGAAAACTTAATACTGCTTCAAGAAGACTTGAAAAGTTTCCAGAAGACTTGAGATGCAAAAGCATAAGTTTTCTAAAAAGAAAACTTTAGACTGCTTTCATAGGAATTGAAATGCTTCTAAAAAACTTGATATTGCTTTCAGAAGATTTGAACTATTAGATGGCTTGTTATTACTTTCAAAAGACTTGAAATGCTCCCACAAGACTTGGAATGCTTCTAGAAAACCTGACACTACCTCCAGAAGTTTTGATATTGCTTCTCAAAGACTTAAAATGCTTCTAGAAGACATGACTACCTCCAGAAGTTTTGATATTGCTTTTCGAAGACTTAAAATGCTTCTAGAAGACATGATATTGCTTCTAGAAGATTTGAACTGCTTCTAGATGGCTTGTTATTGCTTCCAAAAGACTTGAAATGCTTTTAGAAACCTTGATACTACTTCCGGAAGTCTTGATATTGCTTTTAGAAGGCTTAATACTACTTCCAGAGAATTTGATACTGCCATTGGAAGACTGGAAATGTTTCCAAAGGACTTGATACTACTTGTAAAACTGTTTGTAAAAACTGGATACTGTTGATAAACCAATTGACTATGCTTTGAAAATATTAAATATTATTGAACAAAATGCACAAGTTTTACGTAAGAAGTCCATAAACTGTTAATTAAAGGTTAAATACTGCTGGCAGAAGACATTTTTATGGTAAAAAGCGAAGGACTGTTAATAAAATTTAATTTTCCTTCCAAAATATCAAATACTGTTCCAAAATACAACATCATCATATCTACTGAAAGCTTCAATTGACAAAAAAACTGAAAAAAGTTTAAACACTGTCAGTTAAAGACTAGATACTGCTTGTAAAACTTTGCTTGTTTTATCAGACTTTTGTTTCTGAAGAGTGCAAGCCAATCCCTTTTAGGCATTACAACTGCATCTTATTATGTAGTTAAAGAAGTACAGTAAAGCGTTGCTAATTCGTACAACCTCAAATCCGACTTCCCTGATAATCTGAACAAAATTGAAAAACGTAAAATTTGCATTATGTCCCTTGTAATCCGAATTGGTAGGAGATTCGCTAATCGGAAAAGACTATTCGTTCTATCTGCAGAGAAAGACGATTAATTCCAAAACACTGAAGAGCATTTTTATCAAAAATGCTGAGTCCATACTTTCTAAGGATTGCAAATCCTTGTAATTTATTAGCAAAATAGTAGTGATGTGTATTTCAAAAATCAGCTGAGTAAGAAGAACCTGATGGCGGCATTCCACTGTCCATTCAATAATTTATGTATCATGCTGCAGCAAATAAGGCAATTTCTCCATGAAGATGTTGGGATAACCGAATTAAAAGTGAGGAAGTTAGTAAAAGTTTTAGTGTATCATGTATTGCAAGATAAACAGCAGATAATGTTATTATCTAATACAATTTGACTCTATAATCCGCATGTTTCCATCATTAAAATTCAACTGATTTTCATTGATTCGGATTAGCGAAGCTTTACTGTAAGTAGATACTTAACTACTAATTGTAGTAGCTGTAATTATTCTATGCTTCTATTTTCGTGGAAATAGTTAGTAATTATACTCGACTACTTTTTTCAAGCAGTTAGCTAAGCTCTGATTTTGATCAACTTTGCTAATAAATGTCGTGCAACGTGTGGGATAAAAAATTAATTTTTTCTAAAGACAAGTTATCTTTTAAACGGTTTGTTACATTTACATCCATTGCTGATATATTTTGTCCTTCGGTATTTAAAGCGGCTTGGTGAAAACCAACTTCTTGGGCGTGCACAAAATATAACCAGCATTCGGAGCTAGGATTGCCAAAAAACAACTTCAATATATTCGTGCATTAGATGACTAATTATTATAAGAGTAACTATTAGAATGAATGCCTATTAGAAGACTATTTTCTTAGATTAGCAATCTAAAATAGTTTTCTAATCTCACAAACATTTTAAGCACTCTTCAAGTACAGGTCATTTCGATTTACTGTAACCCAACATTCTTTTATACTCTGTACCTATCAAGTCATAGAATTCTTTTACAGTTTCAATGCGTACATTATAAATATTAAAAAAGTAAATTTTGAAAATAATGCATTCTAAATCAATTGGTAAGCAATCGGCAGTTTTAATTGCATTGTGGATATTATGAGCTTCACAGCCAATCCCTATTAGTTTTTGTTCCAACAACGTGCTCGGTTTTGTATAAATATTGTTTATACTTTTTCTATTTACCCCCCTTCAAGTTTCAAAAAAATGTACACTTACATTTGTGCATGTTTGGTATAAGTCTCGCAAACAAAGAAACGAAATATTACTAATAAAAAAGCTGTGTAAATACAGCTAGATACTTAATGAGATTTATGCACTTATGTGATTATGAAAACGGAACGGAACAATCCCAGTCAAAATGGGACGTATGGGACATAATGCTGGCAGAACTTTAGACTAAATACTGGTGGCAAAAGACTAGATATGATGAACTAGGAAGAAATCATGGAGGGAATTAATAGGAATCTGCAGGCGAGAATACATCACATTTAATTCTTCTGGCAGAACAATAAAGACTGCTGGCAGAAGACTAGATATTACTAATGGTGGACTAAAAGCTTCTTGGGAAACATAAGATACCTCGTAGAAGCCTAATTATTGATTGCAGCACATTTAATCTGTTAACAAAAGACTATGAACTGCTAATTTTGTCTAGATATCTTCCTGCAAAAATCTATATATTGCTTGCAGCTCACTTACTCTATTGGCAAAAGATATTGTACTGGCAATTGTGTACAGCACATTTAATCTGCTAACAGAAGACTGTGAACTGTTAATTTTGTGTAAATATCTTCTTGCAAAAATCTTCTATATATTACTTGCAGCACACTTACACTATTGGCAGAAGATTAAAATCTGCTAATTATGTCTAAATACCTTCTTGGGAAAGACGTTAGTTACTGCTAATAGAAATCTACAGACGAGAAGACCTCGTAGAAGTGTATTTATTGTTTGTAGCATAATTCATTCTGCTGGCAGAAGACTAATTAGTGCGTGCAAAAGACTAAAATCTGCTAATAATTTCTATATATCTTCTTGGAAAGGACTAGATATTGCTAACAGATATCTACAGACGAGTATACCTCGTATATTTATTGCTTGTAGCATACTTAATTCTGCTCACAGAGCACTAAAGACTACTAGCAGAAGACTAGATATTGCTAATAGTGCACTGGAAACTTCTTGGGACACATGACATAGCTCGTAGAAGTCTAATAATTGCTTGTACACTTACTCTTGCACACTTACACTTAATTGCTATACACTTACTCTACTGGCAGAAGATCAAAATCCGCAAATTATGCCTACGTATCATTCTGGAAAAGACTAGATATTGCCAATACATATCTACACCGTAATTATGCTGATAGAAAACTATATACTGCCAGCAGAAGATTAGATATTACTAATGGCGGTCTAGAAGCTTCCTGAGAAAGGCTAAATACTGTTAATAGAGATCTACAGACGACGATACCTCGTAGAAGTGTACTTATTACTTGTAGCATATTTAACTCTGCTGAAAGAAGACTAAATAATGCGTGCAGAGGACCAAAATCTACTAATTATGTCTAAATATAGTCCTGGGAAAAACTTGATACTGTTAACAGATATCTATAGATGAGAGTACCTCATATATGTCTAATTATTACTTGCAGTACACTTAATTCTATTGATAGGATACTAAAGTATCCTAGAGTAAAGTATCTTAAAGTAGCAGTATCCTAAAGTAATAGAAGAATAGATATTGCTAATAAACGGTTCCCAAGGAAGGCTTAATACTGCTAATAGATATCTAGCGACGAGAATACTTCCTAGAAGTCCATTTATTGTTTGTAATTCCGCTGGCAGAACACTAAAGATTGCTGGCAGAAGACTAAATATTGTTAATGGTGGACTAGAAGTTCCTTGGGAAGCATAAGATACCTCGTAGAAGTCTAATAATTGCTTGCAGTACACTTACTCTACTAGCAGAAAATCAAAATCTGAAAATTATGCCTACATATCATTTTGGAAAAGACTAGATATTGCTAATACATACTAATATATCTACGGACGAATCTACTTCGTAAAAATCTCTTTAGTTTTATAGCATACTTAACGATGCCGATAGACGTCTATATACTACTGGCAAAAGATTAGATATTGCTAATGACGAACTAGAAGCTTCCTGGGAAAGACTAGATACTGGTAATAGAGATCTACAGACGTGGATACCGCGTAGAAGTGTACTTATTATTTGTAGCGTAGTTAATTCTTCTGGCAGAATATTAAATAGTGTGTGTAGAAGACTAAAATCTGCTAATTATGCCTAAATATCTTCTTGGAAAGGACTAGATACTGCTAATAGATATCTACAGACGAGAATACCTCGTAGAAGTGTATTTATTACATGTAGCATAGTTAATTTTGCTGGCAGAAGACTAAATAGTACGTGTAGAAGACTAAAATCTGTTAGAAGTATTATAGTAAGAAGTATTATAGAAGTAGTATTATTAGAATTATTTCTAAATATCTCCTTGGAAAGGACTAGATACTGCTAATAAATATCTACAGACGAGAATACCCCGTAGAACTATATTTATTATTTGTAGCATGCTTAATTCCGCTGGCAGAAGACTAAATAGTGCGTACAAAAAACCAAAATCTGCTAATTATCTCTAAATATCTTTTTAGAAAGGACTAGATACTGCTAACAGATACCTACAGACGAGAATACTTCGTAAATGTCTATTTATTGCTTGCAATACACTTAATTCTATTGATAGGAGACTAAATACTACTAATAGAAGACTAGATATTGCTAATGGTGGACTAGATGCTTCCTGGAAAAGACTTGATACTGCTAATAGATATCTACAGCCGAGAATACCCGGAAAAAGTATAAAGATACTTCTATGGGGTATTAAGATACATCTACTTTACAGACTTAATTCTGCTGGCAGAAAACTAAATACTATGGGCAGAAGACTAAAATTTTCTAATTATGTCTAAATATCTTCCTGCATAAGAGACTAAAGACTGCTACTAGAAAACTAGATATTACTAATAGTGGACAGAAGCTGTCTGTCCTGAGAAAATTAAGAAGCTGCTAATGGGTACTTACAGATGAAAGCACCTTGTAGAAGTATATTTAGTGCTTGTTAACTAAATCTTGTTGACAAAGAATATGTACTATTGATAAGATTAAGTACTAATACAAATCTACATACCACCAATCTGAAGTTGATACATGTTTCAAAAGGATAGACAGATAAGAAGGATATAAACTACAACATTGTTGGAAAATACTACATAGTACCAAAAAAATATAGAGGCAAAATCCAGTTGCACAAATCACCTTAGTGCCTGAGCTTAATAAGCTTAATAGAGTTAACAGGTGACTTGATATTGTTAACAAAAGACACTACTGTTGACCAAAGACTTAATTCTGCTTTAATAGACTTTACTCTGCTGGAAGAAGACTAAACATTACTGGTAGAACACTAAATACTGTTAGCAGAAAATTTGACTCTCACTGGCAGAAGACCTCATCCTGCTGGATGAAGACTAGACACTCATAACAGTATAGTAGATGCTGTTAGCAGAAGATTTGATTCTGCTGGAAGATGAGACACTCCTACATAGCAGAAAACAAGATACTGTTAGTGGAAGATTTAGTTTTGCTTCGAAAAGACTCGATTCTGTTGGAAAAAGAATAAACGCTACTAGTGGAAGACATAATTCTGCTGGAGAAGACTTGCTTCTGCTGGAAAAAGACTAAACCTTTCTGGCAGAACACTAAATACTGTTAGCAAAAGATTTGACTCCACTGGAAGAAGACTTGATCCTGCTGGATGAAAACTAGACACTCCTTACAGTAAAGTAGGCGCTGTTAGCAGAAGATTTTATTCGGTTGAAAGATGGAACACTCCTATATAGCAGAAGACAAAATACTGTTAGTGGAATATTTAGTTCTACTTCGAAAAGACTTGATTCTGCTAGAAAAAGACTAAACGCTATTAGTGGAAGACATAATTCTGCTGGAATAGACTTGATTCTGCTGGAAGAACACAAAGCACTACTGGCACAACACTAAATACTATTAGCAGAAGATTTGATTCTACTGGAAAAACTAAACGCTACTAGTAGAAGACTAAATACTATTGGGAGAAGATTTGATTTTGCTGGAAATTGAGACACTCCTACATAGCAGAAGACAAGACTGTTAGCAAAAGACTGAGTGCTGCTAAGAAAAGACTTTATTCTGCTTTGTTCTACCATTGGCAAAAGAAACTTCTAACATAAAACAAGACACTGTTGGCAGAAGATTTGATTCTACTAGATGATGAGATACTCCTACATAGAATAAACTACTATTGGCAAAAGACACTTCTAACATAAGACAAGACACTGTTGGAAATAGATTTGATTCTGCTGGAAGATGAAACGTTCCTACATAGCAGAAGACAAGATACTGTTAGCAGAAATCTGAGTTCTGCTAAGAAGACTCTATTCTGCTGGAAGAAGATTAACGCTACTAATAGAAGACTAAACTACCATTGGTAAAAGACATTTCTAACATAAGACACGACGCTGTTGGCAGAAGATTAGATTCTGCTAGAAGATGAGATACTCCTACATAGAATAAACTACCATTGGCAAAAGACACTTCTAACATAAGAGAAGACACTATTGGCAAAGGATTTAAATCAAAAAAAAATCTAAACACTACTAGCAGACTACACACTGTTAACAGAAGATTTGATTTTGTTAAAAGAAAACTTAATTCTAGTAGTCGAAGACTAGAAGAAGACTAGACACTATTAGCATAGACATTTCTAACATAAAACTAGACACTATTGGCAGAAGATTTGATTCTGCTGGAGGATGAGATACTCTATATAGCAAAAGACTAAATGCTGTTAGCAAAAGAATTAGTTCTGCTGAAAAAGATCTAATTCTGCTGAAAAAGACTAAGCGCTATTAGCAGAAGACTAATACTGTTGGCAGAAGACTTGATTTTGCTGAAAGAAAACTTATTTCTACTGAAAGAAGACTGGACACTGGTGCTGGGCAAAGTATCGATATTCTCCGATGGTATCAATACCTACCTCAGTATCGATACTCGATATAAAGTATTGGTATCAAAGTATTCAAAGTATTGAAATACTGAAGTATCGAAAATTGTTTTTTAATGCAGAAAATTGGGTTTACAGTATATTTAAGGGAGTGATCCTACATAAAAAATATTAACAGATATTCACAGAGAGATGTATCCTAAAATGCTGCAAGGGAGCAAATATACATTGAAGATGACATTCAATATGGTTATTCCTTATTATTGCAAAACCTATTAGGATTCGAAGCACGAAATTTTACGTATTTACTTGGTTTTACGTGAGGAGTACTATAATCGAGGAAAACTTTCCACAACATATAGAGAAATAAGGGTTAGAGTGGGATATAAGGTTTATTTGTTTCACCAATTTAACCCCAAAATTAAAATCCACGAAGAAAAATACATAAAAAATGTAATTATTGTTTTACTATATTATTAAAATATTATTTCCAATAATTCGATACTTTCGATACTTTGAATAATATTGCCACTTTGATTCTACTAGAAGATTATACACTCCTACATACATGTTAACATACATGTTAATTCCACTTCAAGAACATTAAACAGAGTTGCTAGAAACGTTTTATTAGCTTAACATTACTTATTTTCCAACTTCTTTTCAGTTTCTGATTTTATTTTGCTCCTATATTTAGAAACAATAAAGAAAATAAAAAAAATCACAGGGAACATACACGGCAAAAACCTTCTTTTTGTCATAAATATTTAAAAAAGTCACTTTTAATAACATTATTAAAATCAAAATCAATTTTATTATAAAAAGTCAATTGTGACGTTTTCGTTTTCTTTTCTTCCTTATATCAAATTTTCAGTTGAAAAAAGCATGTAGGAAAGTATAACTTTTATCGTCTTATCTCAAATAACTTTAAATTGTCTCTTTATTTATAGAAAATGTTCTTGTTAATAGTTTCGTCGGAAAAATTAACCAAAACCGTTCGAATTGAAGAACCTCAATATTCATTTTTAACAATGTAAGTAATTATTATTAATTTCTAAAACGTACACAACACGACATGCAAAAGAAATTAAATAAATACAAGACGACTTTCTAAATATGGACGAACCGGTTTTATTTTCAAACCATATTTGAGTTTGCGAACTTGAACTTTAAACCGCAACAAAGAATTTCATTTCAAACTACCTTATTTTTTTTAATAAAAAAATTATTAAATAAAACTTACCTTAAATCGAGGATTTCACATTGAATGCGATGATCGAGTTTGGAATCGAGTTTATATCGATATCTATTTATCTATGTGATTATCAGGGATTTCGGCGAAAAACAATTTTTTATTTCAACTCTACGAGGTAGGTTTGTTTAAAGTTTTTATTTCTTCTGATTTAAGTCGTCTATATTTAGACGGGCATACATGAAATAACCTTGTTGATATTGGATGAAAACCAAACGCCCAAGATTCCGGATCAATCGGAATGTAATTTCGGAAAATTTATCCGAATTAATTCGAATTTACCGATGACCCACATTTATTTCGATTTATTCCAAAAGCCATAGAGCATCTATTGTTGTACTGGTTACGCATGGCGAGATTTGAAAGGAAAAACGCTCCGATTTAAACGTTGTGTAACATTTGGCACTGCTTTGCCATTAGAAAGCGCACACTCAACTTGCAATTACCAACAAGATTACATTCGATAACGAAACTTCTTCCTTTATTTCATTTTTTTATTGTATATTCAATTTACAAAGTTAATTTCAATATGGTTTAATCAATTTTTTATTATTAGGAATATTAATGTATACAGGTGTCCTGTATCTTCTGGATCAGAGACATATACGGACACTGATGCATCAAGCATCTTTAGTATTATTTGATACTATTGAGTGCTTTAGTACGCACTGCTTTGTATCTAGTACTTTTTCAATATTAACGGAAAGACAAATATTTCGACTTTAATAACAGAAAATTACAAATAACTAGTAATATAAATAGAATCATGCTGACTGTTTTAACTGATTTACTGCAATTTTTGTTGATCTTGACGTTTTTATAAGACGATATTATCTTAGTAAATATTTAAAGTCTCCTATAAGACGATTTTATTCTCACTTCGCTCATCGCTTGCGATCAATGCACTGCAATCTTACAAAATAGGCGATTTTCTGTAAATGGTTGAAATTCAGCGGCTCGCCCGCGAGCGACCTCACCAATTTGAGGCAAAACTGTTCCTTGTATATGGTAGTAAATATAAAAAGTCTCTATGTCTCTATGTAAACATCTCAAATCCAGCGCCTCACTCGCAACCGACCTCGGCGATTTGAGGCGAAATTGTTTCTTGTATATGCTAGTAAATATATAAAGTTTCTTATAAGAAGATTTTATTCTCAGTTCACCGAGATCGCTTGCGGGCGAGATACTACAATTTTCCAAAATGGACGATTTTATGTAAACGTCTCAAATCCAGCGCCTCGCTCGCAACCGACCTCGGCGATTTGAGGCGAAAGTGTTTCTTGTATATGCTAGTAAATATATAAAGTCTCCTATAAGACGATTTTATTCTCACTTCCCCGAGGTCGCTTGCGGGCGAGGCGCTACAATCTTCCAGAATGGACAATTTTATGTAAACTTTTCAAATCCAGCGCCTCGCCCGCAAGCGACCTCGGCGATACGAGGCGAAAACGTTCCTTATACAGCCATGGCCAAAACTATTGAGCACCCAGGTTAACTTTGGAAATAACAAAATAAAATAAATTAAAACAACTTGTATAGGTTTATAATGTTTATTGTTAAAAAAAATATTTGGTGGGTCCACCTTTTGCTTTAATTACTGCCAAAATTCTTTTTGGTAAAGATGATACCAACTTTTTACAATCTTCGGGACTTATAGCGTTCCACTCTTGGTGCAAGCGAGTTTGTAGCGCTTCTCTTTAGGAGCTCTATATTATTTTCTTGAAACCACGTCATTATGCGGATAGCTTTGTGTCATGGTGCGTTGTCTTGTTGACACTTAACACCATCCAAATTTATGTCACGAAAAAGTGATGTAAAGGAGGGCACTAATGCTGTTTCCAAGACATTTATGTATTTTACAGCATTCATGTGACCTTCACATACATACATTTTTCCAACACCAGAAGCGCTCATACAACCCTAAATTATGACGCTGCCATCGCCATGTTTTACAGTCGATACCACACATTCTGCCTTAAATTAGACCGTAGTACCAAAAATCTTAAATATGAATAAATATGTGTTGTAAAGATTTTACTCATTTTTTTTGTTGATAAACTTTCTGTTTTAATAAAATTGTTAATAGCTGATAAAACATCAAATTAACTCACTTACCTGAAAGTCTGATTCGTCTGACCACACGATATTTGACCAGTCTTCTTCGGTAAAGTGTTGGTATTTTCGAGCCCATTCGTACTGTGTCGTTTTATTTTTGTCGGAGAACCATAGCTTCTTCCTAGCTTTGCAGCCTTTTAGACCAGCTTCTTGAAGTCGTCTACGAGTAGTCCGAGCAGATATTGATTTCTTAAAACCTTCTGACAAGTCAGCAGCAAGTTCCGATGAATTGATGTTCTTATTATTATTCGGTCCTCTCAGACTGTCGTGACCCGTTTGCGACCTGTTTTTGACCTATTAATATGTGACCCGGTCATAACAAAACGGTTAATTGTAGTATATTGTACCGATCGGCGCGAACATTTTACAAGTTTTGAAATCTCCACCTGCGATTTCCCTAATTCGTGTAAAACTTGTATTCGCACACGTTTTTTTAAACTCAATTGATTTTTTTAGGCATTTTAAAACAATATCACAAAATGTTCAAAATCTAAACACAAAAAGGGCACTAATTCACAGAATCTATCCACAACGAACAAAACTAGCGAAATGAGAAATAAATTAAAAAATTGAAAAATAAAACAAGTTTTATTATACCAGATGTTTTATTGGTAACTTTTTTGTCAGGCCCGGTTTTTAATCTTTTTTAGATATTTACAAAATACTTATCAAACAGCATTGCTTTTTCACGGCTATGATTATAGCACACGTGCAAAATATTTAGGGTTCTCAATACTTTTGGCCATGGTTGTATATGCTAGTAAATATATAATTCTTCTATAAGAGGACGCCATGAAACAGAACCACATCTCCCAATTCACTTATTTTCAAGTACATTATGTAAATGTTAAATTATGTAAGCTACGCAATCAGGGAACATCATAAGTAACATCTTATAGGCTGGAATTATAATAGTGGTTATACCAGATGGCAGTTGTTTTTGTATCCATATCTCTCAAAATCTCATTTTAACTGTCTCACCCGGTATATACAGGGTGGTCCGTTACTAATGGAACACAAAGCAACAGTGAATTCCTTACATCTAATTATTACGATTTAACTCATAATTGCTTTTATCGTAACAGTATGTTCTTCTTATTTTTATCTTCTCAAATGACAATATGCATATTTTTTCTCGACTTGACAATTGCTCTTTGTTGATTACGTCGATAACACCTTTAAGGATGTCAGGTTCAATTTTAATGTTCCATTCCCAGACAAATATATGAGGTCAGTTTTGCATGAAATACACCAACCATTAATTATTACCTCGTTCTCCATTCTCAGGAGGTCTGAGTATTTGTCTTACAAATAGTCGCCGACATCATATCCTAGATATGTTCAATCGACGACAACTTCGATGAGACCATGTAGATTAGGGCAAAATCTTACAGAAGGATCAACCTGCTCCAGGAACCTTCTTGTAACCACAGCAGTATAAGGTCTTGCATTATCCTGTGCATAGTGGCAATTTTTAGTGTCTGCATGAAAGGTTCTAGAACCGGTAAATGAACGTAAGGGATGATCCAACAGTTATCGCCTCCAAACCATCAGCCCAGGTGTTGAGGCTGTTTGTCGGTTTCGAACTAAACTCAAACTCTGTCTTTTCTTTCATTATCGTCGTGTTATTCTACGCCCACTGGGTTCATCTTGGGTCATATGAATCAGTCGTAGTTAAATTAAACCGAGTATCTTTTCACTTTCTATTCATTGCCACACCAGAATCTGGCCGCCAACTTCTTTATTTCCTCACTCTCTTCCTTCACATGATATGTTTGAAACCGCTCCGTAATTATATTTCCATATCTTTCATTGTATCATCCATCTCCTATCAGCGTCCTTCTGTTCTGTCTCTGTACGCCTGTATCCCGGTTGCTTACCTCTCGCTAATAATTAACAATAAAACCGACCTAACGCAACATAATTTCTTTGCTGAGATCTGTGAAAATCTGCAATACACTGGTCTGAGGTTTTGAACGGCCGGATAATATGATGGTTTGAGATGCTACACACTTTGAGACTTTCTTCGAAGTTTCCATTTCAGTTGACTTTACGTTGTCATATCTAGCCTGTTCTTCGCTACCGCCATTCTTTGATCTGTTCCCTTAAATAGGCATAAAGTATCCACGATGTCAGAAATAATTCAGAAACAATATTTCTTTAAAATGCTTATATTTCGGCTGTAAACTCCTCTCTCTGAAGAAGATTGGAGTTACAACCGAAATATAATCATTTTATAGAAAAATTCAGGAGCTTAATCTGCCAACTGACTGTGTCCTGGTTTCAACAAAATAATAATACAAAACATACATCATACCTTGTAAAAGACTGTGTATTATGTAATACTTCAAAAAAATTGAAAGCACCATCACAGTCTCCGGATATGAAACCTATGTTGAGCATGGAAACAAGAAACTCTCAAGACTTACTCAAAAGTAATTCTAATTAAATAATTTTAATACAGCCCTACCTAACTAAATTCAATCCAACCCAACTTTAACTCACTTCATCATAATCCAATTGAACCCTTTTTTAAGTAAGATACAAATAGGGAGGATATCCTCAGCGAAGCATCCATGCTAAGACCACTTTGGAAAAAAAAGAAATGATAATGACAATAATTATAATAACATTAACATATAAGGAGAAAATATTACACAATTGCATTACATTGGAGGACAACTATAGATTACGCAACAATAATACTTTAAAAGAATACAACGATAGTTCAAATGGAGATATATGATTCATCAAGTCTGAAACAGCTCAATATAATAACATAATATTTGTATGCCAAATAGCGTACAAAGTTGAAAAAGTTTCTACTAATTCTGGAAACAAACCCAAATTGCCAAAGAAATGTTTTGATCAAAAAAATGCCAACATTTGTTGGCATTTGTCATCGTCATAATAAAGTTTATTAACGCGGCAATACTCATGCAGGCAATAGAGCATTTCGTAATGACATGGATTTGTAATCAAATAAAAAGTTAACCACGCTTAACTCATTAGCGTACAATACCAACAGAAACGTTAAAGAAGAGTAGCGTTTTTTCTAAGAATACCATAGTCAATCTTGTCGAAGATTTTAGAGTAATCGATGTAAATTGCGTCAATTGAGTCTTCATTCTCTCTCAATTGATCACCCAGATAAAAACAATATAGTTCAGTAATGTAGCCACCTGGGCATAAGTAAAAGTATGTAACTATAAACAATTTTTTCAAACACCTTGAGAATAAACGATGGAATAGATATTGGACGATAGTTTGATATCAACTGCCTATTCTCGCCTTTAAATATTGGAATTTATAGTTCCAATATTTAAATAGAATAGGAAGCCGTTTTTCATGCGCTTGGAAATGTATTATCAAGTAAGGATTTCGAAAAAATAAAAAAAAGTGGGGTCGGCAATTCGACAGAAAACTCACTCATAAACTAAGATGAAATACCATTTGGACTACGACTAAAGGACTTGTCAAGATGAGTCAAAACATTAAGGACTGAGTCAGTAGAGAACCAAGATAAAACACCCAGGCCACCGAAGACCATTGCACGGTCAATGGAACTAACCATAAAATCCGGGGCAAAATACTCTGCCATCAGCGGAAACATAGAAGCTGGCATGCCAGAGGCTATATGCTGCTTGGAATTAACAAAAGACAAGATTGCTTTGAGGTTTTCCATAACTTCTGCCTGAACTGAGATTAAGTAATCTCTATAGTCAGCCGTGATAAGATTTTTAGACCTAAAACTCTTCGAGAAGAATTTCCTACCAGACATATGACATGAGATCTGACTATAGGACCAACTAAAACTCCTATCCTCTCCTATCTTCACTGGACCCGTAGTGCGTCTAGAGGTGACTATGGCACCACCCATCTTTCTTCTTTCTTGGAAAGGGTACAATCACAATCAAATAACAATCACGGGAAAGACTATTAAATTTCAAATCATTGTTATGAATCGGGATAAGAGTGGTCAACGGTACACTCTTCTTCCTTCCCAAGTAGGGAAGTCAACGTTTTTAACAACCTTTTTTGTCCTGATCAGATTTGGCATATGAAAATCCAACCCAACTCAATTCAACGAATCCCAATCCAACCCAAATTTCCTGGACCTTTCGCAATCGTTTATGTTTGACGTCCGACTAAACTCCTTCCCTTTCTGCCCTGATATCACCGATCGAAGCATTTCTTCAAGACATTCTCCATGATGGACTGAAATTTGTTCAAGATTTAGTTTAGTATAAGATTTAAGTACAAATGATGCCAAACAGACTGTTGATCGTGCCCCTTTTTGTGTTCGCAAAATATTTTCTTATCCTTGGTATTTACTTTGTCTAACAATCTGATAGATTAGTTGCATTTAAGTCGTACCATTGGGTGGGATTGGGTTGGGTTGAGATAGAAGGATATAGAGACATAATTACGGAGGGGCTTCCAAAATACCTTGTGAAGGAAAAGAGTGAAGAAAGAAAGGAGCTGATAAGCAAATACACGTCGCAATGAGGAGAGATTAAACAAGTACTTGGAGGAATTAACTTGGCCCGTAGTCGTAAAGATTCCATCATTTTGTATAGTATTGTTTGGGACGAGGGTGGTAAATGGGATTTTTTTGTTCCTCCTTTCCAAGTTGGGATATCAGATTAGAAAATGTAGTATACAAATATCAGGATTTTTGCGATTGGGTATTCACGATTTAGTTTATTTGGCATGCATTTTGTATACCTTATCCATAATACTGAAAGCATAAATTACATTTTTAATTGTTTATTGAGGAAGGTACTATAACTGGACACTCATTAGAGCTATTGGGACATTTATGGTTTAAACCCGACCGATTTAATAAATTCTTTGAAGTTTGGATATTCGAAAATTCAACACTTAGGCATGTTGCAGTCCATTGTTGGCATGACTCACGTAAATTGCACATCTCGATAATCCAAAGTCCGTAAAGCGTATTATACCAGGTTGGCCAGAAACTGAAGAACGTGTTTTGAAGGGTACGGAGGAGTGTGAGCTACCAAGTCAATTCTGATTATGAAAGTTACCCTTTCTTGATTGTAACAAAACTGATTGTTTAATATTTGCCCGATTTTGGACAATTTTCTTTGATTTTCACAACTATTATTAAGTTCTTATATAAATTATTTTATATAAGATTTTATATAAGATTCTTTCGATTAATTTTTATAGCAAATCTCTTAAATGATGACATTTTTGGAGACTTTAATAATTTCCCAAGTTCTTTGTCTAGATTGTATCTGCTTATGGATTAAGTGTTTATAGTCCATTATCACGAATATTTATACAAAAATATCTTTCTATTTGTTTGTTTTTAGCTTCTAGTTGATAGAGATATTTATTTTTTTTGTTTCTGATTAAGATATTTACTGTATTCTTGCAAATTTTTTATATTCAGGTTGTAACTAATTAGGAATTATGATTTGCGCATCATTATGAACAATTTTAGCGAATGAGGTCTTTGACCATACGTTTTGATGTATGAAAGAGTTTTGCAATAAAAATCATCAATTATGATATTTTAGATATTTTCAAATTCCAATACGTTGCGGATTATTAGTGTGTATTTTGACGATTTTCTCCTTATTCCTATAATATTGTCATATCTACGTTGTAACTGGTAGTGGATTACGCTTTTCTAGTTCATTATGTATTAAAGAAAGTTGAGAAAAACCTATTAACAAAATTTGTTTAATAAGGTTGTCTGCAAGTCTTGATTTTTGAGTTATGGTCGCTTTTTTGGAAATATATAAATGAAAAGCCGAAATAAAGATGGGAAAGAGGATTCTTTAAGCGAATAGGAAGATAATTCGGGTTTTAAATTTTTATAAAAATAGTTCTTCCTACTACTACTAGGGACTAGTACTGGGTAAAGTATCGATGCTCAAAACTAGCAAAGCATCGGTATCGTACTATCGAAAGTATGGAGAATTTCGACGTATCAAAAATTGTTTTTTTATAAAGGAAATTGTGTTTGCAGTATATTTAAAAGAGTGATCCTACATAAAAGAATATTACGAAAACTTCACATAGAGATGTGTCCTAAAATGCCTCAAGCGAGCTACATTCAACATATGGTTATATTCTTCATTATTTCAAAATCTGTTAGGGTTAAAAGCACGAAATTTTATGTATTTACTTGGATTTATGCGGCGAGTACGATAATCGAAGAAAATTTTCAAGATCATATGGGGGAATAAGGGCTAGGGTGCGGAATTTATTTCTCTCTCTTTATACCTTTACCTTTTTCACCACTTCAACCTCAAAATTAAAATCTACGAAGAAAAATACCTAAAAATCCCCATCATCTTCAGTCTAGGTACGTCCCTACATTAGGCTGTACAAATGGCGAATAATAGCAGGCTAAAATGAGATGGTTTCGATTGGGTTGAGTTGGCTTTATTTTGAATTTAAATGAGTTGGATTGGATTGGGATGGGTTGGTTTTATTGTGAAACAAGATAAATTGAGTTGGATTGGATTAGGTTCATCTGGAAGCAAGCATGAGATGGATTGGATTGGATTTATTTTGAAAAAGATGAGTTGGGTTGGATTCTTTTGTTCATTTTGAAACAAGATGTGTTGGCTCGTACCCTAAAGTAGCAGTGTTGTTAGTAAACAGACCGGATTTTGGCTTCAGGTTGACTTGAAGTTTTAGTGTCTATAACTGAATTTCGTAGGTTGTTTTGTACTTACTATACAGGGTGATTCATTAGCACTATGACAAACTTTGGCAGATGAAAGGTGATGCAATTCTAAGAAAAAGATGTTATATGAATATGGATCCAATTCATTTTTTTTTGGGTGCATTAAAGAGTTAACCTGTCTATACAGTGTTTAGTGCATCATTTCGCAGACTGAGAGAAACAGGTAACCCCGCTCCACCACATTCCGTTCGTCCCCATGGAGTGAACGTACAAAATGAAGAACGTGTAATTGATTTAGTGTTTGATGACCCTTCAATTAGTGCTCGGCGTATAGCGAGCATGTTACAAATATCCCAAAGTTTTGTATGGCGAGTATTGAATCGAGAAATGTTACATCCGTTTCATCGCCAAGATGTTCAAGCATTACATCCTGGAGATACTGAGCAACGCTTAGCATTTTTCCACTGGATTATTCAGCAACATGCTTAAAATAATAACTTCATTTCCCAAGTTCTGTGGTTTGTGTTTTACTAGGGACGGCATAAATAATTATCATAACGAACCTGTGTGGTCCTTGCAAAATCCACATGCAATTAGACTAGAAAGATTTCAGCAACGGTTTAGTGTAAACGTTTGGGGTAGCATTTTTAAAAATTCTTTACTACCTGTATGGGTGATAAATGAACGCTTAAATGCAGAGATGTACAGAAATTTCTTGGAAAATAACCTTTTCGGTTTTATCGACGACGTACCACTTAATATTGTTCAAAATATATGGTATCATCACAATGGTGCACCGCCACATCGAGGATGAATAGTCATCGTTTGGTTACATGAACATTTTGCAAACAAATGGATTGGCAATGGAGCAAAGCTGGATACATTAAGCAGCTTGTGTATCATGTAGAAATTACTACCCGTCAGCAACTACTGGACAAAATTCAAGATGCAGCTAATAGCATACGGAATGTTCCAAATATCATACGTCGTGTGACAGAATCTTTACTTCGTCGATGTGAGGCGTGCATTCAAGCTGAAGGCGGACATTTCGAACAATTTTTTGGAATTTTTGAACTTATTTTTTATATTACATTTTCATTTGCCTATTAAACCGTGTAAAATTTTCAAAGGCTTGTAACTCTTTAAACAAAATGAATCGGACCCATATTCATATAACATCTTTTCCTTAGAATCGCATCACCTTTCATCTGCCAAATTTTGTCATAGAGCTAATGAATCACCCTGTATTATTAAAATATTATTTCCAATAACTCGATACTTTCGATACTTCGATACTTTGAATATTATCAATACCACAAAGGTATCGATATTCGATACCTCATTTAAGGTATCGTTCAGCCCTACTACTATACTATAATACCCTACTATTAGCTATATTAGAATTTATTTTATCATGCCATTTTACTTTTTTTTAGTTTCTTTAACAAATGTTGCGGAAACTAAAACACCTATTTTTTCCTTCATATATCTTTATTATATTTTTTTAAAGTTATTCTAGCTTCTAACCCCTGTTAAACCCACAAAAATAATTTTGTTCACCTAATATAGATATACAGCTCAATGTGTATTCCATGTATTGTCTTTATTTTTTTTTTGTCTTTATATTTTTGTTCTTGTTTCTGTTTAAGTTTTCTCTATATTATTAGTATAACAAAGTACATTTTGGGTGCACAAATAAATATTTATAGTTATTATTATTATTAAATTTTCATACAAGTTCTTCTAAGACTGGATACTCGAAAATGCAGTGCTCAGTTATTTCGCCAATTTCTGATCATTCTGTATATACAAGCTATTCATAAATTAGCAGATAAACTATAAGCAGCGATATTCTTCTTTCGATTACAAAGCTAAAATATTTTTCAAAGTTCGGATAATTGAAAAAATTAGTTTTTTTAACTTTAAAGTTCGTTTTTAATATCATATTTTTACGCAAAATACGATACGTAATCTACGATACTTTGACTAATAATGTAAAAATAATAATTGTGTTATGTAGATGATGTAATTTATGTGTTACTTTTAATAGATTTTAACAAATTGATTGAAATAACCTTGAACATGTTAATTAAAAAAAACTGTATATTTCCTTGAAGTTTTCCTCGTGTTGCTAAAATTATTCGTAAGGAAATTGTAGAAAAGTGGTGGGGAAAGGTTTTACATCACATCAGCTGAGTGTACCAACCACAGCTGATCGAGTCAACACACGCACACAACGACCACCTCGTTCACTCAGATGAACTCAGTGCCGTTCGTTGCCAGACACCAAGTGCATTTTGCTCCGCGAACATTTTGACCTTTTCGAAATTCGCGAGTTACCCTTATTAAATTAATTAATTAGTGAAGCGGGTCGAATAAAGTGATCGATTTCGATTCGATTTAAAACGTTTCCTTGGGATGACACCCCGAGAAAAAGTACGCTGAAAGGAATTTCTTTATTAACTCGTAGAAAAAGCGGTGAGTATCGACGTATCTCGTGAATATCCTTTGTTTGGAACGCTTTACAGGTGATCGACGTGCTTTTCGTCTATGATCGGACGAACTCGGTTTGTTATGTAAACAAAGATCGAAAACAAAAAAATTTAATACAAATTTTGTTTTAATAAAACAAAACACAATTGATTTATCTCATTGATTTAAGGTTACTTTAATTTTTATCGATTAATGATAACTTTAAAATCAAACAAAGAACTTTCTATTTCCTCATTTTTTTAAGAAATCTTTTGTTCTCAAACTATAACAAAACAATTCTATCAAATAACTGCGTCTCAAATTTTTACTTTTCTTCATTTATTTCTTTCTTGTTTCTTTCTTTTATATAGTCTAGACTGGGATGGGTTGGGATGGGATGGGGATATTTTTCATTCCATTTCGATGGCATTACCCTTAAGATCCCGAACGAGTCATCCATGACCGTACCACCATTAATCCTTCGCCCACTCAAAATTTAACCCATTCTAAAAAGATACACAAAATATATATAGGGAATATGATTTTGTTCTGGTTTGAATTACGAGAGAATCGTGAATATGAGGACACCGAAGGCCGTCCTCACGGGAGTTATTGGCACATGGGAAACGTGCCAGAAAATGTTACGAAAACGGCCGGAACGCGGTTAGAGATGATTACAAGAGCAAAGGAAATTTTTTTTTGAAACCAAGTTTTCGTACGGTTTTAGAATCGACGTAAACCTAACAGTATTGACCTCATAAACGATTTAATTAAAACAAAAAGAATAATGTAGTAGGAAATTTCTAAGTTGTTAGGTTTTAATTGCGTCATTTGGATATTATTATCAACAATTGTGTGTTGTTTCTAATCTTATCATTTAGATGTTTATCATTTTGGTTATTTATTTTGAAATAAATTTTTAATAAAACAAAAAAATTGATCATTTGTAATAATTGTTCTAATGAAAGTTGCTCTTTTGTTAATTCTTAACGAGTTTCATTTGAAAAAATATTTCAATATGATGCTTCGATTTCTGAGTGCTAAAATAAAGATTTTGTAAAGCAACGAAATTCATCAAATTTTCATATCTCTCCCAATATCTAAGCATCTAAGAAGAAAAGTGTTGTTATTAGAGATGTGCAAATTACGCGAGTCACGATGGGTCATGCGTGACCCACCGTGAGTGAGCATCAATTGTTGTACCACTCACGTGAACGTGTGTGATCGTGAGCATCTTTGGTTTCAACGGGACCCGGCGTGACCCGGTTGGAACAATTTGAGTAGTTAGTAAAGAAAAGTATACAAATGCCAAAAGTTCCTAAGTCTAGTATTAATTATACTTTTAATTTCAGACGAATTTATAACAATCAAGCACTAAATGGCAATTAAAACTAGAACTAACATTAGACCTAGCACTAGAAAGTTTCGGTTTAGCCGTACGTCTGAAGACGCACTACATAATCAATAACATTATGATTAAAACGTAATATATGATTAACTCTTCAAATTCAATTTCTAAACTAATACTTACAGTAGATCTTAAAGTATTAAGTCTTAGGAAGAAAAAGCTTCCTTAAAAGCTTAATATTGGTAGATGATGCTATAACTTCGGATGTTATTAAAATAATTTTAATATAATAGCCTCCAAAGAGTTAAAAAAATCCACATGTCAAGATTGCCCAGATCAATCTGCCAGTCAAGGTTTTGCATTTTGTCTAATTGTATTTAATATTTTCGAAGCAAACTCAAGTAGTTTATCAAAAATATCGTGTTTTTGCGATGAAAATATTTTCTGGTAAAAGTTTTAATAACAATATCAAGTCCTTTGGAAGCATTTCAATTTTTCTAAAAGCAGTATCAAGTCTTTCAGAGGCTACATAAACTTTTCTAGAAGAAGTTCTAGCCTTCTAGAAGCATCTCATGTTTTTTGGAAGCAATATCAAGTCTTCTGGAAGCAGTATTATAGTCTTCTGAAGTAATACAAATTCTTCGAAAAGCAGTATGAAGTCTTATACCATTTTTCGGAGAAACGGAGGAAGATCTTCAAGCCTTCTAGAAACAGTATTAAATCTTTTAAAGCATTACAAATATTTTGAACATTTCAATTTTTTGAAAGTAATATCAGGTTCTTTAGAAGCAGTATTAAGTTTGCTATAGGCATATCAACTTTTCTGGAAATAGTTTAAGTCTTTTTGGAGTATTACAAGTCTTTCGGAAGCAAAAGAAAAACAGTATCAAGTCTTCTAAGGGCAGCATCAAGCCTTCAAGAAGCATTTTATATCTTCTGGAAGCGACATCAAATCTAAAAGCATTTCATGTCGTCTAAGAGCATCATCAGTCTTCTAAATGCAGTTCTGGAAGCATTTCAAGTCGTCTAGGGTAAGTAGTAAATCGTTTGGAGGTAATATCAAGTCTTCTAAAAGTAGTACTAAGTCTTCGAAAACCAGTATGAAATTTTCTGGAAAAATTTCTACTTTTCCAAAAGGAATACCAAATTTTCTGGAAGCATTTCAAGTCTTCTGAAGCATTACAACTATTCTGGACATATTTCAAATCTTTTGGAAGGAGTATCAGGTCCTCTAAAACAAGTATTAAGTTTTCTATGGGCAGTATCAAATCTTTTGTAAGCATTTCAAGTCTTCTGAGAGAACCCACACAGCCTATGCTTCTAGATAATTCATTTCGACATACTCCATTGCACTATCTAATTGTCCCCGATTAATATATGCTCCTCAAAATCGATGTTTTAGTATGTTGGTCAAGTAATGATCGGGCGTTAACGTCATTTCTAAACGGTCTAAAACGTTTAAAACAATAAAAAAACATGTATTTTGTATAAAATGATAAAAACATGTTTTTCCAACCTTGATTTCAGTGGGATCAAATCCAGATCAAATTGGATTTCAATTCAAATTTACAACAATCAATATCATAATCAATGTTAGTTCTAGTTTTACTTTGATATAAGTATATCACAATTTTAGGCTGAATAGCAACTAAAAATAGAGCCAAAACTAACGCTAGAGCTAATACTAGACCTAGAACGAAAAACATTTAGGGTTTAGTCGTACCTCTCTTAGGACGGAACCCAATTCAACCTAACCCAACGTAACTTCAGAACTAATGCTAAACTTAGAACCAGAAACATTCGGGTTTAGCCGTCTAAGAAGATGTACGGCTAAATCCTAATATTTCTAGTTTTAGATCTTGTATCAATACTATAGATAGTCGTAGTCAATACTATAGTAGTGGTCAATACTAGAATAAATCGTGAGCGGGCACAAAAAGTCACTCACGCGCACATTTCTAGTTGTTATTAAGATCTCGTAAAACAACAACATTATCATCAAAGGACGACTTTCAAAGAACTGAACAAATGAAAGACATAGATGGCGCTTCTAAAATGCAGTGATAGCTATGCATACAGTATAGCTATCGTGGTGGTTGCTGCATGATTATTGCAGTAATCAGCTGTCAACCGACAGTTCACCGGCAGTGTTTTGCAAGAGCTATTTTGCGCTAGTCAAAACAAGTGCCACATCTCGCTTTCTTGGACTTATTCCTCTAGAAGTGTTTAAAGAAAAGGTGGAAAAAGGTTTCGTTTGTTGACCAAAGTGTTCTTGCTTGCATTATTGCACCATAACAAGGTTAATATTACATAATAAACATTGAGAAAGGTCAATATTCAAAATGGCTCCTGACAGCCTTGGATTGGAATTACGAAAGAAAATAATCGATGGATACAAGAGCGGAATGTCACAAAAACGATTTGTGACAAATACAAAGTGAAAAAATGGACCGTTACAAACCTGTGCTCAAAATTTCGTTCAACCGGGAAAATTTCTGTGGACAATAGAGGTGGAAGACCACGGTCCACCACGTCAAGAGAGGACTCTATGATCGTCAGATGCATTCAGAAGGATCCTTCCAAATCTTCCTTCAAGATGCAAACGGATTTACAGTTATCTGTATCGGACCGGACAATCAGACGACGAGCCGTTTCACGTAGGAACCAGAAGAAAAGACTTCTGTTTGCTCAATCTCACATTGGCTGGGATGTGCAGAAAGGGAGGGTGGTTCTGTTCAGTGACGAGTCGAAGTTCAACATCTACGGAAGCGAAGGGATTTGGCGTGTACATCGACCGACTAGAAACAGCTTAGATTAACGATACTAGATACCAGAAGACGGTGAAGCATGGCGGAGGCAATGTGATGGTGTGGGGATGTTTTTCTGCGAACGGCCTTGGTCCAATTCATCGAATCGATGGAATCATGGACCGCTTCATGTACAATAAAATCCTGAAAAATGTTATGCTGCCTTATGCTGAATGGAATATGCCATTAAAATGGATATTCCAACAGGATAACGACCCCAAGCACACCGTCAAAGTGGTCAAACAGCGGTTAAAGAATAACCAAATAATGGTGATGGGCTGGCCGCCCCAATCTCCGGATCTGAGCCCTATCGAGAACCTGTGGGAGATCGTGAATCAGCGAATTGATCGTGAAGGTGTTCGAAATAAGGATCAGTTGTTTGCACAAATCCAAAAGGCTTGGGCAGCAATTCCACTTCACTGACCACCTGATCGAAGCTGTGCCTCGCAGATGCAAGGCCGTAATTGAAAATAAAGGATTCGCTACGAAAAAAAATGAAAGCCAAATTGAATTTGGTAAACACACGCGAAGTTGCACTTGTTTTGTCCAGGAGGAAAACTGGACAAAACAAGTGCAACTTGACTTATTTTTTTTTTGTTTTTTCATGAATTCTTATGTATGAATAATGATTTTTTTTGTTATGATAAACATGAAACTAAATAATAAAGTACAAACTAAAAAACATTTTTCTCCCAATTGACTTTATAAACCTTCAATGTAGAGTTTCATGTTTGGGATTGACTGGTTGCAAATGTTTTGTCCAATACTGTATCTTCCCCTATACATGATGAGAGATATATCTGAAACTTTTTTTCAATAAAATTAAATATATATTATTAATTATAAATTAAATGCCTCACCCGGTATATGATATACAATTATAAATAGCAATTTCTGGTCTTCTGACAACATTACCTAAGGTTCTGCAAAGACTAAGTTAATTTCTGCAAGCTTTTCTGTTAATGTTATTCAGTCTTTTCCAAGAAGATCCTCTTAGTATCTGATTTTCTGCTAACTATGTTCAGTTATTTTCTAGTAGTGTGAAGCATTCTGCTAACTGCATCTAAATTTTGTTAGCAAAAACTTGGCAGAAGTGTAGAAGCTACGAGTAGTAGACTAGATGCTTGCTGGTTGAGACTAGAGCAGTAATTTTCATTTAAAGTAATTTGACCGGGCTCTGGACAATTTTTATCCGTCTCAGTTAACATATTTTTGAATATACAATGCGTTCACGATGGAAGGAATAAATTCGTAAATTTTTAGCAATGCTTTTGGATAGAAATGTTACACGAGACCATTTTAAACGTTCAATTTCTGATTTATTTACGAATTTTACGTTAATACTAGATCTTGAAGACAATCCAACTAGTTAGGTAGCATAAAATATTAGTTGGGTTGGGTTGCGCCATCAATCTTATATGAACCCAACTACCTAGTTAGCGCTAAATATTAATTGGGTTCGGTTGAGCTAAAGAACGGTAAATGCTCTACATAGAGTAATGAGCTCATCCTATGGTTGATACAGGGCGTGATCGGATACTTTTGAAACTAAAAACCTGGCGTACAAGCTCGGTAGAATACAGAAAAAAAATCCTACAGTCTATCTACAGAGGCATATCTTATAAAGGCAGAGACCCTACCCATAAAGTTAATGGCCAAACGAAGAATTGCAATCTCGGCTTCTTGAACGAGTGATGGAAGAATGGGAAGTAGATTCACTGAAAGATACGGGTAAAGCAGACCGGTGAAAGAAACTCATACCAAAATTAACACCGTGGATAAACACAACATAGGGAATATTATATTTTCATAAATACAAGAGGGTCGAGGATGAGATGTGCGAGTACAGCGAAGATATTGTGAACAACGTGGCACATACCTTTTTTGAGTGTCCGAGATTCCGAGATGTAGATATAAAAGAGTTTTATGTTACAGTTTTGGGTCCAAGAGTAATTTACTTCATCCCAATTTCTAAACATCCGTAGTATAATGTCTGGCAAAATACGTCTAGTCCATCTAGCCGTTCCAATATCTATAGTCCATCTATTCTTGATCAACTTATCAGGATTTTCTACAAAATCTTTGCAATCTTTCTTTTCCGAACCAATAAATCAACATCTAATCACCATCTTGTTATAATTAGTAAAGCCTCACTAGATAAGTCTATGATAAAAAAGACTATGATAAATCCATAAGGACAGTCTAGCTTTGTGTAAAGCTCCCTCCAAATGTTCATTCCATGAGAGGGTTTTATCTAGTGTTACTCATAGATATTTGCCTTCCGTCGAAAAAGGAATTACAATAAACGCAAATGGTATCTATGGTCGTCTGGAGGACTTTGGGTATCCTCGATAAACAGATTCCTTTGACCATAACGACAATGTCATCAGCATACGCTTGTATTTCTGTACCAACGGCTTCGTTTATCGCAATCAGGTCATCAACCAGTAGGGACCAAAGCAGCGGATATAAGACCCCTCCCTGCGGACAGCCACTTCCTGGCCTGAATCGTTTCATGTCACCGTGCAGTGAACTGGAAACAAATCTATGTTTCCAGTTCACTATCAAAAATATCAAAGCATATTGCGGGTCCATCCAGCTATAGTTGATTCGACTTCCCATCAAGAGCAACTCTTTCAAGAAATTGTGGTACTGCATTGTTAAATGCACCTTCAATATCTAGAAAAGCAAATATATAAGACTTCTTTATCCTGGAGTGTTCTGCTTACTTTACCATCTAGATTGTGTAGAGCCAATTCTGCTGACTTTCCCACTTATAAGCGTGTTGGTGATCTCCAGCCCACTAAGGACTGGAGCAATTTTTCAAGAGTTTTCAACAGAAATTGGCTTAAACTGGAATGAAACTGGAATCCCCTGGTTGGCGGATATGTGAATGACAGCTTTTTTTAGCCACACTCTCTCCAATCCATGGGAGATGAGTCTGCATGATAAGCTCTAATGAGGCTTTGCTGGAGTCCGTAAAACAGCCATCAGGCTTAAGTAAGCCCAGAGGCAATGTCTGATCTCTAGCGAGAATCTTGTGAATTCTTGCACTGCTGGGTGTGTCTTTCACTCTTTCACAAAACCTCTTCCAAGGCTCTCTTATTACCGTAAGACCTCTTGTTTTTCAGAGCTTGAAGGAAAGAGATTAATTCCACCAGAGTGTGTTTCGATTATGATTTTTCACCTTCAGTGGACTATTACCATGGTAGGCTGAACGAATTGCCGCAGAAATCTGCTCCATGGCTATTTCAATCTGATTACAGTTCCTAAAGGTAGTAATGACACATATGTTAGAGTCCAATTTCATCCCCAGATCAATCTTAAATTGAGTATGTCTATGATCTGAATACGACGGTTCAGCAGATATCCTCTAGGAGGTTATCAAGTACGTCTGCTACAAGCTAAAGTAAAGCTACAACTTTACTTGACTTACTATGAAATAGGATTTTAGATTAAGTGAAATTGAAAGTAGAAAAGCAAAAAAATATATTTTGTGTTTAGTAACTTACAGAAGGTTTACAAATGTTTTAAATCTTAAATTAGAAGGCTTACAAATAAGCCTTCAGACGCATGGCTAAACCTAAATCTTTACATTGATACGAGTATAGTACTTTAATACAAGTATTTTTAGTTGCTATTCGGTCAAATTTAAGACTTAATAGCAACTAAAAATAGAGCTGATACTAGACCTAGAACGAAAAAAATGTTTAGGAAATTTTTAATTGATAAACACTGGAGCTAGACTCAAATGATAGAAATAAGTTCAGGAAGTTGAATTAAAAGAAGATAATGCATAGAGAGGACAAAATTGGCAAGGTTAATGAGGGAATAATAAACCAATAAAGACGATTCTTACTAACAAGAAGGCCAATTTAACAAATTATATATTTTTATAATTAATTTAGAAAGTAACTTTTCTTTCTTTATCTCACCATCCTTATCGAATTGTAATAAACTGAATATCGATTTCAGCTTTTGTTCAATTTTGCTAAAAAGATTTCACTTTCGTTCGAACGCGACAATAACATTTTCAATTTGATTTCATCGCAACTAGAAATCGATCAGATAAAGTCAAAATAGAAATCTTTAATTTCCCGGTAGATCAAAAAAAATGAAATGAAATAAATAAATCCCCTATTTTGGATTTATTTATTGCGCAAACACAACCTTGTTGAAATCACATTTCTAAATCGCTTTCCTTTTTCTTTTCAAGGCGACATACACGCGTAGAGATTCAACATTTTATTTCAATAATTTCAAGGTTCATTTCTTGTTTTTATTTCGATTATAACTTTTACTGTCATCGTGTTTCTTGTAATCACATAGGAAAACGCGGATTTTCGCTCGGAGCTATGTGAAATCGCGCAACAAAATACTTCCCGTTTCGTTAACTTTTTATTTCTTTATCAAAACTTATCTTTTTCAACTTCTTTTTTGAATTTTCTCACTTTCACTTTTCCAACTTGACTTTCCCCGTATAGATTTATTTCGCCCCCGAAAGCTTCGTTTTAAAGCGAACTTAATTTTAGACACATCCTTGGGTTATTTATACGGTTTCTATTCGATGGTCGTAACCTAATTCTTCGCCCGCACAAAGAAAATTAATTAATTTTTTTTTCGTTGCTGTTGTGGTAGTAGAAAATGACAATTTTAAACAGTAAAAATAATACGTTGTATAATGTTCAGCCAAGCGAGAATTTTGCGAAATATATCTTCGAGGTAATTGCCCTATTAAATGATATTATGTCGTTAAACTTCATCAGGATGATTGTCTTTTAAATTATTTTGTAAGTTATTAAAGACAAAAGTATTTTTTTGCTTTTTTACTTTCAATTTCACTTAATCTAACATCCTGTTTCATAAGTAAGTCTAGGTCTAGTATTAGATCAAATATTTAATTAAAGCTACAAGTAAAGTTGTACTTGATAACCTCCTAAAGGCTATCTTTTGAGCCATCGTGTTCAGATCACAGACGTACTCAAATTGAAATTGATCTGGGGATGAAATCGACTCTAACGTACTTATCATAGCTACTTTTAGGAACTGTGATCAGATTGAAATAGCCATGGAGCAAACTTCTGCGGCAATTCGTTCAGCCTACCACAGTAGTAGTCCACGAAAGGTGAAAAATCATAATCAGAACACACCCTGGTGAAATGAATCTCTTAGCTCCGAAAAACGAGAGGTCGTACGGTAAAAAGAGAGCCTTGGAAGAGGTTTTGTGAAAGTGTGAAAGACACACCCAGCAGTACAAGAATTCACAACATTCTCGCTAGAGATCAGAAATTGCCTCTGGGCTCGCTTAAGCGGGCTGATGGCTATTTTACGGACTCCAGCAAAACCTTGTTAGAGTTTATCATGTAGACTCAGTCCTCAGGAAGCTTGATGATGGGGATAATACCCATGCTATAATACCACAATATGGTAAAATGCCCTACAAACATGGATTGGAGGGCGTGTGACTAAAAAAACTGTAATTCACATATCCGTCAACCAGCGGATTCAAATATTTAAAAGCCGTTCGAATCGGCCGGAGAAGAACAAATTTTTAATTAGTTAATAGTAGAATTGTTTCCAATTTACTACGATATTGATACGATTCAGACCGGGAGGTGGCTGACCGCAGAGAGGAGTGTTATCCCCCCTGTTTTGGTCCCTATTGGTTGATGACCTGATTGCGATAGTCGAAGCCGTTGGTGCAGAAAGACAAGCGTATGTTGATGACAATGTCGTTATGGTCAAAGGAACCTTTTTGTCGAGAATATTCAAAGTCCTCCAGGCGACTCTGGTACCATTTCCATTTATTGTAAAGAAGAGAATCTCTCAATAAACCCGATATCTCGATGTCTGGGAGTAACACTAGATAAAACCTTCTCATGGAATGAACATTTGCAAGAAATTTTACACAAAGCTAAACTATCCTTATGAACATGTCGTAGTCTTTGTGATAAAAATTGAGGTCTTATACTGGAAGGGCTGTACTGGCTATATGTGACTGTTGCTAGAACTGTTGTAAAATCTAACAACTCACTCAACTACTTAGGTATAATAATTGGTAGAGATCTGAAGTGGGGAGCTCATGTGGAATATATTTATTCCAAAACACAGAAAAGGGTGCAAGTGCTGTATAGAATAATAGGATCCACATATGGCCCGGGAGCTGAGAAAAGGAGGATTATAGCATCTGTGTCTCCTAAAAATTAAAAAGCATGTTAAAAAATTTACAAGCCTCCAAAGGCT
Source organism: Onthophagus sagittarius (assembly GCA_036711965.1). Classification (NCBI taxonomy): domain Eukaryota; kingdom Metazoa; phylum Arthropoda; class Insecta; order Coleoptera; family Scarabaeidae; genus Onthophagus; species Onthophagus sagittarius. The sequence goes on from JASERS010000005.1 coordinate 25,790,025, forward strand.
GTTATTACAATGGAAGAATAGATAGACTGTAGTTACTGGAAAGGCTAGATGGACAAAACGTATTCATCCAGACATTACACCATGGAAATTTAAAAAAAATTGGGTGAAGTAAATTATTTTGGACCCAATTATTAAGAGGACTGTTATAGAGCTCAACTACATAAACATAAAACAGCCGACAATGATAGAACAGACACTTGAACACATATTTTTTAATTCTGAAAGAATGACCTGGGAAATGGAAGAAATGTATAGAAAGATTGGAATGTTGTTTACACCAGCAGTCAACAAAAGTGGAATTTAGTAGATGTGAGATACGTAATTGAAACGAAAGAGTTAGAAGAAAAAAGCCTTTTTTCAAGTGTAGCAAATGTGGAATTGATAATTTTTTATTTCTCCGAAGTAAAGCCTTATGGGTAGTTTCCGGAGTAGACGAGGATAGGGGTTTTTAGTGAGTCGGAGTATTTCTTCACCGTAACCCCACACTATCTGAGTGTTCATTGGATGCACATTCTTAGGCCAAATCTTAGCAAATTTTCCCAGACCTCGTTAAAAAAACCTATGATTACATGTGGAGCGGCTGCTTAGAATATAGCAAGTGCGATAACACTAGAACTAGTAGTTCTAGTTTTAGTTTGATATAAGTATACTATAATTTAGACTGAGTAACAACTAGAAATGTCAAACCAACACTAACGCTAGAGTTAATAGTAGACCTAGTACGAGAAACATTTAGCTTTAGTCGTATCTCTCTTAAGACGGAACCTTTTTTTTTTGGCGCAGAGGAAGAGAAAATCTTTATGACTGAGCCCAGTTCGGATATGGCGCCTTGACAAAAACTACTCCGAACGAAAGTGTGAGAATTTTCTGACCTCGGTGTTGTTGGTCAGAATTTCTTCATTGTTTTCAATACAAAGCTATTTAAATAATCTTCTATGATTAGTATGATTAGATAGATGATTAGTTTTTGATTGTGTTGATAGCATTAATATTGTGTTATTAATACAATCACAACTCAAAATCTGACAATTTTGAGATTTTTGCTTCAACAAAGAATCCCACTTTCGTACTTATATGATAACTGGCAAAAGTAAAAAGCCATGAAAATGTGTAAAGACCTCATCAAAATCATTAAATATTGATTCTTTTACCATACATTCACACGTATGTTAAAAGTAAAACTTCGTTTCCTAAAAAAATTGCTTCATCAAGTTGAATAGAAAAACGAGTTGTTTTATAGTATTTTCATCAATTGCTTTGCACTGTATTATTGGGCAACGAAATGTTTTTAATAATATCAGATGCTTTCAACATAGTACGCATTACTTCACTAATGGCAGGTATAATTAGTTCTTCACCAATAATTTGAGGTTCAAGCCATCTTGTGTGGTTGCTGTTGAAAAAGTTTTGCCAATATCTTGTAATCTGGAAGTTATTTATAGTTTTGTATTATTTTGGTTTAATAAAACATTATGGCAAATGAGATATATTGATGCCCAAATGTACATTTAGGCATCACTGCTTCAAAAAAATCCATCAAAATTTATGATACCTTCACATTGCATCACATTACATCCAACCCTTCGAAATGGTTCAATTGATCTCAACTTGCTAACAACTAATACCATTGGTACACTCATAACTAGAGTCCGGATTTTTATGCTATTGCATATTTTGCATACAACTTAATATTTAGCAGTTTTACCGCATATAAATTTAGTTGTCCATATACGTCGGAGTAATCGCATATAATTGCATAAAACCACATATTTCCATATTTATCGTGCGAAATATGCATGATATTATGCACCAATAATCTAGTTAAGAAAACTTTAAATATTATCAAACATTTTATTAAGGACAAGCTAGATTCTAGAATTATAACATATGTAGCATATATCACGCTCTTCAAAAATAATTGAATTAATAATAGCGTTACATTTTTGTGAAGATATGTTGATAATATTTGGATAATTTCGAAAGATGATGGCATTAATCTATTAAGAGATTTTCACAAAAATGATGTATTAATACTTAAATTAAATTTTCTTGATCTTACTTTGATTAACTAATAACTCTTATAGTTCTATTGAATTTAAAAAATACTAACACAAAGAGGCACTATCATTCCATCAGATTCATATCACATCAATATAGTGTGATATGGCATGATGCACGTAAAATCCTCATTTCTAGTTTCAACAGCATCTTAAATCTCGAACTTTAACCCAAGATTAACCTCGCTCTAACGAATTTGCAACCTTCTTCTACTTCTCCCCAAAATTCCATCAGTCTCACTCAGGGACTTTATTCACTTTTCCTCGAGGTCCATATTAATCTCCTTAGTACCAGACTCGAGACACTGCGCCAGACTGACTCCCAATTCCAGAATTAACGTTTTTTAGGGCGATAATTCACAGGGCAAAAGAAAATGTCATGCTTTAATTGGTGTACAAAAGAAATCTTCACGGTATGATTAATGTTTGTAAACAAAACTGACCAACTCAACATTCTTTTTTGGGGGGTGATTAACAGGTCAAAAGAAAAACTTCACGGTTTAATCGGAGTATAATTGGGGTATATAATAATCATTTCAATCAGGGCACATCGAAAATGAGTTCATATTTTAAAGACAAAGATAAACACGAACCTGTGAAAATGAAAATCCTATTTTTAGACATCCCGGTGATTTTTTGTCGTCTGAACATGATCTAACACTATTCAATGTTATATTTTTATCATTCTTACTTACCAACTTTTTTTGTTATATTGCTTCTTTTTATCTCATATAAATCCGGACCTTACTCATAACGTATACCAAATTTGGTTTTTCTAACTTAATCTCTTCAGGAACGATTTTTTTTTTATGGCGGGAAAAGAAATGTCTTATTGTTTTCTTTTACGATTTAGGCATTTTTTGTTAATAGAATTGAAAAGGCAAAAATTACGAAAACAATAATATTTCACAAAAGAAAATAAAGTCCATATTTGTGGCCGCTGATGGGATTCTAGGCATAAAGCTTCTTCACATTTTTCACAAATGTAACGAGTTGTCTTACACAATTTTTATTTTTACAGTTTTTTACAGTTTTACGGACAGTTTTACAGTTTTACTGGACTATACCCTTCAGTCTAATTTCAGAATTAACTTTGATGCCGCTTCTGGATTTTTTGGATTTCATATACAGAACTTAAAAAGAAGATACATTTTAAGGTTTCTTTGATAGAAAAAAATCCATGAATTAAGGCTTATATCAAGCACAATGAAATTTCTGTAGAAGTAGTATTAAAATAGTATAACTTACCGTATATGGAGAGCCGCGCAACCCTGTTGGATAGAGATGTAGCAGTGGCGAAAGTATCCTTCGTCAGGGGCACGTACCATTGCTACACAATGAAGAATGGAGTCGTTATGTTAAATAGGCTATATTGTAATGAGTGGGATGGCCAACCATGGTGCCTCAATTAACTTCCATAGGTCCTCAACGATCGCTGATGAAACCAGATAACGTTGAAGTCTTTGACCCATCATATCCCAAACATACTCGATCGGATTTAGATTCCGAGAACGAATTGCCCATAGAAGCATTCATATACTGTGTTCTTCTACAAAGGCTTGATGTGCGATTCAGTGTTACGGTGTATGTATACAAGATGTACACGCAGCAGATGTGTATGTCCATCGTTTTCAATCGCAGTTCATACCATGGTGTTTAGATGACGGTGGTACCACGTCTTGTAATACAGCGAATTCCATTAACATCTAAGCACCGTCATATTCGTCACGAATGTGTCATCGCTAGAAAGTGTTTTCTGATGGATTAAGATTCGAATTGAGAAGATTTGAATTGCAATTACATATGGTGGATGTACAAGTCTGCTTCATGTGCAGCAGACTATGACTGTTCAACGATACTTAGATGAGGTACTAAGTACGAGCTGCTAAGTAACGAGCTGTTGTGTTTTCTTAGTTTCGGCTGCGGCTTCGTTTTCTATACATGCACGACAAATACACCGATCGCACATCAGATGTGTTGTAAATATCTTGATGGATGAGCATCGTAAAAGAATGCTTCGTAAAGAATGTTTGTAATATGATGGGTTGGATGTCAATATTCAACAGACTTCAATATTATCGGCTAACGTAAAGAGCTATGAAGGCGAGTTGAGGTGCCATGGTTGGTCATTCCTCATTTACAAAATAACTTCATATCGACCCCATACCACGTCGAGTAGCGATGGTACTCGAAATTTCTTTGTTACCTTTATAAAAATGACTGAAACTTAATATATTTAATCCATATGACATCATTTTTAACAAGTATTAACAATTTGTTCCATAATCTAACCTTAGATGAGTTAAAAATAACCTTAGTGTTATTTTCATATCAAAATCATCGATACAACCAATTGTTGGTCATGTCATTACAACCCTATTAATCCGTAATATCGAGATTTCATTGTATTATGGAAAATGCTATAACCTCGTTGATTACTTGGTATTTGCGGTTTCAGTCCCAATGATGAAATTTGCAATCTAATTTCGCGGTTTACTCCCAACCGTAACCCAGTTAAAATTTAATTTTTAATTGTTTTCTTCTATTTTTGTTGTAGTAAAATTTGAATCTTCAAAAATGCCATCGTTACTCGAAGCTTTGGAACAAAAATACGGAGAAAGTTCGACGGAATCGGAAGGATCCGAAGAGGAAGGAATTTCAGTTTCGATTTTTGTCCCAAGACGTAATCAACGGGTAACCGTTCCTTCGCTGTTGGTTCTAAATGATTGTGATATTACCACTGCCGGCGAACACAGTGCTTTAATCGATAAATGTGCCTCCGTTGAAGAACTCGATCTTGCCAAAAATAAATTGAATTATTGGCCGGAGGTAAAAGCATTTTTTTGTAATGATTAATAAGTTTTGAGATGTGACCCTTGTCACATCTCAAAACAATATAATTTTTATAATTATTATATTTAATTATTTATATATAATTATTATATAATTTTAAATAATTTTAACTCAACGTCCTTACGTTGAGTTAAAATTAAAGCGATTCGTATTAGAACAGCACGTGCTGTTGTTATTACGATTATGCAAAGAGCCTCACTCAAGGTTATCAAAACAAACACGCGTTGTTTTTATTTTTAATGTTACAAACTAAAATTTTGCGTATTATTTTTAAATTTTTAGGTTTTTGGTATACTCCAACAAATGCCACGATTAAAATTTATTAATTTAAGTTTCAACCAACTTTCCCGACCGTTAAAACAAGCCGAAGTGGACGTAAGAATCCGTTGGGAATTTTTAAGAAATCTCGTCTTAAATTCCACTCAAATCGATTGGGAAAGCGTCCGACACATCTTGGATTATTCCCCAACTTTGGAAGAACTACATTTAAGTCTAAACGACTACCAAGACGTCGATCTGTGCGATATCTGTTCTAAAAATCAAGTCGTCCACGAAAACTGTAAATGCCCCTCGGAAATATGCAGAAGCAAGCACAAACACTTAGGTATTAAAAAGTTACATTTTAACGGGAACCCGGTTTGCAAATGGTCGGAAATTAAAAAGTTGGGGTACGCCTTTCCGAATTTGGAATCGTTGGTTCTAGCCGATTGCCCGATTTTAACGTTGGACGAACAATCCCAAGAGAATCGAAAACGGGAGTATAACAGGACCGAAAGCGAATGTGAATCTAACGAAAATAATGATTCTCCGCACGATAGTTTTCGAAAATTAAGATTTTTAAATTTAAATTCGACTCAGTTGTCTAATTGGGATGAAATTGAAAGACTTTCCAAGTTTCCTGCTTTACAATGTTTGAGAATTCAGGTAAGTTTTATTCACTAATCTTACTATACATATATATCACGTTATTGTATAATGATGCTGCATCCACTAAAACTTTGGCTTAATTAGGGTGTAGATTCACAAAATTTTTAAGATAAATAATTGATGCTATATCAATCTGAATGTATATCTGTAACTTTGTAAGATTGAGCTGAGGTGGCTTTCGACCAAGGCCTTATGTTTGACAAGATATCAACCTGAATCTAGCTTTCATATTGTCACGCTTTAGTATATCTATAACTGTACGTAATAAAGTCAAGGTTGCTTGCGGGCGATGTTCACTGATCATATTACATCATACCAACTTGAATGTGGTCATCATCTTGGCGCTCCAGTTGATCTATCAATTCATATGATAAAGCTGAATTCGCTTGCGGCCAAGGCTCACTGATTACTACCATATTAATCTGAATGTGGTTATTACATTGCCTTCAGTTTATCTACAAGCCGACGCCCAGTGATTAATATGATGAATCTGGTTCTCATATTGTGTCTCATATTGCTCCAGTTGATTTATCGCTTCATATGATAAAGCTTAGGGCGACTGCGGCCGAGTTCTAGTGATTATCAACATTAACCTGACTATTATGTTGAGGCGCTCCAGGTGATCTATCATTTTATATGCTAAAACCGAGGTCGCTTACGGCTGAGGTCTAGTGATTAATATGATATCAACATAAACCTGATTATTATATTGAGGTGTTCCAGGTAATCTTTCACTTCATATGCTAAAGCCGAGGTCGCTTGCGGGCGAGGCTCACTGATTAATACCATATCAATTTTAATATGGTCGCTTGGGGCCGAGGTCTAGTGATTAATGTGATATCAACATGAACCTGATTATTATGTTGAGGCGGTCCAGGTGATTTATCATTTTATATGCTAAAACCAAGGTCGCTTGTGGCTGAGGTCTAGTGATTAATACCATATCAACTTTAATGTGGTCAACACGTTGTCTGTACTATATCTATAACAGCGCTAGGCGGAGTTTTATGATCGCAAAACTGTTGGCTACAATTAAGGGATTGATGGGTGAGGCGATCAGAATTCAGAATCGGACTAAATTATTACTTGCAATATTTCGAAACTTTATTGTTTCTTCCACTGGCAATTACTGTAAACAATTATTACAAAATATAACTGACTCAATCCTCTTTTCAAAAGACAAAATATTTACTTACGAATATAGTCAACTTAAGTTGTGAAGGTTGAAAAGACTACAAAACATTTCTTGATCTGGCATCACAGATAATGCAAAATTAACAAACAAAAAACTCTTTTAAATGTTAACAATTAAGATGGATGAAGATTCGTGAATTAAAACGTGGTGTATACAGATAAAAATACAAGAAAAGTTAAAACCAGTTAACAAGTCAAGTGCGTCTGCGCCTCATCCACCAATCCAGTACGCGAAACAGAACGATTTAAAAAAATTTAAAAATTTGAATTTGAAATTTAAAGAATCTTATGAAAATTATCATAAATAAAAGTTATCATTAACAAAAAGTGATAAAATCACAAATTAAACATGAAATCAAACAAAAAAAGTATCCAAACTTTAAAAACAATGAAAATTTAAAAAATCAAAGAATCATCAACACTACTCGTTACACCAATATCCCTTCTGGTTTTATCCCAATGAATAACATAAGAATAAATGTTACTTAATTTGTTAGTATCTGTCCTAAAATTAACAGTATCATCACACAAATTAATCTGATACATCTCAAGAAATAATCTATTATAATGATTCTTATTACTATCGAGAACGACCGGGTTTTCAAAATCAAAGTTGTGACCACAAGTAATCATATGATTAGCAAGTGCACATTGAGTTTTTTTAGTATTAAAATCACTTTTGTGAGAGCTTATACGTCTCTTTAGCCATTGACCAATAACACCAATGTATACCCCAGTGCATTCTTTACAATTAATTTGATAAATGACGTTAGATTTATACATTAAAGGGTCAGGGTCTTTAATCTTGGAAAAGAAGTTTCTTATCTTTAAAGGGTAATATTCAACCAATCTGTTATCCTCAGGTAAATAAATTTTTAAAATGTTAATAATTTGCCTTGATAAGCTATCTACTTTCATGATTTTAACATACTTCGTAGGTCTGGTAGTCAAATCAAAGATACTGGGTGGAAGATGATGAAGTGTACGAGTGGATGTGGAGAACAGAATCCTGTTAACTATCTTTAGCGGAAAACCGTTCTTGATGAAAACTTTCTTGAGTTTTAATAAACCTTTAGTTTGAAATTTAGAGTCAACAATCCTAAGACTCTGTTCTTCATACCCACCAATGTGTTAATTTTATGATTGAACGAATGATCCGAAAAATAATTGATATAACGTCCCGAGTAAGTAGGTTTGGTGTACCAGTCAACAACCACCAAGTCGTCCTCCCGAATAACATTGCAATCAAGAAAAGGTATACTAAAATTGTTTTCTATCTCGATAGTGAATTGAATACTTGAGTTAAAAGAATTGAAAATTGTCAAAATATGATCAGTACCATCCCTGGGAACACTAGTAATAATATCATCAACAAATTTCTTTATAAAAGGTAATTCAAAATGTAACTTAGGTATAACATTATCCAACACGTAATCCATAACTATAAGCGCTAAAATGGGACTTATGGGTGAACCCATAGGTGTACCGAACTTCTGTAAATAAATTTGATCAAGAAACTTGACTTTTCTTTTCATGAAAAATTGTAACTTTACTACTCCGTAGCGACCACATGACGCATTTTTGACATGTTTATCAGCATTCTTCCCTATTTTATCGAGTACTACCGCCCCCTGAAATATGTACATGTTGTTCATTAACACCCTGTATAACCTCATGTGATTAACCTGAGGTAGCTTGCAGACCAAGCCCAGTGATTAATATGATATTAACCTGAATTTGGTTATCATATTGTGACGCTCTAATTGATCTATCACTTCATATGATAAAGTCGGAGTCGCTTGCAGCCGACGCCTAGTGATTAATATGATATTAACTTAAACCTTATTATTATATTTAGGCGCTCCAGTTAATCTATCACTTTATATACTAAAGCCGAGGTCGCTTGCGGCGAGGCTCACTGATTAATACCATATCAAGTTGAATGTGGTTATCATATTGTCTTCACTATATCTATAGCCTCATGTAGTTAAGCCGAGGTCGCTTGCTGCTGACGCCCAGTGATTAATATGATATCACCTTGAGTCTGGTTATCATATTGTGGCGCTACAGTTTATCTATTACTTCATATGATAAAGTCGATGACGCTAGCGGCCGAAGCCTAGTGATTACCGTATTCGTTCAAATCTAAGACGCACTATTTTTGTCAGACAGATGTTCCTAATAATGGGGTGTATCTTAGAATCGGGCACGTCTTAGGTTCGGATCTATTTCGACTTCATATAATTCAAAAATACAAAATATAGTAAAGAAATAAATTATAATAGTTATATCAGTTCATAGGCACTGGTTTCTGAAAATTCGTATGGGTACTGATTATTGATAAACTAAGTTGGAAAAAGACTCAAACCATAAATGACGGTTCCTAAAAAAGAGTGAAGAAACTCCCAACTATGTAAACACTGCTAACAGAATGCCTTCTGTCTGTGAATCAGTATTAACAGTTTTACAAACAATATGAAGCCTTTTAGAAGCAGTATCAAATCTTTAGAAAATAGTTCAAGTCTTCAATAGGTAATATCAAGTCTCTTGAAGCGTTAGAACCTTTTTGGAAACATTTTAAGTCTTCTGGAGGCAATGAAGTGTTCTGAACGCATTTCAAGTCTTCTGGAAACATTCAAGTCTTGTGGAAGCAATATTAAGTCTTTTAGAACAACTTCAAGATTCGTGGAAGCATTTCAAGTCTTCTGAAGCATTGCAAGTCTTCTGAAGCATTGCAAGTCTTCTGAAGCATTACCAGTCTTCTGGAAGCAATATCAAGTCTGATAGAAGCAGTATCAAATCTTCAGAAGCATTTCAAGTTTTCTGGAAACATTTTAAGTCTTTTGAAAGCAATATCAAGTCTATTGAACGCATTTTTCTTTGCTATCTTTGAAGTCCTCTAGTGACGAAATGAAATAATTTTAAATATACAGGGAGTTTACTATCTTATAACTTTCTTTTGAAGAGGTGTCAAAACGTCTTTAAAGAAGGTAATTAACATAAAAATGTCTTAAAGTTGCATAATAAGATAAATAGAAGAGAACATAATTAAGAATTAATTTGTTTCAATAAACATAAAACCCTTACTATCGTGCCTAATTTTTCGAATAATTCCTCACGGTTTGGGCCTCAATGCCAATTCATGAAGATATTGAACAACTTTGCATTCCACTACACGGAAATAAGTTCAATCAGTATAAAGTGGATTCCATGAAAAAAAATAATAAAAACATCGTTTCAGTTAAAAGGCTTCAACAAGAAAAATGAAGACTTCAAAAACTTGTCTAAAAGTAATCAAAACATTTTGCGTTAGTAACTTGGTAGCCTCCTTTTGAGCTGTTTAAGTCTTTTTTGAAAATAAAATCACAAGACTGTAAACACCCTGTAGATAACTTAAATCAATGTATTTTGAGCCAAGGAATCTGGCGTTTTGGTGTCCCATTTAACCTAACAAAACTGAGCATTATTAAAAACTAGGTATTGGGCTAAAAAAACTTGTTCGGTTTGAAGAGGGGCATGTTGGTAAAGAAGCCATCTCTCACGCCGTTAAAGATGGTGGAGGAAAACAACTTAAATTTTAAATACGAACCTCCCTTCAAATCAAATAAATTATATCCGAAACTTTTTTTAGTCCGATGAGCAGTTTTTAAGATATTTTATTTTGCCAAGCTAAATGAAACACTGTATAATATTTACAAATAAAATAGATTGTGTTTAAACATTATTGCCTAATATTTTAACTTCTTTATTTTTCAACACAATTTTAAGACTTTTTCGATCACATTTACAATCATAAAAATAGAGTGCATCTTAGAATCGGGAGCGTTTTAGATTCGAACGAATACGGTAATATGATACCAACATGAATTTGATTATCATATTGAGGCGCTGTAGAAATGAGTTACTTTATATGCTAAAGCCAATGTGGGTTGCGGGCGAGGCCGCGGTTCAGTAATTAATACCATATCAACTTGAATATCCTGAATCTGGTTATCATATTGTCATGCTTCAGTATGTGATGTACCTAAAGAGAAAAAATGTACAATGCAAATGAAAAATGTATACCTGTATATCATATTGATGTGCCATGGAAAACACCGGCGTGAAGATAGCAGTAAAATGTAGCAGTAGAAATTTCCGAAAATACCCGAACGTTCATAGACGTCCGTCATACCGGCAACAGGGGGTTCGCTTTTTTCACACAAAAAGCATGAAACTAATACAGTAAGAAGCTAATATACTATATTAGTTGCAATTAGACCAGATTAAAACATATTTAACGCGGGGTAAACCATCCCTTTCAATACTTCAATGAGCTCTAGCACCCTTATTAGTTCGAAGATCCGAACCAAACTTTGCAAACGCTTTTTAGACATCCCAACGAACAAGTTTCCGCGGACCCATCCGAAGTGAGGTTTCTATACAGAAACTTGTTCGATGGGATGTCTAGAAAGCGTATACAAAGTTTGGTTGTGATCTTCGAACTAATAAGGGTAGTAGAACAAATAATAATCTACTGCGGGGTGGTTTACCCCCGCGGACCCATCCGAAGTGAGGTTTCCATACGGAAACTTGTTCGATGGGATGTCTAGAAAGCGTATACAAAGTTTGGTTCGGATCTTCGAACTAACAAGGGTAGTAGAACAAATAATAATCTACTGCGGGGTGATTTACCCCCGCGGACCCATCCGAAGTGAGGTTTCTATACGGAAACTTGTTCGATGGGATGTCTAGAAAGCGTATGCAAAGTTTGGTTCGGATCTTCGAACTAATAAGGGTATAGCAGAGAAAATAATAATAGAGTGCGGGGTAGTTCACCCCCGCGGACCCATCCGAAGTGAAGCTTCTATACGTAAACTTGTTCGGTAGGATGTCTAGAAAGCGTATACAAAGTTTGGTTCGGATCTTCGAACTAATAAGGGTAGTAGAACAAATAATAATCTACTGCGGGGTGGTTTACCCCCGCGGACTCATCCGAAGTGAGGTTTCTATACGGAAACTTGTTCAATGAGATGTCTAGAAAGCGTATACAAAGTTTGGTTCGGATCTTCGAACTAATAAGGGTAGTAGAACAAATAATAATCTACTGCGGGGTGGTTTACCCCCCCGGACCCATCCGAAGTGAGGTTTCTATACGGAAACTTGTTCGATGGGATGTCTAGAAAGCGTATACAATGTTTGGTTCGGATCTTCGAACTAATAAGGGTATAGTAGACCAAATAATAATCTACTGCGGGATGGTTTATCCCCGCGGACCCTTCCGAAGTGAGGTTTCTATACGGAAACTTGTTCGTTGGGATGTTTAAAAAGCGTTTGCAAAGTTTGGTTCGGATCTTCGAACTAATAAGGGTAGTAGAACAAATAATAATCTACTGCGGGGTGGTTTACCCCCCGGACCCATCTGAAGTGAGGTTTCTATACGGAAACTTGTTCGATGGGATGTCTAGAAAGCGTATACAATGTTTGGTTCGGATCTTCGAACTAATAAGGGTATAGTAGACCAAATAATAATCTACTGCGGGATGGTTTATCCCCGCGGACCCTTCCGAAGTGAGGTTTCTATACGGAAACTTGTTCGTTGGGATGTTTAAAAAGCGTTTGCAAAGTTTGGTTCGGATCTTCGAACTAATAAGGGTGCTAGAGCCCATTGAAGTATTGAAAGGGGTGGTTTACCCCCCGTTAAATATGTTTTGATGTGGTCTAATTGCAACTAACATAGTATGTTAGCCTCTTACTGTATTAGTTTCATGCTTTTTATATGAATAAAGGCGAACTCCCAGTTGCCGGTACGACGGACGTCTATGGACTATCTAATGATAGCAGTAGACTTCTACGGACGTCTACTGCTATCTTCACACCGGTATGGAAAACAAATGTTTGAACAAATGTTTTTTTTTTGTTCAGACTCATTCTTTGATCTTGAGAAGAGTAAGTAAAATGTCGTCTTATTTTAAATCTTTTATACTCTTAATGTTCAATACCTAACGTTAATAAAAAGGAAGTAAAGGTAAACCTAAAGTTTGGGAAGTAAAGATTTGATTTTTGAAAAATGAACATATATTATTGCACATACCATGAACATAGCTGAACACAACATCAATCAATGATAATCGAGCTTAAGAATTAAATTAAGATTATGTCATCCTAATTTAGGTTATCATATAATCGTCTATTTTTAATGAACCAATAGATTTACAATTTCATCCGATAGAGTCGATTCAACCCAAACATAAAAATACATTATAGTATTCATTTTTAAATAGAAATATTAATAGAATAATTTTAGGGTTGTCCGTTATGGGATAGTCACGAATACACCGAACATGAACGTCGTCAACTCTTAATAGCGCGTCTTCCCAACGTTGAAATGTTAAACGGCGGGGGAAACATCGAACACGATGAAAGAGAAGACGCCGAAAGAGCGTTTATACGATATTACATGGATAAACCGGAAAGTGATCGCCCGGAAAGATATTCGGAGCTAATTGGAATCCACGGTAAATTAGATCCTTTGGTGAACGTCGATTTGAGACCGGAAAAAAGGGTGCGCGTTACTTTTACGTGCGGTTCTCACAGCGAGGTGAGGTCCGTCGACGTTTATAGAACCGTTTGCGATTTAAAAACGCGCTTGGAACAATTCGCGGGATTCCCAGCTGCGAAAATGAGGTTGTTTTATGTCGATCAAGATTTAAGGGATATTCAAGTAAGTTTTAATTAATTAATTTAATGAATTTGATTAATTTTGTTTTAATAGGGTCCTGAAGAGATGAAGTTTCCGCATAAACAACTTTACAGTTACAATATTCGTTCAGGGGATGAGATCATTGTAGATTCTAAGAAAAAACTTGTAGAAAAATAAAAATAATGCTAAAAATAAACTGCCAGTTATTTTTCGTTCGTTTTTAAGGCAGTGATTTAAACGTTGTTAATTTTAATCGGTTATAATTGTTCAAATACTAACTTAAATTAACTTTAATTTATGTATGTCCTAATTATTTTATTGTAATTGTGATATCCCCGACTGCTGATGGCAAATTATAACATTTTTATGGATGATTAAGCGAAAAGAAAACTGCCATGTAGTTTTGTTAGAAATGTGATTTAGAAGTTAAGAATTATCTAAATCGGAGAAAAAATAAATTTTTGGTGGAGGTTAATTTTAATTTCTCTCTAACTCTTTTATTTAATAAAACTCCGAATACTAATAATAATAAATAATAATGATAAAACAACAAATAACACGTTAGTGAGTAATAAATATATTTTATTTGAATCATTTACAAATAAATAATAATGACCAGTGACTATTTTTTTTGTATATAATTTCTTAATCCCAACGCCTGTTTTTATCACATAGCAAAAACTACTTAAGTAAAAAAATATTTGCTTTACAAGTAATTCTAAATCGTAATTAAGAGAAATGGTCGAAGTTTAATTTTTGGAATTGTTTATTTATGTACTACCGACTAAATAATCTTTGTTATTTTCCTTGACACGACTAATTCAGAATTATTCAAATTAAAAAGAGAGAGCGTGTTATCTCAAAAAGTAACAAAGATCGTTCGAATACTAATTTATTTTTAATTTTTCCTCGTTAAAAAGAAGTATTTAACTCTGAAAACGTTTCAAACGCCCATCTAATTATTCTCGTCAAGTTACGTGATTGATATCAATTTTAATTAATAACAAGTTTTAAAGTGTTTTCGAAACGAGAATAAATAGACTTTAATTATCCTATAAATTCAAGTTAATCCATGCAAATTTTAAATTTTTCTTTTCTATAATTATCCTGAATATCTTGGCAGAAGTTGTATATTGTAATAATTTTATTTCTATTTTTAACCCTCAATTAGACGGTTTTAGTTAATTAATTTGATTTGACGTTTTTGAATTAATTTTGAAATAAAACAGTTATTTTTTGGTCAATAATTGCACTGGTAACAACATATTTCATTTTAGCTAAGTCAATTTTATCACTTTATGCTTATTTTGTTAATTCGATTAATAATAATTAATTGATAATAAGAGTTAGTGAATTTTACAGCCTCTTAAAACATCTTTGTACATTATAACACTTTAACTCAGCTGATAATGTATTTTCAAAATCAATATTATTGAACCTTTAAGACTATAAAGCTTAGAATATAACTTATTATTAGAGTAAGTCTATACCCAATATTGGTAAAATTAAAAGCCTGAATGCGTAAAATGATGCACATAGCCAAATGTTAACTTCCACCATAAAAAGACAGAATGCAGTATTTAATGCAAGATACTAGTATTCTTTGGATAATTTTACTCTTCAATTGATGATTCTGTTGTTTTAAATGATGAATTTCAATACCCAGAATAATTAAATCCACTTGATCCTATTATTATCAACTGGATGGTGGATGATGTTAGTGCCCAATTGAAAATTCAGTGTTCTCAGTGAATAATTCTAACAACAAGTTAGCTTAGATTATTAAAAAGTTTGATATAGTCTGTACCACGAGAAGTGAATGTGACTCATCGATTTCCGCAAGAATTTTGCGCTTACGTTACAAATATTATGTTAGCGCGTTGACGTGTGTTAGAGTGGAATGATTTCTAGCGCATACGTCTGTTCCGTGCACTGTTAGGCGATGAGTCACCTCCACTTCTCGTGGTACAGACTATACACCATGCACTATAAGAAAGTCCAAAGTTTAATTTTTAAATCCAGTATTTAATACAAGACATCAGTATCCCTTGGAAGGTTTTAGTAAATCCAGTGTTTAAAGCTTGGTCCTTTTATTATCAACTGGATAGTGGATGATTTTGATACAGCATGCACTATAAGAAAGTCCAGGGGTGCGTTCACAATGTACTACTTGAGTAGAGTATAAGTAGAGTCAATATGACACCGTGTAAACTCATTGTGTATGATTGTTGTAACATTTATCTTTGTCTTAAAGCAAAGTATTGTCGAATACGGTGCCAACTCTTCTCTATTTAGCAGACTATTTTCTCCCTTTTCTAATATTCTTTAATAATCCTTTATTTCTCTGTTTTTAATATAAGAAGAAATATAAACCCAAACGAGAAATAAATCGTGCGTTAGTTTATTAATGTCAAAATTATAAAAATTCTACATCTTCAAAGTCGGCTGCCCAAATATTGCTCTTATATAAGAAGTAAACACGGCCGACTTCGAAGTGAAGACTGTTTCTCATTCAAAATATAGTCATCACGATATTATAACTCATGTTGCCAATAAGTTGGCAGGTACTGGTTTCCTATATAGGTGTCTATTAATGTCACAGCTCATGCTGCGCTCAAGTTCTCAGCGTCTCATTCAAAATACAGCCGTTAGGATGTCATAACGGACGCTGCCAATAAGCTTGCAGACTATATTGCACAAAATATAGGTCTCAGACTAGAGAAACTCTTGCTTCCAACAAGTTGACAGACTTTATCATACAAGTTGGTAGACTCGCTGCTTGAATATGTGTCTACTGATGTCACACTTCATGCTGCGCTCAAGTTCGCAATCTCTCATTCAAAATATAACCACCAGGATGTCATAACTTATGCGAAAATTACTTCTTAATCACGAATAATATTTGGGGCGGCCGACGACTTCAAAATGCGAGATACTTTTTTCCATAAAGTTTAAATAGAATAGACTCCCTTAAATTTGTTAATAGTAACATTCGTAGAATGAAACCAAGCTTATCCTGCTTGAAGCTCTTTTCAGGGCGAATCTACCTTTGAGTCCTCCCATGTGCTAATTAACTATTGTAAGTAGCTTTTTGTAGTTTACAAGATTGAATTTAGTTAGGTTGGGTTAGCTTCCACTAAAAAGTCATTCCCGATGCCTATTCGATTCTTGGGCGGCCGACGTCTACGATTCGAGTGATTACTTCTTACACCAAAAGAAATATTTGGAAACGTCGACGTCGTCGAAGTCACTCCAAACATGAATCATCATCATTTTCACTCTAGTACATCTGTATAATTTTTGAATTTCCTATATATTTTTTAGAAATCTCCTCTACAGTCATTTTTAAAAAATGGCAATCCTATTTGTCATATACATAACTGCGATGTTCATCATATGAGACGTATAAATGCAAAGGTAGACATTCGACATTATCTTCTAACTGAGTTAGACACGGATCTGTATTATAAATTTAGAAAGGAATCGATTTTTGTGGCCCCCAGAAGCGTAACAATACATTTAAACGAGTTATTGCGATAATAAATTCCACTTTAAATGCAAAAGCCGGCATTTGCGTCAAGTAGTTAGATGCAAACGCAAACGTTTGTGTTTGAACCTATCCAGTTCTCGCATTACGTCATGTGATCGCCGTGACATTGAAATAGCTGTTAGTTTTGCTCGCTTCTGCATGATTAGTTTAAACGAGAGCGTGGTCACGAACGTGTTACGGAGTTTTGACTATCTGTGGCAAAATAAATGGATAACAACATTATCATTGAGCCAAGTCCTCGTGGCAAAGGGCGAAAGAGAATAGCAAATAAGCAAGAGTGGAAGCGTGAAAGCCAAGACAAAGAGGTATGTTTGTTTTGCAAATTCGGGATTAGCAACCTCTAAAAGTAGTGCTTTTACTTTTGTAGGTATTATCGGCAACATCTACCTGAATTCCCAACTTGTAGGCATAGAACGAAAACAATGCAATGTTGTTTATTAACTATGACTGAAATAAGGAAATTATATATAATTATATATAATAAGGAAAAACAATGAGGATTTTTGCAGGAAGAAAAACAAATTGTTTCAAGATATGTTTGAAGCATTGCGTCACAAGTAAGCCGAAAAGGAAGGGTACCAAAATTAAAAAAAACAAACCAAAGGCGATCAGTGTTAAGTACAACATTAAAACTTCCAAAGAAAAAACCGACTTGAAAGAATACTTAGCAGATATCACCAGACCGGAGGTTTACCAACAAAACACAGAGGAGGTGATCAAATATCACACAAAACGGCTGCTAAAAGACAAGTTGTAAAGAATTTCATAGAGGGATTAAATTACTGCGAGACCCATTATGCACGTAATAAAACAATTATTAGGCGATACTTACCATGTGATTCAGCTTACATGTTGTCAAATTATGGAAAATGTACAATGACCAAATGGATGAAACCCTAAAAGTTAAACAGTATTTTTTCAGAAACATTTTTGTACCACAATACAATATTGGCTTTGGATCTCCGAAGGTTTTCCTAGTTTTCAGAAAAACTAAGAAAAATTACCGAACCTCAAGAAAAAATAACGGCAATGACAGACCAGCGTGTACACAAACTACGCAGTAATGCATTTTATGACTTGCTAGGAGAAAATGATCCCAAAACTGCAATTTTTCCTTTCACTATCAGGAAAACTTACCACTGCTAAAAATTCTAGATCAAGCCTATTATTTTAGTACGCAAGTCAATTTACATAATTTTACGGTAGTAAGTGGGTAATCAAAGTCGAAACTTACTCCTGAAAACGTATAATCATTTATTTGGACAGAAAAGGACCGCCAAAGAAGCTCAAATCAAATAGTTTCTGCAGCTTTTTACTCATTACAGAACTTTAATTTTATGAAGAGGTAGAGAAGTTGCGTTTGGCGTGCGATGGATGGGGAGGACAAAATAAACATAGTTCGATGATCGGTATGGTCCAATACTGTCTGAAGTGCTGTTCTCCACCTCAGATACAACTTATAGAACTCGTTTATCCAGTAGTCGGTCATTTTTTCCTGAAGATAATTAAAGAGTATGTTACAGTACTTAGAATGGGCGAAAATTTAATTTAAGTGAGGTGAAAAAAGTTCAGAAGAGCCCTGGATCTTGGCATTTCAGCTTTCAACCATCTAAACGCATAATTTTTACAAAGGCCACCGATGGTTTAGTTTTTGTGAGGGATGAACCATTTTACAAAACCGATATTTGTATAGCTAAGAGCATCTGTAAGAAATTTAAAACAGTTAACCACTCAAGTTACAACCACTGAATACCGGCAGAAGTCCTAAACCGGACAAGATAAGAAGCACTTCCTCTTTGCTAGCCAAACACTATGGTGCAGAATAGGAAAACGATAAACGTCTGGAGTTCTTCAAAAACGCCTTTCAACACAATCCAGCCAACACTTCGGAAACTCAGCTGGAGAATTTTGCAGTTCACGAAATAGAGATTAAATCTGCAAGATCTGTAGATGCAAAACAAGACGTTCTCATTTTTTTTTATCAAAATAACTTTATTATTATAAGCCTGACTTGCGCTTTAAAGTACATACAGGCGTGTCAATGTATTATCTACTTTTGGTTAAAATACCAAGTCAATTGAGCGACTTGACAGGTTTTTCGCGCTTTACTCAAAACTATTCGAATGTCAATTGTCTGGTTTTGCATTTATACGCTTCATATACAGTGTTGTTTTCCATATTTATTTTACATCTTTTTTTGTAGACAACATATAAGGAACAACCTCTAAATATCTGAAATGTATTTTAATTGATTCTGACACTTCGAAATCTGACGTGCGCGTGAGGTGTTATTTCTACATACCGTTGGGAGGCGTATAAAAAATGTTAACTCAATGTTAAATTGTTGTGTAATCGTGAACGACTTACCCAATCAGAAATGTAGGAGTGGATGTTCTTGTGAACGACTAGGGTTAAATCTTGGTGAATCGAGTAAGCATTGTGAACGCACCACAGAGTTTAATACTTAAATTTAGTATTTAATACAAGACATCAGTATCCCTTGGAAACTTTTATTAAATCCAGTGTTTAATGATTGATTCTAATATTACCAACTAGATAGGGGATGGTCCTAGTGCCCAATTGAAAATCCAATGTTCTCAGTGAAAAAGTCTAACACCCAGTGCTGGCTTCCAGTATATAATAGATACATCCATCATGTAATGATGTATCCAGGATCTTTCAGATGATTCCAATGCTTTATGGATGATGCGTTTTGTCAAACGTTAGGTTCCATCATGAAATAGTTAAATACAGCATGTATAATAAAAAATCAAAAGTTTAATGCATGAATCTAGCACTTAATTCAAGACACTAGTATTTTCTGGATAATCTTAATCTTCAGTTGATGATTCTAATGTCTTAAATAATTAATTTCAGCATCCAAAATAATTAAATTCAGTGTTTAGTGCTTAATTACTAATTAGATAGAGGTTGATTTTAGTGCGCAATTGAAAATCCAATATCCTCAGTGAATAATTCTAATAATCGTTGGTTGCTTTCAGTATTTAATAGATAAATCCACTATACAATGATGCATTTATGATCTTTAAGATGATTCTCTTCTTGGATGATACGTTTAGTCAAACTTTAGATTCCATCATGAATATCATCATGGTTAGATGCATAGTAAGTAAACCCAGAGTTTAATGTGTGAATCCAGTGTCTAATGCAAGACACCAGTATCCTCTGGCTAATCTTAGTCATCAGTTGATGATTCCAATGTTCTAAATTAATTAAATTAGATTATTTAAATAAAAAAATCCAGTACCTAGCATCTAATAATTTAGTCCAGTATATGATTATTTCTAGAATCATGCGGATGACACCAATGTTTAGTAGATGATGCTTTGCCAAACTTAAGCTTCCATCATACACAATGGTAGTATACATGGTAAGAAAATTCAGAATTTAATACTTGAATCCAGCATCTAATGCAAGACACCAGTATCCTCTGGCTAGTCTTAGTAATCAGTTGATGATTCCAATGTTTTAAATAATTAATTAAATAAAAAATTCCAGTACCTAGCATCTAATAATTTAGTCCAGTATATGATTATTTTTAGAATCATGCGGATGACACCAATGTTTAGTAGATGATGCTTTGCCAAACTTAAGCTTCCATCATACACAATGGTAGTATACATGGTAAGAAAATTCAGAATTTAATGCTTGAATCCAGCATCTAATGCAAGACACCAGTATCCTCTGGCTACTCTTAGTCATCAGTTGATGATTCCAATGCTCTAAATGATTAATTAAATAAAAATTCCAGTACCTAGCATCTAATAATTTAATCCAGTATATGATTATATTTAGAATCATGCGGATGACACTAATGTTTAGTAGCTGATGCTTTGCCAAACTTAAGCTTCCATCATACACAATGGTAGTATACATGGTAAGAAAATTCAGAATTTAATGCTTGAATCCAGCATCTAATGCAAGACATCAGTATTCTCTGGCTACTCTTAGTCGTCAGTTGATGATTCTAATACTCTAAATGATTAATTAAATAAAAAATTCCAGTATGTAGCATCTAATAATTTAGTCCAGTATATGATTATTTCTAGAATCATACGGATGACACCAATGTCTCTCAATTCTTACCATGTTCTAGTATACATGGTAAGAAAATTCAGAATTTAATGCTTGGCTCCATAATCTAACGCAATGATTCATGATTAATTTGAGCGAATATAATAACTAAATCCAGTGTTTATTGCTTGATTCTAATATCGTTAATTAGATGCTTATTATTTGAAGTCCTCAAGTGAAAACCGAACATCCTCTGTATATAATTCCAGCACAGAGTGATTGCTTCCAGTGGATGTTGCCAAATATTAGCGTCCATTATTCAGAAGATATATTTAGAGTGATACTGATTCTGAACGCAAATTTAATCATTTTGAAATAAACATTTTTCTTAGGCGAATACAAAAATTAATGAAAACAGATTTATCTTTGATTTATCCAGTAAGTATCAACAACTAACATTTGCTATTATAAAATCCAAATACTTATGTATGAGCTGAGTTACATATACACTCTATTCAATTTGATTAAATGCAAGAAAAACTGTATTTAGTTTAACTTTAAAAATTGCCTCAAACATAAGATAATATATTGAATTCTTATGATTAAATTAAAACCGTTTATGTGACATTATCTTGTCCACCAGTGTTATTATTCACCAATAAACCCTTTTCAACATTTTTTTAAATTAATATTAATAATCGCAAAGGAACACAATTCGTACAAAAAACTAATACAACATAAAGAAAAAAAAATTATCTAAAAATTGATTTAAAGTTCCGTATGTTCAGATTCACTTCCTGGTTCATGTTTCGTAGCATCAACCTCAATCGTTTTTTCCGTTTCCGGTTCTTCTTCAACACTTTCAACCGTCGAATCATCCTCACCATCCTTCTTCTCATCATTCTTTTCACCCCCATCATCCTTTTTCTCCTCCTCTTCCTCCTTAACCGGCTTCTCAACTTTCTTTGGCTTCCACAATTTAATCTTATTCACCAAATACTTCACCTCCCGATCCAAAGCGGCCATTTTTTCCGAAATCATTTTGACCGTTAATCTAACCGGTTCGTGTTTTTTAATTTTACCCTGTTCGCTAAGTTCCTTATCCCTCCATTCTTCCGTTTCTACAATAATCTTCTCTAACATTTGTATTTCAACATCCGTAAAAACGTCTTTTTCGGGATTGTTAGTTTTCGTTAGATTCCTCGCGGAATCCAAAAAATTTCTCGAACCATTTAACATGTTATTTAAGGCTAAGATAGCTTCGGGGCGTTCTTTATGTTCGAAGACGCGGACGTATAAGTCGCGGGTTAACACTTTTAATTCGGACAATTTTTTTTCGTAAGTTTCCGCGTCCGCTTCCGAACCTTCATCGTAGAGCCAATCGGAAGCTTCGGAACAAGCTTTTAAGATTTTTTCTTTTTCCTCTTCGGTACAAGCTTCGGAATATTCGTCCTCGTAAAGTTTATTTTGCGTGTCTATCACGAAACTTTCCAAGTTGTTTAAGGCGGTCGCCCTTCGCGTTAATTCGCGTTCAATGTCGTTTAATTTTTTTAATTTCGCCTCGGAAGCTTCGATTTGGGTTTGGGTCATGTTTTTGATTGTTAACGTTTTTTCGGTGGGTTTTAGTGGCTCTTTTACGGTGATTATTTTTGGTTTTGATTCTTTTTCTTCTTTTGAGGTGGAATTTTTTGATGGCTCGGTTTCGTTTTTGGGGGATTCGGTGTTATTTTTTTTGTCTTTGTCTTCTTGGGGTTTCTCTTCCTCGTGGACCGGCTTTTCCTCCTCAATCGGCTTTTTCTCCTCGTCCCCGCTAAATAACTTACTAATCGTGCTCCCCAATTTCGAGAAAGTCCCCTCTTCCTCTTCGGGGTTTGCGGTTAAAGTTTTCTCAACGACGTATTCCACGGAGAGGAGGTTTAAAAGACCGGAATCGTCCATGTTGAAATGCGCCTTAATCCCTTTCGATTCGATATTTTCCCCGGAATTCTTTTTGATCGCCTCTGTTACCCCGTTAACATTAATCTCCAACAAATTAGTACCCCCCAAGTTTTTTCTTTCATTCACTGGGAGGTAATCTAAATCGGCGTAGTTAACGTTAAAAGAAAAATCGTTTGTGTGTTTATTGAAAGTGATGATTTTCTTTTGGGGGTATGGGTTCATGGGACCAAAAAGCGTGCGTTTAACCTGCTTAATTTCTCCCTCACTCTCTCGTTCGAAAACAACCTGGATTGGGAATAAAACTGCGTCTTTCGTGATGAACTTTTTGACCTGGAAGCCCGAGCTTAAATCGGCCGCTTTGTAAACGGCCCCCATCGCCGCCGCTTCATCGGTGTTTAAATTTTTCGCTAAATCTTGCCCCACAAAGCCCTTCAGAATTTCTTGCACCTTAGGAACCCTCGTCCCCGCGCCCACCAAAACAACCTGTGAGATAACATCCATCGAAAATCCCACCGTTTTCAAAGCTTGCTCAACGGGGATTTTAACGCGCTCGAAGAAATCAGGGAGGAGACTTTCAAGATCTTCCCTCGTAACTTGCAACCTGAAATCTTGCTCGTCTAAGAGCCCCTCAACTTGCGCGTAATGATCGTTATTGGCGGACAAAACGTTTTTAACCCTCCCCGCCTCTTTAAAAAGCTTCGCCATCGCCCTAGGATTTTTAAAAACATCATTTTTTGTTTTTTTCATCTCGTTAAACTTCTTTGCTAAATAATCCCTCAATCTAATTTGAATTTCCAACCCCCCAAGCGTGCGATCGAACCCAACCCCAATAACAGAAATTTGGGGGTGAGTCTCGACATATCCTCTCTCTTTACTTTTAACATTTTGCAAACTGACGATCGTTGAGGTGGTGGAGAAGGCCCCCATGTCGTAAAACATGATGTATTGAGCTGTCTCGTTGAAATCTTTAGCGCGGAAAATCCCGTAATTTAAAGCAACCGCCATATAATCATTAATTAGCTGCAAAACTTTTAAATCGGCGAATTTGGCTGCTTGCAACAAAGCTTTTCGCTCAACTTGGTTGAAATAACCCGGCACAGTGATGACACACTCTTTAATTTTTTGGTGTGCACTCTGCTCGGCGAATTCTTTAGCTTTAAAAAGGAGTTGAGCAATTAACTCCTCGGGGGTATAAAAAGTGTCTTCATCATGCTTGAATTTAACCGTACCCCTCTCTTCATCAGGGACAATCTCATAATACGGAAATCTTTCTTGATATTGCTTAACAATGGGGTGATCAATACTCTTACCTAACAACTCTAACAAATATTGATAAGAATTCCTCGGGAAGCGGATCCCCACAGTTTGGGCATCCTCCCCAAAAGTGCGCACATTATCTCTAAAACTAATCACCGTAGGCGTTTTTCTCTTCGATTCTTTATTTAAAGCAATCTCCATAGGTACCCCGGGCGAAACAATCCCAATTTTCATCCATTCGGAACCAAAATCTATACTCATCACCGCCAAACCAATCGCGTAATGGACACATATCACCAATACCACAAGATTAATCAGTTTCATCTTCACCTAAAACCAAGAAAAACATTAAAACCTTACATTTAAAATGATTGAATACGTACGAATTCTTTTTAGGTTATGTTTAAGTGACTTGATGTGACTCGCAAATAATGAATGAAAAACAATTGAGGATCGGCCAAATTACCTTTTGTTGTAACGTCAAAGTGATAGTGAAATGAATTTGTGCTTTGAGCACTTTAAAATCTCATCGGATTACGTTGTCTTATAGAGAAGAACCACGTCAATCCATGTGTCTGAAAACAGCTGTGGATGAATTTCGCCGGCTGAAATTTTCAGGTGTGGCGAATTCTGATTGGTCGAAAGCGACGAAACGAACCTTAAAATTGAATAAATGTGTCAAAATGTGGTTCGATTATTCAGTAACAGATGGCACTAATAAAAAATTGTTTCATAATTTCAGTTAATTTTATGTTTAAAAGAAGAATTGATTTAAATTTAATACTTTTGAGTTGATAATAAAAAAATTTAAAAAACTAATGTTTAAATTCATTTTAATTATTTGTTTTAAATTTAATAAAATCTGTTACCTAATTGAATAAAAGATGGCGCCACTTCGACGTGTCATATCTAATATATTATAAAATTATGTATTTTAAAATATAATTTTTTGAAAACACCAAATTATTATTAAATAATATAATCCAAAGCCTTGTTTATAGATATACATAGTTATTCAACCGGTCGAGTTGGGTTGCTCTAGCTCGTGCTGCCTCTAACGGCAAACGAAAGCAACTACACACATTTATGAATGAATTCTCAATTTAGAATCAATATGATAGGATATTAAAATTTTTACAGAAAAGAGACTTATCATAAATAATATGGAATTGTTTTCTAAGAAAGAATTACAAATATATTTTTTATAAAAATTACATTTTATTTAGACAATACAGTAAGGCCCCAACATTCGCGAGGGTTAGGTTCTAAAAATACGCCGCGAATGTTGAATCCGCGAATATTGAAGCACTAGATATTATGAAGGATAAACTACTACTTCTATGTTCTTTTAACACGTTAACCGCCAAATGGTCACCGACGCCAAAAGTTTCATTTAATTTAATTTTAAAAATTAAAAATTTCAAAAATTAATAAATTATACATACTAAATAAAACGCTTAAAATTGCAAAATAAAACGACTGGTCTTAAAACTTTTGTATTCGGAACTAATACAGATATTAAAATAATTACAATTGTTTAAAATATAAAAAAAAACTAAACTCGATAGCAATAACAAACTGCAACAAAATAAACTAAAAAAAGAAATAAAAGTTAACATTTCTACTCGTCAATAATAATTGCTTTAGAACACGATGGTTTAAAAAATGAAAGGATAGTAGGTTGCAATGCTTTGTGTTGCATATCCTTTTGAAGCTCTTTGTAAGGAGCAAGAAGAGTATTCAGACCATTTTTAAATTTTGTGCTTCGTTCCGTTGATGGATCATATTCTACTATTTTTTCAGCAAGATTATTTGCTTCTTGTATAAATAAATTAAGTTCCTTCAACGTTAATTTATTACATAGGGAATTACTATTATCTTCTTCATCCGTTCCTGAAACATTTTCTATTAGTAGCGCTTCTAAGTCTGCACTGGACAACTCTTCCTCTTGATCATTGACGAGAGATTCGATATCAGCTGGTACAATGGTATGAAAATCATCTCCCGGTAGCAACCGTGCAGAAAGAACAGCTCTCTCTATTGCCTCATCAATTTCGCTTACACTTTGCGCAGTGTCTTTTTTCAACAGTTTTTTCCATGCATTACTTACGGTTGATACTTTAATGTCATTTAAAGCAAGTTTTATAGATGTAATCGCATGGTCAATATTGTATAATTTCCACACATCTTTCATTGAGAAAACACTATCATTTTGTATTTTCTCATGTACAAAATCGAACATGTGCCGGATATAATGACTTTTAAAAGCTTTTATAACACCTTGATCTAAAGGTTGTAATAAGGATGTTGTGTTGGGCGGAAGAAATACCACCTCGACACATGGATGAGCTAATTTGAGAGCATCTACTGGATGAGATGGGGCGTTATCCAATATCAATAAAACGTGAAATGCTAAATTTTTAGATTTTAGGTAACGCTCCACTTCTTTAACAAAGCACTCTTTAAACCACTCTATAAATAGCTGAGAAGTCATCCAAGCTTTTGAATTAGCTCGCCAATAGACCGGAAGAGCTTCTTTGTCCTTGTTCTTTAAAGCTCGTGGATTAGCTGCTCGATATATTAACATTGGTTTTGTAATAAAGTCTCCGCGTGCATTTGCACAAAATAAAACTGTAACTCTATCCTTAGCCGATTTAAAACCAGGTGCTGTCTTTTCATTTTTTGAAATGTATGTTCGTGTGGGCATTTGTTTCCAATAAAGCCCGGTTTCGTCCGCATTAAATATTTGTTCAGGACGGTAACCTTTTTCTTCTATTAATTTTATTATTTCATCAGGAAATTTTGCAGCCTGTTGATGATCTGCTGAAGCTGATTCTCCACACAACTTAATGTTATGGAGATTAAAACGAGTTTTGAATCTTTCGAACCATCCTCTGCTGGCTTTAAATTTACAATCGTCTTCAGCACAGTCCATTCCACACGAAAAATGTTGATAAAGTTCCTTGGCTTTATCCATTAATCTAGCCCTAGTTAATGGTATATTTTTGCGACCATGGTCCTCAATCCAAAGATAAAGAGACTTCTCCATTTTTTCAATATTAACATCACGAACTTGTGACGTTACCTTTAATGATGACGGTATGCCAGTTTTTACGCTATTTCTAATTACCTCTTCTTGTTTCTTTATAGATCTTATCGTAGATTCATTGACACCGAACACCCGGCCTACTTCGGTAGCTCTTTTCCCTTCCCGGAGCATATCAAGAACTTGAATTTTTCTTTCTAGAGTCATAACTGACTTTGCACGTTTGGCAATTAAGTTTATTTCCATCGCAGGCCTTTTTGTACCCATTTTGAGTACTGTTGTGAGATTAATTTATTGTTTATAAAATTATAGTAAAAAAACGGACGAAACACTAACCTGAACGAAATACAGAACACAAAAATAAGCACCTAACACAAACATTAAAATCGATCATAAATGAGGGATTCCCAGAGAAACGCATATGTGAAGCTGGTTGCTTGTACAGTAAACCTACGGTAAACTTTGTTTTAAATTTTTAAAAAATGACAATTGCTTGAATACAATTGCTATGTATTCGCGAATAATCGAGTCGTGAATGTTGAAAAATGCAGCAAAATTTAAAACGCGAATATGCGAATCCGTGTAATTTGAAGCCGCGAATGTCGGGGCCCTACTGTATTCATCTTATTGCAGACTTATTTCAGACGTGGTTGGCGCCGTGCATTCTTTTGAGTAATCGGTCGACCCGGGTCGACACATCGAACATATTTGAGTTTGGATAAACAACTTTACGTCTACACTTTTTTTAATTGAAATAAACATCGTTTACAATTGTAAAGTATAAAGATTATAAAAAATTAAAATGTGATTATTGTATCTCACAATCAGTTCACCTTCTTTTTTGTAAATAACATACTTCGATATAATCCGAATATATCTCCAGAAATATTCGGTAATACAATCTTCTAAACCTATCGAATGCACATCTTCATTATCACTTAATAATATAAAATATGATAAAGTGGACAGACTAACAATGGAGAAGATTTCAGAATTTCAGAAGACCCGTGGTACACATCAAGTTTGAATCATTGGTAAGCCGAATACAGAATCAGTCATCAACAGATATAGTGTCTCACTAACGAAAGAAGAAACCATGGAACTGACTAAAGCACTCACTACGCAATCGCTACAAAGAAAGTGCCGAAGGAAGCAATAAGAAGTTTTTACTGGGGAAACCAATAAAGAATGCTGTAAACGGTCTTCGCCAGAAAATCATTGCGGAGGGATTACCAGAATATGTTTACGGATTATTGTTTATCAGCGACGTATTTTTGTTGGAAAGGAGAGTTTTACGTGCAGTTTGACGGGGCAGCCATGGAATTTCCATTGTTGCCGATTATTCATTCGAAGAAAATGCTTTGAAAAAGAGCTTGTAGAAACCAAAACTATGGCTTCGATGCGTTTGTGATATGGCAAGATGGCAGCGAATGCCTCCAGGAGTTCTTAGATCACCTAAACGACGTCAACAACATCCAACGATAAAGTTTAAAATGGAAACGGAAACTACCAAATAGTTGCCTTTCCTAGCTGCGTTGGTCACTAGCACGACAAATGGTGACATGGAACTTGGAGTGCATAAGAAGAGGAGCAACATCAACGTGTACTTAAAGGCAACATCACACCATCATCCTCTACAGAAGAGATCCGTGAACTACACTTTGTTTCAAAGAATAGCAAGAATTTCTAAAGGAGATATCCTAAAGAAGGAGGAACGGTTTCTATGGGACGTACTGCAGAAAATCGGATATACTTTGAGGAACGAAGATGAAGTAAGTACATAACCAGCTGGATTTATCTGTAAGTCAGCAGTCGGCGGTTGCGGAACATTGCCATTCAGAGAGATAATGAATAGACTTCGACAAAGCAAAGGTACTGGCTAGAACTAAGAAATATCACCAAAGGCTGACAAGAGAGGCCATAAAAATCCACCGGCATAAAAACAACGTCAACGGAGAAGATGGCAAGGAACTCAGCAGAACATGATGCGATGCAGTAATTAGTTAGTAATAAGCTTGTAATTAGTAAAAATTGATAATTAATTAGTTTTCGACCGATATGTTTGAACCAGTTTCTGAAGACGGTTGCAACATGACATTTGAAACGTTAAACACTTATTGAAAAGACGCATGGCAAAACCCGAAAGTTTCTAGTTTTGCTCTAGTTTTTCAGAGTCAGTACTTCTCATCAATGGGTGTCGATGTAAAACTTCTATAGTCGGTGAAGTTTCTTTCATCTCTTTTTCCAATTCATATACATATATTCATTACTATCTCTTCTTCCCCTGAAAATGTAACATATATCTCACCTATTTCAGGTTTTTCATAATAAGGTTTCAATAAATTTACATATACATAGTTAGTATCTGATATTTTCTTTGTTAATTTCTTTCAATCTCCTAGAGTTTTTAATACCGATATTCCGGTATTGACAACCGGTATTGCTTCGTAATTGGCCGAATTATTTCTTTTAATATAAACAAAACCTCAACCTTAATATTCTCCAATATCCACTGCTTCTAATCGTCTTCCATTCATATTTTTTGCCGACGTCTTCGAAATCGACCGCCCAAAGTATCACGGGGTTGGATTGCATTTCGAAATTGCACATCAACCCAAAGCCTTCGACCACCCAATCTTAGGTGATCTTCAAGTGTTGTGTTTGGGTTGGGTTGGAATTTCGAAATCTAACTCAATCTAATCCAACTTAGTGATGCTTTTGTCGGCCAACATCTTCGAAGTCGGACGAGATATGAATGCAGGGTTACTTCGGAGA
Source organism: Onthophagus sagittarius (assembly GCA_036711965.1). NCBI lineage: Eukaryota > Metazoa > Arthropoda > Insecta > Coleoptera > Scarabaeidae > Onthophagus > Onthophagus sagittarius. The sequence continues at coordinate 25,820,339 of JASERS010000005.1, forward strand.
ATCCATTCATTTCAACCGTCGTTCATCTTTCGCGCATTTTTTCTGGAAAGGCAATTACTTCCCATGATGCCTTCTCCTTGTGCAACCCACACGGTCCCATAGTTCATCTAGATGGAAAGGAGAAAAGCGTCTCACAATTTCTTCTCCTTTCTTCTGTTTATTCTCTTTGTGCTAAGCGATGTTACTAAGCACTACACGGAGGGGTTTCCCCTTGTATCTTGTTATCTTTCAATCTCAATTTAAGTCAGTGTCATGAAACAAAATGAAAGTATTCCCATCCCTTTTTGAAATTTTAGCTTTTACTTATATATATATATATATATATATATATATATATATATATATCTGGTTTAGAGCGAACCCCGAGTTATCTTCTTCCTTACTTTGTCCCATACGCCTCTTTTTGGTACTCAATCTTATTATATTCCATAATCTTTGCAATCTTTGAATTAGCATTAACATTATTTTTCAAGATTTCCGCTGCCTATATTTAATTTGCTTCCCATAATATAATTCCACAGGATTGAAACCGTTTGCTGTATGTCGTGCACGTTTTATGGAAAATATTGCTGCATCAATATACTCGTCCTACTCTTTTCCATCTCCGTAACTCACAGCTCTGAGTATTCTCTTAAACACTCCATAAATTAAAAAAAAATTTTTTTGGGGATTGTATGCAGACCTGTGTATTATTTTAGTACCATTTTGTTTAAAAAATTGCAAAAATAGCTCCTAGATCTGTACCTCTGAAGGAAAATCAAGTTCAGCAAATATCTTCAATAATCCTTTTACATATGATTTTGAGTCAGCTACTTTTAACGATATTTTTGTCATAAGTCTGGGGAATTGCGGACACCTCTCTAAATGGTAAAAGGTAAACGATAATCACTGTCACCGTGTAAAATAATGGTAACTGAGAAAGCAAGACCCGATCACTACATTCCTTAAAAATCGCGCGCTCTCATACGCTCATTTCTAATATATATATACAGAAAAATAGTTTCCAAGAATTTCCTGATTTAACTTTGAGGTCAGGAGATACTGTTAAGTTTTTCTTCATATAGCTTTTCCTATTATTGTTAAACCCAAATGTTTTAGCTCTAGGTCTAGCGTTAGCTGTAGTGTTGGTATTAGTTCTACTTTTAGCTGTTTTTGATATTTTGCATCTCATCAGTCGTTATTTCAGGGCATCAAATTCAAAAAAATATTTTATATAAATTATATTATTTTACGTCTTCTTCTTATAATTTAGTATTTTTTCAACATCCCTCAGAGCATATATTGTTCAATCTTAAATGACATGTATTATATATTTAATTTTATTGTTACCAATAAAAGTTAAATATAAAATACTGTTAAGATAAAACACATTTTTATAAACTTGCATTCACAATTAATTGATTATAAAATATAAAAATTACTACTTATTACATATTTAATTTGTATTATTATCATGTCACCCAGTATTTTGAATAATACTCCGACAAACTTCTTTAAAAGATTTAAGGCAGTAAGTGTCCTCTCAAATCTGGTTAAACACTTACGTAAAAAATTTGCCGTCTACAAATCGATATTTTACCGACGAAAAGTCTGCAACAGTTCGGTATTATTCTGAAGGGCAGATTATTGATTTTTTTGTATACAAGATATATTGAAATATATGCAACATATTTTATTATTTCATAGTAAAACGTACAACGCGCGAATAGTAAAATTTAAATTTTATGAATGGGCACACATTAGGTACCCTGCCATCTAGGTATCACGAACACAAACTAACTTCAGTTGAATAACTATGTACAGTAAGGCCCCAACATTCGCGAGGGTTAGGTTCTAAAAATACGCCGCGAATGTTGAATCCGCGAATATTGAAGCACTAGATATTATGAAGGATAAACTACTACTTCTATGTTCTTTTAACACGTTAACCGCCACATGGTCACCGACGCCAAACGTTTCATTTAATTTAATTTTAAAAATTAAAAATTTCAAAAATTAATAAATTATACATACTAAATAAAACGCTTAAAATTGCAAAATAAAACGACTGGTCTTAAAACTTTTGTATTCGGAACTAATACAGATATTAAAATAATTACAATTGTTTAAAATATAAAAAAACCTAAACTCGATAGCAATAGCAAACTGCAACAAAATAAACTAAAAAAAGAAATAAAAGTTAACATTTCTACTCATCAATAATAATTGCTTTAGAACACGATGGTTTAAAAAATGAAAGGATAGCAGGTTGCAATGCTTTGTGTTGCATATCCTTTTGAAGCTCTTTGTAAGGAGCAAGAAGAGTATTCAGACCATTTTTAAATTTTGTGCTTCGTTCCGTTGATGGATCATATTCTACTATTTTTTCAGCAAGATTATTTGCTTCTTGTATAAATAAATTAAGTTCCTTCAACGTTAATTTATTACATAGGGAATTACTATTATCTTCTTCATCCGTTCCTGAAACATTTTCTATTAGTAGCGCTTCTAAGTCTGCACTGGACAACTCTTCCTCTTGATCATTGACGAGAGATTCGATATCAGCTGGTACAATGGTATGAAAATCATCTCCCGGTAGCAACCGTGCAGAAAGAACAGCTCTCTCTATTGCCTCATCAATTTCGCTTACACTTTGCGCAGTGTCTTTTTTCAACAGTTTTTTCCATGCATTACTTACGGTTGATACTTTAATGTCATTTAAAGCAAGTTTTATAGATGTAATCGCATGGTCAATATTGTATAATTTCCACACATCTTTCATTGAGAAAACACTATCATTTTGTATTTTCTCATGTACAAAATCGAACATGTGCCGGATATAATGACTTTTAAAAGCTTTTATAACACCTTGATCTAAAGGTTGTAATAAGGATGTTGTGTTGGGCGGAAGAAATACCACCTCGACACATGGATGAGCTAATTTGAGAGCATCTACTGGATGAGATGGGGCGTTATCCAATATCAATAAAACGTGAAATGCTAAATTTTTAGATTTTAGGTAACGCTCCACTTCTTTAACAAAGCACTCTTTAAACCACTCTATAAATAGCTGAGAAGTCATCCAAGCTTTTGAATTAGCTCGCCAATAGACCGGAAGAGCTTCTTTGTCCTTGTTCTTTAAAGCTCGTGGATTAGCTGCTCGATATATTAACATTGGTTTTGTAATAAAGTCTCCGCGTACATTTGCACAAAATAAAACTGTAACTCTATCCTTAGCCGATTTAAAACCAGGTGCTGTCTTTTCATTTTTTGAAATGTATGTTCGTGTGGGCATTTGTTTCCAATAAAGCCCGGTTTCGTCCGCATTAAATATTTGTTCAGGACGGTAACCTTTTTCTTCTATTAATTTTATTATTTCATCAGGAAATTTTGCAGCCTGTTGATGATCTGCTGAAGCTGATTCTCCACACAACTTAATGTTATGAAGATTAAAACGAGTTTTGAATCTTTCGAACCATCCTCTGCTGGCTTTAAATTTACAATCGTCTTCAGCACAGTCCATTCCACACGAAAAATGTTGATAAAGTTCCTTGGCTTTATCCATTAATCTAGCCCTAGTTAATGGTATATTTTTGCGACCATGGTCCTCAATCCAAAGATAAAGAGACTTCTCCATTTTTTCAATATTAACATCACGAACTTGTGACGTTACCTTTAATGATGACGGTATGCCACTTTTTACGCGATTTCTAATTACCTCTTCTTGTTTCTTTATAGATCTTATCGTAGATTCATTGACACCGAACACCCGGCCTACTTCGGTAGCTCTTTTCCCTTCCCGGAGCATATCAAGAACTTGAATTTTTCTTTCTAGAGTCATAACTGACTTTGCACGTTTGGCAATTAAGTTTATTTCCATCGCAGGCCTTTTTGTACCCATTTTGAGTACTGTTGTGAGATTAATTTATTGTTTATAAAATTATAGTAAAAAAACGGACGAAACACTAACCTGAACGAAATACAGAACACAAAAATAAGCACCTAACACAAACATTAAAATCGATCATAAATGAGGGATTCCCAGAGAAACGCATATGTGAAGCTGGTTGCTTGTACAGTAAACCTACGGTAAACTTTGTTTTAAATTTTAGAAAATGACATACATACTTGCTATGTATTCGCGAATAATCGAGTCGTGAATGTTGAAAAAGGCAGCAAAATTTAAAACGCGAATATGCGAATCCGTGTAATTTGAAGCCGCGAATGTCGGGGCCCTACTGTATTCATCTTATTGCAGACTTATTTCAGACGTGGTTGGCGCCGTGCATTCTTTTGAGTAATCGGTCGACCCGGGTCGACACATCGAACATATTTGAGTTTGGATAAACAACTTTACGTCTGCACTTTTTTTAATTGAAATAAACATCGTTTACAATTGTAAAGTATAAAGATTATAAAAAATTAAAATGTGATTATTGTATCTCACAATCAGTTCACCTTCTTTTTTGTAAATAACATACTTCGATATAATCCGAATATATCTCGAGAAATATTCGGTAATACAATCTTCTAAACCTATCGAATGCACATCTTCATTATCACTTAATAATATAAAATATGATAAAGTGGACAGACAACAATGGAGAAGATTTCAGAATTTCAGAAGACCCGTGGTACACATCAAGTTTGAATCATTGGTAAGCCGAATACAGAATCAGTCATCAACAGATATAGTGTCTCACTAACGAAAGAAGAAACCATGGAACTGACTAAAGGACTCACTACGCAATCGCTACAAAGAAAGTGCCGAAGGAAGCAATAAGAAGTTTTTACTGGGGAAACCAATAAAGAATGCTGTAAACGGTCTTCGCCAGAAACTCATTGCGGAGGGATTACCAGAATATGTTTACGGATTACTGTTTATCAGCGAGGTATTTTTGTTGGAAAGGAGAGTTTTACGTGCAGTTTGACGGGGCAGCCATGGAATCTCCATTGTTGCCGATTATTCATTCGAAGAAGATGCTTTGAAAAAGAGCTTGTAGAAACCAAAACTATGGCTTCGATGCGTTTGTGATATGGCAAGATGGCAGCGAATGCCTCCAGGAGTTCTTAGATCACCTAAACGACCTCAACAACATCCAACGATAAAGTTTACCATGGAAACGGAAACTACCAAATAGTTGCGTTTCCTAGCTGCGTTGGTCACTAGCACGACAGATGGTGACATGGAACTTGGAGTGCATAAGAAGAGGACCAACATCAACGTGTACTTAAAGGCAACATCACACCATCATCCTCTACAGAAGAGATCCGTGAACTACACTTTGTTTCAAAGAACAGCAAGAATTTCTAAAGGAGATAACCTAAAGAAGGAGGAACGGTTTCTATGGGACGTACTGCAGAAAATCGGATATACTTTGAGGAACGAAGATGAAGTAAGTACATAACCAGCTGGATTTATCTGTCAGTCAGCAGTCGGCGGTTGCGGAACATTGCCATTCAGAGAGATAATGAATAGACTTCGACAAAGCAAAGGTACTGGCTAGAACTAAGAAATATCACCAAAGGCTGACAAGAGAGGCCATAGAAATCCACCGGCATAAAAACAACGCCAACGGAGAAGATGGCAAGGAACTCAGCAGAACATGATGCGATGCAGTAATTAGTTAGTAATAAGCTTGTAATTAGTAAAAATTGATAATTAATCAATTTTCGACCGATATGTTTGAACCAGTTTCTGAAGACGGTTGCAACATGACATTTAAAACGTCAAACACTTATTGAAAAGACGCATGGCAAAACCCGAAAGTTTCTAGTTTTGCTCTAGTTTTTCAGAGTCAGTACTTCTCATCAATGGGTGTCGATGTAAAACTTCTATAGTCGGTAAAGTTTCATTCTTTTCTTTTTCCAATTCATATATATATCTCACTTATTTCAGGTTTTTCATAATAAGGTTTCAATAAATTTACATATACATAGTTAGTATCTGATATTTTCTTTGTTAATTTCTTTCAATCCCCTAGAGTTTTTAATACCGATATTCCGGGATTCTAAACGAAATATGAGCGGTATTGAAAACCGGTATTGCTTCGTAATTGGCCGAATTATTTCTTTTAATATAAACAAAACCTCAACCTTAATATTCTCCAATATCCACTGCTTCTAATCGTTTTCCATTCATATTTCTGCCGACGTCTTCGAAATCGACCGCCCAAAGTATCACGGGGTTGGATTGCATTTCGAAATTCCACTTCAACCCAAAGCCTTCGACCACCCAATCTTAGGTGGTCTTCAAGTGTTGAGTTGGGTTGGAATTTCGAAATCTAACTCAATCTAATCCAACTTAGTGATGCTTTTGTCGGCCAACATCTTCGAAGTCGGACGAGATATGAATGCAGGGTTACTTCGGAGAATCCATTCATTTCAACCGTCGTTCATCTTTCGCGCATTTTTCTGGAAAGGCAATTACTTCCCATGATGCCTTCTCCTTGTGCAACCCACACGGTCCCATAGTTCATCTAGATGGAAAGGAGAAAAGCGTCTCACAATTTCTTCTCCTTTCTTCTGTTTATTCTCTTTGTGCTAAGCGATGTTACTAAGCACTACACGGAGGGGTTTCCCCTTGTATCTTGTTATCTTTCAATCTCAATTTAAGTCAGTGTCATGAAACAAAATGAAAGTATTCCCATCCCTTTTTGAAATTTTAGCTTTTACTTATATATATATATATATATATATATATATATCTGGTTTAGAGCGAACCCCGAGTTATCTTCTTCCTTACTTTGTCCCATACGCCTCTTTTTGGTACTCAATCTTATTATATTCCATAATCTTTGCAATCTTTGAATTAGCATTAACATTATTTTTCAAGATTTCCGCTGCCTATATTTAATTTGCTTCCCATAATATAATTCCACAGGATTGAAACCGTTTGCTGTATGTCGTGCACGTTTTATGGAAAATATTGCTGCATCAATATACTCGTCCTACTCTTTTCCATCTCTGTAACTCACAGCTCTGAGTATTCTCTTAAACACTCCATAAATTAAAAAAAAATTTTTTTAGGGATTGTATGCAGACCTGTGTATTATTTTAGTACCATTTTGTTTAAAAAATTGCAAAAATAGCTCCTAGATCTGTACCTCTGAAGGAAAATCAAGTTCAGCAAATATCTTCAATAATCCTTTTACATATGATTTTGAGTCAGCTACTTTTAACGATATTTTTGTCATAAGTCTGGGGAATTGCGGACACCTCTCTAAATGGTAAAAGGTAAACGATAATCACTGTCACCGTGTAAAATAATGGTAACTGAGAAAGCAAGACCCGATCACTACATTCCTTAAAAATCGCGCGCTCTCATACGCTCATTTCTAATATATATATACAGAAAAATAGTTTCCAAGAATTTCCTGATTTAACTTTGAGGTCAGGAGATACTGTTAAGTTTTTCTTCATATAGCTTTTCCTATTATTGTTAAACCCAAATGTTTTAGCTCTAGGTCTAGCGTTAGCTGTAGTGTTGGTATTAGTTCTACTTTTAGCTGTTTTTGATATTTTGCATCTCATCAGTCGTTATTTCAGGGCATCAAATTCAAAAAAATATTTTATATAAATTATATTATTTTACGTCTTCTTCTTATAATTTAGTATTTTTTCAACATCCCTCAGAGCATATATTGTTCAATCTTAAATGACATGTATTATATATTTAATTTTATTGTTACCAATAAAAGTTAAATATAAAATACTGTTAAGATAAAACACATTTTTATAAACTTGCATTCACAATTAATTGATTATAAAATATAAAAATTACTACTTATTACATATTTAATTTGTATTATTATCATGTCACCCAGTATTTTGAATAATACTCCGACAAACTTCTTTAAAAGATTTAAGGCAGTAAGTGTCCTCTCAAATCTGGTTAAACACCTACGTAAAAAATTTGCCGTCTACAAATCGATATTTTACCGACGAAAAGTCTGCAACAGTTCGGTATTATTCTGAAGGGCAGATTATTGATTTTTTTGTATACAAGATATATTGAAATATATGCAACATATTTTATTATTTCATAGTAAAACGTACAACGCGCGAATAGTAAAATTTAAATTTTATGAATGGGCACACATTAGGTACCCTGCCATCTAGGTATCACGAACACAAACTAACTTCAGTTGAATAACTATGTACAGTAAGGCCCCAACATTCGCGAGGGTTAGGTTCTAAAAATACGCCGCGAATGTTGAATCCGCGAATATTGAAGCACTAGATATTATGAAGGATAAACTACTACTTCTATGTTCTTTTAACACGTTAACCGCCACATGGTCACCGACGCCAAACGTTTCATTTAATTTAATTTTAAAAATTAAAAATTTCAAAAATTAATAAATTATACATACTAAATAAAACGCTTAAAATTGCAAAATAAAACGACTGGTCTTAAAACTTTTGTATTCGGAACTAATACAGATATTAAAATAATTACAATTGTTTAAAATATAAAAAAACCTAAACTCGATAGCAATAGCAAACTGCAACAAAATAAACTAAAAAAAGAAATAAAAGTTAACATTTCTACTCATCAATAATAATTGCTTTAGAACACGATGGTTTAAAAAATGAAAGGATAGCAGGTTGCAATGCTTTGTGTTGCATATCCTTTTGAAGCTCTTTGTAAGGAGCAAGAAGAGTATTCAGACCATTTTTAAATTTTGTGCTTCGTTCCGTTGATGGATCATATTCTACTATTTTTTCAGCAAGATTATTTGCTTCTTGTATAAATAAATTAAGTTCCTTCAACGTTAATTTATTACATAGGGAATTACTATTATCTTCTTCATCCGTTCCTGAAACATTTTCTATTAGTAGCGCTTCTAAGTCTGCACTGGACAACTCTTCCTCTTGATCATTGACGAGAGATTCGATATCAGCTGGTACAATGGTATGAAAATCATCTCCCGGTAGCAACCGTACAGAAAGAACAGCTCTCTCTATTGCCTCATCAATTTCGCTTACACTTTGCGCAGTGTCTTTTTTCAACAGTTTTTTCCATGCATTACTTACGGTTGATACTTTAATGTCATTTAAAGCAAGTTTTATAGATGTAATCGCATGGTCAATATTGTATAATTTCCACACATCTTTTATTGAGAAAACACTATCATTTTGTATTTTCTCATGTACAAAATCGAACATGTGCCGGATATAATGACTTTTAAAAGCTTTTATAACACCTTGATCTAAAGGTTGTAATAAGGATGTTGTGTTGGGCGGAAGAAATACCACCTCGACACATGGATGAGCTAATTTGAGAGCATCTACTGGATGAGATGGGGCGTTATCCAATATCAATAAAACGTGAAATGCTAAATTTTTAGATTTTAGGTAACGCTCCACTTTTTTAACAAAGCACTCTTTAAACCACTCTATAAATAGCTGAGAAGTCATCCAAGCTTTTGAATTAGCTCGCCAATAGACCGGAAGAGCTTCTTTGTCCTTGTTGTTTAAAGCTCGTGGATTAGCTGCTCGATATATTAACATTGGTTTTGTAATAAAGTCTCCGCGTGCATTTGCACAAAATAAAACTGTAACTCTATCCTTAGCCGATTTAAAACCAGGTGCTGTCTTTTCATTTTTTGAAATGTATGTTCATGTGGGCATTTGTTTCCAATAAAGTCCGGTTTCGTCCGCATTAAATATTTGTTCAGGACGGTAACCTTTTTCTTCTATTAATTTTATTATTTCATCAGGAAATTTTGCAGCCTGTTGATGATCTGCTGAAGCTGATTCTCCACACAACTTAATGTTATGGAGATTAAAACGAGTTTTGAATCTTTCGAACCATCCTCTGCTGGCTTTAAATTTACAATCGTCTTCAGCACAGTCCATTCCACACGAAAAATGTTGATAAAGTTCCTTGGCTTTATCCATTAATCTAGCCCTAGTTAATGGTATATTTTTGCGACCATGGTCCTCAATCCAAAGATAAAGAGACTTCTCCATTTTTTCAATATTAACATCACGAACTTGTGACGTTACCTTTAATGATGACGGTATGCCACTTTTTACGCTATTTCTAATTACCTCTTCTTGTTTCTTTATAGATCTTATCGTAGATTCATTGACACCGAAGACCCGGCCTACTTCGGTAGCTCTTTTCCCTTCCCGGAGCATATCAAGAACTTGAATTTTTCTTTCTAGAGTCATAACTGACTTTGCACGTTTGGCAATTAAATTTATTTCCATCGCAGGCCTTTTTGTACCCATTTTGAGTACTGTTGTGAGATTAATTTATTGTTTATAAAATTATAGTAAAAAAACGGGCGAAACACTAACCTGAACGAAATATAGAACACAAAAATAAGCACCTAACACAAACATTAAAATCGATCATAAATGAGGGATTCCCAGAGAAACGCATATGTGAAGCTGGTTGCTTGTACAGTAAACCTACGGTAAACTTCGTTTTAAATTTTTAAAAAATGACATACATACTTGCTATGTATTCGCGAATAATCGAGTCGTGAATGTTGAAAAAGGCAGCAAAATTTAAAACGCGAATATGCGAATCCGTGTAATTTGAAGCCGCGAATGTCGGGGCCCTACTGTATATCTATAAACACGGATCCAAAGTTTTACTTTTTAATAAAAATTAAAAGAATTAAATGTAATAAATAAATACATTTTAAAATAAAATCTATTATTAAGATTGAATAAAAGATGTCGCCACCTCCATATATTATTTCTTGTTGATTTAAAATTAAACATTTTAAAATATGAGCTTGTAATAACTTATTACCAGTATTACAAGTTTAAAGGTTTAAAGCAGAGACAAGGAAGGATAGAGATGACCAACTCTGTCTGATTAAATTATACCTTGCGTACAGCGCAGAGCACTAATCACAGATCAAAACCAATTTTTGTTAGAACAATGGTGTAAAACTAAGCTAATTTTACCCGCCAAATTTAAAAATTAAAAAATATTAAAAAAAAATATTGTTTTGAAAATAGAAAATAAATATATTTTTATTAATAAATCAATGTTATAATTAAGTCAAACATGGGAGATCATTAATATGTTTTATTAAACTTAGTTTTACACATTTATGTTAACAGTACAATATAACGTTCTTCGTACAAGATCTTTCTATTACTACTGGTGGTTATACTACTAACTATACACATTTATGACACCTCCCCTATAAAGTCAATATATTATATAATCATTATGTCTAGTAGGTTTTCGCATGATTCTTGCTGGCTTAACATTTAAATCAACAGGCGGTCGCCCATCATCTGGACTTACAGGCACAACAGCGGTTTCAACATTATTCAAACCATCATTGCTATCATTACTGGACTCGTGGACTTTTAGGACAGGGACGAGGAATTGTACTTTCTTCACTAGCTAATTTTCTGTTAGTTATTGATTTTTTCAAGTCTTGGCTATTTCTCCTCAGTACATTCAGTCCTGCGTTTATCAAGTATGATCTTGGACTTTCATGTTGACCTATGACTACGACTGGCTGCGACTCCCTGTTCTTTTTATAAACTATACTTTCTCCCACCTTTAAGTCCTTCAAAGGTTTTGTTCCTCTGTCATAGTATTTTTTTCATTCTTTCTTGTCTCCTGTCTAAAATCTTTTCTGAATCTCTTAATTTCCTCATTCACAGGTAACTTTGTTTTAGTTTTCCTTGAAAACAAAAGTTCAGCAGGTGATCTCATCAATCCTGTAATTGGTGTGTTTCGATATTCCATCTAAATCTTTAGTTTTACGAAGTATATTTTTAGCCGTCTGTACAAAGCGTTCTGCCAAATCATTCGATCTTGGGTACCTGGGACTGCTGGTTCTGAACTCAAAATCATATTCCTTAGCGAATTTTCTACATTCAAAGGACGAGTAAGGCATATTATCCGATATTATAATGTCTGGCACAACATGAGTCGCAAACGCATACTTAAAAGCGTTTATTATATCTGAACATTGCTTTGATTTGAGGGGAATAATTTCTAACCATTTAGTTAAATAATCAATCATAACTAAATACGATTTATTACCAAATTAAAGTATGTCAAATCCAATCTTTTGAAAAGGTAAATTTAGGATTTCGTGTGGTATCAGAGGTTCTCGCATGTTTGCATATCTTTATTTTTCACAAACTGCGCAACGTTCAATCATTTGTTTAATGTCAGTTGCCATACCAGGCCAAAAACATACTTGACGGGGTATTTTTAGACATTTATTGATCTAGGTACGACTACTCTATCTCCCACAAAAACCATTCCACTATACACATCTATTTCCTTTCAATATCATTCAAACCTCTAGATGCATAAGCTATCGGCTTATCATCTTGCATCAAACAACACCCAATACCATTTTGCAAAGCATCTGCCTGTATCACAATTCGTTTCTTCTCATCAAAATTCATTAGAGTGGTATTCTTATTAATTTCATCCTTAATTCATCCCCATCATGTATCGGTAACCATTGGTATTCTACATCTTTTTTAAATAGATGACATAATGAACTAGCTGTTTCTCCTAATATTGGAATAAATTTTCTTACATAATTGATTAGACCTAATAACTTTTGCAATTCTTTTTTAGAATTAGGTGGTTTTAAATCATTTATAGCTTTCACTTTTTCATTATCTAGTTTCATTCCCTCTCTACTGAAAATAAATATGTCCCATGTGCTTTACACTACTTTTTCTAAATTGTACTTTTTCTTTATTGAACTTTACACCTTTCTCTCTTGCCCTCTGAATCACCTTCTTTAGAGTTTCATCATGTTCTTGTAACGTATCTGTTGCAATCAACAAATCATCAAAATAAATGATTGTGTTTTCAATATCACCAAAATTTTTGCGATTTATTTTTTGAAAATATTCAGGTGCTATTTTTAGACGAAAAGGTAACCTTAGGAATTTATAGGAACCAAATGGAGTGGAAAAGGTTGTAAGTTAACTAGATTCATTACATAGTCTTATTTGGTAATACCCATCTTTAAAATCCAATACTGAAAAATACTTTTTACCGTTAAGCTTACTACTAATATCCTGTAAACTTGGGATTTCATAAAATTCTCGTTCTATAAATTTATTTAATTCGTGCGGATCTAAACATAATCTTAATGATTTGTTAGGTTTTTGTACTATTACAAGAGGATTAACCCACTCACTAGCTTCTGTTGCTTTAGCAATTATTTTCTGTTTTTCTAAGTTTTGTAGTTTTTCATATAATTTATTTCTATAACTAACGGAACACGTCTACCCGGTTTAGCAACAGGTACACTATTTGCTTTTAACTTTATCTTACATACATCATTAAAAGTTTCTAATCGAAGGATTAGGAACAGGGATGTGAACAGGAATAGGGATGTGTTTGAAGAAACACATCCCTATTCTCTGCTATAAATTCATCTTTACTAAATGAATTGATACTAATGTCATCTATCCTATGATGTTAAACCATTGTTAGGTTTACCAGGATGTTTCCTGGTAAACCTAACAATGGTTTAACATCCTTATTAATAACTAAAAACTCTAATTCTACAAATACGTTCTTTCTTCTGCAGTTTAACCTAATTTTACCTTCCCGTTTCATTTTCATCCCGCCATATGCTTCTAATACCACATTTGTCTTTACTAGTTTTCCTTTTGGTACTAACTGTTTTGGTATAATATTTACTTCCGAACCTGTGTCGATCTTAAATTCAATAGGTTTTGTCTCAATCAACAATGTTTCCATCCATACTGACTTTTCATTTTTTATGATTTTGCCAATATTAGCTACACTGTTTACAAATAATTGAGCATCTGAACAATCTTCATCTTCATTTTGCTTTTCGATTTCTTTCACTTGTTTTACTTTTGCTTTGCATGCAAAAGAAAAATGGTTCTTTTTTCCACATTTATAACAAAGATTACTATAAGCTGGACATTCACCATACGGATGCTCCTTTTTGCATTCTGAACAATTTTCTCCTTTGAGTACTTTTTCCCTTCTTTGTTCTTTTCAAAGTTTTTATTTTTCTTATCCATGGCATTAACGGTTAATTCTTCCTTATTTCTTAGAGTTTCTAAATGTTTTTTTGTTACTTCAGCATTTCTTTCCATTTCTATCGCTTCCATTAGTTTAATATTTTGTATATTTAACATTTTTTCTTGTAATTTGGCATCTCTTGTGCGCCAAGGATTATTCTGTCCACTAAAATAGACTCTTCTTGGTCTCCATGTTTACATGATTAAATTAATTTTTTTAAATTACCGAAAAAATGATCAAATATTTCATCGGGTCCCTGGAATCTATTATTAAAGACATATCTTTCATATGTCCTATTTTTTCTCGGAGCACAATATTCTTTAAGCTGTTTAACTACATTAGTGTACTTTATTTGATCTATTTCTTCTTTAAACTTGAATGTATTATATATCTCTACACCCTCCGAATCTTATTCTTTTTATTTTAATTTTATCTGCTTGAAAAAAGAAATGAATGATGAGCACGTGGGATTAATGTTTCTTATACTTAAAAAAAAATTTTCAACGGGATTTTGATTAAATGACCGTGGAGCGATATGTTAAAATCCTATCCATGATAATTTTTTCCACAAGTATAAGAAACCATCGAGTGTAAAAGTCCAGTTCTTCAAAGACGGAATTAGTACATGGGGCGATTTGTTTGATACTACGCATCTAAGGTTCTTTCCTGACAAACCATATAATTTGCTCCCATTGATACTGCCAAAAAGTTGTCAAAAAAGAAACATAAATCAACCGTATCAGTGGCCTTAGCTGTTATGTAGTATGCAGACGATGGTAACATATCATTACTAATCAATGCTCTGCTTCTTAACGCAGATGCAACTGTATGGCTAAAAACTTGAGCACACTTACTTACTTTCATTTTATTATTTTTTTTAGCCATAACGTGTTCGCCAAAATTTGTTAATTTAATAGATCGATTGTAATGATGACCAAGTCTTTTATCCAAATGGTAAAAGTCTACAATATGCCCAAGATGTTATTTTTTCAACATAATTTTCGATAAAGTGTAAATTTTTCGTAAGCAAATTATTCCGGGTGCCTTTTAGAAGATGAGGACCATCATATAAATCAGTGTTTCCCAAAGTCTTTTGGCACACGGACCCCTTTTCTTAGTCAAACCTTGCCGACGGACCCCCAGGGTGAAAAGCTACATTAAATGCATAATGGAAAATGAAGACTTTAACTTTGTTGTTTTAATGGTAAATGGTGACGTAAAAATAAACTATAAAGTAAACATTTTGTTGAAGAAGTATTTATTGATTATAACTTTTGTACTAAAATACAATAAAATATTAATGGCTTGTATGAACCTGATGGGATGTTATGAGTTTATTTATGTCCGGATCGATGTTTGTCAGTAGCAACCGCAAATCCCCCCGATTACTAATTTCCAGTCTGTTTCTTTTCTTTGTGACGAGGCTCATAACGGCACTGAATCTACGTTCTACCAAATACGAAGACCGAAAAGCAATCAACGACTTCTGTATAATAACCCATAATGCTGGATATAAAATTGGGATCTGTTTTTGTAAGCAGAAATTTTCGTATTCTTGCTTAAACATTGGTTTCTGCTCCTCATTTGTGGATAATTCAATAAGTTGTTCCTATACTCGCATGTACTCATCTGTATTTGTGCTCTGTTTTTGACTACTTACAAAAGGGTTCAACAGCCAGTCGGGAATATCCAAGTGAAGAATGTCTTCGAATCTTTGGGTAAGGTCCGAACGGAGTGCCGTTAAGTGTTGATAATAAGCAAGCAAATCTTCGTCTCTATTTTGCAATTCTTAAAGATTTGGAAACTGAGAACATTCTCCTCTTCCCAAGTTTTGTTTGTATAGTAAAAGTTTTGTAACAAAGGCAGATATTACACTTGTTGTTTTGATTAAATTTACTGTGTCACCTTGTAGTTTCAAATTAGTCTCGTTGAATCTGGCAAATAAATAAGTCATATACACGATGTTATTTTTCGAGATAATTAAGTTATGATGCAAATCATTGTCTTTACTCTCCAGGAATTCTAACACTGATTCAAAAAACGAATAGAAGCGATTCAAACACGCACCTTTAGACAACTATCGTATTTCTGTGTTAAGTAGTAAACGTTAACTATAGTCATCATCATTTTCCAAACAAAGTTGAGCAAATAATCTCTCATTTAAGGCATTCCTTTTGATTTTATTAACTGCTTTAATGACATAATGTAGTGATTCATGCAAACGCCTACTAAGGTTTTTTGCCACCAAATGATGTCGATAAATAACACAATGTACCGATAGTACATTCGGTATAACTTGTTTTAAGGACGCCAAAAAGCCTCGGTGTCGTCCTACCATTGCCGGAGCATCATCAGTAGTAACGGAGATGATATTAGTCAAGGGTATAGCTTTTACATCAAGAAATCTTTTTAGTTCAGTAAATAATGATTCACCTTTCGCAACATTTTCCACATATTTAGGAAATAACAATTCTTGGGAAATTCAACATCAGTTGTTCGACGACCCATTTTTAAACTCTAACAATTATAAAAACTAAACAATACTGCATTTGATGACTTACTTATTGTTAGTATACATAGCAACAAACGTTATAACGTTATTACACCTCTCACTTAGGCCCACTATGTACCAAATAATTAAATGTTAAATAAATTGTATCAAATAAGCTGTGC
The DNA here is from genome assembly GCA_036711965.1 of Onthophagus sagittarius. Taxonomy (NCBI): domain Eukaryota; kingdom Metazoa; phylum Arthropoda; class Insecta; order Coleoptera; family Scarabaeidae; genus Onthophagus; species Onthophagus sagittarius. The sequence goes on from JASERS010000005.1 coordinate 25,837,014, forward strand.
CATAAAATGGACCAATATTATAGTTTTCGAATTTTTTTATTATTAAAAACTAATTTTGAGTAATAAATGAGATTTTTTATTTAATTTACTAATATCATGCTTAACAATTACGTTAAAATGTTGCCTAAAAAATTGTTCAAAATTCACACCGTTTTAGATTTTGAACTATCTAGTGTATCAAATAAGCTGTGAACCACTGTAAATCAAATTGGAATGAATATAAGTTAGGTAAAGGAGTGGACAAATGGGGTACTGAAAAAGAAAGTCAAAAGATATACATTTTGCTATCGGTTATAAAGACGTTGCAAAAGTCAAGTAACTTTTGTTTAACAGATGAAGATAAATCATCAACAGAAAAGGTTTTGAAAAAGATTAACAATTAATTAGTTGATCAAGAGCATCCACTGTATAAAAGATGGATTTTTTATAATTGCAACCAACTAGAAAATGAAGATTTTAATGTCTATTTGGTAAGGTTAACAAAAATTGTTAACTGTCACTTTGAACAAATTTCTACGAAAAGAATAAAGGAAACTTTAATTAGAGACCGATTAGTATTTGGAATAATAGATTCAAATCTAAAATTTAATTTTTAAAAGAAAAACTATATAAGCTAAACGGAAATAACTGAACAGTGTAAAGTACAGGAAATAATGGAAGGTAGATTTAAGCAAATTGCAAAGGAAGATAAGAATATAAATAAAGTTGTAAGGAAAGAATTTACCAAACATGGGTTAAAATAACGCAAACTTTGTGACATCTTTTTTGAAATCATGTCTCTATGTTATCGAAAAAGATGTTTGTCCCACAAGAAATCGACAGCAATTTTTGTAAAGTAATAGAACCATTTGGAAAAATGTTGTTTTAGAATACTAAAAAAAGCCATGAAAAGAAAGAAACAGAAGTACAAGACGGATCAATGGATAGTGATGAAGAAGAAAAGAAGAGATACAGTGCATATAATAATAATATATATTTATTGATGACATTTAATGAAATATAAATAAAGTAAATAAGAGAAAAAAAGAAGAGTTTACCGTCATCAATAGAGCTGTGAATTATATACACGAAAAAGCAAACAATCTGAATATATCTGTTGATTGTATGCATTTCTTATTACAAAATATGCACATATACGCAGAAAACTGTCTAGAATAATAAACTCCCTTTATTCATTTATACTGTTGTTTAAGACCACAGAATCTTTGACTCAAAATAGATCAATTTACGTTAAGTTATTCTATATCGGAAGTTGCTGCATTAATTCGCCGCTAAAGGATTTCAAAGTTTGCAAAAAATTTCGTTTATGTTGGATAACTCGAAAGCGCATTAATCAATTCAAACCATTTGAGAAATTGGTGTATAGGTTCAATTAACGTCTTATGATTTTGGATATAACTTTAAACACACAGAAATAATTGGAAAGCTATGTGTTCTGCAGTTATTACTCCATACTTTTTTTCTGAACAAGCGACAATTACATAGTTAAAATGTCTGAATACGCCTAAATCTTTTGATTCTGATTACGTAAGTGGTTAATCCAGAAAATCGGAATTTTTAAATATCTTATTTTCGTCTTGCAATTACAAAATCTCATTGTAGTTAACACTGATTTCTTAGGGGGCATGAAAGGCAAAAATCTTCTATAATTATTGATAGCGAAGACGAATTATGAAGAAAACTGTATCTAGTATTTAATTTCTTATTTAAGTTAGATTTTGTAGTTAAAATAACTTAAGTGAAGCTTGGAGATATTGAAAGCCTTTCTCTGTTTAAGTACTCGACGTTCACACGAAATATTTAAAAAGACGTAAATATGCTATATAATAATTAATATACATTGAAACAGAAAAATATGCACATTAAACAGAGGTTTAAACGATTTATTTTTATGTAATTCATGAAGATATACAAAATTTTTTCTTCGCATATTCATAATACCAAATATACATTTTGCATATAATCACAGCTCTAGTCATTAACTTGAACCGACTCAATGTATTGAGATCAAGTTAAATTCAAATCAAATTAAATATAAAGTATCACATGGTAAATATAAAGAAAAGTTATTATAAGAAACCAACAACCAAAAGTCAAAAAGATAGAGTTTCGCAAAGCTCGCCGAATTTGTTCGTCATAACACTACCAAAGATATCTAAAGGCGCGTACACATACAGCGAACGAAGGCGAACGAATTCAATCGAACAGATTTGGACGAATTCGTTCGCTGTTTGCTGAAAATATCGGCTTGCGTCCACATAAAAACGAATGTGTAGCAAACGAATTGTTTCGCGCTCATTCGCTTGTTTTCGGTAATTAGTGGAAGTAATAATGGCAACAAATGATGACTTAATTATTGTTGCAAGTGCAGCATGCATAATTATAAGTGACGAAGAGAAAAGGCAGAAACGAAGACGACGCTGGTGGACGACATCTTTATTTAAAAGCAGAAGTAGATATAGGGGAATGGATTTATTGAAAGATTTAACGACCGAAGTAGAATATGGGCTCTTTGAAAATTTCTGTAGAATGAAATCTGTAGATTTTGAATGGCTACTGAATCGTATTGGCCCAAAAATAACAAAACAAAATACATCATTCAGAGAAGCGATACCACCAACGGAAAGATTAATGCTTACATTACGCTACTTAGCCACCGGGGACTCATTCACTAGTTTAATGTACACCTTTAAAATTTCCAAACAACTAATTTCTTACATCATACCGGAAGTTTGTTCAGCAATAATTGAAAGCCTCGATGATTATGTGAAGGTAAGTGAAAAAAATAAGTAAAAATAATATATTTTCTTAATACAAGTTTATTACCAAAAATACAAAAAACAGTCATTATTATTTGAATTAAATTAAATTAATTTTCGACATCGTTAAAAGTATTAATGTAATCTACTAAAGGCGCCAAAGAAGTTGTAGTATCAGTTTGAGGTTGTTGATAGGGAGTGTTAATATATGAGGCTTGGTTGTATGTCGTTGATGCGTTTGAGGGTGATGGAGCAGAAGAACAAATACTTCGTGGGTATGATAAATTTTGATCATATTGTGAGCATGATGAATCTGTGGGTGAAGGTGAAGGAATGGGTACTGTAGCAGGGGCATTGTATTTACCCATATCAGCATCAAATAAAATATTACCAATTAGGTGTTCAATTACGTTTCTAGTGTACTGACTATAAGTTCTATGTTTTGAGGCTATGTGCTCCCTGTAAATTGTGCTGGCATCTCTGAAACTGCGATTTTTGACTGTGTCTTTTAATATTTCATAGGCTTCTTCTGCACGAGAATCTTTCGTTTTGATAGCCGACCGTTTTATCTTCCTTGGTGAACAGAAATCAGATTTTCGTTTCGGTGTTTCAACTGATGTTCTTATATTTTCTGCGTGCTCAGTATAATCACTGGGTTCTTCAACAATTTTTTCGAGATCGTCCACCTTTTGTTCTTGGGTTTTCCTTTTAAGCACGGATAACTCCTTAAAAAAATAATTTAATTAAAACAATTGAGTGCTTAATACGTTGCCAAAGTCACCCGATTATAAATTCGATCTGACCGCATATTTTATGTACATATGAATATTGCATAAACTCAAATATTGTATATATTGGTGACTGATTAGATATTATAATAGTATTAATTTTTTCAGATGCCTAGTAATGCAGAAGAGTGGCGGAGTGTAGCTGAAAACAGAGGTGGAAAGGAGTGTAGTGAATTTTCCTCACTACCTTGGAGCTGTAGATGGCAGACATTGCATACTACAAGCACCAATACACAGCGGAAGTGACTATTTTAATTATAAACAGAATTTTAGTATTGTTTTAATGGGTATTGCCGACTCAAATTATTCGTTTTTGTTTGCCGACGTCGGTTGCCAGGGTAGAATTTCAGATGGGGGTGTGTTAAAAAATTCAGTTTTCTGGAAAAAACTACAAACCAGTCACTTAAATTTACCGCCTGAAGAAGTTCTAGCTAATAGGCAGACAAAAGTTCCGTATGTGTTCGTTGGCGATGATGCTTTCAGCCTTCATGAACATCTTCTGAAAGCATATCCAGTAGAACAAAAAAAGGGATCAAAAAAACGAATTTTCAATTACAGATTATGTCGTGCCCGACGAGTAATCGAAAACGTGTTTGGGATAATGTCAGCTGTGTTCAGAGTGTTAAGAAAAGTAATGTTATTATCCCCAGAAAAGGCTACGACAGTAGTTTTGACTTGTGTCTATTTACATAATTTCTTAAGAAAAAGCAGACATTCCCAAAACCTTTATACACCGCCCGGAAAGTTTGATGATGATAAAGACGGTACCGTTATGCCTGGAAGTTGGCACAAAGTCACAGATATGACGTCACAATCGTTTGTTCCAATGGCAAAAGTTGGAAGAAAAACTTCAGCTAATTGTGAAGCAATAAGAAACGAGTTTGCAGATTATTTTATGAACGAAGGGAGAGTTGACTGGCAAAACAATTACGCTTAAATATTCTGTAATTACTCTATAACATTTAATAAAATATTGCTTAAACTTCAACAATATGTACGTTACTAGCTATACTTATCTACTGTATTCTTGTGTACTAAAATATAACAATGTCTTCACTTACCTCGGTATTTTTTGTTTTTTTCGGAATAAACTTATCCATTAAAAATAACATAGGTTTGAAAGCAAACCAAGTTGATGTATACACATCACTGGTGCCAGAGCCAGTTTTCATGGTTTGTTCGTGTTTCATTCGTTCTCGCCTGAATGAACTTAAAAGGGACTCCATTTTTTTTTTTTTGCTGCGTCTGCTTCACAATTAAACTGCTTAGCAATTTTATTCCAAGCGTCCATTTTTTTTATTCTATCTTTATGATTATCGTCAGCCGGATTCCACAGGCATTCATTACTGCGGTACTCATTAATGAGTTCTAGAGCTTTACAATTACTCCATTCCATTTTAAACTACGAGTATCAGAAAGTGTACTATGAACTGAAATGAATATTCGGCCAATCGCCACAAAATCACGTATATATTAAAACAAATTCGTACGAATTTTATGGCAAATATCCTTTTATGTTTACCAGTTTACCGCCTCGCAAGGGAACCGCAACGAATGCGAACAAACACGTTCAAACGTGTTCGTTGATACGTACACATCAACCGAACGAATTCGTTCGCGACCGTTCGTTCGCCTTCGTTCGCTGTATGTGTACGCGCCTTAAAACAACAGACACAAGCGAATGATCGGCACATCATTAACAGGAATGATCTGTCTATCCACAATCTTAATGTCATCATTAAGAATTATGTAATCAATCGATGTTACAGTATTCAATGTTATACGTGTTGGAGAGTCAATCACTTGATTGAGATAAAAAGGCTGAATGATTGGCTGTTCCGAACGCGCCCGCACGCGCGAAGAATTTAAAAATTCTAATCAAAGTGCTCACACGCACAAAAGAAAATTAATTTCATTTTTCTAATTCAAAGGTAACACCCCGCAAATCTTTTTTACTTTTTTAAATCATGTATTCATGGAAAACTTTTTTTGTCATAATTTTATAAGTGTGCTTATTTTAAAATAAAAAATAGTCTTTTTGTCATCGAGTTTTGTTGACGAGTTTTATTCAACCTGATCGAGAGATTTGAATTGTGATTATTCGCGATCATTTTTCAAATAGTGAAATTTTATTAAATTCAAAACATTGGCAGAAAGCGGTTGTGATATATGTCATTTATCTTACCGGGATTAATATTAAAGCATCAACAAAACCTCCTCGAAATTATTTAAAAAATTAGGCAAATTGACATCTGGTCTATATATTATACCCAACGTTACACTAACATGCTTCTTATTTATTACACATATGCTCCAACTCCACCCCCAACACGATTGCGTTGTCCCACAAAAATATGACGGTAATTTGAATAGCATACACTGAGTGAGCAGCATTCGAGTTTATCCATGTCTCGGAAACATCTAAGACATCATATATACCATCCAAAATCAAATCCCTAACCACGCCAAAATGTGCCAGCAGAGATCTCACATTTAGATGAGCAATTTTCATTTTATATCAGATGAGCGACAAGTGGGTGAACAAGAGTACAGTACTCTCTCTTTCTCAATTTAACCAACGTACAACAATACAATACAACTGTTAACCAAACAGTAACCTAATGCTATTTAACAAAATATATATCCTGCGATAAGTATAATATGAAAAAAAAAAACGGTAATAATAATAAGAAAAAGGAAAGAAACCTTCTTATCGAAACCTTTTTATCTGGGTTCTTCTGGGCTCATTACTAAGAGGTCTATGACCAGCAACTTCGATCATGGGATGGTCACCTTTAAGAAGATTATCCTAAATTTCTTATTTCCCATTCGGCAATGAATAGACCCTCGGACAGTCCAAACGTTTGGTATTTCACACACTTCTCTTGCCTGTTGATACAACCTATGTTGCATTCAAGTGAGATTCTCCTTATTAATAATTTTGATCCTTTAAGCTTCTTCTTCATGTTTAGAACTTGATATTTGTGGTCTACTCTAACAAATTTTACTATTCGATGAGTGTATTCAACCGTATCCAAGGATTTACAATGGCTTTTGGATCTTCATGTAACTTTTCCTCTCCACCAAAAATTTGAAGGTTATTCCGTCTCATGTACTGCTGGAGATTATCAACCTCCTTATGAAACTTTAAACACTTTTTCTTCAAAACAACTATCTGTCCCGCTTATTCCCGTTTATTAAGCGTATCTTCATGATTTAAAATTTAATTGCATTTTGTTTAATAGTATGTAATATTTTTAAAGCGTGCTCAATTGGTTTATCAACAATACCCTGTTTTTAAAAACAGTTTTACAAGCAGAATCAAGTCATCGGGAACAAGTCTTCCGAGGGTAGTATTAAGTCCTCTGGAAGTAGTATTTAGTCTTCTAGAAACAATATCAAGTCATTTCAAATCTTCTAAAAGCATTTCAAGTCATTTGGAAGCAATAACAAGCTATTTAGAAGCAGAACAAATCTTCTGGAAGCAATATGAAGTCTTCTAGAAGCAATATCAAGTCTATTAGAAGTAGTATCAAGTTTTCCAGAAGCAGTTCAGGCCTTTTGAAAGCACTTCAAGTCTTCTACAAGCAATATCGAGTCTTCTAGAAATAGTATAATGTTTTCTAGAAGCATTCTAAGTCTTCTAGAAGCATTTTAAGTCTTGTAGGAGTATTTTGTCCTATGCAGTATCAAGTTTCCTAAAAGCATTTCAAGTCTTTTGAAGTAGCATTAAGTCTTGTAGAAGCAATACGAAGTTTGCAGAAGTAGTATCAAGTTTTTTAGAAGCATTTCAAGCCTTTTGAAAGCACTTCAAGTCTTCTACAAGCAATATCGAGTCTTCTAGAAATAGTATAATGTTTTCTAGAAGCATTTCAAGTCTTTTAAAAGCACTTTAAGTTTTGTAGGAGCATTTTGTCCTATGAATTCAGTATCAAGTTTCCTAGAAGCATTTCAAGTCTTTTTGAAGTAGCATTAAGTCTTGTAGAAGCAATACGAAGTTTACAGAAGTAGTACCAAGTTTTCTAGACGCATTTCAAGTCTTTGGAAGCAATAATAAGCCATCTAGACGCAGAACAAATCTTCTGGAAGCAATATGAAGTCTTCTAGAAGCAATATCAAGTCTATTGGAAGTAGTATCAAGATTTCCAGAAGCAGTTCAAGCCTTTTGAAAGTACTTCAAGTCTTCTACAAGCAATATCGAGTCGTTTAGAAATAGTATAATGTTTTCTAGAAGCATTTCAAGTCTTCTAAAAGCACTTTAAGTCTTGTAAAGAAGTCTTGTATTACAAGACTTAAAATGCTTTTAGAAGACTTGTCAAGAAGTCTTGTATTACAAGACTTAAAGTGCTTTTAGAAGACTTGTAAAGAAGTCTTGTATTACAAGACTTAAAGTGCTTTTAGAAGACTTGTAAAGAAGTCTTGTATTACAAGACTTAAAGTGCTTTTAGAAGACTTGTAAAGAAGTCTTGTATTACAAGACTTAAAGTGCTTTTAGAAGACTTGTAAAGAAGTCTTGTATTACAAGACTTAAAGTGCTTTTAGAAGACTTGTAAAGAAGTCTTGTATTACAAGACTTAAGGTGCTTTTAGAAGACTTGAAATGCTTCTAGAAAACATTATACTATTTCTAAACGACTCGATATTGCTTGCAGAAGACTTGAAGTACTTTCAAAAGGCTTGAACTGCTTCTGGAAATCTTGATACTTATTTTGTCCTATGAATTCAGTATCAAGTTTCCTAAAAGCATTTCAAGTCTTTTTGAAGTAGCATTAAGTCTTGTAGAAGCAATACGAAGTTGCAGAAGTAGTACCAAGTTTTCTAGAAGCATTTCAAGTCTTTTCGAAGCAATAACAAGCCATCTAGAAGCAGAACAAATCTTCTGGAAGCAATATGAAGTCTTCTAGAAGCAATATCAAGTCTATTGGAAGTAGTATCAAGTTTTCCAGAAGCAGTTCAAGCCTTTTGAAAGCACTTTAAGTCTTCTACAAGCAATATAGAGTCTTCTAGAAATAGTATAACATTTTCTAGAAGCATTTCAAGTCTTCTAGAAGCATTTTAAGTCTTGTAGGAGTATTTTAAGTCTTGTAGGAGTATTTTATCCTATGAATTCAGTATCAAGTTTCCTAAAAGCATTTCAACTCTTTTTGAAGTAGCATTAAGTCTTGTAGAAGCAATACGAAGTTTGCAGAAGTAGTATCAAATTATTTTAGAAGCAGTTCAAATCTTCTCAAAGCAATATCAAGTTTTCTAGAGGCATTTCAAGTCTCGTAGAAGCATTTTAAGTCCGATGAATGCAGTACCAAGTTTTTTAAAAACATTTCAAGTCTTCTGCAAGCTTTTCAAGTCTTCTTGAAGTAGCATTAAGTCTTCTAGAAACAGTGTAAAGTCTTCTGGAAGTAGTATCAAGTTTCCTAAAAGCGTTTCAAGTCTTCTAAGAGCATTTCAAGACTTTTGGAACCAGTTCAAGTCTTCTGAAAGTACTTCAATTCTTCTGAAAGCAATCTCAAGACTTTAGGAAGCAGTATCAAATTTTGTGGAAGTAGTATCAATTCTTCTCTAAGTATCAAGTCTCAATTCAAAATACGTGCTCTTTATGTCACTTAATTATCAAATTGTAGGAAATACATTGACGAGCTAATTGACTTCTTTCAATCTGCTGTTAGGATCATTCTGAGGATCACGCGAAATCATCGTAAAGTAATATTATTTAACTACTTTTGTTGTATTGCTTGAACTACTGCCCAGCTCTGATCAAAATAACGTTAAGATTGTAGTAACTAAATTTTATAAAACCTGTAATGAATGCTTAGATCAATAGTGTCAATTCAATACTGAATTAAGGGTTTTTCAATGGGCAAATCTACAAAAAATAGCTGACTGGGATAAACTATAACAAGTGATGGATTTATTAATTCAAAGGGGATTTGTAAAGCCAGAAAAAGATATAACAATGTCTAATGAGTTTTCACTGACTTTGAAGTATGTGCAACTTCAAAATGTCTCAGCGTGGAGTGATAAGAATGTTCTTAGTGAAAATCGTTGTTCACACTATTATCAACAAAAGTACCTAGAGTTACCTAGAAGGTGCTATCAAAGGGATAGAGTACATATTAGAGAAGATAAAGAAAAATTAATGGAACATGAAAATAGATGATTAAATCAAAATTTTGGAAAAGAAACTGTGGAACAGGAAACTACCATGAATAAGCTTGAAGAAGTGATACAAGAGGAAGAAGAGAGAATAGTTCAGGAAGATAAAATTAACGCCTCGGAAACAACAACTAAAAGAGAAAAAAAAGACACCAACGATTATCATTTGTTTTAATTTTGTTTTGAAAATGGAAGGATGTTTTAGTTATTGAACAAGAGAGGGCGGTACGGGTTTGTAAGAATGGATTAGGAAGCAGACTCGTACAATCGTTGCATTGTAAGTAAAAAAGATTAACGTTTACATGTTAAAGAAAAACTGAGTTTAATTTAAAAATCCTTGTAGTTAAGTTAAACTCGAATCTCTCAAATTATTCACAACAATTTTGATATGATCGTTAAAAAAAAATAGTTCACTTTTTAATACATTAAGGTAAATGAAATACTTGAAAGTAAATTTATTTGTGTAATTGAAATAATTTAAATACAAGTCGATAATTTTATCAAAATTTCGTAAAAAGATAAGAGGGGGATCTATAGTATTAATTATTTTAGTTCTTATAATCTCTCAAAGATGGAATTAATAGTAATTTAAGAAATTTTAAAAATTTTATCTTAATTTCGTAACAAATATAATTTCGTAAATAAAAAAGTTATAAAAAAATTTATAATTAGATAATGACTATAGAAAAAGCGATTTTGTTTTATATTTACTACTTTTAGTTTTAATTAATTCAATTTAATTCTAAGGTGTTTTAAGGTGTAAATTAAGGACACGTGAATAAAGGGCGAGTTAATCGAACATTTACGATGCGCCCAGAGCGGCCCAGAGTTCGGAATTAGTCATGACAGATAATTGAATTCTTTCGAGCCGTCGTTGTTGACGCTTTATTTTTAGACGAACTCCGCTGCAGCAAAGCAACAACCGCGTGTTCATCTCTCGGTTTACGCCTGGTGTGGTTTAAGTTTAACTTCCACTTAAAACGTCGTGGATTCGAGCGTCAACCGTTACCATATTACCCACTTTTTCACGCGCAATTAACCTTTAATTCTTTACCTTTCAACAACAATTCCTAATTCGCTTTCAAAAAATTTCAAAAAGAAAAAAATGATAAATTGAAAAGTTTTAAACGAAATGAAATCATTTTTGTGTGTCAAAACAAACTTGAACGAGTATAAAAACTATTTAGTACACGAACGCGAATTGTTTTGCAAGGTCTACAACATTGACCCAAATAATAATAATAATAAAGAAAATGTTGGAGAGGAAAATGCTTACGGCTCTTTCAATGTCAAGGCAGTAACAATAATGTAACATAGAGTGTATGTTCGTGTGCATCGGTACAAGTGCGTAACGGTACTTTCTACCGTATGGAGAAATTTTAATGTTTATCTCACTCACTTAGCGGGTTATTCGTTCGTATCGAAATAGGTTAGTGTAACTTGACTTAAAAAACATTTTTTGCATCAAAACACTTATTGCTTATTGTTAGCAGAGCTCGGCTGACTATTTGAAAATAGTGGTGGAGTGTAACTATTTACACCAAAAAGTAGTTAAACTACTGTAAGAATATGATACTTTGATTATTAACTATCAAGTAATCTGTAGTTAAATATTTAACTACTCTTTTTACTACATAGAATGTACTTTTAAAATGTACTTACAACTGTAAAAATGTATAGAATGGTCTACAAGAGAATTCCCAATCTTATTCGGTTTACGGCTCTCCAAATAATCGGATTTCTTTTCCGCGGCTCCTTTAATGCGTCTGTTTTTTTAAAGTTAACTTTCTGGAAAAATTGAAAGTCTTTTATTTTTATTTGAAAGTTAAAAAAGTTAGTTCTGAAGGTTGGGTTGGATCGGGTTGGGTTTCGTCTTAAGAGAGGTACAGCTAAACCCAAATATTTTTTAGCTATTATTCAGTCTTAAATAGTCCTTTATCTTATGGAATGTAGTCAGTATATAAAACGATCTGCGTTTCTCGACAGTCAACATTAAAAGCGTAGGCAATTGTTTTGCAATTTTTCTAATTTGTTACGGAGGGTAATTACCAGGTTGAGATACACAGCATCAGCATAATCTATGTGGGGTAGTATTAATGAGTAACAAAGATTACGACGCACAGCAACCAAGTTTACGCAAAGAATCAAATCAGAAATAAACCTTCTTATAGACAGATTAAATTTGATACCGCCAAGACAGCGCTGAGTCCATAGTCACCCCCAAGATTTTGACTCTATTGGTGAAATGTTTAATATTGTGACCAAGTATCAGTTACGTAGCATTGGAAGAGTAAATCAAGGCTATGAACCGAATGCTATTGGTCTTAACAATATTTGAACTCAGGCCAAAACGTTTAGAACAATCAAGTATCCTCGACAGATCGTCATTAAGAGGACATTGAGACATGGACATTGAGAGCTCATTAACAGTTGTTGACGTGTAAATTTGAAGATCATCCTCATATAAATGATAGTTGCATGATATGAATTTGGTAACACTATTTATGTAAATTCAATATACATACACTATGACTTTGAAACACAAAAGAAGAAGATGAAATACATCTTCTACATAAAATCAACATCAATACATAAAATAAACAATAAGAAAATATATGACCTAAACCAAGTAACTCAAGGGCACACTGAGGGGCAAAGCCTATAGCAGATAGAGACAATATCAGTAAACTTTGAGCCACAACATCAAATGCTACGCTGAAGTCCAACAGAATTAATAAGGTTATTCGTCGATCATCGCAGCCATCGTAGTTTATTGTCATCAGTAACCTTGACAAGTACCGATGCCATACTGTGGCCTGATATTAAACCAGATTGATAGCCTGTGATTAGCTTATGATCATCAAGGTAATCGTGCACTTGATTGTACACTAATCGTTCGATATTGGCCGAAAATCACTTAGGAATGGGTACAATGCAGGCTTGTTTTCAAATTGTAGGAAAGGTTGAAGACTCTATGGAGAAATTAAAGATATGAAGCAGTAGTGGAGTGATTATGTCCAAGATCGCCATTAACATCATGAGCACCGACACATGTAAAGCGCTGTTTTACAAGAGCGTTCCGAATCTAAGACTAATCAAACATGATGAAGAAAAACCGAGAATTGACAAGAGCAGAACCACCGATAGTGAGCAATGTTGATTTCTTGATTGATTCGTCGAGAGTAATGAGCGAATTAGCAAAATAAGCACCTAAAGTGTTACATCAAAGCTATGGCAGGAAGGAGTTTCAATTATGCCAAGAGAACGCATGGTCTTCCAAAACGTTCTTGGTGTTGTATTAGAAAATTTCTGATAAATGTAAGTTTTTTTGGAATTTCTGCATCGCTGGTTATAGAGTGTCTATAGAACGCGGTATTTTTCTCTATTCGTATTGGAAACGTTGCGGCGAAGAAGAACTTCAGCCACGTTGTGTTTACGCATAACAACTTTGATTTGGTTATTGAGCCACGGAGCAATTCTTATTAGCGGAATTTACGGAATTCTTATTTTGTTCTAAATTGTTGTAAATTCTTCCGGAACTAAAAGTATAATGCTAGACCTACAACTTAGCTTTAGTACTAACACTAGAACTAGTACTATAAACATTATGGTTTAGCTGTATGTGTCTTATGACACAGGGTTTAGCCCCTAAAGTGTCTAGTTTTAAATCTGGTGTAGTTATAAACCTAGGTTGGGTTGGGTTCAGTTTTAAAAGAGGAACGGCTAAACCCAAATGTTTTTAATTCCAGGTCTATTATTAAATTGATATTGGATTAATAGTCCAATTTTCATTGCACTAGACATAAACGTTCGGATTCTACAGGGTGTGCTCGTCAATTATTTCCAGCAGTGTACAATACAAAAAAAAAGAGCAAAATGAAGGTCTGAGAATATTACTACCTACCTGAGTCTATAGCAGCGATATCGGTAAGCTGCTATAGGAGTTCATTGTTAGGGTTAAAGAAGAGATTCCTTGCTTAATTTGAGTGATGGATCTCAGCGCAGATCTTTCCACCACTTCCAGGTAATACTGCGTCTTTCTTGGTGCGTTACTTAGCATTATCGATCCATATTCTACGATAGGTCTGCATATGATCTTGTAGATGTGCGAAGCATATGAGGTAGAGATTCCGCGATCTCTAAACGAAAGGGCATGTCTTTAATGTTCCGTTAAGTATCATGCCAAAATGCTTACAAATTGGTGATGCCGAGATTGCCGTTGATTGGATTGTAATTGTGTTGTGAGTCACAAAAAATTGTGCCATTACGTCATTTTCGAAACCAATTTTCTGTTTCATTTATGAGCGTCTGCAGTTTATAGACCGAAGAAGTGCGAGATCAATGTTGAGTCCTTGGCATAAAATAGTTCGTGTGCACTGAAATTTAAGCCGTTTGGATTGTCGTTGTAAAGATCGTGGTAGAATAGATTATATAAACTCTGAGGAAGACCTTACTAAGCGAAGAAGCTGTGTGAGAAGTGGTTTTTCGACTTCATAATGGAGGAACGATTTAACAGAAATTGATTTATAAGACTTTGAAAGTGTTTCTTTGTCTTACACTGAGTCGAAAACCTTTCAGACTTCCAAAAACACGGCTTCGGATTTCAACATTTCAAAACGTGCCGCCTGGAAATTAAAAACCAGACTAGTTAGTGGCTGGGATGTTGATGTTTTGGATTGAAAGCCAAATTGTTAAGGCGGAAATTCCTTTAATACAGCAGCCAGGGGCTTATTCTTCAAGTATGTTTCAAAGAGTTTTCCTATTACTGGAAGCAATGAGATGGGACAATACAAGTAATAACTGACGTCTATTGAGCTGTAAGACAAAATTTAATTATTTTTTTTGATAAAAACGTGGATCTTCTCAGCAGTCTAGTAATGTTGTCATAACCGGGAGCGGTATCACTTCCTAGACCAAGAAGAGTAAAATATTCGTCTTCTAAGATGAGGGCATCCTTTGGTGTCTCGAGCCGTTTCAAACGAAACATCCTTGGTAAAGGTGGGTAAGGTGTATTCCAGGAAGTTAGTTGTATGTTGACAATCTCTTCAGAGTAAGGGCATTGAAGAATAGTTTTGTTCTGAAGAATACATACCTTCCTACATAAAAGAAAAAATACAAAATATCTTAAGAATTCAATTTTTTACGATTTTTCAAGAATGATTAAGAATGTTTTTAGTATTATCAAATGCTACAAATTTAGATTGAGTTGAACTCAATCTAAAAACTTGATATCTCAAAAACGATACTCAAATATGGTTTTATTCTGATAAAAATTCACACATTCCTTTACTAATCATACAAAGTTCATCAAAATGTTTTAAGAATTCGATTTTATACGATTTTTCAAAAATGATAAAAAAAAATGTATGAGATGCTACAAATTTAGCTTGAGTTCTGAAGTTGATATCTTAAAAACGAATTAAGATACGTATACATAGTTTTGTTCTTGTAAATGTGTATATTTTCCTGTATAAACTACAAAAAATGTCATCAAGATATCTTAAGAATTCGATTTTTAAGATATCATATATGATATATTTTAATATATCATATTTTAAGATATAAACAAAATTTATAAAATGCTACATATTTAGGTTGAGTTCGAAACTTAATATTTCTAAAACGGATGGAGATATTGAAATAGTGTTTTATTCTCGTAAAAGTACATACTTTTCTTTGTAAATAACAAAAAATATCATGAAGATGTCTTAAGAATTCGATTTTTTACTATTTTTGAAATTGATTAAGAAAATCATTAATTTTATGAAATGCTGCAAATTTAGGTTGAGTTCAAATCTTGATATCTCAAGAAAGAATAGATATATTGAAATATGGTTTTGTTCTGGTAAAAGTACATATTTTCTTTTATAAATGACAAAAACTCGTCAATATGTCTTAAGAATACGATTTTTTACGATTTTTCAAAAATGATAAAAAAAATTGTATGAGATGCTACAAATTTAGCTTGAGTTCTGAAGTTGATATCTTAAAAACGAATTAAGATACGTATACATAGTTTTGTTCTTGTAAATGTGTATATTTTCCTGTATAAACTACAAAAAATGTCATCAAGATATCTTAAGAATTCGATTTTTAAGATATCATATATGATATATTTTAATATATCATATTTTAAGATATAAAAAAAATTTATAAAATGCTACATATTTAGGTTGAGTTCGAAACTTAATATTTCTAAAACGGATGGAGATATTGAAATAGTGTTTTATTCTCGTAAAATACATACTTTTCTTTGTAAATGACAAAAAAAATCATGAAGATGTCTTAAGAATTCGATTTTTTACTATTTTTGAAATTGATTAAGAAAATCATTAATTTTATGAAATGCTGCAAATTTAGGTTGAGTTCAAATCTTGATATCTCAAGAAAGAATAGATATATTGAAATATGGTTTTGTTCTGGTAAAAGTATATATTTTCTTTTATAAATGACAAAAACTCGTCAATATGTCTTAAGAATTCGATTTTTTACGATTTTTTTAAAATGGTTTAAGAAATCATTAATTTTCCGAACTGCTACAAGTTTAGGTTGAGTTTAAAACTTGATACCTCAAAAATGGACCAAGTTGTTTAAATGTGGTTTTGTTCTCCAAAAAGTATATACTTTTTTTATAAACGACAGTAATTTTCGTCAAGGTATCTTAAGAATTCGATTTTTTATGATTTTTCAAAACGATTAAGAAAATCGTTAATCTTAAGAAATGCTGCAAATTTAGGTTGAGTTCAAAACGTGATATCTCAAAAACGGATGGAGATATTTTCTTTTATGAATGACAATTTTTTCAAAATGGTTAAAGAAATTATTAATTTTATGAAATGCTACCAATTTAAAATTAAGATACGTATGCATGATTTTGTTCTCGTTAAAGTACATACAATCTTTTATAAATTACAACAAATTTCATCCAGATATCTTAAGAATTCGATTTTTTACGGTTAT
Organism: Onthophagus sagittarius; assembly: GCA_036711965.1. Classification (NCBI taxonomy): domain Eukaryota; kingdom Metazoa; phylum Arthropoda; class Insecta; order Coleoptera; family Scarabaeidae; genus Onthophagus; species Onthophagus sagittarius. The sequence goes on from JASERS010000005.1 coordinate 25,853,670, forward strand.
TTCAAAAATAATTTAAAAAATTGTTATTTTTCTGAAATGTTACAAATTTAAGTTGAGTTCAAAAGTTGATATCTCAAAAATGAACTGAGGCATCTCTTGCAAGCTCATGCATGCCTTTGTTCTCGTAAAAGTACATACTTTTCTTTATAGATTACACAAATATAGATCAAGATATCATAAGAATTCGATTTATTACCTTTTTTCAAAAATGGTTAAGAAAATTTCTAATTTTATGAAATGTTATAATTTTAGGTTTGAGTTCAATACTTAATATCTGAAAAACGAATTAAGATACGTATGCATGGTTTTGTTCTCGTTAAAGTACATACATCCTTTTATAAATTACAACAAATTTCATCCAGATATCTTAAGAATTCGATTTTTACTATTTCCAAAATGATTAAGAAAATCATTAATTTTATGAAATGTTACCAATTTAGGTTGAGTTCAAAACTTGATATCTCAAAAACGGATGGATATAATGAAATATGGTTTTGTTCTCGTAAAAGTACATATTTTCTTTTATAAATGACAAAATATTCGTCAATTCATCTTAAGAATTCGATTTTTTACGATTTTATCAAAATGGTTAAAAAATCATTAATTTTCTAAACTGCTACAAGTTTAGGTTGCGTTTAAAACTTGATACCTTAAAAACGGAGCCAGTTGTTTAAATATGGTTTTGTTCTTTGTAAACGACAGTAAATTTCGTCAAGGTATCTTAAGAATTCGATTTTTTATGATTTTTCAAAACGATTAAAAAAATCGTTAATTTTAAGAAATGCTGCAAATTTAGGTTGAGTTCAAAACGTGATATCACAAAAACGGATAGAGATATTGAAATATGGTTTTATTCTCGTAAAGGCATATATTTTCTTTTATAAATGACAGAACATTCAATCAAGATATTTTAAGAATTCGATTTTTACCATTTTTTCAAAATGGTTAAAGAAAGTATTAATTTTATGAAATGCTACCAATTTAGTTTGAATTAATTTATGGTTTTGTTCTCGTAAAAGTGCATATTTTCTTTTATAAATGACAAAAAACTCGTCAATATGTCTTAAGAATTCGATTTTTTACGATTTTTTCAAAACGGTTTAAAAAATCATTAATTTTCTGAACTGCTACAAGTTTAGGTTGAGTTTAAAACTTGATACCTCAAAAATGGATCAAGTTGTTAAAATATGGTTTTGTTCTCCAAAAAGTACATACTTTTCTTTATAAACGACAGAAAATTTCGTCAAGGTATCTTAAGAATTGGATTTTTTATGATTTTTTAAAACGATTAAGAAAATCGTTAATTTTGTGAAATGCTGCAAATTTAGGTTGAGTTCAAAGCTTGATATCTCAAGGAAGAATTGATATGCTCATGCATAATTTCGTTCGCGTTTTATCAAGATATCTTAAGAACTCAATTTTTTTGCAATTTTTTAAAAATTTGGCTTTTGGGATCAGCTGCAATATTTAAGGTTTACGACGTAATCAAAAAGTTTTAAGTTAATTACCTGTATAACATTGACCTGTATTATGACAGCCACTTTTTGACACTTAGTAATAATAAAACTTAATTCTTGTGATAAATTGTAATAAGGAAATTAAAATGAGAAAAATCTTGTTATTTTATTGATTACGCTAAGTTAACTTATATAATCATATCTGAACTTGCAATACGGCAATACGAATAAATTAATATCAAATCACACCATAAAATAAAATAGAAAAAGAGAGAATCTAAGAAATAAAAAGAATAGGCCTGCGGTGGCATTCCAATACAAAGAGCCTAGAACCCGGGTTCGTAGCGAAAATAGGGTGGCTTTCAAAACTCTTGGGCCTTTATAAAGACCGTTCATTTCGAAGTTTTCGACGAAGACCGAACGAAAAAGAAGTAAGGGAACGATTGTAAAAGAGGAGAGAACGTTGTCAAACGCTATTTGATTAAAAAAAACGAGCGAAAAGGCTTATTTAATCGTATGGCTTTACTACCAACAGGTTATTTATTTTTTTATATATATTAAGCGGGGGACAGCTGTTGAAGTGATCTGATAGAGGATCACCTGTTTTAACTTTTAAACCACCAGCACACGGTGGTTAATTCAAGGTATTTGTGTCGTTGGCGTAAAAACTTTGATTTCAACATCTGCTCGATTTGCTTAATAAATTAAACTTTATGACATAAAAATAAAGTTTTCCATGAACAACACAAATAGTATTTTCGATTTTCATCGTTGATAACAACGCACCGTGAAAACGAAGGGGATTTATATAAATGTACAATTTAATTTGATTTCGTTTTTAAAAATTAGATGACGAAGTCAGATTGGGCACGCAAATTTCCCATAACGCGATTAATTACGTTCCATAAATAGGATGTATCCTTGATAAATTTAGTTTTAATTTAGAGAAATCCAGTTCAATAATATAATAATATCACAGAGCACAAAACGTTTTCATTATAACGGTACGAAATTGCGTACCAGATAGAGAAAAGAGAAGTCTTTGGATTGAACGAGGCGGTTCTGCAGCACGGTTCTTTGGTTAAGTAGGAACCTGGATATCGGTACCGTTCTCAATTTTACGCGTTATTGTGTACTCTAAAGAAAAAAGCCATCTTCATCGAAAAGGATGAGAATATAAAAGTGGATGAGAATTAATCGGGAATAGGGTTCCACAGGTCGGCCAGACTCGACTCGGATATGAGAGTATTTCACGGAACATTAACTCCTGTTTATACTCTACTATTTCATTCGCGATTTGCGAGGAAAAGAGAATATACCGTACTGTTACTTCAATTTTCAAATCCGTTATCGCATTAGTTTTCGCGCGGGAAAGAAAATTGATTGAAATACAAAACGAAAATAAAAAAAAATCGGGTTTCAATTTTATTTAAAGATTTTAGAGCGTTCTATTGATATACTACAACGAGTTCTGAATCTAAACAAATCCTGTATGTTTGTTTTATCTTGTACTGGTGGAGAGGATGAGGCTTCCAAATTAAATTAGCACTCTAGAAATAGATAAACGATAATAAGCGTATACCTTACTATTTAATCGCTCAAATTTTTATTTTTCGATTCACTTTGCAAATGTTTTAAATTTTCGTGCTATTAAAATTAATTTCTTCTCTGTTAAAGTTAATTTCCGGGTTTACACAATTTAAGGTAATTATTCCTTGAATGACAACATTCCCCAAAATTCTATCTCTAAAAATCATCTTTGTTTTGATTATTTTTAATTTTTATAGATCTCCACTCATTATAACCACTTAAATGTTGCTCAAATTTACTTTCTTCCAGACTTATATCTCAAATATGCTGTAATTATTAAGTAAATCCATATCCGAATCTCAATCAATCTTATCTGTGTTGTTAAAAATAATTGAATTTTTGAGGAAGGATTTTTCTGTGCATGATGGTTTAGGTTTTACATATCAAATCAAAGATTGATTGTGTTATTGATAACGAACTCTAAGTAGGATGAAAATTTCTACAAAATAACTTTGCAAAGAAATGTTTTTGAAAGTAGCTGATTAAGTTAGGTTGATTTAAAACTAAATCATGCCAAATGAATGTGTTGCAGTATCTAACATTGATATTGAAGTAAATAGGTTATTCAAAAACGCCAGAATACAAGATTTTATAAAGTATTAATTATTTAAGTACATCTTATATTATAGATGTAAACCTCCAATTAAGTTGTCTTTTTGGCGTATTCTTAAAAATATGAGCTAATTTGTTCTTTCCGATACCTAAGGTTATTGATTTTACAACAATTTCGTTCTATTTTCATAAAAAAGAGGCAGGTATGTTTGTCAAAGACCAGATCAAATTATTTTGACTTAAAATTTAACACAAATAAACTAAATTAAACGCAACTCAACCCAATTTAACTTAACCGAAACAGATCAGAATTATAAAATACCAGAATTATAAAATATTAATTATACACCGTTTGATTTAAATAAGATGAGAATTGTCTTGATATGTTTAAAGATAAATGTCAAAACAACGAAAAGTTATTTTAAAAATTGTTTGTTACCATTTAAAAGCTTATTTGTAGCTTTTATTGAAGCTACAATCTTGAATTTTATTGATTGTAGTTGAATCTGAAATTAAAAAATATATATCTTATGTTTAACCATCGATATCTCAAGAAGTAAAAAATATATTCAAAATCCGTTTATTTCATTAGAAAGCTTATAATTTGTTTAATAAGTGCTTATAACTTAATAATTCCGTCTTTATAATCCAATTGGTTATAATTTTTAAAAAATTAGGTGGAGATTGTAGATGAATCTGAAATTAAAAAATATATATCTTATGCTTAACCATCGATATCTTAAGAAGTAAAAAATATATTCAAAATCCGTATATTTCATAAGAAAGCTTATAATCTGTTTAACAAGTGCTGATAATTTAATAAATCCATCTTTATAATCCAATTTGTTATAATTTTTAAAAAATTAGGTGAAGATTGTAGCTGAATCGGAAATTAAAAAATATATATCTTATGTTTAACCATTAATATCTCAAGATGTAAAAAATATATTCAAAATCCGTTTGTTTCATTAGAAGACTTATAATTTGTTTAATAAATGCTTATAATTTAATAATTCCGTCTTTATAATCCAATTTGTTATAATTTTTTAAAAATTACGTGAAGATTGTGGTTGAATCCGAAATTAAAAAAATATATATATTGTGTTTAACCATCCATATCTCAAGAAGCAAAAGATATATTCAAAATACGTTTTTTTCATTAGAAAGCTTATAATTTGTTTAATAAGTGCTTATAATTTAATAATTCTGTCTTCATAATCCAATTAGTTATATTTTTTTAAATATTAGATGAATGTTATGGTTGTGTGCGAAATTAAAAAAATATATATCGTATGTTTAACCATCGATATCTCAAGCAGTAGAAAATATATTCAAAATCGGTTTATTTTATTAGAAAGCTTATAATTTGTTTAACAAGCGCTTATAATTAAATAATTTCGTCTTTATAATCTAATTTATTATAATTTTTTAAAAATTAGGTGAAAATTGTGGTTGAATCCGAAATTTAAAAAATTCATACCTTATATTTAACCATCGATATCTCAAGAAGTAAAAAATATATTCAAAATCCGTTTATTTCATTAGAAAGCTTATAATTTGCTTAATAAGTGCTTATAATTTAATAACTCCGTCTGTATAATTCAATATGTTATAATTTTTTAAAAATTAGGTGGAAATTGTGGTTTAAGCCGAAATTTAAAAATACATATCTTATATTTAACCATCGATATCTCAAGAAGTAAAAAATATATTCAAAATCCGTTTATTTCATTAGAAGGCTTATAATTGCTTTAATAAGTGCAGATAATTCTATAATTCCGTCTGTATAATCCATATTGATATAATTTTTTAGAAATTGGGTAAAAATAGTTGTTGAGTCCGAAATTAAAAAAATATATATCTTATATTTAAGCATCAATATCTCGAGAAGTAAAAGATATATTCAAAATCTGTTTATTTCATTAGAAAGCTTATAATTTGCTTAATAAGTACTTATAATTTAATAACTCCGTTTGTATAATCCAATATGTTATAATTTTTTAAAAATTACGTGGAGATTGGGGTTGAATCCGAAATTAAAAAAGTCTATATCTTATGTTTAACCATCGATATCTCAAGAAGTAAAAAATATATTCAAAATCCGTTTATTTCATTAGAAAGCTTATGATTGATTTAATAAGTGCCAATAATTTTATAATTCCGTCTTTATAATCCATATTGATATATTCTTTTAGAAATTGGGTAAAAATAGTGGTTGAGTCCGAAATTAAAAAAATGTATATCTTATATTTAAGCATCAATATCTCGCGAAGTAAAAGATATATTCAAAATCTGTTTATTTCATTAGAAAGCTTATAATCTGTTTAATAAGTGCTTATAATTTAATAATTTCGTGTGTATAATCCAATATGTTATAATTTTTTAAAAATTAGGTGGAAATTGGGGTTGAATCCGAAATTAAAAAAGTATATATCTTATGTTTAACCATCGATTTCTCAAGCAGTAAAAAATATATTCAAGATCGGTGTATTTCATTAGAAAGCTTATAACTTGTTTAATAAGTGCTTATAATTTAATAATTTCGTCATTGTAATCCAATTTGTTATAATTTTTTTTAAAATTTGGTGAAAATTGAAGTTGTGTCCGAAATTAAAAAAATATATATCTTATGTTAACCATCAATATAATAAGTGCTTATAATTTAATAATTCCGTGTTTGTAACCCAATTTGTTATAATTTTTTCAAAAATTAGGTGAAAATTGTGGTTGTGTCCGAAATTAATAAAATATATATCTTATGTTTAACCATCGATATCTCAGGAAATAAAAAATATATTCAAAGTCCGTTTATTTCATTAGAAAGCTTATAATTTGTTTAATAAGTGCTTGTATTTAATAATCCCCTCTTTATAACCCAATTTATTATAATTTTTAAAAAATTAGCTGAAGATTGTGGTTGAATCCGAAATTTAAAAAAAATATATATATCTTATGTTTAACCATTCATATCTGAAGGTGTAAAAAATATATTAAAAATTAATTTATTTCATTAGAAAGTTTATGATTTGTTTAACAAGTGCTAATTATTTCATAATTAAATATTGATAATCCAATTTGTTATGTTTAGATAAATAAATCTAGAACGAAAAGTTTATTTAGAAATTAGTTTTTTCTATTAAACCTTATATTTTGTTTAATAAATGCTTATAATTTCATGATTCCGTCTTTATGATCCAGTTTGTTAAGATTTTCTGAAAGTATGTGAAAATTTGCGAAAAGTTTCGAGATTATGTAAAATCTTATGTTTAACCATCAATATCTCGAGAACTAAACGATATCGCCAAAATTAGTTTCTTTCATTAGAAAGTTTATAATTTGCTTAATAAGTGTTAATAATTCCATAATTATGTATTAACCATACAATTTGTTATGACTATTTGGAGTATAGGTGAAAATGTTTGTTGAATTCGAAATTAAGAAAAGTCTTATGTTTAACCATTAATATATCAAGAACTAAATGATATCTTCAAAATCAGTTTGTTTCATTAAAATGCTTTTCAATTTCATAATAATTTCATTCAATATCCAACTCCATACAACTTTCTGCTTTTGATTCTTCCAGACTAATATCTAAAATATGCTATAATTATTAAGTAAATCCATATCCGAATCTCAATCAATCTTATCTGTGTTGTTAAAAATAATTGAATTTTTGAGGAAGGATTTTTTGTGCATGATGGTTTAGGTTTTATATACCAAATCAAAGATTGATTGTGTTATTGATAACGAACTCTAAGTAGGATGAAAATTTCTACAAAATAACTTTGCAAAGAAATGTTTTTGAAAGTAGCTGATTAAGTTAGGTTGATTTAAATCTAAATCATGTTAAATGAATGTGTTGCAGTATCTAACATTGGTATTGAAGTAAATAGGTTATTCAAAAACGCCAGAATACAAGATTTTATAAAGTAATAATTAATTTATTACTATTAATTACTTTATTAATTATTAATAAAGTAAATAATTAATTATTTAAGTACATCTTATATTATAGATGTAAACCTCCAATTAAGTTGTCTTTTTGGCGTATTCTTAAAAATATGAGCTAATTTGTTCTTTCCGATACCTAAGGTTATTGATTTTACAACAATTTCGTTCTATTTTCATAAAAAAGTGGCAGGTATGTTTATCAAAGACCAGATCAAATTATTTTGACTTAAAATTTAACACAAATCAACTAAATTAAACGCAACTCAACCCAATTTAACTTAACCAAAACAGATCAGAATTATAAAATACCAGAATTATAAAATATTAATTATACACCGTTTGATTTAAATAAGATGAGAATTGTCTTGATATGTTTAAAGATAAATGTCAAAACAACGAAAAGTTATTTTAAAAATTGTTTGTTACCATTTAAAAGCTTATTTGTAAAGCTTTTATTGAAGCTACAATCTTGAATTTTATTGATTGTAGTTGAATCTGAAATTAAAAAATATATATCTTATGTTTAACCATCGATATCTCAAGAAGTAAAAAATATATTCAAAATCCGTTTATTTCACTAGAAAGCTTATAATTTGTTTAATAAGTGCTTATAACTTAATAATTCCGTCTTTATAATCCAATTTGTTATAATTTTTAAAAAATTAGGTGGAGATTGTAGATGAATCTGAAATTAAAAAATATATATCTTATGTTTAACCATTGATATCTTAAGATGTAAAAAATATATTCAAAATCCGTATATTTCATAAGAAAGCTTATAATCTGTTTAACAAGTGCTGATAATTTAATAAATCCATCTTTATAATCCAATTTGTTATAATTTTTAAAAAATTAGGTGAAGATTGTAGTTGAATCGGAAATTAAAAAATATATATCTTATGTTTAACCATCGATATCACAAGAAATAAAAAATATATTCAAAATGCGTTTATTTCATTAGAAAGCTTATAATTTCTTTAATAATTGCTTATAATTTAATAATACCGTCTTTATAATCCAATTTGTTATAATTTTTTAAAAATTAGGTGAAGATTGTGGTTGTGTCCGAAATTAAAAAAATACATATCTTATATTTAACCATCGATATCTCAAGAAGTAAAAAATATATTCAAAATCCGTTTATTTCATTAGAAAGCATATAATTTGCTTAATAAGTGCTTATAATTTAATAATTCCGTGTTTATAATCTAATTTGTTATAATTTTTTCAAAAATTAGGTGAAAATTGTGGTTGAATCCGAAATTAAAAAAGTATATATCTTATGTTTAACCATCGACATCTCAAGAAGTAAAAGATGCATTCAAAATCCGTTTATTTCATTAGAAAGCATATAATTTGCTTAATAAGTGCTTATAATTTAATAATTCCGTGTTTATAATCTAATTTGTTATAATTTTTTCAAAAATTAGGTGAAAATTGTGATTGAATCCGAAATTAAAAAAGTATATATCTTATGTTTAACCATCGATATCTCAAGAAGTAAAAGATGCATTCAAAATCGGTTTATTTCATTAGAAAGCTTATAATTTGCTTAATAAGTGCTTATAATTTAATAACTCCGTCTGTATAATTCAATATGCTATAATATTTTAAAAATTAGGTGGAAATTGTGGTTGAATACGAAATTTAAAAATACATATCTTATATTTAACCATCGATATCTCAAGAAGTAAAAAATATATTCAAAATTCGTTTATTACATTAGAAAGCTTATAATTTGCTTAATAAGTGCTTATAATTTAGTAATTCCGTGTTTATAATCCCATTTGTTATAATTCTTTAAAAATTTGGTGAAAATTGTAGTTGTGTCAGAAATTAAAAATATATATGTATTGTGTTTAACCATCAATATCTAATGAAGTAAAAGATATATTCAAAATCCTTTTATTTCATTAGAAAGCTTATAACTTGTTTAATAAGTGCTTATAATTTAAAAATTCCGTGTTTGTAATCCAATTTGTTATAATTTTTTCAAAAATTAGATGAAAATTGCGGTTATGTCCGAAATTAAAAAAATATATATCTTATGTTTAACCATCAATATCTCATGAAGTAAAAGATATATTCAAAATCCTTTTATTTCATTAGAAAGCTTATAATTTGTTTAATAAGTGTTTAAAATTTAATAATTCCTTGTTTGTAATCCAATTTGTTATATTTTTTTCAAAAATTAGATGAAAATTGTGGTTGTGTCCGAAATTAAAAAAATATATATATTCTGTTTAACCATCAATATCTCATGAAGTAAAAGATATATTCAAAATCTGTTTATTTCATTAGAAAGCTTATAATTTGCTTAGTAAGTACTTATAATTTAATAACTCCGTTTGTATAATCCAATATGTTATAATTTTTTTTAAATTACGTGGAGATTGGGGTTGAATCCGAAATAAAAAAAATATTTATCTTATGTTTAACCATCAATATCTCATGAAGTAAAAGATATATTAAAATTAATATAAATTAAAAATTAGTTTATTTCATTAGAAAGTTTATGATTTGTTTAACAAGTGCTAATTATTTCATAATTAAATATTGATAATCCAATTTGTTATGTTTAGATAAATAAATCTAGAACGAAAAGTTTATTTAGAAATTAGTTTTTTCTACTAAACCTTATAATTTGTTTAATAAATGCTTATAATTTCATGATTCCGTCTTTATAATCCAGTATGCTAAGATTTTCTGAAAATATGTGAAAATTTGCGAAAAGTTTCGAGATTATGTAAAATCTTATGTTTAACCATCAATATCTCGAGAACTAACCGATATCGCCAAAATTAGTTTCTTTCATTAGAAAGTTTATAATTTGCTTAATAAGTGTTAATAATTCTATAATTATGTATTAACCATACAATTTGTTATGACTATTTGGAGTACAGGTGAAAATGTTTGTTGAATTCTAAATTAAGAAAAGTCTTATGTTTAACCATTAATATATCAAGAACTAAATGATATCTTCAAAATCTGTTTGTTTCATTAAAACGCTTTTCAATTTCATAACTACATATTGAAAATCTTATTTATTCTGATTTTTTGAAGATAAATGAAAATTGTGGTTGGAATTTAAATTAAGAAAGTGACAACTGTTTATCCATCGATATCATAAGAACTAAATAATGATTTATTTTTAAGAAACCGATTTTGAAAATCGGCCTCTTATATTATAAAGTTCATAATTCATTTAATAAGCTCTAATAAATCCATAATTCTATTTTGAGTGTTTAATGTGTTATGATTTTTTTATAATTACTTGCGTAACTCAACCGAGCTCAACATAGAATGCAATTTTTGCAGTTTTCATAAAAAGGTCAAAATACCAACTTCCAAATCAAACTGGTTTATCTATTCAAACAAATGTTAATGAGACATTAATTTTCTGCTATACATAAGAACCACTTTGTATCTAAACATGGCGCAATTAAAAAATGTTTAAACACCAAAAAAATGTGTATGACTAAGTTCAAATTCTACACAAGGTTTGAACTCATCCTTAAGTTATTTTAATTTAACGAAATAATTGATTAATGAGTTATAATTAAATCATAAAGAATGTTAAAAGCGATAAGTTTGTAATATATACCTATACTTCGTTTTAATAAATTTATAAATTCGAAACAAAACAAATATGTACGTAATATTCGCCAAATACACATATCAAGGTATGTCAAAGTTGTTTGTCGGTATTTGGGTCATGATAATAACCGATAAAAAATATTAAATTTGTTTCTCTTTATTTAATTAATTAATGATTAATGGCGAGTAAGTTTTTGTTTAAAGCATAAAACACGTGTAATTTATTCTTTGTGTATCGTAATAAACCCATATTTTTTTCTTAATACACGTTTAATGACTGATGCTAAATATGTTACTCTATTACGCTTTCTTGAATAATTACCATAATTTTACCGAGTGCGGTTCGCGCGGTTTGTAATTTTCTGCACACAACCTAAAAAAGGAAAGAGAAAAAGATAGAAAAGAACTTGTTATGGTATCGCGTTTAGTCGGTAATCGATTATTCTAACGTAATTAAGTCTTACGTAGGCATTTGATAAAATTTTTTGAGAAGTGAAGAGTAGAAATAATTTTTAAAGTCAATTAAAAGCGTGCGTATATTCCCAACGCAATTAGAAATCGCAAATGGCGACGACGAGGTAAATAAAATCGATATGAAGCAGCAGGAAGGCGAGCTACAACTACTCTACTCCGGGTGGCAAAAACCCAACCCCGGAGTCTCATCGCGGGAAAGATGGGTTGAGAATGAAACGAACTCCGTGACAAAATTGACCCAGATTTACCGCTTTTTACTAAACGCCTTTTTTATTTACCACACAAAAACGAATTATTTACATCTAACTTACTAAACGCGTTGGTGTTACGACAAATATGGACGTGGGTTTAAAGACGCCTTCGCCGTGTGGGTTAGAACACTTCGCGTTTTGACCTATTGCTATCTTCTCCATATCCATTGTTATGAAATTATCAGCACTTATCATACAAACAAGGAGCTTTTTAATAAAACAACTCGATTTTTAAAATCGAGATGTCTCAAAACTTTTTAGTTTCTTAGAAATTAATTTTTAAACATTACTTAATTTTTAGCTTGTGCAAATATTTTCAAAATGTTAGAACAAATTGGATAATTGATATGTCATTATGAAATTATTAGCGCTTATTAAATAGATTATAAGCTTTCCAATGAAAGAAACCGATTTTAAAACTATCTTTTAATTCTTGAAATATTTATTTCTAAAAATAACAAGAGATAATCAGTTTTTAGCTTGTGCAAATTTTTTTGAAAATATTATAACAAAATTGATTTAGCAATACGTAATTATAAAATTATCAATACTTGTTAAACAAATTATAAGCTTTCTTCTGAAAGAAACCGATTTCAAAAATACTTTCTATTTCTCGAGATATCGATGGTTAAACAACAGACTTTTCTTAATTACGGCCTGACTCACAATTTTTATATATATTCAAAAAATTATAACAAATTGGATTGTCAATACGCAATTACGAAATAAGCTTATCCGTAATAAGCTATGCAAAGAAATAAACCGATTTTAAAACATCCTTTATTTCTTGAGATATTAATCATTGAACATACCAAGATAATATTCATTACAAGTTCAGCAACTATTTTAACTATTTTCTAAAAATCATAACAAATTGGTTTGTCTTAACAATGAAATTATCTACACTGATTAAATAAATTACAAGCATTCTATCAGCCATTTTTCAAAATATCTTTTGGATCTTGAGATATTGATAGTTAAACAAGAGACTTTTCTCAATTTCGCATTCCACCACAATTTTCATATCCTCCCAGAAAATTATAACAAACTGGATTGTCAATACGTAATTATAAAATTATGAGTGCTAATGAAGCAAATTATAAGCTTTCTAATGAAAGAAACCGACGTTGAAAATGCGTTTCAGTTCTTGACATATCGATGGTTAAACATAAGACATTTTCTTAATTTCGGGTTCAACCACAATTTTCACATCTTTTCAAACAATCATAAGAAATTGGATTGTCAATAGGCAATTATGAGCGCTCATTAAGCAAATTGTAAGCTTTCTAATGAAAGAAACGGATTTTGGAAATACTTCTTAGTTCTTGAGATACCGATGGTTAAACATAAGACATTTTCTTAATTTCGAGTTCAATCACAATTTTCACCTATCTTCAAAAATCATAATAAATCGAATTGTCAATACGTAATAATGAAATTATCAGCACTTATTAAACAAATTATAAGCTTTCTAATAAAAGAAACGGATTTTGGAAATACTTTTTAGTTCTTGAGATATCGATGGTTAAACATAAGAAGACATTTTCTTAATTTCGAGTTCAATCACAATTTTCACCTATCTCACAATTCGAATTGTTAATACGTAATAATGAAATTATCGGCACTTATTAAACAAGTCATAAGCTTTCTAATGAATGTAATGTATTTTGAAAATATTTTTTGGTTCTTGAGATATCTATGGTTAAAAATAAAAAATTTTCTTAATTTCGGGTTCAACCACAATTTCCACATGGATTCAAAAAGTCATAATAAATTTAGTTATCAATACGTAGTTATGAAATATAATATCATCACCTATTAAACAATTCATAAGCTTTCTAATGAAAAAAACCGATTTTAAAAATACTTTTTAGCTTTTGAGATATTGATGGTTAAGCATATGTCACTTTCTTAATTTAAATTTCAACCACAATTTTCATTTATCTTCCAAAAATCAGAACAATAAGATTATCAATAGGTAGTTATGAAATCATCAATACTTATTAAACAAATTATAAGCTTTCGTATCAATAAAACCAATTTTAAAGATGTCGTTTAGTACTTAATATATTGATGGTTAAACATATATCACTTTCTTAATTTCGATATTACCCCGATTTGCATCGATCTTCAAAAAATCATTTCAAACAGGATTATCAATACGTAGTTATGAAACTACCAGCACTTACTGAATAAATCGTAGATTTTTCAATGATAAAAACCGATTTTGAAAATATCTTTTAATTCTTGAGATATCTATCTTTAAAGATAGTGAGGGATATACTCAGATTTCAGATTTTACAAGTATTTTGAAAAAATCGTAACAAAATAAATTTTTAAACCATACTTTTGAAATTATCAGTATGTATTAAATAAATTATAAGTTTTTCAATGAATAAAGGCGATTTTTAATATATCTTTTAGTTTTTGAAATATTGATGGTTAAACGTATGTCATTCTCTTAATTTAAAAATCAGAACAAATATGATAATCAATACGTAGTTACGAAATTATCAGCACATATTAAACAAATTATAGGGTTGCCAATGAAATAAACCGATTTTGAAGATATTTTTTCATTCTTGAGATAGTGATGGTTAAACATATATCACTTTCTTAATTTCGACCTCATCCCTGTTTTCAAAAAATCATAACTAACAGGATAATCAATACATAGTTATGATATTACCAGCACTTATTAACTAAATCATAGGCTTTCCAATAATAGCAACCGATTTTGAAAATATCTTTTCATTCCTGAGATATCTATCTTTAAACTTAGTAAGGAATATACTCAGCTTTCAGTATGTACAATTATTTTCAAAAAATCGTAACAAATTAAATTTTTAAACCGTACATTTTAAATTATTAGCATGTATTAAAAAAATTATAAACTGCAATGATTATTCATTTCAGCCGATTTTAAAATATCTTTTACTTCTTGAAATATTGATGATGAATATGTCATTTTGTTAATTTAATCAGCAGATGTAAAACGGAGTTGTGTGACATTTTTTTGAAATATGCGGTTTTGGGTGAAAAATAATCTGTTCACTTAATCCCACATAATGTATAAAAACGGAGTTCCAAATCAAAACCGTTAGTGTCGATTTTAAAAATTGACCGGATCTATACGCCTGATGAATATGTCATATTAATGAAGAATTCAAGCAGATCAGGAAGATTTAACACAATAAAAGTGTTGACTGAACACATAAAGGTGTTAAAGAAGTGGTGGCCTGCATTTTATAAGAGACCTTGCTCAGATGATAGTTATGGAAGGCACGTTAAAAATGACTTTAGCGGTTACTTCTGCACAGTTATACACTGACAAAACTAAACCATGTTACCTTAGGTTGGGTTGGGTTGAGTTAGTGTAGATAAAGTATCAACTAATGACAAAAAAAACGCAAATGTTAAAAAAAAATAGACGTTATATACTATAGCCCGTGCCAGATGTCATGGCTCCTCACTTTAGAAATCGATATCTTCGAAATCGCTCGATAAAAAAAAATGCAGTAAAGTTTATTGTAATCATTGAACATTTCTGCATATCATATGTTAATTTAGAAATTTTACAGTACTCGATTTTTGAGAGAACTTTGTCTCTCGCGATTTTTTCTCAAAAACTGTTTGAACTGGTAATAACCCGTTGTGTTCTTAATTTGGGGCATATTTTATTTTATCGATATTCCATATAGTTTCGCGGAAAATCGCCATTTTTAAAACGACCAGCCGGATTTCAAAATTTGTTGAAAAATGTCGTTTGTCGGATTCCGTTATCAAAATTAGGTTTCGCTTACTTTTTATGAGCGACTCTAAAAGGACTTCATTAAAGAAGTGTATCGCTCTCGAAGGTTATACTTCATTTTCATCGATGACCAGACTTTTACAATTGTCACGTCCTTATTATTATCAGAGACGTTATCTGTTAGATACTTTGGAATAAGAACTTAGGGGCAACGAGGTAAAACTACTTTGGTTACCAGTTGCACCAATTGTAGATTTAACGCAATAGAGTTAATATGTTAAAAAGAAACGTTCTCAATTTCTGTCCCGATGCAATTGTTTCAGTTACGCCACAAATCTAGAAAAATTGTGTCAGAAATGCTAAGAATGCTGAAGATAAATACAGACAAAGCAACATCTTGTCAATATCACCATTTACGAAGAAGGTGTTTTTGAAGATGTCTAAAGTTGTTCCGAAGTCTGTTCTGATGTCTGAAGATGTTCCATTATTACCAGATTGCCTTTTTGAAGAACCAAGAAAAGAAGAGATAATAGGGGTCTTGAATGCTTTTACCTTTTACCGTATAGATTGACCGAAACGCCTCTCTCCCTGCACGCCTCTTTTCTGTTTCTCTTTAATTTATAATTCCATAAAAACGTTCATAAAAAATTAGGGAAACACCTTTTGGTAAAAATCGCGTCCAGTCGTTTTCGAAATAACATCCTACTAAACCGTGATTTTCCGCGAAACTATTTGGAACATTGATAAAATAAAATATGTCCCACATTAAAAGCACACCGGGTTATCACCAATTCAAATTTGAATTTTTTCGTTGAATAGTTTTTGAGAAAAATAATTGCATATTAGACAATGTCGCCGGCAGTCTCAAAAATCGGATTATCCTTTCATTTAACTCGCGATAAAAGAAACCGCAGATCTGAAAAATTCCAAATTAACATATGGTACGCAGATATATTTACTGATTGCAATAAACTTTATCTCTAAAGTGGGAGGCCTTTACATCTGGCACGGACTTTAGAGGAGCATATGCAGTTTAACTCTCCAATTATGGATAACCACAGGAGAACTCACAGACAGCGAACTTACAGAATATGTTGTTTATTTTGAAATTAGTTTTTCTTATTTTCTATTTTTTAACTTACCAAACCTCTAAATAAATTTGGTTAAGAATGTTATATATTTGTATGTATGTATGTAGGAAAACGGAAGGTACGCTAAAGCATACAGCACCTAAGCCCCAACGGGCCCCTTGTACATCCTTCTACACTCTCTCCGACTACATCAACCAGCCTAAGGAATTTCCGAAGGCTAGGATACAGCTCAGAGGTGTGTTCCTGATGCCATCTGTGCTCGGCCATTCCTCTCCAAAGTCTCTCATTCTGAGGTCTTGTAAAGTGGAGCATTCACACAAGATGTGTCGAGCAGTCTCCTCGCTCTCTTGACAAAAGCGACAAAGGGGACTAGTAGCAAGCTTAAGGTTGTGGAGATGCTTGTTTACCTTACAGTGACCCGTGATGAGTCCCGTTAAAATACGTAGGACGCTTCTACCGAGTCTTACGAAAGACAAGGCTGTCTTTGCTGAAGGATAATACAACAGTTCTTTAGACAGATAGCAGCCTTTTGTCCTATTCCACCAGTCTATGAATTTCCTGTGGGTGAAATCTTTAATATGCTCAATTTGCATTGATACGGATGGAGCGATTAACGGTTCAGGTGAATAGATAACTCGCTTGACAGCTCTTTTGGCAAGCTTATCAGCGTGCCTATTACCTGAACAGATCGAGTGTCCTTTTATCCATTGAAGTGAAACACAGTTATGTGCTGCGGCTTTCTCCAATGTTAGGTGACAGTCCACGACAAGTCCTGAGGTAATAGTTATTCTACTTAGGGCTAAAATGGATTCTCTACTGTCGGTATAAATTGTGAAAGTCTTACCTTGCAAGCTGGATCTGACAATAAAGTCAGCGGTAAGTAGAATGGCTATTAATTCTGCCTGTATGACGATGGTACCTTTACCTAATGGAGTAGATATGTGGAGTTGGAGATCGTATGAGAAAACTCCAGCTCCAGCTCCTTATCGACTAACCGAACCATCTGTGTAGATTTTGTTACTTTTATTTACTTTTACTTCTGTGGAACTTGGCTAAGTGGGATAACTCTTAGTAAAAATGTATTGTAGGGGTATGTCGTCCGACGTACGTTCCAGAATTGGCAAGTAACCGACCATTTTATTCCAGAGTACGGCATTTTTACTGTTTCTCTCATCTATAAAGATTCCTGCTGTACGCAGTCGAAACATGGTCACCGGTGCCACTTCTTGAATGAACAGATGATGTGGCGGTAGGTTCAACATGTTTTCCATGGCTGCGGTTGGGGTAGATCGCAGCGCACCTGTAACATACAAACACGCAAGTCTCTGTGCTTTATTTAGTGCGGCAGTGGAAATAAATTTTAAGGTTTTTCACCACCAGACTACTGCACCATATGTAAGCATAGGTCGAATTACAGCTGTGTAGATCCAGAGGGCAGTTTTAGGTGACAGCCCCCATGTCTTACCTATAGTCCTCCGGCACTGGCTAAATGCAACATACGCTTTCTTTACTCTATTGTCTAGGTGAGCCTTCCATGTCATTTTGTTGTCAAGTGTAATGCCCAGATATTTGACTTCCTTAGACAAAACTAATGGAGTATTAGCAAGAGATGGCAAACTGGGCTTGCCAACCTTCCTCAATCGTGTGAAAAGAATCAGCTCTGTCTTCCGAGGATTCACAAAGAGCACTTGCATCCTATCAAAAAGTACATTTATGTGCTTACTTTTGACAAGGATGGTTAGATCATCTGCATAACCAACTGTTGTGAAGTTGGCTTTAGTTTCACAACAATGGGGAAAGTACACCCTCTTGTGGACAGTCTCGAGTAACTCCTCCATGAAGACTGACATCGCCAGCCTTAATCTTAACTATCCTATGTTTGAGAGCGTTCTCAATCCAATCACAAAGAGTCGGTGGAACTTTATGCTCAAGCAAGGCATCGTTAATACCAGAGAAAGTTGTTTTATCAAAAGCTCCCTCTATGTCTATGAACACACCAAGGACAGACATCCTTCTACACTCTCTCCGACTACATCAACCACGGACTCCTTTGAGTCCAGCCCCCCACCAACAAAGCTGGTCACCGAGTGAAGAGCGGTTTGTGTGGACTTGCCCTGAATGTAGGCATGCTGATTAGGATTTACTGTTCATTTGGAAGATAGAAATCCCTAATATAGCGATCACACAGCCTCTCCAAGGTTTTCAAAAGAAAGGAGGAGAGGCTGATAGGTCTAAACGATTTCGGTGTGAAATAATCTAACTTACCCGGTTTTGGTATGAAGTTCACCGTAACCTCACGCCACCGATTGGGTATATAATGTAGCGCCAGGCAGGCCTGGAAAATTCTCACCAGGTGAGGTAGAAGATCCTCCCTGCCAATTTCTTCGGCTAAGATCCAATCATCTGCATTAGGTTCATGGTTGGTGTCCTGAAGTGAACACATGAGACTTCTTGAACCTGAAAAATGCACCTCCATTAATAGATGACTCTCCAAAAGGTTTTCGCTAAAAGAACCGTCAGCCTTTTTTAATAAGCCAATTCGTCGTTCAGGGTCAGATGAAAGTACCCGATTTAGGCGAGACATTTCGCTGCAGGAGGAAACTTCTTCACAGAATTTCCTCCACGTTTCTCGCTTCCTATGACGAACGCTTTTTTTTAAATTTCGCTGACTTACCTCTGTAAAGTTTCCAGTCGGAATCTAATTTTGAGTTTTTAGCTCTATTAAAGGCTGTCCTTGCTTCTTGTTTGAGTTTGCCGAGTTCGGGGCACCACCAAACGGTAGCACGCCCTGAAACGGCCTCAGGTCGAAGAGGACAGGCCTTTCTGTAAGCTTTAATTAAGGAGTCGCAAATGGTAATTAAGTACTCCTCAATCTCGGAGCTTTCAGTTATCGTAAGCAAACCGATTTCGTTCAAACTCCCAGCTAGTATAGATCTGAACTCGTCCACATCCGTCCTTCTAGGGTTACGCTTTAGGTTCTTTCTAATCTTTAAGGTACCAAGATCAAACGTGATCCACCTATGGTCTGGCATTAAAACTTCGTCGGAAGCAGTCCAGTTGCGGATCGAGGACGAGATACTCATCGAAGCGAGAGTGATGTCAATAACTGATTGACCTCTAGTTGTTATAAAGGTCGGCTCAGAGCCTCGATTAAGTATATCTAAATTACAGCTAAAAATGAATTCAAGAAGGACTTACCTCTTCCATTAACAT
Source organism: Onthophagus sagittarius (assembly GCA_036711965.1). Lineage (NCBI taxonomy): Eukaryota > Metazoa > Arthropoda > Insecta > Coleoptera > Scarabaeidae > Onthophagus > Onthophagus sagittarius. The sequence continues at coordinate 25,873,597 of JASERS010000005.1, forward strand.
CAGCGCTACCCCAAGCAGGAGAATGTGCATTGGATTCACATCCGATGACAAGATTCAAACGGCAGGTAAACTGATGCCATCGTAATTTCCGTTATGTGTTTGTATCAATATAAGTATGAAAGCTTTTATGACAGGTGTTAATTGAACTAAAATTAGAACTAATACTAGCACCGACAGTAGAACTATCACTAGGACTAATACTAAATCCAAAACTTTCGAGTTTTGCTGCGCGTATTTTGGAAAAATGTTTGTCGTTTCGGATGCCATGTTTAGAAGTTTTTTCGAAGTTATCATATCAAATCACTTTCGACGGTAATACTATGTCTAAGCATTAGTGCTAGTGAAAGTTCTAGTGTTAGTACTAGTATTAGTTCTAATTTTAGTTCAATATTTGTATCAAGTTCGTTGTCAGTGAGAAGTGTAAACAAATAAAAAGATGCAAGAACAGTATATGTGATTTTGTTTTAATCTCTTGTAGCTCCTAAATCAGTCTAAACACCATAAATTGTTATTGGTTTATGTTGGTTGAAAAACTATCTCTCCTCAATAAATGTTTTATCGGATTAACTCAAGTATAACATACTCAACTAGGTTTTTGTTTAAAATTTGATTTTTGCTCCATAACCCCTTTTTACAAACGTCGATTCAATTTAAACTTCAACCACAATTTCCATCTATTTTCAAAAAATCTTATTAAGCAAATTATAAGCTTTCTAATGAAAATAATCGATTTTGAAGATGTTCTTGAGATATTTAATAGTTATGAAACAGTAATTATAAAACGAATTATGAAACAATTATGAATTATCCAAAGAAAGAACTCAATTTTGAAAATATTTTTTGTTTTTGGGATGTTCTCATTTTTAATGAAGCGATGCAAGATAATTTTTTTTTGATCGAATGAATCCTAATGTAGTACGTAGTAAGTAGTCGAAAGTAGTCAAGAACTTTCTTTCTTGTCGTCCGGCACATTAATTTTCAAGCACTTTCTCTTCATTTGAGTTAAGAAAACGAACTCCTCGAAACGCATAAAATCGCATCGAATTAGTTGAAGAAGAGTCGATTATCTCCCCGCAATCGAGGCGGAGATACCCCGCGTTCATATCGTAATTCCACGTTGACCTCGGAATTTGCATAGACTCGATTAAATAAGCCATCCCACGTTGCCTCGCAACGCCGAATTATTGCATTTGTATCGTTCAAATTGGTTTCGACGATCACTTTTTGGTTTGCCAAGGTTATTTTGCTTTCTGCCTTTTGCCTTCTGCCGGTCCTGAACTGTCTTGTCCTCTCCGTGTCTCTTCTCCTCTTATTTATTCGCAAGAGGAACGCTTCAAATTCCGAAGTAACCCGACAAAGTGAACCCGGTAAAGGCAACGAGGTGGGTTTTTTGTCGACGACGACGGTGCGGTGAAAACTTGTTACGGCTCGGTCAGTTACGCGTAAATCTTTTCAAAAAGTGCGTCCCCGCTAATTTTATAGTCCTCCTAAGAGGAACGGAAAATTAGTGGAGAAAGGAGGAAAAAATAATGAAAATAAACACCGTCCCCCGTCGAAACACTGAATTTCCGAATATTAAAACCGGTATTTTTGGATCTGTTTATTTAATGCCACTAAATCTGTGAGCGTGAACGCGTTTATAATAAACAGAAACGTTTTATTGAACCCAGCTTTGAAAATGTTTGGGGAAACATTTTTACTCATACATTTAGAAATTTAATTCTTACTAATTAAGCTCCAAAATTTACAAAAAATCTACCAGGATATTCATATATTAGAGTTCATACAGCACACGAACTTATCTTCCAATTATTTCAAAAAATAAAATGTATTTTCAAAATTTTGAAAGTTCATAATTTCGAAAGACTACAATTTCTCATCCTGAATAATGTTCAAAGATAAATATCTCAATAATTAAAAGAGGTTTTCGAAAACGGTTTCGTTCGTTTGCAAGAATATGACTTGTTTAATAAGTGCTGAAAACTTTTCATAATTAAATATTAATAATCTAATTTATTCTGATTATTTTGAAAATAGGTGAAACTTATGGTTGGCCCGAAATTAAGAATATAAGATTTAAGATAATTTCAAAATCGTTTTATTTTATTAGAAAGCTTATAATTTGTTGAATACGTGATGATAACTTTGATAATTCGCTAATCCAAATGCTCAAAAATAAAATTAAGGGATTTTATTTTTTACTTAAATGTAATGAACTGATGTTGCAAGCCGTAATTGTTAGGTTTAAGAGAATACTATAAAGGCTTCTTACTAATTGAGAATGAAATTTTTAAAAACGAATTCGGGATCATGCAGCGAAGAAAAGAGTTGCAACAGCAGTTCAAAAGAAGATTTCCAATTATTTTCATCTTGTTAAATTGAATAATAAGTCCAGCTCTGGGGTAATTCCTAGTCAAAAATTAATTAATAATCACGACTACTTTTTTCGGCTAATTTGTAATTGTATTTAAGTACTTTTTTATTAAAATAGTTTGGAATTGTAATTGCAGCAAATTCCTTGTTGGAATTGTAATTTGTAATTATATTATTCAATTAATAACATATCTATTACCATAATAGAGGAACACCCAGTTGTCAAAGATATAGTCATCTCTAGAATATTTACCATCAAAGAAGAACTTTCAATTAAAGATTATATCGTTTTTAATTGTATTGTTAAATTAATTTTTGGTTTCCAGAAGATCTAGCGTTTTTGTTGAAAACAAAAATAAGATATAGTTGAAAGTGTTACAGTACTTAAGATTTAAAAAAGAAACATCTATTGACCAGAATCTGATACACGCGAGGACGTTTTTTGAAATAAAAAATACAATCAGTAGATTTTGAACTTAAAATGAATTTATTTGTACAAAAATAAAGGTCAAAACGGGCAATTTGAGTTAGGTATTCAATTATGAAAAGTAATGTCATGTAGGTGCCGACCATTTTCTTGAGTGTATTTCTCAATCCTCCGCTAATCCTCTATTATTCGAGCCAAGCGTTGTTGATCAGTCATGAGCACTCCTTATCGGATGACATCCTTCAGCTCCTCCAAATTTCATAATATTCCTGAACATTCCTCGTCCCATTTTGCGTTTTGTCATAAAGTAAGTCATCTCCACAAAACTCGAAGCCAAGCAGGGGGTTATCAAAATTTGTGTAGAAATAGTAATGATACAAACGGTTCGCCGCTTTAACCACATTGAGTGGTGATAATAGAGTTTTTCTGACCTGGGTCCCAGGTCACTCACGAGTTGCTGCCAATGAAACGGAAGATGAGCTAGTACGAGACGGCAGCACTAATCTGTTTGTGGACCCAGAGCTAGAATTTGTAATGGTCAAATTGAAGAACAGAAAAATTTTGCTGACAACTGATTTATCTTTAGAGCGTCCGCAGAAGATCAAGTACAACTTTCGCAGCTTCATATAATAATTTAGAAAATAAGTGGGTGCTGATAAATGGGTACTGAAAAAACTGAGTTAGGAAGACTCAAACGACGAATGACAGTTTAAAGAAAATAGTGATAAAAAAGAGGAAATTCCAGCAGTGTTTACAATTTTTACAACACATTGTTTAGTTTCTTATTGATATTTTTTGAACTTTTGACATAAACATTTTGTATGCCAACAGTAGTTGGTATTTTCAAAGCAAAATCAAATTTTATTAACCGTTTTCTATCTTTCAGAATAAAAATGTTTTCTTCACGATTTCGCATTTTGACCAATAAAGAACATTTTTTTGTCAACCATTCTACAAGCAGTATCAAGTCTTCTAGGATAAGTATCAAGGCTTTTGGAATCATTGCAAGTCTTGTTGAGACAGTGTTAAGTCTTTTTGAAGCGTTTCAAATCTTTTGAAAACAATATCAGATTTTCTAGAAGCAGTATCAAGTCTTTTGGAAACATTTTAAGCCTTCTAAAGGCAATATTGAGGGTTCTGGAATTATTTTAAGTTTTCTCGAAGCAGTATCAAGTCATTTGAAGTATTGTACGTTTACTGGAAATATTTCAAGTCATCTGGAAGCAGCATCAAGTCTTCTAGAAGCAGTATCAAATGTTTTGGCAGCAGTTTAAGTGTTTTAAAAGCAGTATCTAGGTTTACAGAAGCAGTATCTAGTCTTCTGGAAACAGTTCATGTCTCTTGGAAGCAATAACAATTCTTCTGAAAGCAATTCACGGCTTCTAGAAGCTATATCAAGCTTTGTGGTCTTCTAGAAGCATATTCGGTTTTGTGGAAGCATTTGAAGTCTGTTAGAAGCAGTATCAAGTCATCTAGAAGCAATATCGTCTTCTGAAGGAACTTTAAGTCTTTTAAAAGCAGTATCAAGTCTTCCCGAGGCAGTATTAAGTCTTCTGGAAGCAGTTCAACTCTTACGGAAACAATATTAAGTCTTCTGGAAGCAGTATCAAGTCTTCTGGAAGAAGTATCAAATATTCTGGCAGCATTATAAGTGTTTTAAAAGCAGTATCTAGGTTTACAGAGGCAGTATCGAGTCTTCTGGAAACAGTTCATGTCTTCTGGAAGCAATAACAATTCTTCTGAAAGTAATTTAAGGCTTCTACAAGCTATACCAAGCTTTGTGGTTTTCTAGAAGCATATTCAGTTTTGTGGAAGCATTTGAAGTCTGTTAGAAGCAGTATCAAGTCATCTAGAAGCAATATCGTCTTCTGAAGGAACTTTAAGTCTTTTAAAAGCAGTATCAAGTCTTCCCGAGGCAGTATTGAGTCTTCTGGAAGCAGTTCAACTCTTACGGAAACAATATTATGTCTTCTGGAAGCAGTATCAAGTCTTCTGGAAGAAGTATCAAATATTCTGGCAGCATTATAATTGTTTTAAAAGCAGTATCTAGGTTTACAGAGGTAGTATCTAGTCTTCTGGAAACAGTTCATGTCTTCTGGAAGCAATAACAATTCTTCTGAAAGTAATTCAAGGCTTCTATAAGCTATATCAAGCTTTGTGGTTTTCTAGAAGCATATTCAGTTTTGTGGAAGCATTTGAAGTCTGTTAGAAGCAGTGTTAAGTCATCTAGAAACAATATCGTCTTCTCAAGAACTTTAAGTATTTTAAAAGCAGTATCGAGTCTTAACGAGGCAGTATTGAGTCTTCTGGAAGCAGTTCAACTCTTACGGAAACAATATTAAGTTTTCTGGAAGCAGTATCACGTCTTCTGGAAGCAGTATCAAATATTCTGGCAGCACATTAAGTATTTTAAAAGCAGTATCTAGGTTTACAGAGGCAGTATCTAGTCTTTTGGAAACAGTTCATATCTTCTGGAAGCAATAACAATTCTTCTGAAAGCAATTCAAGGCTTCTAGAAGCTATATCAAGCTTTGTGGTTTTCTAGAAGCATATTCAGTTTTGTGGAAGCATTTGAAGTCTGTTAGAAGCAGTATCAAGTCATCTAGAAGCAATATCGTCTTCTGAAGGAACTTTAAGTCTTTTAAAAGCAGTATCAAGTCTTCCCGAGGCAGTATTAAGTCTTCTGGAAGCAGTTTAGCTCTTACGGAAACAATATTAAGTCTTTTGGAAGCAGTATCAAGTCTTCTGGAAGCAGTATCAAGTCTTCTATAAGCAGTAACAAATGTTCTGGCAGCATTGTAAGTGTTTTAAAAGCAGTGTTTAGGTTTACAGAGGCAGTATTGAGTCTTCTGTAAGCAGTTCAAAACTAACGGAAACAATATTAAATCTTCTGGAAGCAGTATCAAGTCTTCTAGAAGCAGTATCAAATATTCTGGCAGCATTTTAAGTGTTATAAAAGCAGTATCTAGGTTTACAAAAGTAGTATCTAGTTTTCTGGAAACAGATCATGTCTTCTGGAAGCAATAACAATTCTTCTGAAAGCAATTCAAGGCTTCTAGAAGCTATATCAGGCTTTGTGGTCTTCTAGAAGCATATTCAGATTTGTGGAAGCATTTGAAGTCTGTTAGAAGCAGTGTTAAGTCATCTAGAAACAATATCGTCTTCTCAAGAACTTTAGGTATTTTAAAAGCAGTATCGAGTCTTAACGAGGCAGTATTGAGTCTTCTGGAAGCAGTTCAACTCTTACGGAAACAATATTAAGTTTTCTGGAAGCAGTATCACGTCTTCTGGAAGCAGTATCAAATATTCTGGCAGCATTATAAGTGTTTTAAAAGCAGTATCTAGGTTTACAGAGGCAGTATCTAGTCTTTTGGAAACAGTTCATGTCTTCTGGAAGCAATAACAATTCTTCTGAAAGCAATTCAAGGCTTCTAGAAGCTATATCAAGCTTTGTGGTTTTCTAGAAGCATATTCAGTTTTGTGGAAGCATTTGAAGACTGTTAGAAGCAGTATCAAGTCATCTAGAAGCAATATCGTCTTCTGAAGGAACTTTAAGTCTTTTAAAAGCAGTATCAAGTCTTCCCGAGGCAGTATTAACTCTTCTGGAAGCAGTTCAGCTCTTACGGAAACAATATTAAGTCTTTTGGAAGCAGTATCAAGTCTTCTATAAGCAGTATCAAATGTTCTGGCAGCATTTTAAGTGTTTTAAAAGCAGTATCTAGGTTTACAGAGGCAGTATCTAATCTTCTGGAAACAGTTCATGTCTTCTGGAAGCAATAACAGGCCTTCTGAAAGCAATTCACGGCTTCTAGAAGCTATATCAAGCTTTGTGATCTTCTAGAAGCATATTCAGTTTTATGAAAGTATTTGAAGTCTGTTAGAAGCAGTATTGAGTCATCTAGAAGCAATATCGTCTTCTGAAAAAACTTTAAGTCTTTTAAAAGCAGTATCAAGTCTTCCCGAGGCAGTAACGAGTCTTCTGGAAGCAGTACATCTCTTACGGAAACAATATTAGGTCTTCTGGAAGCAGTATCAAGTCTTCTGGAAACTGTATCAAGTCTTGTAGAAACAGTATCAAATATTCTGGCAGCATTTTAAGTATTTTAAAAGCAGTATCTAGGTTTACAGAGGCAGTATCTAGTCTTCTGGAAACAGTTCATGTCTTCTGGAAGCAATAACAATTCTTTTGAAAGCAATTCAAGGGTTCTAGAAGCTATATCAAGCTTAGTGGTCTTCTAGAAACATATTCAGTTTTGCGGAAGCATTTGAAGTCTCTTAGAAGCAGTATTAAGTCATCTAGAAGCAATATCGTCTTTTGAAAGAACTTTAAGTCTTTTAAAAGCAGTATCAAGTCTTTCCGAGGCAATATTGAGTCTTCTGGAACTAGTTCAACTCTTACGGAAACAATATTAAGTCTTCTGGAAGCAGTATCAAGTCTTCTAGAAGCAGTATCAAATATTCTGGCAGCATTTTAAGTGTTTTAAAAGCAGTATCTAGGTTTACAGAGGCAATATTGAGTCTTCTGGAAGCAGTTCAACTCTTACGGAAACAATATTAAGTCTTTAATAGAAGCAATATCAAGCTATATCAAGCTTTGTGGAAACATTTCAATTTTTCTGGAAGCATATCAACCCTGTCAATCAAGTCATCGAAGAACTGAAAGGTGATGATTAGTAATGTTCTCGAACCAGGAGCGGAGCAATTGATATATAAAACGGTTTCAAGAAAGATGATTATAAAGTAAAATACAAGAACAGCTTGATATTGTCAAACGTATGCTTGAGTGGATTTTTCTCAACAAATTTTTAACTTTTTAAGGAACTTTAAATAATATAAGAGTTTTTGGTTTTCACCATGTGAAAGAGCATCTCAAAGTCACACTGAAACGGTAAGAAAATAGAAACATTTTTTTCACATATAAGCTCCCTATTAAACCAGGTCATATATGATTTCTTTTTATGAGAGTCTCTAGAAAACCATGTGTATTCTCATAAACCACGCAATTTGGATAAGTTGAGATCCTATCCGACAAGTAATACTCACGATTGAGACTATTTTGCGCAGTAACTCAAATGGCACGTGATGATCTTTGTTTTTGTATAAATAAATTCCTTGCAAATTGAAAATTTATCAAGTTCAAGTGAAGTAAATTTGAAATAATACTCGTTGTATTATCATGTCAGATATATTTGGACTGGGATTTAATAACAAAAATGATTAAAAAAATTCAAACCGAATATTTGTCCAAAAAATAATTAGAAAAGTAATTGGCAAAGTAATTAATAATTCATTTTTAAGTTATATATTTTGTACTTGTAATTAATTCCTATTTTGAAAAAGTATTTTGGAATTGTAATTATTTTTTAAGTACCCAATACTTTCTACTTCTAGATCCAGTGTTAATCCAAGTTTTGATTTCTGTTTAACTCAAATTGTTTTAAATTGGTCAGGAATTAAAAATATTACTAATAGGAGAACTAAAAATATTAGGATTTACACCTCTTGAGACGTATTCAAAATCTTCTGGAATAAAAAAGAATTCTCTCTTTCCAGACTCTTTCCAGCAAGATGGAAAAACATGTTTAGTTATACAAATATTAAAGAATGTGGCACGATGAAATGCATGATCAAAGGAAGACAGTAATATTATGAGGTATTATCTCATGATATTACCTTTAATCTCTACTCTTTAATCTCGATTTGACATATATGACTCATATTTTCCAACCATTAAAGCTTAAATGTTTAGTTTTTAATATCTAAACACCACTATTTCCATATTTATTGGAAAAGACGCAAATGAATGACGGTTCTCCAAAAAAAGAATGAGAAGCGTCCATGTATCTGGCGCCTGCGGTTCGTTTGCAATGGAAATTTTTTACCAAATTTCTGCCATAAGCTTTACAAGCCTCCTAGAAGCAGTATTAAGTTTATTGGAAGCATTTTAGAATAAGAGAGGGAGAGAAGCAAGAGAATAAGAAGAAAATCAAAGAAGCAGAGAAGAAAAGTTAGAAGTTGTGATGAATGGCGCTTTAGATGATTTTTAAATGTCGTAATGTGAGGAATATTACGAATATCTGTAGGCAGTGTTTCAAAGGGTTATCGCCTGTACAATAAACGAGTTATGGTAAAATTAATAATAAATAAGCAGAGAGCCAAGCTGAGATCTTGTGGGTAAACCATGCGACGACAAGTGCTGATTATGAAGAAAATTATGTAACATAGTCAATCTACGATTCTGGTAGGTTAATATCTGTAAGTAATTACGGTATGGAGTTATGTGTTGAGATCTATCAAGATCAAAAATATACCGTATGCAATTGTTCTGAAATCTTTGCAGTTTCTTTCGGAGTGTTACCGAAAGATCAGGATATGCGGTGTCAGCGTAATCTATATGGGGGAAAATAACATAATAACAAAGATTACGACGGACCGTGGGAGGAAGGAAACAACGGAGTTTTTTCAAAGAGTGGAAACAGTGATAGACTTTTTTGCAAACCGATTGAACTTGAGAATTCCAGGACATTATGGAGTCCATCACCACCCCAAGGTTTCTAACCGTATCAGATAGCTGAATAACGTTATATACCGTCAAGCATTAAGTGAATGGATGAAAAATCATTAAGCTTCGCAAATAAAGGTCGACTGCCAAACGCAACTGCTTTAGTTTTAGCAGTATTTAATTTAAGGCCGTAACGTTTAGACCAATCCAAAATATTAGAAAGATCAAGATTGAGTCGTACAATTACTTCCGGAAATTTATCAATACTTGTTGTAGTGTAAATTTGGAGGTCGTCAGCATACACGTGATAATTACAAGAAATGCAATGGGTGACGGCATTAATAAAAATTGAAAAGAGCAACGGACCCAACACACTGCCCTGGGGTTGGGTTGGGTTGGGTACACCACATCTAATATCACAAGTAGATGAGAGCTCAGAATTTGTACGTACACGCAAAGAACGACAGGAAAGATATGATCGAAACCAAGATAAACATAAAGAATTAAATCCAAGGGCAGTCAGTGACGCTAACAAGAGATCATGATCAACCGAATCGAACACCTTGCTGAAATCAAGTAACACAAGGATAGTAACACAACGTTTGTCACATGCAGACCTAATATCATCTGTAACTTTAATAAGACCCGACTAAAACTCGTTATGCAAGTTATCTTGTAAATACTCTTGAACTTATAAGTGAACAAGGCGTTCGAAAGTTTTGTTCAAAGTGTTCTGGAAGCAATATTAAATCTTTTAAAAGCAATATTTAGCCTTCTGGATATATTTCAAGTTTTCTAGAAACAGTATCAAATTTTCTGAAGCATTGCAGGTCTTCTGGAAATATATCAAGTTTTCTGAACGCAACATTTCCTGAGGCTGTGTCGAGTCTTTTGGAAGTAGTTTAAGCCTTCTGAAAGCATTTCAACCAATTTGAAAGAAGTATCAAGTCTGTGAGGAAATATTTCATTTTTTTTTTTTGGAGCACTTAAAATTTTTTGGAAGCATTTCAATTTTTTTGGAAGTATTTCAAACTCTCTGCACCTTTTAAAAAATTGTAAGAGTCGAAGCCTATGTATCCATACTCCATTTATTTAATGATTTTCCAAATATAATAGATGATATGCAAGAATTAGACAATCAGTGGCGATAACTACGTAATTTTGACTTTAGTAACTTTAAGGTAGATGTAGATGTGAAAAAATGTTGCATACAAGTACCAATCTTAAATTAGGCAATGGTGCAAATCAAGTTTTCTGAAAGCATTTTTAGACTTTTAAAATCAGTATCAAATCGTTCAGAGGCAGCATCAAGGAAGCCTTCTGGAAACAGTATCAAGCTTTCCAGAGGCTGCATCGAGTCTCTTGGAAGTAGTTTAAGTCTTCTGGAAGCATTTCAACCAATTTGAAAGAAGTATCAAGTCTCTGAGGAAACATTTCATTTTTTTTGAAGCACTTAAAATTTTTGAAAGCATTTCAAGTTTTTTGGAAATATTTCAAACTCTACACCTATTAAAAAATTGTAAGAGTCGAAGCCTATGCATCCATATTCGATATATTTGATGATTTTCCAAATATAATAGGTGATATGCAAGAATTATACAATCAGTGGCGATAACTACGTAATTTTGACTTTAGTAACTTTAAGGCAAATGTAGATGTGAAAAAATGTTGGATACAAGTACCTTAGGCAATGGTGATTTCAAATTTCCAAAATTAACTGCACTAATTTTTAATTTCTTACGCCTGCTTCATTCTAGTGTTACTGCAGTAAGAATTTTTCCAACGTTAATTTAATTTCTACTAAAATGAGAAGTCGACTTAATACTAAACCTGTAGAATGTTACTTACGAAAAGTCTAGTAGCAAATTCTTTGGGGGGACTGTTATTAATTCAAAGTTAATCAAAATCTTATAAAATATGTAATAATATACGATTACTCTGATACAGATTCAGCCACTGTTTTATAATAAGTGAGACATTACCAATTAGTTTTAGCTTAGTTTTTCCATACTAAGCACACCATTTTAGTATTTTTGTAATAAGTACTATATTTGTTCCTTAAAATAGGTTACAAATCTTACTATCTTCGAAACTTTGCCCATATTTATTTAGTTGCCAATAAGATTCTCAATAAACCTTAATGGCTCACTTTGCAGTTTGTTTTGTTTATTATTTCATTGTAATTTTATCACTTTCGCAATCCCATGCTTATATGTAACACATATTATTAAAATTGAGCGATTTTTAAACAAATTTTAACAAATTACAATTTTTTTATGGCAAGATTCCCAAGAACTAAAAGATATTTTAAAAATCGGTTTCTTTCATTGGACAGCTTCATAATTACGTATTAAAATCAATTTTGTTACGATTTTATGAAAATACCTGCAAACTGTCTTATTATGCCTTTTAAATGTTAATATCTCAAAAACTAAAAAATATTCTCAAATTTGGTTTCTTTTATTGGAAACTTGCAATAAACACATAATAATTAATTTCATAATGATTTATTTGTAAGATTAATTACGATTTTTTGAAAGTGAATAAAAATAAGACGCAATCTTTATTTATGGAAATCCTCGCCACGTTAAGTATTAACAAGAAGTAGATTTATAACGTATGCATGTATATTAGGTTTTAAGAAGGGTAAAGAGAAATAATAAAATGCTCTCCTTTCACGAAATAGAAATATTGGGTCGTGGCGGTGGCGGCGGCTTACGTAAGAATTTTCCAATCTGTTCCTGTTAGCAGTGTAGCGTCTCCCGGAGACAACTTCCTTCGTAAACTCTGCGGTTTTAATGGAGAAATAAACCAAGACTCTCTCGCACAGTATGAAGTACAGTTATTACTATTGCCGGTAATGTGCGACTCCACAACTTTAAAACCTCAACAGTCAACTACAAAAAATAATAATAATAATAAATAAAAATTGATTGTGTGTGAGAGAGATAAATTGGCTTTATTGGCTCTTTTTATTCTTAAAATTTTTAAAAAGAATGAATTTTTTAAAATCGAAATTAAGCTGTTGACGATTATCTCGTTAAAACAATGAGCTAGTCGCAACAAGTACTCTTTTAGCTGTGAAAATGGCAACGACGGATCTCTATTTTATCTGATTACAAGGGTCCTTTGGGATTCTTTCCGAATCTCTCGGTCGATAAAGACATTTACTTCTTCTTTTTTACTTAAAAAAAAAATAAAATAAAATTATTTAAACGGGAAAAGTGATAAAAATATCACCCCCATATTGAGTTGTTTTTACTCGTGTGTAATTCCAATTTAATTAAGGGGTGAAACAAATCCGTCCCGCCCTTTGTAATCGAGGGAGAGTGCGCAAATTTCTCCGGGTTACAAGTTCATTCTCTCGCCTCGTTTTTTTATAATAACGTAACAAACATTATTTTTAATTCTATAAATTATCACGTTCGATTTGAAACGAGTTTATGTTGAAACCTCGCCAATAATAACGCGGTTGCGGCGCGCTAATGGAAATGAACTGTGCATTTTACACTCAAAAGGCACTAATTAATAACAAATTAGCGTTAACGTTATTCCCGGTCGGGTTGGTTTCAAATTTAAACACTCTGGTGTCGGGCACGGGGTTGGATTTGCTTTAATGGTTATGTATAAATTAAAAAATTGTTTTTGTAAAAATTATTTTGGTGGTGATATGTTATCATAACTAAAACTATTTGATATTTTTAAAAAACGTTTTTACCATTAAAAAGAACACAGTTTTCTTTATATACAATAAATTAATAATAATATCTGAGAAACTCGAATTATTAACAAGGCGAACTTTTAAATAATTTCTTTAAAATCTCCCAAAATGTGTGTTTAATTATAATAAGGTTATCTCAAAAACTAATGAATATTTTAAAAATTGGATTACACCACTGAAAAGTATACATTTTATTTAATAAGTCGTTTATAACGATGTCTCATAAACTCGATTTATGCTGAATTTTTTAGGACAATCCTCAGTTTATAATATTAAAATAATAATTTCAAATTATAATTATTCGGTTTTTGAAATGGTTTTTTTTCTATTAAAAAGAACAGTTTTAATAATGATAAATATATAGTGATATATTTATTTCCACCATTACCCGAGTTTCATAGTGATAACTAAGAAACTCGGGTAATGGTGATTTTTTTTGAATATCATAAATTGACTTATTTTTAAAATGCCTCAAAATTAGAAAGTATTAAGGATGAAAGTATTAGATTTTACCTCGAGGTTATATAATAGCTAAAATTTAACTTTTTTAATACTTTGCTTGAACTAAATTTGGACCATGCTATAGCATACTTCAATTTCTGAGTACTCTCATTAAGCACTTCGAAGAGACTGTTCTAATGGTTTTTTTATAGCAAGATCCAATTCCCGAGTCATCATGAAAACTTGCCAAACAACGAATTTCTTCAATTCTTCATATTTTTGTATTTTTTTTCGATATCGATGCATCTTAAAGCACAAGAGCAAGAAAGCAACACAGTTAGGAATAAAATTTGCTATCATTTTTGTTGCAAAAAGTTATAATAATTCAAAACAATCACATGTTTGAGAACAATTTTTAATTTTCTTCAAATAATTTTTTTTGGATTAATGGAGCAACCATTTTTAGAAGTTTTTTAAATTCTGTTTTATTCATTCGAAGATGATGGTTGGGTGAGTCTGGATCCTTTTCTGCCAACCCAGTCAATAGTCAGTTTGAAGCTCCCAAGGTTTGTCTTCTTAATACCACCAATGTCTTCTATTTCTTCGCTTCTTTTTTATTAATTCCTTAATTAAATAATCACAATTAAGTTCCTTCTTTCTGTTTTATCTTTCTGTTTTATCGAGATTAGCAATATGTAGTACTTTGTCTGCTTCTTTTCAATCTTCATTTAGTCTTTGCAAGTAGATTTAGTATCTTATCAACTATATTTAATATCAATCAATAATTAACGACAACGATTAATGTTCAGCCAACAAACATGAGCCATTTTGTCTTCGGCTATTAGTCTCGTGTCTTTTTCTAGCTCCATTTTTCTATTAACAATTTTATCGGCAATATCCGGATGTTTCTCAGTGATATGTAGTGTGCGAGCAGATTTAGACAACATTTAATCATTAATCAACAATATTTAATATTCAACTAATAATAAGCACTATTTTGTCTTCTGCCATCAGTATCGTGTCTTCTATTAGCTGCATGTGGATAGAAGCCACAGTTCTATTGACAATGTACAGTCGTGATATTTGACAGTATTTGATGATATTTTGCTTCTGCACATGATATTCTTTTTTGAAAATAACTATGGTGTTACTTCAATTTCCGATATTTCCCTTCTGTCATGCTACATAACGTATCCAGTTGATGTTGTATTTCTCTTCTAAAAGTATACGCTTTTCTTATTAGGTCATGAATATTTCAGAACGATATCCCATAAACTCGATTGATCGAAAATTTTTTAGGAAAACTCTTAGTTTATAATATTCCAACAATTTTTTTAATTTAATAAAGTGATTTCTCAAAAAGTGTTAGATGTTTATAAAAACGGTCTTTTCCATTAAAAAGGCCTATCTTAATAAGTGGTCGAAAACTCACTTATTTTTAAAATGCCTTATTTGTTGAGCTAACTCATTGTTATCTGGAATACTATTAGATATTTTAAAAGTTGGGTTGCACAACTGAAAAGTACGCACGTTTCTTAATAAGTTATGAATATTTTATGACGATATCTCATCAAGTCGATTTACCGCGAATTTTTTCGGAAAATTGTAAATTTAGAATATTCCAACGATTCCTGTTATTCTAATAAGGTGATGTCTTAGAAAGTGTTAGATGTTTTTAAAACCTGTCTTTTCTATTAACAAAAACACACCTGTCTGTAATAAAGTTCGAACGAATCGGATACACGAGACACCCTGTATAGATAATATATGCGGGAATTATACAACTTTTAATAAAAGTTACGCAGTAAAGTAGTTAAATTTATCTAGATTGAAGAAAATAATGTTGTATCTCAAATTTTTGACAAAAACAGTAAAGAACTGATCGAAATCTGTCGAATTTTCTTATAAAATCTTTTGTAATTAATATTTATGGTAGGCACAAAATATCAAGTCGCGTCGGTTTTCATTAGCTTGTTTCAGGTTTTGGTCTTTTGGTATTTTTCAACAGATTTAACTTTTTTAAGAAAATTCACAATTTATGTTCCAATTACGGAAAATGCCATCCAATGGCTAAAGATCAAATTACATTCAACACAAATATGGCAAGATTTTTAGTCCAACAAAAATTCTTCAACGATACCAAGTTTATCACATTACGTTCAGTTATTTTGAAATGATTGGCATTTGTTTACATACATTTTCAAACACCCCCACCACTTTATTTTTAGAAATAAAGCGAGAATGATATAACAAATAAACTATAAATTATCTGACTTTTAAAAAACATATTGTTTTATGATATGTTAATACAGCGGAATATTATAGTAATCCATATTTTATGATTTATCTTAAAGACTGTTAATATGTTGGTAGTATGAGTGTTCATCAGTTTGGAGTCTCTCAACTTGTTGGCAGCATGAGCTATTACTGTTTCACAGACTATATATTATCCTAAAGACCACCAACTTGTTGGCAGTATGAGCTATTGTGTCTCGAAAGTCCTACTCATCAGTTTGAAAACTGCCAACTTTTTGGCAGTATGAGCTATTATTGTTCCAAACACTGTACATTATCTTAAAGACTGTCAAAATGTTGACAGCATGAGCTATTATGTCTCCAAAGTAATGCTCATCAGATTGAAGTCTGCCAACTTGGTGGCAGCATGAGCTATTACTTTTCCAACCACCGTATATTATCTTAAAGGTAGCCAACATGTTGGCAATATGAACGTTTATATCTCCAATGTCCTGCTCATCAACATGAAGTCTGTCACCTTGTTGGCAGTATAAGCTTTTATTATTCCACAGATATCGTAATGAATACCAACTTATTGGTATTATGAGCGATTACTGTTCAAAACACCGTATATTGTCTTAAAGACTGACAACCTATTATCAGCTTGAGCTATTATGTCTCCAGAGTCACTCTCAGCGATTTGAAGACTGCCTGAACTTGTTAAATTAAAGTTCAAAAAATGCAACATATGTTTCGAATCTAATGATTCTTCTTTGCACAACGTCATTAGTTTTATAAAGTTTGTAGGTTAGTTGTACTCAATTAGTTAATATTACTTTCCAGGTAATATTATGGAAGATACAATGACTGACATACAGTAATTGTAGGTAAGTTGTAAAAGTGGAATGAGGTATCGAGTATGACCTTTGTGGTATCGATACTATTCGAAATATTGAAATAAAACAATTTTCGATACTTTCAATACTTCGATTCTTTTGATACTTCGATACTTTTGATACTTCGATACTTTTGATTCTTCGATACTTTTGATACTTCGATGCTTTTGATATTTTCGATATCTCGATACTTTTGATACCTCGATACTTTATTTTCGATATTTCAATACCGATACTTTGTTGGTATCAAGAACCAATACTAACAAAGTTTCGGAAAATCCGGTTAGTTAAAGATCCGCTCACGATCTAGACCCACGCCACTCACTTGAATATCATACATGGATCACGTGAGATACGCGTGGGTCACGTCAATTCACGTGACTCACGCCCAATCAGGTGTTTGGGGGTGAGTAATTTACCAAGTTAGGGTGAAAGTACTAGGCCCGTGTAGTAAACCTCCGGTTTAGCAGTGTCAGATCAGGCTTTTTTTAATGACCAAAATAAGCTTGGACAATTTTTATCGAAGAAAGTCTTCAAAACATTGCCAAATTATTTACACCAATTAGTCTCGTTGTAAGAAGAAGGGCAATGAAAAAGTGAAATTTTTTGGAAGCATTTCAAATCTTTTGGAAACAATATTAAGTGTTCTACAAGCGGTATTAAGTTGTTTGGAATCAGTAAAAGCCTTATCGAAGCACTTTAAGTTTTCTGAAAGCATTTTAAATGTTTTGAAGCCAGCATAGTCTTCCAGAAGCAGCGTCGTATCTTCTGGAAGCAGTTTAAGTGTTCTTAAAGCATATCAAGTCTCCTGCAAGCATATCACAACCTTTAAAACCAGTAACAAGTTTTCCAGGGGTAGTATTGAGTCTTCTGAAAGCAGTTTAAATCGTTTGAAAGCATTCCAACTCTTCTGGGGGTAGTATTGAGTCTTCTGAAAGCACTATGGGCCACGTATGACCCATTGTGACTTGCACATCTCGGGACTCACGTAATTTGCATATCTGTACTACTAGGCTATTAATTTATTCTCACCAATTTTATCACTATCGTATCTGGCGTAAAAAAGAACCAGTTTACAAACTCCCCCAATACCTATTTCACAAGGAGACAACTCATGCGCCTCTATCCAACCGATAAAAATTAAAATAACTAAGTCTATTAGAAGAAAAATATTGACTAAACTAATTAACAAATTTCAAAAAAAAATCATTAATCATTAATTAGCCCCCCCAAAAAAAAATGAAAATTACAAGGAAGCAAGGAAGGAGAAAGAGGTACTGTTTCGAAGTACGTCTGTAAAAAAAATTATTAACAAAATCAATTAAGCATCAGAATGTTACCAAAAGTTATTAAAAAGAAGAAAGATAAAGAAAATAAAATTTGAAACGCAACACGTTTGATGAGTTAGTCACTATGTAGTAAGCGTTAGATATTTTTAAAATTGGGTTGCACCACATAAAAGTATGCACTTTTCTTAATGAGTCATAAATATTTTATAACGATATCACATAAACGCGATTTATCCTGATTTTTTTTTTTTAATCCCAAATTTATAATAATTTAACAATTTCTGTTAATTTAATAAGATGATATCTCAAAAAGTGATGGATGTTTTTGAAAACGTGTTTTTCTATTAAAAAGAACACACTTGTCTTAATAAATGATGAAAAATACATAATGATATCTAAAAACTCCGGGTTATGGCGATTTATTATTTAAATATCGAAAATTAAGTCATCTTTAAAATATTTCAAAAATGTTTGTTGAGTTAAGTCATTATTATT
Organism: Onthophagus sagittarius; assembly: GCA_036711965.1. Taxonomy (NCBI): domain Eukaryota; kingdom Metazoa; phylum Arthropoda; class Insecta; order Coleoptera; family Scarabaeidae; genus Onthophagus; species Onthophagus sagittarius. Next base: position 25,891,976 of record JASERS010000005.1, read on the forward strand.
TCAAATACTATTAGATGTTTTAAAAATTGGGTTGCACCACTTCAAAGTACGCACTTTTCTTAATATGTTATGAATATGTTATAATAATATCTCATAAACTCGATTTAACGCGAACTTTTTAGGAAAATCCCACGTTTATAATATTTTAACAATTTCTGTTAATCTAATTAGGAGATATTTTAATTAATGTTATAATTTTTATAAACGAATTTTTATATTAAAAAGGACACACCTGTCTTCATAAGTGATGAGAAATATCTAATGATATTTAAACAACTTCGTGTTATGGAGATTTTTTTTGTCGAAAATTAACAAATTTTTAAAATACTTCAAAAACGTTTATTGAGTTAAGTCATTGTTATCTCAAATATTATTAGATATTTTAAAAATTGGGTTGCAGCGCTTAAAAGTACGCACTTTTCTTAATAAATCATGAATATTTTATAACGATATCTCATAAACGCGATTTATAGTGATTTTTTTTGAAAATCCCAAGTTTATAATAATTCAACAATTTCTGTTAATGTAATAAGGTGGTATTTCAAAAAGTGATAGATGTCTTTGAAAACCGGTTTTTCTATTAACAAGAACACACCTGTCTTAATAAATGATGAAAAATACATAATGATATCTAAAAACTCCAAGTTATCGCAATTTATTATATCTCATAAACCCAATTTAACGCGGATTTTTAAGGAAAATCTTAAGTTTATATTACTGTAACAATTTCTGTTAATATAATAAGGTGATATCTCAAAAAGTGATAGATGTCTTTGAAAACGGGTTTTCCTATTAAAAAGAACACACCTGTCTTAATAAATGATGACAAATACATAATGATATTTAAAAACTCCGGGTTATGGCGAATTATTATTTAAATATCGAAAATGACTTACATTTTTAAAATGCTTCAAAAATGTTTCTTGAGTTAAGTCACTATTATCTTAAATATTATTAGATATTTTAAAAATTGGGTTGCACCACTTAAAAGTACGTACTTTTCTTAATATGTTATGAATATGTTATAATGATATCTCATAAACTCAATTTAACGCGGATTTTTTAGGAAAATCTTAAGTTTATATTATTCTAACAATTTCTGTTAATCTAATAAGGTGATATCTTAAAAAGTGTTAGATGTTTTTAAAAACGAATTTCTCCATTAAAAAGGACACACCTGTCTTCATAAGTGATGAGAAATACAGAATGATATTTAAACAACTTCGTGTCATGACGAATTTCTTTAATATCGAAAATTAACATATTTTTAAAATACCTCAAAAATGTTTGTTGATTCATTGTCATCTCAAATATTATTAGATATATTAAGAAGTGGGTTGCAGCACTTAAAAGTACCCACTTTTCTTAATGAGTCATGAATCTTTTATAACGATATCTCATAAACGCGATTTATCGTGATTTGCTTTTTGGAAAATCTCAAATTTATTATAATTCCACAGTTTCTGTTAATTTAATAAGGTGATATCTCAAAAAGTATTAGATGTTTTCGAAAACGGTTTTTTCTATTAAAAAGAACACACCTGTCTTAATAAATGATGAAAAATACATAATGATATCTAAAAACTCCGAGTTATGGCAATTTATTATTTAAATATTGAAAATTAAGTCATCTTTAAAATGCCTCAAAAATGTTTGTTGGGTTAAGTCATTATTATCTCAAATACTATTAGATATTTTAAAAATCGGGTTGCACCACTTAAAAGTAAGCAATTTTCTTAATATGTTATGAATATTTTATAACGATATCTCATAAACTCGATTTAACGCGAATTTTTTATGAAAATCCCACATTTATAATATTTTAACAATTTCTGTTAATCTAATAAGGAGATATCTTAAAAAATGATAGATATTTTTATAAACGAATTTTTACATTAAAAAGGACACACCTGTCTTCATAAGTGATGAGAAATACATAATGAAATTTAAACAACTTCGCGTTATGGAGAATTCTTTTATCGAAAATTAACATATTTTTAAAATACTTCAAAAACCTTTGTTAAGTTAAGTCATTGTTAAATATTATTAGATATTTTAAAAATTGGGTTGCAGCGCTTAAAAGTAGGCACTTTTCTTAATAAGTCATGAATATTTTATAACGATATCTCATAAACGCGATTTATAGTGATTTTTTTTTTGAAAATCCCAAGTTTATAATAATCCCACAATTTCTGTTAATATAATAAGGTGATATCTCAAAAAGTGATAGATGTCTTTGAAAACCGGTTTTTCTATTAAAAAGAACACACCTGTCTTAATAAATGATTAAAAATACATAATGATATCTAAAAACTCCGAGTTATGGCAATTTATTATATCTCATAAACTCAATTTAACGCGGATATTTTAGGAAAATCTTAAGTTTATATTATTCTAACAATTTCTGTTAATGTAATAAGGTGATATCCCAAAAAGTGATAGATGTCTTTGAAAACGGGTTGTTCTATTAAAAAGAACACACCTGTCTAAATAAATCATGAAAAATACATAATGATATCTAAAAACTCCGGGTTATGGCGACTTATTATTTAAATATCGAAAATTAAGTCATCTTTAAAATGCTTCAAAAATGTTTCTTGAGTTGTCATTATTATCTTAAATATTATTAGATATTTAAAAAATTGGGTTGCACCACGTAAAAGTACGTACATTTCTTAATATGTTATGAATATGTTATAATGATATCTCATAAACTCAATTTAACGCGGATTTTTTAGGAAAATCTTAAGTTTATATTATTCTAACAATTTCTCTTAATCTAATAAGGTGATATCTTAAAAAGTGTTAGATGTGTTTAAAAACGAATTTCTCCATTAAAAAGGACACACCTGTCTTCATAAGTGATGACAAATACATAATGATATTTAAACAACTTCGTGTCATGGCGATTTTCTTTAATATCGAAAATTAACATATTTTTAAAATACCTCAAAAATGTTTGTTAAGTCATTGTTATCTCAAATATTATCAGATATTTTAAAAATTGGGTTGCAGCGCTTAAAAGTACACACTTTTCTTAATGAACCATGAATCTTTTATAGTGATATCTCATAAAGGCGATTCATCGTATTTTTTTTTTGGAAAATTCCAAATTTATAATAATCCAACAATTTCTGTTAACTTAATAAGGTGATATCTCAAAATGTGTTAGATGTTTTTGAGAACGGGTTTTTCTATTAAAATTTTTCTTAATAAATGATGAAAAATACATAATGATATCGAAGAAACTCCTGGTTAAGGCGATTTATTTTTTAAATATATATTAAATCATTTTTAAAACCCCTCAGAATGTTTATTAAGTCATTCTTATCTCAAACACTGTTAGATATTTTAAAAATTGGGTTGCAGCACTTAAAAGTACGCACTTTTCTTAATGAGTCATAAATGTTTTATAATGATATCTCATAAACTCGATTTAATGCGATTCCTTTATGAAAATCCCAACTTTATAATATTTTAACAATTTCTGTTAATCTAATAAGGAGATATCTTAAAAAGTATTAGATGTTTTTAAAATCGAATTTTTCCAATGAAAACGAAAAACTGTCTTGATAAGTGATGAGAAATATATTTAAATAACTCATCGTCATGACGATTTTTTTTAAATATTGAAAATTAACATATTTTTAAAATACCTCAAAAATGTTCGTTGAGTTAAGTCATTGCTATTTCAAATATTATTAAATAATTTAAAAATTGGGTTATACTACGTAAAAGTACGGACTTTTCTTAATGAGTCATGAATTCTTTACAATGATATCTATATAAATTCGATTTAATTCGAATTTTTTAGGAAAATCCCAAGTTTAAATATTCCAACAATTTTTCTTAATTTTATAAGTAGATATCTCAAAAAGTGTTAGATTTTTGAAAATGGGTTATATCCCTAAAAAATATGGACTTTTCTTCGTAAATAGTGAAAGTTTCATAACTACATCAAGTTCGACTTTGTACGATTTTTTAAGTCAATTCCAAATTTATAATGCTCTGTTAATCTAATAAATCGTTATCTTAAAAACTATTTGATAATTTTAAAAACGGTTTTTACCATTTAAAATTTTCTTAATAAAATTTAAATTTGAGAGAGAGAGAAAACAAAATTTATTCAAGCCAAACAGAACAATACAACAGAAAAAAAAAATAAATAAATAAATGAAATAAATACATATAATACATAATGAATAATTGGCCTAAAAGGGCTATCGACCTTAGTCTTTCTGCCCGATTTAAATTTGATTTTTGACGAATTTTTAGAAATCAATCAATGTAATTATGCATTTTGAGCCATAAATGGATTAATTAAAAACAACATTCATTAAAAGTAAATCTATTCAAAATTACTTAAACTTTATAAATAGATTACAAAATCCTCAACATATTATTTTTGTTATTATATTCAGAAACATATATATCTATTAGCTTGATAACCAGCTGATATTTCGTCGAAACATACAAGTTACGTTCACGATGATAACACGCTTCAAAATAAAACAAAATATTTATCCACGAAGTAATAAAACTAATTAGGTTGTGGTTTCCAAATGAAATTTCGTTAATAGATAAACCAAAAATAAAAAATAAACACATTAAAACAGACATAGAACAAAAGGCAAGTAAGTTAAAGATAGCAAATTAATTTTATTGGCTTTGTGCAGTAAACGCGTTATCTTTATAGAAAAAAGATTGTGACGTCAACTTTTTTTGTAATGTGAATTACTTCGGGTTGTTATCGCCTATTCCCGGCGATAATGAAACAACTCGAAAACGTTCTTTACGTTAATTTCATTATTAGTTTTGTATTATTGAATCGTAACAAATTTTATTATGAATTATTTTTTTTTATTCAATCTCCGTTAACATTATCGGGTGTTTTTAAAAAACTGTTTACCGTATAATTTAGCGATAACGTTATGCCAGGCGATTAACTCGAACGAGTTCGAAATAACACTTGGATGAGATATCAATTTCGGTTAAACCGAAATAACTAAATACAAATTTTTTACCTCCAACCCTTCAATTCCCATAAGGCATGTCGAGATAACTTCCTGTACGTTTCGACCTAAATGCGAGGACAGATGGCAAAGGGGTGTATGTATGGATGTGTATGTGCTATACAAGTGTTAATTAACATGGGCCATATTGCGCCAAAATGTCAAATTCATTCTAAAATGTAGTCGATATAACTTTAAAAAATTAATTCAATTAAAATTAATATCGTAAATATTATCCCACCTAAACGTTTTGTGCTGTATTAGTTAAAGTCCGATTTGTTATTGACTCAAAGAATGGTAACCGTCTAGCACTTACGTCAACATAAACACATTTGTTTTCGGAAAACGTAATAATAACAAAAAATATATAAAAAAAGCTAACATTTACAACAACTCTATAGTTAAATGATTAAGATTTAAAAAACTTAAACAATCCTTGTAATGTATTTAAAAAAATATGCGAGTTATTTAACTTGATATACCATAAACAGTTGTTATTTTAACGTTTTTTTTAAATAATTTGTTGACTTTTAAACGAGGAGTCGAAAACAAACAATATGTACAATATAGAAGTAATACAATTGCGATTGGATGGCGTGTAGATAAATTTAATCAATGCGCATACCAAGTACTTTTATAACTGTTGTTTCCGGCGTTTAAGAATTGAAAACGCGGGTTTTTCGGGTAAAACATGTTTGCGTCATTGTTCGAATGTTATTTTTCTTTATAAACCGGTGTGGAGTCACTTGCTCGTCGCTCATAGTCAAAGTACGTCAACGCACGACCGCTATTAATAGAATTTTCCTTTTGCCCATGTACATTTTGTGATATCATCGTTGAGGTTGAATCATTATAAATACTGTGACGTATTTTTATATGTTGGAATACACGCTAACAATTACTTTGTTATGTACATATATCAATTATTTTTAGAAATATTTAGATCCGCACCTAGTGTGCCATATCTTAGTGTCTCGTGCAAAAATTAGGCAACAATAATTTTTTTTGTGATAATTGTGTTAAGAACTGCGTTTCACAGAGATTATAAACTTGGAATTTTCTTAAAAAGAATTCGCTAAAAATGGAATTCCTCAAATTGTCGTTTTAAAATATTCCTAGTTTATTGAGAAAAGTGTGTGCTTTTCAGTGATGCAACCCGATTTTAAAAATAACTAATAGTATTTGAGATAATAATGTTCTAGGTCAACAAACATTTTTGAGGCATTTCAAAAATAAATTAGTTTTGGATATTAAAAAAAAATCGCCATAACCCGAAGTTTCTTAGGTATCATTATGAATTTTTCATCACTTATTAAGACAGTTATGTTGTTTTTAATGGAAAACCCGTAAAAAACATCCAACAGTTTTTAAGATATCAGCTTACATTACGTTATGTACTAGTAAAATCTATTGTACTCCGATAGATTATGTTATTTCACATACATTTTAACGTTAATATTTTACAAACATAGGTGAATAATTTTTCAGATCCGTAGTGAAGATAAACTGCGACCTAAAAATCAAAAATCTGATACGACGTCTCATTTCAGGAAAACTGGTCCACAGTACTTGGCCATCGCAAATGATATACCAACTACTGGCTCTGACCCCACAATCGCATTAGCGCTCCCCTCTCGTGTTGACTCATCTGCCACTTCATTGTCAGCAACTCGAGAATGATCTGGTATCCAGATTAACGAAACTCTGTTATCATCACTAAGTGTATTTAAAGTTTTCTTACAGTCATTAGCCAGAGCTAATACCGTGTTCACCTGGAGAGCAGCTTGACTGTCTGAGAAAAATTGTATTGCCATGTTCCTCACCCACCTGTCTAGAAGAATTTTAGCTTCCAAGCCAATAACAAGCACTTCTGCCTAGAGTACCGTACAATAAGTATCCAGGCTGTAAGCTTGCTTGATTCGAAGTGTCTGACAGTATTCTCTGATAGCACAATATCAGTTCCTATTGTATATACCTTAGACCATTGATAAGACATATCAGAACAGGTTTGAGCATATTGTTTAAATCAGTAAATGGTAGTTCTGCCAGAACTAACGGGGTACTTAACGCAACCAGAAATTGCCAATCCGGGCTACTCATTGAATTCTTGAAAGTTTGCTGATAACCAATCGTTTAGCCACAGTCACATTGACTCTATGTGTACAGCTTTTGAGGGGTAAGACCCCAATTTTCACCACAAAGATTACGACGAGTCCATAACGACAGTCTAGCTTTGTGTAAAACTTCCTGCAGATGTTCATTCCGTGATGTTATTTAGTGTTACTCCTAGATATTTGACTTCCTTTGATAAAGGAATTCTTTCATCTTGGGTAGTAATCAGACTAAACCTTACACTTATATTTTCTGGTGAAAGGAATAACGATTACCTTTTGAGGGTTTATCGAGGGATTTTAGGGACTCTTCCTTATACCAAGCGTAAATGATATCTAAGATCGCTTGAAGGACTAAGGATATCCTCCACAAAGAGATTCCTTTGACCATAACGACAATGTCATCAGCATACATTTGTGTTTTTGCACCAACGACTGCGACTGTTCAAATCAACAGCATCTTGGCACAAACCAAGACTTCTTTATTTTGGAGTGTCCTGGATACTCTACCAACCAAGTTGTGTAGAGCCAATTCTGCTGACTTTCCTGCTTGATAAGCGTACTGATGGTGACTCAGTGGACTGGATACCAATGGCACCGTACGGATATACCGTTCCAGAAACGATATAATATAATTCAACAATTTTCAACAGAAACTACGTTAGGCTGATGGGTTGGGTGTAGAGATCAAACGGCCCGCTTTAGGTATAATGATATCCTTACCTTAGTCCATTCTGCCGGTATTTTTCATGCCATTCGCTCTGAAAATTTTTACCAATATAGGCAACAATAATAATCTTCCTTGCTGTAACAAAGCAGATATGAAGATGATTGACGGCTTTTCTAGCCCCACTCCAATCCGTATTTGTAGGGCGCTAGAGTGAGTCTATATCAGAAGGTCTAACGAACCTAGAGGCAGTGTCGGATCTCTAGTGGGACTTTTGCGAATTCTTGTGCTACTGGGTAGGTCTTTCACTCCTTGGCAGAATTTCCTCCAATACCCTCTTTTTGCCTTACGAATATTTTTGCTGTAATTCGTTAGAACTAGTTTGTACTGTTCCCATTGACCCGATGTCTTAGCCCGGTTAAAATGACGTCGTACCTCTTATCTTTTGGAGCTTCATTCCTTAGCTTAAAGGATTCATTCCACCAGGGTGTGTTGTGATTATTATTTTTTAATCTAAAGTGAAACGAAATAGCTCCGTGGCTATTTCAATCTTATCACAATTCCTAACGGTAACGATGACTTGATGATTAAAAATTAATATGTCTATGGTCTGAATACGACTGTTGATAGGATACCCTCCAAGAAGTTATCTTTGAGCTCAATATAATTGAGTTGAACGTAATGTCAAGTATATCTGTTTTATTTCTGACAACAAAGGTTGGTTTGACCTCTACGTTATTAACACCATCCTCTAATAGGTAGTCAAAAATTAACTCACCTCTTTCATTTGTGTCAGTGCTTTTCCACAGCGCATGGTGGGCATTGGCATTACATCCGACAAAAACTTGAAGGTTTTTTCTGCGGCTGTAGAAAGATCACTCTTCGTTGCGGGAACATATTCCGAACTGATGATAAATAACTTCTATCAAGCTTTTCTCACCCTCAATTTTCAAAACCGCAGTTCCGCAATGACGGTCGCTGTGAGATGCGCTAATGCTCTTTCTGATAAGTAAGCAAGCCCTGCCTCTATCCCTTGAACAAAGTAACTTACTGGATAATTTTCCAAGACCGCTAATATGCCTGGTACTGGCAAGCCCGGCTCTAGGATGAGGTCAATATCAATTTACTTCCTCATTCAGTTCTGCTAAGGAAAGCCATAGCCGGCCTAGCGGGTTAATTAACAGTTAATAGATTTATACATTTATACATTAATCTGAGAACATTATCACATTGTTAACCAGACCTTCAAACATAATCTTCCTCGCTGCCACATTCCTTCCAAATACTCTTGCCCCCAACCTCATACTAATCCCATCACCTTATTCGCATTTACCATTGCTTTCACATGCGACCCCTCCCAGTTATCCTCCTAAACACATACCTCAAGTAAGTATACTCTCTAACCTCCTCTGTCTCCTTTCCCTCCCATCTCCAGTTTTCTGCTATTTATCTCTCATCCTTACAAAGCTTCATCATCTTTGTCTTCCCTACATTCACTTCCAATCTCTTCCCCCTATAAATATCTATATAAATATCTTTCCAAGGTCTTTATTATATCCTTCATCTTCACAGCCTCATTCGTAATGGCGAGCGAGATGGTAGAGTCATCATGCGGATGACTCTACCATGACTCACCATATGACTCATCACATAACATATACACCTTTCTACCTCCCATCAAATATTAATTCAAGTAATTCAAATAATTGCAAATAATGTTGCAATTATGTAAGAAATTTTAAACATGTTAATAAAATATGCAGTATTAAGCTGAGAATAGTTTTCCTACTTAATTCTCCCATGGTATGGAGTAGTCGTCCCAATGGCCCATCTTTTCCCAGTGTGCCATCTAGGGCTTCGGGTAGGAGTCGATGACTTCCCTCTTCCTCCAATTTCCCGCAGTGTTGCGCGTCCATCCGATAATGGTGTAGGAATTTCTGCTCCCATTGTCTTCAGCCGAAACAGCGTTCCTCCAAAACCGAAGTACTGCCACCATCTCAACTCTTTCCAGGGCATTGACAGACACTTCGTCGAATGAACGGCGAAGGTCCAAGTCTGTCCAGATCTGGTGGAATTTAAGACCGCCCATTCGGATGTGTGAAGCGAATTCTTCATAACCTCCAATCGAGTTAACACCGACTCTTTGGTGTTAATCGTCGCACTCCTTTTCGATGGACAATTTAATTTTCCAATGATCTGCTTGAGAACGGTTTCATGGGGCACACCGCTTACCATAAGCTTACGCAGGTTTCATCTGGCAGACTTTGACAGCCACAGACGTTTTTTTTTAAGTTAGGCTGTCTAGTACCTTGACAGCTTACTCGTCATTTTCCTCCCCTTCAGACGGTCTAGCTGCTATAAGTCATATGTGCAACGGAGGATCATCCTTATCTTTTTGGTTTCCTTTTCAGGATCGATGTTTATCTGCCCATTGTCTAGGGTTTTCACAATGTGCGTCTCCATACAACTCCCACGAGTAGGGTAGAAACAGAGGTTTATCGAGATAGTGTTCCCATACCCCAATAAGGTTGAATTGAAACTGAAGGTCGGTCGATCTTCAAAGCCCGCTTATTAGGTACAAAGTACCTCCCTCTTAGTCAACGCAGTGAAGCGACAAATGTACTTGACATAAGCTCTTTGACCTTGACTTTGGGATTTTTAATGAGGTTGTCTCCTCTTGACCCAGATAATTAAGCTGAGATCCTCCACATGCCCTGTGCATCGAGCAGATCCACGAGTAATAGGCATGCATGGTATAACGACTATATCAGTCATTCCCGACCCCGTTTACTCAGTGCAAGCCCTAAACCATACGACGATAGCCGGGCAAGAGGCTTGTATACCGACTAACAAGTCTAGATCCGATACTTTTGGTGTTGTAGAGGGGCACCTCGTGATGGAGCAGTCGAAATGACAGTCCTGATTTAGGCCATAGGTAAGTCTATAATAAGTAGAGCAAGTCTACCTAGGATTCACCGCACCCTCATCTCCGAGAGATTACCTTATTAGATTAAGAAAAATTGTTGAAATAACTACAAATTTCGGATTTTTTTAAAAGATTCGCGATAAGTCGAGATTATGAGATATCATTATAAAATATTCATGACTCATTAAGAAAAGTACGAAAAATAAGTTAATTTCCAATATTTATAAAAAAATCGTTATAACCCGGAGTTTCTTAGATATCACTGTGAATTTTTCATTTTTTCACTTTTTTTCTTTTTTAAATATATCTAATACCTTATTAGATCAACAAAAATTGTTGGAATATTATAAACTTTTGGATTTTTCTAAAAAATTCACGATAAATCGAATTTATAAGATACCATTTTTATAAATTTCTAATAATTTTTGAGATAATAATAATTTAGGTCAATTAAAATTTTGGACACATTTTAAAAATAAAATAATTTTCGCCATTTTCTAAAAAATTCGCAATAACTTTATGTTATGAAATTCGCATCACTTAGTTGAAAAATATGTTCTGTTTATTAGTGAAAATCATTTTAAAAATATCTAACACTTTTTGAGATATCGATTAATAAGATTAACAAAAATTGTTCAAATATTTTCATAACATATTAAAGAAAGTGTTTTCAGTGCTAAAACCAAATTCTTAAAATACCTAATAACATTTGAGATAAAAAAAAGAAATTTTAGGTCATTTTTGAGATATTTTAAAAATAAGATATTTTTTTAATTCGCTCATTATAAAAAGATTAAAGACCAATTAAATTTTTTTTAAAGAAAAAAAAGTAGTTTTAAGAAGTTGAGGTAAAAAAAATAAAATTCAAATAAACTTTTTCAGGTACTTTATTGCATTACCCGAAAACATGATAATGCTCAAAACGTACAGTATTTAATTTTTTTTAATTATTTTTTTCGTCTGCGTTTATAATACAATATTTTTAATTAATAATATTTATAATGTTGGTATAATTCGCGGTAACCATCTCATCAATTTGGTATGATGTATTTCTCATCTCGATTTCGTTCCATCCTTTTTTCAAATTTCATTTTTTAACAAAATAAAAATTAGCTACGTAATAAATATTTATCCTAAATTATCATAATCATAGAAAAACAAAAACATATTTTGTAATTCTTTCCTATACGTCTTAGTATCATCCTGCAAGGATTCATCGTTTAGAATAAAACCGTTTATTAATAAAATTAAGAGAAATTAGGAAAAAAACCGGCTCGAAAAAATCATTACAGGAATTTTTTAATTAATTATTTAAAATAATAACATAGTTGCGATGTTTGTATATACAATTTACTAATACACAATGTATTTTCTCTTTTTTTTATATAAGCACTTGGGAATTTTTACACGCCTTAATTTTTTTTTGAGGATTTAATTAATTTTATAAGAAAAAAAAACAATTAATATAATAATAATAATAATAACAAATTTCTCTTTTTTGTTTAATAAAAATCGAAATTAATTAATAATTAATTTTAATAAAACAAAATAAAACAAAAAATTATTAACGTAAAACAATTTGATTTAATTTTTTTATTAATATTTTCTAAATTTTTGCTGGTTTTCGAGTCCAAAACATGTTTTGATATGCCTTGGGGACTAAAATGGTCTTAAAATACAAGGTTGTATTATTTTCCTTTCAACTATTAAAGCGACAAAGACACAAAGTTACTTCATTTCAAATTTATTGTAAAAAATCTAATACAAGCGATAATTTTTTTAAAATTTTTCAATTTATTGCGAACTACCGTCTCGAATAATCATTAAAAGTAATTGTATATATACTTTTTCGTCTTCTCTTCATACAAATGATTCTACAACCGTAATATATTTATTTTAATTGTTTTTTTTTGTAATATATGCATTAATATAATTAATAGACTTTACTGTAATATCACAGACTTGCCTCTTTAAAATATATTTACAAATCTTTTGTTTTTTCTTAAATCCAGGCGGTTTTAGTTATTTAATTATTTTTTTTTGTAGTTAAGGTGATCCCCGCCAATTAACTTTTTTAAATTCTTAATATGAACTAGTTAAATCGACGCGACATCGTCTCAGAAATGTTTTTGGTCGATTTCTCACAACTTTACAAATTTATATTTTGCGGGGATAAAAAAATCCCCGCGTAACATCTAAGATTAAATTGTTTTAGTCTTAATTTCACGATGCGACAATCTTTTTCGTTTCAAATTGACCCAAATGAAAAACAAAAATTAAATTTGTGAATTTTGATTCATATTATCACAAAATAAATAAAAACTTGCATCGAATTTTCTTTTGTTTTAATGCTACGTTTCCAGAGATGTAATTAGGCTGTGAAAGACGTTGTTTTGGATGTCGTTGAACATGGACGCGTGGCCGCAACTGTAGGAATTCGTGTCGTCGACCGTCGTCGATGATGGCACATATCGTAACCTATCGGTGTCCGGAGGCAGGTTATTGTTCGTGTACGTCATCATTCTGTAATCGTCCTTATCGAATTTCTGTAGAAACTCGTCCAGTCGTGGAATCACTTCACTATTACTGTTACAAGAAGTTGTTTCACTGATAATTTCGATTTTGGCCCGCTTTGTGGAGGGCTCCTCCACGTCAACGACGTTAACGTCTTCATCTTCGTCGATGCAGGTTAACATTCTCGGGGTAGGGGGCATATAAAATTGGGAAAGAACGTCTTGCACATCACAATCTTCGTAATCGTCGAACGAACGTTTCCTCGAAAACCGATTATTTGGGTTTGTTGTGTTGGTGGTGGTTGTGTTATTTTCTTGGGTTTCTTGCACCGCACAAACGTTATTGTTACTGTTTGAGTCACTCCCGTTTACACAAAACTCGTTCTCCATTAAATTTTTGATCACTTCAACTCCCTCGTTCATCACTTCACCGATTTTTCGATCGAATTCCGGCTCCATTGCGAAATCCGCACTTAAACTGTCCACGATTTTTGCGTCGTTCGGCGTGAAATCGCCGGCCTGCTCGAACGTTTTCAACTCGTTTTTCATAAACTCACTTTTTAGGTTTAAGAAATTATCGTTTTCGTAGCACCGCGGGTAATTTAACTGTTGCTTTTGGATCTTTTCGTCGCGCGCCTCCTTCTGCAACCGCTTCATCGTGTTATTGATCAAAACAGATCGGCACAAACTCGCCTCGGGATCTTCAATTTTCTTCAACTTGTTTATGCTGATCTTCAACACTTTTCTACGCTCCTCTTTTTGACGGTATTTCGCGCTGATCATCGACGGCCGATTCTTTGGCGGACAATAACCCGTTTCGTACGTACGGGGAGGACCAAAAATATCATCGCAGTCATCCGTCACTGATGGTGGTGATTTCATGGTGATTTATTCAACCTACAAAAAAAATTAAATAAATAAACGCACAGCTGGTGTTTGTAAACTGTTTCCGTAACATTATCTTTATCTCCCACAAAAAAAATGAGCAAAAGAAAAAAATTAATCAAATAAGTCAAAATTTGAGCCAAACACAACGCATTTATCTTAATAAACACCGAAAAACAAAAATTTACCCCCCCGATTCGCGATTGTTTTTTAAGTTACGTCTTTATTAAGATCTAATTCTTTTGTTTTTTAAAATAATTAAATCGCGTTTGGGTTAAATTTAATCGATTTTTAATTCGATTTAATAATTAATTTAATTTGATTCGAATTTTAATAATTAATTAAAATAAAAAGATTTTTTTTGATTTAAAGCTTAATCCGCACTCACCGGTGAAGAAATACGAAAGAGAGAATATACAAGAATAAAAAAAAAGAACGCGAGCAAAGTACCGGAGGACAAAGCGCTAGACTTTCAAAACGGAGCCGCACGTAGCGACTCGATCAAAATAACCGTGTAAGCACAACCTTGTACCGGATTCGACTGGCTCTGATAAAAATTAGTGACGCTGCGCTAACTAACGTGTCACAACGAAATTGCAATCCGATAACTCTCACTAAATTGATGGGGAACAATAAAATTTTTAATTTCGACTTAAGGAATTTCCCTATTAGCGAGTATCACGCGATTCAATTCGTTTTTTCACGTTGGGTTTTCCGCTTAAAACGTAACTTAATTTAATTAAGATTGAATTTAACACTTACTTAACGCTACAACATCACTTATTAATCCAAAAAGTAGACACACAAATTAAAAAAAAAGAAAAACGATTGTTTCGAAATTCACTTCAACAAACTAAACTTTGTTTAAACAAATTTTATTGAAATTAATTTATAACTCCTTTAATTAATTTATTATTTTTTTTCTTTTAAGGTTCGATTATATTAAGAAGTTTCTTTTGTCGTTGAGTGTACTACTAATACTACTACAACACTTATACACAGTAGTGGCGACGCTCTGCGGTTTAATGATTAAACGCGGGCGCGTCTCAGCTCGTCGAGCGTTCGGCTAACACTGAATTGTTTGGCCTGAACTTGTGTGTGTCTTACTGCGCCCGACCGCCGTGACGTCACGTTTGTAACGCGCCGCGCGCGTCACGGTGCCCTCTCGCGGACGCTCTCGACGCTCCGCGCCGCTCCGCTCCGATCCGCATCGCAACCATCGACGTCGCGACGCTAAGCCGCTCGCCGCGTCATTTACCACGACGTTGCGTAACTAAAAACTGAGAACTCGCTAATCGGAACTATTATCAAACATAATATATATACATATACAGGCTGTATCTGAATAACTGAAATAAACTTCAAGGCATGATTCTTTAATGAATGTTAAGGGAACGCGCGCATTTGTACGGAACGGACGGACGCACAGGAGAGACGGAACGGACAAAATTTGTTATTTACATTCTTTTATGTAGCATAAAGTACATTACTGCGCATCGGACGCATTTGGAATTCACATATCTATTACGATTAGAAATGTGCTCGTGAGTGACTTTTTATGCCCGCTCACGATCGAGACCCTCGCGGGTCACGCACGCCACACAGTGGGGTAAAATGCCCGACGAGCGGAAAAATAGTATATTACAGTACAAGTGAGGAAACTAAGGTTTTTCACTCATGCGTATGTCAGATTTTTTTTTATTTTTTTTTTAAGACATACGAGTTAGTGGAAAATATTGGATTCTCACGTGTGCTGTATAGCGTTCTGTTCAATCCTACTGTTTAGAGAAAATTCGGTCGTAAAATTCGTTAATTCCTGGCTAAAGTCATGTCGATATGTCGGAGACAACACTTTTTGACATTGTTATCCTCGTAATTGATTAATAATCAACCAGTTGTGTTAAATTGTGAGACTTTTTGACGTTGTCATACTCTTAATTGATTGATAAACAACCAATTGTGTTAAATTGTTAATTGTCATCATTACGCAAATTAATTAAGATTAATAATTTATACAAGTGAAATACTTAATTTAATTTTCCTTGTGTGCTCTCTACCGTTTTTTAGTTCACATCCGTTACGTTTAAACAAAGACTTGTACCTTTAAATGTTTAAATTTCGCTAATAGTGGATGAAGAAAATTAGAGTGAGTGAAAAATATTTTCACTCACCCGTTGCTATGAATGTTAGCAGAGTGAGTGAAAATAACAACTTTCAACACTCGTATCTACGCTAGAAACTGGCAATTTCAAAGGTAGGATTGAAAAAAATTAATATCTACAGGATTTTCTAATAAGGGGTGTTATTTTGAATAGCCCGTTATTTCGGTACATGTCACTTTTGAAGCCGTCATTTTTTGAAATTTGACGAGTAGAAAGCACGCCATTAACCCTCCAGTACACGCGCATTTTTTTTTTTTTACGTGAGTGCTCGCACCGGACTGAGAGTCCGGGTTTCTTTGCCAAATAAGAGATGGCGCTGATGTGTAATTTGTATTAAACTCCCTAGATTACTAAAGTACCGCGGTTCATGATATCTATGTATTCAAACGATTCGAGCCAAAATGGTGATTTGACAGCATGTCAGTGACCAAGTGTACGAATAGGGAGTTTATGTGTGAGAAAAACGTTTTGCTCCGCCCCCGATTCGAGACCATTATTAAACTTCACCTTTCGTTTCTTCGGTGGCTGATACTGCTTAAAACAAGCTTGATAAGCTACCAGGAGCCTTGAACTGCTTTCAAAAATGTTGATACTACCTCTGGAAGACTTGATAATGCTTCTAGAAGCCTTAACATAGCTTTCAGAAGGCTTGAACTGCTTCCACAAGATTTTATGCTGCAGCTGAAAGACTTGATACTATTTCTAGAAGATTTTAAATGATTCCAAAAGACTTGATACCGTTTGTAAAACTACTGGCAAAAGAATGTTTGAAAATGCAAAGTCTTAAAGAAGACATTTTTATTGCAAAAGGCACGAAATTGTCAATACAATTTGATTTTGCTTCCAAAATACCAAATACTGCTAGGATACAAAATGTTCATTTCAAAAGTTCAAAAAATTTCAATTATAGACCAAATATTGCTTGTGAAGGTGTAAGCACTGTTGATATAAGGCATTTCTATTGCAAATTAACCATAGGCGCCAGATACATGGACGTTTTTCATATCACTTTTGTTTTGAGAACAGTCATTCGTCGTTTGAATCTTTTCCCAATTCAGTTTTTTCACTATCCAGCACCCATACTTATTTTCAAAAACCGGCGCTTATGAAGCTACGAAGATTGTGTTAGATGTACCACTGACGATCTAAAGATAAATCAGTTAGCTGCAGAATTCTTCGAATCCTCTATTTGGGCATCGTAAATCTTACACAAATTGCTGGTTCTTGTCCTAAAAACGCTTTAGCACTAGCTCATCTGCCGTTTCATTGGCAGCACTTCCAGAGTGACCTCAGTGTAGTTAAAACGACGAACCGTTTGAGCTATCTGTATTTCCACATAAATTTTGATAATCCTCTACTTGATTTCGAGCTTTGTGGAGATGAGTTACTCAGCTTGTGTTCTCATTTAATCCCAAGATTATTCCTCACTTGTGCAATCAGTAATAAAATGTCCAATATAATTATATTTACAAACTCACTTCTACAGTATTATATATTTAGAAATCTGAAACTAGCAACTAACGCCATTAACAACGACAACATTCTGATCTGAAATAATACTTTGACGTCCTTCAACATCGGCAAATACAGAAAAAAGGGATTAACTAACTAGAAACTGACGAAATGACCTATTTACCTTTATTAGCTGTTTCCACTAAAACTTATTTTCGAAAGTAAGTCCTTTTTTCGTAGACAAGAGCGGATATATTAAAAAAAATGTTAACTTGAACGGTTTTTGAAATCTTCTGGAAGCAGTATAAAGTCTTACAGGGACAGTATCAAGCCTTTAGGAAGCATTTTAAAACATCTAGAAGCAGTATCAAGTCTTCTGGAATCTTCTCGAGTCTTCTGAAAGCATTTCAAATCTTCCAGAAATAGTATAAAGTCTTACAGGAGCTATATCTAATCTTTTGAAAGCATTTTAAAATATCTAGAAGCAGTATCGATTCTTAATTATTAAAATTTTCTAGAAGCAGTATCAAGTCTTTTGGAAACTTCTCAAGTCTTCTGAAAGCATTTGAAATCGTCTAGAAGCAGTATAAAGTCTTATAGGGGCAGTATCAAAGCTTTAGGAGGAATTTTAAAACATCTAGAAGCAGTATCAAGTCTTCTGGAAGTAGTATCCAGTCTTTTGGAAGCACTTCAAGTAATTTTGAAGTATTTCAAGTCTTCTAAAAGTAAGTATAAGGTCTTCTGGAAACATTGTAAGTCGTCTGGAAGTATTGTAAGTCATCTGGAAGTAGTATTCTGGAAACCATATCAAGTTTCTTAGATACAATATCAAGTCTTCTGGAAGCATCTTCAATCTTCTAACAACGACATAAAGTACTTTGGAAGCATTGTAGGTCGTCTGGACACACTTCAAGTCCTCTAGATGCAATATCAAGGCTTCTAAAAGCGTTGTAAGTCATCTGTAAGCATTGTAAGTCGTCTGGATGCATTGTAAGACATCTGTAAATTCATCATTTTAAGTCTTCTAGAAATATCAGTCTAGAAATTCAAGTCTTCTGAAAGCAATATAAAGTTTTCTTAAAACAGTATCAAATCATCTAGAGGTAACAACATCAAGTCTTCTGGAAACATTTTAAGTTTTCTAGATGCTATATCAAGTTATCTGAAAGCATTGTAAGTCGTCTGGAAGTATTTTAAATCCTCTAGAAGCAGTAACAGTCTTCTGGAAACCGCGGTACTTTATAAATCTAGGGACTTTAATTTGTATTCTTTTTAAGACAATAATTAAAAAAAATTTTTTATTATCATAAAATTTGCGATAGGCAAATAAATGCCCGCGTTGAATACGCTGCACATTTTTCGGGGCATTTATGTTCTACAGCTTTCATTATCTTCTTCGTTTCTTCTAATCAGATAAGAAGCCATTTTGAACGGAAAAAAAACATCTTACCGTCTGCAAAATTTTTTGAAAAGCTTCAGTCTTCACCTTCAAAGAGTATTTTTCTTCGCTATCGTATTCATATTCGTATTTTACTGTGTTGTACACTAAGAAATTTTTGACACTAAAATGACATAATTATGTCGGTAAAAAATGAGAAAGAATGTTCAGAAAAGGGTTGCATGTGTTGGTGTTCCACTGTTTTCCTATTGGTTATGCTGGCTATGACTAACTCGTTTTTTCTACATAAAATTCTTCCAAGACAACACAACTGCGGCGCGTCGATTTTCTTCCTATATTTCGAAAACGAATAATCTTATGTAAATGTATTAAATTGAAACTGATATTCATTAAGCTTTCATTTGATGTATTACACATATACTACACTTAAAGGGTGAGAAAGGCCGATGTTTTTCGGGTTTATTTAAAAACCCAAAATGTATAATGTAGGGTAGTAAGTTTAGCTAGAGGTGTTAATTGTTAGTGTAAAATAGGTTATATACTACATTTAGAGATAGTGGGGGTTTTAAAATTAATTTTATTCCTTTCTCGTTACTGGTCGAGTGTGGCGAAAAATGTTGTTTTGATTAAATGAACTAAAAAATACTAAAAAAACAAAAAAACATTGTTGAGAAAGGTGCAACAGGTTTTTTTAAGCAATTAAAAGTGGAGGAAGATTAAAAATTGACCATTCTTTCATTAAGTGATAATATAATAATAAGTTATTAAGTGAAGTAACTCACACTCATTTTAAACACTTACTCATACCTCCAGTAACAATTGATCAAAAACAGCCCTTATGATGTATTTGATTTCCGGGTATTGGAAAAATTTTATTAGAAGATTCTTTGACCAAGTTATTTTATACCAGTATGATTTAATTTTTAGTTAATTTTTAAAATTTTCGTTAATTTTAATCAAAGGGATAATATATTAAAATTGCATGCTCTAACCTATTACCAATTGTCTACTCATACGGTTAATAAATGTTTTTAAATAAGCATGGTTGTAAGTTTGTATATAATATTGTAAGGGTTGATTTTTCACCCCCTGGTACATAATATTTTAGGATTACTAAAATCGCCAACAGATGTGACTTTATTAGTAATAGTTTATGTTAATTGTTCCAAAGTGGATTTATTGAATAAAAATATTTTTTTTTCTTAACTTTAGAGGGCTGTGACTTGGAGAAGAAGGCGTATTGAACAAAAAGTTATATGATAGACACCCCGTAGTTTTCGTAGTAAATTACCTCATTAGAAATTTTATTATTATTTAGAACAGGTACCTATAATATACTTTTTATTAGTTTAGGTACATCGTGATCATAGAAAGTATTGTTAACTTCACATATATTTTTTCATTCCAAAACAATTCATACCTTTCAATTATTTCAATGTGTGGAAGAAAAATGTGTGTAGAAAATAATAAAACATCTTGAGACACAGCGATGACAACATTCGTAGGTTAAAATCATATTATTGCATTATTTAGTCTTAATGACTTATTAAAAGATGGAACGTTAAGCGCAGACATTTATGTGGGTTAAAATACTGTTTGAAAATTTTGAACCAAAAATTTTGGTGGGTCAAATGATATACGGCGTTTGGCTTGAATATATATTCACCATCATAGTTACCCTTTGCCGATGTATCAACAGGTTTATCAATAACATCTTGTTTTGTTCAATGAAAGTCGGTATCAAATCTTTTGAATGCATTTCAACTCTTCTAGAAGCAGTGTTAAGCCAAACCATTGGAAGTTTTCTGGAAACATTTTAAAGTTTCTGGAAGCAATATCAATGTATCAAGTCTTCTGGAAGAAGATCAAATCTACTGGATGCATAATTACAGTTTTTTGGAAGGATTTCAAGTTTCCCAGAGACAATATCAAATATTCTGAAAGCATTTCAGGTCTTATAGAAGCAATATCAAATTTTCCATGGGAACTATCAAGTCTTCTGAAACCATTTCAAGTCTTTCAGTGGCAATATCAAATCTTCTAGAAGCAGTATGAAGTCGTTCAGGGGCGGTATTAAGTCTTCTAGAGGTATTTGTATGAATGGGTGTTCTGCACTTATTAAAAATGTTATATAATGCAAGGTACCAACGTAATCGACGCCTATAATATTGACAGTTATCTAGATTCAGAAAAAATCATCTCTCACAATGCGTAATAAAAATGGGGGATTACCAGTTAACAAAATATCAGTAACAACATAACTCGGTAAAATAATAAAAATATTAATAATTTCAAACTTACTTCAAAAAGTTAAGTCTAAAGGGATGTTTCCATAAACATTCTTAGCTATTGTAGAAATATGACATACAAAAAATTAATCCAATCCATTAATAAATAAGGAAATAATTGGAAATCTACGGTGACAGTTTAGGTTATGGAGCCTTAATAAAAATGGAACGATACACGCTTCAACAACGCATTGAAATTATTAAAATTCACTATAAAAATGGTGAAATTTTGGCAGAGACAGTTCGTAAAACTTGAACATTTTTGGGTCGTCGTGAAGCACTTTGTCGGATCGCAATACAAAAATTGGTGGAAAAATTCGAGCTGTTGGGACAAGTTAGAGATGTAAAGAATAAAACCCGTGCACGTCGCTCAAGAACAGCCGACAATATTGCTGCTGAAGCCGAAAGTGTTGAAGAAAAACCTAAGTTTGTCCATTCCTAGCCTTTCTTTCGAATTAGGCATTCCACAAACGTCATTATACCGTATTTTGCATAAAGATTTGGGTCTTAAGGCTTATAAACTTCAGTTAACACAAGAACTCAAGCCGTTCGAACATCAATAACGTAGTGTCTTACGTTATTGGGTCGTTGAAATGCATGAAAATGATCCGGAATTTCATCAAAAAATCAAATTGAGGGATGAGGTCCATCTGTGGCTTCGTCAACAAGCAAAATTGTCGCATATGGGGCTCGGAAAACCCAAGAGTTATTGTTCAAAAGCCTCTCTATCCTCAAGGTGTGACTGCTTGGGGCGGTTTATGGTCCGGCGGAATCATTGGACCTTACTTTTTCAAAAATGAGGCTAGAGCAACAGTTACGGTGAATGGATTGCGCTATCGAGAGATGATTAATGATTTTTTATGGCCGGAATTGGATGGTATTGATGTGGACAACGTTTACTTTCAACAAGACGGCGCTACGTGCCACACAAGCAACGAAACCATTGATCTTTTACGGGAAAAGTTTCCGGACCGTGTTATCTCTCGACGAGGTGATCACAATTGCCCACCGAGATCTTGTGATTTAAATCATTGCGACTTCTGCCATTGGAGCCACGTGAAAGAGAAGGTGTACACCAATAGCCCAGCGTCGATTCAAGACCTCAAAGATGGAATTCGTGAGGCTATTGTGGACATAGGGCAGCCACTTAGAATTTGGTTATCGAAAATTTCATGGAGAGGATATTGTCCTGTAAGCATGGTCGTAGTGGTCATTAGCCTGATGTTATTTTCCACTATTAACGACACACCTTCCTCTTTATAATGAAATAAACATCCGATCATTTATACTAAAAATGGCATTTTTCTTTGAATATCAAAATAATACCTGTTATTGGAAAATCTGTAGATAACAGCTAGTTGTATCAAAATGCGGATGCTTTCATTCGAATCACAATAAAAAGCACATTACAAATGATATTACACACAACATATTAACTA
The DNA here is from genome assembly GCA_036711965.1 of Onthophagus sagittarius. NCBI lineage: Eukaryota > Metazoa > Arthropoda > Insecta > Coleoptera > Scarabaeidae > Onthophagus > Onthophagus sagittarius. The sequence continues at coordinate 25,914,830 of JASERS010000005.1, forward strand.
GTTTATTATACAGGTGTCCCTTGTAATCAACAGTTCTTCCTTATTGTTAGACAAAAGTTGTCACACTATAAACATTTACCACACTATAAACAGAAACTATACAGGCTGTCTCACGTAACTAGTTCATTAGAAGTTTTTTAGGTTCCACTATTCGTAGAGGCTCAAAATTTTGGTGACATAGGTTATCCGTTCCGATCTTTTAATCTAAAAATCATTTTTAAGATGGCCACTACTTCCGGTCAACCGGAAATAGACCTCAACTTCGTTATTTTAAATGGAATCCTATAGTTTTTATTACATCATTCAATTATACGTAAAAGAGTAAGTTAACTTTGATAACAGTTGTTGGTACCTAGCAGTTTTTATTTTCGTGTTATTTTGATTTTAAGTATTTTCTTGGCAAATATCACAATGCTCTTTAAAAGAGCATATCTCAGCCGACGTTAATACAAAAACGTTTGCAGCACCCGGAGTCACATCATACCGTTCAATATAAAGGATAGTATGAAGTTGGAGCTCAACCTAACCCAACCCAGTACATAACATTCTTCAAAAATCATAAACCAATACAACTTTTGGAAATAAATTCTGTAAGTGTCATGTCGATTGATCAACATCATACCGTTCAATATAGAGGGTAGTATGAAGTTGGAGCTCAACCTAACCCAACCCAGTCCATAACATTCTTAAAAAATCATAAACCAATACAACTTTTGGAAATATTATTGCCGTATATTATGGACTAGGTTAGGTAATTTTGAGATTTTTTATTTTTAATTCATAAGACTTTTGTGTTATGTCTTCTAACGTAAAATGATAGCAATTGATTCTATATATATATTCAGGTTGCTTAATCAATATAAATCAATTAAAAAATGCTAGGAGATGATTTCCGGAAAATACCGTTCTGAAGTATATTGATTGGTTTTAACCAAAATGGTTCTAATGCGCTAAATGCACTTCTGAGATACTAAGTCAACGTTGAAGAACTTAAAACAATTAATTTTGAGGTTTTAAAGATGTCAAAAACTGAAAAAGGCGTCTTAGAGTGTGTAATTGCGCAAAACAATTAAAAAACATTAAATGAGATGTTTGGCAGAAAATGCAAAAAAAATGATTGTGGGATGTACTGATTGGTAGTAACCAAACTCACGGTAGGTCACGCATGACCCATCGTGACCCGTTGGGACTCACGTAATTTGCACATCTCTAATTACGATATGTCATCTCTAATTACAAATGCGTGCGTACCCTTAGGCGCGCATTTATACGGATCGGACAAATGCATCGGAGAGACGGAAAAAACAAAAATAGTTATTTACATTCTTTTAAATGACCCAAAGCACTTTAATGCGCATCGGACGCATTTGGAATTCACATATCTATTTCGATTCGTCCAATAATTCAGTTGCGTTCAATCCGTACAAGTGCACGCGTACCCTAATTCGTACACTCGTAAATCCGAATTCCGTGGTAATCCGAACAATATTAGATAGTATAAAATTTGTATTGTGTAGAACAAGACGATATTTCGAAAACACTGAATGGCTGCTATTAAAAATTACCAAGGTCATACTTCCCAATGTTTACCAATCCTTGCAATTTATTAACAAAATGCAAGAGAAACGTAATTGGAGAGTCAGATGAGGTTGGAGTACGAGCCCGGTTTGAGGTTGTGTGCACTCATGTTCATGGGCGTTGGTGTTACCAGTCCAGTTTGAGTGAGAGCAGGCTAAGAAGCGGCATCATTTCTCGAACATAATCACAACCCCAAAACAACAGATATACACATGACCGAAATAGAACGGTGAGGATGTACAAAGGGCCCACTGTCCTTTGATTAATACTGCTTGTGATTTAACCAACCTCTCTTGAAACTACATGATGTTTATTACACATATTTCTTAATTTATGTCTATAATTTATGTATTATAAATAATTTTAATTTTTTTTCTTTTTTCATAGACATAAAGGTGCTATGTCCCACCTGAGCAAATACCTGTACCATTTTTTTAATTCTGTTCGGATTAGACGGCACCCTCCTTGCCCCGCAAAAATTACGGAGACAAAACTTTAAAAATCTGATAATGGCACTCGACAACCGAAAGTATTTGAAAATTTGTTGAAATCGCGAAACTATATAGATTATTAATAAAATAAAATATGCCCCCCATTGAGCATACATCAGGTTACCACTAGTTCGAATATGAATTTTTTTAGTCAAACAATTTTTGAGAAAAAAATCGCAAAGTCGAGCTTCTTCGCAGATCGACCGAAATCGGGTACATTTTCTCGTTATGAACATTATAAAGAATTAAATTACGCATCAAACACAGCTACTTTCAATTTTTTCGTAAAATCTTTTAAATCCGATAATAGTTTCGTTCGTCTAACCCAGGCCTAGGGCACCGAATATCATAGGACTGCGCTGGTTTAAATGTACAGAAATGGGTTGGGTTGGGTTTAGCAGTGCATCTGAAGACACTTTTTCAACGAAGGTCTCTACAATGAGTAGTTTCTGAAATAGAGTACTTTACAAAATGATTTATATTTGAATTGAAATAAAACTAGAACTAACATTAGACCTAGAACTAGAATCATATTTTGAATTTTGTATGAAAAGAGGCGCACTCGTTTTGTTCATTCAACCCAGCCCTGGGGCGTCAAATATCTTTGGACGGCAGTAAAGAGGAACCTGATAACACCTTCCAGTATCCATTCAACAAGTCAATATCCGTTCAACACTAGCCGAGGTCGCTTATAGACGAAGCCTAAAGACTTAATAAACCTTGGTACCTTAAACTAAACTCACTTGTAATCAAGGCTGGATTCCCGTTCTGAATGCTTTGCTACAGACTTAACTACAAAATTGACATGCATGTATAATCAATCTTTTAGCACAAGCATAAAAAATCTCGCTGTGACACCTCACGATACAAGTATACTTTTTTACCTTGCCTATAAGAGTAAACACTATAAAGAGTGGTTAATGAAAACCACTATCATATTAATTTACTGAGTGAATCGAAGATATAATTGACATAATTATCTCAGAATGAACGAAGAAGCTAACATGAACCTTTTATCACACGTTGCATCTTTAATTAAAAAAAAGTATTCGATCATGAGAAAATCTATCTTAGCTTATAAAAATAATAATGAACTTATATTTAGTTAATAGTATATATAGTATATAATCTGCATCTCTGTGCGTCCTATCGTGATATTCTATTGACTTAATTCGCTAAACATAGGAATTACTTAGGTATTTCCAGATAAACTTCTCCAGTAATTCCCGGGGTGTTCCATTTAATATTTTCGACTTTTTTGCATTGAATATGGTAAAACAGTGTAAAATTTTGGACAACCTGTATACGACGTTATTGACGACTCTATTTAAGGACATGCAAGCAGCAACTATGACAAATTTTAACTTTTTAGTTCGATCAGTCTCTAAGAAATTTATATTTAAAGGAGACAGTGTTTACTGCTAAAAAAGTTTCTGACTAAAATAAGTAAAAAATCAAAAGCACTAGGTATAGACTTATAAAATTTTGACGTGTAGAATTTCCTACAACTTTTGTCTAAAGAGGAACCTGTATCTTGGTTCCTTAAGGGGAAGTAACACCACTGTAGAAATCTACAATAAAGCGCTTATTTGCGATTTTTTACTAATAGAAAATAAAATTGTTCGAGAATAATTCTATGGTGCGTTCAAGCATATATTGAAGTACACAAAGAATATTTTATTATACTAAAATAATGCAAAATGGCAGGGCTGGAGCCAATTCCGTAAATTGCGTACCATTCTGCGGCAAAGTATAAATTTTTGGTCGATTTATGAGCATTAAAAAAAATTATTTTTTTTTACTGCAAAAGTGGATAATCATTTATCAATAATTAATTCAAAAAACTAGTTATCGAAAATCCCCTAAGTACTTCCCTGCAGAATGTACTTTTATAAATGTGATAAAAAGTTTCAAGGAAAATGCATTTCAGTATTAACAGGAGTTTTGACAACGAAAGAATAAAATGTTAATTGCAAATAAATTAACTACTCTTACGTGGTGATGCTACTTGAAACGAAACATAAGCTGTTATATAAAGCTAATTAAACGTTACAGTTTGATTAATAAGATATTGTGGTGTACTACTCGATCCGGAAGTAACTTGGTCTTCCCAATTAGTAGGTCACCGCATAGTCGACAATTCAGGGAACAATATTATTTAGAGATATGGAATTATGCCTAACCTATAGAGTAATGTCCGATCGAAACTCAATTTTGAGACGAAACCGGAATTCGGTCATGGTCGTAGTTTCGGCCGAAACCGAAACCGAAACTTTTCCTATTTTTGTGTAAAAGCTAGACTTTTTGTAGATTGAAAATTTTTTAAGTTACATTTCGGTTTAATCATTCTAAGAGACGTAACCCAAATGTTTTTAGCTCTACTTTTTGCTGTTATTCAGTTTTAGGCTATCCTATACTTGTATCGAACCAACCTAGAGCTTGCCGTGAGTTTTCAAACGCACGACTAAATCGAAACTTGCTAGTCCTGGATGTTGTGTTAATTCTAGATTTAGTTCTTATTTAGCTCTACATTGATGTAAAATTTTCTTGGAACTAAAACTGTAACTAATACTAGACTTACGACCTAGCTTTAGTACTAACACTAGACCTAGAAGTACAAACATTAGGGTTTAACAGTATATCTCTTAAGACGACTAAACCCTAATGTTTCTAGTGCTAAGTATAGTTGATAGTCATAGAATTAAATCAAGGGACATTGGTCCCAGCCAATGTGAAGATAGAAGATTAAGCCAAGGCCTCAGGCCCCTGCGGCAAGCAATTTTCGCTTAAATTAAGACATAGAATCAAATCAAGGTCTTAGGCTTCGTCCATAAGCGACCTAGGCTTAGGTTAAGACAGAAGTTTAAGCCAATGTTCCAGGTCTCGGCCGCAAGCGACCTCGGCTTAGGTGAAGATAGAAGATTTAGACAAAGTCTCAGGCCTCGGCCACAAGGGAATTCGGCTTAACTTATATATATATAGTTCTACTGTAGTAATTAAGATGATACAGTAATTCGGCAATTGAGATTGCCCCTAATTTATTTTGGTACCGTTATAGATATATAAATTGGCTGTTTTAATAAGTTAAAAATAATAACGACGAGGCGGTAAGTAAAAAAGAAGAAGAATCTTCGTGTTCTTCTTCGAAGAGGATCGGCTAACTGTACGCGAAACGCGGCGGATCGACGAAGAGCGGTGGGTTTCAATTAAAATTCTTCGCCGTCCGCTTCCTTATTGTCGTGCTATTAGTATAGTTATTAAATTCGCCCGATTAGCTCGGTGGTTGGTTACTCGACGAAGACGACGGCATCGCTTCTATGTACAAACCGAGAATGACGACTCTTTAATGGGGAGGAGGGTCCTTTAAATAGAGTTTGAACCTCGATGACCCTTCTTTAAACGTGGTTCGGGCGTCCGAAGAACTATATACGATTACGGAGACAGCTGGGGACGCGCATTTAAAATTGAAATAAAACAAAATAAAGCAGAAGAAAAAAAGAAAGAAAGTAGTGTGGAATTGGGTGATCGAAAATTATGTCCTAAAAGTTTTCCATTTGTCGTCGTCCGTAGTTGAGGGTAGTTTTATGAGGACGACGAGAGGGCGGAACGGATAACATCTATTTCTGAGGGCTAGATAATCTACATTCAGTCGCAGGAAACGAGCAGTTGTTCGCGGTTTGCGAGGAGCGGCGATAAAGTTGGGAGGCCGTCGCGAATACAAATTGATCGTCCGTAATATAAATAATACACGACTCGGCTTTGCCTCCCATTTGAGTGGTTTATGTACGCGTACACGACCGGCCAAGTTATCGACGTGATCGTGATGCAGATTAATCGACATATTGTAAACAACTACTTGTTTTAGACTAAATCTATTATACATATTTGTACTATATCATTTTACAAATGCAATTTTACACTTAAATAATAAATTATCATTAAAATTAAATTACTTAAGTTCTAAATAGATTCTCTTATATGTCATGAGAAATGAAATATAAATTTTAATTAAAACTATAAACCCAAGTCTTTGAAACAAAGTGTAGCCGAGATAGCATGCGATCGAAGCTTGTTATCTCTATACAATTGTTTGTTGTAGATTAAGTCAAAGCCGAGGTCTGAGGGCTTGATTAAATATTCTGTCTTAACTTAAGCCGTGGTCATAACTTGTGGCTGAGGTCTGAGGGGTTGACTTAATCTGCTTTCTCAACTCAAGCCGAGATCACTTGCGGATGAGGCTTGATTTTCCCTCTTAATATAAGCCAAGGTCGTTTGCGGCCAAGGCCTGAGAGGTTGGAATGATACTTTGTCATAAATTAATTCGAGGTCGCTTGCAGTCGGCGCCTGAGACATTAGTTTAATGGTTTGTCTTAACACTAACCGAGATTGCTTGCAGCCGAGGCCTGAGACGTTGACTTAATTTCCTGTCTTAATTTTAGCAGAGGTCGCTTGCGGCCGAGGCCTGAGACACTGCCCGGATCCTATGTTTTAACCTAAGTCGAGGTCGCTTGCGGCCGAGGCCTGAGACATTAGCCTGATCCTATATCTTAACCTAAGCCGAGGTCGCTTGCAGCCGAGGCCTGAGACTTTGACCAGATCCTATGTCTTAAATTAACCCGAGGTCGTTTGCACCCGAAGCCTGAGACCTTGGGTTAGTCGTCTGTCTTAACCTAAGGCGAGGTCGCTTGCGGCCGAAGCCTGAGATATTAGCCTGATCCTATATCTTAACCAGAGCCGAGGTCGCTTGCGGCCGAGGCCTGAAACGTTGGCCAGATCCTATGTATTAAATAAACCCGAGGTCGCTTGCACTCGAAGCCTGAGATCTTGGGTTAGTCGTCTGTTCTAACCTAAGCCAAGGTCGCCTCCGGCCGAGGCTTGAGACATTAGCCTGATCCTATATTTTAACCTAACCCGAGGTCGCTTGCGGCCGAGGCCTGAGACGTTACCCGGATCCTAAGTTTTAAATTAATCCGAGGTCGCTTGCGGCCGAGGCCTGAAACCTTGAGTTAGTCGTCTGTCTTAACCTAAGCCGAGGTCCCTTACGGCCGAGGCCTGAGACTTTGGCCTGATCCTATGTCTTAAATTAACCCGGGATTTTAACCTAAGCCGAGGTCGCTTGCGGCCGAGGCCTGAGACATTGGCTTAATTTTCTGTCTTATCCTAAGCCGAAGTTGCTCGCAGCTGAGGCCTGAGACATTCTTAATTTTTGTATAAATTTAAGCCGAGGTTGCTTGCGATCGAAATTTCCTATCTCGATATAATTACCTATCTTAACATTAGCTGAAGTCGTTTGCGGCCAAGACCTAAGATGTTGGCAGAAGCTTATGATTTCAGTTAAATTGCTCATCTAATGATAAGAGACTCAAGTTAAAAAGGAAACTTAGCAATATTCAAAAAATTACACATCCTTCTTTACTACCCCTTCTTCTATGTATTGGGAAATTCTTGTTTACAAGGTATTCCTCAATTAAATAATACTCTTTTTCCAATAGTATTCGTTTAACTTTCTGTCTGAACCTTTTGTTATTCAACTCTATTATTTTTGATGGCAACGTTGTACAAATTGTACAATTTGACCGATATATGTACAGTTGAAAGTATTCTGAGATTTTTTAATTCTGTGATATAGTATTAACAGACTACTTCCATGGCGCTTGTTGTTCTTGTTGTTCCTTGAATCTTCGTTCTTTGGCAGTGTGTCTTTCTTCCTGTATGTACATTAACTAGGCAGGTAAGTATGAAACAACCTGGGATAGTTAAAACTTTTAAATATTCGACAGCTACCAACATAACCAAGCCCAGTCAAGATCCATATCACTTTCTTTTGTATTTTAAATATGTCGTACATATCATTTGACCCTCCCTAGAAGTAGACATTTTGTGTTTCATTAGTTGGTAAATTTTTAGATATAACCTTTATACAATATATTGAATTTGATAACTTTCTTTTCAAGTTTGTTATATGGTCCGATGACCTTAAAGTTTCGAATAGTATAATGATTAAACAAATTTATCTTTTGAATTTTAGAATGTTGGTCTCTTTTTGTAAAAAAGGTTAGTATTTTGGTTTTATCTGCATTTAATTTCATTTTTTTCATGTCAAACTAGTTTTTGCATCGTCTAACGGTATTTGCGTTTTATTTTTAAGTTAATGATTCCCTTCATTGGTAACAGACGTGTCGTCTGCATAGACAAAAATGGAAGGTGCCTTCACATTTTCTGGCAGATCGTTTGTATATATCAGAAGAAGTATTGGTCAAAGCACAAAGCCCTGAAGCCCTGAACACTTGTCCCTAAAGATTTCCATTCTGAGTGTATTCCTTTCCAATACACTTGTTGTTTTTTCTGATCCAGGTAAGAGGCTAATAAATTATATGCATTAGCTTTGAAGCCATATTTATGTAATTTTTGTATTAAAAGTCCGTGGTATTCCATATCAAAAGCCCTGCTGAGATCATAAACGGCTATTTGCGTGTATTTTGTTGGTCAAAACCATCTGCTATTTTTTGGATAACATTTACTAGCGCTGTTGTCGTTGATCTGCTTTGTATGTACCCATATTAATATTTGGTAATGAGATCGTCTTCTTCTAAATATTCTATTATCTTTCTCTTTATGACCATTTCAAATACTTTTGACCGCCGGTAGTATTGATATATGCCAATCGTTTGAGTACCCTGGTTTCTTAATTGGTATTACTTTCGCTCATTTGAGTTCCTGTGGGAAAATACTCTCACCGCAAGCGACCACGGCTTATGCTAAGGCTGATGATTATTCCAAGATAGGAAGCCTCGGCCGCAAGCGACCTCGGCTTAGGTTAAAAAGACAATTAGTTCGAGCTTTCAGCCTCGGTCGCAAGCGACCTCAGGCTATATTATCATAGATGATTATGTCGAGATAGGAAGCCTCGGCCGCAGGAGACCTCGGCTTAGGTTAACACAGAGGATTAATACGAGCTTTTAAGCATACAGACTGCACGCGGCCGACCTGCGGATATATGCATTAGCAATAGCTGGGCGACCGTAAGTGGGCGGAGCTTGCGCTCTCAGATATCGAAACCTTTAATGCTTTGAGAACGGGTGGTTTTTATTAAAGTTAGTTATCAATTGTTTTTACTAACCACAATTTGTAAAATTATGTAAAATAAGAAGGATTTGTTAAAATTAAAAAGAAATAAATCCCTGGTACACAGTACTAGTAATTTTCTTAGTTATGAAGCATCAGATCATTTTAGTGCAAAAATATTACAGCAACAAATTTTCATCATAACTTCATACCAATAAAAAAAAATATAAAACAAATAAAATGAAACATAATTCTCCTCATTTATTTAATAAATGTTCAAATAAACCACCCTCTTGAGCTGAACAATAACCCAACCGGTTGTACAAATTTATGTTATTTAAATTTAATTTACCGGTATTTATGCTTATGCAAAATTTTTAGCACTGTTGTTGCTCCAATACCAATTTCACGGGCAATTTCGCGAGAAGATTTGTGCGGATTCAATTCTGCTAATGCACATATTGCAATCTCCAAAGTGCTGATGTTATCTTCTGCTTCATTTTTGTTTTTATTATTTATTAATGTGAAATTTGATTCGAAATATTTCACTGTATTTCGTATGGTATTTGCAGAAGGAATTGGCCTTTCCGGATAGTTCACAGCAAATAAATCGCGACATACTTCCGCAGAATTACCACCATAAAATTGCTTTATCATAAACAACTTTTCTTCGGGCGTATAATACTCCATTTTGAGAAATTGTGCACTACAAATTTTAGCGAAATCGCTAGGCACACTAACCCAACCACAATCGCTAAACAAATGCAGTAAATGAGTAAAAACCAGTCTTTATCGTTCTTCTGGGATGATTTGACGCCTGTCTAGGAATGATGTCATAGCTCTGTGCGAAAAAGTAAGAGAATTTCGATTTTTTGTTAAAATAAAAATCAATTTTTTAGAACCTCTAAAGATTTCATTTTTAATAAAATTAAAAAGATAAATTCCCAATTTGTATAAAATCGCATTGTACCGCCCTCCGTACGAGTATCACGGCTAGAACGGTGCGGTTGATTACGTCTGTCTCCGTCGCACTACGAGTTTCGTGCGGTTGCAGCAACCTGCGGATAGGGCTTTTCAATGTGTTAGACAAGGCATAGGACTTTAATGAGTTAGATAAAGAAATACATATCAACTCCAATCGGCCTGAGAAGTAAACATAGTATATCTGTTCTGTGTTAACTAATAGAAACCTTATGCCGTTCTTTTCCCACTTACGTTAAGCCTATCCGCAGCTCGAGCGCGAGCAGTCTGTAGACCGCAAGCAATCACGACTTATGCTAAAGCAGATATTTATGTCAAAACAGGAAGCCTCAACCAATTCAACAACAAAACAACAATTTATTATAGATAAAAATTTTATTGTTAAAATATTTTTATTAAATCAAATGATGCCATTTTTTGCTTTAATTTAATTATTGTTGTAGAAAACCACAGAACCACAAAACAAGATGTATCCTAAAAGGATTAGAGTTGAAGAACAGGTTTTGTTTATTGGAGATTAATGTTAATACCCCGAAGAAGTGCATTATATATTTCGATGTTTAAGTCTTAAGAAAATGTGGTGTTTTCTGAGATGAGGAGTCGGCGCGGACCAAAAAACATCTGTCGACGACGACTTAAGCCGATTTCGTAAACGCTACCGTCCGACCTGAAGACAATAGCACAGGTTCATTCACATCGCCAGGTAAAAATTGTTTCGGCGGTTCAACTTGCACAGAAGAAGAAGACTAAAGAAGAAGAAGAAAACGAAGAAGTGGTGGTGGAGGTCGTCTCGTTGGTTTCTACTCTCCTCTCCTGGTTGATCTCTCATCTTCTTGTGTCATAAAATTGAGCGGGCGTCGAAGTGGCCAATGCCAATAAGCAGAGGATATATTAACCACTTCCTGTTGCGCTCTGTATCACCACACTTTCGCGGACGTATTTATTTTACTGCTTGTAAATTGAATTATTCATGCTCGAGTGTATATTCCGCCCATTTACAGTTAATATTTACCGTAACGCAAAGAACGGGAGAGAAAAGGCTAAGAACGACGACTCTCAAACGGAATAATTGTGTTGACGAAACTGATTTATTTTCAAACGTTTAACCGCAAAGTCTTTCCTACTCGTTCCTTCCAGTTAGTCGATAATTAAAAAAAAGAACTAAAAATCATTGGAAATTAACGTTTTGAGTAACCGCGTTCGAGTGGGCGAGTTGAAAACCCCGGATAATATTGATAAACACTCGGGTGTAACATAACACCGCCGACGTCGTTACGAGAGAGAAAGATAAAGTCCTCTCCTTCTTTTGAACGTGATGAATGGGGACCATGTGGGCAACATCCCGAGGGAGATGAGGGTGAAACTGAACCTTAAAAGTACTACATAGATTCCTTCAAAAAAAATTGAAACCAAAATCGGAAATATTCCAATTTTTTTCGATTTCGATTTTTATCGGTCGTCTTTTTTTACGATTACGCCTTAAAAAAGAATGCGGCAATTAAGTTCAAACTCCATTCGAATACAAAGTGCCCGTTTACGAAGAGGAGAACTGCCGAAATTAACAAATATAAAAATGTATAAATCAAGGGACCCCGCTGCTCGTAATGGCTTCCGTCCTTAAGGGATACTCGTTTTCACCCTCCCCGTTAGGGGAGGAAGTTATCACGTGGTATGTTCTGAACTCGACTCGAATTAAACGTGCCACCTAACGTATTTAAAGAGTTCTTAATATCATTATGGTTTTTGATTAATACAATGGTATTTAATATCATTCAAAATTTTTATTATCAACTTATAGGTTAATATACATCATTTTAAAGAGGACATTTTAAGCGTTAATTTAAGAAATAAATCGTTTCTTAAATCCTGAAAATATGGAGGTAATGAGCTTTTGAATATCATTTATAGAAAAATTATTTTTAAATTGCCTTGATTTTTTTAACCTTTTGAATAAATGAATAGCTCAAAATCGAAATCAAGTTATATGTTGTCATATATCATTACATGGAAGACACTTTAAACATTATTTGCGATATAAGTCGTTTGTTAAGGAAATAATTTTTAAATATCATCGAAAATTTTGTATTTTACCTTGACTTTTCAACCTTTCTTCTAATGCGTTTACCTCAAAATCTGAAGTATCAACATAACCATATCATACATTATTTTAAAGAAGATATTTCTAGTTTTCATTCAAGATTTGAATCGTTGCTTAAATCCTAGAATCATGGGCTATGAGTCTTTTACATTTAAACATAACTAAAAAATCGTATCTCGTCTTGATTTATCAAATTTTGTTTTAATGAGGCTATCTGAAAATCTTAATTATCAATATAAGTTAGATCATATATAATTTTAAAGAGAACATTTTAAGCCTTAATTTGCGATATAAATCGTTTCTTCTGTCCTCTAATTACAAAGCATACGATTTTTTAGATATAAGTGAAATGGTATCTTTCTTGATTTATCAATTTTTGTTCCTAATGTCTATATCTCAAAATCTGAATCATCAACATATAGGTTATCAACCATCATTTTCAAAAAGACATTCTAAGCTTTGTTTTAAGATATAAGTCGTTCCTTCAGTCCTAAAATTATGGAGCATACGATTTCAGAGATATAAGTGATAAATTATATCTTGTCCTGATTTGCCAATTTTTGTTCTAATGCGTATATCTCAAAATCTTAATCATCAACATATCGGTTATTTAAGACATTCTAAGCTTTAATGTGAGATATAAATCATTTCTTCTGTCCTAGAATTACGCGTATACGATTTCTGAGATATAAGTCAAAATCGTATGTTTCCTGATTTATCAATTTTTGTTTTAGTGCATATATCTCAAAATCTTCGTCATCAATATGTTGCTTATCACACATCATTTTAAAAAAGACATTCGAAGGTTTCATTTAAGATATAAGTCGTTTCTTAAATCCTAGAATTATGGAGCATATGATTTTTAGATATAAGTGAGAAATCGTATCTTGACCTGATTTATCAATTTTGTTCTAATGCGAATATCTCAAAATCTTAATCATCAGCATATAGGTTACACCATTTTGAAGAAGACATTCGAAGGTTTCATTTAAGATATAAGTCGTTTCTTAAATCCTAGAATTATGGAGCATATGATTTTTAGATATAAGTGAGAAATCGTATCTTGACCTGATTTATCAATTTTGTTCTAATGCGAATATCTCAAAATCTTAATCATCAGCATATAGGTTATCATACACCATTTTGAAGAAGACATTCGAAGGTTTCATTTAAGATATAAGTCGTTTCTTAAATCCTAGAATTATGGAGCATATGATTTTTAGATATAAGTGAGAAATCGTATCTTGACCTGATTTATTAATTTTGTTCTAATGCGAATATCTCAAAAACTTAATCATCAGCATATAGGTTATCATACACCATTTTGAAGAAGACATTCCAATCTTCCATTTAAGATATAAGTCGTTTCTTAAATCCTAGAATTATGGAGCATATGATTTTTAGATATAAGTGAGAAATCGTATCTTGACCTGATTTATTAATTTTGTTCTAATGCGAATATCTCAAAATCTTAATCATCAGCATATAGGTTATCATACACCATTTTGAAGAAGACATTCCAATCTTCCATTTAAGATATAAGTCGTTTCTTAAATCCTAGAATTATGGAGCATATGATTTTTTAGATATAAGTGAAAAATCGTATCTTTCCTAATTTATCAATTTCTGTTCTGATGCTTATATCTCAAAACTTTAACTAACATATATCGGTTACTATACATCATTTTAAAGAAGACGTTCTAAGCTTTCATTTAAAATATAAATCGTTTCTTAAGTTCTATAATTACGAAACATATGATTTTTTGAGATAAAAACGAAAAATTGTATCTTAACATGATTTATTAACTTTTACTTGAATACGCATATCTCAAAATCTGTACCATCAACATTTAGGTTATCATACATCATTTCAAAGAAGACATTTTAAGCTTTAAATTGAGATATAAATCGTTTCTTAAATGCTAGAATTATGTATCATATGATTTTTGAGATATAGTCGAAAAATCGTATCTTGAACTGACTTATCAATTTTTGTTCTAATGCGTATATCTCAAAATCTTAATTATCATCATATAAGTTATCATACATCCTTTTAAACAAGACATTCTAAGCTTCCATTTAATATATAAGTCGTTTCTTAAATCCTAGAGTTATTGAGCATATGATTTTTTGAGTTATAAAAAGTAGTAAGTTAGTAATATATATATACACTTGCAAAACAGTAACCATAACAATAATTCCTGTAATAAGTACTAATGTCTGATATTCTGTAAAGCGCATTTAGCCGAGAACAAAACTAATTCTTCTTTCTAATGCGTATATCTCAAAATCTTAATCATCATATAAGTGTGATAACTTATATGATAATCATCATATAAGTTATCACACATCATTTTAAACAAGACATTCTAAGCTTCCATTTAAGATATAAGTCGTTTCTTAAATCCTCAAGTTATGGTGTATATGATTTTTGAGATATAAGTGAAAATGTGTATGTCTCAAAACTTAGCAATGAACATGTAGATTATCATAAATGATAAGAAGCGTATAATTTGTACTTTGAATATTATAAAAATCTATCCTATATTTTCAAGATATGTTAGAGTTTGTTCATGAAAAATGGTTTTTCATAACCGAAGCTATGACAAACGGCTACCTTCCCTCCGAAGAAGAAATACCTCATCGAATATATAAGAGTAAAAGAGTCTTATAATAGCAGTTACGTTTTTAGTTTTAGCCACAGTTGCTCCAAGCTAGGCTTATAACTAAACGTCTGAACTTAATGGTAAATAGGCTTATGCTTATATATGGTAAATATGGCTAAGGCTTATTATATATTATTCAAGCTCAAAAACCAGCAAATCGAAATTCTAAAAATCGAGAACATGGGACATTAGTGACAGCACCTGCTATAGATACTCATCAACTTTATGTGGATATGATTACTAAAGAAGTTGTTCCAGCTATAAAAGAAAAGTGGCCGACGGGTAGCAAAAAGACGGCCAGTAAAATTCAAGATAATAACCGATCACATTATGTGATTATTATTTGTAGCTGATGGATGGAATATTAGTTTGATTAATCAACCACTAACCAGACATGGGTGATTTACCTGCATATAAATTAGACAATGTTTTTATGATACTGCAGAAATGTATGGAGTCTTCAATGCTTCATAAACGAAACAACAATTGCAAAATCCCTCACAGAAAAAAGAAATAGCTAGTACTTTACTTTTTTTAAAAGTTGACACTTATTTTGGAACAAATAAACTACAGAAAGCCAAATAAACATAGTTTCGAAAATGGACCATTGTTGAGATATTCAAAATTTTAGTTGCATAAGTTTACAAGCTTCAACAGAGGATAATGGAAAACGAGATTTTTATAGTAGGACTATTATAGGAAAAGGTATTAAACGTCGATTTACCCATAAAAACGAAATTTTGAATATCCATAATGCACACGTTAGAATTGTTGAAAATCTCCATTCAGTAGGAGAAAATCATCATCATTGGTGATTCGGTGTTAATGTATAGGTTGGATGTACACCAAATATTAGGTAATTTTTTTTTTCAAATAGATTGTCAAAGGTATTTGAAGAATTACCCGTAAAAATACTATAAGGCTGCTACTTTATGCACGATGAAGCACTAGTACATTATGGACATGGTACTCGAGCATACTTAAATGGCAGATTTGACAGTAAGTGGATTGGTCGAGGAGATCCTATCCCGTGGCTGTGATTTCAAGGATAGCTATCGTGCAGGATTTGATAAACAAAATTACTATGTATTTACTTACAAATTTAACGTAGTAAAACAGAAATTCATTTAAAGAACGTATCCGGTTGGGTTTACCACCGTCATCATAGTACTTGTACATTTGCTGCATCTATATTCTTACAACTAGTGATGTTAACAGTAAGTAAGCTATCTAAAACTTTGAATATCTCAAAAATGGGCCATTTTGGACCTGTGTTTATTAGACTTTTATGTCTATGTTTTAATTAGAGAATACGCTGATGAAGTGTCGTTGCTCATGATCTAATGGTATAAAACCAAAACTAACACAAGACCTAGAAGTGGAAAAATTTGAATCTTTCCACTTCTAGGGCTAGTGTTAGTTCTAGTTTTACTTCAATTGAAATATACAGGGTTGCAAAATCAGTTTATATTTCCGAACTATTCATTGTAGAGACCGTTTAAAAAAATCTCTTCAGACGCATGGATAAACCCGAATCTTTCCACTTCTAGGTCTAATGTTAGTTCTAGTTTTACTTTAATTAAAATATACAGAATTGCCAAATCAGTTTGTAAAGTACTCCATTTCAGGAACTATTCATTGTAGAAGCCTTCTAAAAAAAACTCTTCAGATGCACGGATAAACCCTATCCAACCCAACCCGGTAAATTTGAACTAAAGTAAAATTAGAACTGACACTAAACCTAGAACTAGAATCATTCGGGAATAGCCGTCTAGAGAAATGTAGGGCTAAACCCGAATGTTTCTAGTTCTAGATCAAGAGTTAGATCTAATGATATAAAACTAGAACTAACACCCCAGGCAGCAAACTCGTTAGTATCATGACAATTTGTTGTAAATTAAAAATTACATTTACGTCATATTGAACGTGAATAATGACGATAAATTGACGCTCTATTGTCAAAACCCATTAACGTGATTTTTGACGTCTTAATGATGTTTGATAAACAGCCAAATAAAGACGCTTATTAATAAAAAAACCATTATCTTCTATATCAAGCAATTCAATAATTTATGCATCACACCCAAGGGTTGCTATTATGCATACAATCAGTTGGAAACTTTGATATTAAATCGTTCGGTAAAGTAACTGAAGTTATTCACTTTGCAAAAGGAATAAATTTTCCGCCCGTTTTGGAAACAAAATTCCTTTTAAAACAACAAAATTATCCAAAATGAGTTTTTATACATTTGTTGTAAGCCCTGGTGAGTGTATTACACACAATGCAAAATATTTTCACTTTATAGAACTTATCAATCAAATTTAAGCCATTATTTAATAAAATAGTTCGGGAATCCAATGGTAACCTGAATAAAATTTTTGTAAAATGTGCAATAGTTTGATTAAATTTGAATGAGTAACTTTGACAAAAACAGCCCAATGTATAAGTTGTAAAAAAATTTAATTATTATGATTAGAGGGAGAGGGTAAACACAACGGGTATGTTTTCATCATAACCGTTAATGTTAATCTATATAATCCAGTATTGTATACAATACCTAGGCAATTTATATAATACCTATAATAATACATAAGAGAATACTTAAAACGTATAGATAATATAGGAAATATTATTAATTTTATTCTTTGCAGTTTGGTATCATGGTATCAAGTTGGATAGGGTAGAGTTTTATTTTCACACCATCCCTCATATTGAATTGAATTTAGAAGGTTTGTTGTTTTGGATTTGCTTTTTTGATATATGAAGTTGAAGCTTAACTTCATACTTAATAATTTGAAGTTGGAACCATGCCCCATTCTTTAATTGAAGTGGGGAACCTGCGCTTAACTTTGGGCACTGATTTGACTAGATCTGACATAGCAATATTTTTGATTGTGTTAGCCAACTAGCCCTGGGCGCCAACTACTGGAGAGGTATCTGTTTTTGCAATGAAATGCACGGTATCTCCATCACACATGTACCCAGTATCCCTTCTGAGGTGCGGAACTTTTTCTTTGGCGTTAAAATTAGTATGAAAAGGTATGGGGGTCGAATATCTTAGCACGGCTCTGGTTGAAATATACAGGGTTGGGTTGGGTTAGGTTTAGCCGTCCTTCTGAAAACATTGTTTTGAATGAAAGCCTCTACAATGAATAATTTCTGAAATAGAGTACTTAACAAAAGTGATTTAACAACCCTGTATACTTAAATTAAAGTAAAACTAAAAATAACACTAGACCTAGAAGGGGAAAGATCTCAAATCTTTCCACTTCACGCATTTAAAGATTTTTTAATTAACTCCTTACCAAATAATACTTTATTACCTGGTTATGTTTTTCTTTTGCAAAACTTTGTATACGACAAAATAAAATGTGTTTTTAATGTTGAACTGTTTGTATAGTTTTTTCCAAACAAACTTTTCGAAAAAAAACATGTATAAAACTTTCAAATAACAAATTTATTCATTTCCCGCTTGACACTGATTTCGGAGCTGTAGACGACAGTATCCAGAACTATTTACGCATTTTAAACAAACGTTTAGAGTTGTCTATATAACAATATATTATATCTCATGTATGGTTGAAACCCAACCCAATTCAACTATAGAAGAAAACCTTCACAACATCCCTTATATTGAATGGTATGAAGTTGGAATTCAATCTAATCCAACTATAGAAGAAAAAATCATGAAATATTTTTAAAAAAACTTTGAAACTTCATTAGATTAAGCTTCAACTTCATATCATTCAATATGAGGAATGTAATGTTATGGGTTAGGTTAGGTTGGTTACGTTCGGTTTGGTTAAGTTGGATTGGGTTAGTTAACTATCTTATATTAAATACATATATCTATATTAAATCGATTAATTGCCTCAACTTTATACCATCCTTTATATTGAATGGTATCAAGTTGAATCGGGTTCATCATCTCTCATATTGGATTAAACTTACGTCATTCTTTATGGATTTGATTTGTTGTTATATGAGAGATGTATGAAGTTAAAGCTTAACTTCATACCATCTCTCAGGAATAGTATAGACAAAGGAAGGGAAGAGGAATTGTAAATGATGTAATGACTGCCTAGCAATAATGATGTAAAAAATGCTTTCAACTGAGCGCCATAAGGAAAGATAGTGGTAGCAATAGCAAAGGGAGGATTCTCATTAGGAATAAGAAAACTAGTTAGATCGTACTTATTAGGAAGGAATATAATATTTACGAAAGGAAGTCATACTTTATTAACGGCTTTTACGATAGTGTTGTGAGAGTAGAGTTAGAAGAGGGCGTCTCTATGATCGCGTATGCAAATGACTTGGTAGTGATAGTCAAGGCCAAAACATTGGAAAGGATAAAAGATAAGGCGAAGTACATATAAAGAATAGCGAAAAGATCGGATATTTGGGATTGGTGATGGCAGTCCAGGAGAAGACGGAGGATGTTATATTAAAGGAGAGAAGAAAAATGACGACAATTGAAATAAGGGGTGGAAAAGAAACAGTAAAGAGTTCTCAAGTTAAATAGCAAGGCATATACTTGGATAAGGATCTGCGTATGACAGAATATGTCAGGAAAATTGTGGAGAAAACGAGGGTAACATATAAGAACTTGACACGTTTAATGCCGAAGAAAGGAGATCTAAGACACGCAAGAAGAAGGCTGTTGGGAACTATGGTGCAATCCATAACTTTAAAAGAGGTTTTTACTATCAGGCTCCTCAAGATTCCAGGCCCAAAGTCTGTGCGCAGACTTTTCCCGATGTCATTAAAAAAAAGGGTTTGGCTTGGTTGGATTAGGTTATGTTGCGTTGAAGTTCAATTTCATACAATTTAATATGAAAAACAGTATGATGTTGGAGCTCAACCCAACCCAAAACATTATTCAAGTATCATGGATCAATACAACTTTTTACAAAAATACCTCGTAATCGTCACTTATTAATCGTCTCAAAATGGTTTACAAAATGACATCAATATTGACGTATATTATTGGACATAATACGTCGCTGACCAACTATGACTAAAAATAAGCATCAAAATAGGGTGGGACTGCTGCCTGCGCAAGTTCATACCATTCCATATGAAGAATATAACTTGATGAAGTTAGAGCTCAACTCTACACAATCAATAATTTGCTTCAAAAATCATGGAACAATACAACTTTTTACAAAAATACCTCTGGTCATACAATAATTCACAAAACAGTGTAATACAAAAATGTACAGCTTTTATAAAAAATGAACGTCTAAATCATGTTACTTATCAAAATTGTTTCAAAAATAATGTCAATTATGACGTATTCTCTTCTAAATATTGATTTGGGTTGGGTTAGACGTACAGCTAAACCCGAATCTTTCCAATTCTAGGTCTAGTGTTAGTTCTAGTTTTACTTCAATTCAAATGTACAGGTTGCCAAATCACTTTGTAAAGTACTCTATTTCAGAAACTACTCATTGTAGACGCCTTCGCTGAAAAAGTGTCTTCAGATGTATTACCAAACCCAATCCAACCTTGTATGGTGGACCTAGAGCTAGAATCATTTAGGTTTAGCTATCTTGAGATGTTCGACTAATCACGAAAGTTTTTTGTTCTAGATCTAAAGTTAGATCTAATGATATAAAACTAAAACTAACACTAGACCTAGAAGCGGAAAGTTGTGGGAAAGTCTAAAGACGCACGGCTAAACTAAAACTAAACTAAAACTAAAAAAAAATAGTTTTACTTCAATTAAAATATACGGTGTTAATAAATAACCCAACCCTGTGTATTTGAATCTGTTAAATTCCTATTAGAAAAATTTAAAACACTTTTAAAAGTGTTTTTTTGCAAGTCCACATTTTTTTTTGTTTTACCACATAAAATTGTGCATATTTCGACCAACTTCAACCCATATAAAAACTTATATTGCTTATTTTTATCGCATATAAATCCCGAAGCAAGACTTATCATACATAATTTTAAGAAAGGCATTTCAATCATTTACTTAATATATAAATAATTTGTTCAATAAGAAATATTTAACAAATGATTTTAAAAAAATTATTTTATTCGATTTAAATCGTATTAATTGAAACCTTACATCATCATTAATGATTTAATATATCGTTATCGTTGAAGGTCACCGAAAAAATGTCGTTATCAATTCGCGATATTAAGCATTTCAAAAATTCGGATGTGCAGAGGTTTATAACAAAAAAAATGATAACCGCTTTATTTGATCGGATTAATTTTAATAAATTTTGGGGGAAAGTTTTCGTTTTTTTCCTCGTTACACGTTTAAATAGTTTTACGTAATGTTTTGGCGTCACAATTTCACTTCCTAAGTTCCTCGCGCGGCGTCCTCGACGGTGACAGCACACGAACCTTGCCGTTCACTTTTACTTCAACTAAGAATTTCGTGAAATTTGACCTAGATTCGGTTTCTGAGGCGAATCGAGGAACGTTTTCTTCTTATCGTTAAACACAAAAATTAACTCAAAACTGTATTTTGTTCTCAAAACTTTTCTATAAATAAGTTTGTTTAAATAAATGTACTTACTTACGCGGTCGTGTTTAGATATAAGCAGTGCACGTAATCCACTTTCTCATTTACAAACGGAAACTTAAATGAATATAGGTCGAACGTCTACGAGTTAAATTAAACAATGAATCGGAGTTATTCGATACTGAAAAAAAATGTTGAGTTGAGTTGAGTTCTTTCCCCTTCCAGAGAAATTCTCGGCTACCTACTCAACTCCCTTCGGCTTTAAAAGGGCTTTTTGTCAACGTCGATCCGGGGGATATTCAATTATAAGATGATTATTAAGTTGTCAATATCCTATTAGGCTCTATTTGTTTTGTGTTGAATTCATTTTTATTTATTTTTTTCAAATAATTTCTATTTTGTTGGTTAAATTGTCACGAGTTGTACGAAAAAAAAGTCATTCGATAATTGGCAGCGAAATTGGCTCTCGCATGCAACGCAGCACGTGTCATTTACTATAATTAGCCTAAGAGCTCTTGTAGGTTAAGCGTGCGAAATTAGGAGCCAGGGGACAAACATCTATTAAATAAAAAAAAGCAAATATACAAAACCAATACCCCGTGCATTAATAAAATAGGCGTTTAATTGTATTAGGTTTTAAAACCACGTTTCTGGTAGATACCTTGACGGTTAAAACAAAACAATTGTAATTCATTTTGGGGACGAGGTCGCAGTTGCGAACGTGACGAAATACATAAATTTCCGAGAAGAATCATTTTAAAACACCCAGAATTGTAATAACTTCACATTAAAGACTTATCCAACCTTGTGATGACCTTCGTTTTGAAAAAGTAAAAAAAATAAATAAAGATGGGTATCCTAAATTATATCGCAGGTAGTTGTTTGTTATAAGTAAAATTACCATCGCAAACAAGGAACAATTTGAGTAAACCAGCTTTTTAAAGTTGAAATATTAAAGAGATTTATTCGATTCAACAACAACAGGTAAAGAACAACTGCTGGTATACGGTGGGTTGGGTTGGTAAACCCTCTACGTGCAGGTTGTGAGTTTTAAAACAGCTGTTGCGACCGCATGGGTCATTCATCTACCCTACTTGGATGGAGAGAAGAAGGGTCCTTCAAGTTTATATTACCGTAGGTAGGCAAACGAAAGCACCTTGACCCCTTCCGAAAGACATTTTCAAGAGAAAGGAAGCTCTGCAGACTTCTTTACTAAAATATTTTACTATTCTTTTTCGTCTCGAGGAACGACATCGAATCCGCCAGTTAACGTGCAAGAACGGTGAACCGTCCTCTCATACTGTACCCGTCGACCACCCAAGAAGTCGGTAATAAGAAGATACGAATAAATAACAACGGACAACGTTGTTATTATAAAAATTATTCACAACATTTAATATATAAAATATCACCTCGACTATATTTTTAAGAGTTAAGAAATGCCTTAGATTTCAAATTAAAGCTTAAAGTGTTTTTTATAATGAAATATGATAACGTATATCTCGATGATTAAGATTTTGTGATATATTTGAAAAATTTTAATAAATTATGGCAAGACAAAACAGATTTTTTGGTATGTGATATTTAATCGATCACTTCGTCCATATTTCTAAGACTAAAGAAACGATTTATATCTCAAATTAAAGCTTAAAATGTCGTCTGTAAAATATATGATAAGTTTATGATTACTCGTATACTGATGAGAAAGATTTTTGCGCTCGAAAATTCGGATTCCCTTGTAATCCGAACAAAGTTAGAAAATTTAAAATTTGTATTGGGTCCCTTGTACACTGAGTTGGTAAAGGATTCACTAATGGAAATTCAAGATATTGCGAAAACGCTGATTGAGCTTGCCGAATTCATTCTTCCCAATGTTTGTCAATCTTTGCGATTTATTAGCAAAATACTAGAGAAATGTATTTGGATAGTCAGATGAGGAAGAGGAACAGCGCCATCCTAAACCTAAGGGCTAATAGGGCTACAGGTACGGGACTTCTTCTTTGGCATCAAATGTTGTATGAAAAGGGGCGCCAAATATCTTATTAGTCGGTCTGGTTCAAATATACAAGGTTGGGTTGAATTGGGTTTAGCTATGCATCTGAATACACCTTTTTAACGAAGGCCATTCAAATGAATAGTTTCTGGAATAGAGTACTCTACTAATTGATTTGGAAACCCTGTATATTTCAATTAAAGTAAAACTAGAACTAATACTAGACCTAGAAGTGGAAAGTTTTAAATTTAGCCGTGCGTCTGAAGATTTATATGATTACATCTGACTCTAGATTTAGAATCAGAAACATTCTGATTTAGTCGAACATCTCTCAAGACGATTGATGACGCCATTCTATTGCCCATTCAACAATTAAAAGAAAATGGTATTACGCTGAAGAAGCCTAAATCACATAAATCAAACCAAGATACGATTTTTCGCTTATATTTCACAAATTTTCACTTCCTAATTTTAGGATTTAAGAAACAATTTATATCTTAAATAGAAGCTTAGAATATGTCCTTTAAAATGACATATAATCTATACTTTGTTAAGTATGGTTTCGAGATATACGCATCAGAACACAAACTGATAAATGTGGTCAAGATACCAGGATTTAAGAAACGATTAAATTTTGAATAAAAATGATAGATTATTTTTAAAGTGTTTCAAATGGGTTGCAAGTTTCTACATAAAATTAATACACCTAAGTCTATTTTTATTCGAGTGATATGTGAAATATTCGTGTAAAAAGAGAATTACGCTAATACGAAAATTTTTTGTTTAATTTTTTTGTATTAAAAAACGAATGTACGGAGATTTCCGAGAACAAATCCATACTTGACTATCTAAATTCATTTTTGTAATATCAACTTTAGAACTCATCCTAAATATGTGGCACTTTAAAAAACTAAAGATATCCTTAATTATTTTTAAGAAATAATAAAAAATCGAATTATTAAGATATTGGGGCACATTTGTGGAACTTTATCAAATTAAAAATGTCCTTAATCAATTTCGAAAAATCTTTACAAATTGAATTCTTAAGGTATCTTGATGAATTTTGTTGTAATTTATAAAGAAAAGTATGCAGTTTTCTGAAAACAAATCCTTGCGTGAGTATCTCAATTCGCTTTTTCAGGTATCCAGTTTTGAACTCATCCCAAACTTATAACGCTTCATAAAATTAAAAATATCCTTAATTTTTGAAAAATCGTTAAAAATTGAATTCTTAAGATATTTTGATGAAGTTTTTCGTGATTTATAAAGAAAAGTATGCACTTTTCCGAGAACAAATTAATGCATTAATATTTGTATTCGTTTTTAAGATATTAAGTTTTGAATACAACTAAATTTGTTGAAATTTATAAAACTAAAAATGCCATACTGGTGAGCCCCATATTTAAATTTAAGGATAATAGTGGCGACTATAGCAAGATCTTTAACAAGATTTCCTTGAATAGCACTAGATATAAAATTTTATATCCTGTATATTTATTTAAAACTTCAGTTAACTTATTAAAAATTATTAAATTATTTCTCCCGAAGTGTATATCTCAAATTAAAGCTTAGAATGTCTTTCTTAAAATGACAAATAATAATTTTTATGACGATGATTAAAATTTTAAGATATTTTATTACAAAAAATGGCAATAAATCAGGGAAAAATAGACCTTTTTGCAGATTTTTGGGATGTAATATAAAAAAAAACATTTTCTCAATATTTTTAGCATTATAGAAACGGCTTATAAGTCAACTTAAAGCATAAAGTATCCCCTATAAAATAGTATATGACCACTTATACGTTGATAAGAAGGATTTTAAGATTAATTTAAGATAAACCAAGACATAAAAATTTCTTGATGAGAGATATTTAAAAAATCACTTACTCCGTATATTTAGGAATGAAGAATTGATTTATATTTGAAACTAAAGTTCAAAGTGTCTTCTTTACAATGAAATTTGAAATATTTTGAAATATACTCATTGGAGGAAAAGTTGAACAATCAAGAAAAAATCGCTTAGTGTTCATTTTTAGAAGTTAAGAAACGATTTATATCTTAATTTAAAGCAAAAATGTCTTCTTTATAATTATACATGATAACTAAAGACCGGATTTACACACTTTTGCATATAACTTCATATTTTACATCTTTACCACATATAAATTTAGTTATCCATATACAGTAAGGTTGTAAGATATGTATAAGATATTTTTTTACAGTATGATCTTTGATAATATCAAAGATATTTGATATTACGACCTAATGATATAGAACTAGAACTAACAGTAGACCTAGAAGTTGAAAGTTGTTGGGTTTGTTACAGTTTGTAAAGTACTCAATAGAGTGAAATATAAGAACTATTGATTGTAGACACTTTCTAAAAAAAATCTCTTCAGACGCACGGCTAAAATGCACAGAATCTTTCCACTTCTAGATCTAGTATTAGTTCTAGTTTTACTTCAATTCAAATATACAGGGTTGCTAAATCAACTTGTAAAGTACTCTATTTCAGAAGCAATACATTGTAGACTCATTCGTTAAAAATAATGTCTTCGGATACATGGGTAAACCAAAAGCTTCCCACTGCTAGGTCTAGTGTGAGTTCTAGTTTTACTTCAATTGAAATATACTGAGTTGCGAATCAGTTTATCCAAACTGATTTGTAACAGCTGATTATGTTTATATCTTATGGTGCTTCTATACTGCTTGGAAAATTCAATGGTGTTAGCTGCAACACCATTGAATTTACAAACAAAATGGTCTACATTATGAACAACAAGTTATCAATGAGGGGAGGTGGTTGACACAACATTTTGATAATGATCCAAAGTCCAAATTTTGTTTGAAAAGTTAAGCAACATCGAATTTCTAATAAATTTAATTAAGTGTTTTATGTAAAATTTCAATTCGCGCATACAAATATTAATAAAATCAAAGAACAATATCTTGATGGAAACCTGGCATGGAACAATAAAATAAGCGTGCTTTTAAAAAAGGCAAATAATTTAAATATAACTATAAAAATAGATGACTAGTTAAAATTGATTAATTATTTATGTGAAAATTTGGAAGGAAGGTTTCCAAAGGATGAAGTAAAAGATAGGATATCCAATGATGTTTCCAGTTTATTTTAGATATGTTTAATATATTCAGCTATTTTTACAGAGAAATCTATTATAAGTGATCAATACGATTAAAATTAAACATATACAAAATCTTAGAGATATGATTATGGTTAGTTTGAACCATGAACAATTTAAAGCGCTATATAAATTATTTTTATTCTGTTATTGTTTTCTAGCCAGTATTTAATTAAAAGGAAGTAAATAAATAGATTGCATGAAAACCATTTAGATATGCTGATTTGAATAAAATCATATGTACATGATAAAAATAATGTAAATTTAACTAAAGTGTATACAGAATTATAGACATCGGTTACGTGGGTATTCTGTGTGCGCAAGCACCAAAGAAGCACAAACAAATGCTTCTAGAAGACTGCTTAATCTGCTTCCATAAGGCTTCTAGATAATTGATGCTGCTTTCGACACACTTGAAATGATCCCAGAAAACTTGCTTACACAAGACTTGAAACGATTCTACAAGACTTAATACTGCTTCCAGAAGACTTGAAATGCTTTCAGAATCATTGATATAGCTTCAAGAAGACTTGAAGGGAAGACTCTAGAAAACTTGATACTGCTTCTAAATGACTTGGTATTGCTTCCAAAAGGCTTGAAATACTTCCACAAAACTATAAATGCTTCTAGAAGGCTTGATATTGCTTCCAAAAAATTTGATATTGCTTCCAGAAGCCTTGAACTGGTTTCTGAAGACTTGAAACTGCTTGTATAAGACTTGATGTGAGACATTGAGATGATTGATACTACTATCAGCAGACTTGAGCTTCCAGAAAACTTGAAATGCGTTCAGAAGCCTTGACTTAGTTTCTAGAAAACTACTACACCGCTAAACCCGAATATGTTTAGTTCTAGATCTAGAGTTAGATCTAGTAATATAAAACTAATCTTTCCACTTCGAGATCTAGTTCTAGTTTTACTTCATTTGAAATATACAGAGTTGTGAAATCAGATTATGATATACTCTATTTCAAAAACTACTTGTTCTAGAGGCCTTTGTTAAAAAAATGATTTCAGATGTACGGCTAAATCCACCCTAATCCTGTATATTTGGACCTATAAAAGTCGTACTTTCTCTAGTAACTTGAAACACTAATAAAAGTAGTATTTTGTAATTCTTGCTGATGCAAGAACACATTTTCTTTGGCTTTACCGCATAATATTGTCCATATTTCCGGGATATTGCTTATTTTCATTGCATATATATCCGATCCTTAATGATAACTTATACAGGGTGTAACTTAAGTGATGACTTTAATTTCAAGGGATGATTCCTTGTTATATTTTAAACACAAAAGTTCATATAAACATGGTTCCGTAAATGCTTCCGAGATATAGGGTGTCAAAGTTGAGGAAATAAATCATATTTAAATCGTAAGTGTCAAGATTACTGTCGGTTAAATATCTGTTATTTTGCAGTTAACTATGTATAACGTTGAATTAACTGAAATGCATTTCATTTATGGGCTAGCAGATGGAAATTCTGCAGAAGCCTGTCAACTTTACCAGGAACGATATCCCAATAGACCACTTCCAATAGCAAGAACTTTCAAGAGACTACACGCTAGACTGTGCGAAACTGGATCTCTAAATGCTCACGCTGAACGTATTGGTAAACCGATGACAATAATGACACCAACTAGAAGAAACAATCTTACAAGAAGTGGAAGCTAATCCGTCAAGTAGTATGCGAAAATTATCTGCACAATTTAACATCAGTCATCAAAGTGTTTGGAGGGTTTTGCACCGAAATTTACTTTATCCATACCACATTCAACGAGTGCAACCACTGTTGCCAGGAGATTTTCCTGCACGGTTAGATTATTGTCGATGGTTTCTCCAAAAAACTACGCAGAATCCCTTTAATGAAGAATCCCTTCAGAATCCCAGAAACTTTACGTCTAAAATTCTATTTACAGATGAGGTAAGTTTTTCTACATGATGCCATCAGAAACTTCCACAAAAATCATTTTCGGAACTATAAAAATCCCCATACCATTGAAGAACGTGGATTTCAGCAGCAGGTTTCGGTCAATGTGTGGGCCGGAGATCTTGGTGATCATGTCATCGGACCGCATTTTCTTCCTCCTCGACTGAATGGTGAGACTTAGAGTAAGCAGAAATGACATGTGGTTTATGCACGACGGGCCACCTGCCCATTTCAGTCTTGCTGTTCGCCAACATCTTAATAACACTTTTACTCAGCGATGGATAGGTCGGGGAGATCACTACGATCTCCAGACCTAAATCCGCTGGACTATTTCTTTTGGGAACATCTGAAGTCGCTTGTTTATGCAACGCCAGTATGCGACAGTCGATGAGCAGAAGATTACATGCTTGTATTGAAAGTCGCGACTCTCATTTTGAGAATTTGATTTAATTAAAGTTTGATGAAAATTTATTTTCTCAACTTTGACACCCTATATCTCGGAAACGAAGCATTTGCTGCAAAATATAACAAAGAATCATCCCTTGAAATTAAAGTCATCACTTAAGTTACACCCTGTATATTGATAATTCATATTTTAAGATATACGCATTAGAATTTTTTTCTAGCTAAAATCTCAGGAAAACAGAAAAAAATGTTTAACTATTATAAATAAAATTAAAAGCTGCCGTGATATTACAATAAATTTCGAAACACAAATAAAATAAAATCGTTCCCATAAATAATCGTTAGAGAAAATTCTTTTGTATTCACGTTTTGTATAACACAAACCCAGCTGGTTCTAAAAATCTGATGCCACGTGCTCACAAGAAAAATTTTAGTTTAGGATCTGTGAGAATATAATTTTTACCTGAGCCGTCGAGTCCTTTTCCGACGTTAACGTACGACATCGTCGAGGAACACGAACCCGAAAAGGTGAAACGTTATAAAGAAGACGATTACGACGAAGACGAACTCGTCAAAAAGGGTACCTACTAGTTGTTGGTGTTACGAAATGATCTCTCTTATGATCTCTCTTTAGATCTCGACACTCGACCGGGCTATTGCCCCAATCTAAACACTAATAATCTAAAAGGCTTTTTAATCGGCCGATAATTGTAAAATTTATTAACGACCATTAAAAATAATAAGCGAAATGATTAACTACGGGATAAATTGGTTGACGTAGATTGCTTTCTAAGAGGTACACCTCAGTTACGGCTCGATTACGACACGTGTTCTATTAATAAAAGAAAAAATGTTGATTTAAAATTAACTCAATTCCAGTAGATTTGAATAGATTTAAGTAGATTTAAGCACATTTAAGTAGATTCATACAGTTACATCGTGCTTAAAGGTTTTATTAGTACGATCGATATAATCCGTTTTGTTACGAAACACGTTGTAGTGTTTAGAATCGTACAATTCCTTTTTTCACGTGTATTTTACAAATTACCTTTAATCATCAACGCTTTGGTCTTTTACCGTTGGTTCAACAATGTTTTAATATTTATAATACAATATTAACCGAATTTATCGGATAAAATGTCTATAACAATCAACAGATTTGAACAACGCAATAACCAATTTAAATTGGAAGCCAGAGTACAGAGGCAGTGGCGTTGCTTGTGTAAAGCGAAAATCGACCTAAACAGCAACGGTTTCGAGCGGTTTCGAGCGTGCGTTGCCACCACTGACAAAGAGGACACGAGGCGCTCGCGAAGGAAGGAAAATGCATTGGGGAGAGAGAAGCAGCAAGTTTTCCATTTGGACCGAACGATATACTTTACGAGCTTTTAGTTAAACAACTGCGGACCGTTGATTTAGTAACGCCGCAGTGGGAGAATTTTTAAATATTTTCGCGCCCAACAAGTACTCTTTTCTATCCTAATTATCAGCTATCGTTGTATTAATAAATTTATGGATTTTTTTCAAAAACATACATTCATTAAATACCATAAAAGAATTACATCAAACTTTATAATTGTTGAGGCCTCCATTTGTTTGATTCTATCATGCTTTGTTTTATTTTGAATGATGGATTCCCATGTATATTCGGGCGTTGATTCAAAAACTATTGATTGTTTATACATACAGATTGAAATACTTTATGAATACAGAGATTAGACATCATAACATATCAACTGTCAGTGTGAACTATTTGTACATCTATTAAGCAATAAAACTGTTTGTATCGGCGGAGATATAGAGAGAAAGCAAGTGCAGTGTTTGAAATGACGTCTAGAGGTTGTGAAAGACCTGCTGATTCTTTTTGTTATGTTTGTAGTGAGTTAATGGTGGCAAGGCAAAAAAGTCGTATTACAACATTCGTGCAGCAAGTGTACATCATATATTTCAGTACATTAAGACAAAACCTGAGCAACCCTCTATGTGTGTTATATTGGTGTTGAGGACTCAGACGGTAGTCCAAGGGCGAACAACATGCTTTTAGATTTGAAGTTCTAATGATCGAAAGCCACGAAATCACAGTGCTGCTTGTTACTTTAGTTCAACGGATACTAACGCTTTCAATGTTTACGTCCAGACGTAGCTATACAACCAAAACTTTTGTCTATTGTGGCAATTCTCCATCACAACTATTTACACAATCTAAACTGATTTGGTTCGCGACATCCAACCAAAAAAGCTTCAGAATTGCTTGGTTCAAAACTTAAAGAAAAGAATTTACTCGCTGTTGATAATTCGTTTTCCTGGTTCAGGCACAGAGAGAAAAGGATTTTATTTCATACTTTTTGGAAGAAATAAATGATCTGTGTGAACTGTTTAAGACATATAAGTACTGATTGAAGACTATTCATCGATTCGTCGAAACGAAGCCTTAAAGTTGTCCTGCTGCTCAACGGAAACCAATTTGCTTCGGTACCTATTGAACATTCTGTACACTTAAAAGAACGTTATGAAAACTTAAAATTTGTTTTTGAGAAAATTAAGTACAAAGACCACAAATGGATCATGTGTGATGATGATTGGACAGCAAGAACGGGATACAAAGTTTCCTTGTTTTTTATGTAACTGTTATAGCACAGACAATGAAAATTACTGGAAGTAGAAAAATTGGCCACAGCGAGCTTTATTGAAACCTTAAGTGAAGTTAAAAATGAGCTCTCATTGAAAGTTCTCCTTCCACCTCTTCACATAAAAATAGGCTTGAAAGAAGAATGGGTAAAAGCTTTATCAAAAAATGGTGGATGCTTAAAATATATATGTAATACATTTTCATCTTTATCAACCAAAAACTTAATGACGGTCTTTACGTGTCCGGATATTTGGAAACTTTTTAATCAGAACTTTCAGAAAGAAATGGAGATTGCTGAAGAAGACGCTTAAAGACGTAGCAAGCAAGTTTCTGGGCAATAAAAAGATCCGAATTTCAACTCTATCGTGGAGACAATGTTGCAGATATACCAAATTTTAGGCTGTTCCCTGATTTTGAAGGTACATTTTCTGCATTCTCGTTTGAATTACTTTCCAGAGAACCTAGGTGCTGTCAGAACTTTGAGAAAGAAATGGAGGTTGCTGAAGAAGAAGCCTAAAGACGTAGCAACTAAATTTCTGGGCAAAAAAGGATCCGAATTTCAAATCTATCGTGGCGACAATGTTGCAGAAATACCAAATATTAGGCTGTTCCCTGATTTTGAAGGTACATTTTCTGCATTCTCGTTTGAATTACTTTCCAGAGAACTTAGATGCTGTCAGAACTTTGAGGAAGAAATGGAGGTTGCTGAAGAAGAAGCCTAAAGACGTGGCAACCAAGTTCCTGCGCAACAAAAATGTGGAGACCATGTTACAGAAATACCAAAATCTAGGTTGTTTCTTGAGTTTGAAGGTACATTTTCTGCATTCTCGTTTGAATTACTTTCCAGAAAACCTGGGTACTATTAATGAAGAGATGGGGCAGAAATTCCATCAGGATATCAAAGAAATGGAAAGGAGTTACCAAGGCACGTGGAATACTCCAATGATACCGAATTATTATACATGAAAAAGTCTGAAATAGAGCATGATTGGTCGAAAAAGAGCTCGACCCAGCGACTAAAATTATGATTTCTTTATTTTCTATTATGTTTTATTTTCTGTAATAAGCCGAAAAATATTCCTTTCTTTTACTAAATAAACTTATTCTACTTTATCATTCAGCTCCCTGTTATGATATTTTTCGACATACACTACATTTGGTAAATTGCGATTTGCGAACAATTTTGACGTGATGGAACAAGTTACATAAGAATCTATCATCAAAAGCTAAAAAGCAGAACCATCGTTGGCTAGTGTAATTTGTGTATAAGAAAAAAGCTCAAAATGACTCAAGCTAAGCCTTGTTTAATGATTAAATTAAACGATGTTTAAAAAATCACTTCTTCCATAATTCTTGGTTTGAAAAAAGAGATTTATATCTTAAATCAACACTTGAAATGTCTTTCTTAAAACGATGAAGCTATATGTTTATCTTCAAATTTTGAGATATACGCTTTAGAACAAAAACCGATAAGTCAGATCAAGATACGATTTTTCGATTATATCTCAAAAATCATTTGCTACATAATTCTAAGATTTAAGAAACGGCTTATGTCTTAAATTATTATTATTATATGTTATTATTATATGTTATTATTATATGTTATTATTATATGTTATTATTTATTATTATATGTCTTATATTATTATTCTTAGAATGTCTTGTTTAAAATGTTATATGATAACCTATATGTTGATGTTTAAGATTTTTAGATATACACATTAGAACAAAAATTGCTAAGTCAGATGGCTACGATATGGATACGATTCTTCACTTATAACTCAAAAAATCATATGCTCCATAATTCTAGGATTTAAGATAGGACTTATATCTCTAATTAAAGCTTAGAATGTCTTCTTTGAAATGATGTGTGACAAGCTATATATTGATTAAAAATTGATAAATCATGTCATGATACAATTTTTCGCTTATATCTCAAAAGTCATATGCTCTATAATTCTAAGATTTAAGAAACAATTTATATCTTAAAAGAAGACAGTTTATCTTCATCTTTTCAGACGTTTCAGATTTAGAGATACACATATGATTTCATGATTTAAGAAATCATTTTTATATTAAATGAAAGTTGTATCTTATTTACAATGATATATGAAAATATACAGGGTGTCTTACGTATATGTGTGTAGTATACGACACCATGTATATATTGTTGATTAATATTTTAAGAAGAATACCTTAATAAAAATGAAGAATTAACGCAAGACGGAACAGATCTTTCGATTCGCGATATTTGAAAAACTTGTTCTATATTTCTAGGATTTAACAAATGATTTATAACTTAAATAAAAGCTGAAAGTGTCTTCTTAAAAATAATATATGAAACCCTACTATTAATTAAGATTGTGATGAGTGTGGCTGATATTGATCATCATGATTTGGTTTTTTGTAGCCTTAGGTTGGGCAGGTCTTTGCGTACTCATATTCTGAGAAATTTCGCTCATTCTCATCGATTAATTACGATAACTTTCAGGCTGATTTAAATTCACGCCTCTCCATGATAAACACGCCTCTCCGAAATCGGTGGTCTTTACGCGTCCTCCTGCACCTTGGTTAACCATAGGAGTAATGATAGGTTTACGTGATCAAACCTAAATCAAATGCTCACTGGTGCAATTAGCTACAGCGATTAAAAATGAAACGAGAGCATACCTCGATTATTGTTTGCGTACAAAATCACCCAAAGAAACGTTGAATGCTTAAAAAATTGAGAATTAGTAAAACGAAAAATCAATCAATTTATCTGATCAAACGATTAATGCCGATACAATTAACGATCATTTCATTAACTCGATACAACAGATGAAATTTATGACTACTATACTTCAAATTTTGTTTGCAGTGTGTCTGGCGAATTTTACTGCCCTACATCACACACGTGATTAATACATGTAAAGTTGAATTGGTATTTCCAAATAAATAGATATGTTCGCTAATTGTGCCATTAACCAGAAAATCTTGTCTTCACACACTTTTTCAAAGGCTTTTTTTCAAATGAGCCGGAGTGGTGCTCAGTTAATGGATAGCTATTATAGAGGCAGTTGATCCAGCATCCTAAAAGTGAAATCGGGTATGCTCGGTGCTTGGTCCACTGCTATACTCAATATATACACTGAATATTCAAAATTAAATTCGTAACTATCGCTATCATCTCTATGTGGATGATATACAGATATATTACTCCTTTAAGCCATCGGATGTTGCGTTAGCTTCTAGTCAAATTAGTCCGCTCAAACATGGTAAATTCCAATAAAACTGTTTAGTTGATCTTTGCGTATGGAAGAAATAAACTAGCTGTGCAGTAGAATTTGGGATTGCTTATTGGCAATCCCAAGTTCTAGGTCATGTATCAGCATTCAAGTATTTGGGAGTCTGGATAGATTCAAAATTAAGATTGGGGCAGTTTCATCATTCGTTTATAGATCAACTTAGTGCTGACAGAATTCAGAGGGTGCAGAATAATTGCTCATGATTTATCTATGGTATTTGTGAGAAGTTTTTTACTTACCACTTTGCTTTTTATGGTGTGATAACTTGGCAAATGCCTCCTTACCTATACTGCCATATAACTTACAGAAGTGATATTTACAATCTCGGTACTCAATTCAGAGGTCAGGTCGCAATACCAAAGCATACGACACAAGTATTTAAGAAATCATTTTCATACAAAATGGCAAAGTATTTTATTGATCTTAATCGTTCATTCTGTTTTAGGTCGAGATATAAATTTAAAAAGGTCGTCAAAAAATATTTGCCTGTGCTGCGGTGAGGTTCTTGGCAATGTTGATGTATTCAACTTGGTCAATTGGTGGTTCAAAAGCTGTTTGATTTTTTTATTCTTTCTTTTTTACTTCCTTTTTTTTCGGGCTGTGTGGAGGAGTGGATCTTGACTATGTTACGAGCCAAACGCACTCAATTTGGTTGTAAGCCAAATGGACTGCAAGGTTGTTTTATTATTTCATCTTTGATTTTCTTCTCTAACATTAATTATGTAACGTATCTGGGTTGTGCCAATAAATATTACTATTATTATTAATTGATAAAAAAATTTTTGGTACACAAATTAAATTAATTAATTATTTGAATACATACTATTATTAAATACATATTAAATAAACGTTTAAAATGACAATACATTAACACTTTTTCGTGATATTATTATAATTTCACTACTTCAACATTCCATCTCAATAAAAAAACTTTTCGCACTTAACTTTCTTTCAACTTACGAGTCGAGACGGTCGAAAATGGTTACCGAACCCTCTTCGTGCGATTATGGAAGCCCCAAACCCCTATTGTTGTTTTATTGATCTGCGAAAGCTCAAGGGGAGAGTGCACTACCTAACCAGGTTTCGAGAAACAGGATGTTCCAATCGAGAACAAATCATCTCGGCGTATTTTTCTTTTAATTAAATCTTAATAATTTCTTATTCGAATAAACAAGATAGGTGCAATAAAAAGATGAAATAAAAAGATGTTTATTTTCCGTTTGGTACGTGTTAAAGAAACCGCACGGTTACATCACTTCCGCTCCCGCAGGAAGTATTAATACCAGTGACGGTGGGTTCATTGAAATTTTCGCATTGTTGTGCAAGGACTAATAACCTTATGCGAGACTTAATCTAACATTAAGTTAATTTAAGAAAATAGAAAATAAAAATGTTGCTTTCTTGAGTTATTTATAGATTCTACGACCTTGTATGACCTGAAACTCGCACAAAAGTCACTTTCACTACTTGCCGTTGAATTAGAATGGTATGTATTCGAGTTAATAATGGTTATAAAATTTTTTTTTGTCTTTTTAGACACCGTGTAATTCCAAAATTAATTTAGCTCATCGTCGAGTTTGCTATGAGCCGACAGGAAGCGTGTTAAAACTTCGATCCAACGACTTGAAGCCACATCTAGGTCAGTGGGACAGAGTCGTTGACCAATATTATTAGTTACATTATTATTCGAGTGAAATCATGTGAAAACTAAATTTTCAAATTCTCAAAAATATTTAATTGTCCTTATCAGGCTCAAATTTCGATTAATGCAAATTGCGTTTTTATGCAATCGTTTCGATCCATTTTCCACGCAATTATTTTTATTATCTACACAGATATTAAGTGCATAAAGGATTTTCTTCCCCTTCTTATACGAGGAGGGTTACTCACATCTGTCGCCCATCAGAACCACCCCAACGGTGCCTACGTGACGCGAATCATGCCCCTCTTATTTAGAAGTTTCTTCGCTTATTCGTACCCAAACAAGTTTTGTTTAATTACTCTAACGTAGTTGTTTATAAATTTATAGGTTAAAAAAAATTTGATATATTGAAATTGATATTATTGAAAAAACATGAAATTTGAAACAAAGAAATCGATGAATTTGGGTAAATATTATTGTTGTGCGCGCTCGAAAAATATAGGAAATAGAAATAATAAAAACAAACTTTTCTGTTATTATTTTAACTCGAGTCCCTTATCAAAACTCCACTTATCGTTTATCGTCGCGTACAAGGTGCTAGTTAACCGCGGTATATCCTAAATTTAGATTAGTTATCTTTTCTTATCAGCGGGGAATATTTACCAATGTTACGTTCGAATTGAATGCGAAAGTTTAATAAAGAAATTTTTGTTAGAAGAAAAGACATTCGGGGCGAACAAGAAATGGTGTGGCCCCGCGTATTCGGATTCATTCAATTTTAAAGGTGAAATCGTATTGAATCCAATTGAATTGAATTGCGAGGTGGTGCAACGCTTATTCAAGTCGTAACGCGTTTAATGCGCCAAACGAAAGTTTGTTTGTTAAAATGACCTTCTTTAAAAGAGACGAATGAATTTGTCGATATGGTTGCAATTAAAACAGATATTAAATTTTAAATTAATATCAGAGAAGTGTTATCAAAATGGATGAGAATGGTACGAAATAAAAAAAGATTAATAAATTTGCTTAAAATGAGGTGAAGAGATAAATTTGATTTAAAAAGAGCATGTGGTAAAGTTTAGTAAAATTAACCCGGTTTCAAATTACACTTATTTTGTACAACAAAAGTTTACTAGATAATGTATAACCTTATGTGAGTTATCTGTATAGTTTATTAGAATATTAGTAAACATTGTATTTTTGTGGAATGTTCTTATCAAGTTGTTTATATCTTCGAACTATCTTTTATTACTTTAGCGTTAAACCTATCACTCAATGCTTTGGTCGATATTATCTCAACTCAACCCATTTATTGACTTAATCTGAATGTAGCATAACCCAAAGGTTTTTCAACCTTTTTTTTGATTGTAGGGGGGATTAGGAAATCTATAAACACCGAAGATAACGGCCGAAGAAGATATCATGTGGCCAGATAGTGACGGGTTGAAGTAAACTTCGACCGTCTAAAACCCTTCCCCCTCTCTTAGGTACTAGCTTCAGGGAATATTAATAGTAAACAAATTATTCTCCAACGTTATTTTCTACAACATTCTCCAACTTCCCATCTCCACCAATTCCAACTCCTTCTAGGAGTCTTTCATGGTTTTCCTTTACTTTCATTATCTTCATTACATCTCTCAGAACCAACACACCTCACTTTCCGATTTTTTTATTTTAAAAAGATACTTTTTAAAAACTCCATGACCTGACAAAACCTGAGATAAGTAGAAATCGACCTCGCCCCACTTTCTATTAAACCATGGTTCTATTTCCAGGATAAGGATTCTTGTCTATCCCTCATATAGATATCATCTTTCCTGCCAGGCCTTTAATAAACTCAAAACAAGTAAGTCCAGCGGAGGCATACCAGCAATAACCTGAATCCCTTCAGCAGAAACCGTTCGATATGCGGCACAAATTCCTATTGCTAGTTTTCGATTCACTCTAGTCAACATATCACGATACCTTTTAAATTTAAGGGCTCTTTGCCAAATAGGTGCGGCGTAAAGTACAACCGACTTCACCGTTGATGCAAGAAGTTTCCTACTTCTTGATCTTGGACCACCTAGGTTCGGCATCAACCTTAAAAGTAAATTACTCATGAATGTTGCCTTACTTGATACTTCTTCAATATGTTTCGTCATGGTCATGTCTTTATTGATAAACACTCCGAGATACTCGATCCTTTCAGCACTTTGAATTACAGATCCATTTACTTCAAGGTTAAGAGATCTTATCTTTCCTCTCCCTTGAAGTAAAACCATTTCTGTTTTCTGTGCAGCTATGTCAAGACCCATCCTCTCCCGTTTATCAATAATCTGTTGAACCGCATACGACGCCTTATCTTGCAGTTCACACTCATCCCGACCAATGACCAACAATGCCAGATCATCAGCATAACCAACGATCTCAACTTCGGCCTCCAATTCCGCTCTTAGAATTCTATCATAATATAGATTCCATAAAAGTGGACCTAATAGAGATCTTTGAGGCACTTCACAAGACATGTAAACTTTCCGATGCGGAGTTATGATGTTACTCTCCGACAAGTAACTTCTTATCATTTCGACCAGATAGGGACTTATATTTCCACTAATTAAGAATCAGGTTATTTCCTTCCACAGTGCAGAATTAAAAGCATTTTTGATGTCCAAAAGTACTAAGGCACAGAATTTCCTTTATCTTATCAATGCTTTTCTGCACTTTTTCAATCGCTTGTACAGTGGATCTTCCCTTCCTAAAGCCATATTGGTTTTCATGTAGAAGGTTATTCTCCTCCGCTTCTACAACTAATCGCATTCTCAGTAATCCTTCCAAAAGTTTCCCTGTCGTATCCAATACACATAGAGGTCTATACGCCAAAGCTTGTCCTGCTTTCTTCGGCTTCTCAATAAGTACAAGCCTTGCACTTTTCCAGATCTTCGGAAATATACCCTTTGACACATAGTCATTGTATACCTCTAAGAAATCCTTTGAATACATCGATGCCAACAATCCAGATGGAATCATCAGATGGAATGGCATCCGGTCGGGACCGAGCTTTCTTTTTCCTTAAATTACCTATCGTCACTGAGAGTTCCTCCACTATAAAGGGAATTGAATCTAGTGGACCATCCCTAGCCTCCCACGTAAAAGCTTCATGTTTAGGGAGCAGTTTACTGACTTGTTCTTCCACCGTCTTATCCTCAATACCATTTCTGTTTTTCAGTTTCAATCTTTTGGTAATTATTTGGTATGCCTTTCCCCAGACATCTTCTTGAAGATCAGAACATAATTGGTTCCATTTTTCTTTCTTACTCTTTCCAATGATATTTTTTAGCTCTTTTCTTTTGTTTTTAAGTTGAAACTTCAAATTTTTAATTAATTCCAAATCAAAAATACCACTCCCTCTACTTCGTGTTAAGCAATATTTATTAACACAATATTTATTACACACCCTTTGTATGCTTTTTATTAAATTTTCTGGTGTTCTCGTTTCGTCCTTATCAAAGAATGGAGTTTCGTCTTTCATCATTTTCTCCAAATTCTTTTCAGAAGGTACCCACCTGCCAAAATTAATTTCACTTTCATTTTCACTTCTAACACACTCTCCAATTTCACACCAATTTCTTACTCTTCTACCTAGGTTGATCGAAACAACCGTAAAATCCACTAAGGATTCTCCAGCTGGTCCAGAAAATGTCGGAATATTGCCTTGGTTTAGAATAATTAGATTATTTCAAACCAACCATAGTTCTAGCATTTCTCCTCTTTTATTAGAAATACTTGAACCTGCCTGAACCATTTTGGCGTTCAAATCCCCTCCAATCAAAACATCCTTGTCAAACTTCCTTAACATTATCTGCATTGTGAAGCCTTAATTCAACCTTATCAGAATAGAACCTAACCTAACCTGAACCTAACCCAACCCAACTCAATTCTCAATTCGAAATGGTTGGGTTGGGCTGGAATGGGTTGACTTGTGTTTGTGTCTATTGATAACGATAGATATCAATAAAAAACGTTTTTGAAACCGTACTATGGGGAGGGATTGTGGACGCGATGAAACGAAAAAACTTAACACATTTGATAAACATAGTTAAGGCAAATTTGAGTACGAGATATGTTAAATATGGAGAGACTCGATACAAAATAACGAGAGGTGTTTGTAATAGTGTTGATAATACCCGGGTATTTATTTTCAAGGGAATATACCCTAGGCATATACCATAAGACATCTTGGCGGTCGCTAATCACCTAAGAATGCGCCACCTGCTATGACCTTCATATCCGTAAAGATTTATTAGCTATTTGACAGTTCTCTCAGATTTTTAACCATTTTAAATTCCGCAAAATGAGAATATTGTTCAGTGAGATGTGAATATTGAGATTTTGTAGAGTTGAAAGTAGAAAATAATAGAATTAAGTCGATGCCGTTCTATCTGTTTTGAGTAAAATTGAGACGCACAGCGCAGTGTTACGCAACTCTAGTGGATACAAGAAATGTGACCATAGAAAAGAGGATCAAGATATACTGAGACCTCGTTCTGGTATGTAAAGTTTATTTACTATGTTAAAAAGACTTTTGTGTGGTGTATGGTTTTTTATTGGTGGAGCAAATCGTGATGTAACAAAGATAACTTACATTGGGCGTATATCTGGGTAGACTTGGAAGTGGACGAAGATAGTGGAGAGTATCTTGAAACCCCTCATCCGGTTTCATAAACTTGAAAAACTGCATTAAACATTCTTTTCGTCTGGTGTATTTGCTATTTCCCGGTTTGTATTGGTCCAGCTTGCAAGGTAAGACTTTCACAATTTATACTGACAGTAGAGAATCCATTTTAGCCCTGAGTAGAATAACTATTACATCAGGACTTGTCATGGACTATCACCTAACATAGGAGAAGGCCGCAGCACATAACTGTGTTTCACTTCAATGGATAAAAGGACACTCGATCTGTTCAGGTAATAAGCACGCTGATAGGCTTGCCAAAAGAGCTGCCAAGCGAGATATCTGTTCACCTGAACCGTTAATCGCTCCGTCCGTATCAACTCAAATTGAGCTTGTTAAAGATTTCACCCACAGGAAATTCACAGACTGGTGGCATAGGACAAAGGGCTGCTATCTGTCTAAAGAACTGTGGTCTCTGTCGTTTTTGTCAAGAGAACGAAGAGACCTCAGAGTGAGAGACTTTGGAGAGGAATGGCCGAGCACAGATGGCATCAGGAACACACCTCTGAGCTGTATCCTAGCCTTCGGAAATTCCTTAGGCTGGTTGATGTAGCCGGAGAGAGTGTAGGAGGATGTACAAGGGGCCCGTTGGGACCTAGGTGTTGTATGCTTTAGCGTACCCTCCGCTTTCCTACATACATACGCATCAGAACAAACGTTGATAAATTTTTGCTTATATCTTAAAAATCGTATGCTTCATAATTCCTAGGATTGAAGAATCGATTGATATCTCAAATGAAAGCTTAGACTGTCTTTTTTTAAAAGATATATGATACCCACTAAGTTAATGATCT
The DNA here is from genome assembly GCA_036711965.1 of Onthophagus sagittarius. Lineage (NCBI taxonomy): Eukaryota > Metazoa > Arthropoda > Insecta > Coleoptera > Scarabaeidae > Onthophagus > Onthophagus sagittarius. Next base: position 25,956,730 of record JASERS010000005.1, read on the forward strand.
AGGTTTTGAGATATATGCATTAGAAGAAAAGTTAATAAATCAGGACAAGATATGATTTTTCACTTATATCTCAAAAATCTTATACTCCATAAATTTAGGGTTGAAGAAACGATTTATATCTTAAGTTATAACTTTGATTGTTTTCTTTAAATGATATATGATAGTTTATGTGATGATTATTAAGATTTTAAGATATAGGTAATACAACAAAGATTGATAAATTATTTTTATTAACTTCATAATTTTTCGCTGATATCTCAAAAATTGTATGCTCTATAATTCCTAAGATTAAAGTAAGATTTGTATTTTAAACGAAAGCTTAAGATGTCTTTCTTAAAATGATAAATTAATTAAATAAATTAATTACAATAATTTCAAAAATTAAAATACAAACCGAAATAACGCAAAAATATATAGATAATGATTAGTCGTTTAAGTACACAGTATGTCCAAACAATTAGAGTTATCGGGTTTGTTGCGTTCTACGCTCTATATGGTGTGTAAACAGGGACATTGTCGTAGTGTCGACATTCCGTTTTGTAATAAATCTTTCCGTTATCCTCAACAAACAAAGGGGGTTAGTCAGCAAACAATAAAGGGACGTTCTTTCAAAGAAAAAGGAAACCACCAGGCCGGTGCCCGTCCGAGTACCGAAAAAGCAAAGGCTAAATCGAATTGTTTTTCGGTCAAATTGCAAAACGTCCACTTCTCGGGGATCAGAACAACTTTCTAAACGAGGTGTGCGCAACCCGGACTTGGAACGGCAAATCAACAATAATAACGAATACAACGCGAAATTTCGATAAAGTGCAAGTTAATTTTCCTCATTTTTATAACAATAGATAAAGAAAGAAAGAAATAATGAAACGGAGAGAACGAAACGAAACGAAACGGTATACACGTGCTAGTTTTAAAAGAAACGGAAAGTCGTTCCGTTGAATGACGACACAGAAAACGGTAAATGTGTATATATCGTTTAATTTACAGGTCGCATTTGGGCCGTTGTTACGTTTTAAATAGTTGATAATCCTTCAGAAATCCTCTGGTCCGTTCGTAAACCGCTAGATTAAATTATTCGCGCCGCGACGACGACCGCCGCGCCGCCTCGCGTCGCGCCGCAAATGTAAAGTATCCGCTTTACGATTCGCGAATCCGACAAGTTTTCATTTACCGTCGACTCCGTAATCCGGCGCAGAAGCGCCTGTCAGTTATCCTAGGGGTGGAACGGGGCGGACGACGTGTTCAAAGGAAAACGACAAGGACGAAATTCAACGTTTGAAGAGAAGGAGAGGGAGAGAGAGAAAGCGAAGCGATGCGGAGAGCTTCGAGGTTGGCAGCCTGCAGCGGGGTCGGGGAGCCGGATGATATTGGGTGAATAAGGTTCAGGTTGGAGGACGCTGGATATTAACTTTATCCTCCTGAAAGAGGGAGGATTCCTCTTTCGGTTGTTAGAAGGATTTTCGCTATTTTACCCGGATGTGTTTCCGCGATTGTTGCTTCGATGGGTTCTTTTAAAATATGTACAATGAGCTTTAAAGATAACTCCCTTAACTCTATATAACCAAATTCTTAAAACGACTTTTTCCTTTTTTTTTAATTTCGTTCCGACTTTCTTTTCACCCGCATCGTAATCAATTATGCATGATATATGAATCAAGTTGTCCGGAGCGCACTTGCATAACCATATGCGAGCGGCATTAGTCGAGGCTCTACATCAATAACAGTCACTTAGAGGCGTGTACGTCTCGGCAGTATAAATCTAAAATTGATTATTGTCCCCGGCTAATTTAGCTGTACAAACGGCCACCGAGTAACTGTTGATATGTTATGTTACACCCAACTAAAAATATCCAAAAACTGCGATCGAAAAGACCGACGTACGCCAATGTGTTATTTGAAATCTCAAACGCGTGCCAAATCTACTCGCGTGTCGTATTAAACAAAGATAATTAATCATCGAAACTTTGCAATCATCTGATTCATTCCACAACAATAATAATATGTTGCAAACCGTATCAATATTACCAAAAAATCGATTTTATTCTAATCAATCAGATTACTTTTACTTAATATCTACTTCAATAAAACGAAATCGCACAATAATAAGTATAAGTAATTTTATATTGTTTCACCACAACAATAGAGTGGAATAAAAAAATTCAAGGATGATGATGCAACGAGATGTCAGCCCGTATATTTTAAAGTTACAAGTTGTAGGGAAAGCGCCTTGGTAAATGTAAACAAACGGTTTTAACGAGGAGTTTATTGGTATTTTTGTTGACTATTGTTTCTATTTTTTTTAATAAGTTATATAAAAGTAAAACATTTTCACTCGCGGGAAGAGTACCACGACGACGACGTCGACGTGCCGTAAAGGTTACCGCGAGAACGGAGCGTCTCGAAACTGGTTCTTGCACGTATAGCACTTTTAAATCGTAAAGCCAAAGTCCTCTCCAAGTCGTTACCGTACAGGTATTTTGTTATCCAACTCGATTCCTCAACAAAGAATATCTACTACTACCTGTAAAGCCATATTCTTTAGTTTCTATTGCTACTTTTCAAAATAAATTTAAAACCTTTTTTAATCGTTTAAAGTCTATTAATTGGATTTAAAGTATGACTAAATTTGATATTGTGAAATTTTATCAATAAATGTAGACATTATGTAGTAAGATAGATATATCGATCAGATAGCTGTTGCGATAATCTCAGCAAGGTTAAGCAATTTGCATTTCTGGTTTCAAGGTCTACATTTTTATCTAAAGGTTCAACAACATAAAAATGTTGCCTTTTATATTGATAAACATTTATTATCCCAACTTTTCTGAGGTTAATGACTTAGGATATAATGTGATGACTGGTAGCAAGCGATTTGGCTAAATTAAGGATGGCTTATATTGCGTTGGGCTCAGTGCCTCCCTAAGTAGGGCTGGGCGATACCTTAAAAGTATCGAATTATTAGAAATAATATAATAAATACATTTTGTCTGTATATTTCTTGGTAGATTTTAATTTTGGGCACTGTACATTATCTTAAAAACTGCTAATATATTGGCAGTATGAGTTTATATTTCCAAAGTCCTGCTCATCAGTTGGAAGCCTGACAACATGTTGGCAGTATGAGCTATTACTGCTCCAAACAATGTAGAATATCTTAAAGACTAATAACTTATTGGCATGAGCTATTATGTCTCCAAAATCATATTCATCAATTTATAGTCTGCCAAATTGTTGGCAGCATGAGCTATTATTATTCCACAGACTCTATATTATCCTAAAGACTGCCAACTTGTCGGCAGCATGAGCTATTACTGTTCCAAACACTGTACATTATCTTAAAGACTGCTAACTTATTGGCAGCATGAGGTATTATGTCTCCAACATCATGTTCATCAATTTAAAGTTTGGCAACTTGTTGGCAGCATGAGCTGTTATTATTACATAGACTATATATTATCCTAAAGACTGCCAACTTGTTGACAGCATGAGCTATTACTGTTCCAAACACTGTACATTATCTTAAAGACTGCCAACTTATTGGCAGCATGAGGTATTATGTCTCCAAAATCATGTTCATCAATTTAAAGTTTGGCAACCTGTTGGCGGCATGGGCGGTTATTATTACACAGACTATATATTATCCTAAAGACTGCCAACTTGTTGACAGCATGAGCTATTACTGTTCCAAACACTGTACATTATCTTAAAGACTGCTAACTTATTGGCAGCATGAGGTATTATGTCTCCAAAATAATGTCATCAATTAAAAGTCTGCCAACTTATTGGCAGCATGAGCTATTACTGTTCCAAACATTGTACATTACCTTAAAGACTGCTAACTTATTGGCAACATGAGGTATTATGTCTCCAAAATCATGTTCATCAATTTAAAGTCTACCAACTTGTTGGCAGCATGAGCTATTATTATTCTACAGACTCTATATTATCCTAAAAACTGCCAACTTGTTGGAAGAATGAGCTATTACTGTTCCAAACTCTCTACATTATCTTAAAGACTGCTAACTTATTGGTAGTATGAGGTATTATGTCTTCAAAATCATGTTCATCAAATTAAAGTCTGCCAACTTGTTGGCAGCATGAACTATTATTATTCCACAGACTATATACTATCCTAAAGACTGCCAACTTATTAGCAGCATGAGCTATTACTGTTCCAAACATTGTACATTATCTTAAAGACTGTTAACTTATTGGCAGCATGAGGCATTATGTCTCCAAAATCATGTTCATTAATTTAAAGTCTGCCAACTTGTTGGCAGCATGAGCTATTACTGTTCCATACACTGTACATTATCTTAAAGACTGCTAACTTATTGGCAGCATGAGGCATTATGTCTCCAAAATTATGTTCATCAATTTAAAGTCTGCCAACTTGTTGGCAGCATGAGCTATTATTATTCCACAGACTATATATTATCCTAAAGACTGCCTACTTATTGGCCGCATGTGTTATTACTGTTCCACAAACTATATATTATCTTAGAGACTGCCAACTTGTTAGCAGTATGAGCTATTATGTCCCCAAAATCATATTCATCAATTTGAAGTTTGCCAACTTTTTGGCAGCATCAACTATTATTGTTCCAAATACTGTAAATTATTTTAAAGAGTGCCAACATGTTGGCAATATGAGTGTTTTATCTCCAATGTCCTGCTCATCAACATGAAGTCTGTTAATTTGTAGGCAGCATGAGCTGTTACTATTCCAAACACTGTACATTATCTTAAAAACGGCTAACATGTTGGCAACATGAGCTATTTTGTCCCCAAAGTAATGCTTACCAGTTTGACGTATGATAATTTGTTGTCAGCATGAGTTGCTACTGTTCCATAGGACTATATGTCATTTTAAAGACAGACAATTTGCTGGCAGCATAAGCTATTACTATTACAGATTATATATTACAGATATTTATACCATAGATTATATATTATCTTAATGAATGCCAACTTGTTGGCACCATGATAATCGCTCATCTACTCAAAACACTATACTTTATCTTAACCTATTAGCAGCATGAGGTATTATGTCTCCAGAGTCATTCTAAGCAATTTGAAGACTGCCAACCAGTTAAATTAAAGTTTATAAAATAAAACGATGTAAGAATTTCTTCATTTTGGTAAAATCACTGCAACATATGTTTCGAATCTAATTATTCTTCTTGTTGGCACAACGTCATTAGTTTTATGAAGTTTATAGGTAAGTTGTAGACATTTTGAGATATTTAACAATGTTATGAAGTTAAGATGGAAAGTAAAATACAGTCAAAGGTTCGAACATCGAAAGACGAAGGCGTTGTTATGTATATTTAGGTCATGTTAACGATAAAAACTCAATGAATTAATGTTTCCTTTCAGGTAATAATATTGAACCGAAAATTATATAAAACATGCAATCACTGATATACAGTCATTTATAATAGCATGAGCTATTATGTTTTCAATTTTGTTCAATCTGATCACTGCATGACATACATTTGTTTGAAAATGCCTTTACATATTTCCATATATAGGGAACTTATGCTAACTTACTAACTTATACTAAGTATGTAGCTGCATCTCGGAAACAAGCCGTCAATTGACTAGCTACTCATAGATATGTTAGTATCTGCTTTTTTCTACTAATTTTCCATTTTTCTTTAGTAATTACTAGGGTTGGGCGATACCTTAAATGAGATATTGAGTATCGATACCTTCGTGGTATCGATATTATTCAAAGTATCGTAAGTATTGAAATAAAACAATTTTCGATACTTCAATACATTCGATATTTTTGATAATTTGATACTTTTGATTATTCGATATTTTCGATACTTCGATACTTAGATACCGATTGATACCGATTTTTTGCTGGTGTCGGGAAATGATACTGAGGTTAGGTATCGATACCATCAATAAGTATTGATACGTTGCACAGCACTAAATAATCCTAAGATATTTTGAGTGTTCAGGTCTAATATTAGTTCTAATTTTACTTCAATTCAAATATACCGGGTTTGTTAAATCAACTTGTAAAATACTTTACTTCAAAAACTAGTTATTGTAGATGCACAAAAATTGTGTTCAGATACACAGCTAAACCCAACTCAACCCAACCCTGTATATTTGAACCAGAGCTTCAAAGAGTTCTAAGATATTTAACACCCCAGGGTTGGGTTGGACGATCGAAGTAAGTGTGCTCCTTTTCATACAAAATTAAATATCAAAAAAAAGTCCGCACCTCAGATTGGGGATGAGAGGACACTGGGTATATGTATGATGGGGACACAATGCATTTCATTGCAAAAACAGACGCCCTCGCCCCCAAAAGTCGCCCCAGGGCTGTAACTCTATTACCCCTTAACTTTAGGATGGTACTGGTTGGGCTATATTAATTGAAATAAAATTACCGAAAATAATCACATCTTAATTATACCCGATCGTACAATCGTCGTAATTTAGACACCGGATAATCAACATTAATGTCATGGAGGTCGCTTAGGGCCAAATCATAAAAATTAATTCCTTGTTCATCAATAACAGGATATGGACATGATATGGCAAGGTGCATGATATGACAATTATCTATTAACCCAAGTCTTGTCTGAAACAACATCATCTCGTCACCTTATTACATAAAGTGATTACTTGTTGTCAGTGAATTCGGTTTTAATGGTAGTGCCTTCATTGCAAACGACCTTCACTAAAGTTATGTTAGATTCATGTCATATAGTAACATGTTGATGGTGAGTATGATATTAACTAATTAACTGATATGGAAAACAAAGATGCTTTTTACGCGGGAATATTTGAAAATTTCAGTATTTGGGTATAATAACCTGTATTATACCCAAAATGTAAAAATATTGTGTACATAGAAAATACATTTCACCAGCAAAACATAAACTTCAACAAACTTTCAAGTATTCGGAAAAATCCCTATTCTGCACATGATCGAAGAAAAGGCAGTTTGCACCATTGGCTAAAGTTGGAATCCCTCGTTCAATTTTAATTACAGCAGCTTATCACAAGTCCATATCTTGAGATAACCTTGAGTCGGTGAATGGCAATGGAATTAATGCTATTAATTCCATTGCCTTTAGAGTTAGAAAATTATAGTTAACCAATTAAGTACATACTCATTATAATTGAGGTGTTATACCTGAAACTACAGCAACTTCTGATATTATCATATATCCTAAGAGCATGGTATTAATTTCATTGCCCCATTAGAGTGAACAAGATGCGACGCTAGAGAAAACCTGTCCTGATATTAACAAACCTAACCTTCAAAAGCAGCTGGTATTTTAACCTATCAGTCTATTCATTACGCTATCAACTCTACAACAAAGGTGCAGACACGAAGATCTTGTTTACTCTTTAATTTTTGGTTATAGCTATAATGTCGTAGATAACTGATTAAGGACCGCTTCTACCACCTTTTGATAAATCTATCTAATAGTTAAAAATCGGCTGATAGCTATTGGGAGCGCTTAAAATCGTTGTAACCACCGCTAGTTAGTGTAACTAGAGGTCGGTAAAAGTGGGTCTAAGTGAATACCCATTGTGAATGAGGTATTATGCTTGAAACTACAGCAGTTAATCACATCGTCATATTTTGTGATAACCGATCTTGTAGATCGGTGAATATAGTATTAATTCAACTGCATGACCTCGGCTATAGTTCATATGTCGTAGATAAGAAAAATTTATTGTGACACTTGAAATTACACCATCTCAATACTCTACAACATCATCTAATAACCTATTGATAGTATGATATTAATCGTACTGCCTCAGCAGCAAGCGACCTCGGCCGAAGATAGAATACCTCGTTCAATTGATTAAGTAAAGATCGTTGTGGTTAAGGTACTATAACTTAAACCACAACAGCTTATCATATTATCATACCTTGTTATTACTTTATTTCGGTGAATCGACGCGATCTCGACTATGGCTGGCATGTGTAGATAACTAATTAAGTGAATACCCATTGTGGTTGAGGTGTTACACTTAAAATTACAGCACCTCTATACCTTACTACATCATCTGATAACCTATTGATAGTGAGTATAATATTAATCCTATTGCCTCGGCCAAAGTTGGAATACTTCGTTCAATTGATTAAGTAAGGTACACCACAACCTTATCATATTACCATACCTTGTTATTACTTTATTTTGGTGAATATGGTATCAATTAAACTGCCTTGGCAGCAAGCGGCCTCACCAGCAAGCGACCTCAACTATAGCTGGCATGTGTAGATACCTAATTAAGTGAATACCCATTGTGGTTGAGGTGTTATACTTGACATTACAGCACCTCAATACCTTACTACATCATGTGATAACCTATTAATAGTGAGTATAATATTAATTATATTGCCTCGGTAGCAAACGACCTCGACTATTGCTGGCATGTTGTAGATAACTAATTAAGTGGATACCCATTGTGGTTGGCAGTTACACTTGAAATTACAGCACGTCAATAGTTTACTACATCATCTGATAAACTATTGATTGTGAGTATATTAATCCTATTGCCTCGGCCGCAAGCGACCTCGGCGAAAGTTAGAATACCTCGTTGATAAGTAAAGATCCGTTGTGGTTGAGGTGTTTAAACCACAGCAGCTTATCATATTACCAAACTATATTATTAACTTGGGTCGGTGAATATGATATTAATTTTACTACCTCGGCTGAAAGCGACCTCGGCTAGAGTTAAAATATCGTAGTTAGTCGAGCAAGTGAACGCCCAGTTTGGTTGAGATACTACACTTGAAATTACAGTGTCTCATTACCTCATCACATCATGCAGTAACCGGTTGATGATGAGTATGATATTAATCGTACTGCCTCGGCCACAAGCGACCTCCGCTAAAGTTAAAGTACTACGTTAATTGATTAATTAAAACCCCATTATGATTATATAACATATAATATAACCTTGGGTCGATGAATATGGTATTAATTATACTATTTCAGCCACAAGGGATCTCGACTAAGGTAGTAAATGATTAAGGTGGTATACCTAAAGTTGTTATGGATAAGGTGGTATACTTGACCTAGATTAAAATTGAATATAGTATTAATTTATGTCCCTAAGGTTATATACGCGTTATTAGACATCACATTAATATAAAATGAGATATTTAAAATTAATATTTAAAACGTTTCATAAAATCGCAAAAATCCCCTAGAAACGCATCGTATAGTTACATAGCGAAATATGTTTAAGCAGATAAACCTTTATCACCACTTGAACACAGTTTTTGCACGCTAACAATGATTTCGTTGTGAAGCCGCAATTTGATACGACTGAATAATACGAAATAACTTGGTAATATGAGATAAGGATTTATTTATCTATCAAAAAAATAACATTTTAAACGTTTCATTTTAGTATCTCCCCCAAAATTTTGTTTTATCTTAACACAACGCTATCTAACAATATCCCAAATAAAATCTCTCGCTTAATAATTTAGTTATCATCTCCATGCAGATGTAATAAGTAAATGTTACATCATACCCTTGAGATTATAATTTATGACGTTGATGCATTTTAATCGTGAACCACAACTCCTGTCGCTTTGTTTACAATTCGAGGATAAATAAATAACGTAATTATGACCTGCACAATAACCTTCAAGTTTTTTCGATTATATTTTGCGTTATTAACGATTGTAATTTGACGACGATAGAACGTGAAGAAAGAAAAGAAAATATTATAATCACTTTTTCTTTTTTATTTCTATCATCCAATTGTTTTAAAAGCGCTTAGATAAAGAAGTTATTTATTTTACTTAAAAAAAAATAAAGATTTAAAGAACGGATTGAATTGTTAAAATTATCAACAGCTGTTTTATAAATAATTATGACGGGTTCTTGTAAATAAAACGAGGCCGGATTCTTCGTAACCTGATCTCTTAGAAACCGGCGTCGTCGACGTGTATACATTTCTGTAAGATAAGCAAATATTTTGCGCGATTCTAATTTATCACTTTTAATAAACAGCCCGGGAAAATAATTCTTTTATTCCTTCGCATTACAGCTTAGTTTGGTGTGACGTAACTAGCCTCCGTGGTAATTACAAGAAGAATGACAATTCCTTCGTATAATTACACCATGCCGTTTCGAAATTCGTTATATGATCGCAATACCTTTCTCGATGAACAGGTTATTTTCTTTTGCGGTTAGAGTAATAGCCGTTTCATCAAACTCGATGAGTTATAGAACAAAAAAAATTATCAATTTTAACCCTACATATAACATAAAGGAATACAGGGGGTGTATACGAATGATATCAAGAAACTTCTAGCAGTAATTCTTTAATGAATTTTAAGGGTACTTTGTCTTCTACCAGAAGTGTTTAGCCTTTAAGTGACATTTTTTGAAGTAAAATCAGATCTTATTAACAGTTTCTTGACATTTGTAATAAAAATGCCCTCTTCAAGATTTTGCATTTTGTTTAATAAAGAACATTTTCTGCCAGCAGTTTCATAAGCTGTATCAAGTCTTTCTGGAAACATTTCAAATCTTCCAGAGGCAATATCAAGTGTTCTGGAAGCAGTATCCAGTCCTGTTAAGTAGTGCAAGTTTTCTGGAAGTCAAGTCTCCTGGAACCAATATCAAGACTTCTAGAAGCAGTTTCAAGTTTTCCAGGAGCAATATTAAATCTTTTAGAAACAGTATCAAGTTCTCCAGGGGCAGTATCATATCTTTTAAAAGCAGTTCAAGTTTTCTGAAACCAAGTGTTTTGGAAGTATTTCAAGCCTTCTGAAACTAAGTGTTTTGGAAATATTTCAAGTTTTCTAGAAGCAGTATTAAGTCTTTTGAAGTAGTGCAAATCTTCTGAAAATATTTCAAACCTTCTCAAAGCATTTCACTTTTTTTAAAAACAGTATCAACTTTTTTACAAGTAGATTGTTAAAAACATGGATCTTGCTCCTCTTTTGATTCGAGGACATTATTGAACTTTACTACCTTTCGTTTCGTCGAAAGGTTTGAAAAAAAACTTGAAATGATGGTCAAGAAGTAGTGTTAATTTTCGCTCATTAGTCACTTATCAATTTACTAGATTATCGGGTTTGAGGAGAAAATCTCAGTTAGAGATAATTAGATAGTGTAATAGAGTATGTCGAAATGAATTATCCAGAAGCATAGGCGGTAAATGTGTGAGTGTTCTGGGTACACAAGCATCCATAAAAAAATTAAATTAAAAAAAATTTTAATTAACAGATGAAGAGCACCCATAAAAACTTGTATACCCAAAAAACTTGAAATGGTACTAGATGACAAACTGCTTCCAAAAGACTTGATACTGCCTCTGGAGGACTTGATACTGCTTTCAAAAAACTTCATACAGCCTATGGAACTGCTTTCAATAGACTTGATACTGCCCCGAGAAGATTTGAAGTGCAAGGCTAGAAATGCTTCCAGAAACCTTTCAATGAACTTTCAATCTAGAAGACTTGAACTGCTTCCAAAAGACTTAATACTGCCTTTGAAAGAGTCGAATTGCTTTCAATAGACTTGATACTGCCCCTGGAAAACTTGAAATGGTTCTAGAAGGCTTGATAGTGCTCCTGGAAAACTTGATACTGCTTGAAATAGTGCTAGATCACTTGAACTGCTTCCAAAAGACTTGATACTGCCTCTGAAGGACTTGATACTGCTTTCAAAAGACTTCATACAGCCTATGGAACTGCTTTCAATAGGCTTGATACTGCCCCGAGAAGATTTGAAGTGCAAGACTAGAAATGCTTCCAAAAACCTTTCAATGAACTTTCAATCTAGAAGACTTGAACTGCTTCCAAAAGACTTGATACTGCCTATGGAAGAGTTGAACTGGTTTCAATAGACTTGATACTGTACCTAGAAGACTTGGAGTGCTTCCAGAAGATTTGATACTGTATCTAAAAGACTTAATGTTACTACCAGAAGACTTGCAATTTCTTTAGAAGACTTGATGACGCGTCCAGGAAACTTCAAATGCTCCCAGAATGCTTGATACTACCTTCCAGAATACTTGATATTGCTTCCAGGAGACTAGAAATGCTTCCAGAAATTTTCAATGGACTTCTAATCTAGAAGACTTGAACTGCTTCCAAAAGACTTGATACTGCCTATGGAAGAATTGAACTGCTTTCAATAGATTTGACACTGTACCTAGAAGACTTGGAGTGCTTCCAGAAGATTTGATACTGTATCTAAAAGACTTAATGTTACTGCTAGAAGACTTGAAATATCTTTAGAAGACTTGATGACGCGTCCAGGAAACTTCAAATGCTCCCAGAATGCTTGATACTACCTTCCAGAATACTTGATATTGCTTCTAGGAGACTAGAAATGCTTCCAAAAGACTTAATACTGCCTATGGAAGAGTTGAACTGCTTTCAATAGACTTGATACTGTACCTAGAAGACTTGGAGTGCTTCCAGAAGATTTGGTACTGTATCTAAAAGACTTAATGTTACTGCCAGAAGACTTGAAATTTTTTTAGAAGATTGGATGACGCTTTCAGAAAACTTCAAATGCTCCCAGAATACTTGATACTTTCTAAACTGCTGGCAGAAAATATTAAATATTATTGGACAAAATGCAAAATCTTGACTTAAGTCCAAAAGTGATTAATAAATACTAAATACTGCTGACAGAAGACATTTTACTGTAAAAGACAAGTAGCTGTTAATAACATTTGATTTTGCTTCTTAAACACTATATACAGTAAAACTTCGCAAATCAGAATCAATTAAGAGCAAACAGATGCATGCGGATTATTGAATCATATTTAGATATTATCAGAAATGTTTTATGAATACATATTAATAGATTTATTGTACTAAGGTTCATTACTACCATCCTTTAGTTAAATTTATATTACAGATCAATACACACAGAATAGCTGTAACCATAATCCCTTAGATAACTTAACTAGAAGATGGCTATGACTATTTATGGTTATGGCTATTTTACGCATTGTGGCTAGTAGATGGGCTAGGGAGAGTAATTTTAGTAATGTGGATGGGCAAGTGGTAGTAATTCTACCATCATTCATGGTAATAATTTCTTAGTTAGCTTAACCACAAGATGGTAGTAACATTAAAATCACTTGAACAGCTGCATTCGATGCGGTAGCATCATCTGCCAATATTGAGAAACTTTTTTCTGCGTAAGACTTAACACAATACACATTAAGTAATAGATTAGAAAATGATAAAGCAGCAAAAGTACTTTGCATATTTTGAGAGTTAAATGGAGTAGATAATCCATCCACTGTAGGTTTTGGCATTTCCTTTTCTTAATCACTCTTTTTTAAGGACCGTCATTCTCCGTTTGAGTCTTTTCCCAACTCAGTTTTTTCAACACCCAGCACCAGCATTTATTTTCAAAAATCAGCGCATATAAAGGTGCGAAGATTGTGTTAAACTGACACTGACGTCCTAAAGATAAACCTGTGGCTGCCGAATTTTTCCAATCTTCAATTTGGCCATCATAATCTGCTGGATCTTGCCTTACAAACGCATTAGTGTTTAAATTGGCAGCAATTTGAATTAGTTTACCTCCCGTTTCATTGGCGGTAACTCCAGAGTGACCACGCTTTATGAGCATATGTTTATATTCATCGCCGGAATTGTCAGTTAAAATGTTACAAAAATTGTAATGTAATATAAGGAAAACTATGAATGCCCAGTATGTGTTTAGCTGCTTCTGAGTCGTCGTTGCAAAGACGACAAGTTTGATCATCTACTTATCCAATATGGAAAAGATGGTATTTGAGGTCCTTAGATCCTCCTTACTGAGGCATAAAAGCTTGTGGGTTTTGTTTAGCGAAGGATCTATCATACTTTCACTGCATGTCTGTGACCTATAAGTTCTTTCTAGCAAGAGGCTATCTTTGAAGCCTCCCATGTGGTGATTACCTGTTTTATGTCGCTTTTTAGAAGTCCACTATCAGGTTGAGGTCTAATGAAGAGCATTTCCGTTGCCTGTTTATCCAGCTTGTCCGGTTTTTCGTAATCCTCGATGTCACTGTGACCTTGAATCCACCATAGAGTTACATCATTTCCTCTAGAGAGTTATTTCAGATTAATGGTAAATTCTTGGACCGGTAACGAACTGAATTGCCAACATGGTGGCCAGACTATTTATGAAAATGTTTATGGTTCCTATTTGTCCCTTTGGTAGGTTCAAAGGTGCAGAAATTGTTTAATGCGGCTGTTTGGACCACTAATGCCTATCGCTACTCCGGATCCAACTGTCTTTGAAGCATTTAGTTAAGTTTCAGCTTCGTTCAATAATCCCTGCTTCTATAAATGAACTTGCATGGCTGTTTGACGTTGTATTTAATTGGAATAAGATCCGTCTTAATTTCTATCAAGTGATTTAGAGTAGAATCCTTGAGGATTTCTAGATGTCCTCTGAGGTTACCTTGCATAAAGTTAGGTGAGCGTTTGTTCTCATGATAAGTTTGAGAACAAAATTCTATCCAAGGAACCTACGATAGATCTAGATCTAGCCATGATGGCTTTTTCCTCACCTTATTTAAGCTTTTAATCTCTATCTAAGCTTATCTAATCAAATACAACTTACTATTCCGACACAAAATGGGCTATCTCGCATTAAGTGCTGATAAGTACTGATAAGACTTTCTGCATTAGTTGAGTTATGATTATATCATATTTGCCTCGGATTTCAAATACATTTTTTGTTAAGGTATTCATTAAGTCATCATAATTACCATATTTATTCATTAATTCTAAATATTCATTGTAATTCTATAATTACAAAATATGATGTTATTTATATATTATCACATTCCTAATGAATGTGTTTGATACAACTTTATACAGAAAACCGCTCATATCTACGAATAATTATTTTGGATTTAGTGAGTTTTGGAAAAGTACTCTTCATATATATTAATTGGCTTAATTGTATTATCGTAAATTTCTCTTAGCACGTTGATTGAAAATATATTATTCACGAAAATCTGTCGTATTCGGTCGACAATATAATAACAGGATAACCGACCAACAAACTAACCCAACCAAACCAAACCAACTGATGTGTTTGCATACGCTACGTGAATTATTAATTAAACTTTGTTATCGCTGTTTAGCGACTAATTGCTTCGGGTGATTGCAAACCCGTTTATCTCACTTTCTTCGAGCTGAAACTCCCAGTTTCGGTATCTACGCTCTAGAAAACAAGTAGGCGAAGTATATCCTAACCAAATTGGTATTATCCCAAATTTGTTATTAGATTTTATTATTAGATATTATTACGCAGTAACTGCGCGTTTATATAATGTTTGCGACAAATCGGTGTACTCTTGAACTTTCACTGCGAACGCAAGCGCGTTCGGAACGGTGGCAAATCGTATCGAATTGCGCTGCGCTACTTGTTTGGGTTGAGGAGAAATCGTGAATTTAATTTAATTGGTATTTAACGAAAGAACGTTGTTAGTTAGATGCGATGGTTCTAATTGTACCGGAAGAGGCGAGAGAGACCAAAGCGGTTCCTCAGGAACTTGGCCGTCTTTGGATTGGCTTGGTAGAGTACAGGTTCGCCGGCCTACTTACAGCCGGATAACCGTTAGCTCTTGTAAATTTCTTGCTTTCGTACATTGCTGTACACTACTGTATTTTATAAAACGGTTTTGAAATTTACAAATAAAACTATTTGTAAATTTCACACAAAAAAAAAATTTAAATCTGTAATGTTAGAAATTATTTAGTTTGGGTCAGATTGATTTTGTGAATTCTTATCAATAAAATGGAAAATTGTAGAAATTTGAAATTGTTAACAATGTTTCATTGTTATAGTATAAGCTCAAAATAGTTCATCTCTTAACTTCCAAGTATCGGAAAAAAATATTCTTTAAATTTGTAATGTTAGAGCTTGACTGCTTTAGGTTAGGTAATTATTACACTCTAAGGTAAAAGTACGGCAATTTTAATAAAATAACAACTCATATTGTTAAAAACTTTTTTAATAGTCAAAAATCATTTTACGGAAGGAACACGATTCTATGCTACCACTTTTATGGTGAAGAAGTGTAAGTTGTAAGTTCTGTTAATCGAATTTTTCTAGCTCTAGGTCTAGTGTTAGTTCTGGTTTTAGTTTGATAAAAGTATACAACAACTTAAGACTGAATAATAACTAGAAATAGAGCCAACACTAACGCTAGTGCTAATATAAAATCTAGAATTAGCATTTAGGTTTAGTCACACCTCTCTTAACCTTCCTTTAGTGGCGTACGGTCTCATAGACCGACGGTTTATCTGAATATTGACTTTACCTGGCTTATGCCATTGCAGAAAGGTTAAATAACTCCGTATTGGGGTTAGGATGTGACAGAGTCTCCCTTAACATTAAATTCAAGTTATCAATATCGGTGTGATATTGAATTTTTGACATAAATATTGAGGCTTTTCTAGCACGCCACTAGAGGAAGGTTAAGATGGAACCCAATCCAGCTCAACCTAATATAGCTTCAGAACTAACACTAGACTTAGAACTAAATACATTAGGGTTTAGCCATCTAAAGAGATGTACGGCTAAATCCTAATGTTTCCAGTTCTATGTCTAGCGTTGATACTGAAGTAGGTTGTAGGTTTTGCATTAGTTATACTCTTAGTTCCAGAAGAATTTACGGCAATCAACCACTGAATGGCAATTAAAACTAGAACTAGCGCTAGACCTACCGTCTTCAGAAGACGCACAGCTAAAACTGAATCTTTCTAGTACTAGGTCTAGTGTTAGTTCTAGTTTTAGTTTGATACAATTATACAACAATTTAAGACTGAATGACAACTAAAAATAGAGCCGAGATTAACGCTAGAGCTAATACTAGACCTAGAACGAAAAACAACTAGGTTTAGTCGTACCTCTCTTAAGACAGAATCCAATCCAACCCAACCAAACTTATTTTCATAGCTAACACTAAACGACTTTACGACGTGCGTCTAAATCCTAATGTTTCTAGTTCTAGGTTTAGTGTTAATACATGATACTAGGAATCTACAGGTAAGATATTACAAGGTGCAATGCAAAGTGCGAAGTGTCAGTGTAATGTTTAAGATGAATGACAAACAGGCCCAGCTTATCAAGGATTTTAAGATTATTGATGAGTTTCAATTCAAAATTCCATCTATTACTCTGACCAGCAATCCTTGGAATCAGGGTGTTTTTAAGATACATATTCTTTCTGTTTTAAAGTACAAACCTTTATCATTTGAAGAAAGTATAATTTTTGTTAATGTTTGATTATGAATTAATCCCAGACACTTTTAATGTTATGATTACATCTCTCCATTACAACAATAAACATCTGATGTCTATAAGAATCATTGCGGCTTGCAACACCGAATCAATTCTAGCCCCAGACTCGGTGAAGTCTAGTAGTCTAATAGTTGTCATGTAGTCCCCAATTTTATTAACCATGATGAGAGGGCTCAAGAAGAGGAAATGACGATTCAAAAAGCAAGCTCATCCAAGGACATCATATTGGAAGTTATGGATGGAACTAAGATCAAAAGCAAGAGAGAAAGAACCACATTGTGTCTGGATTGTACATGTATCTCAATTTATTACGATTTATGATAAGAAACGAGAAAAACAGAAAACCACCATTGTTCATACATGGGGCCAAGAATTAAGCAATTTCACCATCAGTTTTAGAGGCAATACCACTATGTCACAAACACTGTTATGTCGTTATAGCTTCGGCATTAACAAGATTATCTAAAAATACCAAGACCTTCATGCTCTGAATCATGGACGTATATGAACATCCCACTTCTTGAAATGATCAAGGCTATTCTAAGATCAGTCTGCTTACTTTCATTTGCAGAAGTAGGACTTTGGACCAATTAGTTAGTTCAACAAAGCCAAAAAGTACATAGGTATGATATCTGGTGAATTGGTGGGATGCGTGCCTTTTGAGGGTATGGCAGCATCATTAGAACAATTTTTAATAAAAAAAGTCAATGTGACACCCAAAAGGTCACAAAAGGTCACAAAAATTGTTGCTGATACTCTTTTAAGTCAAACTTGTTTATCTCAACTGGTGATTGATAATCAAAAGTTACGAATGAAAGGAAAAGAATGTGAAGATATCGTCGATTTAAAGTATGATACGTTAGAGTACTTTGCTGGATATACTTTATACTTTTACTTTATACTTTATTAAAAAACATAACCTTATTACATTTAAATCGTCAATTATAGCAAAAAACATATATTTACATATATATAAAATATCAAAATTCCTATATTACGTTATTACTTAGTATTATTTAATAATATTCATTTAATGTATAAATTTCATGTTGCAGCAGTTTTCTTTCATTATTGTTTTGAAATTTTCGGTGTTCAACGCTTTTAATCGGTGAAAGTAGATTATACAGTTTAACTGATTGACAGTGAAAGCTATTTTGTGACTTTGAAATTCTGTGTAATAGTACCAATATGTCACATCCACGACATGTGTGATGGCTGTGTGTATCTGCGTTCTTGTGTTCTATAACTCTCATTTGGACCTAATATTCCTATTTTTTTAATATTACAGCTGATCTGAATATCGTTTGAAGTGCAACAAGTTAGAATATCATATGTTGCTATACTGTGAAAGTATGCAAAGTACGCACTTTTTGTTTCATTTATCGGTAAAACCCTTGACACCTCTTTCAAACAATACAAGGAAGTTGACAACTTTTGTTTTATTTGTCTTATATTTTCTTTCCAATCTAAGGTTCAAGAAAGTGTTATGCCTAGGAATTTCATGGTTTCTACCTTAACAACCTTTGTAATTTTGGTATAAAACGTAAGAATTTTTGTTTTGTCCTTATTTAACTGTAGACTGTGTGACTACACATCTGACATTTGATTAATTTTTTCTTGTAGCTGCAGAAAGTTTGTCGAAGAATTAATAAAGGATGTATCGTCTGCATAGAGACACATTGAATGAACAAGGATTGAACATATTGAAGAAGGAAGTCAGCATGTGCATTACTTTACATGCTGACTTCCTGACTTCAAGTCATTCATTTATAGCAGGAAAAGTAAAGATTTGAGAACATAGCCCTGTGGTACACCTGTTGTTATAGTTCTCAGAAGAAGCACCCTTCTACTGGACCTGTTGACTGCTATTCCGTAGATATGACGATATCATTTCCCATACCTTATTTTTCAAACCATACTTTTTTTTTACTTTCCAATGTTGTTAAGAGAATATCGCGATTGACAGTGTCAAACGCCTTACTCAAGTCACAGAACGCAATTTGTGTGTACTGACTACCAAAACCATTGATTATTATTTGTTTTATTACGCTCAGTGCCGATGAAGATATCATATCTTCATTTATTAGATGTTTCATTATGTTCTCTTTTATTATTATTTCTAAGACCTTTGACATTACCAGTAATATTGATATTGGTCGATAATTTGTGCTATAATTTGAGCCACCCGTTTCTTTTATGGGAGTTACTTTTGCAAATGTTAATTAATTAGAAAGACTCCACTTATACATTTGTTAATGGCTACACATAAGTATTTCTTTATTATTAGCATCATCTCTTGTAGTAGATTGTTTGAAATGCTATAGACATCTCTTGTGTTTGACTTCTTTAAATTCATCAACTTCATACCATTTTTGTTCTATATACATGTGATATATGTGTCATAAACTCAAACAACCAACTACCTTGGCACAAAACCCTACTTTTACATAGACAAAGCAAGTTTCGGTAGGTGGCGAAATTCATTAAAACCAATTTATGGAAAAATCGCTGAGATGGGTCTAAAGGTTGAAACTTTGTTTTGTAGTAACGTTTATTTTTAATTCAGTTAATTTTAAATGAGCTATGACGTCATTTGGTGTTTCTTTTTAATACAATATGCTATTTTTAATAATTGAATTCGAAAGATTTTGACGATGAGAAGAAACCTTTAGATCCGTCTCAATAATTTTCCCATAAATTGGTTTTAATGGACATTTTAATCAAATTTATTCGTTACTTTAAGGAAGCTGCAATTCGTAACTGCCACTAAAACTACTTTTGTTGTGACGTCATGTGAAGACTGATTGTATTTTCGTGAAGCACCACATCGACTTTGTTGCAACCTGTAGAATTTTGATTAGGACAGAACGAGCACTACTATGAGAAACGATATACAAAGCTTAAAGTGATCTACAGAATGTAAGTAAGAGACTACTACAACTCCACCTCTCACTTTCCAATAGTATGTCCGGAGAAGACTGGGACAAAGTGGACAGATTAACAATGGAGAAACGTGATTGTGAATTTTAGAAGACTCGTGACACACATATCAAAAATTTTGAATCACTGGAATGTCGGATACAGAAGAAGAAGAACAATAGTCTATCAGTAGCAACGATCGTTATTAACAGATCGAGTGTCCTGCTAACGAAGGAAGAAACCACAGTCTCACTCCCTCATCCCCAACAGAAGAGGTGCAAGAAAATGAAACAACCTTAAGAAGGAGGAATGGTTTCTACGTGAGAATGCAGCGGAAGCAGGGGGAAAATGAAGCAAGTAAAGAAGGGTAGGGACGGGATCACCAGCGAAATGCACATAAAATGGAAAGGTTCTTTATGGGATTACTAGGAAGAGTTGAAACAAGGCTAACGGGGTTGAGAAGCTGTGGGGAGATGGCAGAAAGGAGATAGCAGAAGAGGAGATGGAAGCAGTACTTAGAGGATTAAAGAAGGGTAAAGCGACAGGGGAAGAATTCATAATGAGGCATGGTTGGAAGCAGCAAGGCTGGTGAGAGTGAAGTGGATGAAGGGAAAGAATAGCATATAGAGAATAGGTGGGATTCCGAAGGGATGAAAAGTGGGGGTAATCTGCCCAGTATATAAAAAGGGCAATAAGGGAAATGTAGATAGCTACAGGGGAACTAACTTATTTTACTCGGCATATAAAGTATATACGAAAATACTGTAGAGAAGATTGGAGGAGGAAATGGATTTGGGAGGAATTTTGCCGGAGGGGCAGGCAGGCTTTCGGAAGGGAAGGGGACTAATCGACAACGTGTGTGTGTTGAAGCAATTAGCAGATAGGGAGCTGGATAAGGTAGTGGGAGGTAGAAAGGTGCATATGCTAGCGTACGGGGATGATATCATGGTCATGGCGAAGGAGACAATGAAAATAAAGGATATGATAGAGACCTTGGAAGGATATTTTAGAAGAGAGTGGTTAGAAGTGAATGTAGGGAAAACGAAAATGATGAAGTTTTCTAAGAGCGGAAGAAAAACAACAGAAACCTGGAGATGGGGGGGGAAGAAAATCGAGGAGGTTAGGGAGTAAACTTACATGGGGTATGCATTTAGGGAAGATAATAAAGAAGGGTCGCATGTGAATGCAATAGCAAAAAAGGTAATGGCAAAAATATGGGTTTGGGGGGACAGAGTCTTTGAAAAGAATGTAGCAATGACGAAGATTATGTTTGTTGCTAGTTAGGTATTGGAGATCGGTATATAGCGAGGAAAGTGGTAAAGGTAGATAAGGTCAGAGTTGAGGCTGGTAGGAGAGCAGTGAAATATGAAGAAGGAATAGAAGTGATGCCAAACTGCCGGATCTTGGGAGAGTGTTCGAAGAAAATTAGGGAGGAAAAGGTCAGATATGGAAAAGGAGACAAAGGCAATTATCACAGGAGAGTGGACTATTCGGTAACTGAGATAAATAGTAGACGAAGGGAGGGTAGGGAGATGTGGAAGGAGTTGATAGATAGGAACCAAGATTAGTTATACTCTTAGTTCCAAAAGAATTTACAAGAATCAAGCACTGAATGGCAATTAAAACTAGAACAAACACTAGACCTAGTACTAGAAAGATTCAGGTTTAACCGTGAGTCTTTCAACCGAAACTTTCTAGTACTAGGTTTAGTGTTTGTTCTAGTTTTAGTTTGATAGAAGTATACAACAATTTAAGATTGAATAATAATTTAGATTGAAGCGTCTTCAGACGACATCCGTCTGTCTTACTGTTTAGCCTTTTCGTACGCGAATAAGCTCATTGCTCTCTACAATAGACATTATTTCAAGGTCGTTTACGACCGAGAGGTTACAATTATTGCTGATACATCCGATTTTATTATTAAAAAACCTCAAATTCTGTTATATGTATTATATATATATTATTTGTGTAATGTTCAAATTATTTTCAATTTGTAACGACAGGTGTTCAACGTAGCAAAAATAATTCGCCGTTATACGAAACAATCGGGTCCAATTAATACACTACCTTGAATATATTTGCTCTGCGAGCGCAATTAACACTGGTAATTAACCCGGAAGACAGACGCGGACGACATGCAGCGGAAATGCACTTTATAGCGGCCCGTTTCCTTCGGCGGCGTATTTCGAACGTCATCGTTCGCTTCTAAAGGGGCATTAAAATAACTCTTGAAAGTTATTCGAGTCCGAATAAACGTTGGAAAAACTCTCGCTTCGACACCGCTAACGGTATTTATCTATTTATTCACTTCCCAGCGGGAAAATGAGATAACGGAGTCACTTGCGTACTAATAACCCAGTTATATACACCGTTTTGTCCAGATACGTTTCTTTTTTTATTTATTTTTTCGTTAAGATGTCGGATTCGTATTTAATAAAGGTAAAAGGAAGAGAGAGGTCGTTTTCGATTAGATAAAGACGTCGCGAGGTTGCGCAAAAAGGAATTGTTCGGACGTCGTCGTCAAGGTGCACTGGATTGCCTTGCAAGGCTCTCTTGGTGAAAGTATGTGACGTCACAACTTGTCGACAACATCGTCGGTTTCTAACACCATTTTATTTTTTTATATAAGATATTAACCTCTCAATTAATTGAAACGATTAGACTACAACGTTTTTGATTTTGATCTGCGTACTTCATTTAATTTAGACGAGGGTGAATAATATCGTTGAGAAGACGAATAAGAAAGAAAAAGAGAGATATAGGGAGGAGGATTGGCATTCCTAAACGCTACGCGGTCCGTTTATTTTCGGACGTGGAGCAAACCACTTTAACAATGAAAACAAAGTTCGAAAACATCCGTTTATTTATAAATCATGTGGTTATTACGCGTCTCATTGGTTAATTAATCTTGAATTATACACTCTTTTTAATTTAATATATACATATATGCATGCTTACATATATTAAGATTAAGATAGTTTTTTTAGAAAGAAAAATCTTTTACATCGGGGTTAGAAACGAAATAAAAAACACTTTCCTTCACAAACAGCCCTCAAGAAGGGGGCCCCTTTCGGCGGAGCGAAGGGCGATCGATACCCTCAAAAGTTGTGGCGAGGCCGTCGTACGCCGCCAGAATGAGAAGTGGCTTATTCCCACTTTCCTTCCGGCTCTTTCGATCGAGGGTAATTGGATGAATATAATCGTCTAATTACATTTATATGTATGTGAAAAAAAATAGTTTTGCCTCAATCGCGAACTGTTGATATTTATTATTCAATGGTCGACGAAGAGGCGTCGGTGTTGGCATCGGGATCGTCGTGGGAGGGTTGGGGCATAATTAAAAGTTTCCCCTCCGAAGAGAATAACATCGTTACATCGTCGCTTCTCCTCGTTTCTCCTTTATCTCCACCTCGTCCGCTTTGAATGGTCCGCTAAACTCTAAATTGAGAACTTGCGAGTTTAAGGTTTGCACCTTTTACGATTTTTTCAATTAGGAACGGGATAAACTCTGAATATGGTGTTAAAGCACAACAAAAACGCTTATTCTATTACAGAATCAACCGGCTGTTGTATTGTTAATTCGCATGATGTGTACAATAACAATTACAACCGGCCGTAAATGCGGTCCTGGATATAAATAATGGAACGTACTCATTAATAATTACTGAACCTGTATAAATACTCGCCAGCACTGCGAGGCGATATCGCTAAATAATACACGATTATTTACGCTTCGTGATCGTGAAATAAGGTCCAATTTCAACGCCGTTCCACAAATTATGACTTTAAGGTTGTTTTATAAAAATGGTTTTGGATTAATGAAAAATGTTAATGTTAATGATTAAGGCAAGTTACTAATACGTCAACGCCAAACTCCCTTGTCACTTCTATTTCCCCTCTTAACCCGCCCCATAGCACAAAATTCATCAGTGTAAATTCCGGTTAAGGGCTCGATGCTGGCACATTGTAAATCATAAACTTTTTCCAACCCCACGCTCGACTCGTCGCCGCGTCGTTACGGCCTCCTCCTCGTTTCAACCCCTATTTCTCCTTCATAACCCACCTCCACTCTAATACAATGTTAACATATTTACGAGACTCACCTAACCGTTTCGTTTATCGACGACATTATTTTCAGGGCCGTTTCAAGATTTTTGACTGAAATAAACGACAAGAAATAACTCGGATCATTTGGATTTACATTTTTTTGAGTGTTGACATCTTTTTAGAGTTTAAAGAAAAGTATGTCGTAAAGCAAAAAGAATTATTATTTGTAAAGTTTTTGAAAAATCGTGTTAAAACAATACAATTCGTGCAAAAAGGGAATTAAATAAAAATTATGAATTACGGGTCGTGTAACGATTCTTTTTTAAATCGCGCGATTTTGATATGAATAACAAAATGGGTCACACGGAGAAGAAAGATCTCAGAAGAAGACGGCCCAAGGAAATACTGCAACCATACCAAGTGGTACTGAGGCCTTTAAGCACCACTGCAAAACTACTGGTGGTATTTGATGCATCTTATGAAAGCTCTAACGGCAAGAGTCTCAATGATCTCATGCACACTGACCCGAAATTACAATAAGAAATTGCAGATACTTTGATATGTTGGTGTACCCATAAAATCGTTCAGACGTAGAGAAAATGTACAGTTATATTAGAATGTTCAAAGAAGATCAACAATATCAACAGATTCTCCGATTGAAGAATATAAACTGAAAACAGTGACTTACGGGTTTAGAGCGGCACCATGCCTTGCAAATTAACTCGAGATGATTAGCTAATTAGAGATTACGTAATTAGCTAAACGAGATTAGCTACGTGATTTTCATGTAAGTGACGTCGTCTCTGATACTGATTCAATCCGGGAAGCCTGCAATATATAACAGCAACTGATCGAGATTAAGAAAACTGGAGGTTTCACACTAAGAAAATGGGCTAGCAACATAGAAGAACTTCTTTCATTACTGTCAAATGAATTGAAAGAACAAAACGACGATTGGCTCACAAAGTCCTCAGGTGTCCAAAGTACTCATTGGGCACCACAATCGGACACCTTCCGTTTCAAAGTAAACACAACAAGACACAATGCTCACTCAAAAAGGATGATCTTATCAGAGATAGCAAAACTATATGACCCCTTAGGTTGGTTATCACCTGTCATAATCAGAGCCAAACTTCTAATTCAAGATCTATAGATACAGAACGTGGAATGGGATCAACCTGCTCCAATCAATATCAAAGACCAGTGGAATAATTTTCAATCACAACTAGAACACCTAGAAAAAATAAAACTACTAATGTCAGAAAAGAATACGAATAATGATGTACGTAAGATGTAGAGAAAAGGATGATCAGCGTTAATGGACAACGTTAATGAAAATTGTAGAAGAAGTACAAAAGAAGAATACCAGGAAGAAATAAGATCGCAACAGAAAATTTTTCAAATCGACAAGAAAAGAATCATCATTCTTCCATATTATTCTCATCTCTCCACACTACTTATAGATAATGTGCACCAATCAATATCTTCGCCTTCATTATCAAGAGTATAAGGTGGATACCAAACATCTGATGGGTATATTATCAAGACCTAGTCACACTATCTCTTCTGCTTACATACACTAGTGTTGAGTACGCCAGTCTCATTCAAATAAGGACTACAAAACGAAGAGGCTTTAACTCATAGAAGGGGTACATTGCAGTCTTCATGTGTTTAACCACTGTAGCGATCCATACAGAAGCAGTCAGCAACATGACAACAGAAGTATTTATAGCAGTGTACCAGGAGGAAATGTAACACCAATAACGTCAAAACCCGAAGTTCAAAATGTCTTCACAGTACAAAGAACTCAGTGCCACTTCATTCTGCTCGCATCTCCTCACTTTAAAGGAATTTGGGAAGTCGTTGTCAGATCAATTAAACTTAAACATCATTTAAATTAATATACGTAAAGTTAAATACGTTGCCATAACAAATAGAAGCCTGATTGAATTCATCACTCATTCCAATCAGCGAAGACACAGAATAAATAATTACTTCAGGTCACTTTTTGATTGGAAGACCAATCATCGCACCACCAAAAGAAAGTGTAATTATACACGAGAATCTCTTGACAAGATGGAAACTCGTCCAAAAAATGATGACAAGGAAATTATGTGTAACAATGAAACACTTCAATATCTCCCACATCGACCAAAATCGAATTCCATAATTGGAATTAAAATGGTAGTAACAATGATGCTATTATTGGTCACGATCCAAAATGCAACATCGGCTAACCATAATGTTCACTACTTAAAATCTGGATTGTATATCGAGGACATCGGACACGTCAAAATTCAAAGAAGTTTATTCCGTATCGATACAAAAACAGATAAGACAAGAATAACCATTGATATGGGGACAGCTTCAAACGCAGTACAAGATTTTCGTCACTTATGCAACAATGTCACGAGAATGGAAGAAAATGTATACGAGAATCTCCAATATCATCTGGATGAGGAAGAAAAACATTTAAATTGGATACACCAAGGGTTAAAATCGATCTTTCATCAGAAGCACAATAGAAGTCTTCTGGGTAACCTGTTAACAAGCATCTTTGGACTCATGAACGAAGTATACAGAGACATCTGGCTGGAAGACAATCAGATAGACTTAAGAAATGTATCGAGCAAATCAAATTTACGCTGTCAGCTCTAGCGTCGTATGTTGGCTAAATCCTTAGACAAAATTGCGACACTAGTCTCAGAATTAACTTTCACACATGTGTCCAAGCTTTTCAGAAAGTTATTCTCTGTTTTAATTTTAACGCCAAAAAAAAAGGTCCGCACCTCAGAGGGGACATTGCAAAAACAGATGCCCCTCCAGGAGTTAGTGCCATAGCTGGGCAGTAGTTAACTATAGAAGTAGTTAACAACGTAGTCAATTACCTTTTGTCTTAAAGTTGTTGTATTCTGACTAGTTTTGTTCTATACGTAGCTATACTCGATTATTTTATGCTGACATTAAATATTCGCGGAAAATAGTTAATTTCTCCTTCTTACTAAGGTAATTTAACTATTTTTAAAACCGTTGAAAATTCTTACAATTTCGATAAATACAAAAAACATCTGAATCAGAAAAACACAACTTCTACACAACTTAAAATTTTTAAATGAACTTAATTTAATCTTATTTTTAAGCATAATTTGTGTAAAACAGTTTTCAAAAGTTGTTAACCAAGAACTAGAAACTAAAATCCGTGCAAAAAGTCAAGGCCTCACTTTAGATATCAATATCTTCGAAATCGCTTAATGAAGAAAATAAAGGTAAAGTTTGTTATAATCAGTGAACATTTCAGCGTTTCATATGTTAATTTGGAAATTGGCTCATTTAAGAAATGACAAATTTCTCATTTTTTGTTAGAATTGATGATTTCAGTGCATCCATACCCTAAACTTTGAAGAGAATTCTCCAGTTTCAAAGATGAAAAATATATATCACAGTAAATTTTAAACGATACGTGTCTTGGTTGTTAATTTTTGAGGTCTGTTCTCTTGCTTTCCCTGATATGGTTCAAATTGAATCAGGTATCATATTAGCTTCCTATCTTGTACCCATCGGTTTACCTTTGATGAACTATTTTGCTCCATATCAATCAAAATATGGTTCCTTTTTTGCTTTCGTTAATACTTATTTTGCATTGTTAATGCATTTTAGTAAATTTATCACCTTTAAGTAAATTAGTGTTCCCATTTGTTTCTCATCTCATTCCATTTGCGACCATTGAATTGTATGTATTACTGTCATTATCACTTCGAGGGACTTGAAGATGTCCTCAATTTAAAGGATGTCATCTGCATATAAACATATCAAACCTGATGTTATATTATACGTCTTGTGATACCCCTAGCGCTAAGTTTCTTCATTGTAAGTCTTCACCTTTCCAATATACTAGTTGATTTCTTTCCTGAATGTATAACTCTAAGCTTTCAGTGCATTCCCCACAATACCATATTGCTCCAACTTATCCATCAATATGTTGTGGTCCACTAAATCAAAAACTCTACTTTTATCGTAGAAAGCAACCTGAATATACTCTTTATCATCAAAACTTTTGAAAATATCGTGTATGATGCTTTTTACAGCTGTCATAATAAACTTATTTTTTGATAGCCATGTTGATATGGCGTTGTAAGCTGTCCATCACATAAATGTGTATGATTCTAGCTTTTATCACGACCTCAAAAACTTCAGATATGGTTGACCAAATCGACACTGGAATGTAATTCTTACATTCATTTTGATCACCTGTTTCATGTATGGCAATTATTTTAGCGCATATCAGCTCGTTCGAAAAAATTACTTCTTTTAAGCAGTTGTTAATGATCTCACATAAATATTTTAATATGAACGATTCTAGCCCTTTGAGCTTTCTTTGTTCCATTTTCATAATTTTAACGGGCTTAGATTTTATCAAACCCACCGGATCGATGATAAGTTTTTGAGTGTCTCACAAGGATCTACAAAAAAATCATTCAAGTCATTTGCTTGTAAGGAACTGTTGTTTGCCTTCTTATGACAGCTTTTTCCAGTTTTTGCTTTAACTAACTTCCAAGCAGCAAATACATTATTCAATTGAGTACAAAATCACCATAGAGTTCCTTTTTAGCTTGATCTGCTAGTATTCTATAATCTGTTTTTAACTTTTTGTACTGATTTGTATACTGCTTTTGCTCACTCACTAATGGTATAAATTGCATCTAGCTGATGCATCATTTTGCAAAGATTTTCACTTTTCCACCAAATGTTTAGATCGTCATTCTTCCTTTTAACATATACTTCCGGGAAAGCAGTATCATAACAATTCAAAAGTGTGCTAAAAAACAATGTACTAGTACTTTGTGCATTTTTATGGTTATTATATACAAAGTCCAATCAGTTTCTTTGCATTAATCATTTTCAATGCATTAATTTCACAACTTGACATCCAATGTTCGCTAATACTTATTACGTCTTTGCATTATGATTCTGCGGTATGTATTGTAGCTGGTTTATTTTTGAGTACAAGCCCTGCACATTTATGTTTGAAATTGCCAGGGATCTATAAGTAACATGACGTTCATTTTTTCTGTTTAATGCCTAAGAAATGTGAGATGTGTTTTCCTATAAATTCGTTCTAAAAAATGACACATGTTAATACAACATGCTAACACAATCTCGAATTAATACAACAACGACTTACTAAGAACAAAGATACAACAAATAATGAAACCGAAAATAGTATGGTATCGGATGATTCAATAGTTCATAACGAGGAGCACGTTAAATATCAACTCCTTAAAGAAGAACTAAAGAAAGCAGAAGAAGTAATAATCTTTTAAAGAAAACAAATGGCAGGGCTAGAATCAACTAAAATAACATCCTTTAGTCCAAGGAACTCCGATGAAGAAGATGAACTAGTTAACAGAGAAACAGCATGGTTAATAACAAAAAATAAGAAAAGAAAAATGTCTACATCACCTAAACAACCACCAGAATCCCCACACAAGAAGGATTCTGGACAAAGTCAGCAGAAATCGCTAAAATTACGTAAGCCACCCAGGTGATCTTAAGCAATGTGGATGATTATCAGGTAATTAAGAATTCTCTTTTAGCACAAAAAATAAATTTTAATGCTACTTTCATGGATAATAAATAAATTAAATTAAATGTGGGGAATGGGGAAGAATATCGTGAACTAACTAATATGTTAAATAAATCAAAGCAACAATGGCATACATATGAGAACAAACAAGAAAGGCCGTTAAGGGTTGTTGCTAGAAATCTACACCCCTCATGTCAAACAGAAGAAATCAGAGCTGAACTTGTACAAAAAGGTCTTAAAATATTGTCTGTTGAAAACAAACTCAAAAAGCTCAAAGAAAATGGAGTTTATAAGTACATAAAGCTACCATTAATTATACTTACATTTGATAAAACAGAAGATATAAAGAAAGTGTACGGGTTTAAATACCTAGCCAACATGAAAATAAACATAGAAGCGTTTAAAACAGGAAAATTAATTCCGTTATGTAAAAAGTGTCAAACCTTCGGACATACTCAAAAATTTTGTAGCCGTAACCTTGTATGTGTTGAATGTGCAGGAAATCACCTAACTGCTAAATGCACAAAGTCAAAAGAACATGCACCAAAATGTGCAAATTGTGCCGGAGCGCACCCAGCAAGTTATAGGGGTTGCGATATTGCCAAATTATTACAAAAAAGAAGAGAACAACAACAACAAGAGAAAGGAAAAGAAATGCTTGGTCCTAAAAAGTTTATGTTGTGCGAAAACGACTAACCAATTGACTTTTGCCGATGCAGTACAAGCAGGTAAAAGCGAACAAATAACTAAATTACAACAAGGCGAAGCAGATATTGAGAAAACCATACAAGAAATGATGCTCCAAATGATGGATAGGATGGATCAATTCAATAAAAGATTAGACCGCCTAGAAGCAAGGTGGATTGGTACAATTCCAAAACGAGCTTAATGGCCCAAAAAGATCTTAGGACTACCACATGGAATGCCAATGGCATTACCAATAAAAAATTTGAATTAGAAGTATTCCTAACTACACAACATGTTGATGTATGCCTGATTTCCGATACACATCTAACGAACCAAACATCCTTTAAGATGCAAGGATACAAAAATCATACTACCCACCTAGACAATAAAGCGACCGGAGGAACTGCAATAATGGTTAAGAATGCTATCACTCATTATGAAGACCATTCAATGCAAAGTAATGAAGTTCAACTTACTAAAATAGTCATCAATTCAATGAAACCGAAATTAGGAATTGGAGCAATTTACTGCCCTCCAAAATACAACCTAAAAAAAGATAGTTATAAAACATTTTTGTGTCATATGGGGGAAAGATTTATAGTGAGTGGTGACTTCAATGCCAAGCATACTGATTGGAGGGCGAGGCTAACTACTACCAAAGGAAGAGAACTGAGGAAAGCCATAGGAGAAATGGGAGGATATTTTCACTCTACAAGTAAACCGACATACTGGCCTACTGATAAGCATAAAAGAAAGCATTACTTTCTTTGTAATAAAGAAAGTTACAACAAATTTTATAAAAGTTGAAGAAAATTTTGACTTGGATTCCGACCACTCAGCTGTTGTCTTAACACTACGTGAAAGAATCATTAAAAAGGAAGCTAAACCAACTCTGGTGAATAAAACTACGGACTGGGAAAGTTTTAGAATTGAACTGCAAACAGAAATAAATTTAAAGGTCAGTCTAAAAACTACGGTGGAATTGGACATACAAACAGAGTATTTCACTAAATTACTACAAACAGCTACTTATCGTAACATCAGAGAAATAAAATATATTACGAAAGGAAACAATTATCCAAAAGAAATACGCAACAAAGTAGAGACCCAAAAGACAAGGCAAGGTAAAAGACAAGGTAGATAATAAAACACAAAGATTAAAACGCGAAATTCGCAAACTAAAAGGAGACTCTATGAATTCATTTTTATCTAAACTAACAAGTGAGGAAGAGAATTCGTTATGGAAATCCACTAAACGCATTAAAAGGCCAATTACGTCAGTCCTTCCTAAGGAAAGATTTAGGTAAATGGGCAAGAGATAATAAACAGAAAGCTGACATCTTTGCACAACATCTAGCAGACGTCTTTACACCAAATATAATCCAACATAGTAAGCTGCAAGTTATAGATAATTTAAAGTCAACAAAAATTGCTCCAGTTACTCCGAAAGAAGTAGCTGTAGAGATAAAATCTAATCTATATCTTAAAAAAAAGCGCCGAGATTCGACCTAATTACTGGGCAAATACTTAAAAAGCTTTCAAAAAAAGGTATAGTCATGTTAACCTACATATTCAATGCAGCTATTAGATTAAATTACATACCTGCAAGTTGGAAAGTTGCAGAAATTATTATGATACCTAAGCCAGGTAAACCACTGCATGATGTCAAATCATATAGACCTATATCGCTTCTGCCAATAGTTTCTAAACTATTTGAAAAGCTGCTGTTAAAACGAATTAAACCAATTATACATGCAAATAACCTAATCCCTAATCACCAGTTTGCCTTTAGACAGAAGCATTCAACAATTGGCCAAGTATATCGGATTACAGACGTCATAGAGAAAGCACTCGAAGAAAAACAAGTCTGTTCTGCACTATTGCTAGACGTAGCACAAGCATTTGATAAAGTTTGGCACGAAGGACTGATTTATAGGTTGAACAAATTCTTGCCAAAGCAATATGTAGAAAGCTTATCATCGTACATAACCAACAGGCTATTTAGAGTTAAACAAGAGGATGCATACTCAGACTTAAAGGAAGTCCAAGCAGGAGTACCTCAGGGCAGTGTTCTTGGGCCAATACTATATGTCTTGTACACAAGCGACATACCAGACCTAAAGGAGATCACATTAGCTACGTTCGTGAATGACACAGCACTGCTTGCAGTGGGACCAAACGTGACAACTTCTAGTCAAGCACTGCAAACGGCTAGTGATAATATATACGAATGGACCAAAACGTGGAACATAAAATTGAATGAATCAAAATCGATACATATCAATTTTACAAACAAAAAACTACGTAACCCTCCATCGCTGACCGTTAACGGAACTATAGTTCCCTACGAAAACATTGCTCAATACTTAGGCATGACACTTGACGCCAAGTTAAGATGGAAGGTTCATATTAAAAAGAAGAAGCAAGAAATGAATATAAAGTTTCGATCATATAAATGGCTATTAGGACGACACTCGAACTTGTCATTATATAACAAGACTGTAGTGTGCAATCAGGTCTTAAACCTCCCGTGGTTATATGGTATACAAATCTGGGGATGTGCGAAGCATACTCATATCAAAATAATACAAACAGTCCAAAATAAAGTACTACGTGCCATGGTAAACGCCCCATGGTACGAAAGGAACACCATATACACAGAGATCTGAACATCCCAACGGTGAAGGACGAAATTCAACGGTACGCTAAAAAGCATGAAGATCGACTACATCAAGATGTGAATGTGGAAATACTTCAATTGCTAGATAATCACCAACTATATCGAAGATTAAGAAGAACCATATGAGCTAGTGTAGAGTAAAGTGAAATAGCAGAGTATTGTGCGAGTAACATTTTGTATAATATCAAAAACCGCTAAGTGAAGTCATTGGACTGGACTGGTGTAAATATTTGTTGTCTGTTTTGTAATTGTTTGTTTTGTTGTCTAGTAAATAGAGATATATTAATGGCTGGTCTAGTTAGACCAATTTTAATTAAAATAAAAAATAATAAGAAATTCTACGATTTTCTGCTTTGTTAATCAGAATTTGCAAAATCAACCTAACCTAAGGCTATTAATTTCTAACATTACAAATTTAAAAAATTTAATGGAAAAACAGTATTATAAATTAACAGATGAACTTTTTTTGAGGTTATACCACAAGATTTAATTTGCTAAAAATTTCAACTTTCTACGAATTTCCATTTGGAGGAAAAAACGAACTCGCAAAATCAATATCTTAATGAACTTATTAAGATGAAAGTATTAAAACGAATCATTTTTTTAAGGTTGTACACAAAAAATTAATCTACTCGAAAGGATTTGGTCCAATTTGGTCTCTCACCTTTGCATGCTTAAACAAGATTTATGAAGTTAATACTTTATACATCGCATAATCTATCTTTTGAAGAATGGCCCGACGTGACACTTTAGATAAAATTGGCAAAAGCGACAAAGAAGACGATTTACTCGCAAGGAATCGACGGAAACGGTCTAAATGAATTGGATTTATGAGTTTTTGAGAGGGTTAAGAGAAAGTCCTAGTATAAACAAGATGGGAAATCGCGGTAACCGCTGTGTGGGGGTCGTACGAACCAGTTGGCATTCCGCAAACGCCGATAATGGCGTACGAGAGAGGCCGGTTACTGTAAAATTACAACGTACGCTCCGATCCCGAATTGCGTAATTAGTGCCCGTAAAATTACCAGTTCATTTTCTATTATGAGAGATAATTATACGTCTCCGTTTTCGGATGTTAAACGAATATTTTATGAAAACAAAATTTCCTAATAGCAAATAATACGCAATCTACAACATATGCCGCCTTTCCGTTATCAAAATAAATAAACGATAACAATCCCAAAAAGTCAAAACTAAACTGTACGGTCATATTATCGATGAATGTTTTATCTCCTTTGTTTCACTTACAATTACTCCTGGCTGATTTAACTCGTTACATGATGCGATTTAAAGCAAATTCGAACAAAAGCGACCTTGCGCCTCTTGCAAAAGACCTTACGCGTAAAGCGGAAAAGCAGCAAACCGTTCTGGTAACGGTGCAACAAAGTCCTTGAGTAAAAAAAAGGTTAAGATAGAAAATATCGCGCGATTCCCCTTTTTCCTTTGAAGATTTGAAAGTCTCGCGACTTTAAAAGCAGGAACTGGATCCGTCGAAAGTAAAAGTAGATCGATTATGGCCGTTGCGTAACTTATTAATAGCGCAGACGAAGACAAAACGTCGACGAAAATGTCAAAGGGATAGAGAGACTGAGGTATGCAAAACAAATTCAAATTCGTATCAGCCAAGTCAGGTACAGCTGAGGCAGCTCGAATAAATTTGCATGCGTTTAAAGGCGCAGAGTTTCGCTTCAAAACGATTTAAACTCCGTCTCCACCTTCGGCGGTAATTATCACTCGAATTGGTCCTTAAAATAATTTTCTTACGTGGGAACGTTGGCCGAATCAAACGATGAACTTACATCGAGGTCAATTTTACGACAGAAACGCCGTTCACGATTTCGTTTCGAAAACCGATGGCGAAAGCTTCATTTCAATTAATTAAGCTCCAAAGTCGCCGAGCGGCATCAAATATTAATTGTGTTGATCAAATGAGCTTAACGTCCCCATTAACCTAATGTAAGTGACCTGTTAGTGGGGAGTTGGGTCGATAACCAAGCCTCTGTCTCTAATGTTCATATCAAATTATATATGAAACCTTTATATATATACATATATATTATTAAGATGTTTTCCTTCAAATATTAATAGTTTTAGGAGTTTTAGGTTAAGTTTAATTTTGCGATTTTTTATCGACTAAACGAAAAGTTATGCAAATCAAAATCATACTTCCTTTTCAATAAATTTTTAAAATCTGTAATATTGAAATTATTGAAGTTAGTTTGACTGTAAATTCTCATCGTCAAAGTGGGAAATCGTAGATAATTAAAATTGTTAACAAATTAAAGCTTAATTCTTGTAGTATAACTTCAAAAAAGTTCATCCTATAAATTTCCAATGCTTCCTTTTCAAATCTATTATCTAAATCTTTAATGTTAGAAATTTAGTGGTTTGGGTTAGGTTGATTTTGCTAATTCTTATCATCAAAGCAGAAAATCGTAGAAACTTGATATTTTCAATAAATTAAAGTTTAATTCTTATAGTATAATATCAAAAAAGTTCATCTCTATACTTCCTATACTTTCTCTATAATTCTAATAAATTTTTAAAATCTGTAACGTTAAAAATTAACAGTACGTCGAGTGTGTTTGAAGACGTATGGCTAAACCAGAATTGTTCCAATTCTAGGTTTAGTGTTACTTCTAGTTTTATATCTTTAGATCTAACTCTAGTTCTAGATCTAGTGTCAGTTCTAGTTTTATTTAAGTTCAAATATTGGTTGGGTTGGGTTGGATTGGGTTTATCCATGCATTTGAAAAGATTTTTTTAACGAAGGTCCCTACAATAAATAGTTTCCAAAATAAAGTACTTTACAAACTGATTTGGCAACCATGTACATTTCAATTGCAGCAAAACTAGAACTAACAATAAACTTAGTAGAGGAAAAATTCGAGTTTTGCCGTGCGTGTTCAGACGATGATGGGAAGATGATGAATTTGATGTTTAGAGATGTAAATATATGATAGAGATGAATTTGGTTAAGCTCCAACTGCATACCATTCATTATGAGGGATAGTATGAAGTTGAAGCTCAACCCAACCCAATCATAGGAAAACAAAATCAATCCCAAAACAACATCTTCTAACACAATTCAACATGACAGATGGTATCAAGTTGAGTTGATCTCCAATTTCATACCATTCAATATGAGGGATGGTATGAAGTTTTTCTTCTTTAGTTGGATTGTTTTGAGCACTAACTTCATACCATTCAATAGAGGTATAATATGAAGTTAAAACTCAACCCAACCCAAGTATAGAAAAACGAAATCAACCCCAAAACAACAAATTTTCTAAGTTCAATAAAACATGAGAGATGGTATCAAATTGGGTTGGATTGAGCTCCAATTTCAGACTATTCAATATAAGGGATGGTATCAAGTTGAAGTTCTACCCAACCCAGTCATAGAAAAACAAAATCAACCCCAAAACAATAAAGCGTTTAAGTTCAATACAATATGATACATGGTATCAAGTTGGGTTGGGTTGAACTCCAACTTCATACCATTCAATATAAGGGATGGTATGAAGTTGAAGGTCTACACAATCCAATCATAGAAAAACAGAATTACAAAATCAACCCCAAAACAACATCTTCTTAGATCAATTCAACATGAGAGATGGTATCAAGTTGGTTTGAGTTGAGCTCCAACTTAATACCATTCAATATGAGAAATGTTATGAAATTTTTCATCTATGGTTGGGTTGAATTGAGCTCCAATTTCATATCATTCAATATGGGAGATGGTATGAAGTTTTTCTTCTATGGATGCGTTGGGTTGGGTTGGGTTGAGTACCAACTTCATACCATTCAATATGAGGCATGATATGAAGTTGCCCAGTCATAGAAAAACAAAATCAACTCCAAAACAACGTCTTCTAAGCTCAATTCAATATGAGAGATGGTATCAACTTGGGTTGAATTGAGCTCCAACTTCATACCTCCAACTATACTAGAGATGGTATGAAGTTTTTATTCTCTGGTTGGGTTGGTTTGGATTGGGTTGAATACCAATTTCATACCATTCAATAGGAGGCATTCAACACCAAAACAACATCTTCTAAGCGCAATTTAACATGATAGATGGTATTAACTTGGGTTAAGTTGAGCTCCAACTTCATATCATTCAATATGAGGGATGGTATCAAGTTGAAGCTCAATCCAACCCAATCATAAAATTCAATTCAATATGAGAGATGCAATCAAGTTGGGTTGAGTTGAGCTCCAACTTCATAATATTCAATATGAGGCAAGATGTGAAGTTGAAGCTCTACTCAACCCAACTTGATATTATGATATCGGACTGATTTCTTACGAATTTCTTCCCAAATTGCTTAATTTCATTGGTTGTATTGGGCTGAGCACCAAGTTCATACCATTCAATAGAGGTATAATATGAAGTTAAAACTCAACCCAACCCAGGTATAGAAAAACGAAATCAACCCCAAAACAACAAATTTTCTAAGTTCAATACAACATGAGAGATGGTATCAAATTGGGTTGGATTGAGCTCCAACTTCATACTATTCCATATAAAGGATGGTATGAAGGTTTACCCAATCTAATCATAGAAAAACAAAATTACAAAATCAACCCCAAAAACACATCTTCTATGTTCAATTCAACATGAGATGAGTTGAGTTGAGCTCCAACTTAATACCATTCAATATGAGAAATGTAATAAAATTTTTCATCCCTGGTTGGGTTGAATTGAGCTCCTACTTGATATCATTCAATATGGGAGATGGTATTAAGTTTTTATTCTATGGTTGCGTTGGGTTGGGTTGGGTTGAGTACCAACTTCATACCATTCAATATCAACCCCAAAACAACATCTTCTAAGCTCAATTCAATATGAGAGATGGTATGAAAGTATTCTTCTATGATTGGGTTGGTTTGGATTGGGTTAAGTACCAACTTTATGATTGCACGGGAAAGGTGATAAGACCGACAAAAATAGATAGGGAAGTAACGGAAGAGGAAGTTAAAACCATCGTATGTGGAATGAACAACAAAAGAGCACCCGGTCCGGACGGTATAACGCCCGAAATAATGAAAGATGTGGTTAAAAACGAAATCAAAGAAACCACCAAGATGTACAATAAACTACTGATGGAAAACAGATTTCCCAAAATTTGGAAGGAGGGCACACTAGTTTTGATTGAGAAGGGTGATCAAAAAGAAACGAAGTTCAGAGGCAAGAGTAAATGATCCATCAAGGCAAGAGTAAATGAGGAACTTGAGAAAATTGAACGAATCTCACTGCACCAGTACGGATTCACAAAAGGAAAATCAACGGTGAACGCTATAGAGGAAGTCCTGAGATGCGCGCAAGAAACAGAAAAATTCAACAGAGGGAAAAAGAAGAATTGCTTGATGATTACAATTGATGTAAGAAACGCGTTTGGAACTGCAACGTGGAGCGGAATAATAGAAGAAATGAGGGAGAAGGGCTTAACAGAAGGCCTGACAAATGTAATCAGGGAGTACTTGACAAATAGAGAGATTGTGTATGAAGGCAGAAGGGTGAAAATAACTAGGGATATCCCGCAGGGATCAGTACTCGGACCAACTTTGTGGAACATTTACTTCGACAGGATCATCAGATTGCAGGAAGGAAATGACGACGTTAAAGTAATCGCATATGCTGATGACTTGGCTTTGATGATTACGGGATGGTCTAAAGAGGAGATGAGGGACCTGGCACACCGGACGATCACTCAAATAGAAATTATGATGAGGGCACAAGGTTTGGAAAAGGCACCAAAAAAAAATGACGCGGTACTGCTGAAAAGTAGGAAAATAAAACGGGAATTAGAGCTGAAGGTGGGAAACTGCACCATAAAAACGGGACAAGCAATTAAATACCTGGGGGTGATGATGGGAAAGGATGCAAGATGGAACCAACACATCAAATATGTTGTACAACAGACCCAGAAATCAACAAGAGCCTTGTACAGCATTATGGGGGCAGGCTGGACCAAGAGATTAGTTCCAAATATATGGGTGTGGTTAAATCGAAAATGGGGCGAGGCAAACTACCACATAAGCCAATTTATGGGTGGACATGGGTGTTTTAAAACCTACCTTCACAAGCATAAACGAGCCATAGACGACAAATGCAGATACTGCGAAAGAATCGATGACGACGAGCATACTTTCTTCCAATGTGACAGATGGGAGACTACAAGAACCATAATGGTGAGGAAGGTGGGCAGACGAATAACACCAGACAACTCTGTGACGAAGACGATAGAAAGCGAGGAAAACTGGGTGGCGATATAAGACTTTGTCAGGGAAATTATTACTGCGAAGGAGAGGGATGAGAGAGAAGAGGAACAGAGAATGATAGGGGCGCCTGTCCAGCCCCTCAGTTTGGTACGTTAAGGATATGATTTTATTAAAAGCTGAGAGGTTCTTTTTTTTGTTTGTTTTGCACGGCGTTCATTGAATGGCGACGGAGAGCGTCATCAGGGAGATGTGAGAAGAAGAATGTAGGATAATAAGGGGCACCTGTCCAGCCCCTCAGTCAGAGCATCACCAGAGGGACGTGAGAGAAGAAGAACACAGAGGACTCGGGATCTCAGCAATGGTTCAAACTCTGAAGGAAACTCGTGAGAGTGTTACCGGACAAGACGAGGACAGGGGTTTTTAGTGGGTCGGGGTTAATTACTAGCCCCAACCCCACACTATCTGGCCGCCCATCATCCCAGGCCAGATGTCTGTAGAGCAGATTTTCCCCGACCTCGTAAAAAAATCAATAGGAGGCATTCAACACCAAAACAACATCTTCTAAGCTCAATTCAACATGAGAGATGGTATTAACTTGGGTTGAGTTGAGCTTCAACTTCATATCATTCAATATGAGGGATGGTATGAAGTTTTCCTTGTATGGTTGGATTGAGTACCAATTTCATACCAATCAATATGAGGCATAGTATCGAGTTGAAGCTTAACCCAACCCAATCATAAAATTCAATTCAATATGAGAGATGGAATCAAGTTGGGTTGAGTTGAGCTGCAACTTCATAATATTCAATATGATATGATATGGCATGATATGAAGTTGCAGCTCTACTCAACCCAACTTGACACCATGATATCGGACTGATTTCTTACGAATTTCTTCCCAAATTGCTTAATTTCATTCAATTTAATAACAATTAAAATAGTCAATTTATTTAAATTGCATTTAATTAATGCAGTTTAATAATATAAATTTGCAATGTGATGAGAAGCACCATGTTGAAAAATCTCCTTTAGTTGATCTCCCACTCAATTTAATATCAACATTTTCAACTGAATGTATACATAATGGCCCGTCAATTTATCATCATTATTCACGTTAGTTGCCTTTTTAAATCACGATAAACTGACTTGATATTAATGAGAGTTTGCTGCCCGGGTTAGTTCTAGTTTTAATTCTGGTTTGACTCTAGAATGCTTTAAATTCTTTTGGAACTAAAAGTACGTCTCTTCAGACGACTAACCTCAATGTTTCTCTTTTTTTTTGAAATGATGAGATCCATGGTTTAACCAGTTGAAATGTTAAGGTCCAAATTAATTACCTTTGGTTACATTTAACTACTGGATATTTTCCATGATTACTGTAATTTCACTTTCCATGATTGGCTCTTTGAGCTAAATATTCGACGAGTTAAATTTAATCAAAGGTGAATAAACTGGGCCTAAATCAATTAAAATAATTACTGGTTTGGTTTCAGTTTTTATTATTTTTGCCTGACATGTTTCGGCATAGGAGCGGTCATCGTTTCAAAATTAGTTGATTATAGAAGCTATGATAAAAAAATTTGCGTTGGTTATATAAACATTAAATGGAATGTAAAAATATTAAAATGTTGTAGTGGAACACACTTGTGATCCAGAGTACCCACGTATCCGGCGCCTATGATCTTAGGAATCGTCCACGTACAGTAAAAATTGGAATGAAGAAAGCACTCTTTAATATCATTCATATAGATCAAGAACAAAATTGGTCTAAGATGATCACCCTGTCGTATGCCCGACGTAACGGACACAAAATTATAAACAAGAGTTTCTACCTAAACAAGCAGAATCATGATAACAAACCATTCGATAATATTACTAGTAATTCTACTAGTATTACTCTTGACTATAGTATCAGTACTAATACTAATACTAGTCAGGAAAATGGATTAAGAACCAAACCACCAATTAATCTGGTGAGAACTCCTCAGACAACGAGTTCAGTTTAAACAAAAGGTAAATTCTATAGAAGGATGATGGACAACCAAATTGACTTGACTAGCGGATTATCGATGGAAAATACAGAGTTACTTAAATCTGAATAATATCAGATTAGATCATTACAATTTACAATGTTATTGAACTGAAAGTAAACTATAATGAAATACTAAAAAACTAAAATGAAAACTATAATAGAAAATCACAAGAAGGAACTCTTACTCTATTAGTGTACACATGATAATCAAACATTTGAATAAAAAAGGTAAGATTGAAACAAAGATAAACATGAAGAAGTAAGTGCAAGGGCAGCTAGTTATGCTAACAAGAGATCATACATTACATTTTTCAAGAAAAACCTTGCAGTGGGTTGCAACCCCAAGCGCAGTATGCATGCATTAACTCTTATATCCGTGCTCTCTATGAAGTGTATTGATGAAGTATTATGGTACCTCGTTCCAAGCAATTCCTAGATAGTGTCCCAGACAACCTAGACTGGTTCAATCAGCGATAAGTTCAGTGACCATTCA
This sequence comes from Onthophagus sagittarius, assembly GCA_036711965.1. Classification (NCBI taxonomy): domain Eukaryota; kingdom Metazoa; phylum Arthropoda; class Insecta; order Coleoptera; family Scarabaeidae; genus Onthophagus; species Onthophagus sagittarius. The sequence goes on from JASERS010000005.1 coordinate 25,998,685, forward strand.
GGCCAAGGCAAAATCTGTAACCTAAGTCTTACATATCCCATTTGATAAAACAAATTTGATTGAAAGGTACTAACACCAGATCTAGAACAATGTCGATATAGCGACCTTCGTCCAGCACAAACCATAACTTTAGGTGTTAAGGCTATGTGTCGTCTGAACAAACTGCAAATTCCTTCTTTTCCTTCGATATTGGCTCCCTCTTCTACGATTATTTTGCACTCATAAATAAAATCTTTAATAAACAAAATATTTTAATAAATAAAAGACGATGTCATTCTATTTATTAAGACCCATCCTTACTGTACTTGATACCATGCTAGTCTCTAAATCTTATTGATGGCAACTGTTTACCATCAAATTCTGTTTGTTCAAAGCTCTCGTCCAATCCACAGCAATCGACTTTGTTGTATGAAATCGATCCCCGCCTAAAGAGTCAGTCTTCAGACCATATCCGAACCAATAATTAATTATTGGTTCATTCAATTATTTATACCGATAGTTCGACCTCTATTGAAGTCATTGATATGATCAAAATATCATCTAGGGGCATTACAAGGCGTCTACTTAACAGTTTGACAATCATATAAACTGACATTTTAGGGGCAGAAATTTATTAGTAATGGTACAGACAACATAATAGTTGAGTTTATTCAAGATGTGGTGGTAATTCTCAAATTATTAATTATATTTATCGATCCGTTTCATTTTGAAGTTATTTAATTATTATTTCGGCCAAGATTTACCGCAAATTCTTTAGGAAATAAGTTTAACAAAGCGAACCGGAGGGAAAGCGACCGTCAAGAAGGCAAAACGGCATAATTTATGACAAGTATTTTCAGTTCTTGCGCACGGCAACCGACTACGTCCCCGTTGGTTTATTATCAAAGGACCTAATTTGAAATTTACCGGCTCGACTACAGAGCAGTTTATCTTTGTTACCGTTGAAATTAAAATCGGAACCCCGCTTCTCTTTTCAATGCCCCATAAACTAAATAAAATAAAAAAAATAACATTATTCTATTGATGCGAATATTGCCAGTTTTGAAAAGGAGGAATTTTAAAATGTTTATCGGCTCAATTTACACCAACCTGCATCAAAGCGATTCAAAAATTTTTTTTAAATCGGAATAAGTAATTTCTATTAAATCATCCGAGTAGGATATAACCCGATACGTATTGCGACCGATAATTGGCGATTGCATGCGGCAATATTTGAGCAACAGTACGGTGCAATCAATAAAACACCCCCGCTGTGTGCGAAATTTATCACCGAGAGGGTCGTCCATCCGACAATTTTCAAAAATCGATCGATATCGCTTCAGTTTCGTGACTATTTGTTGTCTAAAACTAGTGCCAATTTGCTTCGCAACTTTATTAATTGCACGCCACCCCCTAAACATCGCGATATTATAATCCCCCCTTTATCCGACAAACCTGTTACATGACGAGGGCGAGAGAGAGAGAGAGGCCATCATCGGTTGTATTGATTCACCGGGTTCACCGCCGCCGACACCGCGTTTAATGCGAACAATAAAATAAAGCTTAGCTTATTTCATGTGAACATCAGGCAGAGAGAAAAATAAAGGAAAATTAATTATTTAAATCAATTAATATTCAACCCATTAGGAGTATATTTCATTACTATTTATTTCATTTCTATATAAATGTAAAGATGTAGTTGCATATAGATATTAAGAATTGTAGGGAAGGATGGATTGGAAATAGAGGGATGACCTTTGAATTGAAACTTGATACTCATTGTAAAAGACTTGATATTACTTCAAGAATCCTTCAAATGTTTCTAGAAGACTTGTAATACTTCTACAAGGCTTGGAAAGCCCCCAGAAGACTTGAAATGTTTTCCGAAGTCTTGATATTGCCTCTAGAAGTCTTCAAATGCTTTCAAAAAACTTGATACTGCATGTAAAAGCTGGCAGAAAATATTGTCATCGCAAAACACAAGATATAGTCGATAACTATTTGAGTTTACTTCAAAAATATTAAATACATTGGACAAAATGCAAAATCTTGATGTAAGTAGTCCAAAATCTGTTAATTAAAGACTAAATACTGATGGTAAAAAACATTTTTATTGCAAAAATCCAGAAAACTTGAAGAATCGATATTGTCTCTAGAAGACTTCAAATGCTTCTAGAAAACTTGATGATTGTTCTAATTGATAATCCAAAGTAATTGAGATTACTTCAAACATATTAAATACTATTGGCAAAATACAAAATCTTCATGACAGAAGATCAAAAACTGTTGCCCCAGGACATTTCAATTATAAACAAACCATAGGCGCCAGATATATTTCGATATTTCGGCAAATGGGAATCGTTAGGTATCATCGCAATGGCTACTTTTGATTAGCCCCAATCCTGATCAAAAAATGACAAATAAAGTTAACATTTATTTTGCATATTAATTTTCAGAAATATTTGATTAATATGAAGAAACGATCGCAAACATATTAAAAGATGCATGTCTATGAAATATTACTATAATATTTTTACTGAATGTGTTGTTAATGTAGCACTGATTGATGATGATGATTTAACTATCTTTTTTTCAACACTGTTCATAAACAGATTTTATTTGCAATGTAAAACTTTATTAAAGGTAAAGCCCAGAAAATGCGAGATGTGATAATATAGGATAAGGTAGAGCGAAGATATACTATAAAAAATTATTCCACGAAGAGAGTGAATTGGGTTGGAGTGAATTGAGTTGGTTTGGGTTGTTTCTGTCATCACATGGGAGAAATACTCTTCGCCGATTTCGAAGATCGTTAACCGCTTCAACTATCGTTCATTCTAAAAATATATTTCAAAAACTATATTATAGTTTTCTTTTCAAAAACTATTTCAAAAATTGGCACTGGTAAGATCTTTTCTGGAATTGGATCAACTGATTAACGATTCAGCAAGATCTGGAACCTCTAAAAGAGTATTGCCTAAAAAATACTTATTTCTGAATTACGACAAATGCTATGGCATCATATTCAGTAAAAAAGGATATTTCAAGATCCAAGGGATTCGAAGGGATCACTTCCTTGTACGTATTATATATTGGTATCGCTGTGTATTGATCGTTTGGAAGATTACAAAGAAAGTTTGTTAGATACTTGGAACACAACTTTATTCTTCCATATTGTTCTTATGTCCAGCTTAGTTTGGCTTTGGAATCATATCTTTGAAGGGTCGCCGAGATGTTGCTGATATGATGTTCTTATGTAAATTGGTTTGGTTGATTCCATGGAGCTTGCGTTAATGCACTGTCTTATGTATCCTGAATGTAGATACTTTTTTACCTACCTGCCTGGCTTAAATTTTTGTTTTAACTGAACTTTAAACGCCTTAAGACTTAAGTCTTTCTGCAAAATACGGTGTAATGTCGTTTGAGGAATGTTTAATTCTAATGATCGACGTGGAATCGACAAATCTGGGTTTTCGCCAACACTACAATATATAGCAGCAATATTTTCAACTGTTCTTGAGCACGGTTTCGATTCTTTCAAGTACTAAGACAGCTGCCTGAATCGAAACCGATCCAAACCAGGACTGGAGCTCTATTAGCCGTTAGTTACTGATAATTTTCCGGAAGCAATAGCACATCGTAATCATGATCTTACTAATAGTTTGGATTTGTCTAAACGATATGGCCTTAAATTAAATACTGCTAAAATTCAAGCACTTGCGTTTGATAGTTGTTTTACTTGTGAAGCTCCGTAAGCCTCATTACATTATTCAGCTGTCAGATACGGTTAGACACTTTAGGGTTCTTATGGATTCTACCATGTAATCGAAACCTCAAATTAAATTCATTTGAAAAAATTTTTACTATCTCTTTCCAAAACTAAAGTCTCTAGGGTCGCATCCTGTTTACATTTTAATCTTTGGTAACTTTCCGCAACAAACTACAAAGACTTCAGAAGAACTGTATCTCTTATGTCAAGAGTTTTACAGTTTTTCGTCGCATGATATACCCATTAGATCTCACTTTGATTCTTTGGTTAGGTACCCTTCTTTTAGTTAGGGATGTACTATAATTCGTTTGCTAAACCTAAGGGATAATACTCGTTTTGTTCGTCCAAACCAGCCCTGGGACGCGAAATATTAGGACGATTCTAGATCATATATACAGCATTGGGTTGGGTTGGGTTGGGTTGTGTTTCGCCGTGCATCTGAAGACATTTTTTTAACAAAAGCTTCTACAATGAATACTTTGTGAAATAGAGTACTTTACAAACTGATTTGGCAACCTTGTATAGTTGAATTTAGGTAAAACTAGAACTAACACTAGACCTAGAAATGGAACGATTCGGATTTTGTAATTTTCTTTTTCTATGATTAGATTGTGTAGACCTTCAACTTCATACCATCCCTTATATTGAATGATATGAAGTTGAAGCTCAATTCAACCCAACCATAGATGAAAAATTCCATAACATTTCTCATATTTAATGGTATTAAGAGCTTCAACTTGATACCATCCCTTATATTGAATAATATGATGTTGGAGCTCAGCTCAACCCAATTTGATACCATCTCTCATGTTTTATTGAACTTAGAAAATTTGTTGTTTTGGGGTTGATTTCGTTTTTCTATACCCGGGTTGGGTTGAGTTTTAACTTCATATTATACCTCTATTAAATGGTGTGAACTTGGTGCTCAGCCCGATACAACCAATGAAGTTATATAATGAAGTTAATATTCGTAAGAAATCAGTCCGATATCATAACATCAAATTGGGTTGAGTAGAGCTTCAACTTCATATCTTGCCTCATATTGAATATTATGAAGTTGGAGCTCAACTCAACCCAACTTGATTCCATCTCTCATATTGAATTGAATTTTATGATTGGGTTGGGTTGAGCTTCAACTTGATACCACCCCTCATATTGAATGATATGAAGTTGGAGCTCAACTTAACCCAAGTTAATACCATCTATCATGTTGAATTGCGCTTAGAAGATGTTGTTTTGGTGTTGAATGCCTCCTATTGAATAGTATGAAATTGGTATTCAACCCAATCCAAACCAACCCAACCAGAGAATAAAAACTTCATACCATCTCTAGTATAGTTGGAGGTATGAAGTTGGAGCTCAATTCAACCCAAGTTGATACCATCTCTCATATTGAATTGAGCTTAGAAGACGTTGTTTTGGAGTTGATTTTGTTTTTCTATGACTGGGCAACTTCATATCATGCCTCATATTGAATGGTATGAAGTTGGTACTCAACCCAACCCAACCCAACGCATCCATAGAAGAAAAACTTCATGCCATCTCCCATATTGAATGATATGAAATTGGAGCTCAATTCAACCCAACCATAGATGAAAAATTTCATAACATTTCTCATATTGAATGGTATTAAGTTGGAGCTCAACTCAACCCAACTTGATACCATCTCTCGTGTTGAATTGATCTAAGAAGATGTTGTTTTGGGGTTGATTTTGTAATTCTGTTTTTCTATGATTGGATTGTGTAGACCTTCAACTTCATACCATCCCTTATATTGAATGGTATGAAGTTGGAGTTCAAGCCAACCCAACTTGATACCATGTATAATATTGTATTGAACTTAAACGCTTTGTTGTTTTGGGGTTGATTTTGTTTTTCTATGATTGGGTTGGGTAGAGCTTCAACTTGATACCATCCCTTATATTGAATAGTCTGAAATTGGAGCTCAATCCAACCCAATTTGATACCATCTCTCATGTTTTATTGAACTTAGAAAATTTGTTGTTTTGGGGTTGATTTCATTTTTCTATACCTGGGTTGGGTTGAGTTTTAACTTCATATTATACCTGTATTGAATGGTATGAAGTTGGTGCTCAACCCAATCCAACCAAAGAAGAAAAACTTCATACCATCCCTCATATTGAATGGTATGAAGTTGGAGTTCAACTCAACTTGATACCATCTGTAATGTTGAATTATGTTAGAAGATGTTGTTTTGGGGTTGATTTTGTTTTCCTATGATTGGGTTGGGTTCAGCTTCAGCTTCATAGTATCCCTCATAATGAATGGTATGCAGTTGGAGCTTAACCAAATTCATCTGTATCATATATCTACATCTCTAAAGACCAAATTCATCATCTTCCCATCATCGTCTGAACACGCACGGCTAAATCCAAATCTTTCCACTTCTAGGTCTAGTGTTAGTTCTAGTTTTATTTCATTAGATTTAATTGAAGATGTAGAACTAAAAACATTCAGGTTGGGTTGAGTTTAGCTGTGCAGCTAACATCATTTTTTTAACGAAGGCCTCTACAAGTAATAGTTTCCTAAATAGACTGCTTTACAAACTGATTTGTTTACCATGTATATTTGAGTTGAAGTAAAACTAGAATTAACACTATACCTACAACTAGAATGTTGTTTTTTTTTAATTTTGTATGAAGCCAAATATTGGTCAGAGCTGGGCTGGCCAATTTGCCTACTAAAATCATCTAAACATTTAAAAATCATCTAAAACATCATTTATTTGCTTTAAAATTATCTACCTGAGAACTTCTTCTATTTTCTAAAAACTAACATCATGCATCATTTTAGTAATAAATTTTCATTTATTTTTATTTATTTAATTTTTGTTTTGTTTTTTTCAATTAAATTTACATCGTTTCGCTTTGATAATAAAGCATTATTTCATCGAAGTTTAAAAATTGTAGTCCAATTCTTAATGGGTGGTGTATTTCATGTGAAAGTGACTGTATTATTGGTAACTCGATGAAATTACAGATCGCACTCGACGTACCGTAAAAGTAAACGGTTGTTCAGGTGTAATCAATAAGCCGTATCGTTTCTAATGTGATTTACTCTGTGTTTAGTTAGGGAAACGATTCGCCTATTTATCAACCCCCAATTGAAGCGATAAAAAATAAATACACATGGAGACGATGAAAAAAAAACAATTCAATCGAGATGAGTAGGTAAAAAGGATTGATTACACAATGCCACAGAACCCAAATCCGTTAAAATCGCGGAATCAATTCGGTTTGGACGGATGGCGCCAGAGGTCGCACCGACGCGAACATGTTAATCAATGTATTTACAAAATTCCGGTCGGACCGATAATGATCATATTATTAATCACATAAAGGGGGCAATAACGTTGCTCGTCGGCGGCGGCGGCCTCCGGATAAATATTGGCAGTTGGTGCACGTGCGCCGGCCATGTGCCTTCAACCCAGTACCATCACTGTGCCCCCGCCGCCAGGTCTCGTTTCCCAACTGACAAAAACCGATCCAACCTCCTGCAGTACTCAAACAAATTTTTATATCGCACAATCTCAACACAATCACCAACATACTTTTATTACTTCATTAACACCTTCATAAATCTTTCGTGATTAAATTTATTACTTTATATGATTCCTACAGATAAAAGTATTAATTAGTTTTATTTATATACGCATTGAATAATTTTGGAATATTTGTTATTGTATATCTTCCTTAATGATTATCCTAAATAAATAACAATTTCGTGGAAAATAACTTAAAACCTTCCATTATGAGCTTAATTAGTTACATTTCTTAAATCTTAATCGTTTAGAAGAAAACATTTTTTTAACCTTACCAAATGCCAAAATAAATGAGATATTTTTAAAAATATATTTAAAATGAATTGTTGATCTTGGACACTTTAAGTTTGGTATAAATAATTCGTAAATGTTTATTAGTAACTTCAAAAAGTTTCATTTCGCTTAATCGATTTAATTTTAAACCGATTAAGAGAAAAAATATTTTTTATTTTTTAACCTCACATTCAAGAACAGTCCATGCAAAATGCTCAAATTTAAACGTGTATTTAAAATGAACTGTTGATTTTGGAAATATAGAATGGTGTAAATTGGGGTAAACACTGCTTAAATGTCTCTTAGTAGTCTCAAAAAGTTTCATTCCTTAATTTTTAACCGTTTGGGAAAAGAAACTGAGTTTAATCACAGTTAGTACAATTGTACTAGGTCTAGTACTATTTGATGCTATTTAGTGCTTTAGTATGCACCGATTGGAATCTAGCACTTTTTCGAAAATAACAAAAGATTAAATATTTCGACATAAATAACAAAAAATTGTAAATAGGTACTAACGAGTATTATAAATGGAGTCATGCTGATTTACCGCAATTTTAGTTGTCCTCGCCGATTTATGGCGAAATTGTTTCTTGTATATCTTAGTAAATGTATAAAGTCTCTTATAAGACGATTTTATTTTCACTCTGCTGAGATCGCTTGGGAGCGAGACGTTACAATCTTTCAAAATAGACGAATTATATTGATGCCTCGCCCGCAAGCGACCTCGGCGATTTGAGGCGAAATCGTTCCTTGTATATCTTAGTAAATACATAAAGTCTCCTATAAGACGATGTTATTCCCACTCTGCTGAGATTGCTTGGGAGCGAGACGCTAAATTTTTTCAAAATAGACTATTTTATGTAAACATGTCACTTCCAGCGCCTAGCTCGCAAGCCACCTCGGCGATTTGAATTTTAATCGTTCCTTATATGTCTTAGTAAATATATAAAGTCTTCTATAAGACGATTTTATTCTCACTCTGCCGAGGTCGCTTGCGGGCGAAGCGCTACAATCTTTCAAATTGGACGATGTTATGTAATCATTTCAAACCAGAGCGCCGCCCGCAAGCGATCTCGGCAATTTGAGGCGAAATCGTTCTTTGTATGTCTTAGTAAAGATATAAAGTATCTTATAAGACGATTTCAATCTCACTCCGCCGAGGTCGCTTGCGTGCGAGGCGCTACTACTTTCCAAAATGGACGATTTTAAGTAATCATTTCAAACCACAGCCTCGCCCGCAAGCGACTTCGGCGATTTGAGGTGAAATCGTTCCTTATATATCTTAGTAAATATATAAAGTCTTCTATAAGACGATTTTATTCTCACTCTGCCGAGGTCGCTTGCGGGCGAGGCGCTACAATCTTTCAAATTGGACGATGTTATGTAATCATTTCAAACTAGTGCTTCGCCCGCAAGCGATCTCGGTGATTTGAGGTGAAATCGTTCCTTATATATCTTAGTAAATATATAAAGTCTTCTATTAGACGATTTTATTCTCACTCTGCCGAGGTCGCTTACGGGCGAGGCGCTACAATCTTTCAAATTGGACGATGTTATGTAATCATTTCCAACTAGTGCTTCGCCCGCAAGCGATCTCGGTGATTTGAGGCGAAATCATTGCTAGTACATTTTAATAAATATATAAAATCTCCTATAAGACGATTTCATTCTCACTTCACCGAGGTAGCTTGCAGGCGGGGCACTACAATCTTCCGAAATGGACGATTTTATCATCAACATTTCAAATCCAGACGCTTAACGATTTACCAAGTAATAAAAATGAAGGTGGTGCTGCGACCGACTCTGCACTCTATTTTGTTGTCTCTAGTTGTGTAGATTCCGAAACATCCGAGTATGCAGTTACTATAACTTTTTTGGGAATTTTTAGTACCTTTCGAACATTTTAAAAACTCGACTGGTAACTCTGTCTTTTTATTCTTTAATCTGCTGTTAATCTAAACATCTTATTTTTAAGAGTATGTTTAAAATGACCTATTGACCTTAAAAACGTAAGGAATGTGATACAAACAATCCTTAAATGTTTATTAATAACCTCAATCAGTTTGGTGTCTTAATTATTATCTATTAAGGAGAAACAGTACCTTTTATTCTTTACCCTCACTTTTATCAAGAGTCAATGTAAATGGGTCATTTATAAAAGCATATTGAAGATGAATTGGTGAGCTAGGATACTCTAAATTTTGAGCAAACAATGTATAAATATTAATTAATAACCTGAAAAAGTTTAATTTCTTAATTCTTAACCATTTTGAAGAAAATGTATTTAGTATTCTTTAACCTCACATTCCAAATCTGTCAATGTAAATTCCTTATTTTTAAAAAAATATTTAAAATGAACTGTAGACTTTGGATACTACAAATTTGATTTAAATAATCCTCAAATATTTCTTTATAACCTCAAAATCTTTAATGTCTTCAATTTTTACCGTTTTTGGAAAAAAAACTTTTTCTTTAACTTTACCTTGATAAACAGTAATATATGAAATGAATTGTTCACCTTGGTAAATTACGAATGCGTATAAATGGTTTAAAACCTTCTTTTACAACCTGAAAACGTTTCATTGCCTAAATTCAAACTGATTTTAATTAACGTTTTTTTAATCTCATAACATACGTTAAAATAAATGTGATATTAAAAAAAATAAATTAGAATCAATTGTAGATCTTTGAAACTTGATATTTAGTGTGAATCATTCTCAAATATTTCTTAATAGTATGAAAAAGTTTCGTTTCTTAAATCTTACAAGTTTTGGAGTTAACATATTTTTAACCTCACTTTCAAGTGATATTAATATACAGGAAAAAAATCTTATTCATAAAATTATATAAATAAAAAATTTAAAATTTATAAATAAAAAATTTGTTAATTAAATTTCTGTACATTTAAAGATCACAGGTATTTAAATGAACAACAATACTTTACTAACAAAAATTGCATCATTTTCAACATGTCCAGCATTTATTACCGCAAAAATATCAACAATAATAATAATAATAATTAGCATTGCCGTAGAGAATATTTAAACAAAAGGATTTTTTATTGCAGATAATGTTTAATTTGACCCTCTATATCTCGTAAAAAGGCATTTGTAAACGCATTTGTATTATCTGCATTAGAAGTCTGACAGCGGTTTTTTGAAACACCGTGTATATTGACAATTTTCTAAAGTATATTTAAAATGATACGTTCACGCACGGTTAAACCCGAATCTTTTCACTTCTAGATTTAGTGTTAGTTCTAGTTTTATATCATTAGATCTAACTCTAGACCTAGAGCTTTAGCCGTATATTTTTCAAAACGGCTAAACCCGAATGATTCTAGTTCTAAGTTTAGTGTTAATACATGATACTAGGAAGCTATAGGTAAGCTATTACAAGGTGCAATGCAAAGTGCGAAGTGTCAGTGTAATGTTTAGGATGAATGACAACTTCTTCAAATATACATCTCTCTTCTTACTTCATTTCAAATATACAGCATTAGTTTGAGTTGGATTGGCTTTCTCCGTACATCTAAAAAGATTATTTTAATGAATGCATTTACAATGAATAGTTTCTGAAATAGAGTAGTTTACAAACCAGGGCTTTGTTTTTAGAAGACTTAATACTGCTCCTGGAAGACACTCAGCTGCTTTTAGAACACTTGATATTGCTTCCAGAAGACTTAAAAGTTTGCAGACTTAAACTGCCTTCAACAAACTTGATATAAAACTGGAACAATTAATACTGCTTCTAGAAGACCTGATATTGCATCCAAATTACTCGAAATGTTTTCAGAATACTTATAATACCTTTGAAGACTTTGTACTGCTTCTAGAAGACTTGAAAAGCTTGCAAAAGAGTTAAAATTGATTAGAAAAATATATATTTTCATAGCAAAAAACTTCTGGAAAACAAAAGCAAAATTTTGATTGAAGTAGTCGAAAAACTGTTAGTTATCTACTATACACCGCTGGTAGAAGACATTTTAATTGCAAAAGACTAAAGAACTAAAATTTGATTTTGTATTGTTACTTAAATACTGCATTTACTGTTAGCAAAATACAATACCATCATGCCAGAAATTCAACAACTGTCAATTAAGACTAAGACTGCTAGTAAAATTGTAAACTTTGGTGGCAGAAACATTTACATTGTAGACAAAATATTGGCGCCAGAAAACAAACAGTTTACCATTTAGGGTGTACATACATGTTTTCAAAACAGATAATGCCAAACCTTTAGCCTGGTGGAAGTCTGAGCTCTTTGCATGCTATTACATTAAAATTAGTTCAACAGCTACCACGATACGGTAGCATTATCTGCCAATATTGAGCAATTTTTTTCTTGCTAAGACTTAATACAATCCACATTAAGCAATTGATTAGGAAATGATAGAGCAGCAGAAGTAGTCTTTTTATTTCAAGAGTTAGATTTGGAAAGTTGAAATTTGGCACAAACAATCCTGAAACGCTCCTTTATGACCCCAAAGAATTTCATTTCTTAAATTTGATCGGTTTCGGGGCAAACCTTAACATACACTCAACAGCATATGGCTGTGTACAACGTACTTGGAATGCTTTAATCTGAAGTAATAATCTGAGTACAGAGCAAACCGGCTTCTTGAAAAAATATATTAGAACTAGGTTGGATAACCTTTAGGATTAATGACCTCCCGTAAACGTTTCGTAATCTTAGCCCAATCCTCAATCATAACATTTTCTGTGAAGTTATGTTAAGTTGACGAATTCTGCGGTAAATAATAAATCCCACAAATATTCAATGAGATTTAAATCCGGTGACTGAGGTGGTGTTTTCAATTGCTTTAGGGTTTTGTATAGCACCCAATGTTTTATATTTTGAGCACAATGTTTGAGGTCGTTAGCTTATTGGATATAATTGGACCATAAACCCAAATCGTCCGTGCTTGGCTTCAAATTTTCTTTTGAAAATATTAATTTATAGTTTAAGATCCATTATGTTATAAATGCCAGTTTATGTACTCCTTTGGCACAGACATACCCCCAAACCATCAAAATAACTACATTCATGCTTTACGGTAGCTTTTAAATTTTAAGGATCAAGGGCAATGCTGGGTCTTCTCCAAACAAATTGTTTCCCTCAATGCCAAAGATGCAAAAATTGCTCTTATCAGTAAATAGTACTTTCTTCCAGAACTCTATCGGCTTATTTAGATGTTCTTTACCAAAGTAATAAATGGCTTTTTTGTGCAATGGTAGTTAGCTTTTGATAATGTTCCTCTCACTGTATCTTTGCTGATAGTCTTATTAAATTATTGCTGTGTATTCTCTGCTATTCTTTTTGCTGTCATCCTAGGTTCTTTTTGCACCTACTGTATAATATTTCGCCCCTCTCTATATGTTAGATATGGTGGTCGATCCAAGCGTGGTCGTGAGATCTCCAGCATCCAGTGTCTTAGTAATTATTAATGACTCTCTGAATGGAGGAATGTGATTTGCCCATAGTTTCCTCTATTTTTTGAAGCGTTTCTATCTTGCCATAATTTTAAAATATATAATCTTTCTTTCTCCTACTTCAATTTCTTTTCCTTTCGTCTTTATTTCAACTCTTAGTTGCCAATTCTCTACTAATGCAATTGCAATGAATTGTATTGTTACTAAAATCGGTAATCATATATCAACTATAAACAACGTATTGTTGACTGTTTCATATTCTATGAAGTATTTTTAGTTTAGATTTTTTTATAGCTATTGTTTATATTTGATTGATTTTTATTTTGTTAATAAATTTATAAATCGTAAACATACTGTACAAATATGAGTCGAAGTTTATCATATTAGATTATCACTATATTTTTGCTGATTAAAGTACTCTAAGTTCGTTGTACGCACACATTTGTTGCTGAGTGCATGTAATAGAGATGTGCAAATTACGAGAGTTCCGCCGGGTCACGATGGGTCATACGTGACTCAGCGTGAGCGGGCATCAATTGTTGTACTACTCACGTGAACGTGCGTGATCGTGATCATCTTCGTTTTCGACGGGACCCGGCGTGACTAGATTTAGAACTAGAAACATTAGGGTTTAGCCGTCTAAAGAGACGTACGGCTAAATCCTAATGTCTCTAGTTCTAGGTTTAGTGTCAATACTATAGATAGGTTGTAGACTTAGTATTAATTATACTGTTAGCTTCAGAAGTATTTACAACAATCAAACAATGAGTGGCAATTAAAACTAGAACTAACACTAGACCTACTATAAAGATCTGAAGTTCAGACCTTCAGATCTTCAGACGCACGGCTAAACCAAAACTTTCTAGTACTAGGTCTAATATTAGTTCTAGTTTTACTTTGATACAAGTAGAAATCCAAAAAACCGTTAATGAAATTTGATTTTACTTCCAAAATACCAGATACTGTTTTCAGAATACAAAATCTTTATGGCAGAAGGTCAAAAACTGTCATTTAAATATTAAATACTACTTTTAACACTGTAAACACTGCTGGCAGAAGATATTTTAATTGCAAACGAACATTAAGCGCCAGATATATACTCAAAATGTTATATCTGGATTGACATTACCATTTTCAATTGATTTTAACTTTAATGTACTAACACGTTTTTTTTCCCAATTCTCAGCATCTCGTGCGAATATTTCTTTGGAGAGCACGTATTTTGAATTGAAACTTGATACTGCTTGTAGAAGACATGAAACTCCAGAAAACTTATGCTTATCTTTTTGTACACGTTAAATTAATAGTGGAATTGCACACTAAATATAATAATTACGATGCACCCCCATATATTGTTAATTTAGAAGCAACAATAGGGAAAGTTACTGGTCTTCGAGACATTCAAGTAGGAAACATTTTTTATCAAAATTTAGTAGGAGCCAAAAAAATTTAAAAAGGAGTTAAGGATAAACTCTAGAAATAGAATTTAAGAATAAATATAGCGCCAACGAATTCCTTTTATCAGATATTTTGATCGAAAAAAATTGGAAAGCATACATTCCCAATCATAAAATGACATGTAAAGGAATAATTCTGATTCGACGTCAATTTATCAGAGAAAGAAATTTTTGAATTTATAAAAACCGAGAATGATAGGGTAGTTCTGGATCGGCATGACTAAGATTTGTATCACTATTTTTCTCTATCAGAATACCAGAGGTTTATGTTACACCAGTGGTACAATTTTTTTAAATGTTGCAGATACGATCACACAAAAAAAATGTAACTCTAAGGTCAGATATCCAGCATGCAATGAGCAACACGAGCTTGACGACAATCCCTAGAATTCCCTTCCAAAGATAGACAATGCCTAGAATTCATAGGAGAAGCAATGACCAGGTACAATTATTCAGCATATGAAGCGACAAAATCACTCTACAAAATGAGGGCAAAGAAGGAACTGATGAGAATACAAGATATCCCAAATTACCACAGGACTCAATCAGTTCTTCGATAACAAACCAACCAAATGAAGAGTTCGTGAAGTCTACACAAGATACAGAGCACATTAATATGCAAATAACCCCTATTACAGAAAAGACAAAATGAAATGTCTACCAGTTCTAGAAGGTTTGATCTGAGTCTAGAAGATTTGATACTATATTTACATGACTTGATACTGCTTCTAAAAGACTGAATACTGTTACTAAAATACTTCATACTACTTCCAAAAGACTTGAAATGTTCCCAGAAAACTTGATACTGCCCTTGGAAAACTTGATATTGCTTTTAAAAGACGTCAAATGCTTCCAGAAAACTTGATACTGCCACTAAAAGGCTTGATACTGCGTAAACTTCATGCTGCTTCCAGAAAAGTTGAAATGTTCCCAGAAGATTTGAAGTGTTTCCAGAAGAGTTGATACTGCCCCTAGAAGAATAGATAACTAAATAACTTGATAATGTAAATACGAAGGCTTTCACGACAGGTGTTAACTGAACTAAAATTAGAACTATCACTTGGACTAACACTAGAAACTTTCGGATTTTGCCGTGCGTTTTTTGAAAAAATGTTTGACGTTTCGGATGCCATGTTGCAACCTTCTTCAGAAACTGGTTTGATGTGACAAAATCGGGAATTGTAAAACAATATATAGGTCGAAAAACTAATTAATAATTAATTTTATATTAATTGCAAGCTAATTACTAACTAATTACTGCGTCGCGTCCGGTTTAGGAGTCGTATTCGTCTTCACCACTATCTTCCATGTTCTGCTGAGTTCCCAGCCATCTTCTCTGGTAACGTTGTTTTTATGTTGTTTATATTTGTTGATGATATTTATTAGTCCTTTATTCGGTGACCTTCTGAGTGGCAATGTTCCGCAACCGCCGACTGTTGAATCTTCCTCAGCCTCACATCCCTCTCTTGTTCCTTGATACGGCATTCGATGTTTCGTCCGATTTGGCCAACGCAAAACTTCCCACAACTGCATGATAGCCGATAGACACACGCTCCTTTTAAAAGAGGTAGCTCTTCCTTGGGTATCGGGATTGTATCCTGAATTTTGGTGACCGCTTCGTATCGCACCACGATGTCGTTTTTCTTTAGGTCTCTTGCAATTCGTTCCGTTACACCGGAAATGTAAGGAAGATAGATGAATCCAGCTGGTTCTGTACTTGCTGGAGCTTTTTCTCCTTGCTTCCGCTGCTTGGTGGCTCGGTTGATGTCCTTTAAACTATATCCAGTTTTCTGTAGTACGTTCCATAGAAACTGTTCCTCCTTCTTTAGGTTGTCTCCTTTACATATTCTTGCTGCTCTCTGGAACAGAGTGCGAATGACGGACCTCTTATGTTGGGGATGATGGTGTGATGTTGCCTCTAAATACCTATTAGTGTGGGTTTTCTTTCGATACACCCCCAGTTCCATGTCACCATTTGTTGTTCTAGTGACCAATATATCTAAGAAAGGCAACTGGTTAGCGGATTGGTTAGCTCCGTTTCCATGGTAAATTTGATCATGGAATGTTGAGCATTTAGATGACCTAGAAATTCAAAGAGGCGTTCTCTACCACGTTGCCATACACCAAACGTGTTGTCCACATATCGGAGCCATAGCTTCGGTTTCCATTGGCTCTTCTTCAGAGCATTTTCTTCGAATAATTCCATGTAAAAGTTTGCTATCACCGGCGACAAAGAAGATCCCATGGCTGCCCCCTCAAATATCATCAACGGCTGACAAGAGAAGCCATAGAAATCCACCGACACAAAAACAACGTTTACAGAGAAGGTGGCTAAGAACTCAGCAGAACATGGAAGATGGTGGTGAAGACGAATCTCCGTCCCACACGTCCCAAACCGGACGTGAGGCAGTAATTAGCTTGTAATTAATATAAAATTAATTATTAATTAGTTTTTCGACCTATATATTGTTTTACAATTCCCGATTTTGTCACTTCGAATCAGTTTCTGAAGAAGGTTGCAACATGGCATCCGAAACGTCAAACATTTTTTCAAAAAACGCACGGCAAAACCCGAAAGTTTCTAGTGTTAGTCCTAATGATAGTTCTAATTAGTTCAATTTTAGTTAGATAGTTCTAATTTTAGTTCAACTTGATACTGCTTCCAGAAGACTGGAATGTTCCCAGAAGTCTTGAAATGCTTCCAGAGGACTTAATACTGCCCTTAGAAAATTTGATTTTACTTCCAGAAGCTTTAAAATGTTTCCAGACGACTTACAACGTTTCTAGAAGACGTGAAATACTTCCAGAAGCCGTGCGTATTAATTATACTTTTAGCTTCAGAAGTGCTTACAACAATCAAACACTGAGTGGTAATTAAAACTAGAACTAACACTAGACCTAGTACTAGAAAGATTCAGGTTTAGCCGTGCGTCCTCAGACACACGGCTAAACCGAAACTTTCTAGTACTAGGTCTAGTGTTAGTTCTAGTTATACTTTGATACAAGTATGCAACAAAAAGTAATAATAGAATTTCTGTTTTCTATCAACTTCCATTCTCAAAGCAAAAGTGCGTCACTATTTAGAATCAAAAATAGCGATTAAGTAATAATCAAATTAACAAGTAATCAAATATGATTAATAAAACACTTCATCATGTCATTGAGCGTGAGTTACGTGAATTGACGTAACCCACACGTGACTCACGTGATTCATTTTTGTAATATATTGTAAATTTGTAAATAATAAAAATGTACTCAAAAAGTTTCATTTCATAAATTATAATTATTTAGGACAAAACATTTTTCCTCATCTCACTTTCAATAAATATAATCCTAATTGTATTTAGGTTGTATTTTTTCAATAAAATTGTATAAAAAAAATTGTTTTGGGATCGCTGAAACCAAATCAATATGAAGCCTCGTTGTTTTACCCAACAGCGAGTGTCCCATTGTTTCACATTAATTACGTTAAACTCATCGTGATGTCCGCGGTCATATCGTGCGTACAACGCCTCTGTATACCGAAGAATGTGACGACGAGTTTGTCGCGATTTGAATATTTATTCCTGATGGTATAACGTTAACGAGTCGGACACGTGAAGCAGTTTTAGGCTAATTGTATTTAAATGATGACGGGTAAGGTAATGCGTTACCGTTATGCGTCAACAACGAGAACGAAAAAAGAATGAAACCGAAGAAAAACAGTAATTTCATCTTAATTGAAATAAATTTTCGCGATTATGAAATTTAAACAGAGCGCGATATTTTCCGGGAAAAATGAGAAGTACGTAGTCGGGGCAGTTTCCGAGAGGTCGTTACAGTTTTTCCCGTGAAATCCGAGAGGTACTCGGAAATGATCCGGGTGCGGATAACCGTTTCCGAAAAACCGTCACCCGATGAATCCCGACGTGTGAGCCATTGTTTTAATTCCCCACTAACTTGGAACCATTCCAGAGGAGCAAATAACGTTGAGGAACAAATTAGGGAATCTTAACTATTCGGAAAGTTGGAAATTAGAAATTTCTCAAACAGTTTCTTTAAAATTTAAAACTTTAACCATATCAATTTTGATTATTAATCCATCTATTTATAGAATACAGGATTTAAACGTTCTCTATTAATAGACTCGTACTTACATTCCACGGTTCGACGCTTTACTATTTACATAAGACGGTTTGTTGAGTAATTCGACGGGATAATAGCCCGCGAACCCCGCCGACCTTTCTGGATTATGTAAAACAGTCGATAAATCCCGTCGAGTTGCCATTCTTATCCTTGTTGCGCAAACGAAATCAACTTCTTTCCCAATTGTCCGTTTAAACTGACGTTTATTTGGAATTTTATGCCGATATTCCTCTCGAAAATTTTGATCTCCAAATCCTCTCGGCAAAGAAGCAAAGAAACGAACTTTGTGTGTTATTTACGACGCTTGGGGGTGAATTTCGAACGGGAAAAGCTGCCGTCACTGGGTGGGGTGCATTTATTTCGACCGGATGCGTTTTAAGGGTGAATAAAAAATCAAAGATTGTTTTAGAAGAAAAAAATAATGTTACATTTCTAATTTCTTGAGTTCTTCATATTCGTTTTTTTAGGATGTAAACCGGCTGTTCTTTGATATGGTTGGCCGACGTCCAAAATATTACCTCCTGCAATGCAGCACATTTTCGGTTCTCCGTTCACTATTACGGAGGTTCGAATAGTTGGGGTTAAAAAATTTTACTTGGAATAGAAAAAGGAGCGGATTAATAGGAAATGTTAATGCCTCGTCGGGCGATATTTTCCAGTAACGACCAGGGCTAAATTTCAATCATAAATTCCGTTTGCGTGTCGATCCGCTTTAGCCCCGCTTTGCCTGCAGTCGTGTGCTTGCGCTTGAGTTATGTCCCACTTACGCCGACCGAATGAGTTCACCTGCACACCAATTTACAATTAGCACACACCCGATTATAAATTATATGTTTAATAAAACCAACAATATAAGTGTATAAGTACGGAGGCTATCACGGCCGGTGCTGATTCAACTAAAACTAGAATTAACTTCTCTTGAAAAAGTATTTGTATTTAGGGAAAAGGATCAAAAGGCGAATAACAGCTCCCTAAAAAAGTTCTGAAAAGAAACCTTCTTGAAATCACCACTTGAAAATGGTGATTTGAATCCAAATAAAATCATTAAAAATTTTTAATTACTGCTAACGGTAAGGCGCTCAAGGTTCGTTTACTATTGAAATGTATTCTGCCAGTAGTAATTAGTGTTGTATATACAAACAATATTTAGTTTTTAATTGAAAGTTTTCTGATTTAGTGTCATACAGATTTTGTACTTTGGCAATATTATTTAATAGCTTTTAATGGAAGCATTTCAAGTATTCTAGAAGCAGTATCAAGTTTTCAGGGGCAATATCAAGTCTTCTGGAATAATTTCAAGTCTTCTGGAAGTATATCAAGTCCAATGGAAGTAGTATTAAGTCTTTTGGAAATAGTATCAAGTCATCCAAAAGCTGTATGAAACTTCTGGAAGCAGATTAATTTTTCTAAAAGTAGTATCAAGTTTTCTAGAAACATTGCAAGTCTTCTGAAAATATTTTAAAGCTTCTGGAAGTAACATCGAACCTTCTAGATCTTTAAATTTTCTAAGGGCAGTATCAAATTCTCAGGAAGAACTTCAAGACTTCTGGAAACATTTCAAGTATTCTATCTAGCAGTATCAAGTAATCTAGAAGCAGTATCAAGTCTTCTAGAGGCAGTATCAAGTCTTCTAAAAATACTTTAAATCTTCTGGATTAATTCAAGTTTTCTGAAAGCAGCATCAAGTCATATAGAAGCAGTATCAAGCCTTTTAGTGGCAGTATCAAGTTTTCTGGAAGCATTTGACGTCTTTTAGAAGCAATATCAAGTTTTGCAGTAGCAGTATTAAGTCTTCTGGAAATATTTCAAGTCTTTTGGAAACAGTATTAAGTATTTTGGTAACAGTATTCAGTCTTTTGAAAGCAGTACCAAGTCATGTAAATGTAGTATCAAGTCTTCTAGAAGCAGATCAAATCTTCTAGAAGTGGTAGACATTTCATTTTGTCTTTTCTGTGATAGGGGTTCATTATTTCTTTTTTTTTGTTGATAGACTTATAGGATGAGGTTTTCTGTTGCTTTGGTGAAGTGTTATTTGCATATGAATGTGCTCTGTATCTCTTGTAGACTTCATTTGGTTGCCTTGCTGTCGAAAAACTGATTGAGTCCTTTGGTAATTTGTGAAATCTTGTATGGTCAATAGTACCTATATCAGTTCCTTCTTTACCCTCGTTTTGTGGAGTGATTTTTGTCGCTTCATATGCTGAATAATTGTACCTGACCATAGCTTCTCTTATTTTCATTTGCTTTTTGAATTCTGGGCATTGTCCGTCTTTGGGAGTTCCTATTCATATATGTAATTTGGTTGTTTTCGTCTATTTGTTTTCTTTTGATTCTGCGCACATTAAGAGCTTCCTTGTTACGATGAATTGACGTCGATTTGACTGATTATTCCTTTAGAGGTGATTTTATGATTGGAAATGTATGCTTTCCAATTTTTTTCTGGCTCCTTCCAATTTTTCTCTGTCTTGTTTAGTATCTGGCGCTTATGGTTCGTTTGCAATTAAAATGTCTTCTGCTAATAGTGTTTTTAGTGTTACAAACAGTATCCAATTTTTTAAGTTTTTGATCTTCTGTCATGAAGATTGTGTATTCTGGAAACAGTATTTGGTATTGTGGAAGTAAAATCAAATTTCACTAACACTTTCTTGCCTTTTGCAATAAATATGTCTTTCACCAGCAGAATTTAGTCTTCAATTAACAGCTTTTGAACTATTTACAGGAAGATTTTGCATTTTGTCCAAAAGTATTTAAAATTTTTGAAACAAATCTTGTCGTCTTGTTTTTACTTGCGATGAAAATGCTTTCTGCTAGCAATTTTATAAGCATTTTCTAGAAGAAATCTTTTGCAAATCTTCTGGAAGCATTTAAAGTATTCCAGAAGCAATATCAAGTCTTCGAGAATTAATATCAAGTCTTCGAGTGGCAATATCAAATCTTCTGGAAGCATTGCAGGTCTTCTAGATGCAATATAAAGTTTTCTGAAAATATTTCAAGTCTTCCGGAGGCAAAATCAAATCTATCAAACAGTGTCCAGTCCCCTGTAAGTACAGTAAGTTTTCTAGAAGCATGTCAAGTCTTCTGGAAGCTGTATCAAATCTTCTAGAAGCAATATCAAATCTTCTAGAAGCAATGTCAAGTCCTTTAGAAGCAGTCTCAGCTCTTCCAGGGGAGTAACAAGTCTTCTGGAAGCAGTTCAAGACTTCTAAAAGTATTTCAAATCTTCTCGAAGCAGTACCAAGTTTTCTGGAAGTATTTCAAGTCTTCTGGAAGTAGTATCATGTCTTAATTCGAAACATGTGCTCTTCAGTAAGAACGTTTACAGCAGATGACGGGGCTGAATTGGAAGGAAAAAGCTGAACAGTACATATAAATTAAAATTAATTGACAATGGTAATTTCAATCCACATAAAATCATTAAAAATTTTCAATAAGTGCTAACGCTTCCAGAGCACATATATTTCGAGCCTATAGTTCATTTGCAATGAAAATGTCTTCTGTCAACATTGTTTTGCGTTTTTGATGCTCTCCTATGAAGGTTTTGTATTTTGCCAACACTATTTAGTATTTTGGAAACAAAATCAAATTTCAGTAACAGTTTAAGTAAGTTTCTTGCATTTTGCAATAAAAATGTCTTTTGCCAGCAGCATTTAATCTCTAATTAACAGTGTTTGGATTACTTATATGAAAATTTTGCATTTTGTTCAATAGTATTTAATATTTTTAAGCGAATTGAAATGGTTTATCAACCGCATCTTGTTTTTTGAGAAGAAAATGTTTTCTGACAACAGCTTTACAAGCAGTATAAAGTTTTGTGGTAGCATTTGAAGTCATCTGAAAGTATTTCAAGTGTTCTGAGAGTATGTCAAATCTTTTTAGTTCAAGTTTTCTAGAAGCATGTCAATTCTTCTGGTATAATCACAAGTCTTCTGGAAGCATTTCACCTGTTTTTGAGGTATTTCAAACCTATTGAAAGAAGTATCAAGTTATCTAGAAGTAGTATCAAGTCTTATGGAAGCAGATCAAGTGTTCAATATCAAGTCTTCGAGAAGCAGTATAAAATTTTCCAGGAGCAATATCAAGTATTTTGGTATAATTACAAGTCTTCTAGAAGCATTCCAAGTGTTTTGGAAGTATTTCAAACCTATTGAAAGTAGTGTCAAGTCATCTAGAAGTAGTATCAAGACTTATGGAAGTGGATCAAGTCTTCTAAAAGCGGTATCAAGCTTTCTGGAAGTATTTCAGGTTTACTGTAAGAATTGCAAACCTTTTGAAATGATTTCAGGTAGTTTGGAAGCATTTCAAGTCTTCTGGATGCATGTTAAGTCTTGTACAAACATTGCCAGTCTTCTGAAAGCATTTCAAGTCTTCTGGAAGCATGTCAAGTCTTTTAGAAGCATTGCAAGTTTTCTGGAAACATTTGAAGGTTTTTGGAAGGAATATCAGTCTTCGAGAAGCAGTATAAGATTTTCCAGGAGCAATATTAAGTCTTTTGGTATAATTACAAGTCTTCTAGAAGCATACCAAGTGTTTTGGAAGTATTTCAAACCTATTGAAAGTAGTGTCAAATCATATAGAAGTAGTATCAAGACTTATGGAAGTAGATCAAGTCTTCTAGAAGCGGTATCAAGCTTTATGAAAGCATTTCAGGTTTTCTGTAAGAATTACAAACCTTTTGAAATGATTTCAGGTAGTCTGGAAGCATTTCAAGTCTTCTGGATGCATGTTAAGTCTTGTACAAACATTGCAGTCTTCTGAAAGCATTTTAAAATTTTTAGAAGCAATATCAAGCCTTCTATGAGCAGTATCAAGTTTTCCAGTAACAGTATCAAATCTTCTGAAATAATTGCAAGTCTTCTGGAAATATTTCAAGTATTTTGGAAGCATTAAAAGCCTTTGAAAGTCATTTAGAAGCAATATCAAGTCTTATGAAAGCAGATCAAGTCTACTGGAAACATTTCAGGCCTTCTGTAAACATTACAACTCTTCTGGAAGCATTTCAGTTAGTTTGGAAGCATATCAAGTCTTCTGGATGCATTTGAAAAATTTTAGAAACATTGCAAGTGTTCTGGAAGCATGTCAAATCTTGTAGAAACATTGCAAGTCTTCTGGAAACATTTTAAGGCTTCTGGAAGCAATAGCAAGTATTTTAGAAACAGTATCAAGTTTTCCAGGAGTAGTATCAAGCCTTCTAGATGTATTTCAAGTCTTTTGGAAGCACTTTCATTGTTTTGGAAGTACTTTAAAAAACATCTTTAAACATCTTTTGGAAGCAGTATCAAGTCTTCCAGAGGCAGCATCAAGTCTTCTACAAGCAGATGAAGTCTTCTAAAAGTGGTATCAAGTCCTTTAGAAGCTTTTCAAAATCTCTGGAAGCAACATCAAGTTTCAATTCAAAATACGTGCTCTCTAAAGAAACATTCACAACATATGCTGGACTGAATTGGGAAAAAAACTTAATAGCTCATTAAAATTTAAAAAATTTTGAAGATAATAACTTCAATCCAGATAAAATCATAGAAAATGCTATATTCCAATCTTCTTCAGAAACTCACTTCGAACCAGTTTCTGCAACCCGAAAGCTTCTAATTTTTGATTTAGTATTAGTCCTAGTTGTAGTGTTAGTTCTAATTTTAGTTTAAAACCAACAGTTTAAAAAAAAATCCAAAAAAATAATATTAGATCCTTTTTGATTAAATGAACTTATATAAGTGCCATAAACTAGGCTAGTTTATGAGAATAGCCGGGCGTGTACATTGACATCAATAAACTGAGGGAGCTATACGCGAACTGGAAGCATCAAAACCCGTCGTTTCGCCGATAAATAAACGTTATGACATCGTATTGTGACCTCCTCTCTTGTTGATTACATGTTTTAATAACGTCTAAATACAATTATCGATCAGAAAATACAAAAAAAAGAATGTCTTTCTTCTCACTGTTTTGTCTTTTTCTTTTTTTTTCATTTTTTGTTTTGTTGCTTCGTGTCGGATAATGAAGGGAATTTGTTTATAAACTAAAAACGGGCCCGACATTACGAATTACGACATGGATCCGATAACGCGAAAAAAGCAATCGCGAAGCTCGCGGCCGTGCGGAATATAGAGAGAGAACCTGCTTGTTCATTCCGATGGCGTGGGGTTTGTGCCAGAACGGGACGGAACGTTCCGCGAAGGCTCGGTGGAAGCGAAACGAGGTATTACGAGAGAGGGTCCGATGGGAACGAGAAGGAAAGACGGAGAGATCGAAAGGAACCGGGATAATAGTAATAAGAGGGAAAAGGATGGGAGGAAACATGAGCTCGGGCAGCCGTTATATCATAGTCCGGGCGAACAGTAACTCAAGGCGAGGAGTAAATTTCCAGCATACTCCGGAATTGATTAGTAACTGATTACCGGGTAATGTCGGAGCACCATTACATTGATTACAGACGGTTCTTTTTTTTTCGTCTAGTTTCTATTTTATTAAATATGTATTTGGTTTTGATGTGATGGAAAATCATCACGATTTTTATCATTTTGAATAAAAATTTTAAAATCATACGATGTTAAATCAGACTACAACCCAAATGATTTTTTTATGATTCTGAGAAAATTTTGTCACATAACTTGGCTTAAAATAAAGCGATATTCACGATTCTCTTTCCCCAGCTTCTTCCTTTCCAGGAATTTACCCTCATATGCACCAAGTTGACTCTTGGAGTTTCTTAACTGTAAATAAATGATTCTATCATCATTTACTCACTATAAGGCTAAGATAACTATATTGGTGGGTCGGACTGCATGGATTAGGCTCAAATCACGAAACTCAAATGCTTAGATGAGCTAGACAATGCACAAATCAAATTAAACTCATTCAATGTACATCTAAACTAAATTCTTTGTAGAGTCAACGCAAAATAAACTTTCTTCTTAAGAATCTACTTGACAAAAAGAAGAGATTAGACAGCAAAATAAGTCAGTCTTTTAAGTCTCTAAAGTATTTAAACACTCTAGATATCGATATCTTCGAAATCGCTCGATGAAAAAATGCGGTAAAGTTTATTTTAATCAATTTTTTGATTTCTGTGCATCATAGGTTAATTTGGAAATTTTCGGATCTGCGGTTTTTCTTCTATCGGGAGATAATTGAAAAAAGTACCCGATTTTTTAAAGTACCGGCAACTTTGTCTACTTTACGATTTTATTTCTCAAAAACGACTTGACGAAAAATTTTCAAATTTTGAATTGGTGATAACCCGATATGTTCTTAATGCGGGGCATATTTTATTTTAACGGTGCTCCATATAATTTCGTGGAAAGTCGCGGTTTAATAAGAGGCGATTATTTCGAAAACAACCAGAACGGATTTAAACGTGATTTTTACCAAAAGGTGTTAAAGAATGTCTTTTACCGGATTCCGTAATCACTTTTTCAAAATGAGGTCTTTCTAATAAGCACCTCTCCCCGGAGTGATATTTCTGTTACTCTTTAACTTATTAAATCGTTTCATTAAATCGTTTTCAAAAAAAATTATCCGCCTGGTCGATTTCGAAATAACATCATCCTACTAAACTACGATTTTCCGCGAAACTACAGGGAACATCGATAAAATAAAACATGCCCCGCATTAAGAACATATTGGGTTACAATTAATACAAATTTGAAAATTTTTCGTCAAAAAGTTTTTGAGAAAAAAGTCGCAAATAAGACAAAGTTTTCCGGACTCTCAAAAATCAGGTACTTTTTTCCAATTTTTTCCAAATTAAACTATGATACACAGAAATGTTCACTGATTACAATAAACTTTACCTTAATTTGTTTTCATCGAGCGGTTTCGAAAATATCGATCTCTAAAGTGAGGGGCCTCGACATCTGGCACGAATAATAGTCTTCCATAACAGCAAGTAATTTTCTAATGGCATGAAAATAAGACGATGTTTACAACATTTTGGTACAAGACACTTGGTATCTTTCTCTGTTTCCTGTATTTTTACTTGAATGGTTCCCTATACCATGGAATCTACTTGACAAGTAAAAGAGATTAGGCAGCAAAATATCTTCTCGCAGCAGTATTCAGCTTTTTGCTATCAGTGTTTAGACATCTGGTATTCTATAACAACAAGAAGTTTTCTGATGGCATGAACATAAAACGGCACATAAAATATTTCGGTTTAGGATACTCGATCTCTTTCTCTAGTTTCCTCACAAACCCTACTACAATGAAAAAGGATATACAGCAATTGGAATCCAGTTTCTTAATCTACTACTCACTAATTTTTAATTCTGAAATCATCTAAATAATTCCAATATGCTCAACTCACTCTTTTTAATTTTTACTTTTTTACGGCAAAATATCTTCTGATAACAGTATTCAATCTTTTGACATCAGTCCTTAGACCTCTGATTTTCTGTAACAGCAAGTAGGTTTCTGGTGGCATGAAAATAAAACAGCGTTTAGAACATTTTGATTTAGAACACTTTGTATATTTCTCAAGTTTCCTCATGAACCTTATCACGATGAAAACGGGTATACATCAACTGGAATCGAGTTTCTTAATTCTAAGTAGGTGTTTGCAATATTATATACTCATTCTTTTTATCTCTATTTGAATATCTTCCCACACCACGGAATCTAATTTATAATTAGAAGATGTTAGGTACCAAAACAACTTCTCGAAGCAGTATTTAGTGTTCTGTCATCAGTGTTTAGACATCTAACCGTCTGTACCAGCAAATAATCTTCTTTATATTAATGATGAGCTTTTTTTAAGCACCACTATTTCTGAATTTTCTGCAAATCATCCCTATTAAGTTGGCTAACCCTCTGTGTTGTTATTAAGCTACTTTTAATCAATTTCAGTCATTTTGGCAGATACTAAGAAAAGAGATAGAGTGAAACCGTATTAAAGAGACGGGCGCGGAGAAAATTAATGCAGTTCCACTATATGCAAGTAGAGTTCTATTTAAATCAATTAGCACAAGTTTTCATCATTTTGTCATCAGTATCTAATTTTCTATAGCAGTAAGTAACTTTCTGTTAATAGCATCCATCGTTTTGAAAGCTTTTTTTCAGTGTTTAGACACTGGAAAAAATCTCATTCTTTTATATGACCTTCTGTAGCAGCAAATAATATTCTTTATACCAGTAATGAGATTTTTCTGAACTCCAAAATTATCGAATTTTCTACACACCATACCTGTTAATTTTTTTAACCTTCTATATTAAGTTCATTTTGTCTAATCTTCTGTAGCATTAAGTAGCTTTCTGTTAACATCATTTAAAAAGCAATAAGTAGTCTTCTGGCATCAGTGTTTAGACAAATAATCTTCTGTAGCAGCAAATAATGTTTTTTATATCAGTGATTAGCTTCTCCTGAACTCCAAAAATTCTCGAATTTTCCACATATCATCCCTGTTAACTTTTGTAACCTTCTATATTTTCTAACCTTCTATTTAATCATGTCAATAAAAATCAAATAGGAAAAATAATAAAAATAATCAGTTTTTAATCAATTTGAGTCATTTTGACAGGCCCCAATCAACTTATTCTATTTCTTACCATTTTCAAAAAATGTCAAAATATTTTTTTTTTTAATTTAGGATTATTTTTATGTATTGTAAGGATGTTTTGAATCGATTAGAATAACTTGTCATCATTTTTTCATATATGGTACCTAATTTAGTCTTCAGCATTGACATCTACTTATCATTAGAAAATAGCTGTATCTAGTATTCTCACATGAATGTCTAATCAGTATCCAGTTCTCTGCTACCAGCAAATTGTTCATTAAGCAGTATCTAGTTTAGTATCTAGCAGAAAATTGTTTATTACTCAATATTTAGTGTTCTGCCGTCAGTCATCAGTGTCTACAGCAAAGATAAATAGCTTTTTGAGATATTAAGCATTTCGTAATATTAAAAATTTCCTTAGTCATCTTTGAAAAATCGTAAAAAATCGAATTCTTAAGATATCTTGAAGAATTTTTTGAGATTTATAAAGGAAAGTATGCTCTTTTCCGAGAATAAAACCATACATGAGTTTTTCAATCCGTTTTTGAGATATTAAGTGTTTTCGGGATATCAAACATTTTGTAATATTAAAAACTTTCATAATCGTTTTAGAAAAATCGTAAAAATTGAATTCTTAAGATATCTTGATGAGTTTTTTTGTTATTTATAAAGAAAAGTATGCACTTTTCCGTGAACAAAATCATGTGTGAGTATCTCAATTCGATTTTGAGATAGTAAGTCTTTGAGATATCAAAAATTTTGTAATATTAAAAACTTCCTTAGTCGTTTTTGAGAAATCGTAAAAAATCTAATTTTTAAGATATCTTGATGATTTTTTTTGTGATTTATAAAAGAAAGTATGTACTTTTTTGAGAATGAAACCATGCGTGAGTATCTCAATTCGTTTTTGAAATATTAAGTGTTTTTGAGATATCGAACATTTTGTAATACTAAAAACTTCTTTAGTCGTTTTTGAAAAATCGTAGAAAATCGGATTTTTAAAATATCTTGATGAATCTTTTTGTGATTTATAAAGAAAAGTATGCACTTTTCCGTGAACAAAATCGTGTGTGAGTATCTCAATTCGTTTTTGAGATATTAAGTCTTTGAGATATGAAAAATTTTGTGAAATGAAGGTTTTCAACTTCTTGATCTTGATGAATCTTTTTGTGATTTATAAAAAAAAGTATGGACTTTTCCTTGAACAAAATCATGTGTGAGTATCTCAATTCGTTTTTGAGATAGTAAATTTTGTGAAATGAAGGTTTTCAACTTCTTGATCTTGATGAATCTTTTTGTGATTTATAAAAAAAAGTATGGACTTTTCCTTGAACAAAATCATGTGTGAGTATCTCAATTCGTTTTTGAGATAGTAAGTCTTTGAGATATTAAAAATTTTATTATGTTAAAAACTTCCTTAGTCGTTTTTGAGAAATCGTAAAAAATCTAATTTTTACGATATCTTGATGATTTTTTTTGTGATTTATAAAAGAAGTATGTACTTTTTCAAGAATGAAACCATGCGTGAGTATCTCAATTCGTTTTTGAAATATTAAGTGTTTTTGAGATATCAAACATTTTGTAATATTAAAAACTTCTTTAGTCGTTTTTGAAAAATCGTCAAAAATCGGATTTTTAAAATATCTTGATGAATCTTTTTGTGATTTATAAAGAAAAGTATGCACTTTTCTGTGAACAAAATCGTGTGTGAGTAACTCAATTCGTTTTTGAGATATTAAGTTTTTGATATATGAAAAATTTTGTAATATTAAAAACTTTGCCGTTTTTGAGAAATCGGAAAAAATCTAATTTTTAAGATATCTTGATGATTTTTATTGTGATTTATAAAAAAAAGTATGTATTTTTTTGAGAATGAAACCATGCGTGAGTATCTCAATTCGTTTTTGAAATATTAAGTGTTTTTGAGATATCGAACATTTTGTAATATTAAAAACTTCTTTAGTCGTTTACGAAAAATCGTAAAAAATCGGATTCCTAAGATATCTTGATGAATTTTTTTGTAATTTATAGCTAAATCACAAATTACTGGCGCCAGATGGATGACTCTATAGTCCGTGCAAAAAATCAAAGCCCCTCACTTTATAGATCGATATCTTCGTTACCGCTTAATGAAAAGAAGTGCAGTAAAGTCTCTTATAATCAGTGAACATTTCTGCATACCATATATTAATTTGGAAATTGTTGAGCATTTTTTTATGAAGCTCTCCTTTCAAAAGGATAGTTGAAGTTCTATTGAAAACAGTTCATTATTTTGATGGAAAGACGTTAAATTAATAAGACGTTAAATTCGTGCAGAAGTGGAATATCGGCTGACGATGTGTATAAACCCACATTACCATAGTATTCTGTGATAAATCTCGACTTCTACAGAGTTTTTTTTGTTAATAGTTCGCCATTATATTGTTAACACTTGTCACTATTTTGATTATTGTGTCAATATACAATTACTACACTTATGTCAACTTCAATATGCTGACTTTGCAATATTTTCTGTAGCAGTAAGCAGTCTTTTCTTAGCAGTATCTTAGGGTTCTAATATCAGTATCTAATCACTAACTAGTTCTCTAAAACCAGCAAATTGTTTATTAGTCAGTATCTAATCGTCTGTCATCAGCAAAGCGTTTTTGAAATATTAAGTGTTTTTGAGATATCAAACATTTTGTAATATTAAAAACTTCTTTAGTCGTTTTTGAAAAATCGTCAAAAATCGGATTTTTAAAATATCTTGATGAATCTTTTTGTGATTTATAAAGAAAAGTATGCACTTTTCTGTGAACAAAATCGTGTGTGAGTAACTCAATTCGTTTTTGAGATATTAAGTTTTTGATATATGAAAAATTTTGTAATATTAAAAACTTTGCCGTTTTTGAGAAATCGGAAAAAATCTAATTTTTAAGATATCTTGATGATTTTTATTGTGATTTATAAAAAAAAGTATGTATTTTTTTGAGAATGAAACCATGCGTGAGTATCTCAATTCGTTTTTGAAATATTAAGTGTTTTTGAGATATCGAACATTTTGTAATATTAAAAACTTCTTTAGTCGTTTACGAAAAATCGTAAAAAATCGGATTCCTAAGATATCTTGATGAATTTTTTTGTAATTTATAGCTAAATCACAAATTACTGGCGCCAGATGGATGACTCTATAGTCCGTGCAAAAAATCAAAGCCCCTCACTTTATAGATCGATATCTTCGTTACCGCTTAATGAAAAGAAGTGCAGTAAAGTCTCTTATAATCAGTGAACATTTCTGCATACCATATATTAATTTGGAAATTGTTGAGCATTTTTTTATGAAGCTCTCCTTTCAAAAGGATAGTTGAAGTTCTATTGAAAACAGTTCATTATTTTGATGGAAAGACGTTAAATTAATAAGACGTTAAATTCGTGCAGAAGTGGAATATCGGCTGACGATGTGTATAAACCCACATTACCATAGTATTCTGTGATAAATCTCGACTTCTACAGAGTTTTTTTTGTTAATAGTTCGCCATTATATTGTTAACACTTGTCACTATTTTGATTATTGTGTCAATATACAATTACTACACTTATGTCAACTTCAATATGCTGACTTTGCAATATTTTCTGTAGCAGTAAGCAGTCTTTTCTTAGCAGTATCTTAGGGTTCTAATATCAGTATCTAATCACTAACTAGTTCTCTAAAACCAGCAAATTGTTTATTAGTCAGTATCTAATCGTCTGTCATCAGCAAAGCGTTTTTGAAATATTAAGTGTTTTTGAGATATCAAACATTTTGTAATATTAAAAACTTCTTTAGTCGTTTTTGAAAAATCGTCAAAAATCGGATTTTTAAAATATCTTGATGAATCTTTTTGTGATTTATAAAGAAAAGTATGCACTTTTCTGTGAACAAAATCGTGTGTGAGTAACTCAATTCGTTTTTGAGATATTAAGTTTTTGATATATGAAAAATTTTGTAATATTAAAAACTTTGCCGTTTTTGAGAAATCGGAAAAAATCTAATTTTTAAGATATCTTGATGATTTTTATTGTGATTTATAAAAAAAAGTATGTATTTTTTTGAGAATGAAACCATGCGTGAGTATCTCAATTCGTTTTTGAAATATTAAGTGTTTTTGAGATATCGAACATTTTGTAATATTAAAAACTTCTTTAGTCGTTTACGAAAAATCGTAAAAAATCGGATTCCTAAGATATCTTGATGAATTTTTTTGTAATTTATAGCTAAATCACAAATTACTGGCGCCAGATGGATGACTCTATAGTCCGTGCAAAAAATCAAAGCCCCTCACTTTATAGATCGATATCTTCGTTACCGCTTAATGAAAAGAAGTGCAGTAAAGTCTCTTATAATCAGTGAACATTTCTGCATACCATATATTAATTTGGAAATTGTTGAGCATTTTTTTATGAAGCTCTCCTTTCAAAAGGATAGTTGAAGTTCTATTGAAAACAGTTCATTATTTTGATGGAAAGACGTTAAATTAATAAGACGTTAAATTCGTGCAGAAGTGGAATATCGGCTGACGATGTGTATAAACCCACATTACCATAGTATTCTGTGATAAATCTCGACTTCTACAGAGTTTTTTTTGTTAATAGTTCGCCATTATATTGTTAACACTTGTCACTATTTTGATTATTGTGTCAATATACAATTACTACACTTATGTCAACTTCAATATGCTGACTTTGCAATATTTTCTGTAGCAGTAAGCAGTCTTTTCTTAGCAGTATCTTAGGGTTCTAATATCAGTATCTAATCACTAACTAGTTCTCTAAAACCAGCAAATTGTTTATTAGTCAGTATCTAATCGTCTGTCATCAGCAAAGCGTGGTGAGTTTAGCTTAAAGGCTCCAAAATTTCTCTGTGTCGCATACGTTTGCTCTGGTCATCAGTTTCTAATCCTCTCTGGAAATAGGTAGGTTTTTGTCAGCAGGATACCTTTTGAACGGAATAAGTAGTCTTCTGCATTCAGTGTTAGATCTTTCGCAGCAAAAACTAATCTTTTAACAGCAGTATGTCATCAACATCTAAAAGGGGCGGATCCAAAAAAAGGTTTAGAAGAGTGGTTCGTTACATTTTGATGATACATTTTTCTGAGCGTAAACCCCAAAGTCCACCCCTGGATCCGCTTGTTGTTGTTATTCACTCTCAGATTGTTGTATACCTGTATCGAACTAAAACTAGAACTTACGCTTGACCTAGAACTAGAAAGTTGCAGTTTAGCCGTGCGTCTTCAAACGTTGGTATTAGCACTAATTTAGTTATTATTCGGTTTTAAATTATTGTATGCTTGTGATGAACTAAAACTAGAACTAACACTAGACCTAGAACTAGAAAGTTTCGGCTAAATCTGAATGTTTCTAGTTCTAGGTGTAGTGTTAGTTCTAGTTTTAATTTTTATTTAGTTCTAGATTGTTTTAAATTCTTCTGGAACTAAATGTATAACTGATGCTAGATCTACAACCTATCTTCAGAACTAACATTAGCCCTAGAACTATAAAGGGGGGTTTACAACTATTAGGGTTTAGCCGTACGTCTCTTAAGACGGCTAAACCTTAACGTTTCTAATTAGTTTCTAGCTGAGTGTTAGTTCTAAAGCTAGGTTGGGTTGGGTTCCGTCTTTAGAGACGTACCCAGGGGCGGATCCAGATAAAATAATAAATTTTTCTGACCGTAAACATTTTGCAACATATTTTATGGTCACTATTTTATTCAACCCTCCTCTTAATTTGTTCATTAGGCAGTATGTAAACTTCTAGGAGTATATAAATTTATATTAACAGTACTTGCTTTTTTGTCATTATTTAAAGTAGGCGAAAAGTTCAACTCTTAGTGATGTGATTGTTTTTTGTTTTATAAACAATAATTGTCGAGATATTTAAAAATTGAAAAATCAATTTCCGAATAACCTTTTTAGCGCTTCACCGGTGAATTGTTTTTCTATTACCGTCAAAACTGCAACAAAATATTTATTATGGAAAAATATGACATAGAATGGCCGTCGACAGGTTTTCAATTAAAATATTTTCACTGCTACGCTCGTTCGCGTTTTGTTCCGATTGATTCCGCTTATGAAAATCCACCTCCTCTATACATGGTATGTATTATTTATATTGTCATTTATATACGGATTTCGATCCTTTACATTTTCACTGCGTTTATTTTGTTCGATGAAATTTTAAGGATGCATACATTTGTAAGGTACATAATTTGGAGTGGGGAAGTTAAATACAAAACGAAAAAAAAAATGTGTGCATGACTTGAACACAGACGACAGCTGTTGCGTATAGTGTAGCCACAGGTGAAAATAGGGGGCTGCTCATGCACCCCACGGTTATTGTCCTTTGTCGGGGAGCCCCACTTGCGTTTATATTGCGAGACGTGCGTGCGTATCGTTGAAATTGTACATTGCGTCGACGACGTCATACTCAGACATCGGAATACATCGAGATAACAAATCTTTTCTGCGTCCGCTAATTAAAAACCGGCGGCGAGATCCGATTTTATAAATCGTTCGTAGGCACGTACCGGTCCCGCTCCGGATTATTTTCTCGTGTTGCGCGTTATAACACGCTTGTTGCTCGCCACTTTAGATATGCATCGGAATAAATAAAAATGCCCGAGGCGCGTACGGCCATAAAGAAGCCGTCAGAGAATCGACGAGGATTTATTTACAAACATACCGAAAATAAAAAATGAAGGAAAGGATTCATGTTACCTCGAATAAATCAAAATGATCAATTCTTATTCATTCGCATCGAATGGGAATTCGCAAACAAGCAGTGTTTAGATTCATGTATTAGTAGTCCTTTGTTGCCCCAAGGTTCGTTACTACCATTCTCTGGTTGGACTATCTAAGGGATTATTATCATGGTTATGGCTATTCTACGCGTTCTAATTGGGTTTATCTATAAGATAAATTTAAAAAATGGTAGACCTAATTGAAATATACTCAGTTTCACCAAGAATTTTGCATTAGTATCCAGTATTTAGTTAACTACCATCAGCATCTAATCTTCTGTAGGTGTATGGAATCTTTTGTCACAAGTACCTAATCTTTGATAAGTAGAAATTAATCTTCTATTAGCAGAATCTAGTATTATATCTAGTATCTAGTATAGTATTATATCATCAATGTCTAATCAGTATCTAGTCCTCTGCTATAGTCTGTACCACGAGAAGTGAGAGTGACTCATCGCCTACATGTGTACGGCACAGACGTACTCGCTAAAAATCATTTCACTCTAACACACGTAAACGCATGGACATAATATTTGTAACGAACGCGCAAATTCTTACGGAAATCGATGAGTCAGTCTCACATCTCGTGGTACAGACTATATCAGCAAGTTGTTCATTAAGCAGTATCTAATCTAGTGTTTTACTACCAATGTCAAATCTGCTATATGTCTCAAAAGTATCTGGTTCTCTACAACCAGCAAATTGTTTATTAGTCTATATCAGGGTCCATAGCTAAGTTTCTACATGCAAAAATTACTGGCGAAAGTCAAGTGGCTGCATCTGTAAAGATAACGTGCAGCTATAAACGTGTTCGTCCATAAAAATATGAAAGACTCCAAATAACATCGTCAATACTTAGTGTGGCCGACACCTTCGAAGTTGGATACGTTCAGCCGATTTTGAAGACGTCGACCGCCCTAAATATCATCAACAACACAATCACTGAGGTCGGATATTTTCGAGCGACTTCGAAGACGTCGGTTGCATTAAATATTGACCATGATACTTGGAGTAGCCGACATCTACGAAGTCGGTCGAGAGTATCCAACTTTAAAGACATCGGTCGTCCTAAAGAGCATGAACAACACATTTCGCGAATTCGAAGACGTCGGTCAACCCAAGTATCGAGAGTATCCGACCTTAATAATTGTCTTTTTTAAAAATTATTTGTCGCAAAGAAATATGGGTACAATAGCCAACAACACAAGAAAATAATAATAATATTCAATAAAAAATGTAATTTAAATGTTCCTCTATTGAGTAGAAGGAGTGTTGTAGTAACAATCGCTTCACTTGTCATCTGATGCGGTGTTGTGGAATGGTGATCCTATTCTTTTGCCTGATGTCATGTAGGAGGATCTCACTATAAGATGAATATATCATTTTTACAACAGTTAATATTGGATTTGTCTTGCGATGTTCACGTGCTTTTACTGATCCCAACGTCTATAAGTCACTGTTTCGTGCATTTGAGCTTTGCAGAATGGAATATGACTCTGTAATATGGTCACCGTATTATGTATCACATAGGCTTGTTTTAGAACGGATACAGAAGAGATTTTTAAAGTACTTGTCTTTCCACTTGGATGGCGCATATCCTGTTCGTGGAACAGATTATACATCCCTGCTACTTAGTCACAATTTCTCTTCACTTGATGCGCGGCGTGACGACCATCAGCTTTTTGCAGAACTTATTTCATGGAAGTTTAGATTGTGGGTGGCTGTTATCACGTTTGACTTTTGTTATACCTGCGTATATCAAGCGTTATACTAATGTTTTCTATCTGAAAAAGTGTAGGACAAAAAAAACAGAGAACAGAGAAATGGATTTTTTTGTGTAGCAATGATGGGTTTGATGTTGTGTTATGCGGTTCTGACATTATTATTATTTTTTTATTTTCATTTACATTTATTTTCTTTGTATTTTGTTAAATGACATATTTCTTTTTAATTATGTAATTTTGTCTAAGTGCTTCTTTTTGTTGGGTTAAAAATTTTTGAAGTTTGAGGTGATAGTTCCCACACCTCGATGCTATATTGAAATACAGAATTAAAGTGGCTCAAGTAGGCGGTTCTAAGAGCTTCATTGGTTGAGATAATCCTTATTCTTCTGATGAAATAGGTTGCTTTGGCAAACTTTTTTGTAACGTATGCTATATGTGAATTCCATTTCAGGTGGACACCTATATTAAGGCCAAGAAATTTAATCGTATATCCCGTATTTGGCTCTCTAATGGTGAATATGAGTGTTTGTGTCTTTCGAAGTATTTCGAAGTATAATCAGCGAAAAGGTACGTCAAATCAGAAGTCAAGTTTTGTGCTAAATCATTAATATAGATCAGGATCCCTATTCTATCCGTCTTCTTGCCAAGAATCGTTTTTTCCACTAAACCATTTGTGTTCTATCCTGATGATATGTCTTGAAGAGTGAAAGTGAAGTACTCCTTATACTGAAGTACTTTAGATTAGTGAGCTAAATCCGTTGGTCGACGCAATCAAAATCCTTTCTTAGATCGTAACATTTGAATACTACTTTTTCCTTTTTATTGAAAGCTTTGGCTATCAGTTCCAAAGAACCCGTAACAGCTGATGATGTGGATTTTAACTTTCGGTACTAAATATGTTGTGGTTTTCAAGAAAATTAATCAATCACTTCTTTATGACTCCTTCAAAGACCTTCGACATTGCGATGGGCCTGTAATAAGCGCAATTCGCTTTGTCAAAACTCTTGAAAAGCGGCACCATCTTTGAAACTTTAAATTCTTCTGGATAAATTCCATCTAGCATGCATTGATTGATAGCGTCTGTTAACGGTTTTGCTATTTCGTCTTATACACTCTTTAATAGAACTGACGAAATTCCATATACGTCTAATGCATTTTTTGATTTGAGGTTCTGCATGAAAACAGCACTCGCGGCCGACCCGCATCTCTTCATTAAGCTTTCCGGACAAAGCACAATCTTCTTGCACAATTCTTTTTACCAATCTCACAAAAATAATTATTAGAGTCATCCGAAGTTGGATCATCATAGTCACAACTGGTGTCTATTTTCTTTTAATAGATTTAATATTTGATTACCATGCAAATGGCCTTAGAAAGATTGTCGCAATTTTGTATAAAGTTGAAAAGAGTTATAGCTTTTTGTTATTGAATTGCTTGCTCGTATTCTAATTTGATTCGCTTGTAAATTTCCATGTGTTCAGGCAAGTTCACAACTATTACACACTACGTGTAATATATCCAATATTCTCTTTTCATTCTGCAGTTTCGGAGGTAAACTCAATGGGCAACATCTTTGCTTAGCATCAGGTATTTTTTTTAGGAAATATGCGATTGAACAAATTTGTGAATACGGTGTGGAACGATGAATAACTAAGATGAGCATCATCTTTCTCTGTTGTATTTATAATCTTTGTGATTTTTGTTGTTACTTTAGCAATCTGCACAAGATGATCAAATAAGTGTGAACTTGTCGTTTTTTTCTCAATATTTATTACATCTGCAAGTATATTATCTATGCAGTTTGCGAATCCTTGTGATGCTCTCGACGGACTGAAAGAGATGCCTTCCATTCCAAACATATTGAACATATTACAAACCATGAAATCTTTGGTTGCTATGCATTAAAATTTATGTTAAAATCTTCGGAAAGTAACACTCTATAGTTAGGATAAGTTTCTATAATGTATATAATATATAATGTATATAGCGTGGACTAAATTGAATTTTTTATTAACATTAAGTCACCGCCATGCTTATAATATTGTCTACAGAAGGATGATGCAATGTTGTATCTATTGATTCTCAATATATTCATTGTCGAAGTGTCCATCCAATATTCAGTGATACAAGCATCAAATATAGTTGGTTTCAGCACGAATTACGCATTAAGCAGTGTTGATAATCAGTGTATGATCTTCTCTTGCTGTAGGTAGTCTTTTATCAGATGTCCCTAGTCTTTAGAAAGTAGTAATTAGTTTACTTAGTCATTTAATTTCATATGAGGTTGGTTAAACTATATGTGGTATTAACCAAAGCACTTAGACCCTAACAAGCCATTTGTACATCATCATGATTTTATTTTATTACCATCAATCCAGGCTGATAACGCCAATGTTCAGAAACTTGAGTACCTCTATATTTAACGTTCACAAGCTCCACTTACACATGTATT
This sequence comes from Onthophagus sagittarius, assembly GCA_036711965.1. NCBI lineage: Eukaryota > Metazoa > Arthropoda > Insecta > Coleoptera > Scarabaeidae > Onthophagus > Onthophagus sagittarius. The sequence continues at coordinate 26,037,703 of JASERS010000005.1, forward strand.
TGATGATTACCAGAGATGTTAGACTGGTTGTTAGAACCGACGGTTTAACGTCTTCATTAGTATCTGCTCCTCTGCAACCAGCAAATTGTTTATTACTCAATATTTTGTATTCTGCCATCAGTGTCTAAAGCAAAGTTTTCACATGCGCTTATTACTGGCGCCAGTCAACTGGCGCTAGTTCATTTACATGTGGAAATTGCAAAAAAAACATTAGCGCCAATAAATTAGTGCCAGTAATCATAGCGCTAATAAATTAGTGCCAGTAATCACAGCGCCAATAAATTAGTGCCAGCAATCATAGCGCCAATAAAGTTGATCAAACGTCTATTTCTGGCGCCACTAAAGTAATAGTATCCGTAGAGATAACGTGTAGGTATAAACGTATTTGTCCAAAAAATGGACATCACAACAAACAATAATATAGAAAGAAAAATTCAAGTTACCTTAAATAAATCAAAATGATCAATTCTTATTAATTCACATCGAACGGGAATTCGCAAACAGTCATCAGTGTTTAGATTCATGGATTCGCAGCCCCTTGTTGCCCTAATTGAAATATACTCGGTTTCAGCACGAATTCTCGACATTGTCGTAATCTATGGCGGCCCTTAACAATCCCGCTTGAATGTCAACAGCGGTATCGGTGCTGAACATTTCCAACGTCGATGTTGAACGGTCGATGGCACTGATTATCTTTGGAATTTTCACATTGAAACTTGAAACGTATAAACAATCTTTATAACCGGGATTCATTAAGGCGGGTAATAAAATAATAATGAGCCAATTAAGCGTTGGTCGTTATTTTTGTACCATCACCTGTTGTTCCGCTTTAATTTTAACGAATAATAATTAAAATAACAAAAATGAGTTATTTATTTCTTTTTAAAGGACACAATGATATAGTTTCGTTTCGGGTGTAAGTTTTAAGTCTTACAAAGCTTCGAAGCTTCGCCGCGTGAATAATTACTCCACTCCGAGCCAAATTTACTTGCGATGGTTGGCGCGAGTACAACAAACTGTCTTCCGTGTAACTTACCGATACTTTATTAACACGCCGTTTAGTTTCAGTTTAGTAATCATTAGTAGAGTTTTGGAACGAGGGTTTTTGTTGGAGATGAAAGAGAAGGAAAATCGAAACCTTTTCTTTTTTTACAGGCATAAAGGAACACACAGGTATAAACGCGGACATGACTACAAAAAGGAATCCGAACATTGCTGTCGTTCGGTTTATTTAACACCGCCTGGGCCCTTCCGACTCCTCTGACGGTGATAGCATTGAGTGGCCTACCTTTTTTGTTTCTCTCTTATTTTCTTTTCTGTTCGAAGAATTAAAACAGATTTTTAATACTCCATCTAATTGGTTAGAATGATATATTATCTAGTATTTCCGCTGGAGGTTTTCTTAAAGTGTATATTTTTTCCTCCCGAGGAAGCCTTTAGAAGACTTGGAGTACAGTTACGAGTCGTGGCAATCAAGTTAGCGGGATTGCTAAAGGAAGAAGAGCCGAGCGTTGAAGATCCAGAAGAAGAAGTATAAATATTCCTCTGTGCATGCTTTGTTTGGTCGCGCCGTGGGGGCATTGCTCACCGGTTGTTCATGGCTTCGGCATCCCGGCGACACAATATGGGCATATTACATTTCTAGGGGAGGTAAAACATGAATGTTTCTTAATTTAGGCAACAATCACGCGGTGCCCAGCAGGATACGCACACACAAAGAACCCGAGAAGCAACGTACAAAACAGCTGGCGAAGTCGGACTAAGAATCTCTCTCTCTTTATTTCTCGATTTTCTTTATTTTCTTTTAAAAGATTTGTAACCAACACAATTTTTTTTATTTAATAGTCGTCAAGATGCCTTCGCCGCGCGTTCCACCTCCCCTAACTCGCCTACATAGACGTCGGTGTATCTCATATCTACGTTATTGATCTACCGAGTCGAACGGTAATAGACAAATACGAGTCTCTGAACCCCCGGTTATGTCCAGGGGGAGTTATCGGAGGTCGTAATGGGGTTAGGGCTCGCACGAAATGGGGCTAAATTAACTTTGGGACACCGTTTGACACATTTAGGTGGTTTGTACAAATATTAAAGTAAACAAAAACGAAAATAATCAAGATCGTTTCGATAGTAGTTTGTATACGGCGATAGTTACGCATTAATTTATGGTAATGTTTATGAAATTAGTAAATCTAACTTCCAATCAAACTTTAAGTCCATATTGAGTATGTCTCGAAAATACTTACCTATTCGTTAACACTTCGCATTACTAATCTCAGAATTCATTTCCGTATTATCGTAGAGTTGTTCAACTTCAAGTTCCTGTGTACGGAGATGAATTGGTACACGATTTCTGAAACAAAATATGTTATTTAGAAAATGAGATGAACTAAGAATCAATCTATAATATCGCCACATAGCGGTCTCAATGATATAAATTAGGTGAGGAGAAGTGATTTTAAGATATCTCTTAATATTAGATAATGTTACAAACTATTTTATTTAGTGGTAGTAAAGTCATGCTTCCGGTCTTTTATAAGCTATTGTAGTCTTTTATTAGTAATATCTAGTATTACGTCGAAAGTGAGTAGGCTTCAGCAAACAGCAAGGGGCCTTTAGTAAGCTGTATATGGGTTTGCTCAAAAAGCAAATGTCCTGCATTGGCATTCCAGTTATAGTAACTAGCTCCATACCTAGCTAATACATCATCTCTAACTTTTAGTATTTTGCAATCAATATTAGTCTTCTGCAATCAGTGTAAGTCTTCTGTCACTAAAACTCAACCACTTAAAAGCAGTAAACTTTCCTTATTAATAATATAAATAGCAATATACAGGGTGTTACAAAAATGTTGGGCTGACTGTATAGACTAAGGGAGAAATCGCGGCAGACCTCGAACTACAAGAACTTTAGACTTGGAAGAACGTGTGTTAGTACGTGTTGAAAAAAATATAAGAAGAATTCATTAACGGAAGTTGTCGATTATGTGAGTGTGTGGCGGACTTTAAGAATTAATCATCTTTACCTGTACCACCTACAAAGAGGACAGGGATTTAGTGAAAATGACTTTCCATCTTGAGAAGCTTACTGTATATGTTTTAGGTAGAAGTATTAATTGCACAACGTTAAGAATTAATTATTTTTTATTGGGAATTCAACCAACGAGGCAGGAATTAAAAAACCTCCTTTAATTGGACCAAGCTTTCGATAATACGTTCTTTTATTCTTATCTTATCTAATTAAACTTACAATTAAAGAGGTTAAGATGTATAAAACTGGTGTTACTTAGATATGTCCGCAAATGACATTAAAAAAAGGAAACAACTAGTAAATTTCCAAAAAAACATGGTTTACGATCTAGCGTCGATAAAGGCGCGAAAAAACAGGTCAAACAAAGTATGCCTACTGTTTGAGGGGAAAACTTTCAGGAAAGAAAGTCACCAGGTGTACAACACAAGAAGAAGAAAACTTCACTTAACAGACAAGGAAGGAGACTTACAAGTTGCTGTTGACAAGGACTGAGACTTACAAACGGCTCATAACCTAAGAAATCTAACTCTAATATTAGATTTGAACTTATTGTTAATCAAATTCAAAAATAGACTAATAAGTCAGTGACATATGGAAGAAGGCCGACAAATGATAAAGTTGGCTCTAGGGAACACAACTATTGATTGAAGATTCCTCACACAAAATGTGAGGAATCTCAAAACCTTACCGAACCCCATGAGAGGTCTGACAAAACCGAATTGTTAGAAGGTTTTGAAGTTAGTTCCATAAGGTGGCAATAAATGTCAGTTAACCCTTGTGAATCAGTGCTGAAGTTTGATTCTTTCGTGGCACAATCCCTTGCATGCTGCAACAACCTAGACTTGAGATATTGGGAAGTAGTTCCCGCATAACAGCTGTCACATCCCTTACAATCAACTCTATAAACCAAATTAGACTGATGTGATAGAGGGGTGATGTCTTTAAGGGGGAGAAGATATGTCTCAATAGTCTGCATTTGTATTTGGCAAATTTGAGAGGGCAATCACAAAAGATCCTGATCAAATTCTCTGTAAAACCCAGAATGTAGGGTACCTTTACAAATGTAGGTGGAGCGGAAAGCAAGAAGTCATCAAGAGGATGAGTCATCGACCAGTCAAAAGGAGATGGTACAGGAGAATCCTAGTGATAAAGGATTTAGTTAATCAAGAATTTTGGAAAACCATTGTTACAGAAGATATCTGTCAACATCTTAAGATTCTTATCTAGTCTACTTATATATGAAGGGTAGACTGAAAGGCAATCTGGGAATACACCCATCTAAAGTCCAGTCCATAACTATAGTCGTCAAGATAGGACTGAGTGGAGTACCAAAATTTCTGTTTGTAATAAACATCCCTAAAAGAGAATACAGAGGAGTCAAACAGACATTCAATGATGTTGATGAAGAGATCATGGGGAATCCTAGTGTGAGGTTGTATCAGGTCCCATTGAGTACACAACCTTTCAGTCACCAACTCCAAGGACATATTCGTGAAAAGTGACACGACATAATAAGGAAACCATAAACGAAGTCTTGTGAATGTACAAAATCCTTCATTTCTTCAGCGAATGAGAAAGAATCAGAGAAGTTATGCCCAGTTCTATTTGGTAGGGTAGACGAGAGGATCGTAGCCAGATATTACAAATATATTATCAAAAGTTTGGTCCTATTAAAGGAGATTTTTTTAATTCCTGCCCCTCGTTGGTTGAATTAACAATAAAAAATACTTAATTCTTACTGTATATGGTTATTACAGACATTCGCCGCCGATCATCTATTTATGATGTGTGACGTGCTCTTTTATCACTAAAGAGCACTGATGAAGCTGGCTTTACAAGAAATGGTATCATCAATGCTATTCATCATGCTTTATTTAGTCAAGATAATTTCTTGATTGGTCCTTTTATACTTCTTTGAGGCTTTCCGAGCAGAATTATAGTTATCTTTTAGAAAAGGACTTTCAGGTTTGCCGGTAGCTGTTCCACTAAAGTTAGAGAATGCATGTGGTATAACTTGAAGATTAACTGGAAGACGGATGGTGAACATGTAACGTGGCCTGCACAATATCCCGATTTAAATCCTCTTGATTTTTCGTATGGCGAGATTTAATCTATGGTGTTCTACTCCAATTCAAAATATGGAGGATCTTCAACATAGAGTGGAAGCAACTTTTACCAAGCTTTTAACTACCAGCAATTTTTGAGCATGTGAGGCAGTCGATGATACGACTAGCGCAGCAGTGCGTTGTTGCTCGTGGAGGTCATTTTGAACATTTGTTATGACTTAGCCATTATTAGGGTATCAAGTATTTTGTAGCCAATGGTCTTCTATAAGCAGTTGTTAGTCATCCACAAGGGACAAATATTCTATGAGAAGCCGATTTTTTGCCAGTAACAATTAGTATTCTGTTGCGAACAGTAACTAGTCCTCCATTACCAATATTTAGTCTTGTACGAACAATATCCAATGTTTTGTTTATAACGTCAAGTATTTTGTAGTTAATGGTCTTCTGTAAGTTGTGTTTAGTTATTCCCAAGCAACAAGTATTTTATAAGCAACGGATATTCTGCCAACTACTAAACAACAACTAATCTTCCGTTAGCGGTATCTAGACTTATACGAACAGTTACAAACGTTTTACCTATAGCATCAAGTATCTTGAATCCAATTAGCATTATTCTACAAATAGCAACTTCTCTATCGTTAGCAACATCTACACTTTTACGAACATCAAACATTTTGTTACCCGTAGTTTTCTGCAAGCAGAGCATAGTCGCCTGAAAGCAGCTAAATATCATTTTTCCAACGTCTTTTTTCAGTAACATCTGATGAACTTCAAACAGTAGATTATGATTATAAAAATATTTGTTTTTTCAACTTTTAAAGAAATATTTTAGATTGAGCAAAATCGTATTTCGTTTTCGATATTTCGCAATCAATTTAATTCGAAACTGTAATGATTTAAAAGCGCTTTCTCTGAAAACAAATCTTGTCCGAGGCGAGTTTGAAGAAGGTTTATAATTAAACAAGGACCGAAAGTATTTTCCGTCAGCCGCAGCAGCATCGCGTTTCGTAGTTCATCGCAACTCTTTGAAGTGAGGAGAGCTTTCGCGGGGGAGTGAAAGCAGGGCTTTTTGACGTCCGTGGATTAACCGCCCCATTTCCAAGAGCCACAAAACAGCGGAATTCACAGCCGACGGCAGTTTTCTTTGTCCTTATGGTACGTCGACGCTCGAAATATTATTATTCCACCTTTCAGCGAATCTTTGTCGGTTCCGTTTGTTTTGTTTTTTGTCCATCTTTGAATCGGGAACATTATACGAGCCGCGGTAAGAGTCGGTGCCCTTAAATTCGGAACGACGACGATAGCAGCCGGCAGGGGGCCATTTCGGAGTGATTTTGGCGCGGTTCCATCGCCATAAAGCGCTTCTAAACTTCCGGTACAAAATACATATGCATAACGAGGGTCGAAAAAGCGGATCCTCTCCTAATTTACAAGGTTACTCCAACGATATTTGTACATAATTTAAGTGTTGGCGAAAAATATTTTATACCCTATTTTGTGAGGCTCAATTTTTCAAGCCGCTTTGGCTATTTGTTTCTCTGCCAGCGCTAGGTCCCTATACATACATTTTCTGGTCGGGGCGGGAAAGCCGGGAAAGCCGCGTTGTCACAGCCCGACCCTGGTCTCACTCTCTCTCTCTCTCACTCTTTCTCTGTCCCCTCTTTATCATACGCCCGACCCTCCTCGTTACCGCCCTCGCGGATTCTCTTTGTCGCTCTCACGGATCCTTTCTGTCAGGTCTACGTCGGTTTTAGGGCCTTTGTATTCAGTGGCCCGAGCACGTTTACCCCTTATCGATATAGTAGCAGAAAACAATTTGCAATTTAATTTCGACGACGGCGGCGTCGACGTTTCGTCGCTTTCGCGGCTTCTTGCTCGCCACGTCTCCAGTTTTAAACCAAAACGCTCTTACGGCTTAGTAAACACGCAGATTTACTACGACAATTTAAAAATCCGACAACCCACTCCAATTCCACCTAGAACTCTATCCCAGTAAATCACCTGACCAATGAACCGTACTCTCCAACATTCCCATCGTCCCAGCAATACTCAAGGATTCCTCTCTGTTTCTCCATCTCTACATCAACCTTTCTTTCTCTCTTTTAATACTTTACTTTCTATCTGAAAATAATTAGTTTCATAAATCATTTTTTTAAATTAATACTATTTACTAGTTAATATAACAAATAGATACACGCACAAAAACTCTTCGCTTCATCAAGTTTAAAACAATGAGACGTTGGCGGGCGATTCGCCAAACTCAAGTCCTCTATAGGTAAGTACTTAAAGGGCGAAATGGAGTTCGGATTTAGAACCGGAACGCTTATTAAGCACACGGCAATGGCGTCTGCAAAGTTTCCCAGCTTTGAAGTTACGCCGACGCGGTCTCACACTGCCTCATAAACACTCCACCTCAATTATATTCGTCTAATAACAACAAATTGAATGCACTTTAGAGATGATGATCCTATGCATCTCTTCTAGATAATTAACATTTTCGTCATAATTCAGATCTCGTTTCGAAACGTTTCGGGAAAGTTAATAAATTTAATATTTAGTCTTTCTCACTCGGCATGAAGAGTCGCGAGAAAAAAGAATCATTTTATTGCCGATTTTACGTTAGGTTTACATAAAAAAAGAAAAGAACGGGTTCCCTTTCGTCACGAGAGATAATAAATCTGATGAAAAAGACTTTGAAACGGGGGAGAGCGCGCGACAAATTGTAAGAGAGAGACGGGACACCGACTCGGAGTTCTCTTTCTAACCGCTAGGCGGCAGTTTGCGCGCTTATTATCCGGATATTTAGTGCTTCTAGATAGGCCTGCATGAGGAGTTATAATGGCCACTTCGTTAGGCGTGTTATTTCGGCGAACTTTTTCAATTTACTCGACCGGCGACAACGGAATAAATGGAAATTAAGCGATCCTCGCCAGTTTTTGGCACAAAACCAAAACTCTCCCACATGCATATCATTACCCATTTAACATCATTTACATTTTTGGATTTCGATGTATAAGGAGTTTATTGGCTCTATGAAAATGTGTCTTAATATTTTATTCGTTTTATTTCAAGACGATTAAGATTAGTCCTACATTTGGTTTGATAAAAATATATTACAAACTAATGCTGAAAATTAAAATTAGAACTAACACTAAAACAAGCTGGATACCTCCGGAATGCAGGATTTATCTGTGGTGATCCTACAAATCATGCTGCCAACGAAATGGCAGTCTAATATATACGAGTATATATAGTAATATAATATAATATATAGTTGGCAGGCTGTAAAGTATAGTACGGATGTTAGAAAGTACAAGAGTCCATCTTGAGAACAAGATCAAAGCCTTTGGGAAGCAAGATTGATCTGTGCCGATCTTATAGGTCATGCTGCCAACGAAATGACAGTCTAAAATGTAGGATAGATGGCTGTTGAGCTAATAGTTCATTCTGCCAACAAGTTGGTAGATTATAGCCTATAATACGGATGTTGTAACAAGCAGGAAGCCTCTGGGATTGATCTGTACTGATCTTCACAAGTTGGCAGCCTCTGGAAATCAGGAATGATCTGTGCTGAGCTTAAAATTCATGCTGCAAATGTAATGGCAGTTTAATTTATACGATAGATTATAGTTGGCAGAGATAGAAATCGGCAGGCTGTAAACTATAGGACGGATGTTACAAAGTACAAGAGTCCATGTTGACAACAAGATGAAAGCCTTTGGGAAGCAAGATTGATCTGTGCTGATCTTATAGGTCATGCTGCTAACGAAATGGCAATCTAAAATGCAGGATAGATGGCTGTTGATCTAATAGCTCATGCTACCAACATGTTGGCAGATATAAACTATAGTACGGATGTTGCAACAAGTTGGAAGCCTCTGGAATTGATCTGTGCTGATCTTCCACGTCATGCTGCCAACAAATTGGTAGTCTAAAATACAAGTTTGATGGATTTTGATCTAATTGCTCATGCTACCAACAAGTTGGCAGCCTCTAAAAATCAGGAATGATCTGTGCTGAGCTTAAAACTCATGCTGCCAATGAATTGGCAGTCTAAAATGCAAGTTTGATGGATTTTGAACTAAAAGCTCATGTTGCCCATATATTGGCAACTTCTGGAAATCAGAAATCATCTGTGCTAAGCTTACAGCTCATGCTGCCAACAAGTCGATAGACTATAAACTGTAGTGCGGCTGCTACGAAGTACAAGAACTCATGTTGCCAACAATTTGACTGTGTCTGGAAAGCACAACTGATTTGTACTGATCTTACAACTCATGCTACTAACGAATTGGTAGTTTAAAATTTAAGTTTGAGTCTAAAATGCTGACTGTAAAAAGTCGACAGTATCTAGAACGCAGGATTGGTGTGCATTAGTTAAGCTCATACTGCCAACAAGTTGGCAGTCTTTAGAATGCAGGATTGATGCTTGTTGTACTTATAGCTCATGTTATCAACAAGTTGGCAGACTATAAAATATAATACAGGTGTTACAGTACAAGAACTCATGCTGCCAATAAGTTGGCAGCCTGTAGAATGTGGTGCAATTGCCTACTTTATGCGAGACTTTTATGGTGTCCCGTGTTAAATTTACAAAAAAAAACCTCTGTAAATTTAATAAACGAATAAATGAGATTGATACCTCTGGAAGGAAAGTTGTTTTAAAACGGTGACAGAAGCCGATGCGGTGGTAAGAGACCGCAGCTAACAAACTCGCGGTCGCGTTATTACCATCGCAATAATCATAACTTTAAATTTTAATGCAATACGTGGCTTGTATTTAAAGCGAGAGTCGGCGGTATCTCCAACCGTTTTATATTTACGGTGAAAACGGTACCACCGCGAAAGAACGACGACGACGGCGAAGACGACGACGCCTTCAGTATTCAGCGGCCGTAGAGCGCCATGTGCGCAACCCACGCGTTTATTTGAAAAGTTCCTCCTTTATCTTCCGTATCGTCCCAAACTATGTACAAAATTACGCAATCCATACCGAGAGTTGGGTTGAGTTGAATCAAGTTGAGTTGCGCCATTTCTATTAAATATTTGCCTGATTAATCAACGGCCCCGAGGTTCTAGCTGTTATAACAATCGGGTCCATTATTCAGCACCCAATTACCATTAATGTCTTTACGGTATAGAGTGCCGAGCAACAACCCACACGTTAGCGAAATAAATTCATATTTCAATTGAAACCGATGCTTATCGGTTAACGGAGCGATCAACAAGCCGGAAACGGACGAAAAATAAATCCAAAACGGCGAATTGTCAGATATCGGGGGTTTGTTTTCCGCGGCGGCGACGGCGGCGGGCGAAATGAAAAAAAAGCAGGAAAAATGAATGAAAGAACCTAAAGTTCGGGCGATGTGCCGTGAGGTCGGAGAGAGATGTCCGAAACGGGTTGGCGGAACGAAGACGGCCTGAAATCGATATGGAGTGCGTTGAACGCAAAGGATGGAGATATCGCGTGGGCCCGAAAGGAACGAGGACACAAAACGTCCAAACGGGTTTAGTCCCTTTCCAAATGACTGTTATTGAACAGTAATGTATACACATTTATAAGATGAAATATCCGGATGATACGGGGATGGAGGAGATTTATATTGGGGAGACTTTTTACGTCGTGAACGGTCTGGTAAAGTGCATGAAATATTTATTGGATATCCTGCGTTTCTTCAAATAACGGATAATAACTTTTTCTACCTCCAACATCATTTCCCCATTGATACGTGAAAATACCGACTGGGGTAAGGCAATTAAAGTTACTGTCAAGTACACGAACTTTATACCTCTAGCGCCGCAGCTACCAACCAGCTACGAATTCACTCTTCCACGTAATTTTAACGAAATATTCACGAAGCCGTACAGCTTTCCTCAGAATACTTTACCTTTCTTTTATACACAATTTTATAGTATCATTATAACTATTTTAGTGTTACATCATCTAATTAGGCTCAAAAAGGTGTTATCTCTTTGCAATTCTCACTAAAAGATTTTATATGTTTAGTTTGGTGTAAATAATTTTCGAATACTCCAACTACAAATTTGAATTTATCAGTTTTAATTTGCATCAAAATTAAGGTTGTTATGATGCAATTTGCCGTGGATTTTGGGTTGTGTAAGAGCCTAGTTGATTCAACCATGTCTAGATAATTTAATGTAAGTTTGTAATTAATAAAGTTTATGAGACACTACATCAGGGAGTTGATTGCTTTCATGTGAGAATGAGAATTAAAATTTTGATGATCACGATACTAAAACGGAGGAGAGATTAATCAAATAGGAAAAGTTAAAAAAAAGTTAATCTTATTACTGCTAAACAATAAATGGCCTTGAAATATAAACTTAATCTTTGCTAATCCTACAGCTTATGATGCCAATAATTTGTCTAAACCTAATCTCTACAGTGTAATTGATGCGTGTCGTACTTACAGCTCATGATGTTAATAAGTTTGCAGTATCTAGAACGCAGGATTGATGTTTATTGTACTTACAACTCATGCTGTGAACACAGTATCCTGATCGCAGAAATTAATGCGTGTTGGTCTTATAGCTCATACTGCCATAATACTTACTGCTTATAACAAGTTGGCAATTTAGAACGCAGGATTGATGCTTATTGTACTAACAACTCATGTTGTCAACAACTTGGCAGACTATAAAACGTAGGATTGATGGGCGTTGGTCTTACAGCTCATTCTGAAAAACATAGTTACAATTTCTTGAACGCAGGATTGACGAGTGTTGATCTTACAGCTCATGCTGCTCACAAGTTGGCAGTATCTTGATCTCAAGATTAATGTGTGTCTTTATTTATTTATTGCTGCCAGTGGACATCAAACGAGATAAACATGGGACAACATCATAATCTTTATAGCTTAAATTAAATTTATAGATTAAGTGCTTTAGAAACATTTTTTGAATTCTTTCAATTCTATTTATATAAGTGTGATATTGCGGATTCCAAATCCAAGTGCAAAAAAAGTGCAAAAATTGAGTACACTAAATACGTAAGCAAAATATAAAACTTTTACTGATTCTACGCTTTTGAAAGATTTTGTGGATCTTATGACAAAGCCTTTCAATTTCAAACCACTCCATCAACGTGACCAGAAAATGTAAGCTTGTTGTCAAATGTGACACCAAGGTCTTTAATTTGTGATGCTCTAGGTAAGATATAGTTTACCAATTTGTACTCTTATCTGATGGCATTCGAACTTCTTGAAAAAGATATAATATTACATTTAAAAGGATTGAGTGTCATAAAATTGTCATTGTAATAGATTTGCAGTGCGTCAATGTCAGGCTGCATCCTCGAGCAGTCGAGTGGAGAAGAAATACGTGCAAACAATTTCAAATCATCAGCATACATAAAGCACTGGGAGTGTTTTATGACTGAAAATGTCATTGATGTAAATATTGAAAAGGAGGGGTGTAACATAGCTACCTTGAGGTACACCTGAAGGGACGGAAATTACATCAGAAAAGTACCCATTACATACTAGCTGAGCAATTAATCGCAACAAATAGTTGTCAAATCCCATAATTCGAAGCTTTGATAACAGGAGTTTGTGATCAACACGATCGAAAGCCTTACTGAAGTCAGTATATACGGTATCCACTTGAGTTACTTGATCAAGAGAAGTAAAATTATAATTACTCAAGCAAGTTACTCTCGACGAAGCGACCTGCAAAAAAACCATGCTGTCTAGCACCAATTTTATTTTTTGTGAAAAGAAAATAGCCGTTTATAAATTAAATTAGCTTTTCAAAGATTTTACTTAACACAGATAATAAACATATTGGCCTATATTTGGATACATCACTTCTATTACCAGACTTAAAGATAAGAACTATATGTGCCTGCTTCCAAAGACGTGGAAAAACTCCAGATTCAATGGATTAGTTCAGTATAATGGTTACAGGTAGTGACAAAGACGTGTAACATTCTTTAATTAAAATTGCTGGTATACCATCCTGACCCGGGCCCTTTGAAGCATCAATTCCTCCCAGTGCCTTCTCAACTTCAACCTGATCGAAGCCAGTTGCAACTGTACCACTGATGTCGGACGTGACACCGACACCGCATCAGTCTGGGTGATTAAGTACACAGAATGAAAAACATCAACAACACTAATGAGCAGATTGATGAAGGATTATCCAAATGTACCGCAGACTGTATATTATTACTGTCCTTTCATCGTTTTAAGAATGGCCAGAAATGTATGGGATTGTGCGTTAATTTATCTTTGCATGGCTAAGAGAGAAGGTAAGATAATCGGCGTGATTTCCATAGCGCTTCCATTTCTTATGCGCCTTCCTCTCACATCCATTTTGGGAACATGCTTTTCAATACCGTAATGCAAGTGAGCATAAAATGCATTCACACAATCATCAACATCATCGGCCTCCAACTCTCTTTCCCAGTTAACCTTATTAAAATGCGAATTAAGTAAATCAAATTTTGTTTTTCTGTACTTATTAGTTACTTATTATGTAGTGGGAGAGTTGTATTTAAGATTTGGAGGTGCGATTATTTTGCAGGAAAACTCTAAAGTAGTGTGAGATATGATTAAGGCCGCAGAGAGACAAGACATCCAGAAAATCACGAGATAGAGCACTACTATGAAAGCCTACTATGTATGGTCTGCTTATATACAGGATGAATTTCTGGAGTAACAAAGTCAATTTTATTTATTACTATGTTAATATACATCTCTTTTCTTATTGACTTTTCACTGTAACATTGTATTATTATTAACGTGAGTAAATATTATTATTATTATTATTACTGCATGACGGTACCAAATGACGAGAGCAGAGATCGAACTCCCATTTAATTTCTGGCAAGTTAAAATCGCCACATATATGAAATATGTTGTCAGGATATCGCCGTGTGAGTACAGTATTTATTACAACTTGTATTAAGCAAACAGTAAAGAACATTAATAAATTGCCAAAAAATTGTGACTTCCACAACCATTACACAAGAAATAAAGAAGAGTTACGAATACAGCAACACAGGTTGACAAAGACCCAACATAATGCTCACTACTGGGGTGTAAGCTATATAATCACCTACCAAATAACAAGAAAAATTTGCCGTTTAAAAAAAATGATGTCAGTGTTGAAAAAACATTTGGGAGTGCATTGTTTATATTCGGTGAACGAATTCTTTGAGGAAAACAGTAGAATAGAAATAACAATTAGTAATTGATTTAATTATACTTATTCAGGGACGTATTGTGTAGCTGTGTTTATCAATAAAATTTATTATTATTACCTCTAGTATCTTCCACAGCCCATTTGTAAAACATTTAGTAATAGCTTCGTGTATATTACGTTAACCTATAAATGATAATCCTGGCTATTTTCTGTATATTCTGTCTATTTCTTCCGATTTTCTTGATGCTCTGTCTCTTTCAGGCCTCAATCAACTCAATTATTTTAAGAATTTTGCAGGCAATATGCTAGATCTCATACTTAGTAATTTTGATGGTGTCTCCTCAATCCAATTATCCGTCGCTCCTTTGATTCCCGAGGACCGTGCGCATACAACTCTTGAATTTACGTGTCCAATAACTCTGTCTCGTGATTTGGTAATGCTGCAGCAAGTTGAACCGAACTTTAATAAAGCCCGTTTCACTGACATTAATGACTATCTCAATGAAATTGATTGGGAAACGTGTCTAAGTGGTGATATTGATAACGTTATTCACATATTCTACAGCTACTTACACACTGCTATAAGAAATTTTGTTCCCTATAAATATAAATTTAGTAGTGGCTTTCCCACGTGGTATTCTAGAGGAACTATAAAAACTCTTCGTGAGAAAAAAGAGCGCATCGTCGTTGGAATAGATTTAAATGATCTATAGATTATAAAATATAGACAGAAGATATAGATTATCTAGCCTTTTCCATTTTGAGAGGCCGAGCTAAATACCTAATTGGATTGGATTACAATCCATTACCAATCCTAAAAATTTCTGGTCTTTTATAAAGAGTAAGAGGAGTCTATTCCTTCTATACTGACGCTTGATGGGGTTTCCGCTATGGGTGGTGACGAGGTGTGTGAGCTGTATGCTAAGTTTTTTTCCTCTGTATTTGTTACTTCTAACCCTACCTACCCGGTTCCATATAATGATTGTGATAACATATGCTCTTTAGGTCCTATAACGTTTGGATTGATTGAAGTTGAGGAGGCTCTTAAATCAATTAACTTAAATAACACCATCTGTACAGATGGTATTCCTTCCATCTTGGTTGAGAGACGCTCGCATTCCCTTGCTTTACCTGTCACTATCTTATTTAAGAAATCCGTGCTCGGCTTTTTTTTATATTAAGTCCAAACTTGATTCTAGACAGCATGGCTTCTTTGCTGGTCGCTCGGTTGAGGGTAACTTGCTGGAATACACTGATTTTATTTCACACTCTATGGAGCAAGGTTGCCAGGTTAATTCAGTTTATACAAATTTCAGTAAGGTATTTGACCGAGTGGACCATGACCTTCTGCTTTCCAAACTTCAAAGATTCGGATTTTACAGTCGTCTGCTTCAGTGGTTCGCTTCCTACCTAAAAAACAGATCACAAATAATATCTGTTAATGGGTTCTATTCTAAGCCTATATTAGTGCCATCGGGAGTTCCTCAAGGTAGTCATCTTGGCCCTTTATTATTTAACATCTATATAAATGATTCGAAGATTTGATGTGATTCAAAGTTGTCATTGTCTTATGTACGCGGATGATTAAAATTGAAGAGATTTAAAATTGATTAAAATTATTCACCCGAGTTCAGTCCCCTCTTGACTGTTCGCGATTGCAGCGTGATCTTGATAACCTTCAGGTGTATTGTCAAAACAATCACCTCACTCTTAACTTTACTAAATGCAATGCTATCTCTGCTACAACTATACAGTTGCTGGTGAGGGTATTACCCGTGTGACTTCAATTAAGGATCTGGGTGCTACTTTCGACGATAAGTTGTTATTTGATAAACATATTAATTTGATGGTATTCAAAGCCTTGCGAATGTTAGGTTTTGTGAAGAGATCAACTGCTTCTTTCTCAAGTATTACTGCAATTAAAGTGTTGTATTCTGCTTTCGTTTATAACATACTTAATTACTGCAGTGTTGTTTGGTGCCCTCAGTATCAAACATACATATCTAGGATAGAAAGAATTCAAAAAAAATTTATAAAATACTTATGTTTTAAATGTTCAATCCACTACTCAGACTATTTCTCTTCTTGCAAACATTTTGGCGTTTTCTCTTCTTTTTTAAGTTATTGTATAATGTGCGTGGTTCTCCTTCTCTTCTCAATGCTATAAATCTTCATGTTCCTCCTCGTTCCTTGCGTATCGACTTTTTGTTCTTCACACCAACACCCCGAACCAACGCACTCCTTAATTCTCCCATTATACGAATGGCTAGAGCTGTGGACGGAATTGATGTAGACCTGTTTCAATTTCAATCGTCTTCATTGACAGCTTTTAGACGTGCTCTGTTTTATTTTATTTTATATATTTTTAGTGTGTGTACAAACATGTACTAGTTTATAATTCCATTCTTATTAACTTGTAACAATTCGGTTTATTTTTCGGTTTTTTTCTGTATTTCTAGTTAATTTATTATAAAGCTCATGTTTCCTTTTTCTTTTTTCCCTTTATTTTTTTTGTTACTTACTTTTGCTTTAATTGCACTATTGTTATTGTTATTTTTAATTTGATTTTTATTATTATATTTAATTTAGGTGATTTAGATGTTTATAAATATTCTTTCTCTTTCGTTAATTCCATGGTACGGTTTTACTATAGGTTCGTCCTGTACTGTACCCAAATTGTAAATAAATAAATAAATATATGCACGTGTAAAGGAGTTAGGGAAGTTATGTTAGGGATTCTGCGTACTAGAGGTTTCACTACATGTGAAAGTGTTACAACTTTTTAGTATATCATAAAGTACTTCATATTTGTTAATTGTGTAGATTTTTTTTTTTATTTCCACCAATTGTTACAACTAATAAATGAAAATATCCTTTTGACCATGATTTTTAACTAATTCGCTTCTATGCGTCGGTCAGCTGCCGAGCTATGATGTTGTATTAAAGTGTTCATTACTTCACCGATGATCAGTGCATATATAGCCGAACATTTAATAACCGAGTTACAGCTAAGCACTGAAACAAACACAACCGACGGTGAATACGTTTAGTTGGTATCGACGTCCGTGCAGATCGTCGGTGAAGCACTAAAGCCAGCCCAACCGACAGTCTTTGCCTTGAATTGCTATATTTACTTACATTGATATATCTACGCACGACCGACATTAGTGCATATCGTCAGTGAAGCACTAAAGCCAGCCTGACAATATTTAAAACGCAAAATTGATACTTGTTGTAATTGGCAATCTTTAGAATGTTAAATTTCTTCCCCAGATATTCATGTCGTTCGTTCCCTTTATAAACTTTTTAAAGCTTTTAATTTTAATGAGTAATCACACGTTGTTATTCGCAAGCGTACAAATAACGATCACTTGCGATCAGAGTCCGGCGTAAAGCAGGCAATTACCTTTTTCGGGGGGTTAATCCTGGTAGAATTTCTTTCTACAACACGGACGTCGGGCGGTGGTGTGGTGGCGGCAGCGAGAGGGCATTCCGTCGGACCTCGTGCCCGTAATCCACTCAGCTTTTACAGTACTGTTTTCCGTGAGCATCGATTAGTTCCGGCGCTGTAGCCCGACGAGGACGGGAGATTGTAGTTGAAAAGGGACGGGTGCCGAATTGCCAAGTGTAAATCTGTCTGATGGAACGCAGAGAAGCAGCAAGCTTTTATTAATATAAATATAAGAGACCGGCTTTCGAGGTTTATCTCCTACGAAAAGAACTCTTTGGATTCTTTTTTTTTTTTCTTTTAAAGTATCGGGAATATCGTTGAAGGAGAACCGCTTCTCCATTAGGAGGCGGTGGTGTCGTGCGTACAGAGCGCCCCGGGTAACGGAACGAAATTGCCTCAATTAGTGACCTCTGGGGTCGCGCACGAGTAATTCCTACTTTGGCCTTGGTTATTAGTACCGGTGCATCGGTAAAATACGTTCTCGTTCATTTACAAATAAAAAATCCAAATAAATTAATTAATAGATGTAACGAATAGCGGTGTTGCAAAACACCAACAACAATAGATGAAGTACATAAAATGTGCAACAAGATTGGCGCCACCATTGTATACAAATATAGCAATATCTTGTGGGTGGACGTGAGTTGGCGTTCTGAGAATATGCAAAACTCTAAAAATCGATTGAATTTATTTAAATTATTAGTATTCACGATGAAATCGCAAAATCTTCAATTCTCACACATGGTTAAACTTTAAAACTTTTCCGGATCAGTACAAACAAAACTTTATTCCTTAAACCGTTAAAAACAACGTTTACTTATTGATGCAAGATGTAATATAACAAAGAACTGGTTTTAACTTGAAATCAACACAATAATAGAGTTGATTAATACGATTAATATTTACTAGATGGGGTGAGTAATTATTAAACAAATTGAATTATATTATTAATAATTCAAAGGAAAATATTGCAAACATTAATAAATTAATAAAATGATTAAATTACCTAAATACATAATAATTCAAAACGAAATGTGATTTAAATTTAATTTAACTTAAAATTTATGTTAGTAGCAATTGGTAGCAGGGATGACGTTTAAGAGGACGTGTTGAAGAATTTCTTAAAGGTAAATTTTTTTTGCTTTTTTTCATGATTTCTTTTATTTCACTGTTATTTTATGTAAACAAAAATCTTCAGATTACTTATTCTTAGATGAAGATGCAAAACAATGGCAATGAGAATAATGCCATGAACCTGTAAAAGAGGATGGAATTGAGAGCCACCTTGAATGATAGCCTCAAGACTACAAAGGTTAGTCAAAAGTAAACGAATAATGCATGATTTACCTGATTATGCTGAGCTTGTTTTCCTTTTCAATATTTGTTGTATAAAATATTGTTGTATTCTGAGTTAACTGATACAGAAATTCTGATTACGTAGTTTAGCGATCTCGACTTAATAACATTCCATATCGTTTCAAGCTGATTAGTTTTCGTAAGCTAGTTTTGTATATACCAATAATCAAGGCCAAAACTGATGGTGGGAATCTTTAAAATTTTTCTAGTTTGTCTTTTAAAAAAGTCGCCAAAATTAACTGGAATTTACTTTTCAAATACCAACCTAATTTTGTCCTCCAGATTTGGATTGGTCACTTTTCCTATAGTTGTAACAATGCAATGTGACGTCCCAATAAATCAGCATTACTATTCTTCTGAAATTAAACCTGAATCTTTTCAGTTCTAGGTGTAGTGTTAGTGCTTGTTTTAATTCTGATTTACCTCTAGATTCATTTCATTCTTCTTGAACGAAAATTATAACTAATATTAGAATACTAACCTAGAATAGTTACTAGAATACTCAACCCAACCCAGCTTCAGAACTATCACTAGACCTAGAACTAGAGACATTAGGGTTTAGCAGTCTTAAGAGATGTACGGCTAAACTATAATGTTTGTAGTTCTTGGGCTAGTGTTAGTTCTGAAACTAGGTTGGGTTGGGTTTGGTTCTATCTTAAGAGACGTACGGCTAAATCCAAATGTTTGTAGTTCTAGGTCTACTGTTATCTGTAGTATTGGTATTACCTTTAATTGAGCTATTATACGATTTTAAAGTAGTATATACTTGTATCGAACTAGAACTAACACTAGACCTAGAACTAGAAACAGACGGCTAAATCCTAGCCGTCTTGAGAGATGTACGGCCAAACCCAGAGGTGGATCCAGAAAATGTTTTGGAGGAGTTTTCGTTACATTTTTATGATAAATTACGATGCGTCATGTTTAACCAATTTGCCCAATTCAAAGTGTATGATATGATATGTTTTCCCGTCTTTTGATGCCATACATAAACTTCAGACATGAGTTCTGCACTTTTTGTATACTCGCTTTAGCTACAATGGTCGTGGCATAGCTGGTGTAAAATATCACCGTAATTGAATATCGACGGAACAAGAACTTCACATAATCGGATATTTGAATGTTGGTTAAATAATTCAAGCATTACGTATGCTCTGCGAATTAGTGGAGAAATGTATATGAAAAATCGAAGTGTGGTATCAAGACAAATATCCAAATTACAGTACGTAAAGTCCGTAAAGTTTAATTTAATACAACCCACTCTGATATTTAGAGACTTCTTGGTTCTGCTGACCACATTGCCAGTCCCAAATATTATTACTAAAGATTTAGTTGGATTAATTTTTAAACAAAGTAAGTTTATATAAAACAGTATTAATTAGATAAAGAACCAAGAATGAACCCTGCGGCACGCTTGAAGATACTACTGGTACTGATGACTCTTTTCCATGAAGCTTTACAGTTTATGACTGATTCAGGAGGTAGCTGCTAAAAAAGAGATTGTGTCATTTTCCGTAAAACCAATTTGATGGAGTATTGCCAATAGTGGGGGGTGGTGAATGGTATCAAAGGCCTTAGAAAAGTCCAAGAGAATCAGAATCGCAGCTCGTTTTTGGTCTATTACATGAAAACTATCATCCATGACATCGAGAAGAGCTGAGTCCTGAACGAATGCTAGACTGACTGAAGAACTGTTAGAATATTAAATTTATTTAGATGCTGGGTAAGTTTAGTATCTACTACTCTTTCCAGAATCTTAGACAATATAGGCAAAATACTTATGGGTCGGAGATCTTTAAGTTTCCAAGGCCTGGATGTTTTTGGAAATAGCGTGACTTGAGCAATCTTACAAAGGTCGGGAAGGACAGACAATTCAAGGCAATTATTCACGATATAACATATATATGGTATTATTGTTGAACAACACACATTCAACATGTTAGCACTAATTCCATCAACTCCAACAGTAGTTGTCTTAATATTACAAAGACTATGCAATATTTCCTCTTCGGAAGCGAGAGAAAAGGTCGATTTGGTGACACCAGATAAGGTATTGGTTTGATAGTGTAGAATTAAATTGGCATTACCCAACGCATTGACCATTGTTAATAATTTTTTATTAACTTGATCAGCGTTGCCTATACATTCCAGATTTGTTCGTGGCCAATACCCATTAACCGGAAACTTTACTAAAGTTCACGACAGTTATTATTATTCAACATATATGACAGATACTCCTATTTCTCTTTTTGAATAGAAGAACCGGTAAAGTTTCGCAACTCTTAGTGGTATTTGAAATGTTCCGGATTTTTAGTTGTCTTAAATTTTGTATACAGTTTTATATTATCGGTGATCCAAGGGCGAAAATTTTTCTTAATTGTAATAATCCGCGTTGGAGCATGAACATCAAAGAGAATCATTAGAAAAAGTTTAAGAAGATTACCTTATCGTTAATATTGTTGAGTTTAATAATATTTTGCCAGGGTATTGCTATTAAATCTCTTATAAATAATTCTTTATTCAAACTATTAAAATCTCTGTAGTATAATATTTTAGGCAATGCCAGGAGGTCAATTAATTATTGATATTACCATGGCCTCGATTGGTAATTTCTCATAAGCCAAATTTCAAGATAGAGTTCCGACTGGATTTGCTACAAAAGCAAACTTTAAGAAAACTGTACGTCGGAATAAGAGAGAGGCTTGGAGGAGGTATTGTGGGGAAGTCACCTCTGGCGACCAACTCTCTCGTTTGAAAAAGGTGCTGACTTCAGACCCAAACCGGATTATAGGTTTGTAAAAGAAGGATGACGGTCTTTATTCCGACAACCTTCTAGAAAGCTTATACCTTCTAATGAATGTGCTTTTACACTAATTACACACCGACTGTAGAAGACTGACAATAAATTGCTTCTCACCTTTTAAAACTTCTGGACGTGATGGTATCATACCAATCCTAGTGCAGTGGGGTTTAGATAAATTGATGCCTTTCCTAAGGTGCATCTTTTAGGGTTGCTTGGAGATTTGCTACATTTCCAGTTGTTGGCATGAGGTCAAGTTTTTCAGATCAATCAACCTGTCTTCTTTTTTTTATAAAAATTTGGGAGCGGCTATGCGACCGTTACATAAAGGATCACTGTCTTTTAGATAGACCCTTAGAATCAGATCAACTGTGAGTAGTTTTGTCGAAAGGATGTTGGATTCCAAAGACTCCGCTTTGGGGGTATTGATAGACATTGAGGGCGTGTTTGGTAAGACGACCTTCTTAGGCATTGGCGATTCTTTCGTTGTGCGTAATGTTCCTCATATCATCTGTGGTTGGAGAGACAGCTGCATCAGTCATAGAAACGTTAAACTAAGGGCCGGAAAACAACCCTTAAAAAGGTTGTCACGAGAGGATGTTCTCAAGGCGGTGTTCTTTCTTCACCTCAAAGAGGCAAACTTTGTTACCATCGGCTACGCTGATGATATTAATATTCTTCTGCAGGGCAAGGATGTGGGGTGTTAGGGGACAGAATACAAAAAGCTTTTAATATAGTACAATTATAGTGTGAAAGGCAGAAATTGTCGGTCAACTAAATGAAACTGACTTCTGTTCACAAGGTTGCGAAAGATTGGCAATTTCTCATTACCCTTGTTCACTAAATGCTCACTGAGTTTGTCTAAAAAGGTTAAATATTTGGATATTACTCTCAACTATCATGGAAACCACACCTAGAAAGTGGAGTTAGGAAGGCTAGTGTTGCGTTTGGTCAATGCCGCAGGGCGATTTTGAAAACATGAAGTTTGTTACCCAAATCTGCCTTCTGGATTTACAGGGTCGTAATAAGACTTATGCTCACTTATGGTGCAGTAGTTTGGTGGTCAGTTCAAGCTGCATGCGAAAGACCTCCACTACGTATATGGAAAACATGCTAAATCTGTCATCATAATACTTATATATCCAGGAGGTTGCGTTAATTACCATGTTACGACTATGAGAAGTAGGACTTTTTAAGGAAGTCCTCGGCAGCGCTCTAGATGGAGGCGGTGTGGAACACACCTCTACTGGAATGAAGCACGGACTACATTCCGACCAAATACATTTTCTGAAGGAAATACCTCAATAATTACAGTTCCAAAAAAGTAGAGGGAAGTAACACCTGTAAAATCTACACTGATGGTTCTTGTAGAGGGACTGGTGCAGGAGCAGGAATATTACTTCTCGTATCACTCGGTGAAGACATCACTGTCATGCAAGCAGAATTAGTCGCCATAAGAATTGCTGCCAATATAGTCAGCTCTAATCTCAGTGGTAAGATTTGTACAATTCTTACCAATAGCGGACAATCTGTTATAGCCTTAAGCAGGGATAAATTTACCTCTGCACTGTTAATGGACTGTCATTTAGCGCTTAAAGAGGCGGCAACACTAAATAGTGCTAGACTTTAGTGGATAAAGGGACATTCGACTCATTCGGGTAATACGCACGCTAACAGGCTGGCAAAGAGGGCTGCTCGTATAGTGCCCTTTTCTCCTTTGCCGATGATTGTCCCATCTTTTGGATCTCATATTGAATTAATTAAAAACCTAACCCGAAAAAAGTTCTTAGATTGGTGGGATAGAGTTAAAGGGTGCCTGTTAGCTAACAGGTTATTATTTTATCCCTCAGTTGACAAAGCACAGAAATTTGAGACTTGTCACAGGTCACTGTAACGTTAATAAACACCTTCAATATTTAAAGTATGTAAAAAGCTCTCTCTGTCGTGCTTCCAAACAAGATGACGAGACGGTACATCACATCTTGTGTGACTGTTCTGCCCTAACAGATTTCAGATTGAGAGTATTTGGTGTACGTCTGCGTTAGAGACACATTTTGCTGTGTCCTAGCGTTTGGTAATTTCCTAGGCTGGTTGATGTAGCCGGACTGACTCTCTTTCTCTACTTTTCTTTATGTTACTTCTTTATCTCTTTTGATATTGTACAAAACTGGTTAGATTTAGTATATGATATAATATCATTATAGAGCCTCCGCCGTAAGCGACCTTGGCTTAATTACTTTTAATATTGTTCAAATCTGGCTATATTTACTATATGATAGTTATGATAACAATGTACAATCTCTCTCACAATAGCAATCTCAACTTAATTATTTTTAATATTGTTCAAAACTTAATATCGATATAGTATCAATGTATAGTTCAAAAGCAAAGTTGTCCGCTCGTTTGTGTACGTGATATTAACGTACAAATCACGATATTAACGTTTTAGATATTGTTAGGATTCACAGTTTGAGAATCACTGAATTCGCAATAACTTCATTGGATTTCATTTATTTTTCGAAATAAATAACGGTTTTGCGATCTGTATTTGACAAAGCACGCCTCAACAACGCGTCGCAACAACGGTATTATAAACAAAAAAAAATATCTCTATTTTATTCCAATTACTTTTTTGTTGACGGATAGAAAAAAAAAACAGCTCTAAAAACAATTATCCAATTACTGGGTTATATCGAAATAACCGTGCTAATGATGCTGGCTGATAAAACTCATACAAACCAATCGCGATATTGATACCGCGTTTGTGTGAGGGGAGGGATGATTTTTTTCGTTGCGATTGTTGGGGTTTTGAGGGGTGGTAATGATGGTTTAACGGTGGCGTATGAAAACTGTTGCAGTTTTCGGCCGTTGTGACGTTTCATTCGGATTGTGCGGAGAGAGAGCCGTTATTTGGACGGTTGATTTGTTTTCGCTATTATTTGCCCTCGGTGCTGAAACATGAATATAAATTAAAGCGGCGGCGGCGGGAGCACGACGACCGAGCGAGACGGGAACTGAGCGAAAGGGAGAAAGAGAAAGATGTCGCTCCGTTCGCTCGGCGCAGTAAAAAAGCTCGTTCGACGTTCGAAATTTACGCTGCAACTTTTTCAACCCGGGGCTCGGTACTCTCGTAAATACGACAATCGCTGCTTATCTATGAAATTACACTGACAGCCTTTAATCTCTTTGTATATAAGCGACAAAACACCCAAAACGCTTTTTATAATTATAATAGATGTCGTATTAATGAGAAATTAATTAATTTAAATGTATTTATTTGCAATTTTAAACGAAAAAAAAATTGGGTAAAATTATTTGTAAATTTTGTAGCCCGGACCTGGTTTTGTGCCATCGCTAGATGGCGCGCACAGGCAGGTCCATTCCAACATAACCTGTTAGCAGGCAAATGCTGCCGATGTAATCGACCAACGGTTTAGTTCGAGCTCTCGACTTCGACACAAAGGCGAGAGGTCGACGTTTCATTTGGTCGACCGCCGTAGATATTGCTACACAAACAGAGGTTCACTATGTTAGCACCAAGTTAGCGGAGATGGAATTACTAATGGGTATTCGCGTACATGTTTAATACGATACCGACGCTCGCTAGAGGACGCTTTACGAACCGATTCCTCGTTTCAGTAATTGGCGACTTTTCCAAAAAATTACGCTCCGCTATTTTTCGATTACACCCGAACCGGATTCATTTCGACGATCAACGACTTCGACGCCCTCTTATAAACCGAGACGGCAATGAATCAACGTCGGCCCGACTGCGTTAGGCCAATTAGCATTTCAGGTTTATAGGCAGGTCGTGGCCAGATCAATACATAGACGAGAATAAATCATTCAACAGCTGTTTAACTTTACTACTCGCGTAATTTTTAATCATATACAACTTTTGAATCTATTAAAAAATTGTTTGAGTAATTTGTTTGAAGATAAATTGATCAATTATTTGAAGGGTTCGGATAATTCCAAGAACACAATCCTAATTCCCCGGTAGATTTCCGTCGACCGAAACAGTCTGGTCATCTCTTCTTCTTCGATGGGAATTGTCGCGTCCGGCACCTTCTCCTTCTCCTCCCTCTTTCAGTATCAATCGTTTCTCTCGAGCAAACTTTATATTCCGAGTCGAACGACATTAGCTCCGGAAAACTCCCGGCGGACTGCGGGGACCCGGTCGTAGATGGTGGGAGGGGGACCGTTTTCTCTCTTCTACATCTGTTCGAAACCTCTTCCTCGCTCTCCCTGTGTTCCCGAGATCCTTTCTCATACAAAGGACGACCCACGAGAAGACTCTCGGAGGCTACGTGATTACCTCGGTAGTAAACACGTATAATAATCAACGAAAATGATAAATTTGGCGCCAAAAATAAAGTTTTAATATTAAAGAAAAATGTAAATGCATACAATTAATCCGTTTATCTTGAATTTTTTAATTTTAGTTTGCAGAATTTCTGCCCCATTTAGTTTGAAAGACTTTTCATTTCTTAGTAGATACTAGAGATATGCAAATTACGTGGGTCCCGCCGGATAACGATGGGTGATTCGTGACCCACCGTGAGCGGGCATTAATTGCATCACTCACGTGAACGTGCATGATCCTGAGCATCTTTAATTTCGCGCGACACGGTTGGAACATTTATGAATATTTCTTTAATAATAATATTGATAGAAAGAAACAAAATTTATTTATGCCAACAATAAACATACTAAATAGTGTACAAAAAATAATAAATGAATATTTATATTCTTTCTATTATATATATATATAAATATGTTGGCCTAAAAGGCTATCGACCGTAGTCTTTCTGGCCGGGAAGTCTTCGGTGGAATCTTAAATAATATTGAATTTTTTGAGTTTAAGAAAAATACAGTTAGAAAATACATTTAGTTTATTTAAAATTTGTGGTTTTCGAATGTATACAATCAGTGCTGGGCGACTGGTAAATGCCCGGATATTTACCTTGGCCTAGGGTAAATACCCAAACAGTGGGTATTTAATCAATTTCAAAAATTTATATAGTCTGTACCACGAGAAGTGAATGTGACTCATCGATTTCCGCAAGAATTTTGCGCATACGTTACAAATATAGTGCCCGCGCGTTGACGTGTGTTAGAGTGGAATGATTTCTAGCGCGTAGGTCTGTTCCGTACACTGTTAGGCGATGAGTCACCTCCACTTCTCGTGGTGCAGAGTATAGTAACACATTAATATATATTTTAATTCGAATGAATTTTCTTTGTTTTAATTGATTTAATGCCCGACCAGTAAATTAATATTACTATACATGGCTTGTTTTTATAATACTATTTTAAATAAATTTTACATAACATAAGGTCTTCAATACTTACAAAACAAAAAAAATAAAATATAACATTTTGCGTATTTTTAAGTGAGGTAGATGTCTTGTGGTAATTTCCTTTTCAGTCGGCAGTGGATGTTCTCGATGAGATTGCTTGGCTGTAGTACTTCAGTGTATTGAATGCGTTCGTGAAATCTGGTGGTTATTGTCGATATATGGTCTACGATATTGTCCATTTTTAATTCGTTGTGAAGTTGTTCATTAGAGATATACCATTCGGCGTTTACTGCTTTGCGTAATAATTTGTTTTATAGGATTTTATTAAGATTTGTTTTAGCCGAATTTCCCCAGACAGCGCAGGCGTATGTGATAAGTGGTCGAATGAGGGTCTTGTAAATTAGAACGGTGTTTTCACATTTGAGACTTGTTCTTCTGTTTATCAAGGGATACAGCTGTTTTAACTTTCCGTAACCTTGATTTACCTTTTGGAGTATATGGTACTTCCATGTTAATCTTATGTCGAGGAATACGCCAAGATATTTGACAGGTTGGCGTAAGTCATTCGTTACATTAGTTTAAGTGCAAATATTTTGGTAATGCACTTGGATGGATTTAATGCTATATCCCGTGTCTTGAACCATTTTCCTAGAGTGTTTATAGCTATTTGAAGATTTTCGGTTGTGTCTACAATCTCTGAGATTTGTGCTATTATGGCAGTATCATCCGCGTAAACCAGCAAGTGAGCATTAGGTTGAGGCATATCACTCATGTAAATGTTGAATAGGGTGCGGGAGAGGACACTGCCTTGGGGTACACCAGCGAAAGTTTTTTTTGTTTCGGAGAAGGATTCATGAATTTTTACAAAAAAGGATCTGTCTTTCAAGGATATTAGAAGTTGTTTAATATTGATGTCAAGATCTATGCGTAATATTTTATAGATTAATACGTTGATCCATACACGATCGAAAACTTGTGCAACGTCGAGAAATAGGGCTGTGGAGTCTCTCTCTCAAAATCGCGTTCGATTATGTTAGATCATCGTTGCAATTGATGGCTGGTTGAAAATTGATTTATAAAATCAAATTGGAAATGCGGAATCACATTCATTACATTTAAGGCTTCACATAAGCGTAAATTAATTATTTTTTCTAGGATTTTGGACAATGTAGATAGTAAGCTAATAGGTCGATAGCTGGTGATTTTGCTTTTGGGCTTTCTTGGTTTTAAAAACATGAGGATATGGGCGTGTTTCCAGCAGCTTGGGAAATAGCCTTGTTCCATGCAAGCATTGAATAGTCTCTTCAGAAAATGCACTCCTTTCTCCGGAAGATTCTTCAAGCCCAAATTGGAAATTTGATCTGGTCCTGGAGCTTTCTCAGTTTTTAGCTTTTTAATGATCGTCCGAATTTCATTTATTTTGACTTTCTGGAAGTTATCGTTAAATACCGGATTATGATTCATTATATATTCATTATATGCTAACACAGAGGTTGTGAAACTTGAGCTGCTGAAGAAATGGGGTCTGAATATTTTCTCCAGGTATTCTGCAAAACCGGCACATTTCTGTTGATCTGTTATTAGCAGTCCATTATCAGTATAGTTGATACTTCATTCGATTTTCTCAAGATTCTTCTTGATGCTTTCCATATTTCGAGATTATTGGATTCTATGTTGTTTAAATATCGTTGAAAAGATTTTATTCGGTACGCTTCAAGCTTCTTCCTTATTTGTCGTATTAGTCGATTTACAACAGACTTGGTTGCAGGGTTTCTCGTACTTTGCCACTCCCGTCGTAGATTGTTTTTCTGGTTTATAAGAGATTGTGTTTCATATGAAGGGAGATAATTATCAAATTGTGGTTTATATTTGGGGAATGGTGATTGTTTCATACAAATATAGATTTTTTCAGTGAGAAGCCGTACACTTTGATCAATTGATTTTTGGGTGTTTAGCCTATATCCACTATCATTGAAGTGATTTTCAAATGTGTTTTTAAACAAGAGCCAGTTAGTTACTAATAGTTTGTTGTTATTTTTGATTAAGCACGGTGAGGTTCTGAACGATAAAATCACAGGTAGGTGATCAGAATCCAAGTCTACTACTACTTCTTGATTTATCAATATATTGAAATTTTTAATCAATGCGATGTCCAGAATATCGGGTTGATAATCATTTCTGTAAGGGTAGTATGTGTATGTATTAGGTGCGAGCACCATAAAATTATAAATAGCAGCGAAGTTTAGTAGTGTGATTCCCGCTTGGTTGTTAGGTCTACTGTTGAGAGGTATGTTAGGTTGCTTGTAAGCATTAAAGATGTTAAGGGTTGAGTTATTAGTTAATATAATTTCTATACCAATAACTTCAATATTACTGCAGTTAATTAATGGGAGTTGTTGATGTGTGAACTTTTTCTTAATTAATATAGCCACCCCTCCGGAAACTATGCAATTATCTCTGTCATTGCGATAAATTTAGTAACCAGGAATTGTGAAATTCTCCTTTCGTGCTAAGTGTGTTTCAGTGATACATGCAACATCTATATCTTTTCTTTGTAAAAAAGTTATCAAACTATTGCGATCCTTTTTAATTCCGTTAATGTTTAAGTTTTTCTGGAGCATATTTCTGGAGAATATTGGAAAGTTTTGTTAAAATTAATGTTTTTATTTGATGTAGAAGTGGTTGTAAGCACGATAGTATTGCGGACATTATTGTATTGATGATGGGATCAGTTGAGGAAGTTGTAGGTTGGTTTGAATTTTGTGGTGAATTTGTGCTTATTCTTGCATTTGCGTAGGTTTTATTGTGATTGTTAGAAGAATCAGATAGGGTTGTGTTGAGTTGAGCACTAAAGGTTGGAATGGTAGATTCGTGCTGTCTTTGATGACTTGGAGTGGGTTTGTTTCTGGAATTAATTTGTTCTAGATAATATTTACATCCCCTAAAATTTGCTGGGTGATTGTCATTGCAGATAACACATTGAGGTACATCACTAGTGGGTTTTGAACATTCATTAGTTAAATGGTTTCCTTTACATTTAACACATCTAGGCGGCATTGCGCAGTAATTTTTGGTATGACCATATCGTTGACATGGATAACATTGTGGAACATGTCGAGATGCTCGTTTAGCTTCTACGGTTACAATAGTGTGATCGAATTTATTCAACATGAAGATATCAGATCCTTCTTTTTGTTTGGGGTCCATATGTATCTCTTTAAGGTTTCATTTATAGGTGGTGACAATTCATCACATTTTCTTTTAGTATTCATATGATTAAGGTTGAATTTACAACCCCTTAGGGTTGTCACCTTGTTCATAACAAAATATACGTGTTGATTTTTCCGATAACTAGTAAAATGGTTTAAAAAAATGTTTTGGAAATCGGGTATTTTTACGTATAAGAAGCAAAAATATCAATTTGTGTAGTTAGTAAAGCAAACTATAGAAATGCCAAAAGTTCCTAGGTCTAGTATTAGCTATACTTTTAGTTCCAGAAAAATGTACAATAACCAAGCAGTGAACGGCAATTAAAATTAGAACTAGACCTAGTACTAGAAAGATTTAGGTCTAAGAAAGATTTAGATTCTTCAGACGCACGGCTAAACCGAAACTTGTTAGTACTAGGTCTAGTGTTAGCTCTAGTTTTACTTTAATACAAGTAAACCACAATTTAAGACTGAATAACAACTAAAAATAAAGCCAACACTAACGCTAGAACTACTACTAGACCTTGAACGAAAAACATTTAGGGTTAAGTCGTACTTTTCTTATGACGGAACCGAATTCAACGTAACCCAACTATTGTGTTGGGTTACGTTGACCCAACACAACGTAGTTTCAGAACTAACACTAAATTTAGCACTAGAAACATTAGGCACACCTTCACGTACTACCTAGACACATCAAACCAAGAAATTATAAAAGAAATTCACAAATACATCAACCAGTTCCACAAAAACATTAAATTTGAAAAAATTATCCATTGAAAAAGAGAACAATAATAAAATAAACTTCCTAGATTTGACAATTAGCAAACAACTTTACATTTGACATTTACAGAAAAAATACTCAGACTGACACTATAATACCTTTAGACTCCAATCATGATTTCTCACAAAAAACAGTCGTCTTTAGAGCATTCATAGAGAGAGCCTATACATCTAATCCAAAACCAGACAAACTTACTAAAGAGATAGGAATCATCAAACAGTTTGGTAACATTAACTTCCCAACAAAAATCATAGAAAAGATGATTAAAAGAAAACGAGAAAACACAAACCTCAATAATAACCCCACACTTAACTCAATACAAAGAGAAAAACCTCCAACATACAAAAGTATCACTTTCCAGGGAAACTTTGTTAATAAAATTAAAAAAAAAACATTTAAAAATACAATATAACACTTACAACAAAAGCCAACAACACCATAGGAGGAATACTTACCAATACTAAAGACAAGATGAATAAATTAGAAAATAATGGGGTGTATAAGCTTGAATGTGAAACATATTTGGCCACCTACATTAGAGAAACGGGTAGACCACTTAAAACGAGCGCCAAAGAACATATGGAGCTCGCGTGCAAAACCGGTTATATCCACATTTTGACATGTCCGGTTTTGTACGCGATCTCCTCATATAACAAGACCACAGTCAAATTTTGGAAAACAGTACTCACATTTTTGATGAAACTAAAAACACCACACTAATCCATCCAAAAAAGAGGGAAATACACTTGAAATCTTTTAAACTTATGAAATTAGAAAGTTCAGACATAACAATCCACAAAAAGGATCACTGAACGAACAAATTTATGCTACAATAACACCACTATACATGTACTTGCAAGTACCATTTTCCCAACCAAAAAAAAACTCCAGACCGACGAGAACCTCAGGTCACGGTAATAACCTGAGGTTGCACCGATTCTGGATCCTTGATTATATACGATTCCCATCCTTAAAATTCCCACAATTCTTCTTTTTATTTCTAGGTTATAGGTGTAGTATTAATTATAGTTTTAGTTTTAGAAGCATTTACAAGAATCAAGTAATACAACAATAATGGGCAGCCATATAGTGTGGGGTTGAGGTTATGAAATACTTCGACCTACTAAAAACCACTATCTTCGTCTACTCCGGAAACTACCAATAAGGCTTTACTTCGGAGAAATATTTTTATTTTTCAAATCCATATTTGCTATTTTTTAAAAAAGGCTTTTTTCCTCAAACTGTTTCGTTTCAATTACGTACCTCACATAGTCACCCACTATATTCCACTTTTCCTAGATGTCTAATACAATACTTATTAAATATTCTGGTATTAATGAAATTCCTTTTTTATTGAAAATCTTTTTATACATTTCTTCCCTTTTCAGGTTCATCTTTCACAATTAAAAAACGTGTGTTCAACGTCGTCAACATTTTCGCAATATGGGCATTTATCATTCTCGGCTCTTTTAAATGAGCTCTATAGCAGCCATGTCCATTTAATAATTGGATCCAAAAATAATTTATCTCACCCCATTTTCTAAATATCCATGGTGTAATGTTTGGTAGACTACGTTTTGTCCATCTAGATTTGCCCGCATCTACAGTCTATCTGTTATTCCACTTATTTATCAACTTATCCGAATTATTTACAACTTCTTCATTTTTGTATCTATTCAGTGATTTCAGTGAGATTCTATTAGTTATAGGCAGTGATCTTCCTATAACTAATAGAACCTCGTTAGATATCTCTTCAACCCCTACAAGCGTTAAGAACTTGAGAATAGATCCTAACCTCCTTTCCTTATCCCAACCAGAAATTACAATTGCCAATTTATGAACATCCTTTATATATATATATATATATAAAATTATTTAAAAAAATTATAGACATACTATATATATCGACCATAAATTTGAAATAAAATATGTAATAACTAAATTTTAATAAATGGACCCCTCCCCCATCAGGAAGGGATCTCCCCTACAAGATCTAATATAAGTTCAACTCTTGAAAGGTTCACGGTCCTCGATGAACGCTTAGTATTGCATCAAAGTCTGGCTTTTTTATACCAGCATTGTCAAGCAACCCTTCCCGAAAACACCATTTTTCAGGTGGGAGTTCTTGCTGTAAATTACTGCACTCATTTGAACCTACAAAAGGATAGCAGGGTGTATCCACAAACATGTGACACGACACTGATCAAAGAACGTACTAGACTTAGGCGTCGGATTTTGAAAATACGTATGAGTGCTGTTTGCTGAAATTTCCGTTATTTGGAAAAACTTAAAACAATAAACGGCGGCTCTCCACAAAATAAGGCCTGAAAAAACGATCGCAACAGATGTCCCATGATTCAATTAGAAAGAGAAAGCTCAATAGTAGATTAAAATTAAAAAAATAATTGAAAATGGTAATTTCAATCCCATATAGTTGGTGTCTATGGTGCGTTTGCATTCGAAATGTTTTCAATCAGTAGTGGTTAGAGCAGTGATGGTGAACCTTTTGAACTGGACGTTGAACTGAAAGTAGCATCAAGTCTCCTAGAAGCAGTATCAAGTTTCAATTTAAAATGCGTTTTTGCCAAAAAATATTTTCAGCAGATTCTGGGACTGAATTGGGAATAAAATGGTGAATAGTATATTAAATTTAAGCAATTAATTGAAAATGGTAAAAAGGTCTGTAGTCTTTGTCCAGATAAAAACATCAACAATTACGTATGGGTGCCTATACACCTAGAGAACCCAACTATTCAATGGATATACGTATGAGTACTCTGCACCTATTACGAATTTTGTATGAGTGCTTAGGCACCCAGAGCACCCACATATTCGGTGGTGATGATGTTACTCTACAGTGGGTTCCAGGTCACACTGACATTAAGGGCACTGACAAAGCGAACCAAACAAAACCTGCCCAAAGAGGCTACATAGCAAAAAAAAGCTACATAAAACAGGTAACAACAGTTGGGAAGCCTTAAGAGTAGTCTCATGCTGAAAAGAACTTCCGGATCACAATACAGTAAAACAAGTAAAACCTTTGAAAGGCTAAAGTTAGTAGACCTTTACACAAATTGTTTTAACATTAAGGTGAACAATATTAAAACAATAAACCATAAATAGTAATCTATAAACTCAAAAATATAGTTAAGTTAAACAAAATTCAGCATACACTTTTACAGATGCTTATTGTCCTTGCCGCATTAAAGAAACAATAGATAAAACAAAAACTGTTGTTCCTTGTTTTATCGGCGTCGCTTAGTCGGCAAAAGGCGGGACTAACGTGATAGTAATGCTATGTGGGAATCTTGACGGAAAGTATTCAGATTTACGTTACGTTACTGCAAGTTTAGCAAATTATAAACTATTCCTATATTACTACAAAATGCGAAAAATTTCATTTAAAAAATATTGCTAATTTCAAGCATACTAACACGCAAACTAAAAAAGAAACGACAAAATTGTGTAATATAGAAAAAATGCTTTTCTTTGTATAATTAAAATAATTTCTACCGTCCGTTATGTAGAGTTATTAGAAGAAGGTATTTACAAAATTTCATTCAATTATTTTAATAAATAATGTATGTTTTTTTTTGTAATTTGCCGAGTTGCATGGTAAAGTAGCCTCTTAATACTAAAGCTAACACTAGTCCTACAACTAAAAATAGAGCCAACACTAACCTACGTAGATACTGCTCACTGATCTCTGAGGCGATGGATACCATTATCATAGATAACTTCCATGGTAAAATTCGTAGTACAAATATTTAACAAAGCAAAAAAATCGAGAAATGAAGGAAGTTTATAAACTACATTGGTCCAATAATACAAAAACTTTAAGTCAGAGGAAGAGATCATGTAAGGAGAGATTACATTGATCCAAAATCATATAGACCAATCAGTCTTTCCTCGTTCATCAGGAAGGCACTTGAAAAGGTACGCGAAAAACAAATAAGAAAAACGATACTGGAAACGTTTCCCCTGTACCTAAACCCGGAAGTAGAATATACTCCGGGAAGATCAACAGAAACGGCTCTACAAGAAATTGTAGGAGCTATCGATAGATCTTTTGACCACAAAGAGTCCACTCTCGGAGTTTTTATAATCCAGTCTGTACTAGCGAACTAGATTCTAAATATGCTTTCAAACGGCGCCATACATAGTGTAATTGATGCTAATAACAGCAAGAACAACAAAATAAAAGCGATCATTGAACGAGGATATCCACAGGATTTGGTACTGCCACTCCTGTTGTGAAATCTTGTGAAATCTCACATCGAAGGTAAGATAAACAAGGCACGCATTGCGTTCACTCAGTGCAAAAGGGCCATTGGGACCTCCTGGGGCTTAACACCTAAGATCTCCTTACGGCGCCGTAAATTGGTAGCCAACAGTTAGAAATAAAACGATTGTTTTGCAACTACAAAAATTGCAACGCCTGGTTTGTCTCTATGTTGCAGGCTTGATGATAACCACACCAATTACGGCAATGAAGAGTGTACTAAGCCTGCCTCCTCTCAATTATCACGTTGAGGAGGTGGTGATTGCAACAATGATCCGTCTACGAGCGGTTAATGATAAATGGCATATAAGTGTCAAAAATCGACCAGCTGTGTGATAAGATATATAACAAATAACCGCTCCTAAATAGCAGATACAATTCTAAGGCGTCCTATTTTTGAGTGACCATATGAAATAAAGGTAGAAGAACAGCTTATGCCTGACGAAACTGTCCTCCAATTATGGGTGGACAGATCTCAAAGGGAAACAGGATGTGGTGATTCGGTTTATTCCGTCGAACCAACAATAAAAGTTTTTAAATCGCTGGGAATGTAGCCCACCTTTTCTCTAGCGACTGGAAAATTTTCCAAAAAAAATTATGAGAGAAAAATTATAATATATAAATTGTAATATACTGACTGTAGACAAGTCCTCCTTTTGCTCGAGCGGTATCGCTCTTTTTCCTCATTGCTTGAAGACTGCCATAACAATCTTTGTGAGGCAGCCGCTCGTAATGAGATCACGATCTGCTGGTCAAAGGGTCATTTTGGAAATAAACTTCATGATATGGTGAACAAATTAGCAAGGAAAGCTGCAGGTGAACCTCCGGGATCACGAGAACCATTCGTCGTCACAATAAGAAAGTCTTTAATAGAACTTCAAAAGGAGGAAACACGTAAAACGTTTCTAAATTACTGGAACAGGACACAAGGATGTCGCCAAGTTGACTAACTTAATTATGAAGCTGTCCAGGAAGAATCTACGTTTGATCATAGGTTTAATCACTGGAGACTGGCATCTATAGAGGCACCTACGGAACCTAGGAATAAGTGACACGGAAATCTGCAGATGATGTTGTGAGAAAGAAGGATCGGTGGAACACGTATTATGCGATTACGTGGCCCGCTAATAATCCGCCCGGATTACATAATAATCCGTTGATGGTCCTTTGTCCATCCACGCGTTTTTGATAAAGAAGTTTGACCCATCCCTTATATCCTTGCCATCTATCCTGCCACCTCTTCAACACCTCCTTCCGCATTTCCCTAGTCGTGCCCCTTTGTAATAGGTCCAGTATAACTAATAGGTCCAGGGGTGGGCAGCCGGTAAGAGCTCCAATCGCTTCCGTTGCAATCGTTCGGTACGCTGATGTTATTGCGATCGTATACCTTATGACCGTCTGACCTTCTTGCAATAGTACGAAGCATATCCACGTACTTCTTGTACTTTCATGAATTCTCCCATGCACGGGCGGCATAGAAGACTATGGAGCTTATTGTTGATGCCAGTATTTTTCTTTTCATATATGATGGGCTACCAATTCTGGGCATCAACCTGGACAAGGTGTTCTGTATTTTGGCTACCTTTTCGCAGATGCTTTTTATGTGTGTTCTCATTTTTAGATCTTTGTCTAAGGTTACCCCTAGATACCTTACGGACTTCTTACTTGTGTACATTGATGGTAACCTCATTCAATTTCCTCTTTTTTCCAAAATTATCGTTTCCGTCTTGGATTGTTCCATTGTTGGTCCCATGCCCTCCAGATACTCTGCTACTCTTTGCACGGAGTACTCTACCTTATCGACTATGTCTTCTCTTTTCGTATCTTCGACTATGAGCGCCAAATAGAGAGCATAACCAGCCATATTCACTATTGTTTCAGAGAAAAAAATTTATCATAACAGAGGTTCCACATTGCTCTCTACTCCCCATTTGGAAGCAAAATTGTTCTTCCCGATAGGTATGTACAAAGCAGGCTTCTTATAGGTGCTGTAACTGCTACATTTTGTAATGCCTTCTTAACCACTCTCCAGGGTACTGAGTTATAGGCATTTTTCACATCTATAAGTATCATTACACTGTAGCCTCTATTCTTGAGTGTTATTTTCCTTCTTTTCCATATCATATCTGTTATTGCCATTCTTTCCTATATGCGAACTGCCGGTCGTTTATTGCTCGAGTGGCTTGTAGTTGTTCAGTAAGCCAGTTATTTATTAATCTTTCGAGCCACTTTCGGGTTTACCAGGTTTTGAAGGTTTTTATATCAGTACCAATTTGGCACATTTCCAAATTTGCGGGAACAGTCCAACTTCCAGTCATTTATTAAATACCTGTAAGAAGGGGTCTGGAAGTGCTTCGGCGCACGCTCTCAGGATCTCATTCGTAATGTTATAGATCTCTGGAGTTTTTCTTGGCTTAAGCTATTTTAAAGTTCCTATTATTTCGTCCCTAGCAAAGGGAGACGAAATGATAGGAAGTATCGTGCTCTTGTATGTGTAATGGTAGTTCCTCTCTGTTCATTGATCAAGTCTTCATCCAGTTCTCCAGCCCATCGAGTGTCTTATGTCTTATCGTTTTTTGAGTACTTGATGTGCAGTACAATAAGACAAAACCCTTTTTTTGCGCTAAGGAGGAGAAAATGTTTTATGCACTGAGCCCAGTTGGATATGGCGCCAATACGGTCATCCAACCGAGAGTGTGGGACTCCACTCACCTGATACAGATCGCTGCTTTTTTACCTATTGATCTCAATATTTTGTACTTATCGTATCGGAGCGCTGCTTCCCATGCTGGTGCTGCATAAAGAGATACCGATTGTACTACTATTGCAATTAATTTTCTCTTCGTCTGGCTGGAACATCCTACCTTTGGCATAATACCAGATAAGGCATTCATTATTTTCATCTGAAGACGCACGGCTAAACCTAAATCTTTCTAGTACTAGGTCTAGTGTTGGTTCTAGTTTTAATTTCCTACAAGTATACAACAGTTTAAGAGTGAAATAAATAAAAATTAATACTCGAATATTTAACAACACTGAGTATTATCTAAGTTATCAAATTATGATGTTCAACTCAACTCATCGTCCTATTTTCAGAGATAGAGTTAATTTTATATCTCCTTATGGCAGGATTACAATCAGGTTACGAACTTAAAAATAATTTCCAGATATTTCTCTTGGCTGCTTGACCAATAATATTTTTTCCCCAAACCTCTAAGCTTTACCATTACAGAGATACCCTTAATGGAACACCCGGTATATAGATGAAGTTAGATGATATGTACACACTTATTGGCTTCGTTGATGCTGATACCCATTGAGAAGTTAATCTTAATAAAGGTATCCATCACATAATGAGCGACAGGTTTCGGTTTTTTGTCATCTTCAGAGATCAACATGAATTATTAATACTTGAAAGTTAAACTTTTTTTTTGTTAGCACATAAAGTTAAAAAGTGTACATGTAGGAAAACCAACACCTATCATCGTAGGCGATTAGGTCGTCGATAGAACGGTTCCGATACAGGATAATAGGTTCGATAACGGACCCAGTAAATTATTGTTAGGTGGGATCGTAGCGTCGAAACGCCAGGCACCGGCTTCCATATCGCCGTTCCGGATCGATACGCCGCGTTTGGCCCTCGGGCAACACTTTACAATCTGTTTTCGACAATGATTAACTAATAGAGGCGACTAAACTGCTGCCGCGATCCTCGTTTAATTAGTCCCGCAGCGCCGCCTTCGCGACCTCGAGACAAATCAATTTCTAACAGTACTCAATTGGTCAACTACAGCTTGGTACAATCACTTATTTTATTATTACATAAAAATAATTAGTTTTGTTTATGTAAAACGCAAAATAAGCACATAAATTAAAACGATTTTTCTTTAGTTTTGATCTTTTTATTAATAAAGCGATTAAATTCTTTTTTTAGTAGTCGATATGTATATAAGGAATGTTGTGTACCAATCTGGGACATTCACTAGAAAGGGAACCTCATACACACTTAATAGATTCTGTGTTAACCGTTCAAATATTCGTGTAAGAATTAAGAATGTTAGCGCCATCTCTTATTAAGTGGAAGAATTAAAACAAGCATTCAAGTTTTAGTTAAAGGTTACAGAATTAAATGTGATGCCATCTATGAGGGAATCAAAAACATTTATTCTTTTCCGATTTAAAATTTATTTTTCTACATGAATAAATTTAGCTTTATACTTAATCAAATTTTATTTACAGATTGTAGAATCTAACACATAATTAATAGATTATTAACCGTTTAAATATTCGCGTATAAATCGCCATCTTTTATTAAGCGGAAGAATTAAAATAATTTAGTTTTTAATAACACCAGGAAATGTGGTGCCATCCATGAAAGAAAAGCCGTATTAATTATTTTGAATTAATTTTTTTAATTCTAATTAAAATCAAAAATAAAACATTTTTTATTAAATAGTAAGCTTTATTTTTCGTTAACCTCAGAGCATTTTTCTATATATATATAAGTATATATATATAATATATTTGACAAATCTATTTATTTTTCAACTTTCCAATTATACAATTCAAGTTTAAGACACAGTGTAGTTTTCCTTTTTTTATTTAATAATTCTGTTTATTTAATAATTCATTTTCATTCAAAAATTACGCTCTATTGTATATCATTTTTTTAATTTATTTTTATAAATAGTTTTGTTGCTCCGTGTTTGTTCGTGTACATTTCCCGAAGGTACAAAAAGCCCTCATTTTCATGTTTTCTCTTTTTAATTTTTTAGAATAATAAACTCTCGTTTTCAACAACAAGTAAATAGAGTTCAATCTTGTTATCTGTACTCGCCAACAAGTTAAAATAGAAAAACTTAATGAGATATGCAAGCTATGTGAAGTAGTTTTTTTTGTTGTTTAGTTCTTTAATAATCGGCTTTCTCTCCATCCCTTTGATACATTTTTCGTCATAAGATCACTTCGAAAAGCTGTAATATAGACCGTTTCGAAAAAATAGGTTTACCCTAAGTCCTTAAATAGTATTGCTTATTTACAAGAATAACAGCCGCCTTAAACAACGCTTAAAGCTTTTAGGTAATATATTTTTTTTAATTTTTAGTTTTAGGAATAAAATTTAAATATAAAAAAAGTGAATAATCTAAAGGGGAGTGTACCGTGATATACTTACAAAGGGAATAGTTTGGATGAATTGTTAAAGTGACGACGGAGAATGCTCCCATTCTTAGATTTCTTTTCGGAAGCTTGCCAACTTTCAATTAATTTAAACCAAAAACGATAATTGACGTATTTCAGCATAATAATAAGACTTGTTTGTAGAGATTATTAAAAGACGAGGATTAATAAGACCGGAATAGTCAGACTTTTACTCTAATTGGTGCCTTCTTTGAATGCTTATTGTTTTGCATATTCGTTGACTTAATGCAAGAATAGGTATAAATAAGCTCGTTTTATAATAATCTCTATAAACCCCGATTATTTTTTTAAGGAATATTGCGACTTCTTTTCAGTTTTAACCGATGCATATTTACAGATTCCTGTGGTTTTATTTTTTTTTAGTTTTTCTAATAATCCTTTAACGCACAAATTTAAACATGTATTGCGATATCATAAGAAATCGATTTTTGAAAATGAAATAAACTTAGAATATTAAAGAAAATGTTTTATGACTCTAAACAGAATATCTCAAAAACGAAATGAGATAACACAAAATTTTAATCTTCTTTTTGGATTTAAAAGAATTATTTAAAAATGTTCGCTCAACAATGCTTTTTTATAAGATATGGATGATTATGTGATGAAAAAGGTATTGATGTGGTTGACCATAATATCAATTTTTTTTTTTTAATCTTTGAGATTATTTTTTTATAAAAAATAAATTTAAAATCGAAAATTAAGAATAAAATTGTTTCTAATTCCCCTTCATTCTTGAGATATTCTCGATTAAATTCAAATTTGATAGAATGTTGTTTTTAACATTCATCCATTTAAGGATAAATATCTCAAGAACGAAACGAGATATCAAAAAATTTTATTTTTCTTTTTGGATTTAAAATTCATTTTTCTATGCGAACGGCTTAAAGATTTTCGCTCATCAATACTTTTTTGTAAGATATGGATGATTTTGATAAAAAGTATTGAAATATTGTTAACCATAATATCAAATTTTTTTTTATGTTTGAGATTATTTTTTTATAAAAACTAAATTTAAAATCCAAAATAAAGAATACATTTTTTTCAAATTCCCCTTTATTCTTGAGATATTCTCAATTCAATTCAAATTTGACAAAATGGTGCTTTTAACACTCATCCATTTAAGGACGAATATCTCAAGAACGAAATGAGATATCACAAAATTTTATTTTTCTTTTTGGATTTAAAATTCATTTTTCTATGCGAATTGCTTAAAGATTTTCGCTCATAAATATTTTTTTATAAGATACGAATGATTTTGTGATAAAAAACATTGAGATAATGTTAACCATAACATCAAAATTATTTTTTTTTTATGTTTGAGATTATTATTTTATAAAAAATAAATTTAAAATCCAAAGTGAAGAATAAATTTTTTTCAGATTCCCCTTCATTCTTGAGATGTTCTCAATTAAATTCAAATTTGACAGAATGGTGTTTTAATATCCATTCATTTAAGGGCGATTATCTCAACAACGAAACGAGATATCTAAAAATTTTATTCTTCCTTCTGGATTTAAAATTAATTTTTCTATGCGATTTGCTTAAAGATTTTCGCTCATCAATACTTTTTTATAAGATATGGATGATTTTGAGATAAAAAGTATTGAAATATTGTTAACCATAATATCAAATTTTTTTTATCTTTGAGATTATTTTTTTATAAAAACTAAATTTAAAATCCAAAATAAAGAATAAATTTTTTTCAAATTCCCCTTAATTCTTGAGATATTCTCAATTAAATTCAAATTTGACAAAATGGTGTTT
Source organism: Onthophagus sagittarius (assembly GCA_036711965.1). Taxonomy (NCBI): domain Eukaryota; kingdom Metazoa; phylum Arthropoda; class Insecta; order Coleoptera; family Scarabaeidae; genus Onthophagus; species Onthophagus sagittarius. Next base: position 26,080,112 of record JASERS010000005.1, read on the forward strand.
TTAACACTCATCCATTTAAGGGCGAATATCTCAAGAATGAAATGGGATAACACAAAATTTTCTTTTTCTTTTTGGATTTAAAATTCATTTTTCTCCTTGAATTGCTTAAAGATTTTCGCTCATCAATACTTTTTTGTAAGATATGAATGATTTTGTGATAAAAAGTATTGAGATGTGGTTAACCATAATATCAGAATTATTTTTTTTAATGTTTGAGATTATTTTTCTAATTCTTTTTTCAAATCCCCTTCATTCTTGAGATATTCTCATTTAAATTCCAATTTGAGAGAATGGTGCTTTTAAGATTTATCCATTTAAGGGCAAATATCTCAAGAACGAAACGAAATATCAAAAAATTTTCTTTTTCTTTTTGGATTTAAAATTCATTTTTCTACGCCAATTGCTTAAAGATTTTTGCTCATCAATGCTTTTTTGTAAGATATGGATGATTTAGTGATAAAAAATATTGAGATATGGTTAACCATGATATCAAAATTATTTTCTTTTAAATGTTTGAGATTATTTTTTTTATAAAAACTAAATTTAAAATCCAAAATAAAGAATAAATTTTTTTCAAATTCCCCTTCATTCTTGAGATATTCTCAATTAAATTCAAATTTGACAAAATGGTGTTTTTAACACTCATCCATTTAAGGGCGAATATCTCAAGAACGAAACGAGATATCACAAAATTTTATTTTTCTTTTTGGATTTAAAATCCATTTTTCTAGGCGAATTGCTTAAAGATTTTCGCTCATCAATACTTTTTTATAAGATATGGAAGATTTTACGATAAAAAGTATTTAGATACGGTTAACCATAACATCAACATTATTATTTTTTATGTTTGAGATTATTTATTTGTAAAAAAATATTTTTTTTAATTCCCCTTTATTCTTGAGATATTCTCAATTAAATTCAAATTTGGCGGAATGGTGTTTTTAACATTCACCTCTTTAAGAGCGCATATCTCAAGAAGAAATTTTAGTTTTCTTTTTTGATTCAAAATTAACTTTTAACTTTTTTATAGGAATCAGTTAAAGATTTTCCTCCCTCAACGTTCGTTTATAAATTATGGCATACATTAATGGTACTAAAAAGCCGTGATACAAAGTTCTTCCTGCCTAAGGAAGAACGAAATGTGTAGGAAATTTATCATACTACATTGGAATGACATAATCTTGATTGCATATTCTAATCGTACACACCAAAATATGTTAATTTTGAAGGGAGCTTTTTCTTAAAACATTTAATGCTATTAATGTACTTAGCCGTTTACGTGGGACACCTGTATAATACTTTTGTGAAACAGATTAAATCTTTAAAAAATTATTTAAAGATTGTCCATAAAATTTTATAGAAATCGCACCCTTTTATTAAAAAAGCTAATAATTTTTTAATAATTCATGAAAATTTCATAACCGAAATAAATTTTTTACGATCCCTTAAAAATGAATCCATCTAACAAATTGCCAACATTAAAAAGTGCTAAATAAATGTGTTTGTTTAAAATTTCGCGTGTTAAAGGATTATAAATTTTATTGATTACATTACGATACCCATCTATTTAAAGAATTTTACCGGTGGCAGGCATCAACTAGTATCTACTCTATCCTAGAAAATGGTGCTAGAGAAAATCCGCAGATTTCCTCGAGGACGGGTCATCTAACATTTTAGTCGTTTCCGTTGGACTTGCGGTGGCACTGTCCGGCGTTCCTTTCGATGGCGTCGGCGCTTGCGGTGCCGTCCCTTTATTTCGACTTTTCGATCTCCTCTTCCTTAAAATTAAAGGTCCCAAACCGGTTCCTTCGGTGTACGGTAAAAGATCGGTCGGTCGCTCTGGAGGTGTATTGATGGAAGACGTTTTTTTTGTGTCATCGCCTTGCGGAGACGTTGAGGAACTGCTTTGAGCGCTTACTTTCGCCAGAAGCTCGACGAGCATCTCCTCCATTCGACTCATCTTCTGATTGAGCCTTTGAATCTCCAGTTTGACGTCAACCTTAAAGTCCATTAAGTTGGTCATTAATTCTTTGTATTCGGGCGGCGCGATCGATGCCTGCTGATGATGCGATGATTGGTAAAGCGATGCGGTGGATGGATCTCTTAATCCGCAATCGTAGCTTTGCATTTTTCTGAGTTGAACCCCGCGATGGGGCGCTTCGATTTCGACGATTTCTTCGATGGTGTCTTGTCGGGTTATACCAGGGTTGGATGTTGTGGAAACTTTTTGAAGCTTTGGGAAAACTTTGTTGCCACTTCCGCTTTGGCTCCCACTACTTCCTGACGACGAAGAACTCGGTCGTTCTTTCGACGCATCTTTTGCGCTTAAACTTCTTGTGAACGCTGATGGGATTTGAGGAGCTTCCGAGCTTGAATCTAAACTAGAAGAGCCTAATAATCTCCCCCATTTACTGGTTCTTGCAGGTGTTGTTCTTGCAACTTTTGTTGTTACGGACCCATTTCCACTTGCGTCATCCTTCTCAGCGACGGCTGATAATTTTGTGGTTGACATCACTCTAACCATGTTTTTGTCAGTTTCGTCTCCTTTTTCAACATCCGAAGGTGGAGGAGCCGGGGCGTGTTGAGATCTGTCTCGTTTAAATTTCGAGAAAATCTTTCTGACGAGATGATCTTGATTTTGATCTAATTGAGGTTCGTTTTTTTGTCGCTCGGCTAATTCTTTTTCGCGCCTAACGTCGGCGACTTTTCGAAAAATCTGTCTCATTCGTAAATTATAAGTTAAAACTAAATTTCTTGCGAAACTGTTCGCAAAGGCCTCGTAAAAATCTAACACTTCAAGGAGTTTATCCCTTTTTATCGTATGGAGATCGCAATAAGTTAAAGCGCGGACGTTGGCGGCAGATTGACCCACGGCTTTTCCCTTCCAAAAGGAATCTCCGAATACGTCACCTTTCCCTGGAAAAAGATTTTAATTTACTAGGTCAAGTTGTTGGGGAAATCACGCGATGTCGATATTATCGCAAAAATATCCTTGAAAAGAGTTTTTTCGATTATTATTACTCACCCAAGATCGCTACCACCTCGTCGTCTTGAATAACTTCTAACGAACCGGTGACTATAAAACACAAAGAATCGATCGACTCTCCGGTGTGGTAGAGGAGATCTCCGGGTGCCGAATGGGACATCGTAAAATGCATGGCCAAAGCTCTTAAACATCCGTCGGAGGCTAACCGGAAGGCGGGGTGCTCGTTGAATACCTTCCTGTTAAGATGAACGCATATGTCGGCTTTCATGTCTTTAGGGCAAAAGTTCAGGACCTGGTTCAACAAACAAACAAAGACATAAAAACGTTTGTTTTTACGATTCTTTTAAAAAAACATCGGAGCCGGCACCTGTGCGTTTACCTTATCCTGATCCAAACCCTTCGTCATCGCCCACGTGGATACCACGTAATCCATAACTCTTTCCGATAAAGCTTTAGGAACTTCGTGTAGCTTCATAAATTCCCTTACGTTGTTTAACATATCGTGATATTTTGCTGTGGCGCTTGTCATTTGTTGAATTATCGTTGTTACGTGACCGAAAATTGTAGCGTATAGGAGCGCTACAAAAGAAAAATTCCTATTGAATTCAGGCCATGAAATGGAAGAACGAAAGAAATAAAATTTTAGTTAATGAAACTTTAATTTTTAGTTTGGTAAAAACGCCAATAGCCCTCAAACTATATATCTAGATTGGGTTGGATTGAGTTGGGCTAGGTTGAGATTGGATTCATTTGGGTTAGGTTGAGTATTATCTTAAAACAGTATCTTAAAACAACTAGTATCTTAAAATATCTAAATGCGTAATTCCAATAAATGTCGAATTTCTTACTTTTGTCATTTATTCGAATTAATGTAATTTCAATAAATTTCGATAATTTTTTAAATACGACCTCGTATGATACTGGTAACCTTATGGGTTACATTTTTCAAAAGCTTGTATCTGAAGAACCAATTGAGATATCTATCTAGATATCAAAGATTATACCTTATCGGTTATTCTAGGATTCTTTTATGATACTCAAATACACATGAAACCGCTGTTTCATTGAACTGTTTTATTTAAAAAATCAATATCATTTTTTTTAGGCTTTAGTTTTTTTGTTCCCTTTAAACATTTTAAAATCCTTTTTTGCACATTTCCAATGTCATTCATTATAACTACTATTGAATTTACTTAAAAAGCTAACCGCAAATGAAATATCTGGTTTAGTTAGTACGGAAACGTACATCAAACATCCTATCAGGGTCTATTTATACACATCAGTTATGTGTCAGTTCCGTATTTTTCAGTGTGTGTATCCGTGAAAATAGTTCGTTGGCAATGATATATTTTTTAATTTCACTGACGTATTTTTATACGCATTTTGACGTATATGTTATTGTAACTATTTGAGCTAATGCAGAAAGAATTAATCCATTTAAAGATAAAAAGAACTAAAGGAAATATTAAAATTCTAAGCAAAGAAATTGCAGATGAAGAATATGAACAGGGTGGGACAACTTCGACATATTTAAGGGGGATCTCGTGTTTCTATAAGAGATGGAGGAAAAATAATATTAGTGTTTGAGGCTCGATATTTATAAGTAACTTGTTGTAGTACCACCTTAAGCTTTGTTACATCATCCAATAATATTTCATACATGGTTACAAATTCTCATTCAGTGTGAATACTTCTTCAGTTCAATTCTCTTCCTGATTCAAAATTGTAACCAACATTGCTAACATCCTGACCAATATTAATATCAATAAAAAAGAAAAAATAAAACAAAGGTGACGATTTATTTTTTTATCTATATAATATTTTGAGAAAAGGAGGAAACTTTTACAACTATTTAAATTTTCTATTATGGATGGAACAATGAGATTGGGTCATGTCAATGTCAGATCACTTTTGGCGCACTTTAATGATTTTAGAGCCATTGTGTTGCGGGGTGGTTTCGATGTAGTGGGCATAAGTGAAACGTGGCTTTCGGATCAAATACCGGATACAGCAATTGCCATTTCCGGTTATACTACTGTGAGGCGGAATACCTACGGTACGATATCGTTACAAATTCGGGTATCGCAAATGATGATATTGAGCAGGTGTGGATTTTGGTATCAATAAGATCAGATACTCTAGCTATTGGCTGTGTGTACAGGTCTCCAAACTCTAATTTACATCCTTTCCTTGATAACTTCGGAGCTACACTGTGTCATATGCAGGGTCTTTCCCAATCTTTATATTGCACAGGGGATGTAAATATTAATATGTTGGATTTCAATTGAACGGCCACGGAGAGACTAAATATGCTATTGGAAGAGTTGACACTCTGCCAAGTAATAAGCTCGCCCACTCGTATCACCGCCACCTCTAGTACATTGATTGATTGTCTGATTACAAATAATGCAAATACTTGTATAAACCAAATTAATAAGTCAGTATCTGATCACAATTTTATCCAATGTGATATCTTACTCACGAATTCGAGGCCTGTTCCAGCTGTTAGACTGGGTAGAAGTGTGGTCAGTATAGACGATGCCTGCCAAAAACTTGATCTTGTTCGCCTACCTTTGCATAACATTTATTATATATACGACATAAATCATAAGGTTTCCTACCTTAATTTCCATCTTTTGACACTTCTAGATAAGCGTGCACCAATGAAATGCATGACAATATGCAGACAATATTAGGTTTATGATGAGACTCAGAGACAAGGCATTTGCAAAATTTAAGAGAACAAAATTGATTAGCCATTTTAATTATTACAAATCCTTAAGAAACCTGACTACATCCGTAATTCCTCGGGAGAAAAAGGCCTATCTTAACCATACTTTTATAAATAATGATGTGCAGAGGAGTTGGAATCTCTTACATAGACTTAATATCGGTAACAAATGTAAATCAACAATTTCCGCACATCTGGAAGATGTGAACAATATCAATGATTACTTTTTAAAAGTCCCTGAGTCTCATGGTGGATTCTCGCTTGGGATGGTTGATTCTTCAACAATATTAAACGTACTAAATTGGATCAATACCGTACCTTGTACATATTGTTAATTGCTGCTTTCAGCACTCAGTATTTCCTGATGCCTGGAAGCATGCGGTTGTAATGCCCTTGCCCAAAAAGACAAGTCCAGTTAATTTGGAGGACTTACGTCCTATTAGGATTCTTCCAACTCTTTCGGAGGTATTGGAGAAGTGCATGGAATTGCAGATACGTAATTATATAGACCGGTATGATATTTTGCCTGTAACGCAATCCGGTCTAATTACAGCTGTGCCACGGCTTTATCAAAGGTCACTGATGATATTGTTAAAGCTCGAGATAGAGGCCTTCACGGAGTAGTTGTGCTCTTGGATTACAGTAAGGCCTTTGATAACCATCAGATGTTGCTCTCTGTGCTGTATTATGTTGGTATGTCTGATGAGGCAGTCTCTCTTGCTAGAAGTTATTTGTCCAATCGCTCTCAAGTTGTGAAATTAAATGAAGAAATTTCAGCCTCCCTGTCAATAGAGGTAGGGGTTCCACAGGGATCGATATTAGCTCCTTTGCTATTTTCTATCTACACCTCTCAGCTGTCAAAATGTGTTAAGCATTCGACAGACACATGATACTCAATTATAAATGTCCTTTCCGAGAAATTTGATCGCATTATCTTGCTCGAAAATAAACGAGGATCTTGCGGCACTTTCTGTAACCCTAAATCCATCAAAGTCTAAACTTCTTATTTTTGGTAATTTGTCATCTTCTGATATTAATATTAAGTTAAATGGGGATAGTTTGACTGTATCTCCGGAGTCGAAGGATCTGGGGTTGTTAGTTGACACCGACCTTCGGTTTAGTGGACATGTGACCGCTTGCATAAAAAAAGCTTATGCAGCACTTCCGCGACATACTAAATAAAGCAACAAAAACACATGTTTGTGAAACGCTGGTTCTGTCAAATTTTGTACACTGTGCAGCGGTGTATGGTCCGTGTTTGCCTGGTTTCGATATGCAACGTATTCAGAGAGTGCAGAACAGCTGTCTCCGTTTCACACTCTAATTAGCACAAACTGGTTAAATATAAGGAATCGTTTCAAATGTTATTTCTTATGTCTGGCGCACAAAGTGGTCACTACGAAAACGCCACCTTACTTGTATAATAAGATTACCTTCCGGACAGATGTACACAACTTAAACCTCCTGAGGTTTCTATGCCTGCATAGAAACACCATCACCATACCTGCACATAAAACCGCTCTTTTTAAGCGATCTTTCTCATATAAAATAGCTATAGAGTATAATTTATGTCCTTTTGAGTTGAAAATTTTAAAGCCTGGAGTTTTTAAAGTGAAGTTAGGTGCCGCTCTGTTGTCACTTCAAAAATTGCAACATAATGTCTACGCTGCCTCGGTGTTCTGACCTTGACGCTTGTTCTTGTATTTTGACCATTTGCTTAAGGGGGGGGGGGTGACTTGCAGCTCTGTGTTGCGAAGTGTTTTTTTCCTTTTCTTTGTCTTTGGAAGAATTGAAATCAATACAGATTTTTTTTTTAAATTCTTATATTAATTACATAAAGACTCGACCACAGGTTAAGTGGAACAGATGACATGCTCTTGAGAGGCTGTTATCTGTTCCTTTGACTGCCATATTATTAAGTTTTGTTTGATGTGTATGTATACATCATGTGTGTGTATATGCAAAATTCTTATTTTATTTATTATTATTGTTATTATTTTTTGAATTTGTTTATTTTTATATTTTCTTCTATTTACTTTTAGCAGTCAATAAAGAAATTTATTATTATTATTATTACATATGGAAGCACGGATACGATATTCGTAAAATCGTTGATACGGTACATTACAATCACTTTTTTAATCATTTTTAAATACTAAATTGGGTTCTATATTGGGCAACATCCCATTCTGAATTTTAACATTAAATCATCAATGTATTCTTTTTGAACGAACATTACTTTATTTTTATCATCATTTATTGTAACACGCACACCTAAACATCTATTTATTTTTTCTAAATCTTTAACCTGAAAGTTGTCCCCTAATTCTTGTTTTATCAATTTAGTTTCAATTTCATATTTCGAAAATACAAAAAATCATCCACACGCAATGCTATATCTAATACAAATTCCAATTTTTGTTTTCTTTATATTCAGGGATATATTATGTGTTTCAGAATTGCACGGCACTATTTCAGGGATATATTGTCCAGCACGAAACAAACAAGAAAGTTTATATAAACATACGTCTCAAATTAGTTTATTATCGAGATATTGAAAAGTTAATTTATTTAACAATAAATTTTGTTGAATGCAGCATTCAGCACGACGAATCCATGATTCTCTGGCACGGCTTAGAACATTGGGACGACCCCTCATAGTAGCTTCTGCTTCTTCGATGCGATTTCTTAGCTCTTCTTGCCTGGCAATAGACGTAGAATAAACTTCAGACTTCATACAAAATAATCTGACGGCGTTAGATCAACAGATCGTGGTTACCATTTAACAGGTCCGTTTCAGCCAATCCATCGGTTACCATATGCTGCGTTTAAATAATCGGTGACAATATGAGAAAAGTGAGCATAAACCACATCCCCTGCCTGTTGGCAATCGGAATATCTTCTAGAAGCTCATACAGATAATTTTGCAAAAAATTCAAGTAAGATTCCTGAAAGCCTTGCTGATAAAAAGAAAGGGTCACTAAGATTATCACCAAGAAGACCACACCAGACATTTAATGAAAAAGTATGTATGAGTGTTTCGAAAATTAGTAATTGCATTTCTGGTAAAGCAAGATTCATCGGTAACCAGCAAGCAGCTCAGGAAGTTAAGATCTCGTGTGTATTGTCGAATCAACCACTGGCAAAAATTTATGCGCTTGTTATAATCCTCTGGTAACAAATGTTGCACACACGTAACGTGATATGGATACAATTGTAGCTCGCGCAATGTTTGCCATGCAGATGAAACATTGCGCCAACGATGTGACAAATTACTTGTGCTAGTAGTACAGCATTGAGTATCTCTTCTTCAACGTTAGCGATTCGTCAAAATTTTTGTCTTTCCAGCGTTTAATCGTTGTGGTTTTAACATGCCAGTTTCCCTAAGACGTCTTTCAATGGCTTCAAATTCTGCCGATTCAAAATCTGGTTTTCCGATTTGGTATCTTCCTAGTGGGAAATGTTTCATGATATTTTCGAACAACAGCAACGCCATTTTTTTGCAGTTCGCCATAAATTAAAACCATGTCTGTTTGTTGAACCATGAAGTTTTCTTATTAACTCATACGAAAACGTGCAAACATAGTAAGACAGGTTATTTAATTATAAAAACAGTATTTAATACTAATCATTAATTTTTATTTTTCTTAAGTTTAATCATATATCAAAGCTGCTAGCGCTTTGCAATTGCAATCCAGGTCAAGCTGATTAAATTCAAGCCATTTAGATTTTTATCTTTAACTTTTCAATATCTCGATAAAAAATTAATTTGAGTCTTATATTTATATAAACTTTCTTTTTTATTTCGTGTTGGAGAACGTATCCCTGAAATAGTGTTGTGCAATTCTGAAACACCTTGTATATAAATAACATTCAAGATCAAATTATTTGTACTCCAAGTGCGAGTCGTCTGCTTTAATCAATAAATACCTCTTTGGAATTTACAGACCTTATTTTTAAAAATTATTTTTGTAAACTTGTGTCATAAAAACTTGTTTCCGCCAGTAACCGTTCAAAAAAGCTGTCTTTACATCTAAACGAAATATTTCTAGTTTTAAATTTACTGATAAAACGAATAAAACTCTTATTCTTGAGTATCTAACCATAGGTGAAAAAGTTTCATCATAATCGTTTCTGATTGTGAGTAAAACCCTTTGCCACCAATTTGGCTCTAAAAGTAACTTTTTTATCACTTCCACTTTTCTTAAAAACACCGATTTGTTTTTAACTAAAGTTGCCTTCTCAAAAAAATTAATCAGTTTCCAAACATTACACTGATCAAATGTTTTCTTTCATTTCTTCTTCCATTGCTTGTTTCCAAAATTTTGCTTCTTCCCCAGGTAATGCTTTTTCGTAAGAGCTTGGTTCTTGTTTTAAACTATCTTCTAGGCTTCAAATGTATGTTATATAATCTTTATATTTCTTTGGTTTTGGTGTTCTTTCAGATTTTCTTCGTGTTTCTTCATTCTATTTCACAATTTGTTCTTCAAATTCCTTCATTTTCCTTGTATTCTAATACTGCGTTTTCAATGATTTGACTATCCTCCACTTTATCTAGTTTTATTAATAATTTGTCATCAGTTTCATTTTCCTTTACATTCACATCTCTAGTTGTAGTATTTTTACCATTTTCCGGATTATAAACTTAATGAACTTTCGTGTTTTCCCCATAACCTACTAAAATCATCTTTTTTGATTTTATCACATTTTTCTCTTCTGGCTTTTGGAATAAGTACTATTACAGTATTTTTGATGTACACAGCAATGTTAAAAGCTTCAGCCCAAATTTTTTTAAATCAAATTTACTAAAGATTTATGCATCCTTTCAGAAAGTTCATTTTGCTCTGGCGTGCAAGAATTTGTTTTTTCATGTACAATACCATTCATTCTTAAATATTCATCCATTTCCAATCTAGTACTTCATACTTATATTTAATAAAATAAAAAAAAATTATTCTGCTGTAATCATCCTCGAATATCAAAAAATATTTAGATCCTCCTAATGATATTGTTTCCATAACTACACAGATAACAGAATGAATCACTGTAAGTTTTGATTTTGTCTTAGTTCCAAAGCGTTTAAACGGCAATCTTGCCTGTGTATCCTCATAGACAACCACACATTTATTTATGATATTTGTTTTCGTAGAAATTTCCATGGAAAAGGTGACACTTTTAGTCATCTTATAAAGATCATTTTGGTTAATGTGACGCAATCTGCGATACCACATTTCTCCATAAACTTTACGTATGGACATAAAAGAATAACTGTTTTTAGTATACGTTCGCAACTTATTTACATCATTGATTAACTCAGCCTTCACAACCAGTATATTCCTATTATTATAGATTTCGCAATCATTCCTTTTAAACTTTATTACCTTTTTTTATCAATTGGCTTACGGAAAGTAAATTAGTTGTTAGTCTTAGTACGTAATTTATATCATAACTTTTACTTTTCCCTGCAGAATACAATACAGAATATCTTTGATTATCAACTACTATATCATGCATACCATCATTTGTTGAGATATCCTCTAACCAGTTCTTTTTTATTATTAGATGTACGCTAGCTACTAAATCCAGATGCCAATTACTATTCATAAATTTCGTAGCATTACATTATATACAGTTACTTATCGGGTAGCCAGACCAACCAACCTTGGATCGCGACCCAAAGAATCTATTGTACCCCGATAAATAATGTTATCAAATTTCATCATGCAGTCCAATGCTCTTAGCGAACATTAATATTTTGCTAGGTGAAACATTTTTCAGATCCCTAGAGGAAATAGAACCCAACCCAACCTCTTCGGCTAGGCCCAACAGGTTGAGGTGTGTTTTTTATCGATAGTGCTTAGTAAAAACACACATTAGAACTCTAATACTGCTACGAGCAAGTTCTGTGGTATACCCGGGTTTGACAGAGTCGATGGCAATAAATAACTTCGCATGTCTTATTCTAGGAGACATGTAAGCGAAGACTTTCTTCAGCCCACAGTCCAATCTTGAACTTGTCCATTGCAAATTATACACCAACTGCTGGCTCTGGCCCTACAAACGCATTGCGCTGTCCTCTCGTATTAGCTCATCTGCCGCTTCATTGCCAGCAACTCCAGAGTGATCTGGGATCCAGATCAGAGAAACTCTGTTATTATTAGTGATGGGAAGGTATTTGAGGTACGGTATTTTGGAGCAGTATTTTTGAGGAGCGTATCGTTTCCAAGCGATTTTAAAATATCCGTTACTTGATGGTGCTGTATTTAAGGAATTGGACTATTGTGAAAACACCCATCTGGGGATTATTATTTAAAAACAATATTTTTACAAAATTTGCAAGGTCACGGTATTTTGGACTGTTATTTTTGAGAAGCGTACTGATTTCACGCAAATTTTGCAATTCTGAACGTTTATAATCTTTTTTCAAGATTCGGGTATGTGTAATTTTTTAAAATCATAAAAATTAGGGGTAGACAATATGAAGTCTTCTAATTTGTTACAAAACCAGCTATGTTAATTTGAGAAAAACTGACGACATATTCTATTGATTTTTTAGGCGGTTTCTGTTCCTTTCCATTCATACATTATATTGGAACTGTTACAACTTTTCCAAGGTTACAGTATTTTGGAGCGGTATCTTGCAACAGCATTTTTATGTAGCGACCGTTTCTGGAGTGCCACACGGTTATGAGCGGTATACCCATCACTACATCACTAGTTATCATCACTGAGTGTGTTTAATGTTTGTCTAAGGATGTGTAAAGATTATCTGACAAAAATCATGTTGCCATATTCCTCGTTCCTCTATATAGCAGAATTTTAGCTCTTTTGTCAATAGCAAATACTTTTGCCTAGAATATCGTAGAATATGTTACAATACAAATGTAGCACTAAAGGTATTCGATTCTTTAATCAATATTCCTGTTCTATTGTTTTCCATATTACGACATTTATTTTTATAATGATCTTTTTGCTTGCATCAGAATCATGTTATATAATTCAAGTCCTTAACTTTATTACTTGATCCTGGGTATATATTTCCTGCAGCATTTCATTGTTTCTTAGTTATATCAGCAAAAGCTGTAGCTGTTTCCCTTGCTGTTGGCTCCATGTCCAATAACTGCTCTACTCTAATAAATGCTAACTCCAAGAATTGTTTTTATTCAATCTCCATTAGTATCTTTTACAGCTGCACCTGAGTGTTCTCAATTGTCATAATTATTGGCCCATATTTCTCCGGCAATCCTGCTAATAATAATGATCCAATTCACTCTTCATTTATCTTAAAACCAGTATCTCTTAAGTTCTGAGCTGTCTCGACGATATGATTCCACTGAATCACAACTTTCCAATCCTGTGTTTATCAAGTTTCGGAGTAAAAGGATTTTTCTTGAAAATCAAACAAAGTTGAAAGCTTGTTCCAAACTTCCTTCGCCGTACTAAACTTCCTATGACTTTAGTTTATGCTTTTTTAATTTTTTCTTCGTCAGTTTCTGTACATAATATGCATTAATCCAACCCATCCAATTTAAAAAAATTGCATTGCACCTATTTCATTTCTAACTTCATTCATTTCTTCAGTTATTTTTGTTGTGTTCTGGGCCCAAAACCTGTTATGCTGGGATTCTTTTATGGTCCTCAAATACACAAGAAACTACTGTTTATACCCTTTTTTGTATCCAACTTAATAGTGTAATTGTATCTTTTTTCCATCATTAGATGCCACTTACATCGCTATCATTAACAACTTTTAATAATGCTCGATGTCACGATTATAAGATTCTGACCTTGTATGATATTGGTAATTTTGTAAGTTATATCAACTTCTAACCAATTGAGACATCGTAACGGAATAAAAAATATTTGAAAGCAAATTTAATCCAAATTTAATATTCCAAAGATAATATGTTAATAACTTTATAGATAAAATAGGAAATAGTAACTTTATAGATTATATCAACTTTTCACTTTAAAAGCTTGGATCTGATATCTTAATGGAATAAACATTTGAAAGTATCATCTACTATCATCTCTTAATTCTAATAAAGCTCCATGTAACGATTGCTTGAATCCAAACTCGTATGATATTGATAAGTATACAGGGTGTTTCGGTGACTTAGGAAATAATTTTAACTACGTCAAAAAGTATGACAATTCATGTGAACAAAATTGATCAAATGAATCATCAATATTAACAAAGAGTAATAAAACTTTCTAAGTTAAATTTTCTACTAAAAGCTTCGCAAATAAATGTAGGGTTGCAATCGAATAAAGAAAATCTGGGCAAACAAATTGTAGAAACACCCTGTATAACATTGTTCTGGCAGACCAATTCAAGTCATAAATTGTGTAGTGATTATATCTAGTAGTAATATTACTTAATGTTGGTTTATATTGTAACAAATTTAAAGATTTACAATGTTCCTCGAATCATCGAAACACCCTGTATATGTTATATTAACTTTACTAAATTTAAAACTTTATATCTCAAGAACTAATTGAAATATCGTAATGGAATAAAAGCCATTTTAAAGCAAATTTAATCCAAATTCAACATTGCAAAGATTATCTCTTGATTCTAATAAATCTCGATGTCATGGTTATTTGAATCCCTTTGATGTTGGTAATATTAGAGGTTATATTAGAGGTTATATTAACTTCTAACTTTAAGTGCTTGTATCTCAAGAACTAATTGAGATATCATAATGAAATACAAACCAATCTTAAAGCAAATTTAACCCAAAATCAACATATTAAACACTAATTGTTACTTCCCATTAAGAAGATACCAAATTTGTCGCAATTACATCTTAATGTGCTAGAAATAAATGTCTACTTCTTAATCTTTACTTAATTGGAGGACGCAAAGTTTGGGAATTACAGATTTAAAGATTACTTAAAGAAAAGGAATAATTTCTTTGTAATAAATCCATTAAAAACGATTAATCTTTTAAAGTGTTCCAGTAGAAACACCCGCTATTACCATTCGCCCCCATTGTTATTCGCTGGTAGTTTTTGCGGAATCCGCTGACACGCTTAAGGGTTAATGACCATCTGTACTACAGCGCAACCCGGTATTCCACTAGGATTAATAAGAGAACGAACGCCTTTAGAAATATGCCAAACTCGCTTGAATGCTTTAGATTCCTCCGGCATAAAGGAATTCGCGGTTATTGTGTCGTTTTCGCATAAAAGCTTTCAAAGCACACCTTTTTTTATTTTTTATTTGTATTAACATGTATCGTTGGCAGTTAAGGGCTCCCCCCGGAAATAAACGACAAAACTTTGTGCCTGTTCAATTAATTGAGTTTTCCCAATACTGTTTGTATGGGGTGACCACAAACAAGGGAATAATCAAATTTGTAAGTGTAAAAAAAATTTTAAAAACTTACCGGCTATTATCATCATGCAGATAGTAAAAATTCGTTCATTATCGGTTTCTGCAGCAACATTTCCGAACCCAACGGATGTCATACAGGTCATGGTGAAATAAAGGGCCGTAACATACATGGTTTTTCTAGATGGTCCATTAATAAGTTCCGATGTGCTCGATCCATTATCCCAAACGTAGGAATACGGACTCTGAGTGATATTAGCTAATTTCCACAACCAACTGTATTGAACCCCGTTATCCGCGTCACATCTTCCTATCGAATACCAAATGCAAGCCAACCAATGAGCAACCAGCATATAGAAACAAAGCAGGAGAATTAACATCGCCGCTCCGTACTCTAAATACCTATCGAGTTTCCTTACAACTCGACCCAATCTGAGCAATCTCACCACTTTTAAAGCACTAAATAAACTTCCAATACCCTAAAAACAATTAAAATTAACCAAAAGTTAATAAAACTTCCTTTCTTCGTACATCTTCGTCATGATCAAATGCGTTGAATACATCGTACGGTAAACAGCTTAATAGATCGATGATGAACCAACTTCTCAAATAGTTCATTCGTATAACTTTGGGGTCCGAAACGACTTCGCCGCCGGGTCCAACGAAGGTTGTGTGAAAATTCAAAACGATATCGATGAAAAAGATGACGTCAACGATCGAGTCCACCACCAGCAACGAAACGTCCTCCGACGTTTTATTTTTAAATGCTACGTTATAAGGTACCATAATAGCGGTGTAAAAGGTGAGGCACAAAATGATCCAATCCCAAATCGCCTTGAAAGCACAGTAATGCAGGAGAATGTGAGGTGGTGTTTTTGGAGCCTCCTGCCTGTATTGCGGCATTATATCCGCACTTAAACTCATCATCTTTTAAAATAAAATTATTTATTAAATAAATATGATTCCAAAAAAAAGCAGCATGAAAAAGGTTCTTAAATCAGTTTTGGCCTGCATTGTATTTATTTAGTTTACTGACTTGAGCAAGATGTGATTGTTTCGTGGTGTCCTTCAAGTTTGGCAAATGAGATGAAAACTGTGACACCAACACTGATCTGCTTCTTGTTACTGATCTTGCTAATTTTGCAAATTTTGATAAACCTAAATGAAAATTAACAGAAATTATTACAAGAGAAATAAGTAAGTTATGTCTAATTAATGTTGGGTATCATGGTAAAATGATTTCTATGGATCTGAGGAATATCAGGAAAATTGGTTACAATTTGACCTATCTTGATTTCAATCTAAGTTAATATGAATACAGTAAAGCTCTGCTAATTCGTATACTCACAAATCCGATTTTTTTTGTAATCCGAACGAAATTAGAAAATGTAAAAATGTGCTTCTATTAAAATTACTGAATTTATACGATGAAGGCTTTTACCAAAAATAGCTCTTGAAATAAAGTACTTTACAAACTAATTTGGCAACCTTGCATATTGCAGTTGAAGTAAAACTAAAGACTCGGGTTTAGCCGTGCGTCTGAATACAGTATAGAAGACTGTATGTTTGAATTAAAGTAAAACTAGAACTATCACTAGACCTAGAAGTGTCTACTGCTGTCTGAAGACGCACGGCTAAACCCATAAGTTTCCGTTTCTAGGTCTAATGTTAGCTCTAGTTTTAAATCATTGGATCTAACATTAGATCTATAGAACAAGAAATATTCGGATTTAGCTGAAAATCTGTCAAGACGGCTAAACCCGAATGATTCTACTTCTAAGTCTAGTGTTTGTTCTAGTTTTACTTCAATTCACATATACAGGGTTGGTTGAGTTCAGCAGTACATCTGAAGACATTTTTTAGCGAAGACCTCTACAATGAATAGTTTCTGAAATAGACTACTTTGAATTATTGTTTCGTTTAGATATTTTGTGGTAATGTTTTTTTAGTTTAAGCATTCGTTTTAGATTAGGAAAGTACCACAAAGGATATTTAGTCTTTATGTGTTTTCCGTTGATTTTTGGAACATAATTATCTAATACGCTATATAATGTTGTACAGAAAACATCACAGGAGACTTCAACTGACGACAAAGGTAGCAAATAATTCCAGTTTATATTCAACATTGCACTGTATAGATCGGGCAGGTTTGCTCTTTTGAAACAATACTGCGCATCTCGGTATACATTTCGAACCGTTGAAAACTGAGGTGCAGGCATATTCAGAGTTCCCAACAACGCTGGATGGTAATTGTCTTCGCGAACCAAGGCAAAATAATGTGTTTCAGGTTAAGATTTATACGTGTTGATGCAAGTATCAGATCAAGTGTTCTATCTATTATATTACCGACGTTATTCAATTGTACATGATTGTTAAAACTAAGAAAGTTACGAAGACTAGCAGCTCGTTCATCATTTATAGTAGGAAATGATGGAATATTCTCCTAGGATCAAAACATCTAGTGACATATCTAGTGATGATTCAATCGAATGTACGACTATACACTTCTCCAGGTGTGCCAGGCGAGATGTAGCAAACAACAACATTCAGTACGTATTTAGATTTTTTAGAATCTTGCAGCTACCAAATCAATTATTTCAATTGGGCAAGAGGTCAACACAACCTATGAGACTGCAATATCAGAGTCTTTAATTTTAAAAAGGCTTTAATTTTAGTGTTTAAACCGCGAGTATTCTGATAGTAAAGCGCATACTGTATTCGTTGGGAGACAGCTAGTTTTTTCTTTTAACAATACAAGGATATCCATTAAAGTATTGCAAACGCAAGTCTCTTTCACCATTCTCAATACGAGACTTCAATTTGATGCGCATTAATAAAATTTGGCAAAGAGTGTAATATTAATTTTATTAATAGTTTGGTCCAATAAATGCTGGAATATCATCAAATAAAACTTACATTTTTCCCTCTTTTTCTAGTAATTGGGTAATTTGTAAGATTTTGATCGATGTTGATCAGCACCTCCCATTGTGTTATTGTAAACAATTCGTTAGGTTTTTTCACTATTTTATTGGTTTTAATTAAATCCTCCATTTTCATATTGTGAATTATCAATAGCACTGCCACACCTTTTTTATCTTTCCATTTGAAAGTACAGACCTTTGCTGGCTTATAGCCAATAATGCTTCCTTTAGCTAATTTTGAAGCTCGATGTCGCGTATGTGTCTGTCTTGTGCGTTATCAGCAGATCTGCTGATTGAGGAGAGATATAAAAATCATCCATAGTTAGACAATATCTTTTTTCTAGGAGATCTTTTATTAAACTCATAACAATTTGTATGGTTTTAGGCATTATATTACCTTATTATCATTATATAACGTTATGAATACAGTATCTTTTCCTGTGTATATAATAATCTTTCATATGTATCCAGAACTCGATTCACAAAGTAAGATACTTTTTATTCCAAACCTAGCGCGTTTGGAAGGAATATATTGCTTCCAGTTTAATCGCCTCTTATAAAGTAGCAAACTGTCATCTATGGAAAGGTTCCTTTCGGGTGTAAGCATTTCGTTAAAACGCAAATTCAGATAATGGTAAATTGCCCAATTTTGTTTCAATTTTGGATTGTGACATTCTTCTATGGATTCACATTAACGAAAAAAGGGGTTCCTATACTTTGCCGCTTTGTTCAATACCACTCCAAATTCGGTTTTTTTACTATGCCTTGAATTATTATAATTGCAAAGAAAACTAAAATTTCTCTGACGGATGTTGCTGTCCAACCTTTTAATAGTGAATAAGTTTTTTCTGTTGAATCAGCTATGATTTGTTCTGCATATCTGTTGGTTTCTTGTGCGATACTTTGCAAGAGGTGGTTCGTAAAAAATAAACGGGAAACGTGGTGGAGCTGATTGGATGATCAGCATCGATCTGGCAGAAAGTACGAGCACAATCAAAATCAATTTTTTCGTCAAAATTAACAATATCTTAAAAAAATATAGTTTCTTCGTCGCTTGATGAAATCTCGTTTGGCTGATAATCACTATCGGTATCGCTATCCGAAAACATAATAATACAATATTACAATAAAAGAATACATATACGTATCTTCCATATAAGAAACAAGAAACGTATTAAAACTAAACACAAACGTCTTCAAAAGTAACCAAGAAAAGAGCACATAGTGAAGAAATTAGAAATATATTTACTTTATTTTGCAACACGGAATGAAGCGTGTTCTGATAATCGAGGAAACAGGTTTAATAAGGGTGAAACAATAAACCAAAAAGAGAAACAAATCAACAAATGTCTCGTATATTCGAACAAAATAACATCCGACGGATGAGATACATTCAAATCACTATTAAAAGAAATGGGGATAAAACCATTTTTGAAAATATTTAATTACGGGGTTAAAAATGAGATAAAAACCAACTTCAAAAAGAAAGAAGCATGCTAAACCCAAAAACATACGTTTGACAACATCAAGCTGTTTTTGTATTTTTCATCACAGTCTTGAAACCTTTTTACGTGTAGGTTGTTAAAAACCTTTTATTGGCACTACCCCCTACAGACTTGATAGCTTTACAGCTTTCAGAAGTCTTTACATGCTTTCAGAAGACTTGAATTGCTTCCAGATGATTCGATACTGCTTCCGAAAAACTTGATACTCTTTTAAAAGACGTGAAATGCTTTCAGAAGGCTTGAAAGTTTAAAATTTGATAATGCCTTTGAAAGACTTGATATTGCTTAAAATACTCCCAGAAATCTTGACATTGCCTTTAGAAGACTTGAAATACTTCCAAAAGAATACTGCTAAATACTGTTTGTAGAAGACTTAACCCATTAACGCCTAAACAAAAGTTGGCGAACAAAACTGAACATAACACATAAAAATCTATTTATTAGTAAAAAAAAAAACAAAAAAGAGCATCTCGAATACATATGAGGATGTTAGGTACTAGTATGGTAGGATTAAAAACAGCCTTTCTCCATGCACATAGTTTTCTTACAGTTTTTACATGATCACCTTGCTTTCATATGATATACACAGCACTTCAATTGCTTGCTAAGTTTTGTAGCAATATGTGGCTTTTCTTTTACGTTGATCTTTTGATACTGATGCCTCCCCCAAATAGCTTCTTACAATACTTCAACGAAACTCTAATTGATTCATCTTTACCTCTGATAAGATTTGATGTAGTTTCTAGGTATTTGCCATAATTATGTCTAAAGCATACGTAAGCAAAACCCACCACCACTTCTTACCTTTTACATTGGACCGTATACAATAAAATGTATTGATCATGTACATCAACTTCACCCATTTCTGAATTGTAAGTACAAAATAAGTTTAGTTGAGAAAATTTTTCTTTTGACTTTGTACTTTTGGACCAACGTTCCACGTAATGTTCCATAATTGTATCATAATTCGTCAACATGGAACACACCATGTGGTTTTCTTCGTCAAAGTTGTAATCTGACGAACCTTTATCCACTTTCTTCATAGTTTTTGAGTCCATCGTTGAGCATTTTTGTGTCATATTTACTCGTACTCTCCCGGTGGCTTTTATACCTTTTTTTTTCAAGTACACCATAAGGGTACACTTTATAAGGTTTAGAACTACTTTCGCTCCTAGTGGTATTCCCTTAAAATCTTTAGTTTTGTTATGGTTTTTGCTGCAATACACATCGAACCCATAGCAATATCCGGATGAGCTACTTATCATTCAATTCTTGTACCCAATTCTTACCGGTTTACCTCTTATAAACTGTTTAGCAAGATTGTGTCCAAAATATTTCACCATCAATTGATATGCTTATAGATGCAATCCATAAATGGTCGAATTTTGTACATGCGGTCTCTGGGAGCTTTCTATCTGGGCGTTGTCTGCTAAATGTAAAAATTTTTTGATTTCAACGTATCTGTCTCGGGACATAATATTATACACAAAAGAGAGGATAATTTGTGATACCCTGTGAATAGTAAAGTTTGCATTTCACGCGGTTGTATCGCAAACTTGTGGTCATTTTTTTGCCTGGCATATGTAATTATCTGTTCACATACATAGGTAATAATTTCGACCGTTAGAAGTGTTTCAAAAATCAGCCGAGACAATAAATTTTTCAAATCGCTTTGTACTTTCTCCAAGTTTTCATTGACGACTTCGGTGGCAATATTGGCATTTGTTTAATTTGGATGAGATTTTATCCATTTTGGCCTTTGAAATTCAGCATATTTTCTTGCTAGATCACCCTCATATTCTTCAACTTGGTCATTTACATTGAGTTCATTCGTGATTTTAATGGTACCAGGAATATCTTTTGGGGTAAAATTTGTATCAGTCATAACATCATCATCATCGTAATCTTCGACATCCGTGAGATTATCCAAATTTGGTGGGAGCATACATAATTCAATTAGTTCAGAATCATCTTGTAGCTCGATATCATCTAAAGCTTACTCCAAACGTTCAAAAGTTTTACGTCCATAAAAAATTTTTTGATCCATAACTTCACTATTACTGCAGATTTTATAACAAAAAGTTCAAATTAGATATTACACTAATTGCTCGCTCTGGCCCCACGAACGCATTATATAACGCGCTGCTCTCTCGTATTAAATCAACTATCGTTTCATTGACAGCTACTTCAGAGTGACTTGGGACTTAGATCAGCAAACCCTGTGTGGGTTTTGACCACAATAAAAAATACTTTGTTTTTAGTTAATATTTATATTTTACGCAAATCCAAATTGTATGAATTGCTATCAATGACACAAATATTCATAATAATTTTTGTTAGCAACCACATCACTGTGTATGTCGTGTGTCCCTGCTATCACCACTCAGTGTGGTTAAAGCGACGAACTGTTTGAGTGATCAGTATTTCCACACAAATTTTGATAATTCGCCACTTTGTTTTGAGCTATGTGGTAATCATTCAGCTTCTGTCCACATTCGATCTGAAGACTGTTCTTCATTTGCGCAACTCACAAACTCACTTCTCCAGTGTAGTCTGCAGAATTTTTCTAATCCTCTATATAAAAATCCTCTATATAAATTCGCTACTTGATTTCGAGAAACCAGACTTAGGCTGCCTTCAATACCAGCCAATAGAGAAAAAGGAGAACAACTAAGTAAAAACTGACGCTACGCCTTGTTTATCTTTATTAGTTGTTTCACGAAAACTTATTTTCGAATGTAAGCCTTTTCATAGACCAGGGAGCATATATTTATTGACAAGAAATCATCACAAAAAATGATTTTGTCTCAGTGAATGTGTGTCATTTGTGGCACGCGTCATATGTTCGCCATCCCTGTACTAATAATAATAATAAAATTTATTGGCAGTTGTAAATTTACAGTAGTACATTGCTCATACATTAGTAAATTGTGATAGATAACTGTGCCAATAAGACTAAATCGCCAATGCCATAGGCATTTAGGTGCTCTTCCTTTAGCCCTTTTAATATAAATAATAATAAAAAAAGCATAAAACAAACAAAAGAAAAGTTTTTTAATCCTAATTGAAAATAAAGAAAAGTTTTTTATTTTAAACTTATTAAAGTGCCATTTAAGCCACTGATTAAATACAAAATAAATTTAGAAAAGATAGAATTAAGATTAAATGAAGAAAAAAGAATAACAAAAATGAACAATATTTTATAAATTCGATTAATGTAAATAATTGATAAACAACTTAATATACTAAAGATCTCCAAGTCTTCTACACAACAGTTAATCACTGATTGTCAAGTAACTGATTAATGAAACGGCACTTAAACTGTGAATAGCTGTAGTCTCGCACTACCGAATAAACTAATTTATTAAATTTATTGGCCATATTGTAAGAAAAAGAACGTTTGAACAACTCCAATTTGTGGTTAGGTATGAAGACCAAGTTAGGGTGTCTTATGTTTCGTAAATGTTGTTGATGTCGGAACTGAATCCTGTTGAATAGATACGGAGGCTGCTTTGTACGCAAGATGTTCAAATAAAACGATACTTCATGCACCAGTCGTCTATTTTTCATATTTAGAGAACCAAATCGCCTAAAGGCCTCTGACACACCACGTCTTCCACGTATACCATACGTTAGTCTTAGGCAAGAATTTTCCAAGCGTTGAATGCGATTTGACCATTGATTGGTTATGCAATTACTGTAAATTACATCACAGTATGTGAACTTCGATAATACTAAAGAGTCGCAAAGCAGACGTTTGGTATCGGAATCAAATATGTGTCGATTTATATATATAGATTTTAATGCACTAATCGCCTTTCTGATCATAGACGCAGAATGTTTCTCAAATCGAAGAGAGTTATCAAGAAGTAGGCCCAAATTAGATACAGTAGAGGCCATGGGAATCTGTTCGCCATTGATAGACACAACTACAGACGGTAAAAGAGGTTCTGTAATATGTTTAGTGCCAAAAACTATCAACTGAGATTTAGCAGGGTTTATTGTAAGATTTAACATAGTTGCATGGCAAAACAATCTATCAATATCTTCATTTAGATATTTTAAGGATGTGGCGAACTCGTCGGGCTTAAATGACAAATACACCCGAGTGTCATCAGCGTAAAGGTGGTAATTACAATAACTACTTATCTTCGAGATGGAAGTTGTATATAGACAGAATATAATAGATAAAATAGATAAAAATATCACCTTCTATGAAGGTAACCACAGCCGAGCCGCACATTCCCAATGATCGCATTGTAGATGCTAAAGTAAGGTGAAGAAGAACCAGAACTGTTATCATTCCTTCGTCCCATGCAGAAATAATATCACCAGTCCAATGAGATAAGGCAGTCATGTAGCTGTAACCCCGACGAAATCCTGATTGGAAAGGTGACAAAATATCATTATCGGTCACGATCTTCCGCAGCTGCACCTCAATACATAGTTCGAACATCTTCCCAAGGGCGGGTAATATGCTTATCGGCCGGAGATCTCAGTGGAGGTCTTCAATGTGTGACGATGTAGGAATACGTGTTATAAGAGCTTCCTTCCATATAGCAGGGTATGTGGAAGTTTCTATACAAAAGTTGAATATATGAAGTATATAATCCAAGAGCAGGGGAAGGAAAATCTTTAACATACTCAGATTAATACCATCACATCCTACTGAGTTACTCTTCAATCTGTTAAAAACTTCAACTATGTCTCCAGACGAGAGTGGTAAGAATGAAAATGTGGGTGATTCACTAGGTGGAGGACTATAGTTATGTAGGGTACTGACAGGAAAAGAAGGGGGAGCTGAAAAATGATTGTTTAACAACTCGACACTTAAACTAGATGAGATAGTAGAATTTTTCACTTTTCCGATCTTAAGCTAATTAATTATATTCCACATGGCTTTACTATCTTTCTGATTAGAAGCAAATTGGAATCGGTAAAATGCACACCTTTCTCTTTTGTTTGCGCGATTGGTTTCTTTCATAATGACTTACTTGTTTAGATTTACGATATCTAGCAAAAGCTTTGTCACGACACTTCATCATTAATCTGATATTATAAGTGAGTCAAGGCGCAGGGACCGCTTCTTCTTAATTCACTTTATCGGAGCATGAGCATTAAAAATATTGGTGATGTTAGTATAAAAAAAATCGACCTACAAATCGACGTTATGCAAATCATAAATCAGAAACCAGGAAACTTTATATAAATCATTTTGAAATTGCTCATAATCAAATTCGTTATATGACCTAAAGATATATTCAATATTGTTAGGCGGTGGTGATGTTAAGTTTAGAGTACACTATATTCCAAGGTGGTCAGAAATAACATTGAAGAATGTAGAGGTCTTGATTAGAGGTGCATCCGAACTCATTATCAAGTGATCGATCAAAGTGCGCGAATTGGGAGTTATTCGAGTTGGTTCTTCAATATACTGTCTTATGTTAAAAGAGTGTAGTAAATCAAGAAATTTTCGAGTTAGACCGTCATTCGTATTTAGAAGGTCAATATTAAAATCACCAGTACATACGCATACATCAAACAATGCTGTCATAGAGAGAGAATTCTCTATTAGCTCCAGAAATGGGGATTGATTCGATCCGGGTGGTCTGTAACACACTCCAAGCAGAATTGTGATTTGTTTAATATTAAATTTTATCCATAATTCTTCCAGCACCGGTGAAATTGCGGTCTTTTCCATTGAAGCACGAATGGTATTCCTTAAGTATATACCTATGCCACCGCCGCGACGTGTCGATCAGAGCGAAACAACTGGTAACCATCAACAGAAATAACAGTTGTAAGAGTATCTTTGGTTAACCAAGTCTCAGATATCGCAAAGACGTTCTATAAGATACACTGCAGATATTATTATTATCTAGTACAATAAATATGTATTTATAAGACTCTTTGATAACATTTAAATACGACTTCAATAATCCTTATGTTTTCATAATTTGAATTGAGCTGGTTTTAATTGATTCGGATTAGCGAAGCTTTACTATATTTGAAGAATTTTGTTCTACATGTTAGGAATGATAGGTAATACGGTAATACTTGGAAATCGTAGCATGTGACAAAAATATTTTTTGATAAAAAATAGTAGCAAATTATATTACAACAATATTGCTCTCCTACATTATTACTCTCAGATGTGTAGATATCGAGCAAAGTACGAAAATAAGAATTTTTGAGAAACTTTTACATGTTAGTAATTGGACTTGGAGTAGTTGCACTTGGAAACCGGAGCATGTAACAAAAAAGCTTTTAGAATAATAGTCACAGGAAATTTGATGCTTATTATTATTGCTCTCTTGCACATTTGCTCTCAGATACTTACATATCTAGAAACATATGAAAATATAATGGTTTTATGATGGAATAAAGAAACTTAGAATGGGCATCATTTTCAATAACAAAACAAATATATTTACAATTTAAAATTAAACATTAAAATTAGTAAAAATATTTACCTCCTTTGGTGTCGTCGGTTTCTATAGGTTGTTTTAAAGCGGTAATATCTCTGAATGTGAGCAAAAACAGGACCACGAGATCCCGTTCGTTCTTGATCGGCGATATTTGCAAGAGCAGCCATAATGGTGTTTCTAAAATAGGAAATCAAAATTTCTTTTATCGTCGTTTAAATAAATTAATCATAATGGGGTCATCTACTTAAGACAACGTAAAATGTACTTATTCAACATTAATTAGCTCGTTTAGCAAAGTACAAATTACGCCCCTTTTAGTTTGTTATTAATGTTTTTTACTCTTTTTTAATGGAAAAGTCACAGTAAAGAAGAAGAAGAAATTACGTAGATGCCTTTTACAAGCATGCATCTACTTAGTATACTAGATACACTAAAAAAGCTGGAGTTGCCTAAGAAAGTTTAATGGATGATTTATTTTCTTAATTTAATTTTGTGGTTAATAAGGAAACTACTTAATAATAATTACTTTACATGCTATTTGAGTGCTTCAACTAATTAATAAGCTTAATTATTTTGTTTTTGGGACGTTTTACAATAACTTATCGATTACAAACGACATAATTATAATTAATTAAACCATGCCGTTACAAACCAAATTTACAAAGACAACATACAAAGCGCAAGAATACAAAATTGCTTTAACCTATATTTCCTGTCCACCTTTCGTTTTCACATATCGATTTATGGATTTACCACTTTATTTTCTTCATTTCATTGTGACATTATTTTAGTTGCTCACTCGAATCTTTATAGGCTTTATAAGCTACTTCGTACCAAATAAAAGCTCCCCAAGAAAAAAAATTACAAAAAATATATACAATCAGCTATAAACGCTTTAATATTTTTGCTAAAAATATTCCGCTGTAAGTTTTGAGCTTTAATTTTATTATTGTATTAGATTTATGGCTGAAAGTATATAAAGATATGGTAAAGTAGAAAAACCTCCATATAACGGATTTTGAGTACACATACACTTAACTGCTATTTGTATTAAACGCGATTGGTGTGTTGGTTCTAATCGATGAGAAACCTTTTAAGGATTTTTAATATGAAGAAAAAAAGTTGGAATAATTAAGTAGGAATGTTATCCATAAATTTCAAAGATTTCAAAAAATTTTAAAAACGTGATTTTACTTTAAAAATGTGGTTTGAAAAGATATTGATATGGCTTTTGAAAGTGTTTCAAGATTGCCAAAAAGTAGAAAAATGCGTTTGGTGTGTGTGAAAATGGCTCTAAATTGAAAGAATCATCTTGAGGATACTTGATGAGGAGAAACTAAGCTAAAATAATCAAATGCATATGTTGACTATAAACGTTAAAGTTCAAAGATGCGAGAAAATTTGGTGAGGCTACTTCAAAACCTGTGTAATACTTTGGAATTGCGATTTGGTTGAAAAGATATTGATTTTGAAAGTGTTTCAAAATTGTTAAAAATAGAAAAACTAGTTTTTTTTATGTCAAAGTGGCTATAATTTGAAAAAACTTCTTCAAAATACTGGATAAGAGAAAAATAAGTTAAAATAATGAAATGGAATGTTGTCGAGAAACTTCAAAAATTTCAAAAATTAAAAAAATTGGTGATTTTGGTTCAAAATGGTTTTAAATAATTAAAAATATTTCTTTAATACTTAATAAATACGATTTGTTTGTAAGGATATTGATATGGCTTTTGAAAGTGTAAGTAGAAAAATGCGCTTGGTATGTGTCATAATGGCTCTAATTTGAAAGAAACATCTTGAGGATAGTTGATGAGGAGAAAATAAGTTAAAATAATTAAATGCATATGTTGACCATAACCGTTAGAGTTCATAGAAGTGAGAAAATTTGGTAAGGCTACTTCAAAACCTGCGTAATACTTTGGTATTGCGATTTGGTTGAAAAGATATTGATATTGATTTTGAAAGTGTTTCAAAATTGTTAAAAATAGAAAAACTCGATTTGTCTATGTCAAAATGGTTATAATTTGAAAAAAATTTTTGAAAATATTTGATAAGGGGAGAATAAGTCAAAATAATGAAATGGGATGTTCTCCAGAAACTTCAAAAATTTCAAAAAATAAAAAAAATTGATGATTTTGGTTCAAAATGGTTCTAAATAATTAAAAATATCTCTTTAATACTTAAAAAATGCGATTTGTTTGAAAAGATATCAATATGGATTTTGAAAGTGTTTCAATATTACCAAAAAGTAGAAAAATGCGTTTGGTGTGTGTCAAAATGGCTCTAATTTGAAACCAACATCTTGAGGATACTTTATGAGGAGAGAATAAGTTGAATAATTAAATACGGATGTTGACCATAAACGTTAGAATTCAATGAAGTGAGAGAATTTGGTGAGGTTAGTTCAAACCCTGTGTAATACAGTGCATTGCGATTTGGTTGAAAAGATATTGATTTTGAAAGTGTTTCAAAATTGTTAGTAATAGAAAAACTCGATTTGTCTATATCAAAGTGGCTATAGTTTGAAAAAACTTCTTGAAAATACTTAATAAGGCAATAAGGGTTGGGTTGGGTCCAGAAACTTCAAAGAGTTAAAAAAAATGGATTTTATTGATGATTTTGATTCAAACTGGTTTTAAATAGTTCTAAATGATTAAAAATATCTCATATCATCATAAGCAGTTGCATTAGGGTCATGAGATTGATATAGCTTTTGAAAGTGTTTCAAAGGTGCCACAAAAATATAAAAAATCTGATTGGTGCTTGTTAAAATCGTTCTAATCGACAAAAAACTTCTTAAAAATACTTGATAAGTTGAAAATAAGTTAAAATAATTAAATGGTATATTGTCCATAAACCACAAAGAGTTCAAATAATTTGATTTATTGATGATTTTGATTCAAAATGATTTTAAAAGTTTTTAGATCATTAAATACTTTAAATCTTTGTACTACTTAAACAGTGGTATTATGTTGGAGAGATATTGATAAAGCTTTTGAAATTGTTTCAAAGTTGCTAAAAGACAGGAAAAGGAGTTACGTGTGTGAGTCCAAAACCCTTGATAAGAAAAAAAGTTAAAACAATTAGATGGGCTGTTGTTCATAAAACTTTTAAAAATTTTAAGAATCTGATTTGTTGATAATTTTAATTCAAAATGATTCAAAATGATCAAAAACATCTCTGTAATACTTAAGTGGTGACATTAGGTTGAAAATATATTGATCTAACTGTTGAAAGTCGACAAAAAGCTTCTCAAAAACCCTTGATAAGAAGAAAAGTCAAAATAATTAGATGGACTGTTGTCCATAAAACTTTAAAAAGTGCTAAGAATTTGATTTATTGATGATTTTGATTCAAAATGGTTAAAAATGATCAAATATCTCTGTAATACTTAAACGATGTCATTAGGTTGAAGAATAGTTGATCTAACTGTTGAAAGTCTACAAAAAGCTTCTCAAGAACACTTGATAAGGAGAAAAGTCAAGATCAGATGGGTTGTTATTCATAAAACTTTGAAAAGTTCTAAGAATTTGATATGTTGATAATTTTGATTCAAAATGGTTCAAAATGATCAAAAACGTCTCTATGATACTCAAACGGTGACATTGGGTTGAAGAGATGTTGATCTAGCTGTTGAAAGTCGACAAATAGCTTCTCAAGAACACTTGATAAGGAGAAAAATCAAAATAATTAGATGGGCTGTTGCCCATAAAACTTTATAAAGTTCTAAGAATTTGATTTGTTAATAATTTTGATTCAAAATAGTTCAAAATGATCAAAAACATCTCCGTAATACTTAAACGGTGACATTAGGTTGAAGAGATATTGATCTAACTGTTGAAAGTCGACAAAAAGCTTCTCAAAAACCCTTGATAAGAAGAAAAGTCAAAATAATTAGATGAACTGTTGTCCATAAAACTTTAAAAAGTGCTAAGAATTTGATTTATTGATGATTTTGATTCAAAATGGTTAAAAATGATCAAATATCTCTGTAATACTTAAACGATGTCATTAGGTTGAAGAATAGTTGATCTAACTGTTGAAAGTCTACAAAAAGCTTCTCAAGAACACTTGATAAGGAGAAAAGTCAAGATCAGATGGGTTGTTATTCATAAAACTTTGAAAAGTTCTAAGAATTTGATATGTTGATAATTTTGATTCAAAATGGTTCAAAATGATCAAAAACGTCTCTATGATACTCAAACGGTGACATTGGGTTGAAGAGATGTTGATCTAGCTGTTGAAAGTCGACAAATAGCTTCTCAAGAACACTTGATAAGGAGAAAAATCAAAATAACTAGATGGGCTGTTGTCCATAAAACTTTTAAAAATTCAAAGAATTTGATTTGTTAATAATTTTGATTCAAAATAGTTCAAAATGATCAAAACCATCTCCGTAATACTTAAACGATGACATTAAGTTGAAGAGATATTGATCTAACTGTTGAAAGTCGACAAAAAGCTTCTCAAGAACACTTGATTAGGAGAAGAATCAAAATAATTAGATGGGCTGTTGTTCATAAAACTTTAAAAAGTTCTAAGAGTTTGAATTGTTGATGATATTGATTCAAAATGGTTCAAAATGATCAAAAACATATCTGTGATACTTAAACTGTGACATTAGGTTGAAGAGATGTTGATCTAACTGTTCGCCAGTCGACAAAAAGCTTGTCAAGAACACTTGATAAGAAGAAAAATCAAAATAATTAGATGGGCTGTTGTGCATAAAACTTTAAAAAGTTCTAAGTATTTGATTTGTTAATGATATTGATTCAAAATGGTTCAAAATGACCAAAAATATCTGTAATATTTAAACGATATCATTAGGTTGAAGAAATGTTGATCTAATTGTTGAAAGTCTACAAAAAGCTTCTCAAGAACACTTGATAAGAAGAAAAATCAAAATAATTAGATGGGCTGTTGTTCATAAAACTTCGAAAAGTTCTAAGAATTTGATTTGTTGATAATTTTGATTCAAAATGGTTCAAAATGACCAAAAACATCTCAGTGATTCTCAAACGGTGGCATTTGGTTGAAGAGATGTTGATCTAACTGTTGAAAGTCTACAAAAAACTTCTCAACAACACTTGATAAGGAGAAAATTCAAAGTAATTAGATGGGCTATGGTCAATAAAACTTTAAAAAGTTCTAAGAATTTGATTTGTTGATAATTTTGATCCAAAATGGTTTAAAATGATCAAATAGGTCTCTGTAATACTTAAACGGTGACATGAGGTTGAAAAGATGTTGATCTATCTGTTGAAAGGCGACAAAAAGCTTCTCAAAAATCCTTGATAAGGAGAAAAGTCAAAATAATTAGATGAACTGTTGTCCATAAAACTTTAAAAAGTGCTAAGAATTTGATTTGTTGATGATTTTGATTCAAAATGGTTAAGAATGATCAAATATCTCTGCAATACTTAAACGATGTCATTAGGTTGAAGAATAGTTGATCTAACTGTTGAAAGTATACAAAAAGCTTCTCAAGAACACTTGATAAGGAGAAAAGTCAAGATCAGATGGGTTGTTGTTCATAAAACTTTGAAAAGTTCTAAGAATTTGATATGTTGATAATTTTGTTTCTAAATGGTTCAAAATGATCAAAAACGTCTCTGTGATACTCAAACGGTGACATTGGGTTGAAGAGATGTTGATCTATCTGTTGAAAGTCGACAAATAGCTTCTCAAGAACACTTGATAAGGAGAAAAATCAAAACAATTAGATGGACTGTTGTCCATAAAACTTTGAAAGGTTCTAAGAATTTAATTTGTTGATGATTTTGATTCAAAATGGTTCAGAATGATCAAAAACATCTCTGTAATACTTAAACGGTGACATTGGGTTGAAGAGGTGTTGATCTAGCTGTTGAAAGTGTAGTTTCAAAGTTGCCAAAAATAGAAGAAGGGTGACTGGTATGTATCAAAATCGTTTTGATCAGCAAAACGCTTCTTAAGAATACTTGGTAAGGAGAACATAAGTTAAAATAATGAAATGCAAAATGTCCATAAACTTTAAAGAGTTGAAAAAATTGGACTTTGGAAAAAAAGGATGACTGGTGTGTGTCAAAATCGTTCTGATGGACATAAAATTGTTTAAGAATACTTGATAAAGAGAAAATAATTTAAAATAAGTAAATGGGAAATGTCCATAAACCTTAAAGAGTTCAAAGAGTGGGATTTATTGATGATTTTGATTCAAAATGATTTTAAATGATTTTGATTCAAATGGTAAGCAGTGGCATTAGGGTAAAGAGATATTGATTGATTCTTTCGAAAGTTACTTTCAAAGTTACTAAAAAATGGAGAAAGTGTGACTGGTATGTGTCGAAATCTTTCTAATCCAAAAAAAACATCTTAAGAATACTTGATAGGGAGAGAATAATGTCTATCTATAATTTAGAAATCCTTTTCGTTATAATAGACCCTACCTTTTCCATATTTATCCGTTATATTGAGGTTTTACCGTAATAAAATAAAAAAAGACAGTCAAATCTTTCTACTAAAAGTGTGCAGTTATCAAAAAAGATAATATTCAAATATACGTAGGAAAATACGTAGTTCAAGAAACTGAAAACATTCTACATACCTTCGGGAGTGCCTGTTAGAATAAAGAATACAAGAGACATCAGTGCTTTTAGATATTTTCGCTTTTCAATTAATTGTTTATTTTAGGTTTTGTGTTGTGTTTTAAAATGAAAATCAAAAATTAAATAAAATAAGGCCATCTTACAAGATCTTGATTCGTCGAGTTTGTTAAAAAAAATGTTGATTCTAAAAAGCCAGAATAACACACATAGCAGAACATTGAAAACGATTACTTTCGAAAACATTTTATTTAAAACTAAAACATTGAGAGTACCGTTCACCGAAATGCTCGACAAAAAAATAATAGTAATAATAATAATAAAGTTGTCATGCTGTTTACATTCGTTTACATTGAGCTATAATCCTATGGGCTTTGTTCCATGCTGTCGAAAAAAACAATGCCCTCTATAGAGAAATGGTGCAAGTCTACGTACCTTTGTTCTCTATACAGAGCATGCGGAGTGCGGACGGTCAGGGAAGAGCGAGCAAAACAAAAACAGACAGACATACGTACAATTACAAAGGGATATAAATATTAATTAAGATTTAATAATTAGATTCACCATCTTAAACGTTTGAATTAAGTCTGTCTTATTAAAGTATATAAAAATATATAATAAGGGGGGAATAATAATAATTAATAAACAATTATTAAAATAAGGGTGAAATAAAATCACGCCCTCCCCATATTTTTAATTTTACATGGAAAAACTGAAAACGACATGCTGCTCCTGGCTTAGATGATGAGACTATGTAAATTCGAGTTAACTCTGAAATTAAGTCGTTCAATTTTCCAAAAGCTCCCACAGCACCGAGCTTAATTGTACTTGGCTTGATTACAATCGTTGTAAAAACCTCACGATAAACTTCGCTTACATCATCATTTTGTAATGTTTCCATTATTTATTTATTTATTACACAAAATGAATCAAAATACATTTTTACTAAATTAATTACATATTAATGTCTATATGTATTCCAAATAGTCGGAAACATCGTATTTATTTTGGGCAATTCCACATGCAGTTTTGGAATTATTTTTATCATTCCTCCAACTCTAATGAATTTTAAAGCAGAAAAAAGTAACCCGACATGAATGTTGGGTTGGAGCAACCCGACATTCTTAGTAAGTGTATTCTAGACTCGATGTCGCGCTTTTATTTCTTCGTAACATCTGTAATAGTATATTAAAAAACAAGTTTCGATGGCGAAAATGAATTCCAATGGCGAAGCTACCTCCCGATAAGTTTATCGGCTGGATAGTTGTCGGGCAGGTTTATCGGTATATTGTACAACCGGCCCTAACAATAACTAAATTTTTAAATGAGACATAACCTGTATCACTTACATCACAGTCATGTTTATTCCAATTTTCTTTCGTTATATTTTTGTGTGTGAAACTTGCTATAGTGTAATAGTAGAAGTAATATAAATATAATAACAGGAGTAATATACAAATAGAAAACAGAATTTATAACAGACAAAGGTTTTCAGGTTTTAATGTAACATAGATATCTGGCGAATAACTGTCGTAGGTCCGTTACTACCACTCATAGTTAAAGTTATAGTTAGCGTTGTCTAAAAGATAACGTAAAAATCGGTTATTACCTCTGTATTTTTCTTATAACTAACGTTAACTCAAAGATAACTTTTGTGTTAGCCATAACCATTGGATTCGGTCCAGGATAAATCGGTATCTAATATATAAAAGGAGAGACCTAACCTCTCAAATCGCCCGGTGTTACGGTACATGTGCTTTTTATTTGATTCAGATAAATACTTAAAATATGGCTAATTTTATGGACGCTGGGGCGAAGAAGCGATTCTCAATGAAATAAACGAGTTATTTCCCATATGAAGTGAACGTATAATTCGCAAAAGACTAAATCATCTGAATAATCTAAATACATAATAAAATTTATAATAAAATTGATTTCAGTTTTGGAAAGTAGTTGCTCCAATTTGTAGTTGAAAGTAATTTCGTAACAATTTTCCAAAAAAAATCGATTTTTCAAGAATTTTTAAATTTATTCAAAATACTGGAAAAATCTCATTTAAGTTCAGCAGTTTTTATCTCAAGAACTAATGAGATGCCTGAAAATTGACTTCATTTTTGGAAAGTAGATATTCCAATTAGTAAAAAAAATTTAAAAAATCAAAATTGAATTACTTTCAATTGCTAATTGGAATATTCATAACAATTTAAAAAAAAATTTTTTTCAAGAATTTAAAAATTTATTCAAATTTTGGGAAAATTCCAATTAAGTTCAGTAGCTTATATCTCAAGAACTAAGTGAGATATTTCAAAATTGTCTTCATTTTCAGAAAGTAGACGCTCCATTTAATAATTGAAAGTGATTTCGTAACAATTTTCCAAAAAAAATCAATTTTTCAAGAAATTTTAAATTTACTCAAAATATTGAAAAAATCCCATTAAAGTTCAGCTTATATCTCCAGAACTAAATGAGATATCTCAATACTTACTTCACTTCTGGAATGTAGATGTTCCAGTTAGTAATTGAAAGTGATTTCGTAACAATTTTCCAAAAAAAATTGATTTTGCAAGAATTATTAAATGTATTCATAATATTGAAAAGATCCCAATTAAGTTTAGTAGCTTATATCTCAAGAATTAAGTGAGATATCTCAAAATTTACTTCACTTTTTGAAAGTCTATTAATAATTGAAGGTGATTTCGTAACAATTTTCCAAACAAAAATTGATTTTTCAAGAATTTTTAGATTTATTAAAATTTTGTAAAAATCCCAATTAAATTCAGCAGCTTATATTTCAAGAAATAAATGAGATATCTGAAAATTGATTTCATTTTTGAAAAATAGATATTCCAATAAGCAATTGAAAGCAATTTCATAACAATCTTCCAAAAAAAAATTTTTCAAAAATTTTAAACTGTATTAAAATTTTGGGAAAATTCCAATTAAGTTCAGTAGCTTATATCTCAAGAACTAAGTGAGATATCTCAAAATTGTCTTCATTTGCAGAAAGTAGATGCTCCATTTAGTAATTGAAAGTGATTTCGTAACAATTTTCCTAAAAATCAATTTTTCAAGAATTTTTATATTTAATCAAAATATTGGAAAAACCCCACTTACGTTCAGTAGCTTATATCTCAAGAACTAAGTGAAGTATCTCAAAATTGACTTCATTTTTAGAAGTAGATATTCTAATTAGTAATTGAAAATAATTTCCTAACAATTTTCCAAAAGAAATTGATTTTTGAAGAATTTATAAATTTATTCAAAATATTGAAAAAATCCCAATTAAGTTCAGTAGCTTATATTTCAAGAACTAAGTGAGACATCTCGAAATTGATTGCATTTTCGGAACGTATATGCTCCATTTAGTAATTGAAAGTAATTTCATAAAAATTTTCCTAAAAATCGATTTTTTAAGAATTGATAAATTTACTCAAAACATTGGAAAAATCCCAATTAAGTTCAGCAGCTTATATCTCAAGAACTTTGTGAGTTATCTCAAAATTAACTTCACTTTTGGAAAATAGATGCTTCAATTAGTAAGTGAAATAATTTCATAAAAATTTTACAAAAAAAAATCGATTTTTCAAGAATTTTTAAAATTATTCAAAATATTGGAAAAATCCCAATTAAGTTTAGCAGCTTATATTTCAAGTTCTAAGTGAGATATCTCAACATTCATTTCATTTTCGGAAAGTAGATAGTCCACTTACTAATTGAAAGTAATTTCGTAACAATTTTCCAAAACAGCAAGAAAACAAATTGAATAAAGTTATAAACAGAGGCAAACACACGATTTGCGATGTCGTTTGAGGTTAAAATTAGTTAAAATATCAAAATATTAGGCCGTTTGGCTGTATGGTTACCAATTTAAAAATTTATCCCAAATAAAATCATTAGATTCTTTAGATATTTCAAGGATGTCTTTCCTGTGAGATAACTAAGCTTAGCGGTATCTTACAGCTAGCTTATCTAACAGATGCCAATGGTTTGGTAGTAACGGGACTTATTGACATCTCTGAGTACCCGATAAGTTAGGCTGCCAATAATCTCCTGGACTAAAATATCCTTACATTCAGAATTGGGTAGTAGTTAACTACAAAAGTAGTTAGTCGACTTTAGTTACGTTTAAAATGTTTTATATAATATGTTAGATAGATTTATGTTTTATTTTCTATTCATTTATTTGTTATTCCACACCTTTCTATGCAGTCTTCAAGTTGTAGGTGCGGTAGTTAGTAATCAAAGTACCATATTCTAGAAGTAACTTAACTACCAAGTAGTATTACTATTCTTTGGTGAAAGTAATTAGTACAAACTAACTTATCGTTCAGATAATGCTATATTCGTCGTTTATCAGCATATTATACAACTGGCTTAATTATAAATATATATATATCTTTATAAAAATATATTAACCAAGTTAAGTGTCAAAGTGCATTTGAAAGATTATTTGAAAGTTTAATAATGTAAATCATGAAAAGATTGTTATAAAAACAAAGAACAAATATAATGTAAAGAAGATGTAATTTTACGATTTACACAAAAGTTTGTTCGCATTTCGTCAGCTAGGCTTAAATATCGGCTTTCTTAGGTATTGAGTACCTTCTTTGTCTTTCTGCTATGATAAGCGTTCACCATTACGGTCACTGAATGTATAATTACGAAAAAGTCTGTACAATACGTACTGAAAAATGCAGGAATTACGTGGGAATAACAGGGAAATAATTAGAAAATATAAAAGAGAGCTGGTTTTAATTGACCTATGTAAACTGGGCTTACCAATAAAACGATACTTTTCAAATTTCGCGCGTATTTGTAGGAAGAATTAAAATTTCAAATCGATGAACAAAGCATAGGTGTTTAAATTGTTACATTGACAATTAGAAAAATTAATGACCCAATTTCGATAACTTGAACTGGTTCCATAAAATATGACTAAAAATTTCATTATAGGATCGGATGCTGCAAGAAGTCTTTTTCATAACATTACCGTTTCGAATTACAAAAACTATTTAACATTTTATAATCTGCCAAGTAACTGGTAGCATGAGTTGTATGATCAGAAGACATCAATTCTGTATTCTGGAAACTACTAACTTGTTGGTAGCATGAGGTTGAGATCAACAAACATCTATTCTGCGTCTTAAAGACAACCAACTTGTTGGCAGTATGAGCTATAAAACCAGCAAAGATAAATCTTATATTCCAGAGACAGCCAACTTGTTGGAAGCATGAGCAATAAGATCAGCAGAGATCAATCCTACATTGTAGACACTGCCAACTTGTTTGGCAGCATAAGGTTGAGATCAATAGACTTGTTGGTAGCATAAGCTTGAAGTCACCAAACACCAATTCTATGTCCTAAAGACTGCCAACTTGTTGGCAGTAAGAACTACAAGATCAGCAGAGATCAATCCTACATTATAGACACTTCCAACTTGTTTGGCAGCATGAGCTGGAGATCAACATTATATCAATTCTGTATCCTAAAGACAGTCAACTTGTTGGCAGTAACGACTATAAGATCAAGAAGGACCAATACTACATTGTAGACACTGTCAATATATTTGGTAGCATGAGCTGGCGATCAACAAATATCAATTCTTCATCCTAAGACTGAGGCTGAGAGTCAACAAACATCCTAACTGCCAACATGTGAATAATAATAATATATTTATAGAGATACCAACCGTTACAAACATCAATAATAAAAACAAGCAATATAAAAGATCAAATAAAAATTTCTGTGGTATTTCTCACTCAATTCAAAACTATAATACACTATATATCATCCGCATACTTGTGAGATTTGCAAAATTCCAATTAACTGCCCAACCTTAGAGTGTAAATTAGATAAAGAAAAGGGCTCAGTATTGATCCTTGGGGTACTCCAAAACTATCCGGCTTCTTTTTAGATCTCTTGTTAATGCAGACCCCTACCTAAAATCTTCCCGACAAGTAAGAAGTGAACAATTGTACAGATTGCTCTGATAATCAAAAAAAATGTAAAATAGATAACAAGGTTTTATGGTGAAGGGTGTCGATAGCCTTACAAAAATCAAATAATGTTAACAAAGAAAACATATTGGAATCTATAGCATGTATGCTGTCATTAGTAATATTGAGGAGAGAAACTATAACTTGGACTAAATCCAGATTCGAAGCATAGAAAGCATAGATGAGACAATCCTTTAAAGACCTTCGATAAAGTCGAAAGAATGCTAATAGGGTGCAAATCCGAAACCTGACCCGGATTGGTAACCTTGGGAATATGTTTAATTATGGCAATGTGCCAAGCAATTGGAAACACTGAATGCCTGAAAATAAAATTGAAGATATCACACAAAAAAGGAAGTATCGCAGGGCCGCGCAAGATCAACATTTGTATGCTTATACCATCTGCTCCAATCGCACCTCATCAGAAGATACAGGTTTAAAGTTAAAGCTGTCTGTCACCTGCTCCAACACATTTGAGCTGTAATAAGCAATCATATCAGAATCATCGGCAGCCTGGGTCTGTGTACAAGTGAAGCAATCGTTAATAACATTCACATCGCCAATAGAAGCAGGGATAATCAATGGTTTGCTATAAACCACATTCAACGATCTGGAGCTGTTCCACAAATCACGGGGAGTCTTATTATTCAAAACTTGCTCCAAGTACGCATTTTTCTCTCGTTTAATAGCACCGTTCGTAAAGTTTTTTAGTTGCTTATAATAATTAAAAGTTTTATTAAATATTTAATATTACCTGTAATCCACGATTTAAACTCTTTTCGAGCAACAAAAGAACGCCCAGGAGCATGCGCATCGTACGACAACGTACAACAACGTAATCAAATAATTGAAAAACAGACATCAATCAGTTCAAAAACAAAGTACCACGGCAGAAAACATAAATCAACTTCAAATGCCTGAGTACTGAAATATTTTAAAGATTTGCAAGAAATAATTCTAAGACGCAAACATCTTCAGTGAACTCAACATAGTCGAGTCGATTGGAGTTAGACCTATTTTTCCGTCGCGTGCTTTTTAACAAGTTTATATAGTATGGATTATATAGTCTAAAATGCGGTTCACCGAGGGAAATTTGAAGGAACTGAAGAAGTTATTCAACAGCTTTATAGATGAACTGATGAATAGCGAAACATTTATGAATCGTTTGGTTAATACGGTAAAAGATCACTTTATCGCTGAATTGGAAGATCTAAAATCGGAGAATGAGCAGTTAAAGAGATATAACGAGGTGATGGCACAAAAATTGGACGATTTAGAGCAATATACTCGTCGCAACAGTCTGCGTATATTCGGAGTTCCCGAAGACAAGGACAGCGACACGGAAACTGCTGTGTTAACAATGTTTAATACACGATTGGGTGTGTCCGTCACCGCTGAAAACATTAACAGGTGCCATAAGGTCGGAATTTTGAATAAAAATCGGAAAAATCCTCGGCCTATCATTGTTAAGTTTGTCAACATAGAACCTAGCTATAGTTTACTCTTCGAAGCGTAAATTGAAGGGGTCTAAGCAGGTTATTCAAGAGGATTTAACCAGTAGGAAATTTAATTTGCTCAAGCAAGCCCTGGCCGCCGTTGATAGAGGTAAAGTGTGGACGAAGGATGGCAGAATAATGGTCGAAAATAATGGCTCAATTACAATGATCAGGTGTGCATCCGATATCTCGTCCTCGGATCGCGGAAAAAATAATAGATTACCTATTAATATTTGGGTACAATTTGTTTCTTTATTAGTTTAGTTTTTATTTAATTTTTTTTTTGTTTCTTTTTTATGTATTTTTTTATTATACTACTTTTCACTCTCCCTCGATATAATCGATCATTTTTTTTCTCAATATACTACTGAAAATTATTACTGCTAAATTATTTTTTTATTCCCCTCTCTTCTCTTTATTTAACTATTGTAGTCTCCCTCTTTTACAACTATTTAAATTTTCTGTTGTATGGATGGAACAATGAGATTGGGTCACGTCAATGTCAGATCACTTTTGGCGCACATTAATGATTTTAGTACCATTGTGTTGCGAGGTGGTTTCGATGTAGTGGGCATAAGTGAAACGTGGCGGATGATCAAATACCAGATGCAGCAATAGCCATTCCCGGTTATACTACTGTGAGGATAGGGGCTCTAGAGGCGGGGTGTGTGGCCTTGTATGTTGCGCAACACCTACGGTACAAATTCGGGTATTATAAATGATGATATTGAGCAGGTGTGGATTTTGGTATCAATAAGATCAGATACTCTAGCTATTGGATGTGTGTACAGGTCTCCAAACTCTAATTTACATCCTTTCCTGGATAACTTCGGAGCTACACTGTGTCATATGCAGGGTGTTTCCCACTCTTTTTATTGTATAGGGGATGTAAATATTAATATGTTGGATTTCAATGGAACGGCCACGGAGAGACTAAATATGCTATTGGAAGAGTTGACACTCTGCCAAATAATAAGCTCGCCCACTCGTATCATCGCCACCTCTAGTACATTGATTGATTGTCTGATTACAAATAACGCAGATAATTGTATAAACCAAATTAATGAGACAGTAGATATATCTGATCACAATCTTATCCAATGTGATATCTTACTCACGAATTCGGGGCCTGTTCCAGCTGTTACACTGGGTAGAAGTGTGGTCAGTATAGACGATGCCTGTCTAAAACTTGATCTTGCTCGCCTACCTTTGGATAGCATTTATTATATAGACGACATAAATCATAAGGTTTCCTACTTTAATTTCCATCTTTTGACACTTCTAGATAAGCACCAATGAAATCTTTTACATTTAATAGGCCTTTTACACCATGGTTGACAGATAATGTTAGGTTCATGACGAGACTCAGGGACCAGGCATTTGCAAAATTTAAGAGAACAAAATTGATTAGCCATTTTAATTATTACAAATCCTTAAAAAACCTGACTACAGCCGCAATTCGTCGGTAGAAAAAGGCTTATCTTAACCATACTTTTATAAATAATGATGTGCAGAGGAGTTGAAAGCTCTTACATAGACTTAATATTGGTAACGAATGTAAACCAACAATTCCCGCACATCTGGAAGATGTGAACAATATCAATGATTACTTTTTAAAAGTCGCTGGTAAAACCTATATTGATGCTGACCTAGTTGCCTTCTATAACGACAACACACTGTTCCCTGAGTCTCATGGTGGATTCTCGTTTGGGATGGTTTATTCTTCAACAATATTAAACGTACTAAATAGGATCAAATCAACCGCTGCTGGTGCTGATGAATTGAATGTAATTTTCATCAGGAAATGCCTTCCTGAAATATTACCGTACCTTGTACATATTGTAAATTGCTGCTTTGAGCGCTCAGTATTTCCTGATGCATGGAAGCATGCGGTTGTAATGCCCTTGCCCAAAAAGACAAATCCAGTTAATTTGGAGGACTTACGTCCTATTAGCATTCTTCCATCTCTCTCGAAGATATTGGAGAAGTGCATGGAATTACAGATACGTAATTATATACACCGGTATGATATTTTGTCTGTGACGCAGTCCGGTTATCGGTCTAATTACCGCTGTGCCACGGCTTTATCAAAGGCCACTGATGATATTGTTAAAGCTCGAGATAGAGGCCTTCACGGAGTAGTTGTGCTCTTGGATTACAGTAAGGCCTTTGATAAAGTAAACCATCGGATGTTGCTCTCTGTGCCAATCTCTGTCCAATCGCTCTTAAGTTGTGAAATTAAATGAAGAAATTTCAGCCTCCCTGCCAATAGAGGTAAGGGTTCCACAGGGATCGATATTAGCTCCTTTGCTGTTTTCTATCTACACCTCTCAGCTGTCAAAATGTGCTAAGCATTCGACAGTGCACATGTACGCAGACGATACTCAATTATATATGTCCTTTCCGAGACATCTGATCGCCTTATGTTGCTTGAAAATAAACGAGGATCTTGCGGCACTTTCTGAATACTCTCTCAGGATGGCTTTAACCCTAAATCCATCAAAGTCTAAACTTCTTATTTTTGGTAATTTGTCACCTTCTGATATTAATATTAAGTTAAATGGGGAAAGTTTGACTGTATCTCCGGAGTCGAAGAATCTGGGGTTGTTAGTTGACACCGACCTTCGGTTTAGTGGACATGTGACCGCTTGCATAAAAAAAGCTTATGCAGCACTTCGGTGTATTTATCCACACCGTGACATACTAAATAAAGCAACAAAAACAGATCTTTGTGAAACGCTGGTTCTGTCAAATTTTGTACACTGTGCAGCGGTGTATGGTCCGTGTTTGTCTGGTTTCGATGCAACGTATTCAGAGAGAGCAGAACAGCTGTCTCCGTTTCACACTCTAATTAGCACAAACTGGTTAATTATAAGGAATCGTCTCAAATATTACTTCTTATGTCTGGCGCACAAAGTGGTCACAACGAAAACGCCACCTTACTTGTATAATAAGATTACCTTCAGGACAGATGTACACAGCTTAAACCTCAGGCATAGAAACACCATCGCCATACCTGCACATAAAACTGCTCTTTTTAAGCGATCTTTCTCATATAAAATAGCTATAGAGTATAATTGAGTTGAACATTTTAAAGCCTGGAGTTTTTAAAGTGAAGTTACGTGCCGCTCTGTTGTCACTTCAAAAATTGCAACATAATGTCTACGCTGCCTCGGTGTTCTGACCTTGACACTTGTTCTTGTATTTTGATCATTTGCTTAAGGAGGGATGACTTGCAGCTCTGTGTTGCGAAGTGTTCTTTTTCCTTTTCTTTGTCTTTGGAAGAATTGAAATCAATACAGATTTTTTTTTAATTCTTACATTAATTACATAAAGACTCGACCACAGGTTAAGTGGAACAAATGACAAGCTCTTTCTTTTGCCTGCCATATTATTAAGTTCTGTTTGATGTGTATGTATATATCATGTGTGTGTATATGCAAAATACTTATTTTATTTATTATTATTTTTTGAATTTGTTATTTTTTGAAGTTAAGCACCTGCAATTAATAATTTGCATTAAGTTAAAAAATTCGATCGCAGGAATCAGACGATTCACGTACGTTCCTGTCAGGAGCACACCATTTATATTAAAGTAAAATAATACATCTTCAAATTTCTCAAAGAAAGTACCAAGTAGACACGGGGGTATGTAAATCCAACCAAAAGTAAAAGTGTTACCTCTAATGCCCACATTAATCCAAGTGTGTTCGATATTACGAGAGATCACACTCAATCTTGTACTAAATCTAAATTGTGACCTAATAAAAAAAATTATCTATAATTATATCTTTAGTAGCATGAAAATATAAAGTTGGAAATGCACACAGAGAATTAAAGGGAAAAAATTTTACTTAAAAAAACAATTTAAAAAAATCCAAAAATAAATAGTATTATTGTCAACAGAGACAATCCTGCACTCCAGAAACTGCCAACTTAATGGCATCATGATCTGACTTCAATCAATCCATTTTGAATCAAAGATCATGAGCTGGACTTGAGATGAAACTGACGTCTGTTAAAGTCCAGCAATTTAGACTCCACTTT
Organism: Onthophagus sagittarius; assembly: GCA_036711965.1. NCBI lineage: Eukaryota > Metazoa > Arthropoda > Insecta > Coleoptera > Scarabaeidae > Onthophagus > Onthophagus sagittarius. The sequence continues at coordinate 26,124,144 of JASERS010000005.1, forward strand.
ATTATAGAATGAGTTCTTGTACTTTGTAAGATCGATGTTATATTCCATTATCAATCTGTTTGGTTAACTTTTTTAATTTAATTATTTAATAAATGAATTTTGATCCATTTTGTGAAAATGATCAATATTACTACATAATATAATATAAAGTAATTATTTAAAATCATCAATTTTAAAAGTATAAAATTGAAAAATAAATTGTAGTAATAAAAGAATTTATGAAATCGTACGAAAACGGAGAATTTCAGAAAATGGTAATTAATCTTACCTCTCGCTACGTAACCATTAATCAAATATTAAAATCTAACACATGTTCGTCAATTAAAACGAGATTGAACGACTTAATCGTTGAGAACATGGTACGAGAAAACAAATTAATGTTTTTTTGAAACGTTTCAATCCTGCAAATGCAAATAATTAATTAATTTTTCTTTATTTTTTTTTGAATTGATGTGTCGAGAACTTTGTTGAGGAGAAATAAAGAAGCATGTTCAAAGATTTTGTGTTGTTTGGGTTTTTGGTGTTATCGGAATCGGAAACTTACTGTTTTTCTTGTAAAGCAATATTTCGAACTGGTCGTGGAGTTGGTGCTCGAGTACGTGGTCGATCCTGCCGATGGTCTCCTTGTCGGTTAGTTCGCCGAACATGAAGGCGCACCTACAAGATTTTTGCATCACGTCCGCTCTGTTGTACCCTGATATCTTGCAGAACGCCTCGTTGCAATAGACGATCGGGAAGTCCACGATCTGAGCGTTGGCCAGTAAAAAACTACTGTCTGCTGCAAAAAAATTATCACATCTTAAATCCAAAAACAAATCGGGTCAATTGAGATAAATGTCCACACCCTTTTTCTAATTAATATTCAATGCACGGTCCTTCTGCACCCTACAGATCGATTGCAAGTGGTGCAGCAGGGGTCAAAAAGCATGATGAACTTGCCCGGTTTTCGAAGGTCGCACGTAAGGGGGCTTTATTAGGTCGTGCAGTACCCTTCTCGGTTATAAAGGTGCAATTATCGGAAGAGGAACGCTTTGAATGAGTATTTACACCCCATGGTGTGCACTCACAAAATTAGCATATTATCAAGTTCTCCTTCAACTTCTAATTCACATTCATCCACCCTCAAATTTACTTAATCCTTTAACCTTAAAATAAAAATTGATTCATTTTTATTACTTTAAGTTTACTTAAAACTTTTTTTCTATAAGCGATAACGGAAAACGGTCTAATCGTGCGAAATAGTTGTAATATGCAAAGCAAGTTCGATAACTGTTCCACGAAAATCTAAGCGGGCATTAATAAGGTCGCCGATGTCACGCTACACGGATTTTGTTTAGTTTGGATACTATCGATTAACAACAAAAAGAAATAAAAAAAAAGCTGCGAACTAAAACGGAGAACGGGACAGGGAGAGATTTTTTTAAACCTATTTTCTTTAAATTTCTGGTTTTTACCGGCGTTGAATTCGTACGAATTAACACGTTCAAAGCGGGGAGCTTTCGGTTGTAAAACTCGAAATTAATTTGCCCGGTGGCAAACAACCTTGTTTACATCGTTTGTACCCGTCAAAAGTTGGACGAGCTTCCAATCCGTTTTAGTTTCGTTGCGAAATTATTTTACAAATTAAAGTTGCTATTTTGTGTAAAGCATTTATGATTTATAAATGAAATAGGTTGGATAAAAAAAGTTTGATGATGATTTGGTAAAACGATCAGGGTAATAAACATCAATCATGATTCTAGAAACTGTCGACATGTTTTGTCAGCAAGAGCTATGAGATCAGGAATGGTTTATCTGGAACTTTAGAAACTTCCAACACGTTGATAGCGAGTAAGATCTGTAGCCATTAAGGTTGGACCGACTATGATTTTGGCCGACTAACAATGTCCGACTATCGTACAATTGGCGATCATTCCAACCGAAGGTCAAAACTTTCTTTCGGATACTTTTGGAAGCGCTTATATGTTGGATTAGGTTATTACATTAAAGATGTGACTATTTACACATTCAGTATGTATATGTAATTGGCTATTTATACATACTGCATGTATACGAAATTGACTATTTGTACATACAGTATGTATACACAATTGGCTGTTTGGACACACTGTATGCTTATACCAATTACAGCTCCTATAGCAATTAAGTTAGGAATTTCTTTCAAATGCAGGCTTGCACTATGTATACGAGTATATTTCTGGAAAATATTGCAGCATATACGGCGTGGTCCAAAAATTGTGACGACACAATGTATATACTCTTAAATAAATGGAACACAACTCGTTTTCAAATTTTGCGTGCAAAGTTATCACATTATTGACCATTTCGTGAAAATTTTTGAAAATTTATCTAGTCACTTAAAATTCGTTATCAGCACTACTATTAAGCATTGAAGATTTCAATTTGGCATATCGATAAAGATAGTTTGGGCCCTTCGACCAACACCAATACTATTGGATAACATTATACAGGCTGGTTACAAGAACCGGTTAATTTACGCGATGTTTGTGGGATCATAACTTTGTTATTTTAAATAGAACATCCTTCACCCTTCATTTTTGTAAGCAAATAATAGTCTTAATAGTCCACAATTTCAAAAATGTCAGTATAAATCTGATGTTTTTCACAAGAAATTTAGTTCGTAAAAGATGAAAAAGTATACATTCAAAAATTCTATTTGAATTTGATTTCCTAAGAAATTCAAAAAGATTCTCCGTTAACAGTTGCCTTGAAAAAATACGGTCGATCAAACAAGATCCTATAACCTTATATAAAATTAGTTTTGACAGTGTCGTAATAATGAAGGTTAATCAAGACAATCAAAAAAATATACTCTTGTTGACTTTTTTCTGATACGCATTCCAAAAATTCTAGTTTTTTTAACTGAACATGCACAGATGGGTATTTTTCATTTTTTACTTAATAAACTCACTTGCTTTTGTTTAAAATTGTTTTCTTCATAACTCATTTCTTGTAATAAAATCATGTTACGTTTTTGCAGCGATTAAAAATAAAATCAAAACTCCGAGATTTAAATATTTGAAGAAACGATCTCAAGCACATTAAATATTAATTAAATTTGCTTCTAATCGCTCCTTATTTCAAAGTGATATCTCAATTAGTTTTTGAGATACGAATTTTTGAAAATTTCTTGATATTAATAAATATACATAATTACGTTTTTGTAAAGCTTTAATCAAAAAAATCATAACTCGGAGATTTAATGATTTGGAAAAACGATCTTCAGCACGTTAAACAGCAACAAAATTTGCTTTAAGTTGCCCTTTATTTCAGAGTGATATCTTAATTAGTTCTTGAGATACGATTCTTTGAAAATTTCTTGATTTTTATCAAACACATATAATTACATTTTGCAGAGTGTTAATCAAAAAATCATAACTCAAAGATTTAAATATTTGAAGCATAGATCTTAGACATCTTAAATTACATCAGAATTTACTTGGAATTGCTCTTTATTTCAGAACGAAATCTCAATTAGTTCTTGAGACACGATTCTTTGAAAATTTCTTGATTTTTATCAAACACATATGATTATGTTTTTGCAAAGTTTTAATAAAAAATCATTACTCGGAGATTCAAAGATTTGAAGAAACAATCCCAAGCACATTAAATATTAATTAAATTTGCTTCAAATCGCTCCTTATTTCAAAGTGATATCTCAATCAGTTTTTGAAATACGAATTTTTGAAAACTTCTTGATATTTAACCAATATATATAATTCCGTTTTTGCAAAGCTTTAATCAAAAAATTATAACTCAGAGATTTAATGATTTGGAAAAACGATCGTAAGCACGTTAATAGCAATAAAATTTGCTTCAAGTTGCTTTTTATTTCAGAGCGATATCTTAATTAGTTATTGAGATACGATTCTTTGAAAACACGTTAAATAGCAACAAAATTTGCTTCAAGCTGCTGTTTATTCCAGAGCGATATCTCAATTAGTTCTTGAGATACGAGAATTTAAAAAATTCTTGATTTTTATTAAACACATATAATTACATTTTGTAGAGTTTTAATTAAAAAATCATAAAGCGGAGATTTAAAGGTTTAGAGAAACGATCTTAGACAAATTAAATACTACCTTAATTTGCTTCAAATTGTCTCTTATTTCAATGCAACATCTCAATTAGTTTTTGAGGTACAATTCTTTGAAAATGTTTAGATTTTTTCGAACCCATATTATACGTTTTTTGATTACGTTTTTGCAAAGATTTAATAAAAAAAATTTTAACTCGGAGATTTATAGATATGAAGAAACGATCTAAGGCACAATAAATACTAACTAAATTTGCTTCAAATTCCTTCTTATTCTAAAGTGATATCTCAATTAATTCTTGAGATACGATTTTCTGAATACCATAGCATCAATTTTTTTCTTAAAAACTACGATTTTGTTTAAGAATTTTTATCTCAACAATTAAATGATACATTAAATTGCGACTTCTATCATTGAAATGCTGAGGATTTTCTCTATAATTATCACAAATTGCATTGTGATATCTATTTTAAGTAACTAGATAAATTTTCAAAAATTTTTACAAAATGGTTAGTAACATGGTAATTTTACATACAAAATTTGAAAACAAGGTGTGCCGTTATAGCATTTAAGGGAGCTAATCAGAATATGCAAAAAAAATATATGGTGTCTCATTAAAATAAATACTTTTTGTGTCATCACACTTTTTTTGCACTCATATAGTCTGCGTTTGAAAGAAATTCCTAACTTAATTGGTAAATAATAGGAACTATGGATGCCTGACGCACTATTGCAGTACCCTGTATATGTAATTGGCTATTTACTGACTGATACTGTATACGCTATTATTTCTTTTAATGTTATGGTAATAACTACACAATTACAATTATAGTTTCATTTATTAAAGTTAGTTTTCAGTTTTTTGTAAATATAAACAGCCACATCCTTAAATTAATGTTATGTTTTATAAGGCTTCAAATGACCTTCTTCAAATGAACTCGGAGCTTCTCTCAAATGTTTGTCTTCTATCAGATATTATCTACGATCTGTTGATTTTCTCATTTGTCTATTATTTATCTACTGTTAACCATCTTTGTTCGATATAACCAAGTGAATTTACTAAAAGCATTTATGATGGCTAAAATGTACATATAGTTCTTGTTGGTAGAAAGTAAATGACCAAGATAACCAATATGATAAATATCCAGCGGCATGGATCGTTTTTCGATTAATTATAGAAAACCTTTTAGGATTACCCAACTTTTATTAAGGATGTCAATAGTTTTCTTTAAATCTAAGTGTCCATTGTCATAGTGACATTTCTTGATGGTCTGATATTATAAGATTATTGCTACTTATCTTCAATAGCATAGTTTTCATATGCACTATTTTCAAGTAAATCAATAAAAAATTTGCTTCAGCTTATTATATGATTTTTGAACATTCTCAATTCGATCTGTTGTACCTTTGATGGAAGTTAACATCACTGGATAACGACCGAGAGCATCGACATGCTTTATTCGTTGTCCTGATCGATGTCGAACTCTAGTACACAGCACTTTTCCTGTAATGTTTTAGTAAATGCTGAATAATCTGTAATAATTTCAAAGTCCATGCCCAATAGATAAACTCTAAATCTTTTAACGCCTTCAACGATAGCCAGCATCTCTAACTCATAACTGGATTATTTTTTTTAGCGTGTTTAGTCTTCCAACTCGTATAGTAAACAGGATGTAACTTTCTATCATCTTCGTATTCTTACATTAATATTGTACCAATCTCAAATTTTAGGACATATGGTCTTCAGTTTTCCAAAAGCCTCCCTCTGAATCATTGCGAAACAAAACACCTCTTTCCTCAAATCGCTTAATGACTTGGCTATCAATGAATAGAGCTTTTGATCAATTTTCGAAAATAACCAGCAAGACCCAAACATGATTTCTAGGATCTGGAATTTTCGTTATTGCTTCATAACGCAAATACTCCATTTTTGACATCAAAATTTGACAGTTTTTTAAATTAATTCATAATCTTCAACATCTTTTAATACACTTTTCAGTTTTTCCAAAGCCTGCACCTTATTTTCAGTTAAAATTATAATATCATTCATGTATGTCAGAATCATTTCATCCCTTATCAACTCTCCGAATGTATTGCTAATAAACGTCTGGAATTACAAAGCCCAATTGGTGTTCGAAAAAACTGATATTGGCCAGCAGAAATAATAAACGAAGTAAACTTTCTACTTCCTTATTCAACGGAAACATAGAACAAAACATTCTTTAATCTTCCAAAAACCATTCTTTTTATGCATAATTTTAAATGTTTCATGTATCTTCGCGACATAGAATCCAGACTGGTTAATCAATATCAGAGGTATTATGAGAGTATTAACACCCAGTATTATAGAAATCATCACCCAAGAGTAACTTGTATCTGATAACTTGTTCAATATTACACACAAACTGACCCGAATTCTTAATGTTTTTCTTTTCAATTCTAGTAAGTGATATAAACTTTTAAATTAAAAGTATTTTCTATCTGTACTTATATTGGTAATTTATTATGAATTGCAGCTTTACATATTTCGACCTATTATGGTCATCTTCAGAAGCTCTAAAAGAGATGAACAATAAAAATAAAAAATATTAAATAAATCAATAGAGTAAAATGTAAAAAACCATGACATGAAAAAACATCTAAAAACAGATTTAAAATTACAAAAATAACTTACTTGTTAAAAAATTAAAATAATAAACATTCCAAATATTAAATAAAGTTAATTATATATAAAACTAAACACAATAAAATAAGTAAAATTGAACGTTAAAACTGTAAAAAGGACGAACAAGACAACTGCACCAAATCTAACAAAAATGCAGGTATTATATGCGAAAGAACAAGTTCTCGAAAGAAACGACATTGCCAGAAAACCTTATGTGTGAGAACAAGACAGAAAATAATAATAAATTTTTTGAAAAACAGAAACATTAAAAAAAAAATTGAAATACAAGGGTCTATATTATTTATTTATTGTGCTGTTAATTCTGTTTTTAGGGAAACGGATTAGATAGGTATTTATATAGAGGAACTTTTGTGAAATTAATTTGACCATTGAGACACTCTACAGTCGAATTATTGGATCTGAAAGTATCAATTTCATATGTTTCTAGAAGACTTAGTTTATAACCTTTGTCTTGTTTATGTAATAAATCAACGTTTTTATCAATGTAAAAATCATGGTTGTGAAATAGTAAATGTCTACCAAAATTCGATTCTTCCTTCTGTAAATGTTCTCTAACCCTAATCTTCAGTTTTCTACCTGTTTCTCCTACATATGTTGCTCCACAAGTATCACACTCAAGCTTGTAAACTCCATTATTATCCAATGTCTCTATTTGATCTTTAGCGTTGAATAATGCTTCTTGTAACGTGCTGTTATTTCTAAAAGACATGTTAATATTGTGGTTTCTACAAATAGTTTGGATACTGTAGGCTATTATTCCCGGAAAGTTAATGGATCTGTAAATTTTGTTATTCTGTGTAATAGGCTGAAGGCTTGTTGAGAATTTTAAATCTTGTTTATTTATGAATTTATTAATTATAAAATTTAAATATGAATGTTGATAACCATTATTGATACCTATAGCTCTTATTATATTTAATTCTTTAGTTTTATTAATGCTATATAAAGATGTATTAAAGCACCTATGTAGATAAGCTTTAAAAGCTGCAATTTTATGTGAATTAGTATGGTACGAATTTGCAGGAATGATGGTATCTGTCTGTCTAGGTTTTCTATAAATTTCAAAATTAATGGAATAGTTATTGTTAATTAATGTGATGTCTAAAAAATGTAATCTATTATATTTTTGTCAACTTCTAAGATGAATTTTATATTTTTATGTAAGGTATTGATGGAAGTGTGGAAATCTTCAATTAAATTCAGGCCGTCGTTGTTCCAAATTACTAATATGTAGTCAACATATATCTACTCCACAAAATAATATTATCATGAATGTTGTTATCGACTCTAAAATTTCATTTTCCATGTTGTTAAGAAAAATATCTGATAAAAGACTACTTAAAGGAGATCCCATGGGAAGACCTTGATCATATTTATAAAATTTGCCGTCGGCAAATTAATGTACCAATGGTCCTTGAACGCTTCACAAAGAGGGCGTCAGTTTAATTTTTAACCTTTAGTCGCCTTAAACGTGTGTTTCATCCACTTTACAAAACATTGTCTGTTAAAAAATAAATAAATACTTCAGTAATGTTAATGTTGTCGACGTTTTAATGAAAAAATTTTTGCCGGTTTCATAAACTTAGGTATGTTTAAGAATTATTTTATCTTATATTTTTTTTTATTTATTTGATGTATCGTTGTAGAAACACGCCCTGAGGAAGATTAAAAATTTAATCGAAATATTGGCATGTTGAAATAGTTGTTTTAATTATGTCCAAGATCCTACTCCTGAAAATTATTGTCTCTATTCTCAACAAGCCTTCAGCCTATTACACAGAATAACAAAATGTACAGATCCATTAACTTTCCGGGAATAATAGCCTACAATATCCATACTATTTGCAGAAACCACAATATTAACATGTCTTTTAGAAATAACAGCACGTTGCAAGAAGCATTATTCAACACTAAAGATCAAATAGAGACAATGGATAATAATGGAGTTTACAAGCTTGAGTGTGATACTTGTGGAGCAAGATATGTAGGAGAAACAGGTAGAAAACTGAAGATTAGGGTTAGAGAACATTTACAGGAGGAATCGAATTTTGGTAGACATTTACTATTTCACAACCATGATTTTTACATTGATAAAAACGTTGATTTATTACATAAACAAGACAAAGGTTATAAACTAAGTCTTCTAGAAACATATGAAATTGATAATTTCAGATCCAATAATTCGACTGTAGAGTGTCTCAATGATCAAATTAATTTCACAAAAGTTCCTCTATATAAATACCTATCTAATCTGTTTCCCTAAAAACAGAATTAACAGCACAATAAATAAATAATATAGACCCTTGTATTTCAATTCTTTGGTTTAATGCTTCTGTTTTTCAAAAATTTTATTATTATTTTCTGTCTTGTTCTCACACATAAGGTTTTCTGGCAATGCCGTTTCTTTCGAGAACTTGTTCTTTCGCACATAATACCTGCATTTTTGTTAGATTTGATGCAGTTGTCTTGTTCGTCCTTTTTACAGTTTTAACGTTCAATTTTACTTATTTTAATGTGTTTAGTTTTATGTATAATTAACTTTATTTAATATTTGGAACGTTTATTATTGTAATTTTTTAACAAGTAAGTTATTTTTGTAATTTTAAATCTGTTTCTAGATGTTTTTTCATGTCATAGTTTTTTACATTTTACTCTATTGATTTACTTAATTTTTTTTATTTTTATTATTCATCTCTTTTAGAGCTTCTGAAGATGACCATAATAGGTCGAAACATGTAAAGCTGCAATTCATAACAAATTACCAATATAAGTACAGATAGAAAACAGTTTTAATTTAATTATTGATTATCTGTTAACATGGATTATAGTTTAAATCGTTATAAACTTTTCTTCACACCGTTATTGGTTCAATCGTAAGTATTCGTTGATGTAAATTAGGTTGACTAAAAAGGTTGCATTTTTTTACACTTCCAGTATCAATCAAGGCAGTCATCGCGATTTCTCCTAATATCACTTCTTTACAATTCTTTCCTATTTCATTGTTGATATAATTTGCTTTGAATCTTCTTCTTATTCCATTCCGTCGTTTTATGCCCACAATTGTTGCATTTATTCTTTTTGTTAATTTTTTGATAGATTTGTAACTTTCTTTTGAATTCTTTAATTGTTCTTCCGCCATAAAGAACTGCCATAAAAAATACCATCAATAACATATTCCATTAGTGCATCATCTACTTTTCCTCTACCAGCCATCACCTTCATTTTAACAAAACTCTTTTATGGTTTCATTTTTTATTTAAGAACGTTTTATGTAAACTTAAACTAAACTTTTTTTGTAAACTTTTTGGAATACTCACCCTTTAAATGTTTATTTAATTTGTGCCGTGAAGTTATTCCCCTCTCACTTTTGATAAACAATTTTGTTAAACCAGTCAATGATTTCTTAATATATAAAAACATTTGTTGATCATTCCATCCCATCATTACGACCATTTCTTCAAAATCCACTATGCAATCAGTCACCTGCACTTAATCTTCACCAGAAGAGGTATTTAAAGAATCTTTTACATCATGGAACGACAAGGTAAATGTCGGTTTCATTGAATGGAAAGCATTGAATAGTTTATTATCCAGGTTCTTCTCATCATCAGTGTTGTTATCTTCTGTGTTGTCTACGTCGCTTTCACTACTTGATTCTTTACTTTCCTCATATAATTTCTTCAGCTTCTTTTTTATCCTCATTGCCTTAATCGATTTTATGGTTTCTTGGTCGTCATCGTCGTCTTGAGTGCAATCGTATTATCTATCTTCTTTCTTCATCCTCTTCAGTTTCATCGTTTTATTCTTCTTCATCTTTCTTATATCAACATTGGCGGTGGAAATTATAGTATTACTAAATTCTGCAAAGTCGTTATTTATCATAACTTTGTATTTCTCCTTCTCTTTTTTTATTAAAAAACTCAATCCCACGTATTTGCTACATAATATTGATTTAAAAGTATCTATATACCCACATTCAAAAATTAGTAATTTTTCACTTTGTAATAAATAAAGCTATTTTCCGTTAATCGTTATAAAAAGCGCGAGCATTTACTTTTTTAAATTCAAATTATTTTTCATTTCAAACCATATTAAAAGGTAATTGCTAAAACGGTACATCCTCATAGAAAAAAATCAATTTAGCAAATAATCGTTTAAATAAATAAATAATTCAAAGTTAATTTTATGATTTGTCCGTTAATGGGATTTTCCGCTAAATATCCAAGTAATACTTCACGTGAGGGTAAATCGGGAACGTACTTAATCGGTTTTCCACTCCCACGCCGAACGACCGGAAACCGGAATCAATCGATTGGTTATTTCCGTAAATTTCAAGTTAAAGCGCCGCGCGGATTTTTATTTACGTAACTTTAAGCGGAAACTTTTGCATTTTAATTTTAAATATCCGCCGGAAAATAAGCGCGCTATTTGCCGGGCGCTCCTAATCTAATTCCGGAATCCTTGCGGGGTTTTATGGTCAATAACTTCGAGATAACCTTTGACATTTCACGTTGCTACCGCATTAGTTACCCATCTACATCGCGAACGAAAATTTCATTTCGAAAAGAAAATATCGGGAGAAAAACGCGGTTTAATAATAATAATAGTAATATTTGATGACAGGTTGTCCTTGACGGGGAAACATCTAGGGCAGTAAGACGTTTTTAAAACGATCTATAAAAAGGGGGTAAACCACACTGCGGGATGATCGTATCGTTTCAAATGGGGTTTAACATGCCAAGGGTAAAGTAATCGAGACTTCAAACTATTCTATTTTCAATTAACACACGCATTTTGAATATACACTGTTGGATGTAATTGATGAGCACACTTTGTATAATGCACACGGGTGTGTGTTGTGCAATGAAATTTGGTATGGAAGTAGTACTAACTTGTATTACTAACTAGTGTTAGTTCTCATTGCCAATCAGTACTTGATTGTTGTAAATTTTTCTGGAACTAAGAGTATAACAAAATACTAAACCTACAACCTAGCTTTATTATTAACACTAGAATTAGAACTAGAAATAATAGGGTTTAGTCGTCTAAAGAGACGTCTCTTAATAAATCTAAGTACGTCTCTATAAATCTAGTGTTAGTTCTGAAGGCAGGTTAGATTTGGGTTAGATTGATATACAGGGAAGATAGGGAAGATTGCGAGAAGTTCCTAGATAATTTGCAGATACATGTAAGACAGGGAAACAGGGGAGTGATAGTCGGGGGAGATTTTAATGCCAAATCAACCCTATGGGGAATCCGTCTCATTTTTCGAGGAAGGGGAGGAGCAGAAAATTTGAGAAAAAATATAGAAAGGTATTGCAGGAAATATCTGGCCAAGGAGAAAAAAGGGATAGCTAGTCGTAGATCTGTCTACTGGTGGAATGGAAATATTGTAGAGAAAAGAAAAGTCTGCGTTAAGCTACGAAGACAGAAAACTAGATTAAGGAAGGGTAAAGGGAATGATGCAGAGCTGGAACAAGTCAACGAAAAGCTCAAAGAGGCTAAAAAAGAACTAAGGAAACTGATAGAAGGTAGCAAGAAAGAGAAATGGAAAGAGCTACGTGCAGAATTAAATGACGACGTACGGGGAAAGGCCTACCAAATAATTGCCAAAAAATTAAAAATGAGAAAGAAGCCAGAAATAGAAAGCTCAATAATCGAAGAACAAGTCAGCATCTTATTTCCAAAGATGGACGAAGTTACCTACGATAAGACCTCGTCAAACCCAGAGCAAAACATTCCCTTATTTACAAGAGATGAAGTAGAGTTAGAAGCCGGCAAAATAAAGAAAAAGAAAACCCCTGAACTTGATGGTATCACACCCGAACTACTAAAGATCTTCGTAGAAAAGTACCCCGACGAAATTTTAAGCGCATACAATGACTGTCTGGTCAAAGGATGTTTTCCCACCTTTTGGAAAAAAGCAAGGCTGATTTTCATAGAAAAACTAAAAATGAAAAGTGGCACAAAAATAACGTACCGACCAATTTGTCTTATCGACATTTTCGGGAAGTTATTGGAAGGCTTAATACGGACGAGACTGCAAGAGGAGGCGGAAAAAAAAAGACTAGTACATGAGAAGCAGTTCGGGTACAGAAAAGGCAAATCTATGATTGATGCCATAAGGAAAGTACAGGAAATTGTGGAGAGCATTAAGAAGAAGTCATTAACACATAGAGAATTATGTGCAATGGTGTTAGTAGATATAAAAAATGTCTTCAACTCGGCCCCTTGGAGAAAACTGATAAAAGCACTGGAAGAGGGAAATGTCAGCCCGTACCTAATAGAAATGATAAAAAGCTACCTGTTAAACAGAAGTGTAAAAGCATCAAATAACAAGACGTACAAGGTCACGTGCGGAGTCCCACAGGGATCTCTCCTAGGACCCCTTCTATGGAGCCTGTTCTACGACGAAATACTGAGAATGAAGATGGAGCGGGGAGTAACTCTGATTGCTTTCGCTGACGATCTAGCAGTGGTGGTTAGCGCAAAGGATGAAGGAGCACTGAGAGATAAAACAACATACGCACTCCAGAGGATAATCGGAAAGTTAGAGAAGATGGGTCTGCAGGTGGCTAAACATAAGACTGAAATGGTACTTCTACAAGGACGTCGTAAACTGCAGAAGCTAAATATCTAGGAGTGGTCCTAGATAAAGATGGTTAAACATGTAGTGGAAATTGCTAAAAAGCTATCCAAATGTCAAACAGATTAATGCGGCTGATGCCTAACGTAGGAGGTGCGGTTGCCAGCAAACGGAGGACAATAGCCACGGCAGCAACGTCGGTCATTCTGTATGCGGTGCCCACGTGGGATAAACCGCTGAAATATAAAAAATATAAAAATATGCTGGCTAGTGTTAACAGAAAATTAGCCACAGGAATTACATCGGCTTATAGAACAGTACCTTCACAAGGCGTGGAAGTAATCGCAAGACTGCCACCTATCGATCTCTTAATAAAAGAAAGGAGCGGCACATATAGAAGCGGTAGAGAAAGCAAAAGCGCAAATAGAGAATCATTAATGCAACTATGGCAAGAAAGATGGAACCGAAATGCTGGATTGACGAGGAAGCTGATCCCGGATATTACGAGATGGCTGAGTAGGAAATGGAACGAGCCGGATCATTTCCTGACAGTTCCTGACGGGTCAAGAATGGGAAGGGCAGCAGTCATCCCCTTCTAGACGGGTATGCGATCAAAAAATTTTATTTCAAAAAGTAATTCCGATCTTTTGTTTCATGTGGTTCTTCTCTTCTTGGGTCGAGTCAGTAAGTCTGGGGACAGGAGCAGAGTCCAAAATCTAAAATTTCGGGTTCTGGACTAAGGTTGGATATAGTCCAAAAATCAAGGCAGCCGAAAAAGGATATAAAGCTGAATAAAGAAAGGGAGGGGCATAATTTTGTTTAAACGTTCTTAATAAGATTACGCCATCAAGTAGTACCTACCCAGTTAATGAATAGAAATTCGTGCCATAAAATGTTCAATGGACGCCTTGTAATGCACCAAACGACGTCATCTAAACTTTGCCCATATCAATAACTTTGCTAAGGGCCGAATTATCTTGTACGTCTCATATTCCGAGAGATTGAAAGATAGTTGAATCGGGACCATACTACTGTCGCACAGATATAGTTGTATATGATATGGATTGCTGTGGACTGGATGTGAACTTTGAACCGACACTTGTAGATGGCAACTGTTTACAGAAAAATGTTTATCTTTGGACCTCATTTATAGCGTCCTAACCTTCAGGTTTCATCAACACCTCCCCATAATGCAGCTAAATGCATGGTATCAAGAACGGTAAGGATAGGTTCATCAATGGAATGACAAACTCTTCAGCGTTAAATCAAGATTCTGTTATGGAAGAATGATGGTCGTAGAGGGGAGTTTGTTCAAAGACGACATATATGCTGGAAGAAGATCATCCCTCACGGTCATTCCAGGCAAACTATACTTACGTCAAAGTTCTAGAATCAGTGTTAGTACGATCCATGCAGACGTTGCAAATGCCATACTCAAAAAGGATAATGTAAGACCCCATACTGCTGTGGTTATAAGAATGCTCCTGGAGCTGGTTAGATTGCAGATTTTGCCCTAGTCTACCATGATGTATTTGTGTGATACTAAACTCATTTGTATACGAAAAGAAAACAAGGGAACTTAATCCTAGAAAATTGCCAACACTCTGTGTACTGAAGTTTAGCAATTCAAAACACTAACAATGATGCAAGAGGTACGTTATATATATTAGATGAACTAAAACGAGTTGGACTGATTACGTAAATAGAATACGGTCCTGATATTGAATATGATTAGAATTTGTATAAATTTCTTGATCATTCACCATAGATATCGATTTTTGAAAATATGTATGAGAACTATCTAACAAAAGTCAATTGCAAAAGACTCAAGCTACGAATTGCTGCTTTAGAGAAAAAAAAGGTATGGATTGAGAAAAAATAATCCAAATAAGTATTGGTGTGTGGCTTGAAAAAATCATTCGCAGCAGATGCTGCAATCACGAATTCGACGAATTCGGTGAATGTATATGAATCCTGTGCACCTATTAAAAATTTTTTATGGGTGTCTCTTGCACACCCATAAATTCATTTAGCTATCCGGCTATGATCTCCATAAAGCTTTGTTCCTCTATCAGTTCTCTTAGTAACATCGACACGTACGAAAATTTAATGCAGAGGGTGGTACACCAGGTGCTTATTAGTAATGCTTTATCACCGAAAAAAGTTGTTTGGTATAAATGAGTCAGTCATTTTCACTTGTTGGGATAGTACAATTTGATGACTTTATAATCTGTATCGATTTTGTAATAACGAAATAATTCGCAAACAGTGGAAAATTGTACAGCCAACTAGCTTATCTTTAGTGTCATTAAAGAAGATTTGGTAGATATACATAGTTGGCATCGAAGATACGACGAGTTTAGTGATGTTCTTAAGCCAGGAACGAAACAAGATCCGTTTTCTTTACAACCTATATGGTTGCAAGATGACTATGAAGGAAAAATACAAAAATTATTTGTTATTATCAAATCTATGTATTTTTTGCGTGAAATATGTTTCTTGGGCAAAAATTTACATTCCTATCTTTTTTTCGTATTTGATAAAATCGAACTTTCAAATTAGTTACGACTTTTTGGTTATTACCATGTGAAAGAGCATCTCAAAACTCAGTTTGAATCGATTAAAAGTGGAATTAAATTTTCTTGCATATAAGTTCCCAAGGTCAGGTCACATACATATTCATTCCCATCTCACCTTCTCAACGTTTACCTTTTAGATACAGAGGTGTACATATTTCCCCAGACGTATAAAAAACACCATTACAAGTAGCAGCCTTAGAATCAGTGGTAAAAGAGTGATTGAACATTCTTTCCAGAGTTAGTACAACCTTCAGAGATACAAACAGATCTGGATAAAATGTTTGTTAGTAACCTAACTATGAAATTTTTGGAACAAAGTTGTATTAAAGGTCATAACAGGTCTGCATACCATGCTCAATGGAGTGTAGTAGAAAGATTTCATGACGTATTTAAAAGAATACTCAGTGTTGAGTTACGACCATGAAAAAAAGTAGGGTGAGGGTATTGATCAAGCAATACTTACCATGAATAGTGTAGTACATAGTTTCAGTCCTGAGGAGTTATGGGAGGCAAATCAGATCTCTGTGAAGTGTGTTAAAAGATTTTTGGAAGGGCAGAGGTTTGTAGATTTAGTATCTTACTAGAACGATTAAAAACCACAGAATACCTTTATTTATTCAAATATTATAAAATCTAAACAATTCAAGTCAATTTTATCAATTTCACGTTCATCCAATCGCCTATATATTTTAAATTATAAACTTTCTAATGAAATATCTTTATTCGCTAAAAAGATATCAGAGAGAAAGTTAGGGAAATTGTTGAGATGGTTCATGGAATGAATCATGGGGTATGATTAAATCGGTTTGTGTTTTTTTTCCTGTATATGTCGAATGCAAAAGTTTTCTCTTCTGTTTCTATGGTGAATTTTATGTTGTGGTGCAAGTCGTTAATATAAACCAAAATGTCATCAATTATTATCGCATCAGAAACATCTACGATAGCGAAAACGTCATCTACATATCTCCTCCACAACAAAATGTTTAATTTTATTTTATATTATGTATATATTAATCAAGAAAATGCCACTTTTCCCATAGGGTGTGGGCTTTACATAGAAATTAAAAACAAAAACAAAAATACCATTTCCGTATAAAACAAAATAAAATAAAACTATTCATTGTTGTCTATGTACAAATTTAGTCTATTCCTTTTTCTTTTTGGAGAGAGTTCTAGCTTGTTGTATCTGCAACCCTCTACTGTCCAATATTTTAGCTATTACACCATTCCACTCCTGTCTTGGTGTCCCTCTTTCTCTTCTACCACCTCTTCTATCTCCTCTTTAAGTCTATTTAGGTGTCCCCACCAGCTCAGTTGTCTCTTCTCTATATACTCTTCTAGAGTTTTCATATTTAATTATTTTCTGATATCTATACTCCTTATTCTATCTCTTTTTGTCACTCCTTTTAATCTTCTTAGATATTTCATCTCCATTGCCGCCATTTTCTTTTTCTCTCTGGATGTCAATGTCCAAGATTCACATCCAAATGTTAACACTGGTCTATATATTGTTTTATATACGTTGAGATTTGTGTTTCTCGTTAATTCCTTCTTATTTATCAGGGCTTTATTAATGTGGTAATACAGTTTGTTGGTGTTTGCTATCCTCTCTTCCAGTTCGCTAAACATTTTTCCATCTTGGGTGATTTTGACTGCGAGATATTTAAACTTGTTCTATTTTTATGTTATCAATTTTTATGTTAACTGCTTCTTCCTTCCCTATTATCATTACTTTTGTTTTCTCTTTGTTCATGCTCATTCCGTATTTCTTCAAGGTTTCATTCCATTTCTCTAGTCTCTCTTATAGTTCTATCGCCGAGTTCGAAATTTGTATTACATCGTCCGCAAAAGCACCAATGTCGATTTGTACCCTTTTTAGTTTCCTGTAACCTGTCGTTACTTCATCTTTCACGCGGTACCTTGTCAAAAGCCTTTTCTAGGTCTATAAATCCTAGATATATTCCTTTTTGTTGCCTAAGATTTTTTTCAATAATTTGTTTGAGTGTAAATATGTGGTCCTGTATACTGGAATAAGGTTTGTAAATATGTGGTCCTGTCTACCCAGGAAGGGTAGAACCCTTCCTGAATCCACTCTGGGCTTGATCTAGTGTTTTCTCTATTATAGGTTTTGTTCGATGTTCTATAATTTGTTCTAGTATTTTTATGTTTGTATTGATTAGTGTAATTCCTCTGTAGTTGCTGCATTGTCTTCTATCCCTTTCTTGAATATTGGTACTACAAGAGATGTTTTCCATTCTTCTGTTATATATTCTTCTTGCCATATCTTTTGATATATGTTTACCAATATCTTCATTTCTCTGTCCCTCAAACACTTAATCATCTCCATTGTGATCTTGTCTTCTCCTGGTGCCTTTCCGTTTTTTAGATTTTTTATCGATTCTCTTACTTCTGCTTCTGATACGTTTTCATCTAGTTTTTCATTTACAATGGTACTGTTTGTTACTTCTTCCTCCGTTTGTTGTATTTGGCCTGGATCTTTCGTGAGGAGTTCTTCGAAGTGATCTGCCCATCTTTTCATTATCTTCTTTTCGTTCCTTATACTGTTCATAATACTGCACAGTTTTCCTGCTCAAATATTTCTTCCAAGCCCTTTTTTTAACTTTTATCTGCGATTTTATTTCTTCTGTCTACCACTTGGTTTGATTCTTGTTCTTGTTATTACGGTGTTTTCCACAAATCTCTTCTGCTGCCATTAACATTGCGTCACTCATCATCTTCCACGCATCTTCTATTTTACTTGATTTCCTCCTTATATCTTCGTCTATTATACTCGTAACCTTTTCTCCATATTTTGTGCTTATCTCTTCTGTTCTCAGTAGTATGTTTTGATTGATTCATGTTTCTTCCTTTTTCTATCCTTGACTTCACTTTTCCTTCTCTGTTGTTTCTAATTTTGGCGACTACCATAAAGTGATCGCTTCCTATTTTCGGCCCTCTTCTCACTCTTGAGTCCACAATTTTTCCTTCATTTACCTCTTCTACTAGTATTTAATCGATAACTGACTTCCGTTCTCTTGTTGTTTCTTCTCTGGTATATATATATATATATATATATATATATGTCTTTATGTGTAAAGAATATGTTATTTATTATTAAGTTATGTACTGTACAGAAATCTAGCATTCTCCTTCCGTTGTTATTTCTCGTATCTTCTCCATATTTTCCAATCATTTGTTTATATATATTGTTACCCTCCGATATATATGTCCCCCTCTGCATCCTCTGTAGTTTGCTCTAACTTATCCCAGAATGCTTAACAGCAACCTCATCTTCGTTTGGTCCATACACTGCAATTATTGTCCTTTGGTTCCCGTCCTGTTTGTTACCCATTTTAACCATTAATATTCTTTCATTTATTTGTATCCATTTGTCAATTTCTCTCTCCAATTTCTTATGTATTATATAGGCCACTCCTGCTGCTGCTCTTTTCTCCGTACTCACTCCGCTGTATATGAATTTTTTTTTGTTTCTGTTATCAACAATATGTCTAGTCCTGTGTTTTCAAATTCCGTTTCCACTTCCTCTTCTTTCCCCTGTATGCCTTTCACATTCCATGTCCCTATCCTCCAAATATCCTTTGTACTGGTTTTTCTTGTTGTCTTAGTATCTTTTGTTTCACTTAGCTTCTTCATTAGGTTTTTGGCAAAAGCGGTGTTTGTATTAGTCCTTTCTCTGTCTTGCTCCATTTGTATTCGTCGTTACCTATTTTGAGTTTTTGGTATACTACTCTTACGTTGTTCCCTTTACGTGACTCTTCTCTTGCAATACTCCTGATTTCTCTCTGTATCTATCTTTCATTTTTTGTTAAGTCATTATCTATATATGTTTTTGTTCCTTTCAACTTGTTTCTTTCTCCCATAATTCTCCTTTTCATGTCCCATGTTTCCAGTTCAGCCACAATCATTTCCATTCTTGTGTCCTTGTTTATCTTTGTTGCTTTCACCATTCTAGTTTGTATTCCCATTTCTTGTTGTATAAATTGTTCTACTTTTCCTATCAAGTTTTCATCCTCCATTTTCAGACCCTTTATTACTATGTTGTTCCTCCTTTTATCTCTCTCTTCTCGTTCCTGTCTGTTTTCTAGTTTCTCAATTCTCATTGTTAATTGTTCCTTTTCCTTCTTCCATTCCTCACTCATCGCGTTCGTTTCCTACTTCAGTTCCCTAATTTCCTCCTTCAGTTCCTCGTTATTCCTACTCATATCATCTTTGATTCCATTCATAATCTCTTTCATCATTAATCTTAATTCTTACATATTTTCTTTCGTTTGTTTATGAAGTCTATCCAAGGGTTCTGTTCGGTCTGTTTCCTCTTTACGACTCGCTTCTAGAGCTTTTCTCTGCTCTGGAGATCTTAATACTTTTTTATTTCTTCAAAAAATTGAAATTGCCGATATCTCTTCCTGTTCCTGTTCTCGCACTCGTTTGTTTTTTTTTCCATTTAACCAGCTACGGTCCTGCTTTTCAATTTGCAAGTGTCCGGATCGTCCCCTCGGAGACACCTAACCTATACGCTCCTTAACTAACTTACTTGTTCTCTCCTTTGTTCTTCACTATTTTTCTGCTCCGTTTATTCTAAAAAGTTTTTCTCTATGTACTTCTCTTTTGTGTGTCCTTTGTTATCAGGCTTTCCGTCAGCAACCGCGGAATATACCGGTTTAAGTTGCGCGACTAAGACAAAATATCTTACTCTCCTCTCGTATGTCTGGACTCCTGTTTTTATTTTAATTATTTTATAATTAAATATTTTTATTTATATTTTTCGAGTTTGCCTATGAATATATCCGCCATCAATCCACTTAATGGGATCCCATGGGTAATCCATCAAGTGTATAAGGTGTCAAAAGTCAAATCTTAATAAATCTGCAGTCTTTCGGGTCTGTTAGTTTATCATTCATTATTTCTTTGATGATTTCTATTGCTTGTTTTGTTGGAATGTTGATGTACAGATTAACAATATCAAACGAAACCATGAGGAACATCTCCGGTAGTTGGCATTTTTCTAATGTTGTGATAAGTTCTTTTCTATTGTATATTTGGGTACCGTTTTGTTGCAAGGTTGAAGCAAACAAACATAATTTTGTGTTTTTTTTTTAATTCAAGATAAAACAACATTTCGAAAAGGCATGTGTTCGAAATTGTGCCCCTCCACCTCGATACATTTCTTTATTCTCAATTCGAATATTATTCAGCGATAAAAAATCGTTTATTCATTTCTCGACAAGTGTGTGAATACGTACACATTGTCCGATACCCGTTAGATTACTAATTATTAATAAATTAGTTAGTGTTGAATATTTGAACAGTAATGGAGGCTATAACATTACAAGAGGGAAATTGAAATGATTTTCATCTACGGAGAAAGTAAAAGAAATATTGTTGATGCTATTAATCTTTATGCACAACGTTTTCCCGACAAGGAGCTATCCCAAATTTCTTTTTACCGAGTCGTTCAATAGTTCTCTAGCGAAGGAACTGTACAACCAAAAAAGCGTATTCGTCGAAAAACAATTACTCGAAAAAATAATGAAATCGTATTAGATGCAGTAGCTAATAATCCGCAAATTAGTACTCGAGAGATCAGAGTTCTCAGTCCACTATCTGCAAAGTATTGAAGAGTAGGAAATATCATCCATTTAGAGTTTCCATGCATCAAGAACTTCATGGCGATGATTTTCAAAATTTAGTGAGATTTTGTCAATGGGCCCTTGAACGGATATAGGATAATCGCAATTTTTTGCTCGAATATTATTTGCTGACGAGGCGACGTTTACAAATCACGTTACGGTAAATCGGCACAATATGCATTACTGGAGTATCGAAAATCCCCTTTGTTTGCGCCAAGTTGAACATCAACGTCCTTGGAACGTAAATGTTTGGTATGGAATAATTGGCAATAAGCTTATTGGTCCATATTTTATCGATGGCAACTTAAATGGTGAAAAATATCGAAACATCTTGCAGTCCGAACTTCCAGTGTTACTTGAAGACTTTCCCTTAGACGGACGACAAATAATGTGGTTCCAAAATAATGGTTGTCCAGCACATTATTCAAAAATAGCACGAGAAGTATTAGATCGAGAAGTAGAGGTGGTCCAGTGTCTTGGCTTGCAAGATCGCCAGATCTTACTTCTCCTGACTTCTTTTTTGGGCCACTTAAAGTCTGAAGTTTATAGAGAATTGTCAACCACGAGGGAAAACATGATTAATCGAATCACCAACGCTTGTTCAAGGATTACACCGAAAACACGTCTCAGTTATGTGCAATCATTCTAATGGCGCTTGAATAAGTGTATCGAAGTGGAAGGGCACATTTTCGAACACATTTTATGAAATAGTTTTGATCAAGTATAGTTCTTCGGCGGTGAATGGCTTTTTGAAATGTTATTTTTCCTTAAAATAAAAAAAGCACAAAATCATGTTTGCTTGCTTCTATTTTTTGTGCATTTTTTTTTATATCTTCACAATCATGTTTTTTTGCGATTATAGCAAAATCTATTACGAATAGAAAGTAAAGTTTCAAACAAACGTACAAACGAAAAATCGGAATCTGCAATAAAGAATGGGGGCTCCCATTTAAAATTTCAAAGTTGTTCCTCCCACTCTGGAGGGTTGAGGTGGGAGATGCAGTGTTTTAGAGATTTTCCGTTTTTTCAAGATAAAAAACTCACCCTGTATAAGATAGTCCAATTATACCTCTAAGTCCTGATTCAACTTTCAACATGCATTATCGACTTCATCAAGAGAAAACGAAATACTTAACGGCGTATCATCGGCGTAGAAATGTTGTTAACTGTAATTGTATGCAACTTATGAAATTGGCTCTGTATACTAGAGACTGCCAATATGTTTGCAGCATGAGTTGTGAGACAAGAAAACTTTAATGGAGCACTTTGAATACTACCAACTTGTTGGCATGATGAGCTGTAAGGTCAGTAGGCGTTAACCATCATTTTAGAGATTGCCAACATGTTAACAATATGAGCTGTGAGATCAGCAAAAGTCAATCCTGCACTTTACAAGTTGGAAGTATGAGCTATAACATCAACATTCTGGAAACTGTCAACTAGTTGGCGGCGTGAACTGTAAAATCAGCTCATATCAATCATGATTTAACAGACAGCCAACATGTTTGAGCTGTAAAATCAGTAGACATTAATCATCATTTTAGGGACTGCCAATATGTTAGCAAGATGAGCTATGAGATCAGCAGAAGTTAATCCTGCATTTTAGAAGCTGAAAACTTGTTGGCAGTATAAGCCATAATATCAGCATTCTGGATAGCAAAGGCGACAAGACTGAACCTTGTCTATTATCACCGTATGTTGTCTGTTGTCTATTATATCCTGAGACAAAATCCATAACTATAGTCCTCGAAGTATCATCCAGACCATGATTCTTTAGAATTACCGACAGAACGGTGTGGTTAATACGATCAAAATTTCTACTTCTTGGGAATAATCTAGAAGACAAATTAGCATTAGATTTCCTCTATCAATCTGTGCAATTATATTATCTACAACATTCAAAAGTGCAGTAACAAATCTAAAATCCAGATTAAGTTGGCAGTAGTAAATTATTTGAAGATACGAAATTAAGTTGGTTAAGCATAATCTTTTCTAAAATCTTCAACAAGACTGGTAGTACACTTATGAGTCGATGATATGAGACATTAACTAGCAATACACTCATTAACAATATGTGTCAGATAGAGAATCAAATGAGGAACCGTCAATTTCATATTATTTGCGTTTAAATTATCTCGGCCCATAGCATCGTTTTTTATGCCACTTATAATTTGTATGATATCAAGATCATTGACACACTGAAATGAAAATCCGCACGATCGTCCCCCAGTGTTGTTATAGAAATCTCAAAGCTCAGATGTGACTTCAACTGTTTTTTGAGTATAGCAAATTGTTATACTCATACTGTAGAAATCTTCCATTTCTTTTTAATCTTTCTTCTCAGATTTTGCATTTCAATAATTGCTGGAGTTATCTATTGTGTTGCAGGATCCTTAAAAGTACACCTTCTCAATAGCGCGTCAATTAAAACGTTTTTTCGTTCTAAGTCTACGGCTAAACATAAATGTTTCTAGTACTAGGTTTAGTGTTAGTTATAAAGAGGTTATAAAGCTAGGTTATAGTAATACTATAACCTAGCTTTAGTATAACTCTCTTAATTGTTCTTATCAGGTAGATGCAATCTATACTGATTTTAGCAAAGCTTTTGATAAGATTAATTTTAATGCATAAGATAAGTTCCTTCAGGATTCTTGTCGTGGTTGGAATCATATGTCACGGGTCGGTGCCAGGCCGTGAGAGTTGGTAGTGTAGCCTCTTATTTCGGTGCAGCTTCCTCGGCCGATTCCCCAGGGAAGCCACCTTGCACCAATTTTATTCCTAGCATATATAAATGATAGATCTACGTGTTTTCACCATGCAAAATTTTTGTTATATGCTGACGATTGTAAAATCTTTTTGAGTGTTACGAGTACACGTGACTGCAAATCATCAGGCTGATCTGGACCGGTTCCAACAATATTGCGCTGATAATAGCCTTTTTTTCAATTACAATAAATGCTCTACAATCACATTTACGCATAAACGTTACCCACTGAACCATACTTACGAACATTATTGAAACAACATTGAAACACATTGAACTTAAAACAAACACTTATGAACATCATTGAAACAAGTGTAGTCCTTTAGTCCGGATAATGAACACGCACGACTCTCACTGTCATGTGGACATATTTAATATATCAATTGCGTCTTTTAAACGATTTTTGCGGGGTATAGTTGTAGCATAATCCTGATATTGTTACAAATTTAAAAGATGTTATTAGTATTAGTAACGAATTATCATTATTAGTACTTGAATTTATTACTGGTGGATGCCGCTATTGGGGGTTTCCCTATTGGTTTCCTAAATATACATATAATTAAATAAATATATAAACGCTAGACCTACAATTAAAAACATTGGGATTTAAGGATTTAGCCGCATATCTCTTTAGACGGCTAAATCCTTAAATGTAGTTAGGCTTAATAAATGTAGTGTTAGTTCTGAAGCTAGCTTGGGTTGGGTTCCGTCTTAAGAGAGGTACGACTAAACCTAAATGCTCTTTAGGTTATTTTTAGGTTATTCTAGGTCTAGTATTAGCTCTTTAACAGAACTGTCAATTCGCATCTCTCCACCATAAAAGTGGTAGCATGGAATCGTATCCATCCCGAAAAATGTTTTTATGATAGATCAGAAACTTTAACATTAGCCGACACCCCGGCTAACGTTAAAGAGCTATGGATGGCACCCAAAGAAAGTATACTACTTTCCCCATTACTGCATTCCCATCCAGCAGGATTGCACCGCTGTCCATGTGAGATTAAGTTATGCTACTTAAATACTACTTCCATGCCGAATTTTATTGCGCTACACAAAGGCGTTTTTACAGAGTGTTTTCTTTGAGATTAGAGGATTGTAAATCTTTTACGTGGTATTAAATTGATTTTTTTGGCGTGTTCTAGGTTGGTTGGGTTGAGATGGGTCGTGTGTAAAATGTTTAATGTGGAAAGATAGGGCTACGAAATGGGTTTCACTCACTCATTCTATGTACTTCAAAATTATCAAAAGATTTACCTTAGATTATTTTCTCAAAATCATTTATCGCTTGATAAGATTGGTTTTGTAATGGTCAATTTTGTATATTGAGTATGTTTACCTACTATTTATGTATTACACACATTATCACATTGATTTAAGATTTCTTGTTTAGTTCCAACATTCGTTGTTTTCAAACGTTAATCTTGTACTTTAGAAGCTGCCAACTTGTTAACTACATGAGCTTTAAGATTAGTAGACATTAATCATGATTCTAGAGACTACCAATTTGATAGCAAAATGAGCTGCGAGATCAGCAAAGGTCCTAACGATTACGTCATTCACAGTACCTATAAATAATGTATTGTTATAGGTGATTTTGCAATTACAAGCTCTCTAGAGTGCATCTCATCACTATTAGCTATAATCACGATGTGGAAGTCCAGTGTGTGGAATAGCGTTATATACTGTATTCGTTCGAATCTAAGACGCACTCGATTCTAAGAGGCACCCTTTTTTCCTACCTGTAAATATGATAAAAAAGACAGTACGTCTTAAAATTGTGTTGATAATTACATGATTTTATCGATTGTGTTGATAAGTAAATAAATTAAAATAATACACAATAGTGTTTAAAACACATACTATTTTATTTATGAATACACTCATACCTCGTTATACGGCGGTGATTCGTTCCTCGAAAGTCAGCCATAAACCGAAATGCCGCATAACGAAACTATATGACATATGTACTTCGAATGGATGTAAACTCAATTACTTTTTCATTTTCGTCAATAATAAAATGTTTCAAATAATAATCGTTCTGGAGAAGATTTTAATAAACAATAACAGTCTTAAAACTAAGTAATTTGTATTCTGATAAAAAATAAATTTATTTTGATTCGGCGCAATTGCGTAGTTTTTCAGTTTCCGTTGTTGTTTTCATCCAATATTCGTCTAAAGTTTTTTGTTTTGCAACCCTTTCCTTTTCTCTTTTCAACTCCTGGTAGCAGCTTACAACTGTAGTTATACCACGAGAATCGTTGGTCCTGTGCTCTTTATTGGGATCATTTTGAAGAAGAATGGATATTCTCTGCTCAAATTGCGTAAGTGCATTGGATAAATTTTTTAAAGTTAATTCTGGGATTGTAGTATCAACTACTTCTTCCTCCACTTGAAATATTTCGCTCTCTGCAAGATCTATTAATTCATCATTCGAAAATGGCTGGCGTTCAGCATCCAATGAATTAACATCATCTTTTTTCAAGTCCTCAAAACCAACTTCTCTTCGCAAACTTAATATTTTCTCTAATTTCTGGAAGGAGATCAGAGCCGCTGTTGTTAATTTCAGGACTAACACTATGGGGCAAAATTTCCTTCCATGCGCGGTTTAACGTTGTTAGTTTCATCTCATCTCATGATTCGCCAATGTTATTTACAGCATCCTCTATATTAAATTGCTTCCAAAACTCTTTAATTGATGATTTACATATTATTCATTAACAAGTTTTCTAAAAGTTTTTCGCAAGTAATAAGCTTTGAATGTAGCTATTATTCCCTGATCCATTGGCTGAATTAGGGCAGTTGTATTTTTAGGTAGACATTTTATTTTCACATCTTCACACAGTTGAGATATATTGGTGGGATGTCCGGGAGCGTTATCCAAGAGAAATTGATTTTTTTGACTCAAAAGTGTTTTTTCGAAAGTATTTTTTCAATTCAAGACAAAAATGGTTATTAAACCAATCTTGAAACAGGCTTTTTGTCATCTAAACTTTTTTGTTGTACAGCTATTAAAAAATAAACAATCTCACGTATTACTTTTAACTCATGTTAAGAAAACGTATTTGTCTTCCTACAAAAGACGCATCTACTCGTGATTGTCGATAGGTTTAATGGACGAAACGAAGGGAATTACAGAGATTAAGCCGTAAATCGAAACATCATAGGCTGTAAAGCGAAATATAGGTATATTTTAAAAAGGCCGTTATAGCTAATCGCCGTATAAAGAGCGGCCGTATAAATAGATATGAGTGTATTATAGAAATTTTGTAGTTGTAGTAATCTGTGACGGTATACTAAACAAAATGGAATCGGGTTTTGAATATCTGGTTTCACTCTTTTTTTAGCGATATTCAAAGATTATCAAATAGCATTTGTATAGCGACTCTTATTCATATCCCTCATTATATTCTATGCATGAAGTTTTGGCCAAAACTTGAAGGCCATTTCATTCTGCTGATATTCCAACATCTAGATGTAAAACAATGTTCTCGAAACAATTGTGGTCCAGTTGCTTATCTCTGTGATAATCCCAGACCTCAATCACGATCGTCCGACGCACTTATTCCAGGCGATTTTATATCTCAACTATTGCGATATGTCGATTTTGCATAAAATATATCGGGTCTTTGCGAAATATATCTTCAATGTGATTTGAAGCTAAACACAAAAAACTGAAAACAAACGCTCATATAACTACATTTCGGAAAAATTTACCATACACCTTGGCTACCAGACAGCAAATGAAATGTTCTTACAGATTTTTTATTGCGGAAGGGTTTATTAATAATATTGCTAATGGGCGTGTTATTAACTTTGTTGACGGGGAATTACCCACCAACGCTCACATTGCTCCACACATATTAGAAACTCACGTTTGTACTCCTTAGTATGAAATAAATAACGTACGTTACAGTACTGGAAGTGTAGTCATTCATAAAGTAGAAAACCCCATTTTGGCTATATAATTAATACATTTGTCAATAAAGATAATCCTCTAACTACTAATTGCTACTTTTTGTGTAAAAAATTAGAAACATTACATTACCAAACTCACTTTAGAGCATGAAATGTTGAGATGAGTGCGAACCAATATTTTACGATAACATTGACTGATATATTATCAGTCAATGTTACGTTTGATACATTTCTCACGAAAATACCTTGTAATTTCAAAATTATTATTACTAAGTTTGACTGTTTGCTACCTATTTTAGAAAATTACTTTTCAGCAAATCGTTTGGAAATATTGATATATGGTTCGTAATTGGATATATTATTAACCCACAAATATATCCAAAACATTCCATTTGAGATATATGGGGTATTTACCTCAAAACTATTGCTGTTTGGATTTAGAATATAAATGTTTTACATTAAAAATTTAAAAGTTTACTTCAAAATTTTAATTTTTTTGTTATAAACGTATGACATTTTTCTATCAAATTTTCGTTCATTCATTATGATAATTGAGAATATTCAAATAAACTTTTAGTAACTTTAATCGAAAACACAAAATTTTTGTTAAAAGAAAATATATTTTTGAATGAAGAAGATGAATACTTGCTTGAAATATATAATATTTTTCCGTCAAAAGAGTAGTTCATCTTTTATCGTATTTAGAAATTTTTAAACAACCATTCTATTCCTTTCTATTGAAATTTGCTTATGTTTATTGGAAACATAAAACTCTTATTACAAGAAAATGAAGGTTTACTTTAACTGCATAAATTTCTTGTCAGAAAAAAACGTATGATTATAGTAAATATACGTAGTTTTAATGTAAAACAATGATTGCTGCCATCAAGAGAATAATCTAAAATAATTAAATTCTTCTAATAAAATTTTAAAGTTATGCGTATATATAAAGCAACCATTCATTCGGAATAACCATCGTTGCTTTGATTGGAGAAATAATTTTTCTGTGTGTAAGATTGTGTCTTCTTCCTAACCTCGCTCGTCTAATGAAGGTATCAATCTTACGAGCAGCATGGCGAGTGTTGCGTCAATCTTTCACCAAATCCACTGAGCAGTTTCTGTAAGATCTAAAGGCATTTTTCGTTCGAAAAGGGTCCGAATCTAAGACGCACCTGATCCTAATATGCATCCCATTATGGTGTGATAAAAATAGTGGTATATACGGTATATTGTGATATACATATAAATATTATTTCACCGCATTCACGGTCGGTGTTAATCGACCTAACTCTAGCATGAGTACTAGAACTATCACTGGAACTAATACTAATACTAAAATTATTGAGTGAATAGGGGGATAGGAAGGGGACATATAGGAGGAATAGGTGTATACAGATGCAAGAGAAAAGAACAGCGATAGGGGAAAATAGGTATAACCCAAAATATAAGAAAATTTCGGTGATACGTTGAGGGAAGGGGACGAGGAGGTGAAAAGGATGGAGGTTTCGGTGGGGCAATGAAGAAAGGAACAATAGATATTGCATAAATGGTGTGGAGAGGGTGTGCAGATTATGTGGGAAGATCAGGAGGTCTTTACACCATCTGCTGGTAGAGTGTAATGAGTTGAGAGAGGAGGTGATGAATTGGAAGCCGGTGTTGGGAGTGAGAGCGGAGATGGACGAGGGGGATAGTGACAGCGAGAAAATGTAAGGAGACAGGAAAGGGGTAGAATTATATTGTAACCTTTTGGACACAATAAATTACTTATTATATACTAAAATTAGAAGCTTTCGGGTTTTGTCGTGGATGTTTTTGAAAAGATATTTGACGTTTCAGATGCCATATTGCATCCTTCTACAAAAACTAGTCCAAGAAAAGCCGAAAAGGTCTTGTTCAAAGCCGCTACTTCAAACCAGTCCCTAAAAAATATTGCAATATGGCATGGACACTTCAAATACCTTTTCAGAAGAAGCATGGCAAAAACCAAAAACCTTTCTTTCTAGTGGTAGCCCTAGTGTTAGTGCTAATATTAGTTCAACTTTTAGTTCAATATATATCACATACAACGGTCGTAAGGTGCAATTTTAATTTAATAACTTGTCAGTTACATCTGTTACATCTATAACAGTGTTTCTCAACCAGTGGGTAATTACCCCTTGGGTGATTGGTGTCATACCGATTTCTAGATATTTTTGGTAAACTGGCTCGTACAGTACAAGCATTTCAAACAAATAATAATAAACAATAGTGTTAAATAACCGTAAAATAAATCTTTATTATTCTCGTTACAATTAATTTTTTGTTTTTGTTAAATTGTTTTGAAATGAATTGCTGGATACTGGCATGATTTCTTGTCATGCATGATTTCTTGTCTATCTTTGAGCTTTAACAGGTCGATTTAAGTTTTATAGTGTGGCACGTACTGGATTCGATGCGGTGTTGAAATTAGGGGAATCCCAAATTGCTCGACTGCCGCATTTGCATAAACGTGCTTCGGTGCGCAAAGTATGTACTCGAAATCGGTAAAGTCCCGAATTGTATTTAGTCTGAAGTTATTGCTGTGTTAGAGAGCGTAGTGACAGTTCGTAGTGTTGCGTTTACAGCTGAACACCGAAATTTTTAGCTATTAAACAATTACGTGAATATCCTCAAATTTTCCGATTAAGTATGATGTCCAGTGATGCATTTTGTTATATAATTTTATATAGATACCACGTGTCAAGTAATTTACCAACATCTTCATCTGGGAGAAAACGCTCCTAGAAAGCGTTGTAGAAAAACTTCAATGCGTTTTATGCAATAAAGTTCTCACAGCGGACAATTTGAAACCTAGCAAATTAAATGAACATTTTGAAAGAACTTATAAGGGAGTTCATAGGCAAAGATATTGAATTTTTTAAAAGAAAAGAAAAAATGCTGAAATCATGACGTTTTGATTCTACAGGAAATTTACAAAAAACAAGTGGTTCATACCTTGAGGCTTCGTACCACATAGAATATCGCATTGCTGTTAACAAGAAATCGCACACAATAGGAGAAAATTTTATAAAACCTTATATAGTGGATGCAGTAAAGTTCGTTGTGAGCGAGCAACATGTTGCTAAAATTAATCAAATATCCCTCTCCAACAGCACAATTCAAAATCGTATTTAAGAAATGAGTAACGATATTCTAGCCACAGTCATATCTGAACTAAAAGAAAGCTCTATGTTTGCGTTGCAGTTGGACGAGTCAACTGACGTGGCTTCTTATTCACAATTACTCCTTTTCGTCCGCTACTTTAAGGGTGATGGTGTTAAGAAAGAATATTTGTTTTCTAAATCTCTACCAACCACTACGCGCGGTGAAGATGTATTTCTCACATTAAAACAGTTTATCGAAGAAAATGATTTAAAGTGGTCATCGTTAGTTGGTGTCTGTACTGACGGTGCGCCTTTCATGATGGGTATTCGTTCTGGTTTTCAAACATTCCTAAAACAAGTTACCCCACAATGCTTAACTTATCACTGCATGATACACCGATATGCCTTGGCTGTTAAGACGCTACCTTCTAATTTTTTGAGCGCATTTAATGATATAATGAAAATTGTCAATCATATTCGAAGCAGTGTCACAAATTCGAGAATTTTCAGTGTTATGTCATGAAGTTGGTGCGAAATTTGATGCACTAGTGTTTTACACTGAAGTACGTTGGCTGTTAAGGGGAAATGTTTTAAATAGAGTGTTTGAGATGCGTGACGAAATAGCTTTATTTTTTGAAACTCGTAAAACAGAAAATGAGAGAAAATTTTATTCAAAAATAAAAGATAAAACATTTATTTACATGTTGGCGTATTTGACGGATTTTTTCAGTGGAATTAACATTTTATATCCGTCATGACAAGGAAATATGAGCAATATTCTGATAGCCCAAGCCAAGATTGCTGGCTTTTAGCGAAAGCTAGAACTTTACAACGTAGAGTTCAAGTATCCCAAACATTAACAGCACACAACGAAGAATCGTGCGATTTCACTGGCTCTATATTTCAGCATCTCTCTCCTTTGATAAACTCATTGAACCACTATTTGTTGGACATAGAGAACCGTCAAAGTTTATCCTGGATACTAAGGCCGTTTTCTACAGATGAAGAAATCTTCAAAGATGAAAATGCTGCAGCTAAAGTTCAATTTCTCGAACTACGCGAAAATTGTAACTCAAAAGTTGAATTCCAAAATTCTGATCTTGCAACATTTTTGACAAAAATGCAGGCCGAATATTTAATTTTAGCTGATAGGGTTTTAAGAATTTTAAGAATTTGCCAATACATATAAATGAGAGTGCGGTTTTTCAACTATGGTTTCCATAAAAACAAAATCCAAGAATCGGCTCAACGTAGAGCTCGACTTATGATGTGCTTTATCAGAAACTAAACCAAACATAAAAAATCTTGTTAGTAAGAAGCAACATCAACCATCCCATTAATTGTTATTCAAAATGTATGAGTCATTATTTAATAATAAAAACATTATTATAATTCTGTATGGTATCTTTTTTATCAAGGGGTAAATCCCTAGCCCTGGGCAGGTTACATGGGTAATCATGGTTAAGAGGTTAAGAAACAGAGGTCTATAAGATCCTCTACAAATTTGGAAACATTTTCCATGTGATGAAATGATATCTTCACTGAACCACTAATGTGGAGTTGCAAGCTTTTATTGTCTTATTTTATAATACTAGAACATTTAAAATAAATATTGATGTATGTATAAGATTTGACGATAACACTACACATGTAGAAAGATTAAATTTTTGTCTTTTTGTAAATGTCATATTATTTATCTTATTTCTGTAGCTTAGAGGTAAACTGTCGTATGTCCATATTTGGGCAAATTTTAGATGATATCATTTTACCTCTCAAAAATCTTCAAATTTTGCTATGGCAAATTATGGTATGTCCAACTCTGCTAGTTTTCCATATATTTACGTTAGAAACAGTAGCATCTCCTGTAATGTAATGAAGTAAACAATATTATCTCCTTTCGCAAATAATATTTTGCAATTACTGGGATGAGCCGCAAACTTGGGATCTGAAAAGACAGTTCATACGGAGCCATGTCGGAAGTGAACCCATTAGGCGAGAAAGGCGAAAAGATTTCAGCAAGTCTGGCAAAAAACAAACAATTCGATATCATTTTGATGCGAATGGGAAAAGAGTTGAAGTTTGCAAAGTGTTTTTTTCTGAATACATTAGGGGTTTCGGAAACAGTAGTAGGACGGCTCTAAGAAAAGGAACAACCGGAGGTTTTGTTCATCAGGATATGCGAGGTAAGCATATATCTCCAAACAAACTTCAGGAAAGTGTCCTTGACCAAGTTAGAGCTCATATAACTTCGTTTCCAGTATATGAAAGTCACTATACACGACAAAAAAGTGCAATAAAATATTTGGGATCTGAACTTAATACTAAAAAAATGTGCGAACTCTACAAGCAACACTGTCTTGAAGATGGTACTCCAAAAACTGAAGTAGTCAAACATTGGGCTTACAAACGCGTTTTTGATAGAGAGTTTAATTTTGGTTTTAAGAAACCCTGTAATGACACATATGATGCTTGTGATAGTTTCGTTTTAAAACTAAAGCACGATTCTCTAGACCAAAATAACAAGGATGATGTTGTGATCATGTTGACGAAGCTTAGATTTTTTAATGAATTTTTTCTTGCTGTTGTACTTTCTAAAGTTTTTTTTGAGATTAATATAATACTTTGCAACACAAAATGAGTAATAAATTTTTTGAGGGTCTGTTTTTTAATCGAGCTAAATAACCTTATGTCCACTAAATTATATTTTATGACTAGTGCATAAAAGTTTAATGTGCACGATTGTGTAGCCCAGATAATATTTAGATTAAGTTCAAAAGGTTTGTATAAGCTTTTGTAAACTTGTAAACTTCATTCATTCATGCAAAAAATCTTTTTTCTCAGCTTATCATAAATTGGACATACGACAGTTTACCTCTATGCTACAGATTTACGAATCACCGTCTCCCAGACCGTGGTTGTAATTATGTTGCGCAAAATGTTCTTCAAAATCTTTTCATGTTTGTTCATCACAAGATCACTTTTTTTGGCACTTTAATATTTCGCTTATATCATCATTGTATAATGTTTTCCGAATTTATGATTACACAAAGTGAATCGAAATAGTTAATTACTTAATAATAAATAAATCAGAAAATGTTATCTTAATGGGTGTTCTAGACTCGACGTCGCGCCTCTATTTCTACAACATATTTTACAGTCCACTAATTACTTTGTAGCAATTTTTAGCAATCTTTTAACTGATTACTTTTTTTAACTCTCTTATATCTCCGACATTATATCTCCGTTTGCATTATTTTGCTTTATGGTACCATTTGCAAAATCCTAGATTCTAAATATTCATATTAAATAATATTAAGTTCTCTATAAATACTAAAATCGATACTGAGATATCGCCAATACACAAATTGGCATGAAAAGAGCATTACGCTTAAACTTTTCCACGAATTCGCTCGGAACTATTTCCATAAAAAAAAGAAGGGGCAAACTTTTAGAAAAACTTTTTCGAAAACTTTTGTATAAAACTTCGACTTATTTTATGTCTTTTTTTCGAACATTTTATGATTAATGTTGATTTTTTTGGGGATGATTATCAACATTGTATGAGTGCAACGTTGCATATGCATGGTACGCTATAAATAGACTCATTTTCTATTTCTGGACCTCCGGTACTGTGTGCACTTTGGGGTGAACAACCCCTTATTCGACTCTGTTCGGACGCACTCGACTCACTTCTAGGTTAAAGGGTGACGTGCATTTTTAGCTACGTCATCCGAACAACATCATCTCTATTTAGAATCAATCGAAACTATTGGCTCACTTTAAACAAAAGGAAAAAAGAAGAAAAAAAACAAAGCATTGTGATAACATCGCCTCCTTGAAAGTGTTTTTCAAGACATTTTCAAGGTCACGGCGAAAGATAAGAAACTCGATCGAGCTTGCACTTGCTCGCGTATATGCAACAGTGAGTGATATCGATTAGTCGTTAAGGGTTTACTGGGGCTTCCACATTTACGATTTGCGACGACGACCATCAACTGGATGGTGGCCAAAGATAGCTTTTCAAATCCGCGCGCTTTTTACCCCCCAACGCGGGGAATAATTAGGTTGTTTCAACACTCCCCCGATGTAATCCGATCTAAATAAAAAAATCAAATTTATCGCTTGTAGATGTAAAGAGGGAGTTCACTTATTTAATTTTATTGGCCATTGAGAACGAGACATCAAAAAAAGGGGGGAAATAGTGAATGAATATAGGATGAAATCTGTTTAAATTTTATTTTCTTCGATACTTACGTTGTTGATTTGAACGTCTTATAATGTTCTCTAAAAATGTATTCTGTGGGGCGACTAAGCCCCGTCTTCCTCCAGGCATCTTCAATGATTTCTTGTCATCTCGACATCACCAGGAGCAGCATCTTACCACTTACATACATAAAACTAAACGTTTACTCGGTTGTCAATGAATAATTAATATTAAAACAACGAACTCGATATCTTCGCTCCCGGTTTGTTGTTATTTGGTTCTTCTTCTCTAACCAGAATCGATGTGTTTCAGTTTTTTTAACATATTGTAACGTTATAAATCTTCTTTTCGACGTCTATACTACGTGGAATATCCATAAAGTTGCACATGACAACAACACTGAGTTTCTCCTTAATAACCGAACCTCTATTATCATATTAACACTTCAATTATTATTAAAAGCCCCATTTGGTTGCGAGAAAAAACGGAATTAGAATCTGTTCGTATCGATTCGAAGCGTTTCTGGTCTCGCCGACTTAAAGATTTACATTTTAGCAGCGTCCCGAGAGGGAAAAATTGAAAATTGACACACCAATCCGATGGTGAGGGCGTCGCGACGTCGACGTCGTTACGAACAATCGCGAACTGATCGTGAAAGCTTTGGAAAATCGAAAACGCCGGCAGCGCCCGCGTCGATTCGCAACGGCGAAAGCGCCAAGCTTTGCGCGAGGTTAGCTTTTCAACACGCGAAAGAGCTTTATGATTGCGGTTTAATGCGCAAAAAAATTAATTAAGTTTTATTTAAATAAAAAAAATTTTTTTAAAGTAGTGTTTAGTGAGTAAAACGCATTTAAAATATGAATCGAATTAATTATAACTAATAATAATGAAACTTCTAGATAGCTTTTTTTTATTTAACTGAAATGGATTAATTTTTATTAAAAATTAATGTATTTTTTATTAAAAAATTAATGTATTTTTTATTAAAGAATTAAGTCGCCACCTATACTTTTAACTCTAAACGGTGGAATTAATAATATTACGGAAAGATGGCGCTAAATTCAAATTTTAATTAACCCATATCGAAACACAACCTCGACCTAAATAGATGGAACGAATTTTGACCTATGGGGAAGGGTACTTACCCAAAAAAGGATTCCTTTTACATTAAAAATAAGACATAACCTGAAGGATTGTCCGCCTTTCACAGCTTGCATCGATTCAATTGATAAAAACATAGGTCATATGAGGGGTCTAAGAATTGGAAAATTACTGTACAATAACAAAATAGTAGGAATTAAAAAATTGGAAAAGAGGGAGAGAAATCGTATTGAAGTTGAGTTCGACAACAGAAAGAACGCAAATGATTTTATTGATTCGGAAGAAGCTAATAGGAACGGCTGGAAAATTTTCATTCCTAATCATAGGTTATCATGCAAGGCTTTAATCAGGAACATTAACCCGATCTTCACTGAGGATTAACTCCTCACCCACCTAAGAACCGAGGATAGCGAACGTATACTACATGTCAAAAGAATTACAAGAAGGGTGGTGGATGAGGAAGGACCGAGATACATTAATACATGGTCTCTTATCGTAACTTTTAGGGGAGTTACAATTCCCAGACATGTAAGCCTCTTCTGTGGCATTCGAATCCCCGAACCATATATTCTCCCCGTTACACAGTGCTACAACTGTCTGAGGTACAGTCATGCAGAGGGCCAATGTCTCCGTCGAAACCTAGGTGCCCAGCTTGCTCTCAAGAGCACAGCCTGGAAACATGTGATCGAGCCGCCGAACCCTGCCCTTTGTTTTGCAGAGGAAACCACTTTAGTAATGAGAGAGGTACGCCTGCATCGAAAAGGACATGCTCAGAATTCATCAAACAAAAGAAAATCAAGGAGACTATGATGAGGTACAATTGCTCCTCACATGAAGCAACACAGAAAATGATGCCAAATAATACCCAACCAAAATCACTTTTACATATACTCATGGATAATAAATTTTACCCAACTCTGACGCTAAGAACAGCCTAGACTCCCAAAGCTCACATCCCACCAGCAGTAGGAAACCAACCTGAAGCACAGTTTCAATCATACAGGAAAACCGTTACTCACCATAAACCTCCAAAAGCTGTAGAAAAACGTCGAAAGGTTGACATGTCGGCTTACCTACTGTTCGAAATACATTGTGACAAGAGAGACCCTCGCGGAGTTTCATAGGAAATCATATAGGAACCTAGAGCCAAAGATAGAGACAGGGATTACGATATCAGAACAGAAACATCACAATTAGGTGACCAGAGCAGCAATATGGACGTGGAGAGAATAAGATCGAATGAATCAACGGAAATCAGATGACGAGCACATGTTCCATCAAAACATTCTTATACAGATCTTAACCCATTTGATATACTGAGCAATATTCAATAATCACAACTTAAGAATAATAACATGGAACGTTCGAAGTTTTTTAAAAAACAAAATCAGTCTGTACGGGTTTTTGAGAAATAATATGCAAGACATTGTAATTATATGTGAAACATGGTTGAATGAAAATATCTTATTCACAACTCCTAACTACTATCATGTTCGCAAAATGAGGGAAGATAGATACGGAGGACTGCCGGTCCTAATCAGAAAACCACTCAACTATGAAGTGTTAGTTGTAGTTGATCCAGTAATTAACACACACTTTATCAAAACAAAAGTACGAAACATCACCGTAATAGCAGGATACATACCACCGGATGTTTGTTTCACGACGGATCATTGGAGGCAGGTGATGTTTGGAATAGATCACCAATACATTATCGCCGGAGATTTCAATGCTCACCACAGAAGAAAAGGAGGAAGATCACTGGAATATCTTACAACAGAAAGGGAACTGGATGTGGTGTATGACGGTCGACCCACTCTTTTCTCTTACGACGAGCGCAGTCAAAGCGTAATTGATGTGATCTTGGCGTCACATGATCTCACCGATAGAATAAACTGTTACACGGGTTGGGACAGTCTGGGCAGTGAGGCACCATTTTCCACAAATTCACAATACCAATCACAAGAAGAAAAGTCAACAAACCAACGATTAGGGACTGGAGATCCTTTAAAGAAATGTTGGAAAGCAACAGGTTAAATGGTGAAACATCATACGCAAGTTTCACTGATAACATACATGATGCTGTCAAGAGCGTTGGCATAAAAGACAAAAGAAAGCGAATAAACCCATGCCCTTGGTGCCAATTTGTTATCAGGATTTTTATGAGAGACAAAACTGCAATCAAATTTTCAAATTGCAAAGAGACACAGCGATATCCAAAAAGTATTAAAAATTAAAAACTGTTCCTAAAGAAGAGAACGCATTTTAGAAACTTTTGCAGTATGTTGAACCGAGAAACTCCGATCGGACACATCTGGAGAAGCATAAAGATCTATAAGAGAGCAGTTTTTAACTCTGACTCTGGGCCGCCAACAGATAACGGTTGGAATGAAGAATTTTTGAACATATTAAGTCCGGCGTATGTCCCATCCTTGGAAGAGCTCACCTGGGAAGATCCAACTCTAAACGAACGGTTAAGAAGCTCCAATTACAATGACGGAAATAGAGAGAGCAATCCATAATAGAAAAGACTCTACCCCAGGAATCGACCAAATAACGTTTTCCATGTTTAAAAACCTACCATCCGAGTATAAGGCAGGACTCCAGAACATCTATAATAGACTATGGAACGATAATGAGTTGCCGCCTGAATGGAATGAGGTCTCCGTCGTGCCTATTCCAAAACCGGGGAAGAATCCAAATGTAGCCTCCAGTTATCGCCCTATCTCCCTCCTACCATGCGTTAAAAAGACTTTCGAACGCATCCTAGCGGATAGATTTGACTGGTGGTTCGAAAACAAACAAATATTTGACGAATGTCAGTTTAGATTCAGAAAAGGCACAGAAGTTCATCATGCAGTCTCGATCCTCGTATTGCAAATTCAAACAACCCTACAACCTAAAAAATACTTACTTATGGCTTACCATGGCATTCACATTCCAACATTGGCTAAAATTATTAAGGAAACTGGTGCCCCAGCAAAATTCGCGTTGACGGCTCACAGGTTGGTGTCCCAGAAAACCATAAAACTTAAACTAGATCATAATAACCTTGATCAAAGGACAAATTACAGGGGACTTCCACAGGGTAGTGCTCTCAGTCCTATTCTTTTCAATATTTATATGTCAGGACTAAACAAACAATTAGATAAATTTAACGTCCAAGCTATAAAATATGCGGACGACCTGGTAATC
The DNA here is from genome assembly GCA_036711965.1 of Onthophagus sagittarius. NCBI lineage: Eukaryota > Metazoa > Arthropoda > Insecta > Coleoptera > Scarabaeidae > Onthophagus > Onthophagus sagittarius. Next base: position 26,164,002 of record JASERS010000005.1, read on the forward strand.
TATACGGTATTTGATGATGTGGATGATGCAGCCTTGAAGACGAACAGTGCATTGGAAGTACTGCGAGAATTTTTAAAATACCGACAACTTGACATATCATCCACAAAAACAAAAGCTATGCTTATTACTAGGAAAAAAAAACATAAACCGACCCATATTACACTATCATCAACAAGAATTACAATACGTCGAAAATTGCAAATATCTTGGTTTTCACATCGACGCGACACTTAGCTGGAGGCTTCACATCAGCGAAACATCAAAGGCATGTTTAGGTGGCATTAACCTCATGAGATCCATCGTTTCAACAAAATGGGGTGGGGACCCACTCGTCTTGAGTACAGTTTAAAAGGCCGTCATTCGATTAAGATTAGAATACGGATTATGATGCCACTACTGGTGGCCACAATGTCTTCTCTGCAAAAAATTGCATATCAGGCCTATCGCATTATTCTTGGAGCCTTAAGATCTTCGCCCACAAACGCTCTTACCATAGTAGTTGAAGAGATGTCGCTGGAAGCTAGAGCGAAATCCCTAGGAACCAAATTTGCAATTGGAAACATGTCGGAGATTGGAACCGTTTGGAATGACAAAATAAATAATCTATATAATGTATATAAACACTTCCAGGTATCAAAAATCCCTCTTATTATTGACATATTTAAAAAGATCAAACCGTACCTCCCATATATATATATAAAGATAGAATTCTAGGAGTGCACTCTTTGCCGTACGAAACGAGACAATATCGCCCTGAAATTAAAAGAATCCCAGGCGTTAAGTCATGCAACAGAACAGGAAATGAACAAAGTAATTCAGCAAGATTGGAGGTGGAAAATTACGTGAGAGACAAGTGGATTCCGGCACATCACTTTTACACGGATGGATCGAGTCGTAAGGAACCAATAAGTGTTGCATGTGGAATTTTTCATCCACTTTGGGGCTGGAGGATCATATACATTTACCAGACCACCTATCTATCTTTGGGGCGGAAGCGTTCGCCATATCAATAGCCATAAGGGTCTGTTTGGCAAAACAGGTGACGAGGGCAGTGATCCTGACTGACTCCCAAAGTACAATCGAAGCTATAAAAGAATTCGATTTTAACACCAGGTCGCACCCATTTATTATCGAAATACTGGAACTGCTAAACAAAACCCATACAAGAGGCATTGAAATCCAACTGGCATGGATACCGGGTTATACGGGAATCAATGGAAACGAAAGGGCTGATCAACTAGCGAGCATGGGTCATGGGGAGAAAATTATCGACGTCGAAATACCTGGTGAAGATATATTCCCAGTGCTACAAAAAAATTTTCAAGCGGAATGGCAAAGAGAATGGGGGATAACCTCTAAATTGAAGGGTGCGAACTATGCTATGATCCAATCGAACATCCAGAAAGTCCCATGGTTTAAGAGAATGCCGTATGTGAACAGATATTTTTATACACTCATAACTAGATTAAGACTGGGCCATGCTCTCACACCAAAGTACCTCAACAAAATCAAACTGAAAGAAGACCCACTTTGCTGGTGCGGGGAGGTGGGCGATTTTGATCACATCTTCTTTGAATGTAACCAATACGATATTGTTAGAAGTAAATTAATTAAAAGCCTCTGATGCAAAATTGAAATTTAAAAAAAATGAAATTTACCTGCTGTTGTACAAATTTATAAACCAAGCTGGAATCCAACTGTAATAATAATTTGATAAAGAACTGTAATAACAATTTGATAAAGAACTGTGATAAATATATTTAGAAAAACTGTGAATTTTAATAGAGACGATGCATTGGAATTTGTTTGTAATCAAATTGATTATATATGTAGATGAAGATTGGAAGAATACTTTTACAATCTATTGATTTTACAAATAGAAAAAGAAAAGTAGAAAAATTGTGACTGGAGTGTGATATGGATAATCGTCCGAACTCCAATTCCTGACCTAGTTCGAAACAACAACAACAATAACCTCGACTTTAATTCACTAAATTTAAATACAATAGCTCATATTTTTTTTTACTTCTCAACCAGATCTAATTTTTTCAAGTTGCGCCAAAAATGTACGTTACAGAATAAGAAAAGTTTGTTACTTTAACCCCTTTTAGTCATCAAATGAATAATTGGATTCTTATTTATACGCTTTTTAGGTTATATTTACCTTAAAAACGTAAATCAATTTAATCAGTACGTGTCGTTAATTTTCATTAAAAGTTAATTAATTTTAATTAAAAATTTAATTAGTCACCTATACTTTCAACCCTGAAATTTCAATGAATCACGGAAAGGTGACGCTCAATTTCATCAATTTATTTTCTTAACCTACAAATATACATCAATTTTAAATCTATTCCTAATTAATTTTGTTGTATAAATGAAAATATCACCACTCGTATGATTTGTGTAAGTTCTTGAGATATCCAATTTTTGCAAGAAGTAACGGATTTATACTTTTAACTACAAAACATAAATTTCAATATATCTCGTAAAGGTGGCGCTCAATTCCATCAACAGCCAAGTCCCTAGATTATTAAAGGAACCCCGTTTTGCCGCAATTTTGGCTCGTAAAGTCACGCGGCAAACTTAAAATTCCAATAAAGCTATCTTTTGTGCGACGGAGATTCCCAAGCTACCCAAGTTTCGGAGATTGGGGATTCGTTGGGATTGGCTGATAGCGATCCATGATGCCAGTATGTTCGCCATCAGCCAATCAGAACAAATCCCTAATCACCGAAACTTGGGGATCTTCATCGCACAAAAGGTGATACTGCTTCTAGAAAAATGGATATTGCTTCCAGAATGCTTGAAATATTTCTAGAAAACTGATACTGGTTCTAGAAGATATCAATTGTTTCCAAATGACTTACAATGCTTCCAGATAACTTGATATTGCATCTAGAAAGCTTGAAATGTTTCCAGCCAACTTACTATGCTTCCAGAATAGTTAATGTTTGTGTTAGAAGACTTAAGATGCTTCCAGAATACTTGATATTATATCTAAAAGACTTGATTTGCTGTCAATAGACTGGGCACTGCCTCTGGATGATTTGATACTGTCTCTAGAAAACCTAATATTGCTTCCAGAAGACTTGAAATGTTTACAGAAAACTGATACTCTTTCTAGCAGACTTAAAATATTTCCAGATATCTTATATTGATTCCTTACTAATTACAATGCTCCCAAAAAACTTTAATTGCTTCCAGATGACTTGCAATTGCATCTAGAAGACTTGAAATGCTTCTAGAAGACTTAATGTTACTGTTAGAAAACTTGAGGTGCATCTTGAAGACTTCATATTGATTCTAGAAAACATGAAATGCTATCAGGAAAACTTGGTATTGCTTCCAGAAGACTTGCAATATTTCCAGAAAACCAATACTGCTTCTAGAAGAGTAAAAATGTTTCCAGACGATTTACAATACTTCCAGACGACTTACAATGCTTCTCGAAGGCTTGCAATGCTTCCAGATGACTAGACATTACATCTCGAATACTTGAATTGCGACCAGAAGACTGATGATTTGATACTGTTTCTAGAAAACTTATAACTGTTTCTAGAAAACTTAACCAATATTGCATCTAGAATACTTGAAATATTTCCAGGCGACATATGATTGATGCTTTCCGAGTACTTGATGTTACTGTTAGAAGACTTTAAATGTTTCTAGAAAATTGATATTGACTCCAGAAGATTTTACTTGCTGCCACAAGACTGGATACTGAGTCTGGATGATTTGATACTATCTCTAGAAAACCTGATATTGCTTCCAGATGACTTGAAATGTTTCGAAAAGACTGATACTATTTCAATAAGACATAAAATATTTACAGATGTCTTATAATAATTACAGACTAATTACAATGCTCCCAGAAGACTTACAATGATTTCCAGATGACTTGCAATTGCATCTAGAACACGTGAAACACTTCCAGAAGAGTTGGAGTTACTGTTAGAAGACTTGATATTGCATCTAGAAGACTTGACTTGCTACCAGGAGACTAGATACTGCTTCTAGATAATTTAATATTGATTCCAAACAACTAAATATTGTTTCCAGAAAATCTGCAATATTTCCAAAAAGCTGATACTGCTTATAGAAGAGTAAAAATGTTTCCAGACGATTTACAATGCTTCCAGAAAACTTACAATGCTAGCAGAAGACTAGATACTGCCTCTAGATGATTTAATACTGTTTAAAAATGTTTGCAGACGACTTATAATGCTTTCCACAAATCTGAAAATGCTTCTAGAAGATGTGATACTGCTTCTAGAAGACTTGATATTGCTTCGAGAAGATTTGAACTGCTCGCAGAAGACTCGATACTGCCTCTAGAAAAGTTTATACTACTTTTAAAAAACTTGACATGCTTTCACAAAACTTGGCATGCTTCCAGAAGGCTTGAATTGTTTAGAAAAGATTTGATACTATTCCTGGAGTATTCATGCTGCTTTTAGAAGCCTTGGTATTGCTTCCAAGACTTGAAATGCTTCCAGCAGACTTGCAATGCTTGAGAGGACTTGATACTATTTCTAGAAAACGTGGAATACTTTGAGAAGATTTGCAATGATTCCAAATGACTTAATATTGCATTTAGATTTCTTGAAATGCTTCATTTTTGCAGGCATTTTTATGGTATTAAGATTTACTTATTCCCTTGCCTGGTATTTATCAGTAACTTGTGTTTCAGTTATCTGATTTTTAACTGAAGTCTCCAACTGTCTTCTTTTCCTTAATTTGCTCTCCATGCTGTTCGTCTTCAGTAATCTGCTCTATTATTATCGTTAATTTAAGACTCCCGGCAAATCTGTTGTTTTTCCATTATCAGGTCTTCTCTAGGTTCCTCTCAAATATTCTGTGGTTTTTTCTCTTCAGTTATCTGTTTATTTTTTTTCTGTGTTTCTCTTGACCAATATGAAAACTAAGGATGTCTTCTGTGCCTTCAGCTCATATTTGAATTGCTTCCTTGCAATATTGTTGACACTTTTCACTTTTCTGCAAAACTGGGCCATTAAATTTCCTTGTTCATCTATCATTTTGAATTTTTGTTGACCAGATAGATTTGAGTTTTGTATTGGTTACTCTTACTGATACCTCCTTGCTATTTACTGTTTTTTGATAATTCAAAATTATTTGACAAATTACTTTCACATTCTTGTAATATTTGTTCAGAATACTGCCTTGTCCATTTGCTCAGACATAAGTTTGATTCGAATAAAGGCAATGATAAAAGTTTTCTGTATTTAAATATATGTCTACAAGGTAACTAATCCAGAAGGACTTTTGTCGATATAGCCAAGAGACTTGAAATGCTTCCAGAAGACTTGATGTTACTGTTAGAAGATTTGAGATACACCCTGAAAATGGTATTGCATCTAGAAGACGTGATTTGCTACCAAGAGACTCGATACTGCCTCTAGATGATTTGATACTGTTTCTAAAAAACTTCATATTGGTTCCAGAAGATTAGACATTCTTTCTGTAAGACTTGAAATGCTTACAGAAAACTAATCTAATTGTTATCGAGTGTATTTTCATTGTAAAGAGAAAGGCGGTAGAAAAATCGTTTCAGACTTATCATTTCTTTCATAAAATCCCGGAATGGACATGGGACTAAACACCGGGACTTGACACCCATAAAACTGAAATGTACAAATTCCTCAGCTAACATTCTTAAATAGGCACATTTTATGAAAAATTTCGATGGTAATAATAGAAAAATTCATGAAAATAATTTCCAGTATTTTCTCTTATAATTAGTCATTTTAGTCATAATTTTTTTTCTTGCAAATTTCTACAATGAGTAGTTTTCGACAAAACATTAAAAACTTGCGCTGCAAGCTTTATTTTCATCTTCTGACGGTTAGTGGGGTTCACTATCCCCATCCAAGTTGTACGTTGTTACTCCACTTATTGTTAGCCGTTTTCCTTTCGAATACAATATCTTCAGTCATCAAATTATTCCTCATGCTTGTCAACGTATGAGGGACATCAAAAAGATGAATAACTTGATGACCATCAACATTGTATGTCTCCTTACTAGCCACCATCGCATACAGATGTTGCGAAGCGAAAATCGGTGTGTTTATGAACGCCTCGTAGAAGTTCTTTATTTATAATATTTATTTATATATTTGGGAAACCAACAGGGAATCCCCCAATAGCGGCATCCACTAGCAATAAAAACAAAGATTAACGATGATAATTCGTTACTAATACTAATAATGATAACATCTCTTCAATTTGTAACAATATCAGGACTACGCCGCAACTATGCCCCAAAAGAATGGTTTAAAAGACGCAACATACATGTGCACATGACAGTGAGAGAGTTTAGATGTATATTCGAATATGAACGACCAATCCTAAACAGTAATCCACCACGCGTTTGATAAGGAGGAACATAAAAATCCGAAGCATCCAAGAAGTTGTTGACCAATTTATACAAAAACAATAAATCTGAGCTTAATCTCCGCTGATGCAGTGTATGGAATCCCCGTACTTCAGAACGCTGAAAGTAATCACAGTAAGTTAAAAATGTTTTGTGCGCTAAGTACCTTACAAGTCGTTGTTGAACGGATTCAATACGACTGATATGTATCGTATACTGAAGTTTCCACGTAAAGCGATTTAATGCATTTAATGTTCGTGAACAGACGACACACCCTAATCACGAAACCTCATCTCTTCAAAGCCTTAGTAACAGCAAAATCCTCGTGTAAATTAAACATAAACCTGCTGTCAAGAATAACACCAAGATCGTTAATGTTGTCACACGAAACAAGTGTATCAGTTCCCAAACAGTAAGTATGGTTCAGTGGGTAACGTTTACGAGTAAATATTATTGTATAGCATTTATTGTAATTGAGAAACAGGCTATTATCAACGCAGTATTATTGGAACCGGTCCAGATCACCCTGAAGATTTTCACAGTCACGGGTACTTGTAACTCTCAATAAGATTTTGAAGCAATCCCCATATAACAAAAATTTTGCATGGTGAAAATACGTAGATATATCATTTATATACGCTGGGAATAAAATTGGATCAAGGTGGCTTCTCTGGGGAACGCCCGAGGAGTCTGCACCGAAAAAAGAAGCTTCCACGGCTTGACACCGACCCATAACCCATAAGAGTCCTGCAGGAACATTAAATCGACTTAACTTATGCTTTAAAATGTTGTGATCAATCTTGTAAAAAGCTTTGCTAAAATCAGTATAGATTGCATCTACCTGATTAGAACAATTAAGAGAGTTATGAATGTAATTAGTATAAGAAATTAAATTAGTTTCATAAGATCTTCCGGGAAAAAACCATGTTGTTCCCTAATCAGGTAGGGCTTCAAAAAGTAATAAAGTTGAAAATAAACAATCTTTTCAAAAAACTTAGATATCAATGACAAAATAGATATAGATCGGTAATACAGATATAATCATCGGCAGGATAAACGCCCTCTTCCACTGAGTTGGGAAAGAACCAGCTTCCAGAGGAAGGCAGCAGATTATTATATTTTAATGAAATAACCAATCATCGGCAAATCATCCGAACCGGATCCAGCCTTTGGATCAATCTTACCTAGAGTGCTTAATACGTCCTCTACACCAAACCACAGCCGTATACCCCCAAACTAATATTAGAGATTACCGGGAATGAAACCCGCACCAAACTTACACCAATTATCTACAAATATCTTGCACATTATCAGCAAAACCGTTACCAAGTCTAATTGCAGTAGGAACACCTGTGCATCCACCCCTTCTAATTTTTACAAAAGATCACAAACGATCAGGGCATGCCAGCATACTTTCCTACATTGACTGTAAGTAATTGTCAAATAAGACTTAATCAACATTTTGGACCGCTTAAGTAGGATGGAAAAGGATAAATAATCATGGTAGTTTTGAAATCTTTTCCGCTTACGGTGAAACTTAAGCTTTTCACGAACGTCTCTCACCGAGGTCCGTGAAGTTGGCGAGACACTAAAAGCACTAACGATAAAACATATCCCATTCGTTAGTGCCTCGTTAGTGCTCTTTAGTGCCTCCAAGAAAACTTCAGCGGGACATCCCATTCGAGAGATATTTTAACTTTTCAATGGCCTGCCAGCTGAAATATAAGTCCGAAATATAACTAAAAATGTAAAAAATCCAAACCCACTAATTTCAATCAAAGGCCTTTGTTATATCTAAAAAGGCCACTATGGTGTACTGTTTATTTTCATATCCTCGTTCTATTATTTCCGTTACTCTTGTAAGTTGATGTACTGTTGAGTGACCACTTTTGAACCCATATTGGATACTAGGTATAATCGTGATTTTTGATTTCAGTCGTTTAAAAATCACTTTCTGAAAAAGTTTACCTAAGGTAGGAAGCAGACTAATGGTTTATAGTTTTCGATGTTCTTTTTATTCTTACCAGGTTTTCTAAACATTAATATTTCTGCTTTTTTCCAAGTGTTGGGGAAATATCCCAGATTCATAGAGATGTTAAATATAGAGCTTAGTATATTAAAGGTCTGGTTGGGTAGGTTTTTGATCAATGAGTTTGGGATAAAGTCGTGCCCAGGTGCTCTTTTTGTAGGTAGTTTGTTAGTATGCATTCAAAGTTCTTCCAGAGTGGTATGGTCAATAGTGGATTTATGAATTGGAAGATTAGTTTCTATATACTGTTGAATTTTATTTGAGAATATGTAATTCGCGTGTGAAAATTGTGGAGTGAATATTTTTTCAAGATAGTTTGAAAAGCCTGTGGCCTTATTAGCATCTGTGGTATACGTATTGTGTTGATGCATTATTGTAGGAATTGGTTCTCTTTTTTGGATTATTTTTTTAGTAGTTTTCCACATTCCACGATCAATGGTCGTTAGATTATTGATTATGTTATAAGAGTCTATTCGATGTTGGTTCAATTTGTCCGTGATTTGGTGTGTTAGCTGATTCAGTTTCCTTTTAATTCTTGTATCTCGGGTTCTTTGCCATTCTCTTCTAGTACGTCTCTTTTGGTTAATCATTTCAGCTATATATGCTGGAGGGATGTTGTAATTAGGATTAATATTTGTTTTGAAGGGCTTGATGCTATTGCATACTGATGTTGTAATTTTATTGGTAAGAATTCTCAGGCTTTTGTCAACATCTGAGGGTGTTGTTATAATGATTATCGGAATTCTTATTTTCATTACTTCTTTTCCGAAATGTTCCCAATTTACCATGCTCGTAATTAATCTTGGTGCATTACATTTATAGTCAGTTTGCTCGGCTATTGAGATTACAATAGGTAGATGGTTCGAGTTTAATTCATGTACTACAGTTTGGTTGATAGGTGTTGATATCTGTTTGGTAATTAGCACGTCTAAAATGTCTGGTTGGTGATCGTTTCGGATAATAAGTGTATTCATCAGGTGCGTGTATTAATAATCCGTTGTTTGTAAGAATATCATTTAGAATAAGCCCACTAGGATTGTTGGCTCTACATCCCCAGATTTGATGTTTGCTATTTAGGTCTCCTATTAGCATGGTAGGTGTTGATGAATTAAATATCGATTCAAAATCTCTTTTATCTAGTTTTATATTTGGCTGCTTATATGCACATATAATATTCATTTTGCGTTTGTTGTAGAGATGGACTCTTATTGCTACAGCTTCAAGTGATTTTGATTCGGTCAAGATAGATTCTGAATGTGTCAGATTGTTTTTAATAAAGATGGCAACACCACCGGCTACTGTTCTTGATTGGCGATCCTTTCTATACAGGGTGTCTCACGTAACAGGTTCATTAGAACTTTTTTGGATTACACTATTCGTAGAGGCTTGAAATTTTGGTAACATGGGTTGTTCATTCCGATCTATTAATCTAAAATATTTTCAAGATGGCCACCACTTCCGGTCTACCGGAAGTAGACCTCAACTTCGTTATTTTAAATGGAATGCTATAGTTTTTGCTGGTACCTATCGTTTTTTGTTTTCGAGTTATTTTGATTTTAAGTGTTTTTTGACAAATATCACCATGGTCTTTACAAGCCCATATCTCAGCCAACGTTAATTCAAAAACGTTTTGCATTGGTACAATAACTCGTCATATGCTGTTAAATAGATTGTCACTTGTTATATCAATGTACCTTATACAGCGTGGTCAAAAATTGAATTACCATTTCGCTGTATTCAATTGCGAGAAAGTCGAAAATTTTAAATGGAACGTACCGTATCCTTTTAGCCTATCTAAACGGGAATTTAATTCTCTACAAATTATCTATAAATATTGCTATACCTATTTATTATAGTTTTCTTCATATTGAGTATTTTATTAAAATGCTACACAAAATGCTGGAAGCCGGTCGTGTTTTTATTAGAAGGCTATGATATTTTGACAGTTTATTGTTTAATTTATTTAAATTATCATTGGTATTATTTCTAGAATGATCTGCGATTGAATAAACTTGAGTTTGTTAGCTTTTATTTGCCAAAAATAACCAGCAGAAGAACGCATAAATGAAACAATGAAAAACAATGATATGGCGTAATATTCGACGTAATGATGCGCGAGATGTTCCTAGAGAGTTCAGTTTATTTATTTACGGTGCTTTTTTGTAAAATATATTCATCTAAATCGACCGAAGCACCTCTTACCGAAGAATTTGGTAAAGCAATAAAATATGACAAAACATTTATTCTATTATCTTAAGCTGCTGGTGATAGAAATTTATGTTTTCTTGTTACTTTAATCTTTCCAAAACTAAGAGATACGTATCTTATCCTATCCAAAACTTTATTACACCCGCCATGAATATAAGACGAATTTAAAATGTTGGCGTGGGAATAATTCGCCATGATATTCAAAGATATTAACAGCAGTAAGTGATGACACAACTAAGTAATGACAACAATAACATAAATATGGTTGAAAAGCTATCAAATCTCCATGGCTTTCTAACATAAAAACAAGAAGCTTCCAACATTGCATGCGTCCATTAATTTCCAAATATGAGGGCAAGTACAACAAATAGGCGCAGGAAAGTATCTAAATAGTTTGTAGAGAATTAAATTCCCATAATTTATTTTTGTAATTTTCAGTTTTTCATTCTTTTATGTTATTGATTTTAATTTTTATCATTAAATTGTTGTTTTTCATTGTTTCATTTATTCGGTTTTCTTTTGGTTATTTTTGGTAAATTACAGCCAGCAATCTAAAGTTTATTCAATCTTAGTTCATTGTAGAAATAATACTAATAATAATTTAAATAAATTAAACAAAAAACTGTCAAAATGTCATGGCCTGCTAACAAAAACACAGTCGGTTTCTAGCATTTTACCTATGATTGTGATAAATTCCTCAATAGCAAGAAAACTATAATAAATAGGTATAGGAATATTTATAAATAATTTGTAGAGAATTAAATTTCCTTTCTAATAGAGTATGAAAATATGGGGCGTTCCATTTAAAATTTTCGACTTTCACGCAATTAAATACAGAGAAACGGTAACTCAATTTCTGACCAGCCTGTATAAGATATACTGATACAAGTGACAATCTATTTAGCAGCATATGAAAAGTTGTCGCACCAATGCAAAACGTTTTTGAGTTAACGTTGGCTGAGATATGGGCTTGTAAAGAGCATGGTGATATTTGCCAAAAAACACTTAAAATCAAAATAACTCGAAAACAAAAAACGGTAGGCACCAACAACTGTTATCAAAGTCAACATATTTTCTTATGTATAATTGAATGGTGTAATAAAAACTATAGCATTCCATTTAAAATAACGTAGTTGAAGTCTACTTCCGGTAGACCGGAAGTGGCGGCCATCTTGAAAATATTTTAGATTAATAGATCGGAATGAACAACCCATGTTACCAAAATTTCAAGCCTCTACGAATAGTGGAATCTAAAAAAGTTCTAATGAACCAGTTACGTGAGACACCTGTATATTGTATAACCACCCATTGAAAATATTTCTCGATCCGTTAAATGAGTTTCGGTGATACACGCAATATCTATCTTATATCTTGCGAAAAAAACAAGTAATATATTTCTTTATATCTTGATTCCATTAACGTTAAAGTTTAATATATTGATGTTATTTAATGATGAGGTTGATTTAGGCATTGAGCATATTGGCGATTAATTCATTGATAATAAATGATTTTAATTTACTAATTAGTGGTGTGATCAGTTTTTTATCAAGTTCAGAATGGTATCAGATAAGTTGGTGGAGTTAGGAAGGTTGTTTAATAGGCTATGACTAGTGGTTTCTATGGAATTTGAGCGGGAATTATTGGAAGAAGAAGGTTGCACTTTGGCAGCAGCATCTGCGTAAGAAGTAAAGATATTATGAGGAGGATAATCATTACTACATTTGTTCTCGTTATTAAAGTTTTCGTTTTGCTGACATCGGTGATTAATTAGTTGGTGTTGTTCTTGTAATTCTTTGTGGGTTTTACAGCCTCTTTAATTTGAAGGGTGCGCTTCACCACAATTAGCGCATTTTGGGGGATCTGAGGATTTTTTTACAGTCATTATATAAATGTTCTCCAACACATTTGACACATCTTGGTCTTAGAGAGCAATAGTTTTTGGTGTGTCCATACCTCTGGCAGTTATGACATTGCGGAATGTGAGTTGATCTTCTACGAGGTTCTACAGTAACAATTGCTTTGGCTATTTCATTGATATTAAAAATTTCTTTCGCTTTGTCAGTGGCTGTTAGTTCTACTGCACATAAGGGCATTGGTTGTTTATTCTAATTCATACGTCGGATTACTTTTATTATAGGTAGCGTTTTAATTTTCAATTCCTCATCTATTTCGTCATCACTTAAGGAGATGGGTACATTACTGATTACTACTTCTAGTGGTTTATTGTTCGGGTCTTAGAAGGTGTGATACTCAACTTTATTCTCTTTATAATATTTTGTTAACGTTCGATAATCATTTGAATTTGTTAAATTGATTTCAAGATAGGTGTTTTTGTATGTAGCGGTAAAACGTTCGGTAGTTAGCGCTTTTATGTCATTTATGATCTCTTTGTGGTTGGTGGCGTTCCGTAAGAATATTGGTGGAATTTTTGGTTTGTTGTTTTTAGACTGATCTCCGTTACTACTATTAATATTGTTATTACTGGTTTGAGAATCATGATTATCGGCGTCCGGTATTAACATGTCCAAAGAATTATTTAATTCGTTATTTGTTGACAACAGACAATATGGGTTTTGTGTAACTAGTTTTTCTGCCGGGGACCAGTTGTGTCTTCTCGAGACTTCGCTAATGGGAGGAGATAGTTGATCTAGAGAACGTTTTTGGCTCTTACAAGGGAAGTACCACAAGTGTCCCTCACCGATCTTGATGCAACTTGGTATAGTGATAAAATGGACCAAAATAAGGTCTCCTTAATTTTTTATACGTGCGGTAAAAGCCTCTGGGGCGAGTTTTAGGGGTTGACAGTTTGGGGAAAATGACCATTTTTCGGCTGTATTTGGAAACGAAACGGCTAATCAAAATTTGGGGTGATCAAACTGATATCCTTTTTTAGAGAGCTTTCTTTTGATGTATCATGCTTATACAAGAGGGTGAAAAGGGGTAAACTACCCCTACTTTTTTGGAATAATTTAAAAACTACCGTATCGATTTCTTTGGCTTTAAGTATGCTTATAGTACATTTAAAAATGTTGGTTACGTGTTTTTTCCCATTCGCCCTAGACCAACCCCAACGAAGTTATTAGAATTTAATTTTTTTATTATTTATAGAACTTTAATTCTATTCGACATATTGTTGGCAAAAATGGTAATCGTGAAAGAAATGTTTTAAACATAGCGACTGTTTACACGAAGCACAAGTTATTACGGCTATATCTCCACAAATATCGCACGTTGGCTTCTCACTTGAAAAATAAACCTCTACTGGATTTTCAAACTGCTCTGGTCTTTCTTCAATGTATCCACTTCCAAACCATGCGTATTTAAAAAGATTGATAAATCGGGGGGAAGATAACTGGTTGTGAGTTAGGGATTGAAGTTTCAAAATGTTGTCGCGTTGATGTAAATTTACATCGTGTTGATATAGTATAATCTGATCAGAAAATCTTCTGATAAAATTTTGCCATATTCTAAATCCAAATACATCAAGGGGTTCTATTTGTCCCGTTGTCCCTGCAGGAATAGACAAATGTTTAAAATCGCTATTTGATGGGGTTATTTCATTAATAACTTCAGGATAGTGACCACTCCAAGAGTCCAATAATAATAACGATTTGGATCCCGTATTTGGAAAATAAACATTTTGTAGAAAATTCTTCGTATGTCCTGACGTTAGCTTCCCAGATTTGGATGCTAAAACGTATATATTGTCTGCTTTAAACATTGTGTTTGCTATCCTTGATCCAAAGGTTCCAGAAGATTCTTTTAGAACAACTAAAAGGGGTGTAAGAAGTTTTCCATCCGCAGATATAATAGGCTGAATTGAGTAACTATGCGTCGTCGAAGACACTGACGCCACTACACGTTCTACGGTTTTAACACCTAAATTTCTTAAAGTTCTACCTGAATGAAATTCCAAGTTAAAACCGCTCTGATCTGAGTTGTAGGTGTTTTCAGGGCCATATATTTCGATATGTTTCTTCGCATCTTTTACAAATTCTTTAGCTAGGATTTTTACTCGGTCAACATTTGCTAATTGTTTTTGTGGCACAAATTTTGTGATTTTTCTACTCACCAACCAACTTGCTTCTTTAAAGCGCTAAACCCATGCATGAGATGCTTTAAACTGTTGCGGTGATAAGTTCATCTCGTTTCTGGCTTGTATAGCCCATCTGCAGATGTTGATGTCATGTAGAGGCAATCTGTTGTCTATGGTAGTTCTAGCTTGATTAATAACGAATTCCGCATATCTCTTACTTTTTCTCGGTAAGTACCTCTCTCTTCAATACGTTTCACCCACCATTGTAATTATTTCTTTGATGTGACCTTTCTGTATTTACTTTGGACAGTTTCTAGTTTTAGATACCCTTTCTTCCCGCTTGTCCAATAATTAACACCTTCCAATTTGTAATCGTAGCCAATATCATAGTTTAATGGGCAGTGAACTTCTGTTCCTGCTAGTACACTTTCGCTCGTCCCTTTACCTTCACTGTCTTCTATAACTTGACCTTCTTGACCATCATTAATGGTAATGGACGTGTCAAAGACTAACAGAGTTTCGTCTTCAATTTGCGTATTAGAATTCTCCATGCTTTCCATTAATATATGTTGAATGCTTTCCTTTAATTTGACTTCGTCTTCGTTCATAGGACTCTTCAGGATGTTCATAACAATAAAAACTGTTAGCAGTAAATTTAAAACGTTAATTGGATTGATGAGAACCATTGCTTCTGTCAGTTGCTCTAAAATTGAAATCTTCCAAAACAATACTCATCTATTTATAATAAGCAAACGCTTTGAATAGAGTACATGTTGTAAGATTTGATACTGAACCCATACCAAACTTTTTTGGGAGACGATTAACGATCTCATACTTTATAAGGATTCGGCTATCAATATGTGTGTACATATAGGATTTCAATTCGCACAGAAAGTTATTCAAACAAAAGGATTAATTAATGTTTAAAATTTTTTTGATAACAGTTTTCATTTTTGAGATTTAACCGGAAATACAGTTTCCTCCCCTAACTTCTAATCCTCGCAAAATAATCCTAAAAATGTTACTTTATTTATAAAGAAAACACCGCGTTAAATTATTAATGGGGTAGTTAACCCCCACCGGCCCCAAAATGTCGAATAAGGTATTTTCTAGTAATAAAAAAAGAAAGGTCTATAAAAAAGAATATCAGTTTGATCACCCCAAATTTTGATTAGCCGTTTCGTTTTCAAATACAGCCGAAAAATGCTTATTTTACGCAGTTCCGGCTTTTACCGCACGTATAAAAAATTAAGGAAACCTTATTTTGGTCCATTTTACCACTATACCAAATTGCATCAAAATCGGTGAGGGACACTTGTGATACTTCCCTTGTTAGACATTTTTAATTGATAATTTTTGATTTCCGGTTATATTTGACAATATTAAAACAATTTTGTTAAAACCTATTCACGTAGAGGGTTTTTTACAAAAGTAAGTCAGGTCTTGTATTGAAAACTCGTCCGCGACAACACGTCTGTTAACAACAAATACTCTGACACGACTCTCTCTTTTATTGTATATCGGCGGTTTTTATTTTGGTGAAGTTAAAATTTCGAAGGAGACGCAATGTATGTGTTTAATATTGAATGAGTTAAATGAGGAAGTATTATTCTTCTTTTTGGAGATGGGATAGATATAGGTATAAAAAATTGTTACATAATAGCACTTATTATTAAAGATCGGATTTATAGAAAATATGCGTATGCTCAAAATTAAAGGCATTAAAAATATATTTAAATATCTTTACGAATCAGTTAAAAATAAGTGAAATAAGACCAGGTTAGCTATGCCTTTTTTTGTCTTTTTTGATTTTTTATGCCTATTATTTTTTTATGCCTATTTAAAGCCTTTTTCCAACTTTTTGGCGTCTTTTCCCCAAAAATTGGTTGAATTATGAAAAAATATTTCGTTTCGCCTCTTTACATTTCCTCGTTGTGCCGTCTAACGTAAGATCCGCGTTTTTCATCGATCCGAATTTAAGCTTTGGAATTCCCCGTTGTGCCGTGTCGTCTTATACGGGATTCCCCGTATGTTTGACTTGCGTCGAGTCTTCAATTCATTTAGTTGTATTAAAGTTACTCGAGTGACATAACATTATAACGTGTTCACACCAAATGTGCGAAGCACTGCCGACCCGCCTTTCGGCATTCGGCATGACCCCCCATCCAGCGAAGCCGCTGCCAAGACAACCCACCGCCTCCGCCTTCCAAAAATTAGCGGAGAATCACCCTGTACCCTTTATTTATTTACAATTGCCACAAATAAATTCTATACAAAAATAAACCAAAAATTAACACTGTAAATAAACTTAAACTTAACAAAAAACAAAAGTAAATGAACCACAAAAAAAAACTAGCTATCTAAGTACACTAACTAAATGAAACTGAAAAACTTATCCTTACAAACTAATAATCGAATACACGAAAATAAAGTGTGGAAGAAAAAGCTGCAGTAGTTCAGGGCAGCAACACTACAGCGATATTAGCCGATCATTAATTAACTATTTATTCCCATCCCCTTCATAATAAAAAACCAGTCCCGCCGCCAGCTTATTCCAATCATCCATATCCTCGTCACTCTTAATTTCCAGTAATTCTCCTCTACCATCCTCTTTTCTCTTTTCAAACACACTTCTCCTACACTCAACTCTCCTTGGGTCAGAACACTCCCACACCACATGATGTGTCGTGTCTTCCCCAATCCCACACACACACAAATTACTTATATCCTTCACTCGAAACCTGTTTAAATAAAAATTGAAGGGTCCATGTCCACTCATGAGTTGAATACCCTTTGCAGACATGGCCCTTCCACCCATCCATCCACACTTCAAATAACCATACACACTTCTTCCCACGCTAGACTCACCCCACTTTTCCTTCCACTCTTCCATCATTGCCTTCCTCTGCTCCCTCTTGAACACTCCCTTCGCCTTCCGTATCTCCCTTGGCTCCCGGTTATCCTCTCCTCTTCTGACCAATGAATCCACCATCCTCATCCCCTCATCGTCCCTTCCTCTCCACTCCACGAACACCTCCTTTCCTGCATTCACACAATCATTGCCTATCCCCAAACTCTCATTCACCTGCATGTTTCTCACTCCCTTAACAAACATTTTCTCCACAGCCAGACGGTTGTCGTTATATACCCCATACACACCCTTCTCTCTCTCTCTTACCCATTCAAACCCCATCCTCGACGCCTCGATCTCCACCTGCAATATCGTCGCATGCCGGCTGATCACCCTTGTTCCTTCCCCAATTGTCACTCCATCCCTTCTCGCCACAAATCCCGTTCTTGATCCATCCATTCCTCTTCTTCCATCAGTGTACACTTCCACCCTTTCCTCACTTCTCCCTATATCATCACACCTCCTCTTCATACTCCCATACCATTCATTACCCTTACAATTCATTTCACACACACCACTAACCTGTTTCACCCACTTATCCCTTCCATGCTTCACCAATAGATTCATCGGAGGGATTCCCAGGACCACGCGCATCGCCTCCGTTGCAGTTGTCCTATACGCCCCCGACGCCCACAGCAGAAACGGCCTAATCGATGCATCCAGGCACTTCTTAATTCGGGAATCCCTCGCCCTTTCACCCCACACCTCCATTCCATACAAAAGCCCCGGGATAATCACTTTCTCAACTATTACCTTTCTCAATTCCATGCTCACTCCCCATTCTTTACCTGCAATCACAGACAATCTTCCTAACATTCCAACCACTCTCCCTCTCACATACCTCACATGCTCCACAAACAATAGCGCTGGGTCAATCAAGACCCCCAAGTACTTAATACATACATTCAATCCCACCAACTCCCCATCCACTTTCAGTACCGGACCACGAATTTTCTTCTTGGAGAAAAATATCCCCTCCATCTTTTCCCTAGAATACTCCACCTTGCACTCCTCCGCCCATTCTCTACACACCTTCCATACCTTCTCCCACCTCATCTCGATCTTCTTTACCGATACATCCCCTATCAAAACGATCTGGTCATCAGCATAAGCCTGTACCAGATCGCTTTCTCAACTATTACCTTTCTCAATTCCATGCTCACTCCCCATTCACATCATCACATCATCAGCATAAGCCTGTACCAGATCGCTTTCCTCATCTAACACTCTCCTCACTTTTTCAAACCATTCGTTTATCCCACAAATCCATAAAATAGGTCCCAAGCTAGATCCTGTCACTCAAGAAACTTTCCACCGCACACACTAAATAATCTGGTACGCCCATCCTCATCAACCCTTTCAGCAACCCTAGTATCCAGATTGCATTAAATGCATTCGAGATATCCAGGGCTACCACCACTCCATGCCACCCACGCACTTTACACTTCATTCATTCCACCAAACTATCCAACGCCAATATTGTACCCCTTCCTTTCCTAAATCCATACTGTCTCTCATCCAACTTTCCATTACTCTCCACGAAACTTAAAATCCTCTCAGCCAGCACTCGATCCAACACTTTCCCCAGCGAGGAAGATGGCAGATGGGTCTTATCCCTCCATTTGGCTTGGGAAGCCATACTACTTTTGCTTCCTTCCACACTTCCGGAAACACCCCCTCATCCAAACATTTCTGGATGACTTCCATCCATTCATCCATAAACCTTTTCCAACTCTCCTTTACCACCACACCCTTCATTCCATCACATCCCGGGGCTTCCTTCTCCCATTCCATCAATTATCGCTTCCAGCTCACCAACACATAACCTTTCACCCTTTCCACCCTCACACCCTCTAACGTATTCCATCATCCTACTTCTCGTCTCTACCCTTATCTCAAACTGTCTCGTCGTATCCTCCTGTTCGCGATCCTGTAGAAAATATCTTTTAAATTGCCTTATCTCCTCCTCACGCTCACTGTCAAAATGTCATGGCCTTCTAACAAAAACACGAACGGCTTCCAGCATTTTGTGTAGGATTTTGATAAAATACTCAATATGAAGAAAACTATAATAAATAGGTATAGCAATGTTTACAGATAATTTGTAGAGAATTAAATTCCAGTTTAGATAGGCTAAAAAGATATGGGGCGTTCTATTTAAAATTTTCGACTTTCTCGCAATTGAATGAAGCGAAACGATAATTCAATTTTTGACCACGCTGTATAAGCTACACTGATATAATAAGTGACAATCTATTAAGCAGCATATGATGAGTTATTATACCAATGCAAAACGTTTTTGAATTAACGTTGGCTGAGATATGTGCTTTCAAAGAGCATGGTGATATTTGACAAAAAACACTTAAAATCAAAATAACTCGAAAACAAAAAACGGTAGGTACCAACAACTGTTATCAAAGTCAACATATTTTCTTATGTATAATTGAATGGTATAATAAAAACTATAGTATTCCATTTAAAATAACGAAGTTGGGGTCTACTTCCGGTAGACCGGAAGTGGTGGCCATCTTGAAAATATTTTAGATTAATAGATCGGAATCAAAATTTCAAACCTCTACGAATAGTGTAACCCAAAAAAGTTCTTATGAACCAGTTACGTGAGACACCCTGTATTTGGATAAGTGTAGACGAAACAACTGATGTAGTATGTGGACGATACGTGGCAAATTTAATACTTGGAGTATTAAGTAATGAAAATTCGTCAAAAAGTTTTGTAATAAGTACCAAAGAATTAAGTAAAACAAATAATAATACGGTAACAAGATTTGTTCACCACGAATTAACGCATTTTTTCTTACCGGAGCCGGTACCGAATGATAAAATTTTACTGATGGTGACAGACGCAGCGGCATACATGGTAAAAGCTGCGTCTAATATGAAGATTTTTTACCCTAATTTAATTCATTGTACTTGCTTAGCACACGGGCTTAATCGAGTAATAACCTTATTATTAACTATAGTAACCTTATAGTTATAAGGTTGCAGTTCCCATTAATTAATAAATTAATAAAAAGCGGTAAACAAATATTTGTTAAAGCCCCTTTAAGGGTAGAATTGTTTAGAGAGAGGTTACCAAATACCCCATTACCACCACAACCAGTTCTAACAAGATGGGGAACATGGCTAGATGCCGCTATATACTACACAAACGACTTAGATCATTTTAAACAATTAATAAATGAATTTCCGGCTATAAGTAGTAAAGCAATACAAGATTGCCAGGCAGTCCTAAAAGAAGTGGAGCTACAAAATAATTTGGCATTTATAAAAAGCAATTACAGTTATATAAGTGAATCTATAAAATCACTTGAAAAACAGAATTTACCTTTAGTGACTGCAGTAGAAATGATTAAAAAGTTTCAAGACCGCACATAGCGTACCAGGACATATTGGTCAAATAATTACGAATAAATTTAATGACGTTCTGTGTAAAAATGAAGGTTTTGCCACATTACAAAAAGTTGCATCAATTTTAAGTGGTAAAATTGATACTGGATTTATTATGGATCCCGCATTAATTACAAAGTTCAAGTATGCACCAATTACAAGTGTGGACGTGGAGAGACGTTTTTCGGCTTACAAGAATACGTTAAGTGAGAGAAGACACAACTTCACAATGGAACATTTTTCTAAATGTTCCATTAGAAACAGCATTTAATAATTAATTGTTTTCGTGATTAGTGGTTTAATAATTATATATGAATGTTTAGTTTAACGAGGTATTTTTTAATGAAAACGTTATTAAAATACATTATTGATTAGGTATAGCAATTTTTTCGATTTCTAATTTCTATGCCTTCTTAATGCTTTTGTTGCCAAAATTTCATGCCTTTTTAAGTGCCTTTTTCCGTCTTTTTATGTGCCTTTTAATCCTGTCTTTACTTATTATAGATCGCTTAAAATACTTGCTATTATTACAATATTTTCGTATTAATTCGATATTTATTATATCAAAAAGTTATATAAATACAGGATAATTACGTATATATCCATATAATCATATATATACATTAATTGCCTTACATATTATAATAATTTATAAAATCTGAGATTAAAATTTGAATTATTAAATATTGTCGCGGAATGATCGACGGTGGCGCCACCCATAATTGCGATAAGGAACTACATACTAAGATAAATGGTAACTTTCCCCTGACATAAACTTCAATATATCTCTCAGAGATGGCGCCAAATTCCATCAACACTTTCTAAACCAACAACTTAACCTCAATTTGAAATTTTTCCTAATTAATTACAATTACTTTAATGTAATAAAAGAAAATATGACCGCTCATATAATTTGTGTAACTTCCGGAGGAGGTCTTCCAATTTTCACAAGAAGTAAAGGATGTACCGAAAATGTACGTAACACAACAACAAAAAATGTAATAATTCATTTTAGTCCTTTTTAGTTATCATTTTCAATAATAGGCTCCTTAAACGGAGTCCACATGTTCTCAAAATCCCACCTAATCAATTTAATCAGCACGGAAACTCAAGATCATTGCGTTGTTTGGAAAGAATTCCACGATAGCATCGTACTCATTGGGATCGCTTCTGGATGCACCGTTGATGTTTTCGAGAAATTATTAGATTCAATGTTTAATGCGATGGTTTTAGTGGTTGGTTTCGACGAAATTAAGCAACAAAGGAACGTTGAGCGATTAAAACGGGAATTACGAGTAAAATTTTAGGTTGAAATGAATTATTTCTGACATTTTTCTTTTATAGACTTGTTACCCGATAATAGATAGGTTACTGGATTCGTTGGATTGTGGGGATTCCTCCAATAAACACAGCAGCGACTTAGTAAACTTAGTTGAATGCATTTTATGCCCGGAGAATCAAAACATACAAAGCATTCTTAATTCTTTCACTGAAACGATCGATACAATGTTTAGTTGCGTTTTAATTCATGGAAAAATTGCTGTTGCAACTGAAAGTTGGTGGAGTTTATGTCCGGATGAATTAAAATTGTTATCATTTTTGGCTGTCGTTGAGAATACCTCGAGTAGTAAAGATATCCCGGTTTTTTTACCATATAAAAGCCCAAATGTAAATTTTTCTTTAATCAATTAATTAATTTTTTGTTAAAATTGTATTAATAACTTGAAACATTATTTTTAGGCCGCTTTTCGTTTCATTTCGGTAACATTAATCCCCGATGTTCAACTTTGTTGTCTTTGTGGGCCAACTCCTTCATTAGAAGAAATCGAACAATGTTCAACGCAATCGTTCAAAAATTGTTTAGAAGTTTTAGGAACGGCCGGGCAATGTTATCCAAAAAATTTTCCGAGTTCTCTCCAATTCGATCAAGGAATTTTAGGGTAAAATAAATTTGCTTAAATCCAAAACATTATTTATCAGATCCAAACATTTTATTAGACTCTTATTGATAAATGTACCAACCGGAAAATACATGATGTCGAGATGTCCGCATCAATCGATCGGGAAACGAGCTTCGAGCGGATCCCATCGATTGGATATTTTGAGAAGTTTTTATTATCAAGCGGTGATGGATGTGCTAAGTAATGATAAAGATAAAATTCATGAAAATGAAGAAAATGAATGTGGGTATGTCAAAAAGGAGGATTCTTTAAGAAATAATTCGGTTGGGACCGAAACTTATTGGTGCTCGGAATATCATAAATGTCACGCTGCAAGAGTTGATAATAATATTTTGTGTGTTTTATATAATTCTGCGATTCCTACTCATGCGATTCGTTTGTTAACGCAAAAAACTTTAAAAACGTTTGTCTCCGATAAACAAATTTGTTGGTGAAATATTTTAATATTTCGAATAATTTATTTTTTTATAATCCGTCCATTTAGTATTGTTTACGTTTCTATTGTAACTTACAAAATCGCCTCAAGCTAAGCAATAAATAATTACAGGAAATGTTCCCACCATAATTTAACGTCCGTATAGAGTACCTATTCACCAACGCGAACTTTTACAGAAAGAAATGGAAAATATGCTTCAAAAAAACGTTGTTGAACCATCTCATTCCCCTCGGTCAGCGCCAATGGTAATCGTTAACCGTCAAATGCTCAATGGCACAATCAAACCTCGAATATATATCAATTAAACTACTTTACAAATTTTAATCAAATTTTTCCTCAAAGTCTGCGATATTTTTTTTTAAACGTAGAATGTTGTGTTGATTCTGAAACTGTCTTCAAAAGTAAACGTTAAAAAACACAGTAACGGTTCATGTTCAGTATATTTTATTTAAATTAAAATACTATAATATATTAGCTAAATTCAATGTAATGTCTATTGGAATATTGGAATATAAATTAGTAACATCAAAAGATACCATAATTTTATTTTTAAAATCTATTGTTTTTAGTCTTTCAACGAAATTGTATGAGTTTAAAACTGTGTTTTGGTTTAAAATCCTTAAATATGTTCAACATGAAGATGGCAAGTTTATATGGAGGAGATCCCTTAAAAGATGTTATGGGTCGAATCGGCATTTCTTTTTTGTGAAGTTTTGGTAGGGAATATATTCTGTGTTAATATTTTCTGTGTTTGGGAGGGAGATGAGGAAATGTTGAAAGAATTTTTGAAACATTTAAATAATTTACATCATAAACTTAAATTTACAATAGAAATAGAGAAAAATAATACATTGAATTTTCTAGATTTAACTTCAAAACGTCTTGAAAATGGAAAAATAGAATATGATATCTATCGCAAACCATCAATGATCTCAACAATTATCCCATATGACTCCGCTCATCCTCAAAACCATAAACTAGCCAGTTTCCGTTTTTTAATTAACCGACTTTTAAAATACCCATTATCACAAGATAATAAAATTAAAGAATCGAACTATATATACAATCTAGCAGGAATAAATGGTTTTCCTAATAAGGTTATAAATAATATTTTTAGAAAAATACAAATTAAAACAGATCCACTATACGTAAAACCAGAAAAGATAGAAAATGTGTATAAACCCATAACTTTCAATAATATTACTTTCAAATCAAACAAGATTTTTTCAAAATACAACATCACTTTGGCTTTTGCTAACAATAATAATTTACTAAAAATTTTTTCTAATTATCACAATATCAAATATGACAAAATGAAAGAAAGTGGTGTTTATTCTCTTACATGTTTAGAATGTGATTCTATATATATTGGATAAACAGGAAGAAAACTTGAGACACGCATCCATGAACACAAAACAAAAGAAAATTCAAATGTATACAAACATCCAATAGAAACAAATCATAAAATAGATTATGAAAATGTGCATCTTGTTCACAGATGTGGAAAAGGTTTTAAATTGGACTTATTGGAATCATTAGAAATCCACAAACATAAAGTTAAAAATAAAAAAACATTACTTAATGAACAGGTTCAATTGTATGAAAGACCTATTTATACATATTTAAAGGACATAACAGCATAGGTTTTCAAAAACAAGTTTTCTTCATTCATTCCCAACAGGACCAGTCTTTCTGTATTCGTCATATTATCTGTTTGTAAAATGTCAATTTACAATAATTTTAAAGTGTTGTGTTCGTCTTTTATACATTTTCTATAGTTTTATTAACTTGACAGTAAGTTCAATTCAATTTTGTTTATATTTGTATTAGTTTATTTATTTATTGTTTTAACCATTTTTTGTATATGCAGATTCGGCTGATGACGGGAAACTAGTACCGTTAATATTAAAATATAAATAGCAAGTAAGAAGTTTTATTTACTAAAATTTAACATATATTAAAAAATTTTAACTTGCAACATGGATTCTCAAATTAAAATACTATAAATATAAATAAATGAAGGTTATATAAAACTTCTTTCTCGCTAATTAATAATTTTATTATTTACTCAAAAACCGGTATTCGACCATAATCAGGTCATCATCAGTTAGAATCTACAAAAAAGCAATAAGAAACCAAATAATCGAAATAATTTAAAATCTAAAATGTTCCCTATAAATAAAATAATAAAAAATAAAAAACTTACAGTCAAATATTAATATATTAAAAGATGGACGAACCATGACAAATTGACAAATATAACTTGCAACAATTAACAATATGCTAAAACAACCGATAAAAAAACTTATCAATATGTTTTACAAATATAAAAGAAAACTTACAAATCTTAATACTTAAAACAATCAAAAACAACTATTAGGTGAAATATTATAATATTTAAAGCAGCATGTGTCGAAAATCGAACAAAGAACTAGAAAGAAACTATATAAATATGTTACAGGTAAAGTGTGCATTTCAGTTAATGTATACATTAACTAGTCAATGTATACATTTACGTAACGTTTTAGTGAAAGTATTTACTAATCATAGAGTGTATACATTTACTAGTGAATGTGTACATATACTAGATAGTGTATACATTTGCTAACAAATATCTGTAAAAGTTGTTCCAAAGGACGGTATAATTTTTTTAATAGACGGATTTGCAAGTGGTCAGTAAGTATAGTAATAAATACATTTTTGACGTAGTATCAAAAAACCGAAAAATAACTGGAAGCTTTGTACTATGATATGTAATAAAAATTTAAATACGGATTTTTTTAATACAAATATTTATTCCTTAAAACAAAAATACAAAAACAAACAATATAAAGAACAAATCCGTTCATCTATTAATACAAATACAACTTTTATTTGTTACAGCATGGTAAATTTTGGTGGCACAGCGAATTGCACAATTTTTTTTTTCTTTACACATGTGCATCTATTACCATTGCATTTTGTTTTGCAATTGCATTTCACAAATCCCTGTCCACTTCCTATCGATTGCTCTGTGACCACTGTTCTAAGAGGTAATTGTTGTGGTGGAATATCATCGATGTTTAGTACCTTCTCTGGGTATACACTAAATTGGGATCTAGTGTAAAGACCTTTCAAAATGGCATTCCTTGTTCCTATTTGAAAATAACCATCATCGGTGTTTTTCATTATACATCCTAAGATTGAACGAGAATCTCCTCTTCCCCTGTCTACATCAGGTACTTTAATCCGGACAGTCATTTCGTTTTCTGCTGCCATATGAGAAGCATCAGATATTGTTTTCATACGTGTAAGTTAAAGTTTTAAATTTTCTTTGGCCTCATTTCTGTTATTATTAATTTCATGTAGACGCACGCAAACATTACAAATTGAATTATCTTCCGACAATAACAAAACCTCACATTTTCTGCACTTCTCTTCTTTCAATATATCGTTATTTTCTTCTTTATCAACACACGTTGTTGCTATTTCCTCTACTAGCAAAATTTCTTCTTGCAAAGCTTCTTCTAAGCTTTCCAAAGAACTTTCTGGGATAGATTCCTACCAAATAGCAACATTGCTATGAAAAGTGATTTCATTTTCACCTTGTTCTTCTGTATTAGATGCATTAGAAGTCTTTATTAATATGTCCAAGACGTCCTCAGTTTTAATTTCTTTAATAACATCTCGTGGTAGTGAAGAAGTAAGTCCAACATTCGCTGGCTCTCCAAACATTGTTTCATATGGACTTCTTTTGATTCCTGCATGAAGCGCCCTATTATATAGCGCTTTTTATTGTAGAAAAAAAGAAAGATTTGATTGAAAGGTTTTTATCTTTACTTATCTTTCTTGTAGCATTCAAGCGTTCAATATATTTTCTACATCTCGGTTGGCGCGTTCTACACTGCCTTGCGATTGACTATGTCGCGGTTTACCATGAACAATTTTTAATTCAGGCCAGTTGTTTTAAATCTTTTATTATATTATTTACAAATTCTCGTCCATTATCAAACTGCAGCATGGATTGGGCACCAAATAATAAGAATATATTAAGTAATTGATCTGCTACTTCCAATCCCTGCTTACTTTTAAGTGCTCTAAGTATCACAAATTTCGTCAGATGATCTTGATAGACCAATATAAATTTAAGTTCTCCGTCAGGTTGTGATTGAAAGTCTATTAAGTCTTCTTGGCATCTAGAGTTATAGTGTGAAAATATCATCAGCTTAACCACCAACCCTTTCTTTTCGTTTTTTCGCTTTTTCAAACATAATTCGCATAAATTTAAAAATAGTTGTATTTCTTGAGTTGTAATATTTTTATACCTTTGTTGTTCCTTCTTCATACGGTCACGTCATAGTCGAGTCTTCGCTTCGTTTTTTATTTAAAACAACTTCTACAACTTTTGTTATATAATACATTTTAAACGTATATTAAACTTTAACTGAGTATCGTTAGTAATTGTATACATCAACTAGTAAAAGTTTACATTTCGTATTTTATATAAACATTAACTAAGTAAATTAGTTAATGTATGCATTGTCTAGATAGTGTATACATTCACGTAATGAATGCTTTAACTGTAACATATATATACGAACAAAGATAGGACGAGGATGTTAAAAATGGATCAAGTTCTTAACACTTGGCATGCGGGTATACTTCGCCGCCGAATTACACGTGCAGCGGGCGTTTTTTCGTGAATCGCGCGGAAGTTTGGTGTCGCAAAGCCGACGAAAATACAAACCAAGAATATTATAAGAATATTTATTTCTTTGACCTGCCATGAGGGGTCAATTTCAAAAAGTTTTTATGTCCTTTTTTTTGGTATAAATATAAAAGCTTGAGAAAGGCTACGGAACTTTATAATGTGGTTTATACCACATTTGGTTATTCAAAAGGATCGCAGAAAATCGAAAACTACTTCGTTTTTATGAACGAACTTTTTTTTATTTTACATCTACAAGTAGAACCGATAACTAATAGTTTTTTACAGTGTGGTACCGTTCGAAGCATTTTCCTGTGTGAAAAGGAACACAGCAGAAACTACATATGAAACATGTTTCACTTCGCACTTTTTTAGCTGCGCACACGCGACATTGTCTTTGTGGATTTTTTTTCTTCCCGGCACCAACAATTTTCTCCAATGTATGTTTGCGCATATCCATGGATAATCTTCCAGGAGGGTCGCAGTTTGATATTTCTTCTGGTTTTTCAGTGCTGATTTCAGGTAGCTCATCAGTAATCCAATACAGTGCGATGTCGTGCAAAAATTTCTTGCGTTCTTGTTGAATTGTACACTACATATGCTATTGCTACGCGCTTTGTCCACTTTGCTGTTTTACGCAAAATACTATAATACGACAGATACTGATCGGCCCGATCTACTCCTTTCATGTATTTATTATAATTGATCAAAGCATTTGGCTTTATAATTTTTTTACTCTTGATACGATCAATGTTGCAACTTTCTTTCATTTCCGCGGAATGGATTGAAGAGATGAGACTGACCTCTTTCTTCCATTGCCAAACTTGGTCCAATATATCATTCTTTCTGCGAAAGATTGTTTCTCCTTTTTTCAAATTGGTTTTTTTCAGGCACTCTGGTAGACCTCTATTCTTCCTAATTGTTCCGCAAACTCGTATTTTTTTTTTGTAAAAGGGCTTCTGTGTTATCAACGCTGTTGTAGTAATTATCCATATACAAGTGGTGCCAGACATCAGTATATGGCGAAACTACTGTGCATATCGTTTCGATCAGTTGTGATCCTTGAGCTGCATAAACTTGAAAATTGCAAATATATCCTGTGTCGCTTTCAGATAATATTCGTACGAGTATGCCGTATTTTATAATTTTTCCAGCATTGTAGACTCTAAAAAACAATCGTCCTCTCCAAGGAATTATGCCCTCATCTAATGATACTTGCTGTTTCGGCTTGTAAATATTATTGAACTTTTCAACAAAATAATTTAGTACAGGCCTAACTTTGAATAAGCGATCAGAATCGTCTGTGACGTCTTCATTGTTATTGAAATGCCAAGCCTTCCATATTTGGCTGAATCTATCCCTTGACATGGTTTTTGAAAAAAACGGTGTACTTGTGCACGGATCAGTTGACCAATAATCGTCTCGGGCGTCTTTACGAACTTGTCCCATGAAAATAATAAGCCCCAAAAATGTCTTCATTTCCGGAATTGTAATATCTCTCCATTTCAGGCTTTTGGAGAGAGAGTAGAGATGTTATCGGGTAACACCTGTCATACTGCCGCGCGTGTAATTAGTGTTAAAACTATAGTAAAATGCGATTTACCGAGGAAAATCTTCGTGAATTAAGGGACCTGTTCCGAAGCTCTATTGATGAGCTTATGAAAAATGATTCATTTATGTCCCAAGTAGTAAATATTGTTAAAGAACATTTCGTCGCCGAAATGGAGGAGTTGAAGAAAGAAAATTACCATTTAAAGAGAGAGAACGAGATACTTGCAGAAAAAGTTGACGATTTAGAGCAGTATTCTCGTCGTAACAATGTCCGGGTGTTTGGGGTAGTTGAGAATAAAGAAAAAAATGTCGAATCTGTTGTGTTATCGGTTTTCCGGGATGAATTGGGGGTGTCTGTAACAAGCGATAATATAGATAGGTGTCATCGTGTTGGCTCTTATAATCCTAAAAGTAAACATCCGCGTCCAATTATTGTAAAATTTGTAAGTTATCGCACCCGAACATTGGTCATCGCAGCTAGGAAAAAGTTGAAGGGCGCTAGGATTGTCATTCAGGACGAATTACGGCTAAGAAACACAATCTTCTTAAACAAGCGCAAGAAAAGTTCGGCAAAAGAAAGGTATGGTCCAGAGATGGTAAAATTTTTGTAGAACACAACAAATCTAAAAACATATTGGTTGTGTAGATGATATTAAATCGTTGACGACAGATACAGATAAAACTAGATTATCTCTTATGTAGTTATCATTATTTATTGCAATTACTACTACTATTTTTTTTTATTTTTGTATCGGTTTTCGTTGTTTTTTTTCTTTTCTTTTATTTTATACGCACGCGTTGGTGGAGAAAACAAGTTTATATTTTCATACATACTTGTTTTCAGACACAAAAAAGTTTATTTTTGTTTGTTTTTTTTGCTTTGTGTTTGTATTGAATTATTCTTACTTAAATCATTTTGTTTATTTTTATTTTGTATTGAATTACAGCATTAAGATGGCACACATAAATGTCAGGTCACTGATGGCGCATTTTTCCGATTTTAAAAATATCGTAGTTGAGAAACGGTATGACATTGTTGCAATTAGTGAGACATGGTTGTCAGATACAGTTTCAAATGATATAATTAATATTACTGGCTATGATATTGTGAGATGCGATAGGGCATCGCGAGGTGGTGGTGTGGCTTTGTATGTTTCGCGTAACCTGCGCTTAATTCGTCAAATCAGTTTTAATAATGACCATAATCTTGAACAGGTGTGGGTTCTTATTGCCGCGCTATCTAAGACATATGCCTTTGGTTGTATATATAGACCACCGAATTTGGATGTGAATGCTTTTTTGGATGAGCTGGGGTCGACGTTCTGTCACATACAGGGTATTTCTGATTGTCTGTATTGCACTGGAGATGGTAACAAAAATTTGTTAAATTTGCATAGTTCTGCTACAAACAAATTAAAGCTGCTTCTGGACGAAATGGAACTGAATCAAGTTATTAATGTACCTACTCGCGTTACAAATAGCACTAGCACGTTGATCGATTTCTTAATTACAAATAATGTTGACAGTTGCGTCGGCCCAAATAGCTTTCCAATGGATATATCAGATCACAATCTGATCGTGTGCGATATTTTGCTTTTGGGTTTAAAGTCAACACCGGTTGTGCGTATGTGTCGTAATTTTAATAGAATTGATGACGATTGTTTTGTACGGGATTTTTTACAATTGCCACTTCAAAACATATACTACATTGATAATATACATTGTAAAGTAGATTACTTACAGCACTGTCTCTTGGATTTGTTGAATCTTCATGCACCCTTGCGACCGTTGCGCATGAATGCTAAGCCGTTTGCCCCATGGTTGACGGATAATTTAAAATTTATGATGAGTTTACGTGACAAGGCATTAGGTTTAAAAGAACTAAACAAATGTCACATTTTGATTATTACAAAACATTAAGGAACCTAACAACTGCTTCTGTGCGTCGTGAGAAAAAGGTGTATTTATCTACTAAACTGAAAAACTGTGATACAAAAACCAGTTGGATACTTCTCAAAAAAATGAATATTGGTAATAAACCTAAACCGTGTATTCCCCCTAATATACAAGATGTAAATAAAATTAATGGTTTTTTATTCAATCCTCAGGTTATTCTATTGCAGATGATAATTTATTACAATTTTATAGATCTAGTGCGCACTTTCCTCCATGACATAATAAATTTAGATTTAACTTGGTTGATACATCACATATAGTTAGTATATTAAACGGTATTAAGACTATGGCACGCGGAATAGACGATTTAAACATCGGTGTAATTAAAAAATGTGGATCTGATATAGTGCTATACATTACTCATATTATTAACTGTTGTATAGAACAGTCGATTTTTCCTGATCCATGGAAGGTTGCTCTTGTGGTGCCTCTACCCAAGAAACCTAATCCCTTGGGTTTTGAGGACTTGCGTCCCATAAGCATCTTACCAGTTCTTTCAAAGGTGCTGGAACGTTGTATGGAAATGCAATTACGTAAATATATAAATGAAAATAATATTTTGCCTCCTGCATAGTCTGCTTTTCGTTCTAATCATAGTTGTGATACAGCACTCTTGAAGGTTACTGATGATATAATAAATGCTAGAGATAAGAATTTGTGCACTATTTTGATATTGTTGGATTATAGTAAGGCTTGCGATAAGGTAAATCATCGCATTCTCATGCAGCAGTTGAGTTATTTGGGAGTATCTGATTCCGCAGTAACTTTGATGTCGAGTTTTTTGTGTGGGCGTACTCAGATTGTTCAAATTGATAATGAATACTCTAACTCTTTACCTATTAAGGCAGGTGTGCCTCAGGGGTCCATTTTGGGTCCGTTGTTGTTCTCAATATATACTTCTCAAGTACCTCATTGCCTCAAGCACTTAAATATCCACATGTATGCTGACGATACGCAGTTGTACATTTCCTTTCCAAGACATGCTTTGGCTTCAACTTGTTCGGTTATTAATGAGGATCTTAGGTCACTATTTGATTACTCTAATAGATTGTCACTAATCTTGAATCCGGCAAAGTCGAGGGTAGTGTGTTTTGGTGATTTGAATCCGAACGAAGTCAACATATTTATAAATAATGAAAAAGTATTAATTTTTCCAGAACCAAAAATCTCGGTTTACTAATAGATTCAAACTTGCGTTTCAAAAATCATGTAACAGAATGTATTAAAAAGGCTTATAACGCTCTTAGATGTATTTTTCAACATCGTCAAGTCTTAGATGTTACAATAAAGAAACAGCTGTGTGATGGTTTGGTGCTTTCTAATTTTGTTCACGGCGCAACTGTGTATGGTCCATGTCTGACAAGGACGGATATGCACCGTATACAGCGTGTTCAGAACAGTTGCTTCAGGTTTATTTTTGGCCTCCGTAAATTTGAGAAAATTTCGCATACTTTGGTGACAGTTAATTGGCTCAATATGAGAAATAGATTTAGATACCATTTTTTAAGCTTGCTTAATAGAGTAATTTTTATGTCATCTCCCCTATATCTGTGTAGAAAAATTACCTTCAGGACTAATGTCTACAATATAAATATTAGGCGCAAACATGTTGTCACCATACCCGCTCACAGTACTTCTTTTTATAAGAGGGTAAACTGAAACTGCCACTTATTAAAGACAAATGTGAAAAACAACGACATTCCCGCTAATTGGAATTAGTTGTCACCTATTCTAAATAAATAAAATTTTACAAGAAGAATACTTTCAAAATACAAACATCTCTTCAAAACATTAAATTCAACAAAATATGCAAAACAGAAAAATTAACTCCAACTTACACAAAGTACAAACTTCCACAACATCAATCAACAGAAACACAAATTCAATACATCCGCAATAACCACATTTCAAAACAAATTAAATTTCTTTACAATAAAATAGATCACAACAACAGACATTTAAACTACATCTATAACATTCTTTGAAACAACTTCATTACATTGAACTGGATGATGTTATTTTTCAAACTAAACATTTCAAAAAAGATGAACTTAAAAATACATGGAATAGAAAACAACGTAAAATCAACAAATTAAGAGAGAGAAAGATTGAAGATTCAAGTAATTCTTTTTCTAATAACAATAGTCAGCATCATTTTCATCCAAGAATTACCAACCTATCCAACGTCCAATTTTCTACTAGAGAATGGGAATTTTTGAACAAAGGTCACAAATATGGTATGGCGCCGCAGAATAACAATCTACCTAGATTATCCATTGAACTAGAAAATGCAGCTCACAATACACCAGAGGAAGACAGCCTGAGGAAGGACTTAATAGATTTGATAAAGAGGAGGGAAAGGGAAATAAACAGAAAAAAGAAGACGTCAAATAACAACAAGAATGTGGCAAAAACACTTAATAAGGTCAAACGTAAAATTAATAATAATAATCTCATTGTTACTAACGCTGACAAAAATGCTGGACTAGTTATTTTGGAAAAATCACTTTTCAAAAACTTTACAATTTTTGAATGATAACAACTTTATAGAAATTAAGAAAAATCCAACAAATGCATTCCAAAACAAAACGAATCGTAAAATCTGATATTTTTTTGAATGAACTTGAAAATAAAATTTTAAATCCTAATAATCATCAAAATAAAAATATAAAACTTTGGCGAAGATATGTTGATGACATATTTATTATCTGGGATAATGACAATGAATCTACTATACAACACTTTCACAATTACATAAACACTTTGCACCAAAACATCAAATTCACTTTAGAAATCGAAAATGATAATGAATTGAATTTTTTGGATCTAACCTTAATTAATAATAAAGACAGAATTGATTTTAAAATATATAGAAAACCAACACAAACAGACACAATAATTCCACACCAATCCTACCATCATAATTCTCATAAAAATTCTGCATTAAGAGCTTACTTACATAGATATCTCAATACTCCATTATCTGATTTACACAAAACTAACGAACTCAATATAATCAAAAACATTGCTGTTAACAATGGTTTTTCCAAAAGTACTATCAACACATTATTGCACAAGATTCATTTAAAACAACAACATAATTTATCAACTAGTTTACAAACAATTAAACCGTCTTCACAAATTTTAACTTATAGATCTATTAATTACCCATTATATATGTCATATAACATACAAAGAATTTTTCGCAGATACAACATCAACATATCCTTTAAAAACAATAACACTATTTTCAAAAAATTATTTAATGCCAAAGATAAAATTAATTTTTTGGATGAGAATGAAGTTTACAAGTTGGAGTATGGTACCTGTGGTGCTACATACACAGGTGAAACTGGTAGATCTATTAAGACACGTATAAAAGAACATCAACTAAACGACAATTCTAATTTTGGTAGACATATAATGACATATAGTCATGATTTTGATATCCAACAAAATGTAATATTAATACATAAACAAAATAAAGGATTCAAATTGAATCTTTTAGAAAGTTATGAAATTGATAAATTCAAAACTCTACACAATGATCAACATTGTCTTAACGACCAAGTTCAAACTTCTCAAATTCCTCTATACAAATACCTTTCAAAACCTTTTCCCCAAAGTTAAGAGGACTTATGTAATTGTTTATCATTTTTTAAATTTGAATTTTCAATACTTTATATAAAATTTACCATCTCTTTTAATGAATAGTCTACATCTTTCTCTTACAAATACAAAACCAGTTTTGCTATATCATGCTTAATCCAGTTTATCTTCTTATTTTATCGCCATTATCAATTTTAACATGTCGTGTAACGTACTAAAATTTTAATTTTGTAATTTTATTTTATAATTCTAACGTTCAATGTTGTGTTCAATGTACTAACTAATGAGTTTACGAAATAATTGTCTAAATATTTATAAAATTCACATAGATTAAGGAAGTAATTAGGTACAAATTTATAAATTTCACACGTGTTCTTTAAGACATGTAAGTATTAAAAACTTATTAAAATGTCCCCTAACATTAATAATTAGCTTATATATCTAAGATAAATTACTTGTAATTATTTTGAACTTCATTTACATTGTTTGTATTTCAATTTTTCTTGTAGAGTCTCTGAAGATGCTATAAAAGCGAAACTAGTTAGACAAAAATTAAATAAAACCAGTTAAAGTACAAAGAATATTATTTATTTAATCATATAAATAAAATTTTGAAAATCGGACGCCTCATAGTCGACGACTTATAGTCGATGATTAATGAATAACATTCATTGAACAGGAATTCATTGACATTAAATAAAAAATAAAAGTGTTTTTTGAGCGTAAGGTTGAGATGATCAGATTACTATGATTTGGATAATCGAGGCTTTACTACAGCATAAAAAAATAATGCAAAGAACAATTTAAAAAAGTTAATTACAGATTTTTAAAATTTAGTAAAATTTCACTCTTATAAGTAAATTAATAAAATAACTACGATGATCAAGATACATATTTCTAGCATTACTGAAAACGTCTTTACTTTCTTATTTTTCTTATTATTATGGCACAAATATTTTTTAGATGTGGTTGAATGTCGACGATAGAATTCAATGCATCAAGACACGTTCTGTAACTTTAACTATTTCTAATTTTGGAGTTTTTAAACAAGCAAATAGATTCTCATTAACATAATTTAATTTAACTTAATACACACCGATTGATTAAATTGCCGTTGATAAAGTAATGTTCCGCACGTGCTTCGAACCAGATTCCGATCCATATAATTACAGATCCTGCCTGACATCGTAACCTTTCTGAGAAGCTGCACTACGCTCTTTTGCTTGAGAGTACAACTGGAGCCTTGACTCATCTGAGAACAGCACGTTTTGTGCCGGTCCACTGACCGGAACACGCTGGTTGCTAAGATCTCTACTCTGCCTCTTCATATCGTTCTCATACTATGTATTACATACTATGTCATAGTATGTCATACTATGTAATACATAGTATGAAAACCACTTAGATACGATTCCAGATTACTTTTTTCTACTGTTGTGATATGTTGATTTTATAACACGGTCATTAAAATATATAAATCACCACGAGTGTGGTGCGTCAATCTTCCACCAAAGCTTAACCTGAATAATTTCTTCAAGAATTAATGGCATTTTTCTTCTCTAGCAACGGTCAACGACGTTGAACATGGCGTTGCAGTAGAAGCTGCGTTATATTTTAGACGTTGTAACTTGTGATGTCAACAACAATAAAAATTTAAACAAAAAATAGAAGTGATCATGACAGACTTATGTATGAAATTATATTCTTGTCATCTAATTATATTCTTTTCTTCTGTATGCATTCCACAGCAAGCTTCAAAGTGTAGGAAGAAAACAGGCATTGGCGTTATTCATCATTATTGAAATTGAAGGGCAACAAAATGGGGAAGACCCCTGCTTATATATTGGCAAAAGGTTGACCTTTTAAATATAAAGAATCTTATTTAACCTTTCGTTAGGCGCGGATGTATCCAGCAGATACACGCATAAAATTGCTTGCCGTCTGTTTAGAGATCGATATCTTTACAACCGATTGATGAAACAATGTGCAGTAAACTTTGTTATAATCACTGAGATGATTATAACAATGTTTACTGCACTCAGTGATCGTTTAATCACCGAGTTTAAAAATTTTTGGCTCCTCAGTTTTTCTTTTATAGCGAGTTAAGTATAAAACCGTCACTTTATGATTTTTATATGTAGATATAATATAGATTTTAATATGTTTTGCACACGAGGCATATTTTAATTTTTCATATTTTGTGCGGTTTCGCGAATTTCCGCAGTTTAAGGAGTTGCTGTTATTTTGAAAATGGATTGACGGATTTCAACGTTTTTTGCACTGAATTGTACGCCATAAATCGGTATATCGAGCTCCAGTAATAGTTTGTCAAAATAAAATTTTTCTCCGATTTTTTGGAGCGAGTACAGTGTTTGAAAGAAACCAGAATTAGGCAGACTAAGGGACGCCGGTGCGGAGTAACGAGCGAGCGACAATCGTCCTCAGAGAACTCGAAAAACCATTACTGACGT
Source organism: Onthophagus sagittarius (assembly GCA_036711965.1). NCBI lineage: Eukaryota > Metazoa > Arthropoda > Insecta > Coleoptera > Scarabaeidae > Onthophagus > Onthophagus sagittarius. The sequence goes on from JASERS010000005.1 coordinate 26,201,659, forward strand.
GGCTGAATGTCTGGCGTAGTGTCGAAGATGCATACCAAGTTTATTATCCATGGTATAAAATTAATTTGTTGATAAACATTGTTTACATTGTTCTAAATGTTAAACATGCAAATACAATTTGTGTTTATACAATACAAAATAGATATAGATATATCTTCGGCTCTGAAGTAAGTTTCGCTAGTTGTTCGAGGGCGACTATCGCTTGTCCGTCACCCTGCACCGGTGTCGCGTAACCTATGTAACTCTCACTTTATTCACACTAAAAAAATTAGAAAAAATTAATTTTGAAAAACTATTACCGTCATTCGACAACACATCGAATTTATTAATGAATTAACACATTCACAATTTACGATTTCTAACATTTAAAGATAATACCTATAAAGAAAAAAGAAACGAAAAGTGCTGTTTTTTTATAAATCCATAGATTAAATACAACGGTTGTCTCGCCGTCGCTACAAACGTGGCACGACACATCGTCTACAAAGACAACAAAGGAAGTAAGTGAATTGAAAATCAGAAATATTCTTCGTTCCAATAACTTTCTGTAGATCATTTTACAGCGTAATTATCTAATATACTTTATTTTAAATTATTTGTATAATTTTAAATAAATCTTGTTAATTAAATTTTCACTAATAAATTAACAATAAATCTTGGTTTTGAACAGCGTCATCCGTTATTAACTAGCAGTTACTTACCAGACCGTCAAAAGGTTCTGAGCTGAGATGCGGTCCCATCAGCTGAGATGTGGTCCCATCAGCTGATATTTTATGGTCTCATTTGGGTTTCGAAATCGCTGCCACTTTTTACTATTGACGTGGGCTATCTATACTATATATAATCAAAGGATTGAGTTATGTGTTCTTTAAACCGTGTATTAAGGCTTCTACCGGTTTGGCCAATGTAGAAGCTATCACAGTTTTCACAGCAAATTTTATACATACCACTTAATTCTAGGTGATTAAACTTATGGTTGTTATTTATTAAAATGTTTCCGATGTTATTTGTGGAGGAAAAAGCTATTTTAGTATCATATTTAGCTATACAGGTAACTCTCCTACAACACGGTAGATAGATTCCTAAAAAATGTCGTGTTATGTGAAATTGTGTTACAGGAGGTCGCTTAAAACAAAATGAGTAATACAAAATGATTTGAAATAATTAAAAAAAACAATTTTTTAAAACAACGCATCTTTTATTAAAATAATAATTAAAATTAAATAAATAAACAGTAAAATATATAACAATAAACAAAATATGTATTCTAATAATATTAAAACATAATTTTAATAAGTTTCTTCATCACTCGATATAACAAGTCGAAGTCGTTTGTTCGAAGGTTGTTCATTCTTTTCTTCGGTAGGGTTTTTTCCATCTTTTTCCTTCCTTATAAAATCTGTTATTTTAGTTTGCTTCGAAGCCCTTGTAAGTGCTTGGTAAATTTCATTATAGAGTGATAGGACATTTTGCAGTTCTCGTTTAAATTTTAAGTTCCTTTCAGAACAAGGATCTTCGCTTAAAATGTATAATTCGAGATCCTTTGCCAAGTTTAGTATTTTTTGCACTTCTTTTAGAGAGAAATTAGCAGCTTCGGAATTTTCTTCATCAATGCTGTCTTCTGATTCTATAGAATCATCTTGTGATATCATTAGCACTAAATCTTCTTCACTAGCTTTTTGCTCTACCAATAAATTTTGACATCTTCAATATTCATATCTGCAAAACCTTCTCCTCCGATTGTCTTAGCAACTTCCAATATATCTTGCACTCCATTTTCTGTTAATGGAACACAACTCTCCACCGATGATGGCCATATTTTCTTCCAACATCCATTTAGGGTTTGTTTTTTAAGTTCCTTCATGACAAGCACAATAATGTCCATGCATGTTTTGATAGAAAATTCTTTCCACGCTCCCATTATATCATTTGTTTTTTAATGCATTGCTTCTAAAATGCATTGAAGGGACCGTCATATATAGTATGACTTAAAGGTGTAAATAATGCCCTGGTCTAAAGGTTGTTTTAACGACGTATTTGGTGGCAAAAACTCTATCCTGACGTTGGGATGACTTAAATCCTGGGGGTGACCCGGCGCGGTATCGAGCAGCAAAAGCACTTTGAAACTCAAATTGTTTTTCATTAAATAATTTTCCACCTCCGGGACAAGTTAAAAAAATCCTTAAATAATTCTTTTGTTACCCAAGCTTTCGAATTTGCTCTCCAATGTACCGGCAAAGTATTTTTATTTACACCTTTAAGCACACGATGATTTAACGACTTGTTAACTAACAAGGGTTTCGACATTAGATCCCCCAATGCATTACTGCATAAAAATAATGTTATACGGTCTTTCGAAGCTTTAAAACCAGCTGCTGATTTTTCCTTTTTTAATATAAATGTCCTATTAGGCATTTTTTCCACCAGAGCGCAGTCTCATCAGCATTAAAAAGTTGATGGGTGTAAACTTGTTCTTCAATTATTTTTGAATTTTATGTGGATACGTGTTAGCCGACGCGGACAATTTTTACGTTATGCATTGCATAACGTTTTTTAAATTTCTCTAACCAACCCTTACTTCCCACAATGTCCGGGTTTATAGAAGATTCACCAATTTCTTTTAATCGGTTATAAATTTGGACAGCCTTTGCTCTAAACATATTACCACCCAATGGGATTCTTTTTGTACAGCAATCGTCAATCCAAATTTATATTTTTTCAATAATGGGCATACGTGGGCGAACCGAATATCTTGCGGATGTTGAAGATAATGCGGCAACTGCAGACCTAATATTATTTTAATTTTTGTAATGGTACGAATTGTTGCTTCATTTAGATTTAAACTTTTGGAAATATCAGTTACTCTTTCGATTTAATAAACGATTAAGAATGGTTATTTTTGTGTCCAAAAAAATAAATTTCCTTTTAAAACTTGTCTTTCTATCCGCAGATATAATTTGCGACTGGAATATAATTTTTCTCTTAAGAAATAACTACGTTCTCTTAAAAACTACAAAGCTAATCTCACCTATTGTTTGTGTAATTTTTCCAAAATAAGAATATCGCGAATATTATTTCTAAATTCCAACCGAACACACAAGATGCACTACGCGTCACAAAAAGAATCGTGATGTGAATTACGGGTAGTCCCCGAAATATTTTATTTTTACGTATAAAACGAAGTTTTTTAACTACTCGATGTTTAGTACTCTTTTTAGTTTTGTGTAGTATAAATACGAAGTTTTCCACACATTATAGCTACTACTTTTCCCAAACTGAGAAAAACGCGAGTAGTTTGCAAAATTTAATTTTTTTATATAAATTTGTATAAATACCAAGTTTACTTCTTATTATGGTAACTTAGTGTGCCATTTGAAAAGAATAAAATTTCTGTTTTTCAGGACCGTGTTAGAGCGAAACCGTGTTATAGGACGGTTACCTGAATTTCTTTTAAGTTGGTTTTGAAATCTAGGATTGTATGGAATAGTAATATATTTAGATTTGGGGTAGAAATGAGGATATATCATTTTGTTGATGTTGTTTTTATGTATTTTGTTATATACAGAGTGAGGAGGAGTGCGAGGACGGAAGATTGTGGCCTTACTGTAGAAAATAAAGAAAATGTTTTTGTGTCATCATAGATTATAATCAAAGCTACATCGACTAAAATTATTTTCAACTATACAGGGTGTTTTACAATTCCAGAACCCTAGTAAACTTCATTTTTTTAAATCGAACCCTATACATCTTTTCAGATATGTTGATTACCTGTCTTAAATGCTATAAATGCGTATCTTGTTTTCAAATTTTGAATGCAAGGTTGCCAAGTTATTATTCATTTTGTGCAAATTTTTGAAAAATCTTGTGGTGACTTAAAATTCATTATCACCATTATTATTAAATATTGTAGATTGCAATTTGGCATATCGATAAACAAAGCTTTGGTCTTTGAAATCTTACTAATACAATTTGATAATATTATACGGGATGGTTACCAGAACCGGTTAATTCATGAAATGTTTGACGGACCATAACTTTGTTATTTTAAATGGAACACCCCATATTTTTTCAGTGCCTCGGAAGGCTTTATTAATTATATTTCATTTTTGTTAAGTATATGGTGTATCTAACATGTGTATTTTTTGAGATAATAACACTATTTCAAAAATGTCGGTATAAACTTCATTTTACACAAGAAATAAACTATGAAGAAGACATTTTTAAACAAATGCAAGTAAGTTTATTTCGTAAAAGATGGAAAAGTATGGATGTGTGCACAGACAATAGTATTAAGACAACAACTTTTCAAAAATTCTATTTAAGTATGTTGGAGAAATCTTATCATAGTGAAGAAGTGTACCATAGTGCTGAGACCACATTCTTTGTCAAACGTCTCGTAAAACATCTTCTAAAAGTTTTGGCAATTGATTTTCTAAGAAATTCAAAAAGATTATCCATTGACGATTGCCTCGAAAAAAAACGATGTGATCAAATAAGATTCTAGAATCCCTGTCCAGATAGTTTAGCACCATTGTTGTTAGTGGGCTACTTCTCATATAAATTTACTATTGACCATATCATAGTAATGAATAAAGACCGGATTTATAGAAAATATGCTTATGCTCAAAATTGAAGGCATTACAAATATATTTAAATATCTTTACGAATCAGTTAAAAATAAGTGAAATAAGACCAGGTTAGTTATGCCTTTTTTGCCTTTTTTTGATTTGTCATGCCTATTATTTTTTTATGCCTATTTAAAGCCTTTTTCCAACTTTTTGGCGTCTTTTCCCCAAAAATTGGTTGAATTATGAAAAAATATTTCGCTGCGCCTCTGTACATTTCCTCGTTGTGCCGTCTAACGTAAGATCCGCGTTTTTCATCGATCCGAATTTAAGCTTTGGAATTCCCCGTTGTGCCGTGTCGTCTTACACGGGATTCCCCATATGTGGTTTGACTTGCGTCGAGTCTTCAATTCATTTAGTTGTATTAAAGTTACTCGAGTGACAGTGTGAAGTTCTTGCGTAGTACAATGCCGAAACAAAAGCCAACCGTAGAAGAATGGATTAAAGATTACAAGGAATTGAAATATGAACGCAAACGTATATTTTGCCAAGCCTGTTCAAAAATCGTAAGTATTGATGGAGTTAATCGAGTAAAAACAATTAATTATATTAATTATATTTTTAAATAATGATTAAATTATGTATAATACCAAAGATTTTTAAATGTTTAAAACCGAAATTTAAATCTTTTTACGGTAAAAATTGGAAATTATAAAGAATAGCATGTCCCAAAATTCACTAGAAATAAAATTCACTATTGATTCAATGTAGTACTTCGATCACTAAAATTAATAAAACAATATATTGATTGTTTAATAATTATGGAAGATATTATAAAATACTGACGTTATTAAATTACTGTTAACAGATTAATTGTGACAAGAAATACTACATAATTCAGCATGTCAAAACATCATTGCATCAGGAAAAATTAAAACTGACTAAAAGTCAATCCAAAAAACAACAAACTATAGGTACAGCTATACAATCTGTGGCATCAACATCCGGCTACACTGAACAATCAAAATTCAATTTTGATCATTGCAAAGCTTTTATAAAAGTAAACATACCAATCCATAAAGTGACAAATAAATATTTCAAAACTTTTTTACAAACATATTGTACAATGCATATTCCCGATGAAAGCCATCTCCGCAAAAATTATATTACTTCAGTCTACAAAGAAGTTATTCAAGAAATTAAATTCAATTCCAAGAAAGATTTGAAGACATTCTTCATTTGGATATTCCCGACTGGGTGTTGAACCCTTTTGTAAGTAGTCAAACTCAGAACACAAATGCAGATGAGTACATGCCAGTACAGGAGCAACATATTGAATTATCCACAAATGAGAAGCTTATACCAATGTTTAAGCAAGGATACGAAAATTTCTGGTTACAAAAACAGATCCCAATCTTATATCCAGCATTATGGGTTATTGTACAGAAGCTGTTGATTGCTTTTCAGTCTTCGTATTTGGTAGAACGTTGATTCAGTGCCGTTATGAGCCTCGTCACAAAGAAAAGAAACAGATTGGAAATTAGTAATCGGGGGGATTTGCAGTTGCTACTGACAAACATCGATTCATACAAGCCATTAATATTTTATAGTACAAAAGTTATAATCAATAAATACTTCTTCAACAAAATGTTTACTTTATTATTTATTTTTACGTCACCATTTACCATTAAAACAACAAAGTTAAAGTCTTCATTTTTCTTTTATATATTTAATGTAGTTTTTCACCCTGGGGGTCCGTCGGCAAGGTTTGACTAAGAAAAGGGATCCGTGGGCCAAAAGACTTTGGGAAACACTGATTAGACAATATAAATACCATCGAAACCTACCAAATATGGTATAAAAATATTTTGTCTAAATGATGCAAAATTGTATTATACGAGCAATATGGAAATATATTGTGGACAACAACCGTAAGGTCCTTTCAGAACCCCAAATTTAGCAGATTGCATTGTTATGCGATTGTCTACACTAGTTCTTGGATCTGGTAGAAACATCACTGCAAACAATTGGTTCACCAGTCTTAAATTAGTAAAACAATTAAAACAAAATTACATTTCTTTTGTAGGTATAATTCGAAAGAACAAGCGTGTATTTCCGCCAAGTTTTGTATCGCCAAAGAACATAAATTGCTTTAACAGTATGTTTGGCTATACAAGTGATGAGACACTTATTTCGTATATTCCAAAAACATTTTAAAGGCTCAATTACACAGAAAACGATTATAAATAAATTATATTTATTATTAATTTCCAAAAATCATAAAAGATCAGGTCAACTTAAATAATTTTTATCTCAAAAACGAATAAAAATTTTCAAGATCCGCTTTCATCACGAGAAAATAGACACTTTCCTCTATAAATCGTGAATAGTTCATTAAGATATCTTAAGAATTCGATTTTTGGTGATTTTTAATTAACTTGAGATATTCATAAATGTTCACGTTGAATTTAATGATTTATATCTCAAAAACGAATAAATCTTTTCAAGATCCGCTTTCATCACAAGAAAATAGACACTTTCCCCTATAAATCATGAATAGTTCATTAAGATATCTTAAGAATTCGATTTTTCGTGGATTTTTAAAACAAGACTATTAATTTCAAAAAATCTTAAAAAATTAGGTTAACTTAAATAATCTTTATCTCAAAAACGAATCAAGATTTTCTAATTTGGTTCTCACCATGACAAAATAGACACTTGCCTTTATAAATTTTGAATGTATCATTAAAATATCTCCAGAATTTGATTTTTGGAGATTTTTAATTAACTTGAGATAGCCATAAATGTTCACGTTGAATTTAATGATTTATATCTCAAAAACGAACAAATATTTTCAAGATCCGTTTTCATCACAAGAAAATAGACACTTTCCCCTATAAATCATGAATAGTTCATTAAGATATCTTAAGAATTCGATTTTTCGTGGATTTTTAAAACAAGATTATTAATTTCAAAAAATCTTAAAAAATTAGGTTAACTTAAATAATCTTTATCCCAAAAGCGAATCAAGATTTTCTAATTTGGTTCTCACCATGACAAAATAGACACTTGCCTTTATAAATTTTGAATGTATCATTAAAATATCTCCAGAATTTGATTTTTGGAGATTTTTAATTAACTTGAGATAGCCATAAATGTTCACGTTGAACTTAATGATTTATATCTCAAAAAAGAATAAATATTTTCAAGATCCGGCTTCATCACGAGAAAGTAGACACATTCCTCTATAAGTCATAAATACTTCATTAAGATATCTTAAGAATTCGATTTTTGGTGATTTTTAATTAACTTGAGATAGCCATAAATGTTCACGTTGAATTTAATGATTTATATCTCAAAAACGAACAAATATTTTTCAAGATCCACTTCCATCACAAGAAAATAGACACTTTCCTCTTTCTGGTTTTTAGCAAACTATTTTATTTATTTATTTATTATTATTCTTTTATAAACTATTGTTTTTAACATTGAATAATCTAAAAGATAGAAGATTTTTACAAGTTCCCCATATGCAAAATAGGAATATTTGCAAACAATTCAAAAAGGAAATTTTATAATTCAACGTTCCTTGACTTATTAATCAATTTTTTGTAATCCCTCTTTTATGTTAGATTTAAGGGGTATTATTATTTTCTAGGTTATTACTATTTTCCAGATGTATGATAATTTCTTTTTTTAAACCATAAATTGTTTCATTAAATTTTCTCTGATTTTCAATCAGATTGTTTCCCAATTTTCCTTCTAAATTTTTATTCATCTCCTTTTTATTTTGTTCCAATTTCGCTCATAAATTTTGATTCATTTTCTTCATAATTTGATTCATTTCCATTTTATATTGTTTAGTTTTCTTATGCATATAAATTTTATTTTATTCCAATTTCTAATTCATATTTTTCATAAATTGTTTCATGTTCATTACCGATATTTCCTCCTTTTCAACCTCAAAACTGGTTGTAGCAAGTACTCTTGATTCCATTTCTCCACTTCCTTCTTCAGTCGAAACTTTGGATTTGGTTCTAAGTTCTGCCATTTTATTTTCCTTTTGAAAATCGGTTGTTTGCTTCCTTTTTTATGAAATCAGATCTATATGTTTACATCTTTAAAATGAACTCAACATTGTCGCTTTTTAACTTTGAACATACCATATAAAATTTAAATGGTATACTTACCTACAATAATTTGCTGTTATATTAATGAAACATAATAAAAAGTAATATTGATAACTAAATCATTGAGGCAGATTAAAAATCGTGAGGTTACTTTATAAAACAAATTTAAAAAGAAATTAAAAATCAAACATTTTTTGATAATTATTTAATTATAGTTTTACTTATTATATTGCATCGTCAATAAACATATAAGCGGTAAGTATTTACAAGTATAAAATATCGATGTTATAAACCAAAGAGAATCGTCAAATAAAATTTACTCAAAATTTAAAAAAATAAAGGTACCAAAAATACTCAAACATTGCTATTTTTTTTAAATTTATTTAAAGCTGAGTATCTTTGGTGTTTTCTTTTCACTAACTTCACTAAATAATCACCAATTTTTTAATAGTATTATAATAAATTACATATAATTTGTTTTTTTAGTAGTAGTAATAGTATTTTTTTTATTAAATAACCTGATTCGTCCTACATTTATTTAATTTAATATAGATTTGTTTAAGGTTAAAGCAACAATAGGAGAATGAAGTCGATATTTACATTGATAAAAGCGACACAATTTATTTTAAATCACATTATAATTAAAATCGTTTGGTATTAAAACTGTTTTTTTTTCTCCTTATTGAATAAAAGTAAGTCCAGGAAGGTTTAATTAATTATTTGAAAGTTTGTTATTCGAGAGAGCATTCATAGACTGTATAATTTTTTAAACAAATTTGGTTTTAAATTATTTAATTGATTTTTGATACATTATTAGTTGAAGTAATTATTATATTACACATACATTGCACATATGAATACATAAAAAATAAATTTAGTGAAATATCTTTTAATATAATATAATATTAATAATCTCTAGCTATTAGCTAAAGCCTATTTTAACTCTACTCAAGTTTTAGCTATTAGCTACTTCTATGGTAAACACCCAACAAATACTTGTTTTTGTTAAATTTCCTTAAAAAGAGATAAACATTTAGATTTAAATCTAAATAATAAAATAAACAAATACTAATTTAATCCACTATTTATTTTTTTTAAATAACATTTTTTAACATAATAAAATGACAGTTTTAGCAATTTAAATTTATATATATATATACTTTATTTTTTTGTAATTTGTTTGTTGTATAGAGACGTAAAACGGTTCATGGGAATGAACGTTAAGAGCAAATTACCTACAAACGCCTTTTTATTACGCAAATATATCTTATCAATCAAAATTATATTTAATGCTAACGACGTGAATATCATTCATGAATCACGTCACTCACGCGTGGGTCACGTCAATTCACGTGACTCACTCGATCAGGTGATCAAATGTATGATCATGTTTGATTTTTTTATTAATCGTGTTTGATAGAATGGCAGAATTAACAGAATGTTTAGTTTTGTTTATCATGTTCTGAAATAAACGAGACTGTTATAACCTGTTGAAAAAGTAGTGAAGAGCGGCCAATTTATTTTTTGTAGAATGAAATGAGGTTTTGGGGACTATTACATCTGTGGTAGTGGATTTGCGAAAAATATTAAGAGTCAATTTATTGTTGGAGTCTCTCGAAATCTCTAGAGCCTGAAAGTTTAATTTTCGATCTTTTTCTAATTTAAAGGTGAACTGTAAGTTATTTATACTAGATATACTTCTCCACATGCAGACTTATGGACAAATTTACATTTGCAATAACTGCCGATATATAGATTTTTGGATAACTTACGGAAAGATCCAATATGCAGATTTCTTGACAAATTTGGTATTGGGTTCGGTTCGCGGAATATATTATCAACAGTCTTCAGTCCAGATATTAAGTGATTTGAAGCTCTAATGCTCGGTTTCTCGTACTTTATAGTATTGAGTAGATATCGGTGCGACAGTTATTGGATATCGAGTCGATATCGCCTATTGATGTTCTAGTAGGAACTGATCGACAGATATTGTACACAATAGTTATCGAAATTTTGAATAACAATTCATAAAATTATTTATTTGTTATATTTGAGATGGAAACAGGAAAGCCCAGCGAAGCCTCAGAAGTAATAAATCACAATAAATAATATAAACATAATTTCTTAAGAAAAATAAAAAATTGCTGAACAAGAAATTAATAATAATGAAAATTAACAAAAGAAAATCATATAATAACGAAAATGATTAGTAAAAGAACATAATTAACAAATAAGAAAACATTTTAAAGGCTCAATTACGCAGAGAACGGTTGTACGTAAATTAAATTTATCATTAATTTCCAAAAATCATAAAAAGTCAGCTCAACTTCAATAATTTTTATCTCAAAAACGCATAAAGATTTTCAAGATCCGCTTATTTTGACCGCTATAATTTTGATTCATTTCCAGTTTAAGTTGTTCCAATTCATCTTCTAAATTTTGATTCATTTTCTTCATAATTTGATTCATTTCCATTTTATTTTGTTTAGATTTCTTATGCATATACATTTTATTTTATTCCAATTTCTAATTCATATTTTTCATAAATTCTTTCATGTTCATTACCGATATTTCCTCCTTTTCAACTTCAAAACTAGTTGTAGCAAGTACTCTTGATTCCATTTCTCCACTTCCTTCTTCAGTCCAAACTTTGGATTTGGTTCTAAGTTCTGCCATTTTATTTTCCTTTTGAAAATCGGTTGTTTGCTTCCTTTTTTTATGAAATCAGATCTATATATCTGCATCTTTAAAATGAATTCAACATTGTCGCTTTTTAACTTTGAACATACCATATAAAATTTAAGTGGTATACTTACCTACAATAATTTGCTGTTATATTAATGAAACATAATAAAAAGTAATATTGATAACTAAATCATTGAGGCAGATTAAAAATCGTGGGGTTACTTTATAAAACACAAATTTAAAAAGAAATTAAAAATCAAACATTTTTTGATAATTATTTAATTATAGTTTCACTTATTATATTGCATCGTCAATAAACATATAAGCGGTAAGTATTTACAAGTATAAAACATCGATGTTATAAATCATGGAGAATCGTCAAATAAAATTTACTCAAAATTTAAAAAAATAAAAGAACCAAAAATACTCAAACATTGTTATTTTTTTTTAATTTATTTAAAGCTGAGTATCTTTGGTGTTTTCTCTTCACTAACTTCACTAAATAATCTTTTTTATGCAAGATTCACCAATTTTTTAATAGTATTATAATAAATTACATATAATTTGTTTTTTTAGTAGTAATAATAGTATTTTTTTATTAAATAACCTGATTCGTCCTACATTTATTTAATTTAATATAGATTTGTTTAAGGTTAAAGCAACAATAGGAGAATGAAGTCGATATTTACATTGATAAAAGCGACACAATTTATTTTAAATCACATTATAATTAAAATCGTTTGGTATTAAAACTGTTTTTTCTCTCCTTATTCAATAAAAGTAAGTCCAGGAAGGTTTAATTAATTATTTGAAAGTTTGTTATTCGAGAGAGCATTCATAGAATGCATAATTTTTTAAACAAATTTGGTTTTAAATTATTTAATTGATTTTTGATACATTATTAGTTGAAGTAATTATTATATTACACATACATTGCACATATGAATACATAAAAAATAAATTTAGTGAAATATCTTTTAATATAATATAATATTAATAATCCCTAGCTATTAGCTAAAGCCTATTTTAAGTCTACTCAAGTTTTAGCTATTAGCTACTTCTATGGTAAACACCCATCAAATACTTGTTTTTGTTAAAGTTCCTTAAAAAGAGATAAACATTTAGATTTAAATCTAAATAATAAAATAAACAAATACTAATTTAATCCACTATTTATTTTTTTTAAATAACATTTTTTAACATAATAAAATGACAGTTTTAGCAATTTAAATTTATATATATATACTTTATTTTTTTGTAATTTGTTTGTTGTATAGAGACGTAAAACGGTTCATGGGAATGAACGTTAAGAGCAAATTACCTGCAAACGCCTTTTTATTACGCAAATATATCTCATCAATCAAAATTATGTTTAATGTTAATAATAATATGTATGGACAAAACAAAAATGGGAGAAAAAGAAAAAAAAAATATATAAAAAACGCACTCGTTTTATATTAACACAAAAACTGTACAAGTCACTCCTCCTCCTCCTTGGTTATTACTTTTTTTCTTTTTTGTGGTTCATACAGTGAGCATAAAAAAGATCTCCAAAAAAGAAAATGCGAAAAAAATAAGAAAACCATACACAAAGAGTGCACGTCTACACATAACTTAAGTTATATATATATAATGTTTATATATATTAAATTTTTATCTAAAGTCCATTTTTTTGTATCATTATTTTTATCCTTGTAGTAGTAATAATACAGGCGTGACACAATTTTTTTTAATTTAAATGTACCTTTCGTTATTATTAAATTTTTTGCTTACTTTGGTGACGAGATAATAAACTTGAATCATGCACGCATTGCACTTCTTATAAGCTATTACGAACATCTTTAAACTACGTTTTTTTATTTAAATTTTCACCCTTTTTCTTGTATGTCTAAAGCACAAGCTAGAGTTTACACAGTTATGCATAATTTGTCCAGTTGATAAAGAGTTTTACCCGGTTCTAAGGCTTGTCTCGAGCAATTCGTCGCAATCTACCCATCGATATTTTTGCTTTTTAGTATATATTTATTTTAACTTTGTGATCGCTACTTCTTCGGGCGAGTCTTCTGTGATTTTACGTTTTTACGGTTTTCTACGGGCCTCTAAAATAACATCGAGAAAACTTTAAATACATTCATTCATAAAGATTAAAAATTTAAAATTAATCGAATAAAATAAACGTAATCTTAAATTAATATCAATTCATTTTGGAGATGAATCAAATCAATCAATTCATATCCAAAAATCATGGTTATTAAATTAAATTAAAAATTATCCACAAATATATTCGCCAATTTTCGGGTGATCTGCAAATTACAATTTTAACAAGGACTTAATTTGACGGAATGATTGTTTAAGATTAACTTTATTACTTCATCCTTGGTTGGAAGTTAACACCTATTTGTAACAAAGACGTCATTGAAGGAAAAAATAATAAGGGGAAATCAAAAAAGGAAAAAAAAATGCGAAATATTTATCGAACTAATTTATTTAAACCCAATAAATATATTTACTTATAATCTAAAAAATAATCTTTTTCTAGGAAAAAATTAAAAATAAAATAACCTTTTCTTTCTCTTTAATATGTCTATGTTTCACATACAAATTCGCTTCATCAAAATTGTATTTTGCAGATCACCTTTTGTTTTTTTTCATTTTGTTTTATCTATATTTGTGTAAATCTTTGCTCATCAAATTCTTTAATTCGATATGATTTCAATCAATCTCTTAATTTGATAAATTGCACACGGCTCATCAGGTGATAATAATAATAATAATTAACAGATTTTTTTCACGATTTCTTCTTCCTTTATTTTCGTTCAATTCGTTTCGCTTTATTTTTACTTAATTTTCGTTTCTTAGAGAAAAAATCTCGCTGTCAAATTTTTCGCTAGTTAATAAAACAATTTCGATCAATAAAAATGTTTTATATCGCGTGGTTATTGGCATCGATACGAAAAAAAATAATAATAATAAAAAAATGCCGTTTTACACATATCTTAAGTTCTTTTTTGTATGTAGTTATTCTGTACAACTGACGGATCGCGTATTATAATAATTAATTAATTAATTAACCTATGGTACAGCTGTATCTTAATTTTTCCGATCTTTTTTGTTTAAACGGGTATCGATCGTGGTCACACGCAGATCATCTACCTATAGTAAGTTAAAAGTGTTCTAGTAGCAGGTCAGGGCAGGGCTAAGGTGCCACGCGTCATTTTTTAAAGGGATTTTTCGATGGGCGATAAAGGGAAAATAGTGATAACAAAAATTGGTAAAGTAATTTTTTAAATTTTACTTTAACCGATTCGGTTATTATTTTTTTAAATTGCGTATTGGGGGATTTGAACTACCTAAGCTATGCCTGACGCCGCGGCTTGTACCGGAGGACTTGTTGCATCGGTTGTATCCGCAGCCGTTGAAGCTCCTGCTCCATCCTGGGGACTATTTGATGCCTCCTGTACACCGCGTGGTACCAAAACTGTGTTTAATGATGGCTGGATGCTTAACTCTAAAAAAAAAATATATAATGTTACAATTATGTACGTATTTTTTTTTAAACAAACATTTTATCATATCTTGGAGCCTAAATATTATTTTTTTCCTTTTGATTATCTTATTAATATTTGAAGCAAAGATCTTAGGTTCCTGAAACAACAACAAAATTTGCTTCGAAATGCTCTTTATTTCAAAGCGATATCCCAATTAGTTCTTGAGGTACGATTCTTTGAAAATTTCTTGATTTTGCAAAGTTATAATAAAAAAATCATAACTCGGAGATTCAAAGATTTGAAGAAAGGATCTCAAGCATATTAAATACTAATTCAATTTGCTTCAAATCGCTCCTTATTTCAAAGTGATATTTCAATTAGTTCTTGAGATATGAATTTTTGAAAATTTTTTGATTTTTAACAAATATATATAATTACGTTTTTGCAAAGCTTTAATCAAAAAATCATAACTCAGAGATTTAACGATTTAGAAAAACGATCTTAAGCACGTTAAATAGCAACAAAATTTGCTTTAAGCTGCTCTTTATTTCAGAGCGATATCTCAATTAGTTCTTGAGGTACGATTCTTTGAACATTTCTTGATTTTTATTAAATCATATAATTAAATTTTGCAGAGTTTTAATCAAAAAATTATAACTCGGAGATTTAAATATTTGAAGTAAAGATCGTAGGTTCCTTAAATAACAACAAAATTTGCTTCAAATTGCTATTTATTTCAGAGCGATATCGCAATTAGTTCTTGAGATACGATTCTTTGAAAATTTCTTGATTTTGCAATGTTTTAATAAAAAAATCATAACTCGGAGATTCAAAGATTTGAAGAAAGGATCTCAAGTATATTAAATACTAATTCAATTTACTTCAAATCGCTCCTTATTTCAAAGTGATATCTCAATTAATTCTTGAGATACGAATTTTTGAATTTTTTTTTGATTTTTAACAAATATATATAATAACGTTTTTGCAAAGGTTTAATCAAAAAGTCATAACTCAGAGATTTAATGATTTGGAAAAACGATCTTAAGCACTTTAAATAGCAATCAAATTTGCTTCAAGCTGCTCTTTATTTCAGCGCGATATCTCAATTAGTTCTTGAGGTACGATTCTTTGAAAATTTCTTGATTTTTATTAAATCATATAATTAAATTTTGCAGAGTTTTAATCAACAAATTATAACTCGGAGATTTAAATATTTGAAGCAAAGATCTTAGGTTCCTTAAATAACAACAAAATTTGCTTCAAATTGCTCTTTATTTCAGAGCGATATTGCAATTAGTTCTTGAGATACGATTCTTTGAAAATTTCTTGATTTTTTATTAAACACATATAATTAAATTTTGCAGAGTTTTAATCAAAAAATCATAACTAGGAGATTTAAATATTTGAAGCAAAGATCTTAGGTTCCTTAAATAACAACAAAATTTGCTTCGAATTGCTCTTTATGTCATATTAAATACTAATTCAAATTTACTTCAAATCGCTCCTTATTTCAAAGTGATATCTCAATTAATTCTTGAGATACGAATTTTTGATTTTTTTTTGATTTTTAACAAATATATATAATAACGTTTTTGCAAAGCCTTAATCAAAAAGTCATAACTCAGAGATTTAATGATTTGGAAAAACGATCTTAAGCACTTTAAATAGCAATCAAATTTGCTTCAAGCTGCTCTTTATTTCAGAGCGATATCTCAATTAGTTCTTGAGGTAGGATTTTTTGAAAATTTCTTGATTTTTGTTAAACACATATAATTAAGTTTTGCAGAGTTTTAATCAAAAATTTATAACTCGGAGATTTAAATACTTGAAGCAAAGATCTTAGGTTCCTTAAATAACAACAAAATTTGCTTCAAATTGCTCTTTATTTCATAGCGATATTGCAATTAGTTCTTGAGATACGATTCTTTGAAAATTTCTTGATTTTTTATTAAACACATATAATTAAATTTTGAAGAGTTTTAACCAAAAAATCATAACTCAAAGATTTAAATATTTGAAGCAAAGATCTTAGGTTCCTTAAATAACAACAAAATTTGCTTCGAATTGCTCTTTATTTCAGAGCGATATCGCAATTAGTTCTTGAGATACGATTCTTTGAAAATTTCTTGATTTTGAAAAGTTTTAATAAAAAAATCATAACTCGGAGATTCTAAGATTTGAAGAAAGGATCTCAAGCATATTAAATACTAATTCAATTTGCTTCAAATCGCTCCTTATTTCAAAGTGATATCTCAATTAGTTCTTGAGATACGAATATTTTTAAAAAAATTGATATTTAACAAATATATATAATTACGGTTTTGCAAAGCTTTAATCAAAAAATCATAACTCAGAGATTTAATGATTTAGAAAAAAACGATCTTAAGCACATTAAATAGCAATAAAATTTGCTTCAAGCTGCTCTTTATTTCAATGCGATATCTCAATTAGTTCTTGAGATACGATTCTTTGAAAATTTCTTGATTTTTCAAAGTTTTAATAAAAAAATCATAACTCGGAGATTCAAAGATTTGAAGAAAGGATCTCAACCATATTAAATACTAATTCAATTTGCTTCGAATCGCTCCTTATTTCAAAGTGATATCTCAATTGTTTCTTGAGATACGAATTTTTGGAAATTTTTTGATTTTTAGCAAATATATATAATTACGTTTTTGCAAAGCTTTAATAAAAAATGATTAAAAAATCATAACTAACAGAGATTTAATGATTTGAAAAATTGATTAATTAAAATTGATTAATAAAATTGATTTAATGATTATCAATTTTAACAAACACAAATACTCAGTACAATTCTCAATTTATTAAAAATCAAAAATGTGATAAAAATTTTCCAACTTTTATATTATATTTAATGATTATGTTTTTGTAAAGATTTCATAAAAAAACGTAACTCGGAGATTTAAAGATATGAAGAAACGATCTAAACCACATTAAATACTAACTAAATTTGCTTCAAATTGCTTCTTATTTTAAAGTGATATCTCCATTAATTCTTGAGATACGATTTTTTGAACACGATGGCTTAAATTTTTTTCTTAAAAACTACGATTTTGTTTAAGAATTTTTATCTCAACATGTAAATGATACATTGAATTGCGACTTCTATCATTGAAATGCTGAGGATTTCTTTTATAATTATCACAAATTGTCATATCTATTTTAAGTAACTACATAAATTTTCAAAAACTTTTACAAAACGGTTAATAACATATACATTTTATTTATTAACATATATAGCATTAAAGGCAGTTAATCAGAATATGCAAAAAAAATGTATGGTATTCCTTTAAAATGAAAAATTCATTTTGTGTCATCACACTTTTTTACGCTCATATATATATATAGTAGAAGTCTGCGTTTGAAAGAAATTCCTAACTTAAATGGTATAGGAGCTATGGATGCCTGACGCACTATTCTCTACAGCGACCCTGTATATGTAATTGGCTATTTACTGATACTGACTGTATACGTTATTATTCCGTTTAATATTGTGGTAATAACTACACAATTATAATTACAATTTTATTTATTAAAGATAGTTTTCAAGTTAGTTTTCAGTTTTTTGTATGTATAAATAGCTAATTGCGTATACATACCGTATGTATAAATAGCCACATCCGTAAATTTTAATAAAGCAAGTTTAATCAAAATTTAAATTATTGTACATTTAGCCGAATCACCGCTCCATAGAACTCGGGTTGGGTTGACTTGGATTAGGTTGGGATTAGCAGTGCTTCTGAAGATATTTTTTTAACGAGGGCCTTTACAATACATAGTTTTTGGAGATAAGCACTTTACAAGCTGATTTGGTAACCCTGTATATTTGAAATTACACTAGACCTAGAAGTGGAAAGTTTTGGGTTTAGTCATGCATCTTCAGACGTATGGCGAGTTTTATATCATTAGATCTAACCCTAGATCTAGAACTAGAAACGTTAAGGGATTTAGTCGTCTTGACAAATGTACGACTAGACCCGAATGACTCTAGGTCTAGTGTAAGTTCTAGTTCTACTTCAGTTCATATATACAAGGATGGGTTGGGTTTACCCTTGCATGTGAAGACATTTTTTTAACGAGGGCTTTTACAATGAACAGTTTCTGAAATAGAGTACTGTTTTGACTTAGCTAATACAAAAAAAAAACAACTCATCGGTCTAAGTGCAGTCGTTCTTTCTTATCCTTTCCACAATAAAAGGGATGAGCATCAACATCACGTCTGACAGCATTACACATAAATAACCGCGAATGATGTAAAAACCACAATTGTTACAAAAAATATCCGGCTATGTATGAAAAGAATACAGGTGTAGAATGCACCTGTATTCACAAAGTATTATTAAACAATTTCATTAGAATAATAAACACACATTTATGCCACTAACCACCAATATTATGTTTATTTTGTCGATTTCTCTTGCATTTCTAATTGAATATAAATTGTTGAAAATTTTACTGTTTATAAACATTGTACCCAACTAATAATAAAACATTTCTTCGTTCAAAAATAAATGTTTGCAAATATTGTTTTTACTAATACTCAACTACAGTGTCGGAGATAAATTAAGCAACAACATTAATAACAATTTTTATAGTAACCCAGAAAGAGAACAATGCCTATTAATATTTAGTCGCACAACGTTGAGGCATTGACTCCATGAGCTTACGTAGAAAAAGCTGTTCTTTATTTGAATATCTGCTTTAGTCTCAAATTTTCCTATTTTTTTTTCAGAATCTCCCACTAATTATCTATCGGATTCAAGTGCGGGGATTGCGGGGGCCATGGAGGAGATTATTATATGATTGTATTATTTTCTCGGAACCACTCTTTCACCACTATTGCTGTCTATTTGGAGTCGTTATCTTGCTGGTAAATCCATCGTAGTAGCATTTCATCGGCGTATGAATATATGATATTTTACAAAATGTCTCTATAAACAAATCGATCCATTATGCCATTTATTCGATACCATTACCCGAAAAGTAAGCTCAAACTATCACACTACCACCGCCATTTTTTTATTTAGAGGCCGTCTTACGCGACACATGCCATCTCAATTTATCATGTTAAACTTCGATTCATCACTGAATAACACCGTGTTTCATTTCTGGATGTCCCAGTTTAAATGTTCTTTTGCAAAATTCAATCGACTAATTCTTTACTTTTTGTTAGCAAACGTTTCTTTGTCGGGCGTCTATTGTATAGCCCTCTTTCCACTAATCGACGTTGGATTAACTAACGACGGGAACTAACGGTTAACTCAACTTCACTCTTTATTTCACTAACAGACAAAAATGGATTAACCAGACATTTTTTTAATCAAATTAATATCCCTTTTTTTTGTTTTCCGTGGGCGGAAAGAACGAAAAGGGCTCATTACTGTACTTCTTTCTGTGTACCGGTTAATAATCCTTGATATAATTGACTTATTTATATCAAACTAAGAGCTAATGACACTTTGAGATGTGCATTTCTCAAACATTTTCACAATTTGCATTTTAAGATCTGCGCTGTACGTCTTCCGAGGCATTGTGCTACAATGTTTTATTTATCAATGTATCTGGTCATGTTGTGGTCTGTAAAGTGAGTGTAAGACGGTCTGAATAAGGACTTCCCCGACGTCTAGTATGAGAAGTTACTTAACTTTCGCCGTGCATCATTTTATTATAGTTTGAGCTATTATTTATTGTTCTCTCACCAAACACAAAATCTTTTTGTTTGGCGCGGAATTACCAATGTCTTTATCTGTATTAACTTTGTTTACTGTAGGATATGTATTTCGAAATCTTTATTGTCCACTTTAATTTCTTTTCATTCTACTTCTGAGAATTAATGCAATATTGTACGATTGATTAATTTATGTCCGACACTGTATATTAAACATAATAATACACAAAAACCTTTTTTCTGTGTAAAGTGTAATAAATCGTGCAAAAAAGAGTTATCTCTATTTAAAAAAAAAATATTTTTCACTGATAGATATAGTATTATCTTGTTTTATTTAAACAAAAAAAATATTTAAACGTAGTGACATTAATTAAATTTTTAAGCTTTAGCGATTTCTATTTATTTTAAAGAACCATCCTCAAAAGATTCACGATCGTTAAAAATTTGATAAATTTACGTAAATAAGTTAATAAATAATAAAATTCATCACACAATAAAACATAATTCATGTTACTAGATAAAACAAATTAAAACTTAAAATCAACTAAAAAAATTTATATTAACACGTGTTTGAAACATACAATTTAGAAAAAGGTTATAAACTAATTTATGCCAATTTATTAAATTTCCAACTGATTAGAATCTCCTGAGGATTGCTCTTCAAAGCCAAAATCACTAAGTTCAAATATTTTTAGTTTTATTTATTTAAACAATATTAGCGATAAAATAGATAACATTTTATTTTTTGCCTAATGTTTTCTTTCTTTTTTTGCTAGGAGAAATGAAAAATATTAACAATTTAGTTTTATTTACTTCCTAAGTAAACATGTTTTTCATGATTTTGTATTGTATCATATTTCTTTTTGGAATTAATCAACATATTATTATTATTAGTTGAGATTAAATTTATTTTAAGCATTTTAAATTAGATTTTTATTTCGATTTGGCATGGATGTGATTGTTGGGTTCTGTTCAACTGGTTTGGAATCTTTTGTGATTCATTTTCGTTATAAAAGGCTTCCCAAAAAGAAACGCATAAATTCATTAAATCTATCAAAAAATAGCTTATAGAAAAAATATTGGGTTGGGTCTAAATATTTATTTTTTTTTGCAATTTGTTGGCATGGATTTATAAAATTTTATGACCACAATATTTTTTGCTAAACAAAAATCCCCCATTTATATTACGGAATATGAAAGTCAAATTAATATTATACCCTAGATAATATTACTCTTGAAGTCTGTCAGCAGTTTTTTGAATTATAATTTTAGTTTCGAGTTGCAGAAATTGATAATTTTTCAAATTTAGTCGAGCGGTATACGGCGCACGTAATATTCGTAATTTTGGGAATTTTTTCTCCCTTAAATGAAAACATCCCTTTGCAAATTTCTGTGTAGGGGTTATCTTAAGAGTGCTAAATGCGAATCTGAATTTTAATATTAGTTACGAGTTGCAGAAATTGGTCATTTTTCAATTTTAGTCGAGCGGTATACCGCGACACGCAATATTCGTAACTTTAGGAATTTTTTTCTCCCTTAAATGAAAACATCCCCCCGCAAATTTCTGTGTAGGGGTCATCTTAAGAATGTTAAATGCGAATCTGAATTTTAATTTTAGTGTCGAGTTGCAGAAATTGGTCATTTTTCAATTTTAGTCGAGCACTATACGGCGCACATGATATTCGTATCTTTGGGATTTTTTTCTCCCTTAAATGAAAAAATCCCCTCGCAAATTTCTGTATAGGGGTTATCTTAAGAATGCTAAATGCGAATCTGAATTTTAATTTTAGTTTCGAGTTGTATTTGTAAATGAAATTTTAATTTCATTTTTCGATTTTAGTCGAGCGGTATACGGCGCACTTGATATTCGAATCTTTGGGAATTTTTTCTCCCTTAAATGAAAAAATCCCCTCGCAAATTTCTGTATAGGAGTTATCTTAAGAATGCTAAATGCGAATCTGAATTTTAATTTTAGTTTCGAGTTGCAGAAATTGCTCATTTTTCAATTTTAGTCGAGCGGTATACCGCGACACGTAATATTCGTAACTTTAGGAATTTCTTTCTCCCTTAAATGAAAACACCCCCCCGCAAATTTCTGTGTAGGGGTTATCTTAAGGAGTGCTAAATGCGAATCTGAATTTTAATTTTAGTTTCGAGTTGCAGAAATTGGTCATTTTTCAATTTTAGTCGAGCGGTATACGACGCACGTAATATTCGTAACTTTGGGAATTTTTTTCTCCCTTAAATGAAAACATCCCTTCTCAAATTTCTGTGTATGGGTTATCTTAAGAGTGCTAAACGCGAATCTGAATTTTAATTTTAGTTTCGAGTTTCAGGAATTGGTCATTTTAAAATCTATGGCTAACTTCACAACCATTACTTATTGTATTGTAATACTTAAGCCACTATCTCGGTTTTTTGGCATACGTTGTTGTTACATACAGAGTATTTCTGAAATTGTGGCACAATTTTAACCAAAATTGATACAATAAAAATGATAACGATTTGCGTAAAAATTTTTCGCCTAAACTTCTAAATAACTAAGGTAAAATGTTTAACATTTTCTTAAATATTTTCAATATGGTTTATCAAATAACATTTTCTAAGTTATGAGAGTACGGGATCAATGTTATACAGAGTGGCCACAAAGGTTATTTACTTAAAACATTTTTATTACGTCGTAAAAGTGATTCCAAAAATCCATTTCGTTTTAAAAATATTTGACTGTTACAAATTTTTGTTTAAATTAATAATTTTCTAAATTATTTTTGAAAAATCGCAGAGAATCGAATTAACAAGATATGAAATTTATTGTTATTTTTACAGTTGGAAAAATTATAGTAAAATTAATAATAACGAAGTTAAAAAAAATAACATTTGTGAACACCCTGTGGATTTATTCCAGTGGTAGGATATTTTCAAAAGTGATCTTGAACGATTTCGCAAAATTTTATCATTATAGATTAAACCATATGAGCTTAGGAGAAAAATGATTTAATCTTCCCCTTAATTTTTCCCTTGACCTTTCGCATTTAAAATAATTAAAGAAATATTTAACAATGAATAAACTTTGTAGATCCAAATCTTAACCATATCTTAATTTAGACCAAAAATTAGCCACATTGAATTCTAATACTTATTTAAACTGCCTCGGCATTTAATAATAAGTAATACTCTTAAAAAAATCTTTACTCAATTATACTGTAATAATTAAACCATTGCCTCGGCAGCAAAGCTGCCTTGGTTATTAATAAAATTCGAAACAATCAAATTAAGTATAACTATTTACCTTGTTCTGTAAAGTTAAATAATGGGGGCAACTCATTTCCGTTGGGTAGACGTGTATTCGGTTCTCTCAGTTCGTTAAAGAACGAATGGGCACAAGCCTGTAACGGGCTAATACGCGATGACGGTGTGTATTCCAGCAATCGGGCGACCAATTCAATCGCTTCCGGTGGCGTACGTGCCCTAAAGACCTAAAGAAAACAACAAAAAAATAACCACAAATAAAAAAAATATTAACCCCAAACGGACGTCACAAAGATATCATTTAAAAAAAGGGTAAAAGTTATTTCCTGGTAATTTTCAAAAACACCAAAAAGAAACTTTTTTATTTTCGTTTAAAATTTGTTTTTTGTTTTTGTTGTATGTTGTTAGTTTGGTGATCAAGCGACAAAGAGACGGCACAAGGCGATCAGCCTCTCAAGTCCACTCTCGCCTACTTACACGAATTCTTTGATGTTCAGTCGTGCATTTCGGCAGCGACATTCTAGTCAGCAATAACTGCAAACAAAGGTCCGTTTCTAGTATAAACTTTGTTGAGTGTCAGAAAGCTTAGAATGAGGAAAATGAAAAAAATCAAAGAAATTAATTAAATTAACCACACAATTAAATCGTTAGTTTTTATATTAAAAAGGTGTCTTTGTGTAATTTGTACCTAAGGACCAAAAGTTTGAAGTTATTGCGTTGATTCGTATAAGTATTCAAACCAAAAAAAAATGTTTTGTAACCATTTTATAACGTTAGTTATATAAATAAGTAAGCAATACAATCTATCTTAATTAATTAATTAATTATTAATACACAAACGAAAATCTTACCTGTTGCCAAGGATGAGACTTAATCTGTGGAAATTTAAACTCGGTGTAATTGGGGTTCATTTCACGTATTTGTTCCCTCGTTGGCGTTCCAAGTACTTTAATGATTTCGACCAATTGGTCGACGCCGGAATCGCCGGGGAAAATCGGTTGACCAAGAAGCAATTCGGCAAGGACGCAACCCGCGCTCCACACATCAATCTTCGTCGTGTAATCGATTGCGCCAAAGATGAGTTCAGGGGCGCGATAATACCGACTGCAAATGTACGAGACATTCGGCTCGCCCTTAACCAGATGTTTCGCGCTTCCGAAATCGCACAGTTTCAACACACCAGTATCCGGATCGAGCAATAAATTCTGCGGCTTGATATCTCTGTGGCAAATACCCAACGAATGGATGTATGCCAACGAACGGAACAATTGGTACATATATAACTAGAATTAAAAGAAAAAATGTTTGGTTAAAAAAATTTATACAAAATATAACATGGTCATGATAATCGTTTTAGATGCGAACTAATTTCGAAAAGACTTAGAACTTGAGACATTTAACCGTTTTAACTGTATTCAGTACAAACACGTTATATATGTTTAATGCACTAAAAAGAACTCACACTAGACTTAGAACTAAAAACATTTGGGTTTAGCCGTCTTAAGGGATGTACGACTAAATCCGAATGTTTCTAGTTCTAGGTCTAGTATTAGGTTTAATGATATATAGCGTTTATTTTGGGTGTAATTGTTATTTAATGTTAGATTGTACATATTCCATTAAAACTAGACCTAGGACTAGAAACATTCGAATTTTGCTGTGTCTTTAGACGCACGGCTAAACCCGAATATTTCTAGTCCTAGGTCTAGTGTTAGTTCTGGTTATTTTGTGATTCAATACAAATATGTTATCTATGTTTAATGAACTAAAAGTAGAACTCACACTAAACTTAGAACTAGAAGAAACATTTAGATTTAGCCGTCTTAAAAGACGTACGACTAAATCCGAATGTTTCTAGTTTTAGGTCTAGTGTCAGCTTTAATGCTAATATTAGTTCTGGGTGTAACTGTTATTTAATGTTAAAGTGCATATATTCCATTGAACTAAAACTAGAACTAACACTAGACCTAGGACTAGAAAGTCCAAAGACGCACGGCTAAGGGCCGGTTTTATGATGTCCGGTTAACAGTCGGTTATCCGTTAACCGCCGGTTAACCGTTGTTTTGCGTTGCACGACTTACGGTTGAGTAGTAACGTTCCGGTTAAACGGAGGTTATTTCAACCGCAGGTTCAAGCCGGTGTTGACCGGAGGTTCAGTAAGCAAAGTTGTCATCAGTTGTCATGATATATGTCATTTGATGTCATTCTTGCTTACACTAGTGAATAAATTAATTAAAAGCATATTTATATCCATTCTCCCAGTGCATATTATCGATAAATGTACAATCGACGTACGCGAAAAAAAAAATAGATACAACCACGTGGAAGGGAAAGGTACAATTATTTCATAAAAACCTGACTATTTTAAAAAATTTTTACTATTTAATGTAGAATACGCATGCAAAAGAAATTACGAATCAGTATAATGCTGTAACAAATTTGAAAACCTCAAAAAAAGGCGGATAGATATTTAGCTAATGAGGAAGGAGAATGTCTGAAATAAACATAAAGCAAAATCGACGAATTATTTACGAAAAAATAAGAGCTTGACTAAGTAAGCAGCGGTTGGCTTAAACCATCAGCAGGAGATAGTGATTTTTTAGAACAGCCTTATTAACTCTTGTACGACCAAAACTGGATCAATAAGGACCCGAAAACAATAATTGTTTAAATAGTATTCTGTAGTATTAATATTATCATGCGATATGCAAGTTTATATTACAAATATTGTGATCATCAAAAAACTCGGGCGACGAATTGAGTTTGAAAACGTCTGAAAAAAAAAAAGAAAATACGTGCTCTCAATACACTGAAATTAAAAAAATAATTGAAAATAGTAACTTAAATCCAGATAAAACCAACAATACTGTTGAAGTTTACTTCAAAATTTCTGCAAACAATATAAAATCTTTTAGAAGCAATATCAAGTCTTCTAGATGCATTTCAAGTCTTCCAGAGGTATTTTCAAATTTTATGGAAGCATTTCAAATCTTATAGCAGCGGTATCAAGCCTTCTGGAAACATTTCAAGTTTTTTGTAAGCAATATCAAGTCTTCCAGAAGCAATACCAACTCTCCTCGAAGCCTTTTAAGTCTTATAGAAACGGTATCAAGTCTTGTAGAAGGATTTGAACTCTTCTAGAAGCAATATCAAGTATATAGTAGTAATAGTTAAGAAATGGTTAAAGAGAAAGCATTTCAACTCTTCTACAAGCGGTAACAAGTCTTGTGGAAAGATTTGATGTTTTCTAGAAGAAGTATCAAATTTCTGGAAGCATTTCAAGTCTTTTCGAAACGTTTCAAGATTTTTACAGTATCAAGACATTTAGAAGCAGTATCAAGTCTTCTGGAAGCAGATCAAATCTTCTAGAAGTAATATCAAGCCTTCTAGCAGTAGTTTCAAGTCTTCTGGAAGCAGTATCAAGTCTCAATTCAAAATATGTTCTTTTGTTCCGATGCCTATCTTCGAGAGTATAGTTGCCATAGAACTACAAGACGATGGCCATAAGTATTGTTTATTAATTATTTGATAATGCGGCGTATAATGCCTTTGTAATTTGGAATAAAAAAGTCTTAATTAGACTGGAATTGTTTGCAATTCGATTTAAATCAAATATACAAAAAGCTAAAAAAGGAATAGCAAAGTGTACAAATATTGCAGAGTACGGGAAGAAAAATAACTTACCGAAGATTCGAAATATCAACAACCCAAAAATAAACCCTATTTTGGATATAAAAACATCACCCTCCTCTAAATCATCGTCACAAAATAATTTATAGGAAACACATTAATTTCTGAATTAAAAAGATGTGTCCTCTTATTAAAAAGATCTTTTAAATAAAGAAAACAAAGGATAGAAAGAACTCCAAAAATTATGTCTTTGAAAAGGAAAGGAATTTGTATGATATAAGAATTGGAGTGGAAAGGTTCAAAAATGAAGATGAAAATTGAAATTTTAAGAAAGAGCTCAATAAAAACTAAAATTTTTACAAAGTCCAAATTGTTTTTATGTAGTTACATGTAATATACTACTATTATAACAAAATGGTTTAAAAACGTTATATAACAATCCAAAAATATAAAAAAAGGGTTGTAACGTTTTTATATGAACACAAATATTGAACAATAATAAATATAATATAATGAACATTAATAACACAAAATAATCTCTTAACCATGTTTACGTTTTCGAATAGACGCATTTCATTGGTTGAAAATAAGCCTGCAGTGCATCCAACATTGACCGAGGCCGGTTGACGACAAGCTAATAAACCGGAGGTTAAAATCCTGACATAAAACGCAACGATGTTCAACCTTCGGTTGACTTCTTAACCGGAGGTTTGACAACCGCCGGTCAACGTCAACTTTCATAAAACCGGCCCTAAATCCGAATATGTCTAGTCCTAGGTCTAGTGTTAGTACTAGTTTTACTTATGATTTAGTACAAACACGTAATATGCTTAATGAACTAAAAGTAGAACTCAGACTAAACTTAGAACTAGAAACATTTGGGTTTAGCCGTCTTAAGAGACGTACGGCTAAATCCGAATGTTTCTAGTTCTAGGTCTAGTGTTAGCTTTAATGGTAGTGTTAGTTCTGGGTGTAATTGTTATTTAATGTTAGATTGTACATACTAAAACTAAACGCACGGCTAAACCGAAATGTTTCTAGTTCTAGGTCTAGTGTTAGTTCTAGTTTTTCTTCTGATTCAATACAAATATGTTATATATGTTTAATGAACTAAAAGTAGAACTAGCATTAAATTTAAAACTAGAATTATTTGGGTTTAGCCATCTGAAGAGGATGTATAGCTAAATTCGAATGTTTCTTGTTCTAGGTCTAGTATCAGCTTTAATACTACTGTTAGATCTGATTGCCATTGTTATTCAATTCAATATTAGATTAGTAAGATTGTAACATTCAGTGTACAAACATGTTACATCGTATTCGTTCGAATCTAAGACGCATTATTTTTGTCAGACAGATGTTCTAAATAATGAGGTGCGTCTTAAGCTACCTTTAGTGCAAGAGAGAATTGAGTATTTGTGTATCGGGTATTTCGTTCAGATTCGCTGATGGCGACCACGTGACGCCAGGACCTTCGCTATTTGTGTATCGAAATACCCGATACACAAATACACAATTCTCCCTCGCCCTAAAGATAGCTTTAGATTCGGATGTTCAGAAATTGGCGGATAATCTACGCGCAGCGACATCCTTCAACTCTTCTCAAAACGTTGCAACTCTCAACGTTTGGTTGAAATGCGTAATCAGTTTTGGATACTATCGCCTGCAGAGCAGAAATCAGTAACAGACTAAAGTCCATAGATTACTAAAGTACCGCGGTTCATGAGGGACGAACTTATGAAAGTTAATTATTAATTTTAAAAAGCAGATGGTTATGAAATGGTTTTACATAACTAAACATTAAGGAAATACTTAAAAAAACCTTTAAAAACATTAACAAAAATAGGTACAAATTAGAAACGGTAGTTTTTAACAAAAAAATGGTTGTTACTATTTAACAATATCAACTTAGGAATGGTATCCCAATTTTGTTTGTTGTTTCTAAACAATGTTTCTATCTTCTCATTCTTGTACATTGCAGATTTATTTAGGGTGTCAGTCCCGGTATTTCATGATAGAAATGATAAATCTGGGAGCATTAAGGAGTCTCGAAATTAAGAAAAAACTTAAATATTCAAGACAAGTCTTCTGGTACTATTTCAAATCTTTAGGAAGCAATTTAAATCTTCTAGAATCAGTATCAAGTATTATGAAAACATTTCAATTCTTCTGAAAGCAATATTAAGCCTTCCAGAAGCAATGTCGAGACTTTTGTAACCATATTATATCTTCTAGTAGCAGTATCAAGTCTTTTGGAGGCAATGTCAAGTCTTTCAGAAACAGTATCAGTTCTTCTGGAAGCATTTCAAATCTTCTTGAAGCAGTATTGTTTTATAGGGGAAAATCGGGAAAAAAATCTTCTGGAAACAGTACCAAGTCGTTTGGAAGCGTTTCAAGTCTTTTGGAAGTATTTCAAGGCTTCTAAAAAAATCTGCTAGAAGTATTTCAAGTCTTCTGGAAGCATTGTAAACCGTTTGAAAGCATTTCCAGTCTTCTAGATGCAACAACAAATCATCTGGAAGTATTGCAAGTCTTCCAGAAGCATTATTAGTCGTCTTGAAGCATTTCAAGTCCTCTATATAAAGTCATCTGGAAGCATTGCAAGCCTTTTGGAAATATTATAAGTCTTTTGGAAACATTTTAAGATCTCTAGAAGCAGTATCAGTCTTCTGGAAACGTTTCAATTCTTCTATAAACACTATGAAATCATCTAGATTTAGTATCCAGTCTTATGGTAGCATCTCAAGTCTTCTAGAAGCATTTCAAGCCTTTTGGAAGCACTATTAGACGTCTGGTAATATTTCAAGTTTTCTAGACGTAATATCAAGTCATTTGGAAACATTGCAAGTCTTCTGCAAGCATAGTAAATCTATAGGAAACATTTTAAAATCCCTAGAAGCAGTATCAGTGTTATGGAAACGTTTCAATTCTTCTAGAAACACTATGAAATCATCTAGATTTAGTATCCAGTTTTTGATAGCATTTTGTTAGCATTTTGTTTCTAGAAGCATTTCAAGTCTTTTGTAAGCACTGTTAGTAGTCTGGAAGCATTTCAAGTTTTCTAGACGTAATATCAAGTCATCTGGAAGCATTTCAAGTCTTCTGGAAGCATTGCAAGTCTTCTGCAAGCATTGCAAGTCT
The DNA here is from genome assembly GCA_036711965.1 of Onthophagus sagittarius. Lineage (NCBI taxonomy): Eukaryota > Metazoa > Arthropoda > Insecta > Coleoptera > Scarabaeidae > Onthophagus > Onthophagus sagittarius. The sequence goes on from JASERS010000005.1 coordinate 26,232,233, forward strand.
TCTGCAAGCATTGCAAGTCTTCTGCAAGCATAGTAAATCTTTTGGAAACATTCTAAGATCTCTAGAAGCAGTACCAATCTTCTGGAAACGTTTCAATTCTTCAAGAAACACTATGAAATCATCTAGAGGGAGTATCCAGTCTTTTGGTAGCATTTCAAGTCTTCTAGATATAATATCAAGTCATCTGGAAACATTTTAAGTCTTCTGGTTTCATTTCATTTCAGTTTTCTGGTAGCTTCTGGTAGTTTATTCGATTTAAATCATATTGGTTTTAAAGTTTGTTTTAACATTTCTGAGTTAACAAATATTCCCGAAAAATATACTTAACAACATCGTTTACAGTTTTATCATTCAAAAGTCATTAAAAATTTAATAAAATTTTTAAAAAATAATAATATTGTATTTTTGATGACTACTTTTAAATAAATGGAAGAGAAAATGTATTTATAGATCGATTTTTAGAAAATATTTTAGCATCTAACACTGTACAAATTTTGCCACATTTTCTTTTATATACCACGCATATAACGACATTTCGACTCTAATATTTTTGATTTGTAAGCTATAGAAGAACGTCACCACATCACCAATTTCTGAACACTCTGTATATCTCCATAAATATTTTCTTTATAAAGAAACAAATAATAATTATTTGTTAATAATACTGATTTATTTCAGAAAATAAATAAGCAATGAATAACTTGATTCTTTAAATGGCAATCATTTGACTCATTTATTTTCCTAACGACGACGTGAAATGTTAGTACCCTCAATTTTTCATTAATTTTAGTGTAAGTTTCTAATAATTTTAACAATTTCTATATTCCATACATCCTGTATAGAGTTTATTCCAACGAAAATAATAAAAATTCGTAGGTAAAAAAAAGATGATTCAGATACGAATGAATCAGTTTAAGGTGAATTTAACTGATTAATATTCATTATTGCATCAATGACGTACTTTTAAAACAAAGCCGATTCAAAGCGCGTGATTTTAATTACACATAATTCCATTGTGACACGATACGTATGTAGAAACACATTTTTATGTACGGGGTGAAGCACTTGAATGGGCACTTAAACTTAATAAACCATTAATTTTATCAAAAAATAGTTTCAGATAAAATTTATATGAGGTATCTCATCTCTTCATCAAAATGGTCCACTTAGAACTATTTATCTAATTTTATTGCTATTTATGGTGATATCGCTTATATATGCGTTTTATCGAACACATTTTACTTTTTGGAAAAGATGTTTAAATATTTTTTCTTTGATTTAATGAATTTTTGTACGAATTTTAAATTTTAGCTTTCAATTTTCAAAATTGTATGTAATATTTTAGTGTTTTAAAACACTTTTTTGTCAAATCGGCTTTCTCACCTTCAAATATCTCCATAAAATTTATATCATCTAAAGTTCGTGAAAAAAGTCAAGGCCCTTTATTTTAGTGATCGATATATTTATAACCACTCATTGCAAAAAATTGCTGATAAGATTGTTGTAACGAAATAAATAAAGTGAACATTTCCGCGTATAGTATGTTAATTTAGAAATTTAATGAATAAAGTATCCGGTTTTTGAAACTGGCATCAATTTTGTCTACTTTAAGATTTTTTTTCTCAACAATTATTTGACGAAAAAATTTGAAGTGGTGGTAAATAACGGATTTCAACCAAAATCTGTCAAATAATATCCTTTATCGGATTCCGTTATTAATTTTTCAAAATTAGAGCTCCCTAATTTTTTAAGAGCGATTTAATGAAATTACAAACTAAAAAGAAACAAAAATAAGTCCTCATTTGGAGACCTAATTTTGAAAAACTTGTAACGGAATTCAAGAAACGACATATTTTGGCAAAAACCACGTTGATGTCCGCCAAATCGTTTTCGAAATAACCGCATGCTACTAAACCGCGACTTTTCGCGAAACTCTATGGAATATCGATGAAATAAAATACGTACCACTTTAAGAACACATTGTGTTACCACCAGTTTAAATTTGATTTCTTTTTCATTAAATACTTTTTGAAAAGAAAATCGCAATGTGGGCAAAAGTGCCAGCACTCTCCAAAATTAGGGAAATTTTATACTTAATTCGCCATACAAGAAAATACAAATACCCAACAATATGATAGGAAGAAATAATCACTGATTATAAAAAAAATATTATCGCAATTTTTGGTATTGAGCAATTACGAAGATATCGATTTCTAAAAGTGCGGGGCCTTGACTTTTTGCACTGACTTTAGTATGTTGGTTTCCTTATCGGCAAATGATGGAATTTTGTCAATTCTTTCAATCGATAATTTCCCAAATTTTAATGTGTTTTCGCAATATATACGGGTCTTTCAATTGTTAAGTAAGTTTATGTATGTTTTATTCATCACTATGCTATTCTTCAGGTTAAAATAAATAACTTTTACTAGAATTTGTTTTATTTAATGAATATTATACATACTAACATCGCAAAGTATAAAGTACGCGGCAATTAACATCGACTAGACTGGAAATGTTAGGTTTGCCATGACAAATTCTTAGCATAAGAACACATTTTCAACCACTAAGGTCGAAGGTGCGCTCGATGTTATTAACATCTTCTTCCTTAATGATCGATCTACCCCTCTAATCATAAACAAATTCTATTGTTAAGTTTCTTTTATTATAACGGGTTCTCTCTTATACATTTTTACAGAGTATTCATGCAGAATCAAATAAGAAATCGAAAGCTCAGCAATGATAAAAAAGGCTTTTTAATTCATATTTTTGGTCGATTTTGAAATTGTTGGCTTCTGTCTGTTTGAGAAGTTGAAATGAAACTCTTATATCCTCTATTTATTTTATATTAAATGTATTTAGCACCGGTTCCAATCAATTAAAATAACGATCATCATCACCCAAATCTACAAATGCGTACAAATTTACAAGACATAATTAAATTAAAAATTCAAAGAAGTAACTTTATTTTCTTTGATGGCAAACAAGGAGGATTTAAGAGTTTCGTTTCAACTTCCCAAACATTATTATTTGGCCTTTTCAATATAGAACTCTTCAAATATCTACGTAAGACGACCCCGAGCACTCCACTGTTTAACAAATCATGGACGTACCAACAAATTTCATTGACTTCATTACACTTACTGATTTGTGTGAACTAAAAGATACCTCCTCTTTATTTATTAAAGAGATAAAACTATTTCCCCTTCTATTGTTAAGGGTCTTTTACAGTCATATCATAATTCCGGATCTTCGTGTGAACGATTATACTTGCAAATTTTTATTGTTTTTAGTCAAATAAGTTCAAATAAACGGTTTCATTAATAAAGCCGAACTTTTTAATACATTCCAAAAAAGGTACATAAAGGGGTTAAGTGGTTGCTATGTTTGGGGCAATTTTTTCTGCTAAAAGATTGACAACCGATGCAGAGATATTTGATGAATTATCTCTGCAAATATTATAAGATTGCTACTTTATGCACGATGGAGCACCATTATGTACGAGGTACTCGAGAGAATACATAATAAGTGGATTGATGATAGAGGTCCTTTATCCCGTGGCCATCTCGTCCACCAGGTTTAAATTCGTTAGATTTCTTATTTTGGAGATATTTAAAAGAAAATATTATGAAGAAGTTCAAAATGTGTAGGATTTGTAAAATCAACTTATTAACGCATTTAACGTAGTGAAACTAATTCCTCAATTTTGAGTTGAAACAATTATAGCACCGAATTCTAATAAATAAATTTATATTTCATCATACGAATTGTTATTTTATTTATTATTTTTATGAAAACATGATGAATTTGGAGAAATCACTAGCCTATTTTCTAGTGCTAGGTTTAGTGTTAGTTCTCGTTTTAAGTAGATGCAGATATACAACAATTTAAGACTGAATAAGGATTAAAATGAGAGCCAACACTTACACTAGAGCTAATACTAGATCTAGAACAAAAAATATTTAGGTTTAGCCGTACCTCTCTTAAGACGGACCCCAACCCAACCCAACCTAGCTTCAGATCTAACACTAGACTTAGAACTGGATACATTAGGATTTAGCCGTCTAAAGAGACATACGGCTAAATCCTAATGTTTCTAGTTCCGGGTTTAGTGTTAAGACTAAAGCTTGGTTGTGAATCTAGTATTAGTTATACTTTTAGCTTCAGAAAAATTTATAAAAATCAAGCACTGAATGACAAATAAAACTAGAACTAACACTAGACCTAGTACTAGAAAGATTCAGGTTTAGCCGTGCGTCTTCAGAAACCGAAACTTTCTAGTACTAGGTCTAGTGTTAGTTCTAGATTTAGTTTGATACAAATACACATTTGATGTGTAAATTACGTCAGTCACGCGGGGTCACGATGAGTCATGCGTGACTCACTGCATCAATTTTTATACCACATAAGCATCTTTGTGATCACCATGTACTGAAATTATCAAAGAAAATGTACAGAATTTATAGAAATGGTACTGAATATCGAGATGTGAAATAAAATCAAATACATAATAATTATTGCTGAGTTCTTATTAAATTTATATTATTGAAAAATTTAAGTAGTTTAAACAGTACCACTAATAATTAAAATTTTTATGATAAATTTTAAAATCGCCTGCGATTATTTTATAAATATCGTCCCAATCAAAATACACTTCAAAAAAATTAAGTATAAAACAACAATTATAACAAAACAATAAAAAAAATAGAAAGATTATGAAAATTCATCATCTTTCTATTTAGTAGTTATATTGGTACTACTGCAAGTAAGCATATTTTACCAGTAGATAAAATACTATCGATTTTTGAACGTTCACATTGAAACTCGATGCCGATTCTTAGTGATATATCAGTTGCGTTGTTCACTTCATTCAATATTTCCTGTCCACCATAAACACTCAACAAGAACTTTGCATTGATAAACAGCATTTAATGATACTGTGCTTTATGGCTCCTTGGGAAGAAAAAAACCACATGTAGCAATAATCAGTCATCACGGTCTCCTACGCTTGGTTTGGTGACCAAAACTGAATCATAAGACAGCACAACAGCATGTGCCAGATGCCGTCTGCAAGACTTAACATTACAGGTGCCATGAGATCTTGCCCTATTCGGTCTTACATCACCCCATATGTATACAAAAGGAGGTACCTTATCACTGAGAACATGGTTTTCACTCAAGTTGTTGCATGGTAACCTCAGAGGACACCTTGAAATCCTCAAGCACACAAGCCTAAATCACTTGTTCGACATTAAGACGGATCTTGTTCTAACAGAATAAAACAGCGACCTGGAATGATTGGATGAACATCAACTAAAAAGAGGAATTTTCTGCTCCGCTTTGAACTTTCTTTTTGAAAGTGTGATGAAAATGTGCATCCAGGTAATCCATCCCATCATGTATCAATCAGCACTGATCAGAGAATCTACTAATAACTTGAGAGAACTGAGGAGCAATGATGTTACTATATGGTAGGTTCCGGATCACAGTGACATTGAGGGTAATGAGAAGACAGGCAAGCTGGGAGAAGAGGAAACGAAAACATCCTTTATTGGATTCCATCACTGTTGTGGATTAATAATTGGGAAGCGTTAAAGGTAACCGCACGCTGGAAAGAACTTCCAGGTTGTGGAAAAATGTGATAACTCCTTTGAAAAATAAAACCCAAGAGGTTTTATGCGTCAGCAAAAGCGATCTAAGGGATCTACCTCTCACATACCACCTTTTACATATTAGAGAAGCCGAGAATCAAACTTGTGGACTTTACAACTACTATCCTTGCCAGAGGTCTAGGCCACTCACTTTATAAATCGATATCTTTAAAATCGCTCGATGAAAAATATTGCGGTAAAGTTTATTGTAATCAGTGAACATTTCTGCGTATCATGTTTTAATTTCGAAATCTTCGGATCTGTTTCCTTTACTTTATAAATTCTTATAAAAAAATTGAGAGAGCTAACTTGGAAAAACTGATTATGAAATCCGGTAAACGACGTTAATTGACACATTTAAGTAGATTAAAACCGCGATGAAATCCGTCCGGTCGTTTACGTAATAATCGCATACTACAAACCCGCGATTTTCGGCGAAACTATTTGGAATATCAATAAAAGCAAATATGTCTCATATTAAGAACACATCGGGTAATCACCAATACAAATTTGAAATTTTTTCGTCGAGTAGTTTTTGAGAAAAAAAATCGCAAAGTTGACAAAGTTGCCGGCACTCTCAAAAATCGGGTACTCTTTTCATTTAACTCGCGATGAAAATTTCCAAATTAACATATGATACGCAGAAATGTTCACTGATTATAATAATCTTTAGCACATTTTTTTGTCGATTGGTTACGCAAATATCGATCTCTAAAGTGAGGGGCCCTGACTTTTGGCACGGACTTTAGTCAGAAACACCAAAAAAGTAATTAATAATTGGGAAGCGTTAAAGGTAACCGCACGCTGGAAAGAACTTCCAGGTTGTGAGAAAATGTGATAACTCCTTTGAAAAATAAAACCCAAGAGGTTTTATGCGTCAGCAAAAGCGATCTAAAGAATCTACCTATCACATATCACCTTTTCCATATTAGAGAAGCCGAGAATCAAACTTGTGGACTTTACAACGACTACTATCCTTGCCAGAGGTCTAGGCCCCTCACTTTAAAAATGGATATCTTTAAAATCGCTTGATGAAAAAAATGCGGTAAAGTTTATTGTAATTAGTGAACATTTCTGCGTATCATGTATTAAATTGGAAATCTTCGGATATGTTTCCTTTACTTTATAAATTCTTATAAAAAATTTGAGAGAGCTAACTTAGAAAAACTGATTATGAAATCCGATAAACGACATTAATTGACACATTTAAGTAGGTTGAAACCGCGATGAAATCCGTCCGGTCGTTTACGTAATAACCGCATACTACTAACCCGCGATTTTCCGCGAAACTATCTGGAATATCAATAAAACCAAATATGCCTCATATTAAGAACACATCGGGTAATCATCAATTCAAATTTGAAATTTTTTCGTCGAGTAGTTTTTGAGAAAAAAAACTCGCAAAGTTGATAAAGTTGCCGGCACTCTCAAAAATCGGGTACTCTTTTCATTTAACTCGCGATAAAAAGGAAACCGCTCTGAAAATTTCCAAATTAACATATGATACGCAGAAATGTTCACTGATTATAATAATCTTTAGCACATTTTTTTTATCAATTGGTTACGCAGATATCGATCTGTAAAGTGAGGGGCTCTGACTTTTGACACGGACTTTAGTCAGAAACACCTGAACATGTACAGCGAAACTGCGTTGCCTTTTCGATGAAGCTATTTTGATTTTGTTCATTAAGAACCTACATTCGTCTTATACTGAATAGCTGAAGTTACAATAGAACTTATCGGTCGCAGTGAGGAGATGTATTGTTTATGTTGTAGTTTTGCGATTTGGGAAAAATAATTTAAAATATTTCTTACAAAATTCTCCACTCCATTCGGCAAACCGGCAGAAGTTTTAGAAATTTTTTTATAAATCGACCAAATTAACAAATTTTGTATTGAATTTGATGCTTTTATAAGAATGTAGTACTGATGTAGGTTGGAACAATTTTTTAATATTTGTTTAATAATAATATTTATCAAACACGATTAATTAATAATCAACAAATAATCAAACATGATTCATACATTTGATCACCTGATCGAGCTTATTTATCACGCGTGACTCACGTGATGAAAGTCGCTCACGTGCACATCTTTAGTATACAACAATTTAAGACCGAATAACAACTAAAAATAGATTCAACACTTAAGCTATAGTTAATTCTTAATCTAAAACGACAAATATTTTAGTCATTAAATAGATAAAATAGATAGGTTTAGTCGAAAAAGATTGGGAACCTCTGATTTAGGGATTATTATATTATTTTTGAATTTATGTGTAATAAAATAATAATAATATATTGTTATTGCTTTTTATTCAAAAAAGAAGTCATATTTTTTTTTATTAAACATGGTTACTTCTTTGTCTTTGTTGTACTTTCGTTAAAATTTTATAAATACCTCAAATACTCCCGGGTATATTCTCTTGAAAATAGATGCCCGGGTATTTACGACACTGTTCAGAAGGAAATGATGCGCATATTGAATATTTAATAAGATTTTCTCTAACAAACTTTATTACCTTTTTTTTTAATTATTAATAAACTTTAGTAGTTAGCTTAACTTATTATTTAACTTTTTGTTAACCATCGCTACTATGGAAATCATACAATTACTGCATCTACAGTTACAACTAATGAAGCTAAACAGTAAATGAACATATCAAACTAAAACTTTAAATATCTTGAAAACAACTATTTTAGGACCTATGTTTATTAAGTTTATTTTCGGCCAAAGAAAACGTTGATAAAGTATTGTGCAATCATTGCGGGACACCTGTATACACTTTCATTGTTAACGTTATACTATCAATACTCCTACTTCACTTTATGAATTTCCCTTATAAGTTGCTAAAGGTAATGCTTAGAAATTGGAGTATTTTATAAGATTATTATATTATAGATATTGAGAAAAATACGAAAGTACAAAGATTTGATCGGGTAAAACAAAAGTTATGTATTTTTTCATGAAGAATTGCATAACGATGAAAAAATATGTATTCACTAAAAAATTGACTTAACAAGTAAAAGACTAATGAAATGTCCAATGTAACTTTTTTCGATAAAATTGATAATTTATGAATCATAAGGTCGTCTAAATTTAAACGCGTCACCCGGTATATAAATGTCAAATGAAATATTTAACCTCTTTACGACTATAATGAAATGAATTTACTATTTCAAGGTCGTTGAAATTGATCAATTCGACCCTTTTAATACATTACCTTAATAAAGCTGATAGGTATAGTCTGCTTTGATTTGCTATAATGCCTCGCTACTTTGTATACTGTTTCCGGGATATATTCTAGCACCAAATTAAGATACACTTCGTCTTTCTGTAAAATAAAAAAATTGATAAAGAACATTGTTATGGCGGAAGCGTATTTTGAAATTCGCATGATTGAACAGAAAAAAAAATGTTAAAGCAACAATGCTAAAAGAAAAATATGATTTTGTAGTTATTCCAATGTTGTTAGGCGAAAAAAAATCTAAAATTAATAAAAGTTGATAAAGATTAAGGACGGTAGAATCTTCCTCATTTTGTTTTTTTTTTCGTTAAACAATATAAAAAAATTGTATTAGAAAATAATGTGCTCTACATCGCTATATACCTCTGATCCGGAAGGTACCGGACACCAGTATAGAACTAACAATAATATGAAACAGCTCGTTAATGCGTAAAACGTATTTACGACAAATCACTTAAAAGTAAATTTATATTACTTTAGTAAATATAAATATTATTTATTAATATTATATTATTTCTAAAAATAAATTCATTAGTGACGTCGTTTTCTGGATTTAAAAGGAACAAAGGATATAGGAGAGTCCTATTAGATTCTACCGTCCTTGGATAAAAGCTAAATATGGGATAGACTTCTAAGAAAAAAACGCTATTAAAAAAAATTTACCAGATTAGCAACTTACAAGTGCTTGTATGTTAAAAAAACCGTCGTATGTTAGGTGAATTTCGGTTCTTAGCGAAACTAATTTGCCACACAAGGTACGGTAATATTTATATAAAAAAAAGGGGGAAAAGTTTCAAGCTCTGTTCTAAATAAGTTCTATTAATGTACAGGATAATACGTGATGAGTATAAATAGCTTGATGAGTTCACTTTTGATAATGATCGAACACTGACGATTTACAATCGAAACATTTCCCGCGGTCATTTTCAATTGTAAACCGACGCCCAAAATGTTCTTTATGGAAACAAAACCAACAACAAGAAAAAACAAATAAAACAAATTAAAACAATGGATGAATAATCGAACAAAAACGCCTCAACCTCATTCAATTTCGATTTCTGTACATTTACTATGTATGATTATCTCTCAGCGTTCACATCATCGTACCTCACTTCTGGTTGCCATGAAAATACTCAGTTCACAAGGTATTTCTCCTCTCTAAACACACAAACACTTGTAAATTACGATGAAAACAAAGTTTTAATTGATAATTGAAAGTGTTTTGTTTGTATCGGTTAATTTAATATTTGTGGATATAACATTGAGATTAAAAAAAAAATTATTTAATTTGATGATGGATGATGTTGATTTGAGTCTAAACATGAAATCAAGGTGTAATTACGATTAAAAATAATAATTACTTGATTGAGAAATAAATAATTTAGTTTTTAAATCAAATCTTACCTTGTCCCCACTTGAATAGAAGAAATACTTAAGTTTTACTATGTTACAATGCTCTAGCCGCCTCATTATCTGTAATTCCCGATTCTGCAACAAAAAAGTTTTAATTATAAATAAATTCGAATATAAAGGAACTCAAATTAATTAAAATCACCCATAAGATGTGATTATAGATTGAAAACATTTTCAGATTATTAAATATAAGCAAAATAAGTTAATAATTCAAAAAATTAAAAAATGTTTCAACACACCTAAAATACTCTGATGCAAATCAAAATGGTTCTAAGTGATTAAATATTTATTTTGGATATTTAACGAGTATGATTCTATTCTATCAATAAAAGTAATTTTGATATTTTCTGAATCTGTTTCAAAGACATTATGAATTAGGGAAAAAAGTATTGGTGTGAGTCAAAATAGTCCTAATTGATTCTGACAAAACCGTTAAGTTAATCTATATAAATAAACAAGCTTATAACCTTAAAGACAAAGATTTTCAAAAAATTCTAAAAATTTGGAACATCAAATGCTTGTTGGTTGTGAATCAAAATGATTCTAATCTAAATAATAAAGAAAAAACAATTTTGCCATTGCAAAATGTTTCAAAAGTACTAGGAAATTGAAGAATCTGGATGCTAGATGAGATGAACACATCTATTCGATATCTATATATAAATAGCAAGACATATAACGGTTAACGCCCTTTATAGAGTAGTGGGTTCAATGTATAGACTAATTGCGGAAAAACGGCAATTACTTGTGGTCATATTTCCATAAGTCATGTCCGCCTGTAAGGCCTGAAGAACTGCGTTCGATGTCAAAAAATATGTTGCAAAGCTAACCAAGATTCAAAGGTGCCTTTGCAAAATGTTTTGAACGATACTAGTATGTAGATAAAGCTGTATCAATGTATCAAAATGGTTCAAATTGATTAAAATCAACCACATGATGCCAAATCAAATTGAAAGAATCAAGAAAAAGTATTTCAATATGTTTTGAAATGCTTCAGGAATAGGAGAAGGTATTGATACGTGTCAAAACATTTCAAATCGATTGCAAACGTCCTGTTATTGGGCTATGTTTTGGTTGTAGTATATTCACGACCGTCATAAGCTTAATATGACGGTGGTGAATATATTAGAGCCCTGGAACGTTGGTTTTGCATATGGTGTCCCCATCATACATGTAGCCAGTAAATTGTTGTAGAATTTTGTATGAAAAAGGGCACACTGGTTTAGTTCGTCCAACCTAGTTCTGGGGAGCTAAATATCTTAGGACGGCTCTGGTTCAAATATACAGGGTTGGGTTGAGTTTAGGAACTTGCGCCGGAAAACCGAGGCAATGTTAAAAAGTAGGAGATGTGGAGAGGAGATGTGAGAAACTGTTATAAGAACCACAAAATCTCTAAAATATTTGGGGGTGATGATCGAGAAGAATGTGAGATGAAATGATCACGTGCAATATATTATCAAAAAAAAGCACAGAAAACTGTCCATGAGTCATGGATTCGACATATGGCCCGAGAACAGACAAAATAAAATAATAAAATAAAGACTAAATTCGTGTAAAGCTTGGGGAAATGCTCGAACATTTCAGCAACAAAGATAACGAGATTTCAAAGACAGATTTTAATTCGAATAACAAGCGCATATCGTACGATATCAACAAAGGCACTACTGGTTTTCACTTCTCATAGACCTAATGATGAAGAGAGCACACTCGGAACTGGAGGGAAAAAGCCAAGAAATCATAGAAGAATGAGCAGACGGGTGGAGAAAATACACTGAAAGGCCAGTTGGTCAAAACGAATTATGCCAGATATAACTGTGACCATGGTATATTATACCATGGTTAAAGCGCAAATGGGGACAGATAAATTATTTTGATAAGTTATTTTGATTATTTTGTGTATATTGTGGAGACATAGATGATGTGAAACATATTTGAAAGATTTGGCTAAAGAAGTTGGGGAAGAAAATGGGAACTACATCGATCTCAAGCTCGAGAATGAGAGTAACTGGAGCATTGTGGAGGGTTTTGGGAGAGAGATCATTCAAACAAAGGAAGGTGAAGAGCAGGAGATGCAGTAGGACATGATACAAGGACGAGGGTGGTCGTATTGGAAAAGTTAAGATTGCCAAAGGTTTTCTGGGTTTTCCTCTTGTGTTTAAACACCAAACGAAACCGAATGGAGAATAGGGTAAAAAGAGTCATGAAGAACATGGGGGTAGTTACCAGCAACAAGAGATAAGGGAGACAATCCACTTCCCTATCCGGGTATGAAAATCTTGGGTATTATTACCAAAACGTTATTTTTTTTTATTTTGGACAACGAACCGCAACGAAACTAGGAGAAAAGAGAAAGAGAGGAAGATGGAAGGCCTTAATGGTACCAACCATCAGGAAAGGATAAGAGGTGCGAAGAAGTTCCCCGTCAAGGTACGTAAAGTTGGGCTAGATTTTCCAAAACGTTATTTGGTTAATTTTTTCCTTCTCCTACTGAATTTCGAACCAAACTGAAACCAAGCGGAAAGGCGAATGAAAGGAAGAAGCACGAAGATCCCATCGACGCCAACCGATTGTTAAAACGTTAAACTAAAGATGAGGAAAGAGGCAGGAGCATACTTTCAATTGACCTCATGTGCAAACAGTTGATCCGAGCATGGCAAGATTGGGATATGGAAGTGGGGAGATATAATCTATTTCCTGAGCCTTTCTTATCAGTGCACATTTAATACTTTTTTTAACACGACAGGTGGCATAAAGTCAAAAAAAAAGAATGTGGTAGAGGGTTACATCAGGAAAGTTATTTAAATCAAAGAGAAAAGTAAAGTACCTAGGAAACTCCTTTACTAGGTACGTTAAATAAAGGTATACTTTAAAAGTTAATACGCTCTTTACTTTTTTTGAGTTGACACATCAACTCATCTCGCGACATCGCTCATTACATGCCTTAGTTGAGATACCAAATCTTTCATTAGATGTCGTTTATACTCAAATTGCTGCTCATATATACGGCGTTTATGCGTATCGGTGGTCTGCACACATAAAAACATCCGGCGCCTGTGACTATAAAGCAGTGGATCTCAACCTTTTTAACCTTCTCATGGCGGAACACGTTTGTCTGTATTAAAAAATAGCGGAACACTACCTTTAATTAGAAAAGCTTAGTGCAAAGGACACCATACATAGATGCGTTGACACAGGTTTCACAGAATTCTTCTAAATATGAATTGATGCTGCCGTATATATTTTGGCCTATTGTGCGTTCAGTCAGCTCTTTGCATAAAAACCGATTTATTACAAATGATTATCTTAGCTTTGCCTTATATCAGTACGTCATACTTAACTAAAACGATTAAATTGAAAAAAATATCTTATTTTGAATGTTGCCAAAGAAATAGAAAAAAGTGTGTCAAAATCGTTCATGTCATAATTAAAATGAATATAGACCAAAGAAAAAAAAATTGAAAGAATCCAAAAATAAGAATAATCAATGAGTTTTGATCAAAATGGTTTTAAATAATTAAAAATATTCTTTGGATGCTTGACGGGCATGATTTAATTACGAATATCAGTTTTGATGCCTTTGCTAAATGTTTTGAAAGATTCTAGAAAATAGAGAAAGCTATATCAATGTGACAAAATTGTCCAAATTGATCATCCATATAATAGAGGAATAGCAAGGACACCACAAGATATTTCAAATATACTTGGAAATAGAAAAAACTGCGTCAATGAGTCAAAATTGTTCAAATTTATAACAATCAAAAACATGATGCTTAATCACAATGAAAGAATCAAGAAAAAGTATTTGAATACTTTTTGAAACTGCTTCAAAAATAGAAAAGGTATTGATGAGTATCAAAACATTTCAAATCGATTAGCAAACATCTTGTTGTTGGACTAGGTTTGGGTTGGGTATATTTAGTGTCGTCCTAAACTTAAGGACTTCTGTAGGGCGCCTCTTTTTACAATGAAGTACATGGTGTCTCCATCATATATACCCAGTGTCTCTTCTGAGGTGCGAATCTTTTTCTTGCATTGAATTTTGTATAAAAATGTTTCGTTCGTCCAACCCAGTTTTAGGGAGCTGAATATCTTAGGGAGGCTCTTGTTCAAATACACAGAGTTGGGTTGGGTTGGGTTTAATCGTGCATCTGAAGACATTTTATAACGAAAGCCTCTACAATGAATAGTTTCTGAAATAGAGTACTTTACAAACTAATTTAATAACCCTGTATATGATTTAATTACGAAAATCAGTTTTGATGTCTTTGCTAAATGTTTTGAAAGATTCTAGAAAATAGAAAAAGCTATATCAATGTGACAAAATTGTCCAAATTGATCATCCATATAATAGAGGAATAGCAAGGACACCACAAAATATTTCAAATATACTAGGAAATAGAAAAAACTGCGTCAATGAGTCAAAATTGTTTAAATTTATAACAATCAAAAACATGATGCTTAATCACAATGAAAGAATCAAGAAAATGTATTTGAATACTTTTTGAAACTGCTTCAAATATAGAAACGGTATTGATGAGTATCAAAACATTTCAAATCGATTAGCAAACATCTTGTTGTTGAACTAGGTTTGCGTTGGGTATATTCAGTGTCGTCCTAAACTTAAGGACTTCTGTGGGGAGCCTCTTTTTACAATGAAGTACATGGTGTCTCCATCATATATACCCAGTGTCTCTTCTGAGGTGCGAATCTTTTTCTTGCATTGAATTTTGTATAAAAATGTTTCGTTCGTCCAACCCAGTTTTAGGGAGCTGAATATCTTAGGGCGGCTCTTGTTCAAATACACAGAGTTGGGTTGGCTTGGGTTTAATCGTGCATCTGAAGACATTTTATAACGAAAGCCTCTACAATGAATAGTTTCTGAAATAGAGTACTTTACAAACTAATTTAACAACCCTGTATATTTGAATTGAAGTAGAACTAACACTAAACTTAAAAGTGGAAAGTTTTGGATTTAGCCGTGCGTCTGAAGACGGCTCTTGTTGAAATATACTGGATTGGGTTGGGTTGGGTTTAGCCGTGTAACTGAAGACAATTTTTTCACGAAGACCCCCACAATTAAAAGATTCTGAAATAGAGTACTTCACAAACTGATTTGGCAACCCTGTATATTTGAACTGAAGTGAAACTAATAATAATTCACTTCTAGCACTAGACCTAGAAGTGAAAAGATTCGGGTTTAGCCGTACATCTCTTAAGACCGCTAAATCCGAATGATTCTGGTTGTAGGTCTAGTGTAAGTTCTAGTTTTACTGCAGTTCATATATAATGGGTTGGGATAAACCGTGCATCTGAAGACATTTTTTAACGAAGGTACAATTATATAGTTTCTGAAATACAGTACTAATTTGGATACCCTGTATATTTCAATTGAGGTAAAACTAGAATCTTTTTTTTATTTTGTATGAAAACTCGTTTTGTTTATCCAAACCACTCCTGATACGACAAATATCTTAGGACGCCACTGAGTATATTTGTCAATAACTATTTTATGAAATGACTTAAAAAATAAGACAAAAATTAAGAAAATGACTTTGCATTATTTTCCTAATAAGTCCATAAATATTTTGATATAAAAAACCAACAGAAAATCTTAACACATAATCAATTGTCCGTTCTCGATTGTTGAAATAGTGTTAACCAATTTTATTGTTATTACGAATATGATAACTCATAAACGATTATCTAAACATGCAAATATTGTTTCGCGTCAAAAGAGAAACACGGTGCCTAGCACACAGAAAAGGTTCGTGCATAATTGTTAGCGTCAACATTGGGGCAGACAATTACCACGAACTTACAATAAACATTTACGCCGTATCGTTCACATGATAATTGATGGAATTCGCAAATAGAAATAGAATCGCGTATTTTGCGACAAAACAAAAATATTATTACAACAACTTCGCACAAGAAATTAGATCGTCGGAATGGAAAATTTTATTTACCTTAAACCTCTTGTCTTGTAGGACTTTCTTAATTGCGACCATTTCGCCAGTATCACACAATTTGGCCTGATAGACCACTCCAAAACTACCATTCCCGATCACTTTGGTGTCCGTATATGAGACTTCCTGGGGTCGATCTGGTCCTTGACCCGGAGTCGCCACCACAGTGGTCACTTTACCTCCATCTTTACCTTTAAAAAGAAATAATAAATTATAGAAATAATTCGAAAAAAATCCATGAATAATGGAACGCAATAAAAATGTTTTTTAATGATGCCATCTTTTACGTAATCACCTCGACTTTGTTTTTTATTGTTTGCCGTGTTCTAAGCCGCACGGAATCGCGCAATTCAAATTGCAATGTAAACGGGGTTTAATGAGGCACTTTTATGCTGACGGAGAGTTTTATAATTTTACGATTTCAGTTTTCTTTACATTTTAATTTCCTTTTTTTCGTGTTTAAGTCTGGGAGGTGATTAGTTTTATCCGTGACCTTTAAACTAGGATAATTCTATCCATTATCGATTTTACAATTTGTATATATTTCGTAATCAAATTAAGCAATTCATTTTATATTCCTGATTATGTTTAATTAAATACAATAAAATGCAAAAAAATTGCATAAGATGTGCCAAAAATTTTAATTTAACCAAAAGAACAAATTTTAGAGATTTTTTTTAAGTTCCATGAATCCATGAAATAGTTGTACAGCTCTAAGGACCATTCGTGGCGTCAGTGATGAATAATAATTAGAACTAGAACTAACGTAAGACCTAACACTAAAAACATTCAAGTTGGGTTATGGTGGGTTGGGTTGAGTTATGGAAAATGTTCGCCCAATATGGAGAAAATCCAACAAATTGCTGATAATAACAACGCAAACCTACAATGAAACGTATGATAAAATGAGGAAGACGTGTGGAAGAAACAATCGAGATGGGTATGGTTGAGTTATGGAGAGTCTCCCTTCAATATGGGGAAGAGGAAAATACAAAGCCCACGTGGATATAACGATGTGCGACGAGAAATTAATTACAAGCATGAGAAATTGGAGAGAAGAACCTAAGTGGTCTAAACATCTTTTTCATCGACGAAATGGAAAAAGGAAGACAAAGGTGAGGATAGTAAAGATAAACAATTGAAGAGAAGAGGGGAATTGGTAAAGAAATACCAAGGCAAAATCCAAGAAAAGCTACAGGAAATTGATTCACTAACACCTACAATGAAAACCTACAATGAAACGATAAATGATGAAGAAAACCTAAATGATGGTCTAAAGATGTTTTTCAGCGTAGAAACGAGGAGGATAGTAGAGACGATAGAAGAGAAGAGAGGAATTCGTTAAGAAATACCAAGTCAAAATTCAAGGAAAGCTATAGGAAATTGAATCATTAACGCTGGAACTGCTGACATTAATAATAATGCATACTTGCAATGAAACATATGGTAAAATGAGGAAGAGGTGTGGAAGAAACATTGGAGTTGGGTTATATTGGATTGGGATGGGTTGGATTAAGATATGGTCCCTTTCCAAAAGAAGAGAAAAATATTGGCGACAACGATAATCTTTGTGGTATTGTATGGAGCCCCTGCATGGTAGAGTGCACTCTGACATCAGAAGTATAAAAACATGTTTCGACGCATTGAAAGAAAATACGTAATTTCCATCAACCAAAGAAGTGGGTGCGCTAGCCGGGTGTCCACCTTTGAACTTACTGGTATGGCAAAAAACGGAAAATTATAACAATAAAGGTAGTAACAGTAAAGAAGTTCAGAGGCTGGGCTAGTGAAAAATATAAAGAAGATTGATACCGACGCGTGCTGGCAGGAATGTGGGGTGCCGAATACACCCGAACACACTTTGTTTGATTGTTTAAGGTTCGAAACAGAAAGGAAAAGAGCGGAGGTGAACATAGGTTTATTAATAAATAAGAACACAGTGGCAAATATATTAACGACAGGTGGAAGGAAAACTGAAGTATTAGTAGGTTACCTTAAAGCAACAATGATAACAAAGACAAAAGAAGAAACAATCGCTAGAGGAAGAAATGAGGAGAGGACTCATCCTGAATCCTGAGCAAGTGCCTTTGATGAACAAATGAAAGAAGAGGGAGTCCAACCAAATACCTAAGAAGTTAAGAAGAATGCTAGATGAAGGGGATTACATGCCTCCCCGGTACGTATAGAATTAATATTATTTCAAAAAGTAATAAATCATATGTTTTCCACAATGGCGAGATGCGGACGAAGAAGCAAGGAAGAAGATTCAACAGTACGAGGAGGTGGTGCTCCTCGCCCCGGTATGTACCGAACCAATACCATTTCAAAAAGTAATGATCTCTAATTATGTACATACCACAATGAAGAGTCGCCAGGATACACCAAGAAGGTGGACAAGGCCCCTTACTTTAGAAATCGATATTTTCGTAATCGCTCGATGAAACAAATTGCGTTTTTTAATTGTGTTCACTGATTACAAAAAAGTTTATTGTAATCAGTGAACATTTCTGTGTTTCTCACAGTTTAATTTGGAAATGTTCGGACCTGTGGTTTTTCTTTTATCGCGATTACTTTTGAGAGGGCCGACAACTTTGTCAACTTTGCGATTTGTTTTCTCAAAAACTATTTGGCGAAAAATTTGAATTGATGGTTGAAAAACACATTAACACATTGTGTTAATGTGTTTTTAAAGCGATTTCAACGCAATTTTTACCAAAATGTGTTTAATAATAATGTTGTATGTCGGATTCCGTTACTACTTTTTCAAAATAAGGACTCCCTAATTTTTTGAGAGCGATTTAATGGGAATGCAAGTTAAAGAGAAACAGAAATAACACTCCGAGTAAAGGTGCTCATGAGGGAGATCTCATTTTGAAAAACTGATTACGGAATCCGACAAACGACATTCTTTAACATATTTTCGTTTTCGAAATAATCGCATCTTATTAAACAACGATTTTCCACGAAACTGTATGGAATACCGTTAAAATAAAATATGCCCATATTGAGAACACATTGGATTACCACCAATTCAAATTTGAATTTTTTTCGTCAAATAGTTTTTGAGAAATAAAATCGCAAAGTAAACAAAGTTGCCGGCACTCTCAAAAATCTACTTACTTTTTGGTACTTTTTTTCCAAATTAACCTATGATACACAGAAATGTTCATTAGTTACAATAAACTTTACAGCAATTTTTTTCATCGAGCGATTTCGAAGACATCTATCTCTAAAGTGAGGAGCCTTGACATTTGGCACGGATAATAAGACCATCAAGATATGACTATGAAGACCTCTCCACCTTATATTAAAATGGTGCATAAAAGCGTGCATGATCATGTTAGCACCAAATGTTTTTCAGCTGTACCAACAGAACAGCCAACTGAAATTAATCTTTTATAGATATACAAATATGGCAATACGTTTATATTGGAGATAGCACGCCAAAAATTTACATTAAACTTTCACGGTCAGCCTAGAATTTAATGCTGTGTGGATTTTCTACACAACACACGTGAGTGTTATGCACTTATTAACGCCATCTTTTCCACTCAGCCGATCTTTTACACTCAGCTTCTACACTCAGCAGAGGTCGCGTAGGGGGCGAGGCCCTACATTCGTCCAAAGTAGACGATTTTGTCGTATCTTTTAAAATCCAGTGCCTCGCTCGCAAGCGACCTCGGCGATTTGCGATAAAATCGTTCGTTGTATATCTTAGCAAATATACAAAATCACCTATAAGACGATTTTATTCACACTCAGCCGAGGTCGCGTAGCGGGCGAGGCCCTACATTCTTCCAAAATAGACGATTTTATCGTATCTTTTAAATCCAGTGCCTCGCCCACAAGCGACCTCAGCGATTTGCGGTAAAATCGTTCGTTGTATATATTAGTAAATATACAAAATCACCTATAAGACGATTTTATTCACACTCAGCCGAGGTCGCGTAGCGGGCGAGGCCCTACATTCTTCCAAAGTAGACGATTTTGTCGTATCTTTTAAAATCCAGTGCCTCGCCTGCAAGTGACCTCGGCGATTTGCGGTAAAATCGTTCGTTGTATGTCTTAGTAAATATACAAAATCACCTATAAGACGATTTTATTCACACTCCGCCGAGGTCGCGTAGCAGGCGAGGCCCTACATTCTTCCAAAATAGACGATTTTATCGTATCTTTTAAAATCCAGTGCCTCGCCCGCAAGCGACCTCGGCGAATTGAGGTAAAATCGTTCGTTGTATATCTTAGTAAATATACAAAATCATCTATAAGACCAAATAATTGAATTAATATTTTCGATTTTGTCTTAAATCAGTTCTCTTCATAACGTTTGATGCACAAAAGATTGAGCGAGTCCAAGTCTTGTGGGAACACTTCTGGTGTTCACAGACGATTCATCAATAACTAACCAAGAGGTAGATCTCTTACATGATTTTGCTTCCATTACAACAAAAATAATGTCATACTCTCTTGACGACATAATTTTGGCATCATTAGGGATTTGAGTTAAGAAGCATCTTTGCTAAAATATGTAAAAATTGTATAACTAACCCAAATTGTTATTTTTATATGTTTAGAATCGAAAATATTACAAACGAGTTATGAATCACCCTGTATAGAACAACTTTATATCGGAAGTTCGTTATACCGATATATTATTGTATAACAAAAAAAAAACAATTTTTATAGCACAAATTTGAAAAGATTAGATGTAACGTTACATAAATCTTATTACACATTTATTTTAAGTATAAGAAAAACAAAACAGAAATAAAACTTGAGTATAACGATTAATAACAATAATCTTATCAAACTGAAACATAAATAAAAGTGAAAAAAAATCATCTTGTAGATAAAAGAAATATTTAAAAGTGCGCAAAAGAAATTGTGACATCAAATAAGAAGTTTTATGATATTTATCAAAACCACTTTAACCAGGTAAGCTACTTTAACCGGTTAAAACGCTGATTACAGATAAAAACTTTCCTCTATTAAAATTAAATTAAAAATACTTGGAAATGATTGCGAACCTCTTTTTTCAGTTTCCACCGATAAAACAATATTTTGAGAGTCAAATGAGTCTTGTTGGGGCCTGCTTCTAGCTGCGTGGGGGGGAACGTTATTTGTAAGTGCCATAATTTCGCTTAATTTTTTTGAATTATTTTTTTAATGATTAATAATCGATCTTATTGGATATAAAATCGTTTGTAACTTATTGTTCTTGATGATACGGTCAATTTCGTTGGGGGATGAGGGACGGTTTCGGTTGATATATAATGGTTCTTGGCACCTGATTTTTATTTTGCTGTCAGTGAACCTTTCCGCGTCCGTTCTTTGGAAAGCCGTCAATATCCATGTTCATGCAAAATCGTGTAGTGTTCTAGCAAACTAAAGAAATCAATCAAGAAAATTCGGTTAATTAAAAATCGAACGATACTATTTTTAGACCCGATAAGAGTAACTAAAAGTTATGACATTTATTACCTCTTTGACGTGGTAAAAATTTTTTTTTGACGGATGACGCGATGGCGGACAACCCAGCCACACCACAACCGAGTTTTTATCATCGATTTTGGCATTTTAAACAATAAAATCGTTATTTTTCTAATGCCTCTATGATAATTTAAACGATTTTATTATTAATTTTATCATAAAATTACCAATATCTCAACTCTTTATAATACATATATCGATTTATACCTATTTATAGTACACTCATTGTTTTTGGGTCATTAAAGATAATGCTTCACAAATTAAATTGATGGGGTATTATGTTATATTACGTCGTGTTACAAAAATATACATGATTACGAAGAAAATATAATTTTTGTTTTACTATTTGCGAATACTTTAAATTCCTCCCAAAATATTTATGTTGGAAATACACGACGTTGAAGAAGTTGTCTCTGTTTAATGATACCTAACCCAACTCAACGCAACTGATAATCTGTTGGGTGGTGTTGAACAATATTAAGAATCTTAAAAAATATTACATCTAACGTCCAAAAATATATGCAAAGATGATGTTGACATAGAATGGAAAAATAAAGATGTCTTTGTTATGTGAAACGGAGAATATTTAATGTAAAATGGATTTAGATCGATAAGAAAAATAGGAGTATAAGAAATGATTTTATTTTAAGTGCTTGATTGTTATGCTCAGATTGTTATGATGACTTGGGTTGGAAGTGAATTTCATTAAGAGAATAGACATACACTGAAAAATTGAGAAAGGTAACATCAATAATTAATGATGTAGTGGTGGTTCAAGTTATGTAAAAGGGGTTTTAGGGTGGGGAAATCGAATCACCAATCGTTGGAGATCGAGATAAGGGGAGTGAGATGGACTATATATTCACAATACTGAAGAAAAGGATAGTAGTGAGATCGGAAGGAGGGGAAACGTTTCTTAAAACTGCAAAATGGGCTTAGCTTCAGAGGGTAAAGATAATGACGGGATACATTTGATGAATGTAATTGGAGAGGCAATATTGAAGTAGCTCGTTAATTTCGGCAAAAATTAGTCATATAATAGACAATTTTGGACGTTGGTAGGAGAAGATAAGATCTACAACGGGAACGATTAGAAACAACGGTGGTGGAAGTGAGGGAGACGTTTTGAAATATCTCAGAAACGATTTTGAAATCATAAACAATATGTAGAAAGACAATAATCATCGATGACTGGAATTATGTTGAAAGATATTAAATATAACGTTGATAAAAACTGAAGTGGGGACAATTTTGCAACATCTAAGGCAATGTCAATGATGAGCAATATATTAAAGGAGGCAAACTGTAACGGTCCAAAAAATCCACATTTATTATAATAGGTATAGATATCAAGATTATGTGTTTCAATTTTTAGCACGAAACTGGACAAAATAATAAATATGGTAGGTATTATGTCCTATATTTTCCTAGCTTGAAGTTACGACTTTTGAAATTTAGGTTCTGGTTATTTTAATTCTGTAGCTTAACTTATAACGAAGATAAATAAACAAACATGAACATTGAAATGCAAAACATTCTTTCAAAAAACGCACAGTAAAACCCGAAAGTTTCTAGTTTTAGATCTAGTCTTAATGTAGTGACTTAATGTTTTAGATGTAGTCTTAATGATAGTTCTAGTATTAGTGCTAGTGTTAGTTCTAATTTTAATTCAATGATCGTATGTTTCTTGTATGTCTGTTATCCCAGAAAAATTTTGAGCATTTATGGATTTGCTAGTTTTTACAATTATTTTACATTTGTAATGTTTATCAAATTCATGGCGTCACGGAGGTAATAAGAAAATTATCCTTGAAAGAAGTTGCTGAATTTGAAGTAGGATTAACCACAGAACTCTATAAAAATGCCGATTACATTGACTGTTTTTAGAATATGGCATCAACACAGTTTTAGTTTGTTATACGATGTAGTAATAGACGTAGGAGGATACTATTCTAAGATAGTGCTTGATGTCTACGCCAAGTCAGAACTATAAGGCATATGCTTCCGGAAAAATATATTTCATCAGAACATCAAATTTGAAGTTCATGAGAAAGAATGAACAAGAACATTAATCAAATGGGCTCCTCAGATATAATGGAACTCAACGCAGTGATAGAAATTTTTTGAGAAATGAAGAGTTGCTGAAAATGAAGATTTCATCAGATAAGTGAAGGTAAATTAATGACGGGTAAAGGTAAGCTAACTAAAAGCGTTATAAAAGATCTCGCGACATGGATGGTTCATAAACACTAATTCTGTTGGAAATATAAAGAAAGGTATTTGGGCAACTTTCTTACAAATAATCCTCGTCGAAAACCCAGTTTATGGCGGAAAACTAACACAGTTAATTCAAATAATTACGAAACATTTTTTGTTTTTTGAATTTGTACCGGGCATTTAGGCAATATATGAAGATCTTAATACAGACATTTTAATTAATAGCAATGAAAGCTTAAATGAGATAATTCAGCGGTGCAACAATTGCCAAAATTGTTGCAAATGAGTTTATTTCGACCTCATTGACAGTGAATCAAAAAATCTAACTCTTAAATTGATTTTTGTATAGCTTAATGAGTCACAAAATTTAATTTGTTCATAATTTCTTAATTTTTAACCATTTTTAAATACCATTGCGTACAGTTTTTTGGCTTTTTGGTTCTACATGGGTCAGTCAAATGACACCAAGTCTACAAAAGAAATATTATTGCAAATAAAGAAACAAAAAATAAATATTATATATAACGATATTCAGCATAAATATGGTATACCTATAGAAGAAACCTCGTACAACGTAAAAGAGAAAGAAAAACTGTAGACATAAGTAGCAGTTTTAAAATTTTTGCGTTTATTCTGCTTTAAAAGATTTAAATTGAAGATCACTTACTTAAAATATATACAGAGTGTTTAAAATTCGGTGTCCAATTAGGCTACCACTCTTTTTAACCATTTAGCAGACGCGCACTGTCTTTGAAACCGGGTAGACATTAAAACGAGTACAAAACAATAACTTGAGACCTAACGATTACGCCATTCACAGAATCTATAGACAATGCATTATTATAGTTGATTTTTTTTTTTATAGTTGACAATTGGAAGTTATCTAGAGTGCATCTTAGCAGTGTTAGCTGCAATACTGGATGGATATATATTGTAACTTATACATATATTGTTGCCGTGCCGTCCTAAGAAATTTGGCGTCCCAGCGCTGGGTTGGAAGAACGAGACGACTACATATATACCCAATTTTAAAAAAATGATTCTAGTACAAGATGACTTTATTAAAAAATGTCGTCAGATACACTGCTATACCCAACCCAACCCAAACCAACTCTGTATATTTGAAGAGTTAGATCTAATGATATAAAACCAGAACTAACCTAGACCTAGAATTGGAACGTTTTGTGTTTAGCCGTGTCTTTTGATGCACGGCTAAATCCAACACAACCCAATAAAACCCTGTATATTGGAACCGAAATAAAACTAGATCGAACACTAGACCTAGAAGCTTTCGGATTCTGTAGTGCTTGTTTTGAAGAGGTATTTAACGTTTCAGATGCCATGTTGCAACACTCTTCAGAAACTGGTTCAGAAGATCAAGAAGATTCAGTAACGAAGCCTAAAACACCATTTCAGAAGAAGCACGGCAAAACCCGAAGGCATCTTTTCTAGTTTTAGGAATAATATAGTTTTTATTGAATGAGCAGATTTTACACACCAAACTATGCTCTTTAAATATGAATTTTTTCGACACTGATCGAACTAGAAAGTTAAAAGACATAATACTTGCTGCTGGGATATCCTAAATTAGAGTGCCATTGGCACCATCGGTCTATCTTATACATGGTATTCAAAAATGTAACTTCTGTTTTACTTGCAAAAAAGTCGAAAATTTGAAATGGAACACCCATATTTGATGTGCTTCATCATTATTTGTCTATAAATCATGATCCTCTGTTATATTTGTTGCAGTTATTTAGGTATAACGGAATTAATCAACTTCAAAATCATTTTTTCATTGCTCTGCTCTGTATCGACTTCATATACATACACATAAAGCACACAGGGCAAATATTTGAACACTTAGAAAGTTTGGTTTAGAATTAACCTTTTTTAAATCATTATTAATGTTTAATCACGTGTTTTCATGATCTTATTTCATGGTGTACCAATGAAAAACGAACAACGTACACAAATTATAACTTTCTAGCACGATCAGTTTTTAAGGAATTTCAATTTTAGTGTTAGCTCTAGTTTTAGTTCAAAATTTATTTGGAATGTGCAGTCTATGGTGATATTGTCAGAAATTATTTACACCATACAAGAACACGATTTGACACTGAACATGAAATGTTAAATGGCGGAGGTCAAATTATTTTTTTAGGAAAAAAAATTACTAATTGGAATAAACATATATCAAATAAGAAGGTAAGGATTAAGCCAAAGATATTTCAAGCAAACACAAAATTATCCACCACCAATTTAAAATAACCTCTCTACAAATTTGAAAATAATTCCTAAGTGATACCATGATTTGATTTTTTTAATTGGTTCATACGTTGACCGAAAATTACTAATTAGTGATTTTAATTAATGATTATTAATGATTACTAATTGAAAATTAATGATTTTCACCCAAGGCATGATTTATTATGCTGGAACATTTAAAGCTAATAGCCTCGTTATAAAGAATTTATGGAGAACAAACGATGATTTAGTAGAGATTTAAATAACGTGATTCTATAAAATCAAAACTTGGCCGTTTCACTAAAGTCTACTGAGAATTATTTTCTATACGTTCATGACCCAATGCAATCCATTTACGAACCACGGTCTCCCAGCCCAAGGAGTGTAATTTTGATTGAAAAGGTGACACGTGTACTAAAGCGTTAAATAAAATCCAAAGCTTTAATCCAACTACAAAACTCTCAATTCTTCTCCAATAGGATTAGTTTCGGCGTTATAGATAATTTTGACTTTTTGCGTTTTGCTACATTTAACCAAAAAATAATTTGAACCATGCGGAATCTGATGATGAATTATGTATTTTAGGTCCACCATAAACATTTTATTTCAACTACATTTTCCTCCAACGTGTTCAGTTTCGAAATTATGGACGATTTTGATGGTGAAAATCGATAATTTTATTAATAACGAATTTAATAAAAATAACGAATTTAATAAGCTAAAAATCAATAAATCATTATAATATCTCAAAATTTAAAAACTAAATAATTTTTATTACTACATCGTCAAATTCTCTATAAAAAGTGTCTTTATAATCTTAAACTTAATAATACTTTAACTTTAATAATAATAATAACCAAAATAAATAATAATCGAATAAAGACCATCAAAAAAATCGATAAACTACGTAAAAATAGAAGAACAAGAAAACTCAAACGTTAATCATTATGACATTAGAATTTGAAGTGTAAAATAACCTATTCGCACATCAAATTTGAACCATCCTGTACATATAATAGTACGTTAAATTACCCACCACAAAGCGGAAATTGATTTACTTTTAGTTTCCGATTGCGGAGACATCCATCTCCGGTATAAATCCATTATCACCGAGTTAATACCACCCCGACTATTAACACAAATTGCGGTTTCCCATCTATCAGTTAACATTTATTTTAATCGTGATACAACGCGATTAAAATAAACACTTACAAACAAACTCAAAGGTTTTCTCAACATCGACTTCGATTATGATTCTTTTCCTGTGTTTAGTTTATCTGGGTATAGGCGCTAAAGTCCAAGACAAAGGATATAAGTAAGTTTTAATAACGAAATTGGAATTGTAAAAATAAGTTTTATATAGTGGATATAAACCGTAAAGATAATTTTAGTCATATCGATTTAATCTAATTTGTGATATGGATAGGATGAATTGATATCGAAAATATACAATGAACCAATAAAAGTTATATATATATACAATTTTAATTTTATTGATTTATTTTATTTAAGAAAATATTTGGATAACGAAATTTATTTATAGTGTCTGATCGAAATTTCGTTTTTTCGGCCTAAAATAGTGATTTTTTAATTTTTTTTTTAAATTTAGCAGTATGAGAAGTTTAAATTTCTCGAAAAAAAGAAAACAGCAAGAGATATGATGGATGAGCTAACAAAAAAGAAAATGGAAGACATGGAATGAATCAACAGGATACGGCAGTGCCCCTCAACATCCGAGAGTTCCATGGAGGAATAAAGGGATTACGGACAATTTATGAGAAAGAAAAAAAGATGGAAGCCCTGTATACAAAATTGGACAAGATACAAAGTAATGTAGAGTAGAGATCCGAAGAGGAGGAAAATGGAAGAAGAAACAAAAACAAACAAAACGGGATAGCAACTCAGATGGTAATAGAAGGATTCTTCACACCTGAAGGAAAGGTAGAGTTCATCCAATATGAAGAATGGGAAACCATACATATGCTTAAAGAGTTTAGAGGAAGCCTGTTTAAAGACGATATTGACAAATGCATAAAAACCATAATTGACACGGATAGCAACAAGATTGGGAAAATTAAAGAAGCTACAATAAACACCAACCAACACCTGAAAATAAGACCATTGGGAGATGAAGATATGCAAACCTTGCATATAAGAGGGATGGACGCTCTGATAGAAAACGATATACAAGAAGCCATAAAAACGGTTATAGGTGACGTAAAAGACAATATTAAACTAGGAGATATTAGTCCTATGAGGGATGAAACGAGAGCGATAACTACACAAATAGAAGCAAAACATCGCAGACAACTCAAGCCTACGACGAAACATATGAAAAGTCCAGAAAAAATAACACCATGACACAGCAAAATATACAACGATAAATGTACAATGATACGGTCAAAAAAAACAAACAAGAAGCAAACAAATACGGAAGAGAGTTGACCAGAATAAACTCAAAAAGCGGATATAAAGAGGAAAAGCGGGAGATAAATAAAAAGTATAAAGAAACATAGGCGGAATAAAAAAATAAATTAGAAACGCCAAAAAAGACGCGTGGAAAACGTTCTGCGACGAGCTACAGGACAACCCTTGGGGCAAAGCTTACGTAATTGATCTCAAAAACACCAAAATTGTACCAACAGTCACGTTACAAAAGGACCAAGTTGATACATTAATAAGAGAACTATTCCCAGAAAGTGAAAAGAGGACTTTGCGCAAGAAGTTACAAACAATGAAGAAGAGAAATGTAGGGAGATAAATGAAGAGGAAAAAGAAACTAGGTCTCAATCTAAGAAATGAAAAAGCGCCAGAACCGGATAAAATAACGGCTGAGATACTAAAAGATACAATCAGTTTCCAAAAATCTGGAAAATCTGAAAAAATGCTAATAGAGAAAAAACAATCCTTTATGTCTTCTAATAATCCTTTAATAGTTGCGGCAAATGAAAATGAATCAATGATTA
Source organism: Onthophagus sagittarius (assembly GCA_036711965.1). Taxonomy (NCBI): domain Eukaryota; kingdom Metazoa; phylum Arthropoda; class Insecta; order Coleoptera; family Scarabaeidae; genus Onthophagus; species Onthophagus sagittarius. Next base: position 26,261,427 of record JASERS010000005.1, read on the forward strand.
AAAACAAGATTAGAGGAGGAAATACAAGACAAAGGATCTATGGCTATGGAGCTATATGGTTTCACAAAAGGGAAATTCACTGTGGATGCAATCGAAGACGTTCTTGGAAAATGCAAAATGTTTAACAAATTTAATAGAGGGAAAAGAAAGAGAAAAAGATAGAGAAAATAATACAGGCGTCACGAAAAAAAATGTGTTGAAAACCCTCATAAACCTGATAGGTAGTTATCTAAACGAGCGATACGTCGATTTCCAGGATACAAGATATCAAATAAATAGGAGTGTTTCGCAAGGATCCATTCTAGGCCCTATCCTCTGTAATATCTATTGCGACCAACTGCTGGGGGAAGAACAACGAGATAGCCTGGATGAAGGTAGAGTAGTGGCTTACGCAGATGACCTCGCAATAGTGGTAGGCGGCTGTTATTCCTCCCAGAAGATCTACAAAGGAAAGCGCAAAACATAATAGACCGACTTCCACAAGGATCCATTCTAGGCCTTATGCTCTGGAATATCTATTTCGACCAACAACTGGAGGAAGAACGAGATAGCCTGGATGAAGGTAGATTGGAGTAGAAGATCTATAAAGGAAAGCGCAAAACATGATAGACAGACTTCCACAAGGATCCATTCTAGGCCTTATACCCTGGAAAATCTATTTCGACCAACTGCTGAAGAAGAACAACGAGGTCGCCTGCATGAAGATAGATTGGTGGCTTATGCAGATGACCTCGCAATAGTGGTAAGCGGCTGGGAAGTAGAAGATCTACAAAGAAAAACGCAAAACATAATAGATAGACTTCCACAAGGATCCATTCTAGGCCTTATGCTCTGGAATATCTATTTCGACCGACTGCTGGAGGAAGAGCAACGAGATAGCCTGGATGAAGGTAGATTGGAGTAGAAGATCTACAAAGGAAAGCGCAAAAGATAATAGACAGACTTCCACAAGGATCCATTCTAGGCCTTATACCCGGAATATCTATTTCGACCAACTGCTGGAGGAAGAACAACGAGATAGCTTGGATAAAGGTAGATTGGTGGCTTATGCAGTTGACCTCGCATCAGTGGCAAGCGGCTGGAAGGTAGTAGATCTACAAAGGAAAGCGCAAAACATAATAGATAGATTAATAGACAAGATGGGAATAGAAGATGCGCCGCAAAAAAACGGAGGCGGTACTACTCAAAAGCAGAAAGTGCAAGACGGAAGTTACAAATAAATACAAATATTTATACAAATAAATGTCAAAAACATTTTTGATGTGTTTAATCAAAAAGATGCCAACCTGGCAAAATTGACATGGAATATGAGTTCGTTATGAGTTCGACACAGGGCCTCAGATAATGTAAGAGAAGGCTGATTGCATCGGTAATATAGTCATATAACCTATATGGATGCAGAACAAGGAGTGAGGTCCTTAATACAAAGAAATTGGTTAAAAATTACTCTGGATACAAAGGAGAATCATGATTAAAACAACCGGACGGTGTACAATACCAATAGACCTAATGATCCAACAAAGAAGTTTAACTAACAGTAACACACAAAGAGACACAACTTAACAGAAAACTGAAAATCCAAATGGAAAGGTAATACAGGCACAGCAAGATGGACAAGAAGATTAATACCATCATTAAAAACATGGCTGAAGAGACAGAAGATGGGACATGCTTGTTTACGCGAATATCTCTACAGATTCAAAAAAGCTAATGACGATAAATGCCCGTACTATGAAGACAGGCTGGATGACGTAGTACATACATTCTTCAGATGTATCTGATGGAACTCCGGAAAACTGCATTAATACCATGCTGACAAATAAGAAAACTGGGAAGCAATTGAAAGATATGTGAGGAAGATGATGACGAAGTGAGTAGAGTTCGAGCGCAGAAGGAGGAGGGGGTCAACAGGTAAAAATCAATATGCTGATACTAAAATTGAAAACTCATCTAGGTTATCTTACGAACGTTTCATGAATTTTGAAGAGCATAGATGGACCAGTAGAAGGCCAGATGTCTGTTAGCAGATTTTCTCCGAGCTCGTTATAAAAACGTTATACTTTTATTTCCAGAAGAATTTAAAACAATCTAAAGCTAAACAAAAATTAAAACTAGAACTAACACTAGACCTAGAACTAGAAAGATTCGGTGTGTAAAGTGTTAGTTAGTGTAAAGTGTTAGTCTAAAGTGTTAGTTCTAGTTTAAAGTATACAATAATCTAAAACCGAACAAGAGTTAGCTCTTGTAGAGCTAACTCGTGTTAAGTACGTAGAGCTAATACCAACACTATGATTTTCAAAACCACGGGTAAGGCTCATTACTACCATCTTCTAGTTAAGGCTCGTTCCTACCAAATCGTTGACATCTATTAGATAAGCTGACTATAAGATAACGCTAAACTAATAGTTTGCGGACTCGGCCGTACTACCACTTCAAGTTATCTCATAAGTAGGATATCCTTAAGATATCTAAAGAATCTAGTGATTTCATTTGGGGTGATTTTTTAAGTTGGTGACCCTACAATCAAGAGGCCTAATTTTCTAACTTCGAACATCATCGTAAATCGAGCGTTTATTATTTTTGTCATTCTTCTTATTTTGTGTACTGTTCGAACATAGAAAACGGAAAACGATAAGAAAAAAGAACTGCGAATTATTCCAAACAGGAAATGGAAATATTGATCGATTTAATAATAAAAATAAAAAAAAATATGTTATAGAATCCTCTTTCATGGAGAAGAAAATGAAAAGTCTCATTGGAAATACGAAATCTTTTCATGAATTCCCCATTTGAATGTTTATTTAGATGATTTAATCGTCTTCGTATTATTGTTTCACTTCGTACAGGAAATAATTAGGGGTGTGCGATACAGCATCAAGCGTATCGATATTCTATACACACATTAATCGATATTGTATCGATACTCATATCGATATCGTATCGATATTTAGATCGACAGTTAATAAAAAGAAACTATGAAGAACATAAAAGTTAAAAAAATTATTTATACTTTAGTTGAATTTAAGTCTAAATTGTATAATTGTTTTTGTATCGAAATATCGATGTTTTCTTCATATCGATATCGATACTTTCTTTGTATCAATGTACTAATGTGGCGATATATCGATATTACAGTGATGTGGGTATCGGCCATTCTGGATACATCGATACTTTAACCCAGCCCTAGAAATAATTCATTTATGTCCTCGAAAATATTTTCTTCATCGCCAGCATCCATTTTTGTAATATTTCACTGAAAACAACGCGTACCGTTACACCACCGGGCGATTTGTGAGGTTAGGTTTCTTCTTTTATCTATGAGATACCGACTTAACCCAAAAGTTGTAGCGCTATCTTTTAGATAGCGCTAACTACAACTTTAACTATGAGTGGTAGTAACGGGCCTAAGGTATCTAAGTGATTATTACCATACAATAATCTAAAACCGAATATAATTTCAAGTTTAATGTTAACTCTAGATTTGGTGTTAGTTCAAAATTGTTAATAAATTCTCTCTTTCACGATATTCACGGTTAACATGAAAAATTTTCAAATAAGTTTCGTTTTAGGCTCAAAATTGAGTTTATTTACACTATTTATTTATATTTAAACTTACTAGTAAGAGTTTTATGAATTTTCCTCCAAAAATGCAATAATTTACTAAAACCGTGCTTTTTCTTCACCTCCTTCTCCTTTTTAACATAACCCAAATGCGGCACGGAACATCGACTTTTGTCGAGCTGCGATTTTTTCTCTTTTAAATTCGCCAAAGACGTAGGCGGAGTTTCCGTTTGTCCCAACGGTACATTTGTGGCTTTCGAAATCGGTTTTAAATCCAAATCGCACGCCGATACCGACCTGAATCTCGGCCTTAAAGGTTCTTTTATACTTTTATTATTATTGTTGATGCGATTATTCGTCGGTTCACAAACAACTTTAACAACATTCGATTCACACGCGCAATTTTCGTCGTCGCATCTTTCGCTATCTTTCGGCTCGAATTTCGGGGCCATCATTCACAGCGCGTTTCGAAAAACGACTGCTTTCCGTACGATACTAAAACGCGACACACACACTCCAAGCCGATGAGGATAATATAATCTAACTAGACGTGTAAACAATTGTATCATATGATTTAAACGAGTCATGTGATTTAAATTTTTTTTTGTTAACTTGTAAATACAGCGAGACCGTGCGGTTCGTTTGAGGAGCGAGATTGAAGTGACCTATAACGTTTACCGTTCTCCATTTTTGTGCTATGAGATTAAACAAAAATACAAAGTCCAGATAAGCTTAGAAAAGTGTTATCTGTGCTGCCAATTTTCGAACTATAGATAAGGTTCTTGTTGATTGTGCCACAATAGTATCGAAGGTTAATGTAAATACTGACACGAGTAACTTTAACATATTCTTTTATGTTACATCTTTTTTCGAAAAAATATAAAAAAATAAATCGATTCAAAGTCAAACATAAATGTTAATGTTAAATAAGTTAACTCAATTTTTTTTAACATTCCTAATGAATATTAAAAAGGTGATGGCACCCGTCAAGGTTAACAAAATATTTTGATGCAAAATCCGGTTATTTGCAGATTCGAATCTAACTCGATTACGAGGAGTGTAATGGAAAAGTACTAGATACGAAATAAATCGTAATAATAAAAAATTAAACAAAACCCCCACTTTTGATTAGAACCATCAATTTAGATGTGCGAAACAACGCAGGCGCAACATTGGTTGCATACGCGCCATTTATTAAATACAATATAAAATGATAAATCGAGATAACGACGTAATCAGTTATAAAATTTAAACCGAAACAGGTTCAGTTTCATTTTTTCAATGTCACAGCGATTATTCAATCAGATTTATCCTACTCTAATAATAGGTAATACGCATTAAGTTCTTTATATAACATAAATTGTTTAAAATTGGCTTACCAACGAAAGAAATCATCCGTTTTAATTTGCTCACTATGTTATTCGAGTTTAAACACGTTTTCGATCAGTCATCACCCAACGGTAATTAATTATTAATGCACTTCTTATTGGATAGTCACAAAGGACTATCGTATCAGGCTTTATAAATCAGATAAGTTATCAGTCATTGTGGAACCACGACCGCGTGGCCTTTAAATGCAACGTAACCACAAAAAAATGCTTGTTATACGAAATCGTTTGATTTAGATTTTAGTTTAGAACCTGATTAAGATTATAGGCAATGTCAAAAAAGATATTTTAAATTTGTAGATACATTTCAAGAAGGAAATGTTTATTATTATTAATTAAAAAGGAATCCCTCTTTCAATAAAAATTTATGCAGTTTATCTAAGCATGGCATTAAATTACGATAAATTAGATCATTATGTCAGTTATTGTTATCAATTAAATGTTAATGAAGTTGTTTTGCGTTCATAAATAATACTATTAAATAAAGCACCGCGATTTTCAGTTTTAATTAAAAGAATTGCTTTCATTCAAGATTTATAGGAAAATTAAAAATAATTTTAATTGCACGTCTAAAATTAAAACCGAAAACTGAGATAAACCCTGCGTTAATAACCTTTCAATCAAATGAGAATATACTTACATGATTATACCGAAAATTAATTAATTCTTTATTGTACCGATTTCGCGCATTTACTTATCACCAGGCGAATCCGCCGAGCGAAAAGATATGGATTTAATTTTTATCTTTTCGAACAAAGTCTGGATGATGTCATTCGGTGTTGCATAAAATAATAGGTGTGATCTGAAAATAGTCTTAAATTTTAATTATAAAAAAATGATAAGAGTTAAAGTAAAATATTAATACATAAAGTCAGAAGTTAAAATAGATTTAAAGACTTTTTTCAGAACTTATCATTTTGCACAGCACTGTAAGCTGAGTCAAGGTCGTTTGCGGTATAGCAATTAGTACCTTATCAATCCGGAACTATGCGGCGGACCGGAAAGTAATGTCGTTATGCGCATATCGATATCCGATTGCTAGCTTGCAGTTAATTGCTTTCTGCAAAATGTGTTTGGGGAAGGCTTAAATTGGACAAATTTCATCCATATCATGTTGTATGTGTCAAGATATGCCTGGCAAAATGACACATATTATTTCGTCTATCTAATTTAATCCAGTGTCGAGTGCACAAACATTAATTTAAAAAGTACATAAAAATATAAATACGAAGGCTTTCACGACCGGTGTTATAAACTAAAATTAGAACTAGCACTAACAACAGAACTATCACTAGGACTAATACTAGATCTAAAAATAGAAACTTTCAGGATTTGCCGTACCTCTTTTGAAAAAATGTTTAACGTTTCGGATGCCATGCTGCAACCTTTTTCAGAAACTGACTCGAAGTAAACCTACTTCGAAGTGAACCTACTAAAATTAGAAACTTTCAGGATTTGCCGTCCGCCTTTGGAAAAAATGTTTAACGTTTCGGATGCTACGTTGCAACCTTCTTCAGCAAACCCGCTCGAAGTAAACCTACTTCGAAAGTTTTTAGTTGTAGCTCTAATTGTAAAATTAGAAACTATCCGGTTTTGCCATGTTGCAACCTTCTTTAGAAACTGGTTCTAAATGAACCTACTTTGAACCAGTTTCTAAAGAAGGTTACAACAAGCATCCAAAACGTTAAACATTCTTTCAAAAGTCGCATGGTAAAACCCGAAAGTTTCTAGATTTACAATAAGATCTAGTATTAATCTTAGAGATAGTTCTAGTGTAAGTTCTAATTTTAGTTCAATTAACATAAGAATATGATGAAATTAATTTGATGTAGTTTTTCAAAAAAAAATTATAATTTGTAAGTTATTTCCCGTTTCAACTCCAGAGGTGAGAGACGTTTCATCTCTTTTTTAGAAACTGGTTCTAAGTGAACCTACTTTGAACCAGCTTCTGAAGAAGGTTGCAACATGGCATCCGAAGTGTTAAACATTTTTTCAAAAGACGGACGGCAAAACCCGAAAGTTTCTAGTTGTAGCTCTAACTGTAAAATTAGAAACTATCCGGTTTAGCATGTTGCAACCTTCTTTAAAAACTGGTTTCAAGTGAACCTACTTTGAATCAGTTTCTAAAGAATGTTGCAACATGGCATCCGAAATGTTAAACATTTTTTCAAAAGACGCACGGCAAAACCCGAAAGTTTCTAGTTGTAGCTCTAATTGTAAAATTAGAAACTATCCGGTCTTGCCATGTTGCAACCTTCTTTAGAAACTGGTTTCAAGTGAACCTACTTTGAACCAGTTTCTGAAGAAGGTTGCAACATGGCATCCGAAATATTAAACATTTTTTCAAAAGACGCACGGCAAAACCCGAAAGTTTCTAGTTGTAGCTCTAATTGTAAAATTAGAAACTATCCGGTTTTGCCATGTTGCAACCTTCTTTAGAAACTGGTTTCAAGTGAACCTACTTTGAACCAGTTTCTGAAGAAGGTTGCAACATGGCATCCGAAATGTTAAACATTTTTTCAAAAGACGCACGGCAAAACCCGAAAGTTTCTAGTTGTAGCTCTAATTGTAAAATTAGAAACTATCCGGTTTTGCCATGTTGCAACCTTCTTAAGAAACTGGTTTCAAGTGAACCTACTTTGAACCAGTTTCTGCAGAAGGTTGCAACATAGCATCCGAAATGTTAAACATTTTTTCAAAAGACGCACGGCAAAACCCGAAAGTTTCTAGTTGCAGCTCTAATTGTAAAATTAGAAATTATCCAGTTTTGCCATGTTGCAACCTTCTTTAGAAACTGGTTTCAAGTGAACCTACTTTGAATCAATTTCTAAAGAAGGTTGCAATATGGCATCCGAAATGTTAAACATTTTTTCAAAAGACGCACGGCAAAACCCGAAAGTTTCTAGTTGTAGCTGTTATTGTAAAATTAGAAACTATCCGGTTTTGCCATGTTGCAACCCAACACCTCACCCGCAAACGATCTCAGCAATATTACAGGATGAGGTAGAAAGAATTAGAGTTAAGATTCAGATACATTTCCAAATTTCCTCGGAAACTTCAAAACATAACCCTCGGGAACTTTATGAGTGGTCACTTCATAGCCGTAAGATCACAGTCTGATGAGCAATTTCTGAAATTGGTTTGATGTCCATATTTTTTAAAGCATAAAAGTATTATGCTGCCTTTTATGCGGCGAAGATCCGAAGGTTTCAGAGTTTGAGGATTCGTTGGAATTGGCTGATGGCGATCACATGACGCCAGTACTTCGCCATCAACCAATCTAAACGAATCCCCAAATTCTGAAATCTCCGTATTTCCGTCGCAAAAAGGCAGCTTTCCGGTAAATGCATATCGGTATTGTGTGATATTAGATAACTTTCTACGGAGTGGATGCTCTTGTCGGTAATCATGGACAAGAACATGTGTGGTTTTAACAAGATGGAGCAACAACCCACACAGCTCATCTTTCAACGGCAATTCTGAGACAAATGTTTCCTAGGCATCGTGTCTCTTTGCGTAGTGATATCACACTCGCCGGATTTAACCCTGTGACTTTTTTTTTCTTTGAGGCTTACCTTAAGCAAAAAGAGTATCAACATCGTTCTCAAACTCTGGAAGTTCTTAGAGAGACGATAATGCAGGAAAGTTCCGCCTGAAATGATCCACAGAGTAATGAAAAATTACCGGGATAGGCTCGCTCAGTGTATCAACAATGGAGGCGAACATTTGAGGGATGAAATTGTTAAAACCCATTGATTTAAAATAGCATTATGTACAGTTATTAATCCATAAAGTTTTTTTTTTGATATCTTGATAAATTTAGTTTTTATTAGCTTTACAAATCAGGGAAGCTAATAAATCCAAAAATCTTTCTGCCCCACCCTGTATATATCGCATATTTGAAGATCAATTGAAATCTTTTATCGTTACTTCATCAAAATCGCTGGAAAGCGAGGAGTTAGAATTTTTCAAAAGTGATAATTTAGTGTTGATATACGATGAACGTTATCGCGATGTGGCACGATATCGTTTATTTGATACCTTGGAAATTGAATCTAACATACAACATTCTAAAAGTTATAATAAACAGTATATCATCGCTTCGGCAAGGAAAGCAAAACGCTAGAATCTTTCAAAACTTACGAACTCGTGTTGATATATTAAGGGTGTTGATACATACTACTTTGTGTATACAAAATTAAGAGTTTATGCAAGAAAGTGAGAAATTTATGCAAGAAAAACAGCTGTTCCGCAACGATTGTACAAGTCACCAGCGTATTTTCTGGCGTTCATATAGACATTTTTTATTGTTTTTGTTCAATTGATTTGAATAGTTTTATTAATTAAAAAACTGATCTTTTAATACATTCTAAAAAAAGGTGCATAAAGGTCTCAAACATCACTATTTAATTATTTTATTTTCCTTTTCTTTATTTTTTTGATTTTCCGTAACAATCTTTGTTACTTATTTTGTTATGCTAATCATACAATTACTAAGCCAATAGTAAGTATTATACCTTTGAATATTTCAAAAACGGTCCATTTTTGGATCTGTTCATTACACACATAACACGCTGGTGAAATATTGTACAATTGCAGCGGGACACCTGTATAGGATACACTCAGGAAGATGATTTATATATTTTAGCTTTACTTTATACAAAGTGACGGTGCAATTGTTGTTAATGCAATTGTATTTGCCTACTGATCGCAATTTATCATCTAGAAGAAAATACCAAAATTATTGTGAAAGAGTATGCTTAAGTCTAGTGAAGGTATACATATATACAGGGAGTATAAAAAGTATGTTTCTATACCCTTAACCTCAGATTATATAAAAAAAAAAATAAAAGTTACTCGAAACTATTTTCCGCATATGTTGGTGTAGAAATAAAATTAAATGACGACAGCAGTTAAAGTTATGACATGGTGAGTATGTTTTTTAAATGGAAGATCCTGTATATGTTAAGGCTTTTTGATTCTTTTTAACAAGATGTTGCTAAATGCCAATAAAGTTTTAATGCTTTAAACTACTTTTTTCGAGATATTGGGACTTTTATTTAAAAAGATTTAACATAGCGATACCCAAATTATGGCATTATTATGAGATTGTTATGTATTACTATACAGGATGTATTCGAATAACCGCAACAAACTTCTAGGGGTGATTCTTTACTGAATTTTAAGGGTGCTTTGATAGTATAATAAGTCTTAAAGCACCCCTAAGGAATCACCCCTAGAAGGTTGTTGCAGTCATTCGGATACACCTGTATACCATCACAAAAAGTATGTTTTGTACACCTTGTATATTAAGGAATTACACCACAAAAATTAAATGAGTTGTCTTGACGATAATATAACTTGATTCTTTAAAAAGTAATAATGTTCTATGTAGAGGGTGATGTGAATCGTCGTTATTGATTTCTTCATCAGAACAAATTCTATCCATTATTTAATAAAAGCATTTGTGTAAAAATTAATATTTCTTGAAAAGTGTACGTACTTTCTTCCCAAATTGTCATGTTGACACGCTTTCTTTGTTATTGTGACCTACCTACATAAACATGTTTGTAATGCAATACCAAAAAATGTAGATTTATTTATCTTTTATAAGTCAGGCAATCGATCCACCCTGTATATTTCATATTTATATATTAAATCTGTCGCCTTGCCCGCAAGCGACCTCGGCGATGTACGATCATATTATTCATTTGATGTTTTGGAAAGTAAATCTAATCATAACATTTCAATAATAAATTATTTATCAACACTTCGTTAAGGTTGTTGGCGTGCGAGGTGCTACAATCTTTCAAAATTTAAGATTGCGTATTGATATATTACAACTGCCGCCTCGCCCGTAAGTGACCTCGGCGATGTACGATGATATCGTTCATTTGATGTCTTGAAGACAAAATCTAATGCACAACACTTCAATAATAAATCGTTTATCAACTCTTCGTCAAGGTCGCTGACGAGCGGAGGCGCTAGATTCTTTCAAAATTGATGATTTTGTATTGATATATTAAATATGGCGCCTCGTCCGCAAGCGACCTCCGCAATGTACAATGATATCGTTCATTTGATGTCTTGGAACGTAAATCTAATGTACAACGCTTCAATAATAAATCGTTTATCAACATTTCCTCAAGGTCGCTGACAAGCGAGGCGCTAGATTCTTTCAAAATTGACGATTTCATTTTTATATATTAAATCTGGCGCCTCGCGCGCAAGCGACTTCGGCGATGTATGATGATATCGTTCATTTGATGTCTTGAAGACTAAATCTAATACACAACACTTCAATAATGAATCGTTTATCAACTCTTCGTTAAGCTTGCTGACGAGCGAGGTGCTAGAATCTTTCAAAATTGATGATTTCGTTTTGATATATTCAATCTGGCGCCTCGCCCGCAAGCGATCTCGGCGATGTACGATGATATTGTTCATTTGATGTCATGGAAAGTAAATCTAATGCATAACATTTCAATAATAAATTATTTATCAACACTTCGTTAAGGTTGTTGGCGTGCGAGGTGCTACAATCTTTCAAAATTGATGATTTCATATTGATATATTATAACTGGCGCCTCACCCGCAAGCGACCTCGGTGATGTCTAAATCTAATATACAACACTTCATTAATAAATCGTTTATTAACACTTCATCAAGATCGCTGGCGAGCAGGGCGCTAGAATCTTTCAAGATTGATGATTTCTCGCCCGCAAGCAACCTCGGCGATATACGATGATATCGTTCATTTGATATCTTGCAAAGTAAATCTAATATACAACACTTCATTAATAAATCGTTTATCAACACTTCATCAAAATCGTTGGCGAGCGAGGAGCTACAATCTTTTAAAATTGCTGATTTCATATTGATATACTAAATCTGGCGCCTCGCCCGCAAGCGACCTCGGCGATGAACGATGATATCGTTCATTTGATGTCTTGGAAAGTAAATCTAATGCATAATCTTCAGTAATAAATGGTTTATCATCACTTTGGCAAGATTGGCTAAAATCTTTCAAAACTAACAGTTTTGGGTTGACGTATTAAATATAGTACCTTAAATCTACTTTGATAAGAAATCGTTATGTTTATTTTGCCAGGACGTTTACAGACCAGGACAATCTTCAAAAATTTTGTAGAAAAATCATTTTGTAGAATTTTTATACAAAATGATTTTCAACGCAGAATCCCAAGCATTACGACTAAATTTTGATGTTATTGAAGAGAACAGTAAAGACAAAAAGTACATCAGTTCGCTGGCAATATACGCATTATAAGTTAGAGATCCTTTTTGTCTTGAATTAAATGAACGACAAATGGTAATCTGAAAGGGAGCAAACTGTGGCAAACATGAAAAATGATGGATAACTTAGTCTCTAAATCTTAACGACTTCATATTTGCGACGAAATTAATAACTTTAGAATAGACCGGATGACCGTTTGCGATCCTTGGAAAAACTGTTTTCTAGCAATGATCTATCTTTGCCCAAGCATCAACAAATCCAACATTTGTAAGGTTAATGTAATTCCAGTTTCCTGGTTTAACTTAAAAATAATGAAGCATTTTGCCTGGAGTAAAAAAGAATGTCGGTATTTCACGATTATGTGTTATCGTACGTTTAGGAATTTTTTACAAAGAAACCAATAATCAAGAAATTAAATGTTATCGCCTAAAACAATGACTCTTTTTTACCTTCAAAAAGTCATTACGATAACATTAATTCTCACTAAGCAAATTTTCCTACTGTAATGTATTTGATTCCCTACTCGTCACTAGGGGGCATTAATTACCTCAAATCGATTTAGAGAATTTGCATGTTTAGAAATATGACCTACATTTAAAATCATAAAACAGAGAATTGTTAAAACCATAAATTTGCAATAAATTTGTTTATCTCGAAAACATCACGTTTATTTTAACGCGTTTAAAACTTCATGGTAATCGAAACGGTTAAAAGATCCATAGTTTATTTAAACGGCCATAAAACGTGGAATTGAGTGGAACCATCAAAAATTAAACTTCATTGCGCAAAAATATTTTCTTACATAGATTACTCCCTTAGGTTTTAGTTCTTTATGGACAATTTTCATTCGCAAAAAAAACTTGACTGGGCAACGGGACGCCACATTTAGCACCCCACAGCGCAAGCTATTTTCGGCTCGTGTAAATTCCAACGTCGAAGCCCTCGCTTTCATTTGCCTTTACGGTTAAATCGATACGCTTCGACACAACGACAAGAGGGCCCCTCTATTTTATGTGTACGTTTTTAGGGAGGTTCAGAGTCAATTACGATTTATCAACCCCATTAGTTTTATTTATTTAAAAAAGAAATGAGTTTAATAAATAAAAATTATGTTAAAAGTTACATTTGAGTAATACCGTGTTTCATGTTTTAATTTTGGTTTTGAGCGGCATGAAAACGGAGAAAGAGTAAAGTGTTTCCGTGACATCTGCGTGGCGACGACGAAACGAAATAATACTTCATCGTTTTTATAACCAACCCACCGTTGGCAACCGTTTGAAGTTCACGAAATATAGATCGTTGACGTCATTGACCACGACGCTATTTACGAAGCTTTTGCGTCGAGACGTGACGTTACAATTTTTCGGGAACAACAGATGATCCTCCTTCGGGACGCACAATAAAAATTCATTTTTATCCTCACGGTCAATGATCCAATAATTTCTTTTCTTTTCGAATACTACGTAGTATAAAAATGCTTCAGTAAAAGTTTTAAGTGGGATAAACTTTTTCTTGTTACATTTTAAATTATCTGTTAAGATATCTCTCAATTATATAGATATGAATTGTCAGAATGATGTAGGTTTTTGAATTGAAAAATAAATTTGATTAATTAGTTCATTGTATAAATTCAGTCTCCCACATAAGTATTGGCACAGCAACAATATTTAAAAATAAATGTATACAAATCCAACAAAAACGTAAGAATATATATATTAGCACTAATCCATGAACGGGGAATTATCTTGCTCAGAATTACAAATGTATAGAACACAAATGCTTAGAGGAACGAAAAATAATCTTATGGTTACTCGAGCGGAAGAAATCCTATCCAGATATAAGAAGAATATTAAATAGAAGCCCATATACAGTTAAAAATGTAATAAAGCGCTTTTCTGGCAAAGATTACTTGAAAAATCGTTGATCAGGTGGTTAACGGCGAAATTTAAGGGAAGCTTATAAAGATGGTAAGGAAACAAAAAGTTTTTAGTGTACAAATCGAAAAACAAACAATGAAAGAAACCTATAATTTCTGAAAAGAATAGAAAGTTGCGATTAAAATTTGCCAATTTGTAAAACTAATGACTTATAAGATACCATATTATTCTCAGATAAAAGTAAATTTAATATGATGGCCGAGTAAGGCAGTGGAACAAACCAAACACAGATTTTAAAGTTCATAATCTGCATGTCACAGTGATGGTGGTGAAGTTATGGTAAGGACATTTTATGGTGTCGTCTGGTGTAGGAATCGTCTTCAACGATGGTATTATGGATAAAATACTATACTTAGACATTTTGAAGAATAATTTGAAAGCAAGTGCACAAAAGTTTGTGCCTGTTATTGGCTAAACTGGAAAATAGAATTCGAAAACGTCACATTTTAAGTAAGCCGGAATGAAAACATTTTCTGTTGAAGGAATGGAACAAAATCAGAGCTGATTGTAGAAAGGTGCATTTCATACTTAATAGATTAAGAGAAGTAATTTTTGCATTTTTATTTGTTTTATATCAATTTCTATCTACTCCAGGACTATTGAGTCGCACGTCATCAATACGTCACAGCGTTGTTATATTAATCAATAATTTATGAACTTTAATTGTAATAAATGCGGATATTTAATTATTAATATAGACTTTAGTTGGTTCCGTACTGATCAAATACGATAACTCATACAAATTAAAAAAAAAAAAATAAAATGTACTGTAAATTAGGTTAATAAAGCAAAATGCCATGTTGCCGTAAACTTTACGAATACCTGCAATCTGTTTTGAACATCAATCTTCAAAACAATACTTTTTAAAGTTATGTTATTGATAACAACCATAAACCACAGATAAAAGAGCGATTTAAAGAGATTAACGAATATCTGTTTATTTTTAAGTGTTTATTGATTAGATTTTTCTTGTGTTATAGTATGTTACCATCTTTTGAACGTATCATCACGTCAAATATATCAAGTAAAAAAATAATTAAATTTTGCTAATTTATTGTTTTGTAGGAGTTAATTTAATTTTATAGAATACCGAAGTACAGCAACGACGTTCAGGAAATCATCTTAAAGTTGGTGGATTTTAGGAAAGAGCGTCACAATGGAGGTCCTTTAATTCCTACAAATACAGTAAAAGAGGTAACTCAAATCAATGAAATTAATAGTTCAATATTTCTAATAAATCTGTGTTTATTATAGCGCGTTGCTGATGCATTGGGAATTGGAAAGAGCACCATATCACGCCTGATTGGTAACAACAGCAATTCAAGCAATTCAGAATTCAACAGCAATTTATAAAACGGAAACCTATAACCGACGTTGATGAAATGTCGAAGAGTAACATTCGAAGAGAGATTTATGAAATGTACAAGAAGAAAGAACATCATATCATTGAACAATTTGCTGTAAATTATAAATAAAAGAAAATGACATCATCTATTGTAGTAGGATATCATTGTGGGGGGTTTGAAAATGGCTTGAATTTCGATAGACAAAAGATAATCCAAAGGTAGGTCTCATGGAATTACCACATGTATTCAAGTATTGGATCGCTTTTCTTTTTTAGATGAACATGTTCGAAAACAAAAGTAATAAAGAACGGCAGTTTGTATTTCTGGGCGAAACATGGATTTATCAAAATGGTAGTACTGGAAGATCATGGCAAGATGGAACAAGAAATTCAGTGAAAAATATCAATCCGGAGAGTGTCAGGTATGTTATTGCACATGCAAGTAAACCAGTTTCGTGGTTTTATTCCAGGAGTAGATTTTTTCATCAAAAACTAAAGATATCGACTATTATGGAGAAATGAACCGTGAAAACTTCAGCTATTGGTTTGAAGAAAATTTGTTAAAAAAATTGGAAGAATCGTCATTAATTGTTATGGATAACGTAAGGTATCATTCAGTGTTGGAACATAAAATCCCAAATATTTCATGGACAAAAGGAAGAATTACAATCGGCATATAGGAAGAGATGGATATGGAAAAGAAAAATGTTTAGAAATGTAGGATGAAATCCTTGCAACGATTACCGCAATAATGTGGAAGAATGTCTTAGGTCATACTGAGAAGATAATTGAAGAATACTGGAATCGAGAAGTAGAGTTTGAAAGAGATGAACAAGAAGAGCATGTCCCATTATTGAGCGGGGTGAGTATATCAATGAAGAGGAATTTTAAGAAGATTAAGAATAGTATGTAATTTTATGAAAATTCTTGTTGTATTATGTTTATTATTATTATTGTAGTTATTTTTTTCATAAAGGTTATCCGATGATAGAGGTTTCGTTTTTTTTCTTTATAAAAATATCAATGTCTAGACCATTTTTTATCAATATAAATTTCAAATTAAAATTAAAAAGAAAATGTTTGAATTTAGTTCGCAGAATAGATAAAATTTAATTAATTCAAATATTTAAATAAAAAAGTTTTATACATATAAAAATTTCATAAAAAAATGCCTAGATTCGAACTCACATCTACTCAATCGATTTAATCTTCATTTGGGTTATCAATTCATCAATCGAAGTGCTAAAAAAACGCTTGGCAACGCCGCGACTCAGTGGGATTGATCGTGGATATTGTTGCTGTGATAACAATTATGTGTGGAACTGTACATTAAACTACCAATAACCGAAAGACATTATTGTTGTTTCTTTCCTTGGGGGCCAAATTTGGCTTACTGGTCACACTCGAGCACTCTTTGATCCCGCAGCTTCTCACTGATGTTGAGTCTATCTTTAGATCCATTCCTCAAATGGGTCTAAACTTAAAAAGAGTCAGAGTACCATGAACCTTATTGAAACCACATGAAAGCAAGCTCTAAGATCCTTCCGATGACCGGTCTTATATTACGTCTTAAGACCAAAACTGCTCTGTTTCAAAAAGGGACCAGAGATCCGATCCCCTTTTAATAACACCAGCCGGCAATATGTGGAAAAATCTTTCGGATTGCTCTCTGATTTAACCACCTACAAGGTATTAAATCAGAGAAAACAGAATAGGCTTCGTAAAGAATTGTTTGTCAAAGAATTTATTTTTATAAGCCTCTATGTCACAATGGTGTTTCACCAAAATTCTATGGTTTACCCAAGATCCACAAAGAGGGCTCTTTGATTATCTATCGTTAATCTCATTTGTTGGTTCCCTAACGTATAGACTTTTAATTAATTTTATGTCGCCTTAATTTCATTCGATGTGATCTTCACCAACTTCTCCACTGCAGTTGGTGACTGAGGATTGGCGGCGGATTGGAATTTGATTCAGCCCCATACAGATATCTCTCATGTCGTTGGGATCGTCGATTTCTTGTTTGGCTCTTCGGTTTTCTCTTTCAGAGAGATTTTCTACAGAGAGAAATTCGGTATCCCCATGGGTAGTCCACTTAGCCCTATTGTGGCCACCATAGTTATGGACTGGATTCTGGATAATTGTCCACCAAAATTTCCGTTCATTTACAAATATGTGGATGACATTATATGTACTGCCCCATGCGGCCCCTGCATTAAGCGCTTATATACAGTAAGTCCGCGGATCAAGTTACAAAGAGGCAATAAAATTTTATTACTGATTTTTCGAACTTATGTCAGCATAAATAATAAGTCGGATATGTTATCGCCCTTCTACTTGCCGCTGACTTAGATCCAACTTGCAAGGTAAGAGTTTCACAATTTATACTGACAGTAGAGAATCTATTTCAGCTCTGAGTAGAATAACTATTACCTCAGGACTTGTCATGGACTGTCACCTAACACTGGAGAAGGCCGCAGCACATAACTGTGTTTCACATAAATGGATAAAAGGACACTCGAACTGTTCAAGTAATAAGCACGCTGATAGGCTTGCCAAAAGAGCTGCCAAGCGAGCTATCTGTTCACCTGACCCGTTAATCGCTCCGTCCGTATCAACTCAAATTGAGCTTATTAAAGATTTCATCCACAGGAAATTCGCAGACTGGTGGGAGAGGATAAAGGGCTGCTATCTGTCTAAAGAACTGCTGTGTTATCCTTCAGGAAAGACAGCCTTGTCTTTCGTAAGACGCGGTAGAAGCGCCCTACGTATTTTAACGGGACTCATCACGGGTCACTGCAAGGTAAACAAGCATCTCTACAACCTTAAGCTTGCTACTAGTCCCCTCTGTCGCTTTTGTCAAGAGAGCGAGGAGACTGTTTGACACATCTTGTGTGAATGCCCCACTCTACAAGACCTTAGAATGAGAGACTTTGGAGAGGAATGGCCGAGCACAGATGGCATCAGGAACACACCTCTGAGCTGTATCCTAGTCTTCGGAAATTCCTTAGGCTGATTGATGTAGCCGGAGAGAGTGTAGGAGGATGTATAAGGGGCCCGTTGGGGTCTAGGGACTGTATGCTTTAGCGTACCCTCCTCTTTCCTACATACACAAAAACTTCCATTAGACTTGGAACAAGAATTGTTTGGGTTTAACTAACTATCCTAGAGAAAAAAACGAACTTCTGGAAGAAAAAACTCGATACTTTGATTCACCTTCCAGTAACAAATTCGTTACTTGTGAAAGTTCCCTTCATTTCTGGTTTCGCTGATAATCTCATCAACATCTTCCATAATTAAATTTGCAAAATATACTTGCAGACCTCTAAACGCATTGTTTCCTATGTTGAAGCACCCTACACCTCTCCTCCAATTTGGTCTACAAGATTGATTGTAACGACATCACAATATTTAAAATCCCGATTGTCACAATATTCCAGGGATTATGCCACTCTTTAATCTGGTGGGACAGCTTTGTCTGAGCATCACGTGTCTAATGGCCACCGTTTGCCCTTTGAAACTAAGATCGTGTGTAGAGAAAAACTGTTCTTTCTGGAGATGTTTTACATCTCCAATACAGTCAACTTCAGAACTAAATCCCAGGGCTTCAGTGAAATGTATTAAGGGGGGAAACCACATTATGAAGTTAAAAAAATCGATTTTTTTTAATTGCGTAAATCATTAGTTTAACTATCCAAGAATACCCTGTTAAAATTACAAACCGAAATTCGCATTTGTTTAGATTTTATGACCAATGTAAGAATTTACTTCGGTTATAGTTTTAATTTGAAAGTTTTTACAAGAACGTTTGAAATCGCGAGTAAGAATGTCTTCGTATTCGAAGGATGATCGAGATATTTACGAACGCCGCAGTAAATCGCACAAAAGAAAAGTTTCATGGGAATCAATACACTAACAAAGTGCTAGTGCAAAAAAAACTTAAAGGTACTACCACTGTAAATGTGACAGTAAATCCATCACATGCATATCGGGTGATTTTTTACTTTATTTACAACATTATCGGATATATTGATTTGTCTGAAATTATATTGACGACGGTCATTCTAAAACATTTGCAGCAATTTTAAATTTAAATCCTTATGGTGCTGAGTATCAAGTTTTAAAAAGTGAATGTAAAATCTAAAAAGTTTGGTGGAAAAGGCAAACTTACAGAGGCATTAGTAAAAAAACTCAGCAGTTATTATGGACTAGCATAGACATATTGATAGTGTAGAAAACATGAAAAAAGAAATTATGGCGACTTATTATGATTTGATCTCAACAGATGAGAATCCAAGACACGAGTGCTGCCCGGAAGGACAAAATAACTGGTGTGAGTGACAGAAATGAGAAGCTCTTGGAATGGATTTTATACCACACCCTCCACCATTGTATCCCGATGTACAGAAGGAAATTCTTCATATATATGAAGATTTATCAAGGGATGAATTACTAGAGAGATGTTTGGGTGGCCACACAAAATGCAAATGAAAGTTTTAATTCGACAATTTGGCGATTAGTTCCTAAATATTTGCACTCCAGACTAAAAGTAATAGAAGTGGAAAATAAAATCATAGAAGGAAATTCAGACCTTCGGATGGTGATGAATGAAGCAAAGAAGAAGGATTAATATACGGTGCTGGAATCGCGGATTAATTGATAATATCAAGTATTATTATTGCTAATTTACTTTCAATTTCCAATTTCCTAGACTTTTTTTTCAGTGGCGTGTTTCTCAAAATCTAGTTTTTTATATTTGCGGGAACTGTATCTTAAAAAGTAATAAACTGATCATTTTGAAAATTGACAGTATGATTTAGGAAATCACGAAGACTATGAACCAACTATTCAGGTAATATCATGATTTTAAGAGTGCTTTTTTTGCATATTTAGTTAAGAATAATGTTAAAATTTTACGTATTCTTTCAACACTTGCAAAATGTTTAATTTTCATTATACAAACCTGCTTTTGAGGTTCATATTCTTAAAAAATAAACTGTCATCAGGCATCATCAGGCATGACTACAAAATGAGTTACTTTAGTAATTGTCTTAAAATTAATAAAATATGAATTTACCGTCAGACGGCTACAGAAATGGTAAAGACCCAGGGTAGATTAACAATGAATTGTAGCAGTAAATATAAAAGAATTAATGAATCGAAAGTTATAAATTAACATTGGTTGTACATTAAATTTTGAATATGTGAAGAAGATCTTGAATAAAATTTATGTATAATATAATCAAACATCAGACGCACTTTTATTACGGTGAACATGTGGATTGCAGAAAACGTATACGGATTTACGACATTTGTAGGTTATGTATCTTTTTATCTAAGCAGGAATTATTTAAACTTAAAAATTAAGAGATGTTTGAAAATAGAAAAATTAAGCACATGAGGGCTAATATCAATATAAATTAGCTAATATCTGAATTGTCATTTAGTAAATCGTTTGGGGTTTCTTTTTTGTATTGATGAATGTATAGTTCTTCGTATAGATCCAGCTGTTTAGACTTCTTTAGATTTTTAATTAATGTTATGCTATTGTTGTTGATGGAATGTATGTTTGGTCTTGTATTCTTTGAGTCTTGTTGTTAGGTTTCTTCCCGTTTGTCCCACGTATTTACAGTCACAATCCTCACATTTGATGAGATATACTCCACTCTTTTGAAGGTCTTCAAATCTGTGTTTATTATTGGATATGATTTAACCAATTTTATTTCCTGCCAGGAACAACATGGTCCCGGCCCATGTTGTATTTTTTAAAGGTTTTATTAAGTTTTTCTAGATTATGATTATAAATTAAAGCGATTTATTGTTTTTCGTTGTGCCACCTGGGAGAGACAAGTTTCTTGAAATTGCTATTGTGGATGTTATTGCTTACGGATTACAGGGCTTTATGTTATAACCATTGTTGAACCCAATTTTAATAATGTTTTTAATTTCTTTTTCTAGATTAACTTTGTTTAAAGGAGCATTATATATTCTGTTAAATAGAAAATTGAATGCTGCTTTCTTATAGGTTAGGCTATTATACGATTTGTATGGAATTATGCTGTCGGTTGAAGTAGGTTTGCGGTATATATCAAAATCCATCATGCCCTCATTAAAGTTTTTAGTTATTTTTAGATCTAAGAAGTTAATGGTATTGTTGTTTTCTCTTTCCATGGTAAATTCTAGGTTATTGATAGAGTTGAAAATGTTAAAAACAGCTATAAGTTCAACTGGTTTCCCTTCATGTATTATGATGATGTCGTCTACGTATCTACCATAGAAGATTGTTTTTTGTGAAATCTTTAAAAGTACTGGAAAACACCTTATTCTCTAGGTTGTTAACATAAATGTCTGCCATTATACCGGAAATGGGTGAACCCATGGGAAGTCCATTTAACATATTATAAAATTTATTGTCAAATATGAAGAAGTTTTGTCTGCATACCAATTCAATGACAGAGCATAAGTTGTTTCTATCATTTTCGTCAACATCGTCATATTTGGAGATTTTTTAGGTGGTTTTTGATAATTTCAATAGTCTCTTCTATCGGGATATTTGTGTATAGGTTTTTGATGTCTAAATTACCTTGACATTTTTTTCACCACTTCCGGTCTACCGGAAGTAGACCTCAACTTCGTTCTTTTAAATGGAATGCTATAGTTTTTATTAAACTATTGAATTACACGTAAGAAAATATGTTAACTCTGATAGCAGTTGTTAGTACCTAGCGTTTTTTGTTTTCCAGCTATTTTGGTTTTAAGTATTTTTTGGCAAATATGATCATGCTTTTTAAAAGCACATTAACCAACGTTAATTCAAAAACGTTTTGTATTGGCACGATAACTCTTCATATGCTGTCAAATAGATTGTCACTTGTTATATCGGTGTACCGTATACAGCATAGTCAAAGATTAAATTACCGTTTCGCATGTTTCGTTTCGCAACATTCATATTCCTATTTATTATAGTTTTCCTGCTATCGAGGAATTTATCAAAATCAAACGTAAAATGTTAGAAAGCATTTGTGTTTTTGTTAGAAGGCTATGACATTTTGACAGTTTATAGTTTAATTTATTTAAATTATTATTGGTATTATTTCTACAATGATCTGCCATTGAATAAACTTTAGTTTGTTAGCTTTTATTTACCAAAAATAACCAGCAGAAGAACGCATAAATGAAACAATGAAAAACAATAATATGGAGTAATATTCGACGATTATTAGAGTTCACTTTAATTATTACCGGTGCTTTCTTGGAAAATATTCATCCAAATCGATCGAAGCACCTCTTACCGAAGAATTTGGCAAAGCAATAAAAAATGACAAAACATTTATACCATTATCTTAATCTGCTGGTGATAGAAATTTATGGTTTCTTGTTGTTCTGATCTTTCCAAAACTAAGAAACAGATCCTATCCAAAACTTTATTACATCCACCATGAATATAAAACGAATTTAAAATGTTGGTGTTGGAATAATTCGCCATGATATTTAAGACATTAACAGAAGTAAGTGATGACACAACTAAGTAATGACAACAATAACAAATATGGATGAAAACCAGTCAAAACTCAGTGGCATTCTAACATAAAAATCAGAAACTTTCCAGCATTGCATGCGTCCATTAATTTTCAAATATGAAGGCAACTACAACAAATAGACACAGGAAAGTTTCTAGATGGTTTGTAGAGAATTAAATTCCATTAATTTATTTTTATAATTTTAAGTTTTTGATTTTTTTATGTTATTGATTATAATTTCTGTCATTAAATTGTTGTTTTTCATTGTTTCATTTATTCGGTTTTCTTTTGGTTATTTTTGGTAAATAACAGCTAGCAATCTAAAGTTTATTCAATCACAGTTCATTGTAGAAATAATACTAATAATATTTTAAATAAATTAAACAAAAAACTGTCAAATCGTCATGGCCTTCTAACAAAAACACAAACGGTTTTTAGCATTTTACGTTTGATTTTGATAAATTTCTCAATAGCAGGAAAACTATAATAAATAGGTATAAGAATGTTTGTAGATAATTTGTAGAGAATTAAATTCCCTTTGTGATAGGCTATGAAAATATGGGGCGTTCCATTTAAAATTTTCGACTTTCACGCAATTGAATACAAAGAAACGGTAACTCAATTTTTGACCATAATAATGAAGCCCATAAGAATATATACTGATACAACAAATGACAACCTATTTAACAGCATATGAAGAGTTATCGTATCAATGCAAAATCTTTTTGAATTGGTACTTGTAAAGAGCATGGTGATACAGTGCACTCCGCTTAATTGGGACACATCGGGTCTCATTCAATCTGTCCCAATTATCCGATAGTAAAAAAACGGTTATAGAAAACAACATAGAATATACTACGTATTTTTATCTACATGATAAAAAGTAATTATTGTTGAAAATAAAAAGTGAAAATATTAAAAGAAACATTTGTTCTATATAAGAAAAAAGTAAACAAATAAACAACAAAAATAATGATAAAGAAAACCACATTTTTTACTTAGGTAAAAAATATTTGTCCAAAGTACTTTGGTTTCCACGGTTCATAATGTTTTTGTTTATATACTCTGCACATTTATCTAAAGATTCAATTGGAGAATCTTCATTTTCTGTTTATAGAAATCTTAAAACTTCTATACTTTTCTTAGTTTCTAGAATACGTATAGGTTTATAGATTTCTTCGTCGCTACTTTCTTGAACTTCATTATTAGAGATCAGTTTTGTAGATACAATTTCATCAACAATATCACTCTCGTAGTCTTTGGTATTATTGCAACACTCCAAATTAGCGTCTATTTCTAGAAAATCATTAACGTTGTTGACTTGCCGAAGTACAGGGTCATTTATCACATCATTATCCCTTGAAGTGACCATTTGTTCAGAAAGTTGCATGTCACTGGGATCTTTGAAGCCACAATGGTTAAAACAATTGCGTATACATTCACTACTATATAACATTTTTCCAACTGTCTGCTACAAATTGTAGAGTTTAGTATGTTCACTTTCGAGCTAACCTCTTTGGATGATGTCAAGGAAAATTCTTCTATTTTTTTCAATGATGTGATGCACTAAAGCTTTACGATAGTGGAATTTATTTTTTTAAATTGTTGATAACACCCATGTCCATAGGTTGTATTAATGAAGTTGTATTAGAAGGCAGGAATTCTAATAGTATATTTTCAAATTGTTTATATGAGGATGAGCAGGGCAGTTATCGAGCAACAATACAATTTTTCTAGATTTTTTTCCAGTTGTTGGTCCCATTTCGTCAA
Organism: Onthophagus sagittarius; assembly: GCA_036711965.1. Taxonomy (NCBI): domain Eukaryota; kingdom Metazoa; phylum Arthropoda; class Insecta; order Coleoptera; family Scarabaeidae; genus Onthophagus; species Onthophagus sagittarius. Next base: position 26,286,203 of record JASERS010000005.1, read on the forward strand.
CCATTGTTTAAAAATATTTGCAGTCATCCAGGCATTTTTATTTGAATGATATTCTACCGGCAGACTATTTATTGATATCCCCTTGAAACATCGAGGCTCTGCCGTTTTATCGATAACCAAAAGTATTCTCTTTTCAGTGCCGGACATATTGGCGCAACATAGAACAGTTATGCGATCCATAGCTCTTTTAAACCCGACTAATGTCTCATTCCTGTAACACAGTGACTCATCTGGTGTTGCACGGTAGAACAGACCAGTTTCATCGGCATTGAAGATGTTATCTGAACTGAACAACTTCTGCAGTTCTGGAAGTTTTTCCTTTTTCCATTTATAAGCGGTGATCACATTGCTTTTTTAAATTTTATGTTGCACCTTGCCTTCCACAGTGAAAACCAACCTTCCGTTGCTTTAAAATCTTGATGACCTAATTTATTCGCCAATTCTTCTGCTTTTAATTTCAGCGTTGGGTCACTAACACTAACCCCTTTTTGGGTTATCGCAGAAAACCAACCTTTGAGAACATCATCAACTTCTGGTTCTTTTCCCTCTCGCTTCCTTTTACGCGATTCCGCTTGGTTTTCAGCATTAATTCATTGTTTTTGAAGTTCATCTTTTTGTTTTATTAATCGGCTGGTCGTTGACTTTGGAAGGCCCACTGTTTTCTCTAATTGGCGTAGAGGCGTATTGGGTGGCTGGTTTTTAATTTGTCGGAGCACATTGATTTTTTCTTTTAATACTAAGTCTGCGTGGCATTTTAGTGCTTAAGTCACTACGTGTTCAAAATAAAAAGTGTAACGTTGAACTGGGTCGAAAACACGAGGCGAAAACAGAAGCGTCACTTAGGTGTCTAGACGTAATATCGCTAGGCGTTCATGTGCGGATTGTCCCTTTAAATTGGAGTTTATTTACGTTTTTTTATTATAAATTTCTGAACGTGTTTACATTCTTTCAACTCCAATTTAAAAGGCTCGATCAGGGCTCAATACAGACACCAGAATTGAAGGTTACTGAAACGCCGATGAAGAACAGCAAAGATTCCGATAATGCTGACGCTTCTGTATATAGTGCCAGGCGTAGCGCCTCAAAAAACGCGACGAACTGGACCGATTAACTGGAGGATTGTCCCCAATAACCGGAGTAAAATTACATATGAAAAGTTTCGGTCTTTTAAATTTTGCCCCGATTAAGCGAAGTGCACTGTATTTAACAAAAAAACACTTAAAATCAATGTAACTCGAAAACAAAAAACGGTAGGTACCAATAACTGTTATCAAAGTCAACATATTTTCTTACATATAATTGAATGGTGTAATAAAAACCATTTAACATTCCATTTAAAATAACGAAGTTGAGGTCTACTTCCGGTAGACCGGAAATGGTGGTCTTGAAAATATTTTAGATTAATAGATCGAAATGAACAACCCATGTTACCAATATTTCAAGCCTCTACGAATAGTGGAACCTAAAAAAGTTCTAATGAACCAGTTACGTGAGACACCCTGTATATTATTCATGTATGGTTCGAATTCATTATAAAGAAATTTCTGTAAAACCTTAGCAATTTTTTTCTGTGGTGGTGTTACTAACACAGATACTAAACACAGATTTGAAGACCTTCAAAAGAGTGGAGTATACTTCATCAAATGTGAGGATTGTGACTGTAAATACGTGGGACAAACGGGAAGAAACCTAACAACAAGACTCAAAGAACACAAGACCAAACATACATCCAACGTATATAAACACACACTAACGTGCAACCATTCCATCAACAACAATAGCATAACATTAATTAAAAGTCTAGAGAAGTCTAAACAGCTGGATCTATACGAAGAACTTTTCAATACATTCATCAATACAAAAAAGAAAACCCAAACAATGTACTAAATGACAATTCAGATATGAGCTACTTTAGATTCTTTATGAAGATGTTATAAGTTTAAATATTGAATCCCTTATGTACTGAACTTTTCTATTTTCAAACTTCTCTTAATTTTTAAATTTAAATAATTCCCGTTTAGATAAAAAGATACGTTTTATCAACGTATCTTTCTGCAATCCACATGTTCACCGCAATAAAAGTGCGTCTGATGTTTGATTATATTATACATACATTTTATTCAAAATTTATTTCCCAAATTCAAAAATTTAATGTACAACAACTGTTAGTTTATAACTTTCGGTTCATTAATTCGTTTATATTTACTGGTATAAGGCATTGTTAATATACCCTGGGTCCTTACTATTTCTGTAGCCGTCTGACGGTAAATTCCTATTTTATTAATTTTAAGACATAATTACTAAAGTAACTCATTTTGTAGTCGTGCCTGATGATGCCTTTTTAGGCGAAACATATGTAGCACCGATTTTATGATAAAACTACATCGTTTTTTAAGCGTTATTTTGGCTTTTTATTTTTCATATATAACTTTTTATCTGTCATCAGACTATTAGAGGTGCGTTACAAAATAAAGTCATATCTAAAGGTTAAAAAACATTTATCAGGAAGTAAGATTAATCAAAATGTTATCAGAAATGTTTAAAACAGATAATAAACTATTCTTATTAATGGTGTTTCAACGAAAAACATTTTGAAATATCGATTACAAAATCGATCGAATGCGTACCAAAGTTTAACGTAATCCGATTTTCTTTGTCTTTTCTTTTCGCCTCGGAATATATATTAAAGACATATCAAATATCTTTAAATCGGTTTAATTCTTTAGTGCGTCTTTAGAGTAAAGTGAAAGTAGCGGAGTGTGATTCATTCGATTATGTAATAACGAGTTTTCTTTGTTGGTTTTTTTAACATAAATAGCGTTGTCTTTTTTTACTTCGTAAAGCAGTTATGAATGAATTCGAATAATTCCGAGAAAATCGATTAAAAAAAAATGTTTAAAACGTTTTTAATTTGAAACTTTTTGATGGAAAAAAGTTAAACTTTGGGGTTGTTTCATTTATGCTCTAACTTTAGAGCTTTGGCCCGGTAAAGTTTTCGTCGAGGGAGGGATTGGTAATGAATTATTACAGAGTTTGGGAAGGGATTTAAATCGATTTTCGTGCTCTCTTCATTACAGCAATCAACTAATAATAATAAGCGATCATTTTCAACTTTAACTTAATTAATTAAATGGAGAATTTTAAACTTTAAATTTGAACATTCAAAAGGAAATGTTAGATGATTAAAATTTATGCATAAATAGAATCATTTCGTCGCGGTTCTTTAAAACATTACATTTATTACATCTACGTTTTTTCCAGTCTTATTTTCGTAATAAAAAAATTAGGTTATAAATACTTGCCTGATTAATATGGCAAAAAAAACCGATTTCTTAATTTTATCACAAACCAAAATTACTTTAAATGTGTAATTTGCGTATTCAAAAACGAGATTGGTTCACTTAAACTTTTTTATCTAAAATTTGATGATTTTAGGAAATAAAAAAATGTCAAAATATAATTTAATATTGGTGATTACCACTAGATGGGAGTGAATTTATTATCGATTAAATGATTTATAATTATAAAAAAACTTTCTTTGGAATGAAAGAATATTTTAAATAAATAAAAAGTTTTATATTGAATAAATATTTGAAAGAGATTATTTTTTAATACTTTACAATTTTTTTTACAATTTAATATGGGCAAATCCCGCTAGATGGGGTGAGTATAAAAAAGTATTTTTTAAGACGTAAGTAAAATAAATAAATATAAATAGAAGTAGAAATGTTTGTATAAATAGAGAATCATTTCGTCGTTTATTCTTCAGTAGATGGTAAATAAAACGTTTTAATCGTTGATGATTTTAGTTCGATTAATACACGTTCTATCAAATAACGTTCTCCCAAATGACAGCTAATCAATTGTCAAACGTCAAAAAGTTAAATCGAAAATACGAGTCGTAATTTCGAAAATTACTCAATTTTTAATTTAACAAGATTTATTGTGTGCTTGGTTAAGCAATAAACTATTTGTACGATAGGTTGTGACCGATTTAATACGAAAAGGAATGTTGTTGAAGTGATTTTCCGGTAAGTTCAACACTTTTCCGAATGTTTATTGTTAATTGCCTTTTTAGATAATTTTCAATCTTTTTCTATATAATTAAAACAAAACGTCGATTTTTAATTAGGATATAATCTTGATATATTCCATTTATTATCTATAAGTTTTTTCCAGCCTTGATTCCGTAATTACGTTGTTGGTTTTCTCTCTTTTTGCATCACTTTAAATACACTTAGCAGCAGAAATCTGCGTACAAAAAACTTCTAACACTTTAACTGAAAAAATAAGGGTCATGATCTAATGTGATAAACTTCAATTTTTTTTTATTTTGTGTATTAACTACATATAATTCTATTAACAAAATATGCATTAATAAAACAGAAATATTAGTTACAAAAAAAATTAAAATTAAAAATTCTCCAAATAATGCGTATGCAAAAATCTGCGTACAAATAAAGACGCCTTCTCCAAAATATACTTATTTACTTAAATACGTAGTTGGCGATGTACGCTTTCCGATTTAAATAAAAGATAATCGGTGTCAATTATATTAGTAGAGGCTTAGAAGCTGAAAGTTAGAATGGACACGAAAGGAAATTGAATTGGGAGAGAGAAAAATTATTGTAAAGTTATGGAAAGAGGGAAAATCTTTTCGAGAAATAGGAGAAACTGTCGGCAGGTCACACTCTTCCATTCAAAGAGTAATTAATAATTATAAAGACACTGAAGATTACCTCTCACGTCCGCGATCTGGTAGACCACCCCTTTTAACAAACCGAGAGAAGCGAAAAATTGTACAGCAGGTTAGAAAAGAACCTAGGCTGACGGCAAAAAAAAATAGTAGAAAATGTACAAGAAGAATTTCATAAAACTATCAGCAAAGATACGGTGAGATGGACGTTAAAAAAAGCTAACTATCACAGTCGCGTTGCACGAAAAAAGCCATTTGTGTCAGAGGTCAATCGTCAGAAGCGTATCGCCTTTGCAAAAAAACTCTTAGACAAGCCCATTGAATTCTGGGAGAAAGTTCTCTTTACAGATGAGAGCAAATTTTGCATTTTCGACATTAAGGGTAATATTATGGAGAAAACCTAATACTGCCCTTAATCCCGAAAATTTGAAAGTGACTGTAAAACACGGAGGTGGTGGAGTTATGGTTTGGGGGTGTATGTGCACCAAAGGGGTGGGAAGGTTGGTTTTCATAACATCGACAATGGACCATAAAATGTATATAGACATTTTAAAAGAAAATTTGAAGCCTAGCATCGAAAACTTGAGCTTGGGGCCCGAATACTTTTTTCAACAAGATAATGACCCCAAACATTGCGCCCACAACACTAAGCTTTGGCTACTATACAATACCCCAAAGCAACTTAAAACACCTCCACAATCGCCGGACTTGAATCCCATCGAACACCTCTGGGATTTACTGGAACGCAGGATTCGGCAACACAACATAACGTCGAAGGAAACGTTAAAAAATGTTATGATTGAGGAATGGGCCAAAATCAGTTCGGACGAAACGAAGAAATTAGTGCACTCCATGCCTAAACGTTTAAGGGAGGTCATTAAACGTAAAGGTTATCCGACCTCATATTAATATAGAAACAATGATCTCATTTATGAATTTTTTATAAATACTGTCCTGACTTGTACGCAGATTTTTGCATACCCGTTATTTGTAGAATTTTTAGTTTTGATTTTTTTCTGTAACTACTGTTTCTGTTTTGTTGAAGCATATTTTGTTAATAGAATTATATGTAGTTAATATACAAAATAAAAAAAAATCAAGTTTATCACATTAGATTATGACTCTTATTTTTTCAATTAAAGTATTACAAGTTTTTTGTACGCAGACTTCTGCTGCTGAGTGTATGTAATTTGCGTATTCAAAAACGGGTTATGCTAGGATTTTTTTATCTAAGATTTGATGATCTGAGTGATTAAAAAGAATTTCTCTAAAGGAACTCTAACCACTTTTGTCTTGACACTAATAACTAAAGAATATTTTTTTGGGAAGAACGCTTTGAACAAAAAATGTGACTTTCTCTTAGGTTTACTATCATCTTTTAGTTAAATTTATCTTATAGATAAATCCATCCACTATCCAATCAGAATGCGTAAAATAGCCGTAACCACGGTAATAATTCCTTAGATATCTTGATCCGAAAATGGTAGCCTATCTCAAGTTATCTCATAGATAAAAAATACCTGAGATATCCAAAGACTCTAATGATATTTGGGTAAAATTTTTAAATTGGTAACCATATAGTCAAAAGACCTAATATATTGACATTTTAACTAATTTTAACCACAAATGACATCGCTGAACTTAATTGAGATTTTTCTAATATTTTGAATAAATTTAAAAATTTTTTAAAAATCGGTTTTTTGGAAAATTGTTACGAAATTACTTTCAATTACTAATTGAAGCATTTACCTTCCGACAATGAAGTCAATTTTAAAATTTCTCACTTAGTTCTTAAAATATAAGATGTTGAACTTAATTTGGATTTTTCCAATATTTTGTATAAATTTAAAAATTCTTGAAAAATCGATTTTTTGAAAAATGATTATAAAATTACTTTCAATTATTAATTGGAGAGTTTATTTTCGAAAGATTAAGTCAATTTAGAGATATCTCACTTAGAACTGGAGATATAAGCTGTTGAATTTAATTGGGATTTTTTCAATATTTTGTATAAACTTAAAAATTCGTGAAAACTCGATTTTTTGAAACATTGTTATAAAATTACTTTCAATTACTAATTGGAGCATCTAATTTCTAAAAGTGAAGTCAATTTGAAAATATCTCACTTAGTTCTTGAGATATAAACTGCTGAACTTAATTGGGATTCAGATGTGTATTTTGGTTTGTATATGTCGTAGGCATATTGTGAAATCCGGCTTATTACAATAAGCGCCGTCATTTTGCAATGCGCCCGGCAAATTGGAAAATTATCTCACATTTTGTAAACAGCCTGAAATTTTTTATATTAAATGATATCTTTCTTTCCATTTTTGTTTATTAAAAATACTAATGGTTTTTGCACTAAATGGATTTTATTTTATTTTTCTCTACCGGTTTCGCCTTCTACACGGCATCATCAGGAGAATACCTAATAAACATAAATTTTTTTTTTTACAACCTCAATCTTAAAAAATTTCAATTCAATCTTGAAATTTTTTAGGCTTATTACAATAAGCCCACAAACCATTAGTCCAATTGAAAAGTGGACAACTGTTTCTTTAAAAAGCCTGGTTTTATTGAGGTTTTTTGCAATTAGCCTTACAGCCGACAGCGTATTAAGGATAAGCTAGGGTGGGGTTGTTGTGATTAACGCATTATACTTGTTGAAAAGTGTGCGGCGCAGTAGCATCGCATATTGTTGTTGGTTTTCTTATAGGTTAGTTTAACTATTGTTGCAGTGCAGTCAAGGACAAACAACTAATAAGGTAAACAAAAGTAGAAGAGCGTGAAACGTAGGTAGAAATGTAGAAAGTTTATCGATTAAAGGGGTGTCTAGTTGTTAATTTCAAACACAGTTGTTTATTGAAACAAAACGCCGTATTTTATTGGTTTTAACCGTTACACAACTGTTTCCTATGATTTACTAATATATTAGGTAACAAAAAAAAATTCGTGCGGTTAAATTATAAAGGTTTTATAATTTAAATTTACGATAGTTTTTAATGTTTTCCCTCCTTATAACTCAAATGATGTCTGCAATAATTGTAGATGAAAATTCGGCTGTTTGTTTCTATAAACTGATTGTACTACATCTAACAGCTGTGTTTGAAATTAACAGCTAGACACTGCTTTAGTCGATTAACTTTCTACAAATAAGTACATATTAAATTTAAAGTCGTATAACAGTCGTACTTATGTTAACATAGGTTCTTGCAGTATGGACGACAATATCCAAACTGATGGAACTGATTTCCAGGACGAAAATAACATGAGAATAAACTTTAATGCGCGAATGAAAGAATACTGCAATAAGAGTGAAAATGTCCTAAAGAAGCCTTGGACAAAAGCAACTGTACAAGAAGCAATTTTGGATGCAAATAACCCTCAAAAAAAGAAGACTAGTAGACAATATGGATTAACCAGAAAATACGACACAATGGAGATTGGCGAAACAAGAGTTTTAATCAAAAAAAGAAGTAGTAATGAGGATCCTGTAGTAGTAATGATTCCGGTTGAAGAATACTTTAACAGACTTCTTCAATGTCACCGTGCCACTGGACATGGAGGAAGAGATAAAATGCTGTTTGAATTAAAAAATAAATTTTACATTCCCAGACCAGCAGTTGAAATATTTGTATCGCTTTGTAAAATGTGTAATACGAAGAAATCTCGACAACAACGTAATATTGTGGTAAGACCAATCACAACAAAAGATTTTAACCTTCGCAGTCAAGTTGATTTGATCGACTTTCAATCAACTCCATGTCGAGGATATAAATGGTTGATGAATTATCAAGATCATGCAACTAAATTTTGTATTCTGCGACCTTTAACAACAAAGCGTGCTGCTGAAGTTGCAATGGAACTGCTGAAGATATTTTTGGATTTCGGCGCACCGCACATTCTACAAAGCGACAACGGACGTGAATTTACAGCTGATGTGGTTAAAGAACTTTCTGGTATGTGGGCTGATTGTAAACTAGTACATTGAAGGCCTCGACATCCGCAATCACAGGGAAGCGTAGAGCGCTGCAACCAGGATGTTGAAAATATGTTACGTTCGTGGATGGATGACAATAAGAGTACAGATTGGGTGATAGGATGCTGCTTCGTTCAGTGGCAAAAAAACTCGTCAAAGCACAGGATCATAGGGCGCAGTCCATATACAGCCCTTTTTGGAACGGAACCAAAGATAAGACTAAATTCAACTAACATTCCACAGGCAATTCTTGAAAAAGATTTTAGTGAAGAAGATTTGGAAAAGTTAAGAAATGACGAATATAAGGGAAAAGTTGGAGAAAATCAAGATAAAAACCAATTCTCTAATGTTCAACAAGAGTTGTGTTTTATTTGTTCGGGATATTTGAATGAAACACCTTTTGTTTCATGCTCTTCATGTTCCATGAAGATTCATAAAACTTGTTTCCAAAACGTTTGCTCAATCTCCAATGAAAATGATAAGGAGTATCAATGCGATATTTGTAATAGACAAGAAAATATATCTTCACAACGTCAAAAAGCACACGAAGGTCAAAACCGAGCGGCAGAAAAAATGGTTGAAAATACCGGGAAGAACCTAAAGTCGGTCACAGTTGGAAATTTTGTTCTATTAAATGTGCCGAAAGTCGACCGTGGCCCTTTAGACGTACCAAGTTTAATTGGAAAAATTCTTAAAATTAATAATGATGTTTATCAGATAGGAACAAAGAGTGGAATTATCAAAATATGGTTTTCTAGAAGTAACTTCCAAATTTCTGGCGCACAATTTGTTGAAGATGTCCCCGAAGAATATATATCTGTTCGTCAAGCTGTAGCAAATGAGTCAATGTTTGGAGGTCAAGGCTATAATAGCTGTAAGTGTACAGTGTCAAAAACCCAATGCCAAACAAAAAAGTGCTTGTGCAGGAAAGCAAAGCAAATGTGTTCATCAAAATGTCATAAGGGTTTACCATGTGGAAATAAGTGAAAATAAAATTAGTGTTAATTAATAAAACACAAGTCTAAAAAAGTTTTTGTTCATTTAATTTTCTTTATATTATTATTGTATTATATGCTCTATTTTAACATTGATCTGAATGATCTGTTTAGTTAATATGTGATAAATGTTTATCAATAAAAACTTGTTCATCAAAAATTGTCGTACAACTTTCTTGCATAAAATAACCTATAATTAGTTCAAATACTTCAAGAATACTTTAAGGTCAGGTAATTTTCTCGATATAATTTTAGTGAACTTATATTAGCCTAGGTTTATTGCAATAAGACTAGAAACCAGCAAACTTTTTGATGAAACTGGTGCTCACTTTCTAATTAGCCTAACTGTATAAGCCTAAAAAATTTTAGGCCGATTAAAAAATGTCAGAGAATTTTCCAATTTACCAGGCACATTGCAAAATGACGGCGCTTATTGTAATAAGCCGGATTTTGTAATTTGCCTACGACATATACATCGTTTGTTAATTCAGGATCAAATGAAAAACCAAAACTTGTAGTTGCACTATTGGCGATGTATATTAGATTATTAATTTTCTACTAGTTTCGGGGGTTTTCTGTCTCCATCTTCAGGAAAATACCTGTATACAGAAAAAAATTTTGGTGTTGAAACTTAATTGAGCTTATTATAATATAAAAATTTTTTTATACAATTGAAAAATCAGTAAAATTCTTAAAACTAATTGAAAAACATTGAATTCACCATATAATAAAATTAATTTATGATTTCAACTAACATGCAATAAAATAAACTTACGTCAATAGTTTGAAATTGCGCTCAAAAAACAAAGCTTCATTCCAAATTCATGAAAACTAAAGTTAAATTTAACATATACTAAATGTAATTTTTATATTTCACCAATATGTAACACAAAAATTTTTTTCTGTATTTTCCTGAAGATGGGGACAGAAAAAACCCGAAACTAGCAGAAAATTAATAATATTATAATATACATCGCCAATAGTGCAACCACAAGTTTTTGTTTTTCATTTGATCCTGAATTAATTGGGATTCTTCCCATATTTTGTATAATTTAAAAATTCCTGAAAAATTGGTATGAAATTACTTTCAATTAGTAATTGCAGCATCTACTTTCCAAAAGTGAAGTAAATTTTGAGATATCTCACTTAGTTCTTGAGAAGTAATCTTCTGAACTTAATTGGGATTCTTCCGATATTTTGTATAAATTTAAAAATTCTTAAAAAATTGATTTTTTGAAGAATTGCTATGAAATTACTTTCAATTACTAATCGGAGCATATACTTTCTAAAAGTGAAGTCAATTTAAAAATATCTCACTTAGTTCTTGAGATATTAGCTGCTGAACTCAATTGGGATTTTTCCAATATTTTGAATAAATGTAAAAATTCTTAAAAATCGATTTTTTGGAAAATTGTGACGAAATTAGTTTCAATTACTAATTGAAGCATCTACTTTCCAAAAGTGAAGTAAATTTTGAGATATCTCACTTAGTTCTTGAGTTGTAATCTTCTGAACTTGATTGGGATTTTTCCAATATTTTGAATAAATATAAAAATTCTTCAAAAATCGATTTTTTGGAAAATTGTTACGAAATTAGTTTCAATTACTAATTGGAGCATCTACTTTCTAAAAGTGAAGTCAATTTGAAAATATTTCACTTAGTTTTTGAGATATAAGCTGCTGAGCTTAATTGGAATTTTTCCAGTATTTTGTATAAGTTTAAAAATTCCTGAAAACTTGATTTTTTGAAAAATTGTTATAAAATTACTTTTAATTACTAAGCAGAATATGGTAGTAAACGAGCTTTAGAAGTTGAATCAATTTAATTTATCTTCTATTATGTACTGCTTTCTTAATGCTGATTATGAAAGGTACGTGTTTTGATTTTTATTATTTAATTAAACAAAATACGTAAGTTTGAAACCAGTAAAATATTAGAAATGATTCAAAAATATGTGAGTAGTTTAAAAAACACATTTGTGTAATATTAGACAATTTTCTTTTAAAAACTCTTAAATGATGGCACTTTTGCAGATTTTTTAACAGTTCCCTAGTTATATATCTAGGTTGCATCTGGTTATGAATTAAGTGTTTATAGTTCATTATCAACAATATTTATGCAAAAAGTATCTTTCTATTTATTTTAGGTTTTGAGTTGTGATTAATTTTTGTACTGAAAATCCGAAATTATGATATTTTGAAGATGTTTGCTGTATTTTTACAAATTCCTTATTTTCAAGTTGTAACTGGTTATGAATTATGCTTTTCCACACCATTATGAACCATTTTCACGAATGAGGTCTTTGATCATCCATTTTGATTTTTGAATTATGAAAAAGTTTTGCAATAAAAATCATCAATTATGATGTTTTATAGATTTTGACGTTAAGCTGTAATAACCAAATTCTAATCCGTTCTGGATTTTTAGTGTGTATTTCGAAAATTTTCTCTTTATTCCCGCAATCTTGTCATATCTAGGTTGTAACTAATTACGAACTATGCTTTTCTGGTTCACTAACTATTAAAGAACAAAAAAAAACTATTAAACAATATTCGTTTAATAGGGCTTTCTGCAACTTGTTTTTTGAGTTATGGTTGATGGTTTGAGTTTTGGGAAATGATATGAGTGAAAAAGAGGAATCTTCAAAATAAATCTTCAAAACTGCCAAAATATTATATAATCTTCAAAATGATAAAACCAAAATTAAAAATCTTCTAAATTCTTGTCCATAGAAAGCAAATTTTTGACCAAAGGGTAAGAAAAATCCAGAAAGCCAAAATAAAAACGAGGCAGGGAATTCTTTAAGCAAATAGAAAGATGATTCAGGTTTTGACTTTTTATAACAGTAGTTCTTCTTTTTCTTTTAATAGAAATTATATTATCATTTATTTTATCATGCCGTTTTACTTTATACTAATTTTTTTCACCTAAAATCGAGATATAGCTCAAGGTGCGTCACCTTACCCCTCAGCGTCTGTAACTTGCGACGTCACGACTAGGGCATGTCGGGGGGGTTTATTTTTCATACGTTGAAATCATCCGTCTGGCCAACCCGGTACGATACGCTTTACGGACCTTGGTAATATTCTCACACAACCCACCATTACAACTTGTCTGAACATGTGAAAATTAAATATCTCCTTAAATATACCACCGTCCTGATTCAGCCAATGGATCAGGCTGAACACACCCAAACGAAATGATCAATTAATGAGTTTTGAAAGTAATTCAATATAAATGATGCTTTAAACAATTAGAAAAAACAATTACGGTTAGCAAAAGAATTTGGTATTGAGAACTTGGAAGATAAGGACGAGAATTTGTTGGACTGCTAGCCACGTTCGCATGTTGAGTTATTTGAACTTGCAGAGAACGAAACACTTCTGGTGGAAGTGAAAATAGTTGACATCACAATCCCACAATTGAGAGTATTCATCCTTCTTCAAAAAGGTCACAAATAGAAACGCGTTTGTCAAGATATTACTGCATTTGTAAGTTGCTACTAAGAGATGAAAAGAGAAAAGAATTTCTTTGTTGGTCTACAAACAACATAGGCGCTCTGGATATATGGATTTTCTGGGTGTGCAAGCATTCATACAATATTTTAAATAGGTGCTGAGCACTCATAAAAAATACGTGGGTTCTGTGTGTGTACAAGCATACTCATACTGCTTCTAGAAAACTTGATCGAATTCCAGAAGACTTAATATGGCATTTAAAAGACATGATATTATCTCTGGGCACATTGAAATGCTTCCAAAAGATTTGATACCGCTATATAATATGATACTATAGAAATACGTTCCGAAGAGTTCATTAAGCCTCTAAAAGAGTTGAGATGCTTCTAGAAGGTTTGATCTACTTCCAGAAAACTTGAAATATACTTCCAGAGGACGTGATCTTGTTTCTGGAAAACTTAAAATACTTCCAGAAGACTTGACATTGCCTCATTAAGACTTGAAATGTTTCCAAAAGACTTGTTAATGCTTCTAGAAGAATGGCAATGCTTCCAGAAGACTTGATACTGCATCTAGAAGACTTGAAATGTTTCCAGAACACTAGATACTGCTTCTAGAAGAGTTGACATGCTTCCAAAAGATTAGAAACACTTCCAGAAGCCTTGATGCTACTTCTAGAAGTTTTTAAAAGCTTCTAGGAAATTTGATATTGCTTCTAAAACTTTTTAAATGCTTCTGAAAGACTTGCAATCCTTCCAGGAGACTTGATACTGCATCTAGCGGATTTGATACTGCATCTAGAAGACTTGGAATGCTTCCAGAAGCTTTTAAATGCTTCCAGAAGACTAAAAATACTTCCAGAAAACTTGATATTGCTTCTTGAAAATTTGAAATGCTTTCAAAAGACTTGATACTGCTTCTAGAAAAATTTAAATATCTTCAGAACACTTGATATTGCTTCCAGAAAGCTTAAAATGCTTCCAAACAGCATTCATACAAAATTGTTAATAGATTTAAGTTACCATCTTCAAATAAATTTTAAGTTTTAATGAATTATTCATCTTAATCTTTCGAATTCAGTGCAAGCATCTGCTGCGAACGGTTTCTTTTTTTCTCAACTCAGTAATAATACAGTATTTTCAAAAAATTAGCTGGACAGATCCTTCGAATCAAAACAAATTTATTTTACGGTTTTCTTCATATTCTCACTTAGTTTATTAAAATCCTCTACATCGATTTATTATTTAGAATAATAAAATAAAATGTAGTTTCGTTGTACGGCATTACGTTTTACGGCCGATTTTCGAGGAATATTTATTTTATACAAATATTGTTTTAAAATACAAATTGTTGGATTGTTTTAAAATACACAAATATTTACTATGATTGTTTGAAACGTTTCTGTTTGATTATTGGTGCCTTTTATGCCTTTATATAATGAGCATGTCCCATTCACACCCGATTGAATTGGGGAACCTGCGTTTGAAGGTCCGTTTATATCTACAGATATAGAATGTGTCAGACACGTGCCGTGGCAGACATTAACAGACGGTGTTTATTCACATATAACGTGCTCTGTCGGCCGTATGACAGACGATAAATGTCGACATCAAACACTGTCGAGGTGCCGAAGTTATTACTGAAAATTACCAAATATTTTTAAACATTTCTCCGTGGAAGGTTTATCTATAATCACAATTTTTCTAGAAGAGGAAGACCAAGATAAAATGTTAGGCACAGTCTAAAGAACCTATTGACGGTCAAACATTTTTCAAATATTTTCATATGAATCAGTATCACTTTCAAAAGTGATAACAGAAATCAACCTAACAGTGATCATCTATGTTCCAAAACTGAAGGCATTTTTAGGTTTAGACATTGCACAATAAGATCCTGCTGAACTTGATTTTGCACGGCCCATCGTGCACAAGCTTGTACGTGTAAACATAGTTTGTGCTATTCTTTTTAGTTTTAAATTAATATTCGCAGCATATTATTCATTTTTTTTACGAAATGGCTGTTCGTAATTAGTATTCTACCATTTTCGTTTTAAATTTGCTCGCATGCAAACGTGTTTAAGTTTTGCATCATCATTGTTTGGACCCCTTTATGAGTTAGATTTTCTTTATCCATTTCATAAAGAAATCAAAAAATGTCTGCACAGTTCTGATGTTCTTTCATACTATCCGTCAGACCTTCAGATATGAACCGCACAGACAAAATATTCTATCCGGGAATACTGGATAGGATATTATATCTGTCCATGTCTGCGCGGTCATGTTACTATAGATATAAAAACGTCCATATAAACTACTATAATATTATTTTGTTATGTTACGTGTCTGATTTATTTGATGTCTGTAGATATAAACGGACCTTAATTCTGGATAATGGCACTTATAGTGTTGCTTTCCATTACAAAACCTATTTTGACAGTTCTGATACAGGAACTATTTTTGTAACAAAACAATTTTTGAATTCAGAGTTGTCAGTTTGACCGATTTGACTAAGTTTGATCAGTAAAGTTTTTGATTGTATTGTATACAGTTGTGTACGGAGAAAGAGTCCTCGCCGCACAGTTCAGTTCTAAACGTAAGAGCTAATAAGGCTACAGTCTTGGAGCGCCATATGCTGGTGGCGTTTTTGCAATAAAATACATGGTGTCCCCATCATACACGTACTCACGTACCCTCTGAATTTTGTATGAAAAGGGGCCGAATATATTAGGACGGCTCTGGTTCAAATATACAGGGTTGGGTTGGGCATCTGAAGACATTTTTTTAATGATATTTTTCGAGCACTTTACAAATTGATTTGGCAACCCTATATACAGGGTGATTCATTAATAATTGGAAATATTTCAACAGTAAAATCCTGACCTCAAAATATGAAGATTTAACCCAAATTGCCTACATAAAATATAGCTCCTGTATGAATTACAGGGTATTTTATTTAAAAATTCAAAACAAATTATGGTTCTGAAAATGTTATAATCTAAACGAAGGTAGATACAATAAAATTTGAATAACACACGAAAATATGAAACACAAAACTTAAAACTTTTTATAACAAATATTTTATGCGACCCCGTTTACCTCAATAAGCTAATCCATTCTTTGGCTAAACGATCTTTTGACTGAAAAATATGTTCGGTTGATGAGCAATAAAATTGACTGAATTAATAATTTGTTGCTATAGTCCCTGACGAGAATTTATTTCTTGGGGGTATACCAGTGATTTCATATGCCTTAAAAATAGAAATCTAAGGGATTATCGGGAGTTCTAGGCGGCCAAGGAAATTCAATCTATACTCAATCCAACGATGAGGAAATTGGTTATTGAGATAATTTCCCACTATTAAAGGATAATGAGGTGGTGCTCTATCCTGCTCTTCTTCAATTAAGTGGCATTTCCTCATAATAATCGAAAAGTATAGGTTGTAAAAATTATAAATACGAGTAATTCATAAGGACCCAACAAACTATCGCCAAATACACCGCACCATACATTTAGCTTAAATTCGTGCTGAAAATATGATTCTCGCATTACATGGGGATTTTCATTATCCCAATATTGGTTGTTTCTCCTGTTGAAAACTCCTCTACGTGTAAATGGTCTTGTCAGTAAAAAGAATATTATCAATAAAATTATGATTTTTTATTTTGTTTATTTATATCTTATTTATCTATATATTTAAGAAAATACAACAGGAAAAAGCTTAATATAAATACAATGAATCATATTTTCAATGTCCCAAGTCGTATTTGTTAAAACAACCGACCTAAAAATGATTTATTTAAAAAAAAATGAAAGTGATATAAAAAAACAAATTAATTTTAATTAAATGAATATAAAAACAATGAATCATGCGAATAAAATACGATATAAATACTAGAATCTTTAGGGTTGGGTTGTGATGGGTTTAGCTGTGTATTTTTTTAATGAAGGCCCCATAAGGAATAGTTTCTGAAATAGAGTAACTGATTTATACAAACTGATTTAGCAACACTGTGTATTTGAAATTAAGAAAAACTAGAACTAACAATAGACCTAGAAGTGGAAAGATTCGGGTTTAGCCGTCTTTAGAGATGTACAGCCAAACCCAAATGTTTCTAGTTCTAGTGTTAGTTCTAGTTTTAGTTCATTTCAAATACACAGGGTTGCCAAATCAGTTTGTACAAATCAATTACTCTATTTCAGAAACTATTCATTATTGGGCCTTCTTTAAAAATATATCTTCAGATGCACGACTAATCCAACCCTGTGTATTTGAACTGAATTAAAACTAGAACTAGAATCATTCGGATTTAACCGTCTTTAGCGATATACGGCCAAACTCAAATGTTTCTAATTCAAGGCAGCACAATGAATTGTTTTTGAAATAGAGTAACTGATTTGTACAAACTGATTAGGCAAACCTGTGTATTTGAAATGAAGAAAAACTAGAACTAACGCTAGACCTAGAAGTAGAAAGTTTTCGAATCTTTCCACTTCTAGGTCTAGTGTCAGAAAACTAGAACTAGAAACATTCGGTTCTAGTTCTAGATCTAATGTTAGTTCTAGTTTTACTTCAGTTTAAATACACAGGGTTGGGTTGGGTTCATTCGTGTATCTGAAAACATTTTTAAAAAGGCCTCTACAATGAAAAATTTCGGAAATACTTCAGAAACTGATTTGGCAAACCTTTATATTTGAATTGAAGCAATATGTTTTAGTATAGAATAAATATTCTATTTTATCTATGAAAATGAGTATAACAAAAATTTAATTTTTTTTGTTATTTTAACAGTTCATGTCGATATAATAAATGAAGATATTTTGACACATACTTTACTATTTTTAAGAAAATACAGGAAAAAGCTTAATATACCTAGGATGATTCATATTTTCAATATCCCAAGTCGTCTCAACCGATCTAAAAATGATTTATTTAAAAAGAATTGAAAGTGAATTAAAAAAACAATAGTATATTACAGTACAAGTGAGGAAACTAAGGTTTTTCACTCACGCGTATGTCAGATTTTCACACGAGCCGTAGGCGAGTGTGGAAAGACATACAAGTTAGTGGAAAATATTGGTTTCCCACGTGTGCTGTATAGCGTTTTGTTCAATCTTACTATTTAGAGAAAATTCGGTCTTAAAATTCGTTAATTCCTGACTGATGTCATGTCGATATGTCGGAGACGACACTTTTTGACATTGTCATCCTCTTAATTGATTGATAAACAACCAGTTGTGTCAAATTGTGAGACTTTTTGACGTTGCCATGCTCTTAATTGATTGTTAAACAACCAATAGTGTCAAATTGTTAATTTTCATCATTATTTATACAATTAATTTATACAAGTAAAATACTTCATTTAATTTTCCTTGTGTGCTCTCTACCGTTTTTTAGTTCATATTCGTTACGTTTAAACAAAGAGTTGTACCTTTAAAGGTTTAAATTTCGCTAATAGTGGGTGAAGAAAATTAGAGTGAATGAAAAATATTTTCACTCACCCGTTGCTATGAATGTTAGCAGAGTGAGTGAAAATAACAACTTTCAATACTCGTATCTACGCTAGAAACTGGCAATTTCAAAGGTAGGATGTAAGGAGGAACAAATTAATTTTAATTAAATGAATATAAAAACAATGAAACATGCGATTAAAATACGATATAAATACTAGAATCTTTAGGCTTGGGTTGTGATGAATTTAGCTGTGTATTTTTTTAATGAAGGTCCCATAAGGAATAGTTTCTGAAATAGAGTAACTGATTTGTACAAACTGATTTGGCAACACTGTGTATTTGAAATTAAGAAAAACTAGAACTAACACTAGACCTAGAAGACGCACGGCTAAACCCAAAACTTTCCACTTCTTCCAGTTCCAGTTCTCAGATTCCAGTTCTAGGTTTAGTTTTAGTTCAGTTCAAATGTACAGGGTTGGGTTAGACGTGCATCTGAAGATATTTTTTTAACGAAGGCCCCATAATGAATAGTTTTTGAAATAGAGTACTGATTTGGCAACCCTGTATATTTTAGTTGAAGTGAAACTAGAACTAACACTAGACCTAGAAGTAGAAAGTTTTCGAATCTTTCCACTTCTAGGTCTAGTGTCAGAAAACTAGAACTAGAAACATTCGATTCTAATTCTAGATCTAGTGTTAGTTCTAGTTTTACTTCAGTTTAAATATACAGGGTTGGATTGGGTTTAATAGTGTGTCTGAAAATATTTTTAAATCTACAATGAATAATTTTGGAAATACTTCAGAAACTGATTTGGCAAACCTTTATATTTGAATTGAAGTAATATGTCTTACTATAGGATAAGTACTCTATTTTATCTATCACAATGAGTGTAACAAAAATTTAAAAAAAATTTATCACTTTAACAGTTCTAGAATCTTTAGGGTTGGGTTGTGATGGGTTTAGCTGTATATTTTTTTAATGAAGGCCACATAATGAATAGTTTCTGAAATAGAGTAACTGATTTGTACAAACTCATTTGGCAACCCAGTGTATTTGAAATAAAGTAAAACTAGAACTAACACTAGACCTAGAAGTGGAAAGATTCGGGTTTAGCCGTCTTTAGAGATGTACGGCCAAACTCAAATGTTTCTAGTTCTAGGCCTCATAATGAATAGTTTCTGAAATAGAGTAACTGATGTGTACAAACTGATTAGGCAACCCTGTGTATTTGAACTGAAGAAAAGCTAGAACTAACACTAGACCTAGAAGTGGAAAGATTCGGGTTTAGCTGTCTTCAGAAGTTTTAGTTCAGTTCATATATTCATATATACAGGGATGGGTTAGTCATACATTTGAAGATATTTTTTAATGAAGGCTCCATAATGAATAGTTTTTAAAATAGAGTACTGATTTGGCAACCCTGTATATTTAATTGAAGTGAAACTAGAACTAACACTAGACCTAGAAGCAGAAAGTTTTCGAATCTTTCCACTTCTAGGTCTAGTGTCAGAAAACTGGAACTAGAAACATTCGATTCTAGTTCTAGATCTAGTGTTAGTTCTAGTTTTACTTCAGTTTAAATATACAGGGTTGGGTTGGGTTGGGTTTAATAGTATCTGAAAATATTTTTAAAAAGGCCTCTACAATGAAAAATTTCGGAAATACTTCAGAAACTGATTTGGCAAACCTTTATATTTGAATTCAAGTAATATGTCTTAGTATAGGATAAGTATTCTATTTTATCTATCACAATGAGTGTAACAAAAATTTAAAAAATTTTATCATTTTAACAGTTGGTGTCAACATAACTAATGAAGATATATGGACACATACTTTCCTATTTTTAAGAAAATTCAACAGGAAACAGCTTAATATACCTACAATGATTCATATTTTCAATGTCCCAAGTCGTAACAAACGATCTAAAAATGATTTATTTAAAAAGAATTGAAAGTGAATTAAAAAACAAATGAATTTTAATTAAATGAATATAAAAACAATGAAACATGCGAATAAAATACGAAATAATAACGATAGAGTATATTTATTAAAATAAGATTGAGAAACTTTATGACCCAGTAAAAGAAAGGCGGTTCCTCTTGGTGAATAACTAGAATTGAGTAGGCGTTGGAAGGGTTAAAGTTGGATCTTGTTGACATTTGAGTTGGATTCAATTAGAAATTTAGTTTCGATTCGATTCGATACAGAATTTGACAAAGGGTTAATTTAATAGAAATGTGGCAGGTGCATTTTCGATTTAGACAAAAGGGTGATTGTGTTAGGGAACAAGTGTCCGACATTTTCAAGTCGGTCAGTATCGTTTAAAATCTGAACGTGGTCAACTAGGTAGTTACTGGTGGGGGCCCCGGCCCCAACACGATCGATTACGGTCATCGGATTTCACACAGTGACGATCTAAAGTAGAGAAGAGAGAGTAGAGTTTTTTTGTACGATTTGAGAGAGTCTTTTGAATGAGGATCATTCAGAGTTTGCGTTAGTTGTAATAAATGGCTACTGAGTGGCGCTCGATCGACTTTTATATACTATTCTCTCCGGTTGGATCCAAGTGCGATCTGAGCAGCCATGTTTGAATTGAAGCCATAGCCTACTCGAGACTGATCGGTGATATGCTCAGAACTTACTGCTAATTTTCACACCTCCCAGGGGAGGATTAAGAGCCTGTTTGTTGCCCTCGGCGAAGGACGTCGTCCTCGGGCGTCCGCCACTCATCGTCTATTTATAATAAATCCGCTACAACGCACGACACGAATCTATTCTTTTTCAGTATAGAAAAGGAATAAAAGAATTATAATAAAAAACGATAGTCCTCGCACTTATTCTTTCTATTCCTGTTACATTGCTCGGTGAGATCTTCCTTTTACTCCCGTCAAAAGTATGAGAGCGTCGATCGTATTCGCTTGTATGTGGCCTCTTTACAAAAGTTTCTTGGTGCTCGTACAGAGTTCGGGATGGCCGCATAAAACGGTCCGGGGGGCGCACCGGACTCCACCTGGCACTTAATCGAACGGCCCGCACTGCGTTCCCGGAACGGCACAACTCGCGTTAAACCATTTTCGACACGCCACGGATTTCACCTCACCACCATTAATTTTCACGAGCGCAGACATTGACCCACTCGGCCGATCCGGTAACTAATCATCTCGCAGCCGGTAATATCAATACCGACACGACGACCTTTACGAACAAAGAACTTCAATCGTATCGACCAGCGACATCTATACTTACTAAAACATACTTTTCAACTTTTATTTACAGAAATCTGTGATTTTGAATAAAATAAAAAATATTAAATATTTACGTCGCACAGTGGGGTATTTGATCCAAAAAGCTGGCCAAAATTCAAATTTTCATTGCTTTATGAAAGCAGGTATGTAATGGCTAATTTTCTAGTTCCATAAATGGGGAATACTAGAACATACATTATAGTACCTATAAAACCCGTGGCACATCTAAAGCCCTTTAGATGCGCCACTTCGGCAGTCGTTATACTCTTCACGACATGGAATTTTCGGGATAAGGTAAGTAATAATACACTCAGCAGCAGAAGTCTGCGTACAAAAAACTTGTAATACTTTAATTGAAAAAATAAGAGTCATAATCTAATGTGATAAACTTGATTTTTTTTTATTTTGTATATTAACTACATATAATTCTATTAACAAAATATGCTTCAACAAAACAGAAACAGTAGTTAGAGAAAAAAATCAAAACTAAAAATTCTACAAATAACGGGTTGCATACCCGTTATTATATTACCCGTAAAATCTGCGTACAAGTCAGGACAGTATTTATAAAAAATTCATAAATGAGATCATTGTTTCTATATTAATATGAATATTTACATTTAATGACCTCCCTTAAACGTTTAGGCATGGAGTGCACTAATTTCTTCGTTTCGTCCGAACTGATTTTGGTTCATTCCTCAATCGTAACATTTTTTAACGTTTCCTTCGACGTTATGTTGTGTTGCCGAATCCTGCGTTCCAGTAAATCCCAGAGGTGTTCGATGGGATTCAAGTCCGGCGATTGTGGAGGTGTTTTAAGTTGCTTTGGGGTATTGTATAGTAGCCAAAGCTTAGTGTTGTGGGCGCAATGTTTGGGGTCATTATCTTGTTGAAAAAAGTATTCGGGCCCCAAGCCCAAGTTATCGATGCTAGGCTTCAAATTTTCTTTTAAAATGTCTATATACATTTTATGGTCCATTGTCGATGTTATGAAAACCAACCTTCCCACCCCTTTGGTGCACATACACCCCCAAACCATAACTCCACCACCTCCGTGTTTTACAGTCGCTTGCAAATTTTCGGGATTAAGGGCAGTATTAGGTTTTCTCCATACAAGTTGTTTACCCTTAATGCCGAAAATGCAATATTTGCTCTCATCTGTAAAGAGAACTTTCTCCCAGAATTCAATGGGCGGGCTTGTCTAAGAGTTTTTTTGCAAAGGCGATCCGCTTCTGACGATTGACCTCTGACACAAATGGCTTTTTTCGTGCAACGCGACTGTGATAGTTAGCTTTTTTTAACGTCCTTCTCACCGTATCTTTGCTGATAGTTTTATTAAATTCTTCTTGTATATTTTTAGTGGTGTTACGGATGTGGGTTTAACGGATGCGGATGCGGAACCGGATTTTTTAATTCTAATTTTGCGGATGCGGATGCGTAAGCAGATTTTTGGATGCGGATTTAACGGATGCGGAGTTGTTGAAAAAAGTTACATGCTAAAATTTTCTTGAAAATATCTAATGCACAAATAAAGTAATTAATATTCATAATTTATTATAGGCAAATTATATTTTAAAAACAGCAATTTTGATGCCTTCTCTCCTTTCAGACTTTTTCTTTTATCTGTGTATATTAACGATGCTCCACTGAATAGCTGTTCACTGGTAAAGCTGCTTGGTGGTGTTGATAAATATTGTCGAACAACCGGCAATAAAACGGTATATTTGTACCCATTTTGTCTTTCTTTAATATAATTTTGGAGCACAATTTTCAGTGTTATTAATTGGTCATCTTCTGCCTCGCTTTCACTTGAACTTAAAACGGATTGTACTGACTGCAGTAGTTTGGAAGAACAACAGCTAGAATTAGTAATAATTTGTTTATCAATTTTTCTTTTCTTATGTATCGGACTACAATCTTTATCTTGATGAATCGTTTGAATTTGGCACAAATTAGCTATTGTGGCTTCGACTTCTTCTATTTCAAAGCTATTAAAAAATTTGGTTTTATATCTGGGATCTAAGTACGTGGAAATCGAACATAGTAAATTTCTGTTTAAATCGCCAAATCTTTCACTTATTACTCGTATAACTTTAACAAAAAGTGCTTTTATATTTTCTGGCGTATTTGAGCTATCTTTCTCAGCTTTTAATATTGTCAAAGTAACGTGCAGAAGTGGTATAACCATAGAAATGCTGTTCTTCGAGTTACTTAATTCTTTAGTAAGGTCTTCAAAAGGTGCCAACAATTTTAACAACAGTTCAATTGTTGACAAATCATCCGGAGAAAATGACACAAGTTGTTTTGTAGTTAAGTATAGAAGTAAAGAATCTTTTATTTTAACAAAACGTTCCAACATGTAAAATGTGCTGTTCCACCTGAAATGAAAATTAGTTATACTTTTTAATTTATAGACAATCGTTGGCTTACCTAGTGGGACAATCTTGTATTGTTGACATTGGAGGTTGCTTCAATCTTATTACCTGTATAGCTTTTAATTCATCTTGTGCTACTAGGGAATGATTAAAATGTGTTGACACTTTTTTCACTTTTTCAATTACTTCTTGAACCCATTCTTCCGATAATATAACATTTTTAATGCAACACTGTATTTGATGAATCACACAATCAAAATCAGTAAATCCAGATATCTGTATTGCTTTAATCATGTTGCTACCACGATCGCGTACCACACAGTGAACATTGTCCTGTTTTATACCCCATTCTTCAAGAATGGTTTCAAGTTTTGTCGAAATAGCTTGACCAGTGTGACGGCCTTCCATTATTTCACATTTCAAAATAATTCTTACTCTTTCAAAACCTTCGTTTATACCATGAGCAGTCAAACTAACTAATGAAGTCCCACAACTTGTATCTGACCAAACATCAGTTGTAAAGGATATTTTCTTAAGATCTTTTAATAGTGCTTTAATTTTATTTGCCACACCGTTATATAAATCGTCACATACAAGCGACGTAAAAAACTGACGTCCCCTTAATTTATATCGTGGAAGTATTGTATTGATTAATCGCCGAAAACCAACACCTTCGACGAAGTTGAATGGTAAGTCTTCCAAAGCAATCATTTCGCCTATTAATCGATCCGTATCTTTGGATTTTGTATATGAGAAATCCCAACATACATTCTTCGTTAAACATTCTTGTAAAGTAAGTTGTTTTGTTGTATTTGGACCTGTATCTATAGATGTACTACAACTTGGCTGGTTCTGTTCTGCATTTTCAGCTATACGTTTTTCTAACTCTTCAAATATTTTTGTATGCTTAGATTTCAAATGATTTTTTAAAGAAGATGTGGTACGTCCTTTTCGTGAATATTCCTTTTCACAAATCTTACAACGACCAATCAAACTGTTAATTTCCGAGAAATATTCCCAAATAAAGCTTGTTTCTGGTTTCATTTTAATTAATTTAATTTCGATGGATAGCAAACAATAAAACGAATGACGATAAATGCGCAAAAGCATACATACAAGTTGCCATCCGTTCAACAACTGATCGTCTTTAGGAATTAAGATCTTTTAGAGCGCTATGCATTGGCGCCCCCGATTTGAGGCGTTGCGGCGCGACAATATAGGAGTCGTATCGTCCGTCGCCACATCGCGATTACCTCACGTGTTCGTGCATGTTACAATATCTAAAAATTTTTTTTATCTAAAAAATCGAAACAAAAAACTGTCACTATTTTACCGGAGCTCCGTTAAAATATATGCGGATGCGGATGCAGATGCGGATCTTCAAAACAATGCGGATTATCCGCAGTTGCGGATGCGGATGCGAATATCCGTTACACCACTATATATTTTCTACTATTTTTTTTGCCGTCAGCCTAGGTTCTTTTCTAACCTGCTGTACAATTTTTCGCTTCTCTCGGTTTGTTAAAAGGGGTGGTCTACCAGATCGCGGACGTGAGAGGTAATCTTCAGTGTCTTTATAATTATTAATTACTCTTTGAATGGAAGAGTGTGACCTGCCGACAGTTTCTCCTATTTTTCGAAAAGATTTTCCCTCTTTCCATAACTTTACAATAATTTTTCTCTCTCCCAATTCAATTTCCTTTCCTTTCGTGTCCATTCTAACTTTTAGCTTCTAAGCCTGTGCTAATATAATTGACACCGATTATCTTTTATTTAAATCGGAAAGCGTACATCGCCAACTACGTATTTAAGTAAATAAGTATATTTTGGAGAAGGCGTCTTTATTTGTACGCAGATTATTTGGAGAATTTTTAATTTTAATTTTTTTTGTAACTAATATTTCTGTTTTATTGATGCATATTTTGTTAATAGAATTATATGTAATTAATACACAAAATAAAAAAAATTGAAGTTTATCACATTAGATCATGACCCTTATTTTTTCAGTTAAAGTGTTAGAAGTTTTTTGTACGCAGACTTCTGCTGCTAAGTGTATGTACTATTGAGCTCATTAATATCACTGTTTCATTATCACTATAAACATTTAAAAAATATTTATAGTTATCTACTTTTTTAAAATTACTTTTCACTTATAAAATGATTTTTCTTGTAGTGTACTCCTATGTAATGTACTCCTAATATATAATTTTTTAATTTGTTCAGTACCTTATCTACAAGAGCGACAATTCATAATTTCTGGTGGAATTTTGTAGACTTACCTTTTATGATTTTTTTTGTCAAATAACTACACTTTTGTGTTAACATCAATTTTAACGATTAGATCTTATAACATATCTATACGTATCTGAAACCTCAAAACTAACAAAGTTTAGTTATCATTGATGTCATATTTAATTAAAGTGTTTCATTTTTCATACTAACATTGACACCATTTAAGCAAAACATCGTAAATCGCATAAATGGTTAAAATCACGTTTTGTGTTCTGGTGTTTTGTAAATTAAAGTGAAAAGGTACCAAAAACTATATAGTTATTAAATAAAATATGAAAATTGTCGAATAAACTGTAAATTCGCTTTGTGGCGAATGATTTTGCTCGCGTAAAATGACCAAAAAGTTACCACTAATTAGTTAAAGCGTTTTTAACAGCTAATTTCAATACGATTTTAAGTTTATCCAGAATGAAAGTAGTAACCCGTAAACATCTTTACGAGATCATGCGAGAATTTTGCTAAAGAGGATATAAAAGTGTTTCTCTTCAAATGAGGATATTAAAGTCATTGGAGACATTGGAGTTCGGGTTATCCATTCTGGATGTGTGAATTCGAATTTTAATTCTATTAAAAAAATAAAAATAAAAAGATATTAGAAAGTATGATTGATCAGTTATTTTACCTAGAGTTCTTCTCAAAAAGGTAGGTTTTGCTCTCAAATATTTTATAACATATTTATGGATTTTAGTAATATTGATAGAGTACATTTCACTAATTTTTCGGGTTTTCTAAGCAAACAAGAAAGCTTCTTGAAATACAACAGGAGCAAGAAAAGGTTTAAAATTAAATTTTCTATAAAATGAAATAATAATCTAATAAATTCGCCAACAAGTTAGAAAGTCTGTCAATTCTTGGGGAGCATTCTCCCCTAATTAACCCTTCAAAATGATTCAATTAAGCTCTGCCTTTTATATACCGATTAATACTCTTAGTACACTTACAATATATACCAAATTTGGTATTTTTTTTTAAGTTAGACCACTACGAATATATTACGTTTTTTTCGAAATTTGGAATCCTACTTTAAAAGCCTATAACATCTTAGGGATTCAACTTAGCATAAGGCAAGTTGCTTTAAATCGTCATATTTTAATCGCCCCTACATGCTCCTAGTTTGTGTCGGTTCATATGCGAATCAACCTGTATAAACAAATAACTATGCGCCCTAAATTTTTCATAATTCTTTTTCGTATTTAGCGGATCAAAATACTTAAGATAAAACTATGAAATAATTTTGGCCAGCTTTTTGGATCAAACACCCCGCTGTGCGTCGTCCAAATTACCATTTCTAATTTCAGACTTTTTAAAATTATGAAGTATATAATGTATACTTCACTACATCACTTTCCTATAGAAAGGAAATAATAACAATACGTTAAATTATAACTTAGAGTGAAGGTTCCAATATAATTGAAGTGCACTGTGGGTTTTGTCCACAATAAAGAATAATTTGTTTTAAATTAATATTTATATTAACACAATTGCTGTGTATGACACAATTATTAATAACTATTTTTGTTAGCAACAACATCACTATGCATGTCGTGTGCACAGCATGCTACAGCCACTTCCTCTCCTATAAAGACTAATAAATAGAGGAATGTAGTGATCAAAGAATAAAAAAGTTAGAAATTGAAACTTTCTTTTGAATTTTATTTATTTTAAAATTGATCTCGCTGTGGTGACATGTTGAATTTTCGTTTAAAAGAAATGCTGGTTTAAGGTTGTCGATGTTTATTGCAAATTCCTTGTTGTTTTTGAAAATTACAAAATATTTCGGAAATTGTTTTATTACCTTAAATGGCCCTTTGTATCTTGGTGTTAAAGATGGTCTAATCTAGGGTTGTACCGATTAATCGGCGACTAATCGGAAGACCCGACTATTCGGTCACTTTTTAGTCTGCGATTAGTCGGCGATTAATCGGCTCATTAAACAATAAAACCGATTAGTCGGCGTTTATTATAATGCTGCAAAAAATATACCAACGAAAAATAAAATAAGAATAATGTTATGTATTTATTTATTACATAGTGAAAAATGATTAATTTTTGAAATGTGTGTGTACTTTAAAGTACCCATACACGCAATTTCTTTCTCAGCTTTGCTCAGAAGATTAAAATTTTCTTTATAAAAATAACACTTTACCACAAATATCTGTATTGCGAAAGAAAAACCGAATTCACCGTGTTATATAATTATCGTGACCCACGTGAGTGCTGTAATTTTAGGTGCGTATCTCACTGTTTAGTGGCAGAAACGGTATTTCTAAATTAGTAACTAGACTGTAACCAGATGTTGATACCTGATCAATCGAATGTTATTGTTGTGATTTTTTAGTGCCTTTATGTTTCGAAATACTTCTAGGAAACAGAATTATCGTTTATATAATAATATGATACTATTAAATTACAGAAATTTTCGTCGCGTCCAATACCAAAGTGTCGATACTTGTCGATGGTATCGATACCTACCTCAGTATCGATATTCGCTACCAGCAAAGTATCGGTATCGAAGTATCAAAAGTATCGAAGTATGAAAATTATTGAAATATCGAAAGTGTCGAAGAATTGCAACTTGTTTTATGTATACAGGAAATTGAGATTACAGTATATTTAAGATCGACATAGATTAGATCAAGATCTGTCCTAAAGTACTTCAAGAGAGCTAATATACTTTGAAGATGACAGTCAATATGTAGTTATTCCTTATTATTTCAATTCCTGTTACAATTAATAACTCAAAATTTTACGTATATTCTTGTTTTTTCGCGATGAGTACGATAATCAAGGAAAATTATTAAGAACATATTGAATCCATATGTTCTTAATAAGAGTTGTAGGACGGAATTTATTTCTCTTTTATTTTGAATTTATTTCCACCATTTTAACTCCAAAATTAAAATCTACGAAGGAAAATACATCAAAAATGTGCTTATTATATACTTTATTTTATTATTAAAATATTATTTCCAATAATTCGATACTTTCGATACTTTGCATAGTATCGCTACCACAAAGGGATTAATACTCTATATCTTATTATGCTACCGTCCAGCCCTAGTAGTTACTAAAGAGAAATGGAAAATTAATGGAAAAACAGCACATATTAACATGTCTGTGATTAACTAGTGATTGGACGGCTTCTTTCCGAGATGCAGCTGATAGGTTTAATATTAGCATAAATTCCCTATAACCTGTAATTCAACGAAAAATTTATTTTATAAGCAACCTATTAGACGAAGTAAAGAGAGACATACTGAGACATTGAAAGGAGATGCAGAAAGACATTTTCGTACAAATTAATATCCTACAGTGATCAGATGTGATCATCTCTCATCCTTCATTTTGTTTTTTATTTCTACTGTTCGAGCTGTGGTAAAATACGGTGCTAGTTCGCAATTAATTGTCCATAAGAAATCATAATTTTTTTTTTAAATTGATACGTAATTCTCTGTTCGAATAAACCAACTGTAAACAAGTTAGCAGACTACAAAGTGATGAGTAGGAGCTTTAAGGGATAATAGCTCATGATATATGAAGTCTTTAAGATAATGTACAATATTTGGATCAGTAATTGCTCACGTTATAAATAAGTTAGCAGACTTCAAACTGATGAGCAAGATTTTGGAGACATAATAGCTTACCCTGTCAACAATTTGACAGTCCTTCAAATAATATATAGTCTATGAAATAGAATTGACTCATGCTATCAACAAGTTTGCAGACTATAAGCTGATGAGCAGGCCTGTGGAGATATAACAGCTCTCAGCAGTCTTTAAGATAATGTACAGTGTTTAGAACAGGAATAACTCATGGTGTCATCAAGTTGGCAGACTTCAAACTGAGAAGCAGGACTTTGGAGACATAAGTCTTTAAGATAATGTATAGTGTTTGGAATAATAATAGCTTAAAAATCAAAATAATATATAGTCTGTGGAATGGTAATAGCTTATGCTGTTAACAAGTTTCAAGACTTGAAAGTGATGAGCAGGACTTTGGAAATATAACAGCTCATGCTACCAACAAGTTGGCAGACCTCAAGTTGCCAAAGTTGATTTACGACCTCCTCTATCGTTTCCCAGGGTTGCTATTAGACGTCTTTTAAACAGTTCTCATGCAGTTGTTATAAACAATATGAAAAAAAAAATTATTAGAAAAATCATCTCAAAATAATGTACTCTACATCGTTGTATACCTCTGATCCGGAAAATACCGGACAGCCTGTATAATCGGTGAAACAAGATTATGTTACCAACAAGTCGGCAGTCATTAAGATAACATGTAGTCTGTGGTACAGTAATAGCTCATGCTGCCAACAAGTTGACAGTTGTTAAAATAATATATAGTCTGTGGAACAGTAATAGCTCATGCTGTCAGCAAGTTGGCAGTCTAAGATAATACATAGTCTGTGAAATAGTAATAGCTCATGCTGCCAATAAGTTGGCAGACTTCAAGCTGACGAGGAGAACTATGGAGACACAAGCACTAATAGTGTACAGTATTTGAAACAGTAAGTTGACAAATTTCAAATTGATGAGCATGATTTTGGAGACATAATAGCTCATGCTGCCAACAAGTTAGCAGTTATTATCGGCCCTTTTAATGCCGATTAGTCGGATAGTCGTTAGTCGGCCAAAATGATAGTCGGACCAACCTTAGTCTAATCCCATTAATTTTGACAAAAACAAATTTTGAAGAAAATAAATCTTCATGAATAAAAGGTTTTTGTTTTGAATAAAAAGCTGTGTTTATTGGTTTCAAACAAGAGAATGTTTCTCGTAAACTGGACAGCAATGGATCAGTTTCTGAAGGATTTTTAGAATTAACAAAAAATTCTCCAGGAAGTTTAAGTGGTTGACCGTATACAAGTTCGGCGAACGAACAACCTAGATCTTCCTTAGGAGATGATCTGAGGCCAAGGAGAACTAAGGGAAGATCATTGCTCCACCTCGTAGTGTTACCTCTGGCAATTATCGCTGTTTTTAAGAAACGGTGAAATCTTTCTAAAATTCCGTTGCTTTGGGGATGGAAGGTGGATGTATTAATTTGACGCGTTCCTAAAAGAGTGTGAAATTTTGCGAAAAGTTTGATTCGAATTGTCGCCTCTGATCATGGGTGATCAGGGCCGTTTTAGGAATATCGTCTTCTTCTACAGGAATTTGGTGATAAGCCCAAATCCCAGATACCAGATCTAACTTTGAAAAAAAATTTACAATTGTGTAAATGTAGATTAAAATCTTGAATGTGCGGAAGAGGATAACGATCTGGTACTGTGATGTTGTTGAGCTGTCGGTAATCTCCACATGGTCTCCAATCGTTGGAATCTTTTTTACGAACTATGTGAAGAGGCGACGCTGTAAAAGAAGAAGAGGGTCGGCAAATTCTTAATGCCACCATCTGCTCGAATTCTTTTTTTGCAATGTTGTGTTTGTGCACATCTAAACGTCGGGGACGACAAAACGGTAAGTGTGAGCTGGTAACTATTTTATGTTTAACGTTATGTCCAACTGGTTTTGTAAAGTCCGGTGTAGAAGTTAATTTTGGAAAGTTTTTCAAAAGTGTTGTGTATTTGGTTTCAAAAGAAAACATTTTAGGGGTTGGAATAGTGTTTTTGACAATGGAACCGATTGAAAATAAATTAGTTTTCGAGTCTACCAATCGTTTCGTTTTAATATCCACCAAAATACCAAAAGCATGAAGGAAATCTGCACCAATGATTGGGGTACTAACATTAGCTATGGTAAATACGAATGGGAATTTCCTTTTTAGATTTAATGAAACAGTAAGCATTTTTTTACCGTATGTAGCAATTGTTGTACCATTAGCGGCAGAAAGGTTTGGGTTGGCATCTTGGTTACGTTTCGGATATAATTTGTGAGGTAGAACCGAAATGTCAGTTCCAGTGTCCAAATCTGCGGTGATACCAACAATTAGTCGAATAACTCGGAGAATTAGACTTATTTCGCGAGTGTCGTGATGAAGAACGATGTCTATCTCTAGAACTGTGAAAACAATTACAATTACAGTTCTTCGACGTATTTGTTGGTATGTTTTGAAATTTTGTAGTTAAAAAGTTTATCTGGTCTTCTAAATTTTTTGTTCTCTTGTCCTGTTGTTGTTGTGAAATGAAAGTCACAAGTGCTTGACAGGTTAATGTCAGATTTTGAATTGTTGTCAGTAATTCGTCGTGTGGTGGTGTTGTTGTAGTGCAATGTTTTTGAATTTCTGAGAGGTGTGTTGAGGTCGACGTGAAATTCATTGATTCCCACACCTTGTCAGCAACGGAAAGAATATCAACCACGTCCTCTTTGCCAGAAACGAGGAGTGCCACCGAAACAACACGAGGAAGTCTCCTTTGCCATAATTTCAACAATAAATTTGGACTGACCACCTGAGAACCACCAACCGTGGTCAACATCGTTCGATAATAATCTGATGGTTTTTGATCTCCCATTTGAGAACCTGTCAGAAGATCGTCTAGACGTTTTTCTTCACTCAATTATAATGTTTAATTAGTAACCTTCTGAGTGAAGAATATGGATTCGTATCTGGAGGATTCTGTATGAGATCAACCACGGTGGAGATGATCTCAGTGGGTAAATTTGCTAAAAAAACATTAAATTTGGTTTTTTGTCGGGGTCACCAATTTGTGGGTTTTGTCCACAATAAAGAATAATTTGTTTTAAATTAATATTTATATTAACACAATTACACAATTGCTGTGTATGACACAATTATTAATAACTATTTTTGTTAGCAACAACATCACTACGCATGTCGTGTGCACAGCATACTACATGCACTTTTCCAAAACAACTAACTATATATATATCAAAATATTTAACATATCGTCCGATGACAGGAAAAACTCACTAAGTGCAAAAAATAATAAAATCGAGATTTTGTCACTAAATAGATTATCTTTTATAGTCTGTACCACGAGAAGTGAATGTGACTCATCGATTTCCGTAAGAATTTTGCTCATACGTTACAAGTATTACGCTCGCGCGTTGTCGTGTGTTAGCGTGAAACGATTTCTAGCGCGTGCGTCTGTTCCGTACACGTTTAGGCGATGAGTCACCTTCACTTCTCGTGGTACAGACTATAATAATCTTTCGCAATAAAAATGTACTAACTGCAAAAATCGTTCCAAACCACAGTTATAGAATAGAAAAGGTCATTAATTGTATAATGTGTAGCTTATCCGTCAAGAAAAAGTAGTGCAACTTTAATCATAGTGTTGACATACATAACACTCAGTGAATTAGAATATAAACAAGCGGTCTTAATCGTTTCGCTGTATATACATTATTGGGTATAATTAAGGTCACCGTTTTTATTTCGACTGAAAACGGGACAAATCTAGGTATTTTTCTAGGTAATTTGATACAGTTTCCTAAAACTTGCAATACTTCCAGAAGACGTCTTATTGCTGCTAGAAGTCTTGATATTGCTTTCAGAAGACTTGAAATGATCTCAGACGACTTGAAATACTTTTTGAAGACTTAGAATGTTTCTAGACAGCTTGACACTACTTCCAGAGGACTTAATATTGGTTATAGAAAACTTAATACTGCTTCAAGGAGACTTCAAAAGTTTCCAGAAGACTTGAGATGCGTTTAGAAAACTTGATACTGCTTTCGTAGGACTTGAAATGCTTTTGGAAATTGATATTGATTTCAGAAGATTTGAACTGCTAGATGGCTTGTTATTACTTTCAAAAGACTTGAAATGCTCCCAGAAGACTTGGAATGCTTCTAGAAGACATGATATTCTAGAAGATTTGAACTGCTTCTAGATGACTTGTTATTGCTTCCAAAAGACTTGAAATGCCTTTAGAAAACTTGATACTACTTTCGGAAGTCTTGATATTGCTTTTAGAAGGCTTAATACTACCTGTAAAACTGTCTGTAAAAACTGGATACTGTTGATAAACCAATTGACTATGTTTTGAAAATATTAAATACTATTGAACAAAATGCACAATCTTTACGTAAGAAGTCCATAAACTGTTAATTAAAGGTTAAATACTGCTGGCAGAAGACATTTTTATGGTGAAAAGCGAAGGACTGTTAATAAAATTTAATTTTTCTTCCAAAATATCAAATACTGTTCCAAAATACAACATCATCATATCTACTAAAAGCTTTAACTGACAAAAAAACTGAAAAAAAGTTTAAAAACTGCCACTTAAAAGTCTTTAAGTGGTATCTAGTCAGATACTGCTTGTAAAACTTTGCTTGTTTTATCAGACTTTTTTGGAGAGTGCAAGCGAATCCCTTTCAGGCATTACAACTGCATCTTATTATGTAGTTAAAGAAGTACAGTAAAGCTTTGCTAAGTCGCACAACCCCAAATCCGAATTCCCTGATAATCTGAACAAAATTGAAAAACGTAAAATTTGCATTATGTCCCTTGTAATCCGAATTGGTAAGAGATTCGCTAATCGGAAAAGACTATTCGTTCTATCTGCAGAGAAAGACGATTAATTCCAAAACACTGAAGAGCATTTCTATAAAAAATGCTGAGTCCATACTTTCTAAGGATTGCAAATCCTTGTAATTTATTAGCAAAATGGCAGAAATATGTATTTCAAAAATCAGCTGAGGAAGAAGAACCTGATGGCGGCACTCCACTGTCCATTCAATAATTTATGTATCATGCTGCAGCAAATAAGGCAATTTCTCCATGAAGATGTTAGGATAACCGAATTAAAAGTGAGGAAGTTTGTAAAAGTTTTAGTGTATCATGTATTGCAAGATAAACAGCAGATAATGTTATTATCTAATACAATTTGACTCTATAATTCGCATGCTTCCATCATTTAAATTCAACTGTTTTTTCAAACAGCCAGCCAAGCTCTGATTTTGATCAACTTTTCTAATAAATTTCGTGCAACGTGTGGGATAAAAACTGAATTTTTTCTAAAGACAAGTTATCTTTTAAAAGGTTTATTACATTCACATCCATTGCTGATATATTTAGTCCTTCGGTATCTAAAGCGGCTTGGTGAAAACCAACTTCTTGGGCGTGCACAAAATATAACCAACATTCGGACCTGGGATTCCCAAAAAACAACTTCAATATATTCGGGCATTAGATGACTAATTATTAGAAGAGTAACTATTAGAATGAATCCCTATTAGAAGACTATTTTCTTAGATTAGCAATCTAAAATAGTTTTCTAATCTCACAAACATTTTAAGCATTATTCAAGTATAGGCCATTTAGATTTATTGTAACCCAACATTCTTTTATACTCTGTACCTATTAAGTCATAGAATTCTTTTACAGTTTCAATGCGTACACTATAAATATTAAAAAAGTAAATTTTAACAATAATGCATTCTAAATCAATTGGTAAGCAATCGACAGTTTTAATTGCATTATGGACATTATTACCTTCACAGCCAATCCCTATTAGTTCTTGTTTCAACAATGTGCTCGGTTCAAGTCTCAAAAAAATGTACACTTACATTTAGGCATGTTTGGTACAAGTCTCGCAAACAAAGAAACGAAACATTACTAATAAAAAAAGCTGTGTAAATACAGCTAGATGCTCTTAATGAAATTTATACACTTATGTGATTATGAAAACGGGACGTTTTAGAGTTTATTCGGGACGATGGGACTGCTAACAGGAGAACGGGACAATCCTGTTCAAAACGGGACGTATGGTCACATAACTCATAGCCGGCAACCCACGGGGCTCCGAGCCTTGCCTTGTGGTACTCGCTACTTAATTTCCATTTAAGCTCTGAGAACAGTCAGCATTTGACGCATTGTATTAAATCTAGCGAGTGCTATTCAAGTGGGGCTTGAATAGCCAGGAAAATTGCTGAGTCCTCCAAATTTAGCAGCTCGTTCAAAAAAAACACAGTAGTAAAACGTTCACCTTTATTTTTCAAAAATAAACATTATGACATCTAATTATTTATGTCATAATGTTGTAATTGTGTGTATGAAAAAAAAACACTTTATAATAAATTTTTTTGCACACGGTGCAAGTGAATTTTGATTTTGGTGTTTTCAATTGGGCATTTTTCCTGCCATCTTCATCGCTAATTTTTTGATAACAAGTGACACATCTGCGCCTTTCCTTAGAACAAACTTCTTCCAATTGATGTTGGATTTGTTCCTCTTTTCTCTCGCTATCTATAATTGTCCATAACAACGTTTCAACAATTGTTTCTGTGAAAGTTGTTATGGATATGGTTTGTTTGGTAACATTTTTATACAGGATGTAGGCATTTATTATTGCAGTGCCGAGTATTACCTCGAAGCCTAATTTTCGGTACAATTTTATACCTTTCCTTAGGGCCAAGGAATACGCTTTAAGTTGATCGGATAAATCTATAAATGCTTTACTCTCATTGTAGTCAATTATAGGTTTTGGCTTCTCAACTTCCGTGTCTCTTCTTTGAACTTTGGTGGTTTCTGTGGTATGTTTTATACTCAAGCACAGTACATCACGCTTATCCTGCCATTTGAGAACGACAACACCGGTGTTACTCTGAGCTGCTGAAATTTGTCCTCTTCTTAGCTTTGCAGTAGTTACGCTTTTGGGATTCAACTTTCAATTTTTGCGAAGTGTTCCTGCGAAGTGAGTTTTTCTTTTCAGCAGTTCATGTGCAAGTGCCACACTAGTGTAAAAGTTATCTCTAGAAAGTATTCCGCCTTCGTCTAGCAGAGATGCCATGAGATCTAAAACAACTTTTGTTGCTGCACTTACATTTTCGTTCTTATCTTTACCGCAATACTCTTGAAATTGAAAGTATATCCACCTTTGCAACAAAGTTTGTACAGTTTTATCCCGAATTTGAATCGTTTGTTTTTTATAAATTGCTTGAACGCCAAACATTATTATTAAAATGAAGCGTTCGCAATAACAATTCAAACCAATTCCTGGACATAACCTGAGAAATTTTATTTGAATACATCGAATTTCTTTTCCAATAATCTACTATTTGTGGAAATCTTGCCAAACCCATCCATAAACAAACTCCCAAAAATTGTTTGATTTCGGCGGAATTTGTTTCTTTCCATCTACATAATCGGGAAAATTCAGAAATACCGTTGCTTATTATTTGTTGCGCGTATCGATTTGTTTCGGTAACAATTAGTTCCAAAACAGCATTGTCAAGAAATATTTCAAAAAAATCGCAAGGATTTTTCTCATGGTATGTCTGGTAAATATCATTTGTAGGGCCTGTGAAGTCAGGAGTCAAAATAAAATACTTCAATGATTATCCAGTAACCGAACACCAAATTAAATTGTCGTCCTCACTTTCATTTTCGTCATCAGGTTCCTCTTCGTTATCAGCGCCTATGCCACATAATTTTGAAATTACCTGCTCTGTAGTAGCTTCAATGGAAGACGTTGATGTGGCGGGTTGAATACACTTAGATGTGGAGGGTAGTGCACAACCGGCAGTAACCTTTGTATTTTCAGTATACTCGTTTTGGGTAGGCTGAAGTTTTACTCTGAAAACGAGTAAAAGTTGTAAATTTATAATTAGAAATACAAATTCTGAATAAAAGGGATTACAACAGTAACATAATAATTGTTCTTACTTTTGTCTTTTTTTTGGTAGCTCCTCATCCGATGTATCGGTTATTTCAGATTCTCGAATGTAACTATCAGATGAATCGGCGTAAGGACCTTCCGCATTTGATGGTTCTTCCTCGGAAAGAATTTCTTCCCATATTTTTTGTAACCGGGCTTGCTCTTTTTCATAATTCATTTTTTAGCCAAGCAGCATCAGACACGATTGAAATGGCAATATATACTAATTTCAATATTTATTTGCAATACATTGTATGTCACAAGAACCATAGATAAGTCAAATAATTAATAAAAAATTAAGAGCCTCCGGCAAAATACTCTTTTTCCCTAATTGGGCGTGTTAATCTAAAATATTTCAAGATGGCCACCACTTCCGGTAGACCTCAACTTCGTTACTTTAAATGAAACGCCCAATATTTTCATACCCTATCAGAAAGGGAATTTATATTTTAAAATATAGACTGAATATGATACAAATAATGTGAATATAATACATGAATCACGTGATGAGGTGATCAATTAATCGTGTTTTAGGAAAAAAGTCGCCAGATTTTCATCAACTATTTTCAAACTTTCTTTCGTTCATTTTTAAGAAATGTTTCGATTTAGAACAGAAATAAATCAACATTTTATTTATTTATTACCGACAATTTTTGTTAATATCTATATCAGTGTTCCCAGTTTTTGAAACATAATCCCCTTCTGTTTATTCACAAACTTTCTAAATTTCGTACCACATAAATTAAAAACAAAAATTGTATGTACCTTTACCAACAAAACGATTTTCGATTAAAATAATTTGAACTTGTTTTACTTATTAATAGTAACACGTAAGCAACATGAAATTTAAAAAACAAACATTGTTAATGCAATGGATGAACCTGTTTCTTACTAATTGGGATATATCAGGTTGACTTTTCATTCATTTTAATCTTAAATCAGGTTCAAGTTGCAACCGTGTTCTATATTTATTTTTTATTATTAACATTGATGAAAATCCAGATTCACACAGATACGACGTACTAAAAGTCATTAAAAATTTTACTGCTTTTCCCGAAATGTCTTTGTATTCACTTCACCTTTGTATCCAAAAGTACAGAAGTTTTCTTTTTCGAATTCATTCATTAGGTTCCTGTCACATGAAATTTCTATGAGTTGATCTCTTTCTAAAATAGAAACATTTTGTAGGGCAGTATTCGAAATAGAAAACGGATATCTTATCCAACTTTCGTTTTCTAAATTTTCAGGAAAGTAAGAATGAAAGTTACTGACAAGTCCCATGCAATGTTTTTCTATATCTTCAATCAGGTGTTTGTTCGGTTCGTTTCCTTGAAGATACTCTTCTAGTATAGGAAACCCAGCAATTTTCTTACTTTTTAATTCCTTCATTCTGTATTCTAATTTTTTCACAGTTGCATTTAGAGTTGGCATTCAGAGTTGGCATTCAGAGTTGGTCAAAAAAAACAATCGCGGAGATCAAAGTTAGTATCTGACAGAAATCTTTGAACTTCGTTATGTAATTCGAATATTCGTGTTAAAACTTTTCCCCTTGATAACCAACGCACTTCTGTATGTAACAAGAGCTTTTTGTGATTACTGCCCA
Organism: Onthophagus sagittarius; assembly: GCA_036711965.1. Lineage (NCBI taxonomy): Eukaryota > Metazoa > Arthropoda > Insecta > Coleoptera > Scarabaeidae > Onthophagus > Onthophagus sagittarius. The sequence goes on from JASERS010000005.1 coordinate 26,325,865, forward strand.
TTTCATTGCACAACATTGTAAACATTGTATTATTTTCACAGCTTCATCTAAAACAGTTTTTAGTTCTGCTGGCATTGCTTTGGTTGCTAGTGCCGCACGATGCTACAATATGCTAAATAAGTAAATTTTTCATCTGGGGCAACATTTTTAATGTTTGTAACAACACCGCTGCGATACCCAGTTATTGCACGTGCTCCGTCAGCGCATACTCCTACACATTTTTCCAATCTATATTATTATTAGTTACAAACTCATTGGTTTTTCTGAAAATTTCATCTGCCATTGTATGATATTGAAGTGCTTCACAAAATAGGAATTCTTCTATTGTTTGGTTTTTCATATCGAATGAACGCCATTAACTGCGCAAAGTTTGTGACATCTGTACTTTCATCGAATTTTGATTGCAAAATATTTGCTCTTCTTTATATTTTCGATTAGTGTGTTTTTCAACTGAACTGCCATTTCATTGATTCGTCGCGAAACAGTGTCATTTGACAAGGAAACAATATTCAACTTAGCTGCTGCTGCAGGTCCTAGAACGCACGTCGCCATGTTTTTAGCTGCAGGTAATCTTAAGTTTTCTCCAATAGTATGGCACTTTTTTGTTTACTGTAGTAAAAGAATGAAGTGAGCGTCTATTACATGTCATTTCTGTCCGTTTTCTTTGGAAAAATTTCAGAGGTTTATCTTTTAAGTTTGCATGTTTGTTTTGAAAATGTCGTTGCAGAAGAAATGGTTTCACGGAGTGATTCGAAAATTCTTCGTTGCAAACAACACACAGATGTTGGGGATTATTTCCATACTCGTTCCAAAAGAATCCATATTGTAAATATTTTTCATTGTATTTTCTTACAGTTGTAGTATTTCGTCTTTTAGATGTGTCGTAAGAATCAAGATTAGAACTAGAAGCACTCACTGCAGTAGAATCATTTTCCGACAGTTTTCTCTTTAAGTTTTCAATCCCTAACCATTTCTCCATTGACTAAGCATTTTTCTATTGAATGTTTATAAGTATTTAGGTAAAGTTATTGGTTTGCTTTTTCTATATAGGTATCAAAAATTGTACCTTCAAAATCTATGAAATGTGCCACCAGTGGTACATGTACCATACTTTGAGAACCCCTGCTCTATTGTATTGCAAATACTAATCTTTAACAATATTTTTAACAACATAATATTATTGTAAGGACTCAGAACATTACAAGACATAACGATTTCCCCCTCTACATATTCTCCATTGGCGTCTTAAAATTAGAAAACAAGTCGGGTTCACGTTAACTGATTAGCATGACATTGGAGACAAGTTGGCAGTCTGTAATATAATGTGGAGTGTTTGGAACAGTAATAGCTCATATTGTTAACAAGTCGCTAAGTTAGACTTCAAACTGATGAGCAACACGTTGGAGAGATAATGTGTATGAGATCATGGAACACTCTATAATTCGAATATCATCGGGACAGTAGACAAGAAATTTATTAAATATGTTTGCTACAAACAACACAAAAATGTTATTGATTTTCAGTCTTATGAATTTACTCGAAGAGGTTTTGATATGACAAAATTGTCGCTTTCTTGGTTATCTGTATAAAATACTAAACAATAAAGTGGACTTCTATCAATTCTGAGAGATGTTGGTTTGAATGTCCCTGCATATTCTGGTCGCCTTAAAGTTTTGTTTAATATAAAATGTCTCTTTACGGAATTGAAAAGAACCACCATTAAATAAAACGGTAACTTTATACAATAAAGTATCAGCAGAAAACTCACTACCAATATTTTTTATATTATACAAGTTCAGAACTAAATGTTTTATGGCGCTCATCTGATTAAGTGTTGGTTATTAATTATATTTTATATAATTATATATTATATAATTATTTATACAGGCGTCTCTGAAATGCGTGTACAACAGAATACAACAGATATCTCGGCTCAAAATAGGCCGATTTAAGTTAATTTATCTATATCCAAAGTTGCTTCGTTTCGCCGTTAATATACTTCAAAGATAACTCGAAAACTTCTTATAACTCGAAAACGCGATAAACAATCTAAACCATTTTTGAGATGTGAGTTCCTACGTTCAATTAACGTCTTTTTAAAGGCTTGCAAATGTTCAAAAATTCTAATTTTCTGGCTTAACCACTAATGTAATCAAAATCTTATAATGGACAAAAAAAGTTCCAGAACTAAATGAGCAATTCAGAAATTTTAATTATGTAGTCATCGCCTACTCAGCAAAAAAGAGATGGAGTAATAACTGCTGAAGACATAGCTTTTCGATCATTTCTGCGTTTTCAAAATTTTACCTAAAACCATAAAAAGACGTTAATTGAACCTAGGCACTCACATCTCAAAAATGGTTTAGATTGTTTATCGCGTTTTCGAGTTATAAAGAATAAAAGATTTTTTTTGCTAACTTTGAAGTCCTTTAGCGGCGAAACGAAGCAACTTTGGATATAGATAAGTTAATTTAAATCGACCTAATTTGAGTCAAGGAATTTGCGGTCTTCCGTTGTACACACATTTCAGAGACATCCTTGTATATTATATGATGATTGACCTGATTTTAGTAGGTATTGTTTTAAGAGATTTTATATGTTCTACTCTAAAACTAGTTGAAACAAGTAATTAGGGTGCCCTGTATGTTTCAATAAATAAATAATAACTCATTCAAACTGATGAACAGGACTTTAGAGATATAATAGCTCATGTTGCCAACAAGTTGGCGGTCTAAAATAATGTGCAGTGTTCGGAGCAGTAATAACTCATGCTGCTAACAAGTTAGGTAGTCATTAAGATAATATATAGTCTGTAGCACAGTGATAGCTCATGCTGTCAATAAGTTGGCAGATTCAAACTGAATCTGCCAACTTGAATAGGATTTTGGAGACACAAAAGTTAATGTTGCCAACAGATTGACAGACTTCAAATTGATGAGTATAACATCGGCGACGTAATAGATGCAATCATACTACCAACAAGTTAGAAGGCTTTTAGATAATATACGATGTTTGGAATTGTAGTGGCTCATGCTGCCAACAAGTTGGCTGTCTTCAAATTAATGAGCAGGATTTTGGAGAAGTTGCAGCTTATGCTGCCAATAAGTGGCAGTCTTTAAGATAATATACATATTATAATATTTGGAACTGTAATAGCTCACGCTCTCAACAAGTTCGCAAACATTTGATGGTATCATCATACAATTCACATTAAAAACTTAGATGGATTCTGCATTGTCATGATTGAATCCAGATTGAGTCTGTCTGCAGGAAGGTGTGTTTCTGTTGCTTTTTTTATCGCAATCTCCATTACTCTTTAATTCTTTCCCATTTGGACTCTGCTGATGCGGTGTACCCTAAATTTCTTGATTGAACCTTTTCTTTATCGTAATCTCACCGTTAAGAACCGTCCATCCTTTCGGATATTATAATTACTTTATACAAAATACTTTCTTCTCAATCTTCAAATTACCTGTCCACCGCATTTCAATGCATAACATCCCACGGTTACTGATATCTCACTTATGTTCTCCATTCATCGTACCTAAATATATCAAAAGTCATTTATTGTGCAAGCTATAACTCTCTAGAATAATTTGCCCACAGAGTTGCTATTTCTACAATTATTTTGGACTGGCTTTTCGATGCTATTTTCTTGTTATCTTTCCCTCTTCAACTAACGCTTTTATTTATTCTTTCTTTCTCGTTCAATCCAAAATATTCTTTTTCTATTATTTGACGATGATTCAATGATTTGATGATTACATTGTTGGTTGAGTCTTTTTGAAAACATCAACTCTGACGATAAATTGGCCTTTGAACTTTAACGTTATAAAATAATGTACAGAATGGACCAAATTGGACGCTTTTAAAGAAAAACTCGTCTTTCTATAAGAGATAAAGGAAAAATGTAAATATCAGTGCCTGAGTCTTGATTTTTATAAGAAACTGAATGGTAAAAATCGCATTAAAGGATGATGTGTTTTTAATGTTTTAGTGAATCATGAAATAAATGTTTTATTTTTGAAAAATGAAGAAATTACTTGTATGTCAAATTAAAGGGTGAACCTACCTCTTTCAAATGATGTATAACATGCTTCAATTTGAATTCGATTCCACCTAAGAAATGTTAAAGGATAATGTGTTTTGAGGTTTTAGCAAAATCACGAAAAAAATGATTAAATTAAAAAAGAAAGAAATGATTTGCAAATCAAATTGCAATTCATTGTTTTGTTTTGATAAAATTTGAAACAGATCGTGGAGGTCTTGGGGAAGTGATTGGCATGATTGGCATTGGTATGACATCAACCGCAGTTTTCATTAAATGTGTGGACAGGAAGTATCAACAAATTCTTGGTTGGTCATTTTGTACTTCTCCGACGATTTGATGGACAGAATTGTCGTTATCTTTTAGAAAACGGCTTACCAGGTTTGCTGGAAGCTATTCCACTAAACATTAAAGAAAGGGTCATGTATCTTGATGCACCGGCTTACTTCAGTATCACAGTACGCGAATTTTTAAATGACGTGTAGCCTCTAGCGTGGTCTGCCCGGTCTTCCGATTTAAGCGATTTTAGCGTTTATGGTTTTTGAGAAAAAGAAATAAAACCAACATTTTCTGACATTTTTGGACAGCTGAAGCTCCTTAGGGGTGCCGAAGAATCATGCTTTAAAGTTTGCTGCAATCATTCAGATACAGCTGTATATAGTACAAATCTTCGTTTGATAGAAATTCCTTAATTGGTTAATTGGACTAATATACGACTTTTCGAAATTGCCATTTTGCACTTTTTTCAAAAACAGTCTGTAATATTAATAATATTAATAACTTAATATCATTATATCGTCGGATGACAAGTAAAACTCACTAAGTACTATATTTATACAATAGAGAATATCAACGATTTGTTACTTTTTTAGCAGATAAATCCCATTGCACTTAAATTTATTGCAAAATTGAATATAATTATAAACAATAATGTAAATCATTTGAGGCTACGTAATTTTTGTGGTTTTTTAATAAAAATCTATAGTTATAAACAAAAATGCAGTTAGTGAGTTTTACTTGGCATTAAAGTCTACGTACAAGGAGTCGGGTGACGGGGAAAACTGACTAAGTACTATATTTATGCAATAGTGAAAACCAATGATTTGTTACTTTTTAGTATATAAATCGCATTCCAGTTAAATTTATTGCAAAATCGAATATAATTATAAACAATAATGTAAATTACATGAACAAAAATGTAGTTGGTGAGTTTTACTTGCCATTAAAGATTACGCATATAGGAAAATAATTAAGCTTATAATTTCAATTCAAAATGTTTAATTTTTCTTAACAAGGCAAATACACATACAAGAAACAATGTTATTCATCTTCTCCGCTTTCCTCATCATGGAAAGCGAGTTGGTAAATTTGTATACCACATAGCCACTTTATCCGGTATTAGTCTAGCATTGCCTGGGTAAGCAGGGAAAATCGCCTGGGTGGGATGAAATATACCCAGAATACCTCAGGAAGTTGTGGGAAGTAAAGCCTAAAGCCGGGGATCCTCAAGGATCTATATAATATCTGTTTGGAGGAAAAGCGATTTCCGAGGGACTGAAAGAGGGCTGAGGCAGTGATACTGATAAAGAAGAAGGGACATACGAGTAGTGTCAAATCCTACAGGCTGATTTCCCTACTGCCAGTGCTGGGGAAAATATATGAAAGGTTACTGTGGGCAAAAATAGACAAATGTTATGGAGCCAATATAGGGCATAATCACAAGCAATTTGGGTTCAAAAGTGAGGTGGGAACGGTGGATGCCCTGAGGAGGGTTCGTGAGTTCGTGGTCGCGAGTAAATACAAATATGTGCTCGGGGTCTGTAGCGATATAGCGGCAGCTTTTGACACAGTTCGGCAGTCCTCGAGAGGTTAAGAGCAGCGCGTGTGCCGGGAAATATATACGAGGTCATCCGTGATTATTTTCGTGACAGGTTCATAACATTTTCGTCTGGTGTGGGAACAGTGACACAGGGGATGACGAGGGGCTGTCCACAGGGCTCTGTTTTGGGGCCGAGATTCTGGGGGATTTTGATGGACGAACTGCTGGAGATGAACTTTGGTGAGGCGGAGGTTGTTGCGTACGCCGACGACCTTCTTATCCTGGTTCCGGGGAATAGTCGATCATCCCTGGAGGGATTGGCAAATGAGATATTTGGTAGAGTACTTACCTGGATCGAGTCAAAGCGCTTGGAGGTGTCGGAAGCGAAGTCGGAGATGATTCTACTGAAAGGAAACCTGAAAAGGAAACCAATTTTAAAACTAAAAGGTAAGACAATTAAATACTCACCATCATTAAAATATTTAGGAGTAGTACTCGATGAAAAATGGACTTACCTTCCGCATTTGGAGACTGTAAAAAATAAGGTGGTTGTCCTAGTGTCAAAATTGAAGGGGGTAATGAGGGTTGAGTGGGGATTAGGAAGAAGTGCCATGCGTACAATCTACAAGGGACTGTTTTTGGGAGTGGTGTTGTATGGTGTCCAACTGTGGGGGAGCGATTGGAAAATACGCACATGAGACGTAAGTTGATGTCTATACAACGTTTGATGCTGCTGGCCATTCTCCCAGTTTGTAAAACGGCGGCAACCGAGGCGTTGGGAGTTCTTACTGGATGTCCTCCGTTGGACGTGGAGGCCGCGGGGCGCTTTGTGGGCTATTGTAAAACAAAAAAACGTAAGTAAGACAATTTTAAATGTGTGTTGTAACGTACCTGTGATAAGGAAATCCACGATAAAGAAAGTTATTGGGAATTGTGTATTAAGAATTGGCAGTCGGGGTGGGACAGTAGTGATAGGGGGAGGGTTACTTACCGTTTTATTCCGAAAGTAAAGGATAGATGGCCGTCCTGGTTCCGTGTTGGTCTGCACCTAGGATTTGTACTTACCGGGCATGGTCCAATACGGGAGAATCTTCATAAATTGGGTCTAGAACAGTCGCCACAGTGCGATTGTGATGAAGTGGAGTTGTGGCTACACATGGTGGGACAATGTAATTGTTATGATAGGGAAAGGGAGATTTACACTGGAAGCAGAGGCTTAAATGTTTGGAGTGAGGTCAGGTTGAATTGCATTTTGAATGACAAGGAAAACTATTTAGCGTTTAAAAGGTTCGTAGATGACCTCTTTGCAATAAGGAGAGGTACGATGTAAATCCCTGCGTTAATTTATGAAATTTAATGTATGTTGTTGGCGTTCATTTAGAGTATGTTTTTTAATCAGAGTAATATATTATTGGTGTGTGTGAGCGTTTCTTCGTTTTTCGATACCTAAAGGGAGAGATATTTCGTGATAATAAATTCTAGTCAAGGATTAGTCATTATAGTGTGTGTATTTACCTGAGGGCTCCTCTTCGTTGATGGGTCTTCACTGGTAAAATCCGGTGGCTGCGATGAATCCAGACCTGAAACAGAAAAAGAAATTAGTAAGTCAACAAAGGGTGACTTTTTTTCTTATTGTATTTAATGTTGCTGACAGGAATGAATGTATTGATGATGGATGTAGAGGGACTTCTCTTCTAGTGGGGTGGCCGTCGGTCGTCGGTGCTGAAGGCTTGGGGGCGGCGCTGGCTCTTCACAGCTAGCTTTTACTATGCGTTCGGGGGGGCTGCTTGTGCGGTGCGCAGATCTTTTCCCTCGACCCTGTTGAAACTTCATTTATCATTACTTCATCGGCTTAAATACTGGGGAGATGGATGCAGGGCGAGGAGGTTTGAGGAACCGGTGAGGATCGCGTGACCGGGTGGTATGTGCCTCCGAGTGCTGGTGGAGTTGGCGTGTTGAGCTGGGGAGCCGTGGCCTAGGCTGGACGCGTCGAGAGTGGCGGTCATCGCGGTGAGGAGGAGTCCGTGTATGCTTCGGCGGGGGTGAGTATATGTTTATGTGGTCCTACGTTGGTCCTTGTTTGTTTAGGTCGAGATGGATGGGCAGTGGTTTCGGTGATACGTGGGGCCCCGCCTCCACGTGGCAGGGATGGTAACTTCTCCCTTCGGGGAGGAGACTAAGTGGGCGAGTACAAATGTGTCTGTGAGTTTGAGGCGGTAATGGACTATGCCGTGGTGCCGCATGTTGTGTTGAGTATGTTGTATGTGTGTAATTAGGGCTCGGAGATACCTTAAATGAGTTATTGAGTATCGATACCTTCGTGGTAGCGATACTATTCAAAGTATCGAAAATATCGAAGTATTGAAAGTATCGAAGTATCAAAAGTATCGAAAATATCGAAAGCATCGAATTATTAGAAATAATAGTGCATAATAAGCATATTTCTTATGTATTTTCTTCCTAGATTTTACTTTTGGATACTGTACGTTATCTTAATGATGGCCAACATGTTGGCAATGTGAGTGTTTATATCACCAAAGTCCTGCTCATCATTTGGAAGTCTGTTAACCTGCTAGGAACATGAATTAGAACTGTTCCAAACACTGCACATTATCTTAACAACTGCTAACTTGTTGGCAGCATGAGCTGTTATGTCGCCAAAGTCATGCTCATCAATTTGAAATTTGTCAACTTGTTGGCAGCATGAACTGTTTCAAACACTATACACTATGAGGGCTTGTGTCTCCATAGTTCTGCTCGTCAGCTTGAAGTCTGCCAACTTATTTTCAGCATGAGCTATTACTATTCCACAGACTATGTATTATCTTAGACTGCCAACTTGCCGATAGCATGAGCTATTACTGTTCCACAGACTATATATTATTTTAACAACTGTCAATTTGTTGGCAGCATGAAGTTTTATGTCTCTATAGTCCTTCTCATCAGACTTGTTGGCATGAGCTATTACTGTACCACAGACTATATATTATCTTAATGACTGTCGACTTGTTGGCAACATAATTTTGTTCCATCGATTATACAGGCTATTATTTTGAAATGATTTTTCTAATAAATATTTTTCATATTGTTTATAACAACTGCACGAGAACTGTTTAAAAGACGTCTAATAGCAACTCTGAGAAACGACAGAGGACGAATCAAACTCAGGAAATCGGTCCAACTCCCCGCCTATATAAGAATAAGAATAATAATAAGAATTTGTTTATTGAGTGTTCTCTTTGAAACATTCATAATTCAATTGTTGTGATAAGATACATATCATTAAAGGTTAAGGAAATAGAAATGAATATGTTTCAATTTTTTAATTACAATAATTCTATAAGTTATGTGTCATAATATGTAAAAGCACAATAAATACGTAGGAGGGGGTGATAAGGTGTCCTCTTCAGTAGTTTTCTAGGATCGCTATTGGACATCTTTAAACAGCTTCCGTGCGGTTGTTACAAGCAATGTGAAGAAATTTTATTAGACAAATCGTCTCAAAATAATATGCTCTACATCGCTCTGATCCGGAAGATACCGGACATCCTGTACACTATCTCTTTACTGTTCAAGATACTGTACATTATCTGAAAGACTGCTAAGAGCTGTTATATCTCCAAAGGCCTGCTCATCAACTTAAAGTCTGCAAACTTGTTGATAGCATGAGTCAATTCTACTTCATAGACTATATATTATTTGAAGGACTGCCAACTTGTTGACAGGGTAAGCTATTATGTCTCCAAAATCTTGCTCATCAATTTGAAGTCTGCTAACTTATTCATAACATGAGCTATTACTGATCCAAATATTGTACATTATCTTAAAGACTTCATATATCATGAGCTATTATGCCTTAAAGCTCCTACTCATCACTTTGTAGTCTGCTAACTTGTTTACAGTTGGTTTATTCGAATAGAGTATCTTGCCACAGCTCGAACAGTAGAAATAAAAAACAAAATGAAGGGTGAGAGATGATCACATCTGATCACTGTAGGATATTAATTTGTACGAAAATGTCTTTCTCCATCTCCTTTCATCGTCTCAGTACGTCTCTCTTTACTTTGTCTAATAGGTTGCTTATAAAATAAATTTTTCGTTGAATTACAGGTTGTAGGGAACTTATGCTAATATTAAACCTATCAACTGCATCTCGGAAAGAAGCCGTCCAATGACTAGTTAATCACAGACATGTTAATATGTGCTGTTTTTCCATTAATTTTCTATTTCTCTTTAGTAACTACTAGGGCTGGACGGTAGCATAATAAGATATAGAGTATTAATCCCTTTGTGGTAGCGATACTATGCAAAGTATCGAAAGTATCGAATTATTGGAAATAATATTTTAATAATAAAATAAAGTATATAATAAGCACATTTTTGATGTATTTTCCTTCGTAGATTTTAATTTTGGAGTTAAAATGGTGGAAATAAATTCAAAATAAAAGAGAAATAAATTCCGCCCTTCAACTCTTATTAAGAACATATGGATTCAATATGTTCTTAATAATTTTCCTTGATTATCGTACTCATCACGAAAAAACAAGAATTACATAAAATTTCGAGTTATTAATTGTTACAGGAATTGAAATAATAAGGAATAACCACAGATTGACTGTCATCTTCAAAGTATATTAGCTCTCTTGAAGTATTTTAGGAGAGATCTTGATCTGATGTATATCGATCTTAAATATACTGTAATCTCAATTTCCTGTTGAAATACTTCGACACTTTCGATATTTCAATACTTTTCATACTTCGATACTTTTAATACTTCGATACCGATACTTTGCTGGTAGCGAATATCGATACTGAGGTAGGTATCGATACCATCGACAAGTATCGACACTTTGCTCAACACTGATGGTAACAAGTATGACGTGGAGATGTACAGAGTGTTAAATAATTATATACCCAAAACTCACATAATTGGTATTGGACGAGACGAAAATTTCTGTTATTTAATAGTATTATATTATTATATAAACGATAATTCTGCTTCCTAGAACTATTTCGAAACATAAAGGCACTAAAAAATCACAACAATAACATTCGATTGATCAGGTATCAACATCTGGTTAAAGTCTAGTTACTAATTTAGAGATACCGATTCTGCCACTAAACATTGAGATACGCACCTAAAATTACAGCACTCACGTGGGTCACGATAATTGTATAACACGGTATATTCGATTTTTCTTTCGTAATACAGATATTTGTGGCAAAGTGTTATTTTTATAAAGAAAATTTTAATTTTCTGAGCAAAGCTGAGAAAGAAATTACATGTATGGGTACTTTAAAGTACACCCACATTAAAAAATTAATCATTTTTCACTATGTAATAAATAAATACATAACATTATTCTTATTTTATTTTTCGTTGGTATATTTTTTGCAGCATCATAATAAATCGGTTTTATTGTTTAATGAGCGGATTAATTGCCGACTAATCGCAGACTAATAAGTGGCCGAAAAATCGGCTCTTCCGATTAGTCGCCGATTAATCGGTACAACCCTATATAAAATAGACCCTATTTCATTACTTCCCCTTTTGCCGTGTACTTCATTCCACGTGTAACAATGTGCAGATTCACCATTTCCGACATAGATGGCTAAATTGTATACACATATTTTTCTTGTGTAATAAAACAGAGATACTTGTGAATATGGTAATTGTAGTACACTTTGTAAATCAAATGTGGCAGTCATAAATGATCAGTCATCCTTGCATCTTAGTTTATCATTGGCTTTGGCTTCGTTACATTGATTTTTTCTCATTAAGTGGAAGGTGTAATCACTTTCCAAGTCTCGTCTGTTAATATAAGATGCTTGATCATATTTGGTACATGTTACACAAAGATCTTTTTTAGGTTTATAAAATGCATAATTGTAATTATTACAAAATATTCGACGGTAGGTTTTTCACTCACTGGTTCGATATTGTTTTCTTTACAAAAATCATTTTTATATAAGTCATACATTTTCGCAATTGACAAGTCACTATCTAAATAGGGTTTTTTAGAACTCTGACGCACATAATGGGATTTCATTACTGGAAAACTTCGAATGTGTTGGTTTACCATCGTTAGACCTACTTCACTGGTTTTGTTTCCAGGTGGTTTGTGACCGCGATTAATATATTCCTGAAAAACAGCCAGCAGAGCTTATGTTTTTAATGGCAGTGTTAATAGGACCATTTAAAATACATAGAGTTTTTTGAAAAAAATTTGGACAAACTCTGTGTTTACCACTGCTATTTATCAAAAAATAAGATGTAATCTTTTTGTCTACTATGATGTTCAAAACCCCAATAAGTTTTACAAATCTTAATACGATCTTCTTCAGTAAAGTTGGATACAAATGTAATTTGTATCTACATTTTGTACAATCAGCTGCATTAGGAACCTTCGCTGGACATTCTTTCTTGTTGTTTTTATAAGATAAACATGCAGACCTTCGTGATTTTGTAACGTTAACATTCCAGTAAGCAGGATTGCTTTTTCTATTTCGTGTTAATTTATTTTCGTTATATTTAATATCATAATCAGAGAAGTCGGAAATTTTGGATGAATCAGATGGATGCAAACAATCTAAGGTAACATCATTTTCTAAATTATCAGAATATTCATTGTCTGTTTCATCATAAGGTACCAACTTACTTTGATTACACTTGACCTGAACAGAAATATAGAAAGTCAGAAACAAACTATCCACTATAATCAAATGTGGAAATCAAAATGTATCGCGTTCTGTGCGTGTTAGTATAATAAACTTACATGACTGGTATTTAGTTCTTCATTGTCCAATGATTTCGTAGCTTTACGATCCTTAATTTTATTTGAATCTGCAGGTATACTTTTGATAATAACTTTTATGCACTTTTGTACACAATTTTCACTTTTATATTATACCCAATAATGTATATACAGCAAAACGATTAAGACCGCGTGTTTATATTCTAATTCACTGAGTGTTATGTCAACACTATGATTAAAGGTAATCACAGCCAAATGAAACTCTTTAAGTGCATTGATGACTTTTTCTTGTCGGATAAGCTACACATTATACAATTAATGACTTTTTCTATTCTATAACTGTGGTTTGGAAGGGTTTTTTGCAGTTAGTAAATTTTTATTGCGAAAGATTATTTATTTAGTGACAAAATCTCGATTTTATTATTTTTTGCACTTAGTGAGTTTTTTCTGTCACCCGACGATATAAGAGATTATAAAAATCAAGCCTCAGACACTGATATCATTTTTCTTCTCTTTCTTATAGAAAAAGGACTTTACCTTTATAAATGACCCATTTGGCACACCTTGTACAATTATGTATTATTTACGTTTATACCAAAATTTGACTATCAAATTAATTGTGTTTTTATTTATATTATTGCGACTGGAAGAGAAAGAAAAACTGTGCTATGTATACAAAAGAAAAATTCTAAAAATGTAAATTTAATAACAAATTACAGATTCAATTTTCGTTTGTTGTAACATTTTCTGTAAATTTAAAGGTAAATTTTGAATGAAATAAAAACTCAAATAGTACTTTCACACATTTATTTATAGAATGATGTGAAAACAATAAGATGATACTCGGAAACGAAAAACTAAAAGATCAATAAGCGACCACGAGTAGAGCGTTAGGAAGGCACCTAGAAGGCGTACAATACCTAAAACGTAAAGAATCGCACCGTGAATCGAATCCGAACGAACCGACCTCGCTAATAAACAACAAAAAAGAAACCGAACCGCTTTATCAATAATTACTTTCTTTAATTCTTCATTTATTTCTGTCGTGTATCTTGTGTTTTATTACTTTTATATTGACTATTTAACGAATATTTCGGAAGTGTGATTTTATTTTTATTAAATCGATTTACGTTTGTATCGTATCATTTAGAAGAATACAATTCTTAAAAAATAAAATAACAAATAAAAGGAGAAAAATAATAATGCTATTTACGAATTTAATCCTACCGTGAAAAGGTTTTTCTTGTTTTCGTAAATAAAATAAATTAAAAAATAACGTAACTTTGGCTACAATAATTTATAACGACTCGCTCAGGGGAGCAAACAAAATATATTAATAATTTTTTTTTCAATAATAATAATTGTTATAGAACTAGCAAAAAAAATTACATAATAATAATAATATAGAAATATATTAAGTATATAAGAAATAAAATGTTATATTAATTTCAAATTAACATAATAGTAACAAAAAAAATTAAGGTTTTTTTAGTAACTTTTAAGATAAATTTTTTTTATTATAAACACTGTAAATTTAACTGCTTTTATTATTAAAATTTATTATTTTAACCACCTCAACAAAGATAAAATGTAAAAGATTTTTCTGGAATGTTTTTTATTAATTTCTTTTGATAATGTGAATCTAATTTTAAATGCGATTTTTTCGTTTTGATGTTATAATTGACGTACAATTATAGTAAAAGTGGTTAAAATAAATTGTTAATAAAAAAAATTAATATACACGGTGAAGAAATCTAACTCACCGAGTATTATTGTGATTCATTAAAAATAAAGAAACTACACGCGCTCCAGACAAATGCAAAAACTTATTGTAATTGAAATTTATATTACAACATTGACTTGCTATTCTCTATAAGCTCACACCATGTACACCGGCAATTCTATTACTAAAATTATAAATATGATCATCTGTATGTTAAATATATAATCTATATTTTTCTATACAATGTTTTCTTTTTTTTTCTCATTTTTTTTAGTAAAACTAATATACAAATGTTCCCACTTTTATATATATTTAAATATTTTGTAACAATATGTACTTTTTTAGTATCAAATAATACGCGTGCTTTTCCGTAATTTCTTTTAATTTTTGAAAGACCTACTAGGTAATGTTGTCACTTTGAATTTTTTTTGTAAAATTAATTTTTGTTAAATCAGCGAAATTAACTCGGATTTTTGACGATTCTTTTCTGTCGAAAATCGTAAACTCGGCGACAGAAAAACACCAAATCCGGTGATGTGACAACATTCGCCGGCGGTTGCCGTATTATTCTTGGATACGGTTCGTTTGTGGGAATGGTTGATGGTATTTCCTCCAAACCGTGTTCTAGTCTTCTTAAGTTTTTGCGATACCTAAAACAAAAAAGAAATTAATTAGAAAATCGTGAGCGTATAACGAGCGCTGTTATTATATAATTGTCCATTTCATTCATAACCTGAACGACCAATCAGAATTCGCGATTTTCGGTCAATTGCGAATATTTCAGCGGTTATTTGGCGGTCACCATAGAGAACGATATTACGAACATTTGTATAATCGCTGTACTACAAAAGGTTCGTATAATCGCTCGTATAACATTTAAATAATTTCAATATATCCATGAAGTTTTCATAATCAATGCAATTTATTAATAAATAGCGCACATTTTTCTATTTAGAATTCTAAAAATTAATTATGTATTCATTCAGTCTACCCGTACACAACTCGACAATCGAAAATACCCGAATCTCGACGTATTTCAAGCAATACGTTTCGTATTATCGGGTATTTCGATCGTTTTGTTGTACAATATATGATAATTGAATAATAGTTTGAAAATTGTTGATTATATTTGTATTGAACTGAACATCTTCAATTATTTTTTTAATTTTAATTGTACTATTGAACCTTTTCTGTTCAATTTAGCACAAAAATCTGTTGCTATTGCTTCAAAAAGACGTAAAGTGGTTCTAGAAGACTTGAAACCGCTTGTATAAGACTTGATCTGCTTCTAAAAGACTTAATACTGCATCTAGATGATTTGATGCTGTGACTAGTTGACTTGAACTCTGTTTCCATAAGACTTGATCTGCTTCCAGAAGACTTAATAATGCATTTAAATGACTTGATGCTGAGGCTAGATCACTAGATACTGTTCCCAAAAGATTTTAAATGCGTCCAGAAAACCGGAAATGTTTGTGAAAGACTTCATAATGTTTTTAGGAGACTTGGTATTCCTTCCAGAAGACTTAAAATGCGTACAGAAAACTTGATAGTGCCTCTGCAAAACCTGATTCTGCTTCTAGAAGACTTGACATGCTTCAAGATGGCTTGAACTACTTCCAGAAGATACCACTCTGCCCCTTGAAGATTTCATTCTGATCTTGGAAGATTAAATATTGCATATATATATAGGAGACTTGACACTGCTTTCTGTAGATTTTAAATGCTTCCAGAAGACTTGAAATGGTTTCAGAAAAATCGATCCTGCCTCTAGAAGACTTGATACTGTTTACAAAAGATTTGAAATGTTTCCAGAAGGATTGAACAACTTGAATCGATGCTGCTGTTTTCAGAATGATTGAACTGCTTTCAGAAGACTTGACACTACTTCTAGAAGAGTGAATTGCTTACAGAAGACTCTGATACTGCTCCTTGAAGATTGCTACTACTCCTGGAAGACTTGACTCTAGAAGGCTAAAGTGCTTACAGAAGACTCTGATACTGCTACTTGAAGATTGTTACTACTCCTGGAAGACTTGACACTGCTTCTAGGAGGCTTAATATTGCTAAAAGAAGATTTAAAATGCTTCCCGAAGACTTGATATTGCTTCCAGAAAACTTGAAATGCTTCCAGAAGAATCGAACTGCCTCTAGAAGACTTCATACTGCTTCCAGAAGATTTGAAAAGTTTCCAGAAGGAATGAACTGCTTTCAGAAGACTTGATACTAGTTCTAGAAGACTTGAAATGGTTACAGAAGACTCGATACTGCCTCTATAACACCTGATACTGCTTTCAAAAGACTTTACATGCTTTCAGATGGCTTATACTACTTCCAGAAGACATGATATTGCCCTTTTTAGATTGCTACTACTCCTGGAAGACTTTACACTGCTTCTAGGAGACTTGACATTGCTAAAAGAAGATTTAAAATGCTTCTCAAAGACTTGATATTGCTTCCAGAAAAATCGATGCTGCCTCTTGAAGATTTAATACTACTTCGAGAAGACTGGAAATTTTCCAGAAGGATTGAACTGCTTTCAGAAGACTTGACACTACTTCCAGAAGATTGAAATGCTTACAGAAGACTCTGATACTGCTCCTTGAAGATTGCTACTACTCCTGAAAGACTTGACTCTAGAAGATTGAAATGCTTACAGAAGACTCCGATACTGTTCCTTGAAGATTGCTACTGCTCCTGGAAGACTTGACAGTGCTTCTAGGAGGCTTGGCATTGCTAAAAGAAGATTTAAAATGCTTCTCAAAGACTTGATATTGCTTCCAGAAAACTTGAAATGCTTCCAGAAGAATCGATACTGCCTCTGAAAGACTTAATACTGCTTCCAGAAGACTTGAAATGTTTTCAGAAGGATTGAACTGCTTTCAGAAGACTTGATACTACTTCTAGAAGACTGAAATGCTTACAGAAGACTCTGATACTGCTCCTTGAAGATTGCTACTGCTCCTGGGAGACTTGACAGTGTTTCTAGGAGGCTTGACATTGCTAAAAGAAGATTTAAAATGCTTCCCGACGACTTGATATTGCTTCCAGAAAACTTGAAATGCTTCCAGAAGAATCGAACTGCCTCTAGAAGACTTCATACTGATTCCACAAGACTTAAAAAGTTTCCAGAAGGAATGAACTGCTTTCAGAAGACTTCACACTACTTCTAGAAGACTTGAAATGTTTACAGAATACTCGACACTGCCTCTATAACACCTGATACTGCTATCAAAAGACTTTACATGCTTCCAGATGGCTTGAACTACTTCCAGAAGACATGATACTACCCTTTATAGATTGCTACTACTCCTGAAGGACTTTACACTGCTTCTAGGAGACTTGACATTGCTAAAAGAAGATTTAAAATGCTTCTCAAAGACTTGACATTGCTTCCAGAAAAGTTGAAATGCTTCTAGAAGAATCGATGCTGCCTCTGGAAGATTTAATACTACTTCCAGAAGACTGGAAATGTTTCGAGAAGGATTGAACTGCTTTCAGAAGACTTGACACTACTTCTAGAAGACTGAAATGCTTTCAGAAGACACTGATACTGCTCTTTGAAGATTGCTACTACTCCTGAAAGACTTGACTCTAGAAGACTGAAATGCTTACAGAAGACTCTGATACTGATCCTTGAAGATTGCTACTACTCCTGGAAGACTTGACACTGCTTCTAGGAGGCTTGACATCGTTAAAAGAAGATTTAAAATGCTTCCCGAAGAGTTGGTATTGCTTCCAGAAGACTTGAAATGCTTCCAGAAGACTCGATACTGCCTCTGAAAGACTTAATACTGCTTCCAATGTTTTCAGAAAGAATAAACTGCTTTCAGAAGACATGATATTACCCCTTGAAGATTGGTAGGTACTGCTCCTAAAAGACATGATCTGTTTCCAGTAGATTTGAAATGCTTCGTGAAGACTTAATATGGCATCCAGAAGACTTAAAATGCGTCGAGAAGAATCGATACTGCCTCTGGAAAACTTGATACTGCTTTCAAAAAATTTGAAATGTTTTCAGAAAGACTGAACTGCTTTCAGAAGACTTGATACTGGTTCTAAAAGACTTACAATGCTTCCAGTAGACTTGATACTACTTCTAGAAGACTTGATATGCTTTTAGAAGACGCGATATTGCCTCTGCAAGAACTGATATTGCTTCCAACATGCTTCCAGATTGCTTGAACTATTTCCAGAAAACATGATACTGGCTTCCAGTAGACTAGAAATGCTTCCAGAAGACTGGATATTGCTTCTAGAAGTTTTATAATGCTTTCAGTATACTTGATACTGCTCCTAGCAGACTTGAAGTGCTTCCAAAAGACTTTGCATTGCTTCCAGAAAATTTGAAATGTTTCCAGAAGAATTGATATCTGTTGATGTCTCTGGAAGAATTACGATGCTTCCAGTCAACTTGATACTGCTTCTAGAAGACTTGAAATGCTTCTAAGAGACTTGACACTGCTTCCAGTAGATTTTAAATGCTTCCAGAAGACTTGAAATGCTTCTAACTTGATATTGCTTATAAAACTGCTGGCATAAAATATTTTCATCGCAAAAAAAGGTACTGTTGATAGACCATTTGGGTTTGCCTAGAAAATATTAAATACTCTTGGGCAAAATGCAAATCGTTTACGTAAGTAGTCCAAAAACTGTTAATTAAAGGCTAATTACTGCTAAAGACTAAATGCTAGATATTTTCTTATTGCAAAGGCGAGAAATTGTTAACAAAATTTGATTTTGCTTTCAAAATACTAAATACTATTGGAACAATACAAAATGTTCTATGTCAAAAATTCAAAAACTACTCATTTTAAAGATAAATACTGCTTGAAAAACTCATCCGAGTACAAAATTATCTTGGAAGCCACGAATTTAAGTTTGTAATGTCAGTAGCTCAATCTTTTGTTGAATAGCATTTTAAAATGACAATGTTTAAATGAATATAAGCATTTGATATCATTGATAGGCAATAAAAGTTTCAGGTTTAGTCTCATAAAATATATGTCAAAACTATTGACAAGAGGTAATTCGAAGATGCTTGACAAAAAGAAATTAAGGTGAAGTAATTCAATGGGGTGTTGTTCATAAACTTGAAATAATTAAAAAACAGGATTTTAAAATGTTTCTAAATGATTAAAATTATCTCTGAAGTATTAAAAATTAAATTGAAAAAAAAATTCTGCAGCTTTTGAATGGGTTTAAAATTGAATAAGGTACAAAAATTTGACTAGAATAGAACAAAAAAAGGTTTCCTAAATTCTTGAGCCCATAAACATAAATGGTTTCAAAAGGCATCTCTTTGATATTTAAATAGGAACATTTTTCAAAGATAAATTGAAACAAGATTTTCTTGGATTTTGACACTGTTTCAAAGATTACAAAAAATAGAAAAAGGTTATTGGTATATGTCCAAATTATTCTAACCGATAAAAAACAACTTTAGGATGTTTAAGAATGAAAAAATATGGTAAAACAATTAAATGGGATATTGTCATAAATTAGAAATAATCAAAAAAAATTGGATTTATTAATGATTTTGGGTCAAAATCGTTCTAAATGGTTTAAAATATCTCTGACTAAGTATAACAACTTTGTAAAACTTTGTCTTCGTTTTGGCAACATATTTAAACGTTGCCAAAAAGAAGACAAAGTTTGTTGGTGTGTGTCAAAATTGGTTAGATCGTCAAGAACCATTTTGAAGATAAAAATGAAATCAAAATAATTAAATATGTTGTTCATAAGGATTAAAAAAAAAGGAGCTTATTGGCGATTTTGGTTCAAAAAGGTTCAAAATGATTAAAAATGTATCAGGTTTGTGTTAATATCATTCTAATCAGAAAGAAACCTTTTAAGGATATTTAAAAAAGATAAAATAAGTCAAAAGATTTTGGTACAAAATGGTTCTAAGTGGTTCAAAATATCTCTGTGATGCTTAAATACCATGATTAAATTGAAAAAAGAATTTTATCGGGTTTTGAAAGTGTTTCAAAATTGCCAAAAAGTAGAAAAAGGTTGTTAATGAATGTCAAAATTGCTCAAATCGTCAAAAAACATCTCTAGGATACTTAATAATCAAAAAAAGAAGTCAAAATAATTAAATGGAATGTTGTTCATAAACTTGAAAGGATTGCAAAATTGGAATTTATTGGCGATTTTCGTTCAAAATGGTTTTAAATGATTAAAAATATACCGTGTGTTGATCAAAATCGTTCTATTCCGGAAAAAACTTCTTAAGAATACTTAGAAAAGATAAAATAAATCAAAACTATTTAATGGAAATCTATCCATAAACTTGAAATAATGCAAAAAATCGGATTTATTGATGATTTTGGTACAAAATGGTTCTAAAATTGGTTTAAAATATCTGTGTAATGCTTAAATACTATGATTAAATTGAAAAAAGAATTTTATCGGGTTTTGAAAGTGTTTCAAAATAACCAAAAAGTAGAAAAAGGTTGTTGGTGAGTGTCAAAATTGCTCAAATCGTCAAGAAACATCTCTAGGATACTTAATAATAAAAAAAAGTCAAAATAATGAAATGGAATGTTATTCATAAACTTGAATGGATTGTAAAACTGAAATTTATTGGTGATTTTGGTACAAAGTGGTTCTAAATTATTAAAAATATACCGTGTGTGTATCAAAATCGTTCTATTGTGGAAAAAATTTCTTAAGGATACTTAGAAAAGATAAAATAAATTAAAACCCATTAATGGAAACTTATCCATAAACTTGAAACAATACAAAAAATGGGGTTTTTGATAATTTTGGTACAAAATGGTTCTAAAATTGGTTTAAAATATCTCTATTGTGCTTAAATACCATGATTAAATTGAAAAAAGAATTTTATCGGGTTTTGAAAGTGTTTCAAAATTGCCAAAAAGTAGAAAAAGGTTGTTGGTGAGTGTCAAAATTGCTCAAATCATCAAGAAACATTCCTAGGATACTTAATAATCAAAAAGAAGTCAAAATAATGAAATGGAATGTTATTCATAAACTTGAAAGGATTGTAAAACTGAAATTTATTGGTGATTTTGGTACAAAGTGGTTCTAAATTATTAAAAATATACCGTGTGTGTATCAAAATCGTTCTATTGTGGAAAAAATTTCTTAAGGATACTTAGAAAAGATAAAATAAATTAAAACCCGTTAATGGAAACCTATCCATAAACTTGAAATAATACAAAAAATGGGGTTTTCGATAATTTTGGTACAAAGTGGTTCTAAAATTGGTTTAAAATATCTCTGTTGTGCTTAAATACCATGATTAAATTGAAAAAAGAATTTTACCGGGTTTTGAAAGTGTTTCAAAATTGCCAAAAAGTAGAAAAAGGTTGTTGGTGAGTGTCGAAATTGCACAAATCGTCAGGAAACATTCCTGAGATACTTAATAATCAAAAAAGAAGTCAAAATAATGAAATGGAATGTTATTCATAAACTTGAAAGGATTGTAAAACTGAAATTTATTGGTGATTTTTGTGCAAAGTGGTTCTAAATTATTAAAAATATACCGTGTGAGTATCAAAATCGTTCTATTGTGGAAAAATTTTTTTAAAGATACTTAGAAAAGATAAAATAAATTAAAACCCGTTAATGGAAATCTATCCATAAACTTGAAATAATACAAAAAATGGGGTTTTTGATAATTTTGGTACAAAATGGTTCTAAAATTGGTTTAAAATATCTCTGTTGTGCTTAAATACCATGATTAAATTGAAAAAAGAATTTTACCGGGTTTTGAAAGTGTTTCAAAATTGCCAAAAAGTAGAAAAAGGTTGTTGGTGAGTGTCAAAATTGCTCAAATCGTCAGGAAACATTCCTGGGATACTTAATAATCAAAAAAGAAGTCAAAATAATTAAATGGAATGTTGATCATAAACTTGAAAGAATTTTAAAATTGGAATTTATTGGCGATTTTAGTTCAAAATGGTTCTAATTTATTAAAAACATGGGGAATTTTTCTTTCCAGGATCCCTCAGCGAGATTAAAATACTCTTTTAATTCTTACTTTGTATATTCTTCAAAAATTCAAAGCACAATGCCTTTTCATTTTATTAATATCAATATTAATCCTTATAGTTACTTCTAAAGTTTAATACTTGTGTTTTTCTTATTATATTCTAGACTACTGCAACAATTAAATGGAAAGCCATCCAAGTGGGATTTACTACGTTAAAAAAGAATTATACCGGTTTTTGCAAGTGAAAAGAGAGAAAACAGCTATAGGTGAGTGTCAAAATTGTTCTAGTTACTAAGAAACATAACGAGGATACTTGACAAAGTGAAAATAAGGTAATATAATTAAATGGGATATTGTGATCAATATTGCAAGTCACCATATCTTTACCTATCAACAAAGTTAGCTGTAAATCTACTTATTTATGGTTTTAACAAACTATCCCTAAATACTGGAAATACTATATAAAACCCCTAATAAAGTCAAGTTATTACAAGTAGTTGAAAGTATTTCAAAATTGCTAAATAGTAGAAAAAGGTTATAGGTGAGTGTCAAAATTACACGTATTTCGGCAAGAAACATCACGAGGATATTTAACTGAGAGAAAATAAGATGCAATAATTAAATGGAATATTGTCCATAAACTTAAAAAATTGGATTTGTTGATGATTTTGATAAAAATTGGTTCATAATGGTTTACAATATTTATGTGACAGTTAAATAGCATGACTGAATTGAAAAAAGAATTTTATCCGATTTTGAAAATGTGTCAAAATTACCAAAAATTAGAAAATTGTTGTTGATGTGTGTTAAAATTGTTCAGATCGACAAGAAATGTCACGAGGTGATTTCCGGTGGAAAGCCTTAAGAAAGTAGTAAATTTTTAAACTAGATTATCTCATACTGAAATTTTTTAACTTTTTTTTACGGTGAAATGGATATATTGAAAAAAATTTGCACGCTGCTTGTTAGAATGTATTCCCCTCTAAATTTCAAAAGCGGTAGGAAGCTATATACGTTTATTTCAAAGAACGATTTTTGCAAATTTTGTTAATTTTTGTTATTTTCCTAAAAAGGAGATAAATTACTATTGAATCATTGTTAACAACTAATAGATAACCAAATGATATTGTAATCATGGGATACATGACCGTTAAAACTAAAAACAATCCGTTAAACTAAAAATGTTTGCAATCCTCAAAAAAAAGCTTCATTTACCCCTTTCACAAATGCATTACAAACTCGACGCATGATTTTGTTCATAAACCGAAAACAACCCCACCCCCGACGTTTGTAATTGGCGAGCAACATGTGGTTTGAATCTCTCTTTAATGTAGAGAACCCAGCCCAGAGCTTTGTAATAAAAACGCGGTAATTGCCTCATGTTTACATAGGCCATTTTAACAGCCATTTCTAAAATACATCAATGCTAACCAACTAAAACACCGCCTTACCTGCAGTATTCGTTAAACGTTAGCACGTAACATTTATCTTCAATGCAAGCGACACTGTTTGAATCTTTGTGTCGCGACGCGAAAACTTCGTCGATTTCGTCCGAAATAAGTCTCCCTTGTTCGGTGTGTTCCGGCCGGTAATACCACAACAAACTAAACATCATTTCACCTAAAATAAAAGAATTTTGTTATAACAAAAAAATGTAATCTATTTAATTTATTTACCGTCTTCTGGATTTTCCCATAACGCAGCAACTTTCGCAACAAAAGGCAGGTCGTTCTTTTTTTGGCCAGCTTTCAATAAAACACAATCCCTCGGTTCTATTATATCACCTTCTTCGTGTCTCATCGCTGGGTAACATTTTCTTGAGATGTTAGCTTCATCACTCTATAATAATAGAAATAATAATTATAATAAATATGAGACTAGCAAATGTTAGTAGGTTAATATACTATATCTAAAATATATATATATATATATATATATATATATATAATTAATGTTTCAGTAACTTCCGATATTCCGCGACGAATTTAAAATTTATGTGTGTAATCACATCGAGTATCAGATACCGTACTCTCTTATTAAACGGTTTATTACGATCGGATTATAGTAATTTTACGATAATTATGGATTATTATTACAGTGACGATCTCATTGTGATTTGTTCGACAGTAAACACGAATTGATTTATAACTGGTTTTTGTTAATTCAACGTTGGAAAGTTATTAAGTATAAAAATAGATTTGATTTGACGACGAAATAATAAGATTAAGATCAAATTTTTTATTGAAAGAAATTATTGAAATTTAAGAATGATATATTTTGACGCAATACAGACAAATAATAAAAAAAACTTTTTAAAATTGCTTTAGTTTTAAAAGTAAGATAATACAAAATGAGGTTAAACTTTTAGGGAAGGTCATAAAATGGTCATACACACCTATATTATAGATCGATATTATTAACACAACTTACATCAAAAAAAGTTTTAAATAAAAGTTATTTGAAATTATTTTTCGGCTATTTTGGTGTAGAAATAAAATAAAAATGAAACATACATATTTTAAGATTTTTAGATTCCTTATGACAAAGTGTTGCAGAATATATATCATAAGGTTTTAAGTGCATAGTTTTGGAGATATTAGAACTTTTATTTAAAAATATTTGACATGCATATTCCGGGACCAAAAATGTTTTCAGGATTCGGGACTAAATTCTAAATCCTGGTACTTTGCTTAACGGTCCCGAAATTCTAGAAAAGAATCCCAAAATCAAAATACGTCTGCAAAAAATTGGGTATATTACTTTAGTGTTACTAGGATTTATCTGGTGCTCTGAGTGCACAAACTCTCATATAAAATTGTTAATGACATTATCTGGATTGAAGATGTCATTTCCACTTAAACGATCGTTTTTATTGAATACTACGTATATTTATGAATACTCTTTGAATTGAGACTTGATACTGCTTCTAGGAGACATGCTACTTCGTTCAGAACACCTGAAATACTTCCAGAAAACTTGATAATGCACTTAAAAGACTTGATTTGCTACAAGAAGACTTGATACTGCTTCTATATGACTTTATATTGCTTTGAAAAGACTTAAAATGTTTCCAGAAAATTTGAAATGCTTTCATAAGACTTGAAATGTTTCCAGAAGCCTTGAATTGCTTCCAAATGGTTTAGTACTCTCCTGAGAGGCTTCCAGAAGCTTTAGTACTCTCCTGAAAGGCTTCCAGAAGGTTTAGCACTCTCCTGAAAGGCTCCTGAAAGACTTGATATTACCTCTGGAAATATTGAAATGCTTTCAGAAGACTTGAAACGCTTCCAGAAGATTTAGTACTTTCCTGAAAGGCTTCCAGAAGGTTTAGTATTCACCTGAAAGCCTCCTAAAAGACTTGATATTACCTCTGGAAGTATTGAAATGCTTCTAAAAGATTTACTACTGCCCCTGGAAGACTTGATAATGCTTCTAAAAAAACTTGATATTGCTTCTAAAAAACTTGATATTGCTTGCAGAAAACTTGAAATACTTCCATAAGGCTTAATATTGTGTCTAGAAGACTTAAAATGCTTTCAGAAGACTTGAAATGCTTCCAGAAGCCTTGAATTGCTTCCAGAAGGTTTAGTACTGCTCCTGATAGACTTGATATTACCTCTGGAAGTATTGAAATGCTTCTAAAAAATTTACTACTGCTCCTGGAAGACTGGATACTGCTTCTAAAAGAACTTGATATTGCTTGCAGAAAACTTGAAATACTTCCATAAGGCTTAATATTGCGTCTAGAAGACTTAAAATGCTTTCAGAAGACTTGAAATGCTTCCAGAAGCCTTGAATTGCTTCCAGAAGGTTTAGTATTACTCCTGAAAGATTTGATATTACCTCTGGAAGTATTGAAATGCTTCTAAAAAATTTACGACTGCCCCTGGAAAACTGGATACTGCTTCTAAAAAAACTTGATATTGCTTGCAGAAAACTTGAAATACTTCCATAAGGCTTAATATTGCCTCTAGAAGACTTAAAATGCTTTCAGAATACTTGAAATGCTTCCAGAAGCCTTGAATTGCTTCCAGAAGGTTTAGTACTGCTCCTGATAGACTTGATATTACCTCTGGAAGTATTGAAATGCTTCTAAAAGATTTACTACTGCCCCTGGAAGACTTAACAATGCTTCTAAAAAACTTGATATTGCTTGCAGAAAACTTGAAATACTTCCATAAGGCTTAATATTGTGTCTAGAAGACTTAAAATACTTTCAGAAGACTTGAAATGCTTCCAGAAGTCTTGAATTGCTTTCAGAAGGTTTAGTACTCTCCTGAAAGGCTTCCAGAAGGTTTAGTGCACTCCTGAAAGGCTTCCAGAAGGTTTAGTACTCACCAGAAAGCCTCCTGAAAGACTTGATATTACCTCTGGAAGTATTGAAATGCTTCTAAAAGATTTACTACTGCCCCTGGAAGATTTGATACTGCTTCTAAAAAAAACTTGATATTGCTTGCAGAAAACTTGAAATACTTCCATAAGGCTTAATAATGCGTCTAGAAGACTTAAAATGCTCTCAGAAGACTTCATTTGCAACCAGAAGAAGCCTTGATACTGCTTCTAAGTGACTTGATATTGTTTCAAAAAGACTTAAAATACTTCCAGAAGACTTCTTATTGCTTCTAGAAGACTTGAGACGCTTTTAGAAGACTTGACATGCTTCTAGAAGACTTGACATACTTTCAGAAGACTTGAGATGCTTCCGGAAAATCTTCTGCTTCCAGAAGATTTACTACTGCGCTTGGAGAACTTGATACTGCTTCTAAAAAACTTGATTGCTTACAAACGACTTAACATTGCTTCTAGTAGATTGAAAATGCTTCCAGAAAAATTGATATTGCCTCTGGAAGAATTGAAATGTTTCCGGAAGACTTGAAATGCTTCTAAAGGATTTGAGCAAGAGATTGTTGATAAACCATTTAAGTTTTACAATTTGCTTGATACTGCCCCTGGAAGACTTGATACTGCCTCTAAAAAACTTAATGTTGCTTGCAGCAGACTTGGAATACTTCCAGAAGACTTGATATTGCTTCCAGAAGATTTAAAATACTTCCAAAAAACTTGATACCACTTCTGGAAGACTTAAGGTGCTTCTAAGATTAGCAACTAAAGATCTTTTATTGAAATAAGGGTTATTTCAAGATTATTTCAAAGTGCGGTTGGCCGAATATTGCAACTGAAGATATGAGGCAGGGTGTGTTACAAGTAATAGCAGATAATCCACATAACTCAGAAGATGAGTACCACGGCAAGTGATAGTGACACATCATCTAAAAGTAACGAAATGCCGTACGCGCTAGAAACCATTTCACTCTACACACGTCAACGTCCGGTCATAATATTTGTAACGTATGCGCAAACTACTTACGGAAATCGATGTCACTATCACTTTTCATGGTACAGACTGTAGCAACATAATATTTTCTAGCGAAATTACATTTTATTTCAATTAAAAAGTTAATAGACACAAGTGGCTACTAGACTGCTGAGAACACTACACTCGTACGCAAATGTCGTAAAAATTTTTTTTTTTGCTTGTTTGTTTATAATTTATGAAAACTTTACTGGCGCTCATTGTCTGGAATTATTGCTGGAACAAATAATTCGGACCTGTAGAGAAGGATCAGTCGAAAATGTTTGAATGTTACAGGACAATATAGATGTGATTCAATCTAATTCCCTTTCACTAAGTATCAATAAATCTTGTTACGTGTCATTTACCAAGAAATTGAATAAAATCGGTTTATATGACGGTTTCAAGTTCGTTAGCTAGAGTATATACTGCGAGAGATCTAGGATGTTTGATTTCTTGCCACATATTCAAGAGATGTGCGCACGGGCCTCTAACTCTTTGGGTTTTATCTTTAGAATCATCTTTAGGCAATTTTAGTACCCTAAAAACGCTGTTTATGACTTTTGTTGTATCTCGACTTCAATACGCTTCAGTAATATGGTATCCAATATATGTCACATCAACTAAACATTGAAAAGGTTCAGCGCTACTTTTTGAAGCAATGTATACTGACAACCGCCAAGCAAACTGCATCGCCATGAATTTATATCTTTGCAGACCAGAAATTATGGTGTGGTAAAATGGATTGTGCATGGTTATTGTCGCAATTAAGTTGGTGGTTCCGCAAATGAATTCTCGAACCCACTTGTTCATTTTTATCCACCCCTTTGCAGGAATAATATTTTAAGAAAAGTGCCGATATCCCACATGACATCCAACGTAAATGAACGTTTCAATTATTAATTCATATTTTCTCATTCAAAAGAGTTTTGATTTTAATTAATATATTTATATTGTTATTATTTTGTTTCATTTTGTTATATATTAAGTTTTTGTTTTTCTAATGCATATAAATATGCTATATATTTATATATGCTGTTGGGCAATCAAGTATATTATTATTATTATCCAGCAGTAGTCAGCCATCATGGTGAAATCATTCTCCTTATTCCTCACTTACTATTCCAAGATTTTCCATAAAATAATTCAGATGAGTATGAAAGAAATAAGTTTAATACTCATATTGCAACCCAGTAGTTTCTAGTTATTTAACAAATGGGCAAAAATGTTCTGGATCCTTTTCATTTCCAAGGAAGCCAGTTACCACTTGTTCAAAAAGATTTCCATACTTTCAGTTCCTGATTTCCCATTTTCAATTCGAAGTTTTCAACCATCATAAGTTTCCTTATGTGTGGATCAATAAGTTTTGCCTCAAAGAGATCGGAAACTGCTCACAAAGTTAATTGAAACACTCTCCTTCTAAAGAAGGCAATGTTAAAAGCAATGTTTTGACGAACTGTTTCATTAATCTCAACTTGATATAAAGTGGCGGAAGTAAGATCCGCAACATTCTTAACTTCAGAAACCAAAGTTTTTCTTACTAACATTTTTTAAAACAGTCTTGCAATACCATACCAAAATCGCAATACCGGTATTCGGTATTCAAAATTTTTAATACTGATACTAACTCAAAATAGGGTAAAAAAATAAACTCAAAATAATATCAGGTTATAGATTATGTATTTATACACCGATATAACCAAATTATCTTCAACATTTCTTGTTTCAACACTGTCACTTTTTGAATTATGATCGATTTACTAACGAACGTTATCAATTTTAATGTATTATGGATTTCCAGATTCTAGCTAGAACAGAATCATAACTGAACAATATCTGATAATAAATGATTTTTACACCATTATAAACAATTTATGATCAATATTTCTTTTTTCAACACCGTTATTTTTTGAGTTATGGTTGACGCCAGTAATGAACACCATCAATTTTGATATATTCTGGTTATGAACATTCTACTTAGAATATAATCACAATTAAGCGATATCTTTTTACTTTATTATAAACAATTTACATCAAATAATTGTTTCCTAGCTTTTAGTTATTGAGTTATGGCTAGTCATTATAGAAAGAAACATCAATTTTGATTTGTTGAAGATTTATATGGATATGAATATATGGATTATGTGTTTTTACATCGTTTTTTCCTCCAAACCATTTAATTTTTGAGTATAACCAGATATTCTTCAGGTTGTTTGGCCTAGTTTGGTTAACTTAAAGTACGCTGTATAAAACTATCAGATACTGGGATAATCAACATTGAGGATACCGTTTCTTCGTTGATAATGTGACCACTTTTTATTCTACATTTTGCGATATCATATAATAGCTTAATCTTAATTTGATGCACCAACATCGATTAAAAGATTATTTTCTTAATGGTAATACGGGAATACCGGTATTTTGCCATCAATGCCGGTATTTAATACCACTTATCATTAAAGTGCTTAAGCTTGTTGAGTACCAAATCGAGGTTTTCACAACACTCTTTCAAATTAACTGAATGTCTTACTGGTATAGATGCCTATTGGTTCTCATTGTGACTAAAATTGTGACTAATCAATTTTATGTTGAATGTCTCTATCAACCGAACAACATTAGTACAAGAAACAATGTTCCACGAGCCAACAAATGTATTTCTTTCAACCACAACCCTAAAATGTCGGCAAAATTCTTTGAAAGGTTTAAGTCTCTAACCAAATCTTTCAGTTTTTCCGACTGAATGAAGAGTTTGGTCTTATTGTAAGTGTGCTCAAAAGTACCATCATTGTCTCCGTCATCATTGCCTTGAAACATCTGACCAACATAATTTAAAATGTTTTCCAATGTTGCTGGAGGACACGGTACAATGAAATCAGGCCTATGAGGAACAGGACACATAGATGAAAAAATGTTTCTTTTTATTTTTCAAATTATCACCTTGCACACAGGAAGAGCAAAAGTTATTAGTGTAATTTGTTCTCTCCAAACCATGGTTATTACAAAACAATATGATTTCTTTTTACCTTCATACTATTGTCTTCGTTCTTCAGTAGACACAGAACACACTTTGTGAGGAGCTCATTGTTTGTCTTGATGCGATCAAACTGGGGACAGTTTCATTTTAACAGCATTTTTAACACAGTCACTAATATTTCTCAGTTGCTTTTAAAAGTATAAGTCTCGTAATATATCAGAAACAATCAGGAGAATTCACATAACCAGTAAAAGCCATTTCATAAAACAAAACTAAAACTGACGAGAAACAATGCTTGTTTGAAGATCGAAGTACTTGTCGAAGGCCCAGAAAATGTTTGAAGATCGTTGAATGCACGAAAATCGTTATAAACTTTAATTTCGTTTAAATTGTTCGAAACGTCAAAATTAACGTGTCTTATTAACGTTTATAAATTAATAATTATCCCGAATCAATAACTAAAAAATGGATTTATCCTGGAAGAATCGACTAACCATCATTAACCATCAATTTTTCTAACAGGTTTAATCTAATTATTAGGAGAATTCATTAAATGAAGGTAAGAAAACCGCTATAATTTTAATTTAGTGTAATTTGTTCAAGACGTCAAGATTAATGTGTCAGTAGAATTAACATTTCTTATTACTGAGCATTTCAGATCTTTTATTGAACATTATTGACAAGAAATTTTAATATTGTTTAGAAAATGTTGGAGAAATAAATAAAAACCGATTAATAAAATAAATTCGTCTAAAGATGAAAAACTAAAAGTAAAATAAATGAATTGACTTACATTAAGAAAAACTTTTCCTTCATATGGTTCACCCATCCAAGTCCATCCATTAGACCACTTAGGTGCTGGAAGACTTCTCCTCGGTTTAACAATAGGGGCTGCAGTAACAACGACTTCCGGTACTTTCTGCTTAATTTTCTTCTTAACAACAATCGGCGGTTTCTTAACTTCAACCTGCGCCGCAAGTTTGGGAATCGTTTTCACCAATTTCTTCCTCATAACAGGCTCCTTCTTAATTTCGCACTTCGCTTTAACGCCGTTATTAGTCACTTTTTCACCGTTCGTTCTTTGGGTGTCACTTAGCACTTTTGTCCGCGATTCGTTCACAACACTATCGATGGTCCGATCAACGTTGCTTTTCGGATAGTTCTTTTCGGTTCCGTTTATAACGGTTCCTTTGATATTCTTCAAATTTCTCGAACAAAACTTTTTGCGTTTAAGTTGATTGGGCGAGGGTTCGGTGTTTTCTATTAATTCGGAATCGTCGTTCGATGACGATTGTTTTGATGGTTTGGTGTGTTTCTTGGCGTCCATTTCTTTCGACGTGCTTCTGGTTCGTTTCGGTTCTAATTTATTCGTCTCGGACGATTCTTGATTTGCAGCTAAAAGTTTTCTTTTGCCGTTGCTAATTTGAAGCGTGTTACAGCTTTTATTGATTAAATCTTTGTAACTTCCGTTTAATTTCGGGTCGATTTTTCGTTTTTTCGGCGGCGATTGCGGCGATTCGTCCGGTTTAGTACTAGAGGAGCGTCGTTTCATATTTTTTACTTTTACGTTTTCGGCTACTGTTTTAAGACAAGGCTCTAATAATTTTTTTTCGGGCACTGTTGGCAACATTTCTTCTATTTTAATTGTTTCTGGGTTCTCATTGGTTGGTTTCTCTCCAGATTTTGATAACTGGGGAGTTACTTCTTCGATTACTTCGTCGCAATGACTAAGGTTTATTTCCGTTCTACATTCTTCAATGTTTTCGCAAGGCGATTGTGGTGGTTCAACTTTAGAATTTATTACAGCTTTTATTGGTGCTTCAATTACTTCTATAAGCACTTTCTTTGGATCCTCTTTAGGACTCTCCACCTCCCGTTTAACTTCCCCGAGAAGAAGACTTTGATTTTGGTCTCTTTCCTGGCACATTAACAACATCGTACTCGTCTGATGCAAGTTATTTCTAACTGCCATCTTCCCCACTCGAGCTGTTCTTCGCTTTTCCGTGCATACTTTACTTTCTGGTTCGATTGCTTCTTGTTTTGGTGTTGGGGGTGCTTGGTAAGTGCCTGCTACTGCTGGGGATGTTGGCGCTGGCATTCCTGCGGAGCCCCGCGCCGGACTTGGGGGACCAGTTGCACTTGCCGGTTCAAGGGGGAGTGCTAAAGCGACCGGGAGCAACACCTTATCTTTGGTTAATGACGTGATATCTGACCTCTTACTACTACCAATAAGAGGTCCAGTATGGACGTTTTTTGGACAGGTGTTCATTGGGCATGGACAACTTTGATAAGCTCCATCTACAAAAAAAAAAAATAAATAAATACGGGTAGTTAAACAATTCAAGATTAGATAAGAAGTTAACCAGAAAGATTTTGTGCACTTGAAATAAAATCTAAAAATATTTGTTTTAGATTAATGTATTTCACCTAAACAATGAATCAACATTTTCGTAACTTGAGGTATACACGAGCATAAGCAGCTGACGACAAAATAGACAACAAACGTGGAATGGAGTCTCTAGCGAACTGGAGCAGACGACGACTAACAGTCTATAAACCAAAACATCCTTCTCTTCGTCTGTCTCGCTTTCCTCGCGGGGACGGAACGAGAGTTTTGCACTCAGGTAAAACTTATCGCATCTGTTCCGGCCCTTCTTGCTTCGAGGTCTGACCGGTATAAAGAGGGACAATGCGCCGAAAGAGATGAATGAAAAGGAGTTTGGCGAAGATTAACGGTGCGCGAATTGCCGATGACGACGCAAAACCCTCACTTTCGTGGACGAAGGTTCATGTCGGATTAAGACCAGTAATCGACGTGAACGCCCCATTACGTGTTTTGGGTTCGGGATGATTTTCAGTGATTTTCAGCTTTGAATGTTCGTTAATTTCAAGGACTTTTTTATAACTTTTTACTTACAGGGTAACGTTCTGGCGGGCGGGTGTGAATAACACGGCGGCGGTGGTGCATATCCCGGATAGTAATGCGGAGGTGGCGGATAGGATTCGACAAGCGTTGGTGGAGGTTGCGTAGGCGGTGGCGGATACGTATCTAGTATCGTAGGCGGTGCCGGTGGTGGTCCACTTGGGGGTGGTTGGTAACCCGTTGCTCCTCCGCTGCTACCCGGAGCTGCAACGGCCGCCGATTGCGATGCCGTCACCACCTGAGGACACAAATTACAAGACAAGTGTTGATGGTGAAGTTTCTGCAACTAGAAGATAAAAAGAAAACAAAGTATAATAACTCGGACTGTTTTCGTTAAGTTGTGTGATAAAATTTCGTTTCAAAGATTGATCATGTAAAGAGATACTTTTCTCGATGGAGGTGGTGAATGATGTTTTTCGCAAAAAACAAACCTGTTGACTGGATTGCGACGAGACGGTCTGCTGGACCGGGGGTGGGGTGGCGTATAAATCAGCGGGGCCGGCGGGGAAATAAGGGCTGCTGGTCGACGGCGGCATGTACCGTCTGTAGGGGTACTTGTGGAGATACGCGGCAGCCGAAGGGTAACAGAGGTCGTGGTGAGTGTAGGTTGCAGCGGGATGCGGGGGCGGCGGGGCTGGATAATACGGATACGCGTAGGGGTAGGAGTGGGTCGGGGGTGGCGGGTACTGCGCCACACGATATGTTGGCTGTTGTTGCGGCGGAGAACTGTCCTTTGTTATAACCGAAGTTATTATCACCTGAAACAATATAAATTACACCATTAAAATTAAAACCATTATTTACATTCCACCGTTTATATGAGCATTTAAATTAATTAACTTTAAATAATTAACTATTAACAGTATAAGTCAAAGTCTGACAAACTTTGATTGATCAAAAATTGTTTTATTTTCAAAGAAAAGACTACTAATAAAAGAAAGAGACTGTAATAGATTAAGAATTGATTGAAAGGGACTACAAAGATATGAATGGGGTAAGACAAAAAAACACTGAAAAATATTGATTAAAGATGAAATGAAATAACAAGGAGATTGGTGGAGGAAGAAGACATTGAACATAATCTGGAAGAAAAATTAAGGGGGTGGAGATAAAGAAAATTTTTGTAAAGGAAAAATGAGAGACTTGGGTGGAAAAAAGTCTGAACACAGACTGTAAAAGCAAAGAAAAGCTAATAAAAGCGGAGAAAGACTGGAAAACATTCGGATTTTGTGGTGTCTTTTGATAAAGTGTTTGTTTCAAATTCTAAGATTGTAACTTTTTCAGAAAGTTTCGGTATCACTAAGAAATGTATGGACTCTTCGCCCTATCTAAAGATTTCTTTTACAAGGAATATAAAACCATATACATAATAATCTCTTTTTACAGGAGTACCAATAAAGGATGCTGTAGGCCAGAGTTTCTCAAAGTGGTCAATACTATTGATATTGCGGTTGATTTTAACATTTCAGTTGTCTTTGTTCACATCTATTAAATCAATATTTTTGCTAAACAGAATATAAGAACAGTTGGTAGCAATGCATAATATGTTTGTTTTTAAGTTTTTATCTCAAAAATATCTTTGTATCATTTTTAATTTTTGAGATATAACCTTATATCGAATGGAAAATGTCAACCTTTGGCTTATAACTCTTTTTTTGAATCTTATGCTAGATATAATGAATGATTTGGAATTATTCTTAATGATATGCACTCTATGGATGATTTTAAATGCTTTTATGTGAAAAGAAGCTTTGTATAACTTTTAATTTTTGAGATATGTCCCTATATTGTATGGAAAATGTCAATTTTTGATTTTTAATTATTTATTTTATCTTAACCCGGAAATAATGAATGATATGGAAATATTCTTAATGATATACACTCTATGGATGACTTTAAATGTTTTTATGTGAAAAGAATCTTCGTATTACTTTTAATTTTTGAGATATGACCCTACATTTTATGGAAAATATCAATTTTAGGTAATAATGAATGATATGGAAATATTCTTAATGATATGCATTTTAGGGATGTTTTAAATGCCTCTTGTTTGAAAAGATTCTTTGTATCATTTTTAATTTTTGAGATATAACCTTGTATAGAATGCTAAAAATCAATTTTCGGCTTTTAACTGCTTTTTCAATCTTAAGCTGGACATAATGAATGATTTAGAAATATTCTTAATGATATGCACTCTATGGATGATTTTTAATGTTTTTATGTGAAAAGTATCTTTGTATTATTTTTAATTTTTGAGATATGACCCTACATTGTATGGAAAATGTCAATTTTCGGTTTTTAATTATTATTTTGGAATCTTAAGCCGAAAATAATGAATGATATGGAAATATTCTTAATGATATACATTTTAGGGATGTTTTAAATGCTTCTTGTTTAAAAAGATTCTTTGTAACATTTTTAATTTTTGAGATATGTATAACCTTATATTGAGTGAAAAATGTCAATTTTCGGCTTTTAACTGTTTTTTTAAATCTTATGCTGGAAATAATAAATGATTTGGAAATATTCTTAATAATTCTAACTCTATGGATGATTTTAAACGTTTTTATGTGGAAAGTATCTTTGTATCACTTTTAATTTTTGAGATATGACCCTATAATATATGGAAAATGTCAATTTTCAGTTTTGAATTATTTTTTTGAATTCCAAGCCGAAAATAATGAATGATATGGAAATATTCTTAATGATATACATTTTAGGGATGTTTTAAATGCTTCTTGTTTAAAAAGATTCTTTGTAACATTTTTAATTTTTGAGATATAACCTTATATTGAGTGAAAAATGTCAATTTTCGGCTTTTAACTGTTTTTTTAAATCTTATGCTGGAAATAATAAATGATTTGGAAATATTCTTAATAATTCTAACTCTATGGATGATTTTAAATGTTTTTATGTGGAAAGTATCTTTGTATCACTTTTAATTTTTGAGATATGACCCTATAATATATGGAAAATGTCAATTTTCAGTTTTGAATTATTTTTTTGAATTCCAAGCCGGAAATAATGAATAATATGGAAATATTCTTAATGACATGCAGTTTAAGGATGTTTTAAATGCTTCTTGTTTAAAAAGATTCTTTGTACCATTTTTAATTTTTAAAATTTAATCTTATATTGAATGCAAAAAATCAATTTTTGGTTTTTAACTGTTTTTTCAAATCTTAAGCTGGAAATATTGAATTATTCGGAAATAGTCTTAATATGTTAATTTTCGGATTTGAACTGGTTTAATTTAATCGTAAGCTGGAAATAGTGATTGAAATGGAATTATTATTAATGATATGCATTCCTGAGATGATTTTCAGTTTCCTAGGAATGCTAGGGCAAGTTAAGTTGGGAGATGAGAAACTCTACATGAGCATATGATGAGCATCAAAAAGTAGACAGCCGCGCATTAAGTGGACATGTTCTATCTTGTTTCTTACGTCACGACATTTAAACCATACCTATTTGTGCTTTGGACTCAATCAAATTAAGAAAATTCTTCTATAAATGTAGATACTTGGTTACGTGGGTATTTCTGCTTGTGATAGCTCAACGTCTTTTTATTTTATAAAACCAACAACTTGTATTATTTATGTAGGGAATTGATTTCCCAAAAACAGAAGGGATATTATATCTTTAGTTTAGAAAATTTACATTTCCTGCATTTTAACTTAAAAATTAAAAATCTGGAAAAAAAATGGACTCGATTCAATAACCATCACAATTGCAAAGAAATAATTGAAATCTCATCAAAACAAAGCCGATAATATCACCTTTGTTGCTAAAATAAAGCTTTTTAAAGAAAATTTTGCAAGAAACGAATTTTCTCTATTTCCCAAGTTATCTCAGATATCTCAACCCAAAAAGATGATATTTTAATGTATAGTAACACTTGGAAACTCTTTATTTTGATTTGGTTCATCGATATCCGTACGAAAATACGACAGACGATGACATTATTATACAAGAAGAGCTAATATCACTATGCACAAATGAAGAGATGAAAGTGCGGTTTAAACGGGGCTATCAAAAATTTTGGCTTCAAAATGATATACCTTTGCTTTATGGTATATCATTTTATTATGGTCAGTAATAAAAAAATATTTGCTGGTATTACCAACGTTGTACTTTATAGAAATGTAGATGGTTCAAGAAAGCAACTCACTAAATTTGAAGCTGATATAGATAAAATATTATCAGGTCACCAAGTACATTCATCGCATTGAATATATTCCTTTGGAGTAACCATAGGAAATATTTAATTTATACTTATATAAAAGCGTTACTCTTGACTATTTTAACGACCAAATTGAATGCAACGCCGCAAAGAGGGTTGCAATAAAAATAATTTCAACAAACTGCGAAATTTGAATGTCTTTGCTATAATTATAAGGTTTCTACTTCTTAATTTAATTGAGAAACAAAACATACAGCCTTATTGAATAACTTTATTCTTTTTTTCTTAAAAAACTGATTAACAACGAAAGAATGAAGATGATAGAATGTTGTAAAGTTGTTGTACTATCGAAAAAAATTTTGTGCATCATAGCACAAAGAACGTTTTCAGGTCAATATCTAAAATTCTTTTTTGCACACCGCTTTTTTATGTTTATCTCTCATGTTTGAATCGTTTTTATATCCCTAGCCTCGTAAGTTACTGATATCTAGACTATATTCCTCCAAAGTATTTAGCACAATTGTATTTCACCTCTTCGTGAATACTCGTTGATAATCGGCCGGACTGTCCGATCTTAACGTGTTCCGTGGATTCTGTGAATACGTAAATAAAAAACATCGAGAGTTATCTTTTGGTACTTATATGAGCTTCCAATCATATAATTTCCTTGATAGTACCTTTCCACAGTAGCATAGATATAACATAAAACTCAGATTAAAGTTAATTAATCCGTAACGGTTGGTAACATATATTGCTAAACACTACAAATTGGAAGCAAATTGTGTACACAGCAGCATCGAGTGGATTGTAGTAGTAAATGATATTCCATTTTATACCTATCAAGATATCATATTCTTGGAGAAACTTGAAATATTGATGTAATAGATTGACTATTTCATGAACATATATCTATTTCTATATTAATTTGTAACTTTCCTTTGTAGTACTACATTATAAGCATAGTTTCATATTAATAGACCTCCCTTCTTATTAACTGTTCTATGAAAAAGGTCTATCTACTGAATAAGTTTGCGAAATACTGCTGTAGATGGTCATTTTTAGAAACTCATTCTGAAGGGATTACCAGAATACGTGCCAGATCTAGTGGAATACTGTTTATCTTCGAAGGAAAGAAACATTTTTCTAGCAGTTTGAAGGAGCAGCCATGGGTTGTAGCTGATCTCTACATGGAATTATTTGAAGAGCCAGTAGCAACCAAAACTAAGGTTATGTGGATGATACGTTTGTGATATGGTAACATGGCAGAGAACGCCTTCAAGAGTTCTTAGATTATTTAAACGCTCAATATCCCATAATCAAGATTACCAAGGAAACGAAAATTGCTAACAGTTGCCTTTTCTAGATATATTGAACAAGATCCATCCATACCAACAGGTACTTGGAGGCAACATCACACCATTATCCCCAACAAAAGTTGTCTGAGATACTTCTGAGCTAGCGTACTTTGTTTAACCAAAAACAAGCTAACATCATTAAAAGAAGCGGCAGTCTATCGGCTATTATGCAGTTATAGGAAGTTTTACTTTGCCTAAATCTGAAGTAACATCGAAAATCAAGGAGCGTGAGAGACAGCACCATCCTAAACCGAAGGACTAATAGGAATACAGTCCTGGGGAGCCAACTTCTTGGAGGTGCCTGTTTTTGCAATGAAATGGATAGTGTCTCCATCATACATGTGTCCAGTGTCCCCTCTAAGGTGCGTACATTTTTTTGACATTGAATTTCAACCCAATCCTGGGACGCCAAATATCTTATAAGTGGGATGTGAGCTTGAAGAAGATGGAACAATCGGTGGATGCGGACTTCGACAAAACAAACATGCTGGCCAGAACTAACAAATATCATCAAAGACTGACGAGTAGTCATAGAAATCCACCGGGATAAAAACAACGTCAAAAGAGAGGATGGTTAGAAACTCAGTAGAATATGAAAAATGATGGTGAACAGGAAGAAGACTTTCTCCTATCGAAACCAGACACGACGTAGTAATTAGTTGGTATTAATTAGTTTTCAACATCAAGCTGGTGATTCTAAAAACCACTAACCGACTTCTAAAGCAGGCAATACATGAAAAATGAAGATAGTCTTAATATACTATAATATTGAAATTTCCTTAAAGGGGTATAGGACGTAAAATTTTCTTTAAAATTAAACATTATCTGCAATAAAAACGCCACTGCAGTATGGGTACAGTTAAAACGCATTTTTAGTCTTGACCACAAAATTCAGTTATAACTAGTTTTGACAGCAGTCTTCGGTCAAAACCTGTTTTGACTGACAATGCTATTTTTATCTGAAACATACCAGTCAAAAAGGGTTTTAACTGACAGCGTTAGTTAAAAGTATATTCACCAGTAATTGCTAGGCAAAACTCTTTTACGGTTAGAGGAGTTTTACGAGAGTTTTTTTTGGTTTTTATGTTTTTCATGGTGGAAAAATGAAGTGATGATTGATCACTTGTTTTTTTCAGTTAGTATTAGTAATTCATCGCTAGTACAAGGTGTGGCTCTGTCTTGATCTTTGTCTTCCTTAGCAATTTCGCCTTCCTTTTCCATTTTATTTCCTTCATCTTCCTTGCAATATTCGTCATTTTCTTCTCCACTTTCGTTTTCTTTATTGCGTTTCAAATTCTGATTTATTTCAGTGATTGCAACCTGCAATTGTTCATCTTCTAGTTTATCCAAGAGGAGATACTTCGTACATGGATAAATATATATTGATTATTTCTTTTGTTACATTTGCATAATTCTTTGCCGTTTCTTTCTTAAGTCTACCACGACCACCATGTCCAATAGAAATATGGGCAGCATCAATTATGCCATAAATTTCTTCAGCAGGTACACAGCAAGTTCATGGGTTCCATTGTTGTAACTAATTTTTTAATTCCACAATCTTTTATAACATTAAAACGTTTTAATCTATTATATTGTTTTGTAGTCTTTTTTTTCTGTTAATTTAATATCTTCAATCTTTATTATAAATTTTTCAAGTTTATTTCGTCATCACTTTAGAATAGCTATCTTTCGTTTCTTTGGTTGCTAAAAGTTTATGTAAAAATCTTTCCTTCTTCTTGTTTTCACTCATATTTTCTTACAAACTCTTTCCGTTTATTTTTACTTACTATTTTTACTTTTTTAAGTTAACTTATAACTCGCTTAATGCGTTTAACTTCGCTCATTACAAAATATTGTAATGTGCAAAAACACGTCGAATTTTATTTTTTTATTACATCCTATTTTTTTATAGCATTTCTTGATAGAAAAAAAAATACGAATTGAAAAAAAGATGAAATGAAATAACAAGAAGGAGATTGGTGGAGGAAGAGGATATTGAACATAATCTAGAAGAAGAACTAAGGGAGTGGAGATAAAGGAAATTTTTGCAAAGGAAAAACGAGAGGAAAGGTTGCAAGGTTACAACATTTTCAGAAAGTTTTGGTATCACCAAGAATTTATATACTCTTCACCCTATCGTCAGAGCCATCAACTGGTTAAATATCTCGTAAAGATTCCTTTTACAAGCAATATAGAATCATAT
Source organism: Onthophagus sagittarius (assembly GCA_036711965.1). Taxonomy (NCBI): domain Eukaryota; kingdom Metazoa; phylum Arthropoda; class Insecta; order Coleoptera; family Scarabaeidae; genus Onthophagus; species Onthophagus sagittarius. The sequence goes on from JASERS010000005.1 coordinate 26,367,161, forward strand.
ATAAGGGATCTACACATAGAATCCCTTTACTAGAGTACCAATAACCACTTTGGGTCACTGCAGAGTGACCCAAAGTGGTCAATACTATTGAGATTGGGGTCGATTTTAACATTTCAGGTGTCTTTGTTCACATCTATTAAAGCAATATTTTTATTAAAAAGGAGTAGTAAACTATATTTTTTATTTATGTTTTTATAACATCATTGCAAAGCATGTGTGGGGTTAAGATAATTATTAAAAGGTGATTTATTTAAGAATAAATAGATATTGCTTATATTGCCGACTTATTTGGAAAATTCAACGCAGTGAACTTACAATTGCAAGGAAATGATTTAAATCTCATCAAAACAAAGTCGATAATATTAATCTTTGTTGCAAAAGTAAAGCTTTTAAAGAAAATTTGGCAAGAAATGTATCTTCTCAATTTGCCAAGTTATTTCAGATAGGTATAACCCAAAAGGATAATATTTTAACGTATATATAACACTTGAAAACTTTTCATTTTGATTTGGTTCATCGATATCCGTACGAAAATACGACAGAATTAGAAGACATTATTATACAAGAAGGGCTAATTTTACTATGAACAAATGAAGAGATGAAAGTGCGGTTTAAGCGGAGCTATCAAACATTTTGCCTTCAAAAAGATATAGTTTTGCTTTACTCGGGATTCTGGTAAGTAATAAAAAAATATTTGCTGGTATTACCAACGTCGTACTTGATAGAAATGTAGATGGTTCAAGAAAACAACTCACTGAATTTGAAACTGATATAGATAAAATATTATCAGATCACCAAGTACATTCATCGCATTACATATATTTTTTTGGAGTAACCATAGGAAATATTTAATTTATACTTATATAAAAGCGGTACTCTTGACTATTTTAACGACCAAATTGAATGCAACGCCGCAAAGAGGGTTGCAATAAAAATAATTTCAACAAACTGCGAAATTTGAATGCCTTTGCTATAATTATAAGGTTTCTACTTCTTAGTTTAATTGAGAAACAAAACATACAGCCTTATTGAATAACTTTATTCTTTTTTTCTTAAAAAACTGATTAACAACGAAAGAATGAAGCTGATAGAATGTTGTAAAGTTGTTGTACCATTAAAACAAATTTTGTACAACATGGCACAAAGAACGTTCTCGGGTCAATATCTAAAATTGTTTTTTGCACACCGCTTTTTTATGTTTATCTTTCATGTTTGAATCGTTGTTATATCCCTAGCCTCGTAAGGTACTGATATTTAGACTATATTCTTCCAAAGCATTTAACAAAATTGTTGTATTTCACATTTTCGCGAATACTTGTTGATGGTTGATCGGACTGTCCGATCTCAGCGCGTTCCGTTCTGGACTGTGTGGAAACGTAAACAAGAAACATCGAACGCTAACTTTTGATATTTATATGTGTCCCACTTATAGAGGGCACATATAAATAACAATATTTGATAGTACCATTCCACAATAGCATAGATATAGCGTTACACTCAGATAAAATCAATTAATCCGTAACAGTTGGTAACGTATATTGATAATCATTACAAATTTGAAGCAAATTGTGTATGCAGCACCATCTAATGGATTGAAATAGTAAATGATATTCCATCGTCAATTTATACTTATCAAGATCACCCTTGGAGAAACATGAAATATCTAATTCTATATTAATTTGTAACTTAGATCTATCTTATAGATCTCCCTTTCTATAAACTGTTTTATGAAAAAGATCTGTATACTAAACAAGCTTGGGAAATGCTGCTGTAGATGCTCATTACCAGAAACTCATTCCGGATGGATTACCAAAATATGTGCCAGATCTAGTGGAGTACATATTATTTTCGAGGTATTTTAGTTGGAAAGGAGAGTTTTTCTAACAGTTTGAAGTTGCAGATATGGAACTTCCATTGTCGCCGGTTATAGCTAATTTCTATATGGAATTATTTGAAGAAAGCCACTGATTTTTAGATCATTTAAACGCTCCATATCGTTGAGCGATCATGGTCAAATTTACCATGAAAACGAAAAGGGCCGAACAGTTGCCTTTGATATATAGTATTAGTCACTAGGACGATAAATGGTGCCATGGAACTTGGGGTGTATGGGAAGAAGACCCATTACCAACAGGTACTTTGGAGGCAACATCACATTATTATCTCCAACAGAGAAGGTTGGTCTGTACTTTGTTTTAGCGAGCTGCGAGAATTTGTAAATTCAGCAGTTTTAGTAGTTGAATTTATCTGTCTTCCTTATGTTTCAGTTACAACGGAATGAATTGCATGACACCTTGGTGCTATAAGAAACAGTCACCAAAATTCGGAATACACTTCCGATAGCCAAGAACAAGCTAACTCCATTAAAAGAAGCGGCTCTCTATTAGCTATCGTGCAGTTGTGGGTAGTTTTACGTTGTCTAATGGGACATAACATCGAATGTCATATCAAGGAATCCTGCGAGACTAATACGGCTACAGTCCTGCGGCGCCAACTCCTTGGGGAACGCTTGTTTTTGCAATGAAATGGATGGTGTCCCCATCACACATGTGTCCAGTGATCTAAGGTGCGTACATTTTTTTGGCATTGAATTTTGTATAAAAGGAGCACACTCGTTTCGTTCGTCGAACCCAGCATTGGGGCGTCGAATATTCTAAGATGGCGCTGATTAAAATATACCGTGTTGGGTTGAGTTGGGTTTAGCTGCGCGTCTGAAGACATTTTTTAGGGAAGTACTTTACAATGAATAGTTTCTGAAATAGAGTACTTTACAAACTGAATTGGCAATACTGTATGTTTGAATTGAAGTAAAACTAGAACTAAAACAAGACCTAGAAGTGGAAAGTTTTCAAAGAAGTCTGAAGACACACGGCTATACCCAAATCTTGTTGTACAATCTTGTTTTAACTGGGCGATACTTAGCTGGGCGATAATTTACATGAGGTATCGAATATGGATATCTTCATGGTATCAATACTGTTCAAAGTATCGAAAGTATCGAAGTATTGAAATTATCAAAGTAACGAAAGTGTCGAATTATTGGAAATAATATTTTAATAATATAATAAGTGTATAATAAGCACAGGCAGTATGAGTGTTTATCATTTTATTTGTCAACTTGCTGGGAGCATGAGCTGTTAAGGAACAGCTCTCCAATGATCTCCTGCTTATGAATTTGAAATCTGTAAACTTGTTGACAGCATGAGCCATTACAGTTTCGCAGACTATTATTTGAAGAACTACCAACTTGTTAACAGGATGAGCTATTATGTCTCCAAAATCTTGCTCATCAGTTTGATGTCTGCTAACTTATTGGCAACATGAGCTATTACTGATCTAAATATTGTACAATATCTTAAAGATTTCATATACCATGAGCTATTATCTGAAATTCCTACTCATCACTTTGTAATCTGCTAACTTGTTCACAGTTGGTTTATATTCGAGAATTACGTATTAATTTATAAAAAATTATGAATTCTTATGAAGAATTAATTGCGAACTAGTACCGTATTTTGTCACAGCTCGAACAGTAGAAATAAAAAACAAATTTTTTGATATGATATGGATATGCATGGTAAGTAGTGATTAACTACTAGGGCTGAGCGATACCATAAATTGGATATCGAGTATCAACAGCTTGGTGGTATCGATACTATTCAAAGCATCGAAAGTATCGAATTATTGGAAATAATATTTTAATAATACAATAAACACATTTTTTATATATTTTCCTTCGTAGATTTTAATTTTGGAGTTAAAATGGTAGAAATAAATTCAAAATAAAAGAGAAATAAATTCCGCACTGTTCTTGATAATTTTCCTCGATTACCGTACTCATCGCATAAAACCAAGAATATACGTAAAATTTCGTGTTATTAAACGTAACAGGATTTGAAATAATGGGAAATAACCACATGTTGACTGCCTTCTTCAAAGTATATTAGCTCCCTTGAAGCATTTTAGGACAGATCTCGATCTGAAGTATATCGACCTTAAATATACTGTAAACGCATTTTCCTGTATACACAAAACAAGTTTCAATACTTCGATACTTTCGATATTTCAATATTTTTGATACTTCGATACTTTTAATACTTCGATACAGAAAGTATCTGTAAAGTAGCTGCAACTTTGCTAGTTGTAACAAGTATGAGGACGAGATGTATAGAGTGTTAAATAATTATGTATCCAAAAATCACATGATTGGTATTGCACGTGGCGAAAATTCCTGTTACTTAATAGTACTTATAGTATTACATGAGAATGATAATTCGGTTTCGTAGAACTATTTCGAAACATAAAGTCATTAAAAAATCACAACAATAACATTCGATTCCAACTATCAAAATTACAACGCTCACATGGGACACGATAATTATATAACACGGTATATTCGGTTTTCTTTTATAATACAGGTATTTGTGGTAAAGTGTTTAAAGAAAATTTTGATGGGTATTTTAAAAGTACACACACATTCAAAAATTAATCATTTTTCACTTTGTAATAAATAAATACATAAAATTATTTTTATGTGAATAATATAGATGCCGACTAATCGCAGAATAAAAAGTGGCCGAATAATCGGCTCTTCCGATTAGTTGCCGATTAATCAGTACAACCCTATAAATGACTCAAAAATTTTTGCTTTAATCAAAGATTTGTAAGAGAATTAATAGATAATTGAGCAGTTTACACGAAAATTTGTGAGTCCGTATATATTAACACTATTCTTTTTAATTTTTTATATATTATCTGCACAAGAAGATTATGAGCTTTTTTTGAATCGCCCTGTATATTGTTTTGCGATTTTCGATTTTATTTTCGCTAAACACTTTATCAAAAGAAGCAAGGCAAACCCGTAAGTGTTAATTAGTAGAAGATTTGATTCATTATTGAGCTTGATCCTTCAAACTAAACTAATAAGATGAGTCCTTGATCCAAATTAAGATTTAATTAAATGTATACTTATTACTTATTTTCAACGTACATCATTATCGGAGGAATCTCCTGCGGACCCGGTGGTGGGTGGATGTTGCGTCGGTGGTGGTGTAACAGATGGAGATGGTTCCGATAGAGGAGCAGTTTTGCCCAGCGATTGTGGTTGCGTGTGGGCATGATGCGGAACGTTTATCAACGGTCCAGCCGGTTGATAATATCCTGTAAATATAAAAAAAATCAAACCGGATTAGTCATATCCTCTTAGGACTTTTAAAATGCGATAAATTAAAATGATAAACAGATTGATAATTTTTAAATTATTAAATTGATAAGAATTTAGCCGATTCGATAACGATAAATGAATCAATAAATTTTTTTGTTGTTATAATATCCGGAGGCCATTATAAAAGAATAAAAAGAACCTAAAATATTCAAATGGGGATATTGGCGAACGGCTTGGATCGACGGCGCACCTGGTAACACGTGTCCGGGCGATTTTAAATTACGACTTATGTGGAACGCATAATTTCAGAGGCTTGTTGCCTTGAACGCTCTCCGCCAATGTGAGATGTGACTCGGGCGCGTACCGCTCATTAATTTGCCGTTCCAAGGTGAACGATACGGACAAGTGGGCCTTGGACGGCACTCGGTCGAAAACGACGTCGAATTTCTTTTAAGCGGCGTCGCGACGTCCGCCGATTCCGCTACAGTTACTTTTATTACAACCGTTGCGGTTTGGCGAACGACGAAACACATGCTTACGTGACCGGAATCGTGTAAACTAATGGCCGAACAGCTTTCGAACGGATAAAATCAAATGACGTCGTTTCTATCGAGCATTATACTTGCTACCGCTTAAGAGAAATATACTTAAACACCTATTTTATTATGCGGAACATGTTCTTTAAACGCCACTTCTTTACATTTTAATTTAATTTAATTATGCATCATCTTAAATCGTTTCATGCACGACAAATTAAACTTTAATGATTCATCTTTATCTTTAGATTTTCGATTTTTAAGTAATATCCCAAAAGTTGAAAACAAATCTTGGCTCAAAGTAGGTCTCTCACTATGTTGAGACCTCGGAGCTTCTGGTAGCAATGAGCCAAGCTCGACGGTTGGTCGATTTCGTGACCTGGATGACGTCGCCGGCGAGGTCAAGATCGTCTCTTTCTCTCGCGGCGACGTTATCGCTCCAAATGCCGCTACTCGAGATCCCTACGCGCGTACCACTTTACAAGACAAAAAAAACCATCTTTGTAAGACACATTGTCTCCTTACACCTCTCAAGACGAAGAATTACGTTACATATAAATTTAAGAGAAAGCATAACGAGAATTTGAAGTCAATTTACATATTCAAGTAACTTTCTAAATCAAGAAAACTCAAGAAACAAAAAATGATTTCTTTGAAAGTCACATATTGACTTAACGATGTGTGTAGGTACAAAACGCGCTTTAACACATTCGCTATCTTTCTATGGAGATGCAATCAGCCATCATTACCACCATCGAGTGGTGCTAGAGTACTTTACATCATTGAAAGCGTTTCCCGCTAAATTTCAACCATTCCACAAGATAAATTCTAATCAGATCCTCGAACGCGAATGGCAAATTCTCGCGAGTAGTGACTCTGTCCTTTTCACTCCTTTCGAAGACCTAACGGTAACAAGAATCGCCAACAATCGCGTTTTAATGAATTCCTCGGATGTGTAAGCTGTCAATTCGTTTCTGCGGACGTTTATCGAGGCTTGTTGTGCGCATTATGAGCATCGAACGGAAAAGGTAACGCTTTGGATGGGCAAGAAGTGGTCGGCAACGATCCAGAAAGAGATCGAGCGAAGGATCTGTTAAGAACGTGATGGATTTTCGGGCAGTTAAAACGGATGGGCTAATTAAATGTTCGCTTAATTTGGCGATAAATGCCGATTTACCCGATAAAATCGTATCTTTTTTTTTGAAGTTGTCTTATTTAAAATTCTTCTTATTTAAACTTAATAAAAAAAAAGGGAATTACTCGTACCCAAACGGAATTTTCCCCACAAATAATGAATAATTTAACACGCAATAAGAAATCAATTTAAAAAGAAAGTCACCAATAATAATTTGAAAAAAAATATATTTTTTTGTACACTAACTTTTGATATTCCCGGTATGTAAGGATATCTCAACGAGTTTGTAAACACAGACGAACCGAAATCAAGAGCGCCGGGCGGTCGGCCATTTTATGCCTTGAGAGCGTTTGGTGGGGGGAGAGCGAACGAGAGAGATGGAAATACGGCACTGAGCGAGACGCGTATAGGTCGCACGATAAACCGGGACTCCCCCACCATTTAACAAAACACATACGGACGCGATTTACCGAATCCGCTCTTTTTGAACGCGTCAACTAACGACATCAACGGTGGCCCTGCGCGATCCGTTTCTCTTGTATAACTCCAATTAAAAAGTAAAGCTTTAATCTCGAATAAACAAGCATTTAATGAAACACAAAATTATTTATAATAGTATTAAATTTTGTGTCGGTATGGTATCAATGGAGCGCATCAGATTAATTAGAATTAGGCTGGCAATGCGAAAATTGGAAGCTTATTTAAGTATTTATATCAATTTTGAAACAATCGGAAGCTGTCTCAGCTGCTCATAATCTCTGATTTAGTAAACTGAGTCAGCCTTGAAAGATTGGTAGCTTATTTAAACAGAGGTCTAAACGAGTTAATCTTTTTGAAAATTGTTTAGTTTTGTATGGATGAATTAAGCTGAGCTTCGTAATACGACAGTTGTTAGCTTGCGTAAGTAAAAGTCGCTTACTAACAAAGTGACTTAACAACCTTAGATACTTAAATTTAGTATGTAGCACCTCAGCTTAATTAAGGTGTCGAAAGGTAATAAGGCCCATAAAAGAGTAAGATCGACACTCAAATTTCAAGGCTACGGTGGACCGAAAGTGTCGTTGTTGTTAGCAGCTTCACTTGCAATATATTTGCTAACGCATGTTGCTTTAAAAGTGTTATAATCGTGTTATTAGTAGTATTCACGTGCAATCTTTACTTAAAGGTAAGTTTAAGTCTTTGCTGTTACGTTATATTGCTTTTGGTTGCATTAATGCTTTTTAATCCGGGAGGACGCGCGTCTCTGGTTCTCACGTTAAAACGCGCGCCGGGTATTTTTTACCCGATATTTGATCTTTATAAATATTTTTGGTATAAGTATGGATATTTGAGTCTTCTTTCGGGAAATAAAAAAATGCATTGTGTAACTGAACTTATAAACTCTATTTGTGACATATTTAATAAATGAACATAAAATTGTACTCAATAAAATCAAATCAACACATGATGAGACTGAACAAAAAAAATAATAAAAAAATGATAAAATGACCTGGACATCCTCTTCTTCCAGTTCTTCATCTTTTTTCAGAACGGGGATAACCTTATTTGCGAAAAAGCTTTGGCAAATTGGTATAGAATGTTCTCGGCATATGAGTTTATTACACGCAGTACAGCATGTTTTAGTTTTTCTGTCTTTGCGGCCTGGGCAAACTTGACACCTTCCCGACAATACTTTCTGGCGCTTCGCTGGAAGAAATTCTGCCTGTTCATTTTATGGAATTAAAAGCATTATCCTTGTTTTTATGTAACTGGGTAGCGAGACAATAGTGGACCTAAACTGTAAATGTTCTCTTACTAGTTCTTTTGCTATGTTTTTCAAGAATACTCTTCGGGCAATTTGTTCCTGCTTGTTGCTTTTATAAACAATGTAAGCATTTATCGCCGCAATATTCAGAAAACCAAAAAATATAGTTCCATATAGCATCCACCTTTGCGACCTCCTGAATACAGAATATAATCCACATAATTCATCGACAGTATCGACTCCACCCTTAGTCAAATTGTAGAACTCTATTATTTCAGGTTTTTGTTTTTCAGATTCACTGTTGATACAGTCATCGTGATGCATAGTTGAACCCACCAAAACTACTTTACCTTTCTTAGGGCAATATGAAACTACTGTTTTATTTTCCGAGAACGCAAATAAACTAGAATATTGAGACCGATTTTTTTGGAGTGACAAATGCAGTTGGTACTTCCTTTTTTTTTTCGGATGGTTCCAGCACAGGTCAAGCGATGATTTTTCAAAAGATCATTCATTAGCTTTATACTCATGAACCAATTGTCCATTGTTATGCTTCGGCCAATTTTTTCAATTGGTTTGATGAGACGGCATACGACTGAGTAAGGATCATTTTGTAAGTTGTACTCACCTTCCGGTTGCTTACCAGCATATATTTCAAAGTTGTTTGTATAGTATGTACGACTGTCAGTCAAAAGAAAAATTTGTATGCCATATCTTGCTGGCTTACTCTTTATGTACCGCCTAAACGAGCATCTTCCCCTAAAAGGTTCCAATTCTTCGTCTATTGTGGCATACTCACTAATAACATAGGAGCTTTGAATGTTGTTTTTAAATAATTCAAAGAGATCACGTACGGGAACCAGTTTGCCACTTTGTCGTCTGGTGTGCCTATCACAATTCCATTGTATTGAGTCTCCCAGACTTCAGTGCCCCAGCGTAGTACAGCAAACCGGAAAGTGTTTTCATCTCTCGTTGGTCTGTAGGAGCGGCATCTCTCTCCCTAACAAATTTTCCTCGCGACAAATCTATGTATATGTTGGTACATCTGACAATATGGTTTATTATATTATCAGAAATCATACAATTCCAACTTTCAAAAGGAGTAGTTTCATCCTTTGCTTTTCCTTTCGGTCCCGGTAGATGGGTCACTAAATTATGGGCTCTAGCCCTTACATTTATTGGTGGATGTTGTTTGGACCAACGTGTACCATCTTTCCCCAGATAAAAGTGAAAAGATGGAGTTCCTGCCGAGCTTGATTCGTAAAAATTGCCTTCATCTTCTGATGGTTCGTCTGCGTCAGTGTCGGTAAGATGGTCGCTTACTGAAATGTGGTCAACTTCACTATCTGATTCAGTTGGTGGAATTTCATTGTCATCACTCTCCTCCTCCATTATTTTCCTTATTTCCTCTTCTTGATCTTTTTTAGTTAAAGGCCTTCTATCCACCCATTTACTGATATTTGATGGCCCTGGCTGAGAATCGATTATCTACTGCAATACTGATATGCCAATAAACTATAGTTACTTCATTTGTTATAATTTTAACTTACTGGAACTCGAACTGATAAAATTGAAATAATACGACAACCGTTCAATAATAACCACAATTCACCAAATACTAATACAAGACACAAAACACAGAAATAAAATGGTAACAATTTAGTAACGTATCGACGCGCGACGGGTAAAAAATGTCCACTTCGCATAAATCAGACCTTAGCACTGATCGAGAACGGTATAATAATATCGCCTGAGCATAGGCACTTCTGTTACACTCTACTCGAGAGGTATACAGGGGATTCCCCGATTTAATCGACATTTAGAAAATATACACATCATTTAATAAGCGCCGGGTATTTTCTACCCACGCGCGCGTCCTCCCGGGTTAACTAACATACATTAAAATTTTTATTTAATCCAAATTATTTAATTTAATATTTAAGGCCTTATATTAAAGTAATCATATTTTAGATGGTTAAACATAAATGTCGCGGAAACTGAAAGAGCTTTTACAACTTTTAATATAAAGGCATTCACAAAGGGTAGTGGAACAACCAACTAGAATTCCGCGTCGTACCTTAAGAAATCACATGAATACTGGAGTAACCTCGAGGAAACTTGGACGTAAATCAATTTTGACAGAGAGAGAAGTTGATTTGGAAAATAAAATAATTCGATTAGAAGCTGCAAGTCTTCTTCTTATCCCTAAAGCTTTGAAAAGAAGTGTTTTTAATTTATAGAAGCTAATCGAATTGACTTGCGTTAAAAAGAAAGGGGAAAGCGATCGTTGGAAAAGAAACATTTCAAAACGAAAAGCATATTCGTTGAATCCAGCGAGGTTTCAAAAATTAAACCATTGGATAATAAAAGATTATTTCTCACAATTAAACATCTTACTTGGAAAATATGATTTTAAATATGGATGAAAAAAGTCATAAATAGTCAGTATTGGCATTAAAAGGAGTAAACTTGGAGTCACAACAACATGCAGAGACTGTTACGATTGTAGTATGAGACTATTATAATGATATTATTTAATCCATGAATAATATCATCCATGAAAAACCTATAATTTTTGGCTCAACAGTTTCCATGAGTCCAAAAAGAAGTATGATTACTTGTTATCTTGCAAATGGCGTGATCATTTTAATAGATATACACCTATTGGAACGGTGTCGCTCATATTTGATGATGCCGCTTGCCACCTTGATATTAATAATAATAATAATAATTTTTATTGTGCATACTTTTCTACACGTTAAAAATACACAAATAAAAAACTAAAGGGCACAAAAGGCGGGTTCCAGATTTTAGTCTGTTCTAACCAACCCATTAAAAAAATATTAAAAAAACAATACTAATAAACACAAAAAAACTAAAAAATAACTTAATAAACTTAGGTGGCACGATTGCAAGGCCAAACCTGGTTGGATATCTCCCGTCCTCTAACTTAAGCATTAAACTAACAATAAGTAGTTCGCGCCTGGAGCTCATATTCAATTAATTTGCATCTCTGTGTCTATGCGATATTCGTTCGTACTTCCTAATGCCGTAAATATATCGAATACAACAATTCTGTATTTTTTATATGCGGTAAGACGTATCCAAGTTGATTTTTAAATGATGATAATTAGCAAGCCTTTAAATATCCTGCAAATCCTTATTTCAGCTTTCCTCCACATCATGACTCACAATAAAAAAACGACTTATACACTTGAATGTCATCGGCATACATACTAATCTTGGAAGAAGTCAATAGGGAAGCAAATCTGGATGTGTAAAGAGCAAACAGAAGTGGCCCCAAGATCGAAACTTGCGGAACACCTGAACCTACACCAATCTCTTGCGACATTTGATTTCCAACATTAACTTTTTGTGTCCAACCCGTCAAATAATTTTCTATTAATGACACAGCATTTCGTCCTAGTCCCAAGAATTTCAAAATAGGACAAAGTAAAATGTGACTAATGATGTCAAATGCCTTAGAAAGTCTAAGAGTACCACTGCAATCAGCATGCCATTATCAGTTGCCCTCAAAACATCATCTGTTAACCCCAGCATAGCTGTAGTACAACTATGATTTGCACGAAAGCCGAATTGCTGAACAAGCAATAAGCTGTTGTTTTCAATATAATCAACTAACTGTCTTTTCATGATTTTCTCCAAGATCTTAGACATTGTTGGAAGGATACTAATGGGACGCAGGTCTTTGTAGTCAACTGGTATTTTTTCTTTGATAAAGGAACTATGACAGCACGCTTCCACTGGTCAGGAAAAATATTTTCAACCAAGCAAGAATTCAATATGTGCGCCAAATATGGTAAAATCGTGGGACAACACATTTGTAACATATGTATACCAACCGAGTCCGCACCTATCGATGGAGATTCTATCTCCGAAATAACCTGCAAAAGCTCCGACGTGGTAACCGTCTGAAATGAAAACATATTAGAAGGGATAGCAGGAAATTCTCATACAATTGCAGTATTGTGATGTATACCAAGCAATACAACCCACGATCTCCAGCTTCTTAATAAAGCAGTGATTAGATCATTTCAACACTATTGGGATGATCAGTTATTGTAGTATTAGTACCAAAATCCAAATCGTCGCTTAAGCAAAGATAGATTTTTTTGCTGGATGTAAAAAGCTTCCGCTGGGCATTTTTCTCAAATTGATGTAAAAAACCCATTTGGTAAAAATGTAAGACGGTTGCAAATACAACAACTAGTATAACCCATAAATCCCAGTGTTATACCTGACGAAGTCAACGATATCAAGGAGGATATTCGAAGTACATACATACATCCTCTGATGAAGATGAACTATTATCAGAATTACATTTAAATTACCTTTGCCTTATTAACGGTATTAAGAAGGATATTCGAAGTACATACGTCCTCTGAAGATGTATCGTTATTAGAATTACGTTTGAAAATTATTTGGTCCAATAATTAACAGAGGAACTATTCTTAATTAAAAAAGGGAAGAAAATACTTTACAAGAAAAATCATCCGCACTTCAAAGCAAGATATTAAAGGAAATTTTTAAAGACTCCCGATTTTCCGCAGAAAAAAAATCGACCAAAAGAAGAAAAGTCATCAATTATTAATCACAGCATATAACAAGAAGTTTATTTAACAAAGAAAATAATCGAGAAACCAAATAAAAAGATGACGGTGCATCACAGTATCGTTTCCTTTGTGTTGAATAGACATTTAAATATGCGGTGTTGCTTGGTTTGTAGCTCATGGATACAAAAAAGTGTATTGGTTTGATTTCAGATAATGAAGAATAGTTTATTTGGTGTAAAAATTAAGTCATTTTATATAGGACGTTATAGCCCGCGTTTTCTGAAAATAAAGCTCAGTGTCGTATTGTTATAAATCTTATTAATTTAACTTATGAGTTTCATAAATACATTATTTTGTTATCTTATATTTAAGAGAATACATCCAAGTTTACTACAGCAAACTATTAGTTTTGAAATAACATGCAAAATAATTTTAGGTGGGCCTTATTACCCTCCAGTAATGCAGCAAATTGTGGTATAATCTCATATAGAAAAACTTTTTCTCACGAATAAAGTATGCAATATGAAATTATCAATCAGTACTAAGATATTTGACCCTTTTCATACTTCGAAATTATAAAAAAAATATAGTTCTAGGCCTAGTGCTAGATTTACTTCAATTGAAATATACAGGGTTGTCAAAGTAGTTTGTAAAGTACTTTATTTTAGAAACTATTCAATGTAGACACCAGATATTTATTTTCAGGTGCACAGCTAAACCCAACCCTACCTAATCCTGGGCTGGGTTGGACGAACGAAATGATATGTACGGCTAAACTTGAATGTTTGAAATTCTAGATTTAGCATTAGATCTAATGATATAAAACTAGAACTAACACTAGACCTAGACCTAGAAGTGGAAAGATTCGGGTTTAGCCGTGCGTCTTCAGACTAAAACCTTAACTTTCCACTTCTAGGTCTAGTATTAGTTCTAGTTTTACTTCAATTCAAATATGCAATGTTGCTAATTAGTTTGTAAAGTACTCTATTTCAGGAACTATTATTCATTGTGGAGGTAGTTGAAGTAAAACTAGAACTAATACTAGACCTAGTAGTAGAATCATTCGATTTAGCCATCTTGAGATATGTGTGGCTAAACCCGTACCTGTTTAGTTTTAAATCTTAGAGCTTAATCTAATATAAAATTAGACCTAACATTACACCTAGAATTAGAATCATTTGGATTTAGCCGTCTTGAGAGATGTAAGGCTAAACGTGAATGTTTGTAGTTCTAGATTTAGTTAGATCTAATGATATAAGACTTAAACTAGCACTAGACGTAGAAATGGAAATTTTGGGTTTAAACCTGAATCTTTCTACTTCTAGATCTAGTGTGAACTAACAGTTTTGCTTCGATTGAAATACACAGGGTTGCCAAATCAGTTTGTAAAGTATTCTATTTCAGAAAAAAATGTCTTCAAGTACACGGTTGAACCCAACCCAACCCAACCCTGAACTAGATCCGTCATAAGATATTCGGCGCCCCAGGGCTGGGTTGGACGAAGAAAATAAATGAGGCGCATTTTATACAGGATTAAATTAAAAAAAAGATCTACACCTCAGAGAGGACACTGGCCAAAAGAGGTGAAGAAATGGCTGTTGCTCTATTAGCCCTCAGATTTAGGTCGGCGCTGTTATCAATAACGAATTCAAGAACACGTCTAAATATTTTTAGAATAGAAAATAAGAATTCTCTGTTATACTTCAACGAAGAAAAATTTATTGTTATTTTTTGGTTTCAACTGGTTTCAAAAAACAGCCATCATCAGAAAATCACGTTAAAAAAAATCAATCTATTACTTAAAATCATCGAAAATCATCATTGGACATTCAATTTCATCGTTGAAATACAACAGAGAATTCTTATATCCTATTCTAAACTTAACATCACAATGACAACAAAGAAAACAGGTCTAAACACAAAATGTCGTCTCAAGGAGCAAACAAAGAAAATCATTTTGGATGAAGAGGATAAATCTGAGTAAGCTGAAACAGAAGTAGTAAAATAATTCGAAATCCCTAAACTGCCTCTTTTTGCAATCATTATCATTTATAAGAGGAATGGTAAGCAGTTCACTTTCAACGAAATCGAAATGAATAAGAACTGTATAATATAAAGGTGTTGGATATGAATTATTACAGTGATTTAATCATATAAGCTCTTTCAGAAGCAATATTACGGGATAGAACGAAGAAAATTATTGTGGGGTATGGAATTGAACATTCTGAATGTTCTTCAAAATGGCGTTTTCAACGTCACAACATACTTGATTTAGAAATGTGTGCTGAGACAACAAAAGTTTCAAGACTCGTCATGTGTCATCATGCTCAAGCGATTCGAGAATCGCAATTTAAAATAAATCAGAAGATAATTGCTTAACATCGTTATATTTTCTTAACTTAAGACAACTGTGCTGTACTAAAATCTCAATTTATCTTACTTTTCTTTCATTCTTTTTCCGTTCCACACTACAAGTTGATTGTAGCCATTTGACAAGGGCAGAAGTGCTGGCAGAAGTCGAACAACTATTAGCAGAAAACTATATACTTATAATTGAAGACTATATACTTTTTACAAAAGATACTGCTATTAAAGTTTTAACATTGCTACTTAAACGATTAATACTTGTGAATGAACTGTGGATATTACTTGTAGACGATTGTAATTACTGACAGAAGTCTAGAAATTAGTAGCATAAGTCTGTTGGCAGTAGACTAGGTCCTGGTAAATGAAGACTATATTCTCTTTACAGTGTAACTGCTATGAAACGACTAAAAAAGTCTGGATTCTGCTTATAGAAAATTATTCTTGCTGGTAGAAGTCTAGAGATGATAGAAAACTGTAAAATTGTGATCCTGTAATTGAAGAGCATATTCTCTTTGCAGAGTAACTGCTATAGACTGTATATTGATAATTAAAGCTAAATATTTGCAAAAGAAATCTGGATGCTGCTTGAAGAAATTTCTAACTGCTGGTAAATGTCTAAAAACTGCCAAATTTTTCTACCTCAAAACAGATATCTAGATACTGTTTGCAGAAAACTAGATTCTGATAACTGAAGAGTATGTTCTCTTTAGAGAAGTGACTTGTTATTAAGAGAATAAGTATTTATAAGTGTAAACTAAATGTTTCTGAAAGAAAGCTAGATACTGCTTGTATGAGATTATAACTTGTTACTTTAACATAGCCCTATAATAACTAATTTTGTCATTTTGTGGTCATTTTACTAAATTAGTGGAATTTGTCGTTTGTGTTGTTAACAATGGAAAAGTTAGTTAACAAACAATTAAACGTTATTTTAAGAAACCATGGCCGAAAGCTGATTTAACAGAAGAAAATTTAGATTTAACTGTTACTATCAGCACCCGAATAATGGATTGTTTTACAAAAGACACAGCCACTTGTAATTTCATTTAAAGATTTTATTAATGCTGGTAATGATTTGGCCATTTGTCCAGAGCAAATTTTGAGAACATTTAAAGATAGTGACAACAGTCGTCCAGTTTCTACGATTACTACGATTAGTGAAATCTCAGATATATAGCCACTTGAAATTTCATTTGAAGAGTTTGTTAATGTCGATGATAATTTGGTCGTGTATTTAGAGTCAGTCTTGAGAATATTTAAAGATAGTGATCGTCACTGTAGTAGTCGTCCTGTTTCTACGACTACATTCTTGCCATATGTAGATAATGATGGTAGTGAAATCTGAGATACAGCCACATGAAATTTCATTTGAAGAGTTTGTTAATGTCGATGACGATTTAGTTATTTGTCCAAAGCCAGTCTTAAGAACGTTTAAACATAACAACAATAGTCATCTTATTTCTACGATTATATCCTTGTCATATGTAGATAATGAAGGTAGTGAAATCTGAGACACAGCCACTTGAAATTTCATTTGAAGAGTTTGTTAATGTCGATGACGATTTAGTTATTTGTCCAGAGCCAGTCTTAAGAACGTTTAAAGATAATGACAATAGTCGTCTTATTTCTACGATTACATCCTTGTCATATGTAGATAATGAAGGTAGTGAAATCTGAGATAGAGAAATTGAAGATTCATTTGATTTTGTGAATTTCTATGACGATTTGGTCATTCATTCAGACACAGTCTTGAAAACGTTTAAAGGTAGTGACAATAGTCGTCCAGTTTCTACGACTACATCCTTGTCATATGTAGATAATGAAGGTAGTGAAATCTGAGATACAGTCCCCACTTGAAATTTCATTTGAAGATTTTGTTAATGTCGATGACAATTTGGTCGTTTATCCAGAGTCAGTCTTGAAACGGTTAAATATAGTGGCGATAGTCGTCCTGTTTCTACGAAATACAACCACTTGAAACTTCATTTGAAGATTTTGTTAATGGCTATTACGATTTAGTTATCATTTCAAAATATAATAAATTTCAAAAATATCGAAGGTAGTGATCATCAAAGAAGAAATTAATATCGCTTTACAAGTTTTTAGCTAGATTTTCAGCAACTATGAATGTAAGTGAGCAATTTAAAAATATTTGCCACTAGACTAGGGCATAATAGCTAATTTTAAGTAATTTTACAAGGCAACACTGGAGAAAATTGTTCGCACTGTTAACAACAATGCAAGTGTTAAATGAGATTTGCTAAAAGCTATTAAAGCAATAGGTTCGTCTTGGAATGCAGTTAGTCAATAAACAATTAACCGTTGTTTTAATATATAACTATTACTGTATGTGAGCAATTTTAAGAGATTTTACTGTAACATCTTTGAAAACGGTTTAATTTTGTTTAGAAGTATCGATTTTTATTTGAATCGAGCGATTTAATCGCAAAATCTCTCGATTTTGCTTTGATATTTCGTGAGTGAGAGAAAAATAAGGTTATATCTTCTAATCGAGTTAATAAAAATTTTAAAATAAACCTTTTCTCATATTAATAGAGTGCTTAAAAACATATAAATATTGATTTAATTCTTTATTTAAATTTTATTTAAAAATATTTAAATGAGAAAATATTTTTTTTTATTATTTAATCCTCATATAATTCCTTAAATCCTCTTCCCATGTCAAATTATATTATCAAAATCGATCAACTTAAGAATCACGCAATTTATAAGATGATGATCTTGCTCACGTTACCAACACATCATAGTTAATCGTTGAACGGGCAAATGATCACGAATCGAACACATTCTCAGGCTACTTCTTCGCGCATCATCTCTTCGGCTTCGTGTTAACACAAAGCCGTGTTACCTCAGAGACTCTGCGTGATGCCCAAAGACGTTCGTCTCTGTTTCCGAGCAGGTTCTCGTCGCACTCTCATCGCGGTTCGGTGTAGGTTTATAAATCGATATCGGCGAGTGTCGGCTCAACGTCCATTAATTGAAACACGCAATACTGTGGCAACTTCCGTGATCCCCGGCCTTTTGTCACCGCTCATCCCTCCCCTTTTCGGTCCCCTTGCCAGTAATTATTAATCTTCCTATAACGCGTGACATCGTGATGTTATCAATTCATGTTGGGATCCCTGTTTTCGGACTATGCCAAAATTTACCGACAATGTACACCGCATTGCGATATTTATTGGGC
The DNA here is from genome assembly GCA_036711965.1 of Onthophagus sagittarius. Lineage (NCBI taxonomy): Eukaryota > Metazoa > Arthropoda > Insecta > Coleoptera > Scarabaeidae > Onthophagus > Onthophagus sagittarius. The sequence continues at coordinate 26,385,886 of JASERS010000005.1, forward strand.
TAATTTGCGACACGAATTGATCGGGGTGTAAGTGATCAATCAGTAATTTCGGAATTTAGGTCGACCTATTATCATTAATACCATCAATAATTTTATATCGACTTATTGGATTACGTGATTAAGAAAAAAGTTTACGTAAAAATATGGTTCATTAAAGATTTTATTAATACTTTAAACACAAAAACTGGTCGATAAATTGGGGCTTATTCCCAATTACGAGGAGAGTTTTGATGTTATCGATTTGTAGGTACTTTTTTAAAAATGTATAGGAATTCATTAAAACCAATCGCGTTTAACGCGATCTTTGTTTATATGGTAATCGTTCGCGGTCAATGCTGTTCTATTAACAAATGAGCTATCGGTGGAACCTTGGCCATGAACAAACCCAATAAGTGCCATAATTGCGGCGTAGATAACCGCAAACTCGAATCGACCAACCGCTTAATGTTTGGCCTTTGCGATAAGGCAATTAGATAATAAATTCATCATCTTCAAAAATGGAACTTAAATAAAAATATTTTTTTTAAAGATTCCTCATATATCATATAATGATTTTTTTTTCCTTTTTGTTTTAGAAACGCCAGATTTTTGCGGAGGACACAATTGACTGGAAATCTGCACTTGGTAGTTATGATCTTAATGATGCTATCCAAATCTTTTCTAGGTAAGTATAAATACTATTCGTAAGTTTGTCTCTTTAAAATGCGCTGCTATTCATAAGAAACGGAATGAAAACGGTTTAGTATCAACTTGACTATGTTACTTTTTCAATTTTAAGAAGTTGTTAAAAATGTCAAATCCATCATGATTACGTGAACTTTAGTAAGTCTAACAACGAAGTTATTCAATCTGCAATGTCATGAAATGGAACTGTAATGCAGTTTGCTGTAGTTAAGGTCGGAGAGGCCCTGATGAACATCAGGGTATGAACGGTGTTGGTCTTGATGGTATCCCATCTATTGTAATCAAGGAATGTTCTCATTCTTTAACATACCATTCTTAACTTTAAACTAACAAAGTTTTGGAATTAAATAAGTTTCTTTCAACTAACAGATCAAAAATAGATTATCCAAATCCCCACTTCATTAACATAAGACATAACAACTTTTATCATCTTTTTATTTCCTTTACTTTTATTTTTTCATTTCAATTCCCATCAGAAACAGTCTGGGTCGTTTTCGTGGCGCCCCATTCGACCTGGGGATCAACCATCTAAAACACCTGTTTTCTACCCCGTCGACGTGCCACGGGGGGACGTAATCAGACGTATTTCGAGCGTAGATCGCAGGCCCTTTGTATGCAAATCTCAATTAGAATGAAGATTAAGCCGGCCGATTGACGTCTCTACGGTAGAGACTGGCGTCGGTCGCGTCCGGACTGTCTCCATGCCCGGAATCGTAAATCCGAAGGGGACGTTGTGCCGCGTGGGGCGAACCAAGAGAAGAAGAAGAGAGAAAAGGAACCCGTCCAATTTGTGACCATCGCATGGGAAACCGTCCGTGGTTTCTTTATTGTGTGCAGCGTTGCGGAGGAAACTGCCTGCGTCCGTTGGGAAGCGCCCAACCGACGCGCCGGCGAATCGAAGAAGTCACTTAACGTGTGCGTGCACTAGAGAATAGGTTATTTTTACTAGTGGTAATAATGGAGATTATCCATCAATCTTTAGAAGGACAAAGTAAAATGATTATTGTTTTTAGCAATTATTTGAAAAGATTTCTTGACAAAAACTGATCCAGCTTTAAAACTAACACTAGATAAAATAATGACTAGTTTAAAACTCCATAACTTTTGAGTACATTGCTCGATTTGAAAGAGGTCTTCATCATATTGGCGTTCTTCAATTTCACCAATATTATATGACGCTAATACGTGTTTTCTTTCTACATTGTGCTGCTTCCTATGGAGACGTAAGTCTCTCTAATAGACTCCATCGTCTATTCTGTTCACGTCTGTTATTGTTTATTTTTTTATTGCTGTTAACGCCAAAGGTGCAAGTTTTAAAAGATAAATCAAATTTTGAATATCACTTTAGACAATCATCTAGCGTTTACATAACGGCTCTAAGGGTTCTTGCACTCCATTCTATTATGTTGATATCTAAACGTCCACAAAGGTGGAACAAGTGGGTCGAAGGAGCCAACATTTCTTTATTATTGCGAAATATCAAAGTATCTTCTTCGTTACATTCTCATTGATAAAGCAAAACTCCGTAGGTGCTTCGAAGCAGATTCCTGTACAAACTGGTATTGTAGTCTTTCAGAGAACTTGCAATGTCACAATGTTGTCCTACTGGAAATTACAAACCGAACATCGATTAATCTAAGAACAGTTCGTAAGTAAAATACGTAAATAATTATAGTACTGATGTTGGTTTCTGTGATCTCAACCCATACAAGAACACGACCAGCAAAGCGAGTACTGTATCCATCTTTCATTAAAACCATCACCCATAGCAATTTCTGTAAGATTTTTTTCAAGACACTAAACATCAGAAAAATGTTACCATGGCGTTGCTGAAGAAGCTGTCGTATGCTTTAGAGCTTGTAGCTTTGGCGTTCTACAAGCTACTTATGTTTAGAATTAAATTCTTATATTTGAATGCGCCAAAATGTGGAAAGCAACTATACCTTTCAAACACAAAAAGCCTTATTCAAATCGAGTAATATATTCAAAAGATAGTTATAATATAGACATTTCGTTTTTTTATATCGCTGATTGAATTGAAATGATTAAATATTCAGGTTTCGCTTTCAATTCCTTAAGATGGCTGAATTCTATCTTCCAATGCTAATGTTAGTATAAGTTGTTATACATCAATAAATTGGGTTGTGCTAGATTGGACTTGGCTCGGCTTATAAAACAAAATAGATATTGGAAAGTTTCCATACTATAAACCTCTATATAACAAACTTAGTCTAAGTCGTACTTAATACATAATAATACATAATAAAATATATCGTAACTTTTCCGATGATCAGTTTCCTTTGCTGCATTACTAATCAATACTAACGTTTAAACGGGTTCCACGTTAAAGCACCTTTCTAGTTAGCCTTGCGAATGCACCATCTGTGTACATCATTATAGCTCCAACAAAGTTTAGTAAGACTGATTTAGTATTAATGTAAATTTAAATTGATAGATAATAGTTAGAAAACGAGTTCTTAAAAAAAACCTTTGACTGACCGAGAAATGTAGTTGAAAAAATAATGAACGGAGCGGATGATATGGATTTAAATTCGAATATAGACAGTGACATGATTTCGGCGACAGTGTTAGTTGAAAACAATGAGATTTTGAAAGAATGTGATCGTGTATGCGATCATTATGTCTTTATATAGTCAAAATATTTTGTTAATATCTGAGTATTGACAAAATTATTGAACATATGAGTAGAATAATTGATAGCTTGATAATATTGTCTATTTGGGCGAGAGATTGACATTCTACTTCAATTTTGTCATTGAAATGAGTTAGAACTCAAAACAAATTGCGTACTTCAAACGATCCACCTTTCTCATCTTTGCATCTTTTTAATAATAATTGGTCCCGTTATATTCAACAACTCTTCATACGTTCAATCATACATTCTTTCTTCATATTAACTTCATATCACTATTGTGAGGTGCATTCATATCAATGCATCTCAAACAAATTCATGTAAGAAAACGTGTTTCTCTTTAAAAGCTCTTCATTCAGAGTCCATATTCTTTTTTATTCCAGCTAAAGTTGCTGTATATAAACCTAAAATAGTAGTTACCCATGTTTTTTGAAGGTATGATATCTTTGACTGCTAGTGCAAAGCTAAGTAGATTATCAATAAATGTTGATAGTCTGAGGAAATTTTAACAATATTAATTTAATTAACAATATTTTATTGATAACGCCTGTATTACATGTTACGTTGAGCTTAACCACCAACTTATTAGATTATGGATAGAACAAAGAATGAGAATTACAAATTTACGCCAAAATTTGCGTCAAACTATCAAAGAAAAGTGATAATCAATCTGCTGATATTCATGAAGTTCAAAATAAACGTGTAATATTACTGTCCAAGTCGATTAAGACGCATGATGACCATGTACAGACCCCAATAGAAACTAAGAGGAGTTGGGTTGGGAATGGCTAGCTTTTTGTGTCTTAGTAAGTAATATCTATTTCTTAAGATTCAATTTATTTAAATTAGTTAATTTTTATTTAATAAATATTTGAATGATCCTCAAGTTTCTGGTCTTCTCTCAAGCTTCAAAGTTAGTTAATTTTTATTTAATAGATATTTGAATGTTCCTCATGTTCCTGATTCATCTTTGAATAAATGATAATATATGACACGTTATATTAGTATTCTAAGTAGCGCTAAGTGTTATGCTATATTATTCCTCAAGTTGCTTTATTTCAAATTCCATATTCATAAAGTCGTAGGACGGCTAAACCTGAAAGTTTCTAATTCGAAATGTAATGTTAATTCTAGTTTTAGTCGATTTTTTTTTTCTCTATATTATGCAAAGCACAATTTTATAACGCCTAGTAAATATATACTAATTAGTTATTTACTTTTAAAACAAGCTTACAGAACTAATGTTTTGCAGCTTTTCTCAGTGGTTTAGTCTATTTCACTCTTAAAATAGATAAATATTGTAATGTTTTCAAAGCTTTAAAATCAAAGTTTTTGTTATAAATCCGTACTATTTCTTGTGTTTCAATCGATTAGGACTCTAGGTTACTAAATCGAACGACTTCACCTTCTGAAGGCGACGCAGGACATCGTAGTCGAGAAGCTAGATGGCTTCGATGTTGGGATGATTATGCATTCCCTTCTCATGTTTAGATGCGAATGATACAAGTTCTAATACTACTTCCAAGTCGCGATGGAAGTCGATGTTTCTTATATACCAAGATGCTATTACTTACAAGATACTATTCACTATGCATCTTAGTACTTTGTTTTGAAACTTTTGAATCAGACTAGCATTTGTCTTGCAGATACAACCCCACAATTGGATTCCATATGTCCTTTTTAGTTTTAATACAAGCTTATATATTGCAACTTGTTCTTTACTGATAATGTAGATTTTTTGCCAATATAGATGTCTAAATTTTATATAAAGATATTCACGTATTTTTTTCTAATTTGAGTTTGACATCCAGGATATTTTGCTGTGTCCTTACCTTTATAGTTCAGGTATTAATCTTCGATGGCGCCACTAGTTTTATTTTAGCGACATTTCCTTTTAATTTTTAGTATTCTTTACCAATGGTGTCATTCTGATAGTTGGTTGAACAACTTACATTTTCATTTAAGAAATTGTTGTGAAGAAGTGTGGTGTATAGTCATGTAAAGCGCTGATGAAAACAATTCTTCACAAATTTTCAGCCCCAAGAAAACGTGGAATTATTTAAAATCTGGTTAGATGCAGTGAATAAACAAGAAATCTTAGGAGTTTATAGTGAAAAACAGATTTATACGTAGATTTGTGTTATTTATATTGCTCAATTTTGCAGTATAATCAAAAGAATAGAATCCTTGTTATTATTAAAGTGCACCTTTCATATATTAATGATAATAATAGTGTCACAAGGATGCTTGGCTTTGTGCTTCCCACATCACGTATATTCACGAATTCTGCAGTATACATTTATTTATTACTCTTTTGGCCGCTTGTTCTGCTAAGGCTGGAGTATGGTTCTGTAATTTGGTTAGTGTATTATTTCACTTCGTCTATAATTGGATAGAATTTAAAAAAGATTTATAAATACCCTTTTTTTCATATTAATGGAATTTATCATGTTTATGGTACTGACTACAAAACTTTGTTGCAACTTGGATAGTTCGTGATGAAACGAATTTCGCGATACCGTCCTGCATCAACTTCTGTGTAGCAGGACGTACTACCCGTTACAGTAGTGTCCTCTACTTGAAGGATTGTCGAATTAATATTCAAACTATCACGTCACTACAAAGACTGTGCTAGCTTTTGAACCTGAATGACAATATCAATTTTTTACATAATGTTTGTGTCATATTGTGTTTTCTGTTAATATTAATTTGGGTTCTTGTACGGCCTAACATTGTCCTGTAATTGGTACTTGTTGAGTAATAAAGATATATATATTATTATTATTAAAACGGCTATTAGAAATAATAAAAATAATTTAAATGACTCCCGCCACATTATTAATAGGTCCGGAATTAATCATTAAGGGCGCTATTTGACGAGAACTTTAACCCGTTCTATTTAAAGTATTCTATGGCTGTGACGTTGCCATTTATGTATACTGACGCATAGTTTACTTTTCTTGTAAGAAAAGATTATGTTTGTCGATTTAGTCGTATTTAATTTTATTAGCCATTGTTTGGTACAGTTTTCTATTGAATTTAATGCTAATTGTAACTTATTTGCTGTAACTACTTCATTTTCTGCAACGGCCAAGATCGCTGTATCATCTGCGATTAGCTATTAAAGTTTCCGGTTACTGAGGAAGGTCAAATGTGTAGAATAAAGTGAGGTGTTGAATAAAGTAGTGGTGAATAATCGTTTTCGTATTTTATTGTAAAATGTCGATTAGAAAGGTATGATTTTAACAGTTAACTGAACATTGATTCTAGTATTTGGTCTAGTTTGTAATTTAAACTATCTAACCTGACTTTGTCGAAAGCTTGTGCAACATCCACAAATATGGCTAAGTAGACTTTATTTTCTTCCATTGTCGTTTAAAACGTATTTGTTGTTTTATGCACTTGGTCTATTCTTGCAAATTATTGTGTTGGTATTAGGGCTTTTTCTTCTATAATCGGTTTTAGTCTTGTTAATAATTTTTTTTTCAAGTAGTTTTGATAGGTTTTGGTATCATTATCCATATACTTGGGAAGTATTTCTTTAAAGGCAGCATTAATTTTGTGTAATAGTTTTGTGTTCGCCTGTTTTGTTAGACGTATCAACATTTCTCCATTAATTATGTCATACCTAGTTGATTTCTAAATATTATTTTTTTGTATTTCATAATATAGCTCTTTCATTCTCATACATGGTATATCACTCTGCTCATCGCATTAGAAGCACTATTTAACATAGTTGTTGAACTGGCTGATGTAAAAGATTCTTTAAGATGTTCAGCAAACAAATTAACTTTTTCTTGATTGCTCTTAGCCCAATTTCCATTACTATAACGAATTGGAGGTGTATGAGTTTTTGGAATTTTAAGCTTTCTTGTTGGCGTCCACACGGAATAATTTCTGTTAATTTCTGAATTTTAGTTTTCGCTGAAAGCTATATTTAATCCTTTGATAGTACTTAACCTTTTTCCAGATTATGGCCTTCTATTAAATAACTTGTCTTATTAAAAAAGCATATTAGCACTATCTAATATTTTTACAACAGTATTTATTTTTCAACCCGCAGTAATTAGTAGCAAACAACATAAAATCAAACATCTGGAAAATAATTCTTGTCTTATCTAGTGTTTGGAAGTATATAATTATCCAAAAAAACGAGTTTAGTTCACTAAAGGGTGAACGTGATGCTACAAGTAGCATCACGCATAAACCGATCATTCTAATCTATTTTTTTCGTTTCACCTATTCTATTCTATCTGCTTTTATACACAAGCACCTCAGCTAGCTTTTATTGGCTGTGTCTTTCTTAACTTCCTCTATTTTAACTTAGGCGGCGATTAAGTCTAGCATTTTGCTAGTAATTCTTAGATATTATTCGTTAAATGATTGTATAAAGAAACAAGGGTAAAGCAACATGACGTTAAAGACTGTCTTCAGTCTTGTCTCAGCTCATCTCATCAACATATCAGGCTTTTTGCCAAAATTAGGCTACTCATCTTTTTTTTATTAAAAACTTTTTTTTTAAACGATCCCATTTTTTCACATCATGTTCTTGTTATCTTTTCTGGTCTACTTAGCGTACCCATCATATATTAGAATGTTTTACTTGCCTTCGATTTTCAATTCACGTTTCGTACAGCTTAAGTGACTTGTCTGCTTTCTTCTTTTATTGTGAAAACTTTCTAGTTCTAACAATAAGTCTAGTGTTAATTCTACTTTTAACTGTTATTCAGACCTAGATAATTAGATATTATTATTTAACCAAGTTGTTGTTGTAGTTCAAAAAAAATATATGACCCAACCCAATCTAGCGATTGAATAACAGCTGATACAACCATTAACACTAACATTAAAATTAAAAACATTTGAGTTTAGCCGTTTTTTAAAGGCAGGGCTAAATCCGAATGTTCCTAGTTCTAACTCTAGTGTTAGTTCTAAAGCCAGGTTGGTTCTAAAGAATTATTATTTAATTAAGCAAATTAAAAATCTCCTTAATCATTTTGGAAAAATCATAGATAATTTAGCAAAGTATGTACTTTAACGAAAACAAAATCATGCGCGAGGATTTCAGTTCGTTTTTGAAATATTACGTTTTGAATATAATCTAAGTTTGTAACATTTACAATCGTAAATTATTTTTCAAAAAGTCATAAAAAATTCAATTTTTAAAATATCTTGATGACATTTTCTGTGATTTATAAAGGAAAGTATGCAGTTTTCTGAGATCAACATCATACTTGAATATTTTAATTCATTTTCTAGAAATCAGTTTTTGATCTCAACCTAAATTTACAGCATTTCCGAGCGTCTAAAGACGCATGGCTAAACCTGAATTTTTCTAGTTCTAGGTGTAGTGTTAGTTTTAGATTTAGTTCTATACAAGTATGCAATAATTTAAAACCGAATAACAGTTAAAAGTACTAATACCAACACTAAAACTAACGCTAGACCCAAAAACATTTGGGTTTAGCCGTACATCTTTCAAGATGGAACCGAACCCAACCCAATCTAGCATCAGAACTAACACTAGACCTAGAACTAGAATCATTAGGGTTTAGCCGTCTTAAGAGACGTGCGGCTAAACTCTAATGATTCTAGTTCTAGATCTAGTATTAGTTCTGAAGCTGAGTTGTTGATCTAGTATTAGTTATACATTTAGTTCCAGAAAAATTTAAAACAATCTAGCGTTAAAGAAAAAGTAAAACTAGAACTAACACTAGACCTAGAACTAGAAAGTTTAGGTTTAGCCGTGCGTCTTCAGACGCACGGCTAAACCTGAATCTTTCCAGTTCTAGGTCTAGTGTTAGTTCTAGTTTTAGATCAACACAAATATTCAATAATCTAAAACCGAATAACAGCTAAAAGTAGAGCTAATACCAACACTAAAACTAGACCCAAAAACATTTAGGTTTAGCCGTACATCTTTCAAGATGGAACCGAACCCAACCCAATCTAGCTTCAGAACTAACACTAGACCTAGAACTAGAATCATTAGGGTTTAGCCGTCTTAAGAGACGTGCGGCTAAACTCTAATGATTCTAGTTCTAGACCTAGTGCTAGTTCTGAAGCTGAGTTGTAGATCTAGTATTAGTTATACTTTTATTTCTAGAAGAATTTAAAACAATCTAGAATTAAACAAAAATTAAAACTACAACTAACACTAGACCTAGAACTAGAAAGTGTCGGTTTACCTAAATCTTTCTAGTTTTATGTCTAGTGTTAGTTCTAGTTTTAGTTCGATATAAGTATACAATAATCTAAAACCGAATAACAGCTAAAAGTAGAGTTAAAAACATTTAGGTTTAATACGTCTCTTACGATGGTTAAACCTAAATGTTTTTATTTCCAAATGTAATGTTAATTCTAGTTTTAGTATTAAGTGAAATAAGCAATTTTTATTAATACAGTTTATATAATAGTATATCATATAAAGAAGAAAATTATATATACATATAAACCTCGACAGAAAGCAAATATATACAACTTCCCTTTTGAAGTTATGCAATTTTTATTCGATATACGGTCGTCACAGGGCGTGCTAGCACTCTTCTTATACGAGACCTGGAGAGTGGCCAACGATGCGGATGTTATTTGGCACAAATCGCATGTTTTTCCTCCCGCGACCCGCCCGCTCTCCACTACTAGTAGGTTTCCTCGCGCTCAAATCATGCGCAAATTGCATTTTAAATAATCGTTTCCCTACAACTCGTTTATTTCGCATCGCCGGCTTGTTCCTACTCGCGTTTCCCTTCCTTTCGTATTATTTATTCATGTAATAAAGATGTGTTCGCAATAAAGAAAGGGGAAAATGAAACAATCAAAAGATCGGGATTGAATAAAATTGTGTGTAATATAGTTGTTGTGTGTATAATTATTTTGATATGTATAGTACGAGGTGTTGGGTTGGTTTTATAATGTACGATGCGTTAATGAATTTTTCAGGTAGCCGGGCGAGCTAATATTTTGGTGATAAATCACCGGTTAACCGCATTATGACGGGGCACGGCAAGGCCCCGCGCTCTCTCTGTTGGCACGGTCCTCCGGCCCCAGTTTATCATGTAGTCGGACGTGGCTGACGCCCGCAACACCCGTCCCTAATAAATCTCTCTTAATAACGACAATTAGCGCTTTACTCGGCTCTATCTCCCCGCAATCTGTCAACAAGCGAGCGTCGCGACGCCGACGTTCCGCCACTGGGACCTTTCCCAAAACTGAAACGGCTATAACCCCCTTCGTACCATCACCATCACCATCACATCGGAAATAGTGCGCGTCGTGATTTACGATGTTGAAGAAAGGAGGCGCCTAGAACGGTTTGCCGGTAGCGGTTATTTCAACGACGTTTTCTTTATTTCGCGCGAGTCGAGAACATTGAGGATTCTTTCGGCCGCCGCCGGTGAGAGGTTTCCGAGAGGAATAAAAGGTTGTCGGGGCTCTTTCTCTTCACCGACGACACGTGAAAGCGACTTTCTTCGAACGGTCGACCCCAACGGATTCAAGACACGAACTCTTTGCCATCACCGTGTTCTTTCTCTCTATATCAAAACACGATCCATCGGGATTTTCAGACTGTGACTTCACAAAAATTTTCTCTCTGTATATTAAATACTATTTATTACCTTTTTATTGTTATCATTTCACTTTCAAATACATTTTCATTCCAAATTGATATAATTCGAACATTTTCTTTTTTTTATAAAGGTTGATTTTATACTCCAACTTTGCGAAGAATTCCTTGAATGAGATAATTAATAACTTTAAAAATAGATTTGCTGTAGACCACGACGAGAGTAAGTACTTATGATTGATTCTTCTCCTTCGTTGTATAGGAAGTTCTGACACATGTAGATGATATGAGGTCAGATCTTATCCTGTTAATAACATTGTGAGTGCATTTGGTATGTCTATAAACTATCAGGGATGACAATTAAAGGTGGCCTAAACTTCAACAATTTCGACCCCATACTCATTTTGCCACAAACTCATCATTCACAAACCAACCCATCTTATTTTATTTCATATTATTTCCTCTATCATATTCCCGATGTATCCATATCAGTCCAGCATAAAGTTATCACTTTTCAACTTTCTCAATTTTATGTACTATATACTTTTTCTTTGACTGTCTAAGATATTTAGATGTCAGGCTCTTATTAGGAACATTTAACTGTATTATAAGATCATTATTGTGTCCAGAAGTTCTACCTATAGATCCATCATCGTTTACCAATCTAAGTACGTGAAAATGAATTTGATGTCCAAATAGTCATCTATATACGTCTACGTCATCAAATTCTCTATAAAAACTTACTATATAATGTCTGAATTATAATAACAAAGAAAATTTGATTTGTTGGGTTTACGATATTTTTGTTATTAGCCTTTAGGTGACAAACAAAAGAGGTTAGTGCTTTGAGGTTTTCGACATTGGAACTTATTTAAAAAAAGAGATCGAGACATATAAGCAACTTTTTCTCCAACTCTTATAATTTTCGAGATAACCTATCGAATTTAAACCACCCTATGCATATAAAAATAAAATAATAAAATTCAAAATAAATTTTAAATTGTGAAATATCCGATTGCAATGTTATAAAAGCAGTTGGATAAAAAGAACTATATTATTGATATTTATGAGAATTAAGAATTTATTCATGGTACCTTAATAATTTAACGAATTTGCGTCAAAATGATCTGTATTTCATGACATTATCTCATTTCGTTCTTGAAATACTTTAAATATTACATTTCAAATCTATAACAACAAAACGAAGAATTGTAAAGAATCGCAAAGAATTGTATTAAAGAAACCATCGATATTAATGTAGAAATAATATCGGTGTTTTTGGGAATTAAAAATTTGTTTATTGCATATCAAGTCTTCATCAACTTTGCTTTAAAACGTTCTTTATTGCATGATGATATCACATTGTGTCCTTCAGATATCAATACAAGTTTGTATTGAGAATTTATTACAATGAAACGTGTAGTTTGTTTAAAAAATCATATTATATTGATGTTTATACGAATTAAGAATTTATGTATGGCACAATAACTCTTCATTAAATTTGCTTTATGATGATCTTTCTTTCATGACGATATCTCAGTCCGTTCTTTAGATAGTTTGTTTTAAAGAATTTGTTTTACTACGTTAAATGCGTACGCAATTTTATTTTTGCAAATCCTGTACATTTTGAACTTCTTTCGAATAAATTATTTCTTTTTTATGTCTCCAACACCAAAAATCTAACGAATTTAAATCTCTTTGGTCAATTTACTTATTGCCAAATCTTTTATATAAGTATGCTCCCAAGTAGTGAGTGCATAAAGTAGCAAACTTTTAGTATTTTCAGAGATAATTATTCATCAAATGGCTGTAAGCTCTTTTTTTTAAACTATGTAAGTATTGGCAAAATCCATGCTTTGAATGAACAAAATTTAACCCCTACATGCACCTTTATTAGTGTATTGACAAATCACTTCTTCTTTAATTATAATTAATGAAAACAATTATTTCAACTTATTTGACTAAAAACAATAAAAAGTTGAAAAAAAGCTGAGCTGAAAATTTTCTTTTGTATGTTCGCTGCTTGAATTATCTAGAGTGTACATGAAGAGGTTATATTACCACTTTTGAAATTAAAACTTTGAATATATCAACAATGGCCTATTTTTGGACATAGGTTTATTTTGCTTTTTTGTTTATTTTCGATCATAAAATAGAAAGATGTTTTTCTTGAGAAACTATCTACATTGAAGGATCTAGGATTTACACTTGAACGTAAAATGTCTTGAAAATATTACCTCTTATGAAGTTTTCTGGCATCTACCTGTAAAAGTGTTTGTTTAGATGAACATGATCTTTGTTTTTTCCAAAATGGAATATATTGAAGCTTATATTGAAGTGAGTTCAAAAGAGATCTCCCAGATTTTACCCGGATCGTGAAATGGAATACGAATCTTTGTTGCAACATTTCTGCACTGGACGTGAAAACAGATGACCAATGTATTACACATCATTGTTCACATCAATCGTTGTCAATCATTAACTACTCACGTGAACGTGCGTGACCGTTAGCATCTTCGGTTTTGACGGGCCCTGGCGTGACTCAGTTGAAAGAATTTTTGAATATTTCTTTAACAATAATATTGAACTTTCCGCATTCACAAAAAGTACAATATTTATAGCAGTTTATTTAAAATTTGTATTTCTCGAATGTATAGAATCAGTGATGAGCGACAAATAAATACCCAGTGCTTAGGTATTCATAAATTAATTCTGCCATTCTATCAAATACGATTATTTAATAATAAAATTAACAAGTAATCAAACGTGATTCATACGTTTGATCACCTGATCGACCGTGAGTCACCTGAATTGACGTGACCCACGCGTGAATCACATGATTTATGAATGATATTCACGTGAATGGCGTGCGTGACACGCGTGGGTCTTAATCGTGAGCGGGCATAAAAAGTCACTCACGCGCACATCTCTAGTACAAGGTGATTTGGATTGTGGTTGATTTTTGTACAATATGTAGTATGTTGTTGTGCCCGCTCACGTCCACTCACGATCTAGACCGATGCAGTTCACACAAGCCATTCACATGAATATCGCAGGTGATTCACGCATGGGTCACGTTAATTCACGTGACTCACGCTCGATCAGATGATCGAATGTATGAATCATGTTGTGTTTGACAGAACATTTAAGAGAGGTAGTTTTATTTATCATGTTCTGAAATAAATGAGATTTATAAAATTAAAATATATAGTAAAAGCTGGCTTATTCTTATGAGTAATATTTGCTTTAACGTTTTAAAGATCTTCCTCCATTCATAATAAATTTAAATTACATTTTGCACTTCGCTGAATTCGTATTTACTTAAATTGATTAGGATTTTGATCTCAACATTAAATAACTGAAAATGTTACTAATCCTGAAAACATCAGAAATTTTATTCGAATGGCTGAATCAACAAGTATTATAGAAACAAAACAGTATAGTGCAGAAGTTAATAAAGTTAATAAATTTTTAAAAAGTAAATTGTTGAATCTAATATTATTGATATCCATTCTTGCAACAAACAAAACACTGAACATTATCCTGCAGTCCATTATTGCAGTGTCACACAAAAAACGCCCCAAGCTATATTTAGCAAGTAAAAAACATGCTGTATATAGAGATTATGAGACATCATTTCACTTTCAAATATATTTTCATTTCAAATTCATATAATTTTTATATAATTTTTTTCATAGATTGTACTCTCCAACTTTGCGAAGAATGCTCAGAATGAGATAATCAATATTTTGTGAAATCTCATTGTCAGCTAAGATTTGCTGTAGCTAAAGATGAAGTAACTGCAAGATATATAAATAAACAACCAACCACAAAGGAAGTTCTGACAGATGTTAGCGATATTAGATCAGATCTTTTCCTGTTGGAACAAGTTGTTAGTGCGTTCCGTGTGAATATCGTTAGTGGCCTAAATCCCAACGATTTCGATTCTTTATCCATTTTTCCATAATCTCATCATTAACAACCCATCCCACCTTAGTATCTAATAGTCTACTCAATATTTATTTCTTCAATCATATACCCTTTCAAATTCAACAACAAGTTAAGACTTATACATCTATTTCAACTTTCCTAATTTTGATTTTATTTACTATGCAGAGTGATTTACAACATTCACAGTACACCACAAGGTAATAGGGACCAAATTGATAATATTTCCTTAATAATGTTGTGACCACAACTTAATAGCTACAAAGATATAGAGCGTTAAAGTTGAATAAATTCCTTGCCTTTAAATTCAAATCGCAAATACTTAGAGGTTACTTAAATAATACATAATTAACAAAAATAAGATCCTTATAAGTCACGTCCAATGTCGTGCAAATTATATAATTTTACAGATCCTTAAAAAATGAAGGTTTACAAGTATTTTAATTGTTCTTTATTGAAAATCAAAGGTTTTCAAAAGTGGATATTGACTCCAACTACATCTTATGACGGATTGTGTTGGGAGTTGGAACTAAAGAGCAGAAAGACAAACCGTGAGATAGAGCTGATGGTAGGAAACTGCAGCGTAAAGGTAAGTCTAGCCGTTAAATACCTAGGAGTGATGGTTGGAAAGGAAGGAAAATGTCGTGAATATATTATACGATGTACGAAAAGGTAAAGAAACAACCAGAATAAGAGATATGGACCTAATGCAGAAAAAAGAAAAATGATGGGAGCAGTAATATATTTGCGATTGCTATATGCATATAAAGCATGGAAGGAAGCAGTGAAGGTTAAAATATGATACAACTGATAAAAATACAGAGTGGAATACTTATAAGAAAAACAAGCGTATATATGATCATCTCAACGGAAGTGCACAGGTTCTGAAGGATTTTATACCCATTGATTTGAACGAACGGCAGTTGGTGGTGAAACAGAATAATAATAAAATAAAAAGAAGAAGCATATATTCCCAAGTATTATACCTTGGTTATCAAGGTAATGAGAAAAAGTGAATTACTTTATAAGCTAGTTCATATCGGGCATGGGTGTTGTAAGGTCTACCTGTACTGCCAGGTATGCAACAACAATTTGATGTTTCTATGAGCGGGCTAGTCAAGAGAGAGGATCAAGAGCATCCAAGGATAAATGATAGAAGGAAAAGAAAACGAGGAAGACACAGCGGCTATTGAGACTCATAGCCAGGTATGACAAAGTGATGAAATAGTTAAAAGTTAAGACGAAGAGTATCCAAGTAAATCAGAAAAAAAAATCCAATTCAGAAGAAAACTGTCGAGATTATTTCCAGAGAAGACAAAGAAAAGGGATTTTTAGTGAATCTACACTATTCGGTCGCCCAACATCCACCACATATCTGTTTGTAGATTTTGTCCAACCTCGTTTAAAAAGAAAGTTGGTTTCAGTTGAGTTGCATTCTTTACGTAAGCATACCAAGCAAAAAATAGGGAAAGTAATTATAGAGACATAGGTGATAGGAAAAACGATTATGAATTTGTTGACTAAGATAGTAATGATGATATGGTGGATGGGAAGGTTCCAACGGGCTGATAGAAATGAGAGCTGGATAAAAAGAGCAGAGTAAATAGCAACTTTTAGATTGAGTTGGGTTATATTTCCCATTTTATTCAATCTAGGTAAAGCGTAGCGATAATGTCTTACTCCATTTTTTTCTTGGTTTCAGATGATACAAACTGCAAGAGCCACCCAACAAACGCGAAATATGCGTGGCTCATTCCTCTTGGTTGTTTATACAAGAATGTAGTGAATTATTATCAAAAATGTTGTATTGCACACACGTATTGTTCACTAATAATCTTTGCGGTGGTTAATCAGGTGATTTGTGAATATTTAGATGGAGTCAGATGGATGTGGTATACACCGATATGTCTAAACCATTTGATATGATTTATCATGACGTTCTCTCGCATAAACTTAGTGTTTTTGAATTAATGTGATCAAGGCTTAAAACTAGAACCCCAACTGTTTGTTCTTCCTGAATTCTTAATTTGTGATACTACACAAATCATCTTCAATCATACTAACTCATGCGGATGATCTAAAACTATTTGGTCCTATTTTTCGAACCATGATGTTGTCAGTCTTCAGTAGGACTTACAATTTTACATGCAAAGTGTTTCCTATTCCACCTTCTTATTATATAAAAGATGTTTTTCTTGAGCAACTATTCACGTTTAAGAATATGGTAGTTACTTTTGATCACAAAATGTCTTTTGTACCACACATTGAAGATATTGCATCTGCCGCTGTGAAGACGCTTGCTTTCGTGCATTACTGACATCAATGTGTACAAATCCCTCCTTATGACCGTTGTTTTGTACAAAATAAAATATGGCTCTGTTTAGTCACAACAATATGTGTGGCATAGATTCTATTGAAGCGAGTTCTCAAATATTTAACTCTCGGGTCTTACTCGGATCGTGGAATCGATTACGGATTTTTTCTGTAACGTTATAACTGCGGATATGATGGTAGTGATTTAGTGTCGATTTCTATTACTTTGTCTGAAGACGCAAGGCTAAAAATGAATCTATCTACTACTAGGTAGGTATTTTCGAAAGTGAGGTTGTATTTCGAAAATGTTCAGTATTGTATTGTGTCGTTTGATAAAGAGACTTGTTTTTGTGTACATAATAGTGTTTTTATCCTGTTTTTGATAATAATGATAATAATTTTAAGTGAGTTTTCGATGAAACTATTACAACACATACAAATAGATTTTTAGACTATTTGGCTGATATAATAACGCAGAGAAAATAGGTTTCATTACTGATCACCTAAAATTAGAAACATTAGGGTTTGGCCGCATGTCTCTTTAGACGGCTAAACCCTAATATTTCTAGTTCTACGTTTAGTGCTAGTTTTAAAGCTAGGTAGGGTTGGTTTGACATCTTAAGAAACCTACGGCTAAACCTGATTGATTCTAGGTCTAGATTTAGTGTTGGTTCTAGGTTTAATTCTTATTTAGCTCTAGATTGTTGTAAATTCATCTGGAACGAAAAGTATGACCTACTTCAGAAATCAATATTGTCCCAAAAAAGACCCCAACACCTTAGGCAGAAATTTTCAAAATAGGGTAACTTTTTTCTTTCATTGCCAAAGATAGATTATGTCTACTTATCGTGTACAATAAGTATTGGAAAAGCTTTCACACTCATAAATCATCAGATTCCTTTAGACATTCACAGAATTGCCTAAATATGTAATGGAATTCGCAAAATTACAAAATCGTTCTATTTTCTAACCAATAAATTATTTACTTATTGATTGTTGATTAGTAATTTACATTATTGTATGATAGTGTTAAGTAAAATTGTTTCAATTTGCTGTCATTAATCAGTTATTCAGTGCTTTTGTAATTTTTTCGGATTTATTTCAAATTTCGCTCGAGAAGGAGTATTTCTGATATGAGGACGATTTCGCTTCACTTTTAATGGTGATGATGACAATAGCATCACAATAGCTATGGTTATAAGTTTTCTGCACTGGGCGTAAGAAAAGAAATTGTGTATCACCAGTGTATCAAATTGAGGAATTGCACATCTAATATTTTAACTAACTCCCCGTTGCAAAGGATGTGTAAACTAACTAACAACAATAATATAGTAGGAATGTGCACTTGTTTTCTTGTAATCCACTAAAACCCAACCCAACCCACTCCACCTACTTATTTAACTCAAAAGGAAAGATATCCATACCAAATTAATAAGAATGCCAATATAACCATTAAGGCAGTTAAACATCAAAATTTCTTCCAAAAAAAAATTTTTCGATTGGATAAAAAGGCGTTGAGTGGGGTTTGTTTGTTTATCCTCTATTTACTACGGTTAAATCAGGAGAAGATATAGCAAATCATATGCTGATAAAGTTTTTGATGTTAACACAAATAATTTTTGGCGAAACCCGTTACGAAACATTTCCTATGTTGTTGAAACGGTTAAAATACTATTTGTGTAAGATTTATAGGTTGAGTTAATTATTCTTGGCGACGCCTTAAATCTGTCAGTAATCTAGGCCTAAGTAACCGTAGTTTATAAAGAAGTAGTAGTCGAGTCGATGCGCAGTTAGTTTTCTTGGCGGCAAACGACGACGATCATTTAGCATCGGGCGCTGTTTTGTTTTCTATGCGCGCACGTGTGACCTTTTGCGATTTCGCGCTCCTTTTAACGTTCGGACGCGCACGTTCGCGCACGTCCGCAAACTACGACGCGATCGCCCGCATATAAATGTTTCCTAGCTACTATACCCACTCATCGATTTGCACTTGACATTTTCGAACGCGCCACAGAGTCGTCATTGAAGCTTAACACGTCAATGACACGTTAAAGAAAGGTTCCTTTTTAAATAAAACCATTTTAAAATATTTAAACCGGTAGCTGAATTCATTATGCCTACCTACATCATAAATTGCAAAGATAATAATTTGTGCTAGTTGTAATTGTCGAGTCGTTAACAATGGAGCGCAACGTTTTAATTGGTTTGGAGGTGTCGAGTGTTTAACTTTGTCACAATTCTTAACGAGATTAATTTGTTTCTTAATTTATTACTTAATTTATTAGTTAATTTATTTCTTAATTTATTTGCTGGTTAAATTTGAACTGAACTCCGCCCTCTGTTTGGTTGTGGGAAGGCGGCAATAAATCCTATTAGTTTACAAGACCTACAGAGACAAATCTAATTGGCGCAAAAACTCATTAAGCCTTGTTTACCAGTCACTTTACCGAGAACTACGTTGGTTTTGTAAACATTTTTCAACATGCCCAATCCACACAAATCAATCGTCCCGATAAAGATACAAGTACATTATTAACAAAACATCATAGATAATTGACCATAACAACCCAAACGGTGGTACAGTATAATTCATTCAAGTTTTATTTTACAACCGACACCTTGCCTCCAATATACCACTTTTCTCCGACCTAATGACTACCTAAGAAGCCTATTGTTGTCGCGAACGGAAGGAGGCAAACTACAGGGGGAAATAACCGCCCCGAAGGATGGTAACCGTCATTAATAGGTGATCGCGACGCCCTCATGCCGTCGGTCTTTAAGAGCCGGGGCGACTGGCAGCAGGTGTGCCAACCGCAAAGAGCTACCCAGGCAAGATGTTGGCATCAACGGAAGAAACCGGTTGGCCCGTTGGCCGGTTCTGCCTTTTGTGCGAAATCGGAAACTGGCCGACACCGCGTCAACGTCTACCTCAGGAAGCTGTAGTCTGTTATTAAAACATTACGCAATCGAGGACGTAATCAACAATGTTGGCCCAATCTAACTTAAGATTGACAATTAAAATTTAATTTGTTTGTTAATGAAGACCCGAATACCTCACCTTTATCTCACCTTAAACACGTACTTTCGTTCAGTATTACATAGAACCTCATTAAAGTCAAATTCAAGATGAGAAAAGGAATGCGTTAAGCTAAAACGGTGACATGAAAAAACGGTGTTTTAGACCCATTAAGTTGTCACGACGGGTAACATCGTAATCTACGCGAAACGCAACTCGTAATCCGTTAATTTACCCGTTTATTAATAAGACTTTGGAGCAGCTTTTAGCCGGAGGAATTGGAGAGCCTTCCAACTCTCGACCGAGAGAAGCAGAAGCACGGTTGATATTATTTCAGGAAGTGAAGGCAGCCATCCGCCTCTAAATTTGCATCGCCAGAACAGCAACTTTCACCATAAACTCTGACCTAAACAGACCCGACAAATGGTCGCGCTAATGAACCCAGTTAGGCGGGCGCTTAATCCACGAAATAAGGAGAAAGAGCCTTAGTTACAGTTAGGTAGTTTTAATGCGAACTGCGTCGTGCCGCCTTTGCCGGAAACTGAAATTAATCTTCGTCGGGCGTCGTCGACCTAAGAGAAATGGACGGACCGCAAAAACAACGCGTTAATCAACATCTAAGTTATTCAAAATTAATAAATACATACTGTATAATTTTTTTTATACAAAACTTTATTAAGCAGATGTTTTCAAATATATAAAACGTAACACTTAATACATCATTAAAAGAGATTTTAATACACTACCATAAAAACAAGTCTGGAAAGCATAAAAGCAAAGAAACAGCTTGGCAATCAATGTGTTAACACCCTATTTGTAGTAAGATAAATTGTGTTAAGTAGGGATAAAATAATCCGGGACAGCTGTTTATTACCTAAAACATTTTAAGTTTTATTTTTAAAACATTTCATCAGAAAAAAGGAATCTATATTCATCCCCTAAATTATATATATTTGCGAATTATTGTAATATAATTTGCAAATATACTCCAAATACTTTCCAACTAAGATATATTACTAAAATAAATGTTAGTAATAAATAAAAGTTCGAGTTTAATCGTAATTTTTCATTTCACACTTAGTTATATAAATTTTATTTAAGAAAATCTTGAGGAAAATTGCTGCATCCGCTAAGTCGAACTAAATCAACTTAGTAATGCTCATCTTATATAATCTGATTTGGAACACTTCCTTTTAAAGTCGAAGATTTAATATCGAATTTCTGCAGGGCGGAAAATAATTTTATATAACAGTAAGGATGGCAAAATAAAATAGTAAAATATTTTAAATCAATATTTAAAATGTAATAGTCATTTTAGTTTTCTTATGATGTAGAATGATTGATTCAAGTACGAAAGCTTTCACGATGTTGATTGAATTATAATTAGAACTGATACTAGAACTACAACTAGAAAGCTTTTGGGTTTTATCGGGTGCTTTCTAAAAAAGTGTTTGAATTTCATTTTGCAATCTTCTTGAGAAACTAATTCCTTCAGTTTAATTGATGAAACCACGTGGACCATATAGCTGTGAGAGCAAATTATGTGGTACAATGAGAGCAAGTTTAATGTTTGGAAATGATGGCATGTTATAAATACATCATCATTCTGGAAACTGCTTTGATCCCAAGTACCAAATCCACACAGAAAAGTACGGCGATATAATTATTATAGTGTGGGGTGATTCAACATCATCATGACTGATCTACGTGCTTTTAAAAATACTTTTACCTACAGGTAATAATTTGTTATAAGGAGATATTTATTCATAAACCGCATACAAATTGGAAAAACATAAAATGTTCCAACAAGGTAACGATCTGAAATATCCTTCCAGGAACATTGTCTAGGGACATCAAGTTTGCCCTAAGACTGAAGAATAGTGCTTTTTAATGAAATCGGATTACAATACATCACACATACGCTGTGTTGTCACGAAAACTTACTTAATAATTGGAAGCGTTAGATCTGTACTATTATAAAGAAAAGTGTCATCTCTTTGTGGGCAATTATGTATCTAGATGTTTTATGGACAATTATTAAAACTTCCATAAAGATATAGTATTAAAGTACAGTTAGGTTGAGTTGGGACCGTCTTGGATGATAAACATTCAATTCAATCCAATACAACCGAAATCAACGCTAATCTAATCTAACTGAAACTATGACCAATTGAAACATAACGCAACCTAATAAAAAACATAATAAAAAACCAAAAAACTCCTATCTCACTGAAGTCAGTCCAATCTAAACCCAAAACACAACTCAACCCAACTGAAAACTGAAACAAACCCAACATAATTGAAAACCAAAGGCAACCCAACACAATCCAAACGCAATCCGACTGAAACTAAAGCGAACCCAACCCAATCCAACTAAAATCAAAGCCAATCGAACCCAAGCTGATTTATTCCTCAAGTTTATATAGTCGTTCATAATCTTTCTGATGATCCCTATAATGATAAAAAAGTGTATAAACGCATTTTGAACAGAATACAGGTAGAGTTGGAATTGTATTGAAAAATAAACATACAATTCATCCCAATACAACCGAAATCAACGCCAACTCCACCCCAACTAAACCTATTTCAACTAAAAAAGCCAACCTAACATAACTGAAACTAAATTCAAAACCAATTCAATCCCAATCCAACTGGAACCTAAGACCAACCCAACCCAACTGAAAACCAAAGTCAACCCAACCCAAAACAAACGCAATCCAACCAAAACTAAAGCGAACCCAACCCAACTGAAACCAAAGTCAGCCTACAGTCAAGCCTACCCAAGCTGATTCATGCGTCTAGTTTATAAAGATGTCAAAAAATAGCGCCTAAACGCATTTTGAACAGGAAAGAGATAGAGTTGAGTTGAGTTGGAACCATCTGGGAAGATAAACATTCGATCCAAACAAAATCCACTCCAATTGAAACTAAAGCCAACCCAAACCCAGCCCAATCCAACTGAAAACCAAAGCAAATCTAACCCAACTGAAAACCAAAGGCAACCCAAACCAAATGCAATTCAATTGAAACTAAAGCCAACCCAACATATGCCAACTCATTCCTCGAGTTTATAAAGATGTCAAAAAGTGAACCAGAATCTTTCTCATGACATTCTAACCAGGTATATCTAAACTTTTTTGACTTTTTAAATAGTCATAAAGTATTCCAGAAGACTTTTAAAGATCTCAAAACGTATTCAGTATCTTTCTAATCACATTTTAATTTATCCAGGCATTTTAAGTAGTTTTAAATTAATAAAAGTTGTCTAAATGATGGAAGGTGTCAAAAGGTGACAAAATCGTTCTAATGACGTTTATAATTACGAAAAGGTGTCTAAACACTTTCTGGACAACTATAAAAATATCTAGAAGATTCAGAAGCGTCCCAATGTCCCCTGTAATTATAAAATAGTGTTTAAATGTTTTCTGTACACTGATCAAGATTTCCAAAAATGTGTTTCTCTTATAAAATGCAATAAATACCATACAAAACAAATTTCCTTTATATGAAGAAAATTATAAAATATTGAAGTTTTCTGAAACTTTCTTTGATTAAAATCTTTGGAAATGTCGGCTCTATTGAAGTGCCTCATCCGGTATATACAGTATGTAAACTAAAGTTAACTAAACATTCCCATTTGTATGCAAAAACTGAATCTTTTTCTAAATTCAAGTTTTTTAAGTTCAATTTATTACATATCATAAATTGAATAAATTTCCAACAATATTACAACAATATTAACCGTGAATGACCGTGAAAGAAAGAATTTATTAAATACTAGAATTTATTAAATACTAGAATTAATACTAAAACTAGAATTAACATTAGACTTCGAAATAGAAACATTTGGGTTTAATCATGTGTGGCTAAACCCAAATGTTTTAGTTCTAGGTCTAAGGTTAGCTTTAGTGTTGGTGTTAGCTCTACTTTTAGCTGTTATTCGATTTTAGATTATCGTATCTGTGCGTCAGACGTCGTGCATTTTAGTTTTAATTCTTGTTTAACTCTAGATTGTTTCAAATTCTTCTGAAACTAAAAAATATAACAAATACTAGACCTACAACCCAGCTTCAGAACTATCATTAGACCTAGAACTAGTAACATTAGGGTTTAATAATACACGAATATTATTAATGATATGCATTCTTGGGATGATTTAAAACATTTTAACGAAAAAGATTCTTTCTATCACCTTTAATTTTGCAAATACAATCCCTTCTAATATAAAATATGTCAAATTTGACGTTTTTAACAAATTCACGAATATTATTGATAATGTTAGCCTTTGATGACGATTGGTTTTTAACATTGGAATTTATTTGAATAAGTTATCATTATACATAAGCCTCTTGTTTTTAACTCTTATAGTTCCCGAAATTAGCCTAGTAAGTTATCGAATTTGAACCACCCTGTATATGCTATTATTCATTAATGAAATCATTTGGTGGATCAAATTTGTTGTCACCACCGTTAATTAGAATCATTTTATGAAACAGGCTTTTTACCATTAATTACATTAGTAACTAATCTGTTTAAGTATTGGTTTTTATTAAATTTAACTTGTTGAACACTCTTTCGCATTCTGCATTAAAATGTAAAATTAAACATTGAGTTAAACATTGAGAAATTTTTTAAAATTTTTTAGATCTCCAAAGTTGAAGAATCTGCATTATATAGCAAATACAAAAGGTGTCATTGAAATAATGAATTTATCATTAAAATTGTACCTTTGTTTAATTTGAGAATAAGCTTTTGAAAATAATTTAAAACATTTATCGTAAATAAAAATTATCAAGGGAATATTTCACGTAAAAAATAAAATTGTGTTTAATTCCGATCGAGTTTCTGAAACGTGGAAAACTTTTTCAAAAGACCCCCTCAGAATCCGAAAGTTTTTAGTTTTAGATTTAGTATAAGTATAGTCCTAGTAATTTTAACTCAGCACCTAATTATAAGAGAAATCATGAATTTTTTTTAAACAGTGTAGTTTAAATAATTTTCCTTAAAATTAAGGATTTCAAAACATTAATGATTAAGGAATTATTCAATACTTTTATTGTTTAATACTTGGAAGTAAAACATGAATATGCAAGCGTACCCCATTACAGGTCGTAAACATGTTTTCAAGAATCAAACAGCTCTTCACGTTATACGAGGGAGCTCCAGTACAATTTCGCGCGGTTTATTTATATTTTACGGCTTCCTGGACGATTTCTCAGAAGCCAACTTGTAAAATCGATGAAAACGTGTCATATTTTCGGCACAGTATCCCCGATGAGGACGACGCGTTATGTCCTCGTAGACTTCACATTTTCCAATTAAATTACTTAACCCAACCTAACCCGACTTTATTTACTGTTACACTTTACGAGTAAACGCATAAAAGTGGAGTGCAAAGCGATTTTATTATAACATCTTTCTTAAATGATTCCTAAGTGAAATTTTATTACGTTCGTATTTTGATAGAAACAAAACGAAACGTAATGCAATATGATTTAAGTAAGCCTCTAATAGAGTAGATGTGCCGACAAGTACTAAAACCAGTTTTACGACGCATTTTAATTCGCAATGAATAATGTATTAAAACGTGTGACGCGCTATCGTTGTTTTCGGTAGATTGCTGTCATAAATTGCCGACCACGTTTTTATTGGTACGTGCCGCCAAACTTCTATTTGCTAACGAAACGTTACCCAGATAACGCCGTGTTAATCTTATAGTGAGGGCGCCTCGCAAACACTAATTAGACGGTGTTAGTTGAAGTCGAGTGATTATGTGAACCGTGTCATCCATGTGTTTACTATCTTCTCAACCTTTATATTCCTCAATCAAGATATTTATCGCCTTATTAGTTTTATAATTATTGCATAAAACGGTAATTATGCCTAAAAAAAATTCGTTATTAAATATTAATGTTCCTCATTAAGGATTCAACGGTTATCACCGCATCCATCAGCGTTTCTCTAATTATAACAGCGCGATCTCGACGACGAGAAAGGAAACGGCACTCGGTCCTTTTATCTAACCCACCTGCTGAAGAAGCATCTGCTTCTTTTATTCCGAATTGCACGCCGATCTCCGATCGATATCAAAAAAGACGATGATTACAATAATTAATTTTTCGGGCCCCAAAACACCGAGAAACCCCTTTGTCACGTGTTCACGTGTCGAACACAATAGGATCCAGGTGATACCGTCGCAATTTATCGGCATCCTTTACTCCTTTTTTTTATTGCTCGACCATCGAGAGATCGGTCGCGAATAGATTCCCCACAAGCATATCTCGGCGATAAAAAAGCGATCGCTGCACCTTTTCCGCCATTATACGGGCGACAATACAACACGGCCAGATAGATAGAAACAGTTACGGCGCGGCTATAAATCCGTTGGGATCTATAAATCACTTGCTCGATACTCGCGCGCCTGTATATTTTCAGTTCTAGCTCTGCCAATCAATTAAAATTAACGCGTTCATCACCGCGAACTTCGTAACCGGATACATGACTGCTGCAATCAGCGTATGTGTGATGTATTGATGGTCATATGTATATAAATTTGATTTAATCAAGAAAACACTATTTTGGTTATAAAGTTAACTATTAACTATTAAATAAATTTTGATTAAATCTTCATCGATAACAATGTTATCTTCCTTCTAATTTACCATGGAACTGTATAAGGAATAAAGTTGATGAGTTGTGAACGAGACTTGAGGAAAAGGAGGTGGAAAGATTTGGAGAAAATGAAGAAAGTGTATTGCAAGATTAAAGAAAGCTAAGATATGTTGTCATGTCCCATAAACGCATTTCACACCTGAGTTCGAATAGTCTATTCCATGCTTATTCCGAAAAATTTCAATTATCTGAGACGTATGGATTGTGTATTTATCGACTAAATTGTAATGATTCATTCGAAATGTATCAATAGCAAAAGAGTAACCTAAGAAGGAGTTGTACTTAATCCCCAAGATTGTCTCTTAAGAATAAGAATCTCTCTCTCTTAAATCCCAACCTAACCGAGCTTCAGAACTGATGTAATATTAAACCCTAATATTACTAGTTCTAGGTCTAGTGCTAGTTCTGAAGCTGGGTTGCAGGTCTAGTATTTATTACACTTTAAGTTCCAGATGAATTTGAAACAATCTAGAGTTAAACAAGAATTAAAACTAGAACTAACACTAGACTTAGAACTAGAAAGTTTCGATTTAGCCGTGCACCTTCAGACCTCAAGTTTAACATATTCCATATCAGAAAGGATTGTATTTGCAAAATTAAAGGTGATACAAAGAATCTTTTTTGTTAAAAATGTTTTAAATCATCCCAAGAATATATATCATCAATAATATTCGTGTCTTATTCATTGTTACCAACCCAGAATTAAATAATTGCTGAAAAAATTCAAATTTTACATATTTCATATCGAAAAGGGATTGTTCCTACAAAATTAGATATGATACATAATCTACCAATAATAAATCTCCCAAAGAATGCATATCATAAACAATATTAGTGTATTATTTATTGTTGCCAACCCAAGATTAAATAATTGCTAAAAACTTCAAATTTTACATATTTCATATCAAGAAAGGATTGTTCCTACAAAATTAGATATGATACAAGGTATTTTTTGTTATAAAAGCTTTCTAAATCTCCCAAAGAATGCATATCATAAACAATATTCGTGTATTATTCATTGTGGCCATCCCAAGATTAAATAATTGCTTAAAACTTCAAATTTGAAATACTTCATATCAAAAAGGGATTGTACCTACATAATTAGAAATAATACAAAGAATTTTTTAAGACAAAATCTTTTTAAATCATCCTAAGACTGCATATCATTAACAATATTCGTGTATTATTCATTGTTACCAACCCAGAATTAAATAATTGCTAAAAAAAATTAAATTTCACATATTTCATATCAAAAAGGGATTGTTCCTACAAAATTGGATATGATACAAAGCATTTTTTTTAGATAAAAGCTTTTTAAATCTCCCAAAGAATGCATATCATAAACAATATTCGTGTATTATTCATTGTTGCCAACCCAAGATTAAATAATTGCTAAAAACTTCAAATTTGAAATACTTCTTATCAAAAAGGGATTGTACCTACATAATTAGAAAAAATACAAAGAATTTTTTAAGACAAAATCTTTTCAAATCATCCTAAGACTGCATATCATTAACAATATTCGTGTATTAT
Organism: Onthophagus sagittarius; assembly: GCA_036711965.1. NCBI lineage: Eukaryota > Metazoa > Arthropoda > Insecta > Coleoptera > Scarabaeidae > Onthophagus > Onthophagus sagittarius. The sequence continues at coordinate 26,414,269 of JASERS010000005.1, forward strand.
TCATTGCTACCAACCCAGAATTAAATAATTGCTAAAAAAAATCAAATTTCACATATTTCATATCAAAAAGGGATTGTTCCTACAAAATTGGATATGATACAAGGCATTTTTTTGAGATAAAATCTTTTTAAATCTCCCAAAGAATGCATATTATAAACAATATTCGTGTATTATTCATTGTTGCCAACCCAAGATTAAATAATTGCTAAAAACTTCAAATTTGAAATACTTCATATTAAAAAGGGATTTTACCTACATAATTAGAAATAATACGAAGAATTTTTTACGACAAAATCTTTTTAAATCATCCTAAGACTGCATATCATTAACAATATTCGTGTATTATTCATTGTTACCAATCCAGAATTAAATAATTGCCAAAAAAAAATCAAATTTCACATATTTCATATCAAAAAGGGATTGTTCCTACAAAATTGGATATGATACAAGGCATTTTTTTGAGATAAAAGCTTTTTAAATCTCCCAAAGAATGCATATCATAAACAATATTTATGTATTATTCATTGTTGCCAACCCAAGATTAAATAATTGCTAAAAACTTCAAATTTGAAATACTTCATATTAAAAAGGGATTTTACCTACATAATTAGAAAAAATACAAAGAATTTTTTAAGACAAAATCTTTTCAAATCATCCTAAGACTGCATATCATTAACAATATTCGTGTATTATTCATTGTTACCAACCCAGAATTAAATAATTGCTAAAAAATCAAATTTTACTTATTTCATATCAAAAATGGATTGTACCTACATAATTAGAAATAATACAAAGAATTTTTTAAGACAAAATCTTTTCAAATCATCCTAAGACTGCATATCATTAACAATATTCGTGTATTATTCATTGTTACCAACCCAGAATTAAATAATTGCTAAAAAAATCAAATTTCACATATTTCATATCAAAAAGGGATTGTTCCTACAAAATTGGATATGATACAAGGCATTTTTTTGAGATAAAATCTTTTTAAATCTCCCAAAGAATGCATATTATAAACAATATTCGTGTATTATTCATTGTTGCCAACCCAAGATTAAATAATTGCTAAAAACTTCAAATTTGAAATACTTCATATTAAAAAGGGATTTTACCTACATAATTAGAAATAATACGAAGAATTTTTTACGACAAAATCTTTTTAAATCATCCTAAGACTGCATATCATTAACAATATTCGCGTATTATTCATTGTTACCAACCCAGAATTAAATAATTGCTGAAAAAAAATCAAATTTCACATATTTCATATCAAAAAGGGATTGCTCCTACAAAATTGAATATGATACAAGGCATTTTTTTGAGATAAAAGCTTTTTAAATCTCCCAAAGAATGCATATCATAAACAATATTCGTGTATTATTCATTGTTACCAACCCAAGATTAAATAATTGGTAAAAACTTCAAATTTGAAATACTTCTTATCAAAAAGGGATTGTACCTACATAATTAGAAAAAATACAAAGAATTTTTTAAGACAAAATCTTTTCAAATCATCCTAAGACTGCATATCATTAACAATATTGGTGTATTATTCATTGTTATCAACCCAGAATTAAATAATTGCTAAAAAAATCAAATTTTACATATTTCATATCAAAAAGGGATTGTACCTACATAATTAGAAATAATACAAAGAATTTTTTAAGACAAAATCTTTTCAAATCATCCCAAGTCTGCATATCATTAACAATATTCGTGTATTATTCATTGTTACCAACCCAGAATTAATTGATTGCTAAAAAAATCAAATTTTACATATTTCATATCAAGAAAGGATTGTTCCTACAAAATTAGATATGATACAAGGTATTTTTTGCGATAAAAGCTTTTTAAATCTCCCAAAGAATGCATATCATAAACAATATTCGTGTATTATTCATTGTGGCCAACCCAAGATTAAATAATTGCTAAAAACTTCAAATTTGAAATACTTCATATCAAAAAGGGATTGTACCTACATAATTAGAAATAGTACAAAGAATTTTTTAAAACAAAATCTTTTTAAATCATCCTAAGACTGCATATCATTAACAATATTCGTGTATTATTCATTGTTACCAACCCAGAATTAAATAATTGCTAAAAAAATCAAATTTTACATATTTTATATCAAAAAGAGATTGCTCCTACAAAACTAGACATGATAGAAAGAATATTAGATATGATACATAATCTACCAATAATAAATCTCCCAAAGAATGCATATCATTAACAATATTCGTGTAGTATTATTCATTGTTACTAACCCAAGATTAAATAATTGCTCAAAAACTTCAAATTTTACTTGTTGTACCACTCAATCAAACAGAGACTGTACAAAGTTAGAAATCATAGAAAGATTTTTTTGAGATAAAAGCATTTTATAAATCATCCCAAAAATGCATATCATAAACAATATTCGCGTTACTCTCTGTTACAATACAAAAATTCAATAATAATTGAAATCTTCAAATTGGGCATATTAAATCAAAAGGGAAAAAATGATACAAAAAATTTTTTAAATCAAAACACTTTTTTAATGGCCAATAGAAAGGGTATTGTCAATGATATTGTATATTATTCATTATTATCAGCTCAAGATAAAAAAAAATGGAAATCTGAATATTAACATTTTTGATACAATAGAGGGTGTGTTATATCTCAAAAAAATAAAAATGATAAAAAGATTTTTTAAGCCAAGCAGCTTTTTTAATGGTCAATAGAATGGATATCAATGATATTGTATATTATTTATTATTATTAGCTCAAGGTAAAAAAAAAACGAAAAACTGAATACAATAGAGGGTGGGTTATATCTCAAAAAATAAAAATGATAGAAAAAATTTTTAAATGGTCAACAGAATATCAATGATATTGTATATTATATATTATTATCAGCTCAAGATTAAAAAAAATGAGAAACCGAAAATTCACATTTTCAATGCATTTCGATGGTGGGTTATATCTCAAAAAATTAAAATGATAAAAAGAAAGTTTTCAAATTAAAACTTTTTAAATGGTCTCTAAAATTCATATCATCAATAATTTCCGTATATTATCCAATGTTGCCAGACCCAAATTCAATTATTGTTAAAACCTCAAATTTGACATATTTCATATCAAAAGAGATTGTATCTCAAAAATTGAAAATGATATTTTCACTGTTATGATAAGTATAGAACTATTATTTAAAAAATTACAAATTTCGAAAAAAAAAATGTTCTCATAATTTTTTTGAGTAGTGTATCAAAGATTGATTGAGAGTTTTAACAAGGTTTGCGTAAGTATCTTTACAAGTATCTTCAGGTTGTAATTGAGCGGAGATTTATGGTTACGTCAAGATTTTTTTTATAGACAGTCGTTCGTGCTTAAAGTCCTGTTTGTAAGTTCAAACTGATACAAATTGGCTCGATTTTTTCGCCGTGACGGTTCCGCATTGAACGACCTCGTGGGACAAACGAATCGAAGGCGAACGTTTTCGGCATCAAAGGAACGCGTCAAAAAAAATTAAAAAAAAAGCGACTACGGTATAATGACCATAATAATTTCGGGAGTTCGCTAAACTTCACCGCAGGATAGTGACCCGCGCGATTTTCGAATGGCACGCTAGAAAGATCGGATCTAGCCGAATCGTTCTCGCAAAACAAGTTTTAAAATAACTCCGTGATCTAATCTTGTCGAGAATCCGATATGGGCTAATTTTGTTCCGGCTTAAAAACCGCGTTGTTATGTTAATTCCGTGTATCAAAATTTAAAACAAAATTATTATAATTTTCTTTTTTGAAAGTCGGAATGCTTTATGTGCGTAGTCACTAAACACTCGTCCCCATTGTTGTGCTCGTCCAGAAGGCTAAAAGCAAGCACACGATGGCCAAGGTCGAGTTATATTATAACACCTGGCGAAGGCGAAGTTGAAGCAGCACCGGGCGTTTTGTGCTAATACCACACACACAAAACGAGCTCTTAAGAAAATAAAGCAATTTTTGTAATCAATTCAATTTCAATTACATTTTGAATTTCTCAGTAGACTAGAAACTTGATAGATACTACGTAGTCTCGGAGTTCTCGTCCCGCCCACGTTTTACCCGAGTTATGATAGTGCTGACGTAAACGGAACGTGACCGAGAAAACCTCGGTATATCCGTTAAGCAAAAGAGAGAAAGAAGAGAAGAAGGATTTCGCCGCGAATTTCCACGCTAACACACAGCAACAAGTCGAGTACATATTTAATGTTGACCAGTGCCGCTGTCAGACCCCAAGCATGTTATTCGCTAACGCGTCACAATCGTCCTCTCTCCTTTATATGACAGCGACATAAGTACTTTGATATAACACCCGTGTTATAATGACAGCACCACCCACGACCACTTCATAGAATACGAACTTAATAAAACATAATGAGCAACATTTTTTTAAATATACCACAATAAAAAATTTAACAGTTGCAAATATTTCGAATACACGCGATAACTGCCGTGTACGGTTTATTTGCGCAACATCACTACGCAAACAAGTCGAGTTGATGGGGGCTTGAAAAGCTGACGTGTGTGTATGTGTGTGTGGGAAGGGACTGTTAGCTTATCTACTTATTATTATCACAGTTAATGGTGCTACCGATTATAAACACTACTCGTGTTTTCCCCGACACCACAAACAACTTATGATATATAGACCCGATTAATCTCTAATAAGTAACAATATGACTAGCACGACAATATGCGTATTTTAATATAGTTCGAAACAAACAGATTTAGCGAATTTTAATACCTTGTCTGTAAGCAACTTTAATGAAGCAAGGATAAATGTCTTCTTATAAGCGGGTTGAATCGTTTCACTTCACTTAAAATCCCCGGGGTTGTTTCCAGCGAAGCACTGCTTTTGATATATATCATACAAATGTAAGTTTAGCGGATGCGGAACCGGATTTTTAATTCTAATTTCGCGGATGCAGATTTTTGGATGCGGAGTTATTGAAAATACATACCAAAATTCTTATGAATAACTCATAACTCAGACCTCAACAGTTAAAGTAATTAAAATTGGTAATATTTAGATTTTTGAAAGAGCTTCAAATATGTCAAAAGATAGAAAAGGTATCTTAGAATGTGTCAATATGGTAGCAATCTTTATTTTGTTTAATCAATTAAATAGTATTAAATGGGATTTTTCCAAAAAATACAAATCTTTTGGTTAAAAAATATATTGCTTTGTATTCACCAAAATGGTTCTAATGCATTTGTAAGATACTTAACCAATGTTGAAAAACTCATGATAATCAAGTGATTCAGTACTTGAGGATTTCTATGTGTTCTCTGAGGCCACCCCGTATCAACTTGAGTGAATCAAATTCGTACAAGTATTGGTTATTTGAAGTTCTCAGAGACGGTAAACGGCATCGAAGTCGGCCGAAATTATATTATCCTGCTGTTTCAAGCAAGATGTAACACTTTAAGTGCAAAATTTCATTAAAATCGTAATGTTTGGATCTGATCACGACCGACTTCGAAAATATTGGCCGCTTCCAGGAATCTCGAATACCTAATAGAACTCGTCTTTATGCTTTCACGTTCCAAGATGCAATATTTCCTGTTTCAAGCGGGTTGCAATATAAGGTTAAGATGCAAACAGAGTTCAAACGAACTTAATTAGCACCAAATTCATAACGTTTAAAGAGATAAATGAAAAATGTTGATGGGATATACTGATTGGTGGTGATAAAACTGATTCTAGTATACTAATAATATCCGTGAGATATTTTATCAACGTCGAAAAAATTAAACGAAATATTAAAAATAATTGATTTTGGTATTTTTGAGAAAGTATCAAAGATGTCAAAAGGTAAAAAAAGATTGCTAGGGTGCGTCAAAATAGTACCAATTGGTTAGATACATCTTCAGATTGTTTCATTTACGCAAAATAATTATAAATACTGAATGGAACGTTTTCCAGAAAACACAAACATTTTGGTAATCAAAAATAAATTGACCAAAACGATTTTAATGCAAAAAAAAATAGTTTTCAGATGCACAGTTAAACCCGGATGAAGAAAAACAATTTCAGACAAAATTTTCAAGTATTTCGATTTAGAAGCTTTCGGAATCTTTTTTATTCCTTCATCAGGGTTACTGAGCAAAAGTAAACAAAGCATGAACAACAAATTGTAAAATAAACTAATCTACTTACGAATGGAAAGCGATTCAATTAGTTAAGGCAACATATTTAATAACATGTCCAACACGGATTTTTTGTGAACAATGAGTCAACACTAACAAAATCTATAAATCCAAAGTAACAGAACATATTATAATATTTTAAAACTAAACTGGCTGTGACTTTACAAGTTATACAAAGCAAATAATTTTGTAAATTACGTAAGACTGGGCTAAAAGGAGAACAGGATCCTTAGTCTTAGAGAACAAATAAGAAAGAGGTCTACCATTAAATTTAGCAAATTTTATAGTCAGTCTTCAGAACAGATATCAACCGAGGCGTCAGGATAGGAACGAAGAAAATTAGGAATACTTGAAAGGCTCTCCTGAGCCGTTAGGTTTGTTTGCCTTATTGAGATTAACCGTAGATGCATGAAAATTATTGTTATGATTGAGTATACCAACCAAGAGACCACGAGGATATCCGTTGTTTAAGAAGATATTATGAAGCCTTTTTAGGTTTTCTTTAAGGAATCGTTCATTGGAGATCAGCTTTACTCTGTTGCACATAGCTACGACAACATTGATTTTTTGATCAATAGGGTGGTTGGAATGATAGTTAATGTATCTCCCAGAGTATGTAGGTTTTGCGTACCAATTCAAAATGATGTTTTGGATTGATTCTCGTCTCTACAGTGAACTGAAAGTGTAACGACTGTTATTTTGTTTCAATTATACCCGGATGTTTCTAGTTTTGAATCTAGTGTTAGTTCTAATGGCACTGCTGCTCAAACTAATTGAAACATTTATTTATTAATGTTAAAATATATAATAACGTTAAAATATATGAGGATTACGGATTCTCAAAACAATACGGGTTATCCGGAGTTACTGATGCAAATGCGAATATCCATTACAACACTAATATAATCAGTCTTGACAAAGCAAGCGTAAATGTCTTCTTATACGTGGGTTGAGCTCTTTGTATCCTTACTTAGATGTTTATGGAACGATTTTCAAATTGCCGAGGTCGCTTGCGGGCGAGGCGCTGCTTTTAATATAATAACACGAAATCATCAAATTTAGAGGATTTCAGCACCCCGTCCGTAACCAGTCTTGACAGAGCAAGTGTAAATGTCTTCTTATAAGCGGGTTGAGTTCTTTGTATGTTTACTTAGATGTATGTGTACCGACTTTGCTTCAAATTGCCGAGGTCGTTTGCGGGCAATGCGCTGCATTTGATATAATAACACGAAATCATCAGATTTAGAGGATTTCAGCACCACGTCCATAACCAATCTTGACGGAGCAAGGGTAAATGTCTTCTTATAAGTGGGTTGAATTCTTTGTATCTCTACTTAGATGTATATGAAACGACTTCGCTTCAAATTGCCAAGGTCGCTTGCAGGCGAGGCGCTGCTTTTGATATAATAACATTAAATCATCAGATTTAGAAGATTTCAGCACCCTGTCCGTAACCAATCTTGAAGGAGCAAGGGTAAATGTCTTCTTATAAGCGGGTTGAGTTCTTTGTTTCTTTACTTAGATGTATATGAATCGATTTTGCTTCAAATTGCCGAGGTCACTTGCGGGCGATGCGTTGTTTGTGATTATTCATGCGTGATCATCAGTTTTAAAGGATTTCAGGGCTTCGCCCGCAAGCTACCTCAGCAGAATGGAAGTATATACAGTCCTAACGAAAATTACATCTTTATCAAGACATAAAGCACCGAGTAAGGTACTATATCTGATTATCTACTCGAAATAATCAGATTTAAAGGATTTCAGCACCACGTCTGTAAGAAATCTTTACGAAGCAAAAAACATAGCTTTATTTAGCCAAAGTTTTGTATGTGAATAATATATGAATCTAAAACTGGATAATATATTGTTTTAAACATAAACTTTTAACTATGCAGTAGAAATGAAACGAAGCTATTAAACTGCCTCATCAGCAGAAAAATGCAATATTTTAGATCTGCTCGAAAAATTCAGTGTACCAAAATCAACGATATTATATGATATTAAACAAAAGAAAGCAACAATTAGGCAATTTGTTTGAACTAGTTTCCAGGAACCAAGTATTAATTGTTGATACATAATTATAACTTTTGGCTTTAAAATAACAGAACATATGTTTTGTTAGGATCAAAAACAGTTATGCGTCAAGGAAAAAATCCTAGGGTAAGACAGCTTTATACACATAGTTTTTGCAACAGAAAAATCTTCATGTTCCAATTTGTTCAGAAATTTTAAGTGGAAAAGACAAATAATTTTATGGAAACGACGGGAAAAGAAGATTTCTTGGCCAGCTCTGGCTGATTAGATCAATTTAAAAAGATGAAAAATATGGTATTCGCCATTTAAAAATTTGCTATCTCAAGAGACATAATTGCGGTAACACAATTTCGAAAGAAGTTCCTAAAAATAATTAACGAAATGAATTCATCAGAACACTAAGTATACAAAGCTGATGAGAGTGCTACCTTTTGGACAATTTTTCTAACCACCACCTAGGTTCAAGAAAATGAAAAATCTGCTCCCGATGGAAAAGTTTCCAAAGAAAGGAATAACACAAACAATTTTCATGGAGTGGTTCAAAAAATGTTTCATAAACGAAGTAAAAAAAAAATATGAAGCAAAGAATTGTCACAAAAATCCATCACAACCATCAGAAGATGTTTTGAATTTTGATGAAAACTTCAGTGTTATGTTTTTACCCCCAAATTGTACAGCGACTCTACAGCCTATGGATCAAAATTTAATTAAAATATAATACTAGTCAATACATAATATAAGTATCATACAAAACATAGCTTTAAAGTCAGTTAATACAACCTCAAAACAATGTTAAGTCGCACTTTAAAGAGATATAATTTAAAAGAATCTGTCATAAACTTGGATGAATCTTGGAAATCTATTAGTGAAAATAATATAAACAAAAATTGGAAGTAACTGCGACCAACAAGTGAATTGGATAAAAAAGACGAGATTTCCCTCAATTCAGAAAAATCGATATAAACCAATTTAAATGCCATTAAAAATGTTAAATTTTATTAATCCACAAGTTAGTTCGAACCAGGAGATTAACTGGGCTACTGGACAAACTGAGGAGGGAGCAAATTTTTGAAAAGTATCAATTTCTTTTAGCACTTCTTCAATTAAGTCGTGCTTAATTGAAGAAGTGCTAAAGAATAACGACACCGCAATGAACATGAATGACTCCGAATCCGAATTTGAAAATGAAGCTTTGGAGCATATTTTACCATATTTATTTTTTATAGAGGATTCAGGCATATTTAAGACAGTTTTTGATGATTTTAGACATTTTTTGAAGATATTAAACAATTTTAGACAAGTTTAGATTTTAAACAATTTGTGGACGATTCTAAACTAATTTTAGATGATTTTAGACAGTTATTAATTATTTTAAATATTTTTAGACAATTTATGATGATTAGAAAAATATTTTAGATAATTTTTGATGATTTTAGAGACATATTTTAGACAATTTTTGATGATTAAACTTGTCTAAAGTTTAGTCAACTGGCTTAATTTAGATAAATTGTGATTCTAGACTAGATAGATTCTAAACATTTTTTTTTATTTGGATGGTTATTAATAATTTTAAATACCTTTAAATAATTAAAAAGGATTAGATACATATTTTAGACAGTAGACATCTTTAGAGCATTATTAGCTACTACGAATATATTTTATACAATTTTCGTGGATTATAAACAACTTCTGGATGATTTTAGACAACTTTAGACAATTATAGAGATATTTTAGATAGTTTTTAAGAATTTGTGGATTATTTAAAAATTATGGAGCATGAGTCTTTTTTAAAATCATTTTTTCAACCTATTCGTATTTCCAAAAACCTAAAATCTGTTCTTGTTTAATTTTAATAAAAAAAACATTTACACTTAGTACCAAGTTTTATGACATTCTTCAATTGATGAAAGAAATTTTCATCTTTTAATTATTAAAATAATCAATACGAATGAAAGCAAATAATAACTTTTTAGCTTTTTTATGTGCTAATTTTGAATATTGAGCAAACTCCAGGAATAAGAAGAGATTTTTATCTAAAGAGAAGAGAAGAGATTTAAGAGATAAAAATTGTTTTAAGAGTACTTATACTTATTTCTAAAAAATACATTCATGAATAAGTTTCTACGTATTTGGCATAACAGTTTTTCCTTATCACAATTTTTTTAAAATCACCGCTTAAAGTGATATAAATCAAGCAAAAAAAATTTTTATAACAAATAAATGTCATATCTACAATGATCGATAAAACAAAATTATGAAATCGAATCGTTTAAACCATTCGCGATTATAACCGGTGATAATCGACAATCAATATAAGGTTATTGTTGGTGTTACAAGTGTTGGAACACGATTAATTACTTACTACTCGACGTTTAATCTAAAAAGCTCTTTAAAACCGAGCGTTACTATCGCGCGTATTTTAAAGTACGAAACCTACTGGTACAAATAATTCGCGGTTACTGTAAATCTCGAAATGGTAGTTTAACTTGTAGTGCTAGTTTAACGTGGATGTAGAGAAAGCGGCAATTTTAATTAAAATCCGCGTAATTAAAGCCGTGCGCAATTCTGTTGGTGTCTATGCCGCGGGGAAAATTAAAGTTGAAATGAAACGGTAAAAGACACAGCTTTTTCAATTTTCAGTGGGTTTTGTTACCAAATGGTAACGTAAAATAATGATACAAAGTTGAAGTTGGTTCAGAGATGCTCATTATTTTAAAATCGTGTTATTTATTTCGAGTCTTGTAATGTAATATCTGCGAGATTTAACAAAATGAATTTTGTATTACTTCTGGAGTTGAAACGCAAATTTCAAGTTTTAACTGTTTCATTTTAATTCTAAATAAGGTCTCCATTACATTATGAAAATCGGTATTATAAAATGGTGAAATTGAAATTGGTGATTTTCGAGTCTCAATGTAGGCAATATACAGCACTTGTTCCAATCTAAGATGATTCTAAGACTCGTTAACATTAGATTTTATATGTTTTTTTAAAACGCCAATATCTAAACGCCTGTATATAAAATTTTATCTTTTGTTTTAACATTTGTGGTAAAAAAATAAATTTGTCTTTTATTATTTAACTCTTAGTTCTAGTTTTAGTTCGATACAAATATACAATCTAAAACCGAATAACAGCTAAAAGTAGAGCTAATACCAACAATAAAGCTAACACTAGACCTAATACGAGAAACATTAGGGTTTAGCCGTCCCAAGAGACGTGCGGCTAAACTCTAATGATTCTAGTTCTAGATCTAGTGTTAGTTCTGAAACTGAGTTGTAGATCTAGTATTAGTTATATCTTTAGTTCCAGAAGAATTTAAAACAATTTAGAGTTAAACCAAGATGAAAACTAGAACTAACATTAGACAGTTTAGACTTTAGAGTATACAAATATACAATAATCTAAAACCGAATAACAGCTAGAAGTAGAGCTAATACCAACAATAAAGCTAAACATTAGGCCTAGAAACATTTGGGCTTAGCCGTACATCTCTTAAGATGGAACATAACCCAACTCAATCTAGCTTCAGAACTAACACTAGACCTAGTACTAGAAACATTAGGGTTTAGCCGTCTTAAGAGACGTGAGCTGTAGATCTAGTATTAGTTATACCTTTAGTTTCAGAACAAGTTAAAACAATCTAGAGTTAAATCAAAATGAAAACTAGAACTAACACTAGACCTAGAACTAGAAAGATTTAGGTTTAGCCGTGCGTCTTCAGACACGGTTTCTAATTCTAGTGTTAATTCTAGTTTTAGTTCGATGCAAATATACAATAATCTAAAACCGAATAACAGCTAAAAGTAGAGCTAATACCAACACTAAAACTAACACTAGGCCTAGAAACATTTGGGTTTAGCCGTACATCTGTTAAGATGGAATTTGTCTTTTATTATTTAACTCCTCTGCCAAATTTAGATCAACGAAGTGATGATATAGCTTTATTAAGCTAAGGCTTTGTATATTTATGATATATGAATTAAAGTCCTAGCGTAAGGATGTGATGCCTTACAAATCTCTGAACACTTTTTATGAACATATATTGAGTACTATTATTTATGGACAAGTTATCCGAACTTTGAAAACCTTCTAAAGAAGAGTAAATACAACATTTTAACATTCAATTTTATACGTTTTTTTAAAACGCCAATTTCTGAACGCCTGTATATAAAATTTTATCTTTTGTTTTAACATTTGTGGTAAAAAAAATAAATTTGTCTTTAATTACTTCACTCCCCCGCCAAATTTAGATCGAAAAAGTGATGATATAGCTTTATTAAGCTAGGGATTTGTATATTTATGAGATATGAATTAAAGTCCTAGCATAAGGATATGATTCCTTACAAATCTCTGAACACTTTTTATGAACATATATTGATTTGTGGACAAATTATCCGAACTTTGAAAACCTTCTAAAGAAGAGTAAATACAATATTTTAACATTCAATTTTATACGTTTTTTTAAAACGCCAATTTCTGAACACCTGTATATAAAATTTTAGCTTTTGTTTTAACATTTGTGGTAATAAAAATAAATTTGTCTTTTATTATTTAACCCCCTCGCCAAATTTAGATCGAAAAAATGATGATATAGCTTTATAAAGCTAAGGTTTTGTATATTTATGAGATATGAATTAAAATCCTAGCGTAAGGATATGATGCCTCACAAATCTATGAACACTTTTTATGAATATATATTGTTTTGTGAAAAAATTATCCGAACTTTGAGAACCTTCTAAAGACGAGTAAATACAACATTTTAACATCAACTTTCATAAGTTTTTTTTAAACCCCAATTTCTGAACGCCTGTATATAATATTTTATCTTTTGTTTTAACATTTGTCGTAAAAAAAAATAAATTTGTCTTTTATTATTTAATTCCCCCGCAAAATTTAGATCGAAAAAGTGATGATATAGCTTTATTAAGCTAGGGATTTGTATATTTATGAGATATGAATTAAAGTCCTAGCATAAGGATATGATGCTTTACAAATCTATGAATACTTTTTATGAATATATATTGATTTGCAGACAAATTATCCGAACTTTGAAAATCTTCTAAAGACGAGTAAATACAACATTTTAACATTAAATTTTATACATTTTTTAAAACACCAATTTCTGAACGCCTGTATATAAAATTTTATCTTTTGTTTTAACATTTGTGGTAAAAAAAAATAAATTTGTCTTTTATTATTTAATTCCCCCGCCAAATTTAGATCGAAAAAGTGATGATATAGCTTTATTAAGCTAAGGTTTTATATATTTATGATATATGAATTAAAGTCCTAGCATAAGGACATGATGCCTTACAAATCTCTGAACACTTTTTATGAACATACATTGATTTGTGGACAAATTATCCGAACTTTGAAAACCTTCTAAAGACGAGTAAATACGATATTTTAACATTAAATTTTATAAGTTTTTTTAAAACGCCAATTTCAGAACGCCTGTATATAAAATTTTATCTTTTGTTTTAACATTTGTGGTAAAAAAAATAAATTTGTCTTTTATTATTTAATTCCCCCGCCAAATTTAGATCGAAAAAGTGATGATATAGCTTTATTAAGCTAAGGCTTTGTATATTTATAATATATGAATTAAAGTCCTAGCGTAAGGATATGATGCCTTACAAATCTCAGAACACTTTTTATGAACGTATATTGATTTGTGGACAAATTATCCGAACTTTTGAGAACCTTGTGACGAGGAAAATGGAAAAATTGAAAGTCATATGTTACCATATACACTAAGCCATTAAGTATCCTAATTTTCAATCTTTTTCCTTTCAGTGGTATAACATTAGAGGAAGCGTTAGCAATAATAGATGAGGGCGATTTAAACGTAGGCGGTGTATATATCGAACCTCCTAATTCTAATGTATTGACCGATCAGGAATCTGGAGGCGAAGAAGACAGTCCCAATATAAATCATCTGAAAAAACTGAAAAAAGAATCGTGGGAAGCAAATTCTTTTTCGATAACTTATTTACTAGCGTAAATCTGATAAAGTATATGAAGGAAAGAGGTTACGGTGCAACAGGCACGACGCGTGAAAATCGTCTCCCAAAAAGTTGTTGCTTACCTAACAAAAAAATGTTGACAAAAAATTTTAAGCGAGGAGAATATTGTTCCTATCTAGATTGAGAAAATAGTATGCTTGTGGTTCAACGGCTTGACAATAATCTTGTTACAGTAGTCTCTAATCATTACGGTGTAGCTCCTATTGGATCCGTTAAGAAGTTTTCTCAAAAAGAAAAAAAAATGTAATAATTCCTAGACTAAATGTTATTGGACTTTATAATAAATATATGGGAGGATGTCATGGATGAGAATATAAATAGATATAGAATATCAATTCGAGGAAAAAAATGTACACAGGTACATTCATCTGTACAGAAATTACAATTTCGCAGAGAAATCGTCCAGGTATACCTTAAAAAATACGGAACCCCTAGTAAGGGAGGTGGGAGACCTTCAATACTTCCTTCGAGCATTTCACATAATCGAGTTAGTGATGCTATTCGATATGATCAAAGAAGTCACTTTCTGATTCCAATCGACAAAAGAAAACTATGTGCAGGATATGGATGTTCTTCAGTTGTAAGGACAATATGCAAAAATGCAATGTTGGACTGTGCTTGAAATGTAAAATGTCATTTTTCATACTATGTAGTACCGTATATGTTACACTATAAGTTGTAATTTCTTTTGTTATTTTTTGTTGGCAACAAATATTTTATTTTATCAAAACACTTTTTAATTTTCTACTGCACCTCCAAAGCCTAGTGTTACCATAAAGTAACACAGTGTAACAGGATAACTAATTAAATGAAACTGAAAATTACTGTTATTAATTATACATCTATGAAGGTAAAATAACTAAAAAAAAATCAAAAATATGATATAAAAATAATTCGGGCTTATATGGGTTAAGCTAAGGTTTTGTATGTTTATGAAATATGAATCTAAAACTGGTGTATCTGTATACAAAATCAAAAACGATAATACATTAATGGGATTATTTTACGTTATTCCAACCATTGCATTCTCTCCATTCCTTATCAACCGTATCCGATTCGCAGCCGCACACGGATCGGTAACGAGAAAAGACGACGTCATAAAACGTCGCGTATTAACAGCTTATTACAGGCGGTATTGCCGTTCAATTAGCATAACTAACGGGAAATCAATAGTCCTCTCTCTTCTGCCGTTTTGAATCGAGCGAGAGGGATTATAACAAATAGAAGGAGTAGAAGAAGGAGATGACAAAACGGACAGAGGAAACAATCTGATAGTATAAGAAGAGGTAACGCAAACTCGAACGCAAACGTGTTGGTCAGAGAGGCAAATAGAAAATCGTATTGAATAACGCGACGGCACTCGGTATAAATAGCTGTAGTGAGCCGTGATTGAAATAGCGAGTGCGGGAAAAGGGGAAATAAAGCAAACGGTACAAATGCGAGAGCAAATAGATGAGAAACTTTACGACCCAATAAGCAAGTGAGCTAACGCTGCCCGCGATGAGCCCCGCACGAACTCGGTCGATATTATCCTTTTGTTTAATTATTTATTGTCCTCGCACAGTACGTTCAAAGCTAAACCTAAAACTATACCTACAACTTAAGCTAAACCTAAATTAGCTTAGTTTCTCATCCGCATTGCGATGACGCAATTTCGAACGGAACCTTTTCATCCCCTTTCCCAATACGTCGAAATGCCGCGAGGCGGATATGTCGCAATGAGATGGCGCTGCGACGTGTAGGGTACGTCAAGGTTACGGTATATTTTTAAACGGCTATACCGTTCGCATTGGCGGCAGTCGGAAATAGAAACTGGCATTCGAATATCGAATTGGACGTGTGTTAGCACTACCAAGAAGTTATCCAAATGTTTTTCAAACTATGCCTAATACCATACCACTATAATTCTTTTGATGTTTCCGCAAGAATACATTTGTATAGAGCCGACCTAACAGTGTGTCGAGAGTACGTCATCGACCAGATGTTACAATGCCTAATACGCAATGTACACAGCTTAAAGCGTGCTTAAGTGTTTGTTTACAATAGAAAGATTTTGAATTATTATGTAGAAGAAATTTTCAGTAAATCATATTCAAGTCGATACTTTAATAATGGTTGGATATAGAAATCGAAAAATAGCGAGGAAATTTCGATTAAATCGTTCTTTAATAAATTATGCAAAATTTAATCAGATACTTAGGTTTCTATGTAATGTAATTAAGGAGCTTTTTGTGGATGAGAATGATTTATGGGCAAACTGCTTTGTTAATTATTACACTAATACGTATTGGCAGTGTTTGGATGTTTTTGCTGGAATTTTTGTCTAACTACGCGAAAACATCTATCAATACCATAGCAATGTACAACTACAAATAGAGTCAACGCTAACATTAGAGCTGATAATACACATAGAATTAGAAACATTTGGGTTGAGTTGTATGTCTTAAAACGGAATCGAACCTAACCTAGTTCCAGAACTAATATAAGACATAGAACAAGAAATATTAGATTTTAGTCGTCTTAAAATATATACGCCAAAATACCCTAATGTTTCTAATTCTAGTGTTAATTCTAGTTTTAGTTCGATACAAGTATACTATATTAAATTATTTAAAACTGAATAACAGCTAAAAGTAGAGCTCAACCGAACCCACCTCAATCTAGCTTCAGAATTAACACTAGACCTAGAACTTGAAACATTAGAGTTTAGCCGTCTTAAGAAACGTGCGGCTGAACTCTAATGACTCTAGTTCTAGATTTAGTGTTAGTTATACCTTTAGTTCCAGAAGAGTTTAAAACAATCTAGAGTTAAACCAAAATTAAAACTAGAGCTAACGTCTAAAGACGCACGGCTAAACCGAAACTTTCTATTTCTAGATCTAGTGTTAGTTCTAGTTTTAGTTCGATACGAGTACACAATAAACTAAAACCTAATAACAGCTAAAACTAGATCTAATACCAACACTAAAGCTAACATTAGATATAGAAAAATTTGAGTTTAGCCGTACATCTCTTAAGATGGAACCGAACCCAACTCAACTTAGCTTCAGAACTAACACTAGACCTAGAACTTGAAACATTAGGGTTTAGCCGTCTTAAGAAACGTGCGGCTAAACTCTAACAATTCTAGTTCTAGATCTAGTGTTAATTCTGAAGCTGAGTTGTAGATCTAGTATTAGTTATACCTTTGGAAAATGGATAATAAAAACTTCTTAACTTGCTAATAAATCTATTTAATCGGAACTGGTTTCAAGTGATATAAGCACTTATCATCAGCTGAATCTGTATAAAATTGAAATCATATTATATTAACAAAGTAAAAAGCATAAAATAAATTTAAACTTACTGTCAAAGTTAAAATATTAAGTTATATGATAAAACGCATATAGAACTGTGAATAAAATTAAACTATCTTAATAAAATTATTTTTATATAATAACAAAATTGTTCTTTAAAATATTTAACGAGAAAAAATATTTTAATATTTGTAGAGGACGACATTACAACACAGATTGAAAATAACAAACTTGAAACTGAGCGTAAAAACAGGAAGGGAGACACAGGTACGAGAACAAGTTAATACTTCTCACTTCTTTATATGTTTTTAGAATATAAATATGTAAATAAAAGTTTGTAATCAACATTAATCTGATTATTGAGAAGTGTGTATTTACCATTTCTGTTGTATTTATTAATTTCTAATTGTTCAAGTAGATCAAGTTTATAACCTTTTTTACATTCATGAATATGTTTCGTGTTTTTGAAATGTATGACATGTCCGGTTTCTATATGATGTTTATGGACATTTGAAGTGGCTCTATTTTTGTGTTCATTCATTCTCGTACTTAACTTCCTCCTAGTCTGCCTGATGTAAATACCATCACAGTTACAACATTCAATAGAATACACTCCAGATTTTTCAAGAATGTCTCTATATTCAATGTGATAGTTGAAAAATATTCTCAATATGGTGTTATGATTGGAGAAACCTAAGGTAACATTGTATTTTAATGAAAACTTGGTAGCTTGAGCGGAAACTATGTTATAAGGCAGAGATTTGTAGGTAGTTGCCAATTTTTCTTTAGAATAAAGAGGATCTTTACTAAGAGTGATTTTATGAAGAAGTTTATCTATGATTTTAGATGGACATTTGTTCATCTGGGCTAGATTATACATATATATCAGTTCTTTTGTTCTATTTTCTTCAGTTAAAGCAAAATTAAAGGTTCTATTGATTAAAAATCGGAAATTTACTAATTTTTGTGTCAGAGGGTGAGCAGAATCATATGGTATGGTGGTGGGAACATTAGTTTCTTTACTAGAAATATCAAAAACCATTTTGTTGTTTAAGTTTGTTATATGTATATTGAGAAATTATTATTAATTATTATATTAAGTTGGAATGAAGTTGATTAATATAGTTATAAAACATTTCAAGTGACAAACCATCTCCTTCCCACACCCAAAAAAATATCATCAACATACTTAATCCAAGTAATTATGTGTTTTTTAAAGGAATTATTATCATTGATAATAAAAGTATTTTCAATATGATCAATAAATATTTCAGATAATAGGCCTAATAATGGCATTTAGTATTCAATTGATTACTGATCTTATTGTTGTCACATTTGTTGAATTTTATTTACTTGAAAACGTTAAACATGAAATTTGTTAATTTGGATGTTATAGGTATATATAGGTAGATGTGATAGGTATACCTTGTTTGTGAATTTTAGATAAAGCATATAATTTCGGGATAATGGGTTCCATATCTATAAAATGACTATTAAAGAATAAATCTTTGGTATTCTTCAATTTGGGAGTATAAAATACGAGAGACCCCTTACATGAACAAATGACTCTTTTGTTTTTTTTTTTTTTGATAATAGTGTCAATTGGGTTTCTATTTAATCTGGTATAGTGATTATTTATAATAAAATCCAAAGTTTTGCTAATATACACATCTTTATATTACAGTTCCGGTCCCTTTATCCGCTTAGTTATATATAGTTAGTTATATATTTAGTTCCAGAAGAGTTAGAACAATCTAGAGTTAAACCAAAATTAAAACTAGAACTAACACTAGATCTAGAAAGTTTCGGTTTAGCCGTGTGTCTTCAAGCTCTAGTGTTAGTTCTAGTTTTAGTTTAGAATAACAGCTAAAAGTAAAGCTAATACCAACACTAAAGCTAACACTAGACCTAGAAATATTTGGGTTTAGCCGTACATCTCTTAAGATGAGACCTGACCCAACTCAATCTAGCTTTAGAACTAACACTAGACTTAGAACTAGACACATTAGGGTTTAGCCGTCTTAAGAGACGTGCGGCTAAACTCTAATGATCTTCTCATATATCTACAAGATTACAACATACGAAATATAAATGATACATATTAATACAATAGTGAAATCTTACGTAATTATTAAAGAATTAATCTTTGAAAATGTATGTTAAACGTTATTATGTAACGTTAGTTGGTAATACAGAACGTTAAAACAAAATTTGAAAATTTAACAGTGTAAACAACCAAAAACTTGATTATTATTATGTTGCCAAACACCGCCATCAAACACATAATTCTCTTCTCCTTGTACATGAAATAGTTATTTTTGTTTGTATTCTTTCTTTTTGTATTTTTGGTATGGATCTTTCAGGCAACTATAGATTGGTTTTTGGCTCGGGATGATTTATTCACTCAAAATGCTTGTTAGTTTCAATAAACTTGTTGATTTCGTACATTTCCATCATTTCCATAAGGTAGCTTTTATTAAGTTGGTGTAGTAATTTAATATTTTTATTTTCATCAAATATGTGGTTGTTGAAAATTAGATGTTTTCTGAATGCCGATTTTGAGCTGTTCTTTAAGTCTTGTTTGTATGCTCCTCGTTTCACCTATGTACGTGGCTGAACAGATCCCACATTGCAATTGGTATATGCCACTTTTATCAAGAGTTGCAGTTTTGTTTTTGTTATTAACTAATAATACTTTAAGATTGTTTTTGTTTTTAAATGTCATTGTTATGTTGAATTTATGGAAGATTTTCTTGATTTTATGGGATATTTCTCCAGGGTAGGTTATGGATCTGTACGTTGTTGGTGTATTTGGTTTTCGGTCGGATAGGGAAGTTATTTCTTGAAGATTATATTTGTTTGTATTTTCGAAAATATTCGTTGGATACATGTCGGTGGGAAGCTGTTTTCGTTTGCAATTTGGTGGATAATTTCGATTTCTTTTTCTAGGTCTTGTTGTTCTAATTTTGAATGGAAAGCTCTGTATAGATAAGGCCGGTATGCTGCCATTTTATGAGTTTCATCATAATGAGAATCGAATGGGATGGTGATACTAGTTTGTGTAGATTTCCTGTAGATGTAATATTTAATTTTGTTGTTTGAATGTCATAGTGTATAGTCTTTAGTTAAAATTATCATTCCTGCGTTTTGTCTGCAGGAGTAACTATTAATTCGTTTTCTTTAATTTTCCGCTTTATGTTCTTAATAATTTTTTGTTCCTTTTCCTCTTCTCCATTTCTTATTGTTTGTTTGTCTTTTTTCTTCTTTAGTTAGGATTTGTTGAATCTCCTTACTCATAATGTTTTCCTTTTCATGTCCTTTAATAACTGCCTGAAGTTATCCATTGCCAGTATTGGGATGTTGATTTCTCTTTTTGGAGCATATTTTAGACCTTTTTCCATTATTCTTCTTTCTTGTTCTGTGAAAACCACGTTTGAAGTATTCGTTACTTTGGAAAAAAAATTATGTATTCTCCTAGTTTGTTTGTTTGATATTTATTCTTTTCTCTTTCCTTTTCTTCTCAATTTGTTCAGTTTTTTAGTTTCTTTTTATGAATTTCATTAAGAATTATTGTATCATGTAATTTAGCTTCTTTGATATCCTTATTTAAATCCTGGTAGCAGTTATAAAATTTAGTATTGGGTTCGTTAAGTTTCTTATAATGGTTGTTTAGAATTGTTTAGGATTGTTTAGGATACGTATATGTTGTATTTTCATTTTATTAGCCATATCTTTTTTATGTGTTGTGGATATTTTTTGTTAGTAAATTTTGGAAATAATCCCTCTGTTAAGCAGATTCTTAGAAATTAGACACCAATTGTAGATATCTTCTGAAGAAGAGCAGGCTAGCTCGAAACTAGTTTAGAATAAATAAATTGAAATATCACCAGAAGTAAATTAAAAAAAAAACCTAATTAATTATTGGTAAAAAAAGGATTTCAAAAAGTTATTTATATTTAAAAAAATGTTTAAAAATTTTAATTTCGTGATTAAAATTAAGCCACAACTTACAGAAACACTCTGTATAATAGAGCATCTAAATATAAGTTAAACGAAGTTTGCTATGTCGAAGTTTAAAGTTTGAAATCTTTCCTACACCAATTTGCTTTCATAACAAACTGACGGGAAATTGTATCATATTCGTGTCACATTGTCTTATAAAAGGTGCAAACAATAAACAATAATAAAGTTTGCGGGGACGCACGTAGTAAATCAGAGTCGACCAATTGGTTTGTCAAGTATAGTAGACAAACAGAAAGTAGGCCCCCTGAATAGCCGCACAGCTCGCGGTAAATGGAACCCGTTGATCTTTTAACACATGAAAGTTTTATTACGTAAAGAGACGGCGAAATGAAAGTCGCTCATAAATCACACGCCACTTTCCACTGGCTCGCGCGCCGCCGCTCCGTTAAAAGAGGGAGCTTGCGTCCTCTTTCACCTACGCCCTCGGTGTTGAGGAAGACCCGCGCCGTTCTCCTCGCGGCAAATTTAAATATTTATGGAGTTATTTGCACGAGTAAATGCCTCGGAGGCGGTTGCCGGCGCAAATTTCTACACGAAAGCAGGATTTGGCCGCATTGGTGTCGTAACGGAAGCCTTGCCATACGTTTCCGTCCGCGGGGAATTGATGATGTATGAATAAATTGAAATTGAATAGTTTTGCACGCATAAACTTTCCTATTCTAATATAACAATAATTATATCTAAGATATAAATTATTAGAAAGAAATAAATCGCACCTACAACAAGTAGTATTTGTTTCGGAATTCTTTCTTTGTTTAACCGCCTCTTTGTTTCCCTCCGTAAACTCCTCATTATCGTACATTACCGAGCACGAGACGTTTCCAATTGCGTATAAAACGAGGGGAAAAATTCGTTTGGGAAGAGAACGAAAAGGGCACGATCCGTGACCGTATAAAGTCTCTTGTATTTACTCCGTTGTACTATTGCGAAAACAAGACGACTTAGTTACAAGGAAATAACTCTTTGCACCCAATTAAACTGAGGACCGCCCGTGCGGCCACACTTCCATTATAAACGAAGAAGAAGGAATAAGGAAAGAATAAGTCTCTCGGTGCAGCCACCTGCGTACGTAAACTAAACGTAAATGCGTTCGGCGTTGTAGAGAGGCAGAGCTAATGATCTTAGTTGAGATACTCTCGGCGTAATAGCATTTTTAAATACGGTTTTTCCGCTTCGAGTGGCGGTCTCTTCGACGCGAACCTTTAGCTTTTAAAGCTGCCGGGACTTTTCTAAAGAGCTTTACGCGTCCGTGTTGCCGCCGAGGGATTTACGTTCGGCACGTCTAATATTGTTAGAGAGTGCCGCTGGCTAACAGTAGCGTCAGGTTAACACGGGCGTCATAATTAGTCCCCCATAAAAGTCGATGACGGCGGCACCTTTCGCATGCGCGCCATTTAATTACGTTTAATTTGATGATGGGTTCGACCCTCTCTAATCGTAAACGACGTAAAAACATATATTACATCGCTACTTAACGTCTACTTAAACTTTAATTCTTAATTCGGCGAAAAAATAAATATGGTCATCGATCAAAACAATAAATTTTATATGAGCTTGAAACGAATAATGGATATATCTACACATTTCCACTCGCTTATCGTCGAGAACACTTTAATATCTCTTTATTGTCCGTTTTATGTGCCCATTAACTTTGTCAACATAGTGAAATACCGCGGCGACCCGTGTTTGCAGACGACCTTTTTTTCTTTTCCTTCGTTTTTAGCACTTGTCTGCGCGCGTTCGGGTCGGGAAGGTGAACAGCCACTAAATTATGTATAAAGGGAATTGAATTCACCTGGTTAATATTTTATTAGACACGCGTCCCGCGGCCTAGCCGATCGCGCGAAAATATGTTTCATTACATTTTTATAGCTCGTAAAACTGACGTTTGCCTTTAGTAATTACCAGACGCACTTTGCGGAGGATTCTACTTAGACAAGGAATTACCAGCATGGCGGCTAATAACAGCATATATCGCCAGAGCTAATTAATTATAATACGTATAATTGCGTATCAATTTGTACACTCGCTAACGTAATGAATATATCCATTGTGCATATTCTCGAGAACGTGTCTGTATGTGTGCATTGTTAATTTGCGGATACAGTAATGGGTATACTCGACTGACATGGGAATTCATAATGCGTTCACTTACACGAAGGGGAAATTAGTACTCTTGTTTATAGATAATATATAATTTATAATGTCAATGTGGAAACTTAATGTGGTTTTATTCAGAAGTTGTTCAAATAACATTTCGAAAACAACTTTTCTCTACCTATCCCACACTAACAATGAGAGAAAGTTGCATATTATAGTGTATATGAGATTTATAGTATTGTAATAACATGGTGTATAAAAAAGTAAGGTAAAATAATTACGCAACAATAAAATCGAGGACATATTACACGAGATTATAAAGATATTTGAATAATTGAAAAGAAAGTTTTCTTTGAATGTAACATTATATGATGCCGAAACTAATCAATACATAACGAACTTAGCTAAACAAAGCACAAAATGTATGACGTCATCCGATTAAGTCGAAATCGGGTAGATTATTAAGTCGCTTGCGGGCGAGATTATGTATATGATATCATGTGAACCCGAAACTGGTCAATACTGTTATTATTACTGGTAATAATATTCGATAAATTTAGGTCGCTGCTTGTGGGCGAAACTCGACATATGATATCATATAAAATCGCAACTAAACAACTTATTGCAACCGAGATTCTGTATATGATACTACTCTACAGTATGTCTCCGCATCGGATTACAAAGAGGAAAAAAAAATATTAGTAACTTTTTCAACATATCTAAGCTTAAATAATGCGTTGGATATGTTCAAATCACTATATCACACGAATTTTATACTTTAATTATAGAAATTAACTAATTCAAAGTACATTTTTCCATACGATGTTAATCGAGAATAACCATGAAAAAGAGAATTTATTAACACTAGAACCAATACGAAAACTAGAATTAACATTAGACTTAAAACTAGAAACATTAGGGTTCAGCCGTCTTAAGAGACATACGGCTAAACCCAAATGATTTCAGTTTTAGGTTTAGTGATAGCTCTAGCGTTATTGTCGGTTCTATTCTTAGTTGTTCTTCAGTCTTACATTGTATGCTTGTATCGAGCTAAAACTAGAACTAACACTAGACCTAGAACTAGAAACATTAGGGTTTTTAAGAGACGTGCGGCAAAACTCTAATGATTCTAGTTCTAGATCTAGTGTTAGTTCTGAAGCTGAGTTGTAGATCTAGTATTAGTTATACATTTAGTTCCAGAAGAATTTAAAACAATCTAGAGTTAAACCAAAATTAAAACTAGGACTAACACTAGACCTAAAAATAGAAAATGTCGGTTTAGCCGCGCGTCTTTAGACTTGATGATGCAAACTTGATGCAAAAATGATTGTGCAAACTTGTGATCTATGAAAATTATATACCAGTGTAAAGAGCAGGAAATTTCTATATGGTTCTATATGGTCTCAGAGTTTTATACGTGTCATATAAGAAAGTTATGAGACCGTAAACAGTTGATAACCGCAATTATATGCGGTTTTTGCAATTTTTGGGCTAGAAGATGCTTGTGCAAACTTGTGATCTATGAATATTATACACTACTGTAAAGAGCAGAAAATTTTCTACAGGTTCTATGTGGTCTCAGAGTTTTATACGTGTCATATAAGAAAATTATGAGACCGTAAACAGTTGATTACGGCAATTATACGCGGTTTTCGCAGGTTTTGGGTAGAAAATGATTGTGCAAACTTATGATCCATGAAAATTATATACCACTGTAAAGGGCAGAAAATTTCCTACAAGTCCAATGTGGTTTCACCGTTTTGTTCGTATTATGTAAGAAAGGTTCCGAGAGAAAGTTAATAAACCGATTACTGTGTAGAGTTGTATATAACGTGTAAATTTTGGTAGACGATCATATTTATAGTACATCCTTTTATACGTATTATAAATTACGGATAAAAGTAGGTTGCTATCGTCGTACGGGAAAGCAAAAATACATTAGTCTTCTTCCTTAATGTAACGTACATAAACATATTTGAAATATAAAATTAAAAAATACTAATACATTTACCTTGTATAAACGAGGGAAAATGACCCTTTGTATCCACAAAGTAGTATTACCCCTTTAGAATCACAGTTATATAGTTAGGGCATAATAAAAACGTTTCAAAAGATATTCTTTGTGAACACCTGAATAGCATTATTTCCGTGTCGTATATTTTCAAAAGTGATCTTAAACGATTTCTCATGATAGCATTACATTTTATCTTTCTAAGACTTAATTGAAAATATAAAAGATTGAAGATATCTAAGAAATTGTTTAAGAAAACATCATAAATTATAATAAATTCAAATAATAAAAGTTGTGATCCATTAACACAACACGTGAAGTCAGATCTTCATTACATTCTTTGGTCTTTCAATTAGAACCTATTCCAGAACTTAAAAGAAGAAGATGGATATTGATGAAAGAGATAAGAAAAACTTCAATTCTTAAAAGAAATCAAAACATCTTCGTAATCTGGCAACATAGAAGTCGTAAAAGCGTTTACTTACTATGACATTTATGGAACTGTTTATTAATATAAAATTATTCGTCATGATTGTGCACAACATTCCAAAAACGACAATAATCTACGCACTTTGAAATGACGAAGTTGACATTTCATCTATACAGGGTTAAATAAAAAGTTATTAGACAAAAAAGTCAAAGATGATGATTAAAATGATGATAAATTATAATATCCCTCCTATTTAATGACAAGAGGGATTATAAATTCAACGTGTAAATGCGCCCTCAAGGTCGGTTTATATTGGCATCGACACAAGAGAATACAACACACGGGTGATATTTGCGCGTGTTAGTGTTAGTTCTGAAATTGAGTTGTAGATTTTTGGTTTATCTTTCTAGTTCTAGGTCTAGTGTTAGTTCTAGTTTTAGTTCGATACGAGTATACAATGATCTAAAACCGAAAAACAGCTAAAAGTAGATCTAATACCAACACTAAAGCTAACACTAGATCTAGAAACATTTGGGTTTAGCCGTACATATCTTAAGATGGAACCGAACCCAACTCAACCTAGCTTCGCAAGTAACACTAAACCTAGAACTTGAAACATTAGGGTTTAGCCGTCTTAAGAGACGTGCGGCTAAACTCTAATGATTCTAGTTCTAGATCTAATGTTAGTTCTGAAGATGGAGTATTGGATTCCAATAATTAATTCCAAATATAAAATATAATAATTGGTTTTCTCTCAATTTGAAACGGAAATAAACCCACAGCAATGCATTCCCAAAATGACCCAAAAAGGCCTCAGATCTCTGAGGCCTTAACCAGAATATAAGTTTATAATTATACCAAGAAAATCCGGATAAACCGTAAACAGGAACTGAAGTCACTTCCCAAGTATTACACACTCGAATGATAAATCCTCCAAATAAGGTAAATGGAAATTTTAGTCCAAAAATCAAACTTTTACCAAAATGGCTGTCACCAAAATTATTCAAATTCACACGTGTGTTACGTACGAGGTCTGTTTTTAAAAAGAGCGAGAATCGACTCAGAAAACTTGTAAAAATACTCTCGTTGACACAAAGAAATGGACTTGCGCATGTTCGAAATTTGAAGAAAAGATTTAAAGGAAATGAAAAAGAGAATTAAAATAAGATTAAGAGAAGTATAGAAATGAAAATTAAAGAAGTTCTGGAAGTACGCTGCTAAAAAAATGAAATACAAATGTACTAAGAAACAATAAAAAAAATTGATGAACATTTTAAACTACGCGTATTATGCAACTCAAATATTCTCTATGATAATACGAAATAATTTTATACCAAAATAACACATAAAAGACATATACAAAAAAACCAATATATATATATATATTCTTTCTCCTCTATACTCTAATTAGGGTGTCGGGTTTCTCTTCATCTTAGTTCATCACCTTCTTCCAATTCTTTCGGTCCATAGCCATTGCTTTTGCGGGGTTTTTGTTGATTCCTCTTTCTTTCAGTAGCCGTTCTATTCCTTCTTCCCATGTTTTTCTTGGTCTTCCTTTCCTTCGCTGTCCTTGAACCCTTGCTTCCCATACCTTCCGCGTTTGTGCGTTTTTGTCCATTCTTTGTATATGTCCCCACCAGAATAGTTGTCTCTCACCAATCTTTGTCTCGTCACTTTCCACCTCCAGTTCACTTCTTATATTTTCACTCTTAAGTCTATCCCATACAGTCACTCCATACACTCTTCTCAAGTACCTCATTTCTGTTGCCCTTATTCTACTCTTCATTCTTTCATTCATTGTCCATATATATATTGCTTTGTATACTTCTTTTTTGTTTGCCTTTTGATCTCTCTCTTGTTCGTAATATATTTACTTAAAGTATAACATAATCTATTTGTGCTACACACTCTATAATTAATGTCAGCCTCTTGGTTCCCTGTATCATTTATAACAACTCCTAAGTATTTATATTGACTCACTTATTCTATCACTTCGTTTCTTATATGTATCTTCATTATTGGTCTTTGGTTCGACATTGCCATCACTTTGGTTTTTGCCGTGTTCATTCTCATTCCGTACTTCGCCAATAGTTCATTTCATGTTGTCAATTTCTCTTGTAGCTCTTGTTCGCTGTTAGCCAGTATCGCTATGTCATCTGCAAAAGCATATTGTTGTATTTGTACTCTTTCCATATTACGAAATCTCACATTCATTGGTTTAGTGTTCATGTTGGCTTCTTTGATTATCTGGTCCATGTAAATTATAAATAAAAGTGGGCTTAAACTTCCCCCCTGTCTTACCCCTTGTTTAGTCGTAAATTCGTTTGACATCTGGTTGTTGGAAATTACTACATTCCTTGTTCGTCTGTAAAGACTTTGTACCGCTTTTACTAGTTTTCCACTTACTCCCAACTTTTCTAGACTTCGCCATAGTATTGTTCTAGGTACTTTATCAAAAGCTTTCTCTAGGTCCAGGTAAGCTATAAATACGTTCTTTTGTCTTTGTAGTGCTCTTCCAATAATTGTCTTTAGAGTGAATATATGGTCCTGCACTGATTTCCCTGGTCTAAATCCGCTCTGTGATTGGATAATTTGTTCCTCTACCATCTTTCTTATACGTTTCTCTATTAGTGTTATTCCCCTGTAGTTGTGACAGTCTATCTTTCTTCCTCCTTTGTATCTTGGGGAAATCATTCCCAATTTCCATCCCATCGAGACCCGTTCTTCTTTCCATATTCTTTTAATTAATTTGTATAACTGTTGCTTTCTTTCTTCTCCTAGTGCTTTAACCATTTCCGCCGTTATTTTATCCATGCCCGTGGCTTTTCCATTTTTGAGACTTTAACCGCCTCTTCTATTTCCTCTTTAGCTATGCCTTCCTCATCTAAATCAATTTCTTCTCTACGGGTCTGTTCTTGCTCTTCATTCAGGTTATACCTTTATTCAGTAGTTCCTGGAAGTACTCTTTCCATCTCTCCATCTTATCCTCTACATTCGTCAATACCTTGCCATTCTTATCCGTTATTATACATTTCTCCCTCCTCCCTTGTCTCAGTGACTTCAAAATACTGTAAAATACTTTCTGATTCTCTCTTCATTCTTTTCCATCTTATCTCCAAACTCTTCCCAAGATCTTTGTTTTTCTTTACGTTTCATCTTTTCCGTCTCTTTTGCTTCTATTTTATACTCATTATAACTTTGTTGTGTTTTGTACTTCAAGTATTTCTGCCACTTAGTCTTTTTTTTCTTAATCTTTGCTTTTAATTCTTCCGTCCACCATGCTGTTTGTATTCTATATTTGTTCTTCTTGCTAGTTGCACAGTATTTCCCTTTGTTCATAAAACGTATTCGCTACTATTAGATCTTGTTCTATGCAATATTCAAGAAATCGTACTCCGTTATTATTTCTATAGCTTTCTCCATATTTGCCAATAACATCGCCATATTTCCCATCTCTCTTTCGTACTCTTCCGTTCAAGTCACCCATTACATATATCTCTCCCTTCGCTTTATCGGTTTCTTCTCTTAATTTACTCCAGAATATATCCTTGTTGACTTTGCTATCATCGTCATTGGGTATGCGTATGCCTCTATTACTGTTATTGCCTGATCTCTGTTATTTTTCCATAATTTTATTGTGATTAACCTTTCATTTATTGCTTTCCAATCATAAATTTCATTTTCGTGTTTGCTATGTATTAAACATGCCACTCCCGCTACTGCTCTAGTGTCTTGTTCTACTCCACTATATAGTATAGTGTGTCCGTTTTGCGTCTTCACCAAACAAAAAGTCAAAAAATCAAACCGTTACAAAATCCCTATTTATAAGGGAGCCAATCAAAGATATCGAGATTGCCTAAAACTTAACCCAAAAGGATCATTTATATAAATCGAATTATAGAGCAATGTGAAGATGTAGTTATAGAAACGTTTAAGAAAATCTTCAATTCTTTGAAGAAATCAAAACATCTTCGTAATCTGGCAACATAGAAGTCGCTAAAACGTTTACTTACTATGACATTTATGGAACTGTTTATTAATATAAAATGCTTTCTTTTAAATAAATTATTCATCAAGATTGTGCACAACATTCTAAAGACGACAAGAATCTACGCACTTTGAGATGACGAAGTTGACATTTCATCTATACAGGGTTAAATAAACAGTTATTAGACAAAAGTCAAAGATAATGATTAAAATGATGATAAATTATAATATCCTTCCTATTTAATGACAAGAGGGATTATAAATTCAACGTGTAAATGCGCCCTCAAGGTCGGTTCATATTGGCGTCGACACAAGAGAATATAACACACGGGTGATATTTGCGCGTCCCGCTTTCGAGCGCAGGCCCCGCGGCAAGTGTTTCGCAAGACTCCTCTTACTCGGGTCGGTATTGGAGGGACCGGTGGAGAGTACAATCGCGGGACGGCTCATCGATTAGCCAAGGACGTGTTTCCCTCCCCGGGAACCCCCGAGGCTCCACACAGTCGGCTCACGGCATACTTGACCGGTCCGCGCGGTACTTAGCGTAATGATATCCAGTTTCCTTGAAGGACTAACGTCGCTCGCTGGTTTCAGTTTTAGCCATCGGTAATCGACGCTTCTTCGTACGCTTGTTTGTTGTCAGATTGTTTGTGGCGGTTTACAAATCGTTTAAGCCAATTTCAAATCGAAAAAACAATTATGATTTATATAGAAATAAAGCGTTATCTTCCGTAAGCACGCATCCTCGGTGATCGTGATTATTGATAAAATCTTAATAATTAATTCCGGAGAATTCCTCGCAATGCTTCGATAAGATACGTTATGCAGATACGTAAATGGTTCGTACATCAACAGCAATTAAAATTAATGGGTATAGAGATCATGTCAATTTCATATTTAATGCGGAATTATGTAAATGTTATCTTAGTTACAATTTTTTCCCTACTTTCCATGTTTTACTCGATTTGATCACATTATCTGCTTTACTCGATTTATAAGCATTTATCGTAAATTATTATTGCAATTCGACCGATGATTAAGAACGACGTCACGTTCCTCAGTGAATTCTTATTGCGTCGGCATCCATTATGTGCAAATTAATAGCCAGCAAACAGTCGAACCGGTGGCGGTGTTTTCTAGACCGGGACGAGTTTGTTTTCGATTGTTTGCTTTCACGATAAGTCGCCATTTCAAAGTATTTTCTACTTTTATTTAAAAAATTTAAGCAATTACTTACGAAAAATTGTATCCGTACGAAAACGATAACATAAATTAAATTTAAGTACACGTTTATGCCAAGAATGCAAATGAAGGTGTTACGTTAACAAAAACGGTACACTTCTATAACAAATGTTGCGTAATTATTAATCGTAATGGTAAAATGAAGTATTCTAAGATAAAATTAAAGCTTAACTTTTCTTAGTAGTTATGGATATTCAAGATAATTTGTAATGAACGAACATTGACGACCATAACAGGTCAGTTTAGACCTATGCATGGTAAACAATCTTAGGTTTTGTTCAAAGCATTAAAATTAAATATTGTATTAGAAAATCACTTCCTCGACATTGATAGCATCCCCGTCTTTGGGTTGTTGATGTTTCGAATCTTCGGTAAGTTATTTTTCTTCCCGTACTTTGCAATATTTATACAATTTGTTACTCCTATTTTATCTTTTTGAATATTTGATTTAAATCGAATTACAAACATTTCCAGTCTAATTAAGACTTTTTTGTTCCAAATTACAAAGGCATTATATGCCGCATTATCAAAATAATTCATAAACAATACTTATGGCCATCGTCTTGTAGTTCTATGGCAACTATACTCTCGAAGATAGACATCGGAAACTTCAAATCTTTCCACAAAACTTGATACCGCTTCTACAAGAGTTGAAATGCTTTCTCTGGAAGCATTTCTTGACTATTACTACTTGCTTTAATATTGTTTCTAGAAGAATTCAAATCCTTCCACAAGACTTGATACCGTTTCTATAAGACTTGAAAGGCTTCAAGGAGAGTTGGTATTGCTTCTGGAAGACTTCGAATCCTTCCACAAGACTTGATACCGCTTCTATAAAACATGAAATGCTTCCATAAAAATTGATAATGCCTCTCATACGGTAGGCACCGGTACATATTTTGAACTGAGACTTGATACTGCTTCCAGAAGACTTGATACTACTGCTAGAAGGTTTGATATTGCTTCTAGAAGATTTGATCTGCTTCCAAAAGACTTGATACTGCTTCTAAATGTTTTGATATTGCTTCCAAAAAATTTGAAACGTTTCGAAAAGACTTGAAATGCTTCCAGAAATTTGATACTTTTTCTAGAAAACTTCAAATCTTTCCACAAAACTTGATACCGCTTCTACAAGAGTTGAAATGCTTCCTCTGGAAGCATTTCTTGACTATTACTACATGCTTGATATTGTTTCTAGAGGAATTCAAATCCTTCCACAAGACTTGATATCGTTTCTATAAGACTTGAAAGGCTTCAAGGAGAGTTGGTATTGTTTCTGGAAGACCTCGAATCCTTTCACAAGACTTGATACCGCTTCTATAAGACATGAAATGCTTCCATAAAAATTGATAATGCCTCTCATAAGGTAGGCACCGGTACATATTTTGAACTGAGACTTGATACTGCTTCCAGAAGACTTGATACTACTGCTAGAAGGCTTGATATTGCTTCTAGAAGATTTGATCTGCTTCAAGAAGACTTGATACTTCTAAATGTCTTGATATTGCTTCCAAAAAACTTGAAACGTTTCGAAAAGACTTGAAATGCTTCCAGAAATTTATACTATTTCTAGAAAACTTCAAATCTTTCCACTAAACTTAATATCGCTTCTAGAAGAGTTCTTCTGGAAGCATTTCTTGACTATTACTACTACATGCTTGATATTGCTTTTAGAGTTCAAATCCTTCCACAAGACTTGATACCATTTCTATAAGACCTGAAAGGCTTCAAGGAGAGTTGATATTGCTTCTGGAAGGCTTGATATTGCTTGCAAAAAACTTGAAATGCTTCCAGAAGACTTGATATTGTTTCTGGAAGACTTCGAATCCTTCCACAAGACTTGATACCGCTTCTATAAGACATGAAATGCTTCCATAAGAATTGATAATGCCTCTCATAAGATAGGCACCGGTACAAGAGTACATATTTTGAATTGGGACTTGATACTGCTTCCAGAAGACTTGATACTACTGCTAGAAAGCTTGGTATTGCTTCTAGAGATTTGATCTGCTTCCAAAAGACTTGATACTGCTTCTAAATGTCTTGATACTGCTTCCAAAAAACTTGAAACGTTTCGAAAAGACTTGAAATGCTTCTAGAAATTTGATACTTCTTCTAGAAAACTTCAAATCTTTCCACTACACTTAATACCGCTTCTAGAAGAGTTGAAATGCTTCCTCTGGAAGCATTTCTTGACTATTATTACTACATGCTTGATATTACTTCTAGAAGAGTTCAAATCCTTATTGCTTGCAAAAAACTTAAAATGCTTCCAGAAGACTTGATACCGCTTCTATAAGATTAGAAATGCTTCCATAAAAATTGAAAATACCTCTGGAAGACTTGAAATGCATCTAGAAGACTGGATACTACTTCTAAAAGATTTTATATTGCTTGCAGAAAATTTGAAGTAAACTTCAACAGTATTGTTGATTTTATTTGGATATAAGTTACTATTTTCAATTATTTTTTTTTTAATTTCAATGTATTGAGAGCACGTATTTTAATTTTCTTCAGAAGTTTTCAAACTCAATTCGTCGCCTGAGTCTTTTGCCATTTATGTTCATGAATGAGTTTGTCCAAGACTCCATTCTTTGTTTCGCTATATTCCAAGACAATATTTGGTTTGTAATATACTTAGCAATTGCTTATCTCATGTGTATGCTGCATAGATGATAAAACTATCACACAATTCTTTGATTATAGATTTATGTTCTTTGCGGAATAGAATCAGGATGAATAACGAGCGCAATATTTTTAGCAAATCCTTTTTATTTCTTCGAACAATCCCAAGTAATATTACATTTTTTGTGAGAAGTTCTTCAGCTAACAATATCCACCATATTCCACTATTATTTTAAAAATTAAAAAAAAATTTCTGATAACAATTTTACTATTCGTTGTCCTTCATTTTTCTCAACTTTTATAAGCCTCTCTGCAATTCTTTTGAGGCTTATAGGTCTCCTAGAGATTTGATGCACTATTCTGATTCCAAAGCAGTCTGATGATCACAATATTTGTAATATAAACTTGCATATCGCATAAGAATAGTAATACTAGAGAATATGTGGAAGGACAACAACAAACGATTTGTATTTCGTATACTATTTAAACAATTATTGTTTTCAGGTCATTATTGACCCAGTTTTGGTCGTACAAGGGTTAAGATATTTATTAGGAAAGCAAGAAAACTGAAAAGTACTATACTGTGGGAAAGGATTATTAAATAACTAGAAAGAATATCTATTGAACGTAATTAAAAGTTATTTATCTAAAAGAAAAATCAAATATGGTGGAGTGATAATATGAAATATGAGTACGAGATTACTCGGGGAATACCACAGGGATCCGTCTTCGGCGAGTGGCTTTGGAATGTCTTATTTGATCAGCTTCTAAGACAACAAAGGGCTGAACTAGGGAATTTGCCCTAGTTCTAAAGAATAATAACGGCATTTTACAATAATAGGATTATAAAAAAAGTCTATTAAAATAAAATACTGGTTCACATTAACAAAGGCTTTTAACAAAGCTTTATTATTGAAGTCGAAAAGCCAGCACATAAAACCCTGCAATAATCTAAAATACTTTCGAAACACAAATTTTGTTCTATATAAAACCGTAATCTAGAGAATTCTAGGAAGTTTCTAAGAGATGTTTTACTTCGAGGATGAAAATACATTAAAGCCCGTAGTAGACAGCGGACGGCACAGAGGACAATAGAGGACAGAATATATAAGATGAATGTAAGAGGAAGCCCGGATCGTGGTGAAGGACCATATAGTGAAATCAAAAAAGTCCCTGAAGTATTTGAGGTTATAATTGAGCGGGATAACAGTTGCGGGTATAAATCGAACATTTAATTGGCAGGACACAGAACTGTCAATGCCTTTCATTGAATAATGGGTTTAACACACGGGCCCAGCGAGGAAAATAGAAAACTAATCGGATCAATTATGCGTTGGACGACACAGTGATGAACTTTATTAGGATAATATGTGCTTTCCATAACACTAAAGGTTATAGAAACACTATGCCGATAGACTTGATGTGTAAGATGAGAAAGCCTGCAATGAAACAGGACACAAATAAAAGTGAGGGTATGAATAATGCTACCCATGACAACACCGTGGATTTGCTGATAATGGGGTAAAATTAATTATTTCCTAAGCCAGTTCATTGGGGAACATGGATTCTTCAAAGCGTTCACCTTCATTAACCTTCATGTACATAAGAGAGCTGATAGTTAAAGGTGCAGCACACCTTCTTTAAGTGCGACAGATGGAAAAGAGAAAAAATGGAAACGAACATAAAGCTGGGAGTCATACTAACATCGGAAAATTGCATCCAACTAATGTTAAAAAGAAGAGGGAAAAACGCTACTAGAGAGACTATAATGGAATATAATGGAACATACAAGAGGGGAAGGAGTAAAAGAAGGCACGAATGTCGACTATTAATGGGGGGTTTCTCCAAATGATTAATAAAGGAATCTATATAGGCAGGATTTTCCAAAAGGCACTAAATTCTGCAAAATCCTTATTATCGTCTTTATTCATCATAACTTAGTATTTCTTCTTTCTTTATTAAAAAAATCGAAATGTGACTATACTGCTTCAGTCGTCTCTCTCTTTTCCGTCTATCTGGTTCTCTCTCTCAATCCCACGTATTTTCTACATAATCTCGTTTTAAAAGTATTTATACACCCACATTCAAAGATTAGTAATTTTTTACTTTGTAATAAATACTTAAAATTATTTTTATTTTATTTTTCTTAGGTGCATTATTTACAATATTATACTAAATGTCGACTAAAGTCCATGCCAAAAGTCAAGGCCCCTCACTTTAGAGATCGATATCTTCGAAATCGCTCGATGAAAAAAATTGCGTTAATGTTTATTGTAATCGGTGAATATTTCCATGTATAACAGTTTAATTTGGAAACGTTCGGATTTATGGTTTTTCTTTTGTCGCCAGTTAATTCAAGAAAGTAACCGATTTTTGAGAGTGCCGACATGTTTGTCTACTATGCGATTTTTTTTCTCAAAACTTTTTGACGAAAAATTTTCAAATTTGAACTGATGATAACTCAATGTGTCTTAATGCGGGGTTTGTTTTAGTTTATCGATATTCTAGTACACACTACATATACTAGTAGAGTCTAGTAAGATGTGGTTATTTCAAAAACTGAACAAATGTATTTAATAATGTTGTATGTCGGATTGCGTTACTAGTTTTCCAAAACAAAGGTGCCCTAATTTTTTAAAAACGATTTAATTTGAATACAAGTTAAAGAGAAACAGAAATAACCCTCTGAGGAAAGGTGCTCATGAGAGAGACATTCATTTTGAGATGATGAACATTTTGAGTGAGATTTTCATTTTGAAAAACTGATTACAAAATCCGATAAACGACATTTTTATGATATTTCGGTAAAAATCGCATTGAAACCCATCCGGTCGTTTACGAAATAACCGCTTCTTACTAAACCGCGATTTTCCACGAAACTGTATGAAAAAAGTATACTGTAGTAGTAGTACTGTATGGAATATAATTAAAATACAATATGCCTCACATTAAGATCACATTTTAAGTTTTCGTCAAATAGTTTTTGAGAAATAAAATCGTAAAGTAGACAAAGTTTTCGCCACTTTCAAAAATTAAGTACTTTTTTCAATTAACTCGCGATAGAAAAAAAACTACGGATCTGAAAATTTCAAAATTAACCTATGATGCACAGAAATATTCATTGGTTACAATAAACTTTACTGCAATTTTTTTCATCGAGCGATTTCGAAGGTAGCGATCTCTAAAATGAGGGGCCTTGACTTCTGGCACGGATAATAGTAGACGATTACTTTACATTTAGTATCTTACCCTAGTCTAGGATCTTACCCTTACGAAGAAAATCCGTAAGGGTGATTCCGGAGACGATGAGGGTAGGGACTTTTTGTGAAACCGGATCCTTTAGGCCCTAACCTCAACAGTATATGGCCGCCCAAAACTCCAGAACAGACGTTTCTTAGCAAATTTTACTCGGCCAGGTTATAGAAGAAATTATCTTCTTTAGTTATCTTGGATATTCATTAGAATAACATTTATGTTAAATCTTTATTTTAAATAATTTATGATATCAATGTAAATCTAATGAATATACCAGATCGAATTATTTCTGATATCAATCCCATAGGTTGGGTTGGGTTGTTATTAAAAATGATACCAACCCAACTCAAACAACGGGAATGATATCAGTTGTTTTCTTCCCGTAGTTTGAATTGGATAGTATAATTTCTAATACCAACCCAATACATAAGAATGATAACTTATAGATTTAATTTCTGATTTCATTCCCATAGGTTGGGTTGTTGGGTGGTTATTAAAAATGATACTAATATCTAATAACAATCCAACCCAACCCAACCTATAGAAATTAAAGCAGAAAAATGATACCAATTTCTAATAACAACCCAACCCAACCTGTGGGTTGCCCAATTAAATCAGAAATTAAGTCCATAGGTTATCATTTTTATGTATTGGGTTGGTATTGGAAATGATACTTAAATATCACATATTTACAGCAAATGCATTCTTTTCATTATTTTGTTAGAGAGAATCTTTTCGACAACATCATAACCGGCCATAGGTTGTATTTCAAAAAATATAACATTATCAGCTATGTTTAATAATGTTCAACGACACTACAGTAGAACTCGAATTATCATGCTCAACGTGACCGGAAAGGGCACGAATAATTTAAAAGCACGAACAATCCAAATATTTTCAACTGCATATTTACAACTTTCGATATTATTATATATTTTACGTAAGATAAAATAAGTATTTTCTTTTTATTAGCTGACGTATTTCGCGCATATTTAAAATCTTAGTAAGATCCAAAGATTTAACGCTTAATTAATTATTTTTATCATCTTTATTCTCATTTTCGAATAAATAAGGTTGACTCAAAACTTCGCTTCCTTTCAACTCATCGGCGTCCCATATTAATGTAATTAGTAGAGCTTTTGTTGCTTCTTCCTTATTAAATGCTAAGAGAAAGCTTTTATCGTCCTTCAGTGCCATTATATTGTAAAACGCTTTTTTTTTGATGGCGGTATTATTCACTCCACTCTATGTATTTATCACTGGAAAAATTGCATCTTTAATCGTAAACGATTCTCTTTTAAATCGGTGAAACCAATCGTTGATGTAATGATTTATCAATTTCCAAATGTTCGTCTTTCAAGTTTTTTTAAAGAAACCACTTGGAAAGCGATTAATCAAATTGTTGAAAAGGTGAGAGTTTTATTGAAGCTTTTTTTTGAGCTTAAGAATAATGAACCAATGATGGGTGACAAGTAAATAGCCGTTGAATATGTATATAAATACATGAATATATTTTTTTGATTCGAATGTATTCATTTATTCACAAAGAAATAAAAATATCACTTTGTGTAGTTAGTAAAGAAAAGTATAAAAATGCCAAAATTTCCTAGGTCTAGTATTAGTTATACTTTTAGTTCCAGAAGAATTTGCAACAATCAAGCACTAAATGGTAATTAAAACTAGAATTAACACTAGACCTAGTACTAGAAAGGTTGTAAGTCTTATTAATTATACTTTTAATTTCAGAAGTATCTACAATAATCAAGCACTAAATGGCAATTAAAACTAGAACTAATACTAGACCTAGTACTAGAAAGTTTCGGTTTAGCCGTGCGTCTCTAGACGGCTAAACCTGAATCTTTTTAGTACTAGGTCTAGTGTTAGTTCTAGTTTTAGTTCAAGACAAGTATACAATAGTCTAAAACTGAATAACAACTAAAGATAGAGAACGAAAAACATGTAGGTTTAGTCGTTAGTTAGTTAAGAGTAAAGCCGGATCCACAGTATGCGCTACTTGACGAGTAACTTGACTTGAAATAAACTTTGGATGTACTCATCAGAGTCGAAGTAAATCGCACACATTACGTGCTTACCTGCCAACACACAAGTTTTTTGGAAAGTGCAAGTTGAACGGCAAGTATCTTTGAAAAATGGACGAAAATGATAATAGGAAGATAGATTTTTAATTATGCCATTAGGAAACTTTCTTTTACACTCGTCAAAGCGAATAATATAAAAAAAATAAACAATCATAAAAAATAAAAAACAAAATGACATTGCAGTTCCAGTTGTCTTTATAACATTAAGTTGTGGTTATTTATTTATTACATAAAAGTAAAAAGTAAGGAAGACTTTTCAAAAAGTTATAACGAGTTTACGAAAATGCATATTTTTGAAAAACCCCTGTATCTCTAAAAGCGTAAGAGATGTCGATAACAGCCCCAGAAAAGGATATCATTTTCCCTCTATCTCTTATAAAAAATGCGCAGTATTTAAGATAAAGCTGAAATGAGCAGGTACCCCAAAATTGAGATATCATGCTTAAATAGATGTTCTTACTTAAAAACCTCCATTTTTGGATGTATTTATAGATTCTATGAAATTATTTTGAAAATTTTTATGTATGCCAGTTATTGGGACATCTGTATAATTCCATTACCCGAAAAGTATCTTAAAAAATATGGGTTGATAAATATAGCATAGATGTTCAGTCATTTTTTTTTCTAAGAATGAAAATACGTTGGGCATTAAGAGATAAATCTGCAAAAGCAACTTAGAGAATCTTTAAATCCACTTAATTTATTGTTTTGTATGTTTGTTATGTTTTTGGAATTATTTCAAGTCTTCTGCATCAATATTAAATTTTCTAGAAGCAGCATCAAGTCTTTCAGAGGCAGTAGTAAATCTTTTGAAAGTAGTTCAAGTCTTTTGGATGCAGTATTAAGTCCTCTAGATGCAGTACCTTTTGCAAGCATTTCAAAAGTTCTAGAAACAGTATCAAATCTTCTGGACGCATTTCATGTCTTCTAGATAGAGTTTCAAGTCGTCTAGAAGCATTGCAAGTTTTCTAGAAGCAGTATCAAGTTTTTTAGGTGTATTTCAAATATTATCATATATTATCAAATATTATCATATTGAATCTTGCATTATCATCATTTAATCATCATTTTATTTTGTTCATTAGATATACATTTATATTAGAAATAATTTAAAATGAAGATTTGAAATAAATGTAAATTGATGAATATCCAAGATAACTTGTGCCGGACAAAAAGTTAGGTTGAAATTGGGTTGTAGTGGAGTGGTATCATTTCTAATGCCGACGCAACCCATCATCAGACACCAGCTATCTTTCTTATGTTAGATTTCATGTTTTTAGATATCATACCCATGTGTTAGATTGAATTGGAGTGATATTATTACTAATATCAACCCAACCCAGCCAACTTATGGGAATGATACCAGAAATTACATATATATTATTCTGTTCTATAATAGGATCTATAGGGAACTGCAAGAAAGAAGCTAAATCAAAAATTTATGAAAAACGAATATTCAAAGATTATGAAGATGCTTTTATTGTTAATATTTTATTTTGTATCAGAATCCAAAATATTGTATACAGAGTCTTCATTCTTAATCACAGGAAATTTTATTTCCCATAGATTCTTTCTCCTCAATTTAGCTCAATTCGGTTAGATTTTTTTCGAATTTAGTTTTAATCAGCAAAATCATATACTTTTAAAAACTGATAATTTGCTTGAGATAACACAACACTTACTGAAAATATTTTTTGTGACATTCATAATAGTCAAGACCAAGGTTTTTTTTTGTGATAAAATAAAGTCCGTCGCCTTTAGGATCATTAGCGTTTGACGACCTCTTTCATTTATCTCGAGCCAAGTACACAAACTGTGTGGTATAATCGATAACCTTGAACGGTGCTCAAAATTAGGAACACTCACTACGCTTAATTTACAAAGTGAAGTATACGGGCAATTAACGTCTTTCGAATAACTCGGGTCTTCCGTTCTTCTCTTCACTCAAATTATCGCCGATCAATAATAGGTATTTTCAGTTCAGCCACTTTCGAGATGAAAATATTAAACTCTAGGCTGGATGCGTAGCCTAAAGGTTAATATTCACTTGTAACAATGAGATGGAATTTCTGTCCGGATGAAAAATAGCAACCTTCGGTGTATTCAAATGAAACCCGGGCTCGAGAACAAAGCAACTTTCACTGATTAACGCCGCTGACGGCCTCTGAAGTTCTCTATATACGCACGCCGCGAGCTCACAAACAAACGTTGTTGCTCGGGAAGTTGATAAACTTCCCTGAACATTTGCAACCCGACCAATTTACGACCGTCTGATTTCGTCGACGTTGTTATTGTGT
This sequence comes from Onthophagus sagittarius, assembly GCA_036711965.1. Classification (NCBI taxonomy): domain Eukaryota; kingdom Metazoa; phylum Arthropoda; class Insecta; order Coleoptera; family Scarabaeidae; genus Onthophagus; species Onthophagus sagittarius. The sequence goes on from JASERS010000005.1 coordinate 26,455,873, forward strand.
CGTCGATGACCGAAATGCTTTAAACAATCCTCCACTCTATATACGGCTTCCTTTGGTAATTAACGCTTACCAACTACACTTTAAAAGTCAATTTATTTAAAAGTCAAATTCAATTCCTCCGTTTTAAAAACATTCCATATTTAAATAGCATTTCCTACGAGTTGTTATTGCATCATACAAACTTTGCCAGTTTTATTGATCTGAAGTAATACGGGGATCTTGTTTACAAATCAATATCTCGGTACACTCAACGGGAATTCCATATTCACCGTGAGAAAGTCCGTTGAAGGACGAGCGTCGCGACGCTTTAACACAATCTGCGTAAATATAATTTCCGTGTCTCGCCAGCCTAAAGATCATCATATATCCGGGAGCCTCGTAATTGGCTCCTTCAGAAACCGATAGTGGAGAGTCTATCTCGTGTACACGTCCGCCTTATCTCTTCTTACATCCGTCGCCCAGCATCCCAGTTGTTTGATCTCTTCTTTACCGCGATGGGTCTATCATCGACATCATCGCTGCTCGGCACGCGAAGGTACTCCGTATTCGATTCGACAGTAACTCATTTATAATTGCGTCTAATATTACTATTAATATTTAAGCTTTAATTTGTTGATTTTTTTATAATACTTCATTTTATTATTAGGAATAATTATTACGCAACATTTGTTATCGATGTGAACGCTAAATACGTTATATTTACAAGAATCGATATGATACCTAGTTTTAGGTTCATATATTATACAGCAGCATCGAGTTTATATTAGAGATGTGCGCGTGAGTGACTTTTTATGCCCGCTCACGATTTAGACCGTGTCACGCACGCCACTCACGTGAACACCATTCATGAATTACGTGAGTCACGCGTGGGTCACGTTAATTCACGTGACTCACGCTCGATCAGGTGATCAAATGTATGAATCATGTTTCATTTCTTGTTAATTTGATCATTAATGAATCGCTATTTTTTATTCTAGATAGTGAAACATATTTACTTCCGAGAATGGAAGTTGAAAGGGAACAAAAACTGTATTTTCAGTTATTCTTCAGTCTTAAATTGTTGTATACTTGTATTAAAGTAAAACTAAAACTAACACTAGACCTAGTACTAGAAAGATTCAGGTTTAGTCGTGCATCTGAAGACGCACGGCTAAACCGAAACATTCTAGTACTAGGTGTAGTATTAGTTCTACTTTTAGTATCCATTTAGTGCTTGATTGTTGACAATTCTTACGGAGCCAAAAGTATTACTAATATTAGAACCTAGCTTAAGTATTAACACTAGACACAGAACTAGAAACGTTAGGATTTAGCCGTACGTCTCTTTAGACGGCTAAACCCTAATGTTTCTAGTTCTAAGTCTAGTGTTAATTCTGAAGACAGGTTGGGTTGGGTCCCGTCTTAAGAGAGATACAACTAAAGCCAAATGTTTTTCGTTCTAGATCTAGTATTAGTTCTAACGTTAGTATTGGCTCAATTAAAACTAGAACTAACACTAGACCTAGCACTGCGAAGACGCACAACTAAACTGAAACTTTCTAATACTAAGTCTAGTGTTAGTTCTCGTTTTGATTGCCGTTTAGTGCTTGATTGTTGTAAATTCTTCTGGAACTAAAAGTATAAGTAATACTAGACCTAGGAAATTTTTGCATTTTTATACTTTTCTTTACTAACTACACAAAGTGATATTTTTATTTCTTTGTGAATAAACGAATACATTCGAATTAAAAAAATATATTCATGTATTAATATACACACTCACCGGGTATTTCCCTATCACCTATCACAGGTTCATTATTCGTAAGCTCTAAAAAAAGCTTCAATGAAATTTTCACCTTTTTAACAACTCGATTAATCGCTTTCCAAGTGTTTTCTTCAAAAAAACTTGGAAGACGAACATTTGGAAGTTGATGAATCATTACATCAACATTTGGTTTCACCGATTTAAAAGAGAATTAATGATGGATTTATTGGATGAAGTTGTTTCGATGCAGTTTTAGAAATCGTTTATGATTAAAAATGCAATTTGTCCAGTGACAAATACATAGAGTGGAGTGAATGATACCGCCATCAAAAAAAAAGCTTTTTACAATATAATGGCACTGAAGGACGATAAAAGCTTTCTCTTAGCATTTAATAAGGAAGAAGCAACAAAAGCTCTACTAATTACATTAGTATAGGACGCCGATGAATTGAAAGGAAGCGAAGTTTGGAGTCAACCTAATTTATTCGAAAATGAGAATAAAGACGATAAAAATAATTAATTAAGCGTTAAATCTTTGGATCTTACTGAGATTTTAAATATGCGCAAAATGCGTCAGATAATAAAAAGAAACTACTTTTTTATCTTACGTAAAATATATAATAATATCGAAAGTTGTAAATGTTTGGATTGTTCGTGCTTTTAAATTATCCGTGCCCTTTCCGGTCCCGTTGAGCATGGATAATCCGAGTTCTACTGTATTGTCGTTGAACATTTTTAAACATCATGTATCATATATCAGCTATAATGTTATATTTTTTGAAATACAAACTATGGCTGGTTATGATGTTGTTGAAAAGATTTTCTCTAACAAAATAATGAAAAGAACGCATTTGCTGTAAATATGTGATATTTAAGTATCATTTCCAATACCAACCCAATACATAAAAATGATAACCTATGGACTTAATTTCTGATTTAATTGCCATAGGTTGGGTTGGGTTGTTATTAGAAATTGGTATCATTTTTTTGATTTAATTCCTATAGGTTGGGTTGGGTTGTTATTAGATATTGGTATCATTTCTGAAGACGCACGGCTTAACCTGAATCTTTCTAGTACTAGGTCTAGTGTTAGTTCTAGTTTTAGTAGCAATTTAGTGCTTGATTGTTGAAAATTCTTACGGAGCCAAAAGTATTGCTAATACTAGACCTCTAACCTAGCTTCAGTATTAACACTAGATACAGAACTAGGAACATTAGGATTTAGCCGTACGTCTCTTTAGACGGCTAAACCCTAATATTTCTAGTTCTAAATCTAGTGTTAATACTGAAGACAGGTTGGGTTGGATTGGGTCCCGTCTTAAGACAGATACGACTAAACCCAAATGTTTTTCGTTCTAGATCTAGTATTAGCTCTAGCGTTAGTATTGGCTCAATTTTTAGGTGTTATTGAATGTTAAATTGTGATATACTTATACCAAAGTAAAACTAGAACTAGCACTAAACCTAGTACTGCGAAGACGCACGGCTAAACTGAAACTTTCTAGTACTAGGTCTAGTGTTAGTTCTAGTTTTAATTGCCGTTTAGTGCTTGATTGTTGTAAATTCTTCTGGAACTAAAGTATAAGTAATAGTAGACTTAGGAACTTTCAGCATTTGTATATTTTTCTTCACTGATTGTATACATTCGAAAAATACAAATTTTAAATAAACTGTTGTAAAGATTGTATTTTTCCTTAATGCGGACCTCAACAATTGCAATATTATTATTAGAGAGATATTCAAAAATTGTTCCAACCGGGTCACGCCGGGTCCCCTTGAAACCAAAGATGCTCACGATCACGCACGTTCACATGAGTGGTACAATAAATAATACCCGCTCACGGTGGGTCACGCATAACGCATCGCGTCCCGACGGGACTCACGTAATTTGCACATCTCTAGTTCATATACAGGATGATTTATAACTCGGTGTTTACGCAAGTTATGCGTAATTTACCACAATATGTAAGGTGGGAAAATTGCAGTGTTATTATTATAAGTAATTTCAGATCTATATAAAAGATACGAAAAAATTGAACTAAATTTTTATCTTTCGTGATAGAACGAAAAATCCTTATTAGTTTTAAAATTATAGCTCAAAAACATAAATTCTCATAATTTCAAAAAATGCTCATATCTTGATTACTTTTGAAATCGAAGAAAAGCAAGGAAATAAATATGCGATATTCATGAACTCTAATAGAATAATTTCTGATATCATTCCCTTGGGATAGGTTAATCTCTAATCATTATCTGGGTTCATTTCTAATACCAACCCAACTTAACGTATGGGAAAGATAACCTATGGAACTAATTTCTAATTTGATTCCGATAGGTTGGGTTGGGTTGTAAATAAAAGTGATACCAACCTAGCTCGCACCACGGGATACAAACCACTGGGTCGAGAATGATATCAGTACTTTGTGTTCTGTCGCTTAGGTTGGGTTGGTATCATTTTTAATAACAACCTCACCCAATCTATGAGAATAATCATTTGACATCATTCGATCTTGGATATTCATTCGCCTAAAAGACCTCAACCAACTAAAAAACCCTTTCCTCGTCTTCTTTGGAATCACCCTTACGCATTTTACGCTATTAGTGCCCTCCACAAAGTTCTGCCTATTCATCCGTACTCTAATGGTCTACATCCGTGCCCTCTTCTACTCCTTGTCCTCTCATTTATCCCATCAAATTCTATTAGTGATCTCTCTATCAGCGTTTTTTCTTCCCTCTCCTAAGTTTGGTTTGTATGATAATAGCGCTTCTATTTTTCTTTTCAATGTTATTTCTGTCTTTACGTGCATTAAGTAATTCTTTCTTCTATATTCATTTATGTATGTTACTACACGTTAAAATTCAAATTAATATTTGTCAATTATATGTAACGATTGCGTGCGAGACTCTGTATATGATATCAAAACTCGAAATTGATCATAACATTAAATATCCTCTACTGAATTTACAAAGTAATACTCGATAAGCCCCTATCTTTGTATATCATATGAATTCGAATTCAAGCGTCTCGGTCGCAAACGCTTTCGACTTAATTTGCAGCAAATATACAAAGTTGCTGAAGTAAGTCGAAATTGCGGCTCTGTTTATGACATCATATAAACCGGAAACTGATCAGCACATTCAAGCGCTAGGCTTAACGTGCCGTTAGTGGGACGGAGATCCCCAAATTCTGAAATTTCCGGATCTCCGTCACACAAAAGGCAGCTTTAGGCTAGGCACACACGGTCGATTGTTCGTCGACGAAATAGTTTAATTGGATTGGCTTGAAATCGCGATGCATTACCAATTTATAGTCTAAATTGGTAACTAAACTGTTTAGTTGATCATGAATAGCGTTGTATACACACACATCGACTTTGAAACAACTTGTATCTATATTGAATGTCTTTTTGCGACGCAATTATTATTTTATGTTTTGTGTCTTAAAAAGAAATTGAAGAAAGTGTTACACCTATATATTTTCTAAACGTTTAATACAAAAACTTCTATAACATCCCGATAATTTGGATTGAGTGTGACCAGTTTTAACGGGTTATTAAAGATGATTACTATTTCTATTCCTAAGGAAGATTGAAAAAGTTTGATGTAATATTCCAATTTCCAACATAAACACATGTAAATCACATGATATGAATATTAACTCTATTCATGTAAAAGATGTAATGTTAGGGAAGAAATATGAAGAGGCTAACCGGAAAGTATAAAATTTCAAAATATCGACTGTGTGTGCGCTTCGACTCATCTTTGAGTGCACATCAACTTGTTTGGTTGATCTGCAGCTGCGTTATGTGTGCATCTACTTTATTAATGAACTTAATGCATTTATGATCATAGATTAAACTATTGGCCGTCCAAAAATCAACCGTGTATGCCTACCTTTAATTTAAAACAAATAATCTATGATGTGGATCAGTTAAGACGTGGTCATATTGTGGGTGAGGCTTTGTATATGATATCATATAAACTCGAAAATGATTATTAGCTGAATTTACAAAGAAGAATTTATGGTATCGATTGATAAACCGAGGCTGTATCTATGATGCCATATAAACTCGGAAACAGTCATCATTATACATCGGTCGCAAGTTGCCTTGCCGATTTAAGCCCAATTTTACCAATCTTTAGTTAAACTAACTTGCTGTGGTTACAATGATTTTAAGCGTTCCCATTGGCTATTAACCGGTTTTTAACCATTAGATAAATTTATCAAGAGGTGGTACCAAACAATTGTTGTTGTAATAACATTTAAGATTTCAGATTGAACGGTATTTTCATAAATAAATTAAAAATAATTCATATCGATTTCATATAAATTGATAAAAAATCATTTCTATTTTATTTATACATCAAGATATGTTAAGATCTTGAGATAATGATAAGTTTGAAGAAGAAGAAGATGATAAGTTTGAAGAAATTTTTATTTAAAACTTTTTTTAATATACTTAAGTTGAAGTTCAAGCTGTAAAATTACACACAAAATATACAGGATGATTTAAACAACTGCTGATAGACTTCTAGACCAGTTAATACATATAAGAATAAGTTGGAGTAGTCTTAATAAATATGTGCTTACAAATGCCTTCCTAACCAGATACAGGGCATCAAAGTTTCTTTAAAATTAATGATTATCTGAATGACAACCCTTTGTTAAAAATATTTTCAACAATAGGTTTTTTGTGTAATGTCATTAATTATCTTCAAAATTTGTTATACAAAGCTTTAACTAAAGCAACAATTTTAGAATTTTTTAGATCCAATAGCTTTTTACATTATAACCAATTATTGCTCTTTCACAAAATAAATTTGTTGTTTATTATTGATATCATTTCATTTTAACAAAATTAATTGAAATGTAAATTACTTAAAAACAAAACTGCTGCATGAATGAAAGATTTGTAAGAGACCAATTAAACAATTGATCACTGTACATGAAAATTCTGCTCGTTTGATGCCAACTATTTGAAGTACAAAATATTTAATAAAAGGGGTTGTTTAGTACAAATGATGTTTAATTGTAAAGAAATTTTGTTGTTTATAAAGACTATTCATCTTAACTTTTCATGTATTATTTGCCTTAGAAGCCTGTCAATGGTTTTTTGAATTACCCTGCATATTACAGTATGTCTCAGTGTTGATATAAGTTATAAAAAGATTTGTTCATATGAATACTTTAACTAAAGATAACTAAATATTCTTATTTTTATGTAAAAAAAAACTAGACTTTAATCTTAATTTTTCAATCTAGTTCAATCTATTACTTTACGTTACGACAAACTATTTCGTCGACGAACAATCGACCATGTGTTCCTAGCCTAAAGTTGCCTTTTATGCAACGAAGATCTACAGATTTCACAGTTTGGGGATCTCCGTCGCACGAACGGTACTTTAAACCAAACGCTTCAATGTGCTGATCAGTTTCGGGTTTTTGATATATGATGTCATAAACAGAACCGCAATCTCGGCTTACTCCAGCATCTTTGAATCTTTGCTGCATATTAAGTCGAAAGCGACCGAGACGCTTGAATGTGCTGACTGGTTTCGAGTTCATATGATATATAAAAGCAGACCCTCGGCTTATTGAGTAATACCATAGATTCCTCTGTGTAAATTCGTATTATAATCTCGCTAGCAATCGCCACGTATACATTCTTTCCTGTTAATTAAGCCGTAATCACTTACATACGAAACGCTTCGATGTGGTGATCAGTTTTGGGTTTATATGATATTATACAGGGTCCTTTACCTCAGCTCCCGTTTTCTGTAGATCAGTTATTAATTAAGTTAGGAGTTTAATATTTTGCTGGCTTATAGTGTATATCAGACCGCATTATAGGAAATTATTTTTGATTATACAGAATGTCCCAAAAATGTGTGATGCCATAATGATATATTTTTTAAATTGCCCGATATCTCTTTACTCATATTTTCGGGTCTCTTTTATGGGTGCCTACGCTGGTTTTAAAAATTAATTAAAAATACAAACAATGTCTTACAAATAAAATTTCATAACATCCTTATTATGTAAGGTCTAGTAATTTCAAAAACCAAGTTCTATTGGTTCAAAATTATACAGGGTGGCCAAAATCTAGTGTTAAAACTTTCAAACTTCAAAGCATCTTATTTTTCTTATTTTAAATTTTACCCCGTTTTAAATCGATGCAGAATTAAAAAACAAAAGTATTTTCTAATTACAGTATCGATAGTGATACTTTTTTTTTGAGTCAGCCTATATAATCAAAAATAACTTTTTAAAATGCGGTCCGAGATACAGTACAAGCCTGCAAAATATCAAACTCTTAACTCAATTTATGGTTATAAATTGCTTAGCTATAGAAGATGGAAGCTGAGCTGAAGGACCCTGTATACGGAGCAGCAATCTCGGTTTAATCAAGCTATATCATTGATTTCTTGCTGGGATTTAAGTCGAAGGCGTTTGCCACCGAAACTCTTGAATGTGATGACTACTTTCGGGGCTATATTACATTATATATAATCCCTCGCTCTCAAAAGACTCTGCTACAGTTTGAGTCTAGATCCCTTACGGATACGAGAATGATGTATTTAGAAGATTCAATATGATGCTTACAGCATCATATTGAACACACAAGAATATATCACCTTGGGACACGCAAACTTGACAACAAATTGCTACATTTGGCGGAAGAATAATTATACTAAATTCTTTGAGATCCACAATTTTATCAGAGTTACATAAATGCCACATGGGAATGGTTAAAATTAAATCATTAAGTCGTTCTTATGTATAGTGGCCTACATTTAATGAAAACATAGAAACATCCAAGTAAAGTAAAACTAAATTACTTGCCTATTCCTGAAAATGTTTGGGATCGAATTCAGATCGATCTTTGTGGTCAATATTAAATAAATACTTTTGTGTTGTGAGTGAAGCTCTATCAAAGTGGTTACAAGTAGCTGTAATGTCTTTTATAACATCAGAAAACACTAAAAGAATTAAGAAAATAGTTCGCAAATTTTTGTATACCAAGGATTATAGTATATGATAATGGTACTCAACTTACAAGTACTAAAATAGAAACTTTCTTTAGATTAAATAATATAAAAAATCAACCCAAATGTTTGTAGTTGTAGTGTTAGCTGTAGCATTAGTGTTAGTTGTTAGTGTTATATTTAGTTGTACACCATCATGGTTTCGTGTAGTTAGTGAAAAATTTCAGCAAACATATCCGAACACAAGATGACAAGCGTCTGATGTTTAATTATATTATACATACATTTTATTCAAAATCTTCTTCAAAAAATCAAAAATTTTATGTACACATAATTACTAAAGTAGACATAATAACTAAAGTAACTCATTTTGTAGTCGTGCCTGATGATGCCTTTTTAGGCGAAACATATGTAGCACCGATTTTATTATAAGAATACACCGTTTTTAAGCGTTATTTTGGCTTTTTATTTTTCATATCTTTATGGGCGTAGTTTCGGTTTCGGCCAAATTACAGCCAAAACAAAAACTTCCCTATGTTAGGCCAAAACCGAAATTTCGGTCGTACACTAGTGTTAGTTTTAATATAGGTTTAACAAGAAACATACACTGTGTTAAATAATTATCGTAACCTATGTCACGTTGTAATGTTGGTTATCTATATCATTGTGTAGTGGTAACGGCGATATTTTTAAATTAGTAACCAGATTTTAATCAGATGTTGAGAGCAGATCGAACGTTATTAGGTTATCATTGTCGCGATTGTCGTATGCTTTGTGTGTTTCCGGATTTTCTTTATTCTTTAACCATTTTTTGCTGCCTTTATATTTCTCCAAACAGTTCTTCTTAGAGCTATCGTTGTTTCTAGCGATTGATTTAAGCGGTAAGTCAATAAACAAATTAAAATAACGAAAACGTTCAATGAGAATTTCTTTCAGATTTTTATTTCTTTCGTTATGACGTTTACACCGGAACATGATGCCTTTATTTTAATGGCACATTATCGAAGCGGTACGCAGAATGCGGACGATAGTTGGGTTTATTCCTTACAAAGCTGTATACAGCAATTCAACCACCGTTTCCCAGATTTCGACGTTGATTATGACGCTTTTAAGCATAGGAAACACGTTTTTACCGTCGTTAATTGCTATACAAAAGTCAACTTTTAATAGCATTTTTCGAAAAAATTATTTCAAATAATACGAATATTCGTCGCGTTGCAATACCAATACTATGATATTGGTTGCTTAGATTTCGGGTACGATAATTAGTTAACACACTGTACATAAAGAAAAAATGAAACATGCTAATTTTTAGATAAAATCCATGTTTTAAAACAGCTTTAGAATAAATTTGATTGGAAATATGTCATGCTATTTGAAATACTTTGTATTAAAAAGTGGTGACAGAAAAATCTAGAAAGGCTATGGGTTTGAATTTAATTTGTAAGTCAGTTTCTAAGATGTAACTTACCTCTTATTAAATACGCCATCATCATCATATCCCTTAACTGTGGTGCAAAAGGATTATTCTGTAAATGTCCTAAATCCCCAGTAAAAGGTAAAATAGAAGGAAATTGTGCCAAACCGAAGCTGTGGGTACAGTTCGAAACGCCCAACTTTTGATGATCGATTTCACACAATTTGCACTGAGTTTTGATCTTCATTTTCGCGTTCATTAAAATATTCTTCTCAAAAAAGTGATTCTCCTTAAATCTATCAATATGTCGCCTTCGTTAAACAAAAATAAACGATTATCTCTATATAGGTAAATAGTAAATATCACAATTCGTCTTGAAAATCACACTCGAAAAATAATCCTATATGCGAAGGACGATTTGCTCTAGTAGAAAACTAGTTTTTCTTCATTTCTTGTAGGTAAATATATGCGCTCGTCTTCCGAACGGTGTGCAATTCGAGTCTCGCGCTGCTGTCATCATTTTCCTTGGACGAGAGACGACGCCGTGCGCCCGTTTGAGGACTTAATAGGGCTCTCGCGAGACTACAGCGGTGCCTGTGGTCTCTTTTTGCGAACCGACGAGCGGCTCCGGAATTCGAACGCAGACGTTCGCATCAAAATCCATCACGATTGTCTACCCTGATGCGTTCTCACAGCTGTTTTTTTATCTCTTTCCCTTCTTTTTTCTCGATATCTAAAAAATAGTTTCGGATGAAGCCAAACATCCCATTTTACATCACGCCTTTGATTTGAACAAGCCAAAACTACCAAAACAAAAAACTACTTTCGATATTAAAATCTTATCATAAAAAAATATAGTTTATTAATACATCTATATTTAGAGTTATCTTTTTTTGTATAACGTCATGTGATTATCTTATCGAAAAATCTTTCTGCACCATAAATATAGGTATTAAAGAAGAAATTTTGTAACAATATGCATCAAAACGCCGATCGGAAAACAACCGCTTTAGTTGCCAAATACCTGGTTAGAAAATACACCCGGATGAATTGGCATAGTTTTAGTAGTTCTAGCTCTATAAAATTTTGGCTAAAACGTAATTTTAGGAAGCGCCACTCACTTCGTCGTTCGAAACGTTATCGCACTCTTCCTTACGTGTACTATATTAATCGAAAACTTTCATAAAACTCCTAAAAACTTCACAATTTTATTTCTTGACACAAATTTCATTCATAAAAAACGATAGATTTATAGATCACATCGTGGACGTCTCACTAATAATAATCGTAATCACTGTCGCCGTAATCATAATTTTTTTATAGTCAAAATAAAAAAACTGAACGAATCAAAACGTAAAAAAGAAAGAACAGCAACACTATCACGACGACGTCCGATTCTCAACTAACTGAACCAGAATGTTCGTTCTCCACTCTCATAGACTCCGCGGTGCTGCTACTTTCAACCAATCGCAGCCGAGGACGTCACGCTACGTAGTAATGACGTCACGTTGTGTTCGCCGAAGATTCCTGACGGTGGCATTTCTACCTTTTTTTTGTTGTTGTTCTTCTTCCGTCGTAGTTTAAACACACTTCCTACGTGGTTTTGCTACCAGCGACATCCCCAACAGAACGGTGACAGATTTACGACATTATCTTCATATTTGTTTTCAACAACCTTTCTAAATCTTAATAGAATTTCGTTTTGAATTTATCATTTAGTGTCCGATCGAAATTTCAGTTATTGTCTAAAACAAAGATTTCAGCGAAGTTTCGGTTTCGGTTATACTTTCGGAATCGAAACTATGTCCATAAATATTAATATTATGATTTTCTTTCATCATCGTGTGTATTATTATATGGATTGTTATTAAAACAAACGCAAAAATACAATTTAAATATGTTATTGTAAAATAATAATAATAATGTTTATTGATCATCAACAATCGAGTATACAGGGTGAGTCAATAGTGCGAGGACGGAAGATTGTGGCCTTACTGTTGAAAATAAAGAAAATGTTTTTGTGTCATAATAGATTATAATCAAAGCTGCAGCGACTAAAATTATTTTTAACTATACAGGGTTTTTCACAATTCCAGAACCCTAGTCAACTTCATTTTCTTAAATGGAACCATATACATCTTTTTAGATATGTTGATTACCTGTCTTAAATGCTATAAATGCGTATCTTGTTTTCAAATTTTGAATGCAAGGTTGCCAAATTATTAATCATTTTGTGCAAATTTTTGAAAAATATTGTGGTGACTTAAAATTCATTATCACCATTATTATTAAATATTGAAGATTGCAATTTGGTATATCGATAAATAAAGCTTTGGTTTTTGAAACCCCACTATTACAATTTGATAATATTATACAGGATGGTTACCAGAACCGGTTAATTTATGAAATGTTTGACGGACCATAACTTTGTTATTTTAAATAGAACACCCTATATTTTTCAATGCCTCAGAAGGCTTTATTAATTATCTTTCATTTTTGTTAAGTATACGGTATATCTAACATGTATACTTTTTGAGATAATTACACTATTTCAAAAATGTCGGCATAAACTTGATTTTTCACAAGAAATAGACTATGAAGAAGACATTTTTAAACAAATGCAAGTAAGTTTATTTCGTAAAAGATGGAAAAGCATGGATCTGTGTACAGACAATAGTATTAAGAAAACAACTTTTCAAAAATTCTATTTAAGTATGTTGGAAAAATCTTATCATAGTGGAGAGGTGTGCCATCGTGCTGAGACCACATTCTTTGTCAAACGCCTCGTAAAACATTTTTTAAAAGTTTTGGCAATTGATTTTTTAACCCTCGTATTCCGGTGCTTGGGTCTATTTGGACCCAAATAAATTTTTGCGAGAAATTGTAATAAATAGATTTGTCGTTACTCAAGGAGTGCGTTAAGTTAGATCGGCGTCAAACGGACGTCCCGACGAAAAAACGACGAAAAAATATGTCTCGACCGTTTCTTTACAGCGCCAGGCGTCTGTCTGTGTAAGAGGCTATAGCGACAATACAATTGCCATTAAATTCTTGATTTAGTTCACAGAAGGTGTATTTTAGAGCAACGATCTACATCGAAAAATAAAATGTTTGCTAATTTTGTAAATAATAATGATGATTATAACAATGAAGTGTCTTCTGATGATGAATGTGCGTCATTGACTTTTAGTGATGCAGTACCAGAAGAAGAGGATTATGAAAGTGATGAGTTTAGTGGTGAAAATAGTAATAATATGTCACACTGTAAAGATCAAAATGTTTGTGGACGAACATGGAGATATATTTCCCCCACAAACAGAGATGCAGAATTTGGTAAATATGATGCTACACTCACAGCAAATTCTGAGGGTGTAGAAACCATGGAACAATGTTTTGATTTATTTATAAATGATGAAATCATGGACATTATAATTACTTATACAAATGAAAAAGCGGTTAAATATTATGAAATGTTTTCAAATAATATATGGAAGCCGGTAGACCGTGTTGAATTGAAGGCATTTTTTGGGATTTTACTAATTACTGGCCGTTTTCGGGAATCACGTGAAATTAAAAAAGATCTATGGAAGAAAAAGATTGCTTATAGTCGACAAATTTATCAAGCATCTATGTCTCGTGATAGATTTACAAACATTTTACGATTTTTGCGTTTTGACAACTTTCAGGCACGAGAAGAAAGAAAAATGACCGATAAGTTGGCAGCTTTGAGAACCATTACAAATATTTTAACAAGAAATTGCAGAGATAATTACCGAGCGTCTAATGTAGGCACTATTGATGAACAATTAGTAACATTTCGAGGAAGATGTCCATTCAAGGTGTATATGCCGAGCAAGCCGGGGAAATATGGGCTGAAATTATGGGCCCTATGTGACGCTACTACATATTATTGTTGTAATTTTGAAGTGTATTTAGGAAAATGCGGAAACACACCGGAGAAAGGACAAGGACAACGAGTAGTTAGAGTTCTTTCAGAGTTTTGGAAGGGATCTAATCGAACTATCACAACTGACAATTTTTTTACGGATATCTCACTTGCAGAGGATTTACTCAAAGATAACATATTTATAGTGGGAACAATGCGGAAAAATAGAAAGGATTTACCAAAATCTTTGATAACAATATCCGGAAGAGCTCAATTCTCTTCCGATTTTATATTTTCTGAAAATCTAACACTTGTGTCGTATATCCCAAAACCAAGAAAATGCGTAGTTTTACTTTCGAGCGTTCATCCAGAACATGCTATTTCTGACGAAAATAATAATTACAAACCTAATATTATCAATTATTACAATTCAACAAAAAGTGGAATGGATGTTTTAGATAAAATTCTAAGAGAATACACTTGCCGGAGATGTACACGACGTTGGCCTCTGTCGCTTTTTTTACATTATATAGATATTGCAGCCTATAATGCATTTGTACTATGGCAACTCAAAAATCCGGATTGGGCAACTGGTAACATAAAATCAAGAAGAAAACAATTTATAGAAAATTTGTCTGAACAGTTAGTTGCTGCAAACATAGATTCTAGAGCTAGAGCATTTGAAACCAATGCAGTAGTATTTTCGAGACACATTGTGGACGCCATCGAAAGTACAGGCCGAAAAATAAATAAACAAATGAGTACAACATTAGAAAAACGCTCAAGATGTAGCTTGTGTATTGGAAATGACAATAAATATAAATCAAAATGTGATGTTTGTCATAAATATGTATGTAATATACATTCAACATGTACAAAAAATATTTTGTGTACAAATTGTAATGATTTAGAATAAATATTTTTTATGTAATTTTTTTAAAATTTTATTTTTATGTATTATTTTATATCCCTAATAATATTTCACCTTTAAAATAAAATAAGTCAAAATCATAATGGCAAAAGCTTCATTTTTTATATTCTACGTAAACAAAAACTGTTCGGGTCTCGGTTGACCCAGGCACCGTCCGCAACGGTTGGCGAAACGTCAGTACTGCGAGGGTTAAGGAATTCAAAAAGATTATCCATTGACGATTGCCTCGAAGAAATACGATCTGATCAAATAAGATTCTAGAATCCCTGCCCAGATAGTTTATCAGCATTGTTGTTAGTGGGCTACTTCTCATATAAATTTACTGTTGACGATATCGTAGTAATGAAGATTAAGGCGGTTAACATAGTTATTTTTGCAGTATAGAAGATTATCGTAAAAAATAAATTGTTGTTGATACTGACTAAAAACTTGTACTTTTTCGCTGCGCACGCATCTGTGTAGAGCAAAGTTGATGCAAAAACATTATTGTCTTGTGTGGTCTCGTGTTCTTGTGGACAAGTTCTCATTATGTCTTCTAATAAGGAAACTCTCACGGATGTAGAGCTTTTCAACGCTCTTCTGAATGATTCAGATGATGAAAATTATCGCGAGTTACCGCTAGACGAAGCTTTTAGTGACGTCTCGGAAACTGAGGACGCCATTGAAGTGTGTACCGAAAAAACTGACGAAATCGAAGTTGACAACGACTCGCAAACCATTAGCGACGAGAATCTAGTGACGATGAAGTTCAAGATGAGTCCGTATGTAATTGGAGATACATAGCGCCGAAATTGGGAAGAATGAGAGTCACCGAATTCATTCGTAAAGTTAAATGTCTTACCGAAAGAAGCAAGAGTGTTTCTTCTATATTGGATACATTCAGACTTTTTATATCAGACAATATCATAGATCTTATTGTGAAACATACAAATAAACGAGCCAGAGAATTTGTGGATATCTACAATGAAGAACAACAAAATGCAGAAAATCCGAATAGGAAGACATGGAATGACGTCGATGTCACTGAAATGTTTGGATTCATAGGTATTCTTGTTCTGGCTGGTCGTTTTAGAGAAAATAAAGAAAATCCTCATAGCTTATGGTCAGTTACCAACAAAGCATTCAACAAACCTATCTATCAGGCAATAATGAGTAGAAACAGATTTTTATCTATTATGAGACATATTAGGTTCGACGATCTTAGTACCAGACCTGAAAGAAAGAAAAAAGATAAATTAGCTCCTATTCGTGAGATGTCTGATATTTTTGCTCAAAATTGTAGAGATAGTTACTATCCTTCACCTTGGGGAACCACTGATGAACAGTTAGTATCCTTTAGAGGGCGATGTCCTTTTCAAGTCTACATACCTAGCAAACCCGGCAAGTACGGGATACAAATTTGGGCACTTTGCGACGCAGACATTTTTGTGTTGCAACTTCGAAGTGTATTTGGGAAAATTAGGAGATATAAGTGAAAAAAATCAAGGTTCAAGAGTTGTCAACACCTTAGCACATCACTGGCATGGAAGTGGGCGTAATATTACGACTAACAACTTCTTTACAAGCATTCCTTTAGCACAAGAATTACTCAAAAAAAACTCACGTTGGTTGGCACCTTGAGAAAGACTCGTAAAGATATTCCAAAGCAATTATTGGACATGAAAAAACGAGCGCTGTATTATCTGATTATCTGATTTTTTGTTTACCAAAGAAATGACTTTAGTGTCCTACATTACAAAACCCAGAAAATTTGTCGTACTGCTGTCATCTTTACATCATCAGCACGATATATCCACTGCAGAAAATAAATTCAAGCCAGAAATGATTTTGACATACAATAAAACAAAAAGTGGTGTTGACGTTTTAGATAAACTAGTAAGAGAATACTCATGAAAGAGAAGCACGAGGAGGTGGCCCTTACGATTGTTTTTCAATTTTATTGACATTGCGTATTACAACAGTTTGGTGATATGGCTTTTGAAAAATCCTGAATGGAACTCAAATTCATCAATAAAATTTCGAAGAAAACTTTTTCTAGAAGAACTAGGAATGGAGCTTAGCAACCCCCATATCTCTAAAAGGTTTAATCAAATTATAGACGATGGTTGAGGATTCTCAAATACAGTGTGCGCGGCCATCGAAGCTTCAGGTGTGGCTGTTCGTAAAAGGCAGGAAAATCCTGTATCGGGTACTATACGTGGCAGATGTCATACCTGTCGCGGTATCTAGCGACGATGAAGTTCAAGATGAGTCCGTATGTAATTGGAGATACATAGCGCCGAAATTGGGAAGAATGAGAGTCACCGAATTCATTCGTAAAGTTAAATGTCTTACCGAAAGAAGCAAGAGTGTTTCTTCTATATTGGATACATTCAGACTTTTTATATCAGAAAATATCATAGATTTTATTGTGAAACATACAAATAAACGAGCCAGAGAATTTGTGGATATCTACAATGAAGAACAACAAAATGCAGAAAATCCGAATAGGAAGACATGGAATGACGTCGATGTCACTGAAATGTTTGGATTCATAGGTATTCTTGTTCTGGCTGGTCGTTTTAGAGAAAATAAAGAAAATCCTCATAGCTTATGGTCAGTTACCAACAAATCATTCAACAAACCTATCTATCAGGCAATAATGAGTAGAAACAGATTTTTATCTATTATGAGACATATTAGGTTCGACGATCTTAGTACCAGACCTGAAAGAAAGAAAAAAGATAAATTAGCTCCTATTCGTGAGATGTCTGATATTTTTGCTCAAAATTGTAGAGATAGTTACTATCCTTCACCTTGGGGAACCACTGATGAACAGTTAGTATCCTTTAGAGGGCGATGTCCTTTTCAAGTCTACATACCTAGCAAACCCGGCAAGTACGGGATACAAATTTGGGCACTTTGCGACGCAGACATTTTTGTGTTGCAACTTCGAAGTGTATTTGGGAAAATTAGGAGATATAAGTGAAAAAAATCAAGGTTCAAGAGTTGTCAACACCTTAGCACATCACTGGCATGGAAGTGGGCGTAATATTACGACTAACAACTTCTTTACAAGCATTCCTTTAGCACAAGAATTACTCAAAAAAAAACTCACGTTGGTTGGCACCTTGAGAAAGACTCGTAAAGATATTCCAAAGCAATTATTGGACATGAAAAAACGAGCGCTGTATTATCTGATTATCTGATTTTTTGTTTACCAAAGAAATGACTTTAGTGTCCTACATTACAAAACCCAGAAAATTTGTCGTACTGCTGTCATCTTTACATCATCAGCACGATATATCCACTGCAGAAAATAAATTCAAGCCAGAAATGATTTTGACATACAATAAAACAAAAAGTGGTGTTGACGTTTTAGATAAACTAGTAAGAGAATACTCATGAAAGAGAAGCACGAGGAGGTGGCCCTTACGATTGTTTTTCAATTTTATTGACATTGCGTATTACAACAGTTTGGTGATATGGCTTTTGAAAAATCCTGAATGGAACTCAAATTCATCAATAAAATTTCGAAGAAAACTTTTTCTAGAAGAACTAGGAATGGAGCTTAGCAACCCCCATATCTCTAAAAGGTTTAATCAAATTATAGACGATGGTTGAGGATTCTCAAATACAGTGTGCGCGGCCATCGAAGCTTCAGGTGTGGCTGTTCGTAAAAGGCAGGAAAATCCTGTATCGGGTACTATACGTGGCAGATGTCATACCTGTCGCGGCAACGACAATAAGTACAGTACCAGATGTAAAGGTTGTGGATGGTTAGTGTGCCCGAAGCACAGCAAAACGACTCAAACTGTCAAAAGAACAAATTGTAATAGTTGTCGACGAAGATCTACAGATATTGACGAAGATGGTGAACCATAAATTTTTTGATGTTGAACGTCAATAGCATATATTAGCCAGTTTTCTAAGTTAGGCCACTGTTTACAAGTAAATTTGACCTCCATTGTTACTTTCTGTTTGAGTTTGAATTTAAGATTTTTTATCCTTCGAGAGTAAGAGGTCAAGTTGACTTTTTTTTGGAGATCACATTCAAACAGTGGGTTAGCTTCAATACAGGGAGCTTGCCACTGTTAAGTATGTTACACTAAGTTTGTAATTTTTTAATAATAAATAGATATAAAATGTATTTAACGTTTCAATATTTATCTATACTATAATGTAAATATTCAGAAACATCACAAATTTTGATATCTTATTCTGACATTAACAGTTTTTAAATAAAATTAAAGTTTACTGAATATTTACAAATCATATAACCTTAATTATTAAGTGGGTCATCATTGACCCGGTTTAGGGATTTCATGTAAGTTTATTATTTTGGGACGGCGAGGGTTAAACAAATGCAAGTAAGTTTATTTCGTAAAAGATAGAAAAGCATGGATCTGTGTACAGACAATAGTATTAAGAAAACAACTTTTCAAAAATTCTATTTAAGTATGTCGGAAAAATCTTATCATAGTGGTGGAAAGATTATATCGCTGAAACGTCTGTGCAGCATTTCTAAGACCGAATGGCATCCTAGTAAATTCAAATAGACCAAAGGGAGTATTTATAGCAGTCTTATGGACATCTTTTTCTTCAACTGGAATTTGGTGATATGCCCGTACCAGATCAATTTTTGAAAAAATTGGGCAACCATGTAAATTTAAACTAAAATCGTGTATATGCGGAAGCGGGTATCGATCAGGTACGGTAATATTATTTAATTGACGATAATCGCCGCAAGGTCGCCAATCGTTGGAATCCTTTTTAGGAACCATGTGCAAAGGCGATGCAGCCGAAGAAGAAGATGGCCTGCATATTCCAAGCTGAACCATGTGTTCAAACTCCTTTTTGGCTACTTTTAATTTAAATGTGTACAAACGCCACGGACGACAATATGGAAGATGTGAGTTTATTATGATTTTGTGTTTTGTGTTATGATGTATGGGTGCAGAAAAATCGGGTGTTGAAGTTAAATTTGGAAATTGTCTTAATAAATTATCATATATAGTCCCAAATGAAAAAATGTTTGGGGTAGATATTGCACCACTAGATTTTATACTATTGGTAAAATCAAATCAACTTTTTATTTTTTACATCAACTAGTAAACCAAATTTTTGTAAAAAAATCTGCCCCAATAATTGCCTTAGTAACGTCAGCAATTGTAAACACGTATGAAGAATTTCTCTTTTACTCGTTTTTTTTAGGTAGTAAAACCCCTTAAACTTATTATAAATATCGAAAATTAAAGAATAAATATTGCTAAGTGATCCTATGTCTGTTTTAAAGTTAACGCTATGTTTTTCATTTCCAATGTGAACAATTAAAAAAATTTTATAAATTTTTTAGTTAGACCAGGAACAATAGTTAACTTCTTATATTTAACAGGATTTTTCACTGTGTCATTATTGGTCTTAACAACGTTACTAATAAAGAATAAAATTTTCTTAAGAAGTTTATGTAGATACTGATTTTGTAAAAAGAAGTGTTTTTAAAATATTTAAATTTTTGTGTAAAAATTGAGGATCTGAAATGTTGGTGGTACAATATTTCATAGCTAAAACTGTGTTTATTTTGTGGTTTTATGGTAAGAACTAAAATGAAGGTGTTTCTTTTTATATACCAACCAAACGTTACCTTATTTTCAGAGATTTTGATGACTTATGCGTCCAAAAATTGACGAAATGGTCTTCATTTTTAATCTCTATTGTGAATTGTATGTGATTATTTTGGGAATAAACAGTATGATATCATCTATATGTTTTTTAATAAAAGGAACTTGAAAATTTAGTTTCGGAATGATTTTGTCTAACGTGTAATCCATAACAATTTGTGCTAGAATGGCTGAATCCATTGGGGTACCAAATTTTGTTTATAAGTGGTGTTATCGAAAGCAAAATAAGTGTTGTCAAAGACAACTTTTAAAACTTTTACAAATAAATCCTGATCAATATAAAAATTGTCAGAAAATTGTCAGAAACAAGAGACCATTTTTCTTTCTATCTAACGCTATACAGCACACGTGAGAAACTAATGTTTTCCATCAACTTGTATGAAAAATCTTAGTTTCCTCACTTGTACTGTAATATACTAATGTTTGAAAATCATAATAGTAACCTAGTTTCCTGTAGATAGTCAGTCAAGCTGAAACCAGTAGAAACTAAAAAATAAAAATATTGAAAATCATCGTTATAATACGAAATTGTATTTTTGTTTTTGTTTTAATAACAATCCATATAATATGTACATAAACCTTAATTGCGATTTCTTTGAACCAAAACTTCAGCGGTATGCCGATATATACTCATATTGGAATTCCAGACCTTACCCTATCTTGGGAAAAGAAATGCATTCTTTTATAAAATGTTTGGAAACGAAATGAAAAGAATCGATTAACAGACACATAACCTTACAGATAATTGAAAACACGCTGAACGAAAACTAACAAATAATATAAGTTAAACTCTTCAACTCACAAAGAAATAATCACAATCAACTGTTTATGTCTCTAAATCAAATTATATAATCGACGTATTCGAGAGTTTCCTAATGATGATCTAAACAAGGCCGAAACCGGTACAACGAAAACATTTTGATCCATCTTAAAATAAAAAGTACAAAAAATAACTAACTTTTCATTTTTTTTTAGATGATTAGAAGATGTGTTCGGATATTTTTGCTGGAATTCAAAGTTTTAGTTTAGCCGTGTGTCTTCAGAGGCACGGCTAATCCTAAGTCTTTCTAATTCTAGGTTTAGTGTTAGTTCTAGTTTTAATTCGATACAAGTATACAATAATCTAAAACCGAGCAACAGCTAATACGCCTTTTAAGACGAAACTGAACCCAACCCAACTTAGCTTCAAAACTAATACTAGATCTAGAATAAGAAATATTAATGTTTCTAGTTCTAGGTCTAGTGTTAGTTCTGAAGCTGGGTTGTAGGTATAGTATTAGTTATACTTCTAGTGCCAGGAGAATCTAAAACAGTCTAGACTTAAACAAAAATTAATACTAGAACTATCATGAAATCTAGAACTAGAAAGTTTTGATTTAGCCGTGCGTTTGAACGGGTAATGCGCTTTAAGTGTTAGTTCTAGTCTTAGTTATAAATCCAAGTATACTTAAAATATAAAATAAATACAAGTATACTTCGTCATAAATCGGTTTTATCGTAACTCGGTTTACTGCGTATTATGAGCGGGAACTCAGTCTTGTTGAAAATAAATGTTATTTTATCGAATAAGAGGATTATCATCCAAAATATCTGGCAAGGCTCATTGCAAGATGACCAAATAGCGATTAGCACAAAGGTTTTATTTGGATATTTGATGATTATCAATTCCTGTGCTAATAAAATATGCCTCATCTAACCAGATAATACACGAACTAAATTCAATATTATTTCATGCATGGTTCAAATACCAGCTACAGAATTCCAAACGTTGTTCGGCATCTCCTGGATGTAAGTGATGATCTATATGTTCATTGTAGGATTTATACTTGTTCTTTTAATTCCAACCTGCAATTCAATTTCTCTACATGATATTTTAGGCGTGGTTTCCACACATTCTAGTATGGTAATTACATTATTGTCTCAATTTTAGTTATTGTATATTTTTTGCCTGGGTTAAATTAATTTCAATGATTTACAAATGGTTTATTAATTTTTTGAGTAACTTGTGTTTTAAATCTAATATCTGAGTCTTGACACAATAATGAAATAAATGTATTATGGTAGTGAAAATGTTATAGTATTCTAAAAATTTTGTTTTGGGTGTATAAAAGTAGCTAAAGTTCGTAAAAATCGCAATTTTCTATCTTTCATAATTACCAAAATACCCTGCAAACCCATCGAAATTTGGACACCTGTACATTTTGCAGACAGGAGTTCTTAATAAAAAATGGAGATTCCTATTTCAGAATGTCATCTTAAGAATGGTATCTCAATTTTGGAGTATTAAGAAATATCATTTTGATGACCAAGTCCTTTAGGTGCAGGGTGGGCAAATTTGACTATTATTATTATTTTTATGAAAGGTTTAAGATCATTTTTTATATTTTCGTGTTCATGAACATTTTTTTATTGCTACGTCGAAGTCAATAGTTAAAAATTGTTTCTTCTTGGTTAAAAATGATATTCGTATAATTTCTGTATTGGGTGTAAACATTTTCATTGTTGGTTGAATTAGATGTTGGTTTGTTACTTAAAAGATTTTCAAATTTCCTGTTATTTTTTCTCAGATCTTCTTGTTTATGGAGAAAAGCCTGTGTTTTTATTTTATTGATAATTTCGTCAATTTTTAGAAAGTGCAGTTGGCCTCTTAATTCCCTATCTATTTTTGCAAGCTTTTCGTAGTAGAAGTTAAGGCTCTTAAACTGTCATATTTTTTCATCGCGAAGCAGTTTTGAAGAAATGTATATTTGTATGCTGTTTTTAAATTATAATGTAAATAATATGTTTTTAAATAAATTATAAAAATGCTAAATTGATACACCATTGCAACAAAGGTTTTAAAATGGATTTGTTGGAAATGTACGAAATCGACAAACACAAAAAAGACAAAAATTTCAATTTATTAAATGATCAAATAGCACATGTCTACAATTCATTATTTACGTTTCTCAAAACATTATAAATTTCAAAATTTAATTTTGTATCATCTCTTCTTTTCTAAATCAATCCCTCTTACTTTGCTCAAAGAAGATACACCCAGAATTTTAACATACAATAAACCTGTCCATTTCAAGTTTTCTCTGTATTTGTGTAGTTCGTGTAAGTTGTTTTGTGAAAATGTTTTATATTTTTATTACCATTTTGTAGTTTTTTAATATTTTGACGTAAGTTTTTAATTTAATTTTATTATTTATTAACTTTTAAAAAAATATTTTGCAAAAAAAAACACATATTGTTGAATAAACAAAATATCGACGTTTATATTTGATTTCCAATTTTAATTTGTAGATTCGGCTGATGATGAGCTTATAAAGCTCGCAACCGGTACCGAACAAATAAACAAAAGCAAGTAAAGAAGTTGTTTTATTATATATTTTACATATTAGTCTTATGATTTCTATAGTTCAATTTATGATATGCAATAAATTTAATTTGAAAAATTTTTAATTTAGGAAAAAATCCCGTTTTTACATAAAAATGGGAATGTTTAGTTAACTTTAGTTAGTTCTAAGAAAATAACATAATTTAAAAGGTAATTGGCAATTGAAACCTTGCACTAAGATATAAAGGGGTTGGTTGGTATCGATCGGTAGGCTTTAACTTTGACGGATCAGCTTTTGGGGTGGACATACAGAGTGGGGTAGACAAAGAGGGGTTTGTTACGGACTTACGGCGGTTGTTTTGTGACTTTATAGGGCGACCACGGACGAGGGTTATTTATTTCGACGTGTTTTTACTTTGTAACTCAGTTTTTATTGTGCGTGTCTAAACACGTGGTGACAAAGCGATTGAGTTATAAAATAGAGGGGGTTAATCATATTTATAATACAATAAATTATGTTAAAAATCATACCATAAAAATTAAATGAAACTCAACAGGTACTAATCAGATAATACGACATTTACGAATACATTAGCAATTGTTGCGAGAACGGTTCCAATGAACCTTAAAAGCGCAACAACATACTGCGTGAAACGTGGAGATGAGAAGTTAACAGAATTGCTGGGAAGCGGACCGGAACGACTCAAGATATACACAATGCTTTGTTAGATATTCAGATAAATTCAATTTTCTTCTCAATGTCAGGATGATTGAAAATAACCAGGTTTTTTAAAACATTTGTGAGATTTTTGCTTTATTCTAGAAATCGGTGTAAACCATTTATGTCAACAAGATTTTTTTTATCAGTTTTAGTGTTTGAGTAGCGATTGGTTTTTCAATGAAAACCATTAACTTTGACATTCTTGACATTTTTTAGAGAAAGCTAATTTTAATCTTGAATTATGCTTTTTTGATGCATTATAAATAATTTGTGTCAACAACATTTCTTTCTACCAGCTTAAGTTTTTATGTAACTAGATCAGTTCAATTAATTTATACTACTGGTTTTGTTTTTCTTTTTTATTATTGTTGCCTGACTAGTTTCGGCATAGGAGCCATCATCGGAGGCCTACAAACAGTTAACATGGTTGTGAAATGAATATAATATATATAAAAATAAGTAAAACTAGCGAATATCAAATATAGTTAATTCTTAAAGAGAAAAGTACTCACATCGTCAGTATAAACCATGTTAATTGTTTGTAGGCCTCCGATAATGGCTCCTATGCTGAAACTAGTCAGGCAACAATAATAAAAATGAAAAACAAAACCAGTAGTATAAATTAATTGAACTGATTTAATCCTTCAACTGGTTGAACAATGGATCTCATCATTTCAAAATATAAACTAGCTAATGCGGCTTTCTTGATCCTACGCTACAAATAATTAACATACAAGATTAAATCCATCAAACAACACATAAAGTTTAATAAAATAATTAAAACAGAACGGCGACTCCAACATACAGTAAATATAAATTACCCCATCACATGAACGATTCACAAAAACAACATATTAGAAAGAAACACATCAACAACGAAATTAAGGAGGAAAAGATGAAAATTGACCACAATAACAGATTACTCTTATTTATATACCACCTACTAACAAAAAAATTACACTACATTAAACTACAAGAAGATTTAGTACAAGTAAAGGAACATAAAACCAATATCCTTTTAGAAAATTGGAAAAGAAAACAGAAAAAGATTAACAAACTTTTAACAGATAGAAGAAAAAACGAAAAAGACCCACAAGTCAATCAACAATACGACAATTCTACCTTCCATCCTAGATTAACAAACCTAACCGACATTGTTTTCACATCTCAAGAAGAAAACCTCCTCAACAAAGGATACAAATATGCAATACCAAAGATGCCTACACTAAGTCACCTGACCATAGAACTGGAAGCAGCAACAAGATATAACTCCTACGAAAAAGACCTGCGACTCGACCTCACTGATTTCATAAGAAAGGCAGAAAAACATTCACAACATAAAACCAGCAATAACGTTGTTGTTAACCAAGAAATAAAAACCATCAAATCCATTTAAAAAAAATTAAAAATACATGACTTCGTAATCACAAAAGCAGATAAAAACGCAGGAATGGTTATTATACATAAGAACATCTATAAACAAAAGACTGAATCGTTCCTAATTAATAATAATTTTATCGGAATAAAAAATAACCCTGTTAACACACTACAAATCAAAACCAAAAAAGCTCTCACTAACTCCAAATCATTCCTAGATAAATATAACATTAAATTATCTAACATATTACCAATGAACCCAAGATGTCCCACTCTTTATTGCCGTATCAAATTACATAAACCTGATAACCCTATTAGACCGATCATTTCTTCTATTGGTTCAAGTACTCGCAAGTTGACGAAAATCATCAATCAATTTTATTAACCACCTAAGACTCGTTACTACCATCTTCTGGTTAAGCTATCTAAGAGATTGTTATCATAGTTACGGCTATTTTACGCATTCTGATTGGCTAGTGGATGGGTTTATCTATAAGATAAATTTAACTAAAAGATGGTAGTAATGGGCCTTAGACTTCAGACCTTCACACACCATAAAAAAACGCCAACAACTTATTGAAGAATTAACGAACCTAAACATTTCTAACGAATTTTAATTGATCTCATATGACATCACCGATTTATACACAAACATCCCAGTTTCTGAAACCCTTGAAATCACATATAAATTTTTTCAAGACAAACTTCATCTAGAAGACGCCAATCATTCACACAATCTTTTAAAAACCTGTCTAGCCCAAAATATTTGTCGTTTCGATAACAAATTATACAAATATACAGAAGGTCTACCTATGGGTTCTCCTTTAAGCGGAGTACTAGCAGATTTTTTCCTTGATAAACTTAAAAACGAATTACTCCACAAAAGAAATGAAGTAACCAAAAACATCATCTTCTGGAAGAGATACGTAGATGACATCCTAATCATTTGGAACACTAACATACAAAACAATCATGAAGATCTACATATTCTGCTTAATGATCTTCATCCGAATATACACTTCACAATGGAACATGAACAAGACAATACCCTACCTTTTTTGGACCTAAAATTAATTAACAAGAATAATAATGTAGAGTTTGACATCTACACAAAGAAAACACAAACGGACTTTATAATCCCTTATGATTCATATCATCATCACTCACATAAAACCGCAGCATTTCACGCATACATTAATAGATTAATAACAATTCCTATTAACGAAGTTAATAAAAACAAAGAAATAACAATAATCAAAACAATAGCTCACAACATCGGATTCCCAACAAACTTCATCACGAAACTGATAGGAAAACTATAAACAAGAAACATCAATAAACAAATGACAACACTCAATAATAACACAATGAAATCAGAACCAACGTATAGATCAATCTCATTCCCAGGCAAACTAGCAGCTCCAATTCAAAAGATTTTTAGAAGATACAATATAGATATTAGTTTCAAATCCAACACCTCCATACTAAATCTTCTAAAACACAAAGAAGACTATACAAACCACCTTACTAATAGCGGCATTTATAAACTAAATTGCGACACCTGCGGTGTAGTATATATAAGAGAAACAGGAAGATCTATTAAGCAAAGGGTTAAAGAACACATCAACAACGACCGGTCTAATTTCGGCAGACACCTCCTAAATACATCACACAACTTTGACCAAGATACAGGCATAAAAATTTTACATAAAATGAATAAAAGCATAAGAATGTCTATCACCGAAGCTTATGAAATAGAAAAATTCAAATATCAAAACAAGCTAAATGTGCTTGTTTTGATGCCTTAATGATCAAATAGACTTAATTACACCACCACTATACAGGACTCTAAAACAACCTTTCCCGACAGAACCTACTTAACGTAACTATGAAATCATCCGCTTACATCCCTTTCCCTCACCTTTTCCTCAACAGAAGAGAGCTCCAACTAAATATTGTATAGTTGGAGCTGCACTGATTGAGTTCCTTGACAATCAATTTCCTTTCTATATTTCTTTCACGATTTATTTTCTCCATTTCTCCTATTTCCCTATTCCTCTCTATCCTTTACTGATATTTCAAAATTTAAAATTTCCCTACTCCGCTCTTTAACCACATGATATGAACATGCACATAAAACATAACCTTAATGCTCAACAGCCACATTGCTAATAAGTGTTTTCCATCACGTTATAATTGTTTACGTTCTGTTATTGTAAAACCAACACACCACTATTTAACATAATTTTTACAGTCGACAAATTTTTATAATGTTATTTTGCTTTGCATTGATTTATTACTGACGATGTCAGTACTTTTCTCTTTAAGAATTAACTATATTTGATATTCGCTGATTTTTGTTTTACTTATTTTTATATATATTACAGTGCACTCCGCTTAATTGGTACACCGGTTAATAGGGACAAAATTTAAAAGGCCGAAACTTTTCATATATAATTTTACTCTGGTTATTAGGGACAATCCTCCGGTTAATCGGTCCAGTTCGTCGCGTCTTTGAGGTGCTACGCCTGGCGCCATATACAGAAGCGTCAGCTTTATCGGAACCTTTGCTATTTTTCATCGGCGTTTCAGTAACCTTCATTTCTGGTATCTGTATTGAGCCCTGATCGAACCTTTTAAATTGGAGTTGAGAGAATGTAAACACATTCAGAAATGTATAATAAAAAAACGGAAATAAACTCCAATTTAAAGGGACAATCCGCACAAAAACGCCTAGCCCGATTACGTCTAGACACCTAAGTGACGCTTCTGTTTTTTCTTATTGTGAACATGTAGTGACTTAAGCACTAAAATGTGACGCAAAGACTTAACATTAAATGAAAAAATCAATATGCTCCGACAAATTGAAAACCAGCCACCCAATATGCCTCTACGCCAATTAGAGAAAACAGTGGGCCTTCCAAAGTCAACGATCAGCCGATTAATAAAACAAAAAGATGAACTTGAAAAACAATGATTTAATGCTGAAAACCAAGCGGGAACGCGTAAAAAGAAGCGAGAGGGAAAAGAACCAGAAGTTGATGATGCTCTCAATCGTTGGTTTTCTGCAAGAAACCCAAAAAGGGGTTAGTGTTAGTGGCCCAACGCTGTAATTAAAAGCAGAAGAATTGGCGAAAAAATTAGGTCATCAAGATTTTAAAGCAACGGAAGGTTGGTTTTCACGGTGGAAGGCAAGGTGCAACGTAAAATTTAAAAAAGCACAAGGGGAGAAGGGTAGCGCAAATGTGGTCGCCGCTGATAAATGAAAAAAGGAAAAGCTTCCAGAACTGCAAAAGTTGTTCAGTTCAGATAACATCTTCAATGCCGATGAAACTGGTCTGTTCTACCGTGCAACACCAGATGGATCACTGTGTTACAGGAATGAGACATTAGTCGGGTTTAAAAGACCTATGGACCGCATAACTATTCTATGTTGCGCAAATATGTCCGGCACTGAAAAGAGAAAACTTTTGGTTATCGGTAAAACGGCAAAGCCTCGATGTTTCAAGGGGATATCAATAAATAGTCTGCCGGTAGAATATCATTCAAATAAAAATGCCTGGATGACTACAAATATTTTTAAACATCACACCATTGAAAAAATTGAAAAATTTTCCTTGACATCATCATCTAGCTCCAAAGAGGTTAACTCGAAAGTGAACATACTAAACTCTATACAATTTGTAGCAGAAAGTTGGAAAAATGTTAGTAGTGAATGTATACGCAATCTCCAACATTTTTCATATTGTTACCCGTTCTTTTCTGGTTTTGCAACCTGTCCTCTGATAATATCTCTAAGACTCTCTAATAAAATCTTCTCTTCTCTTCTAACGCTATCGTCTCGTGTCTTTTTGTAATTGTGTTTTAAAATTCTTCGTCCTGTGTAAGTTTTCTCATATTAAATTTTTCTTTAAATATTTATACGATCATGTCTCTTAACTCTCTTTTATAGTTATATCTTCTCATTGACATGTTTTGTAAAATTCCACGTGTTTTCCCGTAGCCTACATTGACGTAAGTTTTTCATTTTATATATCTATTAAGTTATTAATTGAATATCAGCTGAAGATGGACTTATAAAGTCCGAAACATGTTCAGAGAAATTGAAAATTAAATAAATAAAGCAAGTTGAAGATACAATTTTATTAATTTAGTAATTATTTGCAACATGGATCTTTTAGAATTATTTTTGTTGTTTATTTATTTAATGTTGTCTTATATAGAATAAATGTTTATTTTAATATTTTCACTTTTTATTTTCAACAATAATTACTCTTTATCGTGTAGATAAAAATACGTAGTATATTCTATATTGTTTTCTATAACCGTTTTTTTACTATCGGATAATTGGGACAACCGCTTAATTGGCTAGATTGAATGAGACCCGATGTGTCCCAATTAAACGGAGTGCACTGTATATTCATTTCACAACCATGTTAATTGTTTGTAGGCCTCCGATGATGGCTCCTATGCCGAAACTAGTCAGGCAACAATAATAAAAACGAAAAACAAAACCAGTAGTATAAATTAATTGAACTGATCTAATCCTTCAACTGGTTAAACAATGGATCTCATCATTTCAAAATTTTTATGTAACGATTGATTTTTCAATGTAAATTATTAATTCAGACATTTTCATTTCCTTCCTAGAAAAAGCTAATTTTAAGCTTGAACTGGTTATGGATTATCCTTCCTTTGTGCATAATACACGATTTATGTCAACATTTCTTTGTATCAGCTTAAGTTTTTATGTAACGATTGATTTTTCAACTTAAATCATTCATTTTGATATAATCGCTTCCTCAACTCTAATTCATTAAAATCAATTTATATACACAAAGTTTTTCTTGATCAGCTATTTTTTAACAATAATTGTATTTTAAATAAACATTTTGAAACTCTCGTTTCGCAAATAATCATTAACAATTTTGCTTTCAACGCCTTTTTATAATTAAAAACGATAATTTCTGCAATTAATCACACCGAAAGCTACACCAGATTCTCTCATTGTTAGTTTTTAATTTAGCTAGAAAGAGGGCGATGCTGCATGAATTTTTAAACGCGTTCGGGGACAAACGAATTTTTTTGGTCTCTTTTCAAATCCACCCCGCCTATTTTGTTCGCACGCTTGTCGTTTTTGCCCCAACTTCCCGAAATCTGTGGCTGAAAATGAATAAAACAACGGGCCTTTTTAAACGCTCATTTACCGTTGCCCGGTCGGTCTATGTGATACCGTTTGCATTTTTTTATTTTTTACTCGTCCACGTTCGTGCTACATCAAAATATTGTTAGTGTTCCGTGTTGAAGGGGGTAATTGTATTTCGTTTACAAGGGACGCTAGTTTTCCAAACTCGTTCGGTTGCCATTTTTGTCATTAAAAATCTACGTTGAAATTTAAAAATCTCTTTTTTGCGCCAATAATTTGAATTCTTTGTGGATTAAGTTTGCTTTAATTGTTTGTTACTTTCTTATCTATATAATTATGCTGCATATTCGGTTTAACTTAATCGCTAAATTGGTTTCAAATTCATTTAAACATTCTTACAAGTTTTGATAAATCATATCAAATATTATAAATAGAAATTTGCGCGGAATACCAACCTTATCTAGAATGCATTAAAAAGATTTAGTTTCATACGTTTCAAAATAAATCATAATCAAGGATAAGATTGTTAATAAATCAACAAAATTACCGTGTTCGTATCATCGTTATGATCACGTTTCCTTTATAATCTCAGAAAGGAAATTCGAAACTGTTTTGATTCTACTAATACTACGTTAATAGAGATCACGACGATGATGATAACGTTGATTACGATGATAACTATCGAGATGTGAAAATGCGTTGCTACTGGCGCTTAAGAAAACGGTCTCAGCGCCGGCGTCAAGTCGTCAAGGACAAGCCACAACAGGTTTACCAAGGCAGCAGCAATCGGCTAATCTCTTCATTAGGTGTTAATAACGCCCCGGGTCTAGCGCCTTTATAGCTCCGATGGACTATCGGAATCTGTGCGTGCGTTTCCCACCATTTACAAGGTGATCGGGGCGAAATGAAAGAGGTATTCTTGGAAATTGTACCACCGGTCATTCTCTTCGGTGCTGATTCCAAGAGCTTCTGGTTGCTACATTTTTTATCTTCTTTTTTATCTTTCTGGTCCGGAGCTTCTTAGTTTTTTTGATTTTTATTTCTACTTGAAATGGCACCGGGAGACATTCTACTGATGGCATTTCCAAGAGGTTTTGTTAATTTAATACCGGGTATTTTCTTGTTCATCTCAAGCACATGGTTAAGTATACGTTCTTTCGAATCGAATTTTATTTAATCAACTCATTCATTTTTAGTTACTTTTAATTATAAAATTTTTCTTTCTATTTCTCGCATTCTAACTTACGGTGTTAGTTCCATCTTCCACGACATTTTTTCCCTTCAAATTAACCCCTTAAAACGTTAACAATAAGCAACATAGCAGAATATGATCATTTTTTAGAGTATTACCTTCCAAGTTTTTTTCTTCGAAACTCTCTTTGGATAAATTTAAATTGTTGTTAAATAAAATTAAATAAAAGAATATACATTGAAGATTTCATAAATGAATTCAGGTTGCAAAAAGATCTTGTTTCAAGGTTTAAAAAGGCTATGTAAAAAAACAATTAATGTTACCCAACGATTGGCAATGCAGAGCCGTTAGAACTGGACCAGTTATTAAAATCTTTTCGGGGTTTCGAATTTTAATCCAGCGTAAAAGAGTTTGATCTACATATTGGTAAATACAATTTCTAAGATTTTTACTCCAGCCTGATTCACTTGCTCGGGGAGTTATGGTCCGGTAATCCGGTATTAACGTACGCCCATAAATTACAGCTGGAATTTGACAATTGAATAGGTGACAATATCGTACTTTATAACCCGACTATAAATCGGTATCCGATCAAAAATAAAGAGTAGTATTGCGGGACCAATGAAATTTATAAGTTATAACCGGATATATGTTAAATTCTATGTAGTTCGTGGAATTAACTTAGAATTAACACTAGACACCTAGAACACTAAATGATTGGATTAGGTTGGTTTAGGTTAAATTACTTTGAGTTGAAATTGGAAGAAGAGATACAAAGACATAAGAAAATTAAATGTGATTTGAAACGACTGATTCAGTGAAGCCGAACAATATACCTAAGCGAAGTTACATGAACATGTATGGGGTAAAATATACCTAAGTGTCACAAAAAAGTTAACACTTAATAAGTGCTCGATTGCGGAAAACGTTATATTAGCACAGGAACGATGCTTTTCCCAGAAGTAAACGAGGAAGTAACGATACTGGTGAATTGGGAAGAAATGGCATATATAGAAACATTTTACTATGGAGCACTTAGAAACGTTCATACTTAGAATAAGAAGAAAAAAGGCATCTGGTTCAGACAACATTCTGCCAGAAATATTGCTTGCTACTAGAAACAAACATCTCTTAACATATTTAACAATTTCCTAAGAAGAGGAGAGCTTCATCGATCCTGGAAAATAGCAAACCTATTCTAGATTAAAAAGCCTAATGAAGGGTAAACGGTAAGACAACGTTTAGACATGTATGCTTAGAAACAACTGTAAGTGATTGAACTAAAATTAGAGCTATCACTAGGAGTAATACTGGATCTAAAACTAGAAAGTTTCGAGTTTTGCCATGTGTCTTTTGAAAAAAATGTTTGATATTTCGGATACCATGTTGCAACCTTCTTCGGAAACTGGTTCGAAGCGACAAAATTGGGAATTATAGAATAATATATCGGTAGAAAACTAATTAAAAATTAATTTATATTAATTACTAGTTAACATCTGTCGTTCACTCGGTGCACACATGTCCTTGTGGTACAGACTGTGAACCGAATTTTACGATAACAAGTGATGTATTGACAGAAATGAATACATATTTTTATAATAAACCGTTCAAAATCATTTTAATATAAATAAAAAGTAATTTTAAACGAAGGGATATTGCGGTTGCGCAGCAAATCGTCGGGAATAAAATGAATGAATACTACCAAAAAATAAGAAAAGAAAAATGTCTACATCACCTAAACAACCAACAGAATCCCCACACAAAAAGGATTCTGGACAAAGTCAGCAGAAATCGCTAAAATTACGTAAGCCACCCCCAGTGATCTTAAGCAATGTGGATGATTATCAGGTAATTAAGAATTCTCTATAAGCACTAAAAATAAATTTTAATGCTACATTCATGAATAATAAACAAATGAAATTAAACATGGAGAATGGGGAAGAATATCGTGAACTAACGCGCGAACAAATAACTAAATTACAACAAGCCGAAGCAAATAATGAGAAAACCATACAAGAAATGATGCTCCAAAAAATGGATAGGATGGATCAATTCAATAAAAGATTAGACCGCCTAGAAGCAAGGTGGTCTGGTACAATTCCAAAGCGAGCTTAATGGCCCAAAAAGATCTTAGGATTGCCACATGGAATGCCAATGGCATTACCAATAAAAAAATTAAATTAGAAGCATTCCTAACTACACAATATGTTAATGTATGCCTGATTTCCGAAACACATCTAACGAACCAAACATCCTTTAAGATGCAAGGATATAAATCGTATCATACTACCCACCCAGACAATAAAGCGAGGGGAGGAACTGCTAATTCGTTTTTATCTAAACTAACAAGTGGGGAAGAGAATGATTATTCGTTATGGAAATCCACTAAACGCATTAAAAGGCCAATTACGTCATTCCCTCCCATAAGGAAAGATTTAGGTAAATGGGCAAGACATAATAAACAGAAAGCTGACATCTTTGCACAACATCTAGTAGATGTCTTTACACCGAATATAATCCAACATAGTAAGCTGCAAGTTATAGATAATTTAAAGTCAACAAAAATTGCTCCACTTACTCTACTTTACTGTAGAGATAAAATCTAACCTACATCCTAAAAAAGCACCGGGATTCGACTTAATTACTGGGCAAATACGTAAACAGCTTCCAAAAAAAGGTATAGTCATGTTAACCTACATATTCAATGCAGCAATTAGATTAATTACATACCTGCAAGTTGGAAAGTTGCAGAAATTATTATGATACCTAAGCCAGGTAAACCCCTGCATGACGTCAAATCATATAGACCTATATCGCTTCTGCCAATAGTTTCTAAACTATTTGAAAAGCTGCTTTTAAAACGAATTAAACCAATTATAATAATACGTGCAAATAACCTAATCCCTAATCACCAGTTTGGCTTTAGACAGAAGCATTCAACAATTGATCAAGTACATCGGATTACAGACGTCATAGAGAAAGCACTCGAAGAAAAACAGGATAAATAAAACCAGCTGGTTCTGTACTTGTATATACATTATACATACATTGTACATTGTATATACATTATTCTCCAGTACGTTCTGTAGAAACCGTTCCTCGTTCTTTAAGTTGTCTCCTTCACAAATTCTTGGTGAATTTCTAGTGACCAATACATCTAGGAAGAGCAACTGCTTTACAGATTCCGATTCCAGGGTAAACTTGATCACAGGATGTTGAGCATTTAAATGATCTAAGAATTCTTTTAGGCGTTTTCTACCATGTTGAAATATCAGAAATCTATCGTCCACAAATTCAAAACCATATCTTGGGTTTCCACTGGTTCTCTTTCAAAGCATCTTCTTCGAATAATTCCATGTATATATTAGCTATAACCAGCGACAATGGAGATCCCGTGGCTGCTCGTAAAGCTCTCCTTTCTAATTAAAATAGGTAAAGAATACTTCACTATATCTAGAACATATTCTGGTATTCCGTCCGGAATGACTTTTTGGCGCAGATCGTTTATAGCATCCTTAATTGGTACTCTAGAGAGATTCTATATCGAAACTAACCAAAATATCCTCAGCACCTAACATTACCGATTCCACAAATGTGTAGAGTCCTTTAGTCCTTTATAAATGATTCCGTGATCGTTAAACATCACTCCCTATAAAAAGAGAGAACATCGCGAGATGTTTGGCCAGTAGATACGTTAGGGAGTTGATAGCACTGACGGCAGGACGAAGGGGGACGTCTGGTTTATGGATCTTCGGTAGTCCACAAATGCTTGGTGGTACCGACGCCTGCACAAACAATCCTTTCTGATGTTCCGGTGGAATTCCTGTGCATTTTATAAGGTTGTTCATTTTTCTACGATCTTGTCTGTAGGTTCTTTCTTGATCTTCCTGTAGGTGGCCGGATCCAGCAGGTCCATCATTTTGGCTTCATATTCTTCTTTGTCCATAACAACGGTGGCATTCCCCTTGTCTGCTTGAAAAGTCAGAAAGACTTTTCTTTGATGGATCGGAGTACCTTTTTTTCACTAACTGTCAAGGTGGGATACGTTGGTTTTATTGATTTTAATATCCTCGAACCGCTACTTCCTCTTCACGAATTATTTCTTCCTTCGGGGCCTTCTTTGGGGCAATTGCATAATTCAGATTTTTGAGCAAAGTCGTGATTGTTTCCGTCATTAGTGGGACACTCGATTTGTTAATAACGATCGTTTCTGGTAGACTATTGTTTTTCTTGTTCTGTATGCAACGTTCAAGTCATTTAAATTTTTTGATATGTGTGTCATGAGTCTTCTGGAATTCACGATCACCTCTCTCCATTGATTCCAGTCTTCTCCGAACATACTATTTTTTTTTATAGAGGTGAAGTAGTAGCAATCTCTCATTTACTTTCTATAGATATTTACTTTCTGCATGTTGTATAAAAACAACATCAACAGAGAAGATGACCAGCAATATTGTTTTACGATTCCTAGTCCTAGAGAAAGTTTAGCTCATATAGCAGAATATGAGCTGTGATAAGACTTGACTTACTAAAGAGATCAAGAAAACCAACTGTGATGGTAACTGTAGATATTAAAAATTCCTTTAATTCCGACTCGAATACTTGAAGTTTATTAATAATGTTATAATGCGCCACTTCAACATGGTAGGATATGCGCACAGCTAAATCCGAAGCATTTACACAAAGAGCATACTATTCAACTCCATTCTGGCAAATAATAATGTATGAAGTCACCACAAACCCCAATGCAACAATGGACAAAAAATAAGTGAATTAATGCACAATCCCAAGTATAAATGAGCTAATTCTGGCGAAATTGTGCAAACACGAGTCTCCCTACAGGCGTGAGCATTTTGTAAAATATGAATAAGATCTTGTTTTGGTCGTGAATTCACGCTGGTATGAACGTGTTATCACGAGGAATAACTAGTTTCGTTCATAAAAAGATTCGTTTATATTATTCATTGTTTTATACCTTAAAAATATTTATTCTACAATGTCAACTATGTCGACGAAATTTTTGATAACACAAGTTGTTAGAAAACGATACAGATGATGCCAATACTACGATTATGAGTCAGAAATGGACAGTTCAAAAAATAATGATGACATGATGATGAGTGTTGGATCAGAATGGACTCAAATAA
Organism: Onthophagus sagittarius; assembly: GCA_036711965.1. NCBI lineage: Eukaryota > Metazoa > Arthropoda > Insecta > Coleoptera > Scarabaeidae > Onthophagus > Onthophagus sagittarius. The sequence continues at coordinate 26,493,403 of JASERS010000005.1, forward strand.
GCGCAGATCGACGATGTCAATATTTTAAACTTTTTTTGACAATAGCTTATTGGACTGAAAAGGAAATTAATAAATATACGGAATATTAACCGGGAATTTCATCAAATGTGTGACTACATATTTTTAAAAATTACATATTCTAAAATTAATTTTTAGAGTAGATTTAAATTAAGACAAAAAATTATAATAGTACAAAAAATGTACGTATGTTTTCCAAATTTATTAAAGATTATTAATCAACAACAAAAAATGATTTTTTCTACAAGCTTTTCATCAAGATAAACAAAAAAGTCTTAGTAAACTTAGATCCTAAAATCAATTGTTTCAGTTGACTACGATGCTGTCCAACCTCTCTCTATAACTACTTTTGAATGCAAAAAAAGAGGATATTTTGAGAAAGGTTGAAGAAAATCCGAATGTACGTACGAATGTAAGAAGCATATCTGCTGCAGTAAACATTAATACCTCTCGTAGTTTGGGAAATTTTAGGTCAGGAACAATTGTATGCTTACCATATTTAACACAGTAAGAACGCTCTTGATTACGATTAGAGGTCATTTTATGAAGTGATGTTGATTTTATGCTATTCACTCTTTAACCACTGCATTTCGGTTAATTTTCCTAGATTTTTAAGGACTGTTACCACAAAATTTTTGTATAAAACCTATACAAAGTCAAATCCTAACTCAACCTAGTTTTAATAACGTAAGTTTTAACAGGTAGCTATGCTTTAAAATATATATCATCTTAAAATTCATACATGGATTGCCATTATGAAAGTATTTTAGATCAAAGGTTTAGAATGAATAACCCATGTTACTAAAATTTCAATCTTCTACGAATAGTGTAATTTAATATACATGTATATGTATATTAGGTTCATTATACATTATTATATAATGTTATATTATACTTGTATGTGTAATGTAATTTATAATCTAATGTTAAAAATGGTCAAAATAGATTCCACGATCATAAAACGTTAAGATTCACCAAATCCTCGAGACTGGATTTTTGGTGATTGCAATAGCTTATATTCATAAAATTAGTTCGTCTATTCGAGGTAATAAAAATGATAATGAAATGAAAATATATATTTCATAGAAATTCAAAGAGATATATCTCTTTGAGAGATATTCAAAGAAAAAAAAACGATCACCAGGTGGCAATAGATTTTTTTGGTTTAAAGTTATCCATACGTAGTAGTACTTAAATAGTGTAGTTTAAATGTATTTTCTGGTATAATTCGTATATTTTAAAACAGTGACTACCAAGTGGGTCAAGGTCGGTCTCAAGGTGCCTAGCATATATAAGTATACATGTGGTGTTGTGTGACTATATCCCATCAGATATTGATTCCAGCGATTCAGACGAACAATTGGAGGTATATTATTCATCAGCTACAGATGTTGAGTTTGAATGTGATATTTTACAAACCTAACCCTAAATATCTAGAATGATGTAAGTGGAACATCAGAAATTAATGTCCTTTCAATAGAACCGATCGATGCGTTTAATTTGATGGGAACGGAAGAAGTGTTGAGCTTATTGTTAACCAAACAAATTTGAATGTTAAAATTGAGTCCACATAAATACATCTTTTGAAATTCGCGAATGAAATCATGGATTGGGAATCGTGAAATATCCCCAAAATAATGACTAGGAATAGATTTTAATTGGTTTTAAAAATTTATACATTTTTCGGATAATTGTAAAATTAAAAATAATCGAAAATTAGCAGCTTATTGGAGATGCTTGAGAAAAGTTTCGTAAATGCTCATTCTCCTGGAGAAACACTAGATGTGGACAAGTCTATGATTGACTGTATACTGCAAGGAAGTCCCATAAATATAGGGTTAAGGTGTACAAGTTGTGTGATCCTTAAGATGTGTGATATTATATACACCATTATACATACACCAACATCCTACAGCACATAAATTATCCTAAATTTGGCTGAAAATTATTTGGACAAATGCAGTACAATTGCGACTGACAATTTTTGTACATCAATTTCTCTAACCCGTATACTACTCGATTGACGTACTCATCTAATTAGAACTCTTCGAAAAAGCAGACAAAGCAATCTAAAGTTCGTTACAGAATCCAAACTGAAAAAGCAGGATTTTTTTGGACGTGAAGCTTCTGGTGTTGTGGTTGCGAAATGGAAAGACAAGCGTGACGTATTAATGCTAAGCACAAAATCTCCCGGATGAAGTTACTACCGGAAAAATATTCGCAATAGCGAGGATTTAAGAAAACCAAAAATGGTCCTCGAATATAATTATGCTAAGCAGGGTATTGACATATCCGATCAAGTGGTTAAAAAAACAATTCGATAATAAAAGTAAAAACGCATAATAGGAGTACTACATCTACAGGAGAACCTCGATAATCTGAACTAATTGGGACCGAAGCTGGTTCGGATTATCAAATATTGCTGTTAAATAATTAATTTTTACATAAAAATTAGAAAAATTATTTAACTTCTATAGTTAGAGTATAAAATTCGTGTGATTTAATGATTTGAACATATCCGATGCATTATTTATGTTGAGATAAATTTGAATATGAGTAATAATACTATATGGAAGGAAGCTCTTATAACACCTATTCCTAAATCGTCACATATTGAAGACCTCAGAGATCTTCGGCCGATAAGCATATTACCCGCCCTCTGGAAGATGTTCGACTTATGTCTCGAATAACTCTGAGGAAGTTCGTGACTGATAATGATATTTTTCGCCTTTCCAATCAGGATTTCGTCGGGGTTACAGCTACATGCCTGCCTTATCTCATTTGACTGATGATATTATTTCTGCATGGGACAATGGAATGATAACAGTTTTACGATAACAGTTTTATCAATGGCGAACAGATTCTCATGGCCTCTACTGTATCTAATTTGGGCCTACTTCTTGATAACTCTCTTCGATTTGAGGAACACTCGTAGTCTATGATCAGAAAGGCGATTAGTGCATTAAAATCAATATATATATAAATCGACACCTATTTGATTCCGATACCAAGCGCCTGCTTTACTACTCTTTAGTATTATCGAAGTTCACATACTGTGATGTAATTTACAATAATTGCTGCTTGCAAAATTCTTGCCTAAGACTAACGTATGGTATACGAGGAAGACGTGGTGTGTCAGAGGCCCTTAGGCGATCTGGTTCTCTAAATATGAAAAATAGACGACTGGTGCATGAAGTATCGTTTTATTTGAACATGTTGCGTACAAAGCAGCCTCCGTATCTATTCAACAGGAGTCAGTTCAAACATCAACATTCACGAAACATAAGACACCCTAACTTGGTCTCCATACCTAACCACAAATCGGAGTTGTTCAAACGTTCTTTTTCTTACAATATGGCCTATTGGTAAGTTTAATAAATTAATTTATCCGGTAGTGCGAGACTATAGCTATTCACACTTTGGGTGCCGGAAGACTTGGAGATCTTTAGTATACTAAGTTGTTTATCCATTATTTACATTAATCGAATTTATAAAATATTGTTCATTCTTGTTTTTTTTTCTTCATTTAGTCTTAATTCTATCTTTTCTAAATTTATTTTGTATTTAATCAGTGGCTTAACACTTTAATGAGTTTAAAATTTATTATTAATACTTTTCTTTTTTTTTCAAGTAGGATTAAGAAACTTTTCTTTTGTTTGTTATATGGTTTTCTTTATTATTAAAAAGGCTAAAGGAAGAGCGCCTATGGCATTGGCGATTTATTCTTATTGGCACAGTTATCTATCACAATTTACTAATGTATGAGTAACGTACTACTGTAAGTTTACAACTGCCAATAAGTTTTATTATTATTATTATAAAATTCTTTTCCCTCTTTGTAACCCGATTCATACGGGACATACTGTATAAATACAAGACATGTGTGTACATACATACACATCGTTAGTTAACAGGATGAAAGTGACTGGAAATTTTCTTTTGAACCGCTGTGCTCGCTGCAAGAAGAAAGGGCTGCTTTATACTATTTTTTTAAACCTAACAATTACGGGTTGCTATGTCAATGTAGTCAATGTAATAAAATTAAGTAAAAAATAAAATCCCTTAATTTTTTAGTTGTTGGACCTTCGGATTATCGAAGTTTTTCTGTATATAGTTTTCATACACAGTGTCTCGGTGATTCGGAGAACAACTTTAACCACATATATGATTGCGAAAATGATTTAAGTGAACATATTGATGAATGACCTCAAATGTTAAAATACAAGCCATTAAAATTAGAAAAGTTTAACACTGTATAATATATGTAAATAAGTCAATTATCGATGTGCCAAACAGAAATATTAATGATTGCATTTACTCATCACATTAAAACTGCCAATACATAATCATACGTCGCATGCCCATCGGTGATACCAGTGATGGGTGAGAGGTAAACATATTTCATTTGAATGTATTAATTTATTCACAAAGAAATAAAATTATCAGTTTATGTGGTTATTTGTGGTTATTCGCAAATCTATTCAAATTCCGTTTACTTTGAAGTTTGTCTGAAAATGCACGGTTAAACCTAAAGTGTCTAGTACTAGATCTAGTGTTAGTTCTAGTATTATCTGGATGGAAGTATACAACAATTTAAGACTGAATAACAACTAAAAATACAGCCAACACAAACGCTAGAGTTAATACTAGACCTAAAACGAAAAACATTTAGGTTTCGCTGTATATCTCTTAAGAGTTAAAGCAATTCAATCCAACAAAACCTAGCTTCAGAACTAACACTAGGCTTAGAACTAGAAACATTAGGGTTTAGATGTCTAGAGAGACGTTTGGCTAAATCTTAATGTTTCTAGTTCTAGGTCTAGTGTTAATACTAAAACTAGTTATGCTTTTAATTCCAGAAGAATTTATAACACTCAAATACTGAATGGCAATTAAAACTAGAAGTTCTCAGAAGTTAGTCTGAAGACGCACGGCTAAACCGAATCTTTCTAGTACTAGGTCTAGTCTTAGTTCTATTTTTGTACAAGTATATCACAATTTAATATTGAATAGCATTTAAAAATAGTCTAGTAATTTCTAATCTAGTAATTTAATACTAGAACTAAAACGAAAAATCGACCACTAAAACGAATTGTACAATCAAGAAACCCGTATAAGTTTTTTTGTAAATGTTTGGCTTGGTATACATGGTGATCGATTGATAGAACCAAAGATTCTTCCTAATCGCTTAACAGGTGAAACTTGTTTGGTCTTTCTACGACATATTGTACATATTATTCAAAGAAGATATCTTAGGTATGATGGCATATTTTGCGATCATTATTCGTAATTCTCTTAATACTTAATTTTATGGCAAATGGATAGGAAGAGGAAGTTGAATCTCCCGATTTCGCGACGAACCGATGTTTTACTAGCAATTTCCGGATTCGTACGGTCCTCGTCGTTATAGCATAAATGTATTGAAAAAGTGCGTTCTCTACTTGAATATTGTACTTAACAAATAGGTAGTTGGATATCACAATTAATTTTTTATAGACCAAAAAATAAACAATTTGCTGATTCAGTTACATTTTTATACATTATTTGTTTGTACATGTTATTTTTAATAACATAATTTAGCTTATTAAAGATATTTTTATTTAATTTTGTACTTTTTATTATTAAGACGAATCTTCAGAAACTTTAGAGCACTGTTGATCTTCAGATAATTTAAATCTATTCAAAATTTGTTATTTTTATAATATAATATAATAACAAAAATAACAAATTTTGAATAGATTTAAATAATCTGAAGATCAGCAGTGCTCGAAAGTTCCTGAGGATGGCCTAAACAGGGCCGATAGATACCGGTAAAACTATAACAAATAAAATTCGTCTTAATAATAAAAAGTACAAAACTAAATAAAAATATCTTTAATTTGTTCAAGACGAAAAAACATTCTGTTAACAATATAATTTAGCTTAGTGTGGCAATTTTCACTCCTTGCACTGATATGAGGCTTCTTTTAATCGCAACGGATTATTAACATGACGACGTCCTACTGTTATGGATTTGTTCAGGATGTTGTGTTTTTCAAATATTTGTTCTATAATTAATAGAACGAGCTGAAAATCCACTAATAGGGTTTTTTTACACTTTTGAATATTATATACAAATATGAATTATAGATATATACAATCTACAAGGTGGTAAATATTTTTTATACCACTTAATGGTTTTCCTAGTACACTTTATGGCACTTAACATCACATCGGATTTATCAACAGCACCCATATTTTCGATATATTCAGTTATTGACACTTCGCGTATGGTTATAAGTATATACACCTCTCTCTTATCGCATTCCTTTTCGTAATTTGTGGAAAAAATCATGCATATGTATTCTGTTTTTTAACAGTGCCACAGACATTTCGTAAGGCCTTCGATTCAGAGTATCGAAGGCCTTACTGTAATCAAGCAAACAGAGTAAGGTCATTTTATCCTCATCAGTTGCCCGCAATACATCGTCGACTATGCTAAGCAGCGCTGTCGCACATATATGGCCCCTCCTAAAACCCGATTGTACGCTAGGCAGAATATTGCAAACATTCACATATTCCTTCAGCTGCGCTTCGATAACTATTTCAGCCAACCTTCCTAAAACAGGAAAAATACTTATTGGCCTTAAGTGAGCAAATTCTGTAACATTTGATTTTTTTGGTAATGGCCTAATCAAAGATCACTTCCAACATTCAGGGAAGACACTTACTGCAAGACAAGCATTTATTAAATGAGTAAAATATGGTAAAATATGGTATGCGGGGAGCACAATAGAAAAAATGAAATATTTAGACTATCAACGCCCGCACAGTTTTTCCGGAAAGTTGAAATAATCTGGAGTACATAGTCTTCACTAACCTCTCGGAACAAGAATAAGTTGGTATTAACTGGATTAGAAATGTAAAAGTTGTACAACTCCCGATTCATTGGCATGGCAGGAAATGAGTCTACAAAGAAATCGTTAATATGTTGCGGATCTTTTAAACAAATCGGGAATTATGTTGTAAGTACTTAGTAATATATTCAGGAAATACAAATCTTGAGGGCAGAATTCTTAATACCATAGAGTGTGCCGAGAAATGGTTTAATGCAAATAATCTAAAAATGAATATGAGCAAAACCGAGATAATGGAATATACCATAATTTGGGCGAAATATTCAAAGATGCTGAGAGAAGATGATTTCACAGCTTCTAAGATGGGCAAGTCAAAGCAAGAGCATCCACTGATGCAGCCTTAATTACTTATTATGGAACAGTATACCCACTATTAAGATATACTTCCTCTGTCCGAAAATATTTATATATATTTATATATATATATTTTGTTTATGTGTTTTAATTTATAATTGTTAGAACCTTTATGAAAATAAAGTATACTCCATTGCTTTTTGCAATGAACCCAGGACTTTCGCACTGCATCGATCAGTTCATCGATATTTTTTTGGGGTAATTGATGTTGAACTGATTGAATTGAATTGAAAAAACCTAAATCCAGTACATTTAAGTCAGGACTGTTTGGTGGTTGACATTTCAGTTGAATATCCCAACCATCTGCACTGAATGCCTGGGTTAATGTAGGATCGTTACTGTACAAATGCAGTTTTGCATTGTCTTGTTGTATATATATTGTATTTTTCCTAGAACCAACAGGCCATTTATTGCGTATTGCTGGAACTAAATTATGCAAAATCATTTTTCTTATTTCTTCTTTATTGACTGTTTCTACAGTTTTGGTTATTAATGTGCCCTTAGCTCGATTCTTGCTGTTTCTTTTAGCTGGTGAAGAAACAAATGGCCAAATTCCTAATTTTCCATCAAAATATACTTTCCTATGAAAATCCCAACGTGGACGAGCCACTGCTGCCATAAACATTACCTTTGTAATTAATCTTTTACTTTTACTGGGTCTACAAGGGTGTTCTTCTTCGGAAGATATGTAAAAACTCTTTTTAGTTCTAGTTAAGTAGAACCATTTTTCGTCAATATGTACATAATCTAGCAAGTCCTCAAAATACCCCGATGGCAATAAAAAACTCAAACAAAATTCGATTCGGCGGCATTTATTTTCTTCAGTCAGCAATGGTTTAACAAAACTAGTGATTCTTTTTATTTCCTTTCCTTTCTTTAATCTGTCATGCAATGTACTTTTTGGAATTTTACACGCATAACCTAACGACCTTAAGATCGTTCCTTTACATAAAGGAAGGGAGGAAATGTTTGAAATTTGATGGCGATAATCTTTCACTTTTCGACCCCATTTATTTTTCTTAGAATCTGCATTAATTGTTGAGTTATTGTTTTGGCATTCTTTAACTTGTTTCCACAATTTGGAAATGGTTGAACGGCTACAACAAAACTTAAACTTAAACTTGGAAAGCGTTTTGTGTGTTAGACGGTATCCACAGCATTATTAGGAAATGCAAAGAATTCATCTATACTCCACAAGAAATAAGAATTTACTAAATCTGCCAATCACAAAGTTCACTCGAATTCAAAAAAATCATGTACCAATCGGCTAGAATATATTATCATCTTTCGAATGAATTAAAGTCATTAACAACACCTCGGTTAAAGATAAAATTAAAACGATATTTAGAAGAGAATCCTTACTATACATTAAATGAGTACTTTCTGGATGAAAATGGAGCAATAATTGAACTTTAATTTGGCTTGAAGACGAAAACAGTGTATATAATATATCCTGTATAATGTTTCCTTTTGAATATTTGTTTCTATTGAATTGTACTATGCTAGTATGGCGATTTTGTATCAATAAACTTATAATTATTATTAAAGTTCCACATCTCCCGACTATGATAAGCATATTTTCCCAGAGTATACTCAAAATATGCACGCTTTTCGCTAGGAATCGCTTGAGTTGTTAATATAAATAAAAGACTGTTGATTTTTCTAAGAGGTCTAGTTATTGTATTTTAATGTACGTAAAATAAATAAATTTATAGCATTTTACCCATTTTATTCTAAAAACTGTTCTAAACTTATAAAATGACTGCATTGATTAGAGAAAATATTATTAGCGTGAAATTGACGCGTTAACAAAATGTGCGCCTCTGAAGCGCATGGTTATCTTTTTATGACGTTGTAATATGGTTACCTTTCTAAGGTTAAGTCTACACAACATCGACTAAGACTTGGTACTGCCAAATAAACACGTTTAAACTTGTTCATATAATCAAACTAACGTATTAACACAACAAAACATCAATGCACGGTATTCGTCGGTTAAAGAACATTGGATAAATACGGTCTTCGACTAGAAAATACACGGTCTTTTAAAGGGTTAAATCCCTTAAACTTTGTTGCATGGTATTACTTAAAATCATTAGTGTATTTAGTACCTCTTAATAACTTGGAGGACCTCTAGGAAAGAATACAAAACTCATGTGAGACTAATCGCCACTCTGCATGAATCTTCTAAACAATGCGCGATTTCTTTTTACGAAGATGTCTTCTTGGAGGGAGGTCATTTACTTTAAGCAGTTTGTGTTCAGTTTTTATGTTCTGTATATGTTTGCCCCAATTAAATAAACATTTGAAGACCAAGACGCTTCATTCGTTAATAACACTCTAATTGTTTATATTTTTAAAGCCACAGCTCTTGGAACCTAGGTTCAGTAAGACTTTTTTGATAAACTTCATGAGAACTATAAGTGGGTATATAATTCTTAAAACCCCTATAATGGATATCTTGAATGTTAGAATTGAGTGAAAAGTTTAATTCCGTTTGATAATGCTTCGGTAATCGAGTGTTGAAAATTTATTTGGCGACGACATGGTTGCGGTCAATTTCGCACCGTTTTCCGCAAATCTACCGGCAGCCGTCGGCCAATCGCGCATTTATCACCGCGACTACCGCTCAACGGCCGTGATAATAACAGATGCGGTCCTGTTCGGGCCGGCCGGTTCACAATGCCCGGCGAACGTATTTTACGGCAACGGTTAACTGCTACGACCTGCTTTAATGTTGTGAATTATAACGGGACCGGGACGTCGACGTGCGATAGACAAAGACAAAGAAACGCGCTCGGTCCAAAGAGTTGAGAGCCCTGGCAGATTGGACCGCGTAGAACGGGAGCTAAAAACGGAGGACGGATGAAAAGGGGCCCGTTTTGCGGAGAAGAATTGCTGCCGGTGGCGACAAAAATGCTGTATTAAAAAGGGGAAATTTTTTACAATTACGTCCCGCGGCCATTGCGCGCTTGTAATTGTACTCTTCTTCTTCGCCGTTCCTAAATTGTTAATCAGGTGTAAATTTATTATGAATAGATTAATATTCGAATCCCCATATAATATGATATAATAACAATTTTAACATAATCGCTCCGAAATTATCATAAATAAAAAGTTGAGGAAAAGGACATTCCACTCGTTAGAATGTATTTTCCATATTTACATAACAGGTGAATATTAATGGTTATTAGCAGCAAAAAATATTCAACAATTCAAAGTTATAATTGCAACCATGTTACGTAATCTGTTTTCTATGTTACACTTTTGTTTTATTACTATGACGTTGATTTAACGTTTTAAGTCCCTTAATGACGTCAACTACTTCCTTGTACTTGTTTTACTGCCTAAAACACAATAGCTCGCATTGTAAGTTAAGTGTTACTTTAGGATGATTCATCCACGAGAAACTTTGAGCGCGCAGTAAACAATTCAATCCAAAACGTTCTAGCAGATATTTTTATATATTTCTTAACGCATTCTTTTTTATTTCAGGTGAGTCAAGATATTTAAAATACCGTAAACAGAGTGAATACTTTAAATATTTATTAAAAGTTCCAAAAATTACGCAATGAGTAAAATTTTACACTTACGTTAAATAAGTTGTAACGATATAACGTAATTTATTGCGTTTTTACGGTGCTATTAAGTCGATTTGTTGATGATGTACTTAAACACGCGATTTTAACGATACTTTTTAAACAATATTTTTAACGACAAAAAAGCATGAATTTATACTATAATGCCTAGGGTTTCGTTCCATTCACTCTCGCGTATTAAAAGCTCACCCCTTTCAGGGCTATGAACGTTTTATCCGTGGGGGTTTCCCGGAATTAATTGGTGAGAGTTTGTTTGAATCGTCGGGGAATACACCAGCTTATCAGCTTTTGGTAAGTTATAATGGATACCGCGACTGGACATACATTAACATCAGTTAAAGTTATCGCTTTGTTTAATAGCCAACTAAAGCTGCCCTTAACGAACGGTTAACTAATTATAAATATTGAAAATTTTTAATCTTCTTTATAAACGGATTAAACCTTTCACTTCACGTGTCTCGTTTTCTTAGTTATTTTGAGATTATGAACGGGCGGGCTTGACTGGATTGCTACCAGCGACGGAGATCCTAAATTAACGGTAACCGAGCGCGAGTAGTCAAGAAATAATTCGCCTGGCGAGTTGTTGCACAATTAAAAATTAACTGCGTGTATAAGCGCTAACGGTCGAGATGCTTTTTCGACTAATTGGCCGTAATTGGCGTTAAAAAGACACGAAAAATAAAACTATATAAAGCTCTCTCCCGGTTGCGTGTACACCTTGAAAAAAAATCCGGCTACAAATTGAAAACGTAGCGCAGGAAAAGCTTTGATATATTTTTTTTTTCTTTGTTCGGTTTGTTAGCAGTGATGGACGACAGGTAAATATACTCAGTGGGTAGGTGTTTATAAATTGGGTATTTACCTCTACCTAGGGTAAATACCGAAACAGTGGGTATTTTTATGGAGGAGAGGTGCAAATTAACAGTTCTGTTAACCAAAACTTTCTCTGAAGACGCACGGCTAAACCTAAATCTTTCTAGTACTAGGTCTAGTGTTGTTTCTAGTTTTACTTCGATATATGTATCGTACTACTTCGATACTGTATATACAACAATTTAAGACTAAATATTTCACAACAAAAAAAGTATTACCAAATAATGTTGAAAAGTGATGTGAAAGAGAGAGTCTGTAATAAATAATTAAGATGATTTTATACGATTATCAGGTTGGTACCTTATATTTGCAAAGAAACGATAGTTCATATGAAAACTGGTAAGGCTTTAAAGATTGCGCAATGTTGACTAAATTGAGAAAGGTTCAAAGGTTTAGATATTTACAAGTTTAACTGCTAAGACTGCTCAACTATCCAGTCAATCCAAGCATCGAATGATGGATTTAATGTTGCATGGCAGATTCTATGTGATCGCTTTCATAATAAAAAACTTTTTATTCTCAACACCTGCATTGAAAGAATTTAATAACTTTTTGAAGCAACGATGTTTATTGCTGGTAACCATTACGAGCAAATCAGATCAACATAATAAAATTATTGCTAGTAATAAAAATTGTAAAACTGCTGCTACACATCTATTGAATATGAGAAAGTTGTGACTTTCTGGCATTTAATATATAAAAGAAGAGACGAAGCAAGGAGGTTAAATTTATGTTTTTTATGCTTACGAACACAACATTGATATACTGACTGGATATGGTACGAAACATAATATTTTTCTGCATACTCAGTGGAAGGCTTCTGAAATTGACACTTCTTCAGAGGTAACTCAACAACACGTCGATGGTCAGGTATTATTATGTACTGCGATAATTTTGATAGAAGATTGTTTTGGTAAGAAGATAAGAGCACGAATGCTTCTGGCTAGTGACTCTATTGCACATTATTTGATTGAATCCTTGACACGAAAATTGAAATTGAAAGAATTGCATGAAGAAAAGTTTATAAAAATTTTTGGTGTTAACAATTTATAAATAGCATATATAGCGAAGAATATCGCAACAACGACAGTTGCCTCAGAAAACGCAAAATTTGCAACGACTTTATCTTTTCTGGTAATTAATAAAATTACTGAGAACATTCCCACTGTGAAACTGTGCACATTTGAATTGAATCTACCAAAGAATATCCAAATGGCTGATTCTAGATTTTTTATTTCGAGAGTATAGACATTTTGTTGGGTGCACAGATATTTTATGAGTTAATTCTGGATGGGCAGCTTAAATTATTTAGTTCCAGTTACTGACTGGAACGTTGCCACCGAACGATTCATAATCTCAACAATACAGAAAATGCTGTCGGGAAATGGTGGGAGATAGAGGATGAAATGGATTTTAGTTTAGAGGAGTTGGAATATTAAATACTCCACTGATCATGATCTTGTTTTGGGAGACAGTCTAAATAAATAAAAAGGTTTCGTAATTTGGAACGAAGATTAGAAGAAAACTCTACTATCAAAACAGAATACTGTAAATTTTTGCAAGAATATGAAGAGATTGATCACATGTCGAGAAATGATGAATTGCAAGAAGAAACTGATGCTACTTAGGGAAGATTTGAAACGAAAAGCTTACATTACAGCACATCATGCAGTATGCAAAATGCATAGTTCCACTACCAGATATATATAATTCTAGACTGTTTAAATTTGTAAATATTGATTTTACTGGACCTTTACGTTGCTGTTGTATTTGGTACTCTGGATGGAAAAAAACGTTCCTCCACAGTATAAATTACATCTTGGAGAAGATGGTATCACTCAAGTTGTCTCTGTAAAGACATCAAATGGAGTCGTTACAAGAGAGAATGGAAGGGTACGCCCATTTCCCCCGGAGCAGCAACCTTTTGAGCCCCGGAGTTTGGAGAAATATGCAACGGAATGACACCACGGAAGTAAGAATCTGTAACTATCCGTCGCTCAGTCAGTAATACAGAGAATGCAATTAGAAGAAAAAAGAAGCAGAAGTCTCCTTAGGAAACAAAAAACTACAGATAAGAATAATTATTAGATCAATGTAAAAAATTTAGTTAAATAAAGAAAAAGGGCTGAACCCACTGTTTGATCTTAACAAGTATTAATTATACGTTTAGTTCCAGAAATATTTACAACAATCAAGCACTGAATGGCTATTAAAACTAGAACTAACACTACACCTAGGACTAGAAAGTTCCGGTTTAGCCGTGCGTCTTCACACGCACGGCTAAACCTGAATTTTTCTAGTACTAGGTCTAGTGTTAGTTCTAGTTTTAGCTTAAAATAAATATACAACAATTTAGGACTGAATAATAACTAAAAACACAGCCAACATTAATGCTTGAGTTAATACTAAACCTACAATAAAAAACATGTGGATTTAGTCATACCTCTCTTAAAACAAAACCCAACCCAAATATAACCTAGCTTCAGAACTAACACTAGACTTAGAACTAGAATCATTAGGGTTTAGCAGCCTTAGAAGACGTACGGAAAGTTTTCCAATTTTTCAAGGAAGTTAATTTAAAAAAAACCGATTAATTTAAAAATATTTATGGAACCTCTGATTTAGAGACTATTATATTATTTTTGAATTTATTTATAAATAACTATTGTTGTTGCCTTTTTTTAAAAATGTTCTTCTTGTAATGTCTTTATGTCAAAGTTCGTAAATATTGTTAGGAAAACGGTATCGATGTGCAGTTATACAAGTGATTAATCGGTTGTCATGAAGGAATTAATTATTACGTCCAGATAGCTTTATTGTTTCCTTGTTGGTGGTCATAATAATAGAGTCCGATTTAATAAGCATCCAGCCAGAAGTAGTAATTAAATAGTATTTAATCGTTTTAATAAAGATTAATCGCAAATATAACCATATTATTACGCTACAATTTAAACAAAACGTAACAATCAACCAAACAAACACGAATCAAAACAATTGGTTTAGAATCAAAGCGTTCCACACGTCTTAATCAATCCGATATGATTACAATGGCTCTAAATTGTAACTGATAGGTAATTGGTATTCAAACAGGATTAGTATTGGTGCCGTAAATTGTATCGACCTCAAACATACGTCCGATATGCAGTGCGAATCTATGGCAGATTGCGCAGAACTGTACATCTATCCCAATCGATGATTATGAGCATGCCGTTGGCGCTAAGCCAACACTACGGAATATCAACTCAACACGATCGCACACCACGTATATATTATGTACGAGAATTAATTATAGAGTCGAACGGATCGTGGTCAAATGGGCAATTTTTGTTTTACGTAATTCGTCCTGTTTCGAAACCCAACTATTATTGGTCTAATCTCAATCTTTTTTTGAGCTCTACATTCAAACCACCTATTAAACTAATAATATACCTATTAAATTGTTTATTAATAAACTTAAATTAATTTTTAAGTTTTAAATTAGTTATTCGATTACAATTACTTTCAAAACAAAATTTTTTGATTAACACTTTTAATGCATACAAATTTGTTATGGCCACTTTTAGTATTCCATTTTCTTTCTGTATCAAGTATTTTAAAAAGTCAGCTTTAACACCGATATCCTAATCGTAGCTATCCAATTTTCGATTCAATGTATTTAAGATGAGGTTTTACATCTTCAACATCAGTTATTGTTTTCATTTGTACTTCCCAAATAATTATTTGGAAAAATCAACATTGTTAGTCAACAATGTTGATTTTTCCAATGCTTTATTTCCGTTAGAAGTCTCTAACGGAAATAAAGCCTGATTTTACATTATAAGGCATTATAGGCTCATTTATTAAACTTGTTACTTTTTTTCCACCATGATTATTTGCGTATCTTTGCAATATCTTCTTTAGTGATCCAAAGACACCGACAATAAGTAGCTGTAAGATATGAATAAAATGTGGGTAAAACTACAAGTACAACTTTGTTTTTACGTCAAAATCGACTAATTTCAATACTCATGTGAGGTCGATGACCTTCAAGGATAATGTTCCTTGTGTAACAGGGAATCTTATCGATTTCTTCTTTAAAAATGGGAAAAGGTTGGCTATATACTCAAAGAAGCTTTCTGATGTCATCCAATCATTTTTTGTTTTGCCAAATACAAATAGCAATATAAAATAAGTAATACCAAAAGTTCCTAAGTCTGTCTTAATACTTTTAATTTAAGACAAGTTTACAACAATCCAGCATTACATGGCCTTTAAAACTAGAAATAACACTAGATCTAATACTAGAAAGATTCAGGTTAGTTAGTTTTAATTGCCACTCAGTGCTTGATTGTTGTAAATACTTCTGAAACTGAAAGGATAATAATACTATTATCGGATTCAAAAGATTTTACCCCTCACTTTGAAGGCGAATAACAATAAAACAACTACTCCATAGAAAAAATTGGGACTAGCTTTGTTTGACGCGCAAATTAAATTCTTTATAATGCGTTTTTACCTACTCGTGTAGTAATTGTCTCAGGTATAATGAAAACATGTACCCGATTTCGGTCGGTCTGTAAACAAGCTCGACTTTGCGATTTTTTTCTCAAAAACTGTTTAGCGAAAATATTTCAAATTTGAACTAACAGTTACTTGATGTGTTCTTAATGAGAGCTATATTTTATTTTGTCAATATTTCATAGAGTTTCGCGAAAATTCGCGATCAAATAGGTTGCGGTTATTTCATAAACGACCAGGCCGATTTCAACGTGGTTTTATCAGAAATATGTTAAACAATTTCGGTTATCGGATCCTGCTATTAGTTCTTCAAAATTATGTTTCCCTAATTATTATTTTATGTTTTTCTTTAATTGATTATTTCATTAAATCGCTCATAAAAAAAATAGGGACACATAATTTTGAAAATCTAATAACGGAGTGCGATTACTGCAATTATTTCACATATGTATTTTGATTAAAATCGCGTTGATATCCGCCCGATCATTTTGGAAATAACCGGAACCTATTTAATCGCGATTTTCAGCGAAACACTACGAAATATTGACAAATAAAATACACCCAACTCTTTTTTTACACGGTCTTTTTAACACGATTTTGAAATAACACGGTTCACCAATAAACTTTTTTACACGAATCCTAAAATATAATCGGGGAATACCGCGGTCAGAAGCCGGTCGGTTTATGTCCACATGTTTATAACTTGGTCTACTACGGGGAATACCAGAATGTTATGATCACTTTTTTTTCTTTATCTCGTTGTGCTTCAACTTGAACAAATGATTTTGTTATTCAGTATTTATTTTGTGTTAAGAGTGGTCAGTTTGTGAGACGTAAAATAATTTCGGTAAAGTTCTAAAAGTGGATGTTTCAATTAAAGTTTTTTAATTCGATGTTGAAATTTCCAGTGTATTATTTGTAATGATGATAATTCTTTGCTACTAAAAAAGGTAATATTGTATTAGATTTTCGCTTTAGAAAGATTCTATAAGCTATATTATTTTGGATTCTATTTATAGTACCCTTATAGTTTAATAAAATGCCTAAACAACAACTTCCGAAGAGACAAGCAATTTCCTTAGAAACTAAAATAAAAATCTTGACTGTCTAAACAAAGGCAAAGGTCCTACATCTGTTGGCAAAGTATTTGGTTTAAATGAAGCGACAATAAGAACAATTAAAAAAATGAGAATTCCATTCGACAATCCGTAATTTCTGGATCGAAAGTAAGCTCGAAAACATCATCTTATAGTCGAAATCCTATCATAGAGAAAACGGAAAAACACATGGTGTTTTGGATAGAAGATTTACAGTCAAAAAGAATACCTATTGATGGGAAACATATAAAAGAAAAAGCACTTAGAATATATAACCGACTTCAGGTATTGGAACTATAAACAAGTTTTCAGACAATGAAGAAACTGGCATTTAATGCAAGTGAGGGATGGCTGACAGGTTTTATAAAAAGACACGCATTTCACAATGTAAAAATAAAGGGAGAAGTAGCATCAGCAGACGAAAATGCTGCAAAAATCTTTCCGGGTAAACTAGCAAATCGTTGAAGAAGGCGGTTGCCCGAAAGGACTTGTATAGCAAAATCTGAAAAATCAGCTGGTGGTTTTAAAGCGGCCAAAGATCCATTTCATGGCGAATAAAAAGGCACGGATGACAGATGATCTGTTTACAAGTTGGTTCAACAACCGCTTTGTTCCTGAAGTCCAGAAATGTATGGAAGAAAAAAGTTTGGAATTCAAAATACTTTTGCTTGTTGACAATGCGCACAGCCACCCAGTGTTGGATCACCCAAATATTCAATTGCTATTTTTACCGCCTAATACTACCTTGCTGATTCAGCCACTCGATCACGGCATTATAGCAACATTCAAAATGTACTACATAAAGCAAACATTTAAATATATTTTAGATTAAGTGGAAGAAACAAATTAGACTGTTTTGGGAGCATGAAGAAAGTTTACGATTATGGATTGCATTACACTTGCTTTTGTTGCCATTAAACAATTGCGCCAATCAACCTTAAATGCTTGTTGAAAAAAAATATTGCCAGCATGAGTCAAAAGTGGATTTGTAGTAGAAAAATCACCTGTATTCTGAAATTATAACTCTATCAAATACAATTAGTGGCAACGGTTTTAACAACATTCAGCTAATATTGATGAATTGATGCGAGAAAACCCTTTGGATGAAGCTGATTTGATCGAATTTATGACAATTTGTGAAAATAAAGAAATCGATAATGACAAAGTAGAAGATGAAGTTCAGCTATTATCGGCTGATTTAATTCGCGATGGCTTGAAATTTGCTACAAGTATGGAACAACATTTTCTTACTCATGATCCTGACATGCAGCGTGCATTGAAATTTCAACGTGGTCTTAAGTTATGTGTAGCTGGATATGAAGAATTATATAAGCTTATTGAGAAACCAAAGAAATAGCAGCTAATAACTGACTTCACAACTACAAAAAAAAACAACACAGACCGTCAATTACGAACGAAATTCTTCAGTTGAATTAAATCCGACAGTTGTGCTAGACATATCCGACATATCTACTGATGATGCTGATGATCAAATGTTAATTCTAGAATTCTCGATCTCGTTTTATGCGCTAATGGTCGTGTCGAGGGTCTACATCTCTGCGAAGATCCACTTGTGGATCCAGACTGCCACCATCCACCGCTTGAATTCTTGATACCAGGTACGTTAACTTATTTGAGTAATGGTCCGAATGTTCGCTTTCTTTTTAAGAATGCAAACTCCGTAGCTATCAAGTGATTCTTAAATAGTATTGATTGGCAGATTGTTTTTGCTGGGATGGGAGTGGAGAGCATGGTTGAAGTTTTTTATGATAATGTTAATTACGTAATTAATAGAGATGTTCCTATGCACATTCTACCTAAGCAATGTTTTCCTTGTTGGTACAAACGTTCAACCATTCGAGTTATTAAGGAAAAGTTACATTGCCACAGAAAATGGAAATCTACTGGCCATAGCAGGGATTACCTGGTTTTTTCTATTTTGCGCTGTAGGTCTAAGAAGCTGATCGCAGCTGACTATAGAGATTACTTAAACTCAGTTCAGGCGGGAGTTGTGGAGAACCCTAAAGGAATGTGGTCTTTTGTTAGGTCCAGGAAGGGGGTAGCGTCTGGCATGCCATCTATTATGTTTCCCGCTGATGGGTCAATGGTGTGCTCAGGTTCTGATATCTGTCATGCATTTGGAGAGTATTTTGCTTCGGTTTTCGTGGATAGTTCCATTGACCGTTCAATGGTCCTCTGTGACCTGGGTGTGTCACCTTGGTTCTCTGTTGACGCAGTCCTTAATGTTTTAACCCATCTAGACAAATTTTCTAGTCCTGGCCCAGATGGCATTCCACCTTTTTTTTTTGAGAGAGTTTGCTGTTGAACTGTCGACCCCACTTTTCCTTATTTTTTCGCAATCCTTACTGGAAGGTACATTCCCTAGCGCATGGAAAACAGGGATTGTGGTTCCAATATTTAAAGCCGGGAATACACAGTTGATATCAAATTACCGTCCGATATCTATTCTTTCATCTATCCCCAAGGTGTTTGAAAAAATTATTTATAATTATTTCAACCACTCTATTGCTCACTCTCTCATTACCGAGCAATATGGTTTCTTTTCTGACCAATCGATTGAGTCTAACTTGGTGTCTTATGTTAACTTTATAAATTCTGCCTTGAATGAAGACTCACAGGTTGACGCAATTTACATCGATTACTTTAAAGCCTTCGACAAGATCGATCATGGTATTCTTATAAAAAAGCCGTCCTCTTTTAACATTCCTGCTGGCATTGTACGCTGGATATTGTCCTATCTGTCGGACAGAAGTCAGGCCGTTAAGATGGGTGGTTTTCTATCTGATTTCAAACCCATCTCATCTGGTGTGCCTCGGGGAAGTCATCTTGGGCCCACATTATTTTTAATTTACATAAACGACATTTCTTCCTGTTTTAAATTTTCTAAATTCCTGCTCTATGCAGATGATAATAAAATATTTACTAGAGTCAGCTCAAGTCTTGACTGCTTGAGGCTCCAGGAGGACCTCGATCGTCTGCATGAGTATTGCCGCGTTAATAAACTTTATCTTAACTATGACAAATGCCAAAAAATAACATTCACATGGAAACGCTACCCCCTTAAATTTTAACTACAACTTTAATGGTAAAGCTATAATCTCTACTGATAGAGTGAAGGATCTTGGCATTATACTTGATGCCAAATTAAGATATCACCTTCACATCGAATTCATGGTAGAGAGAGCTCTACGAAACTTAGGGTTTGTTACTAGAATAAGTAGAAAGTTTACTAATTTTACAAGCATTAAATCCCTTTATATGGCATTTGTTAATACTGTATTATCCTATGGTTCCATAGTGTGGAATCCGATGTATGCTGTCTATCGTGATCGCATCGAAGCTACTCAACGACGTTTCGTACGCTGTTTGGCACACAAATATTATCTTCCATATTGTGATTATGATAGACGCTGTACGGTTTTTAGCTTTTTGTCTTTGCGGCAGTGTCGAGTTATTTCGGATTTGGTCTTTCTTTTCAAACTCGTCAATGGCATGCTGGACGCTTCTGATCTGTTGGCTGTATTGAACTTTAATGTACCGCAGCGATTCACTCGGCACAATACTACATTTCATTTAAGCTTATCTAATACGAACGTTCATCAGAACTCGCCTGTTGTTCGCCTTCTTAATACTTACAATCAAGACTTCAGCCATGTTTCTCTATTTGGACTCTTGCTGCGCTCATTTAAAATGTTATTGTTGCGTAATGTTTAGAACTCTTGCAATGTAGTGCAATTGTGTATTTTTTTTTCACTTTTTTTCTCTTTCATTGCTTGTTATTAGTTAGCTTATTAATGTTATTATTATTCTCATATTATTGTTCTGTATTATTGTTGTTCACTGTTTTAAACTGTTCTTTGCGTGGATGCTTCGCTGGGGATTTCTTCCCTGTTTGCATCCCACATAATAATAAATAAATAGCGATTTTGGTCAAGTCCGTAATAAACGTGCACGTTTGTTATCAAGTAGCGATGAAGACTTGCGAAATTGATTTTTATTTCTAATTTTAGTTTACATTTTTATTGTTATGTGGGACTTTTGAGTGTACACTATATTTCTTAAAGTAATAGATAGCTTTTTTTTATAAATATGTCATATACATTTTATTACAACTTTTTGTACACGATTTTCTTTTGCACGGTTTTCTAAGGAACGTATCTACGGTGCAAAAAAAGAGTTGGGTGTATAGCCCTCATTAAGAACACATCAAGTAACTACTGGTTCAAATTTGAAATGTTTTCGCGAAACGGTATTTGAGAAAAAAAATCGTAAAGTCGAGTTCCTTCTCAGATCGACCGAAATCGAGTACATTTTGTCTTCATACCTATGATAATTACTAAACGAGTGTGTGAAAAGAAATTAAATTATGTTATAAAGAATCAAATTACACGTCAAACAAAACTAGTTTCTTTGTTATTGGCTTTCAAAGTGAGGGGTAAAATCTTTTGAATCCGATAATAGATCTACAACCTATCTATAGTATTGACACCAGACCTAGAACTAGAAACATTAGGATACCTAATGTTATTTAGTAATTTGTTAATTAGGAATCTTAATGTTTCTAGTTCTAAGTTTAGTGTTAGTTCTGAATCTACGTTAGATTGGGTTGAATTCGGTTCCGTCTTAAAGGTGTAGTATTCTAGGTCTAGTATTAGCTATAGAGTTAGTGTCGGTTTTATTTTTAAATGCTATTTAATATTAAATTGTAATATACTTGTACCAAACTAAAACTAGAACTAACACTAGACCTAGTACTAGAAAATCTTTTTAGTACTAGGTCTAGTGTTAGTTCTAGTTTTAGATGCCATTCAGTGCTTGATTGTTGTAAATACTTCTGAAACTAAAAGTATAATTAATAAGACCTACAACCTATCTAGAACTAGAAACATTACGATTTAACCGTTAAGACGTCTAAACCCTAATGTTTCTAGTTCTAAGTCTCCAATTGTGAAAGTGATCGCGGGCCTGCCCCCGCTGGATCTGTTGGTAGAAGAGCGAAGTACGGTGTATGAGAAGGGAATTGAATGGAAATGGGAAGCAGAGCAAATCCGGTGGCATAAATGGCAAGAACGATGGGACGGGTATGATGGATGGGCCAGGGTCTTTATTAGAAACGTGGAGGCCTGGACTAATAGAAAGTGGGGGGAGGTGGACCATTTCATAACCCAGGCTACCAGGCATGCCATCTTTTGCACCTACCTGCAAAAAATTAAGATGGCGGAGTCTGCGGAATGCTGGTTTTGTGATTAGGAGGATTCTCCCGAGCATACAGTTTTAATATGTAAAAAATTTAGCGACGAGGGGGAAGTATGCTAGAAAATATGCGGAGAAGTTCTAACAAAGCGGAACGTGAGCCGATTATTACTGGAAAAGGAAGAGTGCTGGGCAGCATTTAAAACACTATAAAACAAGGGGAAGAGCAGGAAAGGAAGAAGAGGAATGAGGGGAGGACTCATCCTCCCCTCATCCAGGTACACGGTGAGCTTTGAGAGTAAGACAAAAAGTAAATGGAATGTTTTGTTTGCATGTCAATCCCGGATGAGGATGGGTGAGGATGAAAGATGAAGCAATCGACGGAAGGTAGGAGGAGGTACGAGGGAAAAACCCATCCTCCCCTCATCCAGCGATGGTACATGATGAGGTAACTGACGGAGCGGTAGAAGAGGAATGAGGGGAGGTCCCATCCTCCCCTCATCCAGGTAAAGGAATGTCTTTTTTGTTTATGTAACTCCGAGCTATGCAGCTCAACGAGGTATCTGACGGAGCGGCAG
The DNA here is from genome assembly GCA_036711965.1 of Onthophagus sagittarius. NCBI lineage: Eukaryota > Metazoa > Arthropoda > Insecta > Coleoptera > Scarabaeidae > Onthophagus > Onthophagus sagittarius. The sequence continues at coordinate 26,516,529 of JASERS010000005.1, forward strand.
AAGGGGAACGGAAGTAGAAGGGAGCACTCCGCATTAATGCCTATGGTGGTTCCGGAGAAGATGAGGAAAGGGGCTTTTTAGTAGGTCAGAGTCTGTGAAGAGAAGTACAACTAAACCTAAATGCTTTTCGTTCAAGGTCTAGTATTAGCCCTAGCGTTGTGTTGGGTTTATGTTTAGTTGTTGTTCAGTCTTAAATGGTTGTATACTAAAACCCAATTTAGAATAACCTTAAAAGAAATTCCCAATTTATAAATATCAACCGAGTCACGCCGTGCCCCGTCGAACTCACGATCACGCACGTTCACGTGAGTGATACAACAATTGATGCCTGCTCACGGTGGATCACGCATCGTGACCCGGCTTAATTTGCACATCTCTAGTATAAATATAAAACTTTTGTAATGATTTTTCTAAGCATCTATCCTGTCACATTTTAACTTAAATAAAAGCAATAACATATAAGAAATAGATTTACGGTACACAATAACTTAAAATGAATAAACCAATACTTTTGGAAACCTCTATAATATGACGTCAGTTTTGTCGGGATATCACTTCTTGTGATTCTGTGACCCAAAACGAAAATTATTCGATTACCATGCCCCACCTTTCATAATTCATTTAAAAAAATCATTAATGAAAACGATACGACATTCTCAATATAATTACTTTTGGGCTTAGTTTTATGAATTTAAATTATTGCTGGCTTTGCATATGATGGTCGATAATAATGAATTATAATGGTTTATGAATGAGAAAGTATTTTAAAGGTAGGCTCAATTTCTCAAAGGGGAATTCAATTACCACCTTACTTGACTTTCTTGTTGGCAAGCGGGTAGAAACTTTCAAGTGGCACGTTTCGTAAATAAATAAAAATCATGACTTGTTTCGCACCGACCGTTACGTTATAACACGTTATGCCCGGCTATTACTTTCTCTGCGGCTCTCTTCACGGCCGTTCCCTACAGGCGAGCCCAAGCCCGAACTCGCCCATATAAAATGTATATTTTTTATAATCAATGTAGTCCATAAACAATTTAGTAACCTATCGGAATGGGATCGATAAGATCGCGTGCCGGCGGCAAGTGCTCGCCCGCAACTCGAAGACGTACGGATTCGAATTAAATAGAATCGAAGAAGAACAACAACAACAACGGTCTCGATCCTCCACTAAACGAACCAACGAAGGAAGATCGCCGTTCGGTGTACGTTACGTGGCAATAAAATCATGAGGAGGGGAGGAATCGTGCCGTAATGCGGCCGTATTTGGCAACCTGCCAACTCGCCAGTGTGTGTCGTTGTAAATTTATATGTGCGGCCCGATAAACTAGACACACTTCGCGATTCGAGATTATCTCAAAACCGCGATGTTATGCCCCTATGCTTCCTTGATTATTATTACGGCTGACATGTTATACAACAATTTCTAAACCATTCGTGTATGGGTAATTATGGATGAATTCATTTAGGTTGTGTAAACTAAACACTTAATACCTCCTACAAACAGAAATATCATAAATCATTTTAAATTTATTATCATGTTTCAATTAAATCTTATCTGAACATCATCGGTTATACTCAATTCTCCTCGTATTATCTGGTAAAATCTATTGGACACATAGATTTATTATTGCTTTTTTTAATACACCGAATTCCTTAACTCTTCTTTAAAACTACGTAGAGTCGACGTAACAATTTCGGTAGAGTATAGCACCGTTTGGGCCATTTTATAGGAAGTCGTTGCGCATTAAGGTTCTAATAGACAGTAATTGAAAAGTAAGTGCATTACAGGGTTAAACCCTAAGTCAATACAGACGGTGTAATATTGCGCTTCCGATAGTGAAACAATCTGAAAATGGGTTTATGTTTTAGCTTATGTGTGGTGCATAACAATCTTAAGCAAAAACGGTAAAAGCAAAGAACATTTAATCTTTTATTACCTTTAGCATCGTTTCAATCCAAAACGAGTCTTTGAACTATATGATTACAAATATGTTAATCTTAATTTTGTGAAATTAATTATATTAAATTTTATGCTTTAATGTATTTTGAATAACTCTGGTATATTTTTTTATTTACAAGTCTGGCTGAGAATAATAAACAGAAACGATTCCAATATTCTCCATTAAAAGTCTCCAAGGCGTAGATGTGTATATAAAATGGAGTGTCTGTGTTAAGAGCCAGCAAAGAATTCTTCGCAACAAAACCTCAGGTAGAATCCAGTTAGACCTGATTCTGTTTGCGTAAAAACTAAGAAAATGTATTAGGGGTTGGCTGTTAAATTGTGCCAAAATGGAGTTACCCCTAGATAAAGGGGGTCTTCTGTACTCAATGCTAGTCAATAAGATCGTAGATTATTCCAAAAAGAAAATTTCATTTTCCAACAATAAGCCCAGCAAAAAGGAGTGTCTTTCTTAATTAGGCATCAACGAATATATCCTTCTCTCTCCCAGAAGCACGCTGAATACGTCAACAAGACAAGGGGAACTGTTACTGAAGAAAAATACGGCACTGGTTTAAAAAAGTTAAAATTTTGCTAACACAAGAAGTTGTGGCAATAACAGATCCAAAGCGCATGCTCCACATCTTACCATATACAAATTAGATATGAGCGTGAGTGACTTTTTATGCCCGCTCACGATTCAGACCCATCATTTTTACAAACTTTTACTGTGATTTCATTTTTTGCTATGTCTAATTCCTGCAAGTACGCTCACAACTATAATTAAAAAATTAAACAAAAGTTTTAAGAAGCGAAGAAGCTGGAGGAGAACAAAGAAAAAAGTTAAACCTGTGGAAGTTCGTTTCAATAGACGAAGCAGTGCTAAATTAGATAGCAATGGTGCGAAACCAAAATTTGCCGATCTCAGGACTATTGAGTTAATGTTAAGTTTTAATCATCTCTAAGCAAGTGCCGGATGGTTGGGCAAATTAAAAAAAAACGGCACGGAATATCTGAAAAGGTTGTATCGTGAGAAAGTGCCAGCGTGTCAGAAACGGCTTGCGATTAGTATGAACCCAAATTAATGTCGATAACTTTCTTAGTTACCAGCTTAATGATGTTTTCAATATGGATGAATGTGTACGGCAAATCCCGAAAATTTTTAGTTTTAGATCTAGTCTTAGTGATAATTCTCGTGTTAATGCTAGTGTTAGTTCAGATAAGCACTTATTTCGTTCGTCCAACCCAGCCTTGGGGCGACAAATATCTTAGAACAGCACTGTTAATGTACAGCATGTATAAGGTCGTCGTTTATAATTTAAAAGTTGGACAAGATCCTCATCTTCATTGTTGTCTAATAAATATTCATGTAAGAATTGCATTATAAAAGGGGGTTTCGCAAAGAATGCACAGTACTAAAAGCACACGGGAATGATAACATGATAGATCATGTTATCATTCATTAGAATAATCTGATAATTAATGTCGATTATTTAAATCTGCCATCTTTTCATTATCTTTTAGTTTGCTGCCTGTCAGGTAGAAAGTTTCTGCTGAATAAACGTTTCACTGAGGTTAACTGTTATGCAAGTTTATCTATTAGTTGCGTATTTAACAGATTTAACTCGATATTTTGATTAACAGGCCCTAAATCGTGAAGATTAAGATAGCTTTTAAGAATAGCTTTCAGGTTGAGTTGCGTTGTTTTTTCTCCGACCTATAATTATACATAATGTGTACATAAAGTATGAAATCAATTCGATACAAATTCAGACGATATTATTAGAAATAAAACATCTATGTCCCACTTTTGCAAACCTCCAGTTAAACAAACAAGTGGTGGTTATATCGATTTTAAGCCCTCCCATTGGCTACGAGCCGGATTTTAACTGTTAGATAAATTTATCAAGAGGTGACAAAAGTGGTCCTATGTTATATTTTTTAATGCGCATTGAGTTAAAATTGAAATGAATAGGCTGAGCTTAAAGTGATATTTATAGGTTGATAATTTTTAATAAGACCCAAATTTTCTGTTGCATTTATAGAATCTACGATAAGTTCTGGTTTCTTTCATCATCCCAAGCCATAATTAAGTATTAAACGATAACATTTCGATTTTATTTAAAAAACTGCACGTTAAAAAAATATAATATGGACGTCCATGGCATTTTTGCTAAGAATTTATATCGAATTTATTCCACTATTTATATACATACCATGAATATATGTTTTATATTATCTAATCTATTGTATTTTTATATTTACTAATCCACACACATATAATTAAAACATAAATTTTATTTGGAACAGTGCGTGTCAATGTTACACAAAATAAATTATTACTCAATTACATTGCCCAACCCTTGTCTTTTTATACACCATTATTTATGTTTATGTAGTTTTCAATGTTGATTCTAAAACAAATTTTAAATTTGCTCCATCACGTCTCAATTTTAAGATTTTTTAAATATTGTTTTCAAATGTATAAGAAATTTTGCAGAATTTTAAAGCGGATTTTGTAAAAGAGTGTTACTATAAGATATATTGTACTTCTGAGCCATTAATGGATATATTTGAATATCCTGTTTTCTACGTCACAACTTTTAAACCACGTCCATTTGTGCTCTTCAGCCAATCAAGTCAATTCAATTAGAAATTTGTAGATCCCTAAATAGTTGAGTGGATATATAAGAAGCTACGCACGTTAGATTCAATTTAATTCTGTTTGTGATAACTGAGTGTCCTTTTATTTTATAATGTCTCGTGCTTGTACAAGTTAGTGTTCAGGAGATAGTGTTCAAGAGATTATATAAATAATTCTAACAGTTTCTGTCATGTGTGTGACAGAAACTTAAAACTAAGACTAAAATTAAGACTTAAAAATTAAGAATCAGTATAAGAAATGGGCTAATACGGAAATATTTGCTGCACACGGTAAGCTGTGATTCTGCGGAAACTGATTCTGCTCGAAAACTTTTGGGTTCTACGACAAAAATAAGAACAAGACTCGTTATGCCAATGTCTACTTGTTTGAGTACTTCATTCAGAAATCAATTTGGTAGCAATACCAAAACCTACAAATTTTGAAGAATATGCCATTACAGAAACAGAAGAAGAAATTTTCTTGTTATCGACAAGCTATAATATATATTTGCCATTTCAAAAGGACGAGCCCCACTTAATAAATCAGTAAGTTAGAATTAAATGATCTTAGGTGAGATCTAAATTTATCAAAATCTCTATCAGAAATATTAGGATCTAGACTTTAAGAATAAAAATTCAGCTCCAGGAAGACAAAGTGCCGTCTTAAGATATTTTGCACAAAAGTATCAAAACCTCAAGTGGTCAATCTATTTTCATTACACTATACAAAGTCAACATAACGAATAAAACCAAACCATGTTTTACATATAATTACAAAAAAAGCTGGCGTTCCAGCCCTTTTGGACCTTTGCTTAGGGTGGCCATGGGCACACATTAATGAATATCATAATCGCCAAAAAAACTGTCATGGTATTTTTCAACCAAAAAAGGTCAACATGTAATAATGTCGATAATTTGATGTTGACATTAGGTCATGAACATAACATAGCGTTTTATTCAGTGGAATAAAACGCTATGGCTATAGGCGTTTAACAACATAGTGATGTTGTTCATGTTTAGCTAGTCAGGTCTCAGTAAACTTCTGGACAAAGTAGTATACTACATGCGATATTAATAGAACCTAATAACATATTTATTTCACCGTTGCATATAAGATTAAGGTTGATGGAGAATTTTGTCAAAGCAACAGATAAGAATGGTCGTTGATTTTATGCAAAACATAAAAGAGTTTTTGTAGAATCCAAAATTCTACTTCTAGAACAAAATGCACAATTTAAAGGGACTTGAAAAATATAAAAGCTGACTATTCCTTTTTTATATTCGCATCAGCATTTTTGCTTCGAATCTCGACGACGTTAATGATGAACACGATGAGATGTGAATATTGAAATATTGGCTGATAACGAAGGATAATAATGCGGTATTTATGTTTGTAAAACTTGCAGTATTAAAATAAATTTGTTCTTGTTATGACTCGGAAGAGAAAGTAAATCTGTACAAAATTATGAAAGAAAATCTTAAAAATGTTAATTAGTTGTCTAGTGATATGTTGTCTAGTCTATGATGATAAATAAAATACATCGTCTTGACGATTTGAAAGTAACCTAATCTTATAAATTAATTTCTATGTAGAGAAGTTGATTTGAGCCGCTACAGATATTACAAAGAACAAACGAATCAACAGCTACACCAAATATAGAGTAATTATTTAAATTAACATAACAATTGAAATAAAGATTTTCTTTTTTTATAGTGAGATAACTTCCATTCATCGCATTACAATTATTCAACAAAAATGCTGATTTTAACCGATCAATATTAGCAGTCATTTTTTTGTTGTTACGTAAAATCATAATTTTTTTCAAACTGTTTTACATTTATTTGTTAAAACCAAATTTCTTCCAAAAAGCTTTTCAAATTTGAAGAACTTTTTTCTTAAAACTTTATTAAGTTCTTTGAGCTTTGATTTGAAGTAGATGATTTCGTTTTTTCATTGGAAAAGTTGAAGAATTTGCACCTTGAACTTTGACAATGGGGACCAAGTTTTGTATGGTACGTATAGGGTGGTCAAGTAATAATAATAATATTTATTGGCATGTATAATAGTAAAAAAACTACAAAAACTCAACTAATACAACTTAATAAACTTATAAAATTATATCCTAAACTTAAAAACTTGATTCTACCGTTTTGCCAAAAGGAATTGAGTCAGTTCACATGGATGAACCATGTGTAACTGTTTTTCATCAACCCATGAAAAAGTAAGCATGCAATGTACTGTATCTGGGAAGCTTCTCAGTATAGAGATTTGCGGTAAAAAACCAATATGACTAAAGTGATTCCCAGATTTGGAGCCCTATTAGCCCTTAGGCTTAGGGTGGCGCTGTTCCTTTTCCTTATCTGACTATCTAAATACATTTATCTAGAATTTGGATGAAAAATATAACTAAAGTGACTAAGAGAAAATCCTGGAAATTATTTTCAAGTTGATTGCTAGGGTGTGCCAACATCATCTTGAATGAACTAAAAAAAATTTTTTTTGAAAGTTTGTCTTATCTTTAAAAATAAAGTGTTCTATATCTGAATGAAATTTGATATGATAGATGTCGTTGAAAAGAACTTTTTAGATTCACAACAAGGACTCTGTGCCGTTATATGTTCTTAAGTCACAGACATAATTTGAAAATAATTCGACCATGTTTACGTCCGTTTTTAAGCAATTGGAATGAATCTTTCGATTGATAATCCCACCGACTGTGAAAAACGCGCTGCATTTCTTTTTCTAATTGCAAAAGGTGTCATGCTTTATGACAATGCCCGCCCACACACGGCAAATCGAACTCAAGACTTGACCAGATCATTCAAAGGCTGGGAACAATTTGGCCACCCTGTACAGTTCTAACCAAGCGCCCAGTGACTACCACGTCAAATATTGTTGGGAATCATGTAGAAAAATGCAGAAAAGTCTATTCGTTCCACTTCTATTTCAGAACGGTCCTTATTGAAAAAACATGCCTCGTAATTTAATATGTCGTCAATAGGGGTCATTCTGTTATTACAACAGAAATTGTGAATTTTCTTTGAAAAGTTAAATCTGATGAAATGTTATGGAAAAATGGTATTCGTTAAAAAACTGATTTTCTTACTAAGCCAACGATATGGGGAAATTAACTATTTTTTGAAGATTGAAGCTTCCCCACTTTTAAAATCGTTTGTCCTGGCGTTTTCATGGAGTGAACTGATTACTTTTAATTATTGAATAGACAATGGAATGGCATCATTAGCATCCTCTTTACTGCCGTTCTAAGATATTTGGAATGCGCCCCTTTTCATACAAAATTCAAAAAAGAAGATTCTAGTTTTAGATCTAGTGTTAGTTCTAGTCTTACTTTAATTCAAATATACAGGGTTGCCAAATCAGATTGTAATGTACTCTACTTCTGAAACTATCGATTGGAGGTCTTCATTTAAAAAGTGTCTTCAGGTGCACGAGTAATCCCAACCCAATCCTGTAAATTTGAATTGAAGGAAAACTAGAACCAACACTAAACCTAGAACTAGAATCATTCGGGTTTAGCCGTCTTGAGAGATATCTGGGGTTAGATCTAATGTTCTAAAACTAGAACTAACACTAATAATAATATTTATTACATCACGTGGGCTACATAAGTAGATGTGACAGGTCAGTACATAGAACATCAAAACAAAATACAACAGCAAATTATACATGTTTAAAAATTCTCGTTTAGAGTAAAACACAGAATCCAAGAGATACCGTTTTACATCTTGTTTAAATTTCTTGGGACACTCCTGAGATCTGATCGAACGGGGTAATTTATTATATATTTTGGGTAAGTCATAAACGGGACTTCTTTCAAATGTGGTAGTGACATGTTGAGAGAGGACCAGATTATCTCTACCACGGGTGTTATATTCATGAGTGGACATTTCAAAACGGCTCATATTAGTCTTCACATAAAACAAAGACTTCAATAAGTAAATGGATGGCAAGGTGAGTATCGAATGTTTCCTGAAAACTTTCCTACATGATTCCCTGCCATTTAAATCGAACATTAATCTAATGATGCGTTTCTGTGCCACAAACATGCGTTTAAACTCAACATCAGTCGCAGCACCCCATACTAGTATATTGTAGGAAATAGCACAGTAGCACAGTGCGTAATACATACTTAATAGCGAATTTATATTCAAATTTTTTTTTAATTTCAAAATTGCATAATAGGCTGAGTTCAATTTCTTGCACACAGTTTCTATGTGATTAACACATGAGAATCTATGATCCAACACCAAACCCAGAAATCGCGTACTTTGGGCAAATACAAATTTATTTTAAAAACTGGCCGGCAATGAGCGACGCTTGTAAAAACTAATAACTATTTTATCGACATTTAACATAATTCTATTACGCTCACACCAAACAGAAAATGTTTTAATAGTTGACGTAATTTTTAAATTTAACATATCCAGATCCGCATCTGCAACTGCAACAGATGAGTCATCAGCGTACATAACCAGATGAGTATCGTCAAGAAAGTCAAGTAAGTCATTAATGAAAAGTATGAAAAGCAAAGGTCCTAAGATTCAACCCTGTGGAATCCCCAAGTCAACAGATGACTAATCCGAGCTAACATTCGATAAGAAATGTCGAAAGACCATGTGCCTCTTACATGGTTGACGTTCAGATTATAGGAATTAAGAATACGAACTAATGGCGAGTTTTGATGAAAGGTAGTGATACATTGCAGTTCAACTCAAGCAGAATATCGGGGGCATTTAGCATGCCATTTGCAAGTTAAAAAGAAAGACTAAATCAGAAACAACTCGACGTTGCTGCAGAGATAATAAGTTGAAAACCATGCAATGTTCATCATAGTCGCAGTAAGGAAGATGAAATTTATGTGGTAAATAACTGACAAAGAGTCGTTGAATGGATTTAATACCTTCAATATCTGTAAAATTCTTACTGATTCTGATAACAAACCTAAAATTACGTAGTATTCCTCATCAAAAATTTAATATGATGATGAAATTGCAACTTGTATATTTGAATTGAAGGAAATCTAGAACCAATACTAGACGTAGAACTAGCCTCATTCAGGTTTAGCCATCTTGAGAGATGTATGGCTAAACCCGAATGTTTCGAGTTTTAGATCTGGAGTTAAATCTAATGATATAAAATTAGAACTAACACTAGACCTAGAAGTGGAAAGATTTGGATTTAGCCGTGCGTCTTCAGACGGAACATTGGGACACCATGCATTCTATTGCAAAAGCACACGTCCCCGAGAAGTTGGCTGTCTAAATCTGCAGTCTTATTAACCCTTAGGTTTAGGATGACGCTGTTCCTTTTCCTCAACTGATTATCTAAATACATTTCTCTACAATTTTGCTAATAAATTGCAAGAATTGGTAAATATTGGGAAATATAAACTCAGCAATTTTAATAAAAATAATCTGTGAATTCTGATTAATGAATCCTTAACCAATTCGGATTAATTTGTTGATTTCCAATTTTGTTCGATAAATAATATAAGGACATTATAAAACGACATTTTTGTTTATTGATATCAGCAATCAAAATGGAAAAGCTGCGCTTCGAGTTTACGGTGTTGCCGGGAAGTGATGGGAAATCTAATGTACTGGCGATAACCTCAATTACCACCAGCGATGACAAGGTTTATGCTATACCAGAAGCACTACAAGCGGTTGGTAATCATAAGGAGATCATTAAAACGGCAGCCTATACTAAAGTAAAAAACAGCTTAACAAAAAGCTATCAAGTTCGAAGAATTTGGATTACATTAACAGAAGAACAGAAAAACATCTATATTGACCACGATGTTAATATACAATTTGGGGATCAGTATCTAGAAGAAGTGAACCCAAAACAAACTTGTACTACAAAAGAAACGGATTAATTGGAGAAAATATTTGAGAAAATATTGGGAGATTCTCAAGAAGCAAAACAGCAGAACTTGAAAAATATTGCAGAGAAGTTTGTTATTGAAAAGATTACAAGTAAGAACTCAAACGCAAAACACTGGATTGACAATTTTGAAAAAGAGTACGTTGTTTTGACGTCGCAACAGATGACAAAAAAATCGAAATACTACGGTTGTTGGATAAAACTTGTACAGACTGGTACGGTTCTATGATTATAAAACTGACTACAAACTCACAATGGTCAACATGGAGAGACAAGTTTTGCGAGTCGTTTGCAAACAAAGGATGGAGCCCAGTAACATATGCACTGTGGTGTAAGTACTAAAAAAACTAAATGTGGCACAAAAAAAGAAAAAAACAATATATTTGGAATGTTTAGCTATTAAAGAACTTGGAATACTGGCAATAATGGCTGATTGGAAACTCATTCACGGTTTATTCAGATCATAAACCACTAGAAAACATGAATTTGAAATCGAGATCTGATGAAGAACTTGGCGATCTAACATATTATCTGTCACAATATGATTTTAAAATAAAATATGCACCCGGAAAACAAAATTTAGAAGCAGACTGACTGTCTTAGTAGATGAACAACTCAAAATTGTAAATTTTATGAAAGTAGAAGATATTGTAACAGATCAGTATAAAAACGAGGAAATACAAAACAATAAAAACAAATTCATTAAAAAAGATAAAATCTACTTCAAGAAGGTTAAGGAGAAAGAAAAAATAATCATATCAGAAGAATTTAGTATGAAACTTATAAAATTGGTACATAAAAACCTATGTCACATCGGAATTGGACAGATGCACAAAACAATGAGCCCCCTTTTTATAACAAAAAACTTAACAAAAAATATAAGACAACTTTGTAGAAGCTGTGATATATGTATAAAAAATAAACCAAGAGGACATGACAAATTCGGATATATGTCACACCTAGGTCCTGTAAGAAAGCCGTTTGAAATAATGTCTATAGATACTATTGGAGGTTTCGGAGGTTCAAGGTCTACGAAAAAGTATCTCCATTTCTTAGTCGATCACTTTACTCGATATGCATTCATTTCAACATCAAAAACTCAAAATGCAAATGATTTTATCAAACTAGTCAAAAGTATAACGGATGTTGAAGATATTGGTTTGCTACTAACTGACCAGTATCCAGGAATAAATTCGAAAAAATTAAAAACCTTTCTAAAGGAGAAACAGGTAAATCTGGTATTTACAGCAGTCAATGCTCCATTCTCGGACGGTTTAAATGAACGTTTAAATCAGACATTGGTGAATAAAATGAGATGTAAAATGAAGAAGAAAGTCTTGGATAACCATAGCTCATGATTGCGTTAAGAAATATAATGAAACGTGTCTTTTCACCTACCTACCTCTTATATGGAACAGATGTCATAATTTTACCAACAGAGTTAAAGCATAAAAAGACCCATTGTGACTGGATCAGAGACAAGAAAATTTCCCTACAAAATACAATAAAATCGCATCATTACAACAAAATACAGTTTGACATAGTACATGGTATTTCTGGAAAACGGCAATAAATTAAACAGGAAGAAATTAGACGAATTAAAAATAGGACCATATAGAATTATTGAGAAAATTTCAAATTCGATATACAGTACAGATACAGGTCATAAAAAGATGGAATCAAACTTTTTCCACGTCACGAAATTGATACCAGTCTCTACAATAGAGTATAAAGAAGACGAAGAATGTTAATTAATAAGTTTTCAAAAAAAAATTAATTAGACGAAAAAAAAATTTTCTTCCTTGGTAGGGGAGATATACAGAAATTAAATTAATTCCTTTAAATAATGTTATGGGTCACTAGCTGGCGTCGTAAGGTAACTTGTGAATGTTATGGATTTAGAGGTTATGAAAAATAAATTGATGGACTGTGTTGTCATGTCATAAATTAATTAAGGAAATTAGAACAGAATAAGGAGAGATACTGTGAACAATAAACATTAAATGTCGTTTCTTTGTTTACGAAGCAACACATAGTTTGATACACCACAAATAATATAAGGACTTTATATATAGTTTAAGTATTGAAGGATTGCTAATAAATAATTTTGATTCTACGTCAGAAATTGGCAAAGGAGATGAAAGGTTGGAGGACAATGACTCTCAAATTGAACTAAAATAGTTCATGGAAATCCTCTCTGCCAGAGATTGAGTAACATGAAGTCATGATTATAACCGATAAAGATGGTGTTAAAAATAGTTTAAAATTCTGCAATATGTAATTACAAAGGTGATAACATTGGTGTTAATTACCCTATTTATTTATTAAATATCATTGTGCAAACAATCTGTAATGTTTGTTACCCGATTAATCGATGCAGTTATAGGTTTATTATTTTGACAAAGTTTCACACGATCAAAGTCACGTACGAGATCGTTTCCGCTAATGCTAAAAATAACGTTAATTGTACTACGAGGAGAGTTCGCTATGAAGCCGACGGTAACGCGTTGAATACGTGAACGTTATAAAGCGGTAGCGTGTCATAACGAGCGGTAAATAACCTATTCCTGTGCAACAGGAGAAGCTCGAAGCCGCGTTTATTTTTCCCGAGCGTACGAAAATTTACGGTCGAATTCAGTTTGTACGTATACAGTACATACTTTAACGTTGTGAGATAACGGAGTTCGAAGAAATGAACACCCGGTAGGTGTTCGATACGCGTTCGGCCGATGAAATAACTGGGTACGCGCATGTGCGCGTAGTTAAGCCAGCGGAGTGTGAGTGTAATTTAATGTTCCATTTAACTAACTCGCACTTGTTTATGCAAACAGGCTGACCGTTTCGATCGGACATTATTAATGATTCGGCACGGTGAGGTACTACTATCTATCTTGACTTATATTTAAGAGTAATTCGCATTAGAACACGATCTTGCATATAAACGTCATTCAAGCAATAATTTACAAAAAAAAAGAATATTTTAGCGGTTTAAGCTAAAATCGCCTCGTCCATTTATTAGTGTCAAAACAAAACTACCAATTAGCGAAGCGTGTCCACAAATTTTTACGCTCGTAATTTCATAGCATGTATACCGAAGAGAGGGGAGCCGCAAACGGACACACGATACTTAAAAAGGGAAGCCTTTTTACCGCTGCGCCAGAACAAATCATGTTAACTGCATTTTTGGTTGAGCCTTAATTAGCGGGGTAACATAATTTGAGGGGCTAATGGAGGCACGCACTGGGTACTGGCTGGTAAAACAGGGCGCGACCGCGAAGCCGTCCACTTTGGGGGACCGTTCAATTTTGTTTATTAAGAGCGAACCGCTCCGCCCAGCTCTCGTTTCGAAATACACTTTTAATTAGGTAAACCCGTGCGACGTCGCGTGGTTTTGCGATACTCCTGACGAATAAAAAAAATGCAAAACGGGACATTGAGGCAATTAAAACTTCCTGCATGATTATATCGGATTTTAAGACCACCAACTAAGATAAATGAATAGGTTCTCGCTGTCAATCTAATTATGTCAATAACTTTGATTGAATGAACCTATCAGCTACTTTATTCTGCACGTATACTTACATCATCTTATACGAAAAAGCCGTTAAATGAACATACTTTGCTAGATAGTATGGGTTGGGTTACTAATTTATTGTAGTGCTATTTAGATCGTATTCTGTACCAGTAAATCTTTGTTTTAGCTTGATTTAGATGAGTTCGCTTGCGGGCGAGGCTTTGCAAGGAATACAAAATTCACTCAAATCCATTTATTTAGTAGTATTTAGAATATTTATTCATTTCAACTCATAACTACAACCACTATGTTACATAGTAACGTAATATTATATCAATATGTTGTAAATATTCTCTTCGGTCGTGAGCAATCAGATTTTAAATTGAAAATAATTCAAGATTGCTTGCGAGCGATGCGCTCTACATATTGTAATTTTTCGGCCGCGAGCAATCTAATTTCAATTCAAATTAAAACTCTTAATTCAAAGCTAAGCCAAGGTCGCTTGCGGGTGAAACGCAAATATTAATACCACTTTGACATAAAATTGTATAACCTCGGCTAATCTTGATTTTCTAAAGGATGTGTTATAACTAATGACTGGATTTATATGCTATAAAAATAAGCAACATAAGTGTTTTATGTGCGTTTAAAGTTTGTCGAAATATGTAGTAATATTCTAAAAATATGGACAATATCGTGTGGTCAAAACAAAAAAAAGTTCTTGCATATACAAATATTACAAGAAACTTTTTTTATATATTGTATTGTAACAAATAGAATTTGGTGCTATAATGATTGTTTCAAATTTTTGTAGGACTTTAAGTCATACACCTTTTTTAAAATTAACAAACAAAATCCTATAAACATAGGTCGACAAGTGCTTTGTTTTTTATATAGAGTATCCAAATTATACAGGATGGTCCATTACTAATGGGACACAAAGTTACTAATTGAACCCAATTTATCTTAGTCCAATTGTTAATAATAACGAATATAAAAATGGTTAAAGTTAATTGTTTTTCATTTTTCTTGAATACTTTCATTTTCCTTTACATTATTAACATGAAAATTGGCACATTAGCATATTTTGAAACGATAAATAATAATTTGGCATTAGTTTTGATGCATCGGCGTTGTCTCCTTTTAAAATACTCCATTAAAGTAGTCATATCTTTGCCATTGTTAAAATTTTTACGGCACGTTCCTCAGACATTTTTATATAAATTTGGTATACCTATCAATATTCTCTAAAGTTCTCCGTTTCCAAGAGAATCACTGTTTAAGCGCACACTGAATTCACTGTTGCTCTGTGTCCCATTAGTAACGGGCCAGCCTGTATATTTACACTAATAATAATAATAATAATAACATATTTATTGCCTCAAAAAAGAAATTATAAAAAAGAAAAGTATACATTAGCGAACATATAAACATCAAGACAAAAGGATCAATTTATCGCTGTAAGCGATATCTTCCAAGAGGCCCAACTACTGTGTATAAAATTAAACTCAGAGATTATGGTTAGCAGCAGTAATATGATATCCTTTGCAGGATTAGAAATGGAGCAAAGATCAATTATAATCATACAGGATAGACAACAAACACAAAGAAGTCAAGTTGGAGAGTAAGAAGATGGCATTTCAATAATTTTTTAAAAGACACAAAACTTGTTGCATTGCGAATAGCGACAGGTAGATCATTCCATAACGCAATCGATTGTACTGTAAAAGATCTGTGAAAAATATCAGTAGCATGAACCGGAAACATTAAGGTGGTATCAGAACTAAATCTGGTGGACATGTGACGATAAAAACTTAAATGAGTCAGATAAATATGTAGGAGTGCAGATCTGCAGAACCTTGTACAAAGTAGAAAGTATCCGAAACGACCTGCGATTCTATAGTGTAAGCATTTGCAAATAATTACGATACGGCGTTATGTGCTGAAACCTCCCCAGATCAAAGATGTAACGAATACAATTATTCTGAAGTCTCTCCAATTTATTCTGGAGAGTTAAAAAAAGATTAGGATATACCACATCACCATAATCAATATGAGGCACTCTGTACCTTAGGCCTCCAGTACAGTGTAGAATCCATAATCAAACCAAGACATCTTAACCGTGTCCGAAAACTATACGTTGTCATCAAGCATCACTTGAGGGGAAGAGTGAAAGTTCATCTTTGATAGTAGAGGACGAGTGCCAAAAGCAATGGCTTGCGATTTTGACGGATTTAATTTAAGCCCATAACGATTAGACCATTCAAGAATACTGGCAAGATCATTATTAAGACGAAGTACAGCATCTTCAAGGTTATCAATAGGTGTTGAGGTGTAAATTTTAAGGTCATCAGCATACAAATGATAATTACATGAAATATTATCCGTAATACCAGTTACAAAAATCGAAAAGAGCAAGGGTCCTAAAACACTGCCCTGGGGAACCCCACATTTAATTTCATAACTGGAAGAGAGCTCAGAACCAACGCGCACATATAAAGATCGAAAGGAAAGATATAATTGGAACCAGGATAAACAAGAAGAGGAACATTCAATAGAAGTAAGTAAGGTTAATAAAATAGTATGATCAACAGAGTCAAAGGCCTTACTAAAATCCAGAAGAACCAGTAATGAAATACAACGTTCGTCGCAAGCAGATCTAATGTCATCGGTAATTTTAATAAGTGCTGTAGTTGTGCTATGTCCTTTACGCAATCCAGATTGCGTCTTATTGATTAATTGAAATTCCTCAAAATATCTGGTAATTTGTAAATAAGCTAAATGTTCAATTGCCTTTGACAATGTAGATAAAATGGAAAATGCAATCCTCCAGTTTGAGGGAAATATAGACTGTTCAAAAGAAAAATTGAAAATATGGGTTAATGGTGTAATAATAACATCTAATATTGGTAAGAGCATTTTAAGTTCAATTCCATCCGCTCTCACACTTGTAGATTTAGAGTATAATAAGGCGTCACGTATTTCAGAAGTTGTGATTAACTTAAAAGAAAACGAGCACGAGTTGGATGATGCAGGAATATTAGTTAAGTAATAATAGTTCTAGATCTTGCTGTATTATCAATAACCAAGGGAGGCTCAGCAAAACTTTTAGCCAGAGTTTCACAATCAAAAGTAGTCTTATGGCAGGAGGTTTAATCACTCCAAGAGGTCGCATGGTTTTCCAAACAGTTTTAGGGGTGGCACAAGATAATTTTCGGTAGAAATATTTTTTTTAGCGTTTTTGCACAGATGATGACAACGATTACGTAGGATACGATATTGTTCACGATTAGCAGTTGAAGATACACGTCTAAATAATAACTTAGATCGGTTCCGCTCTCGCATGAGAGACCTTATTTCATCATTTAACCAAGGTGCTGGCAGATGCTATACAATAATATATATTTTTTTAACATTACACGTATGTGTCAATCGATTCATTTCAAATCAATGGTACAGGGAGATTATTTAGATTGAGAAAGACGATAGTAGAGTTTGTTCTACCATAACCTATAGAGGGCGCTTTGTAACGTATTCTTTACGGATTCATTCACTTCTCCTTCTTTTCCTCTCAAAACTCCATAATTTTTTTAAATTTTATTATATCAAGGTTTCCAATTTAGCGTAATTTTACTATATACAGTAGATAACATAAATTCGGGTTTAGCCGTGCGTCTTAAGACCCAAAACTTTCCACTTCTAGATCTAGTGCTAGTTCTAGTTTTACTGCAATTCAAATATACAGGGCTGGCAAATCAATTTGTAAAGTACTCTATTTCAAAAACTATTCATTATAGAGACTTTAATTAAGAAAATGTCTTCAGATACACAGCTAAACCCAACCCAACTCAACCCAACCGTATATTTGAATTAAAATAAAACTAAAACTGACACTAGACCTAGAATTAGAATCATTCAGGTTTAACCACCTTGAGAGATTTACGGCTAAACCCGAATGTTTTTAGTTCTAGTTCTGGTGTTAGTTCTAGTTTTACTTCAATTCAAATATACAGGACTGGCAAATCAATTTGTAAAGCACTCTATTCAGAAACTATTAATTGAAGAGGCCGTCGTCAAAAAATGTCTTCAGATCCATGCATTGAAACCCAACCCAACCCAACTCTGCATGTTTTAACTAGAACCGTCTTACGATATTCGGCGCTTCAAGGCTGGGTTGGACACACAAAACGAATGCGCCCTTTCATACAAAATTCACTGCAAAAAAAAGTTTTCCACCTCAGAGGGGACCCTGGGTACATGCATGGTATACCACACATTTGATTGCAAAAACAGGCGCTTCTCGGAAACCCAATCCAACCCAACTCTGCATATTTTAGCTAGAATCGTCTTATGATATTCGGCGCATCAAGACTGGGTTGGACAAACAAAACGAATGCAGCCCTTTTCATACAAAATCCACTGTTAAAAAAAGGTTTCCACTTCAGAGGGTACCCTGGGTACATGTATGATGCACAATACATTTGATTGCAAAAACAGGCGCTTCTCAGAAACCCAACCCAACCCAACCCTGCATATTTTAGCTAGAACCGTCTTACGATATTCGGCGTCTCAAGGCTGGATTGGACAAACAAAACGAATGCGCCCCTTTTTATACAAAATTCACTACCAAAAAAAGGTTTCCACCTCAGAGGGTACCCTGGGTACATGTATAATACACAATACATTTGATTGCAAACACAGGCGTTTCTCGGAAACCCAACCCAACCCAGCTCTGCATATTTTAGCTAGAACCGTCTTACGATATTCGGCGCATCAAGGCTGGGTTGGACAAACAAAACGAATGCGCCCCTTTTCATACAAAATTCACTGCCAAAAAAAGGTTTCCACTTCAGAGGGTACCCTGGGTACATGTATGATGCACAATATATTTGATTGCAAAAACAGGCGCTTCTCAGAAACCCAACCCAACCCAACTCTGCATATTTTAGCTAGAACCGTCTTACGATATTCGGCGTCTCAAGGCTGGGTTGGACAAACAAAAGGAATACGCCCCTTTTCATACAAAATTCACAGCCAGAAAAAGATTTCCACCTGAGAGGGGTCCCTGGGTACATGTATGGTACACCATACATTTGATTGCAAAAACATTCGCTTCTCGGAATTGGCACCCCAGGGCTGTATCTATATTAGCCTTCATATGAAATTACATACGAGTCTATAGAAGTATATACATAACTAAATTAATATACGATAAAAATGTAAAATATGAAGTTATAAGCAAAACAAGCAGTTATAACGCATAATTATGCAGTAATTAATTTTGACCGAGGCACTACATTCCACGTTGTGGTAAAATTATGTGAATATGATACAAATTGTAGTTCTTCGACCGTGAGCAACCCCTATTTTTATAGTAGCTTTTAGTTTTTTTATTAAAACATATTCTGATGAATTCTGTTTCTAAAAAATAAGAATCCAATGATATCTCGCAATCAAATATAAGTTAAGAAGTTTTTATGATACCAATTAATATGCAAAATACGAATAACAATAAATATTAAAAAATAATAATTAACAATACAAAAGATAGACAGATAAACAAGAAAAAACTAACTTTTTTTAACAATTATTACAAAAATATGGTGGATAAGCAGCTTAAACAAATCCCCATGCCAATAGTGGAAAAAACATAAAGTAGACTGTATGTACACTCTTTTTATTTAACACCTGTAATTGAACATGACATCAAATCCCTAGTACAAAATCTAAAAATAATAAAACATCGGGATGTGAAAATATAAAAGTTGAAACACACAAAAATTTGTGTGAAGAAATAACAAAACCCATTACCATGATTATAAATAAAATATTTGAAAATTCAGTACATCTATCTCATTTTTAACAATCATTTAACATCAGGAACGACACTAAGCAAAATATGTGAAAAACCTTTATCCAACAGAATTCTAAACAATGTTCACAAATTTAAATTAATATCCCCCAAGGAATTTTCACTCGTAACCTAATAAAACGCCTACATTCTGTTTGCAAAGGGCATTCTAACATTAGCAATATTCTTGGATCTAGCAAACACATTTAGAATAAATACATTCTTGACCTATGGTAACAGTAATGTGAATTTGTACTTATTATTATTGTAATTATAATTACAAGGTTGTATATTACCAATCAATTTTTTCATAAATTACTGGTACGATGATCTGCGCATACGCAAATACGTTTATCTGCTCTTTTATAATTTAAATTAGAGATGAGAGATCTCGTGTTTATTAAGGAATACAGTGTTCGGTAACCGTTCTGTCTCAATCACAATGATTTTAAACGGTGATCGTGATCAACGTTTATCTTTTAAATAAAGGGGTGTCCACAATTCCTCAGACGAATGATAAAAACACCATTACAAGTAGCTGACGCAGAATCAGTGACACATCAAAGTGTCCACAATATTATGATGAAAGAGAAAGAAGAAGTTATTTCCAAAGAACGGGTTAAAGAGATGATATGTCAACCAGCTAGAACGTATAAATAACAAATTAAATGGGAACACCTAAAGAAAATATCAGATAGAACTGGAAGAAGAAAACAAATCCTTGTGTATGAAATTTTATTCAAACTTTAATATGAACAACCTGACACAGTTAAGATGTATGTAATATCTTCGGAGAAAGAAAAGATAGAAATGTATATGATTTGGAAAAGGAAAATAAATAAACGTTACTGGCTATAGAAGTTTTACAACATGCAAAAGTTATTGGACAATTTGCAGAAGAACAAAGGAAATTTGAAAAATTAATTAATTGGGATATTTCCTGGATTATTTTCAAATCGATCTGGAAGAACCAATTTGTTTCAATATGATGTTGATATAAAATGCTTTCACAAAACATGGAATGTTTCCATCAAAACTTGATACTGCTTCCAGGAGACTTAAAAAGCTTCTAGATGACTCGATACTGCCTCTGAAAGACGTAATACTACTTCCAAAAGACTTGAAATGTTTCTAGAAGATTTGATCTGCTTCCAGAAGAGTAGCTACTGCCCCTGGAACACTTGATACTGCTTCTGGAAACCTTGAAATGCTTCCAAAAAATTTGCAATGCTTCTAGAAGAGTCGATATTATCTATAGAAGACTTGAAAAATTTCAACAAGACATGATACTATTTCGAGAAGACTTGAAATGCTTCTAGAAAACTCGATTCTGTCTCTGGAAGACTTGACACTGTTTTTGCAAGATATTGGCTCTGAAAGACTTGAAATGCTTCTATAGGACTTAATATTGCTTCTAGAAGAATTGATATTGTCTATAAAGAAGATATATCCGATCGATCAGAAGACTTAATACTGTTTCTAGAAGACTTGAAATATTTGCAGGAGAGTTTTGTCTCTAGAAGACTTGAAATGCTTCCACAAGAGCACTAAATAACATCTTATTTATAAACAGATATTAAATGCTAAAGATTATTTATGGACAAATTAACCGAACTTTGGGCACCTCTTGAAGACAAATAAAGCATAAAAAATTAAGATTTGCACTTTAGAATCAAATGAGGTATGTCACTAAGAATTATTTATCTGCCAATTTATGAATACCCTGTATTTTCAAAAAGGCATTTACTTTTTGAAAATGTATTAAACAAATTTCTTTTTGCACTTTTACTGGTTATATTTAAGTCGTATTTCACAAGCTTTTACATTTGAAACATTTAAAGTTTCGTCCATACTTTGTGGGCATCTTCAGAAATAAAGAAATAATAACCTCTATGGAGAAAATCCAATTATTGAGATTCCGATGTCAAAGCTTGTAAAATACGACTGAAATGTAACCAGTAAAAATGCAAAAAGAAATTTGTTTAATATATTTTCATTTATAAACTGGTTAAAATGGATTACCTCTTTGATTTTAATTTTTTTTATATACCTTTTTGTTTCAATAAATACAAATTAGTTACTCTTGCATAAAGTTTATAGAACGGATGCAAAGACGCACTTTTAAAATTACTAAATTACGTGCGAATAAATTTTGAGAAAAAGAATAACGTAATTTATGGCAGTTATTTACACAAATTATTAATTACCGTAATTTTACATCACCGTATGGTCTGGTAATTTCAAATCTATAACAAATCTACACACCATTTCTTCGTAATCTCGAAGTGATAATTGATAGTCACTTGACGTAGGACAAGCACGTTCACAACACATCAAGAACTTGAGAACTTTACTATATAGATTAAAATACCTAAGCTATATACTCAGTAGTTATCATTTATTATCACTTACTATTATTGTTTGGTAGAATCAAGGCTGCGCTATGGAATTTTGCGAGGGGTGGTCTATTATACGATACTCACTTAAAGCTATTAGAGATACTACAACGCAGAATTATTAAGAGAATACTACTCATCGACAGACCTACACTTGGAATTTGAAGTTATCGATATCTGGCCATTATACCCCAAGTTATAATAATACAAGCAAAAATATACATTTGCCAAGGAATGTGGACCATCGTTACAATGTCCGAAATAAAAAACTTTTTTATAAATTTGTTGTGTATAAATATCAATTAAAAAAAACTTTCGTTCTTGAATGCAAAAGTGCCATTTCATCTAGAATAAAAATAAACTATTTACAGTCCTGAATAGTTTTGCAAATAACTGATGTTTTCTATTGGGAGAAAATCTCTCATCTTAACTCATCTTCCAGAAGTTAATGAATCATTTAAATATTATACGGATGGTATTTATTTTTTTAAATATCTCTGTACTATGGAACTTACATCACACGTTGATAAAGTCGTGCATCTTAAGAAATGGGGCGGCGCCCACTCTTCTTACGGTCTCCTACATTTCCGGTTTCGAAAAACTTGTTTACAAGTTCCCGCAAATACTACTTTTGGATAATTGCTTGTTTTGGAATTTAGTTTAAATTCAACAAAAGGATTTGTTTATACTTTGAAATATAATTTAGATTTATAAGAAAGGTTTCAGGAAAATTGGAAGTGATAAACATATTTTTTTATGATAAATTGTTGGGGTTAATAAAAAATAAAAATCGACATACCACTTTTTCGTGTTAATAAATTTCTTATTAAATTGATAAATAATCCATTAATAACAATTTTGTTTTCAGGTATCTTGACTATAAAAATAAAGATATCTTAGACGTAATAACATCGAGTTTAAGTCAATATATCGAGTTTCATTTTGAAAGTTTTTTAATTATCTACCGCAAAAACTTTTTTGTAATAAGGGCGCGTCTAAAATAAAATTGGACAATTTGTAGAAGAATAAAGGAGGGAAATTTGAAAAATTTAATTGGATAATTTCTTGGATTATTTTCAAATCGATCTGGAAAAACCAATTTGGTTCAATATGATATTGATTTGAAATGCTTCCAGAAGACATGAAATGTGTCCACCAAAATTGATAGTGCTTCCAGGAGACTTAAAATGCTTCTAGAAGACTCGATACTGCCTCTGAAAGATGAGACACTTCTTCCAAAAGGTTTGAAATGTTTTTAGAAAATTTGAACTGCTTCCAGAAGACTAGCTACTGCCCCTGGAATACTTGATATTGCTTCTGGAAACCTTAAAATGCTTCCAAAAAAATTTGCAATGCTTTTAAAAGAGTCGATATTATCTATAGAAGACTTGAAATATTTCCACAACACTTGAAACTATTTCCAGAAGACTTGAAATGCTTCAAGAAAATTTGAACTACTTCTCGATTATGTCTCTGGAAGAGTTGGTACTGTTTCTGCAAGACTTGATACTGCTCCCAGGAGAGTTGATATTTCCTCTGAAAGACTTAAAGTGCTTCTAGAGGACTTAATACTGCTTCTAGAAGAATTGATATTGTCTATGAAGAAGATATATCAGATCTATGAGAAGACTTAATACTGTTTCTAGAAGACTTGAAATGCTACCATAAGAGCAGTAAATAACATCTTATTTATAACAGATATTAAATACGAATGATTATTTATAACCACATTAAGTGAACTTAGGTACCTCTTGAAAACAAATGAAGTATATAAAATTAAGATTTACACCTTAGAATCAAACGAAGAATGTCACTAAGAATTATTTATCTGCCAATTTATGAACACCATGTAGTTAATAAGAAATAAATACCTTTTTGAAAATATATTAAACAAATTTCTTTTTGCACTTTTACTGGTTATATTTGAGTCGTATTTCATAATCTTTTACATTTGAAACATTTAAAGTTTCGCCTAAACTTTGTGAGCATCTTTAGAAATAAAGAAATAATAACCTCTATGGAGAAAATCCAATTATTGAGATTTTTTTATGGGGAAAATCTATGATTTTCTCCATAGAGGTTATTATTTCTTTATTTCTGAAGATGCCCACAAAGTTTGGGCGTAACATATCCAAGATTTTGAAATACGACTCAAATATAACCAGTAAAAGTGCAAAAAGAAATTTGTTTAAAATATTTTCATTTATAAACTGGTTAAAATGGATTACCTCTTTGTTTTTAAATTTTTTATATACCTTTTTGTTTCAATAAATACAAATTAGTTGCTCTTGCATAAAGTTTATAGAACGGATGTAAAGACGCACCTTTAAAATTACTAAATTACGTGCGAATAAATTTTGAGAAAAAAAAAAAACGGAATTTATGGCAGTTATTTACACAAATTATTAATTACCGTAATTTTACATCACTGTATGGTAAGGTAATTTTAGGTCTACAACAAATCTACACACCATTTCTTCGTTATCTCGAAGTGATAATTGATACTCACTTGACGTGGGACAAGCACGTTCACAACACATCAAGAACTTGAGAACTTTACTATATAGATTCAAATACCTAAGCTATATACTCAGTGGTTATCATTTATTATCACTTACTATCATTGTATGGTAGAATCAAGGCTGCGCTATAGAATTTTGCGAGGGGTGGTCTATTATACGATAGTCACTTAAAGCTATTAGAGATAATACAACGCAGAATTATTAAGAGGATACTACTCATCGACAGACCTACACTTGGAATTTGAAGTTATCGATATCTGAACATTATACCCGAAGTTATAATAATATAAGCAAAAATATACATTTCCCAAGGAATGTGGACCATCGTTACAATGCCCGATATAAAAAACTTTTTTATAAATTTGTTGTGTATAAATATCAATTAAAAAAAACTTTCGTTCTTGAATGCAAAAGTGCCATTTCATCTAGAATAAAAAAAACTATTTACAGTCCTGAACAGTTATCTTAACTCATCTTCCAGGAGTTAATGAATCATTTAAATCTTATACGGATGGTATTTATTTTTTTAAACATTTTTTAAACATCATACGTTGATGAAGTTGTGCATCTTAAGAAATGGCGCGGCGCCCACTCTTCTTACGGTCTCCTACATTTCCGGTTTCGAAAAACTTGTTCACAAGTTCTCGCAAATACTACTTTTGGATAATTTCTTGTTTTAGAATTTAGTTTGAATTCAACAAAAGGATTTGTTTATACTTTGAAATATAATTTAGTTTTATAAGAATGGTTTCAGGAAAATTGGAAGTGATAACCACATTTTTTTAAAATTTTTTAAGATAAATTGTTGGGGTTAATAAAAAATAAAAATCGACGTACTACCACAAAAAAGTGTTAATAAATTTGTTATTAAATTGATAAACAATCCATTAATAACAATTTTGTTTTCAGGTATCTCGACTTTATAAAAATAAAGATATCTTAGACGTAATAACATCGAGTTTCATTTTGAAAGTTTTTTAATTATCTACCTCATAAACTTTTTTGTAATAAGGGCGCATCTAAAATAAAATTTTTATGATGTGTTATTTCATATAAGAGTAAAAAAATAAATACACATCCACATTTAGTAAATACCCCCTAAACTTTCTGCTATCACAATATCCGCCCTTCGCCCAACTCAGCTGTTATTTCCTGTAGGTTCGTACATCCGCCCTATTTCCACTGCATCCTTCCACACCACAATCTTCCACAAGATATATTATAAAGCCACTCCTTAATTACGTCCCGGTGCGCATAAAAACGGTAGTTTTATCACCCCTTTTGACATTTTAATTTGGATTATCGCGATAATCTCGTTGTAGATTACAAAATCCAGACTCAAGTGCAATTAGGGTCGATTGCAAACAGACTAGAATGATCCCCCGGTGAACAAATCACTAAAGTTAACGAGGGATTCTCTTCCCGATGAATACATTCAAGCGACATCGACGCTTCTTTCAACGTATTGTTTGGGACTATTGTCTTCGGTAGATTGGGGTGTAAGAAAAGAACTCGTAAATCCGTTTCTTCCCAGGTTTCCCCGCAGCCAATGGGGAATTGAGTAAAATGCGATAATGGTAAAATGTACACATAAGGGACAGAAAAGTAAGTAAGGATCTGGATAACTAACGTTCTTCTAAAATAGTTCCACGTACCCGGGAAAAAGTTCTTAAACCGACACGAAGTGGCCATTAGAGACGAGTCCGCGACGAAGCAATTTCTTACTGCAATTCGACTGCGTCCCACGAGAAGGGGTACATCCCGTACGGTACCTACTACCGAGTTTAAGTAACAAAGCCCCTTCGTCGGAACACTTTTAGTTAGATTGTTTTACAACGTTAAGTGATTGTGGGCAAGAGAACTTCCTACCCACTGAGGTAATTCAGAAAAACAAGATGTAATTACGAGTTTTAAGATTATTGATTTGTTGAATTAGTGTTACGTTGAAAGTTCTCACATGTTAAATTAAACGGTGTCAGATGTAGACATCATACTTGGTAAGCAACACGTTTCGTCCTTCGGCAAACCATGAAAACAATGGTCTGACCATCTGACTGAATAAAAACTACCTTGGAACAGGTGAAGCGAACACGACGGCGACGACTCGACAGGTGAGAGGTAATAAAACAACCCAATGTGTATCTAGTAGACACCAACAAACAAGAAACCTACTGTGACCACCCTACGAGATGGTTACCCTAACAGTTACACCACTTAGATCAAAGATGACACTAAAAAAATTATATAAAGAAAGATATGAATAACAACAACTTTCATGTATACGAAAAGCGCGTGGGACTAAAAAATGGTCGTAATAAGAGAAAGGAACATACGGTATGTAGTTTCTGGGTTCACTTTCTACTGCTTGTAGGTAACATCACGCATGTAGTGAAGTCCCAACCCTTTGTCTTGCAATTATTTCGCAGCTGCCGCCCGACAGCTGGTTACCGAATGGATTTCGAACGTTAGAAGAGAGTCCTTTGTGGTCGGTCTCTCTCCTTCTTTGTTGTGCCAAGTGTCACCTTCGAATCGGCTCTGCCTGATCCGAATGGTTAACAATGAGTATTAGAGTTAGTGAACCGGCTAAACTTCAGGTATACAGCTTCAAACACGTAAAAACTATTTAGATGAGGCGGTTTTACGGTATGAATTACCGAACCCGGATGATGATGACACAATGTTATAACCGTTTTATTCCTCATCGATCAACGTCTCGTTATGAAAAGGTGCGCAATAAGAATAATAACAAGTATAAATAACATCAAAACAAAAAAATTTAAATTATGTATGATGGATATCGCAGAAGATAATAAACTCGAAATTATCTTCCCTCTCAATACATCACTTTTATTTGTTGTAGCCACGTCAAGAGTTTTACGTTTTGAATCGATTTTTACAAAACGTTAAAATCCGATGTGACAAATCACACCCGTGATTCTGAATCATTTTAAACCCGGAATTAATGCCCTAATTATGCTGACTCATAAATCGTCATTGTATTTCTGGAACAACGAGACATTTCCATCTTGATTTAAATGCTTTAAAACCGTAAATTAATTGGAAGCTCAAGATTGTATATTTTAACGGGTAAGATTATTATATTTAACCTCACACAAAGAGATCTAATCAGAAATGAACAGCTCTAAGTATATTTGAGTGGAGCATGCAAGGTGTCATAACTTTCTTTCATAGATTTCTGATAATAAGCGCAGTGTAACCGCGTTAAATCAAAATTAATAAGATTAGAGTAAATAATATGATGCAAAAAATGGTTGAAAAGTTAATGTTTGAGGTTGGTACCACATAGCTACTAGCAACGAACGGAACGCCATTTATCAATTTATGTGTGGACACGAAGTTAAGTCATTGAATACCGGTTTATATGGCTACGAACGCTGTGGACTGTGACGAGAGAGACACAGACTAAACTCACAGTAATCGCCACGTCAATTATGTATAAAAGATGGTCACCTATGTTAATAAATTACAATTCAAAATTAATGGGCCATAATGTCTTCGTGTTCAATACGAAAAAGTCTTTGACAATAATTGACCAATTAATTTTTGGGTTCATATCACTGTCTAATTGTTTATTTGAACGCACACAATTAAAAGAACACCAACGCATTATGAACGTAAGATCATCACACGCGATGAACACATCAGATATGTTCATCGCGTAGAGAGATTTATCCTCTATAAAGAAATATAATGTTATAATGTTGAAAATGTTTTTATTCCAAACATTTGATTTCAAAATCAAATTTATTTTTCACTAAACTATAGTTTTGAAAATAGTTAAATTTAAACATAAAAAATTATGTACGAATATTTAAAAAGATATATTTTTTCGTTGTTTTACTCTTTGTGTAAGGTGTAAGCGTAATAACGTAAACATTTCCATTTAGATATAGGGGGTACATAAAAAGACCGAAAGAAAAAAATTATAAAGCTTCAGGGGCACAAAACCGCAAAAGAAAGGCGGAAGAAGAAAAATCAATATCTAAGCTAACGATAATGTCTCATTTCAATATTTACAATATTACAATATAATTTAAATTTAGTCAATATTTACCTTCTCGAGATCCAAAAATTTTTAAACAAGAGTTGAAAAACGGAGATGAAACATTAATGTTACCTCAAAATGTTATTACAACTAAAACTGAAAATGTGTTTGCTGTTACGGAAATAGCTAACTGTAAGTAAGCATAAGTACTAGTGATGGGTATTATCG
This sequence comes from Onthophagus sagittarius, assembly GCA_036711965.1. Lineage (NCBI taxonomy): Eukaryota > Metazoa > Arthropoda > Insecta > Coleoptera > Scarabaeidae > Onthophagus > Onthophagus sagittarius. Next base: position 26,545,539 of record JASERS010000005.1, read on the forward strand.
AATAAAAACTATTGTTTGTATTCGTATAACTCAATAATTGCCATGTATCCGAATAATTCAGTAAAATTTATTCGAATGAATAAATGGTATCATTTATTTGCAAGCTGAATGAATATCTATCAACTCTATCAACTAGAATTACTAGTCGTTCAATAAACGGTTGTCTCACAATAGAATGAAGAGAGTGAAACTACGCCCAGCTCTTTTTTTACACGATTTTGAAATAACAAGGAATTTTTTGTTATAGCACGAATCGCAAAAAAAAATTCGTGTAAAAAAATTTATTGGTGATCCGTGTTATTTCAAAATCGTGTTAAAAAAGATCGTGTAAAAAAAGAGTTGGGCGTATGTAGTTGAAATACAATGAAGGTTTTTTTCGTGAATTATAATTTAATAAGTAATACTCCTACATGTTGAAATATTTATTAACAAAAAAAATACACTATTGTAGTAAATATTTAAAAACGAAGAGACTATGCCAGGGGTGGGCAAAGTTTAATTTGGCGATTGTTGACTCCAGGTTCATTGTGTGTATCAATAATAAAAGAAGAAGGAAAAAATCCTTTTTTCACAATGATATAAATATTTATTTATTTCTTTTAAATTACCAACCAATCTGTTTCAAAATTTCATATTTTTCAATAATTTTAAATTAAATAAAAGATTGGTATTTGCTTCTTCAACGTTTAATGACGACAGTTCAAGATCATCCAATGTCTTCGCATTTTTCTCTTCGCTTAATTTCTTGCAACCTCTGATGTAACTGACGGAAATTATATCTTATTTCATAAAATCAACTTATTTTTAACTTTTCTAATTTTAATTTAATACAGTTGTACCTGATGACGCTTTTAAGAAAAAAGCGAAACACGTGTAGTACAGATTGAAAAGAAATAAATAAATATTTATATCATTGTGAAAAAAGGATTTTTTCCTTCTTCTTTTATTATGGCAAAGTTTAATGTTCAATGATCGACGTAAATGTTAGCTGGTTAATGGCGATCGACATTTTCAGAAATAGGAAAAGAAGAACGCATTGAATGGTAATTAAATTATTTATTCATATGCATGGCATTCCATTTTATCACTGTTGCGAGTTTATTAAAATTGGGTTTATATTCAATAAGACATAATTGCATAGATGCCATCAAGTGGTTGTCAGTTAGATTGCTTCTAAATATTGATTTAATGAATTTCATTCGTGAAAATACTGCTTCGCATACATATGTCGAACCAAAAAATGCAAATATCCTCAATGCCACAGATTTTAATAACGGATATTTTTCTTCGGATACTAAATTCCAAAACGAATTTTCACGTGTGCGTCTTTTTAAGACGATATCCGATTTTATTGTTAAAACTTCTGATTCTATGTCTGTTGAATTTAGTTGGAAGTTATCAGGTAAATTTGAAGAAATATCTTCGATGTCATATTTTCCAAACGGAAATGAAATAAATTCAAAAATAACTTGAAAGCGAGTGAGATTAAAAAAACGTCTTTCAAATCCTTGATTAATATTTTCTATTGTTCAACAATACTGTTGAATGTTGCATTAATCACGACTTTTAATCTTAAGTTATTTTGTTTTAATTGTGAAATATATAATTTCAACTTTGCTATAAAAGCATATATTGAACTCGCTAATTGAATAATGTTTCTTCCTTTTCCTTGTAATTCTAAATTTAGTGAGTTATACTGACCCATAAAATCAGTTAGAAACGCCAACTTTTGTACCCAAAGTGGATCTTCCAGCTGTCTTTGTTTTTCTCCCAACGAATTTAAAAATTCTACTATTTCGGGCAATAGCTCTAGAAATCGTTCCAAAAAACATCCAATCTTCATATTTCAAATCATTCTCCTCTAACTGATTACGGAACAATCGCCTTCCGTGCTCTTATAGAATTAGCAATTTTTACTGCAACATCCATAACATCGTTATCATCCAACACTTTTGCACATAAAGCGTATTATAAATGATGCAGTGGAATGATATAAAATCGGGAAATTGTTCGTTTTGTCGCCAAAGGGCTAAAAATCCATTGTTTCGGCCAACCATACAGGTGCTCCATCGGTTGATATAGAAACCAACTTATGTAGAGGCAATTTTGTTTCCTCAGTAAAAGTAACAAACGTTGTAAATATGTCTTCACCTCGTGTTGTTCCTTTCATCGAAAGTATTGTTAAAAATTCCTCTTTTATCGAAATATCGGAAAATATCATTCTTATCTAAAGACAAGTGTAATATCAACGGCATCAGTGGATTTGTCAAACTGTAATGAGAAGAAAATGCAGCTATTACATTCTCATTCATATCTTCAATTCGTCGCGTTACAGTTCGACGAGAAAGTTGTAAATATTTAATTGCATTAAGAATTACGTTTTTATTTTTAAAGTTAAAAAATAATTTTTCACCCGCCTCAAGGAAAACTTCTTTAACAATTTCACCATCTTGATTAGGTTTTTTATGTTTTGCCACAACGTAGGAAATGGCATACGATGCTTCAGTAGCAAACTTAGATTGTTGCGTAGTAGACTGAAATAAAAGTTGCTGTGCTGCTAATTGACCTTTTAATTCTTTTACTTTTCGTTTTCTTAACTCGCTATTTGCAGGGTTTTCATATTCATAATTTTTATGTAAACTCGAAAAATATCTTTCGAGGTTCCCTTTTTTTGCTAAAGCAACTGTAGCACGATCTCCTATCGATCTCTTCGCGATCGACTATTTGCCCACCTCTGGACTATGACATACTAAAAAAATACAACCTTATCGCGGTTTTTCTGCGATTGTTGTGGACATCTTATAAGAGGAATAATTAACGACAATGTTGTATATTTCTCACCTGATAATTCAATAGTCATCTTCTCAAATGGTTTCAAGATGGAGACTAAGTGCGTCAACATATCTCATTTTGTTGCTGTAACAAATTCTGAAGCTCGTGGTATCGTTGTTATATCAGCTGATAGTGATCAGCTGCTATATCGTTTTTAATCGCTAAAAGTCTTTTTGTCATAATTAAAGAAGAGTTCCATCTAGTAGATACATCTTGTTTAACTTTTAGCTCAGGGTATCCCATTTATTTTTACATGCTTTTTTAATTTTTAACACGCCACTACGCTGTGCTTAAAATGAGTTCTACATTACTTTAGCAGTTGCAGTACCGGTTAGGTTAAATTCATGGCATTTGGGACACATAGCGCACTATTATTACTATTTTATTACTAGTATTATTACGTTTTTATATTAGTTATTATTAGTACAGTTGTCACTAACAATAGTAACTACTTTATCTTGTATTTCACAGGCATTGAAAACCTCGGAGAGAGCAGAAGCAATATTTATACCTGTATGGGCTTCCGGTATTTCTTTCGTTGCCAAAACAATATTGTGTATTAAGTCATTATAAAAAGAGTGACCGGATACTGATAAAAATGCTTTATTGCTGTCAGAAGTCGATGATAATAATTTTCTGTTTGGTGGTTTATATAGTGGTTGTAACTATTTAAAGTATTCGAAAAAACTAAAATTTTCTACAAGTAATAAACCCTGATAATCAGTAACAATCATTTTAATTAAAGTTTCATTTATTTTATCATTTTCAATTTCTGATAACTGGGCTTTTTATCTGTAACATATAGTTTCTTCTCTCGAGATCATTTCTTGAATTGATGAGATGGTGTTATACATGTGGATTCATGTTGATCTTGAGTTTGATGCTGTGTTAATGTGGATTTCGGTAATTACTCGATTTTTCTATATTAAAGTATGTTACTTTATACACACTATTTATATCTAGAAGACTATTAAAAGCACATTATTTGAATGAATGAATTCATTCGAATAAATCATTCGACAGTTCGAATCATTACTTTCAAATCCAGAATCATACCTTTAATCAACGTAATATAAACTTAATATGTTTGCGGAAACAAATCAACACCGCGAAGAGGATCTTTTGGGAAATCTTTCTGCTGCTAACCTCCCAGAGAATGATATTAACTACAGTGACCCTGGTACATGGATTATTCATAATGATAAATTTCGTCAATTGCTTATTGAACATGAACCAATTCAAATGAAAAATTTCAACATTACTGTAGATCACAACAAAAGAAAGTTTTCATACTTTCACTACAAAAGGCGCCTTGTCAATGGAGAATACCTTAATAGGCTTTGGCTCCTATATTCACGCTCAAAAAATGCAGTTTTTTATTTTTGCTGTATGTTTTTTTCTAAAACAGCTTGCGATCAACGTTAAGTATCATTGGCGTAAATGATTGGAAAAATATTTCTGCCATCTTAGGCAATATGAAAAAAGCAGTGACCATGTGAAAAGTTTTCAAGAAGGGTAAGAATTGGAAGTGAGATTAAAAAGGGATAAAACTATTGATGAACAACATTTGCGAATAACTAGGAAAGAAGAAAAATTTTGGCATTGATAAGAGTATTTGAAGCCCAAAATTTGGCATTGCGTGGAAGCGAGGAAAAGTTGTTTAAAAAAGGCAATGGGAATTTTCTGAAATTTTTGGAGTATTATTTGATCCCGTCGTGCAGGAGCATCTTCGAAGAGTTCATAACAAAGACTCACATTCATTATTTGGGGAAAAACATTCAAAACGAATTAATTAAGCTTCTAAATGATGCTGTGCAAAACAAGATTTTATCTGCTGTCCGCAATGCTAAATACTATGCTATAGTGTTTGACTGTACACCTGATCAGAGTCACGTTGAACAAATGACAATTATAGTTGGCAATTTTTGTGTGAAGCAGAGAATGAGCCTATGTTAGATGCGAATCAACAGTTTAAAGTTAACTTTTATTTTGCCATTCTTGACACAGGTATAAGTTCAATTGATGAGCGATTTAATCAGATGGAGAAAATTGCATTTTTAGACCACATCGACGCACTAGATGAAAACCATCCAGGTACATTCTAGATGAATGTATTAAATTTAGTCTGCAGTGAACATCAGGCTGTCTCAAAACGAGTTCCTAAAAATTTTACACCACAGAGACGTTCTTGATTTCATTCGCAACACCAGTCTATAAGAAGGTGTGCCTAATTTGAATATTGTGGAAACTTAAACTAATTAAAACCTATCTTAGATCGTCTATGACTCAAGAAAGACTTGTAAGATTGGCTACTTTGTAATCGAACAGGAAACCGTACTTTTTATTTCCCCATAAATAAAAATAAAAACCATCTTATTGCAGCGCATTTATATTATTATTAAAAAAAACCTTAATCATGGATTTAAAAATATAATCGGAGTAAAGTGAGGCACGAAGAGATAAGGGGCGTTTATTAAGAATCTCGCCCAGGGAGATAAGATACCTTGAGCCTGCCCTGTACACCCTGTATATCGTATAAAATTAATACAATGTCAATCACTTAGCAAAGATCTCCTGTCTGATTTTGAACTAACATCATATCAGTTTAAGTATTTTTAAACATAAAGCTGTTAACAAAGAAATTCCTATCATTAACAAATAGCTAAATCGAGTTTGTAGCAAGCCTCATATGTTCTAAATTCAGTACAGCTACAGAAGAATACTGTTCCTTGGCAATGATGAATTTGTGGAAACACCAAGTCTCGAAAAGTATGGACACATGAAAAAATCTTGTTAACAGCTTAAATGGGACACCCTCTTGTTTTTAAGTTTTTCTATTACCTTTTGTGATATATTTATATACTTAGTAAGTTTGTATCTATATGTAATTATTTAGAAATACCGATTATATACCGAGTATACGATTTACCATTTTTAGGGGAAGTTCCTAGTTTAGATTTTTTTCTGAACCTATGAAAATATCGAGCTTTTATCTTCATTTTTTGCAGATCTCTCTAGACTAGTCTTCACCAGCTTTTTAATATTGCCATTTTCTCTAAACCATTTCAAAGTTTTACTAATTAATTATTTTGCTAAACTTGTTTCACAAAGTTCTAATTATTGAATGCGTTTATTTTAGAAACCCGTCAAATGACATTTCTATTGAAAATGAGACATTAATAGATTCTGAATGGTAATAAACACATCATTTTATGCGGAAACCCGTCAGCTGTCGAACTTCCCAATAAAAAGGAAATACCCGTCAAGCAAAATTATACGGCGACTTTCTGCAGTAAATTTTATATTTGTCTTGTTGCGACTTGTTGATTATTGGTTTAACAGTTGCACCATCTATTTATATTGATTTGCTTTGCTTTCCACAAAACAAATAGATGTGAGATTAAATAATGCTACAGTTTTGAGGTGTCACTTAGTTCGATTGTTGTGCTGCAGAGTTCACAAGCAAGAACTAAATCTGTTGTATATAATATTAAAATTGAACTAAATTCGATCTAAAACTAGCACTAACACTAGTACTATCACTAAGACTAATACTATATCTAAAAGTAGAAACTTTCGGGTTTTGCCGTGCCTTCTTAGAAAAAATGTTTTAATGTTTTTTTTTATAACGGAACAAATTGCTATACACTTCAAAAAAAACGACATCGTGGTGGGATACGGAAATATAACCAACATTCGAAATACACTCCCGATAGCCAAGGGAGTGTACAAACTACCTCTATTAAAAGGAGTGGTGTCTATCGGCTATCGTGCAGTTGTGGGAAGTTTTACGTTGGCCAAACCGGATGTAACATCGAATGCCGTATCAAGGGGAACGAAAGGGATGTAAAGCTGAAGAAGATTCAAGAGTCGGCGGTTGTGGAACATTGCCATTCAGAGGAACATCGAATAGACTTCGACAAAACAAAGGTTCTGGCTAGGACTAATAAATATGACCACATAGTGACAAGGGAAGCCATAGAAATCCACCGACATAAAAATAACGTCAATAGAGAAGATGGCTGGAAACTCAGCAAAATAACCAATATATTGTTTTACGATTATCGATTCTGTCATCCGAAATGTCAAACAGTTTTTTCAAAAAACGCATGGTAAAATGCGAAAGTTTCTAGTTTTAGATCTAGTATTAGTCCTAGTGATAGCTCTAGTGTTAGTGCTAGTGTTAGTTACTAAATACTTGGACTTTCAGCGGAAATGTAATTGATGATAATATTCATGTCCTTATTCATGAACATCTCTAAATTTGAAGTAAGAAAAACACTATATGTGACTTCGGATACGAAAAGGGATCTATCGTGCGAAAACAACTATCCGAGATAATGGCCGTTAAAGTATTCAAGGTCATCGTGAGCGACATTCATAAAAAATTAGGGTTATAAAATAAACATTCAGTAGTTCTTCAAATGAAGAATACGAAGAAGGAACAAATAGTGGTTCAGTTAAATTGTTAAGTTTAACGCCAAGTACAGGTAAGTTTCCTGCAACACGATTCAACACAGTTTCATTGCAGCACGCTAATGAAAATGAATTTTAAGACACTAACGATTTTCTTGTTCGTACTTAACTTATCTTTCAAAAATTTGGATCAACTTAAAAAAATGTTACAAATTAAGGCTAAAACCTTCCCTTTTATATCAAAATGATCAAATTTCGTTTAAGTATGGTCAAAAAATATTGAAAAATGTCTAAGAATGATAAAGACTTTTTAACAAGCTAACAAGCTAATTAATTACCTTAGTTAACATTAAAAAATCCTATGGAATTAATATCGAAATTTGAAAAGGTATTAACAATTTCTTTTTCCGAATTTGACCCAACTTTAGGACAACTTTAAAAATTCGTACACAATTTATTATATATTAATATATATTAATTTTATTTATAAGAGGTTAAAAACCTGTTTTAACGCATCTTATACATTCTAGGAACCCATGTAGAGGCAGAGAGCATTACTGCAGAGTGTACTTCATCAGTGCCTCATGACTGATAGGTTCAAGACGTGAAAAATGAAGAAATTATATCAGCATTTTTCGTCGGACCTTGCTGTCAATCGAATTGCAATTCTATAGTTCCTAAACACCTAATAGTAAAGTCCAGAAATAATTTCCTAGAATTAACAACAGCTGAACAAGACCTGATTATTTTAAGCGAGATCGAGACCGGAAAAACGCACAATAAAGTTTATACTAAAATATCACAGAGAAAAAAATATGGAATAAGAAAAGATAAACCTCTTACAAAAGGTAACGTAGCCTACATGTTTTATAACCTGCACATATGTCGTAAGTTGGTTTTGTTCATTCATGACTGAGGAATAAAACGTTACAAAAATTTGTTGAAGTATTTCGATACCTACGGCTTGGCAGCATGGACACATGGTTTAGCTCATACATCATCTACAAATCCTGTTGCCTTAAAGCAAAATGAAATTCACCAAATTGTTGGCTTTATTTCTAACACAGCTGAAACCATGGCGACCCCCTTGCCAGGTAGACTTCCAAAATCAGAAAATAAGTCAACAATTTACAGGTTATATATCTCTTCACTTGGAAGTGAAGACCGAAAAATAGGTTATGATGCTTTTCGTAAAATTTGGACCAAATATATCCCTTATGTTACTGTCATGAAATCAGCGGATGATTTATGTGATATTTGCAGAAAAAAATCATTAGCTATTTTGGAAGCAAAGAATTATAAAGATGTGGATAAGGAGCAACAAATAATAATGCTGTAGATCATCTGCATAAAGCTAAAAGTCAAAGACTTCACTATCAGAATTGCTGTAGTAACACCGATGACTCGACTGCAGTATTATCGTTCGATTTTGCACAAAATGTTCATTATTCCCACAGCCCTCAGCAACCAAGTTCAGTTTATTTTAAAGCTACAAGAAAATGTGCTGCTTTTGGCATAACAAATGAGAACCTTAGACTACAGTTTAATTATTTAATAGACGAGGAACAGGATATAGAAAAGGGGCCTAACTGTGTTATAAGTTTACTGCACAATTATTTGGAGACTTCTCATCCAATAGAAACCCTCATCCTGTTTGCGGATAATTGCGTGGGCCAAAATAAAAATAATGCTATGTTGCATTATTTGATGTGGGGAGTAGAAAAAGGTATAGACAAAGCAATTTTCATAAGTTTTCTACTGACAGGACATACAAAATTTTCACCTGATAGATATTTTGGTATCTTTTAAGTCTAAATACGCAAATACCGATATAGACACTCATGACGATTTAATTAATTGTGTGATTGCTTCATCGCCTAGCGGTCATAATAAAGCCATCTCGGCCAGGGATGTCACTTGGTATCGATGGGATACATTTTTGAAGCAATTCTTCAAACCACTTTCCAACATTACGAAGTTTCACCATTTTATTTTTTACGGCAAAAGGTTAGTGAAGACAAAACTATTCGCCAATACAGAGGAATTACATCAATCATCACTATTATTAAAAACCCTTGATGATTCAATGCCAGAAATAATTCAATCATCAGGACTGTCAGTAAAACGGCAATGGTATCTCTATAATAAGAAGCCTAGTGACACTCTTCTAAGATAGATATGGTAGCACCCAAATCTAACAAAAATTTAACAAAAATTGCCTAAAAAATGAAGGTTAACTTTTTCCAATTTATTTTCTTCGGGTTTTTTGTATAAACTCAATTGTAAATTTATTATTTTTGACATTTCATACAATAAATATTATGAAAACGACTCTTTTTTGTTACTATCATTGCTAAATGTTTCCTTAAAAATGAATTAGAATGAAAAGTAAGCACGCTACAGATGGGATACTCTACTACAGATACTCTCATTAGGAAGAGCGTCCTTTTTCCTTCAGAAATGAAGGAAAAATAAAATAAATAGCTCAAAAATGTATGAACGACCATCCTGAGTTGAGAGATAAAGCAAAATATAGTTTTTATTATAGTAGTTACTTTAAGGAAAACTTCAATCCAACATTGCTAAAAGTTGATGTTTGCAGTCAATGTGAGAAGTTCAACTCTAAACTAATAGGTTATTGTCTAAGTAACAATGTGAACCAGAATCTTTATAAAAAAACAAAAGGAGATGGTTAACAAAACTGATGAAGATGCATTAATTGCATTTGTTTTGAGTTTAAGATGTATAACAGATTAAGATTCTATTGTTTGTGTTCTTTGTTTAAAATCAAAATTTTCATTTGATATTTAACAAATTTAAATATAATGTGTTCCTATTGAACATCGCACTGCTTTTTAAAAGGCTTTTTGAAAAACTTTATGCAAAAGTAATTAACTTGTATTTACTCAAACAAAAAGATGATTAATCTTTATAAAACATACATATATCATAAGCATAGTAATTGATAATAGTATCTTGATGGATCGATGTTAATTGAAAACGCATACCATTTTCAAGTTCATGTCGATTTATGTACACGTTTTGCAGCGACGTATGTAGAAAATAGAGATAGGTCGTCGATTCGAACAACGGAAGGTATCAATTCTTTTATACAGTAATACCTCGTAGTTAGGCGATAAATACATATAATTTCTTCATAACAAGCTAATAACTATTTAATCCCTTGCGTTATAGTAATAACTCGTTCTTCATTAGAGTGTATATGTTCAAACATTTTTCAATTGAGTCCAAACCTTTGGTTAAACTTACAACTATCATTTATTTTTCCACTTGGGCTAGATCAGAACTGACCAGCATCATTTTGTTTACGCATTTCTATAAATTACTCAATCGATCAATCAATTACTCATTGTTATGAGAATTCAATAGCTCGTGAATATTATTCTTGTCAACATCCATATCAATTCTGTCGCAAGATCTACTATTTCTTCTATTGTGTTATCAAAAAATGAGCAGATTTTCTTCCAAACATAACAAAATGTTGTCTCTAAAACTTCATCCCAACATTCTCCAATAATTTAAGCAGGGAGAATAGTTGCCAAAAATCGATATTTGATCATTCTGTCTCAGTATTATTCAAGTGCGCAAATGAACGTCGTGTCTAATAAGCAGAGCGCGGCGATTTTAGCTTTTTAGTCCTTCACCATCAGAAAAAACTTATGCGATACAAAAAGACAGCCTCAGACGCCTCTAAAGTCGAGGCCGGAATGGGATGAATTTTGGAGCCGTTAATCTAAACTCGTCATACTCTGGTAATAAGCCTTAAATATTTTAATGGCTGTTTGGTCCATTGGTTGAAGCAGGCAGGTTGTATTTGATGGCAAAAAGACAACCTTAATATGTATATTAAAATAAAGTAGAACAGTTGGCGGATGACTAAGGGCATTATCAATGAGAAGCATTGCCATAAAAGAGGAATAAAGTGGCAATCAATCAAATTACGAGCGATCCAACTTTACACTTATTTTTTAAAGCTCTTGGATTTTCTGACCGGTAAATTAAAAGAGGCTTTAATTTATAGTCACAAGCTGGTGACATTCGCATTCGCACCAACCGTGATCAAACGATCCTTAAATGTTTTGAACCCGGAAATATTTTTTCTTTGCCACGTCGTGAGAAAACACGTTTTACTGTAGACTATTTGAAAATTTTCTGATAAGCTTTTATTAATTTGATCCAAAATGGACTTCATGATTGATTTTAATGAGCTGTTTCAAACGATTCTTTCACAAGAAAACATCGCAGTTGACACTTTTTGTGGTGAATCTGTATTGAATGTGTATCAGTTTTACCAGAGCTTTTGATCCAATGGCCCTTCTAAGAGACGATATTTATTTTTAAAGTTTAAGGGTATTTAAAATTAATTTCGTATATAGTCTGTACCACGAGAAGTGAAGGTGACTCATCGCCTAAACGTGTACGGAACAGAAGTACACGCTAGAAATCATTTAACGCTAACACACGACAACGTGCGAGCATAACATTTGTAACGTATGCGCAAAATTTTTACGGAAATCGATGGAACATTCACTTCTCGTGGTACAGACTATATCGCAAAGAAAAATCGATTTCTAGGAACCGGTATAGTTCGGTGAATAATCATCAAGCTTAGGATCTAAATTCCTAAGATCGATCCTCAAATTCGAACTTTCTTTTCCAAGTTATTTTGCTACTATATTGAATGTTTTTATAATTTATATATACATATTTTTTTGTAAATCGATAACAAATTCAAAATTATAGTTTATGTTTGAAATTAACATTATCTGCAATAGTTATTAATCAATTAAACAATTTAAAATATTATAATACAAAAATGTTTCACTAATTTTTTTGGTAAAGCTAATAGTATGCATAGACATGGATATTTACATAAATTGGCTGTTTCTTATATACACTACATGTGGTAAATCTGCACGTAATCATTTATTTCCCTCGAAATGAAAATCCTTTGTGTTTACTAAATTAAAAGATAAAATAATACTATACTTTGCATTTTATTATTGATTAACAAAATTGTATATAAACTATAAAAACATACAATTAAAATAACAAAATTAGTTGGAAAAAAAAGCTCGAATTTGAGGATCGATCCTAGGAATTCAGATCGTAAGCTTGGTGATTATTCACCGAACTGTACGGGTTCTTGAAAATCTATTTTTCTTTGCGATATATAAAATTAATTTTAAATACCCTTTATCTTAAATATTAAAAATAAATGTCGTTTCTTAGAAGGGCCATTGGATCAAAAGCTCTGGTAAAACTGATACATATTCAGTACAGATTCACCACAAAAAATTTCATCCAAATTGGTGAAGAGTCAACTGCGATGCCAAGTGCCATCCCAAGATATTTAGCGTCCCAAAGCTGGGTTGGACGAACGAAACGAGTGCGACCCTTATCATATAAAATTAAAAAAGATTCCAGTTGTAGGTCTAGGATTAGTTCTTGTTATAACTCAATGCAAATATACAGGGTTGCCAAATCAGTTTGTAAAGTATTCTATTTCGGAAATTATTTATTTTAGAGGTCTTCATTAAAAAATGTCTTCAGATGCCAACCCAACCCAACCCTGTTTAAACTGTGTTACTTTTTTTCTTTCACTATTCCTTTTCCATTTTTATTTTATTGTTTTTTATTGTTCTGTTTAGAGATGCAAAGTTTAATTTTTTTATTGTTTTTAAGGAATATGTCCTTCTTTTTTTTTGTTACAGTGACGATTTTGCATCGCGGTTGCAGAGTCCTATTTTTTTTTTAGTTATTCTGTCGAAAAATTATTAGTAGTTTAATTTAATTAATATTTCGTGCCTAATTCAATTCTTTTCATTCTTTTTAATTTCATTAATTTAATTTGATTAGAATTTTAAAGTAAACTTCCATATAGTAATTTTGATATATTTATTCTGAACATATTTTGATTTTTTTGGTACCAGATGTGAGGTCAAGTTCACATTTTTTTATTCGGTATTTAAAAAAATCCAGATATGAGATTCGCCCTCTTTTACCAAGTCAGTCGTTAAAGATATTTAATGAAATTATTGCCAAAATTTTAAGTTTGTGAATTAATTTTCGAATTATTTTGTGCATATCCGCTGTTGGCGAAGTCATCACGAAGATATTCTTTTTGTTTATAATTCCTGAAGGAATATAAAGTTACGGAGTCATTCCGGAGTTAATTATTGTAACGAAACTTGAAAATTTTCTTTACTGATTAAGGCTTCGACGATCAGAGGTAGGTTTTCTTAAATTTATTTTTAAAGCCATTTAATTCAGTACCACTTTTTAAAATTCATTTACACTTGTGATAAAAATTAATATAGTTTTTTATTTAAACTAATATTTCGTTTTTGATTTTCTCTCAACTAAAGCCTTTAATTTTGAGTAGTAAACCAGTTTGTGAAGACCCATTATAATAATTAATTTCTGTGCAAATCGTCCCGGGAGAAAACAAATTTTTTCAACAGTGAACAGTATTTAAGGTCAGAACGTCTCAAAATCTTTTCCTTTTTGAGAAACGAACATCTTTTTATAACTAATTTTACAAAATACTGTAAACAAACTTTTGATAGAACTTTCTTATTAATTTAATTATTAATTTCAATCAGTCACAAAAAACAGAAGTTAACTTAATAAATAATTTTGTTTTTTATATACAAATAAATATACGTTAAATAAATATATTTATAAATAATAAATTTTGCTTGTTAAAAGATTTAAAATTGGGATTAGTTGATCGATATGTTCATTTCTTTTTTTTTTAACTTAGACGTCTTTCCCTACAAGCTTGGTAGGTGGGACGATTCTTTAATTTTTATACAATTTCATTATTATTATTAGTTTCTCCTATTTGATCTCTTTAAAAAAATTTGTTTGCGATTCTTTTTCCTGTTATGTTTTTTTAAATTTTGCATCTCTGTAATAGAATTGTTTATATCATTATTTTGTTTTTAAATTTCCTTTTTTTCCTCACTAACTCGCTTCACCATTAGTGTGGGTCAAGGGATTTCAATGGTACGGCATCAAATAAATGAACCAACCCTGAGCTAACCGAGGGATCCTTTCACTTTTTCATTTTTTTTTTTAATTGAGAATTAGTTATAACGTTATTTTTTTTGTATTTCTTTGTTTAAATTTTACCAAAACGACCTTGTACTATCTTTTTATACAAAATTCAATCCCAAAGAAAACATTAGCACCTCAAAGAGGACACTGGGTACATGTATGATGAGGACACCCTGCATTTCATTGTAAAAACAAGAACCCCCTTCAGAAGTTATTAGCCCTATTAGCCCTTAAATTTGGCATGGCACTAGATTCATTAGTTTCGTAAATCGTCGTAAAATCGTCGTCGCGTTTTCTATCAAATTGTAACATTGCTCATGGAAGCGTATAAATGGAACCCTAAGGTTCCGCGGAACAGATTGAAAAACACTGGCCTAGAGATATATCAATATGTATTGCCTACCATTTCTTGAATTATTCAGAACTCCTTTTAAAGCAGTCTCCAACTCAGTATGAGTCAGGTAAACCTTTATTATTACTCGAAATACTAGTAATATAATCCTAAAACCCGGATAAATACTGAATTCACACATGCAAAACCACACTTGTATTCCTGGGAAAAATATAGGTATCTGACTAATGGTGCAACTACGCATGAATGAGTTTAGCGTTATTTTTTGTACAAAAAATAACAAAATGCAATAATATATTATTAATACATAATGCTGTAATATCCAAATATGGAGATTTGAGTTTGTGAATATACACGTAGAAAAATTAAAATCAAAAAAATTTGTCAACATTCAGCAGATTTTATCGCATTATGTCAATCAAAATTAAGTTAATTTAAAATGGTAACTTTTCATCGTAGAATAAAAAGTTGTTTATATGTTGAAAAGTTAAAAATATCCATTCTACCAGTATGTTAAGTTTGAAAAAATATAAATGATGGTTCAGTACTTTTAACTGGTTTTATTGTTTAAATTAAATCTGACAAATTTCGCTTTTTCAAGTTTATTTTCCATATTCTATGTGATCGTTCAAAAACATGTGGATGACTAATTCCGAATATTTACTTTTTACTACATCGAATTAATTTAAGACTTAAAAGATAAAATTTATAAAATATCTTTACATCACATTAACACGTTAAAATTATAAATGATTTATACCGATTTTATTAACAATTTATAATTTGATTCTTCATTTCCAATTAAATTTCAATCAAAATTTTACATCAAATTTCTGTTTACCGTTCTAGAAAGCGTTCAAATTTAATTGTAGTTTCGTTACATCATCACCAACTAAATCAATATGTAAAGATCCTCATCCAGTGACAAGAAAATCTCATCCCAATGGATTTTGTTAATAAAACTCAAAATGTTAAATAGTTCAAGAAGCTTCGAATAATAATCGTAATATTTTCTGTGGTGCCCTTAATATACCCGATTTTTTTAAATTGTTGACGTTCTTGAAAAATTGAGAAACTTTCCTTTCTAAAAGCTTGTAATATTATAGCTAATACTAGATCTACAATCTATCTTTATCTTTAGAACTAACATTAGACCTGGAATTATAAACATGAGGGTTTAGCCGTACGTCTCTTAAAACAGAATTCAATCCAACCCAACCTAGTTTTAGAACACTAGATATAAGAGTAGAAACATTAGGGTTTAGCCGTCTTAAGACGTATGGCTAAACCCTGATGTTTCTAGTTCTAGTGTTGTAGTTCTAGTTGTAGTTTTAGTTTCAGAAAAATGTAAAACAATCTAAAGTTAAACAAGAATTAAAACTAGAACCAACACTAGACCTAGAACTAGTAAGATCTATCTGAAGACGCACGGCTAAACCTAAATCTTTCTAGTTTTAGGCCTAGTGTTAGTTCTAGTTTTAGTCATATACAAGTATACAATAATCTAAAACCGAATAACAGCTAAAAGTATTTGCTATTAGCTGTACGTCTCTATACACTGCTAAACATTAATGTTTCTGGAACCAAAAGTGTTAGTTCTGAAGCTAGGTTAGGTTGGGTTCTGTCTTAAGAGAGATACAGCTAAACCCAAATGTTTTTCGTTGTAGGTCTTGCGTTAGCTTTACAGTTAGTGTTGACTTTATTTTTAGTTGTTATTACAGCAAAGTATCGGTATCGAGATATCGAAAGTATTATAGGTATCGAAGTAACTGTTGAAAGTATGAAAAATATCGAAAAGTATAAAAAATTGTGTTTTTATACAGGAAATTGTTCTCACAGTATATTTAGAGGAATAAAGGAGGGATCCTACATAATAAAATATGAAGAAAAATTTACATAGAAATGAAGATGTTGTTTTATGATGTTTCAAGGGAGCTAAGATACTTTAAAAATGACATTTAATATGTGGTTTTTACCTTTATCGTTTTCACCATTTTAACCCCAATATTTAAATCTACAATGAAATATACATAAAACCCTCATCATCCTTACTCTGGGTACGTCCCCATATGACGCTGTGCAAATGGTGAATAATAGCAGGCAGTTAGTTATCCGCAAGATCAGATGAGTTAGATTGGGTTGAGTTGGCTTCATCTTGAAATGAAAAGAGTTGGGTTGAATTGCGATGGGTTGAGTTCATTTTGAAACAAGATGAGTTGTGTTGGGTTCATCTGAAGCTCATCTAAAGCTGAGACGGGTTGGCCTCATTTTGAAACAAGATTAGTTGGATTGGATTCGTTTGGGTTGATTTTGTGACAAGATACATAAAACCTTCATCATCTTTAGTCTGGGTATGTCCCCATATTAAGATGTGCAAATGGTGAATAATAGAAGGCAGTTACCCGCAAGATAAGATGGCTTGGATTGTGTTGAGTTGGCTTCATTTTGAAATGAAATGAATTGGGTTGGATTGCGATGGGTTGGCTTCATTTTGAAAATAATTCTGATAAAAAGCAGAAGAAATACTAACGAAATAGAAGTAAAGGTGAAGAACGTAACGAGTAAATCCAAAAAATCTCTCAAATACTTAGGAGTTATGATAGGCAAAGATTTAAAATGGAACACCCATATAGACTACGTTACTGGAAAGGCACAAAAAACAGTCCAGGCATTGTATAGAATTATGGGCTCAACTTACGGCCCTAAAACTGAAAAGCGCAAAGTGATAGGTTCGGTAATATACTCACAGCTATTATATGCATGCAAAGCATGGAAGGGCGCTATTGAAACAAAAAAGAACATCGAGAAACTCCATAGAGTACAGAGAGGTATACTTATCCGAATAGTGAGCGCATATAAAACGACATCGACTGAAGCATTACAAGTAATGGGTAGCTCACCTCCCATAGACCTATTAATTAAAAAAAAGAACGACGGACAAAAATGAAGAAGAGGCTGATGGGACGGAATGGACAGTGAGGGAATGGCAAAGAAGATGGGAGAAGAACACACAGAAGGTGGGAAGGACAAAGAGGCTAATACCTGACATTGCAGTATGGCTGAGACGTGTGGGGAGAAGTAAATTACCACATCAGCCAATTTATTGAAGGGAATGTATTTCCGGATGTTTCCGGAAATACTTGATGAAATATAAAAGGGCCACAGATGATAGGTGTTGCTACTGTAACGAGGTAAACGATGCGGACCATACGTTCTTCCAATGTACCAGGTGGAACGAATTAAAAGCGGAAATGGAGATGAAAACAGAACGAAAATTAAGCCCGGAGAACTGTATAATAACCATGTTGGAGAGCAAAGAAAAATGGGTAGCTGTGGAGGAATACGTTAGGGAAGTGGTGAAAGTGAAAGAAGAGGAAGAAAAGAGAATAACGATGGATCCCACACCGCTATAATGAGGGAGAGGAAGAGTGGGAGGCTCCCTACACCGGGAGGAACGAGAATGCATCGACGGGAGGAGAAGAACGAGAAGAGAAGGAGAATGAAGAGTTGGGTTGAGGACAGTCGAGGGGGGCCCTCACAGGCCCCCTCACCGGGTACGTATAATTAAGAAGTATAGTTAGAAAGCTGAAAGAGTATTATTAATGTTCCATGAACTGGCTGACAATGAGATGGAACAAGAGGAAGAGTGGTTCTTCGGACTGGCTGACAATGAGATGGAAGAAGAAGAGTGGTCAGTGTGTTCAACCTCCGAAGAAAGCTCGCGAGAGTGATTCCGGAAGACGAGGAAAGGGGGTTTTAGTGGGTCGGAGTCTTTAACCTCAACCCCACACTATCTGGCCGCCCATCATCCCAGGCCGGATATCTGTTTAGCAGATTTGCCCCGACCTTGTAAAAAAAGTCTTCATTTTGAAACAAGATGAGTTGTGTTGGGTTCATCTAGCTACAAGCTGAGACGGGTTGGCTTCATTTTGAAACAAGATGGGTTGGATTGGATTCGTTTAGGATCATTTTGAAACAAGATACATAAAACCCTGATCATCCTTAGTCTGGGTACATTCCTATATTACGCAAATGGTGAATAATGGCAGGCAGTTACCCCAGTTTGGGTTGAGTTGGCTTCATTTTAAAGTGAAATGATTTGGAATGGATTGCGACGCGTTGGCTTCATTTTGAAAGTTGGCTGTTGGGTTCATCTAGCTACAAGCTGAGACAGGTTGGCTTCATTTTGGAACAAGATGAGTTGGATTGGATTTGTTTGGCTTCATATTGAAACAAGATGAGTTGTGATGGGTTCACCAAGCTACAAACTGAGACGGGTTGGCTTCATTTTGAAACAAGATGACTTAGTTTGGATTCGTTTGGGTTCATTTTGAAACAAGATGAGTTATGTTGGGTTCATCTAGCTACAAGCTGAGACGAGTTAGCTTCATTTTGGAACAAGATGAGTGAGATTGGATTCGTTTTGCTTCATTTTTGTTTGAAACAAGATGTGTTGGATCACATTATTTCATTCTTGTTTGAAACAAGATGTGTTGGATCACATTATCAAGTAACGGCGGGAAACCCCCGTTGAATTGGTTTCATTTTGAAATAAGATGAATTAATGTACGACTGATTATTGTCGAGCATTCCGATAATCGACCGAATCGATGACCGATCTGTGCAAATTCTCGGTTTCGCTAATGATGTTAGTAAACAGATCGGATTTTGGCTTAAAGGGGTTCTCAAGTTTTAGTGGTTACAACTGAATTTCGTCAGCTATTATGTACTTACTATATTATTAAAATATTATTTTCAATAACACTTTCGAATCGATACTTTCGATTCTTCGATGTTTTCGATGCTTTCGATACTCGATACTTTCTTTTGAATAGTATTGATACCACGAAGGTAGTAATAGTAGTGCCTTAAGACTAATACTAGAATATGTAATAGTAGAATATGTAATAGTAGTTTTAAATCTAGTATTAGTTCTAAAACTAGATTCGGTTTTTGATCTAGTATTAGTTTTAGTACTTGTATCGAACTACTATCGAACTAGACTTAAACTGAAAGTATAACTGTTAACAAACTATTCTTCTCGGACAACTTGATTGATAATCTTGGGCAAATGAAGTTTTAGTTACCTAAAAATTAAGACAAATTCAAAGGCCTAAATCAAGATTTATACATCAAAATATTTGTATTATAATTTTAAACATTTAATTTTGATTGAAATAATAATTTACCACCTATATCTAACTAAACAAATGCAAATAATATGTTAATTCGCGAGATAAATCAATTTTATTAATCATGTGTAATAACAAAATTTGTATAACAAATTTATTTGCATCAAATAAAAGCGCAACATGCTAACCACAGAAACAAATATTTCGCGGAAATTACGTGATAAAAGCGATCGCGAATATTTGCATTGTTGCGGGATTGTATTGTTTGTTTTGAACTAATAACGATATTTCCATAATGGTGATATATGTGTATAACATAGAGCGCGAAACGTATAATATATCAATTTGTTTGTTGCGTCGAGTTAATTCTAGTTTTGGCTCGTTACAAATATAATTGTGGCAGTGTCATCAGTTGATATTTCGAGACGTGGCAATATTTCGCAATAACCACGTAGGCGAATGCAATGCGTGGGTTGTTATCAATGACCAACACTATTGAATGACCTCATCAGCCCTATTTAGTTGGGACTGTAATAAAATACGGTTTTATAACTCTCTGAAATTAATACATAGGTGTATGTATATCTATAGATAAATCGTTTTAATCTCGTTTATAACAACCTCAATGAAATCAAATTTCAACTCGAATTTCATTCAATTCAGCTTTGTTATTGTTTCATGTATATTTATTTAGAGGTGTTTGGTTTAGTTTATTAAGAAAGCGACTGAGCGTAAAACAAGCTGAAAGCCACTTTACAAGTATACATTAAGCAAACAAGGATTAAGTAACAGGTAGACGCGTGAAAAATACACGTGGAATTTAGTTCAAAACAGGGGGGTTCTGAAGAATGAACGTGGCAAGCACAGATAGGAAATGGCTCGCAAATTACATGTTTACCGACCAGATGTGTAATTACTACTCGCCGCGCGTATTCTCGAAGGTGCAACTCGATAATTCCGACGCGTTCTAATAAATCATATTGCGCGAATCATGCGGTGGCATCGGCTACAAATATTATTGAGGCGGCGTGTTTTAACAACTTACCGTTTTGAGCAAAAAGAACCCCCTTCCTTAATTATCAAGAACGCACATATCTCGACGAAAAATCACATACACCGCACCTAATTAGTGTCTGACTTTAATAAAGACCACGTTTTAATTTAGGATGTAGTGAATCAAGCCTGTCGACGTTCTAGTTCGTCCGGCATTCATTAGATGGCGTCCGACTATGTAACATTTACAGCTTAATTTCAAGATTTACATATTTATATTATTTGATGAATGCCGTCATGAAGAAAAATTGATTCACTACGAATCGGTTAATACTTATTCAATCTGATTTAAGTTGAAATTTGTATATTTAACTGCTCCTTAATTATCTACAAACACTTTGTAAACGTTAAAGGATGTTTATTGCCTTATCGCAAATAAATTAAATGTTTGGGAGTTTTGATTAAACAGTGTATTTTTTGTAAGTTGTAAAAGATGTTGAATAAATATAAAGACGATTTTTTCAGAAATAAAGTTTTTGTCAGCGACATCTATTTAAGTTCTGATTAATTAGATTGGATTGCGAAAGGAAGAGGTCACCAACACTGGTAATCTCACTTATTCAAGATGGATTAAGGGGAATCACCCAAATCCTTGACAGCACTATTACTTCTTGCGTGATTGATGTCTTTTTTAGAAGGAAAACTCAACTGAAGCTAATTTGATGACTTCTCAGTAGTCGCCAAGTTAACTTCCAGACTTTCTTGAAAAATTTTAAGGCTATTAGCAATTTTTCCGATTCATTAGGTTTCCGTTGATCTTCTTAAAGCATTGCGTTGTGAATCCTTCTATTGTGTCTTGACTTTATTTGCAGAAACTTCCCATCTCGACTTTCATGTAAAATTCAAAGTCGTTGATGAGGATTTCGTGTTTTTCCCCGATTTATGCATTTATTGCAAACATGGCTAGACATTTTTCAGACTTTTCGCCACTATTATCTACTTGTACGGCTATAAGCTCACAAAAAGCTTTTCTTCGTCAACATTATCATCTGGATTTAATTCTTAACCTCCCAGTCTTAGTGAAAATAAAAATGTTTTCGTTGCTATGTCCCAACGCGTTTTGGCTGAAACTTTCTTCCGTAGAATCTTTTATACTAGATGATGTATTTTTATGAAAGTCTACAAAGCATTAAGTCGCGTTATACCATCATACCTTTGGGTTTATAATCCATTAAGGATTTAAGCAAGAGGATTCTTTCAGCACACATTTAGGTTTGTGGATACCTGCTTTAACGGCAGTTTTGATTTTAGGAAAACTAATAGACTTTCTTCGTCAACATTATTAAGGAGAGTACTGAGACCAAGCTCTTAACCTCCAAGTCTTAGCGAGAATTACTCAAAATCTTTTCATTGCTATATCCATATGCATTTTGGCTGAAAATTTCTGTGAAAGTCCTAGACTTAGCTATTAAGACCAAATCTTATTGAAATTAACTCAAATATGTAAATTGAGATTGTGAATATTATCATGTTGGCCGTTTTTATTATTGATTCCGCAAATAAAGAACGATCTTGAGATTGAAGGAGGGCAGAAGCTAAATAAATCATCTCTACAAAGTTCGAAATTAAATAGCGGATTATCAAAATTTTTGTGGAAATACTGATGACTCAAACGCTTCGTCGCTTTAACCACACTGACAATTAGTGGTAATAACAGGGGTTTTCTGAACTGGGTCCCAGGTCACTCTGCATTTGCTGCCAATGAAACCGCAGATGAGCTAGTACGACAAAGCAGCAATGTTTACAGTTTTACAAACAGTATCTAGTCTTTGATTGTCTTTTTAAATTGTTGACATGAACATATTAATACTTTCTGCAATAAAAAAGTCGACTTCAAGATTTTGTTCAATAAACAACATTTTCTGCAAGCAGTTTTTGAAGCTGTATCAAGTCATCTAGAAGCAGTATCAAATCTTTTGGAATCGCTTCAACTCTTATAGAAGAAGTATTAAGTCTTTTGGAAGCATTTCAAGTTTCTGGAAGCAATATCAAATCTTCTAGAAACAATATCAAATCTTTTCAAGTCTTCCATATACATCAAGTCATCTAGAGGCAATACCAAGTTTTTTGGAATCATTTCAAGTCTTATATCAAACCTTTTAAAGTAGTGAAAGCTTTCTGAAAATATTTCAAGGCTTCTGGAAGCAATATCAAATCTTCCAAGAGCAGTATCACCTCTTCTGGAAATATTTCAAGTCTTTCAAAGGCAATAACAAGTCGTCTGGAAGTATTTCAAGTTTTCAAGGAGTAACAACAAGTCTTTTGAAACATTGCAAGTTATCTAGAAACTTTCAAGTCGTCTGGAAGCAATATTAAGACCTCTAGATGCAGTTTTAAGTCTTCCAGGGGCAATATCAAATCTTTTGGAAGCAGGTTTTTGCCTTTTGCAATAAGATGTCTTCTTCAAGATTTTGTTCAATAAACAATATTTTCTGCGCGCAGTTTTTGAAGCTGTATCAAATCATCTAGAAGCAGTACCAAGTCTTTTGGAATTATTTCAAGACTTATAGAAATAGTATTAAGTCTTTTGGAAGCATTTTAACTTTTCTGGAAGCAATATCAAATCTTCTGGAAACATTTCAAGTCGTCTATATACATGAAGTCGTCTAGAAGTAGTGTCAAGTCATCTAGAAGCAGTATCAAGTCTTTTAGAAGCAGATCAAGCCTTCAGAAGCAATATCAAGTTTTCTGGAAGTATTTCAAGTTTTCCAGAAGCAATATCAAATCTTTTTAGCAAGTTTTCTGGAAATATTTTAAGGCTTTTGGAAGCAATATCAATCTTACAAAATTTTCTGGAAACATTTCAAGTATTTCAGAGGCAATATCAAGTCGTCTAGAAATATTTCAAGTTTTCAAGGAGCAACATCGAGTCTTTTGAAACATTGCAAGTTTTCTGAAAACTTTCAAGTCGTCTGGAAGCAATATTAAGGCTTCCAGAAGCAGTTTCAAGTCTTCCAGGAGGGGCAATATAAAATCTTTTGGAAGCAGTACAAGCCTTCTGGAAGCATATCAAGTTTTCTGAACTCATTTCAAATCTTTTTTAAGCAGTATCAAACCTTCCTGAGGTAGGCAGTATCGAGCATTCTGGAAGCAGTTTAAATCTTTTCGAAGCAATATCAAGTCTTGTGGAAATAATATCACGCCTTCTGTAAGCAATATCAAGTTTTCTGAAGGCATTTCAATGCTTCTGGAAGCATTTCAAATCTTCTGGAACCACATCAGGTCTATTAGAAGCAGTATCAATCATCAAAGAAAACAATAAGCGAAGTATTGTTCTCGAACCAGGAACGGAGCAAGATGTTTTTAACAACCTACACGTTAAAAGGCTGCAAGATGACTATAAAGACCAATACAAAAACTGCTTGATATTGCCAGGAGAGAGAAAGAGATTCCTCATATTATGCAACATTTAAAAAAAAATAAAAAACATTTGGTATAGCTCTGGAGCTTGTCTGGTAAGTAAATTAAAAAAAAAGCTTGATATTGCCAAACGTATGTTTTTTTAATTTGGATTGCGCTATTTTGAAGTGGATTTTTTTTATCTTATCATGTAATTACCAACAAATGCGGTAGAACATGGTTAATTCGAACTTTTTTAATTCGAAATCTTCTTTAATATTTCTCTTGGACCCTGGCATTTTATGTACAATCAATGCTAAAAAAATCGTGGTTTATTCGAACTATATTTTGGATAACTCGAAGTTTTTATACAAAGAAATCTGTAAAAAAGCTAAACCGTCAAGCCGGGAATTTCCGGACGTATTTACCTTCCACCTCGCGTGATCGATTTTGCTGTGCTTTCTATAGACCAAAAATGTCGGTGACAATGCCGAGGATTTAGAAGAATTTAACGTTGGCGGAGAAAATAACGGCGATTAAAGAGGTGGATAAAAGAGCTAAGAAAAAAATCTGAAATTGCTAAGGCTTTTGGGATTCCTCCTAACACTTTATCTACGTTTTTTAAAAAACAAAGATAATATTCTCGCGTGTGAAAATAAAAGTGTTTAAATAATCTAAAAGTGTCAAAGGTCGAAAACGGTTGAGGGTACCAGTGAATCCAGACTTGGATCAGTGCATATTAAAATAGTTCAAACAAGGAACAGACAAGGGATTAAAAGATTTCTATTAGTGACCCACTTTTTTGAGAAGTAAGTTGAGTAGTTTGCTGTAAATTTAGGAAAGACAAATTTTAAAGCAAGTATTGGATGGCTTGATGGTTTCAAGCAAAGAAACAAAATCTCATTTAAATCAAGTTAATGGAGAGAGTTTAATCAGCAACAAGTCGAACAGTGGAAGAAGGATTTAGAGGAAATGATCCAACACTGGAACCTTAATGTTGATGTGACGGGTCTTTTTTCAAATGTATACCGGACAAAACGCTCGCAATTTAAAGATGATAAGTGTCATGGATTAAAGTTGTGCAGAGAGAATAACGCTGCTAGTTGATGTAAACTTGGACGAAACGGAGAAACTCTCTCTGCTTATGGTTTTGGCTTCAAAAACGTTAAATCGAAACCAGTGGATTATATTAGCAGCTCAAGGGCGTCAGTATGGACCAAGGTGTAATAAAGAATTTAAAACATTTGTATAGGCGTTTGTTCGTTCAGAATATCCCTATCAGTGATGACAATGCTCTCAAAATCAAGCTTGACCTTCTTCAAGCATCTAGAATATGTAAGCATGTTTGGGATCAAGTAACGCAAGAAACAACTATTTCAAAAAAGGAGGGTTTATAAAAACGAAAGTGAAAAAGAAAGCTTGCAGCAGAAACGTCGCAGTTTGTGGCGAGATGACTGACGCAGACATAATGTAATGGACGAGAAACAAAATGACGACGATAACGCATCTGGTGATGAACTCGCGAAGGACAACCCCACGGAAGCAGTTCTGAGTGCAGTCGAAGCAGTGAACCACCTCAGAGAACTCAGACATTTTGTTAAAAGTAAAAATGATGTAAGTATGTCAGTTATGGTTCGAATTATCCAAGCTCCACTGTAATTTCCGTTTGTTTCATGCAATCAAATGCAATGCCCAGCCGAACTCATCGTATTCCATTCTAAGCCAACTAGACGTACATGATGTACTTTTAAAATAATTAGAACGCAATTTGCAAAGCTCGTTATCGAACATTGTTCGAATCATACTGCCAACTCTTTATAGCAATTATTGTACCAGGCTGTATACAAGAAGACATAGAAAAAAGGGACATTGTCCACACAATAGAGGACACTAAAATAATTAGAAACAAAATTCCTATGAACATGAGTCCGCAAGGCTTTCGCTTAAAAGATACGAGGTGTTGAATTTTATTTTCTTTTTTGAGTTTTTTTTTGAATATCTTTAGCCAGAGACGCAAAAAATTGATAAAATATGCTGTACAGGAGTTTTCTTATCATGCTGAATTCAAATATGATACATTTTTGTGATTACTGATGGAGAGCGCTACTTACTGATGGTACTTGCCAAACCAATGTAATAATTGTTTGAGGTATTTTGAGTTCGTGATTAAGTTTTTCATTGGCTTTCTCACTGATTATTCAAAATTGCTTCTAAAAATGGTTCGCTACATTTTTGAAGAATATTGACATGATTATGTGTTACGGCGAAGCTAGATCAAATTCTTACGAAGCTCAACGTATCTATCGAGAAAGATATCCTTTAAGACAAGTTCCTAATGTTCCAACATTTATTGATGTACATAGACGTTTGGGAGAAGATGGCCGTTTTAAAAAACCAAAATTGAATAGTAAGGTTTCCAGAACTCGTCGCACTGCGCGAAATGAAAAAAATGTTTTACGAATGGTAATAATCCAAGAACAAGCACCAGAAAAACAAGTTCAGCGGTTCGAAACCTTAGCCGTGAATCAGCTAGACAAATTTTCAATGAACAATTTCTTCGCCCATATCATTTCCAAAAAATTCGTTCACTATTGGAACATGACTTTTTTTCCCGTGTACAATTTTGCGAATGGTTGCAAAACCAAAGACAAAACAGTATTTCATCAATTTTGTTTACTGACGAAGCTGGTTTTGGTGGCTGTTATGTAGGTATTCTGAACCTACATAACATGCACCATTGGAGTGATGAAAATACTCATCAAACTTTCGATTGCCTAATCGATCGACAGGTATAGTGCACCTGTCGATCGAAATTTCTTGGAGAATGATTTAAACACATTATTAAAGGATATCCCATTGGCCATTATTGGAAGAATGTATTACATGTATGATGGGGCGCCAGCTCACTTTTCTCGAGTGGCAAGGGAATATTTGGACAGGAGATTTGGAAATACGTGGATTGGTCAAGGGAGGCATGTACACTGGCCAGCACGTAGTCCCGACCTTAATCCCCTCGATTTTTGATTTTAGGTTTTTATGAAAAATGAAGTTTATGCTATAGAAATACATAATGAAGAACAATTGTGGATAAGAATTATAGAATCGGCAGATAGATTTCGTAATAAAGCAAGAATATTTCGAAGATGTCGTCAATCATTAAGAAGAAGAATGGCAAAATGTATTGAAGTACAAGGGCAACAATGTGAATATCTTCTAAAAACATAATGTTTTGCTTTAATTAATCATATTTTTCATCAAACCATTAAAATTTAATTGTTGAAGTATTTATCATTATTTTTCCAAATAACTAAAAAAAATTAAAATTCAACACCCCGCATCTTTTAAGCGAAGGCCTTGCGGACCCATGTTCGTAGGAACTTTTTTTCTTATTCTAGTGTCCTCTATTGTGTGGCACTATGCAATGTACTTTTTTCTACGTCATCCTGTATGTCGCCTAATATTTCCTTGCACCGTAAGACAATAAATAAATTAATTTCGATTTTCGAGCGAGAGAACCCTCTCTGCACAATATCTAGGTTTTGAAAGCTTTTACCATTGTTATCAACCAGTATAGCTATAGCATTTTTAACGACAGCTTTAAAAAACTCTGCAATATGCTCGAAAAGAACTAACAAAATCTTTCTTCGTCAAAATTATCAAGAACAGTACTTTTTGATTGCTATTTCAGCAACAAATTTGAGGGTCCCACCATCTTCAGACCCGTATTGGCTGAAACATTCTATGCTAGAATTTTTAATATTATCTCAACCCAATCTAACCCAACCCATCCTATTCCATCCTAAATTAGCCCCTTCCACAAGATATTCTTTTAATGCTATTAAGATACGCTCTACCGCTGGCCCAACATTTCGCCACACCACGAATTCAATCAAGGTGACCCTCTCAGCACAATATTTAGGTTTCTAACATCATTCAAGAATTTTACTTCTTCGAATATTGGTTTATTTTGATACTGGTGTCCGAAAATTGTTTCTATATACTTTATAGGACGATTCTATATCAAAAACCGTGAAGATTATATAAGGTCTGGTCCGAAGACCTTATATTTTTCATTTTACTGTCGCTCTCAGAAAATACTTTATCTCAAAAATTGCAAGGTGCTACAATGTGTGTTACATGTTTCAGTGAATTTAATAAAACCATACTGAAACACCGAAATTTCAACACAACCCCAAGAAATTTTATCTCACCCTTATCTTTAATTTATGTTTTCTCAGAGAAAATATTAAAAGGAGATGAAATATCGCTAAAAAAGTAGTCTCTGAGTACCATTTTTAAGAACCCTTAAACAACACTTTCGGACCCGACTTTATATAAACTTTTCTGTATATCATTAAGTAAACATCTATTAACGAAAAAGAAAAGTTATAAATAATTGTTTTAACAAGAAGCTTTCTGTTAATTCCATTGTAAAAATGTAACAGCTGCTTTTTATTGATAAATAACGGCTTTAACCTATACATTAATAATTCAATAAAATTGTATATCAAAACCCCGATAAACTACATCATTTGTCCTGTTGATTTAAATATTTGGATGAACGTGATTCTCTTTTCCAATATCCACTGTCAATAAAACAGCGCTAAATTACTCGAAAAACAATAAAAATGACATACGATTTGGGCACGAGCCGGAAAAATCGATGTCCCGGCCCGGTTACGCTTTGAACATCACGCCGTAAAATGACGATAATTTATGTTCTAAATAAAAATAGGCGAAAAATCGCCCAACGGCGTTAAACCACTTGTTGCCGGGTGGCTATAAATTTCTTGGGTTGCGTATATAGGCTTCGCGTTCGAAAAATATTTTTAGCAAACAAAAACAGAGACTAAGAAGAGGTTTACTTTAAAGCTTTACTATGCCGTCATTTGATATAACTCGTAAAGTCTTTTGTAAACCGAGGTTAATTTAATGATTCAATCGATAAATAACGTTATAACGTATTGTTAGAGTCAATGAATCATTGATGTTTGAATCATATCGGTTTTTGTATATACATTTTTTTTATAAATACCACAAGTAAATTTTATCCGATAAAATATTTGATTTATTGTTGTGAAACAATCTGTTTATGTTTACAGTAATCGTTTTAAATAAATCGCATACCCCGAAAAATGGAAATACACAATTTATTAAAACAGTATCCAGTAATGAATCTTTAAGGTGATTACTGAATCTAATTGGAAACCATCCTCTCGTTCTAGTAGGGTTGTTGGAAACCATTAAATTTATTATACAAATCCCCATCGCGTTTAAAATTTACGAACGACATCCTAGCCCTTTTAAATAATAACGGAGCCCGCGACGGCACTTATCGCAACGGCATCGTCATTAACTATGCTCGGCGACCGTTTAATATTGATAGTGGCAGTCACAGTGTAAAGGAAGCGAAGGGAATTTAATTAAGCACTCCCCGCCGGTTCACGGAACTTACCGTGCACGTAGCCCTGGTCCGGGTGGAGTTGCGTTTGTGGGTGGTGATGGTGGTGTCCGGTAGCGGGATAATGTCCTGGTGGGGCGGAGAAAGCGCTCGAACAACCGTGGCGGCGTGGTAACGGCGACAACTGGGGACTAATATGCGGTGGTCCCAAGTGATGGTGTCCTATTGGTACTGAATGTTGTCCAGATCCCCCTGTTGGTGGTTGCATATTCGATAGTGCATCCAAAGGGGTATAAGATTTACTTGGAGTTGATTCACCATTTGACTAAAAATAAAAAAAATTCTTATACACTACTATCCAAAATTATCGCATCACCTAAATTATGCATTAAGTTTAAAGGTATTTTGTTTTTTGAATCAATGGATGGATTTTGATGATTCTTTCTTCACGGTATAGGTTGATTTTTAAAGAAGAAATGTGTTGATGGCTTCTGTTAATTGTCAATGTTTTACCCATATGCGGGGTGTTAAAAGAAATTTATTTTTTTTCTTTTAATTTTCCAAGACCCTGTGGAATTTATCAGAAAGAACCGCTACATTTCATTTACATTACGTAAGAATGGCAACCCTTCTCTACATTTTCGTTTAAGGGTCATCACGATATCTCTCTTATCCAGGAAGATACACATTTTTTAAGTTTGAAATAATTTTGTTGAAATGTAGTCCTTATTAGCTAAAATATCGGGAGTTTACTCAACTTTATTTTCTTTAAAACAGTATAGTTATGACGGTATTTAGTGTTCATTATCGAAATAAGATGGTTCTCTCTAGAGCTCAAGTAGCTGAATTTGAAGAAGTAATTGTGCAAGCGTTCAACAAGGCTAGTTTTCTTCAAAGTATTTCAAAAAATGTGGTTTCTCTTGTGGAAAATCAATTAAAAGCTATGTTCATACATTACGAAGAGCAGATAAAGGATTATAAAGAGCAAGTTGCTGTATTACAAGCTGAAAATGAAGCAATGAAGAAGGATTATGGGTTAAATTAGACGCCCATGAACAATACAGTCGACGGAATAATGTGCGAATTTTCGGGATTGCCGAAGGTAACAAGGAAAACGTAGAACTTATTGTAACGAATATTCTAACCAAAAATTTTGAATATTCAATACCCGAAAATGCGGTTGAGTGTTGTCACCGGGTGGGAAAAAACTGACCGGTCTCGAGCGATCATCATTAAGTTTTTATTCCGCAAGTATAAGGACGAGGTGGTTCGTCGAAGATCTAAAATTAAGGGAACTAAAATCCTTATCAAAGAAAATTTAACACAAGTAAGGGCCAATCACGTAAAACTCCTGAGTTCTAAATTTGGTTTCAAGAATGTTTGGACAATGAATGGAATTATTTATTATAGGGAAGATAATGAAACAAAGAAATTCCTATTACAGAGTACTTAAGTCACTTTTTATTGTTAAAGTATAACTATAATTATACTGCTGTATTTTCATTTATTTGTTGTTCTTGTTTCGTTTCTTTATTATTTTTTTTTCTTTTTTTCAAAATTTATTATTTTATTAATTTCGAAATTTATTTATTTTGTTAACGCAGTGGAAGTCAAGTGGTGTAGCTTTGCATTTAATTTACGCATTTTTCTCTGTTACTGTTATGTTTCAAAGAGGTTTGTCTGTAGCTCACATAAATGTAAGGTCGCTTTTGGCTGGCTTTTTGGTCTTTAAGAACTACATAATAAAATATAATTATGATATTATTGGTATTATGGAAACATGGTTGAATCCGAACATTAGTAATAATTGTGTTTATATCGAGGGTTACAATATTTTTCGTTCGGATAGAAACGGACGAGGGCTGTGACAGAGATATGCTGTAGACACATTTAATAATATCGAGCAGACTTGGGTAAAAGTGAAAATAAAGTCAAAAACAATAAAAGTTGGTACTACCTATCGTCCACCGAACATTAATTACAATATATTTTTGGATGCCTTGAACGCGGTATTCTCTGGTTTTCTGCCGACGTGTGACGATATAATTCTTTTGGGTGATTTGAACATTGATGTATATTCTTGTTCTAACATAGCTACTGAAAAACTTATAGGTTTCCTCATAATTATAAACAGGTTATAGACTCTCCTACCACTTTTTCTTTGATTGATTTGATTATTATTCCTGAATCGGTATCCCTTATTGGTGACTCTGCTACTGTGGATTTAAATAACATTTCGGACCACTTTCTTGTTTATTGCACACTGTCAATAGCAACCAATCATGACACCTATCCTATATTTAAAACAGTCAGGGATTATTCGAGTTTTAACCAGGAGAATTTTGACAGTAATTTGCGTTCCATAGATTGGCACGCTTTACTTCAATTTTCTGATATCAATGAGAAATTAAACTTTTTTAATAAATACTTGCTATACGTATTTGATAGACATGTTCCAGAGAAAATTATAAAAATCTCACGGCCTAGTGCGCCTTGGTTGACTCCGGTTATTAGATCCATGATGGAAAGTAGAGATAAAGCTTTGAGCTGTTTTAAACAGACCAAGAAACCCGAGCATTGGCAATATTACAAATGATTAAGAAATTATATAACATTTGCAGTACGTAGGGAGCAGAAAGTATACATGAATTCTGTTTTTCAAGATGAAAACATACATAATTTGTGAAAAACATACAATAAATTAGGCATTGGTTGTAAATCTAAAAATAATATTCCTGAGAATTTATGCGATGCGGATAACTTTAATAATTATTTCCTGAAAACATCTTCAGACAATAACATTGATCATAACTTATTACATTTTTACAATGGTAACACATTAAATAATTTTAAAGATTTGTTTGTCTTTCGTACTATTGCACGTAGTGATGTGGCTAGAGTCATATCGAGTATTCATTCTAATGCTGTGGGCAATGATTTTCTTGGTATAAATACAATTAAAATGTCATGTCCTTACTTATTAGATATTATAACGTACATAATCAATACGTGTCTCTTGGAGGCCGTTTTCACATTTGTTGCTTTATAATATCATACCCGAGACCCAGTCAGGGTTTAGACCGAATAACAGCTGTAATACGGTGCTACTGGATGTTATGGATGATGTCTTACGAGGTGTCGATAAGGGTGAGATGCATGCTGTTGTGTTATTGGACTATTCTAAAGCATTTGATATGATAAATCATAATCTCTTACTAAGTATTTTGCACTACATTGGTCTCAGTCATACGGCAATTGAATTTTTTAAACATTACCTCCTAAACAGAAAACAACGAACTAAAGTCAAAGACTTCCTATCGAAACCGGAACTTGTATCTAAAGGGGTTCCTCAGGAAAGTATATGTGGTCCTTTGTTGTTCATTATTTATACTAGTACGTTTTACAAGCATTTCAAGTTTTGTAAATATCATGCCTATGCTGATAATACTCAGTTATCATTATCATTCCCTCATACTGACACTAATGTTGCTGCAGTCAGAATTAATTCGGATGTACAATCCCTTGTTGATGCGTCTGATGCACATGGCTTAAAAGTTAACCCCAGTAAATCTAATGTGATTGTCTTTGGTAATAGGAATCATATAATATCAGTTACTGATAATCTTAGAATTGCTGTAGGCAATTAGGAGCTACAGCATGTAGCTTCCCTAAAAAATTTAGGTCTAGTAATTGACAAAGACTTAAAATTTAATACTCATATAAATAATTTATTACAGAAATCATACTGCATTTTAAAATTTCTTTATCCGTATCGGCACGTTTTAAATGAGAACAGTAAACGGTTATTGACTGATTCTTTAATTCTGTCAAAATTCAATCACTGCGATACGGTCTATGGTCCTTGCATAACTAGGGATAATCAAAGAAGGGTGCAGTATATCCAGAATAGTTGGCTAACTAACTAATTTATAGCATACGAAAGTACCACGGAATTTCACGTAAGTTGAATGAGTGTGGCTGGCTAAATATGTATAATAAGGTTACTCTACATAGAGGAGTAATTTATTTCAAAATTCTACATAACAAAACACCTGCTTATCTGTGTAATAAAATATCATATCGCACTGACGTCCATAATATCAATATTCGCCGAAAAGACGCGCTTACGGTGCCTCGTCATATGTCGGCTGCTTTTCGGAATTCGTTTACTTATGGCATCACAGTTTTCTGGAACACCCTCCCTCGTCCATTAAAAATGTTAAATCTATCTAGTTTCAAGATTAGTTATAAGCGATATCTTTGTGAACGTCAGACAAAATCGGTTTAGTTTTTTTTTGTTTTATTTCGTTGCGTGTTTTTGCATTTATTGTGAAGGCGCGGTTACATTTTGAAATTAATTCATAGGAGCTAGGGCAAGAGCAGGCCTCACTACTCTATGGTGTTGCCTGACCTAGCTACCTAATTAACCTTTATTTATTGTTATTATTTGTTTTTGTGTATGGCAAGATTTATAATGGGTTAATAAATGCATTATTATTATATTATTATTATTAATGAAACAAGCAGCCTATGAAATATCAAACAGTTTTCCAGAAGTGCTTATTAATTTTATTTACGCATTTAGCCAGTTGCTGCTTTGGATTATTAAGTGTTTGTTTGGCATGGACCGTATTTCAAGACATTTAAACAGCGCTGAGTGTGTTGAGGCTATTACTTTAGCCAATGAAGGAATAAGTTATTGTGAAATAGGGTTGAGATTAGGAGTTTCTCATACAACATCACGTGCCATTCATCCATTTCAAAAGACAAATAATCATATAAGACGACCTGGACAAGGAAGAAGGAAAGACATCACAACACTACGCCAAGATCGTTTTATTGGACTTTGGAAGGGAACGTTTTGTTACAAAGAGAATCTTACAGATACAAGTAGCAGATGTTCATAATATTCGAATTAGAACTAACACTGTACAAAGGCGACTTGCCGAAGGTGATTTGAAGTAAAAAAATGAATTTAAACTAAATTTGGCTTTT
The DNA here is from genome assembly GCA_036711965.1 of Onthophagus sagittarius. NCBI lineage: Eukaryota > Metazoa > Arthropoda > Insecta > Coleoptera > Scarabaeidae > Onthophagus > Onthophagus sagittarius. The sequence goes on from JASERS010000005.1 coordinate 26,580,142, forward strand.
TAAATTAATTTAAATTTGGTGCCAAATTTAAATTAAAAAAATCATCGTAGAAGGAGATTATAATTTGCCAGAGAACATCTTGACTGGAATGCCGATGACTGGGAATAACTACTGTTCACAGATGAATCAAGGTTTTGTTTATACAGCTCAGATAGATGTTTAAGAGTAATTCGACATAATAATTCGCATTCATTGGGCCAATGAACGCTTTGCACAGAGCAACATACGACAGACAAATTAATTTAATGGTTTAGGGTGGAATTTCGCTTACAGCACGAACAGACCTTGTTTTTTTGCGAAGAGGTTCATTAACAAGTAAAAGGTACAGATATTTTATCGGAAGACGTGATAATGCAAGACCTCATGTTGCCCGTACGGTCTGTAACTATTTGGATGAAGCTGGTATACAAACCATGGACTGGCCACCCTGTAGCCCTGATCCCAATTCAATAGAGAATTTTTGGAATAATATCGATCGTCAGTTAAGGGGCCGACATCCACCACGATGTCGGATTGTAAGAGAGGTTTGGGATGCGATTGATCAAAATCAAATTCGATGCTTGATTTTAAGTATGCCTCGTTGCTGTGAAGTAGCGATTCGTAAGAGAGCCGGAAATACACGTTATTAGGTGATTTTGAGAGAATTGACTAAAGATTATGTAGTTTTTTAGTTTTCACCTACTAGTTTAAAATGTTAATAAAAATTCGTTACATTTAAACTTGTGTATCTTCCTTGATAAAAGAGATATCGAGATGATTCTTAAACGATAATGTAGTGAAGGGTTGCCATTCTAACGCAATGTACATGGAATGTAGCGGCACTATTTGATAAATTCCACAGGGTGTTACACAATTAAAAGAAATAACAAAAATTTCTTTTTACACCCCGTATATGGGTAAAACGTTGACAATTGTCAGAAACTATCAACACTTTTCTTCCTTAAAAATCAACCTATACCGTGAAGAAAGAAAGTGAATCATCAAAATCCATTCATTGATTCAAAAAAATTCCTTTAAACTTAATGCATAATTTATGTGGTGCGATAATTTTGGCGAGTAGTGTACAAATAAAACTGTTTATATTAATTTAAACTCATCAAAACATAGAAATAACATTCATTGTATTAGGATAAAGATTGGGCCGACTATGATTTTGGCCGACTAACGACCTTCCGACTATTCGGCCCTAAAAGGGCCGACTAATCAGTCTATTAATCGGCCATTGTCGATTATTCCCACCCAAGTTTGGACACTTTCATTCGGATACTTTTGGAAGCATTTATATGTCACATACTCTTGTTGTAACAAGTTCATATGAAACCGGTTTTCTTTCGTAATTCAGGTGTTTGTGGTAAAGTGTCAGTTTTATAAAGAGAAGATTCAGCTCCTGAGCAACGTCGAGAAAAAAATCGGGTACCTTAATAGACTTGAAATGTTTCTAGAAGACTTGAAATGCTTCTTGAAAACTTGATGTTCTTTGCAGAAAATTTGTACTGCTTCTAGATGGCCTGTTATTCCTTCCAAAAGACTTGGAATGCTTCCAGAAGACTTGAAATGCTTACACAAGACTTGAAATGCTTATACAAGACTTGGAATGCCTTTAGAAAACTTGAAATTCTTCTAGAAAACTTGATACAGCTTAAAGAAGACTTGATATTGCTTCTAGAAAATTTGAAGTGCTTCCAAAAGACTTGAAATGCTTTTAGAAAAATGGAAATGCTTCTACAAAATTTGATATTACTTCCAGAAGACTTAGGCCCCACGCACACCAACGCTACGCGACCGCGACTCGATGTCGAATTGCAGTCTCGGCACATTATTTTAAATAGAGATCTCTTCACCAAAGCTGCTGCGACGCGACGGCTACGCTATCAAAAAACGACCAGTCGCTGGCGACTCAGCATGTCGAGTCTCCTGGCGACCAGTTGATAAAATGGTTAAAGAAAAGAACGTTCATTTTGTAGAAACTATCGAAAAATATCCCTGTTTACATAATCATAATCTAGGCGATTATTCCCAAAAAAGATATTACTGAAAAGGCATGGGCTGAGATTTCTAAACAAATGAAGTACTTAGGTTTGATGAACAGATATTTTTTATTTAATTATAAAGTAACAATAAGAATAAACTCTGTATTCAGATACACAGCATTGCCCTTGCCAAGGTAATGCAACTGCATCTGTAATAAAATATTCGATCAAATAATTTCGAACAGTCTTCGTTGATAATGTTGATGTACTACCAGTAATATTCATTGGTTTTTCTGAATGAATACTATCGTCATTTCTATTAAGCGTTTCGTACATTACACCCTCTGGTTTACGTATAAAATTATGGAGTATGCAACAACACTGTATAAATATTATAGTTTGAATATTTGTACAAAGAATCGTATTTTTTTACACCTGAAATTTTTGTGCCATCATTCCAAAAGCACATTCTACACATTTTCGTCCTCTACTTAATTTGTAATTGAAAATTATTTTTTTTATTATTTAATGTTCTTTGGGGAAATGGTCGCATTAAATAATGTTTTAATGGGAATGCTTCATCTCCAACAAAATAATGGTGAATTTTTTGGTTAGACATGTCATGTGGTAGACATTTATTTTGTGGTAAATTTAATCCCACTCTCTCTAACTATCGGCCTAGTCTTGAGGATTGGAAAATTCCGCCATCACTATTTCTACCAGCAAATCCTGTTTCAATTGACGTGAATAGTCCATCTACATCTGAACAAACCATCAATACAATAGAATGGTAACCCTTATAATTAAAGTTTTCTGAGCCTGTATTAGGAAGTTTTTGAATTCGTACATGTTTACCATCTAAAGCTCCCAAACAATTTGGAATATTCCAATCTTCATAGAATCGTTCAGATATTCTGTCCCATTGTTCGGTAATTGGTAAAGGCATATATTCAGGCTGCAATAAATTCTATATTGCTTTAGTTGTTTCAGCAACAATATTAGAAATTGTACTATCGCCTCTAGCAAAGTAAAATGAAAGCGATTTAAATGTTGCCCCTGTAGCCAAATACCTAAAAATATACAATGTACTTTAATTTTTTAGTTGTGGATTTGGAAAGAAATCCGCAAAGCCCTATTATTTAAATCAATTTATGGATTTTATTAATCCTTTTATAAAAGGTCAAAACAAAGATGTAGGGAATTTACCATAACCATCACCACCTGAAGAACCTGTTGAAAATATTACTGAGGAGTTGGAAAATATTGTACCTGAAGAAAGGTAAACTACGACCAAAGAAGCTATCGTGTCCGATGAACAAAAACCAAAAAGAAAGAAGGAAAAACTATCATCGGCAGATAAAGCATGTATCGACTTTTTCCAGCCAAACAAAAAAAGCTTGCACTGCACTGGTGGCATTAATAATCTCCGGAAACTGTTTTTAGATAGTCTTCTGCCTGAAATAGATGAAATGCCAGAAAATACTTTTTGAATATTTAAAAGACAAGTATTACAATTAATTGATAATCTGCCTAATTCTACAACATATGTGTCCAACTCATAACTACTTTCAATTGCGTTCGGTTTACAACTCATGAATTATTCACGACCTTCTTCAACATCAAATCTGTCCACTAATGTAAATTCCTCCAAAATTGTATATATTAATCAGGAGCCAAATGCATCTGAGTTACAGCAAATCCTTTATTCAAGAGCTTCTTCCGTAACTTCGTATCTTTCACTACTTAAAGACTATCGAATTATTGTACTACAATATTGTCGCGTAGCGTTGGTGTAAGAGCTCCTAGTTCATCAGTCGCCGCGTGGTCCCTTCTAATAAAATAGCGTGATGGTATCGTCGCGATCGCGTAGGGTTGGTGTGCGAGCGGCCTTAGTATTGCTTCTAGAAGACTTAATATTACTTCATGAAGACTTGAACAGGTTTCAGAAGACTTAAAATGCTTTTGGAAAATTTGATATTGCTTTCAGAGGACTTGAAATACTTCTACAAGACTTGAAATGCTTCTTGAAGACTTGATATTGCTTCTAAAAGACTTGGAATGCTCCCGGAGGACTTGAAATGCTTACACAAGACTTGAAATGCTTATACAAGAGTTGGAATGCCTTTAGAAGACTTGAAATGCTTCTAGAAAAGTTGATACTACTTGCAGAAGAATTGATATTGCTTCTAGAAGAAAATTTGAAGTGCTTCAAAAGACTTGAACTGCTTTTAGAAAAATTTAAATGCTTCTACAAAATTTGATACTACTTCCAGAAGACTTAGTATTGCTTCTAGAAGACTTAATATTACTTCATGAAGACTTGAAAAGCTTTCAGAAGACTTAAAACGCTTTTAGAAAATTTGATATTGCTTTCAGAAAATTTAAACTGCTTCTAGATGGCTTGTTATTGCTTCCAGAAGACTTGAAATTTTCCTAGCAGACTTGAAATGCTTTCACAAGACTTGAAATGCTTTTAGAAGACATGAAATGCTTCTAGAAAACTTGAAATACTTCTATAAAACTTGATACTACTTCCAGAAGGCTTGATACTGCACTTGGAAGACTTGAAATGGTTCCAAAAGACTTGATGCTACATGTAAAACTGTTTGTAAAAACTGGATTTTGTTGATATTGATTGTATGCTTTAAAAGTATTAAATACTATTCAACAAAATGCACAATCTTTACGTAAGTAGTCCATAAACTATTAATTAAAAGCTAAATACTGCAGGCAGAAGACATTTTTATTGTGGAAGGCTAGGAACTGTTAATAAAATTTAATTTTTGAATCCAAAAATATCAAATACTGTTGGCAAAATACGATGTTCATTATATCAAAATTTTAAACTGACAATTAAAAACTAGATACTGCTAGTAAAACACTTTCTTCCCAATTTAGTCCCAGCAAATGTTGCGAACGTTTTATCAGTCTTTTAGAGAATCTAAGCCAACCCAACTCATCACATACGTATTTTCAAAAACCCTGGTGATTATTTTTATAGGTGTTTGTTCTTTAAATGAAGCTCTGGTTACCTTCCCAATGGTCTTTGCCTTTGTATAGATTTAAATTTTTATAAATTCCTCGAAATACTTGGGTTGGGTACATACTCTAGGAATTTTCAATTGAAAATAAATACCCGGGTATTTAACAATACTGATTACAGTACATGGAAGGTAGAAGAACAATTTAATTAAGTTAATTAAGCAAATATTTATAAAATACAACATCAACATACCATCAACATACCACCAGATGCTCATCTTTGCATCCTTGATTAATTCATCAAGTAGACATGCTACCTCTGACAATCCTTTTGAGCATTTGGGTTTTTTAAGAAATATAACAAATTTTTTGGAATCCTTTATTCACCAAGTATTAATTAGAGGATGTAAAAAATGTATACTTTTGGTGATATTAATAAATTTATTTGTTCTAAACCAGTTTCGGGCCTTGCTCTTCTTCAGTAGAACCGTCAATATTTTTACACGAGCACAAGATATATTTTAAAAAACGAATTATTTGATTATAATTAAACTTTTAAAGTCATAGCATTCTTTTACAGTTTCAATGCTTACACCGTAAATATAAAAAAGAGTAAATTCTGCTAATAATACGTTCAAAATCAATTGGCAATCAATAGGCAGTTTTAATGGCATTGTAGACATTATGAGGTGTGGACCTCACAATGTCCACAGCCAATCCCTATTCATACTCGTGCCATCAATGTGCTTGGTTTTGTATAAATATTGTCGTACTTGATGCCGCGCTTTGATCTGATATGTTTTTTTGACTTTAAATGTTGTTGACATTTAAGTCAAAAAGGAGTTGCCAGTGAAATTGTTCAAGTAATCTTTCACTTCGTAATAAATAAATACTTAAATTACTTTTATATTATTTTTCATTTATATGTTATTTGCAGCATTATAATAAATGCCGACTAATCGATGCTTTTATTGTTTAATCGAGGATTAATCATAGACCAAAAAGTGACCGAATAATCGGCATTTCCGATTAGTCGCCGATTAATCGGTATAACCCTAATTAGAATGATTGATACAAATAAAAACAATATATCGATTCTAACATAAAATTCCTATGACAAAATAAAGGTAATGCTTTTTAAACCAAAATATATATTATTACAGCAAACCATAGTATGTAAGAACTATGTTAGAATCAAAGATATGACTTTTTCAATTGTGTAATTTTTTTACAATTGCCAAATTTGAATTGTATGCGCTCATTATATTCTTTAGGTCAATATGAACATCTTGGGAACAAAAAAAATCAAATTGCAAAGTTAGAACCAAAGAAATGCCTTTTTGCAATCTGTAATTTCTTTTTGCTATTGCCAAATTTGAATTTTAGGCGCTCATTATGTCCTTAGGTCAATATGAACATCTTGGGAGCAAAGAAAATCGTGTAACACCGAGTAATAAAACCAGAACTAACACTAGACCTAGAACTAAAAAGTTTTGGGTTTCCGTGCGTCAATTAGTGTTCGAATGATACGCAATTTTTAGCCAAAACCGAAACTTTTCTTTAAAAAAGAGGAATTAGTACAAGATGATATGTAATTTGAATTTTTAGTTCTAAGTCAAGTGTTAGTTCTTTTTGTTACACTTTTCTTTGTTCTCAAGATGTTCACACAGACCTAAGGAACATAATGAGCGCATACAATTCAAATTTGGCAGTAACAAAAAAATTACAGATTAAAAAAGAGCATTTCTTTAATTTTAACTCTGCAATTTTTTTTTTGCTCTTAAATTGTATAAAATGCTTTAAGGAACCCGATGGGTATACCTAATTCAAATTTGGCAGAATCAAACAAAATTACAGATTGAATAAAAATCATTTCATTTGTTAATTAGCTTTTGCTAAATTGTTATATATTTGTAATGAAGTAAAACTTACGTTTGAATATAAATAGAACGTCAGATACTGTCGCACTACATTAATATGATCATCGTTTACCTATACGGCAACATGATTGCTTATTTTTGTTTGTGTTAATTTAACTTGTTCAGATACCACTTAGGAAAAACTTGTAAGCGCCGCAAACGTTAAACTGAAGAAGGTAAGTTTATAATATTCAAACATAAGACAGTATGATTTTGTTTCGTGGAATTTGAAAAATTATTTACATTTTAACAGCCACTGTACTCTATTTCAAATATTTTTCTTGAGACCATGAGGTATATTTATACACTAGGCTCTTATCGTGTTAGATATCGGTGCTTATGTGCTTTTTCTTAATAGATATGATCACTAAACAACGTTGTTATGGAAGTAATGTAATCATATTTAAATTTATGCAAAATACCCTATGCTGATAATTGAAATAACAACGTAAAATTGGCAGAAAGCCTATTAGAAAAAGGTACATATATGGTAGGCACACTGTGTGCAATAGAAAAGGTTATCCATGGGTATAACAAAAGAAAGAGAAAACTTGTTGCTTTACAAAATGATAATGGCGTTACGGTACTAAACTGGGAACCCGTAGGGATGTTCGAATGGTAAGTACATAACACTTAGCAACAACAGCTGCGGTCAATCATAGAGACGGAGTCGCAATTAAACCGCAAGCAATCATTGAATATAATTATGGTCAATCGTTTATTGATATCGCAGATGATATGGCCTCATACAATACCCCCACTCGAAACGCATTAACCCTTATATACACGTTTTACAAAAAAATGCGCCCTGGACGATCGTATATGAAATAAGTTTTGAGTGTCCTATGATCTATTACTGTTCATTTTAAAATTTGTGTCTTATTAAGAAGAAAGGTATTAAGAATTAGACTACAATTTTGAAACTTCAGTAAAATAATGCTTTATTATCAACTAAGAAACTGAAAAAGTAGTTGAAAAAAAAAACATTAAAAGTTTTCAAGAAAAAGATAGTAAGCGATAGGATTCTGTTGTTTTGAGGTCAATGAAGTAATTATTATTATTATTCCAACGCACAGCTATGTATGCATTAATTCTTTTATCCATGCTATCTACTAATCCATTAGCGCCTACCGGTACCATTTAGATCCGATAAACACAACGACTTATTAAATTTTTTTGCGTGTCTTGATTTGTTTTTCACAGGTCGACCGTTCATTTACGTTTCATCAACAGTTCGATAAAAAGAAGTAAAAAGTCCAATACCGCCGAGTTTTCACGAGGAGATTACAGCAAATATGCTGCATTGAGTTACGTCGAAATATTGGAACTATTTTTTTTTATTATTTTTGTTGAAGAAATTTTACATCAGATGAAAAATTACGCATTTTTTAAAAATAGTGCACTGTCAAATGTTCTTAGAGAAAATAACGATTTTTTGGCATTCTAATACTAAGTGGCTGAAATACTCTACCATCTAAGAGAAGTTACTGAGAAACTTCCAAAGATGTAAGATGTGAAAAAATGATAGCAGCAGCTATGCGGTGTGATCCCTATTTGCAAATTGATCGTTTTATCCATTTGCAAAAAGCGATATTACTAACAAAATGTATAAACATCGCGTTTTAACAGATGCCTCGTATGGCGAGTCTATGATTCGTTATTACGATAGGACACAAGTGTAAGCAATTTATCAGGGGAAAACCTGTTAAGTTTAGCTACAAACCTTTGAGCCTTCAATACTCCCGATGCGTATTTGATAGATTTTGAAATTTATCAAGGAAAAAATCCACATTCTAATGACCATTACGAAAAGCGGCAAAGAAGATACAACTTCTTCTTTGATAATATTTTCACTGGAACCAACCTGATATGTACATTGAAAACTCTAATGTTTCATAGTTCCCATATTGGCGTTCAATAAAAAAAAAATGGTATTGGCCTATTTTCACCTATATAGTTGATGTTGCAATTCAAAATGCATGGAAATCGGTCCATAATATAAGTCAGTTAAAATTATAAGCAACATTGTTTAGGCAAACTTTGTACCTACTGTAAGCATCCTAAACTAGTTACTAGTTATATTTGCAGCAAATGTGACGTAGAATTGAATTATGCATAGAATATTTTTTAACGTTCCATAATATATAATTACAAATATTTTTTGTATTAAGAGTTGTTACTTGAAAAGCTCCTAGTTGTTCTATTTGGCAATGGCTTATTTTACACTTGATTTTTAATCCTTTAAAATAATTTATTCTAAATCAGATTTTAATGGAAAAACTTTAACAAAAAAAATTCTTTTCTCGGCGTTAACGGATTAAATAGTCGATGTCTTCCTGAGATATCTCGTTCCATGCAACCTCTACATTGTATAGAAGTTCACTGCATCCTCAGAAGGCCTGGGTACTTGTTTTAATCGCGACTTATCAAACTCAACATGTTTTATTGGCAACAAGTCTGGTGACCATATGGCCAGAGCAAAATCTGCAATCCAACCTGTTACAGGAACCTTTTTGTAACCATAGCTATCGTGTCTTGTATGATCCTGTTGGAAAGTGGCATTCTGCAATATCTGCATGAAAAGTAGTAAAACCAGTTTCAGACCGTTGTCGATGTAATTCCAAATTCCATCTTTTCTCTCGATGTTACAGCACCGTCTACGACCATCATTCACTCATAAACAAAACTTTGATTATCACTGAAGATGACGTAATTTCAATGATGAATCCACCTTTGCCATTTTTGGCACTATGCAAGTTTAGCTGCTTTATGGGAACGTGTTAATGGAAGTCGAAGATAAGGATGGTATGAATGAAGTTCAAAGAAAAAATTCTTCTGTAAACAGTTGTCATCGACAAATGTCGGTTCAAAACCTTGTTGTTTGAAACTGATTCCTGGTAGCCACCCCCTAAGGAGTTGTTCTTCACACGCGTTACTTTTTCGGGCGGGTTTTCCAACAAAACGGCGTCTTTAAATACCTTCTTGGGCCATAAAGGCCATATCCGAGCAACTGAAGTGTAATTCCGATTCAACCTTCTCCTAATCTCCAGGAATGGGAACTCTCATTCTCGCCTGTTTCATACCGATAATTGCCCCCCTTATAAAAATCATTGATAAGGGCAAACTTTCAATAAGGTCGCAATGGCGTTAGGAAACTTTCATTACAAGGCGTCTACTTGACAGTTTGACAATCAAATAAACTAACATTTTGTGGACAGAAATTCATTAATTGCTACGAAGAAAATATTGAAGTTGAAGATAACAATCAATAACAACGGTGTAGAAAACATAATAGTTGAGATTTTTCTGCGGAAACTTTCATCGTTTCTTAGTTGATAATAGAGCATTATTTTACCGAAGTTATAAAATCGTAGTTTGAATTCGAGTTGGTGGTGGATTTCATATGAAAGTGAACATATTTGCAATGTGAGTTGTATTTGACGCCTTCCTTTGAAATATTCCACATCAAAAACCAATTTGTAATATCTTTCATTATTTTTACATATATAAACAATTTATAAATATTGCAAATACTAATTGTCGTACATATACGGCGGTCGTCTGTGCGGCAATAACATCGGTGTTGTCTGAGAGGTAAACGAATTAACTTTGGAGTCGTCCTTAAAGTGGTATAGGAGGGTGATGTTTGATACGCCACTGAAGTTTTAAACGCTCTGTCAACTTACTCCAATGTTACAGAAAATTCTATGAAGACTACTTGAGTTTAATATTACTGAGTTTATGAGGAGGCACTATAAATAAGGAATAAGGACCTAACGAGAGATGGAAGAACCTAGAGAGACGCAGAACCTAGCATACTTGAAAGTCCTTATAAAAGGGTTTTGATTAATTTTTATAGTAAGACTTAAACTTAGGTAAATGACATCTTGGAAATTTTTTTATTTTGGAGTTATGGTCGATTTTTGTAGTGAAAATCTACATAAAGACATTTTTGAAAATTTCGTTTTTTCCTATAAAATTGTGATAGCTAAATCGAAATTAGTTATGGATCATTTATTAAAAACAATTTTCATTATATGATATGGGTTTGGGTTGTCATATATTATACAACAAGACGATCCCGATAATACGAGACGTATTTCGTAAGTATTTCAAAAAGGCAATACGTCGAGATTCGGGTATTTTCGATTGCCGAGTTGTATGCGGGTAGATTATTTCATGAATAAGATAGTTATTTTTGATTCTAGATAGCCAAATGACACGAGAATGCAAAAGAATTTCGCTATCGTGTATCAAACAAGATTTTTTCGAAAACTGCGTGTTTTAAACATTAAAAATGAATAAAATAACCAAATTATTTTGCAATTTGTCCATAACAATAAATCAACCATTAATAGTACCTAATTCTTTAATTTTTGAGCTGGGCGTAAAAGTTTACTTTTACGTCCTGTGAACAAAAAAGTATCGTTTTGACAGCCGCCGAGTACTACGCAAAAGTGAATTTTTAATCGCAGTTTTCGAAAAAATATATTTTTAGAATTTTAAATACAAAATTTTGCGCTGTTTATATAAATTGTATTGATTGTTATGGAAACTTCATGGATATCCGGAAATTATTTAAATGTCATACGAGCGATTAAACGAACTATTAGTAGAACTATTAATTATTAGTTGTTAACGTTATGAATATGTTATGAAAATAGTCTATGTTATACAACCGTCAATGTTCGCATTTTGAAACAATTTAACACCGACCTAAGCTTACTACTAAAAAATGTAATCGATTAAAAAGATTAATTTGATTATCACTATAAAAACATTAGCTTCTAAATACATACAAATATGTTGGAAATAATATAAAAACTATTCCTACTTAATTCTATATAATTATAAGATATATTCATATCAAACTAGGTATCCAGGTGTTCTTGTAAGTCATGGTATAATTTCAAATACCCATACTAGAGTAAAAATGATGGTGATTGAAAATATTTGGGAAAATTTGAAGACTCATATCTTAACCATGTAATCTATCATCACCATTCTGGTCACGATTTATTTACTCCTCTTATAAAAGTATTTTTACATTGATTTCAATTTGAAAGATTTTAATGAGTGATTTTTCAGCGAAATTTGAAGAAATCGTTTTCAGCTGGATATCCGGTTAGTTATAGACTGTCATTATGTGTAAGTTTAAGCTACATTAGTTATATACAGGTCCTGTCGTTTGTTATTTTTATATTCTATGCAATGTGATTAACGGGTGATGGGAAATATGTAGTTTATAGAGCTAGAAAAAGCGCTGCTCACGGAAAAAGTCTGTATTTAGTACTTTCAAACAACAAAACTACTGAAATAATAAGACTAATTTAAAAAATAAAAATGGGGTTGACTTTAATTGTTCTTTACTGAAAATCAGTTGTATCAGCTGTTAGGCTTTTTAAGATGCAGCGTCAAAATGATTTTTTTAAATAAATCACTAGGCAAAATTAGCTTCAATGGAAAGCTTATTTTGTTCTGCACTTGATGTTGTATCAAAACTAGTGGTGAAAATTTCCATTTTGTTGAAAAAATCCGGTTGGCATCTTCAAAAGGTTGTGACAGCTGAACAGCAGAAAATATTGTAATAAAAGATTTTTTTAGTCAAATTTACAGTTCCAATTTTGTTGATTTCACAAGTACATTTAGAGATGTTAAACCGGTGTAAGCGACTATTATCTGCTATTCGGTCGGATTTTCAAAAATAACCGGAAAGGGCGTGTATCGATTCCACCCCTAGCATTAACTACAGTGATGCCTCGACTTACGCTACCCCGTTTTACGTAAATTCGGAGTTACGCGATTTGAATATGATTCCCCACTACACCCACCATAACATATTGTGGTTGGTGTAAAGACAAGTTCGAACTTGTTTGCTACGCGCAAAAACATTAATTATAATTTTTAATGTCTTACTGAGCTGATTATGAAAGACTGTACTTTGTAACTATATCATCGAAGTGAAGTAGAACTGATTCATTTGAATCAAACAAAAAAAGATTTTCCAAGAGTTCGATGTAAAAAATAAATTTGTGTATTGGCAAAGAAGTTCGGAATCAACAGTCAAAACAATTATAGAATACAACGAAAAAATTTGGAAAGGTAATTAGGAGCCTTAAAAATGCTCAACCTTTAAGGGCTGATGAAAAAACTGCGTCTCTTTATGCAGGATACTCCAGGTAATTGTAGAACAAGACAAACCATATTCAAAACTGGCCTGTTCTGGGAAAAAAATCTAAAATAACGTTTATCGTGAGTGAAGAGAATCTTTTGTACAAAATGCAAGAGCTTTAAAAAATAAATCTAAAACTTGGTTGCCCGTCATTTGAAAATCGATTGTTAAATCTTAGGTGACAGCTTCTCGCTTTGAGAACTGAATTGGACATCACTATCACTTCATACCTGTGGTGGAACGTTATTGACAATTAAAGGAAATTCCATTTAAGTGATGTTATTAATCAATAACGCACCAGTCCATCCTATTGCATCTCCGCTTAATTTCGACCAACGTGTGTAGTATACAATCAATGAAGCCGAGAGTCATTAAGCCATTTGCAGCTTACTATATGAGATGATCGTTTGCGCATTTTTAGGAAGCTATAAGACAAAACAATGAGCTTTCTTCAAGATGTTAGTGACTGATCCTAATTGAACATAATTTTTGTGCAAAATTGGACGCCGATTTACGCGAATTATAACTCAATCCCATCTATTACGTTAGTCTAAATTACTGTATTTAGTTGAAAAAATATACAATACTGCATTTAAAGTTTAGATGTTGGTAGATAATCCTCCAAGTTATTAACCAATTACAAAGCTCAAATAGAAACGTGAATATTGATTTTTGTCTCCTAACACAACTGCTCTTCTTCAGGCTATTATACCAGAAGAACTTTCAAGAAGTTACTAGATAATTTGAAAAATGATATCAACCTGACTTTACCATAACGCTGGAAAAATTACAATATTTCCGATTTTGTAAAAAATATTGAAGGTGCAACTGCCTTTGAATTGAAAAAGTTGATGGAATTTTTAGATTGACATTCAGGCTACACTAGATTTAACTGCTTAAGTTACATGATTCTGAACTAACCAAAGAGCTAGTTAAAGAAGAAATTTAGTAATTAATCATGTATGTAATGATGAATGACGAGACAGTGATGAAAACGATGAATACATCTTAGAAGTAACTTTAAACTTTAAATCATTTCCAAATTTATGTAATCTCTATGTTTGGTATAGCTGTGCGAATGAAGACGGCTATATCTAAATGTTTTTAGTTCTAGGTCTAATGTTAGCTTTAATGTTGGTATTAGTTCTACTTTTTGCTATTATCCGGTTTTTGATTATTGTATACCCGTATTGAACTAAAACTAGAACTAACACTAGATCTAGAACTAGAAAGATGCAGGTTTAGCCGTGCGTTTAAAGACGCACGGCTAAAAATAAATGTATCTTGTTTTAGGTCTAGTGATAGTTCTGAAGCTAAGTTGGGTTGAGTTCGGTCCCATTTTAAGAGACCTATAGCTGAACCTAAGTGATTCTTGTTCTAGATCTAGTGCTAGTTCTAATCATTAGTGTTGGCTCTATTTTTAGTTCTACAGTCTACAGTGCTACGGTACTTGTGAATCATGTTTTCGTGTAGTTAACATATCACAGGATAATTTGGTCCACATTTCTTCGCTGGAAATGTAAATCAACTGAAATATTGGGATATGTTAGAAAATTATTTTAATGAACTTGATGAACTACACTTAAATTTTATACGATCAGTGTACTCTTAACATAACAGGTTCCATGATTACATATCATAAAACGAACTTTTTCATAAAAACGGGAATAATTAGTTAATTTCTATATTTAGAGTATAAAATTCGTCGAAAATTTGAACATAACAATTGCATTATTTATGCTGAGATAAATTTGAAAAATCAGTGATATATTATTTTCTCTCTTTGTAACTCGATCGATATATTATGAAATGATTGTTATATCACTGGACTGCATTAACCAAAAGTGTTAAAAGAAACAAGTTGTGAACTTGGAGTATTGCAGCAAACTATGTGGAAGATATTGTTATTATACATTTAACCTTGAAGGATTATGTCAATTGGATTATTAGATGAAGATTATGACTTTTACTTGACTGCTTTATCCGGGGATTTTATCTCCCAAGTAATTACATAAACAAACTGAACTGTTTTGTGAAGAAACAATTTTGTGTATAAACTTATTAAAAAAAAGAATATTGACTATTTTAAAAAATGACCGTACAAATACTCCTTCAAAGGGTTGTAGGAGAAAACTTCGTGTGCAGCTGGCGACGACGGTGCCGTTGGGTCGATCGGTAATTCAAATTGAGGCATTCATCTTTGTCTGCAGCCGTGGCGATTAATAAACGTCACGGTCGATATTTCGCACAGCGCCACGACAAATTAATACAAATGTTGCGATGCCGACACCGGTTTATCATTCCGCCGCGCGACCTAAGTTTATTAAATTTTTCCATACGGTCGGTATGGCGCGGTAGACCCATTTTACGTGTCAATTAACTTCGATGTTTATTCCCGCTCTAATTCGCATCGAGCGCGGACTTACCGGTGACCATGCCACCGGTAAATGAAGCAGAAGCTCATTCGCCGCCGCTAAATTGTTGGTTGTTATTCGCGGAATTACACCTATACTATCATTAAATTAAATCAAAACCTTCGTTTAATGTCGCTTAGTAAATTATTTAAAACGAATAGAATACGATGACTTGAATGTTATTTTAAAACTCATCCATCACGGAAAAATTGTATGTATACGTCGCATTGTAAAACCCTTCTTCGGGTTTCTTATCTCTTTCGTATAAGCAATCTTACAAATCACAAAGCCGTAGTAAACCCAACGAACCATTAAACTTACATTCTCCTGGCTGCTGCTCGAGGCGGACTGCAGAAGAGTTTCCGTGGCAACGGCGGTGGCAGCCGTCTGCGTATGGCTCGTGGCCGATATCCTGTACTGCATCCCGGCGATGCTGCAATATCCTTCGTGATGTGTTGACCTCGTAGTGCTATTCACGTAAACCCCGGTGATGGTGACGTCCGTGTCCTGATTCACAATAACGGCCACCTTCTTATTCGACGGCGTGGCCCTAACCTCGATAACCTTATCGCTGTTGTCCTTTTTCGCGTCTTCGTCCAGCCTTCTCGGGATGTCATAATCATCGCTGTACGATTCCGATTCGGTGTCCGAATCACTCGAATTAAGCGGACTACGCGAAGAATTCTTCTCCAAAGAGTAACTAGCCGCTAAGATAGCGCTCGCGTTCAAACTGGCCATACGTTTCCTCACGACCATATCCTTCAGATCCATGATAACCTCGTTCCTCTTCCGACGTTTAACAGGCGCCTTCTTCTCCTCCGGTTTCGAAACCGGTTCGTCCTTCATTTTTTCAATTACGGATTCGTTGGCGCTTTCGTAACTATCCTCAGAACTTGAAGAGGACATCGTGTCGTGCATATCCCAATGTTTTCCAACTCCGCGAAGCCCCGGCGCTGTTCGCAACGTCCTCGTCGGCGGCGGATCTTCCGACGAATCCCTTCTTTCTCTCGGTTTTGGTTTAGGTTTTTCCCGTTTATCGGACGGTTCTCGTTTAATTGGTTGGATGTTATCGATGAAATTTCCGCGGGATTCGTTTTCGTATAAACAATGAACCTTCGCCAAAGCGTTTAAGGAAGCGACTCGGTGCCTTTTCGGGCCGTTCCATAAAGAAAAAAGTTTCATTTTCTTTTTTTGCTCATCTTTCGGACTTAATTTAGATTTATTAGATGATTTTGTAACTTTTTTCTTTGGTTTGGGACTTGGTGTTGAACGTTCTTCGTTGGGAAGAGATGCTGGAGTTGATTCATCATCGTTTTTTGGTTCTTCCTTAATTGTTGGTGTTTCTTCAATAGTAATATTGTCATTTTCTTTCTCTATCTGAGTAACTTCTAGATTTTCAGTTGGGATTGTTGGTGTTTCTTCGACGGGTTCGATTTTTATTTTTGGAGGTTCGTCGGTTTTTGATGGTGTTAAATCCGTCATCGTGGGTGATTGAGATTCTTTTGGGGGGTTTTGGGGAGTTTTCTTTTTAGGGGGGATTTTTTGGTCTGGTTTGGTTTTTTCTTTTGGTTTTGATATTGTTTTGTTGGATGTGGGTTTTGGGTTGGTCCCGAGAGTTTTTGCGGTCACTAAAATCTTTTTGCATTCCTTTTTGATTATTGCTTTATTGTTGGCTTTTTTTTCGGGCAGTGCGGCGTTTTCTGATTTTGACGATTCCTCGTCTTCTTTTTGGTCTTTAACTTTTTGCTTCTTTTGCGTAACGATAGCTTTGGAAGATTCCGTTGGTTTTGATGATTTTCGTTTTGGATTTTGTGCTTTAAGGCTAGGCAGATCTTTTTCTTCGCTTTTCCCGGCCGTCTCAACTTTCGGAGCCGACTTTCCGCTTCTAGTTTGTTTCTTATCATCTTGACTCGTGGGATCTTTCTGTTGCTTTCGCATTCGACTAACTTTTTTCTTTTGCTTTATGTATTTGATTTTGTGCTCTTGCAGTTTTGGTGGTATCTTCTTCCTCAGCCTCTTAAACTTCGCGTTCTCCATGGGTTTCAGGGGGGTTAACTTTCCTTTGATGACAAATGAGATAGTCTCGTTCATCGATTGCTCTAGGTCTTTCTTTTTCTTCTTTCGCACTATTTCCTTCGCCTTCTTGTTAATAGAAGTCCTCTTCGTCATCGCTGCGCTTTTCATGTGGAGCACCTCCGACTACTCGCCCGCTTCGCTCGTCATCTTTGGCACTATAACGCAGTCTTTATGTGGGGGTCCCCGACGCACGAAGAGCCCCACAGAACAATTCCGCACAATATCTCGAGGTACACTGTGTCCAATACAACGTGGTGTTAACTTGAGTCCTGCGCCTTCGTCCACCCAATCACAATACCATCGATTTACCCTCAGCAAAGACGAAGAGATGTTCCCGTCCTTAGTTCATGATTGGGGGGAAAAAAAGGAAAGAAAATTTTTAGTTACCGCAACAGAACAATACGCTTTTCAATCGCAATTCATTGAGTTTATTCAAAAAACATCATCGTCAAATACCGCACTGATAGTTTAAAAAAAACAAGAGAGAGATGGAGCGCGAGTCACAATTGTTTACCTTCGATTGTCACGGACACATTTTCACACACGCACACGTATCATGGGCCACATTTCAAGTTTTGGGATCGATAGGAATCCCATATATTTATCATTTAGATACCGGACACTTTTATTTCATCATCCAGAATGGAAATTTTTGACGTATTTTCACAAAAACTTTACGTACCGAACAAAAACCCGAACGGCGATGTAAACTCCCCGCCCTATTTACGTGAGTGCCTGACAGACCACCATTTTACAGCTGGAGAATTTTATCAGGACACCTTATACGCAGTGCCATCTATGTAGTTTCCAAGAAAGTTTAAGGTAACACTCGAGGAAGAATCCTACATTATAAGATTTAAAATAATTTAGCAAGATTTTGAGAAGTTGTAAATCTTTCTGCACGTACATATTGAACCCTAAATGAATTAGCCTTGTTTCAAATATAGTTTTCATTCTTACATGACCTTTGTATGCTCCAAAAGATCTTATGATTAGGCAACATTTTGTCCTTACTAAATACACATTAATGGTGAGTGTGTCTTCAAAAAATCTGCAATAGAAAAAATTGAGAACATAAATTTGAGAAGGATAAAAGGTTGAAAGATAAACTTAAGCAATTAGGACATATTTTCATGGAATAGGAAAAAGAATTCCTGGAAATACTGGATTTTATTTATTTCAACATAAATAAATTTAATGCATATTTTATTATATACAGAAATTGTAACATCATTTAACATGATCGTAATACTGATTAACGACAGTAATACATTACAAAATTGATACATTCAGTCATTATTTTTAAATCATCACCTAAATATAAAAAGATGTCCTTAAAAGCTTTTATCTTCCGCAGTGCGGTATTTGTTACGCTTAAACCGATTTTACATAAATTTTCAAGAAATTGGACAGGTACTAAGTAAATTGTATTATCACTTTACCAAAAAAATAAAATAAATCACCATTTCGCCCGTTTTCCCCAATCTTTCGGCGTCCAATGCAAGCATTTGGGGTCGATTCGAATGTACCTGGTCTCCATCGCTTTTTTATGCGTTTGAATGATGTCTTTGTTTAAGGTGATGATGTATTGGCCTTTGTAATAATTAATGAGATTTAAATTTTGTAACGTTGAGATCACATCTTCTTTCTTAATACTAGTCAGTTCGCAGATTTCGCTTTAACAGAATCAAAACGGTAAAAATGAAAAGTAGAATTTTTTTTTCGGCTTACTTTATGGTAATTTGTGGCTTTTCGTTATCTCCAACCGGCTTCATTGATAATAAAATTTCTAAAATCGTCTGCGCCCAATAACTTCGATACGAAAGTAAACCTAAATCGGATAATGGTTTTTCAGGTGATCCAGTCTTACCCTCAAATTTTGATAATTCATAACCTAAATCATTAATTTTTAAATTAATTAATTGAAATTAGGTATAATTCAGGAGTAACAGTATTGATTAAATATAGATCTTTTTGTTTTAATCGAAAGGAAATGATTTTAAAAAAGTGCTTCATACAATATTTTATCTATGAACTAAAAATTAATATTAATAAATTGCGTTAAAGTAAATCCCATTTGAAATATATTATTACTTCGTTACTTTACGCACTGCTACCAATAACAATTTTACAAACGAAAGCAGATAAAAACAATCTATATGTCTACAGTATATAGGGTGTTAATGAACGACATGTACATATTTCAGGAGGCGGTAGTACTCGATAAAATAGGACAAAAATGCTAATAAACATGTGGTCAAAAATGCGTTATGTGTTCATTACAGAGTGGTAAAGTTTCAATTTATTTTTCTAATTTTGCGTTTTTCTCCGATGTTTTTTAATAATAATAATACATTTATTGACAAATGTGAAAATATATGCAATATAATTAACAAAACGAAAAACTTAACTTATTTGTCAAAAAGAGCCGAGTCAATGTATCCATATAGAATACTATTGTTTTTCATCGACCCTTTGAAAACTAGGAAAAAAAAATAAAAATAAATAAATGTGAGAGATAATAATTAAACAAAATAAATACAAATAAATAATTAAGAGAATAATTCATACAGAAAACCTGCATAAACAATAAAAGTTTCAAACTCTTTTTGAAAGTGAAAGTGCTCATCCCAGGTGCATCAGTCATTATGTCTACGTGATATTTATTTACTACATTTGCTATGCAATAAGAAAATGACATCTTAAAAAGTTGACTTTTATGACGTGGTATATCCAGCCAATGACGATGTCTAACACCAATGTTATGCACATCCGTGCGGAACCTTATTTTCTCATATAAATAAGGTGGGCATTTGAACAGAATAATCTGTCGGAATAAGCACGCGGAATGAAGTACACGCCTCCGCAAGATACTGAGCCAACTAACCCTGTCCAGAAAATGCGATACTCTGTCTCGCTTGCGAAGACCATAAATGAACCGTAGACATGCATTTTGCACCCTTTGAATTTTAGAAGTATCTACATTGTCATAACAAGGATGATACAGCACATCTCCAAAATTAAACAGAGACAACACAAGGGTCTCGCAAAGATGAACTTTAATCTGTTTACTAAATATATGTCTGTTACTATATAATAACCGAAGAGTATTGTAGGCTCGCTGCAACAAAAGACTGATGTGTTTTCTAAACCTCAAATTGTTGTCCAAGACAATATCCAAACTTCTCCCCTTCCTAACAACGCGAAGCCTGTTCCCAACAATAACTATATTAAAATTTTTACCTAATTGATTCAATAATACTATCTCTCCCAAACAATAAAACAACAGATTTATTTGGATTGATTTGCAAACACAATCTGTTAGCTTCTCCGACTAGTGCTGCCACATCTGAATTCAAATGATCCTGTGCAGTATTAATAGAGTTTAACTGAAAGCTATGTAGTAGTTGTGTGTCATCAGCATATATGTACGCTGTACAATGTTGCAGAACCGTGCAGAAACGGAAAGTGTAAATTAAATAGAGAATCGGACCCAAAACAGATCGCGGAACACCAGACACAATTTGAAGTTTGTCAGATACAAGATTATTAAATTTTACCACTTGTGTGCGATCTGCCAAATAGGATCTAAACAGACGTACGGCAGCATCGCAAAAACCAACATAGTGCAACAATGCAAGCAATGTGCGATGATGTAAGGTATCGAAGGCTTTCGAAAAGTCAAACAATACAACAGCAACAGCAAATTTGTCATGACGTGCCCGAGTTATATCATCCACCATATCCATTAATGCAGTACTACAGCTAAACCCGGGTCTAAATCCCGATTGCCGCGGTGGCAAAATATTAAATGCATCCAAAGACGTTCGCATACGAACAGCAACAATTCACACACAGCAAGCTTCCACTGCTCAGGAAACACCGAGAATTCAATACACCAGTTAATAATATGAGCCAAATAGGGCAAGATTACTGGACAGCACATACGCAACATTCTAACACTGATCCCATCAGCACCAATAGCATTATTCTTAATACTGTTTAAAACTTTCAATATTTCTTCCTCATCTGTTAAAGAAATTTGAAAACTATCGGTTACTTGAGGTAAGACAGTGGAATTAAGGAAAGAAATCGTATCCGCATTGCCCAGAAGATCCAATTGTGTTGACAGAAAAAAATTATTAAGAGAATCCACAGTGCCTATGTAGTCAGGGACAGAACAAGCTTTTTTGGGATAGCATCCATGGAAGCAAACGCGCTCCACATTTCTCGTGCTTGCCTATTCTGAAAGAATTGGTCAAAGTACGCTTTTTTCTCCCTCCTGATGGCACCATTCGTATAGTTGTGCAATTGTTTGTAATAATTAAAATGAATAGCATTCGGCTGAGAGTTATATTTGGAATACGCCCTATTCCTCAGTTTAAACAGCAACTTAATATTATCAGTTATCCATGGTCTACATTTATGCAGAATAGTAGTACATACAGGGGCGTGCAGGTCAAACAACGATAAAATATGAAAATTTATAAAGTCAACTTTTTCATTAATATCATGATGAATTGAGTTATAAGATGCCAGGGAACAGCACTAAGATTGGACAAAAAAACATCATCATTAAAATTGTGAAAATCTCGGAACGAAATTAAGTGCGGTACACCACCGTCTACAGAGGCTAGATTCAAGATCACATATATCAAATGATGGTCGGCAACATTATGTATATCAATAATACCAGAATCAACAACATCCTCGACCGAAGTGATGATAAAATCAATCAATGTTGAAGAAGTGCCAGCTATACAAGTAGGGGTGGTAATTATTTGTTGAAGGGAAAAAGATTCTATAGCTGGTAAAAGACGCGCATAAGAGCCATTTATATTTAGAGCATTCAGGTTGAAATCATCAAGGTAGATGAGTTTATCACAATCAGGAACAAAAATCGACAAGGCATCCTCAAATGATGTCAGAAAGTGCTCCAAATTTGCGCGCGGTCTATAGACTACACCAATTATTAAATTTACATTGTTTATTTTCATCTTAATCCACATATGCTAAATAAAGGGACTTACGTCTAACATAAGTATTTCGAAGTTATAACTGTTTTTAATATAGAAACCAACACCGCCACCACGGCCAACCTCACGACCAGCAAACATAAACTGGTAATCTTGCAGAGCAAACACATCATAATTGGAATGAGCATACACCCAAGTCTCAGTCAATGAAAAAATATTGAATTCATTTTCAGTTATGCCAGCAACGCTCACAAAATGTGCCGACAAAGACTGAACATTAAAAAAAGCAACCCTCATTAAATTGTCTACCTCCTTAAAACACAGCAGAAAAACCCCCGACCGCAATCCGACCAAAGCCAAAAAGAAATGCAGTAGCGTAATAAATAAGTCACGATTGCACAAGAACAGAAAAAGCTAATAAATAAAACAAAATCGGTAAAACTATAAAACAAATTAAATTTCACAATTGCCTTGTACCAATCCCCGACTTCATCGACGAAATGAAATATTCTCTACTTTGTAATAAGATAAGCAAAAACACTCGAAATCTCCGGGATCAGCACGATACGCTCCCATCCTTGGACTATTAAAAAACACCTTTCTGCGATTGTGATCTAGTTATTCTAGCCGGTAAAGAAGAAATCTCCTTCGATTTCATAACATCCAGGTCATCCTGGAAGAGGACCGTGTGTATTTGATCATCTGACTGCTTGATTCTAATACGTTCGTCCGACGTCCATACATTTCTCTTACCAAACATCTGCATGAAATTGTGATACACGCCCAGACACATCCTAGAAAGGGATTCGCTAATACTATAACCAGTTCCCTTCAGACGTTTCTTATTAGACCAGACCGTATTTCTATTATTGTAAGTAACAAATTTGACAATAATGTTACGGCTCCGTTGTGGCATGTTATTAGAAGCACCACTTTTCTTCGATTTATTTTTAGGGTTCCCCAAACGATGACACCGATCAAAAAATTTAGCACTGATCGACCAGTCTGATATTTTTAATAAACCAATAACATCTAGTACTTTACGTTCCAAAGTGCTGCGATTTTCACCGTCGGATTCGGGAATTCCATGAAATACTAAGCAGTTGCGCCGCGAATAATTTTCCAATTTGTCAATTTCCTTAGTGTTGTTTACTAGTGTTTGAGTCAATTGTTAAATTGCGGACAGAGCTTTAGATTGAAACTTCTCAAAATCATTACGAAGCGTCTGAGTTGCAGTTATTGATGTCAGGTGGCTTCTTTTGAGAGACGGGCTGATCATTAAGCATAGCCTTATCAAGGCGCCTATTAAAATCGCTGAAGGATTTTTTTACATCTTCACTGTGACACGTTAATAATTTCAATGCATTACCCGAATCTTGACCTCTCGACATTGTCATTCAAATCAGAGAAAAAGCTCGAATCACAAACTTAAATAATCGCAAATACAGCTTTCGCAAGCAATTTCATATCAGAAACCACATTTGAATAAGAGGAACCGACTAATAAATTACTATAACTAATAAATGCACTGAGTTGAACGGCACAAATCGACTAAAGACTGTAATAAACAGGGAGCGACTCGACACACACCCAGTTAGTCCGACATCTCTCACTGATTGTGAACCGCACTACCCGGAGTGTTCCATTTTTTCATGATCTTGATGCTTGTACCAACCGCAAGTTTTTGTTTGAACATCCTGTATCAATTTTGATATCGTATTTAAACCTGAAAAAATACTAAAAACATTATAAATTCTAGTATTGTTTGAAATGCCGCCCTATTCTTCGATTGAAGATGCACGCATCTATTCTAAGATCTAAAATATTTACGACACTCTAAAGAGTCTCGTAAATAAGCGATTTTAAATGTCTCCAAAAGAAAAAATCTAGACAGTTTAAATTTGGGGTCCTAGCGGGCCATGGTAGAGATCCTTCTTTTGATTTAAAAAATTCCTGGCTTCCAAACTAAAATGAACTGGCGCACCATCGTGCATGAATCACATTTGATTTCTTAGTAGTAGCGGCACGTCTTCTAATAGCACTGGCAATTCATTTTCCAGAAAATAACGATAATATTGTCCATTTAGCTTTGTTGGTAAGAAAAGTGGTCCTATCAAGTAATCCCCAATTACTTGATATTAATCCCCAATAATGCCGACCCACACATTTAACGAAAACCGAACTTGATGATTAGTATCATTTACTATGTGGGGATTCTCATCGGCCCAGAAATGGTTATTATTAACATTTCGAATGGCACTTCTAGTGAAACTTGCCTCATCACTAAATAAAATTCTTCCCCCAAATAATGGATTTTCGGGCAACATGTTTACAAACCACTCACAAAAGTTTAAACGAAATTGAAAGGCGCATGGGAAAGTCGTAAAGGGCTTGCACCGCTTGAATATGGTAAGGATAAAGTAAGTTCTCTACCAAAATCTTCCAGACAAGTACATGAGAAATGTTAAATACTTGTGCTAATTTTCTAGTGCTTGTAGTTGGGTCATTTTCAACTTCATGAAGAACAGCTTCCTCCATTTCAGGAGTTCTTACAGTTTTTTTTATTCCTATTAAATGATTCGATTTTTTGAAGCTCCCGGTTTCACATAGCCGATTATGTACATTGGCAAATATTCGGGCATCAGGGATCGACGCGATATTTATCTTGATACATTCTTTTGGCTTCACGGGAATTGCTATGGGCATGTCCATACACAAAATGCATTTATGCATATTCTCGATTACAAAATTCAACCATAATTTATTTTTTTACGAAGAAAAAAAAATCAGACGGCCACTATTGTTTTAACAGATTTTGTGTTTTAAGCTTGTTTGTATTTGTGACTCTTTTTCTCAGATATCTTGAAAACGGTGGCAGTTACGAAAATAACGTATCAGACCAAAAAGTTGAGGAAAACTATAGAAAGTTTAAATACGATATCAAAATTCATACAGGGTGTTCAAACAAAAACTTGCGGTTAGTATAAGCATTAGAAACATGAAAAAATGGGACATCCCTGGTAGTGTGGATGATGATTTTGTCATTGTATTGTAGAGATTCGTAAACATTCCGTGTATACCAAATTTGAAATATTTATTCAAAAAAACACCGAAGATAACGGTAAAATTTAAAAAAATGTAACTTTACTACTCCGTAGTGACCACATGACGCATTATTGATCACATGTTTATTCGCATTTTTTTCCTATTTTATCGAGTATTACCGCCTCCTGAAATATGTACATGTCGTTCATTAACAACTAACCCTGTATATCTAGATGTTAAAATGAAGTTAGTGGTTTAATATTTAATACTCACAATTTCGGATAATTTCGGGTAATGATTAAATCTAAATACCCTGAATCCGTTTTGAGTATTTTCTATTATTCAATGACCAAAACAATTGTTTAGATAACGTTGTGGGTACTAATTTACAACTGATCGTTGAAAATAATTGTACGGAACTTGTAAAATCTGGTTAAATTGTGATAACACTAATGGATATTAAAAAGCCATTATATTAAAAAACGATGGTTCATAAGCTGCAGTTTATTCTGCTCATTTGGTTAGCAATAAGAGTGTTGAGAATAAGAAACGGAATTCCACGCCTAAGAAAAATTCTCCAGCATAAGATCGCTTAATTTGCAGAATAAACAGAGCCCATCTTTTTTTAGTTCTAAGCAAATTTATGGCGAAATAACTGCATGATTAAGCATTGCAATATCAAGGCGAATCATAACATGTCGGCTATTGAAATATGGACTATATGGATGCATTGTAAGGAAAAAGCCACATATATCGAACAAGTATCCAGTTTGCAAAGGAACACCTCGAAAAAACTTTGAATTTTTAAAAACGTATTATGGAGCGATGAATCAAAGTTCAATTTGTTTGGATCAGATGGTAAAAAATATATACACCACCTTCCAAATCAAGAATTAGTCTCTCGCTATATTTTAAAGAACGTAAAGCATGGTGGAGAAAATATTATGGTTTGGGCTGCATTTTCGTGATTTGATTAACATTTATACAGATATCTTGGCGAATACAAACATTCATTTTTATACAGGATAACGATCCAAGCATACCGTTTGAAGCATGGGTTTCTGTAAAAAATGTTAATGTTTTGGATTGGCCTGCCCAAAGACCCGACTTAAATCCAATTGAAAACAAAAAGAAGACAAACATGCTCATGAATTGTTCAAAAATCTAAAGGAACACCTGATGACAGAATATTCTAACAGATTGATGTCACCATTTAGTGACTAGTCTTCTATGAAAGTGCAAAAACTAGTATATATTAGATTTAAATGAAAATTTATATTTAAACCAATTAAATCAATGTTAATCTATTAAAAAACTTATATTATGCTTAATTAGTTATCCAAACTAAAATAGCCAATATGTATTTATTATATTATTGAATAATGATACAATTACAAGAATTATAAGATAATAAGCATCATTAAAATGAATTATAGCTGTGAATGATAATGGCAAAATTACAAAAATTAACAAAATGTTCAATATGCGTGTCAAACACGTATCAAACGAGTTTCAGGCATATTAAACTTTTTTGTTAATTTTTGTAATTTTGCCATGATAATGTTCATTTTTGTGCTTTTTTTTGCGACATTTTGTTTTAACATAAAACTTTTTATTGTGAAGTCTAGGTAAATTAGTCTACTTTAAGATATTAATTTAATTTAATGCGGTTTTTTATCTTTGTTACAGTTTATACTCAAAAAGAAATTGAACACGCGTTCTTCAAGCTTTTAATTTGATAAAATTTACAACCAAAAAGAATTTGAATACGTTCTCTTCAAACTTTTAAGGCTTTAATCACACCTTAACAATAGATTTAAATCGAATTTCATTTCTGAACCCGCGTGGTGTGTAAATTTTTCTGAAATATTGTTCTCTTCTACTTGACGGTAATTATATCACATAATTTTCTCATAATTCGCACATTTACTTTGTATTTTATAAAACACTTTCAGTCGTGCCTGAAGATGTATATTACACCGAAATATTGTGCGTACTAATTTTCTAAAAAATAGTGATGTTATACTACCACTACAAGGTAGATCTTTTCACCTATCAAGAAGCCTATCACCAAATATATTTAAAATCCTAGTCCGGCAGTGAGATACTGCAAAAAAAACCTGATGTATTACAAAAAAGTGGATTTGAAATCAGCTGTTATGCACATACACATATATATATATATATATATATATATATATATACAGGTGTCTCACGTAACTGGTTCATTAGAACTTTTTTAGGTTCCACTATTCGTAGAGACTTGAAATTTTGGTATCATGGGTTGTTCATTCTGATCTTTTAATTTAAAATATTTTCAAGATAGCCACCACTTCCAGGCTACCGGAAGTAGACCTCAACTTCGTTATTTTAAATGGAATGCTATAGTTTTTATTAAAAAATTCAATTACACGTAAGAAAATATGTTGACTTTGATAATAGTTATTGGTATCTAGCGTTTTTTGTTTTTGAGTTATTTTCATTTTAAGTGTTTTTTATCAAATATCACCATGCTATTTAAAAGCACATATCTCAGCCAACGTTAATTCAAAAACGTTTTGCATTGGTACGATATCGACTCTTCATATGCTCCTAAATAGATTGTTACTTGTTGTATCAGTATATCTTATACAGACTGGTCAAAAATTGAGTTACCGTTTCTCTGTATTCAATTGCGTGAAAGTCGAAAATTTTAAATGGAACGCCCCATATTTTCATATCCTATCAGAAAGGGAATTTAATTATCTACATATTATCTATAAACATTCCTATACCTATTTATTATAGTTTTCTTGCTATTGAGGAATTTATCAAAATCGTACGTAAATGCTAAAAACCGTTTGTGTTTTTGTTAGAAGGTCATGACACTTTGACAATTTTTTGTTTAATTTATTTAAATTATTTTATTAGTATTATTTCTACAATGAAGTGCGATCGAATAAACTTTAGATTGCTAGCTGTTATTTACCAAAAATAACCAAAAGAAAACCGGATAAATGAAACAATGAAAAACAACAATTTTATGACAAAAATTAAAATCAATAGCATAAAAGAATCAAAAAATTAAAATTATAAAAATAAATTATGGGAATTTAATTCTTTATAAACTATCAAGAAACTTTCCTGTGCCTATTTGTTCTAATTGCCCTCATATCAGGAAATTAATGGACGCATGCAATGCTGGAAAGCTTCTGGTTTTATGTTAGAAAGTCATGGAGTTTTGTCCGCTTTTCATCCATATTTATGTTATTGTTGTCATTATTTAGTTGTGTCATCACTTACTTCTGTATATCCTTTGAATCTAGCTGGCATTAGCCTTTGAATATCATAGCGAATTATTCCAACAGCAACATTTTAAATTCGTTTCATATTCATGGCGGATGTAATAAAGTTTTGGATCGGATCTGTTTCTTAGTTTTAGAAAGATCAAAATAACAAGAAACCATAAATCTCTATCACCAGCAGATTAAGATAATAGAATAAGTGTTTAGTCATGTTTTGTTGCTTTACCAAATTCTTCGGTAAGAGGTGCTTCGATCGATTTAGATGAATAATATTTTCCAAGAAAGCACCGTTAATAAATAAAGTGAACTCTCTAAGCATATTTCGCCCATCATTTTTGTCGAATATTAAGTCATGTTATTGTTTTTCATCGTTTCATTTATACCTTCTTCTGCTTGTTATTTTTGGTATATAAAGGCTAACAAGCTAAAGTTTATTCAATCGCAGATCATTCTAGAAATAATACCAATTAATTTAAATTAATTAAACGATAAACTGTCAAAATGTCATAGCCTTCTAATAAAAACTAAATGGCTACCAGTATTTTGTGTAGGATTTTGATAAAATGCTCAATATGAAGAAAACTATAATAAATAGGTATAGCAATTTTTATAGATAATTTGTAGAGAATTAAATTTCCGTTTTGATAGGCCAAAAAGATATGAGGCGTTCCATTTAAAGTTTTCGACTTTCTCGCAATTGAATAAAGCGGAACGGTAATTCAATTTTTGACCACGCTGTATAAGGTACACTGATATAACAAGTGACAATCTATTTGACAGCATATGAAGAGTTATCGCACCAATGCAAAACGTTTTTGAATTAACGTTGGCTGAGATATGTGCTTTTAAAGAGCATGGTGATATTTGCAAAAAAAACACTTAAAATCAAAATAACTCGAAAACAAAAAACGCTAGGTACCAATAACTATTATCAAGGTCAACATATTTTCTTACGTATAACTGAATGGTTTAATAAAAACTATAGCATTCCATTTAAAAAAACGAAGTTGAGGTCTACTTTCGGTAGACCGGATGTGGTGGCCATCTTGAAAATATTTTAGGTTAATAGATCGGAATGAACAACCCATGTTACCAAAATTTCAAGCCTCTAGGAATACTGGAACCTAGAAAAGTTCTAATGAACCAGTTACGTGAAACACCCTGTATATATATATATATGGCGCGCGTAATGTATGGAAATGATTTATCAATTATTAGGAAAAATAATTATGTATACAGGTGTCTCCGAATTTCGTGTACAACGGAAGACATGATTCCTTGATTCAAAACTGGTCGATTTAAGTTAATCATCTGTCTCTAGTGCTTATAATATCGGAACAAAATATTAACACCAATTTAAACAACTTAAATCCTAAGCGGGATTTAAGCAAGTCGTACCATTGGGTTGCGTTGGGTTATATTGGGCTCAGTTGGGTTGTATTATTAATTATTGGCAGATAAGAGATATAGGGCTTTCAAAATACCTTGTGAAGAAAGAGAGTGAGCAAAGAAAGAAGCTGGTGGCCAGATATTCTTTCTTCTTCAAGTTGGTATGCCAATGAGAAAAGAGATACTATCACGGATGATATGGTGGTGTCGGCTGTGCGGGGATGGTTATGAAACGATAGACCATATATTGAGAGGGTGTGGGCACTGGAAAGAAGAAAGGAACTGAAGGCAGATTCTGAAAGAGGAGATAAGTGATGTAGTTAAGTCGTATCATTGGGATAGGTTGGCTTGGAATGTACTCAGTTGGGTTGGTTTATAGTATTAGTTAGATTTAAGGTATTATAATTACGACTGCTTCGTCTGAACATGTTACAATGTGTTTTAAAACGTGCGGCGCCCAATGAGAATGCGTTTTGAGTATTTTTGAGCGTTTTGAGTAAAAATTTACAACTGATCCTTGAAAATAATTGTACGGAACTTGTCAAATCTGGTTAAATTGTAAAAACACTATATGGACAAAGCTATTATGTTTAAAAACGATGGTTTATAAGGCTACAGTTCATTTCAGCAGGAATGAGAGTGTTGAGAAAAAGAAACGAAATTCTACGCCTAAGACAAAATTTCCAGCTGAAGATCGCTTAATTTACAGAACAAACAGAGCAATCTTTTTTTGAGTACTAAGCAAATTCATGGCGAAATAACGCCATAATTAAGTATTGAAATATCAAAGCGAACCATAACACGTCGACTATTGAAATATGGACTCTGTGTTTTACAGTTTGCAAAGGAACACCTCGAAAAACTTTGAATCTTTAAAAACGTATTATTATGGAGCGATGAATCAAAGTTCAATTTGTTTGGATCAGATGGTAAAAAATATATACACCAGCTTCCAAACCAAGATTTAGTCCCTCGCCCTGTTTTAAAGAGCGTAAAGCATGGTAGAGAAAATATTATGGTTTGGGCTGCATTTACAAAAAAACAGAAACATTTATACAAAGAATCATGACGAATACAATGAAGCAATTTGTTTACGAATATATGCTGATCCCATTCATTTTTAAACAGGATAACGATCCAAAACAGCGTTAAAGCATGGTTTTCTGCTAAAAATGTTAAAGTTTTGGATTGGCCTGCCCAAAAACCCGACATAAACCCAATCGAAAATAAAAAGAAGACAAACATTCTCAAGAAGTGTTCAAAAATCTAAAAGAAACATGACAGAATATTCCAATTCAAAGATGTAAGCATTTAATAATTAATCTTCCACGAAAGTGCAAAGTCATATTTAAAGGTTATCCTACTAAATATTAGATTTCAATGAAAATTTATATTTAAAAAGTTGTTAACCAATTAAATCATTGTTAATTTGTTAAAAAACTTATTTTATGCTTAATTAGTTGTCGAAACTAAAATAATCAATATGTATTTATTATATCATTGTATAATAATGTAATTACAAGAATTATAAGATAATAAACATAATTTTCAAGAAATCGAATGAAACAATTTAATAAAAAAAACTCAAAATTTAAAAATTTTTATTTTAAAATAAAAAATTGTTTAATTTAAAAAATTCTGTCCCTAATTATATAACGACCACTGTATATGCCTGCTTTTCCTACACAAAAGCTAAAGAAAAGAGAAGACACTTTTTATATGTTTGGCCTATTATTGTGTTTAGATAATTTTGATTCTAAATTCATCGTGAGGTATTAAAATAAAATTCCCAAAGGGTTTTACGATGAAGTTTAGTGTATTTCCAAAAACAGCTCTCAAAAGCAGTTCTAACATAACACTTTTTACCGTAAAAACTAGGTAAATAAGTCTATCTTAAGATATTCATTTAATGCGGTTTTTTATGTTTGTTACAGTTTATAACCAAAAAGAATTTGAATACGTGCTCTTCAAGCTTTTAATTTTGTTAAATTAACGCACCCTTCAAGGTTTAATCATATCTTAACAATAGATTTAAATCGAATCTTATGATTTCTGAACCCGCGTGATATTTTAATCATTCCAAAATATTCTTCTCTTCTTTCTTTCTCTAAAGTATTGTTCTCTTCTACTTGACGGTAATTATACAACATAATTTTCTCATAATTCGCACATTTACTTGTATTTTGTAAAACATTTTCAGTCGTGCCTGAAGGTGTATGTTGCACCGATTATCCGTTTTTGGAAATAAAGTAAATTTCATCGTAAAACCTTGGGAATTTTATTCTTCTTATTATTATGTGTGCTAATTTTCTAAAAAATAGTGATGTTATACTACCACTACAAAGTAGAGCTTTTCACCTATGCCTATCACCAAAATCCTAGTCCGGCAGTGAGATACTGCATAAAAAACCTAATGTATTACAGAAAAGTGGATTTGAAATCAGCTGTTATGCACATACATATATATATATATATATATTTATGGCGCGCGTAATGTATGGAAATGATTTATCAATTATTAGGAAAAAAAATTATGTGTACATGTGTCTCTGTACTTTCAATATCGGACCAAAATATTAACACCAATTTTCGGTATTCCTATTATTTTAAATTTAGGATACCGGTATTAGTTTAATGTTTTATACTCGTTCAAAACGAAACAACATTGCAAAACACAAATTGCTACAAACTAAAATACATTGTATGCCAAGTGTATCCAGAAAAAGAAGCTCATAGTAAATCATGTCAAACATTGTAGTTAACACAGAAAAATATTATATCACGGATAATCATTCAATCAGTACCATGACATCATTTTCCATGATGTCATCTCAGTTGGGTTGTATTATTAATTATTGGCAGATAAGAGATATAGAGACATAATTACCAAAGGGCTTCCAAAATACCTTGTGAAGAAAGAGAGTGAGCAAAGAAAGAAGCTGGTGGCCAGATATTCTTTCTTCTTCAAGTTGGTATGCCAATGAGAAAAGAGATACTATCACGGATGATATGGTATTGAGAGGGTGTGGGCAGCGGAAAGAAGAAAGGAACTGAAGGCAGATTCTGAAAGAGGAGATAAGTGATGCAGTTAAGTCGTATCATTGGGATAGGTTGGCTTGGAATGTGCTCAGTTGGGTTGGGTTATACTATTAGTTAGATTTAAGGTATTCTAATTACAACTGCTTCGTCTGAACAAGTTACAACGCATTTCAAAACGTGCGGTGCACAATGATCTAGCGCTATTTATTATTTTTTGTAATTAGTTTAGAAATAATACTAAAGTCAATATCAAAATACCAGTATTTTCAGGACAATACCAGTTTTCTATCTATTTAAATATGTTTGAGATGCAAACGGAAAGCTGTAGTAGCGATGAGCCGGGTCAAGCCGAAGTAATAAATGAAAACCAATTAACAAGAATTTCTAACAAAACTAGGTAATTCTAAAAACAAGAAAAATAACAATTGAAATCAACAAATAAGGTTCACAAAAAAGGAAACTTAATATAAAGTACAAAAATAGAAGAAACAGATGGCACACGTAGTACGCAATGCTTAATGCCAAGACATATGGTAAATTTTCCCTCTAAATCTGCCTTTTGTGCGAGGGAGATATGGGTACTTGTGTAAAAAGTATTTCGTTCGGATTTGCTGATGGCGAAGGTCCTGACATCACGTGGCCGCCCATATATTCATCTCCCTCGCATAAAAAGCAGCTTAAACGACGCCAAAGAGACAGCGAATAAATCCTAACCAGAGCAATGATGGTTGAAAGTTGACATAAGGTGAAGCGGAGATTGCAAGCTTATTAACATTAGTACATATCACAAAGAATAACGACGTGTTACAAGATGGTCAAGCAGGAACTCAGATAGTATTATGAAACAGTCAACAATACTATTACTTACTTTATAGAGAAAAATTGATCATTTATATTGCGCCTGGAGGAATGCTGCAGGATGTTGAAAACTATGCATCGCTGTGGTATCGCAGGATATCGCAGTAAGGCAAGAAAAATTTGTGAGCAAAAAAACTGTTTTGTACTTGCTCTAAGCGATTAATCTAAATGCGATACTAAGGGTTCCAAACGGTAGATGCATAGTTAAGTACAGAAGACATCTAGGTGTGTCACTCAAAATATAGTGATACACGGTAGATCAATGATAAATCCGAGCATTGTCAACAATGTAATCAATGTAAGGGGAGGAAGTAAGTTTGGAGTCCAAAAAAAAAAACACAAAAATCTTTAACGCATTCGGATTGTTAAAGCTCTTGGTTGTTGGAATCAAGCAAATAATCAAAAGCAATAAGATAGCGTTTACATGTAAATATATAATCTTGTTACATTTGTCATAGTAGATATAGAAATTATTAATTCTACAATATGCTTGTAACCTGTCCAAGTCATTTTGCAACCTTGCATAGTCTTCAAGCGAGCAAGTAGAAGCAAATATTTGGCTGTCGTTGGCATATAAAAGGAATTTTGAGTGGTGACAGTAGGTATGAATATCATTGATGCAGAAATAATAACGGTTATATATGGCTGCCTTAAAACAAAAACCTAACAAAGATGGTGATGGAAGAACAACAAGCGAACTAGCTTATAAAAGAACTTTTCCCAGAGGGAAAGAAAATAGTGTGGGTTAAAGAACAGATACAGGAGACGCAGAAATGCGCAGAGTACGTATGAAAAATGGGGAAAAATCCCAGGCTGGATAGAATACCTTCCGAAATCATTAAAAATGCATCGAAGAAAGGCTACCAATACTAATCAGCGATGTATAACAGAGGAAGAAGAGAGGAAATATAGACTTTTATGTCTACTGAACTGCTATGGAAAACTCTATGAAGCAGTGATAAATTCAGTGGATGCTATAGTTTAGAAGAGGAAAAAAAGATTGGCCTATTGATCACTTTAGATGTAATGAACGTGTTCGGCTCCGCGCCATGGAGCGGGATCGTTGGAGCTCTGGTTACAAACGGGATCTCGCCGCAACTAATTAATATCATAAAGGAATATTTACAGGACCGGACAATTGAATATAACGGCAAGACTTACCAGATGACCACAGGTGTACGTACCGCAGGGGTCGATCCTCGTACCTTTCCTGTGGACGGTTTTCTTCAACAAACTGCAGGAAGAGATAGAGGATACAGAAGACATGAAATTGGTGGCATACGCGAATAATCTGGCAGTGATAGTGTCCGGATTGAGAAAGAAGGATGGAAATGATTGAAAAAAAAATTAAGAAATGAAATTAAAATTAACTCCGGGAAAGACCGAGCAGGAAAAATAAAACAGAAGCGGAGGTGATAATCAAAGACTCCTGGGCGAGAGCAATCTAGGAAGTATAGTAGAAAATATTTAGATGTAATGAGTTAGTAGGAATTACAACGTAGTAAAGAAGCCACAAAGGAAAACGAAAGCACTACACAGAGTTATGGGTTCTACATATGGTCCAAACATGGAAAAGAGAAAGATGACAGGGGTGAATATATATACTCAAGTGCTCTATGCATACAGTAGTGGTAAGAGAAAAAAGCTTGGAGGAGTGGAAAAGAAGATAGGGGAAGGACACTGGGCGAGGAAAATGGAAGAAAAACATGTTAGCTGAAAAAACGAATGTTTCAATATCTGCAAGCCTTATTAACGTCAACAAAATCAGTGTGAACACTGACCAAATTAAACTGGTTTTCCTTTTAAATCAAATTGAATTCCTTCATATAATAATCAATAAATAAATTTAATTAAATCTAAATTTAAATCTATTTAATAAATTAATGTTGGTACATTTATTAAATGTTGGCTTTCACAGATAGCCACAACATGTTATTTTAATGTGATCGTCAAATTAAGATCATTTTTCTTTATTCTTGTAATACCAAAGTTTTGATACCAAAAAACGTTTTTAAATACGAAGAATAATATGTAATGAGATATTTAAAATGATTTTTTACCCTTTCTTTCTATCGTTAACATCTTTTTTAGATCATTACCTTTCGAAAAAAAATCAAAATTAAAAAAAAACATAGATTTTTAAGAATCACTCATAATCCTGAATAATTCCAAAATCATTCAAATCACTTACTAAATTCTATAAGTAATTTTCCATATCCTTTTCGTTGATACGGCGGCATCGTTAAAATACAAGCTACATTATAATCCTCTGTAGATTCTTTTTCTTTCGAAAAATACCCGACGATGTGAAATCCCCGATTATCAAACACCGTCATTACGTAAAAAAGGAAAGGATCCGTGTCGTAATACAAAGTTTTATGGTCCAAAAATAATTTCGCCAGCAAACATAAATTTTGAGCGTAACACTTGTTCTTTCGGCCGTCGATTTCGAAGAACGATATGTTTTCTTTGCGGTAAATTTCGTTACCGGGAGGGTGTCTTAAATTGCATTTGGCTAGGTGTCGTTCTAAACATTTGCGACTTTTACGATATTTCAAGCAAAACTCGCAAATATAAATGCATGGAATTCCAACCATCTCCTTTTTTGTAACGGTAAAAAAGATGTTGCACCAAAAGAAAATAGAATACAAATAAAAACAATCTCAGAATCGCTTTTTTTTATTATTTAGTTGTTACCTGTGGATAAGGTGCAAAATACCAAGGTTTAATCCTATGTCTTCCTAATTCAATCATATCAACATTTTTCATCCTAGTAATAACATCGTCATGATGAGAAACCATACTACCCGATTGTCTTGGACCAGGAGGTGGTTGACTTGTTGGAGTTTGATTTTGTGTGGGTTGTTGGGGTTGTGGAGTGTGAGGTGTTAAAGGCATTTGGGGTGTGTGTGGGGTATAAGGTAGTGAAGGAGGCGCATCAAGGGAGTCCTCACTTTCCAAGGAGGGCAATTTCCTTTTCTTGTTATGGATGGTTTTTCTTAAAGCAGCCGCTAAGACTGCACTTCCATTTACTAACTCACCACTACTTGATACAGGACTTGAGGGTCTTGATACAGACCCCCCCGCCCCAATGTGAACTTTTTTAGGCGTCGAAACGCCCGTGTTACTTCCACCATCTCGTCTGGGGAAATGGACTTTTCTCGTATCGAGAGATTCTTCAGTAACCCACTCATCCAATCGCTTATTAACTGATTTATTTTAAAACAATTAGATGAAATAACAAGCATTAAACAATCAATGTAACTTACAATCAACATAATGAACATAGTATTGCCTTTTACCCTGGTTATCTTTAATACTTATTATTTCCGCCAAAGCTAAAATACACGAAATAGTAACGATTTATTATTAGAAATGAAGCGACTTACGCCAATCGTCGGTTCCTTTCATATGAACCGGCAATCGACATCCTTCTATTAAAGAAGACTGAAATTGTAAAAACAAACAAAGTGAGGTTATGTTTGGAGAAGGTGGTTTATGGCGAGTTTTACTTACGACCGAATCGCATATTGTGGTATCGTCGATGTCTTCCATTTCCACTTTCATCGATACGGTTTTATCGGAATAGAAATATTTCAAAAACAAGAATTTTAATACGAAAAAATCGTACTATTGTTTAATTGAGTAGGGCTAACTTCACACCAGTGATGCCAATCTAAAAAATTTTATAAAACCATCAGCGGAAATTATTTTAGTTATTGAGTTGAAATGAAGAATAATTAAATTAGTTGATTGTTATTAACAATTAAATAATAATAGTTTATTATATTATTAACTAAAAATGTAATTTTACAGATTTAAAGTGCTGTTTAGGGATTTCAATGTATGTTCAATCAAGTGAACATACTTAAAAAAACATATGGTGATTTTTAAAATCCCTAAACAGC
Source organism: Onthophagus sagittarius (assembly GCA_036711965.1). Lineage (NCBI taxonomy): Eukaryota > Metazoa > Arthropoda > Insecta > Coleoptera > Scarabaeidae > Onthophagus > Onthophagus sagittarius. The sequence goes on from JASERS010000005.1 coordinate 26,618,174, forward strand.
ACTTTAAATCTGTATGTTCATTTGATTTTTAACCTTGTTGCTGTATTTACTACTATACTAGTTTTAATTAATTTTAGTACTAAGTTTTAAAAGATTTATTAATAAATTAAAAAATAAATAAATATTTTTTATATTTGGTTAGTGTCGACATCTATTATCGATATTTACCATAAGTAGTAAGTTACTTAATGACAAAAAATTAAATAATAAATCTTAATTAAAATAATTATATAAATTAATTAGTTTTATATTAAAGCTACTCTTTTATGTATTAAATTAATCATGTTTTATTAAAAATTTATATTTTAAAGATATGTTATTGAATTATAAAATCTCTAATAGCAGCGACATCTTTAATGGATTTAAAACACTTAAATGATTTTCTTTTAAATAATTATTCTATTGATCTTATTAATAACTAACTATTTTATTATTTATAACCTGTTTCTTATATTAAATTCATCGCTTTAATTAACAGCAAATACATTTTTATAACCATTATTTTATCTTATTTCTGTTCTTTTAGATCAGTGGTTCCCAAAGTCGTCCATACGGACCCCAAGGGGTCCCTAGGGTCATTCAGGGAGTCCTCGAAATATTAAAGTCGATTTGGGGGTCCCTGAACAACGTCAGGGGGTCCACGCAAGGTTTCATAAAAAATGAATATGAATGGTGGCGGAAGAGAGCAGAAGTGAGCTGTTTGTTTCGGATGCTCAGCTTGTGTTCTTCTACTCTGGCAGCTATTCTTCTGTTAGTCTGTCCCACGTAGTTCTTGTCGCATGAGCCGCAGGGGATGGAATAAACTCCTAGATTTTCCAATTTTATTTGGTCTTTTGAATTCCTGAGAGAAGCTCCTATAGTCTTGCTGGGTCTGTAGGTGGTACTAATGTCATGTTTCCGTAGAAGTCTTCCTATGCGATCAGTTGTTCCTTTGGTGTAGGGTAGTACGACGTTGGGTCTTCTGGTCTCTTCTTGTGGATGTGGGTCTTTCGGCCTGAATTGTCGATCGATGGCTTTCGTCACCATGTATTTGGAGTAGCCGTTTTGAGCAAGAGCCAAGGTGACTTTCGTCATTTCTTCTGATCTGTTATCGTTATCTGTAAGTCGAATGGATCTTGAGATTAGTGAGTTGGCGACTGATTGGATCTGTGAAGGATGATGATGAGAAGATGCATTTAAGTATCGATTCGTGTGGGTAGGTTTTCTAAATCTACCCACACTTCTACAGAAGACTTCTACGGAAACACGACATTAGTACCACCTACAGACCCAGCAAGACTATAGGAGCTTCTCTCAGGAATCCAAAAGACCAAATAAAATTGGAAAATCTAGGAGTTTCATCCCCTGCGGCTCATGCGACAAGAACTACGTGGGACAGACCAACAGAAGAATAGCTGCCAGAGTAGAAGAACACAAGCTGAGCATCCGAAACAAACAGCTCACTTCTGCTCTCTTCCACCACCATCTGGACACAGGCCATACCATCAATTTCGAGGGTTGCAAGCAGGTAGCCAATGTTCCGCATTGAAGAACCAGATTGATCCGGAAATCCATTGAAATAGCGAAGAACGGCACTCTCAACAAGAGGGATGATGCCCTACACTTGTCAGCAGCGTGGAGGACGGTCCTAGAGCACTCCAGGCCCAGGGCTGCTTTCCTGAGGCAAGGACCACCCAATTCGGAACGACAGGACGCCGAGCTGCCTATCATTCCTAAAGCGTCTAGTGGGAGCAGCCCAGGTCCAGCAATCACCGGATAGCGGGTCAGTGACCTCTTCTCGCCCATGGATGACGTCACCAAAGCCATATCCGGTGGAAAATCCCCAAGACCGTTAATCGCCGTACGACAGGTCAATGACCTCCCCCCACCACCCACAACTCACGTCACGTCGGACATAAACACCCCCACCACCCCACCCCCGACCAATCGCTATCACCTACGACCAAGACGACCTACTATAAAAAGGAGCCAGAGCACCGCAGCACCACTTGGCGAAACGTCTGCCCCTGTCCACAGGGAACAACCAAGAAGATGAACGGATGATACCTCGGATCAACCAAAACACATACTTTTCCATCCGCGAAGCATTACGAATTACCATATATATATAAGTACTTTCCTGTATCGTTTTGTGGCCTTTTTTCGGATAACAGTATGAATGAACCGCAGAAAAAATGCAGACAATACAGAGGTGAATATATTAAATTTGGCTTTATTCCGTCACTAGGAAATAGTACTTTACCTTTCTGTTTTTTATGTAATAAAACGATTCAATGAAACCTTCTAAGCTTAAGGAACATTTAATAAAAAATCCATAGTGACAAAAAAAGATAAGGATACAACGTTTTTTCAAACAATCAAAGAAAAATATTTGAAAACACCGAAATTGCAAGGATTCATAGGGACATCTCAGAGAGATGACGATGGACTGCGTGCTTCTTATAATATATCTTTAATGATTGCGAAGTCCGGAAAGCCGCACACTACTGCCGAACAACTTATTCTACCAGCTATAAGTGAGGTAATACGCACCGTGATGCACAAACCAGCTTACGATATTATAAAAATAATTCCATTGAGTAATAATACAGTGCGAAGAAGGATCGACGAAATGGCTCAAAGTGTGAAAAACTCTTGATATGACTACTTAAAAACATCTCAATTCTCTATACAGCTTGACGAGTCAACATTACCTGGAAATGAGGCTTTACTTTTAGTTTATGTGAGATTTGTGAAAGAAGAAAAAATTTCCCAAGAATTGTTATTTGCTAAACGTTTGAAAACTGATACGAAAGGTGAAACATTATTTACTGAATTAAAAAGATTTCTTGATGTAAAAGCTATACTCTTGACTAATATCATCTCCGTTACTACTGATGATGCTTCGGCAATGGTAGGACGACACCGAGGCTTTCTGGCGTATTTAAGACCAGTCATACCGAATGTACTATCGGTGCATTGTACATCGGTACATCGACATCATTTGGTGGCAAAAAACCTTAGTGGACTTAGTTTGCATGAATCATTACATTATGTCATTAGAGCAGATAATAAAATCAAAAGGAATGCCTTAAATGAGAGATTATTTGCTCAACTTTGTTTGGAAAATGATGATAACTATAATCGTTTACTAATTAACACAGAAGTGCGATGGTTGTCTAAAGGTGCGTGTTTGAATCGCTTCTATTCGCTTTTTGATTCAGTGTTGGAATTCCTGGAGAGTAAAGACAATGATTTGCGTCATAATTTAATTATCTCGAAAAATGACATCGCTTATATGACTGATTTATTTGCCAGATTCAACGAGACTAATTTGAAACTACAAGGTGACACACTAAATTTAATCAAAACTAAAAGTGTAATATCTGCTTTTGTTGTAAAACTTTTGCTATACAAACAAAACTTGGCAAGAGAAGAATGTTCTCAGTTTCCAAATCTTTCAAAATTGCAAAATAGAGACGAAGATTTGCTTGCTTATTGTCAACACTTAACGGCACTCCATTCGGACCTTACTCAAAGTTTTGAAGACATTCTTCACTTGGATATTCCCGACTGGGTGTTGAACCCTTTTGTAAGTAGTCAAACTCAGAGCACAAATGTAGATGAGACGTGCCAGTACAGGAACAACTTATTGAATTATCTACAAATGAGGAGCTGAAACCAATGTTTAAGCAAGGATACGAAAATTTCTGGTTACAAAAACAGATCTCAATTTTATATCTAGCATTATGGGTTATTGTACAGAAGCTGTTGATTGCTTTTCCGTCTTTGTATTTGATAGAACGTGGATACACTGCCGTTATGAGTATCGTCACAAAGAAAAGAAACAGACTGGAAATCAGTAATCGGGTGGATTTGCGGTTGCTACTGACAAACATTGAGCCGGACATAAATAAAATCATAACATCCCATCAGGTTGTCAAATTTTTATATATTTTGAAGCCCTTCTTGATCGCTGAGCAACATGGCTTTCTGGCTGGTAGGTCGGTTGAAACTAATTTAATAATTTTTACAAATTTTATTCATGGTGCTCTTGATCGATCTTGCCAGGTGGGTGCTATTTATTCGGATTTTAGTAAGGCCTTCGATAAGATCGATCACAACATTGTAATAAGAAAATTGTCATTGCTTGATGTTCCTCCTGGTCTTCTGGCTTGTTTGCCTTCCCATGTTAGTAACCGATGTCAGGCAGTCCGGGTTGGCAATTGTGTGTCTGCATTTCACCAGGTCACATCTGGAGTTCCCCCAGGAAGCCTCCTTGGACCTGTTCTTTTCTTGGCATACATTAATGATGTTCTTGCATGTTTTGAACATTCTACATTTTTACTTTATGCGGACGATTGTAAAATTTTTTAAATTTGTCATCTCAGTCGGATTGTGTTAAACTTCAATCCGATTTGGATCGGTTCCACAAATATTGCGCCGATAACAGCCTCCTCCTGAATTATGATAAGTGTTAATAAAAGTGAAATCAATAATAAAGTGTAATCAATTAAGATGATAAGCTCTGAAGAGGTTGGGTTTTGTGATTCGAACCTGCCGTCCTTTTACAAATATTTATTGCATCAAAGCACTATATTTAATGCATGTAAACAGTGTACTTTGTTATGCCTCTACCGTCTGGAATCCCCAGTACCACGTTTACATTAAAGGTATAGAATCTGTTCAACGCATATTTTTGCGGTATCTGTCTTTTAAAATAAATCTCCCGTATTGCGATTACTTTATGCGATGTAGGGTTCTGGGATTTCAGACACTAGAAAAGAGGCGACTTTGTTGCGACCTACTGTTAATTTATAAACTTTGTAATTGTTTTATTGATTCACTTGAATCAATAAGGCTACAACAAATAGACACAGGAAAGTATCTAAATAGTTTGTTCAGAATTAAATTCCCATAATTTGTTTTTATAATTTTAAGTTTTTCATTCTTTTATGTTAATGATTTTAATTTTTGTCATTAAATTGTTGTTTTTCATTGTTTCATTTATTCCGTTTTCTTTTAGTTATTTTTGGTAAATAACAGCTAGCAATCTAAAATTTATTCAATCACTGTTCATTGTAGAAATAATACTAATAATAATTTAAATAAATTAAACAAAAATTGTCAAAAAGTTATGGCCTTCTAACAAAAACACAAACGGTTTCTGGCATTTTACGTATGATTTTGATAAATTCCTCAATAGCAAGAAAACTATAATAAATAGGTATAGGAATATTTATAGATAATTTGTAGAGAATTAAATTCCGTTTCTGATAGGGTATGAAATGGGGGTGTTCTATTTAAAATTTTCGACTTTCACGCAATTGAATACAGAGAAACGGTAACTCAATTTTTGACCACCTGTATAAGATATACTGATGCAACAAATGACAATCTATTTAACAGCATATGAAGAGTTATCGTACCAATGCAAAACGTTTTTGAATTAACGTGGGCTGAGATATGGGCTTGTAAAGAGCATGGTGATATTTGATAAAAAACACTTAAAATCAAAATAACTCGAAAACAAAAAATGGTAGATACCAATAACTGTTATCAAAGTCAACATATTTTCTTGCGTATAATTGAGTGGTGTAATAAAAACTATAGCATTCCATTTAAAATAACGAAGTCTCCTTCGGTCTACTTCCGGTAGACCGGAAGTGGTGGCCATCTCGAAAATATTTTAGATGAATAGATCGGAATGAACAACCCATGTTACCAAAATTTCAAGCCTCTACGAATAGTGGAACCTAAAAAAGTTCTAATGAACCAGTTTCGTGAGACACCCTATATAATTTCTCTTTTTCAATTTTTTTATAATTGTTATTTGTTTCTTTTAAACTTATTATTAATCCGTTTAATTTGTAAAGTGGACGCTTCGCTGGGGGTTCACCCTGTTTGCGTCCCAATTTTGTAATAAATAAATAAATAAAGCATTTTAACTTTCATTGTTTTCAAAGCACTTATTATTATAAAAACACTCAAAACAACTTAAAATATCTAAACAAGTGACAGGTAAGCTGGCAAGACAGGGGATTTCTGTGTCACAAACAATAGAAAACAGGAACTCTGTTTTGTCTTTATTTTCTTTCGACTAACGTTATCTATTAAATCGGTTAAAAGTTATATAGTGTGGTCTCCTAGATTCTAGAAGGCAAGTTTATCTGAAGCAGAATTAGTGCATGAATGATATGTAATACCTGAAATATATTGGATTACAATATTAACTAAAAACAGTAGATTTGTAGGTCTAAACTAAGAAACTAGGAAGATTTCAAAAAACTGTAAATCTACAGTTAAAACTGTAGTGTTGATGAGTAACCACTGTTGCCAAGTGGTTACTTATGGCCCATTGTGACCTGGCGCGACTCATGTAATTTAATAATAATAATTTTATTATCCCAACGGAAATACATTGTTCCAAAAAAGGAGATAATATAAAGTTACAATGAATTACATTTTGAAAATGAGAAAGCACGAGAAAAAACAAAATTAAAGTAATATTAAAGCAATCAAAGCAATTAAAGCAACACGCACAAGACATCAAAAATACTATTACAAAAAACAGAAACATTATACCAATGAAGTATGACTCGGAGATTTACATATCAAAAAAGAAACAATACAGACTCGGTCGTATTAGCCGCTCGCTTCAAATTTATTAACGGGGGAATTAAAACCTATGTTGGTGTTAGCATAATTTGGCGAAAACATCAGAATCGCGCGCACTTAATCGCGGCACTCTTATATTGAACTGGGACAGAATACTTGACGCACTCACCACACCCGACGTCACATTGCACACATACTTCACAGACATATTCTTTCTTCTATCTTCCAGGCTAAGATTGTAATGATGTAAACGACCCGGGTAGTTCAATTCACCGCGGGGCGGATAGAAACCAAACTCCAGAAAATTTAAGAATCTGATGAACTTACGTTGTACTTTTTCTAAAGAGGCAATTTGTGTCAAAAGAGTCGGAGACCAAACGTTGCTACAGTATTCGAGTTTGCTTCGTACAAGCGCAAAATAAAGAATAAGTATGGTTGTGATGTCTGCAAACTCTAAGCTATTTCTAGTAATAAAGCCCAATATTTTAAGAGCACTAGCAGAGACTGTCCTAATATGTGCTCCAAACGTCAAAGATGCATTAAACCATATCCCAAGGTCCTTCACAGTAAAGATGCGCGATAGATGATCCGTTCCAATTGTATATTCAAAATTCACAAGGATCCTCTTCTGGCTATATGTCATCACCTGACACTTGGATGTATTTAAGATCATTCTATTTCAATACACCATAAATATAGCCTCTTCAAATCCAACTGAAGCCATAAACAGTCTCGTTCACTAGATACTGTGGTAAATAACTTAAGATCGTCTGCGTAAAGAAGTGCCTATCTCTGCGTAAAGAAATCGTTAATAAAAATATTAAATAGTAGAGAGCCCAGAATGGAACCCTGAGGTACGCCACTAGTGACGTTTATGTATCTAGATTTCACGCCACGCAGTTCAACGTACTGCCTACGATCAGATACATGAGACGTAAGAAGTTGTGTTAGAAAGTAATCGCAACCAAAATTTCCCAGCTGCACTGTCAACAATGAAAGATCCAAACAGTCAAAAGCCCTCGAGAAATCAGTGTAGACCACGTCAACTTGTCCACGACAGTGAAGTGCGGTAGAAATATATTGAGCAAAACTTTGTAAGTTTGTGGCGGTAGGTTTTCCTCTGTGGAAACCATGCTGATATTCCGATATTCGTGCCTTAGTATGGAATTCGATTTTAGATGCTACAATCTGTTCAAAAAGCTTTGCAAAATTATTGATGATGGCTATCGGTCGATAATTCGTTACGCAACACCTATCTCCCTTTTTGTAAACTGGGCAAATCCTACTTAATTTCCACATCTTGGGAAATTCAGACGCTTTCATAATTCTATTGAAGATGTGCAGAAGTGGATGGAGGAGTGCAGGGGCGCAGTCCTTAACCAAAAATGCAGGAATCCCAACTGGGCCCGACTAGCCTTTGCCTTAAATTTTCTGAAAGATTAAATCATTTCGTCATGGTTAATTTCGGCAATGCCAAAAGTGGCAGGATTAGTGTCATGCATTACGCGTGTGTTACAGGTAGGTATAACAGATGCAGGACAATACATGACTTTAAAATGATCGGCATACGAGTTAACTACTGCCGGCAAGTCAGACACAATTTCACCTGCCAACCTAAGGGAGCTTGGAGATGTTTCATTGTGCCTGATCATGTTAACAACGCGCCAAAAGTTTTTTGGTTTCCTTTTTATGTCCCTCTCCAAGGATATATATTCGACGATCCTGCCGTATTCGTGATTTACAGTCCCCGCGAAGTTGACTAAAACTTGTGCGATGATATGCACAATGAGTTTTTCTATATAATTTATGATGGTGCTTTTTTATTCTAAGCATTCTTATTAAGTCAGCTGAATACCATACGGGATGTTTCGACCCTACATGTTTACCCCTAGAATTAGGTACATGAGCATCAAGGATGTTGTATAATGCTTCATAAAAAACTTTACAGGATTGTTCAACCGATGACAACGTAAATAAATGAGTCCAATCAATGTTCAACAGTACCTCGTACAACTCAGGCAGACATGCTCTCCTGAAGCAGTACTGGGCGTCGTGTTATACATCTCTAGCTATCAATCGTGTAGACACCGTTACTGCAAAGGTCAGCAGTAAAGCTGAATGATAATTATTTTCTCTCACCAATATAAAATGTAAGTGTATAATTTGAAGACTCAAATTTGAAGAGGCAAGTGCTAAATCAAGAGTTATATTAATAATATTAATTACACCATTTAATTGCACACAGTCATTATAGCTAAGAATGTTGGAAAGAGTAGTGGCACGTTCATCATTTGCAGCGTCAAGATACGGAGTATTTTAACGTCACCCATGATCATAGTATCCAAAGACATATCAAACATTGACTCAATGTAATCGAAGACGTGACCATATATTACTCCAGGTGTAGCAGGTGGGAAATAGCAAACAACTATGTTAATCACCGATTTCGTCTTTTTAAACTCAAGCCGAACAGCTACCAAATCAATTGATTCAACAGGACAGGAGACAAACATGGTATCCGAGGAAGCAACTCCCGAATTAATAGCCAATAATACCCCTCCTCCCTTAAGGATAGGTCGATCACATCTAAAAACGTCATATTTGTCTGGAAAATTTTCGTAGTCCGGGACACTATCTTTGAGCCAAGTTTCGCTAAGAGCAACAACGTCAAAGTCCGCTGCATCGACAGAAGTGAAAAAATCATTTGTTTTTGTATTCAATCCACGTGTATTTTGGTAGTATATGTTGTACTTTTTCCGTTGAGAAGTTACTAGTTTTTTTTGACGATTCTCGGACACCCATTAATAAACTGCACTCTCAGATTATTTTCACCGTTTTCTTGGTGTTCAATCGCAACTGATGTAAACATTTTTAAAGTTGACAGAGTTGCGTAATTCTTTAGCTCGTCTTAGTACCATACTCGTATCAGATTTATTGTCAAATACAACTTTAATAAGTCTTTAACGAGTAGCTGTTGTGTCTAAAGACATTAACTATAATGGGAGGCACTTGAATAAAATCTTCGAGTATAGCCTGAACAGTGTCCTTAATAGAATTGTCATCGGTCTCGGCCACATTTGAAATAATAACATTACGCGCCCTTCGTTCACGCTCATTAATATCATTGCTCACTTCATCGATAGTATTTTCTTGAGATGATTCTTTAACACTTTACTTTTCTCGCAATTCAGACACGGATTCAGATGAAGTTTTCAATTGAACTACAAGATCATTAATAGCAGTCTTAAAGGCTTGCATTTTAAGCATTTTAAGGGATTATTTTTAAATTATTTGATATTTGTGCGAGAACGCAACTATCGTGAATCTGCGACGGTCACCATATTTGCACTTAGAGTCACAGCATTTACATGTAATTGACATGATTATGACCTTAAAGTATTGCGAAAAGTGGAAATAAACAAAAAAAAAAAAGAAAAAGGAATAAAAGAAGGACACAAATGTTCACTCCATCGTGGAGACTTTAAAAGTAAATGCAAAACAAGAAATTAGGTCACGGCGAGGAAATCTGGTGAGAAAGACAGGAGTGAAGAAGGATAGGTGAAACTAGTTCGGCAAAATACAAAATTATATTTATATAAAAATAAATCACCAAATCTATTATTCCTAACACCCTCCAAAACAAATATAATCTGATAAAGTTGGGATAAAAAGAGACAATACCTTATGCGTGATTACCGTTAATGCAAATCAATCGTATTTTAAAAAGCAAATTATTCATAAGAGCCTACACCAAAACGTGTAGTCACTTCAACGTTCACTCAAACACGAATAATTTGCACATCTATAGTTTCGGACGATATAAATTTACTTTTTTAATAAAGCACATTGCTGTTGCAAGTGACACATTAATATGTTGGTGAACTTGCAAAGTTTGCTGCATCATTTACCCTTTCAAACCATCAAATCTAATTGACTAACGGAATTTAAGTTTGCTAAAGTTTTTTTCGAAAATAATTGATCGAATTTACCTTAATTCGTTCTGAACTGGCACAGATCAAATTCATTTACTTAGGACATTTCTAGTTGCAAGTCGTTTCACCTCGGAAACTTTACCTACAAAATTTTGGGTACATGATGTTTTATAATTAAAAGAAATGATATATTTGTTCGTACTTTATTATACAAACTTATTGTATTTACAAATAATGGTCACATGTATTTTTAAGTAAAGATTCCCCATTACACAAAAACGGATGATGATGTAAATTCCACATTTACATTCATCCAACAATTAAAACTAATTATGTTATGGCAGTATATAAAATAATATACATTGATACAACATGATTAACTAAAAATATGGAACAATAATAATAATAATAATACAATTATTAAGTTTATCGTTTACAACTAGATAAAGAATGAAGATTAGATTTATTTATGTTAAGAGGGATTTGTTTATTGTTTGTGGGGTTAATTTTAAGCACAAATATTTTTTCTTATTCGATACAATCATTCAAACATTTTAAAAACATTTAAGATTTTTGTGTCCATTATTTTTTTTTATATATATACGAAGACTAGAAATTATTAAGTAAATTTTTTTATTTGATCATAACGAAAGAATGCACAACTTCTGATGCACCATGATTCTTGGTAAACAGTCAGTCTTTTTTCGTTTATTTATAATAATTTAAAAATCGCCCAATCAATAAAAAAAACTACTTTCTATAGAATACAGAAAAAAATCGATTAAAATAATTATTAAATATTTATTAGCTTGGCTATAATAAGTATATATTTTCTTATAGTTATGAGAGAATGTAAGTTTACTAAAAAAAAATTAAAAAAATAAAAATCTCCCTAACAAAACAAAAGGATTAGTTTACCTTATTTACATGGCATAATAAATTAATATTACAGTATTAATTAATTAATTCGAAATATGGATATGTAATTTTATATAATAAAAATTCGATAAATAAAATATTAATGATAATCTATTTACAGAAAAGAATTCAATTTTTATATACAACTCAAATACGCTATTACAGTTGTGCCCAACTTTAATTACTTAAAAATTAAATTAGGATTTCTACGCAATGCATCTTTATTATCCATCGTCCTATGTATCATCGATATCGGAAGGGGGATCCAACGCTGTGTGTAACGTCACGCTAACACCCCTATTAATGCTTACTGCAGGATAAAAAACTCCGTATAAATCCCGGAAAGCGATCGTTCCTTGCGGTTCTTCGTTCACGAAGAACGCCAACGTATGTCGATTCAAATCTAAAAGAACTCCGACCGTTCCTCCGGCTGATATCCCGCCTTCAACTCGTTGTTCGTGACCGCCGGCGTGTTGAAACCAAGAACGCTGACGATCTATGTACATTGCCCAACCTTTATCGTCTTTGCCTAAAAAAAATTATTATTATAACATTTATTATTTTAATTTTGGATTTCCGTACCCAACATTTTATCCCTACAAACATCTATTCTGGCGATGCCAAAGGCAGGATCGGTGTCTGCATCGAATTTATCGACGGTGAACTCCCAATAGTGGACGCCCCTGCTAAATCCAACGCTGCCCAAGGCGACACGATACTCCCAACCTTCGCAGGTCACCCTAGTACTATCCTCTGAATATTGTAGTCCAGGTCCAGATAGGATCGGGTCATAAGTGAACCAAGCCACTGCAAAAGCAAATCGAAAATTATTTCTTTGAAACTATCAAAGCGGAATAAACAGACAAATATAGGCTTTGGAATGAGGAAGAGCACGCGTTCGAAGTTTATGTCTATTTGCATACTCAAGTTAAGAGGGAAGATGGGTCGGTAAACAGGGGCAACTTGGGAAGCGGGAACGGTTTTATTTTGCTTGCATTAAGAAAGAATCGAAACCAAACATTTTTATTATAAAAATATTTAAGAATATATTGAGAGATTAAAACGTTTTATAATGGAAATCATGTTTATATGGGAGACAATAAAGTTTTTAAAGGCGTCGCAAGTCATTACTCGACAATATTGCGAATAAATCGTCTCGCCCGTTCCATTACGTCCGCACGGAAAGTCGTAATTCATCGTATGAGATTTTCCGTTATAGCGGAGGTCCGGATTATACGGTGAGTTTTCTTCGTAGATAAATAACGTAAAAGGACGTGCTAGTACCCTTTAACATGCAATGTGGTACCCTTTTACGATTGGCACAAACATATTTTTTAAAATGTAATGCTCTTAAATGTTATTAATGCTATGCTATGAGATTAATGCTGGACTAAAAATGACGATAAAAATACTAATGGTTTTGCACTTTAAATGGATTTTATTTTTATTTTTCTCTACCGGTTTCGCCTTCTACACGGCATCATCAGGAGAATACGTCACATATGTTTTACTATCTTCGTTTCGATTGTTTTTCTTCCCCAGATATCTTAATTTTGTTAATTTTTCGAGTGGAATATATAATTATACTGGAAAAAATGTTTATGAGATACAACTTTGTTGTGATTTTTGACGTATTCTCCTGATGATGCCGTGTAGAAGGCGAAACCGGTAGAGAAAAATAAAAATAAAATCCATTTAAGGTGCAAAACCATTAGTATTTTTATTAATTAAAAATGGAAAGACAGATATCATTTAATATTAAAAATGATGATCCTGAAATAAAATATAAAAAGTGCTTTAAATATAGAAGGAAATAGAAACAAAATTGTTCTAATCGGTAAGAAACATATCGAGGAGATTTAAGAAAGAAAACGAAGTCTAAATAACTAAATGGTGTATTGTCCATAAACCAGAAAGAATTCAAAAAATAGTATTTATTGGTGATTTTGATTAAAAATGGGTCTAAGTGGTACAAAATATCTCTACAATATTTAAGTTATTAGATTAAATTGAAAAACGAATTTTACTGGATAAAAGATTGTTGGTGTACGTAAATTATTTTAATCGACAATAAACATCTTGACAAAATCTTCCAAAATTACCGATTTGAAGCATAATCCTTTTTTATGCAGGGTATTTCGGTGAGTCGGGGCACAAATTAAACCACATATAGTAGAGTGAAAATAATGATAATTTGTGTAAAAATTCTTGGTCTAAACTAATAAATGGCGGAGTTACAGGTCATCAAAGTTAAGAACTTTTAAGTGATTTTTTAAAATATTTTCTGTACTGTTTAAAGTAAAGCGCCGAAATTTGGTACAGTGTAAACCAATATCAAGTAGAATTATTAGAGAGTTTGTGAGTTAAATCGATCCGCAGGAATAATGCTATATAGGGGATGGTCCCAAAATTTATATGCTCAAAACTTTTTAAATTAAGGCATCAACTCACTATGTGTGCACTAATATATCGTTTCATGATTAAACAGTTGAACAAAACCTTAATATTCACTGTTGTTGAATTGAATCAGTTAGACCAGGGCAATAATTACAGTAAAAAGAGCTTCTAAAAGGCGATAATACATTGAACCCTTTAAGTATTTATACAAACGATTAATTGTTAAACGATTGTTAGCGGGTTGGTAAATCTATTCATCGTTCAAGTATCATAGCTAGCTGAGATTTTTTTGCTGTTGTTATTGTTGGGGGCCAACATTTTTGGATTTAACTCAACAACGGTGAATTTTACCAATATTTCGTAAAAGTCATAAATTTTGTGAAATCCATGTTGCAAGATATATCGAAATAAAAATTTCTATAAAACAAATAACTTCTTTCTTGCTCTTTATTTTAAATTTCCTCGGTACCGGTTTCGGCTATAAATAATTAGCCATCATCAGCCGAATCTACATGTGTGGAAAACATATTATAAAATCAATAAATTTAATTAAAAACAAAATAAAATAAAAAGTAAATTAAAACAAATAAACTTACGGTCAATAAAATCTCTAACACATAATGAATTTTGAATGTAGGATCATACTAATTGTGTATTTTTTGAATAAATAAATCACATAAAATAAAATAACTTAACATATTTACGACACGACCACAACCAACCATGACGAAAACAAGATGAAAATTAATGAATTCTGGTTATAAAAATTTGTTTTTAAGAAAAACATATTATGATATGTTTGGTTGATGTTGTTTGGCTGGATGAGCATATTATGATGCGTAAAGTTATTTATGCAATAACTTTACGTTTTCGAAATCAATTTTATGTTCCGTTTCCATCATGTGTTTATATATTTTGAAGGTATCTTTCTGTTTTTTCTATGTATGTTCTGTTAATCTGTTAATTAGTTTTCGTCCCGTCTAACCAATATATACAGACTTGCAATTACAACAATTGATACGATATATACCACTTAATTCTTCAATATTTTGATCATATATAATATCATATTTCAATCATATATAATATGAAACTGCGAGTTTTGAGGAAAAACAAAGAAAGTCAATGCAAATTAATTGGAGATAGAGCTGAGAATATCCAATTTCGAAATTTTACCAACATCCAATTTACATATGAAGAGGAAACTCTTCTGAATAAAGGTCATAAATTCTCCTTAGTTTCTAATAACAGTTTACCCATGTTAACTATAGAATGCGATAAAATAATTAAAGGTTGCCCCGCTTATAAAAATATAAAAAATGATTTAATCCCATTAATAAAAATAGCCAAAAACAAAATAATTTCAATACATATCCACAAACAAATCACTGGAAGATTGTAAAGTCAATTAAATCCAAGCTCAAAGAAAATAACGCTATGTAAAAGCCGATAAAGGAGCTGGTACTGTCATTTTAAATAAAAAACAATACATAGAAAGTACACAACAATTTATGCAGGATCGTCATTATGTCAAACTAAATAAAAATCCCCTTGAAACCTTATCAGAAAAACACGTGATTTAATTAATTAGTATAATAAAACTTTTGTAGATTTCAAGCTCTTTTTCTTAGCTCTTCAAACAAAATAATAACTTCCCAGTTTTTTAGCACACTTTACATCCACATGAAGCCCAAAATTCCCAGACTTTATGCTCTACCGAAACTCCATAAAGAAAATATGCCTATTAGACCCTTTGTCCCATTGCAAATGTTATGCTCAATATTTTTCAAAAATTAAATTTTAATTCATCTTTTTCAATTTCTAACCCAATACAATTTATTAAGGAAATTCAAAATATAAATCTCGACAAAAAAAATTTAATCTCGTTTGATATCGTCAACTTGTATTCTAATGTACCTATCGATTTCACTTTGGATCTTGTCTCGGATCTTTTCAAATTACATTTTGATAATTTAAAACACATACAAGATTTTAATAAGATATTAAGACATGTCGTCACTCAAAATTTTTGCACATTTAACAATAACAATTACAAAATAACTGATGGATTACCCACGGGTATGTCTTTATCTGGCTTATTGTCGAACATTTTGCTTAATCACTTTAAAACTAATTTCATAATTAACGACATTAACCCCCTTTAATAAACATATTTTTAAATGGCTGAGATATGTCGACGATATATTTTATATTTGGGAAGGTTATTTGGAAGAATTAGATCAGTTTCATAAATATCTTAATGATTTACACAACAATCTTAAATTCACTAAGGAATTAGAAAATAATAAATCTATAAATTTTCTTGACCTTAAAGAAAATAATCTCGAAAACAAAATTGATTTTGATATTTATAGAAAATTTACAACTATTACCACAGTTATTCCATATGATTCTAGTCACCCTTTATCTCATAAACTTGCTAGTTTTAGATTTTACTTAAATAGAGCTTTTAAATATCCATTATCTGAACATAATGGAACTAAAGAATTAAACTTTATTTTTAAAGTTGCCAAATGGAATAACTTTCCTTTTCATATCATTAGAAATTTAATACGTAAAATTAACATTACTTTAGATCCACTTTATGTCAAAACATCTGATTCTAGAATATTTAAGTCAATATCTTTCTGTCCTTTCGCTGCATCTACTAGAAAAGTTTTTTCCTCTTATAATATTGCTTTGTCTTTTTCTAATAACTCTTCGCTTAATAATTTAATCGCCAATTACCATTTTAATGATCAAAATATTGAAGAATTAAGTGGGGTATATCGTCTCAATTGCTGTAATTGCAAGTCTGTATATATTGGCCAGACGGGACGAAAACTAATTAACAGATTAACAGAACATAAACAGAAAAATACCTCCAAAATATATAAATACATGATGGAAACGGGACATAAAATTGATTTCGAAAACATAAAGTTATTGCATAAATGTGAGAAGGGTTTCAAGATGGACCTCTTTGAAGCCTTTGAAATATCTGAATGTGCCAAAGATAGTGAATATGAAATCTTGAATGATCAGCTAGCTGGACTTAAAATTTATACCACTCTTCAACGTACTTGCAAATTAAAAAAAAAATTAAAATAAATTCAATTTTCAAATTCCCGCATCATAACATGTTTTTCTTAAAAAAAAAATTATAACCAGAATTCATTCATTCATCTTGTTTTCGTCATGGTTGATTGTGGTCGTGTCGTAGATATGTTAGGTTATTTTATTTTATGTGACTTATTTATTCAAAAAATACACAATTGTATATGTGGATTAATTTGTGCGCCGAGTCACCGAAACACCCTGTATATCGTAGTAAATATATAAAGTCTCACATAAGACGATTTTATTTTCACTTTGCCGAGGTAGCTTGCGGGCGAGGCGCTACAATTTTCCAAAATGAACGATTTCCTGTTAATATTTCATATCCTTGGCGATTTAAAGTGAAATCGTTCCTTTGATATTCTAATACATAGTCTCCTATAAAACGATTTTATTCTCAATCTGCCGAGATAGCTTGCGGGCGAGGTACTACAATCTTCCAAAATGAACGATTTAGGCGCTTTCATAATTGTTTCTTGTATATCTTAGTAAATATATAAAATCTCCTACAAGACGATTTTATTCCCACACCGCCGAGGTCGCTTGCGGGCGAGGCGTTGCAATCTTCCTAAATGGACGATATTATGTAAACATTTTATATACAGCGCCTCGCCCGTATGCGACCTCGGAAATTTGAGAGAAAATTGTTCCTTGCATATTTTAGTAAATATATAAACTCTCCTATAAGACAATTTTATATTCACCCCGCCGAGGTCGCTTGCGGGCGAGGCGCTACTATCTTCCAAAATAGATGATTTTATGTAAGTATTTCAAATGTAATGCCTCGCCCGCATGCGATCTCGGCGATTTGAGGAAAATTGTTCCCAGTATATCTTAGTAAATATATAAACTCTCGTATAAGACGATTTTATATTCACACCGCAGAGGTCGAGGTGTACTAAGGTACACTGAGGTGTAATACTGTGCATTGCGCGTATGCAACGTCGGCGATTTGAGGAAAAATTGTTCTTTATATATCTTAGTAAATATATAGCCTCTACGAGACGCTACAATTTTCTAAAATGTACAATTTCGTGTTAATATTTCCTATCCAGCACCTCGCTTGCAAATGACATCGACGATATGAGACGAAGTCGTTCCTTGCATATCTTTGCAAATATATAAAATGGCCTATAAGATAATTTTATTCCTAGTTCGCCGAAGTCGTTTGCGGGCGAGGCGCTACAATCTTCCAAAATGTTTCAAAACATTTCAAGTGTAGTGCCTCGCACGCAAGCGACCTCGGCGATTTAAGACCAAGTCGTTAACAGTCTCGCCTCTTCTCATCACGTTAACACAACTTTAATACGATCTTAAAGTTTTTTATTATTTTAATTTTTATTATATTAATTATTTGAGTCTACGTCTTTCGTAGCTTTTTTGACTTTGTCGCTGACGATGGGGTAACCCAAAACTAGTTCGACTATAAATAAATAAACGCAAGTTAGAAGTTTTTTTTTATGATTTTTATTAAGTCGTTAAAAGTCGCAAAGTCGCCTAAAATCGTTCGTTTTGGAAGATTGTAGCGCCTCGCCTGCAAGCGACCTCGGCAGACTGAGAATAAAATCGTTTTATAGGAGACTTTATATACTAGAATATCAAAAGGAAGAATTACGTTTTAAATTGCCAAGGTCGATTGCGACCGAGGCGCTGGATATAAAATATTAACACGAAATCGTACATCTTGGAAAATTGGAGCGCCCACCAGCAAGCGACCTTGGTAGAGTGAATATAAAATTATCTTTTAGGGGACTTTATACAGGGTGAGTCAATAGTGCGGCGACGGAAGGTTGTGGCTTTACCGTTGAAAATGTAAAAAATGTTTTTATGTCATCACACATTGCTGTTACAGCTGCATCGATTCAACTTCATTTTTTTAAATGGAACCCTATGTATTTTTTCATATATGTTGATTACTTGTTTTAAATGCTATAAGAGCATATCTTGTTTTCAAATTTTGAATGCAAGGTTGCCAAGTTGTTAATCATTTTATGAAATTTTTGTATGAATCATGTGGTCACTTAAAATTCGTTATCAGCATTATTATTAAATATTGAAGGATGTAATTTGGCATATCGATAAACAAAGCTTGGGTCTTCCGAACACCAGTAATAATATTGGATAATATTATATAGGGTGGTTACTAGAACCGGTTGATTTATGGAATGTTTTAGGGACCATAACTTTGTTATTTTAAATGGAGCACCTTATATTTTTGCAATATCTCAAAAGGCTTTGTTAATTACCTTTCATTTTTATTAAGCATATGGTATGTCTAACGCATGTACTTTTTGAGATAATTAGACTATTTCAAAAATGTTGGTATAAACCTGATTTTTTCACAGGAAATAAACTATGAAGTCATTTTTAAACAAATGCAAGTGCGTCTATTTAGTAATAGATGAAGAAGTATACATGTGTACATGTTCAGTTCAAAAAATATTAGAATTTTCAAAATGGCTATTAGAAAAAGATCAACAATATAATTTTTTTGATTATCTTTAATACAGCGAATAAGCGATGTTACCTAAAAATAACTATGTTAACCGCCTTAGTCTTCATTACTATGATATTGTCAACAGTCAATTTATATGAAACGTAGTCCACTACAACGATGGTCCTAAACGATATGGGCAGGGATTCTAGAATCTTCTCTGATCACATCGTATTTCTTCGAGGCAACCATTAACGAATGATCTTTTTGATTTTCTTAGAAAATCAATTGCCAAACCTTTTAGAAAATGTTTCACTACGCGTTTGATAAAGAATGTGGTCTCAGCACGATGGTACACCTCCTCACTATGATCGGATTTTAGCATCATATTTAAATAGAATTTATGAAAAATTGTTTTCTTAATACTATTGTCTATGCACAGATCCATACTTTTCCATTGTTTATGAACTAAACTTACTTGCATTTGTTTATAAATGTCTTCTTCATAATTTATTTCTTGTGAAAAAATCAAGTTTATGCCGACATTTTTGAAATTGTCTAATTATCTCCAAAAGTACTATGAAAAGTACACATGTTAGATAAACCATATGCTTAACGATAATGAAAGGTAGTTAATAAAGCCTTCTGAGGCATTGAAAAAATACAGGCTGTTCCGTTTAAAATAACAAAGTTATGGTCCCTCAAACATTTCATAAATTAATCGGTTCTGGTAACCAGCCTGTATAATATTATCCAATAGTATTAGTGTGGTTTCAAAGACCAAAGCTTTGTTTATCGTTATGCCAAATTGTAATGTTGAATATTTAATAATAGTGGTGATAATGAATTTTAAGTCACTACAAGATTTTTCAAAGATTTTCACAAAATGATTAATAACTTGGCAACCTTGCATTCAAAATATAAAACAAGATACACATTTATAGCATTTAAGACAGGTAATCAATATGTGTAAAAAGATGTATAAGGTTCCATTTAAAAAATGTAGTTGAGTAGGGTTCTGGAATTGTGAAACACGTGTATAGTTGAAAATAATTTTAATCGATGCAGCTTTCATAGTAATGTATGATGACATAAAAATATTATTTTTTATTTTCAACAGTAAGGCCATAATCTTCCGTTTTCACACTATTGACTCATCCTGTATATTTACTAAGATATGCAAGGAACGATAATCCCTCAAAGAGCTGAAATGCTTACATAAAATCGTCCATTTTGAAAGATTGTAGCGTCTCGCTCGCAAATAACCTTCGCAAAGAGAAAATAAAATCGTCTTATAGGAGGTTTTATACCGGGTAATGAATAAGACCTTAGTATTTGGTTTAACGATGTATATTATATTTGTATAGGTGCTACACGTGTTTCGGTTACATATAAACCGTCATCAGGCATGACGTCGAGAAGAGTTAAAACAAAAGTTGTTTATTTTTAAAATGTCTATTCTACGATAAAACTTAATTCATATAACTCAATCTAATCCTTTTGTTTTGTTAGGAAGAATTTTATTTTTTCAATTTTATTTTCACCAATTTTCGGTGTTACCAGAGTGATAAAAACTGTGTTGGATTCTTCATATACGATTTTATTATCATATTTTTTATTGCAACTTCTTAGGGAATCGCGTGTTTTTAAGCAAAATCCCTGGTACGAATGATCTGAATCATCTGGTGGCCTTACTGTGGAAAATAAAATAATGTTTTCATATCATCATACATTACAATCAAAGCTTAAAATTATTATATTTTTTTTTATTATTTTCAGCTATACAGACTGTTTCACTATTCCAAGCCCGTATTCAACTTCATCTTTTTAATAGAATAAGTTGCGTAGAGTCCTGGAATAGTGAAACAGCCTGTATAGCTAAAAATAATTTTAATCGTTACAACTTTGACAATAAAGTATGATGACATAAAAATATTTTTTTTATTTTCAACGTTAAAGCCACATTTTTCCGTTCCCGCATTGTTTGCTCACCTTATATTTACGAAGCTATGCAAGGAACGATGGTGTCTTAAAACGCCAAGGTCGCCTCTCCCAAAGTAGACAAAAAATCGTCTACTTTGGGAGATTGTGGCGCCTCGCCCGTAAGAGACCTCGGTGGTATGGGAATAAAATCGTTTTATAGGAGACTTTATATATTTACTAAGATATACAATTTGGGGCGAAATCGTTCCTTGTGTATCTTAATAAACATATAAAGACCCCTATAAGAGGATTTTATTCTCACTCGTTTGCGGGAGAGGCGCTACAATCTTCCAAAATGGACGATATCATGAACATATCCAATCTTGCGCCTCGCCCGCGAGCGACCTCGGCGATTTGAGATGAAATCATTTCTTGCATATCTTAGTAAATATATAAAGTAATATTCCATATAATATATATTTATATATTCCATATAATATTCCATATCTAGTGCCTCGCTTACAAGCGACCTCAGCGATTTGATTTGTCCACTTGAAAAAATTAAAAAATAGTATTCATTGACGACATTCATTGGTTCTAAATGGTTTAAAAATACCTGTACGACACCTAAATAGGATGATTAAATTGAAAAGAGGATTTTTAAACAGGTACAAAGTTGGCAAAAAGTAAAAAAATATTGTTGGTGCGTGTCGAAATCGTTCTAATCGACAAGAAATATCTGAAGGATATTTGATAAGGACGAAGTAAATAAAAATAATGAAATGGGGTGTTGTACGTTTCTTAAATAATCGTCTTAATTCAAAACTCAACCCAATCTGAATGTTTCTAGTTCCGAGTCTAAAGTCCATGCTAAAAGTCAGGGCACCTCACTTTAGAGATAGATATCTCCGTAACCGATCGATAAAGAAAATGTGCTAAAGTTTCTTGTAATTAGCGAACATTTCTGCGTATCATATGTTAATTTCTTGGATGTACAGTTTTCCTTTTATCGCGAGTTAAGTGAAAAGAGATTTTTGAGAGTGCCGGCAACTTTATCAACTTTACGATTTTTTTCTCAAAAACTATTCGATGAAAAAATTTCAAATTTGAATTGGTGATTACCCGATGTGTTCTAAATGTGAGATATATTTAAATTTTGTTAAACTGCTTGTATCTTACTGTTAAAGTAAAAAAAGTTTTGGTCAAATACTAAATAATTAAAACGGGAAGACATAAGCTTTAAAATCATGTATTACACATTATTCCATATTGTTAAACAAATGTAAATACTTGTGTGATCATAAAACAACTAATTTGTCTAAAGTTAAACACTAATTTTTAGTTAAATTTAGAACTACCAGTATTTGACCGGCCTTATTTTAACAAAAACTTAGTTAACACGGTATTTTTTGAATAAAACTAATAGAGCAGATTGTTAGATTACTAGCAAACCAAAAAGAAATACCATACATGCATGGCTGTAATAAAGCCACCTTATTTGGGTGTATACGTAGACATAAAAATTACACTTTTTAGAACCATGCGAATAGGCCATTAGAGCGTAATTAAACAACTAGAATTCAATAAATGGTATAATCGTGGACTTTGTGCTTGGTATAAGGTGGAGAAGAGACTGGTGGCTATTGATTACTCGATTTGTATTCTCTTAAACATTCCTTGGCTCCTTATTTTTCACATTTTTTTTACAGAAACGGTCAAACACCGACTGACGGTCAATTACTGGCGTTTTACCCTATTGTATATGTAACAAAGTTGAAAATTTGTGTAATCACACTTTCAATGTTGGCAAATGGCCACGAATTGTGATTATATTTGTTATATTGATTTGGCGATTGAATTTTGATGTCTGTATTGTTCTTGTACTTATTTATGCCTTTTACTGTCATTATAAAAGCAACAACAAATAATATTCGAACTCTTACAAATGAGTACCGTAAATTGGTTACTCAACTTTTTTGTATGATATCATCTAAAACATGAAGCTGAACAAAGATCTGTATGGCAATTCTTACACCAGTATTTTGATTATTATTTTTTTAAAATTTTATACAACACACCTCTTCGTTAGCTTTTCTTTACATGTTAGTGGTATTATAGATCGTCTAACGTGTTTTTGTCTACTGCCAGCATTACTCAATAATTTGATAATTCAATAATTTGATCGTGCACGTTCAAATACGAATCACTTGAACGGTTATTCAAAACAAGCTAACGAACAAAAAAACTGGCACGTGTGTTTTGGTATAAACAATATATAATCGTATTAGACCTTATGTTTGCCCATATATATGTTATAAGCATCTAATAAGCGATTATGGCATTAAATAATGCATTCGTCTTAAATAATTGACGGGTTAAATGAAACCATTGGTTATTCACCATAGTTATTTGGTTAATAGCCAATCATGGCAAGTGAACTAGAAACTTGCAAATCTACCCATCATTAATCGAGATTTTCTTATACTAATGGTTGAGTTCACGAATCGAACGTTTTAAAGCCTCAGGCTATTGAAGCGAAATTGGAAGGGTGATCTTTTAGAAGAGAAGATTTTCTTTCAGCACGGTTACTCGACAGGCGGATTCGATACGCTGGATATTTCGATTTATATTTGGATTTATGTGCACGTCTTTGCCGAAGCGTCTGCCGCGAGTTCGGTGAAATAATGGCGATACGCTCTGCCTTGTGTAAAGGTTACCGAACGTGTTGGGAATGTGGAGCGTGTTGGGTCTAGTTCCTTCAATCGATAAGATGATGCGGAGGAGCGAACAGCCAACCTACCTTCGGCCGTCTGAAGGCCGATCAAGTCGCTGTATTCGCCTTCGCCGGAACTATTGAACGCCTTCACTCGGGCATTGTACATGCAATGAAAATGCAGACCATCCACTGTGCATATTGTCTCGGTCCCACAATAAACTTCCTGCAAACAAAAAGATAAAAAAAGAATTAATAAAAATTTCAATCAATTTTTTCATGGAAAATAATCATTTTATTTGTTTGTTTATGACGATGCGACGGTGAAGTATGGGGACCTCCTTGTAGACGGAGATTCTCCTCGTCCAAAACACTATTAAGCGTTCATAATGTTAGGTAGGTTTCACCCTGAGGCCACGTTTCCTCACTAATCGCCATCCAGAATGGAATTACCACATCAATCCCGACAGTTTCGGAGATGTAAGTGGCCGTAGCTGGGGCTGCCCGTTCATTTGCATACCTACCCGTTTGCTAAATTACACCGGGAGCAAATTGAGTATGGTGTAAATGGAGTATGGATGTGTTACTACATAGAGGAGGTGACTTTACCACGTTAAAGGATCGAACATGCTTTCTAACCAACTCTCTGACACATCAACAGAATCCACAACATTCCAATTCGAATTTAATTATCTTGAGATTCACACTTTATATAAATACCATTGTTCCGTTTATTTTTTTATAACACGCACAAATATGTGATTATTGCAATTGATTAGCGGTTTTAACATACTGAAAATATCCTTTAAAATAAAACAATATCTGTAAACATTTGAAAACGCATTCGTCTCCCTTATTATGATAGACACAAGAAATGTTGCGAAATAATAGTGATGGGGTATTATCCAGATTATGATGTCAAAGTTATAATTCATCGTCTAACTTTCCGAGATGGCGAGAATTTTCTGTTACCCTATGGCAGTTATCGTGAATTTATCATTGATCACCATATCAAGTTGTGATGTCAAAGTTTTACTTTATCGTCTAACTCTTGTCCACTTTGCCGATATGAATTTTTTCTCAAAAACTTCGTTGTCCACACACAATCTATATTAATATTCAAGTTTTTCTGTAAGTCACGATATCATTTTAATCACAAACATTAGAATAGTAATGATGACGTCGGCAAAAATGTTTAGTGTAAGCTTAGGAATGGTTAAAATATGGGGCTTCCTAAAGATTTTCTTAAATATTTTCAATATAGTTCAAAAATATATCGTTCAAATAGTTTGCTTCTTTCTAACATTATCGTTATTATACACTTCGAACCAGTTTCTGAAGAAGGTTGCAACATGGAATCCGAGATGTTAAATATTTTTCAAAAGACGTACGGTAGTGATAGTTCTAGTGTTGGTGCAGTGTTAGTTGAAAGCCTTTCTACATAAAACAAGATTTCCAATACAGAAAAAATGAAATACATACAACAACGTCGGAAAAAGCTGCCAGAACTATGAATTGAAATCTAAGAAACTCACAATAAGTTATGATATGTGTATTTCACCACAAACTATATTACGCAACTAAAGAAACTATACTAAGAAGTTATAAACTAATTGGCGAAGATCCCAAGAGATAAAACCAAGCAATCCGCGGGAGAAGGTAGAGAAGAACAAGAAATCCTTCAAGCAAGGCCGTCTTCGACAGAAGAAAAATAAAAAGGGAGAAAAAAGAAAAAAAGAGGTCCGGATAGTGGAACTAATGAAACTTCACGCTAAGATTGAGAACGAGCTAATACTAAGACAACCAAAAAGCACTTACGACTAGTTGAAGAAACAAATTCAAGAACAAATGGACAACATCTAAAGATTGGAAGAAGATATTGAAGTCTATATTCGAGTTCAAATTCGAATATTTCAGAGAAAGAAAATTCCTGAACTGTGAAGAAACATTTCATTCCGTAATGGAACAACTACAGAAGATTTCATCTGAACTTTATGTATCCGTAAGACCTATAACTCAAAATCATATCATTTCTTTCCCAATAATAAAGCTACCCATATATGATGGGTTTATGAAAACTGGATAACATTTGACGACCTTTACATACTTTAATCCATTATAATCAATTCTTAACCAACGTGTAAAAAATTCAGTACTTAAAAGCTTATCTAAAAGGGGACCTGAGCAGAATAATATAACATCTTAACATTTCCGAAACAAATTGTGGTGTCGCAAGGACTTTATTTCAACATTTATTTCAAAATTATCGTCGAATCATCCGAGAAGATCAAAGAACTGCACAACACTATTTCAATAGAATTTTAGTACGCAAATGGGACAAGGAAATCAACAAATTCTATGAACAATCCCTAAAAGATCCAAGATACAAGAATTTTAAGACATATGGAATTCCTTCAAACACGATTCCAATCGCTAGAAGTAATTGACATAAAGTAAAAAGAAATGAAGTACCAACACAACAAACAAAATCCAAATAAAATAAAACCAATTTATCATTAATAACAAGAATCCATATAAAAATAATATCTTATTCTGGACTAACATACATATGTTAGATGATCATACATATGATGTATTTGCTATTATTGATAATAGAAATAATATACATAACCTACATTAATACAATCCACAACAAAAAAACCAAATTTACTTTGGAGACGGCGTCACTACATTCATACATACATCGAGCTTATAATTCGCAACTTGATCATGATAAGTAATAATGAAATCAAAGTTATTACTCAAATAGTTATGAATAATGATTTTCAAGATGACACAATACATATCACGCTGGGTCTCATCGAAACCAAAGTCGTTCATGATCTCGCACGTTCACGCGAGATACAAAAATTGATGCCCGCTCATGGTGGGTCACGCATGACTTGTCGTAACTCACATAACTTGCACATCTCTAACTCCAAGATCAAACATATCAACAGAAACTAAAGAAGAAACAGTTATCAAGACGTCAGGTGACCTGTCGAAATTATATTTAAATTATAGACGAAAAGAAAGCTTTATGAGTCAACTTGGCATCGAGTAAAACATCACTATCGTCTCAAGTTTCACGACAACGGCAATAGTCTTGATCGCAACAGTCCTCACATGAAGAATTGGGCGATACTGTCTAAGTTACCGAAAGAAGAAAAAATCTGCTGCTAAGAAATCAAAATTGAACGGATGCCGAAGATGGAATCCCATTGCAGATATAGGATCATTAAGCGCACGAGATTAATTTGGAATCGATTTACCCTGATATCCATCATTGCATGAATCATTAGAAACACCGCAAATTTAATTACACAAAAAAGATTTTTTTAATAATAGAAACTGATTGAAAAATAAATTAAAAAGATGATAACGCCGGGTTTGAACCGACCCAGTTAGCGGTCGGAATAATACCTTACGAAGCACTGCAACGGATCCATTCAATTACAAAATTATTTTAATGAAGAACCCTTAAATTATACACTTTTAATGTATTTTCAGCGAGACGGTTGCCCAGCTCACCATTAAATTACAATTTTGTCAAAAATGGATTGGATTTTTATTAATTTAATATATACTATATATGTTTTGCATCTATTTACAAATTTTGCATTTACCAAAAGACTTTGTATAAACTTTGATTGATAAGTTAGTTTGAGGGTCGGGTTTGTGGATAGAAAACTTTCTGTACGTTCTAACATCAGTCAACTTCGGCCGGAGGCTGCGAATGTCTGTTAATTAAAGTCAGTTGCCGAGTCCGCACACTTCTCTTTACGTATTGCGAAGCGGGCGCGTTCTGGTGATTACCACTTCCGGCAGTTGCCAATTTGCGAGTCTCCACGGTCGCGAAGACAATGCGGTTGTCGACGCCGCATCCGGAACAATTAAAATCGACGCCGTTTCGGAGATAATTTCGTGACTACGTCAACGTAAGGGAAGATTTTAACTTTAAATGTACCAAATGAACGAAAAAAAAAATTAATAAAATAAAACAAAGAAAATGTTTCTTTGTATTAAGATACAATAACGTTCATTGTAACCCTCTTTCATTTTTTTTTGTTTCGTAACGTTTAGCTGCCAAATTCACTCCACGTTCGAACCATCCCCACATAATTGCGCGGTATAAAAAGCATCACCCTCGTTCGGAAAGAGAGCGAAAAAAAAATCCGTTGACGTTGCGTTCAAATACAAAAAAAAGACGTCGTAAAAAGGCCATTAATATTCCCGTTTCGAGCCAATCAAACTCAGATTAAACGAAAGTTCGCGTGTTACGTATCGCGACGCCTACAAATCCAAGAGATGTACGGGTCCCATTCTTTGTTTGGAAAACTTTGGAGAGGTCGGTTTTTGCGGGACCGTCTAATTGAAATTGATTAAATTTTAATATGCGACCAACGGAGGTGAACTTGCCTTGTTGGTTGGTAAGTTGGGGGCGTCTCGTCTCATGAATATGTACGCGCGTTTTCTGGATAGGGGGCAACCGCCCCCGCGATGCCATGAACTGCTCGATAAGGGCAATTTTCGTGTAGGCCAACTACGTATTACTACAGTTTATGGATAGGAGGGTGGGCTTTTGCTTGCTCGTCTTTATTAGATGGGGAGACCGAAAAAAAATAAGTAAAAAAATCAGAAGGGAATGCTTTTTATTCGTTCTCTTTTTCATAAATATGTATGAGTAAATGTGATAAGAAAATGTTTTGGTAATGGATTAT
This sequence comes from Onthophagus sagittarius, assembly GCA_036711965.1. NCBI lineage: Eukaryota > Metazoa > Arthropoda > Insecta > Coleoptera > Scarabaeidae > Onthophagus > Onthophagus sagittarius. The sequence goes on from JASERS010000005.1 coordinate 26,646,926, forward strand.
TAATTATTATTTAAACAGATGGAAAAACCGTTATCTATCGTTAGACGTATCTACACAATAGTCACGTTTCGATGACATCAGCTGGGGTAGAGTAGTACGCAATCCATATTTCGTTCTGGCATTTGCATACGGACTGTGCGAAACCTGACATGATAACATCTATCAAATTAACGTGAAGCCAGAACCAAATTTGGTTTAGTTCTATTTGATGTCAACTCAACCCCTTCCTATGATAAGATTTATTATATTAACATGTATCTATTAATTAATTAATTGATACAAATAATAAAAGAAATACTTAATTGTTTAAGGTCCATATTGCAGAGTGTGATGATAATTTTAGGTGATCAGTAATAAAACCTCTTTTCTCTGCGTTATTTTTAATTTTATTTACTTGGTTCTAGTTTCGACTAAATAATAGTCATCCTCAGCCAAATCTATAAAGGTACATGAATATAAAATAGAGACAAAACAACCCATTACAAAAAGTTCAAGTCTAAAAATCTATTTGTATGTGTTGTAACAGTTTCATCGAAAACTCACTTAAAATTATTAAAAGTCAACTGGACGTTGGAAACCTATTTATATATGTTAAATACGAATATAGCGGCTTACCCTCAAAATCCAATTGATCGTTAATAAAATCGACAAGGGAGTTGTTTTTACGTTTTTCAATTTCGTATCTCTCGAGGAAATCTAGTCTTTTACCTTTTTCACACATATGCAATAACTTAATATAATCATAATCTATAACATGTTTTGCTTCTGCGTTGTGTTGATAGATTTAGAAGAGCTTCTTAATTTTTGTTCGCCTATGCGTTTTCTTAACGTCCGTCCCGTTTGGCCAACATATAAACTATTACAGTCCCTGCATGAGATCGAATATACTCCACTTTTCTCTGGTACAGAATGTTTTGTTTATAATTCGCCATAAGATTAAAAGTTTGACTCTTATTATTATATGACGGTGTTATTTTATATTTGTTAAGGATATGTTTAATATTCAGGTTAAGTTTGTTGTATGGTAAAGGGATATATTTTGTTTCAATTTTTGTTTTTTTAACAAAGGATCGTATTTAATTAAATTTTTATGTATTATGGAGTGGACGTGAGAAAGTGTATAGCCATTTGCTGTTGCAAGATCATAAAGAAAACGGATTTCTTTAAGTTTGGAATCGTAGTTTATAGGATAGTTAATTAGATGATAGACATAACTTTGAAAAAATGATAATTTCTGTGATAGTGGATACTGGGACTTAAAAGGGATGATGGTATTCAAAAATGTAGGCTTTCGAAAAATGTCCATTTTCAAATGATTTTGGATTTTGTTAATAATAATAATAAGAAACTTTATTGTAAAAATAAAAGATGTTACTTTACAATATGTCAGATGCTTGTAACATAAACGGATACATTACACAACGATTGGATTCTCTAGAAATTCATATACTGTATAAAAAGCATTTTAAACTAAATAATTTTTTACATAACTTATCATTTTCTTCGTTGACATTTGTATAATCGTCGGTGGTAGATGATTATAAAATTTTGTACCCCAGTATTCGAAGTTCTTCTGCGTCTTTACCAACCGATGCCGAGGTATTCGCAATTCATCTTTTTGTCGTGTGGGGTAGTTATGTACATCTGAGTTTTTTACTAAAAGTGGCGTTCTTTTCTTTATAAACTTAATACAGTTTAGAATATATTCGCATGGTATGGTGAGAATATTCTGTTTTTTAATATCGTTTGCAGCTATCACGTGATGTTAAATGAAGGAGTGCGCGGACTGCTCTCTTTTGCAGTAAGAAAATCCTATCGGCCGAAGAGGGTACGCCCCAGAATATGATGCCACACGTAGCCCTACTATGGAAACTAGCGTAGTAGGTCAGTTTGGCAGCTTCAAACGTGCTTGCCGTCACCATCCTTCTTACACAATAAATTGCCCCATTTAGCTTCTTCGCTAGGTCTTCAATATGGATGTTCCATTTATACTCTTCATCTAGATGTAATCCCAAGAATTGTAGTGATTTATTTTCTATTTTGTTTTGGCCTTTATGAAATTGTATAGTTTGTGTTTTTTTTTCTGTATTAAGGTTAGCCCATTATCTTGAAAGCACTGTTTTACAAAGTTTAAAGACTCGACCGAGTTAATTTAAAGCTCTTCTATTGATTCGCCGAATGAAACTATAGTTGTGTTGTCTGCATATAGATAGAGATCCCCTTGTGGTATTGTGTTTGGCATATCATTTATATATATTATAAATAATAAGGGACTCAACACCGATTCTTGAGAAACCCCCGCAGAAATATTTGTTACATTCGATTTTTTGCCATTGATCACTACTATTTGATTTCTATTTTGCAGGTACGATGACATCATGTCTTACTTAAAAGTAATGTGTGATTCACGCTATCAAATGCTTTAGACAGATCAAGTCCAACCAATTCTACGAATTTTTTTTTATCTATCGCTGCCAGAATCTTTGCTATTGTTTTTGTACAGCTGTGTTCACTGGTCTATTTTTGCGGTATCCATGCTGAAAGTTTATAAAAAAGTTTTTCTTCTCAAAAAAAGTTGAAATTCTATCTGCTATTACACATTCAAAAATTTTAGATATTACTGGCAAGATAGATATAGGTCTGTAGATATAGATCTGTTTCAATCTTGTTTATGTCACCTTTTTTGTAGATGGGTGTGATTTTAGCCAACTTCTGTTCTTGTGGATAAACCCCTTGTTTTAAACACATATTTATGAGATATACCAATTATGCAGATAGGCTTGATATAGAGCTTTTTATAAAAGCCACAGATATTCCGTATATGTCTTCAGTAGTTTTTGTTTTAAAACGTTTTACTATTGCTTCAACTACGGTGCTTCTTAGAAAACAGGAATTTTCATTATTAATTAACAGTCTTTTCATACAGTCATTTCCTCCTTGAAAATCCACATTGTTATTTGTTCTTGCCGTATTCCATGCTGCTTTTTTATTAATCGTTATTTCATTATTTATAATATCCCATATCTTTTTTTGTTTATTTTGAGCTTGTTGGATGAGCGTTTCATTTTGCAACTTCTTTTCCAGTGTTATTTGTTGTCTTAACTCCGTTTTATATTTTTCTCCATTTTTAATATTTTTATTCTTCCGTTTTTGTGCACTGTGCCGTTATTCCAAGAAACTCCACGATATCAATATTATTCTGGATATTTGGAGATAAATGTTCTTTTTTCTTTTTTCCATTTAATATAACAATTTCTTTTTCAGGGCAACAGTTGTTAAAACTATCAATAAAGTAGGAAAAGTAAGCAGAGAATATTGCTGCCGGTGTGTCTCCAGTTCTTTCGAAGAAGAAATACTTCGACATTTCTGCCCTAAAATCGATAATATTGTTTGCTCTTACGTTTCTTTGTTTGGCCACTTGTTTTGTAATCAATGTGTTTTCGATATTATACCATTTTAGATAGTGTGCGTAATGGTCAGCCACGTGTAAATTAGGCGTTTCTTCCGTATATTGATCCTTGCTCCAATTAGTGATAATATTACTTTGTTGTTGCTCTCTCTTGACGTTTTTTAAAAAACACAATGTAAATTATGACTTTGTAATAAGTCATGAAGTATCATTACTTCAGGATTCTCATTTGCTTGCACATTAATATTGAAGTCTCCAGCGATTAAAATTTTTGTACTTGTGAAGTAGGTCTTGAAATTTTTCAAAAAATATCTTAAAATCACCACTCGTTGAGCGGTATATACCTACAATAATTTTTTTGTATGACTCTAAAGCAGAAATTTCTATATGCCTCTCAAGTGATAGTGAATAAAGATCCAGCCGTTCTGTAAACTTACTATACCGATGCAATCTGATAGCAATTGAAATTAACATGATTCAAATCAGAGTAGGCTAACCAATGTTCGGTTATTACCACGTACTGCGGTAATGACCAATGCTGGGCATAATACAATTAAAGTGATCTAATTTATTACTAAGTTCTTGAACATTGATGTTGAGAACCCTGCTTGCATTTGATCAGAGTTAAGAGAATGTTCAGCAATTTAGTTTGACTTATTGATTACGTTTGATATATTTTTTTTGCAGAATTCGGTCTAAAAAACGATTTAGACATGTTCCAGATGGCCAAATATCAGGCTTTTTTACTTCATCCAACTGTGCAAAAGGAACAGATAATTTAAAGGATGAGTAGTTTTTAGGATATTTAGATTCTAGCTGACTACACTGTACCGAACTGAAAAATTTATTATTTAAGTACTTTACTACATCATTTGATTTTGTCTTTGGGTCAAGGCCATAAATATGAACATGACCAAATCGAATTGCTCCTTTTAAGTCACTGCTGTTTGCAGTTCCAAAGGTAGTTCCTGAAAATGGCCCACGTTTTTGGCGTCCTTGAACTACCTTAAAGTCGCCAATAGCGTCTGTTACATTTTTTTGATCATTTGAATTATTATCCTTTATATTTACGATTTCATTTGATACTGATTTTGCAGCAAGCGCATAAGATATTGTCTGATTTTTGGTTATAAAATTCTTTTCTTTAGTTTTTGTCAGTCCGACCGGTTTTTCATTTATGGTATTTTTGACTTGAATTATTTGAGTAGATTTATTTCCTGATTGGCTGGGGTTGACATCTATAGGTACTATTGGTATCTCATCGACAGAGTTCTTTATTTTTATAGAATCCTTTAATAATGAACCAATTGTAAAAATGGTTCATTACCTGTAAAAATTGTTCTTGCGTATTATTGACACATGACAAGTGATAACTACTGTTACACATAATGGATACATCTAGGAAGTTTATTCTTGAGTTCTCTTCAAATTCTATTGTGAACTACATTTTGTTATGGATATTGTTTATATAATTAAGCATGCATAGTGCTTCGTCTTTGGTCCCCTTCCATAAACAGAATACATCGTCCACATAACGGATCCACTCATTTATATGTTTTAGATGAGGGTTGGTGTTATTCATGATAAATTGTTTCTCTATATGATCCATATAAATGTCTGCAAAAATTCCCGCAAACGATAAGTCCATAGGTAAACCGCATTGTAGCTTATAAAATTTATCGTTGAAGAAAATATAATTCTGCTCGACAATATGTTGCAACATTTTTATGAGATTATTTGTTATCTCTTAATCTTTGAAATGTGTCAGAAAAAGTTGTTTAATAAGATTCATAGTAAAATCAGTGTCAATAAATGCTCGGGTTTCTTTACTCGATATCTTATTGATGCCGTCGCTTACACGGGTTCCGCGTCAAAGCACCTTCCTAGTTAGTCTTATGATAGACGTATCTATATGCACATCGTTGTGACTCCCTTCTTTCCCGACTTTTGGGGCGATCGTCTTAAAATTTATGAGTGATTAGTATTAGTGAAATATTTTAAAACAACATAGTGATACCTGTTTAGTAAATGGAATCAAGAAAAAAGCATTTGACTGACCGAGAGTTGGAAAAGGAAATTGAAAAAATAATGAACGGAGAGGACGACATGGATTTAGATTCTAATAATGACATCGAGAGTGACTGGGTCTTCCCAGTCACATAATTTCAGAGGAAACATCTGACCAAAATATCGACGATCAACTGTGTAATAATCCTTCTGCAAGTGGCGGTAGTTCATCTGACGATAACATTCCGTTATCGGAATTATTCGCAACAAAGAAACGCAAAAGATGTATGATAAAACCGAAATCTATTTCTCTGAAAGGAAAAAATGGTCACAAATGGTCTACAAAAGTGCCTCAAAGATCAAAAAGAACAGCACGTCGAAATATCGTCCATTTTATTTTTGGAAGTAAAGGTGGTGCCAAAACATGTTCAACCTTTTCTGATTATTTTTGCACTTTTTCTCCGATAATATTGTGAGTACAATTCCATGCTACAAAAATGATGAAAGTAGAAAACAATCCCAAAAATATACTGATAACTCATCGACTGTGGTAGCAGTAACTAAAGAGGAATTGATGGGGCTATTCGGAATCTTGATAATGTCCGCAGTAAAAAAAGATAATCGCCTCAATGCCAAGCAAATGTTTGATTCCAAAATATCTGGATCATTTTATAAAGGCTGCATGAACAGCGAAAGGTTTTTGTTTTTAATAAATTGTCTTCGATTTGACAATAAAGCCACAAGAGAAGAAAGGGTGAAAATGGATGCGTTTGCTCATATTCGTGATATCTGGGACATTTTTATTGAAAAATGCAGAACGTCGTATTTTCCTTCCTCTTATTTGACACTTGACGAGCAACTTTTGGGTTTTCGGGGTAGATGTCCGTTTAGGATGTATATTCCGAGTAAACCGTCGAAGTACGGAATGAAAATCGTAATGCTCTGCGACTCGTCTTCAAAGTGCATGGTGGATGCTTGCCCATATTTAGGCAAACAGAAAGCAACGAAGGGGGTACCATTGTCAAATTATTATGTACAAGAATTGACCAAGTCTGTTCACGGTATTAACAGAAACATAACGATGGACAATTGGTTCACTTCTGTTGAAATAGCTGATAAACTCTTGGATGACAAATTCAAGCTGGCTATCATAGGAACACTTCGGAAAAATAAGAGGGAAATACCACACGAAATGCTAAATATCAAAGGTAAAGAACCAAATACATCCATGTTTTGCTTCGACAAAAACAAAACTTTAATTTCGTACATGCCTAAAAAACAAAATAGTGTTACTCCTTTCAACAATGCACGAAGGTGCATGAGATTTAGGAAAGGAACAACAAACCAGAAATAATTTTGAATTACAATAAGACTAAATCAGGAGTAGACTCGTTTGATCAAATGTATTCAAATATGTCATGTAGTAGAAAAACCAGAAGATGGCCGCTCTGCATTTTTTATGGCATGGTCAACGCCGCCTGTATCAATAGTTATGTTGTGTATTGTTGTAATATTATCAAGAAATGTGAAAAATGTGTGCGACGTTATCAATTTATGATCGATCTAAGCCACCAACTTGCCAGGCCATGGATGCAACAAAGGCTGAAAATTAACAATTTACGACGAAATCTGCGTCAAACTATCAAAGAAATCCTGAAAACTGATGACCAACCTGTTGATGTCCTTCAAGTTGAAAGTAGACGTGCATTGGGTAATTTACTGTACCCAATGCAAACTCCCGATTTGTGGCCAGCACCGGGAAAAATGATGCACAGAGTGTTCTTAAAATGATAATCTTTTTTCTATTTTAATAAGTCAAATCTGTTTTTCAAGTTAAATAAATACATGTTAATTTTTGTTTAATAAAAATTTCGATTTTCTGGTTCATATTTTGAAATATCGTAAAATTTACGACACGTTAGTACTAACGTATTAAAAAAACATACTAGTATTCTAGGGTTAAACAAGTTTACGCACACCGAGAATTGCGAGAACATTACCATCATCTTGAAATAGAGGAAATTATCGAAACTTGCAAAGAAAATGTAGAAAAACTTAGGCTTCAAGATTTAATGACGAAACACAACAAGTTGAACAGGCTGAAAAAACGGAAGAAATACAACACCAACAACAAAAGAGAAAGAAGGGGAAAACAGAATAACATTCACTCACCGGATGATGAAAATTCAAAGGACCACCTCCCAAATACATTGAAATCAGTTATAAACTTCACCACTATAAATTTTACAAATCAAGAAGTTGATTTTCTCAATCTTGGTCACAAGTTCGCCATTGAACCGAATTTTAATTTACCGTTGAATGCTATTGAAATAGAACAAGCCCTCTGTAGAAATGAAAGATTTAATGATATCATACATGACATCATCCCTATCCTAAAGAAATATGATCATCCTCCCAGTGATTCAAAACACACCAACAGGAGAAATATTAATCCCTACTCTAACATAATAAAATCTATAAAATATAAATTAAACATTAACAACGCATTTTATGTTAAGGCCGACAAGAATGCAGACACTGTCATTATTGACAAACAAAGTTACATCCAAAAAACAGAAGTCTTCCTTAAAGACAACCACTACATCACCATTAAATCGAACCCTCTGAACTCCATAATAACTAAAACTAGAAACATTATCAAAGAATGTTCTGACACCATTAAAGAGCTGGGATTTTCAACATACAACCTGATCGCTATGAACCCCTCAATTCCACAATTATATGCGATGATAAAACTTCATAAACACAATAACCCTATCCGACCAATTACGGCTTTTTACACCAACATCAAAATTGGCTCATTTTATGTTGCAGATCTTTCGTAATGTCAACTTTAAACCTAAATATACTGTAATAAATTCTATCGAATTCACAAATAAAATTAAAAATCTCAACCCTTCTAATAATACCCTTACATCTTTCGATGTGACAAATCTTTATAACAATATTGACACTGATTTTACTATGAATCTTATTAAACAACTTTTTCTAACACATTTCAAAGAATAAGAGATAACAAATAATCTCATAAAAATGTTGCAACATATTGTCGAGCAGAATTATATTTTCTTCAACGATAAATTTTATAAGCTACAATGCGGTTTACAATTTATCATAAATAACACCAACCCTCATCTAAAATATATAAATGAGTAGGTCCGTTATATGGACGATGTGTTCTGTTTTTGGAAGGGGACCAAAGACACTATGCATGCTTAATTATATAAACAATATCCATAACAAACTGAAGTTCATAATAAAATTAGAAGAGAACTCAAGAATAAACTTCCTAGATGTATCCATTAAAAAAATCCAAAATCATTTGAAAATGGATATTTTTCGAAAGCCTACATCTTTGAATACCATCATCCCTCTTAAGTCCCAGCATCCACTATCACAGAAATTATCATCCTTTCAAAGTTATGTCTATCATCTAATTAACTATCCTATAAACTACGATTCCAAACCTAAAGAAATCCGTTTTCTTTATGATCTTGCAACAGCAAATGGCTATCCATTTTCTCACATCCACTTCATAATACATAAAAATTTAATTAAATACGATCCTTTGTTTACAAAAGCAAAAATTGAAACAAAATATATCTTTACCATACAACAAATTTAACCTGAATATTAAACATATCCTTAACAAATATAAAATAACACCGTCATATAATAATAAGAATCAAACTTTTAATTTTCTGGCAAATTATAAACAAAAACATTCTGTACTGGAGAAAAGTGGAGTATATTCGATCTCATGCAGGTACTGTAATAGTTTATATGTTGCCCAAACGGGACGAACGTTAAGAAAACGCATAGCCGAACACAAATTAAGAAGCTCTTCTAACATCTATCAACACAACGCGGAAACAAAACATGTTATAGATTATGATCTTATGAAATTATTGCATATGTGTGAAAAAGGTAAAAGACTAGATCTCCTCGAGAGATACGAAATTGAAAAACGTAAAAACAAACCCCCTTGTCAATCTTCTTAACGATCAATTAGATTTTGAGGGTAAGCCGCTATATTCGTATTTAACATATACAGGGTGTTCCCGTGACTCGGGGCATAAAATTAACCACATATACTAGAGCAAAAATGATGACGATTCGCGAAAAAAATTATTATAAAAGTCTTTAAATGGCCAAGATATGGGCCATCAAAGTTCAGAAATTTTAACACATTTTTCTAAATATTTTCAAAACCATTTATGGTAGAGGGTTGAAATTTGGTACAGAGTAAACAAACATCATATAAAATCATTGAACCAATTTTGACTTTGATCGGACGACGGCAACCATGTTATACAGGTGTTCCTAAAATTTGTTTGCTCAGAACTTTTTTGTTTGTTCGTAACCCTACATTTTTTTTGTACTTTTTAATAGAAAATTTATTTTCGAAACTTTTTTCACTCTTTGAAAATTTTGATAACATTAACCGTTTGCGAGTTAAACGCGAAAATATTAAGCTTCGATTTCAATGGTAACACTAAACACAATAATTTTCGAAAAAGTTGGCCATGGCAATTAAAAAAAAAAACAAATTGAGCCGTCAACTTGCTTATGTAGTTTAAACATAAAGTTGTTTGTTAATGAAGTTTTTATTAATTTTGCGTGTTCAAAATGGACAATTACACATTTAGTGAACAAACTGACATGATTTTGACATTGGGAGAATGTCATGGAAACGCCGTAGCAGCCGCTAACCGTTATCGGGAGAAATTTCCGAACCGCAGAGCGCCCAATCGAAAAACATTTTTAAGAATTGAAACCCGTTTAAGGGAAAATGGGACGTTTAAGCCGAATTTTAGTAACAACGGTAAAGTCAGATCAGTCCGAACAACCGAACTAGAAGAAGATATTCTAGACTACGTACAAGAAAATCCTACAGCTAGTACTTTGGATATGGCGAGGCATTTTTTAACGTCAAAAACAACTATCTGGCGTGTTCTTCACGAGCAACAGCTTTATCCATATCATAGTTATAAAGTTCAGGAAGTTCGACAGGCTGATTACCCACTACGACTGCAATATTGTCAAATAATGCAGCACAAAATCCAAATTGATGATCAATTTTTAGAAAAAATACTTTTTGCAGATGAATCGACATTTTCTAAATATGGAATCATCAATTTGAGAAATTCACATAGTTGGGCGGACGAAAATCCAAGATTTAAGAAAGCTTGGAAATCGCAATGGAGGTTTTCTCTTAACGTTTGGGCTGGCATTGTGGGCGATGTCATTATAGGACCCGTTTTCTTGCCGTCAAGGCTGGATGGCCATACATACAGGGGACATTTAGAGCAATTAAATGATTTTTTAGATGACGTTCCTTTAAACACAAGACAAGAAATGTGGTATATGCATGATGGTGCTCCTGCGCATAGTACACATGCTGTCCAAGAATTTCTATGTGAACGGTTTCCGGAACGGTGGATTGGACGAGGAGTGGATGCACCGATAAGTTGGCCCCCCCGATCGCCGGATCTTACACCTCTAGATTTTTATTTATGGGGACGCATTAAATCGCTTGTGTACTGCGTTGAAATAACTTCAGTTGATCAACTGAGGTTACGAATTGTTGATTCATTTGATCAACTTCGAACTGAAATCAACGTCCTCAGCAGAGTGCGCTTTAATTTAAGACGGCGATATCAGGCGTGCATTGAAGCCGGCGGGAGTGTTTTTGAACATCTGCTTTAGTATTTTTTTTTTGTTCTGTTTTATTTATTACCATTTGTTTATAATTTTATTGTTCTTGTTCATATTTTTGTTAGAATTTTTATTATGTTCTTGTTTGTTGTTACCGCGAAAATTAAATTTATTGTTTTGGAAATTACATTCTTTTATTCAATTAAAATAAATTAACACTGGATTTAACTAAATCTACACTGAGAAATTTATGCAAATAATGGTTATTAGATCAGTTCGTTTTTCAATTGTCATCGCCTTCTCAGATCTTGCGGAATATGTTTTATTTGTTACGATTGAAATCAAAGCTTAACAGTTTCGCGTATAACTCGAAAACAGTCAATGTTATCCAAATTTTCAAAGAGTGAAAAAAGTTTCGAAAATAAATTTTCTATTAAAAACTACAAAAATAAATGTAGGGTTACGAACAAACAAAAAAGTTCTGAGCAAACAAATTTTAGGAACACCCTGTATAACATGGTTGCCGTCATCCGGCCAAAGTCAAAATTGGTTCAATGATTTTGCATGATGTTTGTTTACTCTGTACCAAATTTCAACCCTCTACCATAAATGGTTTTGAAAATATTTAGAAAAATGTGTTAAAATTTCTGAACTTTGATGGCCCATATCTTGGCCATTTGAAGACTTTTATAATAATTTTTTTTCACGAATCATCATCATTTTTGCTCTAGTATATGTGGTTAGTTTTATGCCCCGAGTCACGGGAACACCCTGTATAAACAGGTTTTCAACGTCCAGTTGACTTTTTCCATTCGCCATATTTTTAACATCACTTTCGAAAATTTCCTGTATTGTATTGTGTCGTTTGATAAAGAGACTTGTTTTTGTATATATAATAGTGTTTTTATTCTGTTTTGATAATAATGTTAATAATTTTAAGTGAGTTTTCGATGAAACTATTACAACACATACAAATAGATTTTTAGACTGTAAGTTTTTGTAATGGGTTGTTTTGTCTCTATTTTATATTCATGTACATTTATAGATTTGGCTGAGGATGACTATTATTTAGTCGAAACTAGTACCAAGTAAATAAAATTAAAAATAACGCAGAGAAAAGAGGTTTTATTACTGATCACCTAAAAATACTAAATTGATGCAAAACCACCTCTCTAATAGTATTTGGATATCTTTGATGAATATGAACTCAGTGCTGCCTGGGAATTAATCACTAATCCGTTCCTTGAAAATCGACGAACTTCGAAACCGGCTAACTTCGAACATAATCCGTTCGACGAACTCGTGGTCGACCATTATCTTTATTTTTACTTTGTTTTTAATGCAAGTATTGATATACCGGACAGGCTATTTAAATTGGTACGACGTATAACTCATAAACTATCAGTTTTATTGAAACAACTTTCTTCATATTAAATTCCGTATGATGATTGCGCCATTTACGTCTTTAAATTGTTAAGTCAATTTCTTTAATAGATGCATATACGTTTTCATCTTTATGCTATTCCCTAAGGAAAAATACATCACTGTTATTTGAAACATTTTTTAATTTAATGAATATTACGCAAATAGAATTTCAACGTGCTACCCGATCAAGGTATTATATTTTCGTGTTTATCTTAATATTGACGCATTTAATTGCAAATATAGAGGATGTTATGAATCCTTTATATTTGCGATTACCGATTGCCTCCATTTGCAATTTTTAAACAAAGGAAATTTATCAAATTTTCATATATTCGTTTTTTGTAAATATCAATAAAAGTAAAAGAGAACAATACTGTTGGGAATAGAGTTTGCTATAAATTTCGTTCTAAAAATTTTATTGTAACATGTTTCGATTCCCAAGAGTTAGCCTTAACAATTTAAATTTAGCAACAATAAAAGTGAAAGTTTTTCATTAATAAATTTAAGCCAGAGGTATCAATGTTGTTATGTTTACTAACGACTGAATTTGTAGCTAAGGGATATTTAGTTAGATATGAATATTAAACCAACTGCCATCTATCATCGATGTTAATTTATTGTGGTGTTGCACTTTGACTTGTTAGTATGCATAATATTTATTGAATAAAAAAAATGGTAAAAGATGGTTGTTTTGTCTTTGAGAGTATAGTGGTGAAAAAAAGACTATACGTATCTATTAAAAAAACTTAATAATTAAATGACAAATAGCGCTTCTAAAACACGATACTATCCATACAGACATGCTTTTCCTCCTACGCATAAAAAACTGATACTACTTTTTTTAGATAATAATATATATGGCAGTTTTTTATGATGCAAAGTCGAGATTTCCTAATAAGTTGCACAAAACATTTTGTGATGTTCGATAAATTCTTCCTTATATTTTGGATTTTAAATTCCTTAATTTCATTTTTCTACCCTTGTTAGGAAAAATGAATCTTTCCACACTCAAAATTCAATTTCTAGTATAATTTGGAAATATTAAACATTTTTATACTCAAATATGAATAATATGAGAGTTCATAATAGTTAATTATGAAATTAACTAAAAGTGCATCAAGTTACGAACCAAAAATGAATATTAATAATTATTCACAATATTTTAAGCTGTCAAGAAATGATTTTACAATTGCGCCTTACTACTATGAAAAAGCGCTAAATAGTGCTTTAAAAGCGTGCGTTAATAAATATTTACATAACCAGTTATGACAAGAGTAATTTTGTAATTAGTAATTTTAAACAAAATTAGCACACGATTTTAAATTTAACGACGCTTATGTCTGAAATGAAATGAAATTGAAAGAATTTACTTTTGGGCGTAACTACAAATATCCATAGTAACATCAAAAACAAATCAATATTCAGTTAGGTAATGATTCATTACACCACTAGTGGTGTAATATAAACGGCAGTTGTGTAAAATGTAACTTTACATAACGTCAAAATGGCATGTAAAACCTGACATTTCCCAACGGCGTTAGATAAAGTAAATCCCATTTAAAATACATTGTTACTTTCGTTACTTTACGCACTGATGTCCTTAATAATGTACTTTACCTATTGAAAATGTTTGAAGACAATGACGGTTTTACAAACGAGAGTAGATAAATGTTATTTAGAGAGTAGATATGATCGAATAAACAAGTTTTTTTTAATTGCACTAAAAGCGTTTCACAAATAATATTAAATAACCAATAATCAGATACAGTGTGTCCGCAAAGTAACGGATATAGGTGATAAACTCATAAATGGTTGCTGCTTTTAGAAGACTTGAAATGCTCTCAGAAGGCTTCATACTGCTACCAGAAAAACTTTATACTGCTTCCATGAAATGACATGAAATGCTTCCAGAAGACATGAAATGCTTCCAGAAGACTTGATACCGTTTCTAGAAGACTTGATCTGCTTCTAGAAGACCTGATACTGTTTTTAGAAGACCTGAAATGGTTCGAGAAGATTTGATCTGCTTCTAGAAGACTTACTGCTTTTAGAAGACCTGAAATGCTTTCAGATGACTTAAAATGTTTCTAGAAGACTTGATCTGCTTCTAGAAGACTTTAAATGCTTCTAGAAAACTTGGTACTACTTAAAGAAACCTTAATACTGCTTCTAGAAGACTTAATCTGCTTCCAGAAGACATGATATGCTTCCAGAAGACTTGATACCGCTTCTAGAAGACTTGATCTACTTCTAGAAGACCTGATACTGCTTTTGGAAGACATGAAATGCTTTCAGATGACTTGAAATGGTTCTAGAAGACTTGATCTATTTCTAGAAGACTTACTGCTTTTAGAAGACCTGAAATGCTTTCAGATGTCTTGAAATGGTTCTAGAAGATTTGATCTGCTTCTATAATCTGTACCACGAGAAGTGAATGTGACTCATCGATTTCCGTAAGAATTTTGCGCATACGTTACAAATATTATGCTCGCACGTTGTCGTGTGTTAGCGTGAAATGATTTCTAGCGCGCGCGTCTGTTCCGTACACGTTTAGGCGATGAGTCACCTTCACTTCTCGTGGTACAGACTATAGAAGACTTGACACTGCTTCTAGAAAACTTTAAATGCTTCTAGAAAACTGGGTACTGCTTAAAGAAAACTTGGTACTGCTTCTAGAAGACTTAATCTGCTTCCAGAAGACATGAAATATTTCCAGAAGACTTGATACCGCTTCTTGAAGACTTGATCTACTTCTAGGAGACCTGATACTGCTTTTAGAACACCTGAGATGCTTTCAGATCACTTGAAATGGTTCTAGAAGACTTGATCTGCTTCTAGAAGACTTACCGCTGTTAGAAGACCTGAAATGCTTTCAGATGTCTTGGAATGGTTCTAGAAGATTTGATCTGCTTCTAGAAGACTTGACGCTGCTTCTAGAAGACTTTAAATGCTTCTAGAAAACTTGGTATTGCTTAAAGAAGACTTGATACTGTTTCTAGAAGATTAGATCTACTTCCAAAAGATTTGATACAGCTTCTAAATGACTTGATACTGCTTATAAATGACTTAATACTGCTTCCAAAACACTTAAAAATTTGATTTTGCTTCCAAAATACCCAACTAATGCCAGACTAATACATCTTTATGGCAGAAGACCAAAAACTGTCAAGATATGAAATGATACCAGTACTCTTGATAGTGCCCCTAGAAGGTTTGAAACTGCTTCTATAAGACTTGATACTGCTTTTAGAAAACTTGGAAAGGGTCCTAGAAGATTTGATAATGCTTTTGAAATTTTTGAAATACTTCCAGAAGACCTGATACCGATTCTAAAAGACTTGATCTGTTTCTAGACGTCTTGACACTGCTTCTAGAAGACTAGATATTAAATTAAAATTAGAACTAACACTATCACTAACGCCAATACTAAAAACTTTCGTGCGTTTTTTGAAAAAGTGTTGGATGTTTCGGATGCTATGTTGCAACCTTCTTCAAAAATTGGTTCGAAGTGATTGATATTGCTTGTGGAAGATTAGAAATGCTCCTAGAAGACTTGATAACGCTTCTAGAAGACTTGATCTACTTCCAGAAGACTTTATACTACTTCTAAATGACTTGATACTGCTTCTATATGACTTGATACTGTTCAAATCACTTCATATTTGATTTTGCATCAAAAGTACCCAACTAATGGTAGACTACCAAATCTTCATGACATAAGACCAAAAACTGTGAAGATATGAAATAGTTACAGTACTCTTGATAGTGCTCCTGGAAGATTTGATACTGCTTCTAGAAAACTTGAAATGTTTCCAGAAGACTTGATATTGCTTCTGGAACTGTTATTTTCATTCGATATTTATTATAAAATCATTCACATGAAGGCTAACTGCTTGAATAACTGCTTTTTTCATGGGGAAACAGCGAATTCTGCAGTCGACGAACTTTGAAAACCATGAACTCCGAGGTAGTATGAATATGTCATATATATCTTAAATTCTAACCGTTTTTTAAATATTTCGGTTTGTACAAGTTTCAAATTGCGTGTGTTTCAAATCTTATGTTAAATGTTAAATAATTCAATTTTTTCATAAAATAAATCTTTTTTGTATTGAATCATATTTTCGGCAGATTTTTTTACAAGATTATTCCAACCATCAATGTATATAAAAGGTGATTTAAATTCCTCGTATAAACCTGTTTTTTAAAACTTGAAGAAGGATCTGAGTAAACGATATTTTGATGGAAGCAACCACAACTTGTGCAACAAGATCTTCTTTCGCCTCTACAGGAGTCTCGTGAATCAAATTCTTCATATAACCCCAAAAGAAAAGGATCAATCGAAAAGTGATCAAGAAGACTGGGCTATTGGATCATTTCGGAATATCTAGCTTGATTCGTGTTTATTATTATTAATAATAACTTCGATTAATATCTACATATTAATGTTTGATGGATTGAAAGGTTTTGATAGAAATGGAATGATAGAAACACATTCTTCCCTCTTGTAAGTGTGATGGAGCAGTTTTATCACTTCACATCCAACCTCAGTCAACGTAACTTAACCCAATGTAATCCAACCCAACCCATCCACTTAGAAATAGGTGTGTTGTAGTAACTCATTCTCCACGTCCTACCCTCACATTGAATATTTAGAATGCATGCTTCCACATTCATAGCAGTGTAAATCCTAAATACATAGAGGCAGATTTTGTAGATTTTTGTGTTCAAATCAATAATAATGTAATAATGTTAAAAAGCCATTTCGAAACCACAATAAATAACGCATTTCACGGTTATCAAGGCACGAAATCCACGTTGTAGTGATCATCGGGGGTATTCCCCCTATCTACGGTCGTTCCAATTAAAAAGTTCATTTGGCCTGGTCCAGACGCGTTTATAGCGCTATATTGGAGCGGTAATTAGGCCGTTATGCGCTCCCGGACGTCGTCGTGGCAGGGATCGAAATCGCGAACGTCGCGACGTTCCGAGGGTCGATTCTAGAGACTCACGCGTCGAGGGGTGGAAAGATTAATGGCCACGGCGCGTCCCGAGTCCCTGACTCATTGGCGATATACATGAAATGACGCACTGGAAATGAATGGGTGGAGAAATAACCAACAACAACAACAAAAATTTAATGGATATATTATGCGGCTTAACAAAGATGTTATTACAAATTTCTATGAAGATTATCTCGCGGTGTGCTTTAGTATACCAAAAGGTAATTAATCGGTGAGTAACGACCGGTTTCAGCCCTGTGGATCCGGAGCAAACTCATTATTTGCGAACTAATTATCCCTAATCGATCCGGTTTCAATAAACTACTTTATGGCAGCCGTTAATATTTGTTGGATTAAGCACTTCGATTAATTACTTCCTTTATAGAAATTGATGAAGATTAGAAAAGTCTTTTTTAATTTTTTTAAAATTTCATTAAGGATGTACACACAGTAATTAACACTAGAAGTAATAGTAGAACTAGAAAGAATCGGGTTTACTCCCACATAGGGATGTTTCAACATTCTATGTAGCCAAAAGTGAATATGACAAAGTGAAGAATACGCAGCAAGTATCATTTCTCATATCAATTATCAAAAAGTTATCCATTTAAATCCATTAAATAATCCTAATACTTAATTCTTAATTCTATGAAAATGCCTGAATATGTGAATAATGTTGAATGAATTAGTCCCATAAACACTAATTCGAGAAACACTTTGAAAACCAATACAAAAAATTTAATCATTTCAAATTCAAAATGAAATTTAGCTGGATTAAAGCCCATATAAAAGATATTTTTCTCAAAAATAATCATCTCTGGTTAAAAAGGAACATTTGAAACTCCCCTGGCTACGCAATATCAAGCAGGTCGACCACGAAAATCGTTTGGAGAATCGAGTGAAAGAAGTAAAAGAAGGAAAACAGGGGAGCTTCGTTTCACTTTAGAAGACGGAATTGTTCATGCAGCAGAAGTTGAGTTGAGTAAATCTGGCAAAAGAGATGCATCAAATATACTAAAAGATATTACGTGCGCCCCAATACGAGCATGAAAATACAAAAGAACATAAAAAATGAAAATGTTTTGCTTTTGTCGCCTTTGCAAATATTGAAAATGTTTATAGAATGCTGAGTTAACACAAAGGTAATATGAAATAATTGGAAATACTAATGTAAAGTTGTTCCCGTGTTGTAGTCTAATACAGCAAGCAAAACAAGAGTAGTTTAGGAATATATCAAGATTATGAGCTATTTAAAAATCGATTTTTTTAATCAATAGAAAATGATCTAAAAAGAACATTAACCTTTGCGCCCAATTTAACCATTCTTAAACTTTTGTGAAATTTAGTTAGATTTTGTCATTTTTGAATGAAATGGATCTAAATAATCATTCATTAACATCTCATAATTTCAAATCTCTAGCAATTTGTTTTTTTGAATCCCCACAAATGCAAATTTTTTAATCTAAGATTCTGCGCAAATTTTTATTTATTCTAACCTAACTTTCTATTAATTTATGTCTCAATAATAAATTACAACTGCGTTTTGAGTATAAGTAAATACAATTTTTACCATTAATTTGACATTTTGTAGAAACAGAATCTGAAAATAAAATCGAAACATATGAAGACCAAGATGGTGTTGAGGAAGTAAACTAATCTGAGGAAAATGTAATAAAAGATGAAGAAGGAAATGAAGAAGGAAAAGTGTATTTTTTACGTAAAATTCTGGATTTCAGTGGAAAAATACAATTTCCAACATAGGGCATCGCTGTAAGTCTAACATTTACAATATTAAGCAAAATCGGTTTCATGCCCGGGCAGAAAAACTACGGTCGATAGCCCTTTTAGGCAAACATATTTTTTTTATTATTTTTTTCTTGTAAGTATATATATTCATTTATTTTGTTTTATTGTACACTATATTTATATATTTATATTGTTGGCATAAATAAATTTTGTTTCTCTGTCTCGGTTTCATGCATAAGTGAATGCTTCAAACTTTTTTGTACGAACAAACTTTTTTGTTGAAACGAATAAACATGACTCATTATCAGTTTCCACTTGGAATCAACAACACCTCGAAAGTCGTAGAGAATTCAAGGAAATTACTCTTCTTGAACTACAGGTAACCCTCCTATAACACGGTTTTCCTCAACACGGTTTCGCTCTAACACGATCAGAAAATTACGAAAGCCCTCCTTTAACACGTTAGTGGGTTTCACAGTAACGCGGTCATGAAAAACTGAAATTTTAATTTTTTCAAATGGCACACTAAGTTACCATAATAAGAACTAAACAAAAAAAAAGAAATTGGTGAATCTTCTATAAACCCGGACTTTGTGGGAAGTAAGGGTTAGTTAGAGAAATTTAAAAAACGTTATGCAATACATAACGTAAAAATTATAGGGGAATCCGCGTCG
Source organism: Onthophagus sagittarius (assembly GCA_036711965.1). Lineage (NCBI taxonomy): Eukaryota > Metazoa > Arthropoda > Insecta > Coleoptera > Scarabaeidae > Onthophagus > Onthophagus sagittarius. Next base: position 26,666,869 of record JASERS010000005.1, read on the forward strand.
GCTGACCACGAAGCTGCTAAAACGTATCCACATGAAATTTTAAAAATAATTGAAGAACAAGGTGAGGGGTGTACCCTCATCAAGTTTTTAATGCTGATGAGACTGCGCTCTGGTGGAAAACAAATGCCTAATAGGACATTTATATCAAAAAAGGAAAAATCTGCAGCTGGTTTTAAAGCTTCGAAAGGCCGTAAAACATTACTTTTATGCAGTAATGCATCGAGGGATCTAATGACGAAACCCTTGTTAGTTAACAAGTCGTTAAATCCTCGTGTGCTTAAAGGTATAAATAAAAATAATTTGCCGGTACATCGGAGAGCAAATTCGAAAGCTTGGGTAACAAAAGAATTATTTAATGATTGGTTTTTTAACTGCTTTGTCCCGGAGGTGGAAAATTATTTAATGAAAAACAATTTGAGTTTCAAAGTGCTTTTGCTGCTCGATACCGCGCCGGGTCACCCCCAGGATCTAAGTCATCCCAACGTCAGGATAGAGTTTTTGCCACCAAATACAACGATCGGAGGAGAAGGTTTTGCAGATCTCGAATTATACATTTTAAGCGAAGATCCTTGTTCTGAAAAGAGCTTAAAATTTAAACGGGTACTGCAAAATGCCGTATCACCCTATAGTGAAATTTACCAAGCACTTACAAGGGCTTCGAAGCAAACCAAAATAACAGATTTTATAAGGAAGGAAAAAGATGGAAAAGACCCTAACGAAGAAAAGGATGAAGAACCTTCGAACAAACGACTTCGGCTTTTTATATCGAGTGATGAAGAAACTTATTAAAACTATGTTTTAATATTATTAGAATACATTTTTTGTTTATTGTTATATATTTTACTGTTTATTTATTTCATTTGTAGCTATTTTAATAAAAGATGCGTTATGTTTTAAAAAATTGTTTTTTTAAATTGTTTCAAATCATTTTGTATTACTCATTTTGTTTTAAGCGACCTTCTGTAACACGATTTCACATAACACGACACTTTCTAGGAACATATCTACCGTGTTATAGGAGGGTTACCTATATATACTTTTGTGACTATTTTGCTAGCAGAGGGAGAAAACTATACTTGAAAGAAATATGGATTTTCAATGAGTTACATCGTCTACATTTTTTTATAGCAGCTGTCGCGAAATAAGTATTGTTGCATATTTTCCCATATTAGATTTGATGATCCCACACCAAGAACTGAGAGAATGCGTGAATGAAAGGATAAACTGGAAGTTATTCGTTCCATATTTGATAAGTTTGTAAGCTTTCGTCAAAGGTACTAGTCACCTGATACAAATGCAACAATTGACGTGCGACTAGCAATTTTTCGTGGAAACTACCTTTTTTGGATATACATCAAAAGTAAGCCAGGACGATATGGATTTGTGCAGACAGGAAAACTGCATTCATTGTTATACTACAAATCTGTACCTCCATGATAGACAACAGAAGAGAAATAAATCAGGGGCAACGAGTTGTTCGAGACTTAGTGACAGCCCGTATATTTCATGTACATACTTCACCTCGTTCTGTGTATACTTCACACCGTTCATGGCATGGACTTACAGTCGACAACTTTTTCACATCGATTACTTTGGCATATACTTAAAGTTTTATTGTGATCTCTGGCAGTCGGCAGGAGTTATATTCGTAATTTCTTTCTAGATGTACGTCTTCAAATAAACACGGGATTTCAAAAAATCACTAAGGATAATATCAGGAGACCAGGCCAACCACTCCAAATCGCCCCTAATTGAGATTGTATGGTTCCCTTAAAACAGTCAGCGATGCTCTTGATGTGTGAGCCAATGAACTATCTTGATGAAACCAAATATTGCCTAAGTCCAACTGATATAGCCATTAAAGAAAAAAAAACCTGCAGTATGTTAACATACCGTTCCGAATTCACTTTCACTATACCTTCATTTTCCTCAAAAAACCAGGGGCTAATAGGAGTTTGATACAATTTTCGAGGAGTGGTGTCAGCCCAATAATGATGGTAATGAAGATCAACATAAAGAATTCTCCTGACAGAATGATCAAAAAGTCCAAGGGCGTACACGTATTTGCATGCAGAACGTATCCCAACCCAACTCACCCATGTCACAATTGATTTTCGATCAATGCCAAATTAAAGCGATAGGATTATGATCACAGAACATTCGCACTTACAGCGATCTGTTTAACGGCATTATTATAAAACATCAAATCTTGATGACCATGATAAATGGAAAAATTACTACTGTAGTCTCAAACACTCCATCCGCTTATACCTGTAATGTTTATTCAGCCAAGCCCAGTGAAATAAATAATTTATCGATTGTGCTCATGAAAGAGGTAAGATTTGATGTCTTAAAATACGGATTATCAACGTTTCACACATTTACGACATCGTTGGGATGAGCGACAATTTTTCAAAAGATGAGGACCGAGACAATTAAAACATAGATTTTTGGATATTACAAATCCTCGCCATTGTAGCGGAGACTTGTTCAAGAATTGTTGACAGGCTGAGATATAATGATTAGAGTAACATAATGAACATGAGTAATTATGGGTCGTTGTTGACACGTTATGAGCTTTAACGTTGCTACGAGGCTTAAGTGAAATGTTTCGTTTTGTAGAAGTCACTTGTTCAATCGCCTCAAGGCTGTGAATTCTTCCAAAAAGAAAACTCTCTAATTCTTTAAATGTTGCTGGGGATTTTGAAGATCCAATAGATTTTTCCCAATATTTGAGGGTTTCAGTATCAAGTCTTCGTACAATTAAAAAAACGAGTATATTATCCCAATGATTTACAGAACAGTCCAATGCCTCTAGTGCATCAAGATTTTCTTTAATTTCGCTTATCAAACGTTTAAGCTCGCTTGAAGATTCATGTTTAATTGATCGAGTCGACAAAATAACTGATAAATGTGAATCAACCAAAATTCGTTTATTTTCGTAACGATCGATAAGAATTTCCCATGCACGAGCAACATTATCTTCACTAATCGCGATATTTTTAAAAGTTATGCAGGTTCTTCAGTTGTACTCATCTTTATATAATGCAGTTTTTCGACAAGAGAGTCGAAAATATATCTGAATTAGATTTAACCATTGAGTCGAATAAATCACGGAAATGTTTCCATTGTAGATAATCAACAGTGAATTTTGGTGAATCAATTCTTGGTAATTTAGGAGAATGAGAATATGGCGTGCGTGTGTTATTTACTGAAATATTAAGTATGACTAAGTTATCAGTAGTCGATATATTATCTATAAGATCAAACATGTCTCCTTGTATATTGACGAATTGTTCTTCGCTTTCAACAATAAATATTATTCTTAAAATAATGTGATCTTGAAATTCGTCGCGATTAACAGTAATAATTTCATGAACTTGTTGAAATTTTGCCCAATTCGAATTTAATAAATTTAAACGACTTTTTATTCGACCGACTGTTACATTTGCATCGCCTAATTTTTTCAAATTTGTCATTGCACGCGAAATTAGCCCGTAATGTTTGATTTGTCGATCCGAAAGTACCGTAACTTCAGACATTTTTAAAAAATTTTAATTAAACGAATTATAACGATTATTTAATAATAAATTTAGATTTAGATTAAAGAAAAAGTTGATTTACAAGAACTTTTTATCTGCCACGCGGCCGATCCGGCTCGAAGGACCAAATGTTCACAAATTGAATGATTGAGAATCTCAGATGGTTTCAATTAAACAAAAAAGAGTACTTACACTAGAGTATATTATCGAACTGATTGGTTTTACATAAAACACATAGAGGTTTAACTGAATCGTCACTCGCAATACAACGGTTAAGATACATCTGGTTTCTTGGTTCGTGCCACAAAACGAGATTTTACAAAAAAAAAACGAAAACAAGAAAATTATTCAAAATGTAAAGAATTATAATATTCCGATCTTTAAACACAAACCATATGAAATATGATTTAACGTTAAATCGTCGAGGTCATTTGTAGGTAGAAGTATTAGAAAGCATATTGGTCTGACTTGATGTTGATTCATCACACAGTAAAATGGTTATGTCGATATGTTTTACTGTGAGCACTTGGTGCTTGGGATCAAAGCGGTTGCCAAAATGACAGCCGGTTGGCTTATTTAAACCAGTTTCTGAAGACAACACGGCATTCAAAACGTCAAACATTTTTCAAAAGGTACACGGTAAAACCCAAAACTTCTAGTTTTTGTTCAAGTATTGGTCCTAATAGTTCTAATTCTATTAACACCGTGAAAGCCTTCGTATTTAAATCATTCATTGCTGTTTTGTAAAAGCTTAATGATCTGGCAACATTTTTTTTTGTAATTTCTGACCATAATCGTTCTGCAAAACATAATTATGGCCTCATTATAATATCACAAACAAAAATAGAGTGAAATGAATGTGCCCCATATACTTGTGTATGAACCTACCCCAGCACAAGAAAATGAAAATTAGGTAGATTTAGGTAGGACGATTCGAAACTTCTTAAAGATTGATCGACTCGGTCAAAGGCTAAAATCGATCAATAGAGGAAAGAAGAAGGAGAGGCAGAGAGAGATGGCGAAGAAAAGTGAGAAGACGGCGAGAAAACTGTTAAGACATGCGTTATTAAAAGTGGTTGAAACTATGCGTTGATTACCGACGATTAAACAAGAAAGTAGTTAAGGATCGCTATCCTCTTCCATTGGTGGAAGATCAGATTGATCAACTAGCAGGAACAAAAATATTTACTACCCTGGATCTTAGGAATGGATTTTTCCATGTACCTGTAGCAGAGGAGAGTGTCAAATATACATCTTTCGTGACGCCCAGGGGCTATTCTAAAACTTGAAAATGTTTTGAGAACTGCAGAAGGGTTTGGAATTTAAATGGGAAAAATGCCAATTTATGAAGTCCAAGGTGGAGTATTTGGGACACGAAATTGAGAAGGGTAATGCCTACAAAAAACGAAATTAAAGCTGTATTGAGGTTTCCGGAGCCAAACACTGTGAATGGGGTTCAAAGCTTTCTGGGTCTGACTGGCTACTTCAGAAAGTACATCCAAGATTATGCGTTGATAGCAAAACCTTTATCGGATGTCTTAAAAGGTAACAGGCAGTTTGATTTTGGAATTACAAAGCGTACATCTTTTGAAAGACGACTTTTGTATGAAGAACCTGTACTAAATATTTTTAATTATACTGATGAAACAGAGAAAATACCACAGTTACGAATTGGAAGTGTTGGCTATTGTAGAGGCTTTAAAAAAGTTTCGTGTTTACCTGCTTGGAGTACCGTTTAAAATTATAACAGACTGTGCAGCGTTTACAGCCATGATGAATAAAAAAGATTTGTGCACTAGAGTAGCTCGGTGGGCTTTATTATTGGAAGAGTTCAATTATGTAATACAACACCGACCAGTTTTAAGAATGAGACGCTGTGACGCATTAAGCAGAAACCCAGCAACTATGATGATTCAAAACACCACACTAGAGAGACTAAGGCCCGTATTCAGAGACGAGGATACATCATGTACCCGGGTACAATTGTTGAACGTATCCGAACAGGTCGGAGGTTACAATTGTACCCGGGTACATGATGTATCCTCGTCTCTGGATCCCGTATTCAGAGACGAAGAGTTGCACAACGAGAAGATGATCAAATCAAAGCTATAGCAAAGATACTCTAAGTCAACCTTATGAAGATTACAACCTGAGTTGAGGCATATTACATAAAAATAAAAATGGGTTGCAACTTGTAGTGGTTCCACCTAATATGCAATATCACATTATTAAGTTTGCGCACGAGAATGGTCATTTCGCGATAAAGAAGACAAAAAATTTGATTGAACGAGAATACTACATACCGCAGCTGGAGGATAAAATTCGAAGAGTTGTAACCAATTGTGTACATTGTATTCTTTCCGATCGGAAGATGGGTAAGCAAGAGGGTTATCTAAATCCTATTGAAAAGGGCAATGCTCCTCTGCAAACGTATCACGTTGATCATTTGGGTCCAATGATAAAGACGGGAAAGGGATATAAATACTTGTTTGTTGTCATTGATTCTTTTACAAAGTTTATGTGGATATACCCAAGCAACACAACAGCGACAAGAGAAGTTATCGATAAACTTGAAATGCAAAGAAGTGTGTTTGGAAATCCCAAGGCTATTATTTCGGATAGAGGAACGGCAGTTACCTCTAACGATTTTGAATAACATTGAATTGACGAAGACATAAAACATATTAAGATAGCGACAGGGGTTCCCAGAGGTAACGGACCAGTTGAAAGAGTCAACAGAATAATAATACCAGTCTTAAGCAAATTATCCATTGAACGTTTCGAGTATTGGTATCGGCTCGTTAGAAAGTTGCAAGAAGCATTAAATAGTACTTATCAGAAGGCTGTTAGTAGAACACCATTTGAAATGCTTTTAGGGGTTGAATGAGAAGAAAAGAAGAGATGAAGTTGAAAGAAATTTTAGAATGAGAATATGTAGATACTTATATGGAAGAATGCGAAGAGATTAGAAAACTTGCAAAAGAACAAATGAGAATAGTGCAAATAGAAAACATAAAACCCTACAATAAGAAAAGGAAGATGCCTGTTGTATACAAACAGGAGATTTGGTAAAAATCCGAAGAACTCAGTTTCAAAGCGAATCAAAGTTACTACCAAAGTTTCTTGGTCCCTATAAGGTGACGACAATATACGGACCTGACCGATATAATGTAAACAGAATAGGTGATCACCCTGGGCCATTACAAACCAACATTAGTGCCCATAATATGAAGCCCTGGGTACAAGAAGATGAAGAATATGAAGAGTCATTCGAGACGAATTCCCAGCAGGATGGCCAAGATGTAGGAAAGTTTCGTGAAGATTCGAAACCGTTCGAACCGACTCGGTCAAAGGAGAAAATCGATCAATAGAGGAAAGAAGAAGGAGAGGGAGAGAGAGGTAGACAGTTGTTGGGGGTAGTTGGGTGTGGCGAAGAAAAGTGAGAAGATGATGAGTTGTTAACGAACTGTTAAGACATGCGTTATTAAAAGTGGTGAAATTGTTAAATGAATGAAACTTTTATTGTTAATTTAGTTAAGAACAAGTGGTGTTTTGTGGTGTTATTAAAATAAAGAAAAAACCTACATATATAGTATTATCCACAGATTATAATAATTAATACTGATTGATTTAGAGAGCAGTATTTAGTAAGAAAAGGCGTCTAAAATAAAACTGGAAAAATTACTAACATGTGGCTAAATCATATTTGGTGATTGCCATACAGATGATAGCTATATATAATAACTTAAATATAAAACAACATAACTTCAAATATAATTATAAGTATATGATAGTATCTCTTGTATGAATCTGAATTAATTGAAATTAGTGCAAACGTTGCAAAATTTTCTTTCATAATTATGAATTAGTAGGTAAGGTAATCTACCTTTACTAACTAACTTTAAATTGCAATTTGCGACATCGTCGTCGCGATTAGAACTTAACAATTTTGAGGGGCCACGCCCACGATCGTCAGCTTCCCTTCGTCGGCTCACCCCCGAAACCGCATCAAGTGGCCAATCACAAACTAATTCGAGAGCCCGTCCAACGACGGTTCACCGGTCCTCGAACGTCCATAATTAATAACTTTGGTAATAACTTAGCCAGACGGTTCCAACGCTCGCCCAACTTCCTTACAATACAACACAAAACATCGAAATACTACATTCAATGTAATCTTCGAATCAAAATAAAAAAAAATTACTTACTCGAAATTCGCCACCGTTTCCATCATCCAATTCCAAGACGTAACCTTCAACGTGGCTTTGCGGAGGTGGTTGCCAAGCTACTGTAACGGAGTTGTTTTCAGCACTGCACTCTTCGGGGATTATTGTTGGCGCTGCAGGAGCTGCACGTGCGAGAGATAGAAATACAAAAAAAACGTTTTAGAAGTTGTCGTGTTCAGGAAGTGACCCTATCTCAAGAACGAACTACTCGAGCGAAAACTACGTCGACGTGAAGCATGCAATAATAATAGGGCAATGTATCACTAATGCAAGAGAAAAACTTAAACTGGAATTCAATTAATTATTCAAAAAAGTAATAAATAATGTTGTCCAAAATGTACACTTTCCAAACATTTCGGGATATTTTCCAACGCAATCGTTAAATTGCGTCAACACGAACGCGTGATTATTTTAAAATATGCAAAAGGATTTATTTTGATGTTAACACATCCAATATCATCGGAATGAATTAAAAATGTTTTAAATAATAAAAATGTTTTCGCGAAATAATTGTAAGTTAGAGTAGATCAAATAAATATTATTGCTCGGCTGTTATTTGAAGTTACCGTCCCGTTTTAGTCGTTCACTCTTAATTGAGTTTTGGAAACTGTTCAATAAACGTAACCCGTCGGCAATCCAGCAGGATTGTTCCTGCGGATCACGTCCATGGAACTATCCTCGAGCATTGTTCGCGAGCGAAGGTAAAGGAAAGTTCCTTTCACGCCGCGCCGTCCAAATAAACAATACAAAGTTCCTTCCATCTATCTTTTTCTTATTTGATATTTGAGAACAATGGGAAGTGTGATTGGCAAACGTTGTTCAAGAAAGCTAAATAAATAAACAAAAAACGGCAAAAAAAGTTACTTTTTATTACTTTAAGTTATAAAGAAAGTTGAAAGAATAGATAGAACATGCCCTGTTGAATAATTTACTGGAAAGAGTTTTCAAATAGGAAAAAGCATTCTTAATTATTAAGGGATATAAATTAATTAGTAGCCATGCTTCTTATAATAAAAATAAGAAAGATTTTCCAATTTTAGATTTTTTTACCTGCAGGAACTCTTTCTTCTCCATCTTTGTATGCTAACCAAATAAAATTGAAAGATAAAATGATCGTGTTGTTTACGTTTAACAATTTATTAACAAGTTGAAATCAACTTTGATTATGCCTTATTAAAAGGTTAATTTAAAGTTCACGATACAATAAATTCAACGAACTAAATAAAGTAAAAGTTCGATTTAATAATAATAATAATTTTAATTCATATAACAATCTTTTTCGGTTTGCACCTTCCTAAATAAACGTATTTATTTTTCGTGGTGCCTTAAATACATTCTATTAATATTATTAATACTAACTAATAATAGACATACAATCCACCTTTAGAACTAACACTTGACCTAGAGTTAGAAACATTAGGGTTTAGCCGTACGTCTTTTAAGACGGCTAAACCCTAATGCTTTTCGTTCTAAGTTTAGTGTTAATTCTAAAGCTAGGTTGGGTTAGATTTGGTTGCATTTTTCTTACGGGACGTACGTCTAAATCCAAATGATTCTAGTTCTAGATGTAGTGTTAGTTCTAGTTTTAGTATTAGCTCTACTTCTCATTGTTATTCGATTTTAGATTGTTGTATACTTGTATCGAATTAAAACTAGAACTAACACTAGACCTAGAATTAGAAAGTTTCGGTTAAGACGGAACCCATCACAACCCAACCCAACCTAGTTTTAGAACTAACACCAGACTTAGAACTAAAAACATTAGGGTTCAGCCGTCTTAAAAGACGTACGGCTAAACTCTAATATTTCTAGTTCTGGGTCTAGTGTTAGCACTAAAGCTAGGTTGTGGGTCTAGTATTTGTTATACATTTAGTTCCAGAAGAATTTACAACAATTTAAAGCTAAATAAGGATTAAAACTAGAACTAACACTAGACCTAAAATTAAAAAGATTCAGGTTTAGCCGTGCGTCTGAAGACGTTTAGTTCGATGCAAGTATACAACAATTTAAGACTGAATAACGGCGAGAAGTAGAGCAAATACTAAAACTAGAACTAATACCAGATCTAGAATTAAAATTGTTATGATTTAGACATACGTTTCTTAAGACAGAACCCAACCCAACCCAGTTTTAGAACTAACTCTAGACTTAGAACTAACTCTAGACTTAGAACTAAAAACTTTAGGGTTTAGCCGTCTTAAAGACACGCGAGAACACATTGCATCAGAAGGAGGAGAGTGTTGCAGAGAGTTAGGGCAAAGAAACAGACGGTGGAGCAATACGAAAGAGCGTTGGAAGAATACAGGAAAGAAAAAAAAAACCTTACTTTGGTAACAAAAAGAAATAAGGAAAGACAATGAAAAGATCTATTTGAGGAGCTGGAGGGGGACGTTTGGGGAACGGCCTACCAAATAGCAACAAAGAGGATGAAAATCAGGGCCAAGGACAAGATAGACGTACAGACCATAGAGAAGCAATTTAAGAAGCTGTTTCCAGTTATAAATGAGGAAGAGGGGAGAGCAGAGGAGGAGACTGACGATGAAATAATTGAACCCTTTACGACACAAGAACTTGAAAATGCTTTAAGCCAGTCGAAGATAAGAAGAGCACCTGGAGATGATGGTATAACAAATGAAATAGTTAAAATATGTATAGAGGCAAATAGCGCTATCTTCTTGATGTACAACAGCTGCTGGAAGAGAGGAATGTTCCCAGTAGTATAGAAGGTAAAGAGACAGCGGAAGGATCATATAGACCACTGTGCTTGCCGAGTGTCCTGATAAAGGTTTTGGAGAGGTTAATAAACCAAAGAATGGAGATAAAAGAGATAGAAGAGAAAAGAATATTGAGCCAGGAACAGTATGGATATAGAAAAGGAAGGGGAACTGTGGATGCTATAATGACTGTCATACAGCAAAAAAAGGACCAACAGAGGATTTCCCTAACGCATAAATGCTTAGCGATAATGGTGATGCTCGATATAAAAAACGCTTTCAATTCAGCGCCATGGGGAAAAATAATGGAGGCGATTGAAAAGGGAGGATTTTCATTAAGAATAAGGAAGATAGTAAGATCGTACCTGTCGGAGAGGAGTGTAATACTTCCGAACGTATTCCTGGGAGTATTCCTGGATAAGGATCTCGGTATGACAACACATATCAGAAAAACAGCGGAGAAGGCGAGGCAAGCATATATAAATTTGACACGTTTAATGCCAAAAAAAGGAGGTCCAAGACATGCAAAAAGAAAACTGTTGGGTACAGTGGTGCGTTCCATAACTCTATATGGTGTCTTTCCAGTGTCCTTCCAGTGTGGGAAGTTGCTATGAAACATAAGAAATATGTAAAGATGATAAGGGCAATAGAGAGAAAGACTTCCATTAGCATAACATCCGCGTATAGAACGGTATTTACGGAAGCGGCAGGCGCGTTGGCGGGGCATCCACCGTTGGATCTGCTAGCTTGGGAGGAAACGCAGTTGAAATTGGGAGGAAAAAGGCAAGTATACGAACGAGAATAGACGAATTATAGAACAGAAGTAGCAATAAAGATGGGAGAATTATTCAAGGTGGAAAAAGAATTTTATTAGTGACGTTAGAGAGTGGCAATTGAAAGGACCGCAGCAAGATTAGATACGACACAAGCTATAACGGGTATATTTGCAACATATTTAAAAAAGATAAAAAGGGTGGGATCAGATAAATGCTGGTTCGGACGCGGGAAGCAGGATACCCCAGAGAATACGATATTTGAATGTGCAAAATTTGAGAGAGATCGTAAAGACACTGAGACTAAGATCGGAAGAACGATGAAGAGGGAAAATATGGCGGAGTTGATGACTGGGGATGAAGAGGAGAAGGATGCGGTAATAAATCTTTTTCAAAAGATCATGGTCGAAAAGGCAGCAGAGGAGTGGAGAAGAGAGAAAGAAAGCGGGGAGAGTAGTGGATTTAAGACCAGAAAGAGAGGTAGAGTATGAGACGACTGGTGGAGAGATGAGAGAGAGAATGGGGCAGAGGAGAAAGGGAAAGAGGGAAAGAGGGACATACCCGGTTCGAGGCCGCCCCCCGAACCGGGTATGTGAGTAAGCAAATGAAAGTATGAAAAATTGTTGGGAAATGTTCTGTTTTTGTTGCAACCTACCCGTGATGGAGAACCGGAAAAGGATGGAATGAGACAGAAGAGGAAAGGGGAGGCACACCGCCACCCCGAACCGGGTATGTGAGTAAGCAAATGAAAATATGAAAAATTAATGGGAAATGTTTTGTTTTTGTTGCAACCTGCCCGTGATGGAGATGAAGAGGAATAAACTGGATATGTCCAGGGAGGGTGAAGAATGTTAGGAAATGGGGATTACTACCCATAGTCCATGGTCCCCAATGGTATGCGCAAGCGGTTCCAGAGAGAGAAAGAAGACGAGGAAAGGGGTTTTTAGTGGGTCGGGGCATTTAGCCCCAACCCCACACTATCCGGCTGCTCAAGATCTTAGGCCGGATGTCTGCTCACAGACTTTCACCGACCTCGTTAAGAAAAGAGGGTTCCGTCTTAAGAGACGTACGGCTAAATCCGAATGGTTCTAGTTCTCGATCTAGTGTTAATTCTAGTTTTAATATTACCTCTACTCTACTACCTAGAATTAGAGAGTTTTGGTTTAGCCGTGCGTCTCCAGACGCTTTCTAATTCTAGGTCTAGTGTTAGTTCTAGTTTTAATTCTCATTTAGCTCTAGATTGTTGCAAACTCTTCTGGAACTAACTGTTTAATTAATACTACGGCTAAATATATACATTTAATGAGGTATCGAGAACTTTACAAAGTATCGAAAGTATCGAAGTACTAAAAGTATGGAATAATTGGAAATAATATTTGAATAATATAATAAGTAGAGTCTCGACGTGTTCGGGTTATTGTTGTGATCTTCTGTATAGACCGGCAAACTCATTATAGCGTAACGTAATAACATGCTTCTATTGAGCAAATCGTTGCACCGCAACTTTGCGATTTTAGTTTGAATAATTTGAACGCTGGCCCAAGTCAAATTTGGGGATTTCTCTGCGGTGCACCATCCAATACGTATTTGGCGGATTGTCATACTAAAACTCAACCAGTGGCGTAAAGCGTTTATTGCTATGTAAAATATAATGTGTGGTCCGAGTATCTATAATTAGGCGACGAGTCGGCAATGAGTTGCCCGACAATGTCGCGGCTCTAACAAAAAGTACATAATAAGCACATCATTTATGTATTTTTCTTCGTCGATTTTAATTTTGGACACTTAACTAAGAAAACTGTAAATTTTGTTGTTCATTTTAATTTTTTAATTTTATATTTTTTACTAACCATTTTATGTCCTACAAAAATATTGAAATAGTGAGATAAAAAAATTCTCAAATTGACCATCCGAAATCGATATTATTTTTTGGTTAAATTACTGTTTTTTCTGTTAATAAAATATTTACACTTAACAATACTAGATGGTGGCATTTGAAAGTGTTATAAAAAAAATATTTTTAGCTTTAACAGGAAACAATATATTAAAAAATATATTTGTGAAAACAGAAAAAAAATAATGAATGTAATAAGTTAAAAATCAGAGATTGTTTCCATTTAAAACAACGAAAATTGACATAATGTTTCAAAATCTAAAAGCGAAAAAATAAAAAAAGTAAAAAAGTGTCCATATAATGTCTTACAATTAGTTATAATTTTCAACAATATTCTACCAATAATAATAACTTAGATAATTGCAATCGCTAGAATAACGATAAGATAAGATAGTAGAAAAACGCGCTTTGAGGTCTTCAGCATCGATTTTTTTTAAGAGAATATTACATGTAAGTTAGTTTTTATCTAACTCTTACAGTTTTTAAGATAGTCTATTCGGTCTTCGAATTTGAACCATCATGTACATTATCTTAAAGTTTATATCTCCAATTATGCTCTTCAACTTGAAGTCTTCCAACTTGTTTCCAGCATGAGCTATTATGTCTCCAAAGTTCTGCTCATGACTTTGAAGTGTACCAACTTGTTATCAGAATGAGTTTGGACTGTTCCAAACACTGTCCATCATCTTAAAAACTGCTAATTTGTTGACAGCATGAGATACTACTGTTCCACAGATTATATATTATTTTAATGAATGCCAATTTGTTTGCAGAATGAGCGATTGCTGTTCAAAACACCGTACAGTATTTTAAAGCCTGCCAACTTATTGGTAGCATGAGCTAATATATCACCAAAGTCCTGCTCATTAGTTTGAAGTCTGTCAACTTTTTATTTTTATTTTTCTTTAGTAACTACTAAGGCTGGTGATACCTTAAATGAAGTATTACAATTAGATATTGAGTATCGAGTATTGAAAGTATCGAAAGTATCGAAGTATCGGAATTTTCTCCTTGTGTGTGTGTGTTTTTCTTTTTGATAAACACGGATATTAGGCTTTGTTTATTAATAATATATATAAAAATTATTATTTTTTTAGCAACCGACGAGTTTCCTTCCTTGTTTCCTTTATTTTAATTGTCCTTTCTCACTCTTTAATTTCCAGAACACATGCGCATTTGAATTTATACCTTATACGTCTTATTTTTAACAAAAAGTTGTTTCTTGCAATTCATCCATTTTGTGTTGTAACTCAGTATCACTTGTAACGCATTTTAAGTTCTGGCTCCGTTTTTTTATTATTTGTGACAAAGAGTTTTTTGATTTTGAATAATTTTAAAGTGGTTCACATATAAAACGTAGACATACTGAAATGTACTCGAAAAAACAATCGTCACTGTGAAGTTGTAATTTATGTATTTTGAACGATTTTCTTTTTTGATTTGACGAGTAAGTTATATTTTACTTTAACATTCTAAGATTACAATAGTATTATTAATCATTTTATAGTGCTTCTGAAGATAACATTTTGTCGAAACATGTAAAGCAAATTTTAATGTAATAAACCAGTAAATAAGTACAGAATCGGAACAGTTGTGATTTTAAATTTCAAAATTTAAATCTATCTGACATTTAGTAATTTTGTCCTAAATATTTTTTTATCAATCTATATTTATCATTTATTTAACGATTTTTGCTGATTTCCTATTAAAATGCATACTTGGCACAAGTCAATTTTTTTGTGAAAATTTTGGTTTTCGGATTTCAGCGAACAACAAAGAGACCTGTTCTCTTTCGTAGCTTGAGACTCGTAGAGTAAAGTCGTAGTGAACGAATTTTATGTAGACATTTTAATTTCTTTTGGCAAAAATTTGGTTATATAAATCCATCCGAAATTTTCGGGCTCATTTCGACTTGATATAGAAGACGAGATTTACGTTTTATATTGGAATTTTCCGGATCTAATACTCTATTTAGTCAAATCAAAAGAAAATTTTAACGTGCAAAACTTCTAAGATCCAAGGTTGATTTTCAATTTCTTTTCTATAATTTTCATTCAATAATTCTTTTTTCAACATTTCTTCCTATCTTTGTACTTTCTTTTATCACTTTTTTGGGGCTTTTATTTTACTTGGATTTTTTTTATAAACGGGAATCATCCTTTTCAAAAAAAGAAAAAAAAATCAAAGCAGCGTGGAATTTGGAGACATCCATAATTTCCCAAATATTAAAAATCCCATTGTCAATATGTCAATATTTCCTCCAAAAAAAGTTGCTGAACGTTCAGGTTCTCATTTCATTGAGAATAAGGAATCAAGATCAGGGATATATAGATATTTTTTTGTTACATTTGTTAACTAGTGAAACAAGCATTGTTAAACAGTCATTTAATCTACTTCATTATTATCTTTCTTGCAATTATTTTTCTTTATTGTAAGCGAAAGATCTTTTGAGGAATATTGAATGATGTATTGATTTCTTTTTTCGTTTCAAACACTTAGTAGCTTGTTTTTATTCAAAACGTTTCGGGTTTCATTTCCAATCTGTTCAGTTTGCCTTTAATTCGCGTTATTAATATTTAGTGTTTGCCAAAATAATTCTTTTTTCTGTATTCCTTTTGTGTCTTATCCTAAAATTAAATATATTCACTTCGTAATTGGTGTACATCGTCGATTTAAATTACTTGGCGCCATAAATAAATTTCTACATCCCTTCTTCGCTGGGCTGACCAAGACACAACTTTTCTTTGGTTTAGACTGTTTAATTTTTTTTTTGTCTTGTAATTGAGGTTACGTGGCGTCATAATGTATCGAAATATATTATTGGAAATAATATTTTAATAATATAATACATTATATTATTATTATTATACATTTTATATATTAAGTACACAATAAGCACATTTTTTATGTATTTCTTTTCGTAAACTTTAATTTTGTGTAAAAATACCAATGGAATAAATGGTAGAAAGAATAAAGATAAAAGAAAAGAGAAATAAATTCCGCACTCCAACCCTTATCGAGAGCATATGGAGTGAATATGTTCTCGATAATTTTTTTAACATCGTTTATCATACTTATAGTGTAAAACCAAGTAGATACCTAAAATTTCGAGCTAGTAATCGTAACAGGTTTTGAAATAATGAGGAATAACCACATATTGAATTTCATATTCAAAGTATATTAGCAAAGTATATTAGAATAATTTTAGGACATATCTCGATGTGAATTTTTCTTAATATTTTTTATGTAAAATCACTTTTTTAAATATACTGTAAACGCAATTTCTTATATACATAAAACATTTTTCGATACTTCGATACTTTCGATATTTCGGTATTTTCGATACCAATACTTTGCTGGTATCGAGTACCGATATCCCAGCATTATCTACAACCTAGCTTTAGTACTAACACTAGACCTAAAATTAGCAACATTAGATCTTAGCCACACGTCTTTTAAGACAGCCAAACCCTAATGTTTTTAGTTCTAAGTCTAGGGTTAGTTGTAAAGCTAGATTTTGTTGGGTTAAGTTCCATCTTTGGTAGTTTCGCTTCTCGTTGTTGTTGTTACATACTTGTATCGAACTAAAACTAACACTAACACCGTGCGTCTTCAATCATCGTTAAAATCAATTTATGACACTTTACTATATACCTGTAAGGTTCTTGTATTACACTGTTTTGTAAATTATTGTATATCCTGAGGTGTTACTATAAAAAGTTATATAACTGTGTGTGATAGAGCACGACATTAAAGATCATATTAAATTATGGCTGAAGCACGTTTTTCAATGATACAAAATCGAAATGATAAAGTCTCAAAACCAGTGCTGAAACAACTAAAAAAATTGGTAACCCTAAGCAAATGCGTAACAAATTAATTACAGCAGCTACAGATACTAGCACCCATCATTTTCATTCTTCAGTATCATTTACTATTTGTAAATATAATTGTCAGGCTAATGATAATAAAGATTCTGAATATACTCAATTATATCTTTATATCTTACACTAGGTAATGTGTAAAATACCTGAGGTGTCTAGGCAATGTATGAAACATCATTAAATAGTTTACGTAATAATGTATACAATTCTTAGCAATTGCTGTAATCACATAGTTACACAGATTTTGATCTGTATTTATTAATTTTTACTCATAATAAACTTTTTTATAATCTATAAGCTATTGTACAAAAAAGGCTCCCAGTATATATCTGTGAGTATAGTAAAAGCACAATTAAATTAATAAAACTTAAAATTTTTCTTTGTAACTAACATTACGTCATTGACTTATATACCGGCTTCTCAGAATTGAGTAAGTAAAAAAATATGTATATTTATTCTTACGTGTGGAAATACACTGTAAGCCGGTTATAACAATGTAACGCAATCTCCCGAGAATGTTTCTAACATAATCTAAATAAATTTGTCTGTAACGAATCCAGTTATAACGAACAAATTATTATTGAAGTTTATCCGGTTATAGCAAACACTTTCCTGTGTTCGATTAAATCCCTGAGCAATATATGTTAATACTGTTTAATCTATCGATTTTATGTTAACAATTAAGCAATGAAGAAATGTTTGATGAATGTTATGGATTGGGTTGGGTTGGACTGAGCTCCAATTTCGTATTGTCCTTCATATTGCATGCTATGAAGTTGAAGTTCAAGCCAACCTAACCAAACCCAACCCATCTTAACTAAACTGAACGCAATCAACCTAACCCAACCCATAACATTGCTCATATTGAATGATATGAAGTTGGAACTTAACCCAACTAAGCCCAACCTAATTTAACGAATCATCTAAGTTTTTTGGAAATATTCCGTAATTTTTTCATCTTTAGTTATATATTAGTATAAAAGTTTTTTTTTCTATGGTTACGTTGAGCTTCAACTTCAAATTATTAAGTATGAGGGATATATAATAAAACGTATACCAAAAAAATCAAATCGAAAACAACAAATCTTCTAAGTTCAATTCAATATGAGGGATGGCATGAAGTTGAAGCTCTACCCAACCCAACTTGATACCATGGTACCAGCCTCATTTCTTTCCAGTTCTTCCCAAATTCCTTAATTTCTTTTAATTTAATAACAATTAAAATGATCAATTTAATTGATATACATTTAATTCGTATTTTTTTAATTTTTGACTATAACGAATTTCGGTTATAACGAACCGATTTTTAGGTTCCTTGAGGATTCTTTATAACCGGATTTTCCACTCGTGCCCTTTACTCTCTTCCCTCTAATCATAACAATTCAAATCTTTTACAATAGCATATACACTGGGCCATTTCCGTGAAAATTACTCATTCAAATTTAACAAAACTATTGCAGATTTTGCAGAAATATTATCCAGGTTTACCATTGGATTTCCAATTTTGTTAAACACGCTCACCCAGATTAATATTACTCTAATAGGGTCAAATGGAAAATTTGCCTATTTTGGAATTGAACGTTATCTTAAGTGTTTTCTTCATATGAACTCTTCACACTATGTTAAAACATGTTTATGAATAACATCCCATTTTGTGATTTAAACTTATCTTATCTTTATCAAGTATTATCGCAATATTTTTTGTTGATTACAACACTTTTGACAAACACTAATAACTTTTTTCAACCTTTTGCTAATTTTAGATCAGTTTCAAATCTCAATAAAATTCGTTTCTTAATTTAGTAATCCCATTCAGACGCACAGCTAAACCTGAATCTTTCTAGTATTAGTTCTAGTACTACTACAATTATGTGTTAAAAACTGTTTGTAATTGCCATTAACCATTATAGCTCCGCTGTTTTTTAGGAATTCCTGAAGATGGTTTGATAAGAAACCGAAACCAGTCGAATGAATAAAAATTTTTATCACTGAATAAGTACAATTTGTTTTTATTCCACTTAATTGATAACTAGTGATAAAAAACGGAAGAATATTATATATTCAGAAAACAATATTTAAAGTTGAAAGAAAAGTTCCAACATATTTTAAACTTTATTAATTAAAACTTACTAAACATAAATACCCATTAAACACACCAAAGAATATAATTCAAAAGTTGATTACAAATAGATTAAAAAAGGAAGTTATAGGACATTACAACACAATCAATGGCATTAATACAGAATTACTATACATATATCAAGAGTTGTCAATCCATTTTCACCATTTTGGGTTGGAGGATTTAACCACATATACAACGGACTTACAATCTGCACATCTTACTCATAGCCGAGAAAGAAAACAAAAGAAGTTGGACGCTCTGAGGAGGGAACGAAACAGATTAGAACAACAACATAATCCATCGGTTAACAATTGTAAACGAGAGTTCTATGCAAGAGTAACAAATCTCTCCTCAGCAATCTTTAACTCGGAGGAAACGGATCTTTTGAACAAAGTACATAAATATACAATTGAGACAAAACACAATATTAGAAGAACAACAATAGAATTAGAACCAATCTTAAGAAATTGTCCAACCAATGACGAATTCAGGAAAGAAATTTGCAAAACCATAGTCAATGAAGACAAAATTCCCAGAAAACTACAACCTAAAATTTCAACGTTAAAAGTCCGAAGAGAACTCAAAACACTTTCCTCTATTAAAAATAAAAAAGAAACTAACAACCTCGTTTTCAAAATTGCTGACAAAAATGCAGAAAACTGAAGATTTTCTAAATGAGAATAAGTTTAAAATTCTCCCAAAAAATCCATTAAACACTTTCCATATTAAAGTTAAAAGAATACTAAATAATATGAAGGAAGTTTTATCAAGTTACATAGAAAAACCTACTTCATTACTACTGTTTAAATCCAATAAAAAAAATGTTAGAATTTAGGTTCATTAAATATTTGCTAAATTTGTTTATCTCATTTGTGAAACATAAAACATAAATATATTTCAATTTAATTTTCAAAAATCTCTCAATTTTGATGAAAATGAATTTTCAAAAATTTAATGCTCAATTTTGTTTTTCATCGAGAAAAGAGAGAAAAACTGGTTTAAGAGCCACGTTCTTCGTTTTATTTTTCGATGAAACTCACTTCCTTTTGTTAAAACAGACAGTGTACAATTGTTCAGAAATGCAGTTCAGTTAAGTTGTCAAATTCAGTTTAAAGTTATTGTATTCTTTCCTTTCCAGTTTCTAATTGTGAAATAGTAGTGTAATAAACTAAATTTAAGTGATTAACGGGGTGTTTTTTTTTTCGTTTTAATTCAGAAGTTTAAGTACTTTTCTTTCAAACGTTATTTAGTTATTCGATTAAGAACTTTTCACATAATCCAGCAATTATTATAATCAAAGACAACTACCGATGAATCCGAAGACACCTCGCCTATATTCACTCCCGAAATTGCACAAACCTAACATTCCTATAAGACCTATTATATCATCTATTAACTCCTCCACATATAAGATTTCCAAATTTTTGATCCAGTTTTTTAAAGACAATATAACTTTTAGACCAACCAGCACAAATACCAACAGATTAGAATTTATTTCTAAACTCAAGACAACTACTCTTCCCAAAAAGTTCACTATGCCATCATTTGATGTCGTTAACTTGTATACAAATGTGCCAACTACAGAAACACTCAGTTTGCTTAAGGTGTTGTTGGACACGGATTTGAAGGATGTTACATTATCTCAAGGCTTACACAGACTTTCTCAACTTTGTATTGAACGAAACTTCTGTTCCTTCAATAATAAGATATATAAGTTTGAAGAAGGATTGCCTATGGGTTCCCCTTTGAGTTGCCTAATATCAGATATTTTCCTGGACTCTATTGAAAATAATTTCATCTTGAATAATGACAGAAACCCTTTAAGAAAACATATCCTATCGTGGTCTAGATATGTTGATGATGTCTTTGCTATTTTAGATACTGATAACCCGACAATAATCAATGAACTACATCAATATTTGAACTCAATACATAACAATTTGATATTTACACTTGAAATTGAACAAAATAATACTATTAACTTCTTAGACTTAACAATGTTGCAGGTGAACAATACTATTAACTTTAACATATATAGAAAACCAACTCAAACAGATATAACTATACCTTATGACTCCTTCCATGATTACACACATAAGATAGCTACATATAAATCATACATCTACAGAGCCCTCAATTCTGAACTTGATGATATTACGATAAAAACAGGTCAATGAATTACCATGGGAATCTTTCACAAAAACTGAAACGCATCTGCCTTAAACACAACATAAAATTGACATATAAATCATGCAACACATTAGGCAACTTATTGACAAGGAACAAGGACCCTATTGATAAACTAGATAACAACGGTACATATAAATTGGATTGTGCTACCTGCGGGGCAGTGTATATAGGGGAAACTGGTAGATCTCTGCGTACAAGAATAAAAGAACATAAAAGTAGAACAAATTCTAACAATCATGATTTTCATGAAGAACAAAACACTTAATTGTTACATCAACAAAATAAAGGACACTTATTGGAGATACTCGAAACATATGAAATCGGAAAGTTCAAACAAAACAATCCACAAACAGAATGTTTAAATGATCAATTTTATCTCACTCAAAACCCTTTATATTTATAATTAAGTGCGCCTTATACTCCACCTAAACCACCAAAATAGAATATAATATTACGTATCTCGTTATGTTGCGCCTACTTACATTTTCGAACGTTTGTAATGTGTGCTTTTGATTTTGTTTGATTTAGTTTAACATTTGAACTTTGCCGCTATGTTTTCTGTCTTTATACTCACTCAACCTAACATTTTTGTTTTCTTACTTTAATTGACGTAAGTAGTCCTTTTCAAATGAAGAAAATTTATGTTTTAAATGTGTTAAAAACTATTCATAATTGCCATTAACCATTATAACTCCACTCTTTTTTAGGAATTCCTGAAAATGGTTTGATAAGAAACCGAAACCGGTCGAATGAATAAAAGTTTTTATCACTGAATTAGTACAATTTGTTTTTATTCCACTTAATTGATAACTAGTGATAAAAAACGGAAGAATATTATATATTATATATTTAATAAAAGTATAACTGTTATATTATATTGAAATATTAACACTGCACCTACAACAAGAAAGTTTCAAGTTTAGTCATTTTTTGATTTCTTTCAAGATTATAAATAACATCTCATTTGATGATTTTAACTTATCTTATCCTTATCAAGTACAATCGAGATGTTTCTTGTTGATTAGAACACTTTTCACAAGCACTCACAACTTTTTCAACCTTTTGCCAACTTTAAATCAGTTTCAAATCTCATGTCAGTGGCAGATCCCGTGAAGGGTTTTGATTGTTAAAAGACTTCTCAAAACACTTTTCAAACCCAGTAATATTCTGTTTTCAATTTAGTCATCTTATTTAAGTGTCACAGAGATATTTTAAAACATTTAGAACCATTTTAAATTAAAATAGTCTATAAATTAATTTTTTTGAATTCTGTCTTGTCTGTAGAGAACGTCCCATTCAATTATTTTAATTTATTTAATTGTCTTTTTTATTTTTTTTTTATTCAATTTATTCTTGAGTTATGCTCAAGATGTTTCTTCCAGTTTTTGATTACTTTGACAAACACTAATCACCTTTTTTATTTTATATCAACTTGAGCCATCCAAATATTTTCAATTCAATCGTTCTGCTTAAGTATTACAGAGATATTAGAGTCTTATTCATTTATTTACTTATTTTCTTTTTACAAAGTATTCTCGAGATATTACTTATTGAATTGAACTATTTTGATACACTTTCTATTAAAGCATGTCTATGAACGTGGACCATGAGTATTTAACTTTAAATTAAATTAATTTAAAATAAAACCAAAATCTCTTTCTTTTGTTTTCCTGTTTCTCCCCACATAGTCTTTACTCGTCCGCATTATACAACCGTATACATCGTTTTCACGTTTCCACACGTGCGGTTTTATTTGCGTCTGGCTCAGTCCGGAACCGCGCGGGGTTTGCATGCAGGAGGAGGGTAAAGTTATGAGGCTGTTTGTCTATTTAGTCTGGAGGGCGAAAACGTACATTTACCTGGACCAGAAACTTTTATGACAAACGCACGGATGAATACTCGCGAGTTTGCGGCGCGAGGGTTGAAAGCAATTAAAATTTCTGCGGTTTTCTTTTCAACCCCTAAAATCTTTTGTTCGAAGTCGGGAAGAATTTTTTTCGTCGAACGTAAACAACACGTTTGAATTTTAAATTGAACGAAATTAGCGCGCTCGATAAGATTTTTTTTCGACTAACTTTTCGGATCCTTTTAAATTTTATTACGCCTCCGGGCGTTAATTGAATACCATATTTTTAAAGAGAAGAGGGGTGAGTTATTTCGGACTTCGAGTTCCGTCGAGTAATTCAATATGTCCACAAAGGGGGGCTAATTAGGAGTAGAAATAATTAATGGTTGACGAGGGATCTGACGTGGAGACGGTCGGCGAGAAGAATATTTCACCGGGATGGAAAGAATACCTTTAGAAATATTTTTTAAAAACCACCAATGCGAAATAAAGCTTCGGATTCTTGAGTATACGATGGAAACGGGGAGCAAAGGAAAGGAATTAGACTCGAAATGAATGAGACGAAGCTTACGTTTCATTTGTATAAAGTTGAGTTGGTCGATCGCCCTAAGCACGGACTTGTCGTCGAGAGTAAGATCGAAATGGGGCGATACTCTTGGAGCCGACCATTCTTTGTGCCAAGAGTGATCCGTATTAGCCACTCTGCTAATCAGCATTGATCCAACCTGAAAATTATTAATACAATCATAAGTTAAATTTAAATTAATTACTTTTTCTAACTATCGAGATTGAATTGGGTATCCGGCTAATCAGGTTGGATTGGGATGGGATCGGTATCTTGCTAATGAGATTGGATTGAGTATCAAGCTAACCAGGTTGGGTTGGGCTAAAATCAATATCTAGTTAAAAAGCTTGGGTTGAGCATCTAGCCAATCAAGTTATTAGTTGGGTTACCAACTAATAAGGTTGAGTTAGCTATCTAGCATCTGAGGTGTGTTGTATATCTAGCCAACCAAGATATGTTCATGAAGAATGGATTCCAAGTACATCGTAGAGAAATAAAAATTAAATTTCAATCATAACTAAGTTAAGATAAAACGTAAAAAAAACATTAAAGTATTATGTAGCTACTGAAATTGGGTTGGGTATCAAAGATTCGCTCGAGTTCGGTATCTAGCTAACGAGCTTGGGTCGGGATGCTTTATTAAGAGTGAGAGCTTGGATTGGGTGGTATACAGCTATCCAAGTTGGGTTGGCTTGTAGTTGGTATCTGGGTAATGCTTAGGTTGATTTATCTTGTTGAGAATGACAAAGATAACAAACAAAATTATCAAGATCTTTCGGAAAAGTCAACCTGACGATATTTTTAAATAAATATCTACTGTTGGAGAGAAGAGACATTCTCTCAGATATGTAAAAGAGCAATGTTGGTATTAATAGCGAAACAAAAAAAGAAGCTGGACACTCTTACAGACCACTCTGTCTGCTTGGTACGATATAAAAAATACTGGAGAAACCAATTAATGAAAAGACATGGTCGGTGTATAATAAATAGAGAAGAAATGAAAAGAGTATCCCTGATGAACATGGGATTTATATGATGATTCTTTTAGACATCAAGAACATGCCTAATTAACACAGAGTAGTAGTAATAGATTATCGCAACACATTACACAAAGATATAAAATTAACAATACAAAGTGAATAGAACAACATAATTAATTTCTTCGACATAACCATAGAAAAAACTACTAATGGTCTTCAATATGGTGTATGCCAGAAACAGACAGACATAGTAATACCTAAAAATTCACACCACGAGCATACCCACAAAATAGCAACATTCAGAAGTTACATAAACAGAGATATATACAAGACTTATTCAAGATATGATAGAAAGAGAGATAATGATAAAATCACAAAACAACCTCAATAATACGATCTCACTCAACAATCAGCGAGATGACCAAATATACACATATAGATCTATAGAATACCAAGGTAACATTCATAACAAATTGAAGAAAATATTTAAGGCTCACAGTATTAAACTTACTTCGAGGAGCAGGAATACCTTCTATCAGAGATTAGTCAACAACAAGGACAAAATACTGGAATGTACGACATGTAATGCCACATATATCGGTGAGAGAGGAAGATCACTAAAGACACGCATGAAAGAACCCAAATACCAACACAAATCCTATTTCGGCAGACATATTATCTTCAAGACTATCATTTTGGCGAGAACAAAAATTCGTCAAAATACAGAGAGTGGCGGAGAATATAAGAGCACTGAGTTCACAACTAATGGAGCAGCAAACTGAAATAGTGATTTTGCAAGGAAAAAGAAAGTTGACAATAAAACTTAGAATAGGTCAGAAGATCATTAAAAATTCACAATCGGTAAAGAACCTGGGTATCCACTTGGACCAGGATCTATGAATGATGGAACATATAAAAAAGTTTCAAAGAAATCTAAAAAAGATGTATAATAACTTAATATGTCTAATGCCTTGAAAAGGAGACAAATCTTGTGCTCGTAGAAAACTTTCAGCGACAGTAATATCATCGATCACTCTCTAAGAAGCTCCAGCTTGAGAAAGTGCATTTAGGTTTAAGATATACGCTCAAATGTTGAGGTTAATTTGAAGAAAAACGGCGATAAACATTACTACGGGCAGTCTCGACATATACAGATTTGCTGGCCAATAAAGTAGAAATTAAGAAACGACGAAAAAAACATTTAGAAGAAATTATGTACACAAAGAGACAGGAAAGGTGGGACTGGTATGCAGAATGGGTAAAAACATTTATAAAGAATGTAAGAGAATAGCAAAACAAAGCACTACCCCAAATTGGCAAATCTATCTTGACCAATGAGTTTTACAGAAGAAGAAGTGAGGTGGTAAATCGTCTCGAAGTGAGATAAGCTAAAAGATTAAATCTCACTATAAATTCGTAAACGTACACGAATACTTTTGTTGAGCACTATATGCGAAACGTACTCTACGAAATACAATAGAGAAATGAGTTCAGCAGTTTAACACCCACTTTTTGCTTCAGCGCATCTGACCTTGACCGGTCGAGATGGACTTGGCAAGGTATACTTAATAAAAATAAAGAAAAGCACCTTGACATATAATATTCGAGTATTTTGGCTTCAACAAAGAAAGGAATGAATACGCAGTGGGACGATCAGTTAAGAAGGAACACGTAACCGACCTTTTATGAACAATGAAAAGCTACGCGATAGCATAATGAGGAACTTGAGAGAATGAAGATAAAGGAGGTGGAAGAAAGAAGATGAGAGGGAGGAGGAAGCAGTAAAGAAAAGCAGTGGTGAGTCAGTCTTGCACCAAATATCATGGTATAATAACTACTAATTGATTAAAATTAGATTGAAAATCTATTTTATCAGTAACGTGTAATGAAACAAATATAAAAAAAATTATTTTGTATTTTAACTGGTCTTTTATTTAAAAAATATTATCAGACTAGTTTCGGCTAATCGCCATCTTCAAAGGTAAAGTCAATTAACCCGAAACATGTAAATTTTGAAGAATGGATTTTATTTTATCACACGTTCGTCAACTTCGTAAAATTGTGTTCCACGATTTTATTATATTTTAACTTTTAATTTAATTGATACAATTTTAATTATGAAAACCGAATTTCATGTTTCGAGTTAATTTTGACATTATCTTTGAAGATGGCGATTAGCCGAAACTAGCCAGATAATATTTTTAAAATAAAGGACCAATTAAAGTACAAAATTTACTAACTAATGCTGGTAAAATTTAACAGATCGTTTATGTTGAGTGTGTAAATTTGCTCAAAAAAAAACTAGTATCAGGATGGCTTAAATCTGAAGAGAGGACTCCGCATAAGAAGAAGAGGATAGCAAGGTGGTCGTGCTCTCCTCTCATCAGGTACGATAACAAATAGTAATAGTAAAACATTAGCGAGATATTGTGTCATGCTTTGTGATAGTCCATTTGAAAAGATGTGGGTTGACATACGAAAAACGACATAAAAAAAAGCGTCATGTACCATACACTTGGTAACCTATACATATGATGATTAGCATGTGGTACATCAGTATGAACGGAAAAATCGTATGCAAAAAGTATCATTTATCGTGTCGTATGAATTAATACGTCGTCATGTAAAATTTTCAACGAAGTTAACTAAATTATTATTATTAAATGATCATATAAGCACTATAGAAATAAAATATTATAAATTATAACACTAAATCAAATCAGAAACGGAGAATATCTATCATCCATCATTAATAGATTTTTTGAATAGGAACATTAAAGAATGGTTCGTCAAGTAAATCAAACATATCAAATCCTAAAGCAATACGACCCCATAACAACCCCGACTACAAACAATTAGAATCTTAATGGAATCTTGAAGCTGTCATAAATTAAGTCATTTGTTGTTCGAAATAATAAGAAATGCATCCCAATTATACAGGATAATTCAAAAAACCGCTGACAGATTTTCAGGGTAGGTAATACATGAAAAGTTAAGAATAATGATCTTAATATGTCTCGGTATATACATGGGCTCCCAAATGTCTTGTTAATGTTTACGATGATTTATTTATAATAATAGGGATTACAATAGTAAGGATAGTTCCGCAGGGAAATAACACATTCCTCATTAAAATTAATTAAATGTAATCAATTTGTAGGCAATCGATGTTTCGAGCCGATGTAGGCCCATCATCAGTATTACACTATTAATGTTAAATGTAGTTTAAATAACAATTACAATTCAAAAAAGTTGCATAGAATAGAATTTAACTTGAATTTCTACAATTAGAATAAAAAAATTTAATAGTCAGTTAACATTAACAGTATAATCTTGATGGCCTACAACGGCTCAAATCGTCGATTGACCATGATTGATTAAACATAATTAATTTTAATGCGGAATTATCCCTATAATTATGATTTTTTAAACTTACTGCTTTAATCAATATGTTGTAAAAAGCGAATTTGATAGATATTTGATCACTTTTTACAAAAATGCTGCCCATTTGACAAAATCAAAAATGACTTAAAAAATATTTAAAAATAAGAAGATGCAGGTTAAAAGAAACTTTGTCGCTTTATATGCTGTTAAGAAGGCTTTTGAAAGCCCATATACATTAAAGCTTGCCATCTTATTTTTTTATGTATTATTCGATCAGTGCTATCCTAAGACATTTGACGCCCTAGAGCTGGGAAGAAAAAAAGATTCTACTTCTAGGTCTAGTGTTAGTTCTAGTTTTATTTCAATTGAAATATACAGAGTTGCCAAATCAGCTACCAACCGAACCTTTAATATTGGAATTGAAGGAAAATTAGAATCAATCGGGTTTACTTATCTTGTGAAATGTACATTCAAAAAATATCTTCAGATGCATGGTTAAATCCAACCCAACCCAACCCTGTATATTAGAATTGAAGTAAAAATAGAGCATCCAACATGTGCATCCAACATGTAAAACAAGATTTGTAACGGACGTTTTAATCGTTTTAATAAAGAGTTTAGTTTGAATAAAAGCAGAGTTTTTATTGAAAACATAAGACATGGTGCAACCAGGAAAGTAAATCGAGCACCTTAGTAATTAAAGTGTAAATCGAAAAGTCAATTGAAAGTGTAATTAAATAATTTGCTACAACATTGTTTCAACAAGGTTGCCGTAACCGTTAATCTTAGAAAGAAATGTAGCTGAAAATTTCAGCAAATTCAGGCAAGTGTTTGAAGTTTATTTGGTAGCGGCTGAGAAAGACAATAAAAAAATGAAATTAAAATTGCATTATTGTTAAATGCAATTGAAGAAAAAGCCATGCAAATATATAATAATTTTAAATTATCTGATGAAGATAAAAAACAATACAATAAAGTAATAGATAAGTTTCAGAACTATATGAATCCAAAAGCAAAAGTTATTTATAACAAATCTAAAAGCGGACTTTTAGACCTTTTGATAGTTTTTTACAAGAGTTTTAATTTTACAGATACAGCTGATATGATAAGAGATAAAGTTGTATTGGGAATATACGACAAATGATTACAGGAAAAACTGTTAAGCCACGAGGAGTTAACAATGGAAAGATCCATGGAAATTTCTAAAGTCTTTGAAGCGACAAAAACAACAAGACATTCAACGAATAAAAAGTGTAGGCAGTAAGAAAAAAAAATTGGTTAGCAGAGTAGTAACAATGAAAAAGAAGAATTTAAATGTAAAAGAAGTTTGAAGAAACACAAGTTTAAAGAATATCCAGCATATGGAAAGTTGTGTAATTATTATAAGAAATATAATTATTTTGCTATTGCTTGCAAAGCAAAAAGAATTAATGAAGTAAGAAATGAAATTGAAAGTTGTGAAGACGAAGAATACACAGTTGGATTGAAGGTGTATAATCATATTAATGTGAAGTAGCACAGAAAGCTAATACTAAACAAAAGCTTTGACATTTCCAAATCCCAAATGGAGCATATGAAGCATTATCTATGGATGTGTTATACTATCATGGAAAAGATTACTTAACTGTTATGGAGCAGTTTTCAAAATGATTGGATTTTGAAATTGGGCAGAAAAACAGTACTGGGAATAATAGAAAAATTAAAAGAATTATTTGCGACACATAGTATTCCGAAGAAAATGGTGACAAACAATGTACCATTTATATAATTTGAATTTAAAAGATTTGGAAAAGAATAGGATACTAATATCACAAGTACAGAAGTACAAATTATTATTAAGACAATTAAGACAAGATTGCTTATTTGTAATCAATAAATATCGAAAGAAGAAAACAACCACAAAATTAAACTACAATTAAGGCTAAAACAACAATATTATGACAAATCAGCTAGAAATTATAGAGAGTTAAAACAGAATGGTAAAGTGATAGTGAAAACTGAAAACAAATATGTGCGATGGAAGAAAAGATTGGTAATAGAAAAAATAAGTCACCATATTCTTATTGGGTGCAAAAAGAAAATGGACATAAGATTAGAAGTGGACAACGTATATAACGAACAAGAACTGGAAGAGAAATACGAAGAGCGGGTCGATTTAAAGATTATGTAATGTGATGTTAGAAAAGGGGAGGATGTTGTATAAGCTATAAGATAGACAGCGTTAATAATAGTAGTTAATAAAGTAGAAATCCAACATGTGAAAGAAGATTTGTAACGGACGATTTAATTGTTTTGATAAAGAGCCGTTTTTAGCTATCTCGAGAGATGTACAGCTAAACCTGAATGTTTCTAGTTATAGATCTAGAGTTAAATTTAGCCGTGCCTCTTCAGATGAAGTGGAAAACTTTCTACTTGTAGGTCTAGTGTTAGTTCTAGTTTTACTTCAATTGAAATATACAGAGTTGTCAAATCAGTTTGTAAAGTACTCTATTTCAGAAACCATTAGTAGAGACCCTCGTTAAAAAAATGTCTTCTGATACACGGCTAAACCCAACCTAAATCTGTATATTGGAATTGAAGTAAAACTAGAACTAACACTAGATCTATAACCAGAACCATTCGGATTTAGCCGTTTTGAGAGATGTACGGCTAAACCCGAATGTTCCTAGTTCTAGCTCTAGAGTTAAATCTAATGATATAAAACTATCATTAGATTTAATATTGGAAATTAGTTTGTAAAGTACACTATTTCAAAAATTAATTAGTGATATTGATGTACTAATTGGGTACACTGTATATCAAGATAGCTGGTTATGATAGCATTATATGTCCATATATGTCCATGATGGCATTATGTTTGCGTCGTATGTTGTCGTGTATTGTTCATTTAGTTAATGTATGTATTGGGCATTCAGTTTTTCCTAAGGGCTGGAAGACATCATTGGTCAAGCCTCTCTCTAAGATAATAACCCCTGTGGAAGCTAAGGATCTTAGACCAATTCACTTATTGCTTATTTTGTCTGATACTTTTCACAAAAATATTTTTAAGCTGCTATACGTTCAAGTAAATGATGTATTGCCCGAATGTCAGTCGGGATTTCGCCAGGGATATAGCACTACGACAGCTTTGTTAAAGGTGTCCAATAATCTTCTAAAGGACCAGGGTTCATAACTGTAGATGGAGATAAATCATCTATACATTATTACACATAAAAAATACGCAAAAAGAAAAGATTTTTCTAAGCTAAATACATCTTTACACCTGTGGTAGGTCCGTGACCTCACAGAGATACTCCCGTAAACTATAAAAAATATTCTCGATCAAGTACGCCCTAACTTTATTTTTGAATGCACGAGGAGCGGTGATGCTTTTATATTGAGACAGGTAACTTATTGTATAGTTTTACAAAATCGTCTTGCGGACTTTTCTCGAAAAATGCTGTTTTGTATCGCAGCAACGGCAAATCAATACGTCTCGTCTCATACTGGCTAACAAAGCCCAAAAAATCTTTCACGATTTCCGTTGACAGAAACCACAGCTTTGAGAATATAGATACAAGGGAAGGAAATACCATTATTTTTAAAAACTTCCTTGCAGGACTCACCGCATTGTAACTAAAAAATTAATCTGATTATTCGTTTCTGAGTCACAAATGCACGCCGCCACTAAGAACTTCTGCCCCACAAAAGAATATTGTATGAAATGTGTGAGTAGCAAAGCGCGTAATATGCGTCCAGGAGTGATTTCCTGTCCAACGAATATTTGAGTTTGAACAACGCCAAATGCGACGAATTTAATCTGTTACATACGTTATTTATATGTAGTCCAAAACTCATTTCGGTATCAATGCTTAAGCCCAAGAAGTTGGCTTCCTTCTGTAAAGGAATCACAGCAAGATGTTCTATGGAAAGAGGTCGCCGAACATGAAAATTTACGCAGACTGTTTTCTGTACATTTAATATTATTCTGTTTCGGATGCACCAATCCACAAAACGCTCTGCAGTGCTACTAACCAACTTATCAAGCTCACTCCAATCACGAGCAGCAATAGCCATAGAGGTGTCATCTGCATACATCACCACATGAATATTCTCGAAAGAACTTGGTAAATCATTTACAAAAATGAAAAACAGTAAGGGACCCAGTATGAGTCATCCGAGGTTATCCCCGACAGATCCACTCTCAAACTACGACTTGTACCGAAAGAAGTTAACCATTTAAGCAGACTTCCACGAATACCCTCATTGTATAACTTTTGCTTGATGAAGTGTTGAGGTAACGAATCGAAAGCTCGGGAAAGATCAAAAAAAGACCAACCACATAATTACCCTTGTCAAGGTGTTCATAGACATATGAAAAGAAATCGACAGTAACGGTCTCAGTTAACGGATTTCGAAGGGGCTTCGAAATCCGTGCTGTGATCGACACAATGCTTGAAATGCATCAAAAAAAAAACTCAACAAACCCTGCTTAACACCGCTTTCGAATATTTTTGAAAACACGCTAAAAACAGAAATAGGTCTGTAGTTCTCAATACTATGCCCATCGCCCTATTTGAAAACAAGCGTTACCCTAACTACCTTCCGTAAGTCAGGAAAAACCCCTAACTCAATTGACCGATTCAAAATCTTGGCCAAAGGCACGCATGCTTATGCGTGCCTATCACTCAAAAATTTGACGCATTCAACAGCAAAATCATCCCATCATCTAAGACCTCTGTATTCGTAACGGGAGCAAAATACAAAGAAGAGCCTACACAGTCACCCAACGTACAAGATTGTGACAAAGATGACCCGCAAGTAGCCACAAATCACCACAGAACTATTCTGCAGAACACGCCCCAACTGCTCGTTGATGCAACACCACAGTATTCTACATTTGTTTGAAGAATTATTAATTTCATTTACTAAAAAATCTCTCTTTGCCTGGTTAATTAAATTTCTATATGTTCTTTTTTTTATTGTTATATTCCGCTTGAAGTTCAGAAAAACCATTTGTTAGTAACCAATGGAAATTTTTTAGTTCATATCCGGCTTGTACGATCGCAGATGTTATCCATCTTTTGTGTGAGTCACTTTTTACGGGAGGCTCCCTTCTAACAGTCGGACAATGTAAGTTATAATAATACTGAAATGTCGCAAAAAAATTGCGTACAAGGAATTTACATCATTTAAATTCATAGCAAGGAGAGAATCCCAATCGAACAAAATTAGTTTATGATTTAAAAAGGATAAATTATTATAGGAAAATCTCCACTTAGAAATGGAAACCGTTCGGTTGGAATCCTCAATTTGCCAACTTTGAGCAGTGTATACCAAGGAGCAGACAAAATGGTCTGCTATATTTCCGTTAAAAACATCAAAAGAACATAAAGATGGCGATAAATTTGTTACAATATAAGGTAAGTAGGTAAGTAGGTCAAGTGTTGACCTACTTACCAAGTTGAATACCATTGTAGTATTGTTTGATTTTAGTAGAGCGTTCGAGGCAGTTGATTATGATGTTTTGTGTTCGGTTTTGCAATACGTGGTATAGGGAATGAACTGCGACAATTGCTTCGAGATGATCTTAGTGATAGGTTACAAATTGTAAAGATTAGTGACTGCCTATTAGAACCTAGATCAATTAATAGGGGGGTCCCACAGGGTAGTATCTTTGGACCATTACTATTTTCGTTATATACTTCTCACTTTCATATCACATATATGCAGATGATTTGCAGATGTATATATCATTTGAACAGTGGAATTATGAAGACGCTCTCCATAAGATGCAGCAGGATTTGAATGGTGTTCATAATTTTGCATTGAGACATGCGGTTACTTTTAATGCTAGCAAGTCATCGGTAATGTTGTTTGGACATCGATGTGAGAGATTGGTGAAGCTTTTTTTGCAATCTCAAAATTCTTTATAAATAATAATAATAATAATACAATTTATTGCCACCAAGATATACAATAAAAGAAAAAAAAATGTACACATCATTCCTTAACATTGATACAAGGTTAACAAAAGGTCGATTTATCGCCAGAGGCGATGTTTTCAAAACGACCCAATCACCAATGTATGTTAAAAAAAATTGATATGGCGAATATAAGTTAAAAAAGTAATAAGTTTATATATTAAGCATTTCGAGATGATTACGATAAGGTATAACATCTTCATATTTTCTCAGGTCGAAGATAAAGCGCACACAATTATTTTGTAACCTCTCCAATTTGTTACGAAGACCAATCGAAAGGTCCGGGTATACGGTATCGGCATAGTCCAAATGGGGAAGAATTAAAGAGTAACAGAGGTTACGACGAACAATAGGCGGAAAGAAACAACTAAGCTTGCGTAGGGAGCATAAACAAAAATAGACCTTCCTACAGATAGACTGAATCTGGGGCTGCCAGGACAATGCAGAATCCATCATCACAACCCATGTTTTTAACAGTTCGAGAGAATTGTATAATATTATCGTCAAATGACAAATAGGTATTGTTAAGGGTGTAAAATTTTGTTACCAGAGGCCTTGATCCAAAAGCAATAGCCTGAGTCTTAAAAGTCTAAGCTTGTACGACTAGAGATCGGGGTAGTTACAATACATATAAGGTTTAGTTATGGACAACAAATTTAGGTATAAGAAGCAACTTTCGAAATACGTTTCCAGTTCGTACTTGCAATTGCAAAAGTTATTTCCTTTCAAAAATGTATTACCTTCGTGCTTGAAGAAGCTGCTATGTGTTGATGTGGTTAGGGTTCAGAGAGTGCAAAATTCTTGTTTACGGTAAATATATGAAATTCGTATGTTTGAGCATGTATCTTACAAATTATAACAATGGTCAAATAAGCATAATAAACGAAAACTATAATGCTTGTACGTATATTATAAAATACTCTGTTTTAAGTCACCTCGATATCTCCACAACTTGATTCAATTTCGTACAGATGTACATGCGATTAATACTCGATTCCGAAGCCGTCTCTCTCCACCGGTCCATAGACTTTCAAATTTCAACAGTCATTCTCATACCAAATATATGCAATGTTTAATAATATTAGCGATGATGTAAAACGCTGCTTTCACATCTGCAGTTTAAGAAAAGGGGTTTTCAGTCATTGTTTCAATGGCAGTGTGATCTTGAGGGTGGATAAGGAAGTAGATAACGATTGTTGCTGTATATGAACATTTGATATGAGCAACATCTGATTATACTATTAACTTTCTTTTCCAATAGTATTATTGTATATTAGAGAAAAATTGTTTATGATTCAATTTAGTACTATTATTAATAAAGGCATTATTATTATTCATTGGTTAAAAAAAGTCTTCAATTGTAGCCACCCTAAAAGTTTGTCAACGGTTTATGGAACCAGCCTGTGTATTTTTAACATTAAATAACTTTACTGTTTTAACCCAAAATTTATACAGAAAGCCACAACACAAGATGCCTTACATTACAAGCTAGGAATGTTATAATGAGGTCCCGTATACGGACGACGACTTGCCGTCGCGTCATTTAATTAATGAAAGGGTTGTTCTCACCTGGAGGAAAGCCGCGCTATCCGTCTCCTTAAGGGCTTCTATGCAAAATTGTAGGAGAGCCGTCGTATGCTGTAACCGCGTTGTGCAAGTAGCCACTTGATCCTTCAACGCTCGGATCCTCAACTCTTTGTCCTGTCGGATGCACTCCATAAGCTGCGCTCTTCTTGCATGAATCGCCGCCACCAGATTTTCGCATTGAGCCGTTACTATACTTTCGAATTCTACGCAGTTTTCCTGTAATTAATTAAATCTGTCTTGTTGAAACCGCAATAACTTATTCAATATGATCGAGAGAACATCTCAAGGAGGAATATCAGCGGTGACGGAAGCAAATATCCATATTTTTAATAAAACCAGCAGCACCCGCTTCTCCCCGAGAAAAGAATTAGAGTGAAAGCGGGATTTATTAAGTTCGCTTCTGGTACGGAAGGTCGTAAAAGGAAGTCGCGTTTGACTTGCAGATTCAATATTTCCTCTTGCAACGTTGCGCAATTGAAGCTGCCGTTCGCGGCGTTTGAATTTTTATCATCAAACGACTCTCATTGTTTCTGCTTTCTCATAAAGAATAAAAAGGGGATTAAAAATATATTAAACTTACGTTCACTTTGTCGCTCATTCCTTTCAATCTTTGTATAAATTCCGTAGTC
Organism: Onthophagus sagittarius; assembly: GCA_036711965.1. Taxonomy (NCBI): domain Eukaryota; kingdom Metazoa; phylum Arthropoda; class Insecta; order Coleoptera; family Scarabaeidae; genus Onthophagus; species Onthophagus sagittarius. The sequence continues at coordinate 26,703,168 of JASERS010000005.1, forward strand.
GATCTTGCCCGTTCGGACAGTTGCTGCAGATTGTGTGATAATTCAGTCTGAAAATATAAAAAAAAGATTATTTATTTTTTGTTTATGAAAATGAATTTCGAAATGAAAATCTCGGGGAAGAGATATTTCGATATCTTGCATGCCAAAGAGATTCCGGCCATATTTCTAAGTTCGCAAAGAAGGATCTTATCTTTACAATGCTACGAGTTATTTCAATATTAATTTTGCGTTGGATTAATTTTGTGGGGTCAAAAGGTCATCGATTCAAAATAAAAGAATATTTTCATTTAAAAGCACCGTCCAAGTAACAAAAAAGGAAAACTCGCATTAAATTCCAAGACTGCAAGATTGGCAGTATTACGATCCAACACAACCCAAGATACCATCTGGCGTCGTAACAATAAATTCACTTTTAAGACATCTTCGTCCCACCGAACGCTTGTTTTCACGTGAAATTAACAAAGGGTCTCGGAAGTGTTTGTTTTAGCTCGTGCCGTTTCTTTCGTCCGATTTTCCTCGAAACGAACCCGCTCGTTTTTTTACTCAACCATCGTTAAGTTTCACCGCCTCGTTATTAGAACCATCTAATATCCCTCACACATGTGCCCTACTACTCTTGAACAAAGCGCCATCAAACCACATCGATTGCGCGAGAATGGGCCGAACGTTACAGTTATTACCACATTTACGATTATGTGTTGGCCGCTGTACGAAAAGGTTCGCGAAAATTGAAAGTGTCTTGATGTTATTTTTTTTAGTGGCGAGAGTGATATGCAATTTTAAACACGTGAGGGTATTAAATTTAAACCGAAAAAGGATAAAGCAAAATAACCTTCGTTGTAAATCTTGCTCGGAGAAAGTTACTTGTTTAATATGTTGAAGTTTTTAGTGTTGCTTTTAAAATATTGCTTATGATTTTAATGGAGTAAGAAGAAAAGGAATTAACGATTTATGGCTTAATTAATGAAAAATATTACATAAAAAATGAGAGATTCTTTATTACTCTAGAATTCGTTGAATTCGTCAAAATGAGCCAATTCAAAATTAATTAAAATTATCTCTGTAATACTCGAGAATGATTAATATTCATTGAAAAAAAAATGTATGACTTTGGAAGTTGTAAAAAAAGTTATTGGTGAGTGTCAAAATTATTCTGATCAACAAGAACCATCTCGAGGATACTTGATAATGAGGAACGCAATACTCTACATATGTCTTTCAGTTCTTAGCTGAAACGAGTGGTTTCATTGCCAAACGTTAACTAATAAGCCTAACAATCTTCAGCATCCTCTTGATCGTGATGTCCATAGCGGGATCCATTTGTAGTCTCGCGACGTTTTTCTCTTTTAAAAACATCTTCAGCTCAGAGTAAATCATTGACTGTACAAGCGAAGACTACGTGATATGCTGCATTTGTGGTAGTCCTAATCGGCCACCCTGTGTTATCACTTTCTCTTTCTACGCATCCTTAATAATAATTATTTTAAAATAAAAAATTATTTATAACCCTGACATATCCATTTTCAAAAAAGCATGCTTTTTTGATGCTACATTGACCTATAGGGTCTGAAGCATATCACGATATAAGAAAAGTCAAAGTACATAAGAAAAGCCAAATCACGATATAGTTTTGAGCGGCTTTTTTAAATTTTTGGCCACAAAAAAAATGCAAAAAGTTAGCTAGTGTCTGTTAAAATTTCTCCAATAGATGAGACGTTCTCATGGAACATTTCAAGAATTCTTAGTGATGAAAGATTAAGCTAGAATAATTAAATAGGATGTTGTCCATAAACTTAAAAGAATTCGAATGATAACATGAAAATACATCAAGTTTTATTTTGACAGGGCGGAGTCAGTGACCGAATGGAAAAAAATTAAATAAGTGAAAATGAGAAAATTAAAGAACATAAAATGGCAATGAATTTTATAGTACCAAGTCCACAAAAAAGACCTGAAATACTTTCAGAAGACTCAATATTGCTTCTAGGCGACTTGATCTGCTTCCAAAAGACTTGATACTGATTCCAAAAGACTAGAAACGCTTTCAGAAGGCTTCAACTGCTTCCAGAAAACTCGACACTTCTTCCCTTCTTTCTTTTCTTTTGAAATGCTGCTATAAGATTTGACATTACTTTTAGAAAATTTGAAATGCTTTCAGAAGATTTGATACTGCTTTTATTTAGAAAACTGACAATGTTCGTATAAGACTTGATATAGCTTAGCTTTAGAAGTTTTAAAATACTTTCAGATAGCTTCACATGCTTCTAGAAGACTTGATCTGCTTCCAGAAGACTTAATCTGCCAGAAGGCTTTATATTGTCGCTGGAAGACTTGAACTACTTCCAGAGGACTTGATATTGCCGTTGGAAGACTAAAAATGCTTCCAGAAAATGCTTCATATTGCTTCTAGATGATTAGAAATGCTTCTAGAAGTCTTGATACAACTTCTGGCAAACATAATATACCTTCCAGAAGATTTGATATTGTTTTTAGCTGATATGAAATCATCCCAGAAGACTTGATGGTCATCTAGAAAACATGAAATGCTGAGTCTTCTGTATGACTGCATACTCTTTTTAGTTAATGTAAAATGATTCCAAAAGAATTTATCTGCTCCCAGAAGACTTGAAATGTTTCCAGAAGGCTTGAAATGCTTCCAGAAAACTTGAAATACTTCCAGAAATCTTGATACTATATTTAGAAGACTTGAAATGCTTCCAGAAAACCTGATACTACTTCATATTGCTTCCAGGAGATTTGAAACGCATTCAGAAAACTCCATCTGCTTCCTTCTGGAAGCAGATGACTTGATCTGCTTCCAAAAGACTTAATACTATTTTAAAAAGATTAGAAATGCTTTCAGAAGACTTGAAATGCTTTCAGAAGAGCTGGAATGCTTCCAGAAGACTTGATATTACCGTTGAAAGGCTTGAAATGCTTTCAAAAGGCCAGATACTGCTTCTAGAATACTCAAATACTGTTAGAAGACTTCATGTTGCTTCTATAAGACTAGAAATGCTTCCGGAAGGCTTGAAATACTTCCAGAAGACTTGAAATACTTCCAGAAATCTTGATACTGTATTTAGAAGACTTGAAATGCTTCCAGAAAACCTGATACTACTTCATATTGCTTCCAGAAGACTTGATCTGCTTCCAAAAGACTTAATACTATTTCAAATAGATTAGAAATGCTTTTAGAATACTTGGAATGCTTCCAAAAGACTTGACATTGCCGTTGAAAGACTTGAAATGCTTTCAAAAGGCCTGATACTGCTTCTAGAATACTCAAATACTGTTAGAAGACTTCATATTGCTTCTATAAGATTTGAAATGGTTCCAGAAGACTTGATACTACTTCTGGAAAACATGATATTGCTTTCAGAAGACTTGATATTGTTTCTAGTTGATTTGAAAACCTCCCAGAAGACTTGATGGTCTTCTAGAAAACTTGAAATGCTAAATCTTCTGTAAGACTTGATACTCTTTTTAGCTGATTTGAAATGCTTCCAGAAGACTACATCTGCTCTCAGAAGGCTTGATACTGCTTCAAAACACTAGAAATACTTTCAAAAGACTTGAAATGCTTCAATAAGTCTTAAGCTTCTTCCAAAAGACTCGACACTGGTTCCAAATGACTTGAAATATTTCAAAAAATTTGAAACACTTCCCGAAGTTTTGATACTCTATTCTGAAGACTTAAAATGCTTCCAAAAGTCTTAATATTGCAGTTGGAAGACTTGATTCCATAAGACCTAACCTTGCTTCTAGCACATTCGAAATACCGTTAGAAGACTTCATACAGCTTATAAAAAAATTTAAATGCTTTCAGAAAATTTAATATTGCTTCTGGAACACTTGCAATGCTCCCAGAATACTTGAAATTCTTCCATAATACTTACTGTTGATTCCGGAAGACTTGAAATGCTTCTAGAATACCTTAAATGTTTCCGGAATACTTGATATCGCTTCTGGAAGACTTGAAAAGCTTTTGGAAGACTCGATCCTGTTTCTAGCTGATTTGAAGACTTGATCCTCTTCTAGAAAACTTGAATGCTAAGTCTTCTGCAAGACCTTATACTCTTTCTAGCTGATTTGAAATACTTCTAGAAGACTTGATATTGCCCCTGGAAGGCTTCAAATGCTTTTAGAAGACTTGACATTGCTTCTAGAATTTTATTTTAATTCATAAAGTTTTGATACAGTTGTCTTGTTTGTCCTTTTACATTTTAACTTTCAATTTTACTTATTTTAATATGTTTATTTTTATGTGTAAATAATTTGTAATAAACAATTTTGTTGATATTTTAGAATGTTCATTATTTTGATTTTATAACAAAGCTTCTAAAGATGACCGCTACAAGTCGAAACGTATAAAGCTGCGATTTGATAATAAATTAAGCAATTTATTAATATTTGATTGATAAAGTACAGATTAAAAATACTTTTTACTTTCATTACTTAATATTACCTCTGAAAAGCTTGAAATGCTTCCAAGAAAACACCATACAAAATTGTTAATGAATTAAAGTTATCATTTCCAATTAATTTTCTAATTTTGATGTGCTATTGATTATGCTATTGATTGACGAACGTTTTTTTGAAGAGCATGTATGATATTTTGAATTTGTTCAGAGCATTTCAGACCGAATTCACTCCTTTTTTGGAGAGCCGTCTTTCGTCGATTCAGTCTATTTCCAATTCAGTTTTCTTTCAACACCCATACATACGTACGTTTTATACATACGTTTTATTAAAAGTCGGTAACATAAGATAAAATTTTAAAAAATTACAGATGTGTTGTAATCCCAAGAAAAAATATAAATAAAGCATGTTTCTCAATCTCATTCGAATTCTTTTTCAAATCAAGAGGATGAATCGTTTCATGGATTTTTAACACATGTTACAACATTGGTTAAAAATTCTGAGTATATTAATTAAAAAGCAGCATCTCAACGTAACTTCTGATGCAATCCTCAAATTTATATGGAGAATCAGAGATCCAGCGTGCTACCTGATATGATCCCTCAACTACCCTCAAGGTGCCTAACCGTGATGATCCCTAACGAGAAAAATCTGATGTAATGTAGAAATTCTGAGACGTAATGTAACCGTATATATTAAAGAATCTTCGACATGATGTGAAGAACCTCGGCACGTAACACTACAAGAATTATCAAGAAGATAGTTAAACAATAGAGCTTCTAAATTTTTGAAGTAACAAATAATAATTAAAATTATTTAGGTATAGTAACAATGAAAAAGAAAGAAGAATACCTACTACATGTAGAAGACAGGTAAAAACATTGAAAAAAAAACTTTTCAATGTTTTTCCTGTCTTCTATGTGTATTGAGTATTTTTTCCTCTGTTCCATTTATAATTTTTTAAGAGAAATTTAATGGAATTACAAATGAAAGAAAAATAGAAACAAGGCCTGCGAGGAGATGTGCTCATTTGGAAGACTTAGCTTTGACAAACTGATACTAAACCGTGATTTTTCGCGAAACTATATGGAATATAGATAAAATAAAATATGTCCCATATTAAGAACACATCGTGTTACCACTAATTCAAATTTTATATTTTTTCATTACATACTTTTTGAAAAAAAATCCCAAAATGACCAAAATTCGGCACTTTCAGAAATCGAGTACTTTAATATTAAATACTCAATAATTTTCAAATTAACATATGATACGCAGAAATGTTCACTAATAATAACAAACTTTACCTCATTTTTTTTTTATTGAGGGGTTACGAAGATATTGATCTTTAAAGTAAGGAGCCTTGACTTTTTGCACGGATTGTAGTGTGTATAATAAAAAAATAAACAAAATTTTATTAAACTATACAGCAACCAGGAAAATGTTTATTAATGTGTGTGGCTAAATTATGGAATAAATTCAATAAAACGCTTATAAAAATTATTTCGCGAAAACAGCGAAATAGGTCTATTATATAACTTACAAACAAATGACTTCCACGAAGTGAATATGGGCTCAAAATAATCTTTTTTCGCCATCTTTGCGAAATAATGTTTATTAAAGCGTTTTATTAAATTTATCCCATAATTTTGGCTCACACTTATTTCGAAACGACTTCCTTTCTTAACCACATAAACTGTCGTTTTTCTTTTTATTATATATTTCTTTTGGAAAAATAAACCGGGAACTTTACAGCCACCATTACAGAACATAATCCGGAAAATAAAGATAAGCGAGGAGAGATGACGACGACGAAGCTTTTAACCCGACGAAACATTTTATTTTCGAGTTTATCAGAATCACCCGGATTTGCAGTAAAAAACCGAAACAAAAAAAAATGGAACAAACCGGGAAATAAAAGCGGATCCGGAAGAGGGGAGGGCGCGGGCGCAACATTAATCCGGCGCCCCGGAACAAAACATCGCGACGATAACGGGGCCCGTTCGTTTGGTTTTCATTTTGGTTTCGGACCGATATCCGTTGAATCGAAACAAAGTGGCCAAAATCGGGGTCAATGAGAGGGCTCGAGAGATTTAGCAAATAAAATTCATTTACAAGAATAACATTCGTTACAAAATTGACTTACAACGGTTTACAATCGGGAGAATAATGAAGTTAACGTACAATGAGGTTACAAATTTATATATTTTAATTTGGGTTTTTTTTTGTAAATTTATGCCCTTTGTTTCATTTGATGACAAACACATCAAAGAGAATGAGGGAGCACATCGCCTACAGTAATTAGAAATATTTATTGAATTTTTTTTCAATTTCAAATAGGATTTGATTTTGATTAAATAAATAATTCATTTTTAAGGTAAAATCTAAAAATTTGTATAGCCCACGTTAACAGCAATTTTCCACCCTAAAGACTCACGAAGGTAAAAGGGCCCACTAAGATTTTCCCGCTTTAACGGAGGAGGGGGCGGCAAGTTGTTTACGACTAAGGCATATAGAGCCCCACGGCGTTCACAGTCACGTGCACTCGGCGCCGCCGGCTGCATTTCGCCAGATAAGAGGATTATAAATTCGGTAATAATTAATAATCTGTACGGGATTTGCAGAACGGAATTTTAGATACAACGCGCGGTGATGGAAAATGAGGGGGCGCTACGTTTGTTTCGCTCGCGGCCCTTGTGTTACTTCCCCTAAGAGGTGATTAACCCCTCTGTAGGTAGATTTAACGTTGTAGGTGATTAGGATGTGTGTAATGTGAAATGAAACTGGGGAATTTTTAGAGAGAGGGGGTTGAGATGAACAGAAAGCTTTTACATTTTTTTTGCTGATATGTTCATGCGTTTCCTTCCATTGTAAACCTTCCTAGTTCAACTGTCACCCAACTTTTTCTCACTCGTAATGCTATCTCTGACTATGCCAAATGAAATTGAATGAACAAAACTCGATTATAGGAATCAACTGTTCGGAATAAATTCATAGTTCACTTTGAAGATACGATCCAATGTAAATAAATTGTAGTAAGAAAATGACTGGAGGATGTTTGAAGGATTTCATTATGCCTTTTCAAGATTAAGAGATAAAATACCTTCTAATTGGCAAAAAAGAAAATGTTGAAAAATCCCATTATGTGGTTGGGTAAAGTTAGGTTCATATTGTATCAAAATCAATTAAGACAGAATTCACGTTGCCCAAGATGATTAAGATGATTAAGATGAATAATCTTCGATGTGGTTATGTTCAATTGCGTTCTTAAGTACAGTAAAGCGTCACTAATCCGAATCAATTAAAACCAGCTTAATTCAGATTATGGAAGCATGCGGATTATTAAAGTCATATTTAAATGTTGTCAAAATGTGTTATAAACAGAAATTTATGGATGTATTGCACTAGATAATAATAATATCTGCACTTTATCTTGCAGTACATATAATATACTGCAGCTTTTACTAGCTTCCTCACTTTTAATTCGTTTGTCCCAGCCTCTTCATGGAGCGAAGCAACTGCGGCAGCAGATGCTATGGACGAATTGTAAATAAAGTGAAATAAAGTAGCCTAAACGCACAAATGGCTTCATTCAAGAAAAATATAAGATCTGGCCCTTTGGCTCAGATAATGGAGCATTAAACAAGCTAAATGGCGAACAAAACAGTAAATAAAATAAAGGCACTGCAAGCCAATGCAAACAGACGGATAGAGGCCATGAACCTACTAGAAAAAATGGCAATGAAAAAAGAAATTGATGTAATTATGGTGTCAGAACCAAACATAAAGAAAACAAAACGTGTATAACTCAAGGTATTAAACGTATATAAAAGTATATAAATGGGAAGAGGAAAACAGCTATGTAATAATAAAAACTAATCTGGGCTCTTTCATGGAATGCTACCTACCACCAATCGAAAAAATTGAAGATTATAATAAGAGATTAGAAGAAATAGCAAAACCAGTAGACGAATGCGAGACGAAAAATATTATCATCGCAGGCGACTTTAACGCAAAGTCAGCGACTTCGGAACCACCAGTAGAGGACGCACGAGGAAGATATTTGACGGAATGGATGGCCGAAAGAAACCTAGTGACATTAAACGAAGGTGGACATCCCACATGGAGAAGGAAAAACCAACAATCGTTCATTGATGTTACTATGTGCAACTACGACTGGGTAAATAGCATACAAGAGTGGAAGGTGTCAGATGAGGAGAATTTGAGTGACCATTTCAATATTGAATTTAACATAAAAATTTCATCCTCTGGAAAAGGAAACAACGTGGATAGGAAGGAAGAAAGATGGAAAAGACGCTCGAAAAATAGCGATCGAAAAATACAAGAAAGAAATTAAAACAAAACTACAGGATATCGAAAATATTACACCAGACACGTTAACAGAAATCACAAGACAAGCCTGCGACACAATATACGGACACAAAAGGAAAATTACTCGACAGCGTGGAGAACTCTTCTGGTGGAATGGAAAAGTTAAAAAAGCGAAAGAAGAAGCAAACAAAAAGAGAAGGATAAAGACTAGAATAAACTCCGGTAAGGAAAATGAAACAACTATAGAAGAAGCAAACGCAGAGTACGAAATTGCAAAGAAAACGCTGAAAAAGGAAATTAAAAATGCGAAACGAGAAGCTTGGCGAGATTTGTGCAATAAACTACAAGAAAACATCTGGAGAGACGCGCACATGTTGGCTATTAAAAAAACTAAAAACGTCATAGCAACGATAGTGGAAGAGGATAAAATAGAGTCCCTATTACAAGACCTCTTTCCGCCGGGAAATGAAGAAAGCTGGGTATTAAAGACAATTGTAGAGGAGGAAAGATGCCAGAAAGTCTCTGAAGAAGAAATTGCAAGGTAAGTAAACGGATGAAAAGCGGAAAGACACCCGGACCTTACAAAATCACGCCTGATATAGCCAAGGACACAATCAGCGTTTCAATACCGAAAGTAACCATAATGTATAACGAACTGTTAAGAAATAGCGTTTTCCCGGAAGAATGGAAAACGGGAAAGCTCGTACTAATAGAAAAACCGGGGTCGAAGAACGACAAAAAATATCGGCCTCTGTGCCTACTGAACGTCTACGGGAAACTATACGAAGCACTGATAAAAGAAAGACTCTTAGAAGAACTACAACTAAGAGGAGGACTCTGAAAACCAATTCGAATTTAGTAAAGGCAAATCAATAACGGACGCCATACAGAGGGTATTGACAGAGGTGCCACAGGGATCTGTCCTGGGACCCATATTATGGAATATTTTTTTCGACCAGATAATACAATCCGAAAGAAAAATAAATAACACAAAAATAATAGCCTATGCTGACGACCTGGCACTAATAGTACGGGATGGGGGCAACGTGAAACAGAAGAAAATGTCCAAGTAGCTGTTAACAGTATTATAGAAGAAATGGAAAGGATTGAATTGCAAATAGCACCAAAAAAAACCGAAATAATTAGATTTAAAATAGAACATAGATATAGACTGCGTTACTGGCAAGGCACAAAAAACAGTCCAAGCATTGTATAGAATTATGGGCTCCACTTACAGCCCTAAAGCTAGAAATGCGCTATTGAACCAAAAAAGAACATCGAGAAACTCCATAGAGTACAGAGAAGTATACTTATCCGAATATTGAGCGCATATAAAACGACATCGACGGCAGTATTGCAAGTAATGGGTAGCTCACCTCCCATAGACCTATTAATTAAAAAAAGAACGACGGACAAACATGAAGAAGAGGCTGATGGGACGGAATGGACAGTGAGGGAATGAGAGAAGATGGGAGAAGAACACACAGAAGGCGGGATGGACAAAAAGGCTAATATCTGACATTGCAGTATGGCTGAGACGCAAGTGGGGAGAAGTAAATTACCACATCAGCCAATTTATTGGAGGGCACGGATGTTTCCGTAAATACTTGATGAAATATAAAAGGGCCACAGACGATAGGTGTTGCTACTGTAACGAGGTAGACGATGCGGACCATACGTTCTTCTAATGTACCAGGTGGAACGAATTAAGAGCGGAAATGGAGATGAAAACAGAACGAAAATTAAGCCCGGAGAACTGTATAATAACCATGTTGGAGAGCAAAGAAAAATGGGTAGCTGTGGAGGAATACGTTAGAGAAGTGGTGAAAGTGAAAGAAGAGGTAGAAAAGAGAATAACGATGGATCCCACACCGCTATAATGAGGGAGAGGAAGAGTGGGACCTTTTTACACCGGGAGGAACGAGAGTGCATCGACGGGAGGAGAAGAACGAGAAGAGAAGAAGAAGGAAGAGTTGGGTTGAGGAGAGGACGAGATCATCAGATGCAGTGCTAAACCCAACTCTACCCAACCCTGTATTTTGAACCAGAACCGTCCTAAGATAGGCGCTCCCCCAAGAGTTAGGAATTAGTGTCAATCCTAAGTTAGGTTTAGGACGCCGCTATTCCTCTTCCTCATCTTACTATCCAAATACATTTCTCTAGCGTTTTACTAATAAATTGCAAGGATTGGTAAACATTGGGAAAAATGAACTCAGCAATTTTAATAAAAGACCTTCAATTTGGGCTACAAGGGACACAATGCAAACTTTATATTTTCTAATTTTATTCAGATTAGAAGGAAATTCAGATTTGGGTGTGTACAAAAAAAAACAAAACAAAAAAGAAAGTGAAAGTTTGTACCAAATCCAACTTTATACAAATCAATTATAGTTAAGACTGTTGATTCAGAACTAGGATTAATAAGATTTTTAAAACTAGCCAAGAAGGATGCAATTTAACAAGGTTATCTTTGGAAGAAAATCATTAAGGACTGTTTTAGGAATCGGTGGAGTGAAGAAATATTTCCTTATCAAAGTTAGTTTGGTTAAGTAAGGTTACTTAGTGGAGAATGAAGACTACGTCTGGAACTTTTTGCAGTATTTATTTACAAAAACTTTTAAATCAACTTATTAAAATTACTATAATCCATTTATAACATGACAAAGTAATTCTTATTGCATGAGTAGATAACTATCTAAGAGGTGATTAACCCCTCTGTAGGTACATTTAACGTTGTAGGTGATTATGATGTGTGTAATATCAAATAAAATTGTGAAATTATGTTATTTATTCTATTATGTTCAAGCATCTCCCATTCTAAACAATCCTCAGCTTAATTGCCACCTGCCTATGCCAAACCGAATTGAATGAGTATGTCATTTTGAAGATGATTCCTTAAATTATGACCTCAATATCTATAAACATCATTTTTAAAAAAGATAAAATCCGATGTAAGTAAATTTCAGCATTCAAATGACTAAGCTCTGAAGGACATTATTGGCTTTGAAAGATTAAGAGATAAAAAAAAACGTCAAGTTGCTCAAGTTGTTTTTTTTTCTTAATTTTTCTTTAATTTCGCAAAATGTTACTATTTGGTTGGGTTCAGTTGGATTGAATTAGGTTCGTACAAGGTACTGCTTACAAAGAATAGCAAAAAAGATGGGTACTTAAGAATGGAAATATCAGAAGAGAAAATGGATATTGTTATATTTGAGGCAAGAAGGAGAATGGAAAACAATGACATAAGAGTGGAAAAGAAATAACAAATAGTTCACAGGTAATGTGTACTTTGAAAAAGATTACGTATGACTGCACATGTCAAAAAAGTTGCGAAGAAGACGAGCCTGGGTTATAAGAATTTGTCAAGCTTAATGTTGAAGAAGATTTTCGGTCTTCGGCAAGTAGACGACTTTGGGAATCGTGGTGAAATCTAATACAGCTCCAACCTGGGAGATAGAAAGAAAGATTGCCATCAGTATAATGATGCGTATAGAATGATTCTAACAGATCCATTGTTGGGGCATCCACCAATGGATCTGTTGATTAGGAGCGAAGTAAGAATTGGGAGGAAAAAGAGAAGAATAAAACTGAGAACAGACGGATATTTGATGAGAAATTACAGAAAAGATGGAACAAATATATAAAATGGATAAGTAACTTTACAAAAGACATCGGAAAATGGCAAATAAATGGGCCAAATGTTGATTGTAACACAATACAAGCCATCATGATCCGCGAAATTTTTGCGACGTACTTAAAAATTATAAAAAAGATGAAGTTATATGATTCATGGTATGGATATAAAAAAACGGGACACTTCAAATCACAGAATTTTTGAATGCTAGAAATTTGAAAGAGGCCGTAAAGATACGGATGTAAAGGTTGGAAGAAGAATAAAATTTAAAACGTAGCGAAACTGTTGATTGGAAATGAAAAAATGGGCTTCTTGCGAAGGGTAATTATTGAAAAGGAAATGGAGGAGAAGAGAAGGAGCAGAGAAGCACCTGGAAGATCAAGAAGCGCTACCATGGTAAGTCTATTCTGGGCAATTAGGGAGATCTGGAGTGTAGAAATAACGTGAGAGGCTTGTTGAGGAGAAGAGAGAGAAGATGGAGTGGAAGAGAAGAAGAAATGAGTCTCATAGTCTTCTTGAGCTGGATATTTAGTCAACCCTTAACTAGGCGTACCTATAACTTCCGTTAGTAGGTACATGGTATCTCTGGAGCAAAATTAGAAAACCATTTGTAGTGAATATTGTTGCTTATTAACAAATATTTAATCCATAATTGAAAAATTTAGACAATTTGCACATAATATCTTCTTATGATTCACGAACAAACAACATTATTCTTGATATTTTTTGTCAATCTTTCAGGGCAGTAATCACATCGCTTACGTTTTGTATTCCTTCAATTTTCCATTATTGCCTTATGTGCCATTCCAAGTTTCAGCTCGATTCAGCTTCTGACGTCCCTTGAAGTAGCGGCACTCTATAAGATGTTGTTTCAAGAAATCGCGCCTCTGATTTTTTTAGTTTTTCACCTTGAAAATAATGTATGCATTGATTACCATAATGTTCATCAAGTGGAAAAAAATAGCTAAGGGCCATCTTGTCGTTCGGTGACCAACATCGTAGAATACGCACATCTGATTACGGTGTTCACTCCACCTTTCGTCGAGTAATAATACATCAAGTATTTCCGTTTTTCCTCCATTGTTGCTATTAGCTTCGCTTTCCAGATGCATTGTTGAAAGTAACACGATCCTATTTTGTGTAACGTAGGAAACCATAATCATGTTTTCTTAGTGTCCTTAGATGCTGCTTTTGACTAGATGTTCTTTGCACAGTTGATACCACCATCGTGGCAGGTCTCGTTTGTTTTTTGTCTAATTACTAGTGTAATGTTGTGATTTTTCAGCAAGCCATGTGTTAGAAGTATGCTTGTATACCAATTATCGGTGGTAACAGAATTCTTTATGGGATACTGGCCATCTGATTGTGTCCTACGTAGATTTCTATATTCAGAAGGTAATATATCATTGAAGCTACCACCGTGAAAACCTTGATGCGGTATCGGTTCGATTTGTAAGGAAGGTATATGCGGAAATCGCAGCCCCTACGTAATCTCACCAATTGTTCATATATGGTCACATTCAGGGCCACAATAACTACAGGGCTAACTGGGCTTTAGCCCTAGGCCGCCAGACCTCAGGGGGCGGCAATTTTTTACACGAAATGTATGTAGCCCCACTTATATTTAATTTTTTTGCGGATAAGCTCGCATTGATATGTGTAGCCCACGGGCGCGAAATTTCTTAGAACTGCCCTGGTTACATTTTCGGTTGGTTTGCAATTGGAGATACAATTTTCATTTTATATTGAGAGCAAACCATGTATAGCACTGAGTTTATCACTTTCTCTCTTGTCCTTTCTTGTGTTGTCATCATCAAAACGAAGACTTCTTAGGAGGAATATGATTCGTGATAGCCCATAGATTCAAGTAGTTCAGATGAGAAAATCTAAGAACACCTGCCATGTATGGAATTCCTAGGAACGTCTGCACTTCTTCGACTGTTGCTAATCAAATTTTGGTTGAATCTTCTGGATAGAGATATTGGTGCATTCCACGAGCATTTGGGGTACCCTATCGTTATACCTCTTGGATAGATCTTTCCCAAGGAAATATTCGGCACCACTCTCAACTTCGTTGTTTTCATCGTCACTGCACGACTTCATTTTCACTGCAGGATTTATGATGTTCATCCGGTGAACTCTCAGGATCGATGAGTTGGATGTAATCGTAGCTATGAACATCAGAATTATAGTTGTATAGCAGAATCCAAATTTTCCATAACACAGTCGTCGGCATCCTAGATTCTTCCATTACGGTCTTTGACGATGGTTCTGGACTTATCTCATAATTTTGTAGCTGACTTCTTTAGGCCGATCCTGCCTCTTTTATGCATCGGTAGAACATCAGAACGTGTTGTCCTCTGAAGTTTATGGCAACTATTCCAGAACTAGCTGGGGATTTTTTTATAGTTGTTCTTTATTTGCCAAAAAATTTGGTAATTGAATTGTTTTTGTTAAAATAAATACTCCTGAAAAGCTTTATACAACTTGGAGTCGTTTTTGATCTCGTTCGCCTAGTTAAGGGTTAAACTAAAGAAGAGGATGGTAGAAGAGAGGAAACCGAGAGACTGACTGCCTCGTTGGGCCAAGAATATAGATAAAAAAGAAAAAGGTATAGGAATTTTTGGTTTTGTTGTAACTTGTATAGAATAGTAAACAAAGGGGAACTCAAGAAAAGGAAGAAAGTATCTTCAGAACAGGGGAAGCGAACAATAGCAGCGAATGGAAAATCCACGGACATGAGCCTCTGAAGTCACCTAACAGGTGACTTCACCAATCCAAATGTCTGTATACGAGATTTTTCCCAAGATGTTTTACATTCTTCGCTAGCATTGGAAAAATTTCAAGGTAATGATGTTGGGTTGAGTTGGAAACCCAACTCAATAGGATATAAGCTCAGCAAGAAACGCCATTGTAACAGGATGAAATATAAACCCAACTCAATCATGACCTTTTCTAAAAACCCATTGCAACAGGATAAAACACAAACCCAACTCAATCATGACGTTTTCTCAAAACTAGGGAAGAATAAAATTCTTGGATAACTTGAAGGGAGGAGATGAGTTGGATGAACTAATACATTTTTCTAAAACTATCCAAAAAGGAATCTATTCTAATTCAACTAGAAAAGAGAAGGAACTATTTTGGCAAAATCAAGAATACCAAAAGAAAATTATCTTTGAAAGACCAAACATTAAGGAGTAAAGAAACTCTTTATCAAAATTGTTTTGGCAAAGTAAAGTTATTTAGTTGAGAATGAATACTATCTCTGCAACATTGTTCAAAATTTATTTACAGAGACTTTTATACCAATTTATTACAATTCATTTAATCCATTTATTACAATCACAAACAGAATTCTTATTGCATCAGTAGATTCATGTATATTTTCCTTGGGTGTGAAAGCAGGTGAATTGACGTCGGGATATAAAAGGCAACGATGTCAATCAGTTTAACCCTCAGGAGTTCGGTCGTACGGAAGGCGATCACGTACAAAGTTCCCCCGGAACATTGTACGTCTGTCAGAAGGGGAGTCTATCGGAAGTGCACGCGGAAGTGATGTATGGTTTTAATAAAAGGAACGATCGAACCGCGGTTGTCAAACGTCGTGTAATCAATATGCGCGTCGTCAGCGAAAATGAGAAAAACTCTCCGTTCGCCGCCTGTCAGAGAACTTTGAAGGATGAAATTTCTAAGGATATTGATAAGAAACCCCAAGATAATAAGATTACCAACGATGAAGTGACGTGTAATTTATTAAGAAAAAAACGATAAAATAGTTTGATCTATCTTAACAACGACTTATATAGATTTCATAAATAGATTTCCATATAAGTTGGATATAACAAATGGCCTAGAAATGACTTGTTCCAGATCATAAAGTACAAATACGTTTCGTCTCCCACACAACTAGGCGAGGTCATTAATTATACAAGATCTTTCTACGTGTAGAAACGGCGGTAAATAATTTCAACAATATCGTGTATTGTTTGCAAGCTAAAGGTCATAGTTAACCCAGCATCGAGTTTCACAAAGACGACCTCCTCTATTTACCTGTACAAAGAGAACGAATTTATTGCACTAGGAACTGTTTACAAATTTCAGTTTCATAAACTCGATAACGGGTGAACTCAAATACCAATATTAAACATTGAACGTCGCCGTTATTAAACAAGAGAAATGAAATGGAGTATTAAATACACAAAGGTACAATTCAATACAACACCTTCCTTGTTCTTATTTTAGTTTTTGGGGCACATTTAAAACTCGTATGTTTGTTCGGAATTTAATAAAGACGACCCCTTTTTGAAGAGTAAGAGGACCCTTTACCATAAATTACGTGCACCACACGTGAGTTTGTCCCGCTTTACCAACTCGATTTACATACATATTGATCAACCCTTAAAGACCCCAACTTGCTTTGCCTAAACAAACAAACAAGAATTTAATAAAAAATTGTTACGTAAACTATGCAAAGTGATCTTAAACATTTTTTTATTGGCTCATTCAAGACTAGATAACATAATTTTTCGTTATTTTGCTGTCTATTTACTATCAATCATAAACATTTAGGATCGATGTAATGATCTTAAACATTTTTTATTGACTTATTCAAGGCTAGATAACACAATTTTCGGTTATTTACCTGTCTATTCAGTATCAATGATAAGCATTTAGGGTCGATGTAAATGAACCGTATTCACACGTTGATTCACGCGATCCCAATGAAATATACAGCTGGCGGAGTCGAATAACAATCCACACCGCATTTACGTGAGTCCTGCAGCGCGTGAACTGTGCAAGGCTCCGTGACAGAAAGTCTTGGAAATTTATTATCTGAAGCCCCGGGGGTTGCGGATTTATGACCGCCTCGTTGCCTTCTTTCTATTTTGCCAGCGGATAAGTTTATAAGGCAAAGAGTAAAGGGATAATAAATTATCAATGAGATAATACGGGTTTTACTATTTTGTTAATCTTTTAAAATTAAGTTGAAATCGCGTGAGGGTGCTTTAGAAATTATTCAGAAAATTTACAACAACCCCACTTTTTTTATTAAAAAATTCTTATCGCGACTAACTTAGAACAAGCTTACGTTTTAAACTTTTTAACGTTCATAAAACGGGCAATAAAAAAGTACTTTCGTGAAGTACAAAAGGGCTTTCACGATTCTCGATACTACCCCGCACTTAAGATGTCATCGTAAAATAAGTTTTACAATTTAACTACTTTGTGCGAGTCAATAATTTTTTTACCTTTTTTTAACTTTATGTGTATTATAATTTGTGTTCAGATTTTGCCCACCTCAGATTCTCGACTAACAGGTTCGCGAACGTGAATACTATAGCATTCAAATCAAAAAGTCAACTACTTTGAATTTAAGTATATATAACCCAATATAACCTTAAGATTGTGTGATTATTATATCTGTCAATGTAATGAGTAACTGACATTAGAGATCCTAGAGATTACTCATTAATCTTAATCCAACCCAACCTAACTACATATCGAGTTAGTATTAAATATTATATTGTATTGGGTTAGGTTAAACCATTAACATTATCTGAACCCAACTAACTAGTTAGCGGTAGATATTAATTGGGTTTAGCTGAGCCATTCATTTTAATCCAACCCTACCTAATTAACTAATTAGCATTAAATATTAATTAGGTTGGCTCAATCAACCTCGGGAATGCTGCGTAAATGGTTGGCTAATGTTTTCTAAATACATTATAGAAATAGTTCTAGCGTTCCCAGGATATGGCCATAGTTTCAGGGTGTTTTTGCTAAAATAAAGGTTTTCTAGTACTATTAAGGATACTTGCGCATGATATTAATAACGTTATTTAGCCAAGGTAATGGAAAGCGTGCAAAATGTTATAGGTAAAACAATAACATAAAGTATTAAATTGAACATCAAGCTGAGTTGACTAAATATCAACTCAACAACTTCTCTCTCTTCTCTCTCTATATATTTTTGTGTAAACAGCTAATTAGGCGTCGTAATGCATTGTTTATTTACTAGTAGGTTTAGTACATTTTGAGTAGTTGAAAAATACTTCATCTACAATTAATAACAATTCATTTATAAATCTGATACAGATTCTCTAATTTTTGCAAGATGAAAATCTATTGCATCAAACGAGATGGAGAGGGTTGATCAGAGGATATCTTTGCATAGCATCCAAAAGACATTTTTTGCAATTTCTCAAAAACTCCTTATGACGGAGAATGTAAGTATTGTAATTACTTCATTTACCTTGCATTTTCCCAACCATAATTCTACGAACTCTGATAAACAGGACGCTTTTGCATCGATAAGCGATAACAAATGGGAAGGTTTCAACTTCAGCAACACAGAATCTTCAGGTCCAAGTTGCGAATCGGTTGATAAATCTCAAAATAAAGTATATTTATACTTCATTTTGAGACGAATCAACACAACCAAATAAGATCTGACTAATTTATAGCATCCTTATTAAAAAGTTTCTACTAACAATAAGACATATACTGTGTCCGTAAAGTCATGGTGCATTTGTGATCATTTCAAAGTTTTCAAAGCATGTTGTGAAAAGTAGGTAATACCATATATTGTGCAGTATCGAATCCTCCACAATATTGTTCGCGAATTTCCTCTAGATTTTAGTCTTTCAGATTTTACTTTAACAGATATTCTTCATCCTGTGAGAATTCCTCATTATAATTCAGATGTGTATGATTATTAGCTATTTTGACCCAATTGTTATCATTTTTAGGATATATCTTGTGTTGTCATATTTATTTATTTCTGGCAACTGCTCTTTGGCAGAAATAATGCAACTGACGAATTTAAATCTTTGATCTATTTAAATACTTTACGTTAACACTGGATATTAATGGAAGATCGTAGCACTTTCGTAGTTGAAGATGTAGGACCATATTATAATAAAGTGTTAGTTGGGTTGGGTTGAACCATCAACCTGATCTGAACCCAATACAACCAAAGTAGCTGATCAGTGGTAGATATTAGGCTGGGTTGAGCCATTAATCTTAATCCAACTCAACCCGACTAGTTTAGCTGGTTTGATTTTTTTAAAGTAATTTTTTAACGAAGGTTTCTACAATGAATACTTTCAGAAATAGAGTACTTTACAAACTAATTTGGCAACCCTCTGTGTTTCAATTGAAGTAAAACTAGAACTAAAACGAAACTCGAATTTTTCTACTTCTAGGTCTTAGGTTGTTGGTTCTAGTTTTATATCAGGATTTAGCCGAACATCTCTCAAGAGACGGCTAAACCTGAATGATTCTAGTTACAGCTGTAGATTTAGTTCTAGTTTTGCTTCAATTCAAATATACAAGGTTGGGTTGGCCTCTACAATCAATAGTTTCGGAAATAAAATTTGAATATTTGAATTGAGGTAAAACTAAAACTAACACTAGAATCAAATTATGGAAAGTATCAAATTATTATATTAATTAAAGTAATTAGTAACTAAAGTGAACAGCTGCTGAACAGCTAACTTCGCTGCTAAGATATCTATTTTACTGATCAAGATGAGTTGATTAAATAAAGAATGTTGATATTAATTGAATTAGGTTGAACCATGAACATTATCCCAGCCCAACTAGCTAGTTAGCTTTAAATGTTAAGTGGAACCATCCACCTGATCTGAACCCAACTCAACCGAAGTAGCTGGTTAGTGCTAGATACTAGTTAGGCTGGGTTGAGCCATTAATCTTAATCCAACCCAACCCTTAAAAGACTGGCAATATTTGCATCTCGCCGAAACTTTTACTGTCCGCAAATGTGTTAAGAAAAACAACGCAGGTATTATAAATTTTCTGCCCGTAAAATGTATTGAAGATTTTTAACGAGAAATGTGCTGACTGTGTAGTACTGTCAAATAATTTAAATAGATATGGAAAGACGTTTAGATACGCCATCCATATTATTATATAGCGCTTGGTTCAATTCCTCTTAATACTTCATTATAACGTAGAATTCATAAAATTACTTGCCTTCTTTTAATTATCACTACCTAATCGAGTAAAATATCAATGTAGACTACTTTGAGAGAAATTATGATTTAATGTTATATGCGTTATACCAAGGTTATGACTCCTCCATAGAAATGTTAAATAATGTTGTCTCAAGCAAAAATGATGAGAAAGGGTAGGTTTATAACCCCACGTAGAAATGTTAAGGAAGGTTCGCGACAGAGCATAATTTCAGGTACATTGGGAAAGATTATATTTTGTTTAACAGGCCTAAGAAATCTCAGGGAGATATTTTCGAAACGACAGAAAATGATGGTGTACAGATAGATATGTTCCGCAATACCACGATATTGGGAAAAGTTAAATTTATTTACCAAGGTTAATAACCTTCAAGCAGAAATGTCATTCAAGGTCAGATTTGTTGACTCTAAGTATAGTTTCCGATATTTCTGGTGACTTTTATGACACACACAAGTAGTAGTGGCAATAATTAGACCTTTTGTAACATGCCCCAATTCTCAAGCGGTACTCTTGGCAATTTGTAAACGATGGAAATTCATTAAATTTTCAAATTTTCGTATTTATAACAATATCTATGCATCTAAGAGCAAAAGTGCAAGAGAGCAATATTGTTAAGAATAAAACTTACTATACTTTCGTTCTAAAAGTTTATTTATAACATGTTCCTATTTCCAATAGAAATTTTGTAAGTAACGAAAATCATCAAATTTTCAAATTTTTGTATATGAATAGGAATATCGTAACAGTTGCTCACAAAATTGAGTATACAGACGAATAGAAGAAAGATAATTATGAATATTTCAAATAATTATTAACTTACTTTAATGCTTGTTATTAATATATGTATATTAATAACAATCTTATTAACTAATTTGTCGACTAATTTTTGGTGTAATTTGACGAGACTCTGCTAAAAATTTTACAAATGTCATTTATTAATTCGTTTTTGTTTCGGCAATTGCAATATTTCTTAGCAGAAATTTCATTCATCGCATTTCGTCACTCCTTTCTTTCTACCTTTACCACTTTTTCAATGGCTCTTCATACCTCCACTTATTCTCGATTTTTTGAGCTCTGGTCACATCAACTTGCCTAAGTATTTACCAAAGATCAGGACATCACTCACAGGTGAGTTCCTAATATTATTAGTTGATATTGATACTTTTAGATTGATATTTTGGAAAAGATTAACGACAAAAGAAATCTCATCTTTTTTTCAAATTTACTAATTATAAAGATATGATAAATCTTGTGCCAGAAGGATCCAACAAACATCGTTCATTAATTCTAATCTCTCTAAAGACTCATCCACCGTTTTCATCTTTAAATTTCCATTAAGTCCAGTTGTTTTTCCAAATGAGAATTTTGCTTCATCCAAAGACGAACAATTAATCTGATCCTAAGCGTCTCTCCGCGGGAACGAGGTGTTTGTTTGTGGCAGGTTACGCCCGCCTTCCCGTCTGTTTCAATGGAAGGAAATGGAAGGAAGTTTTTCACGCTACCGGGATTCTTTACTACCGCGGATAAACACCCGGAAAACTCCGGCCTAGTTCACAACAGCAATCAACTCTTTCCGTTTTATTTTTTCCTGTCCACCCCAATCTCGAATTACCAAGTTTAATTACGTTTTTAATTTGGATGGATGGACCTGTTACCCGCAACCATGGAAATTACACCGAAATATGTTTTTTAACCAATTTTAAAACTTAATTAAAAAGTGTGTATATTTTTTGCAATTTTCCGATTATAATCGTTGGCGAAATTTTCTTGGGATGATATAAAAGTCCCTAGTGTCATCAACCGGGGACGGATTCTTATTTTTCTTGGGTTTCAGCGACGTCGAGTTAGAACATAAACGACGCGTATTACGGTTTTAGCCGTAAAACACGTTACGACCGAATAAACATAGCAATAAAGGAAGAGTCCGTGCAGAAAGTATTCCTTTACGCCTTAGAGGATCTCAAAAGTGCGATCGTTGCGGCTTATATGTAGAAGAATACGAAAAAGGAGGAAGCATAAAACGAAAAAGTTGAGTCGGAGAAAACGGTTTGTTCTCAGCCTCTTGACATCGGACCTAATAAATTATATCATTGTCGAGTGTCTTGAGACGTCGTCGAGTATCGCTTCGTACAAAGAAACCGGGTTTCAGTTCGAATCTCTCAAAGGGGGGGGCCGTATATAGAACGACATTTTGATCAAAGGCTAACACTTGTCGAGGTGGAAATGGAGAATGTTTCTTCGTTTATGGGACTAATTGGAAGTAATGGACTGTCAAAAATCATTTATCACTTAACAAAAAAAATTTATAACACACACACCTTCAAAATTAAGGAATGTTCCCCAACAGATCCAAAATAACCCTCCTATTCCGAAAACGCCCGATAAATTGCAATTGTTCCAATACCGTTCAACGCACAAGGCCAAAATTACTGTTCCCTTAACGACCGTGGGCTATTTCGAACTCTGTTCGATCAGCAAATCCATTTAAATCTCAATCCTGCTCTGTTACCAATTCACAAGGGACTAAATCGTCACCAAACAATGCTTAACTTGTCTAAATTAGAAATTATTTTTTTTAATATTTGAAACAATGAAATTTATAAGTTATAAGAAGTTATAACTCGGTCGATATTCTGAGAGGATTTTAACTCGGGGTGAGGGCACTTTGTCAAAAGCACCCCCAACTGTACTCTGAGCCGGGTTAATAAATTCGTAAGGTAATTTGACAAGACAACCTTGATGGTTACGTGAGTAGGGTAACAATATAAGAAAAATCTTTAGCACCAACTATTCATGGAGAGTCTAAATATAGATCATTTAAATTGATATGTGTTAATATGAATTATATTGGGCGAGGCATTTAAATTGAGACGAATTTGATAGAAAACAGTTTGAGACAAAACTTTCAATATAAGTCCTCGTTCGCAATAAACGTAAACGTAAATACGTAAAATAAATGTCATTGCGTCTACGTATTGTGTATTAAAAGGTTATGTGTATATTGTTAAATGCAATTTGTATTTAAGATTTTCAAATAATGAATTCAGAAATAACGTCTTTGTTATTATTGTTACTACTGTGCAAACAACGAAAGAGACAAAATCAATTAAAAAAAAAAATACATATGTATCAAAATCGTGAAGAAAGTGGTGAATATAGAAGTTTAGTTTTGGAAATGAAGATGCATTATGAAAAATGGTTTATGTACACAAGCACGATCCCTGAATTATTTAAAGAATTATTAAATTTACTTGGAAAGAGTTTATTTGTTTTGCAAGTTTTTATAGAAATCAAAGCAAATGTATATAAATTGAAAAACGTTTATTTGGTTTTGTACTTTATTATTAAAGATATAATATAGAATGTATTACTCTGAAACCAAATTTAGACGTATTCCTAACGGTTCCTGAAGATGATCTATTCCAGATCGAAACCGGTAGTACAAAAATCTATTCACCATTCTTTAATAATAAAGTATAAAACTAAATAAACTTTTTTCAATTTGAATTCAAAAGATGGAAAAGAGAAACAAACTCAACAATACAAATGTATACCGTTTCTACAACTACAATTTTTATTTACTATTCATATAACACCTGCAATATTTTCTGTTTTGAAAATAAAGAAATAATAAAAAAATAAAAAATAACCGGTTTTTGACGTTAGCTTGTTTTTCAAAATTAATCAAATTAATTGATTAATTCCGTTTTGTTTACTGCCAATTTTAAAGTAAAAATTGCTCCCAAAATTCGCCAAATTAATGCCTATTTTCCCAATGTCTCGACGAAAACTAAACGTAAAGTTGAAATTAGTTCAACTTTAGGAAAGAATGATTATTCGTTATGGAAATCCACTAAACGCATTAAAAGGCCAATTAGATCAGTCCCTCCCATAAGGAAAGATTTAGGTAAACGGGCAAGAGATAATAAACAGAAAGCTGACATCTTCGCACAACATCTAGCAGACGTCTTTACACCAAATAATCTAACATAGTAAGCTGCAAGTTATAGATAATTTAGTCAACAAAAATTGCTCCAGTTACTCCGAAACAAGTAGCTGTAGAGATAAAATCTAATCTACATCTTAAAAAAGCACCGCGATTCGACCTAATTACTGGGCAAATACTTAAACAGCTTCCAAAACAAGGTATTGTCATGTTAACCTATATATTCAATGCAGATATTAGATTAAATTACATACCTGCAAGTTGGAAAGTTGCAGAAATTATTATGATAGCTAAGCCAGGTAAACCACCGCATGACGTCAAATCATATAGACCTATATCGCTTCTGCCAATAGTTTCTAAACTATTTGAAAAGCTGCTGTTAAAACGAATTAAACCAATTATACATTCAAATAACCTAATTCCTAATCACCAGTTTGGCTTTAGACAGAAGCATTCAACAATTGATCAAATACGTCGGATTACAGACGTCATAGAGAAAGCACTCGAAGAAAAACAAGTCTGTTCTGCACTATTCCTAGACGTAGTACAAGCATTTGATAAAGTTTGGCACGAAGGACTGATTTATAAGTTGAACAAATTTTTGCCAAAGCAATATATAGAAATCTTATCATCGTATATAACCAACAGGCTATTTAGAGTTAAACAAGAGGATGCATACTCAGACCTAAAGGAAGTCGAAGCAGCAAGTTCTACACAAGCGACATACCAGACCTACAGGAGATCACATTAGCTACGTTCGCGGATGACACAGCACTGCTTGCAGTGGGACCAAACGTGACAACTTCTAGTCAAGCACTGCAAACGGCTAGCGATAATATATACAAATGGACCAAAAAGTGGAACATAAAGTTGAATGAATCAAAATCGACACATATCAATTTTACAAACAAAAAACTACATAACCCTCCATCGCTCAACATTAACGGAACTATAGCTCCCTACGAAAACAGAGCTAAATACTTAGGCATGACACTTAACGCCAAGTTAAGATGGAAGATTCATGTTAAAAAGAAGAAGCAAGAAATGAATATAAGGTTTCGATCATATAAATGGCAATTAGGGCGACACTCGAACTTGTCATTATATAACAAGACTGTAGTGTACAATCAGGTCTTAAAACCCACGTGGTTATATGGTATACAAATCTGGGGATATGCGAATGATACTCATATCAAAATAATACAAACAGTCCAAAATAAAGTACTACGTGCCATGGTAAACGCCCCATGGTACGTAAAGAACGACGATATACACAGAGATCTGAACGTCCCAACGGTGAAGGACGAAATTCAATGGTACGCTAAAAAGCATGAAGATCGACTACATCAACATGTGAATGTGGAAGTGCTTCAATTGTTCAAAAAAGTTCAACTTTACGTATGCTCATTGTGAACATCACAATATAAAATGACTCTCATTCAACTTTTTACGAATTACGTATTACGTTTTACATTCATCGTGAACGAGGGCTAAGAAGGGGGGAAATATTGTGTATGATTATTGATTATAACTAAATTTAAATAAAGTTTGTTCTAAAAGCTTTTTGTAACTTGCTCCGATTCTCTTGTGTTACACCATTAAGATCTTATAAAGCACCCAAATTCACAAATTTTCTCTCAATATCGATGCATCTAACAATAAGAATAAGACTACAAGAGAGCAACATTATAAAACGTATTTAATAATTGAAAGGCATAGATTGCATATCCGATAATTCATATCCGAATTATTTTTGATACACAAAAATAATAAAATCCCACGGGTCCTATGGCTGGTTTGATGAACAAAAACGAATCATAAGACACTATAACAGCTGCTGGCATAAATGCGGCGGTTCGTAAGTCTTTTACATTTACAAGTCTGTTACATCTTAAACATTTATATAGACACAAGGAGAACATGGCCTTTATTCAAGTTGTTTACAGGGTAACCTTAGAGGACACCTTGAAATCCTCAAGTATTCAAATCTAAATCACTTGTTCGACATTAAGTCGGGTTATATTCCAAGATATTACAACAGCGATCAGCGGTATAAAGTCATATTTAGAACGAGGAACATCAACTAAAAAGAGATGCCTTTGCATGGTATACCGATGCTGGGTATGCATGGGTATTAGTCGACCAAACAGCCGCATTAAACTGCCACTTAACTTAGACATAACCATTTTTCAGGCAGAAGTACCGCATCTCTTTGAACCCTCAAAAAGTATAAAAGTCTGGCTACCCTGAAGGTAATCCAATCCGTCATATTTTGACTCGGCACTAATCAGAGAATTATACTAGCAACTTGGGAGAACTCGCTAGGAACAATTATATTGGATTCGAGGTCATAATTAAGAGCAACGAGAAGACAGACAAGCTGGTCAAAGAGTCAACAAGAACGCTCTTCATTGGCTTCATTACTACAAAATTGTCACATAGAACAAGTAATTAACAGTTTGGAGGCTTTAAAGATAACTCATTTGCTAAATAAAACCCAAGAGGTTTTATGCGTCAGCAAAGGAGAGCTAAGGTTGTTCTCAGGCTTGTTTTCCATATCGGATAAGCCGAGCATCAAGCTTGTCAACTTTACAACGTCGAATCAGAATAAATAAACATATAATGTGCAATCGCGATGTAATCGTTTTTGACTCTGGTTATTAACGATCTACATTAAAGAGCAAAAATTACAATAGAACTTATAGGTCGTAGTGATGAGAGAGATTGTTCATATTGTCGTTTTGTGCTTTCAGAAAAGTAGTTCAAAATATTTCTTGCAAAATTCTCTACTCTATTCAGCAAAGAGGCAGAAACTTTAGAAACACAAACACGTAAATCGATCAAATAAACACATTTAAAATGTTGTACTGAATTACTAAGTACTTTTATAAGAATACTGAATTTTAAAAAATGTCTACCGAATTTAGTACAATTGTACCGAAACAGCAACACTGTTTGTGATCTAATGATCAAATAAAAGCTCACACGGATCTGCTAAAGTAAAATTCTACCTACACAGATTCTTGATGACTTTTTTTTTTGGTCACCAGAACACGTTTTAACAATATTAAATTTTGTATTTTTAGTATTCTTGCCCATACTATTTGCGTACTATTTTGTATTTTTTAACGCATATTTTACCGCATATTTCGACCAATTTTAACCGTATATAAAAAAGTTATATTACTTCTTTGTCCGGTCTCTACTTATTATGGCAAATAAAATACCAAACAAGTATTGTATGAAAATTTTTTTTATACACCGAGTTGTATACCGAGTTGCATACTATATTCCACACGTATGGGGCACCTCGCTTTCGAGTATTATATTTCATTTAGAAAAGCTGTGGGTATATCCAATTGTTTAATATTCCATCCTTTTTTTATTTCATGAACTAACATCACCCTTATTGTACTTATTCTTGCCACAGGAGCATATATAAATTGACTAATATCATCTTTTGTGGAAATCCTTTGGCTACTAATCTTGCATTATTTGCGCCATCTTTTTTGGTAATTAAATAATCTATAGCCACCAATGCAAACCTTATTGTGCCCAATACATACATGTTGAGGATCGATTTAATTCATACATAGAACATCGTATTGCCTCTTCCCATAATTATTTTGGTAAATTAGTTTCGACAAATTTTGTTCGAACTTTATCCATTAAACTCCTATTCATTCGTTCAAAAATTTGTGACCAATTAAACGAAAACTCTCCCTCATTACCGCATCTTACTCTTTTTGTTTTTAATCCATGTTGCGTTTTAATTAATGTTATAAAATCTATTACATTCTGTACGGCTTCTCGCTTATTTTTTAATAACTATACTACAGCGAAATGAGAATAAGCATCAATTAGTACTTGAAAATATTTATAGCTTTCAGTTTTTGGCGGGTGTACAAGCTCGGATATGTCTGTCAGATAGCTTTGTCCATGCAAGTTCAGCTTTAAATGACGAAGTATTGAAAGTTATAAAGCCGATAAATGTAAACCCAAAATAACAATGAATCATTAAATTCGCCAATCGGGGCATTTTCGTAAAAAAAAATTCATGCAGGAACCCAGACAAATGAACTGCACGTAAATCAGAACAAAGTTTATTTTAAAGTAGAAAAAAGCACTTTCTATGAAGCAAAGCAAGTATCGTCGATTAGCAAAACGTAGGTATAAACCCCTTGAATTCTTTCTTCTTTCAATGTAAATAAAATCTTGACGATGAAATAAAATATTTATTGTGATATCAGTGCACAAGTGCTATACAAAAATGTATTTCAAACTTATAAGGTTCGTCCTCAGGCACGACTAAAAAGTATCACAATAAAAATTATAACTTGCAACAAATTAATTGCGAAATTTAAAACATTAAGACAAATATACAAAATATTTACCGTCAAGTCCTAAAACATAAGTGAAGCTTTTAAGTATTTCACGAAAGATAAAGCGATCAAAACAATCTATCATCAATAACATATCCAAAAACAAAACAAAAAGTGAAATTTAAAAAAAAGGATAAGATAACTCTTCAAAACTGTTATTGTGAATATTTTCGTCGTAAAAATCGTCCTAAAATTCTAAAAAAGAAACATGTATCGGTTGGAGACAAGGTATACGCAAGACGGTCTAAAATGCTGGTTATTCAAAAATATATGTATTTCAGAAACATCCTGTGATTATTAAAATCGGAAATATCATCTAGAAGCGGTGATTCGTTATTGGTCTTTTTAGAATGTATGTACACTTCTCCATACAAAGAAAATTCCATTGACTTGCTCAGATTCTTGAACATTTTAATGTTATCTTCCGTGGATGTGTGGTTGGTTGTTCTCTTAAATGTTTTTAAAAAAAGTAGAACTCTTAGTTAGATGCTCTTTAGCTCTTGTCTTCAGGTTTTCGCTAGTTTGTTCAACGTAGACACTATTACAGTCGAAATGCAATAGCATGACATTTCGTAAACACCACTTAATTCTAAAGGGTTAAATTTATGTTTATTGTTTAGTAGTTACTTTATTATATTTTTACCAATTTTGAAAGCGGATAAAAATGCGGATAAAAAAATTGCAAAATAACTTTTCTGAATCTTATTGAATATTTTTTGTAAAATTTTTGTTATTTTTTGTACTTATTCGATGATTTCATTTTCATTCATTGCAACGTAGGTAGAGAGAAATAATTTTTTTATTGGCTACCGACCGTCGACATGTAAAGCCCAGATCTTTCCGCCTTTACATGTTTTTGTCTTTACATATTTTGTATATATACAACATAATGTGTGAATAATATAAATAGTATAAATAGAAATACTTAAATAAAGTAATAAATTGTTGTTTGGTGTAACAAGCATTTCAATTTTCTTCTTCCTGCTTTGCCGTTAGTGCTTCGTATACTGTTAAAAGTTTGCGGTTATTGGTACTATTCGATCTTCGTTAACACACCCGATCCATTATTTGTATGTTGAGACTTTTATTAATAAATTTCTTGTTTAGTGTCTTGTGTCTTAATTGAATTCGTTTTATTTGTGTTATATCGTATAGATCTTTATTGCTGATGTTGTGTAAGTGGTTGTTTCGATGTCGGATTTTGCTTATGATCCTTAAGCATCTTCTTTCGGCTTTGTTAATGATCTCCTTGGTGTTCTTTGTGGAGTTGATTGTGAGAGCGTGACCATAATCTACGACTGGCCTGCATATGGCTTTGTTTATTATCATTGCGGTACTGGCATTGATGTCTTGGTCCTTGTAAGTTAGCGATCGAAATTGTTTCGCTCTTTTAATTGCCTCGTCTTTTTTATTTTTAAAGTGCTTAGATAGTTTTATGCCATTATCTACCGTTATACCAAGATATTTCACAGATGTGGACGGTTTGATGTAAACATTGCCATCAACTATTCTAGGAGATCTATCGGATATTCGGTGGTTTGGGATAAGCATTTGGAATTTGTTCCTTTAGGCGTAAGTCTCCACTTGTGTAACCATTCCAATATTTGGTCGTAAAGTCCCTGAAGGTTATCTGTTGCTTTGTCCAACGTGTTGTTGTGTGAAATAAGCGTGATGTCGTCCGCACACTGCAAAATATACAACTCTGGGTTGAAGTAGTTCGGGTCTTCTGCGTATATGTCATAGCAGTATATATTGTATAGGGTGGGAGACAGCGGAGAACCCTGAAGTACTCCTTATTTAGGTGAGAAAGAAGACGAATTGAGAGAAAAGAAGACAAATTGATAAAAAGGGATCTTTGCGTATTTCAGGATTTGTTTGTTTATGATGTTTTCAAGGATTTTACCGGTTGTCAACAAATCACGAATTAAATAATTCTTTGGACATGTTAATACCAGACGCCGATAATGGTGAAAATAATCTTCAAACCAGTAATAACAATACCAATAGTAGTAACGGAGATCAGCCTAAAAACAACAAACCAAGAATTCCACCAATATTCTTACGGAACGCCACCAACCACAAAGAAATCATAAATGACATCAAAGCGCTAACTACCTAACATTTTACCACTACATACAAAAACACCTACCTTAAAATAAATTTAATAACAAATTCAAATGATTACGAACGTTAACAAAATATTATAAAGAGAATAAGGTTGAGTATCATACCTTCCAAGATCTGAATAATAAACCACTAGCTGTAGTAATCAGAAATATATCATAACTGCCAGAGGACACATCAAAAACTATTGCTCTCTAAGACCAAGATGTGCTAAAAGTGGTGGAGAACATTTATATAATGACTGTAAAGAAAATCCTCAGATCCCCCAAAATGCGCTAATTGTGGTGAAGCGCACCCTTCAAATTACAGAGGCTGTAAAACCCACAAAGAACTACAAGAACAACACCAACGAATTAATCACCGACGTCAGCAAAACGCAAACTTTAATAACGAGAACAAACGTAGTAAAGAATATCCTCCTCATAATATCCTTACTTTTTACGCAGATGCTGCTGCCAAAGTGCAACCTTCTTCTTCCAATAATTCCCGCTCAAATTCCAGAGAAACCACTAGTCATAGCCTATTAAACAACCTTCCTGACCCCACCAACTTATCTGATACCATTCTGAACTTCATAAAAAACTGATCACACCACTAATTAGTAAATTAAAATCATTTATTATCAATGAATTAATTTCCAATATGCTCAATGCCTAAATCAACCTCATCTTAAATAACATCAATATATTAAACTTTAACGTTAATGGAATCAAGATACAAGGAAATATACTGCTTGCTTTTTTCGCAAGTTATAAGCATGCATCACCGAAACTCATTTAACGGATCGAAAAATATTTTCAATGGGTGGTTATACAATATATAGAAAGGATCGCCAATCAAGAACAGCAGCCGGTGGTGTTGCCATCTTTATTAAAAACAATCTGACACATTCAGAATTTACCTTGACCGAATCAAAATCACTTGAAGCTGTAGCAATAACAGTCCATCTCCACAACAAACGCAAAATGAATGTTATATGTGCATATAAGCAGCCAAATATAAAACTAGATAAAAGAGATTTTGAATCGATATTTAATTCATCAAAACCTATCATGCTAACAGGAGACCTAAATAGCAAACAACAAATCTGGGGATGAAGAGCCAATAATCATAGTGGGCATATTCTAAATGATATTCTTTCAAACAACGGATTATTAATACACGCACCTGATGAATACACTTATTATCCGTATAGAAACGATCACCAACTAAACATTTTAGACGTGCTAATTACCAAACAGATATCAACACCTATCAACCAAACAGTAGTACATGAATTAAACTCGGACCATCTACCAATTGTAATCTCAATAGCCGAGAAATCTGACTATAAATGTAATGTACCAAGATTAATTACGGGGATGGTAAATTGGGAACATTTCAAAAAAGAAGTAATGAAAATAAAAATTCCGATAATCATTATAACAACACCCTCGGATGTTGACAAAAGCCTGAAAATTCTTAACTATCGAAAATTATCAATTAAACTGGAATCCTAGAGATAGTACTATCAAATATCTGGGAGTGCATTTGGATCAAAGAGTAAGATGGAAATTTCATATAAATAAAAAACTAAACGAAGCATATGCAAGACTAAAAGAACTTTATCCAATCATCAATAGAAAGTCGAAACTGAAGATCGAATGTGCATTGTTACTATACAAATCATTAATAAGACCAATAATAACATACGCATGCCCAGTTTGGAGCTCATCAGCTGAATCCAATATTAAAAAAATTCAAGTGCTACAAAATAAAATATTAAAAATAGCTATAGATGCACCATGGTTTGTGAGAAACTCGCAAATACATAAAGAATTAGAAGTCGAGACAATAAAAGAATACATCAAGAAGACAACCAAAAAATATTTACAAGACCTTCAAAAGTGTCCAAGTGCACAAGAACACCAACTAGGAACTACTAGTATCCATCGCCGATTAAAACGAAAACTTCCACAAGACCAATTTGCAGAAGATTTAATAGAAAATAGTAGAGAATAGTTAAAAAAAAAGAATAATAAAAAATAATAATCAGGATGACATTTTGTTCCCACGCTACAGTTAAGTTAAATTAGTTAATATCAAAGCCATGAAATAACATTTAATGTTGAACTGGTTGACCCAATTAATAAAAAAAGGTCTAGTGTTAGTTCTAGTTTTAGTTCAAAAGAAAACATAAATGTAACACTATATGACAACTAAAACCAGAACTAACATTAGAGTTAAAACCGACACTAGACCTAAGACTAAAAACATTCGGGTTTAGCCATACGTCTCTTAAGATGGCTAAACCCAAATGTTTCTAGTTCTAAATCTAGGACGAGTTCTCTTTTTACTTTATTAAACATATATAACATATTTGTACTGAATCACAACTAAAACTAGACCTACGGTTAAAAATATTTTAAGATTTTGATGTCAATCTCTTAAGAGGATTAAACCCGATAGTTTCCTGTTCTAAGTCTATTCAAAATAAGTTCTATTCTAAGACCCTTATTAAAACCATTTATCTGACAAATACAGTACATCCCAGATTTAAACGAATGATATTGATTTAAACGATTGATAATATATGATTACAAGATAATCTCAATATAAATGCCTCACCCGGTATTACAAATTATCTGTGGAAACCCCCGATTTAGGTTCATTTCACCATCGAGCTGAGAACGCCAAAACAATTACGAATTATCGAATCGCACACACACAACCCCTTCCCAACTCAAATGAGAATTCAATTAAAACTTTGTCATTCGAGGAAGAGACCTGCGAACAGCTTAAGCCAACGCGCTCGTCTTTTGTGATGGAATACACCCCACGACAATTTCATCGAACTTAAACTTAACCCCCCCGATAATGTTAGGGTTGTTTCGAAAACGACGAATTTAAAGAGAATTGAAAAAAATTTATTTTTAAGTTTACTTTTAATAGAATCCGTTTTTCTGAGGCAAACACGAGAAACGTTATTTTAAATCCTAAAATCAATTTTGCCGCCATCATCAAACAAAAAGAACGGGACGTAGTAATGCAAAGTAAACAGGGTACTTGAAATCGCGTGCTCGAACAGATGTGGAATCCGTTGGAAAAGTTCAAAACGCAAACCCCCTTCTAAATTTAACTCGTTGATATAGGAAGAGGCCAAATATCAAGTATGAATGACCCGATATAAACCTAAAGCTGTTTTACAGCTACTCGACTGGGATTTCCTACTCAAGTGAATACGAGAGATGGGAATTACGCCATCACTTTTGTTGCATTCTCCGGATCATTTTGGCGGTCATCCAACGTTTAAAATGGGATTGCGAGAGATTAATCTTAGGAGGAAGTGTTTATAACGGGAATAGTGACAAATTGAGGTTTTATTATGATTTAACTTAATAAAGATATTTAAAAAGTGCGATTATTTTGTTTTCGTTTGAAAGCGTGTGGTTTTATGCCACCCCGGCGCCTCCACCAAAGCATTTGCGAACCAGCCGGTACGGTAGATTTACAGCAGCGCGGCGGTGGTTGTTCATTTCACGGTGAATTTCACCCCGAACCGTATAACCGGCTCTCCAACGCTACCCCCGCCCTGTCGAAATATTTATTCGCATTTATCCCCCATGGTTATGCAATATGTTGTTGTGCGGTACGAATTTGTCGATTTTATTTCCAACAAATATACTGTCTAATTATTGATTTTTTTTATTGTAAAGTAAAATAATTATAAAACTGAAAACCTAGTTTCGGTACTGCAGTAATTTTCCGTTTGAACATGCCGTCAGTCAGTAGCTTAATGCAAATTAACGAAGTTGTGCGTTAGCGTTCCGATTGTATGACGGGCTTTATGGAAATTTTGGAACGTAATATGGAACGGGCGTCGTTTATATGCATACTTTTTTAAAGCTTCGGTTATTCCCATGGATGTCGACGACCAATTTCAGTTTATTGCCTTTATTGAAATCTATTTAGATTTGAATATGTTCCGTAACAATACATTCAACATAAAAGCTTGTATATTAATATAATTTTAACCGTTAATGAGAAAGTGAACAAAAACAGCTCATAAAGTTTACTTTGAACCAGTTTCTGCAGAAGATTGCAACATGGCATCCGAATCATCAAAAAATTTTTGAAAAAACTCGCGGCAAACCCGAAAGTTTCTAATTTTAGATCTAGTATTAATCATAGTGATTGTTCTAGTGTTAGTTCTAATCTTAGTTCAATCTTTTAAGAGAAAATAACCACCGAGTGAACCTAGATGCCTTTGACATTTGATATGGGTTATAACAATAACTGATAGGAAGGGAGTAGTATGAGTGTGAAAAAATGTTTATGCAACAGACTCGGCAATTCGATATCTATGATTTTCGCTATGTAAAGTTTAAATATGTCACGGTACTGAGAAAACTGTGAAATGGTTTTCATGTAGTAACGTTTAAAAAAAAGTTTATGACAGAATATATTGCCAACAGCTTTCTGTCATAAATCGAATATTTACCGCGAGACGGAAATTGTGTGGACGAAATTTCATGTCGTGTGACCAAGAAGTTATTAATTTTTGTTAAACCGAATAAAATGATGATGAAAGATAAGAAAGGGGCGATTACATATTCGAAATATTTAGTAAAATCTATAAAAAGAATTTATGATGCCCAAAAATCTTTATAGCTTCTTTAATGTTTTGGTTGTGAAATGTGACAATTTTGAAATCCAAGACTTAGAAGGTCTTCTAAATTGCTAACGATATTAGTAGAAATCTTGAATTTATGGAAGAGGATAGTAACATTATATAATTTTCGATAATCTCCAAGTGATTTCCGATCATTTGTATCTTCCTTGGGGACTATGTGTAGAGGCGATATTGATGAAGGAGAAAATTTGTTTTTTGTTAAAACAAAACTAATGATATAGTGATACAAAATAGAAATGTGCGTGTGAGTGTGAACGAAGCGTGTCACGCACGCCACTCACGTGAACACCAATCATGAATCACGTGAGTCACGCGTGGGTCACGTCAATTCACGTGACTCACGCTAGATCAGGTGATCAAATGTATGAATTATGTTTGATTACTTGTTAATTTCATTACTAATTAATCGCTATTTTAAACGAACTTTTGCTTTCGAGAATGGAACTTGAAAGAGAACAAAAACTCTATTTTTAATTATTATATAGATTATAATATATAGATAGATAATTATTATATTATTATATATTCTTCAGTGTTAAATTGTTGTATACTTGTATCAAAGTAAAACTAGAACTAACACTAGACCTAGAACAGGAAAGATTTAAACCCAAACTATGTAGTACAGATCTAGTGTTAGTTCTAGTTTTAATTGCCACTCAGTGTTTGATTATTGTAAATACTAAAAGCTAAAAGTATAATTAATACTAGATCTACAACCTATCTATAGTATTGACACTAGACCTAGAACTAGAGACGTTAGGATTTAGCCGTACGTCTCTTTAGACGCTAAACCCTAATGTTTCCAGTTCTAAGTCTAGTGTTAGTTCTGAAGATAGGTTGGGATGGGTTGAATTGGGTCCCGTCTTAAGAGACGTACGATTAAACCTAAATGTTTTTCGTTCTAGGTTTAGTATTAGCTCTAGCGTTAGTGTTGGCTCTATTTTTAAGGGTTGTTGAATCTTAAATTGTAATACACTTATACCAAAGTAAAACTAGAACTAACACTAAACCTAGTACTAGAAGGTTTCGTGGTTTCTTCAGACGCACGTCCAACCTGAATCGTTCTAGTTCTAGGTTTAGTGTTAGTTCTAGTTTTAATTGCCGTTTAGTGTTTGATTGTTGCAAATTCTTTTGGAACTAAAAGCATAACTAATAGTAGACTGAGAATCTTTTCGCATTTGTATACTTTTCTTCACTGATTGTATACATTCGAGAAACTCAAACTTTAAATAAACTGTTGTAAATACTGTATTTTTCCTTAATGCGAACCTCAACAATTTCAATATTATTCCAATCGTAAAAACCGTAAAAATTGTTCCAACCAGGTGACGCCGGGTCCCGTTGAAATCAAAAATGCTCACGATTACGCACGTTCACGTGAGTGGTACAACAATTGATGCTCGCTCGCATACATGAAAAATTGCGAACTCACGGAGAATTCGCGTTAACTAAAGAATTTGATATTAAAAGTTTACAAAGATTTAAGAACTTTAAAGATTCATTAAAGTGCTTTAGATTAAACCGCGATTAGTTTACAGAAGTTTATGACCTCATAAAAATCGAAATTAACAAAGAGGATCGCAACGCTAGGAAACGTATTGAGACTGAGAAAAAACTGGCTTTTCTTCTACAGTAAATAAACATGTAGAGGAGAATGTTGTATCTTGGGTCAGTATTTAGTTTTCTTTCATGACAGTTTAACTAAAATAAAGTCACTTTTGAACGAAGGTTTTCGCTAAGTCTTAGTGATAGTTCTAGTGTTAGTTCTAATTTTAGTTCAAAAGTCACTTTTGCTGATATCATTGTCACATAAATCGTCTTTATCATTCTATTTCATCGGCTATCATATCCTCAAACGTTTTTTGTCGCAACTAAAATCGCGCTAAAAGAAACTATCTTCATTTCCTATTTACTTACAAACTTTTCGAACTTTTTGGCATATTTTTCCCGGTGTATTTAAGACGCACAATTTCCTCTTTTTCTGGAGTATCAGCAAGTATACGTAACTTTCCTCATCGCCTTGCTACCTTTATTTTCCTGGCAAATGCCTTTGGATACGGCCGCAGCATTTCAAGCATAATTGAACTTTTCGAAGTCTTTCCCTGGACAGCATTTGAGACTATCATCGACCGTCTTTCTTCTTGTTGCTCATCATTGATTCGTTCATGGGCGTGGATAACTTGATCAAGGATCGATCAATTTCAACTTACAACTTCAATTCCCTTTTAGAAGTTAGAAGTTGTAAAACCTTTTGGAAAAGCTTTGTCCACATTCAATTATGTTGTATATTAAAACGGGTTGCTCTGGATTCATAAGGATCCGTTCGCTTCATTTCTGGAGAGGTTGCATTTTGTGCCTGGTTTTGATTTTGTGACGGTTTGAGGATGAGAAGGATGAAATGTAGAAATCAATAGCGACTACATTCACGTAACATCATGGTTATCCAAAAGTCATATGACAGGTTTTTCAAACGATTTTCGTTCATTTGACCAGCAGCACAGGTTGACAGCTCCATCATAGAGACGACGTTCACGTGACATCATGGTTATCCAAAAGTAATATAACAAGTTTTTCAAAGGATTTTCGTTCGTTTGACCAGCCGGATGGATTGGCAGCTCCAATAATTCAATTTAG
Source organism: Onthophagus sagittarius (assembly GCA_036711965.1). NCBI lineage: Eukaryota > Metazoa > Arthropoda > Insecta > Coleoptera > Scarabaeidae > Onthophagus > Onthophagus sagittarius. The sequence goes on from JASERS010000005.1 coordinate 26,741,312, forward strand.
CAACCTATCAGCGTATGTGGTTTAAAATTGACCCTCGGAAATATCATCATAGGCGCAATATGATTCCCAATCGAATTGATTAAGGCGATCATTGTAACTTTCGGATCCCGTTCACCACTACTCTTTTAGGCCAAATGAGTTAAGAATTGTTTTATTATGTGTAATGTGGTCTTATTTTGCGTTACAATTACCATGTCATACACAACTCTTTTGTAATAATCAACTTAAATGTACTCATTATGTTCTTTTATCTCTTTAAAAATACCAAAACTTGCTGATCTTTTGCAAACAGAGAGTGGTTTTAAAAAAATATTGTGTACTTACAGGTTCTAATAACCTATTAACTAGGTCAAGTTTAGGATACAGTAATCTATTCATACCACTCTACAAGCAGTGTCAATTCTTCTCCCAACAGTATCTAGTATTTTCAATACAGAAGGTATCTAATGTCACGCACAAACCTAGTCTTCTATTATTTACTTTATACTCTATCACAAATACTTAGTCTTTTGCAAACAATATCTGTTTAGTCTTCTATTATCAGTCTTGTCTTCTAGTAGTGGTATTTACTCTTCTGCAATCAATACCAAATCTCCTATTATACAGGATCTAGCTTTCTATTCACTGAATCTAGTTTTCCAACGCAGTATCTACCTTTCTGGCAGCAATGTTCAGTGCTTTTCCCAGCAGTATGTAGCTTCTGCCAACAACATCTAGATTTTTGCACGCAATATCTACAAACAGTAATATCTAGCTTCTACCACAAACACTTAGTCTTTTGTAAACAATATATATTTAGTCCCCTATTGGCAATCTAGTCTTCCATTAGCAGTATTTATTCTTCTGTAATCAGTATCATCTCTTATTAACAGAATGTACCCTTATATTTACGGAACATAGTTATAATATAGTATCTACTTCTCTGGCAGCAATGTTTACGCTTCTCTCACCAATATCTAGTCTTCTACCAACAATATATATAATAGTATCTAATCTTTTACATGCTGTATTTAATGTTAGTTAAGGTTTTTTTAAATCAAATATACTTAGGTGATTGTTTTTATTTTCTTCGTTTCGCCCTTCATCAAAACCCTATAAGCGTATTTTAAAAAACTATCTCATTAAAGTACAATTAAAAATAAATTAACTTACGTCATATTGTTTACGTATTACAATAAGAGATATTTTTAAAGGTTAAGTTTGGATGTAGGTAAGATATAAAACTCAAATATGGCTAACTTTTAGATAGGTCATATGAAGGTTGTGGATCAAAGTATTAAAATACCCATGGATCTTCCAAAGTTAGATCTAGAACCATTCATATGTTCTTTAATTCTAGTTCTCAGATTCCTTCCTATTTGGCCTATTTAGTTGGCGGAGCAGGTGTAGCATTGTAGTTGGTATATTCCGCTTTTTGATAAAAGAGGTGTCTTTTCTGTATTATTTATCAATATGTTCTTCAGCGTATGTTTGTTTTTGAAGGACATTGTTATTTAATATTTATTGAATATTTTCTTTATATCACTAGAGATATTTCCTGGGAAAATAATCGATCTATATATTTTGTTTTCGTTCTTGAGTTTGTCTGATAGGGTTGTTGTGGTTTCCAGTTCAAACTTGTTCTTGAATCTTGAGATAAGTTTTTGTATTTGTGTATTATTTGTCGCGATTTGTTCTATTATCCGAATGTCTCTCTCTAATTCTTCCTGTTCTAACTCTGATGTGAAAGCTCTGTGTATGGTGTTTGTTTGATTTGTTTTTCTGTAAATTTCATATTTTATTTTGTTGCTGTGTCGATGGAGAGTGAAATCTAGAAAATTCAATTTACCGTTGTTTTTTATTTTGTATTTAATGTATTAGGAGAATCTAGTCTTCTAGAAGCAATACTTCTTGCCATCAAGAATATATTTGTATTTAACTTCTGCCAGATCTACTCTATCTACTCTTCTGCATTTATTTATTTATTCTGTTTACGGAATACATACAGGAAAGATCCCAGTGAAGTATTGTTCAGTATATCAAGTATAATTCAGTGTCTAATCTCCAATTAACAGATTCTACCCCTTTATTTACTATTTAATCTTGCTTTCCAATACACTATCTACCTGTATGGCACCAACATTTAGTCCTCTCCTAACAGTATCTAGTATTTTCCAAACAGTATCTAATATCCCATTAATACGGTATATATTTCTATATTTTTTTACGTCCAAAATATGCAATATGTGCAGAATAATTCAACACTTCAAAGAGATTAAAATCTAAATAAAGCATTCGTGGTTATGTTGAAAGTTTTAGAGTCAACAATCAGATTTTTTTGTAAATGTTAGAACTTATATCTCCACGAATATAGTATAATTCCATAGCATTCCGTGGAATGTGTAATCTATCTAAAATTTTCTATATATTGTAAAAATATACATATATCGATAACATGAGAATTAAAATTGAAAATTGTTGATTTAGCAGACAAAAAATAAAACAAACACTCGATGATATTGCGAGATAAATCGTCCGAAACAAGAATTGATTGACAGATAAAATAGCTTTTAAAAAGAGTATTCAACAATTTTTCGGATATTTAACAATTTTGCAAAATTAAATTTTACGTTCGCTACGGAGTCGTGTTTACATAATTGAATTCAACGCAAAATTGCCATTATCCCTTCGGAAATTACCTCGGAAATTGTATACTATAACCTGTTGACAGCACACGAAATAGCTATATCAAAAAGATTGAAAATTGTTTTAAACTGGTCAAAGTATTCAATTCAGTAAATTTTTACCGCGCACATCATTCCATTTTGATACCAAGTACATGCTTTGTTTCAATTAGTAAATCGCTTCGTTTCCATTAAGGATTGATTAACGAACGTTTCAGTTTTCAATTGTGGTCTACCACGTAACGTTAATGGAACACGTTTTCGTTCAATAAAAGCTTTGGCGTTTCGAATCGTAAATTATAATTTTTTATAAAATAAAATAAGATTTCCGTAAAAGAGTCCTAACCGCCGTTGAAATTTTTAATAAAGGAGAGCGTCGGAACGAAAATCGTCCAATTTAACGTTAGGCCATAACCGGGTGCGTTTGAGCTTTGCTAAAACACCTTTTTCCCATTTCCAGCTGGTACATAATTGCGAAAGACGTGAAGGAACGAGGACTCTCGCTAACGGGCAATCTCCAGTTGAAACGCCATTTTCATCCGGCCGCGATAACTAGGTTATGTTTAGTGACGGAGGCTGTATAATTTCCGCAAAAGGGGACGCTTTTTTTTTATCAAATGGAAGGAGGCGACGACGTTTCCTCTGATCTCAACACTATGTTCCAGGTGTTCAATTTTAATATCGTTATGGGTTCACGAACCATTTTCTACAAGAAGTGCAGATTGTAATGAAATTGCCAAACACATTTAGCTTTTTTTAAAAAATTAAGGGGCGAAAGAATTCTTTTAGGCCATAAATAAAATTATCGCACGTAATTGAACCTCTCTGAGAAAGTTTAAGTGCACCTTTTATCTTAACAAGTAATTTTAGATACGGTTTAGGTGAGTTACATCGATTTGATGATGTTTAAACTATAACAATATTTCAATATAATGAATTAATATTATTATCACGGACAGTTAGATAAATAATTTTAATATACATAAAGGTGGAAAGATTAAATCTAGTCCACATCTTTGGGCTATACAGGCTTTTTCGGTAAGTCGTAGCATAACTTAAACACAATTTAGTTTTATATTTTTAATTTTCTCAATATGGGTTGTCTTAGAAATCATCTCAAATCATACCTCAAAAGAACGAAGATAAAATTGCCAAATTTGTAGAAACACATGCTCAAATTTGTATTTTTTGCAATCCAACACAACCCTTATAAGCATTACCTTTTCGATGTCGGCCGAAATTATTCCTTACGTTAACAGAAAGATCTCGACCAATTTCGAAGAATTTGGCTGTCCCAAATGTCAGTAATAATACTTATGCAGGTAATACAAAGCATGTAACACTTTTCATGTTTCCTCATTCTCTTTTCTTATCGTTTGGAAATGTATCATAACGTTTCGGAAGATGAAATGGTTAATACTTGCTGTAGGTAGATAAGGGGGTTGGATTGGATTACATTCGGTTGGATTGTCTTAGAAATTATCTCAAATCATACCTTAAAAGAACGAAGATAAAATTGCCAAATTTGTAGAAAGGCATGCTCAAATTTGTATTTTTTGCAATCCAACACAACCCTTATAAGCATTACCTTTTCGATGTCGGCCGAGATTATTCCTTACGTTAACAGAAAGACCTCGACCAACTTCGAAGAATTTGGCTGTCCCAAATGTCAGTAATAACACTTATGGAGGTAATACAAAGCATGTAACACTTTTCATGCTTTCTTATTCTCTTTTCTTATCGTTTGGAATTGTATCATAACGTTTCGGAAGATGAAATGGTTAATACCTGCTGTAGGTAGATAAGTGGGTTGGGTTGGGTTGGGTTGGGTTGGACAATTTCAAAGACAAAATTGAACGGGAAATAACCTAGACCGATTTCAATGACGTCGGCCACCGCTAAAGTCGCATACAATACTTATGTCGACCGATGTCTTCAAAGCCGGTCGAGAATACTTCTTGCATTGTAAAGATGAGACGGATAACCCCTAATGTAGATAAGTGAGTTGGGTTGGGTTGGCTTCGTAGAAAGAAAAATAGCGTTATACGTAACATCGGCGTATAGGACTGTTTCCACAGAAGAGGTAGGTGTGTTGGCTGGAAATAGGGAGGACCTATGATATATTATTATGGGAAAGAGCGAGAAACTGAGAGACTAGGGGAGAAAACAGACAAGAACATAAAGAAGAAATCTACAGGCGTTGGCAAGGGAGATGGAGTCAGTATGCATGTTGGGTGAGTCACTTTCTAAAAGACGTCAAAATCGTCATGGCACTTTTGGACAATATTTTAAAAAAATCAAAAAGGAAGAATCGGATCTATGCTGGTATGGTTGCGGAGTGGAAAATACTCCAAAACACACAGTTTTTGAATGTACTTGTTTTGACGAAATGCGGAAGCTGACCGAGATGAGAGTAGGAGAAGAAATTTACATTGACGTGATGCACAAAATATTACTAGACAGAAGAGAAAAAGGAGAAGAGAGGAGGAGAAAAAAAGGAGAAAGAGGCAGAGGAGAGGAAGAGAAAGTACGGGAAGAGGATACGGTACGTATCTTATAAAAAATACTTCAAAAAGTAATTGATTATATATTTCTGATATGATAACATCCTACCAAGGTTTCGTAATCCACTGAGTATCCGAAGAAAGGGGAAAGACAGGCCTCCATGCCGGTAAGTGGTGTTAAAAGAAACTTTCAAAATATAACCGGATTCCTTTTTCGGGTTCATACCATACCGAGATTCCTGAAAGAAGGAGGAGGATGGAAAGGCAACCTCCTCCTTCATGGAGTAAGAAATGGGTAGAGGGAAGAAGAAGTAAGACAGAATTCCATGAAAGATTTCCATGAAGGGTGTAATCCAGAGAAGAGCAAGATACCCCTCAGAAATACCCTGATAAGCGGTTCCGGGAAGAAAGGGGAAGTTTTTAGCGCGGCAGACCTGCAAAATTGTTAATTACTGTGCGTAAAAAAAAGGGTTAGGTTGGGTTGAATTTGTGTACGTATACTTACCATGTTTTGTAATTATATCTTGTTACTTTCTGCAAATAGGTTGATTGAAGAATTTGAACAATTAATAAAAAAAATAGTAAAATTTTTTGCCACAAACCAGTTTATTGGTGGAATTATGAAATTGCGGAAAAAGAGAAAAGAATGCCATAAACTGAGAAGAAATTGAACACGCAGTGCGTGAATGGTCATATTGATTTGGAGTTACTTGAAAATTTGAAGTTGCAACATAAAAATACAAGAAAATAATTGAGAAAGCTTATCGGGAAGAGTAAAAAAGAAAAATGGAATCAACTTTATACAGATCTGGAAGACGATGTCTCGGGTAAGACCTAACAAATAGTAACAAAAAGACTGAAAATGTATATTATGTGCTTAATTACATAATTATGCACTAAATGTACTTATGAGATTATTCTGACTTTGAAAAATTTGGCTGCCCCAAAGGTCAATAATAATACTTATAGAGCTTCGTTGGATGTGAACAGAAAACATCTCTGAAATCCGAGGAACTGGTTGATAAAATTACAGAGGCATGCAATACAATATATGGAAAAACAAAGAAGACTAATACGAAAAGGGGGGAAATATACTGATAGAACGAGACAGTAAAGGAAGCAAGAGAGCGAGCCAACACATAATGCCGCAAAATAATAAGGCAAAATAAAAAATATAAATAAAAAAAAGGCAAAGAGAGAAACGTGGAGAAAGTTATGCTGTGAGCTAGAGGAAAACGTGAAAACGATTACGATGAAAAAGACCAAAAACATATCGAAGGTGATGATTGTAAAACAGAAATGAAAAAACTGCCCACCGAACTATTTGCGGAGGATACAGCAGAGAAATGGGAAAAGAGTGAGAAAGGTGTCGAGTATTAAGGGAAGAAGAATTGAAGAGATACGTAGGAAATTTGAAGAACAATAAAGCTCCTGGTCCAGACAGAATAACGGCAGAAATGTTAAAGGATACGGTTATGGCAGAGACAATAAAAATAACGGACATGTACAACAGACTGATGCACGAATGTTTCTTCAAAAAACCTTGGAAAACGGGAAAACTAGTACTAATAGAAAAATCACAAACTATAGATAAAAAACCTACAGGCCAATCTGTTTGCTTAACACTATACGAGGCAATTCTGAGGCAAAGGATTTTGGAGGAATTGGAAGTAAAAGGAGGACTGGGTAGAAATCAATTTGATATCACACAGGAAAAAGACACAATTGATGCCATACAGATGGTAATATCTGCAGGTGACAGGTGGGATAGATACACGAGAAGAAAGAGGAAAAAGTGCCTGCTGATAACGGTGGACATCAAAAACGATTTTGGGTCAGCACCATGGGATCAAATTATGGAACAAATGCAGGAAAAAGGAATGTCAATTCAGCTGGTGAACTGTATTAAAGATTCTAACGGACAGATTTGTAGAGTACAATGGTGTGGAATATGAATTAATGAGAGGTGTTCTACAGGGGTCCGTGCTGGGTCCGCTATTATGGAACGTGTTTTTTGATTAGACCCTACAGGAAAAAGAAAAATACGGGGAGAACATCGAACTGGTGGCTTACGCAGATGACTTGGCTATAATAATACCAGGATAGGAAATAAATGAAATCCAGGAAGCTGCTCAGACAATCATGGAAAAGGTCACACAGCAAATGGGGAGGATGAGCCTGGAGATTGCTCCGGAAAAAACGGAGACTGTGTTGGTAAGGAGCTGAAGGTATGATCGACAGGTTATCCTAAACATAAAAGGGATCTAATTGAATCAGAAAATTACGTGAAGTATCTTGGAGTCATGATCGGCAGAAATATGAAATACGACCAATATATAGAGTACATCTGTAAGAATGCACACAAGACGACTGAAAATGTATAGGATTATGGGAGCGACATATGGACCTTAAATGGAAAAAAGGAAGCTGATAGGAGCGATGATATGGTCCCAGATATGGTACGAGTGTAAAACGTGGCAAAAGGCATTGGAAAAAAGAAATTAAGGAAGCAACTAACAACTATCCAACAAGTGGATATAGAACCATCTCGGCAGAGGCGCTACAGGTACTGGGGTATTCACCGCCCTTAGACCTTATGGTGAAGAGAAGGATAGCTTCTAAAAAAAGCAGGGAAGAGGTGGATGAGCGTATTGCAGAGAAATGGAAAAAGAGATGGAGAAGCGACTTTGGAAAGGCAGTTTGGACGAAACTATTGATACCAGACATTAAATCATGGCTGGGAAGAAAATGGGAAGACGTGGACTATTCTATGGCGCAGTTCCTGAACAGGCATGGGTGTTTTAAAGCTTATCTGCACATCCACAAAAGAGCTGAGGAAGATAAATGTGTGGTTTGTGGACAGAGGGATGACGTAGAATATACGTTTTTTCACTTCCCAAGATAAAGGGGAAAAGCAATAGAAACAAACATCAAACTTGGACGAGAATGAAGAGGTACAAAGAGCGGGACCAACTCCCCCTAATCCGAGTATGTATTAATAAAAACAGCTTTCAAAAAGTTTAGGTTTTTCTTTTGTTTTTTAATAAAATGATCTGCAACCGGATGCTTTCCAAACCAGGATGAACGGGAGAAGGGTGACTGCACCCCCAGACTTGAATTGGACAACCAGGATGGGACAGGTAAATAGTATCCAAGGGCGAATGAAGAGAACATAGGATGTGGTTACATACCTCGACTGGGTATGTATAACAAGTAAAATACTTCAAAAAGTAATTGATTTTATATTTCCACCTACGCGAGTACGGCTGAAGAGAAGGTTTTGGACAGACCGAGGGGATGGGCGTTGAAGACGGAGAGGAGGAGAACGATGATGGAGGAAGAAAAAGATAAAGAAATACGATACGAACCAGGGAACACAGGTAAAGAGACATTTTGCCGAAGTTTAAAACGCTCACGCGTATTCCGGCATGTCGGCAGAAATCTACAGGAGTTTTCTTAGAGGGTGAGAGCCCCTCACGTTGGCGCGGGGCCAGGATGGCTGGTAGAGCTTTTTCCTTCTGTATAAATAAAAAAGGGTTGGATAAGTTTGGTATGGGGCGTGTAGAGTTACCACGTTTTGTAATTATATCTTGTTAATTTCTCCAAATATGATAAAATGGTAAAATTTGTAGCCATAAAACAGGCTATTATCGGTGAAATGACAAAAATGCAGAAAAAAGAAAAGAATGCAATAAACTGAGAAGAAATTGAACACGTCGTAGAGAAAATGGTCATATTGATTTGGAGTTATTTGAAAATTTGAAGTTGCAACTTAAAAACACAAGAAAAGAATTGAGAAAGCTTATCTGGAACAGCAAAAAAGAAAAATGGAATCAATTTTGTACAGATCTGGAAAACGATGTCGCGGGTAAGGACTACCAAATAACAAAAAGACTGAAAAGGGAAAACAGAAATACTATTCAGGATAAGACAGTAGAAGAGCAAAATAGTAAATTATTTTCTAATCATGGGACTTTTGTATTGGAGGCTAGTGAAGATCCACCAAATTCAATTCCTTTTACAGTGGAGGAACTCTCAGCTGTAGTAGGTAATTTAAGAAAAAGAAGACAGCTCCGGGCCCGAATGCCATTCCATCAGAAATAGTTGGTTTGTTGACATCGAAGCATTCAAGTGATTTCTTAGAGGTGTATAAAGACTGTAAGAAAAGGGTGTTTTTCCGAAGATCTGGAAAAAGGCAAGGCTGGTTTTAATTGAGAAGCTGAAAGAAGTAAGATAAGCCACGGCGTACAGATCTCTTTATCTGTTGGATGCGACGAAGAAAACGACGCTCTATTATTATCCTTTGTTATTTTATGGTTATATATTATGGTTATCCTTTGAACCAACATGTTCCACAAAACGACATCGTATAATAAATTTCGGTCCACCGCCTCTAGGTGTCGCGATATACAGATTAGCGTTTTGCCCTAGATATCCGGAAAACTTGTGCCAGACCGAAAAATGTTCTCAAGGTTGGAACAAAATTTGCGACAGAACGAACACGCATTTTCTCTAAAGAAAAATAGAGAAATCGTTAAAAGTGTAACAACCAGGAATAACACAAAAAACGTGCTAGATTATTTCAACGAAAATCCTGCGAAGTCTATTAGAAATGCGTCTATGGAATTGAATTTGTCTTATAATGCCGTTCAGCGCATCCCTAAAGATAATAAGTACCATGACTTCAAAGAGCACTTTCTCCAAGAGCTACAGCCCCGGGACGTGAAAAGGAGACTTGTTTTAGTAAGACAGATAGAAGCTCACAGGGAAGCGAATCGCAACCTATTGAGTCAACAATCAAGGCCACTTCGGAGTTCATGTTTGGTGTGGTTTGATTGGGAGATACTTGGTTGGTCTACATTTCTTTGAAGGAAATCTCACAGGAGAGATATTTCCTTCAAGAAAATCTTCCTTTACTGATATGAAATATTCCGATGGCGGTTAGGAACGTTGTGTGGTTGCAGCAGGAGGCGCATCTGCTCACATCGCTCGTATCGTTAGACAATATCTGGCAATATCTCAAAAATTTGAGAATCGCTGAATTGGAACAAAGAAAAAACGAAGTGTATAAAACAAGATCTAATGATTTAGAACACCTGAAAACGAAGATTAAAAATGCTTGCCAAAATCTGAATCCGGTAGTTTTGTTAAAATCTATTACAATCAAAGCTGCTTAACGTCTAACGTCATATTTAGATAATAATGGGGCTCCTATTGAACAATTATATATTTTTTTAAATTGTGTTTCAATGTTTTGTTTTTAATGTTTACTAATTGTAAATTCATCATAACTTTTACAATCTGAAAAGCTACACTTATCTCAGCAGGTCTATTTCCAAATATTTTATTTTATAACTTTTGAGCGAGTGGGAATAGAAAAAAAGATGAAAAGTTCTAAACTCAGAAAAAAAATTTGCGTCAGAATCAGTCTTTGAAAGAAACGAGAATACCAGAAAATTTAATTAAAAATATACAAAGAGTTTGTAATAAGTATTGTGTTAAGAAAAATGGCAGAAATTTTAGCCACAAACCAGTATACTAGTGGAACGATGAAATTGCAGGCAAAAGAAAAGAATGCAATAGAATAAGAAGAAGCTTAACACGAAGTAGAGAGAGTGGTATTTTTGATTTGGAATTAATTGAAAATTTGAAGTTACAACTTAAAAACAAAAGAAAAGAACTAAACAAAACTCATTGGAAAGAGTAAGACAGAAAAATGGAACCAACTATGTTCAGATCTTGAAGAAGTCTGGGGAAAGGCATACCAAATAATTACCAAAAGATTGAAACTGAAAAACAGAAATGGTATTAATCGGATCCTTAATTAGTGAAAATATAAGTCCCTATCTGGTCGAAATGATAAGAAGTTACTTGTCGGCGAGAAACATCATTGCTCTGAATGGGAGTTTACGACATGTCTTGTGGAGTGCCTCAAGGATCTCTATTAGGTCCACTTTTATGGAATCTATATTATGATAGAATTTTAAGAGTGGAATTGGAGGCCGAAGTAGAGATCATTGGTTATGCTGATGATCTGGCATTGTTGGTCATTGGTCGGGATGAGTGTGAACTGCAAGACAAGGCGTCGTATGCGGTTCAACAAATTATTGATAAACTGGAGGAGATAGGTCTTGACATAGCTGCACAGAAAACAGAAATGGTTTTACTTCAAGGGAGAAGAAAGATAAGATCTCTTAATCTTGAAGTAAATGGGTCTGTAATTCAAAGTGCTAAAAGGGTCAAGTATCTCGGAGTGTTTATCAATAAAGACATGACCATGACGAAACATATTGAAGAGGTATCAAGTAAGGCTACATTCAGGAGTAATTTACTTTTAAGGTTGATGCCGAACTTAGGTGGTCCAAGATCAAGAAGTAGGAAACTTCTTGCATTAACGGTGAAGTCGGTTGTACTTTACGCCGCACCTATTTGGCAAAGAGCCCTTAAATTTAAAAGGTATCGTGATATGTTGACTAGTGTAAATCGAAAACTTGCAATAGGAATCTGTTCCGCATATCGAGCGGTTTCTGCTGAAGGGATTCAGGCTATTGCTGGTATGCCCCCGCTGAACTTACTTGCTGAAAAAAGAACAGCGTTATATAGGAGAGGCAAAGAAGCAAAACGTGAATGTAGAGACATGATGGACAAGAATCCTTATCCCGGAAATAGAACCATGGTTTGATAGGAAGTGGGGCGAGGTTGATTTCTACTTATCTCAGGTTTTGTCGGGTCATGGAGTTTTTAAAAAGTATCTTTTTAAAATAAAAAATCGGAACGTGAGGTGTGTTGGTGCTGTGATAGTATAGAGGAGCATACATTATTTGTTGTGAAAGGTTTAGTGGTGAAAGAGATATTTGTGAAAGGAAATGTGGTCGATTATTAAATCGAGAAAACATAGTGAAAGTGATGTTAGAAACAGAAGAATTTTGGAACATAGTGCAAGAGATGGTAATGAAAATAATGAAAGTAAAGGAACGCCATGAAAGACTCCTAGAAGGAGTTGGAAGTGGTGAAGATGAGAACTTGGAGAATGTTGTGGAAAATAACATTGGAGAATAATTTGTTTACTATTAATATTCCCTGAAGCTAGTACCTTGGCGGGTAGTTCCGGGAACAGACGGGGAAGGGTTTTAGACGGTCGAAGTTTACTTCAACCCGTCACTATCTGGCCACATGATATCTTCAGTCAAGTGTCCGTTCCTAATCCCCTCTATAATACAAAAAAAGGGTTGCGTTGGATTGCAAAGAAAAACAAAACTGAATAGGATGTATTATTTAGGCCGACTATAAAGACGTCGGCCGTCCTCAGAGTCTCAGGCAATACTTTATAATACTTACTGTTAGTAGATTTAGGCTAGTTTAGGGAAACTCACCATTAACCAAAAACAGTTAAACCAAGATACGTATCAGTTATCAACCAAACCCAAAACAATCCGAAACCTTCTGGTTCTAGGTTTAATTCTACTTTTAGTTAAAACCAAGAGACATATCAGTTTCGATAAGTTTCGTTAACTTCATGTGGTCGAAACTAATTCCCGAAGTCTCGAGGGCAAATAAATAAACATCTCTTATCTAAATTACATCGTGGAGTAATTCGGTACAAAAATATTATAAACGTCTCGGAAGAGATTTATTGCACGATCGATGGCGTTCGAATGCAATTTACGGTTCAACGTAGTTCGGCGACACTCTGATCGGTGTTTAAGGGCACGTTACCGACGATTCATTGTTGTAAAGTGGGTCGACGTGAGTAATGGGTTTGTAGACATTCGACCAAACCCCTCAACCGATTCTCGTGTATATCACCTTTTTTACAACGTTCCGATTAGGAAACATTAATTAATACTAACAAATAAAATTTATTAATAAATAGAAATCTAATACCGTTAAGCCACTTCCAATTGAATACGTTTATATTCAATGTTTAACAAGAAACCTTATATGGAATTAAGCTCCTTTCGCCGTTAATTAAGCGAATAAGTCGTTCGTTCGACCGTTCAAATATCGAACCAGTCTTGGTTATTTAATAGTTTATATGGAAGAAACGGAGTTTCATTTATTTATTTGAAATATTATCCGTCGTTATGGTCAAGGTGCCGTGTAATGGTGCAAAATGTGAAGTGGACTGTAACCACACACTGTTTTACTTCCTTAGATGCGATGCTTGTAGATGAATATCAAGATATCGTAAATCCTAGACAACCGCAACATTCTTTTGTATTCTTCTTTCGTTTTGTATTGAAATGTTATACGGTCTCCGCAAAGAAAGCTACTACCGTATTCGTTCGAATCTAACTGATCATTTGTTTGACAAAAATAGTGCGTCTTAGATTCGAACAAATATGATATAACATAGTTCAATGGAATACATACGAACTAACATTGAGTAACTAGAACTAACACTAGCATTAAGGTTGGGATTTAGCCATACGTTTATTAAGACGGCTGAACCCGAATGTTTCTAGTTCTAAGTCTAGTGTGAATTCTATTTTTATTTCATAAAACATATATAACATGTTTTTACTGAATCACAAGTAAAACTAGAACTAACACTAGACCTAGGACTAGAAATATTTGGGTTTAGCCATGCGTCTTTAGACGCATGGCTAAACCCAAATGCTAGTTCGATGGAATATATACAATCTAACATTGAATAACAACTACAACCAAAACTAACACTAACATTAAAGCTGACACTAGACCTATAACTATACACATCTCTCCAATGAAAATTGTGCATCTTAGATTCGAACGAATACGCTACCTAATAATGTAAGAGATATAGAAGAAATTCGAGGAAATCCCCAACCACATAAAGTGCTAAAGGGCGTTAACGTGTGTGCAGAAATCGAGTTTGCCTCCTTTCCGATAACCCGTTACTCCTAGCTCACGCCTTATGCTAAGTTTACCTGGTACCCAAGGAATTGCTTACGGCAGCGAGATCTTTTACAGTTCTCGCTTGATACAATGTAAAGAGAACACGACAACATACTAAATTTATTGTTGTGTAAAGCGATTGTTAACTAGAACGAATCGCTTGTAATAAGCACAGAGGAAGACATTATTTATAATTTTTTCACTTTCACTTCACAATTTTATTTAAAATACAGTGCAAGTTATAACAAATTAATTAATATAGAAGTGATTCCGGTTTTAATTATTTTAACTTATTTTAACTTGCGGTTTGATTAAAATAGAAGATAACGCCATGATATTATTATTAGAAAAATAAAAATGATTTAAAAAGGTCCGAAATAACTAACATAAGTGTTAAAAATATCCATCAATGTAATCGCGATGATGTAGATAAAGCTTTATTAAAATGGTTTACATAGAAACGTCAATAAAAGGAAACTCAGTTTGAAAATTTTAAAGTTAAACGTAGCGGAATTCGGTCAAAAGTTTCAAGATGACTTCGAATACACTGAAAGTTGGATAGAACGATTGAAAGCAACGTTCTATCTAAAGCTTTTAATTTCTTCCCAAATTGCTTAATTTCGCTCAATTTAATGATGATTAAACCTATCAATTACATTTAAAGAAAGTTACTTCAATAATTTTATACCTTCGTGGTATTGACACTATTCAAAGTACGGAAAGAATCGATTTATTGGAAATAATACTTTAATAGTATAGTAAGTACATAATAAGTAATTTTTTTATGTATTTCTTCGTAGATTTAACAATCAGAGAACACGTCTTTTGAAAAGAAAAATTGAAACGTTTCCAGAAGACTTGCAATACTTCCAAAAAATTTAATTCTGGTTATAGAAGACTTGAGATGCTTTTAGAAGACTCGATACTGCCTTGGTAGTCTTTAAACTGTTTATATACTGCTTCTAGAAGACTTAAAAGGCTTTCAGAAGACTTTTAATACATTTAGATGATTTGATGCTGATTATAGAAGCCTTCAAATGCCTCTAGAACACTTGATATTGCCTCTGGAATACTTGAACTACTTCTAGAAGACTTAAAATACTTCCGAAACACTTAATAAGTCTTTTGGACGACTTGGCATTGTTTCTAAAAGACTTAAAAGCTTTCCAGAAGGCATACAATACTTTGAGAAGACTTGATGCTGCTTTTAAAAGACTTGAAATACGTCTAAAAGACTGGATATTGCTTCTAGAAAACTTAATAAAATGCTTCTTGAAGACTTGATACTGTTTGTAAAACTGATGGTAGAAAACATTTTAGAAATTTTTTAATAAAAATTCCTTTTTTTATTACTATTGGACAAAATGTAAAATCTTGACATAAACACCCCAAAAACTGCTAATTAAATACTAAGTACTGTTGGACGAAGACATTTTTAATAGAAAAATTTGCTTCCAAAATACCAAATACTGTTGGCAAAATACAATATCTTCATCTCAAAAGTTTAAAAACTGCCAATTCAGGACTAGCTACTACTTGTAAAACTCTAAACACGGCTAGTAGAAATATCTTTTGCAAACGAACCATAGGCAAAAATTATTATTATTATTGATCTTTAATCTTTGCAATAGGCGCAAGATACATGTTGATACAGATTGTTCATACAGTCTTTTTCCAATTCAGTTCTTTTCATCACACAATATCCATACTTTTCTGTTTCTCGATTAATGTACTCGTCGTAAAAATGACATGAAGAAAACATGAAGAAATGATGAAAACACGATGTCACATTTTATGTTTTTTACGCTAATGGGTTTTGAAACAATGAGGAATAACCACATATTGAATTTCATCTTGAAAATATTTTGACTTCCTTAAAGCATTTTAAGACACATCTCTATATGAAGTTTGCTTAATAATTTTGTTATGTAGAATCACCCTTTTAAATACACTGTAGTCGCAATTTCTTGTATACAGAATTTTCAAACTTAACTCAATATAAATAATGCGTCGGATATGTTCAAACCACTTTAATACTTTAAATATAGAAATTAATTTTAATTATTCCCGTTTTTATGTCAAAATTTAACATCTTTTTCTAAATTAAAAATGTTTCAAGTTTTATTAATAATATGTATACAATGATCGTATGAAATTTAAGGGTAGTTCATAGTTCATCAAGTTCATTAAAATAATTTTGTAACAAATCAAAATATTTCTCTATGATACTTTATACCTAAGATCCGGATTTATATGCGATAAAAATAAGCAATATACGTTGTTTATATGGATATAAAATTGGTCGAAATATGCAGTAAAATATGGGGTATAACAAAAAAGTACGTACTGAATGATAAAAGTATAACATTGAATATTACTTCGTATTCTGATGACAAAAAAAAAGTTAACCCAAATCCGTGAAGATGGAATTTTATCTTGTGTGTTTTTGGGTCTTTAGATTATTACCTAATTTTCAATGTCTTAAGATGGAACTGAATCCAACCCAACCCAAATAAAGTCAGATTAACCTCCTACTTGCTTTATTATTAACAAATTCTTAGTCGCACATGTTTCTTAATTTTTTCTTTTTTTGTGTTTTTCCTTTTCTTTACTTTTTATTCTTTATTACCTTTTTCTGCAATTAAATCCACGTATTTTTGCGATTTGATTTTAATAGCTATTAAGTTCACGCGTTCCATCAATTTGTCATATTTTAGATTTCTTGTATTTTTATATTTTAAGTTAGATAATTTGTAACTTGTAAAACAAATAATTGTAAAAGTTCTTTTTTATATTATTTTAAAAAAAAATTAATCTACATTTTATTGATTTTTATTGATAGTTTATCTTTAACGACGTTAATCCGACATTATTTTTATAGTTAACTTGCAACATGGATTTCAATACATAGAAAGATTCAGGTTGAAAAACTGAAATATTGAACTGAACCCAACCCAACTTAGCTTCCAACCCAACTTAGCTTCGGAACCAGCACTAGACCTAGAACTAGAAGCATCTGAAAAATATTAGAAGCTGCATTGTAGGTCTAGCCATTCAGGATTCAAACTTTCTGGTTCCAGCTCTAGTGTTAATTCTAGTTTTAGTTCGGTTCAAATATACAACACTAGAAACATTTGCTAAAGCTAACACTATACCTAGAACTAGAAACATTTGGATTTAGCCGTACGTCTTTTGAGGTTGAACCAAACTCAACCCAACTTGCTTCCGAACTAATAGCAGACTTAGAACTAGAAATATTAGGTTTAACCGTCTAAGAGACGCGCGGCTAAACTCTAATAATTCTAGTTCTAGATCTAGTCTTAGTTCTAAAACTAAGATGTAAATCTAGTATTATTTATACCTTTAGTTCCAGAAGAATTTAAAACAATTTGTAGTTAAACCAAAATTAAAACTAGAACTAACACTAGACCTAGAACTAGAAAGATTCAGGTTTAAAAATTTTCTAGTTCTAAGTCTAGTGTTAGTTCTAGTTTTAGTTAAATACAAGTATACAATAATCTAAAACCGAATAACAGCTAAAAGTGGAGCTAATATCAACACTAAAGCTAACACTAGACCTACAACTAAAAACACTTGGATTTTTTAGCCGCACGTCTCGTAGGATGGTTAAACCTAAATACTTCTAGTCCAAGTGTAATGAAAGTTTAATGTATAGAAAAACTTAATTTTATGGTTTCTATCGTTACGTATCATAAATTGATCTTTTCAATTTAGAAAAAATGCCAATTATTACATAAAAATAGAAATAATTAGTTAATTTCTATAGTTAGAGTATACAATTCTTGTGATTTAGTGATTAGAACATATCCGCTTTATTTATGCTGAAATAAGTTTGAAAAATCAGTAATAAATTTTTTCCCTTCTTTGTACCTAGATCCGGGAACATACTGCATAAAAAACAATTTTTCAATAATTCGACACATTCAATACTTTTGATACTTCGATACCGATACTTTGTGGGTATGGAATGTCGATACCACAAAGGTATCGATACCATCGACAAGTATCGAATACTTTGCCTGGCACTAATTATAACGAACTGTTATTCAAATCCCTTGAGAGTTCGTTATATCCAAACAAATAAAGTGTATATTTGTTATTTTAATTTTAAAGTGTAAAGAATATTTGCGATAGAATACGTGATAACTTGGTCGTAGCTGGATCGTCTGGGAATCGGTCCCAAGAGACACAGCAAGTTTCATTACGAGACAACATTTCGTTCTCTCTCACACACACGGCGCTTAGTAGTTGCGTAGGGAGCGAGGTCTCTGCATTGGTGAGATGCTCTCACCAAGATAGTAGCACAAAAGAGCCAGACAAAAAATAGGGTGTGCGATACGCTGCGGCGCCGCTTTCATATCTCTTTCTTCTCTTCCTCTCCGGATTCTGGAGCATCATGTACATTTACTTTGTATGTATATATCCTCTTTAAAAAAATTTATAATTTAAAAAATCGATCTCGTTAATTTATAACTAATTGAAACTAGTTTTTTATCCACAACCCAGTAAACTCGGACAAAAATCGACAAACAAGCGGGATTTCTGCAGAGTCAGGGTAGAATCGCTTTTCTGCAACTCATGAATTTTAAGCGACGTGACTTGGCCTACAAGCGCTCGGTTTCCTTGAATAAAATAGTTGGAAATTTTTTATCCAGCTCCTCCACCAATATTTCACTTAAAACTAAACGATATCTCTCTGTATTTCGTCGATTCCCATCGGGTGATGAAAAATGCAATTGGAACGTTAACTGGAGTGAGAAGTGCAGGTAACACGGAATTCCGTCGGGCAGATGTTCGATCGAGTACACGTCCAGACCGCAGCACGGCGGCGAAACATATTTTATTGACATTCGCCCCCCGATCGGGGCCCGGTCATTGCACAGCAGACAATTTCCGTTGCCAACTTCGTGTTTAAAACGGGCAATATGCTTCTGCACAAGTTGAAATTCAATTTTCAAAAAATGCGATGGGATTCCACGCGTTGTACGACGGAAGTGTATTGAAGGGCTTACAAAAAAAATATGTAGTAAGGGGGGCTTTATTCCAATATGCGAATCCATTTTTTACTCGGATTACAGGAAAACATAGAGTTTCAGGAATTTTTAAAATTTCGAACTAAAAAAATGATTTTATATATCATCGAAAAATTTTATCCATCCACTTTTAATTAATAACTATCTCCAACCCAACAGCTAATTATAATCGAAACAAATAATCATCTAAAATATCGAAGTTTGTATACGGAAAATCTGCAAGTAAACTTGTATAAGAGATATTGCGAAACATATAAATAACAAATGTTGTGATTATAATGTCGTTTTTTTTAATTATTAATAGGGTCAACCAGTTCAACATTAAATGTTATTTAATGACTTTGGTATTAACTAATTTAACTTAACTGTAGTGTGGGAACAAAACGTCATCCTGATTATTATTTTCTTTAACTATTCTCTACTATTTTCTATTAAATCTTCTGCAAATTGGTCTTGTGAAAGTTTTTGTTTTAATCGACGATGGATACCAGTAGTTCCTAGTTGGTGTTCTTGTGTACTTAGACACTTTTGAAAGTCTTGTAAATATTTTTTGGTTATTTTCTTGATGTATTCTTTTTATTGTCTTGACTCCTAATTCTTCATGTATTTGCGAGTTTCTCACAAACCATGGTGCATTTATAGCTATTCTTAATATTTTATTTTGTAGCATTTGGATTTTTTTAATATTAGATTCAGCTGATGAGCTCCAAACTGGGCATGCGTATGTTATTATTGGTCTTATTAATGATTTGTTTAGTAACAATGCACATTCGATCGTCAGTTTCGATTTTCTATTGTTGATTGGATAAAGTTCTTTTAGTCTTGCATATGCTTCGTTTAGTTTTTTATTGATATGAAATTTCCATGTAAGACTTTGATCCAGATACACTCCCAGATATTTGATAGCACTCTCTCTAGGATTCCAGTTTAATTGGTGATTTTCGATAGTTACTGTTGTAGGGTTCTTTATTTATCTAAGGGTAATTATGTTGACTTCACATTTTGTTGGATTTAAATGGAAGTACCAGGTCTATAGCCATCTGTGAATTTCTTTGATCGAGTGTTGGAGATCTTTAACGGCTCTTTCTAAATTTTCGTTTTGGAATGGAAGCACCAGGTCAATAGCCATCTGTGAATTTCTTTGATCGAGTGTTGGAGATCTTTAATAACTCTTTCTAAATTTTCGTTTTGAGTGATTAATATTTACATATTTACAGATTATACGCATGTCATTGGCGTATAACGCTTTTAGGTCCTTTTTGTTGATGGGAATGTCATGTAAACAGATGTTAAACAGTAACGGTGAGAGGATACTTCTTTGAGGAACTCCAGCCTTAATGGGTTTTAATTCTGATTTGTAGCTATTAATTCTTATGTAAAATGTTCTATCTTCCAAAAATGAGAAAATTAAAGCTTTGGGATATTCTGGTATATTAGTTTTAAGAATCTTATATTTTAGGCCATATAACCATACTGAATCAAAGACCTTTATTATATCTAGAAAGGCCGCTGTTGTGTACTGTTTATTTTCATATCCTCATTCTATTATTTCCGTTACTCTTGTGAGTTGATGTACTGTTGAGTTACCACTTTTGAACCCATATTGGATACTAGGTATAATTGTGATTTTTGATTTCAGTCGTTCCAAAATCACTTTCTCAAAAAATTTACCTAACGTAGGAAGCAGACTAATTGGTTTGTAGTTTTCGATGTTCTTTTTATTCTTGCCAGGTTTTCTAAACATTAATATTTCTGCTTTTTTCTAAGTGTTGGGGAAATATCCCATATTCATACAGATATTAAATATGGAGCTTAGTATATTAAAGGTCTGGTTGGGTAGGTTTTTAATCAATGAGTTTGGGATAAGGTCGTGCCCAGGTGCTTTTTTTGTTAGTATGCATTCGAAGTTCTTCAGGAGTGGTATGGTCAATAATGGATTGATGGATTGGAAGATTAGATTCTATAGACTGTTGAATATTATTTGAGAATATGTAATTCGCTTGTTAAAATTGTGGAGTGAATATTTTTTCAAGATAGTTTGAAAAGCCTGTGGCCTTATTAGCATCTGTGGTATACGTATTGTGTTGATGCATTATTGTAGGAATTGGTTCTCTTTTTTGGATTATTTTTTTAGTAGTTTTCCACATTCCAGGATCATTGGTCGTTAGATTACTGATTATGTTATTATAAGAGTCTATTCGATGTTGGTTCAATTTTTCCGTGATTTGGTGTGTTAACTGATTCAGTTTCCTTTTAATTCTTGGATCTCGAGTTCTTTGCCGTTCTCTTCTAGTACGTCTCTTTTGGTTAATCATTTCAACTATATATGCTGGAGGGATGTTCTAATTGGGATTAATATTTGTTTTGAAGGGCTTGATGCTATTGCGTACTGATGTTGTAATTTTATTGGTAAGAATTCTCAGACTTTTGTCAACATCCGAGGGTGTTGTTATAGTGATTATCGGAATTCTTATTTTCATTACTTCTTTTCTGAAATGTTCCCAATTTACCATGCCCATAATTAATCTCGGTGCATAACATTTATAGTCAGATTTCTCGGCTATTGAGATTACAATAGGTAGATGGTCCGAGTTTAATTCATGTACTACTGTTTGGTTGATAGGTGTTGATGTCTGTTTGGTAATTAGCACGTCTAAGATGTCTGGTTGGTGATCGTTTCTATACGGATAATAAGTGTATTCATCAGGTGCGTGTATTAATAATCCGTTGTTTGAAAGAATATCATTTAGAATAAGCCCACTAGGATTGTTGGCTCTACATCCCCATGAAGATTTGATGTTTGCTATTTAGGTTTCCTATTAGCATGATAAGTATTGATGAATTAAATATCGATTCAAAATCTCTTTTATCTAGTTTTATATTTGGCTGCTTATATGTACATATAATATTCATTTTGCGTTTGTTGTAGAGATGGACTGTTATTGCTACAGCTTCAAGTGATTTGGATTCGGTCAAGATAAATTCTGAATGTGTCAGATTGTTTTTAATAAAGATGGCAACACCACCGGCTGCTGTTCTTGATTGGCGATCCTTTCTATATATTGTATAACCACTAATTGAAAATATTTTTCGATCCGTTAAATGAGTTTCGGTGATGCATGCTCATAACTTGCGAAAAAAGCAAGTAGTATATTTCTTTGTATCTTGATTCCATTAACGTTAAAGTTTAATATATTGATGTTATTAATGATGAGGTTGATTTAGGCATTGAGCATATTGGAAATTAATTAATTGATAATAAATGATTTTAATTTACTAATTAGTGGTGTGATCAGTTTTTTTACCAAGTTTAGAATGGTATCAAATAAGTTGGTGAGGTCAGGAAGGTTGTTTAATAGGCTATGGCCAGTGGTTTCCCTGGAATTCAAGCGGGAATTATTGGAAGAAGAAGGTTGCACTTTGACAGCAGTATCTGCGTTAAAAGTAAGGATATTATGAGGAGGATATTCATTACTACGTTTGTTCTCGTTATGAAAGTTTGCGTTTTGCTAGCGTCGGTGATTAATTCATTGGTGTTGTTCTTGTAATTCTTTGTGGGTTTTACAGCCTCTGTAATTTGAAGGGTGCGCTTCACCATAATTAGCGCATTTTGGGGGATCTGAGGATTTTTTTTACAGTCATTATATAAATGTTCTCCACCACATTTGACACATCTTGGTCTTAGAGAGCAATAGTTTTTGGTGTGTCCATATCTCTGGCAGTTACGACATTGCGGAATGTGAGTTGATCTTTTACGAGGTTCTACAGTAACAATTGCTTTGACTATTTCATTGATATTGAAAATTTCTTTCGCTTTGTCAGTGGCTGTTAGTTCTACTGCACATAAGGATATTGGTTGTTTATTCTTATTCATAAGTCGGGTTACTTTTATTATAGGTAGCGTTTTAATTTTCAATTCCTCATCTGTTTCGCCATCACTTAAGGAGATGGGTACATTTCTGATTACTACAGCTAGTGGTTTATTGTTCGGGTCTTGGAAGGTGTGATACTCAACTTTATTCTCTTTATAATATTTTGTTGACGTTCGATAATCATTTGAATTTGTTAAATCGATTTTAAGGTAGACGTTATTGTATGTAGTGGTAAAATGTTCGGTAGTTAGCGCTTTTATGTCATTTATGATGTCGTTGTGGTTGGTGGTGTTCCGTAAGAATATTGGTGGAATTATTGGTTTGTTGTTTTTAGGCTGATCTCCGCTACTACTATTGATATTGTTATTACTGGTTTGAGGATCACTTTCACCATTATCGACGTCTGGTATTAACATATCCAAAGAATTATTTAATTCGTTATTTGTTGATAATATGGGTTTTGTGTAACTAGGTTTTCTGCCGGGGACCAGTTGTATCTTTTCAAGACTTCGCTAATGGGAGGGGATAGTTGGTCTAGAGAACGTTTTTGGCTCTTAGACATTTTTAATTGATAAAAATCACCCCTTAGAGTGATTTCCGGTTATATTTGACAATTTTAAAACAATTTTGTTAAAACTTACTCACGTAGAGAGTTTTTACAGAAGTAAGTCAAGTCTTGTATTGAAAACTCGTTCGCGAAAACACGCCTGTTAACAACGAATACTCTGACACGACTCTACAATGTCGTAAACAGATAACTTTTCCATCATTTTTGTGAAATTTTACTATTTTACTCACGAAATTTTATTCAATCGAATTTTACTTAATCTTTTAAAAATGGATGAATATTTTATGTGAGGGGATTACTTCTAAATAAATTGCAAAGGAAGGTACGTACGAAACAAAGGAAGAACATAAATTATGAGGGGTTTCCCCAAAATAAGAGAATTTGTGGTCGCTATTGTTTAAAAGCTTCCAAAATAATAAAAGGAATTGCACGAAAGGGGACAAAAACACTTAATTTAGTAAAATAACCAGTTTACCCCATTCTAATACCGCATTTTCTCCCCCACCGGATATACAAGCAATACTTTTAATGTACGTCGTCTTCCGGTTTTCCTCAACAATGTCGATTGAATAAAAATATTTGCGCTAAAATGTTCAAACAACTTAAGAAAATTAAATTACTTAAAATTATTCGCGTTTTAGGATGTTTGTTTAATAATATTCGTTACACACAAATATTGATCATACTCGAAATTTATTATTTATCGGTTTGTTTTTATCAATATTTGTTTGCTTTTTGATATGTAAGTTGATATTATCCGGCTCGTTATGTAAGAGTTACTTTTTAACTTTCCCGCTTATCATTTACCGTCTCTTTTTATTTATTTTTTTAGCCGTTGAAGGATTTAAAATAAACCGCCCGGTCGACTCTGACAGAATCGAAGATAAGGAAAGAGGCGATGAGACCAAAGCTCGGGCGTTCAATGGATCCCTAAGGAACAGTTTATTAGAACGACGGGTGATCTCAAACTCCCGAGAGGTAGATAAAGAGTACGAAAAACCGAGATACAGACGGGAAAATAAAAGGAATCGAAAGTTTAGTCAGCGAAAAAGAATTAAATCTTAAACTTTTAGGTACTATTATATTCTTCATTTATTCTTTCGAGATATCTCGAAATTAAGTTAAGATAATGAAAGAATCTAGAATACATGAAATACAAAACCCATTCGGAACAAATTTTGATATTTCAGGCATAGATATTTTTATTTACGAAAGTAAGTCAAAATAAAAAAAGACTTGAGAGTATATTTGACTCCGTTTTTGGAAAATGTCTGCATAATAAGGTGAATCAAAAAAGATTGATGCAATGATGACCACCCCAAAACATTCTTAAATATGTTGTCAAATTATTTTTAGAACTGCAGAAGAGACATTGTGGTCGCGGACTTATCAACGTAATACTTGAGGTTCTCGAAAATAGGTGAGGTCGAAGATTCCAAAATTAGAAGGATTAAAGATTTAGAACCAGACTTGGATGTGTTCGGAGTAGAAAAAGGGATCCTTTGGTTATGTAATGTTACTTATGGATTGGAATACTTATTCTTAGGCGTAATCCTTTTTAGCTATCTAATGTAAGATTGGAGACTCGAGGAAGATGGAGAAAAGTCTCACTCTCCGTAATGAAAAAGATGTGGTATTCAGAGATTATACATTATTAATAAAAATTATTTAGAATTGTTATGAACTATGCTTGGAGATACACAATACACACTGTGCACAGAATTATATGGAAGCAATTCGATGCAAATTCGGAGAATATTATTTAAAAAATGCGTGGATATTTATGTTACAGTTTTTAACGCGCATTTGATACACATTACTAAGATAATATTGAAATGTAGTGGTGTCCCAAAATTGAGGTACCATGCCTAAGTTGACATTTTAACAAAGGAATCCTCATTTCTTATTTCATTTATGGATTCTACGTCAATTTCTGAGAATTCATATATGTAACAGAAAATGGGGTTTCAAATTCAAGCATGGTATCTTAATTTTGGGATATCGTATACAGTTCAATTTTGTGGGGGTTAATTATATTTTTATTATATTTTATTCTGGGGTCGAGTTACAAAGAGGGGATAAAAATTTATTATTGATTTTTCAAACTTACCTAACAATAAGATTAAAATGCTTTGAATATCTTTAAATCACCAAATTACACGAATTTTATACTCTAACTATAGAAGTTAACTAGTTATTCCTCTTTTTATGTAAAAATTGGACCTTCCACTTTCTGGTTTGCAAACTATTTGCCGCGATTGAAGATGCACGGCTAAACCTGAATTCTAGTTCTAGGTCTAGTGTTAGTTCTAGTATTAATTCTTGTGTAACTCTAGATTGTTTTAAATTCTTCTGAAACTAAAAGTATAACTATGACTAGACCTACAACACAGTTTCAGTTGTTTTTCAGATGCTTCTAGTTCTAGGTTTAGTGGTGGTTCAGAAGCTAGGTTGGGTTCAGTTCAGTCCTTCAACCTGAATCTTTCCTTACGTCTCTTAAGACAGCTGAACCCTAATGATTCTAGTTGTAGGTCTACTATTAGTTTCGAAGCTAGGTTGGATTAGGTTTTAGATTACCCATAACGTTACTCATAACAAAGCTAATGCTTTTTCAAAAAATGCTCTGCATTGGTACGATTACTTGCTATCAAATACATGGAATACAAAAAAATCTTGTTAATGCCCTATATTTGTTTAAAGGAGAATTTAATTCTCTACTAATTATCTATCGTCATTTCTATACTTATTTATTAACATCCCTCGTATTGGGATATTAATCAGAGCGTAACTAGAATGCTGGAAAACGTAGATAGTTTTTGATCCATATTTGTGTTTTATTTGTCATTATTTACTTTTGATCACAAGTGAATGTTGTTACATATTACGGCAAACAATTCGATATTTTAAATTTGATTCATGTTCATGGCGATTGTAATAAACTTTTAAATAGGACTTGTCTCCACTTTTCTGTATTAAAACATTAATTATTAATGTTTTAATTCACATTAACACCATTATCATTATCTCCATTATCCATTATCATTAACTCCACATTTCTATAGTAATTTTAAGGTATAGGTTAAAAAAAATGGAAGGAGAACCCTATCACGTTCACGTCGTTCATCCTGGGTAGTGTAAACAATAAGAAAGTTTGTTCGTTATATGCATCACTACTTGTAGTGATAAGTTTCCATGATTCGTTACTGTTAGATGTAGTTTTTAACATGAACCGTTTGTCTAGAAATCCACCTTAAAATTATCCTCATTTCTTATATTTTTTTTTAATTTGTCGTCCACCATTTCGAATTCTTGAAAACGGACATCAAATTCGGACATGATTTCGCAAGAATCGTAAAAATAATTCGTAAAATAATCGAGCATATCTCTTAAATCGGAGAGGGTGAGTCGAATATTTTTCTATACACTACTTGTATGCCAAGTGTCAAGAAAATCAAGATATGGTACTTCCCTTGTGTTACTTGTTAGAACTAAGAACGGATGGGTTGCACCCATCACAACCCAACCCCAATCCGAAACTTTGTAATTTTAGTTCTAGAAGCAAAACCAACACTAATCCAAAACATTAGGGTTTAACCGCACATATCTTAAGACTGCTAAACCAGTATGTTACTAGTTCTAGAGTTACTTGTAGTGCTAGTTCGCCGTCTAGAGTTGATTCTAGTTTTAATTATTAACTAACACTAGACTTAGAACTAACAATATTAGAGTTGCACCCATCCCAACTTAACGCAATCCAAATCTTTCTAGTTCTAAAACAGTATTAGTTTTTGGGTTCGGTTCAGCCTTAAGAAACGTACGACTATTTAACAAATTTCGAAACTTTTTCCTATCCACGAGAGAAACGAGCACATGGCTTTCAATATATCAGATGTTAATATACCCTTATTTACGGAAGAAGAGCTAGATAATACAATCAAGAAAGTCCGCGTTAATTGTGCAAACAATAAATCAAAAATGTGCAAGATGCTGTAGATAAAATAAAGACAAAGTTGTTGAGACATCAGGACTTGTGCGTTATGATAACATTAGACATTGAAAACGAATTAATAATGCTGCATGGAAGGGCATAATATCGGCTCTTGAAATGGGAAATGTCAGCCAGCATATCATACGGACTGTTCAAACGTACCTGTCAGAAAGGAATATAATAGCTCCAAATAGTATTGTCTAGGAGATTACAAGCGGTGTTCCACTCTGAGACACACCCTTTAAAACGTTTTTTACGACGAAGTTTTAAGGTTGGAAATGGAAAGTGGAATAGTGGTTGGGTATTTCGCTGAAATGGGAATCAGAATAGCGCGCCAGAAGACAGAGATTGTTGCTCTTCAGGGAAGAAGAAAAGCACCGAAAATGACGGTAAGCGTGTGGATATATATGGATAAAGACATGCGAATGACCTCACACGCTAATAAAATAACAGAGAAAACAGTTAAGATTATAAAGAATCAGCGCAGAGTGTAGCCAAACATCGGAGGTCTCAAAGGCAGCAAAAGGAAGCTGCTGGCACAAACAGTGATATCCGCGGTTTTGTGCGCAGCATCAACATGGACAAGAGCCCTGAAATACAAACACTATAAGAATATATTAAAATCGGTCAACAAAAGACTTGCTATAGGGGTTACATAGGCATATTGCACGGTGTCGGAGGAGTGTGTAGAGGAAATCGCCAGTATGCCTCATTTTATGACACAAGCCATTACCGAACACGGAATCTATGGAGAATATCTTCACAAAATATGAACAGTAGACACAAGCGAGTGTTGGTTCTGCACCAATGAAGATAATACGAGTGTTATGTAATAATAAGTAGGGCCCAATTGCTGATGGAAAATGAGGGTTACTGGAAGGCCGGTTTTCCTGAGAGAAGTCTTTCAGGAGATGCAGACCGAAGAGATAAGAAGAGAGAGAGGGATGTTACTAACGGAGGGATGCTAGGCAGAAGGAGAACAATCGTGAGCAGAGTACAACATGAAGGACCGTGCTAAGGGGGGAGAGAAAAAATTATCTTTTTTCTTCTACCCACGTCGCAGTACGTTAGATTGACAGAGTTGTACAATAAATTAAACTATTTTCCTTTTTGGCTGGGGGTCGATGAGGTAATAGAGGCTGGATGGAATCAAATGAGACAGGAGAAATGACAGTTACCCCGAAGAAATGTACTGACTAATGTGCCTAATGTGTCCAGTTCTAGGCCTAGTATTAGTTAGGTTGGGTTAGGTTCGATTCAGTCTTAAGTGACGTATGGCTAAATCCAAATATTTCTAGGTCTAGTGTTAGCTTTAATGTTGATATTAGTTCTAATTTAACTTTGTTTTAAGATGGCTAAACCCAAAGGTTGCTAGTTCTAGTGTTAGTTCTAGTTTTAGTTCGATACAGGTACACAATAATCTAAAACCGAATGACAGCTAAAAGTAGATTTAATACTAAAACTAACACCAAACCTGGAAATAATTTCAAGTCCATTGTTAATTTTAGAATTAGTAGTTAGTTCTAGGGATAATAAATTCACATCCTATGAAAAAACTAAATTTTATGGTTTCTATGGTTATATACCATAAATTGGACTTGAAAAACTTTCAATTTCAAAATTTTTACATAAAATATATTGAATGACAAGTAATAACTAGTTATTAGTAGTAACTAGTTATTATTTGAATGACAAATAATAACTGAAACTAATACCTAGGAAGAAATATACAGGAAATTTATATATTCATCCTATTTTAAAAATAAGTATAAAGTAAAGTGCAATTGAGTAAAATTCCTGTTGTTATTGCAGTTATCGAAGATCAATTTAACTTCCCGTACATATAATCAACATATATAATCATAAACTTTCACGTTACTCAAACGCTATATTTAACCACAAACTAGCTCAAATGTTAAAGGTTAGTAGGATGTTATTAGATCTTATAATTAAATTCAATCCGATATAATCTACATTGACGATTTGAAATTTAAATTTTCTCTCTTACTCAATTAATGTGGTTATGTTTAATCATCGGCGCAATGTAGAAGATTAAGTTACATGTTTTATTCAAATTTTAATTTTAATTTAAAATGGGATTTTAACTGGAACGGGGGAGGTTTGATTGTTTTTTTGTTTAATCAATACTCGATCTGGAGAGCTAAAGTGCTGTATGAGAATGCAATGAACTATCCCGGAGTTGGAAGATAGTGACAGAAGAATAAAAACAAAAAGGACAAATACGGCTTGGAATTGCGGCCAAAAAAGCCACGGATCCGGACTTCCAATTACTGCTGCCCGGTTTCATAACAGACAGTCCGACCCGGAAGTGGGAAAACCTCGAGCGCCGTTTGAATGTCAGTCTCTGGGAGGTCTGAAAAGGTTCAAAAGCCTCCGGTTGGTTCGTAATGACTGGCGATTATACCGTTTTCCTGTGGGTGCAGATTAACCCTTTTAGGCGTAATTTAGTCAAAAACGATGTTCTGACCACTACGAAAATGGTAAGCCTTTAAGGATTCATTTATCAATTTTTCTCAACACATTATTATTCAATCCAAGTTTTTCTTGCTTTATTGAAAATATCTTTTCCCCTTTTTTATGGAACTGATTTCTTTTTATCAGCACCACATCCCCAAAATTTGTTCTCCCCCTGGGTTGACTTTAAATTGAACAGAAACGGATTTTGTAATGACACCCCCGTTCGTAGGGCGTCTGTGCATTTTACGAAGGGGTGCCATTTGTAATCTTATTGATATCGAACGTTAGAAATTCCTCTTAGCGCTTGAAAGAAATTCGATTGAACTCGCTTTCCGTACTTTCAACGTTTTAACGAGCGTAACAAAAACATTACTAAACCAAACTCGCATTTCTTTGTTCCAGCATCAACATCAGCATTAAGGTTTGGAAAAAGGGAATTTTCAAGCGGAAAGGGGGTCGTCGGTTTTAGTGTTGCGCTCGTTCACGCATACAGTCGGTACGGGGAGGGCCGTTTGTAGTCAATGGGGGGTTGCCAATGGTCGTGATAAAAGAAATTGTGCGGGAGGGAGAAATCCCAGGCAATCCAATTAAGAAATAGACCGCCTTCCACGGCTCACTTCCAACCTGACGTTTTGAATACTTCAAATCCGTTCTCGACCGGCCTCTTTTACGCAATTATCGTTTGCACGAGAAGGGGGCGAATATGGCTAAATTGGCAACTTCATTATTTTGACGACAGCGATTCAACGGATAACGGTCGGGAGTAAGCTTTGGTCGGAGTATTAACAACGATAAAAACGCATCACATCAAAACTGGGGGATCGTGAGGGCATATTTAATAAATATGCTAATGAGTA
Source organism: Onthophagus sagittarius (assembly GCA_036711965.1). NCBI lineage: Eukaryota > Metazoa > Arthropoda > Insecta > Coleoptera > Scarabaeidae > Onthophagus > Onthophagus sagittarius. The sequence continues at coordinate 26,772,173 of JASERS010000005.1, forward strand.
ACGTTATGGTGGGTTATAGCGCGTTGTTATTGATTAGCATGGGCTAAATGTCTAATTGAAATACTCTTCAATAAATTAAATTGCATATAATCCATTTAAATCCATAATTAATATCAAGGGTTCAACGCATATAGTAGGACTTTTTTATATCTTTATTTGTAATCATTTAAATATTTCTTTGATGAATATTTCGGAATTAATTGAAAATTAAATTAGGATTAATTAAATGAAATTAATTTAATATTAGTACACCGTACAGACATGAAATATTTATATATGGAGTGTCATTTATATTTCGATTTTGATAAGTCTGACTGATAAAATGAAATAGTTTTCTTGTATGATAACCTCTAGATACAGGTTGTCTTTTCTTCGACACCCTGTATCTAGAGGTTATAATTCTAAAATTACATTAAAGTAGATTTACTGTACATCAATGGATTCAGAATAAAAATCTCTATCGAATGATGTGTAGAAAAATATACCGAGCAATTTGAAAAAGAAAAATTAACAATCGCTTGAAATTAAAGATGGAGTTGGAAAAATTTATTTGTAGTGTGAATCATAATATTCATTAAACCATTTCATTTGATACTTCATCAAAATCGGAATATAAATAACAGAGTTACAGCTTGGGGTTGTTTTTGTCTGACACCCGGTATATTAGATATATATATATTAGATCATTCAATACGCTTGTGGGGTTCTTGCCAATATAGAATTTTGCTATTTCAGATGTAACTATACTCAATTGCGTTCTCTTCGATTAAAATATTTTCAGATTTCTAGCACTGTTGCCCGTGGTGCTTTCTGAGGAGAGAGACTGTCAAGTGTTGCTCACACGAAGCTTCTAATTTTTTTCTTGTATTACCAGTGTCTGTTAGACCTGCCGTTTTATACGTTAAACCTGTCTTCAAATACTGAGATGAGATCTCCTAAAATATTTCTTCATTTTCATCCAGTTGATTCATCCAGTTGATATTACTGCTGGGCAAAGTATCCATAATATCAAAAGTATTGTAATATCGAAAGTACAGAAAATTGAAAGTACTTAAAATGTTTTAAAGGGGCCAACATACTTTGAAGATGACGTTCAATATATGATTGTTCCTCATTATTTCAAACCCAGTTAGCGTTAAAAACACGAAATTTTCACATATCTACTTGGTTTTATGCAACGAGTACGAAAATCGAAAAAAATCTAAAACATATGGGGGGAATAAAGATTAGGGTTATAGATTTTTGAAAATACGTATGAGTGCAAAAAACAATTGAAAAAAGACTGTATGAGTAACCACGTATCTTGCACGTATGGTTCGTTTCCAAAGAAAGACAGTGTTTAGAGATATACGTAGTATCTAGACTTAAAGTGCCAAGTTGAGTTAAGTTGCCAATAGTTTGAAAGCAAAATCAAAGTTTATTAACACCTTTTTGCCTTTTGTAACAGTAATGTTTTCTGCCAACAATAGAGATATTTATCATTAACAGATTTTCGACTACTTCAAGGTTTTTGTTCTGTCCAATAGTATTTAATATTTTCGAAACAAACTCAAATGGTTTATCAACACTATGTTGCTTTTTGCGATAAAAATGTTTTCTGCCAATTTTACAAGCAGTATCAACTCTACAGGAAACATTTTAAGTCTTTTAGAAGTATATCCAGTCTCTTGAAAATATTTCAAGTCTTTTACAAGCAGTATATATCAAGTTTTCTGGAAATAGTATCTAATCAATTTGGGCTGTGTCAAGTCTTTTGAAAGCTATTTAAGTCTTTTGGAAGCATGTTGAGTCCTCTATAATCAGTATCAAATCTTCTGAATGTATTACAGTTCTTCTTAAGTCTTCTAGAAGTAGTATCAAATCAATTTGAGCAGTGTCAATTCTTTTGAAAGCTTCTCTAGTTTTTTGGAAGCATTTCAAGTCTTCTATAATCAGTATCAAATCTTCTAAAAGTATTACAGATCTTCCTAAGTCTTCTAAAAGCAGTATCAAGTCATCCACAAGCAATATAAAGTGTTCCGGAAGCATTTCAAGTCTTCTAGAAGTAGTATCAAATCAATTTGAGCAGTGTCAATTCTTTTGGAAGCTTTTCTAGTCTTTTGGAAGTATTTCGAGCCTTCTATAATCAGTATCAAATCTTCTGAAAGTTTTTCAGCTCTTCCTACGTCTTCTAGAAGCAGTATCAAGTCATCCAAAAGGAATATAAAGTGTTTCGGAAGCATTTCAAATCTTTTAGAAGTGGTATCAAATCAATTTGGGCTGTGTCAAATCTTTTGAAAGCTATTTGAGTCTTTTGTAAGCATGTTGAGTCCTCTATAATCAGCATCAAATCTTCTGAAAGTATGACAGCTTTTCTTAAATCTTCTAGAAGCAGTATAAACTCATCCAAAAGGAATATAAAATGTTCCGGAAGCATTTCAAATCTTTTAGAAGTGGTATCAAATCAATTTGGGCTGTGTCAAATCTTTTGAAAGCTATTTGAGTCTTTTGGAAGCATTTCGAGTCTTCTATAATCAGTATCAAATCTTCTGAAAATTTTACAGCTCTTCCTAAGTCTTCTAGAAGCAGTATCAAGTCATCCAAAAGGAATATAAAGTGTTCTGGAAGCATTTCAAGTCTTCTAGAAATAGTTCAAGTCTTCTAGAGGCAATGTCAAGTATATTGGAGGTATTTTAAGACTTCTGCAACCAGTATCATGTCTTCTAGAAGCAGTATCAAGTCTTCCCGAGGTAGTACCACGTCTTCTAGATTTCAAATCTGCCGACGTGGTAATCCCATACAGCTCATACGACCATTGCTCGCACAGGAATGCAGCATTCCATGCATACCTACATGGGCACCCTACAACTCCTCTTAGTAATGCAATCAAAAACAAGGAAATGACCATCATCACTATAGACACTATAGAGAACAAACAGATTTCAACACTCAACAATGGAACAACAAACGCAAAAACAATATACAGAACTATCTCCTTCCCAGGCCACTTAACAGTCCATATTCAGAAGATCTTTAAGAAATATAACGTGAACATAATGTTTAAATCAAACACATCTATATCAAATTTCTTAACACACAAGAAAGACTATGGAAACCACCTTGAAAATATCGGCATCTATAAACTAAACTGTGACACCTGGTCTACATCGGTGAGGCAGGAAGATCCTGCCTCACCTCAGAAAGAATTGCTGAACTCATTGGCAATAGAAGATCTAACTTTGATGGACACCTTCTGGACTCCTCTCATGAATTCAATCAAGATACAGGTGTAAAAATATTACACAAGATGGAGAAAAGCATGATAATGACAATAACAGAAACATTCGAGATAGAAAAATTTAAACATCACAATAAACATGTTGAATGTTTTGATGTCCAGATAGACCTAACCGAACCACCACTGTATAGAACTCTAAAGGAACCCATCCCAAAAGACACTACTTAGAACAAATTTATAAATACCAAGTCTTGCAGGGGCAGTATCAAGCCTTCTGGAAGCATTTCAGGTCTTCTAATAATCAGTATGAAATCTTCTGAAGGTCTTGCAAGTTTACTTACTAAGTCTTCTAGAAGCAAGTCTTTCAGAGGGAATATTAAGTGTTCTGGAAACAGTTCAAGTCTTCTAGAAATTGTTCAAGACTTCTAGAGACAATGTGAAGACTTTTGGAAGCATTTCAAGTATTCTACAACCAATACTAAGTCTTCTGAAAGCAATATCAAGTCTTCTAGAAGCAGTAACAAGTACTCCAAGCGCAGTATCATGTCATCTCGAAGCTGTTCTAGCCTTTTGGAAGCATTTCAAGTCTTCCAGAAGCAAGATCAAGTTCTAGAAGCATTTTAAATCTTCTACGAGCAATATCAAGCCTTTTGGGCGCCTTTCAAGTCTTCCATAATCAATCAAATCTTGTAAAAGTATTGCAAGTCTTCTGTAAACCTTTTAAGCCTTCTAGAAACAGTATCAAGTCATTCCGAAGGAGTATTAAGTGTGTCGAAAGCATTTCAAGTCTTCTAGAAGTAGTATCAAATCTTTGGAGGCATTTCAAATCTTCTACAACCAGTATCTAGTCTTCTAGAAGCAGTATCAAGTCATCCAGAGGCAGTATCACGTCTTCTAGAAGCCTTTCAAGACATTTGGAGGAAATTGCAAGTGTACCAAATGCAATTTTATCACTTCTGGAATCATTTCAAATCTTTTAGAGGCAATATCAAATCGTTTGAAAGCATTTCAAGTCTTCTATAACTAGAATCAAATCTTCTAGAAGCATTGCAAGTCTTCTGGAAACATTTCCAGTTTTCTTGAAGCAATGTCAAGTCATCTAGAAGCAATATGAAGTCTCAATGAACTCAAACAACCCAACCCAACCAAAATTTTGTATGGTGCTTGTAATACTTAAATATATGTAATATATCACAAAGATATCGATACACGACACCTCATTTAAGATATCACCCAGCCCTAGTTGATATCAACAGCTTTTTCTCGTGTTCAGAGACATTAAAGACTCATTAAACATTTGTTTTGCATAACACACTAGGTTAGTATCGATACGATATGTGAGCATTTTTCAAAAGAACTTTAATTTACTAGTAGTAATCAAACTATCAACATTAGGTACATTAGGCGAAGACGAATAAATAATAAAGTAAGGGGAGCAAAACATATCAAATTCTACATCCAATTCTGTCTGTTACAGCAGATTTTTTTAGAAAAAATCGAATAACTTAAAATGAAAATTAAGTTATTCGTAAACATTGAAAATAAACAAATATCATGTAAAAATATATAGGGTGTTCCATATAAAAATAAAGTAGATAACTAGTTCTGGTATAACAGGAAATGTTAGAAATCTAAAAATATTTTAGTCAAAGCGAGCACAATTGATTATATTTCAATATAAATTTGCAAATATTTATTTTGGCCAGAACTCTAAAATATACATAAACGTCTAATGACCAGTCTCGCTGAGACTCCTGTATACATGATGATCCATTACTCTTGTGCCATATTTTTGATCCTGATACAAACTAAAAAATTAAACAAAAAAAATAAAAATACAATTCATGCGCTGTCACCTTCAAAATGTAAATGTTTCATTAAATTCGAATTTATCCATACTCCAACGGAACAATTGAAATAAATAAGTTTAAAATATTCAATTTTTTTTTATTCTTTTAATCGATCATCAGTAAGAATTACAAAGTAATTAAAAATAAGCAAAGGCTATTCAAATTTCAAAACTTACTGTCATACGAAAATCTAAATATTAAGCTGTATATTAAATATTTTGAAAACAGAAGAAATTTGTAGAACAATATCATAGTTTTAATAATGAAGTTTACAAAATCAAAGAAGGACGTCCCATGGGTGCGTCTTTAGCTGGTCTATTAGCTGATATCTTTCTCGACCACATTGAAAATAGCAACATCATTAACAATACGATGTGTTTTATCTTGGAAATTAATAAATAAATTCGTGTAATCTACCGTACGCTCGAGGAAAGACTGTTCAACACTTCAATGGTACTCCGCGGTATAAGCTTTCATGCTGAAATGTACAAAACTTGTATAATTTGTAAACAAGTGCAAAAATGAGAAAATTTTATTCTTATATTTTTGTTTCAAATTGTATTTTGAATCAAAATCCAAAATATTGTACATGAGTTATGAACCATCCCGTGTATATACAGATGTATTCGGACTATACAGGATGTGTCATGTTTTTGCAGTTTTAAGTTAGACTACTTTAAAATTGTTATGAAAAAAAGGAAGGTTCGAAAATATAATTATGGCGATTATCAACATGTAAATTATGGAAGTTAATTCTATTATTAAAATATAATACAAGGTATTTTTTTAGAAGCTCTTTGTATACTCTCGTCGAACTCACGCAAAATTCTTCTTCTAAATCTTATCGGATCATTACGATCCACCGGATCATTATATTGCCCTTGTTCAACTATTTGCTATGCTCCTTCACAAATAATGAAAGACGAAGATGTCTTCCATTTGGATATATTCTCTTTTCCTATACCCTCGGGCTGCTTCTACCGAGTTTCTGTTTGCAATCCCATAAACAGAACGTCCCCTAACCGTTAGTTAATAATAATAAACAGCATTTTATAAAGTTTTTATTGAAACAAAAAAATTTAAAAAAATAATTGTATAGGATAAAGAAAGCGAGTACTGAATTTAACATATTAAATATATAAACCGAAATAAAATAGTAGCTGTTAAAATCGTCGATATTGTTACATAATTCACGCAATTCGGGAATTAACATAGTACAATGAATAGGTGTTGTGTATTTAAAATGAATGAATTTTAAAAATGTTTCACAGGCTATAATTAAAGCTTGGATATTAATGACACGACACCGGTGTACCCGAGACTTGGTAACACCGTTCGATATTTCAAATTGACCCTTTCTAATTGTAGATAACGCCTTGATGAATATTAATAGATAAATGTCTTGAATTCTTTTTGTCTGAAGGTTAAACAAGTTCGATTAATTAATTGTACCTTATTCGTATAAAAATCATTGGTACATATATGATTTATTTAGCTCGGTGGTTCATGCTTATGATTGCGACGCGAACTTTTCTTGGTAGTTACGAATGCGGTCGTCGTAATTTGTCCGGGCAGAAGGCGTTTCTTTCTGTAATTGCCTTTTAATGGTTTCCTCTTTAAATTCAACCCCAGAAAACGGTTGCGAATTCTTTTCCGCTCGGTGCGGAACACTGCGGAACCTCCATTAAATCTCGTAGTACTTTCAAAAAGAGCACGTCATAAAATTTTCTTCTACGGATGTCTATGTGTCTCTCGGGATTTAGTCACTGCTGGGGCTAAAATCTATAGGGAAGTACTATCCAATGTGTTTATAGTCTTGGTTCTTTTCCCCCTATTTTACTTTTTAATAAAAAAAAAGTGTTGACATCGTGATTCTGATTTCACTATTTTCTTTTTGATGTTATTGTGAGAAAATTAAAATAATGTCGATGTTAATTTTGATTCTTTGGCAATAATTTCTTCTACTCTATGTTATTATCCCAATTATGCCACATGTCTCGATTTTATTTTTTTTTTTTTTGATCTCCCCAATCAACTCAGCTAGCTCTTTTCTATAAAATCGTTCAGAGACTTTTAAATCTTTCCTTACATCATTCCTAATGTTACGTCTCCTCATCATCTTGTTTACACTTTAAGGTATTATAAAAAGTAGGTTGTTTTATTAAAGAATTAATTAACGCTAGAATTAATATTAAAATTAGAATTAACATTAAACTTGGAATTGCTTCCAGGTCTAGCGTTAGCTTTACTGTTAGTATTAGCCCTACTTTTAGCTGTTCTGCGGTTTTAGATTATTGTATACCAGTATCGAACTAAAACTAGAACTAACACTAGACCTAGAACTAGAAAGTTTCGGTTTAGCCTAAGGCTAAACCTAAATCAAAAGTGTTAGTTCTAGTTTTAATTCTTGTTTAAGTAAATAAACAAGAAAAATAAAAGATTTAGAAGCGAAACTTTCTAGTTCTAGGTCTACTGTTAGTTCTAGTTTTAATTCCTGTTTAAATAAACCCTCTATGTTCGGTCAGCTCTAGAAACAGCCAATTTTCCAATTTCAAATTCCTGAAAAAATTACGCAGGAAATCCCGGTCTAATAAACCTTCCAATAACAACACCTCCTCATAACGGAAACGGCCAGCCTTTAAAAAAATACCGTGTAAAATTACCTCCACTTTTACCTCCCAATATCGGCCATAAATCGGTTTTAACAATACGCGTTGTTTTTCATAGAGATTATATGACAAGTCATGTATAAAAAGCTAATCCCGGGTGGATTTTGAGTTACTCTACGCTCTGCAAAGCCTACGTGTATCAACATGTCGCTAAAAAAAAGACGTTTATCTTTTGAAGACAAAATTGATATTAACCCTCATCCGGATTTCGTTTCTAGAACCAAATCCTGACTTCATGTATCAAATTGACAAAATGTCCAACAATAATTGTTTGTCTATTGCTGTCTATTTTTTTATAATTGGTTCATGTGGAAAAAAAGATAAAAAAAAATTATTTAAGGTAAATTAATTTTACACATTCGTTACAAATGGGAAATCGATGAGCTGGACTAACATTTTTTACACATTTATCGCACTAAATGCTGTGTAGGTTACTTGACCAAGATGTCTCCCGAGTTATTGATGGTTTTATATAAGAGAAACATAACACTTGCCTGATTTCAATGAAAAATAGTCTTCTACGAAAACTCTTTTTTGTACTGTTCTAATTGGTATTAAAGTGGATAAATAAAACAAAAGCGTTGTGTGCAGAAATGTCGACCACCTCTTTACTTTCCGCTTGCATCGATACGAATCAACCATCTTGTCCAACACATTGACCCTGACGATGTTTTCTTGTAAAGTTATATGATGTACAGTTTCTTCTCGGGATTGGCAAACTCATTGGTTTCAATTCAAACAATCGAATGTTACCACATTTTACCTGAAATGCTTTCAGAAGGCTTGAATTGCTTTCAGATGGTTTGAACTGCTTCCAGAAGACATGATATTGACCGTGGAAGGATTTGCACTACCTCTAGGAAACGTTACACTACGTAACTGCTTTCAATAGACCTGAAATGCTTTCAATAGTTCAGGTAGTTCATGTTTCCAAAAGACTTGATATTGCTTCCAGAAGACTTGACATGTTTCAAAAGGACTTGAACTGCTTCCAGAAGATTCGGTATTGCTTCTGGAAGGTTTGATATTATTTCCAAAAAATTGCAAGTACTTCCAAAAGACTTGAAATGGTTCAAGAAAGCTTGGATTGCATCCAAAAAGAATTGACACTGCTTCTGGAAGACTTGATATTACTTCCAAAGGCTTTGAAATATTTCCAGAAGACTTACTATGCTTATTGAAGACTTGATACTGCTTCTAGAAGACCTGATATTGCCTCTGAAAGACTTCAAATGCTTCCAGAAAACTTGATACTGCTTCTATATGACGTGATATGTGCCTGAAAGATTTGATACTGCTTATAGGAAACATGAAATACTTCTAGAACACTTGATATTGTCGCTGGAAAACTGAAACTACTTCCAGAAAATGTGATACTGCTTCTAGAAGAATTAAAATGCTGCCAAAAGACTTAATAAAATTGCACCGTCGACGTTTCCGGTTCTTCGTTTGACTCAACTTTAACGTCAACATCGGCGATGGTTTAATAATTAAAAAACACTAATTCAAAAATTGTTCATTTTTGCTCATACTTTCATATAAATCACATAGAATGTTTGATGTGCAACTATAATAAGAGTAATATCTCATTTCTTCGTAAAGTGGCGAATCTTCGAATTCTGTTGGTTAATTTTTCGTCGCTTCTCAAAAAACGTTGTGATGTTTGAGATAAATTGATTACGGTTAGTTTTGGTCCAACTGTGTTGAAATTTCTCTTGATCTTGTAGAAAATCTCGGAAGAGTTTATTCGCTGTGACAACCTGATACCGCATTTTCCTCGGCTTTAGCCTGAACGTTAGTATATACTTTTTCAATTATCGTGTTCGAGATATCTTGAATCGTGTCTCTTGCATCTTTAGGAGTTTCTTTTTCATTTCTTTTTGTATCCGCTATATTTAGAACATTATCATTCACCAAATTAATCACCATATCTTCAACGACCTTACACATTTCTTCTGATGAACTTTTTGTTCGCAATTTCGTCGCTATTATTGACTCTTTAATATCTTCAGTTTCGCGAAGAAGTTCTTTGATCATCATTTTGATATCGGCTTCGGCTTGAGCGTAAACCATGTCGGGATTTCTCGTTTGAGGGGCATAATTTTCTTTTAAACTTTCAAGGATCGCCTCTTGATTCATTTGCGTTTCAATATCATTATTTTTCTTATCTTCAACAACATCGCTTTCCGAATTAATTTCCCCTTCTATTTTTAAAGGTTTGTCATCGATTGGTTGTTGGTTAATTGTTGGACTTTCTCTGAAAGATAAAGTGATGATGCGGGAAGCATTTTTACTCATGTAGATTCCCGAATCTGATCCTGCGTTTCCAACATCATCTTTTCTTGTAAGAACTATTAAGTCTAAATTACTTAAAAGATCTGACTAAAGATCTGATTAAACCACGATTCATCTATTTGGTAAACATAGAATTATAAATTCAATAGTGTCTCACCAAAGCATAAATATTATACGTATTTACGTGTAATAATATTATACATTTTCTTTTAATTGTAACAACGTATTACAATAACATTTGCTTGCAAGAGGTTGTAAGATCAAAATTGGAATGTACAAATTTGTTAGTCTATGCTGTATCAATCTAACACATGATGTACGGATTGAGGATTTTTTCCATCTTTTAGATAATAGATAATAATTATGGCAAAAACAAAAATGGAAATGTAAAATAAACAAAAATTCATTCACTGACCCAAAATATCTAGTCGAGTCGACCGTAAATAACAAAAAAATCGTCAATTAATTCTGAAAATGATGTCGATTTGATACAAAATCCGGATGAGTGTTAATGCAAAAAGTAGTAGTACTAGAAAGTTGACTGAAACATTTGAGGTTGGAAGGACACAAGTGAACGACATTTTAAAAAATAAATCTGGACATTTATTAAAGGAAAAACAGTTCAAAGTTTAAAACTTTTGAGTTTTAAAACATCAAATGGATGGCTTGGAAAATTTGGTCGAAGACATGATTTACGATTAATCAACTGATATCAACTTGATCAGTGTTGAAGCCTGGAAAACAAAGTTAAAATTGATATTAAAGATCTACTCATTTGTGTATCTTGCAATGCCAAACAAAACGTTTGCTCTCAAAGATGACAAATTGAGAAATTGAGATTAACAATTTTATTTTGTGTAAACATGGAAGAACACAAAAAGGATTTATTAATCATCATGAATCATCGAGTAAAAATCGCTGTTGCTTTAAAGGATCGCACATCAACAAACTTCTTTTATAATGGGAGTGCAATAAAAACGCCTGGATGATAACAGATATTATGAGTTCATGATTAAAAGTTTGTTAAAAAACGAGAAAAGTCTCTTATTTCTGGATAACGCCACGTCCCATCCCAAGCTTGCATTGGAACCCGTACGCCCTGATTAAAAATAAGCTTATTTTTGGAAACGTTAAATATGTACTGTATTAATTCAGTTTGGAATTTTAAAAAAATTATAAATCCACCCAAAATTTAAATTCACCCTTACAATATAAAGTTTACTTTGTATGTAAGGCAATAAAAAATTAATATATTTATATTTTTTTATACATTCTTGTGCCACAAAAGAGAGAGATTTTATTCTTCAAAACCTTAAGTCCCCAAAAATTTACTCAAAATAATACAAAAATTAAACAAAAATGGACTGTAACTATTGATCAAGGTATCAACCATTAAATCAAGGTATTATCAATAGCTTTAAAGAGCTTGTAGAAAATACTTAATTAAAAGGCTTTTAATATTTAAAAGAACGTTGTTTCGAAGATGCAGAAAAAAGTATTAATTTGTCTAATGCCTTAGTTTGGAAAAATGTTTCTCCAACAATCATGTCAAAATGCTTTGCATAAGCCGGATTTTCTCTGAAAATCTTGAACAGGAAGACGATTTTGAGGAACAGGATGAAATTCCACTCGCCCAGCTTTTCTCAAGTTTCAAAAATTAAGCTAAACATAAACAGGGAAAATTATGCGTTTATTGGTTTCAATGTATTAACTGAAAACCAATAGATGCATAATTTTCTAGGGTTATGTTTGGCTTTTTGTTTAACCTGAAAAAAACTGGGCAAGTTTAGACTGGGAGATACAGACATCCAAGATGTAATTAACGAGTTAAGTGACGATAAAGCTAAGGAAGAGGATAATCTTTCATTCGCCCAGCTTTTTTCAGGTTTAAAAATTTAAGCAAAACACAAACAGGGAAAATTATGCGTTTATTGGTTTCAATGTATTAACTGAAAACTAATAGATGCATAATTTTCTAGGGTTATGTTTTGCTTTTTATTTAACCTGAAAAAAATGGGCAAGTTTAGACTGGGAGATACAGACATCCAAGATATAATTAACAAATTAAGTGACAATAAAGCTAATGTGATAAACAGTGCAAGTGATATTGAAGAATCGGAAAGTTATACGTCAAATACTAAGAACATGACTAACGTATGTGCAGAAGTAAGGGATGTACAAAGTTTTTTATTTTGTAACAACAAAGGTGAACTTGCTGTAGATGTTATAAACATTTTAACAAAATCAAATTATGATATTGCATTAAATGCAATAATCAACTCGATTTATTTACTTATTTATTACCTCTCAATAACGACCACCAGTTGCGGCTAAACTCAAATTAATTCTAATTCTAGTGTTAATTTTAGTGTTGTATTAGCTTTACTTTTAGCTGTTATCCGGTTTTAGATTATTGTATACTTATACAGAACTAAAAGTAGAACTAACACTAGCCCTAGAACTAGAAAGTTTCGTAATTATAAAATAAGACCTCAAGTAACGAGAAAAAACCTAAAATAACGTTTATCGTGAGTGAAGAGAATCTTTTCCAGGTTTCCACAAAATCCAAGAGCTTTAAAAAATAAATCTAAAATTGGGTAGCCCGTAATTTGGAAGTCGAATGCTAAAGCTTGGGTGACAGCTTTTCTCTTTGAGAACTAATTCGGACATCACTATCACTTCATACCTGTGGTGGAACGTTATTGCCAATTAAAGCAAATCCCATTGAAAATGATGTTATTAATCTATAACGCACCAGACCATCCTATTGCATCTCCGCTTAATTTCGACCAACGTGTGCAGATTGCAATCAATGGAGTCGGGAGTCATTAAGCCATTTATAGCAGCTTACTATATGAGATGATCGTGTGCGCATTTTTATGAAGCTATGAGATAAAACAATGACCTTTCTTCAAGATGTTAGTGTCTGATCCAAATTGAATATAATTTGTGTGTAAAATTGAACTCCGACTTACGCAAATTCGATTACGACTATCGCGTAAGTCCGAGGTATTACTATATTTAGTTAAAGAAATAGACAATGTTTCATGTCATTGATCGATTACAAAGCTTAAAGAGAAACGTGAACATTGAATTTTTGTCTCCTAACTCAACTGCTCTTCTTCGGGCTATTATACCAGAAGAACTTCAGCTAATCCTGAATCTTTCTAGTTCTAGGTCTAGTGTGAGTTCTAGTTTTAATTCCGATTTAACTCTAGATTGTTGTACATTCTCCAGAAACAAAAAGTATAACTCATACTAGGCCTACAATCTAGTTTTAGAAAAAACTCTAGAACTAGAAACGTTAGGGTTTAGTCTAAATCCTAATATTTCTAGTTATTGGTGTAATGTTATTTCTGAAGCAAATTTGGGTTGGGTTCGATTCTGTCTTAAGAGACGTACGACTAAACCCTAACATTTTTAGTCGCACATCTCCAGAATTTACAAAGGAAATAAAATTAAGCCATTTTAGCCCACTTTTACGAACCTCTAATTAAACCAACCATAAACTCCCATTGGTTATGACCCGGTTATTAACTATTAGATAGATTATCAAAAGGTGGTAAAAGTGACCTTTAGATTCCACAGATTTTGGATGCTGGTGATGATGCGATGATGCAAATTTATTGCATTTTCTGACGAAAGCAACTTTTCAACAATTTTGTTCTTCTTTGTAATTCAATCCGGGTAATGCTAAAGAGGCAAAATACTAAAGCGGCAAAAACTAGAGTAAAAAATGATGGTTTGTAATAATTTTTGGTCTAAACCAAAACGAATGAGTGACCAAGAACGAATTGAGATATTCAAGTATGGTTTTGCGTATATAAAAGTACATACTTTTTTTATAAATGACAGAGAAATTCGAATTTCTAAGACTTTTCAAAACTAGTTACCGAAATTTTTAATTTTATGAAATACCATAAATATAAATTATGTATAAAACTTCATATCTCAAAAAAATGTTGATACTCTCGATTTTGTTCTCAGAAAAGAACATACTTTTCTTTGTAAATCACAAATATTTCATTAAACTATTTTTTGATTTTTAATGAAAATGACGGTCCTGGAGTCTGTTCCAGGACTTGGCTCTGTTGAAGGCCGTCCTCGCCTAACGTTTAAGAGCCTTCAGTTCGGGGCACCACCAAGCGGTGGCGTGCGGAGGACGTCTCTTTGCGGAGGGGACAGGCCTTTTGTAAGAACGGAGCAGGATCCCGTTTAAAGACAAGTATTGTATTTCTTTAAACGGGATCCTGAAGAACTCCAGGACCGTTTCCGACTGGCAAACTTACAAGGGTAAGCTGTCAGAGTTTAAGAAAGCCATCCGTCAGAAGAAGCGAGCAGCGTGGAGGTGCTACTCTGAGGAGATTAACTCCCTCACCGAGGTATCTCGTTTGAAGAACTCAAACGAGATACTATATTTACGTTCAAAACTCCAGGACCGGATGAGATCGCACCGGCCCTCTTACAATGGGGTCTGGAATGGATCCTACCGCACCTAGAGAGAATATTCCAGGGTTGCCTGGCGACACGCTACTTGCCGAGGATTTGGCGTGATGTTACAGTTAACTTCATACCGAAACCGAACAAGCAGGACTACTTCCTCCCGAAGTCTTACAGACCTATCAGCCTCTCCTCCTTTCTTTTGAAAATTTTGGAGAGACTGTGTGACAGATACATCAGAGACTACTGCCTGATCAGCAGACCACTGGACTCTGATCAACATGCCTACACACAAGGTAAGTCAACGCTGACGACTCTCAGCACTGTAGTTGATTTCATCAACGACGCTGTGGACCGCAAAGAGGCCGCCCTGGGTGTCTTCATCGACGTTGAAGGAGCCTTCGATCGAACCACCTTCAAAGGAATATACGAGGCCTTGGTTGAGCACAATGTTCCTCCGACCCTTTGTGGTTGGATAGAGAACACTCTCAGACATAGACTCGTGAAACTAAGGATTGGCAATACCACCTTACAAGGTACCGTTACTAGGTTGCCCACAAGGGGGTGTTCTCTCACCTCTATTGTGAAACCTTACACTCGACAGCCTCTTAAAACGATTAAAACTAGCCCGCTTTAAAACCGTTGGCTACGCTGACGACCTGACCATCTTCGTCAGGGGGAAACACATAAATGTACTCTCTGAAAGGATGCAGGTAGCACTCAACATAATTGAGCCTTGGTGTAACAAACAAACACTCTCAGTCAATCCCAAGAAGACCGAGATGGTAATTTTTACACGCTCACGCAGCTTAAGCGGATTTAATCTACCAACGCTTGCGAACACTCCACTTAAACTTTCCACTGAGGTTAAGTACTTGGGCTTAATTATGGATAGTAAGTTAACGTGGAAAGCCCACCTAGATAATAGAGTAAAGAAACCATGCGGGCATTGGCGGTTTTTGGCCAATGCCGAAGGGCTGTTGGGAGGACATGTGGGTTGTCCCCCGGGTAGCCCTTTGGATCTACACTGCCGTTATTCGACCCATGCTAACTTAAGGTGCTGTGGAGTGGAGTTTACACCCCTACTGGAGTGTAAAGCGGATACACCGGCCAAATTCATCTTCTCTAGAAAGTATGACACCAAAATCATTTCCATAGTAATAGATACACACAACAACTTGAAAATCTCCTCTCCATCCACCTCTCAAAACCCTTAGGTAATTTCACCACCGTCATTCAAGCAGAAATAACTGCTATTAAACTTCCACTGACTACATTGTTAACACCAACAGGCGGGGTAAGTGCTTTACTATATTTACAGACAGTAAACAATCTATATTAGCTAAGCAACGTTAGAATAACGTCTGTGTTAGTAATGAATTGCCACTTAGCACTGGAGGAGGCCTCGATCCACAATCGAGTCTCCATTCAATGTATAAAGGGTTACAATGGCTCAGCGGACAACAAGAATGCTGACAGGTTAGCCAAAAGGGCAGCTGCGAGACAT
Source organism: Onthophagus sagittarius (assembly GCA_036711965.1). Taxonomy (NCBI): domain Eukaryota; kingdom Metazoa; phylum Arthropoda; class Insecta; order Coleoptera; family Scarabaeidae; genus Onthophagus; species Onthophagus sagittarius. Next base: position 26,788,151 of record JASERS010000005.1, read on the forward strand.
TTTTGGGGGCCCGAGGCGATGGTCATCCCAGCCTTAACTACTCATATTGATATTATTAAGTACATTACCCACAAGAAATTTTTAAATGCGTGGGACAATAATCCGGGCTGTTTTCAAGCCAAGGAACTGCTAAACAAATCCTTCAAAGAAAACAGCTCAGTATTTTATACTCTACAGGTCTCCTCGCGGGATACTGTAAGGTAAACAAGCATCTTCATAACTTGAGGATTGCTAATTCCCCTCTCTGCCGGGCCTGTGAACAGGACGACGAGACTGTAATTCACATTTTGTGTGACTGCCCCTCCTTAACCGACCTCAGAAAGAGGTTACTCGGGGAGAAGTGGCCGTCCATAAATGATATCAGGAACCTCCCTCTAAGTGACGTCCTGGCCTTCGGTAAAACCTTAGGCTGGTTGACGTGAACAGAGGGTTGTTTATTCGCGCACTCTCCCGCATCCTTATATACATACATAGTAAAAATGATAGATTGAGTTAATTAGAAAAAAAAAATGTTACTCTCGATTTTGTTCCCAAAAAAGAACATACTTTTCTTTGTAAATCACAAAAATTTTATCCAAATATTTTTTGATTTTTAGTAAAAATTATAGGTTGAGTTCAAAAGTTGGTATCTCAAAAACGACTTAAGATATTCAAGTAACGTTATGTGCGTATATACTTTTCTTTGTTAATCACCGAAGCAGATTTCTTTTTAAATTTATGTTTACTCCTCGATTTTCTACGATCTTTCAGAGATTAAGGGAATTGTTATTTTTAGGAAATGTTACACAATTAAGCAAGAAAATTTAAATAAATCAAAATGGGAGTTTTGAATTAGTTAGAAAATTTAAGGATTTACGATGTAATAAAAAAGTACGTAATGTAAGTTTAAGAAAATAACCATTGTAATTATTGCAGATTTGTGCCATCCAAATAGTCTAAATTTCGAAATAGGACTGTATTAAGCCATTTTATTTGATCCGATGGTGATCATCTCAAATAAATTATTTATTGGTTTGTGAATAAATTGCAATAATGTTAAAACTGACCATATGATGCAGGAGTCTTAGTAAAGTAAATTCAGTCAATAATAAATTCAAATTTCTTGTGTGTGTTTTTTCTTTGTTATGACTCATATCGTATGGTATAAGAACCGTTAAAAAATAACACTATACAGTTTGGCATTTTTAACGGTTTTGCAAATTAATTACCGTGGTATAATAATTTTATTTGACATGTTCATCATCAACCAAGGAGGGTGATTTAATACACACCTAATTTGGAGTTCTATCTTAAACATCAAAAGAACAAATCATACAACCTGTATATCTCGTAGTTTCATAGCTTCGAAAGTTATTTAAAATCTTTAAAGCTTCGATTTCTTATAATACACTGCACTATTTATCAAATTTTATCTTTGTAGGACAGGATAAACCATATTAAAAATATTAAAGAAAATCTCTTAAAAATGTAAGGGTTTTAATACGACTTATAGAAACACTCTGTATATAACCAACATTGCGTTTAAATCGTGAACGATTTTTAAGATCGGATCTTGTCGGGAGGACAGATGAATCGCAAAACTTCGCAATGGGCTATTTTTAAGGTCGAATGGGAAAAAAGTTCGAACGTAGCGAAGCCGGTCTCATCGTTTCAGTGCCAAAGCATTCGGCGTGATCAAAAAACCAACCCTACTTACAATTAGTATCGTTTTACACAATCAACGTAACACATTGGATTTTTCTAAATAACCTTAATTAAACACAAAGTGAAATCATCGTTTGAATCACCTTTAACTCAAAACAATCAAGGCGATAACAACGATTTCAGGTTAGTATAAGATACGAGGCGAAATTGGTTTAGTTTGTTCAGTTTCTACGGTTAGAAAGTCAGATTGTTGTAAACCAAGCGTGAGTTTGCGCTAATTCTCTCTTCTAACCTTGTGTGAAGCATGCGGCGTGATAAAAATAAAAGTGAAGTCAGTTACGTTTTGAGTCTTTTAAGCGTCATCATAACATCTTGATCTGAGCAGGTAATAACCTCAATCTCTCTCATACTAAGCATTGCATAAATCTTTTTTTTAATTTAAATCATCCTTATTGACTTCAATACTGTATAATACAGTAACCACGACAACTGCACAACCCTGACTAAAACGATAACCATATCTGATCCACGTTCTCTTCAACCATATTGACACACGACTATCTATCCCTAACCAGACACGTGTCCAAAACACTGTGTGTATTAATAATACCATGTTTCGTATTTAAACGCACACCCATCGATCGTTATCGTAACTGTACGTCATCTTTATTTTGCAGGAATACGAAGAAAAGTGATATCAAATTTATTTTATTTAAACAGTTAACAAAAAAGGCGCCAAAATTAATCTTAAACTAGCAAAACGCCGAAAGCGGCGTAACAACAACAATCAGGGGGATAAAAAGAAAGAGATGGATCCAAATTCGGATTCGTACACGACGAAATTTAATCAATTAATAAATCGAAAGGGAAAGATTTTTTCGTACACATTTTGGAGGACCCAAATTAACGGGGATGTCTTCTGGAGCGTGCAGGGTCACGATGAAAACGGCGCAACTTGGATTACAACCCAGTATTTCGGCCCAACCAACGAGGCATATCGATATCAACAAATTGTTGTATTAACACACCCCGTCGAAACTAAAATAAAAATGGTTTATAATTCGACGTGCGAAGAAAATCGGAATAAAGTGTTCATTTCGAAGACGATAGTGCAAAATTTCCGGAACGACGATAACTCGTTCAATTTCGAATTTAAATTGATGAGGTTAAAACGAAGACCGAAACAAATCGTTGAAAATATGTATCGTAACGTGCATAGCTGTTATTTTCCCATTCAAAATGTTGCTTAATTTATTGTATTAATAACTTATTTAATTTAAATAATTCATTAAGATATAAAATTAAATTAAAAAAAAAACTTCGTTTTTGTTAATACACACATAAACGATCGATGTAGAAAGTATCGCAAAGAGGTAGAACTAATTGGACGGGTAATTAGAACGGTAGATTACGAAAAGTTGAAGTTTAATGAAATCCGAACACCGTTAGGAGTTGGCTCTCGAACGTTCCTATCTATTAAAACGATAACAAGAGGGCAAACAATGGTCTCCGTTCAGTCTTGCGCAAGCTGAAAACGTTTCAAATGAAACGTTTCATTCGTGTAATCTTCATTTTCGAACGTAATCGTCTCGTGCCACATTAAAATTTAATTAGGTTTTGCTAGAATGGGGAGTCTGTTCATTAAATGATGGCTCGTTTTGTGGCTTATTTTAATGATGGAAAAAAATGATTTGAAATCAAATTAACTGTTTTGAGCTATTTAAGTATTTTTTTAAAAAGTTGCGTAACGTATTATTCGAACATCTATAAGTTTATATATAAGATAAGAACGAAAAATAATTAAGTTTTAATAAGGCTACTCATACAGGGTGTTCCACTTAAACAGTGAAACGAAAAATTTTAGATAAAATTGGTTTGGAAATGTACTAGAAAGTAGAGATGTGCGCATGAGTAACTTTATATGCCCGCTCACGATTTAGACCCATGCGTGTCACGCACGCCACTCACGTGAGTCACGGGTGGGTCACGTCAATTCACGTGACTCATGCCAGATCAGGTGATTAAATATATGAATCATGTTTGATTACTTGTTAATTTGTTTATTAATTAATACCTATTTTTTATTCTAGATAGTGAACCATTTTTGCTTTCGAGAATGGAAGTTGAAAGGAAACAGAAACTCTATTTTTAGTTATTCTTCAGTCTTAAATTATTGTATACTTGTATCAAAGTAAAACTAGAACTAACACTAGACCTAGTACTAGAAAGCTTCGCATAGTTTTAATTGTCGTTTAATGCTTGATTGTTGTAAATTCTTCGGGAACTAAAAGTATAACTAATAGTACACTTAGGAACTTTTGGCATTTTTATATTTTTCTTCACTGATTGTATACATTCGAGAAACACAAATTTTAAATAAACTGTTGTAAATATTGTATTTTTTCTTACACGTTCACGTAAGTGGTACAACAATTGATGCTCGCTCACGGTGGGTCACGCATGACCCATCGTGAACCGGCGAGACACACAATTTGCACATCTCTGCTAGAAAATCCTTAAATTCTGCTTCTCCTAAGACAGTAACATACAGCGTGACCACAAAGTAGAGTTATGACAGGAATGTTACATTCATTATTGAGATAATGAATGCTCATTACGTCTCATTATGTCATCATATTTTATGTGTTTACCTTTAAGCGTTCGTTCTTTAGAGGTTATATTGTAGATATATTACAAAAACGTTAAAATATATTATTAATTTTGTACATTATTAGTAAATTTACTTTATTAGTAAACCCACACCCTTACATACAGATATATCTAAATAACGATCAAAAACTGCAAAAGATGGTTCTTACGCAAATTTGAAGAGTTTGAAGAGTAAAAGGAATTTATTTATTTTATTAATTATTATGCATCGGTTTTATTATTTTTATTACAAATATCACGAATATTGATGCATTTACATCAAAATAAAGGCGTTTTATTTTGTTTTCTGAAATAAAAAGAATTGTTCTATTAATCCGCAATATCGCTTAATCCGAATGGCCCTTGTTTTAATTGATTCGGATTATCAAGACATTACTGTAGTTATTTTTTATTCCAGATAGCGAAATGACACTTCAATGCAAAAGAATTTCGCCATCGTGTATCAAACAAGATTTTTTCGAAAACTGTGTATTTTAATTTTACAGAGAGAGAGAAATAATTCTTTTATTGGCTACCGACCGTCGACATGTAAAGCCCAGGTCTTTCCGCCTTTACATGTTTCTGTCTTTACATATATTGTATATATACAACATAATATGTGAATAATATAAATAGTATAAATAGAAATAAAGTTATAATTTTTGTTTGGTCTAACAAGCATTTCAATTTTCTTCTTCCTGCTCTGCCATCAGTGCTTCGTACACTGTTAAAAGTTTGCGGTTATTGGTTCTATTCGATCTTCTTTGACACACCCGATCCAATATTTGTGTGTTGAGACTTTTATTCATGAATTTCTTGTTTAGTGTCTTGTGTCTTAATTGAATTGGTTTTATTTGTGTTATATCGTATAGATGTTTATTGCTGATGTGCAAGGGGTTGTTTCGATGTCGGATTTTACTTATGATCCTTAAGCATCTTCTTTCGACTTTGTTAATGATCTCCTTAGTGTTCTTTGTGGAGTTGATTGTGAGAGCGTGACCATAATCTAAGACTGGCCTGCATATGGCTTTATATATTATCATTGCGGTATTGGTATTGATGCCTTGATCTTTGTAAGTTAGCGATCGAAATAGTTTCGCTTTTTAATTGCCTCGTTTTTTTTATTTTTAAAGTGCTTAGATAGTTTTATGCCATTATCTACCGTTATATCAAGATATTTCACAGATGTGGACGGTTTGATGTAAACATTGCCATCAACTATTCTAGGAGATCTATCGGATATTCGGTGGTTTGGGATAAGCATTTGGAATTTTTTCGGGTTAGGCGTAAGTCTCCACTTTTGTAACCATTCCAATATTTGGTCGTAAAGTCCCTGAAGGTTATCTGTTGCTTTGTCCAACGTGTTGTTGTGTGAAATAAGCGTGGTGTCGTCCGCATACTGCAAAATATACAACTCTGGGTTGAAGTAGTTCGGGTCTTCTGCGTATATGTCGTAGCAGTATATATTGTATAGGGTGGGAGACAGCGGGCAACCCTGGGGTACTCCTTGTTTAGGTGAGAAAGGAGACGAAAATGTGTCGTTTATCCTTATTTACAATGATCTATCATTTCAAAATCCGTCAATTAATTTAATCAGGTTCTTTTAATGCCCATTTTTTCCATTTTGAAAAGAAGTCCCAAGTGCCATACCGAATCGAAAGCTCTGTTAATGTCCAGGAATAGTGTCATTGTTTTTTTGTGTACTTTGTGATTGGATTGTATGTTTATAAGCGTGATTAATGGATGTAATGTGGAGTTTTTGGGTTTGAAACCATTTAACTATACAAATTAATAAAATAACCAAATTAAATAATGACATTTAGAGTTAATGTTTTGTCAATCTACCATTTATTTTTGAATGTCACATATTTACCAATATCGGAAATGTTACAAATTTACTGTTATAAATTTGCATTGTAACATGAAATGAGATGATAATACACTTAGTTGATAGTTATGGTATGTTTGCAATTTGTCCGACCATTAATAATACCAAACTCTTTGATTTTCGTAGCTGGACATAATAGTTATTTACGTAACCAGTTATGAATAGACTAATTTTGTTCAATGGACGCAATATTTGTCAAAACGAGGGAGCGAATCGAGCGAAATTTGCAGTTTTTGAACGTATACAAAAAAGTACAAAATTTTATCTAACCCCGTTTTAAAATTTAACGAAATAACATATCTTGATCGCCAATTTCTAAACAACAATTTTGTAATGACGACAATAATAAGTATATTGTTGGTTCTTGACTACCCAACGCAACCCAACCCATTCCAACCTCACATTCGCAAAAGATTTGAGGAAACTTAAATCCTCCAGTATAAGCGCATTTTTGTGCACTACCAATTTGGATTTATTTATCAAACAAGAGAAGGCGCGTTTTTGTCTATCTCGTCGTCACTGCTTGTAAATAAGATATTATTCTTTTCTTTGTTCATGGGTATATAACTCATTCGATTTAAATACAATCACATTATTACAAGCAAGTTACCCTGTCTACGGAGGGCACTGAATCCGGATTAAAGATTTGATTTATTTAAAAACAAAATCATAATTTGAACGAAATATAGGATTCATAAAAATTTTAAATCTACACTAAAAAAATTGAATCTTTACACCCGTTCCGGGGAATTCCTTTCACAAATCGTTTTTATTGCATATGTAGACTACTTTACCAACACGCTGTATAATTGCATTTATTTTAATAAAATTAATTACTTAAATATATACATTAGAACGAAATAACACCCTAAATGGGATGCATACCCATCTAGGATGGCGGTTCCAACCAGTTCAGAGGGGCGTTTATTGGTTTATTCCATTCCAATGGACTGCTGTAATGAATTTCGGCTGCGCACTCTCTACCCTTTGACGACCAACTGGCGGAAATGTGCGCGATTTATTAATGTTTTCGAATGGGATAATTTCATTTGCACTTGCCGTTTTGCACACATATGGTACGCATTGAAGAATAATGGATTGTTGTAAAAGCATATAACTAAAAAGTCTACGTGGCAATAAAAAGGTGTTTAGTTCATTAAAAAAAAGAATTGCGTGATTCTTGAAGCGTGAAAAACGTGTTTGAAACAAACTCGTGACTCAAAGACTATGCGTGACCGCTTTAAACATGATACTTCAATTAAAAGTGACGTTCTTATTGTTATAGTAGACGAGAAGGTACCCTAAAATTGACCGGAAATGGAAAATCGAAACGCACCTGGACTTGGGATGGGGATGGGCGACGAATCGCAATCAATATCGAATCAATCATTCAACGAAAAAGCTATCAATCTATCGCTCACGCATTCTCCGGGTTTGTGCGCTTAAAGCTGCATCAATGCGCACGTCGACAGCTTTTCTGTTTGTACCGTGTCCGTAATAATTACACCGACTGCGTACTATGCATTGATCCCGTACTCACGTTAATTCGCGATTGTTATCCGTGACGTGGAAGAGGGGTTATGAATAATTTGTATGAACTTTTTGTTAGATTTTTTTTGGAATTTTTTAATTATTCGTGAAAAATCTTTTTTCCTAAAACAGAATTGGATAAAAGTCCATAGAAAACCATTTGAATAAAAAAGGAAGAGTCTAGGTATACGCAAATCACAAAATTACGTACATGCCTATTCAAACTTCGAATTAAACCAACCTGTAAGTAGGGTAACCCAAAATGGACACTTACCTGAGGGCCTAAGTCTCGATGTCAGAGCTACAGAGTGTTTAAATTAGCTTTCTCTCGAAGCAATATTTTAGTACTTACTGAAATAAAAATATTTTTTTTATGAATCATATACAGGCTGTTTCTAAATTGATGTGAAAAATTTCAAGTGGTGATTTACCAAGGAAAATAAAGGGGTGTATTTCATATAACTTTTTGTTCTTCTTCTCCAAGTCATAGCTCTCTAAAGTTAGGAGAAAAAAACTGATTTTATTCAATAAGTTCACTTTGGAAGAATTAAGATAAAGGGTGAAAACATTAATCCCTATGACATTTTGCATCAGAACTTTTTAATGAGGCATCCAATACACAACGTTTTTGTGCCTTCTCATTTTTCCTAATATCATTAGTTTGTCCATAAAAAATAATAAGTTCAGAGAGATATGACTTGGAAGAGACACCATCATCAAAGGGACATCAGAGGTGAGTTTAGAATTAAACTTTACTAAAAGTGCCCTTTATGCCTCAAGAAGCACCAAACGAGAGGAAAATCAAAAAGATGAACAAGGGATCCTTTGAAGCTGCGAGAGGCATATAAATATATGGCCATTGAACAGTAGGAACGCGTTACCAAACGGAATTACGAAGTGGTATCCAAGAAAATCCAAGAGAAGGCTCAAAAGATATTAAAATCCGGACTAACATCTTTTCAGAAGTGGAAACTATATAATTCCTGCGTCATCCCGACGGCGCCTTACGTCTTAGGAAACTTGGCACCGGAGGAGCAGGTTCGGTCTACCCTTGCGAGATGTCGGCAATTGGATCTAGAAATGAGAAATATATCAAACCAGTGTCTGTACCTACCGTCATCTCTAAGATTTAGAACCATCGAACTGGAGGCCGCCATATAGTACGTGAGAAGCTATGTTTATCTCCAAAAACATAAAGATCTAGAATCTGTAAGAGCAGAATATGAGAGGTTGGATGCCGGAGGATGCAGAACTCAGCCTGAAGACTTCAAATACGTCTGCAAAAAATTGGATATTGTAGACAGAGATAACGCCAAACAGGTCTTCCGACGGTTACGCCAGGTTGACTTGGAAAGACGAATTAAAGATTAGTCGAAGAGTATGTTCTACCCCAACTGGTGAAGCATATAAGAATTTTCAAGGACAGCTCAAAATTGGCCCACCTAAATGCAGCAGCCGAAGAACAAATATTGCACTGAATATAGAACAAAAGTGCAAGTTCGGATTCGATGCCAGGCATACAGCATACCACGTTGTCACAACATGCACGCCGAATTCGTACACCCCCCAACATGATCATATAACCCAGTGGCTACTAAGGGCAATTCTAATGTCCACTGAGGCCCTGCAAGGGCTACATAAGTAACTGCACTTCGGCAAAATTGCAGTCAACACGAAATACCTCTCGGGGCAGAAGAAAATCTTGATCTTCTTCTAATAGATATATTATTTATATATAAATATAAATAGGCTCCAGCACAATGATCATTATAGTTGAGGAGCCTGGAAAGCGACCGAATATCACGGTCCTGGAAGTGTCAATCTCACATCTCTAGGACTTAGAGACCCAGGAAGCTATCAAAAGAGTACGTTATGCGAGAATCTCAGTAGCTAACACAGACCATCGAAATGTATTTGCAGCCCCACGAGAGCTGAATTTGGTCGAAGAATTAAGAAAGGACTTGAAAGCGAGTGTTGAGCTGAGGTAATGGTAGTCGGGTGCTTCGGAGAGATAGTAAGCACGGATAAACCCAGACGAGTTCACACGATTCTTCAAAAACTAGGGGTTGAAGAAGCCAGGTTTCAGGGGATGATGAGGAAGGCTTCATACAGCGTAGCGACACATACAACACGCATTGTTATGCAGCATTTGGGAAAATAGTTATTTTTAATTCTAGTAAATAGTTCAACAGGCTGTGATTATCGATATATAACAATAAAGTATAATACGCTATGCTCCAAGGTGTTGATAAGGGATCGAATGTTAGGTTGGTAACCATCCTACCTGAAAGAATCTTGACTCTAGAAAGATGGGGGTGGGGCTAATCTAAGAGAATCTTGAGACTAGGATCATAGAAAAGATTGAATGTTGGGTTGTTAACAAACCCAGTGCAACCTAACTAAAGGAATCTTGAATGTAGAAGAGGCTGGAAGTTGGGTTGGGCTAAGGACCCCAACCCGGTAGTGAACTATTAAACAAGTAATCAAGAGATGGGGGGCTTCAAAGATAACCTCGCGCTGGATACAATTTCTAGGATATCGACAGACGAAAAGTGTAATAGACCCTTCACAAAACAAAACCCAAGAAGTTTTATGCCTCAGCAAAGGGGATCTAAGGACGCCAGAATCTTTCCACTTCTGTATTGTTTCCAATTCAATAGAGGGTTGCCAAATCAGTTTATAAAATACTCTATTTCAGAAACTGATTGAAACTTTAAATTCAAAATTTGTCACGGTCGTGATATAATAAACCGATCTGTTGATCAATAAAACCGTCTAACTACATTATCAGAAGACGTTAATATTAAGAAACACATGAAACGCCGAAGTAAGCAACAAGATTACCGCAGACGAATCGAACATGAAAAAAAGATTAAATATCAAAGAGTAGAAGTTACAGGTTACTTCTAGAAAAGTAGAAAAAGTAGAAGTTACTTTGTTGAGAGTAGGTAGATAATAAGTCCTATCCTTAGATATGGTTATGAATCATGCCTATTAACAAAAGAAATAGAATATCTAAACATATTTAGGAGGAAGAAACTGAGGAAAGTTACCAGTGCAGTACGAGAAAACAACGAATTTTACATCTATGGGAACTCTACATCAGATACGTAAGAGTGGGCTGGACATGTTGTCAGAATGAAAGAAGGAGATCTATTAAGAATGTTAGTAAACAGGAAAGTGTATGAAGTAAGATCGCAGAAAAGATCAAGCGGAAGGTGGGATAAGATAGGCATAAGATGAATTCTAGAGAAGATTAGCATCAAATTAGTTATTTCAGGAAAGTTCCATCATAGTCGCCATGATGTGTTGAATACAATGAACGCTCAAAACGAGAAAAAAGTGTTTCTCATATATCGTGATCAAAACGAAGAAAGTTTCGAGTATTAAATAATCAGACAACAAAGACGTAGAAGCGGTTACTGTGGTGGTTGGTAAGATAAACTTGTTGATTTCCGAGTTTAAAGTTGAGTGTATGAGATTAGAGTTAAGTTTGTTTGAGGTCGATTTATAGATAACCCATGATCTTAGGATAGTTCTCAGTTTTGAGATGAGAGAATGAAATATACATAAACTTCATATAAATATAATTCTAAATAGTTTGGCAGAAAATGTTAATTTAACTAATTTAGTGTAATTACAGGTTTCAGTCTATAACCCTGTTTACAGCCAGGGTTGGGTTGATTATACACTGAATATCAGCTGTTTACAACCTTGTTCGGGTTTAGCCGTCTTAAGAGATATAATAAGAATATATACAAAAATAATATAATATAAAATAATATGATTTCGAAGAATTTAATAACATACAATTCGATTCTTTCTAATATATATTTCCTTCCAAAAATAAGAGCAGCTATACCTTTATGAGCGATAGTTTCATCAATAGGAACGGCAACATATGAACTATCTAGCTATTTATCTAAAATCCTTACTGCAGCTTTTGCAAGAGAAACTAATTATAACATTCAAAATACATTCGACTATGTAGAATTCCGAAATTTTCAGCTACCTAAAGATAACGTATTGATTTCGTATAACGTAGTAGAAGAAAAATTCTATGGATTGGACTCTTGATGTGTGCATTCCCAGATTGCCGTTCAGCCTTCCCTTCATATATAAATTTGTTGACGACATCATTTGTGCTGTCCCTTATGACATTCCTTCTTGTTAAGAGGGAATTTAATGCTGTAAACTACCATATACAGTTTACTATAGAGACCGAAACCAACAACTGTGTACCCTTTCTTGACACCCATGTCATGAGGAAACCTGACCAACGTGTCCAGTTAGATTGGTATAGGAAACCGACCTATTCAAGTCGTTTTATTAATTTCTATTCTTGCCATCCTACCCAAATGAAGATCAACACCCTAAGGGCGATGAAAGATAGGGTCTTACGCCTGGCGGATGAGGGTTTTCGTGATAAAAACCTTAAGACTTTAACAGATATTTTCTGTAATAATGGCTTCCCGAAATCCCTAATCACTCGAATCATTTACCATCAAGATTCTCCCATGCGGCCAGTCGCTATGTCAACATCCTCTCTTGACTGGTCGATGACTCATCCTCCACATGATTCCTTACCTGATTCTCCACCTACATTCGTTAAGCTTCCCTATATTTTGGGTTTTACTGAGAATCTAATCAGGATCTTTCGGGATTGTCCCTTAAAATTTGCTAAATACACCTGCTGACCCCTGAGAAATATTTTTTCCTCCCTGAAGGACACTACACCTCGTCCTCTGCAATCAAATTTGGTCTACAGAATTAATTGCAAGGGTTGTGACAGTTGCTATGTAGGCACTACTTCTCAATATCTGAAGTCTCGTCTGCCTCAACATCTAAGAGACTGTGCCACAAAGAAATCAGTCGGTACCGCCCTCGCAGAACACCATGTTACCACGGGTCATAATTTTGATTTTGATGATACAAAAATTCTTTGCAAAGAAAAGTTTTATAGTAGGAGATTATTTATGGAAATTTTCCACATTGTCTCTTTGGACAACACAGTCAACTTGAGGACTGATTCACAGGGGTTAAGTGAGATCTATTGTCACCTTATTGAATTGACCAAAAAACCTAACAACAGCTCGGTTTTGTTAGACCTCTTATGGGGCTCTGTTCGGTTTTAACATCACACAGTTGATTCCCTACTTTAATTCCTTTTATAATTTTAACAACAATTTGTGGGTTACCCACTTACTATTTATATATATTTTTAATTAAATATAACGCTTTTTCAGCGTATTACATACATACACTGCTTTGTCAGTCTGATCATTTTATGTTCAAAAATTTTATACAATGTTAAAACTTTTTATATATTTTTATAAAACGATGTTTTTTCTGTTAAGAACATGGTTGATCCTTCAATATTCTCTTAAATATAAAAAGTTTTAACGTAGAATAGTTTTTTAAATAATTTTTCAAATTTCACATCGCAAACTCGACTAATTAACTACAGAATTCCTGTGATGATATTGAACTTTAGATTTAATTTGACACATGTCCAAATTTTGACTATAAACCCTCTGATGATGGCTGGACAAGGCCGAAACATGCAAGAAAAGATAAATAAATAAAAACATAATTGAAGTAAGTTATTTAAAGAAAGAAGTTTTTTCGTTTATTAAATTTACCTACTAAACACTCATCGATGAAAAAAATGTATTTAAAAAAGGACTATAATATTAAAAAATACATTGGACAAACAAAACAGTGGTTAAAGAGTAGAATTAATAAATACAAAAGTGATACAAAATTGAAAAAAACATAGTGTGCGATAGAGCACACGATGTTAAAACACGCAGTTAACCAAAACCATCAGTTTGATTTTCAAAATACAATAATTTTTTTTAGACAAAGAATCAAATTATCACAACAGATTGTTTCTCGAAATGTACCATATAAACGCAGAAAATAATGTTAAGATTTATTTTTCAACATTAAATTTTAAAGTGATGTGTGTTAGTGTTTTTTCAATAGTTTTCATAACCAATTAAATTTTTCATCAACGTTAATGATTTTATTATATAAGGAACACAACTTTGTATGTACCTCTAATTTGTTTTGATTATTGTATTTCATTTGATATTTACTTCATTTTAGTGTACTCTGAAGAAGACTGAAATATAGCAGTCGAAATATTAGTATGAAATAAAGTCGTTCATTTTTCCATAACGATCCCAAACAATTATTTATTTAAATTAAGAGATATACGCCTAAACTCGAATGTTTTTAGTTTTAGATCTAGAGTCAAACCGAATGATATAAAACTAGAACTAACACTAGACCTAGAAGTGGATAGATTTGGGTTTAGCCGTGGGTCTTCAGACTTTCCACTTCTAGGTGTAGTGTTAGTTCTAGTTTTACTTCAATTCAAATATACAAGGTTGCTAAATCAGTTTGTAAAGAACTCTATTTTAAAAGACATTTTTAAAAAATGTATTCAAAAGCGGAGCCAAACCCAACCCGACCCAACCCTGTATATTTGAACCAGAACCGTCCTAAGATATTCGACTCCCCAGAACTGGAAGGGCTGTATTAGCTAAGTTTAGGACGGCAGCGTTGATCATCATTGTGATGACGTTTAGCGTGTAGGTAATGTTTTAGATATGTGTAAATACTTCCATAAAAAAATTCAAATGGTTGTTGTATTCAACGTTCTTTTCAATGGGACAGAGAATCTGAGAGAGCTCGGTTCAGGTAGTCGAAGACGGCGCGCTGAGATTACAGAGGTTGTTGGTTACTCTTCTCCTTTTTGCCTTCTCTTCATATCGCGAACCGGTCCCGGAGTAATTCTACCTTCGCCTTACCTCCTCCCTTCGAGTTCTCATCGTCGAGGCGTTTCAGAATATAACGAACGACCGCTCAAAACCTACTATAAATACTGCGCCTCTATTAATATATTTTCTGGGTGACTCAACCGGCGAGCTGGTTGTCACGAATTGTTATTGAATTTTTTTTTCATTACATCGATCCCCTTTATCTAAACAAACAAAGTTTGCCGCGATTAGATAAAAAGAAGTGTCCCGAATAAAACTTTAAACGTGCCATTGTTGTTTTAAAATTAGAAAAAGAACCAAACTGAAATAACTTTAGATTTATAGTCGTGTTTATTCATTGTAATGCCGAGCTTTTTGGCAAAGTATTGTCTAATAATCTGGCTTAACTTCCCGGTTTTGCGTCAATCCAAATCATTCCAAGAGAAAGTTTCAGTTTAATCGCTAAATCTTAACTTGACTAAACTGATATTTCAAAATCACTTTGAGGATTTATAGCCTTAGTTCATCGTTTTAGTCATTAACCCAATTCGTTTTTTTTTTAGATTTAAAAATATATCGTTAGAATTGGTTTCGCGCATTTCCTTGCAAACAAGAGTCTTTCTTTTCTTATATTCGGTTCTATTTATACATCTCCGTGTTGAGAGGATCCAAAGGAAATCCTCGACTGATCGAGCGAGGGCCTGCAAGCTGTTCGTACACCGGAAGTGAAAACAAACCGACAACAGCAAATATAGGTAATCGGTTTCCTTGGTTTCTGGAGTTTTTCAAATCAATCCGGCGCAGATAACGAGGATTGTTTCGTGCGTTAAACTGAAACGATTCGATCGGATGACAGATGAAAAGAAATGAAACAATTGGAAAAAAAAAGTCGAAACAAATTTTTTTAAAAAACAAATTTGGAGCGATCGTTTGTTTCGTAAGATATCGTTTAGTTAGTCATTGGTTTCTTCTGAATCTTCCTATAATTTGTGTTAAGCAACACTTTTATTTACGTAACCCAAATACTTGGTGGTTGGAAAAAAATTATTTTTTCTTTTCGATCTAATTTTAAGTTAATTTTTAATTTACGTTTGAAATATATTACAAATTCCATAAAAAAACATTTCGAGGGTGCTTATTCTAACAAGATAAGCTAAAACTATAATAATAATTCAAAAATAAATTTATTGATGTATTTGGTTCAAAATGGTTTCAAATATCTCTGCAACACGAAAATAAGGTGATTAAATTGAAGAAACGAATTTTATAAATTCAAAATATTTCAAAGTTGACAGAAAGTAGAAAAAAATTGTTGGACGTGTATAGAAATTGTTCTTAAAAACTTTCTTTTTCTCTTAAAAAAAGGAACACATCGAGGATACCTCATAAGGAAACAGTAAGTTGAAATAATTAAGTATGATTTTATCCATAAACCCCTGGATATTAAAATAAGATTTGCCAAAATTTTACAATGAAGATTCGAATATTTATCAGATTTCCGATATTGCAGAAAGACTAACATCAAAAAGATGCGATAAAGATTAGAAATAATAAATCATTTCTGAATAATTTAACAAAACGATTTAATAAATCCAATTTGATAAGCCGACATCGAAGTATATACTACAGAAAAGCGATAAAACTTCATAAAAAACTACGAACGTGCTTGTTTGACAATGCGGGCATCAGGTGTGCATAGAACGAAAGCCAATTTCACTTATCTACACTTTTGCAATGCGTTTTCCGCCATAATCCACACTCGTTCGTTCGTTCGCTTGATTATTATTAACCGATAAGAAACGTTGGCCACACCAAGCCAATATTTACTCCCGCAAATTATTCGGGGCCGACAACTTTACGTTCTCGTCGCCTTTTATTGCCCAGTTTCTATCTGATCTAGAAAAGCACAATGCCTCGAAATATACGAAGGGTATAATTTTGGGTCGACGATCACTTTTGGTGTATAGAGCAGATAGAGGACGGCCTAACAATGAGCTTGGCACAAAGGCGAGGACAGATGTTGTATTGCAGCCGTTCAACCGAATCGAATACGGGGACGGAAGGTAAAATCCGTGGTACACGAAGACCTTTGATTAACTATGTGTGTGTGAGGGGATTCCTCGAAAAAAAAAAGAAATCGAATTAAGAGGAATTTTAAATTAGAAAAAGAAATCAATTTATGTCCAAATTTAATCAGTTTAAAAGCATCCAAACCCGTATCGGTTTAACAACAACATTTTTATCTTGATAGATGTCAATTCGACGCCCAATTATCGTAATTACTACCAAACCGTCTCGCGATTCAATCCATTTTTAGGCATCGTTAATAACTCTTCATCTTACGCAACTTCTTTCTTTTTTTTTAAGTTTACCAAATAGAGCGTGCGTCTTTCACGATGAAGTCCTGTCATCGTTTACGGTGTGAAAGAAAAGGAAAGAAATCGATTTCATTTCGCCTGAATGCGAAATAAACCAAAAAGGAAACTGGAAGATATCTATTTTAATTAATATAATGAAATTGAGGACAAGTATAGATAAGTTTTCGGGTTAAGATTTTTTCTTGCAAAGATTTAATGCCTTCAGGCAAAACGTGTTCGAAAGGTGCTTAACACTAGATTTACCAGTCAAAATGGCTGGTCTTGCAAGTTCAATATAACATTTTAAATATATCATCATGTATTTACATGTAATATCATGAGTACATATAATAGGGTCTCGGCTATTATCTGTTTCAGCATGAGTTTCATTGTCTTAGCTATAATATTTCTCGTCTGCAATTTGTTTGTCAGCTTAAATTGTATCATCTCTTTGTAGTCATAAATTGTAGTACCTAGGTCACAGAATACAGAGAAGATAAACTCGACTTCGTAGCACAAATCGGGAATTATCCATTTCGCATTGTCGTCCACCATTTCGAAATCCAGTTTTCGATATTCTTTTTGCGTAAGGTTTTTAAGACTTCTTAGTAATCGGGTTTATGTGTGTGAATAAAGGTATTTTCGTGAATATAATAGAATTTTTGTGAAGAAAAATAAAAATAAATATACAAGTATATGTTCAAAAACGGCTTTTGCAGTGACCACTGCTGCATAGATCATCTGAAATTAAGATGAAAAAAAAATGTTACGTATAAGTACATCCAGTGCGTGAACGAAGTGTTTTTCGAAATATTTATGTTTGACGAAATGGTCGTTTTCTATTAATAAAAAAAGTAACCAAATTTCTTTATTCAAGCACGAGCTTATGATATGTTAAATAAACGTGCAAACTTTGAAACAGATCGATACAGTGGTTATGAAAATGTAGTTTTGAGATAATCGAGTTTAAAGTTTCAAGAGAGGTTTGCACTTAAATAAGATGTTTATTTGCAATCTAACACCTTAGTCATCTATTCCAGCGCCATACATTAGAGTTTCTGAAGAGGTTGAAGCTTCCAGAAGATCCAAATTTGCTGTCGACAGAGCATTCATGTGCGCGATGTTTCGATACGAATTGCATCCTCTGTCGCCACATATCTGTAAGCATTAGGTCCAGTGTGCACCCCATTAGGTCCATGCCCGCCAGCAGCAAGCAATATGCAGAAGTATGCGTAGCAAGTTCAACTGATTCTTCAAACCACTTGGAATTATTTTAGGAGATATTTTCCAAATTAGTTGGTTGTAACTCTCATTCTTATTTTGATTGAAACCACCAACAAATCTTGATAATAACTCTTTGCTAAGATTGTGATATATTGGTTTAATAATATCCAAAACATCTTGAGGTAGCGTATTATAATCATGTTTATAGGAAGAGAGTTCGTTGTTAGCGAAAGCGCGCTGCCAGGTGCACCACGACTCTGTGCCGGTTGGGCATTTATCGTATTGCGGATGTTCATCTGTGGAACTATAATGATGATATGTAGCCCATAGAGCTAATCTAATTTTCTCTACCAAGTCACAATTTCGCTGTATGGCCAAACCATAATACACAGTCAGTTTACCATTTCCTCCGAGTCCTATAGTTTTCTTTTTGCACTTACGCAAGCGATGCCCCATTCTTTTTATACATGTCCGATGCACTCCCTTTTTAATGATAACGTCATCATCATTTGATAATACCGGTATAAGTTTTAAAGTCACGTACTTTACACTATACTTATTTTCTGAACGTTGAAACATTTCGACGATGACGTCAACTTTCATTTTTCCAGCTGAACCTTTATGATTTGCACAATTATCTTATAGAATTATTTTGCGACACAATAGTTTATTTCTGATTTCTTATTTTCTTGGCAGATGCACTGAAACTACTTTTGTCGCTTTCAATAGTTTTTGGGTTGCAGGATGTTTACCTTTTCTTGCTTCTTGATTTTCGAAAATTTTCTGTTGGGAGTCATGGCAAACTCTCTCGAATCTTTATGAGAATCAATTTTAACTAAGAAAGATTTTCAGATTTTATGTTTTTCACGAAACATACAACGAACCATACATACAGACCAATGTTTGACATTTTCGGCTGTCAAATTATTACTTGTTGTGAGAGGAAAAGTACCTCATGTGCATACTAGCACTCCACTGAGAATAAGTGGAGGAAGTAAATAGTGACGTTTTGTTGAAAAAGTTCCATGCCCCAGTTATTAGACAACGCACATAAGTGAATTAGTTCAAAAGCATGGTCAAAAAGATATTTTTGTATATTATTTGTAAAAATTGGTGAAAATTAAAAAAAAATATCTACACAATTAACGAATATGAAGTATTTTATGATATACTTAAAGCTTCTCAAGCCAGAATTACCATTTACAGATTTAAGTAATGTGCTTAAAGCTGTTCTAAAAATACATTACCAATGGGCTGTGGAAGGATACTACAGGTACATTGATATTGTGCTGAGTACCGCCAAATATGATGCATGTTCATAGATGAATCAAATACACCAGATGAAGTCAGTGTCCACTTGAGCTAATTATTGTAAGATTGCCTTAAACACACTGAGTAGTGGTAACAGAGTCTCTCTGCTCTGGGTCTAAGGTCACTCTAGATTTACTGATAATCAAGCGAGTGATGAGCTAGCATAAGAAAGTAGCATTAATGCGTTTGTTGAACCAGATCCAGCACTTGATGTATCATTTGTTACTGCCAAAGACAGGACTTGACTATAGGTGTCTTTACTGGGAACTATCGATTAAAGGCACACCTCAACTTGTTGTGTCTAGTCCACAATGTTGAATACGTGTGAAGGACGAGGAAATGGTTGAGCAAGTCTTATGCCTCTGCTTTGCTATCAATCGTATTAGATTCTCGTTTTTTTCGGTCACAGTTTATCTCCCTAAGGATCTGAATATCGGATAACATAGTACAATAGATAGAAAAATACTCTTACAGATGCAAACAATCGTGAACTATTATGATCCAATACGTTTTGGAGAGACACTTCCGCTTTATCTAACAGATTTTTGGATAACATCCTCTTTTGGAAAGGTAGCTTCATATTATGGATACAGATTTGAATATTAATTTTTTGAAACACTTCTCATGATATTGTACGGAAATGTTTGTTAAGTTAGCTTCTATAAAAAACGATAATTCATCGTCTCCGGAAGGTGGACATACTTTTATATTAGACAGCAATTGCTTTATTACATCTGCTGCTTGTCTCTAATTTAACTTCCGACCTAAGTTGCATTAGTACAGCGTGCGTAAGTTCTTCAATAATCAAAACTTCTCTTATTTCTCATCTTTTGGTTCATTCGTTACAACTTTGAAGGAAACTTGTGGTATTCCGCCATTATCTTTTTCCTATGCTGTAGCTGATTTTTGTATAATTAGTATTCCATAAAAAAATATTGTAATTTTGGTTAAAAAATTTATTGTGGGCATTTGAATACTTCACAGAAGAATGCCCTGGGGCTTGTGTCCCTCAGATTCAAAACGAAATAATTGACATTTATGGTAATTTATTCAACATAAAATAATTGAAGAAGTAAAGAAAGCCAATATATTGGCGATTCTGGCTGACGAAACCACCGACACCGGACGTATAGAACAAGTCTGGTTATGTCTTTGATATGTTGATTTTACAGATGATAATCACCATAGACTTAAAGCTATGTTCCTAGAGTACATTCTAACGGCCGATGTTTCAGAATCCGGTTTCACAAATCTTATTATTACAGCTCTGAAAAAGCATAGACTTGAATGTTCTCATGTGGTTGGTTAAGGTTACGATTGGACTGCAGCTATGAGTGGGTATATGCTCTTGCTCTTTATGTAAACTGTAGTGCACACTCTCTCAACTCTGCTATTGCTGATTCATGTTCATTAGCAAATGTCCGAAATTGTATTGGGATTGTACAGTCTGTTAGTTCCTAGTTTCGACATTCTGCTCTATGTACTGCTTTGTTGAAACATTCCTGCATTGGATGTTTGCACGTATTACAAAATTAATTTATTCATTCCATTTCTTGATCAAACAATTCAAAAATTGGTTGAAAGGTTTACCAAACATCGTAAAGTAGAATCAGCATTATCTGGTGTGCTGCCTTCAAATTTTACTGGCAGTACTGACATTGAAGAAGCAATTTCCATGTATTCGTCTCTGCTTCCCGAAAGCAACATATCACTGGTTAAAGCAGAAATTGAAGTATGGAAAGCAGTGATGACAAGTATCTTGCCTACCCTAAAATCTAGTTTGGAATGCATAGATATGTGCAACAAAAACATTCTTTAGATCTTTCTCGAGCGTAAGAAAACTGAAAAACTTTTTACGAAACATTACAAGTGAAAACAGGCTTAATAGTTTGGCTCTCATGAATATTCACTAAAGTAGTAGTAATGTAGTAGTACATGTATAGAAAAAAAACTGAAGATTTCTTTAATGTTTTAGATTTAGCGCAGAAGAACGAAATTAATTTAACCATTAAAGTTAAGAAGTTTATATTTTAATAGTAACACCCTGTATAGACAGGGTGTAGCTTTAATTTTATTTAAGTGATGACTTTAATTTCAAGCGGTGATTCCTTGTTATATTTTAAGCACAAAAGTTCATATAAACATGGTCTGCAAATGCTTCGTTTCCGAGATATAGGTTGTCAAAGCTGAGAAAATAAATAGTATTTAAATCGTAAGTGTCAAGATTCCTGTCAGTTAAATATCTCTTATTTTGCAGTTAACTATGGCTAACTTTGAATTAGCTTAAATGCATTTCATTTATGGACTAACAGATGGAAATGCTGCAGAAGCCTGTCTTTACCAGGAACGATATCCCAATAGACCATTTCCAACAGCAAGAACTTTCATAAGGTTACACGCGAATGTATTGGTAGACTGAGAACTTGCTGTTCGCCAACTTTGCAATAAATCTAGGTGGCTGAGCCTAAATATATGTACATATCATTTGTTGTTTTACGTACGTTTGACATTTCAAACAACTCTTTGTAGTTAAAATGTGTTTACTGTTAATACCTTATTTGTAACTCAGTAATAATGGTGAATTATTTACTTGTGGAAATGGTGGAAATGCATTACGTGTATGGCCTAGCCGATGGTAATGCAGAGCTCGGCAAACATATTTATCACAAGAGATATCCCAATCATGCAATACCGGATAGTCGAACTTTTTCTAATATTCATCGTCGTCTTATTGAAACTGGCAGTGTCCGAAAAAGTACATCTGAAGGTAGACCACGAAGTGTAAGAACACCCGAAATTGAGGAAGAAGTGTTGCATCATGTCGAAGAACATCCTGAGACGAGTACGAGGAAGATCGCTAAAAATTTGAACATTTGCCACCAAATCGTTTGGAGAATTTTAATGGATTTTTTGTTATATCCTTATCATATTTTAAGGTTACTTCCAATGTCCCCACCAGCTCAGTTGTCTCTTCTCTATATACTCTTCTAGAGTTTCCATATTTAATTCTTTTCTGATATCTATGCTCCTTATTCTATCTTTTTTTGTCACTCCTTTTACCCTTCTTAGATATTTCATCTCTATTGCCGCCATTTTCTTTTTTTCTATGGATGTCAATGTCCAAGATTCACATCCAAATGTTAACACTGGTCTATATATTGTTTTATATGCGTTGAGTTTTGTGTTCCTCGTTACTTCCTTCTTATTTATCAGGGCTTTATTAATCTGGTAATACAGCTCCTTAATAATTGCAATACGTATTATTTCTGTTGAGCAACCAACGGTTTTTAATTTTTCTCTCAAAAACGGCGCATTGCAGTCCAAAAACTCAAGAGGGCTTTTATTTGTTCAAAAATAGGTTCAAAAATATTTTTTATTTGGGAAAAAACCATGGGCGTACCATTTTTTTCTTTAAAAATATTAAAGTCAGTGCTCGTACGCACGCCACTGTTAAAGATAGAAATTAGATTTGAAAGATATGCGTCTTTATTAATAATCACTATATGCCAAATTCCATAAAAATACCTAAAGCGATTCCGAAAATATTAATTAATATCCTTTTTTTTTAAAAAACTTTAACACTGTATTTTAATAACGGAACATTTTGGGACCATAGTTTATATAAGAAGCTATCATTAATTTTTGATGTAGAATCACCTCCTTCAATATTCGCATATCATTACGGAACACCTGTATATATATTATTGTAATATGTTGTGAAAAGGTCATTAGCTAATTTCAATGTAATGTCTATTGGAATATTAGATATAATATTATTTATATAATCTTATTTTTAAAAGCTATGCTTTTTAGTCTTTCAATGAAATTGTATGAGTTTAAAACTGTGTGTTTTGGTTTAAAATCTGTTTTTTAAATATGTTCAACATGAAGCTGGCAAGCTTATATGTAGGAGATATAATTTCAAGCCTTTAAAAGATGTTTTGGGTCAAATCGGCATTTCTTTCTTATGAAGTTTGGGTAAGGAACATATTCTTGAAATCTTCGGATTCATGTCGATAAAATAAGAACTATTGAAATATTTGTTATTTCTGTTACTTAATGTTGGTGTGTGTACAATTAGAGTGTCTTTACAAGTGTTTATGATGTCACGAGTTTTTCGTATGACTTTGTCTAATGGATTTTGATTTAGTTTTATGTAGTTATCATTTTCCATAAAGTTTTGAAAAAAAAGTTTGTCAAATTATAGGGTACCATCATCCCTAACCAACTCCTTGAAATGCTTTAAATGATCCCTGTTTTCTACCGATTAATGTCCTTGGTACAGTTATAACGTATACCAAATTTGGTATACGGGCTAATTAACGTATTAGACGAAAATTAAAATATATCACATTTCTATTATTACGAAATATTTTGAGTACTTTGAAGTCGATTTTCTCGAGTATTTTTGAGCATTGCATCGTACTGCTTCAGGAAAGTGATGTCCGAGTACTGATCTTCACTCTCTGCAAATATGAACAAAATCGGTGATGCCGAACCCCTAAGGTCCCCTTGTCAGTGTATATTCTGTTTTGCCTATCTAAATATGGCAAAAAAATTATTTTCTTCAGACGCTTGGCTGAAGAACCGAAACTTTCTAGGTCTAGTGTTAGTTCTAGTTTTTTTTAGTTCTAGTCTTTGTAGTACTTTTAAAAACAACACCTCTGTCTTAAACACACCTCTGGGTATATTTCCTTGAAAATGAATACCTGGGTATTTAACACCGTTTGTAAGATTTCAAGGAACCAGTAAATAAAACCTTTAAGCCTATAACACTGGTCTACAAATTTAAAAACAAATTTTGACTGGAAAAGAGGAGAACGTTTTTTAAGTAATTTGGGTGCGTAGAATTCAAATTTACCCCCAGAATTACGCTATTTGGTCTAGTTCTTTTATGTCGCATGGTGGCGCTACTGTAAAGTAATTTGACAGAAACCCATATTTCTTCTCTATCTTCATAATAATAGTGCTTAAATATGTCAAGTAAATAGTGTGTTACTAATTCAAGCTATTTCTGCTTTGTCTGTGATAAATATATGGTTGGAAGAAAAGGATATGCAATAACAGAACCATTAAAATATGCATATTTACATTACTTTGGTTTTGCTGTCCGAAATTTAGACAAAACGTGGACACCGACAATGTTTTGCAATAGATGCAGAACTATTTTATACAAGTGGTCGACTGGCGAGAAGAAATATTTAGACTTTTCAGTTCCAGTAATATGGAGAGAGCAAAGTAATCACCAAACCGATTGTTATTTTTGTTTATCAAAAGTTGTTGGGATCAATATGAAAAATCGAAAAAGTGTGCAATACGCAAATGTTCCATCTGTTTCAAAACCAGTTCAACGTTTACCAAACGATCCATTGCCAGTCGTTCCTAGTACTAAAAGCAGTGATTCGGAATCATCTTTCAATGACATTGTTCCCAGCAGTGGTAGTTCGTATGAGCCTGATGATGAATGCCATTTAGTGATTCAAGCTGAACTGAATGATCTAGTTCGTGATTTACATTTATCAAAGCAAGATGCAGAATTATTTGCTTCACGTATGCAACAATGGAAACATCTTGCAGTTGGGACAAAAGTAACAATTTATAGAGAAAGAAGCTTGGGATTAATGCATATTTTGTTAAGAAAAACACTATTCTCTACTGCAACGACATTCAAGGTTTATTTAAAACAATGAACCAACCATATAAAAAAAATGAATGGAGATTATTCATTGACGGCTCTAAGTACAGTTTAAAGGCTCTTCTTTTACACAATGGAAATAAAAAACCATCCGCACCAATTGCTCATGCTGTTAATACTAAGGAAAATTACGAATCAATGTCTGAAATTTTAACTTTACTCAAATACGAAGATCATAAATGAAAGTTATGTGGTGATTTAAAGGTATCCGATTGAATGTTGTATGTATATTTTAAATTCCAAGTTTTAATTAAATCAAATTGGTTTGGGTCATTGGTTAGTTAACTGGCATGCAAGGAGGTTTCACAAAATTTTGTTTCCTTTGTTTATGGGATAGTCGAGCTACAAGTTATTATTTCATCAGAACAGAGTGGCCAAAAAGAACAGAATATTCTCCTGGAAAACAAAATATTTCAAATAAACCATTAATTAATCCAAATGACCTTCTACTTCCACCACTGCATATAAAACTAGATCTTTTCAAAAACTTTGTCAAGGCTCTGAATAAAAATGGTGCTGCTTTTAAACATTTGTTAGCAGTTTTTCCTAAAATTTCATATGCTAAAATTAAAGAAGGCATATTTGTTGGTCCTCAGATCAGGAAGTTATTGAATGATGATTATTTTTCACAATGTTTATAGGAGAAAGAATCTGCAGCCTGGCAATCTTTCAAAAGCATCGTAGATGGTTTCTTTAGAAACAAGAAAAGTGATTACAAACAAATTGTTACTGAATTATTCAATAATTATTGTGAATTAGGTGCACGGATGTCGCTCAAAATGCATTTTTTGCATTCACATTTGAACTTTTTCCCACAAAACCTGGGTGCGGTGAGTGATGAACAAGGAGAACGTGCTCATCAAGATTTAATGAAAATTGAAAGAAATTATCAAGGATTTTGGGACAAAACTATGCTGAGATTATTGCTGGACTCTAATACGTGAAACTGACCCAAGAGAAAAACAAACACTGCGATTCACTTTTGAAATTTCTTTTATTTTTTATAAATTAACGATTTTTTATTAAAAACATACGAAAACAATAATATTTTATAACTCATAAACCTGACCTGATAGAGAAAAACCAGTTACAGATTCGAATTCAGCGCACCAAATTACCTTAAAAACACTATTTGGTTGCTCCAGTCCAAAACCTTGTATACCAGTGTAATTTAAGTTGTGAGTTGTTTGCCAACGATTAGATATGTTGCAACTAACACAATTGCATAAAAGTTATTGTTGCTGTGTATATTGATGGGGAATTAGGTAATCTTGCATAAATTAAATCTTACAGCTTCATCATCAACCGTTAAAACTCGACCTCAATAAGGTATGTTTCTTTAAAAATAAAATTAACAATTTGCTAATATCAAGCATACTTACCATTGCCAAATTTAAATTGTTTATGATAAAACTTTATGAGTAACCGTAATAAGATTAAAATTATGAGTCACTTACCTTTTGAGCTTTACACATGTGAGCTATAGCTTGAACATCATGAGAAGTATGTCTTGAATCCATTAAACAAATCGCACAAACACCAACCTTACACACTAAACAATACATAGAAAGGATCTCGTCAGAATGTTCCGGGCATTTAGTGTCTTTCCCTTTGGTCAAACTGGCCGTGTTTCTCTTCGGTTCGCTGAGTGTGTGTTTGGCCAAAGGGCCACGTGCTGGATGGCAAGTTTCCTTGCACGAATCGCAATACAACACCTCGCATTGCTCGCACATAACGGTCGCATCTTTCGCGGGCTCAGTCTCGCACATCTGACACTTAAAAGTCAAGTTCTTGATCTCACCGAACTTGTCGACGATGTGCTGCATTACGCGGTACTTGGGCAGATTGTGTGCGCCATTCTCATCGAAATACACCAACTTGTGACAAATTGGGCAAGACAAACTTAAAGCCGTCGGAAATAAGAGTCCGTTCGGCGTCCCGACGTAACTGTTGGGCCTTGAAGTGCACACAACTCCGCTATCCGTCTCGCTAAGAATCGACAGTTTATCACTTTCTTGGTAATCTCCCGAGGAACTTGATGCGACACTTTCGGCGTTTTCGGAATTCGCCAAAGACGACGGAACGGTTGCGGTCGCGTTTTGAGCGGGCTGTTGTAAATTAATCGCACAGTTTAAGCAGAGTGCATGGTAACACGGCAACAGCACCGGGTTCACGTAGAACTGTTTACAAGCGAAGCAACGGAGCTCGTCTTCCATAATAACGGTAGGAGTTGTACAGAACTCCTCTGGGTTCGCCTGCGTACTACGCTCCGACACCGCACTCAGGTTATGTTTGAAAACAAAAGACGAACAACCACGAACATAAACGAAATATTACGATACCAACCCAAGAAATTATGCAATTTAAAAGGTCAACGATCTAAAATAATATTTCATTTTTTATTTATACTTTTTAATAAATTGTAACCAATTTCTTAATTAAATCAGAATTTTTTTTAAATATTATTAATTCTTTGATGTAGCGCCATCTATATTTTTATGAGAGAACTAATAACGTAACCAAAAAACTTTTACCCTTGTTTATAGATATATATATACACTGAGATATACGTAGTTATTCAACTGAAGTTAGTTTGTGCTCGTGATACCTAGATGGCAGGGTACCTTATGTGTGCCCATACATAAAAATTTAAATTTTACTATTCGCGCCTTGTACGTTTTACCCTTGTTTATAGATATAGTCTGTACCACGAGAAATGGAGGTGACTCATCGTTTAAAAGCGTACGATATAAGATTTGGACGTAGCACCTAACTTAAACCATATTTTTTTTGAAGATAGGCATCCAATTATACGCAGCTTATACACTTAGCAGCAAAAGTCTGCATACAAAAAACTTTTAACACTTTAACTGAAAAAATAAGGGTCATGATCTAATGTGATAAACTTCAATTTTTTTTTATTTTGTGTATTAACTACATATAATTCTATTAACAAAATATGTATCAATAAAACAGAAATATTAGTTACAAAAAAATTAAAATTAAAAATTCTCCAAATAATGCGTATGCAAAAATCTGCGTACAAATAAAGACGCCTTCTCCAAAATATACTTATTTACTTAAATACGTAGTTGGCGATGTACGCTTTCCGATTTAAATAAAAGATAATCGGTGTCAATTATATTAGCAGAGGCTTAGAAGCTAAAAGTTAGAATGGACACGAAAGGAAAGGAAATTGAATCGGGAGAGAGAAAAATTATTGTAAAGTTATGGAAAGAGGGAAAATCTTTCCGAAAAATAGAAGAAACTATCGGCAGGTCACACTCTTCCATTCAAAGAGTAATTAATAATTATAAAGACACTGAAGATTACCTCTCACGTCCGCGATCTGGTAGACCACCCCTTTTAACAAACCGAGAGAAGCGAAAAATTGTACAGCAGGTTAGAAAAGAACCTAGGCTGACGGCAAAGAAATAGTAGAAAATGTACAAGAAGAATTTCATAAAACTATCAGCAGAGATACAGTGAGAAGGACGTTAAAAAAAGCTAACTATCACAGTCGCGTTGCACGAAAAGTGCAACGCGACTGTGATAGTTAGCTTTTTTTAAAAAAGCCATTTGTGTCAGAGGTCAATCGTCAGAAGCGGATCGCCTTTGCAAAAAAACTCTTAGACAAGCCCATTGAGTTCTGGGAGAAAGTTCTCTTTACAGATGAGAGCAAATTTTGCATTTTCGGCATTAAGGGTAAACAACTTGTATGGAGAAAACCTAATACTGCCCTTAATCACGAATATTTGAAAGCGACTGTAAAACACGGAGATGGTGGAGTTATGGTTTGGGGGTGTATGTGCACCAAAGGGGTGGGAAGGTTGGTTTTCATAACATCGACAATGGACCATAAAATGTATATAGACATTTTAAAAGAAAATTTGAAGCCTAGCATCGAAAACTTGGGCTTGGGGCCCGAATACTTTTTTCAACAAGATAATGACCCCAAACATTGCGTCCACAACACTAAGCTTTGGCTACTATACAATACCCCAAAGCAACTTAAAACACCTCCACAATCGCCGGACTTGAATCCCATCGAACACCTCTGGGATTTACTGGAACGCAGGATGCGGCAACACAACATACCGTCGAAGGAAACGTTAAAAAATGTTATGATTTAGGAATGGGCCAAAATCAGTTCGGACGAAACGAAGAAATTAGTGCACTCCATGCCTAAACGTTTAAGGGAGGTCATTAAACGTAAAGGTTATCCGACCTCATATTAATATAGAAACAATGATCTCATTTATGAATTTTTTATAAATACTGTCCTGACTTGTACGCAGATTTTTGCATACTCGTTATTTGTAGAATTTTTAGTTTTGATTTTTTTCTGTAACTGCTTTTTCTGTTTTGTTGAAGCATATTTTGTTAATAGAATTATATGTAGTTAATATACAAAATAAAAAAAAATCAAGTTTATCACATTAGATTATGACTCTTATTTTTTCAATTAAAGTATTACAAGTTTTTTGTACGCAGACTTCTGCTGCTGAGTGTATGTGTATTTAATTATAAAAAAATAAAAATGATTTGATTTTAATTGTACGTCAAATATTATAACAAATCTTACATAAAAAACAACGTATTGCTTTCTGAAAATATTTATTTAAAATAATCTGTTAAAAGTAAAAAAAATATTATTTATATATTATATTATATACGTACTATGAATCGTCAGATTCCTCATCCTCATCGCTGCTGTGCTCTTCCAACTTTATCGTAAGGGGTTCCTCCTCACTCTTTCGTTCTCGATTCCACCATCTTACTATTTCTTCTTCTGTGTGCCTTATACAGTTTGCCCAATCTTCTGCTGTAACTTTTTACATAAAGCTTCATTCCACAAAACTTTTTCATCCCCATATCCATCTCTGCCAATATGTTTGTTATAATATTGTTTGCTATTCGCCCAAACCAATTCAATAGCATTGAATTGACAATGATATGGGGGTAATCGTATAACTTTGTGGCCCCATTCATTGGCAACTTCATCAATTTCATATGTTTTTGTTGTTGGGTGAGTTTTGGCGAGTGAATATAATTCTGCTTTTAACATGGTTTCTTGATATGGAATATTTTTAACTAATAAAATAATTATACTATATTTTCAATTAATTCCTTTTTGCACCATGTTAAGGTGGGCAGTTCTTCCTTCAATCTGGAATGATATGATGCATTATCAAGGATTATCAGACTTGGCCTTTCTAAATTAGGAAGCAACTGCTCTGTAAACCACTTTTTAAACAGGTCAGGATTCATATTGTCATGATAATCTGCTGTTTTACATGTGGAAGAAAACAATAGCTCTGCAACCTTTATAAATCAAATCCTTGAGAGTTTCCAGCATGAAGAATTATATACCTATAAATTATTCATGTTAAAATATAAAAAACATTATTTTATTCTTAGACATACCTTTTTCCTCCTCCAAACTGTCATCATCATGCCAACTTTTTCGTGGAGAACCTTTTCCAAAAATCCAGGTTTCATTGACATACACAGGATCGAACAGCAATTTCTCTTTATTTTCTATAAATTTTCGCAAAAATATTGCTCTTAGGGTTGCTATATGCGGCTGTTCCAACAAACCTTTTCTTTGATCATCCATTTGATAGGTAAAACCTGTTGTTGGTAGCAATCTCTTTAAGCTCATTGTGGAGAACTCATATATGCCATCATCTTGAAGATCTTTTACAAGGCTGCGCAATGTAATAGGCAGACCTATAAAAAGAAACATATAATAAACCTTTACCACATTAAATCCTCTAAATATTTTATATTTTATTTACATTTCTGATGACAATCTTATATTTTGCGACGTACGGCATCTTTCACAAAATCATCCACATCTGCTGATTTAGTTTTTTGTCGATTTACTATCCTGTGAGGTGTTGTTATAGAAGAGCCTTGGTTCTCTGCCTCTTGAAACCGGATCTTTGTACGG
The DNA here is from genome assembly GCA_036711965.1 of Onthophagus sagittarius. Lineage (NCBI taxonomy): Eukaryota > Metazoa > Arthropoda > Insecta > Coleoptera > Scarabaeidae > Onthophagus > Onthophagus sagittarius. The sequence goes on from JASERS010000005.1 coordinate 26,819,172, forward strand.
TATACAGTTGTTACTGATACCCCACAAGCCTCGGCAATTCTCTAACTAAATATTTAAATTTGGGATAATAAAATTGAAAATACTTACACTCAGCAGCAGAAGTCTGCGTACAAAAAACTTGTAATACTTTAATTGAAAAAATAAGAGTCATAATCTAATGTGATAAACTTGATTTTTTTTATTTTGTATATTAACTACATATAATTCTATTAACAAAATATGCTTCAACAAAACAGAAACAGTAGTTACAGAAAAAAATCAAAACTAAAAATTCTACAAATAACGGGTATGCAAAAATCTGCGTACAAGTCAGGACAGTATTTATAAAAAATTCATAAATGAGTTCATTGTTTCTATATTAATATGAGGTCGGATAACCTTTACGTTTAATGACCTCCCTTAAACGTTTAGGCATGGAGTGCACTAATTTCTTCGTTTCGTCCGAACTGATTTTGGCCCATTCCTCAATAACATTTTTTAACGTTTCCTACGACGTTATGTTGCCTTGCCGAATCCTGCGTTCCAGTAAATCCCAGAGGTGTTCGATGGGATTCAAGTCCGGCGATTGTGGAGGTGTTTTAAGTTGCTTTGGGGTATTGTATGGTAGCCAAGCTTAGTGTTGTGGGCGCAATGTTTGGGGTCATTATCATGTTGAAAAAAGTATTCGGGCCCCAAGCCCAAGTTTTCGATGCTAGGCTTCAAATTTTCTTTTAAAATGTCTATATACATTTTATGGTCCATTGTCGATGTTATGAAAACCAACCTTCCCACCCCTTTGGTGCACATACACCCCCAAACCATAACTCCACCACCTCCGTGTTTTACAGTCGCTTTCAAATTTTCGGGATTAAGGGCAGTATTAGGTTTTCTCCATACAAGTTGTTTACCCTTAATGCCGAAAATGCAAAATTTGCTCTCATCTGTAAAGAGAACTTTCTCCCAGAATTCAATGGGCTTGTCTAAGAGTTTTTTTGCAAAGGCGATCCGCTTCTGACGATTGACCTCTGACACAAATGGCTTTTCTCGTGCAACGCGACTGTGATAGTTAGCTTTTTTAACGTCCTTCTCACCGTATCTTTGCTAATAGTTTTATGAAATTCTTCTTGTACATTTTCTACTATTTTTTTGCCGTCAGCCTAGGTTCCTTTCTAACCTGCTGTACAATTTTTCGCTTCTCTCGGTTTGTTAAAAGGGGTGGTCTACCAGATCGCGGACGTGAGAGGTAATCTTCAGTGTCTTTATAATTATTAATTACTCTTTGAATGGAAGAGTGTGACCTGCCGACAGTTTCTCCTATTTTTCGAAAAGATTTTCCTTCTTTCCATAACTTTATAATAATTTTTCTCTCTCCCAATTTAATTTCCTTTCCTTTCGTGTCCATTCTAACTTTTTAGCTTCTAAGCTTCTGCTAATATAATTGACACCGATTATCTTTTATTTAAATCGGAAAGCGTACATCGGCAACTACGTATTTAAGTAAATAAGTATATTTTGGAGAAGGCGTCTTTATTTGTACGCAGATTTTTGCATACGCATTATTTGGAAAATTTTTAATTTTAATTTTTTTTGTAACTAATATTTCTGTTTTATTGATGCATATTTTGTTAATAGAATTATATGTAGTTAATACACAAAATAAAAAAAAAATTGAAGTTTATCACATTAGATCATGACCCTTATTTTTTCAGTTAAAATGTTAGAAGTATTTTGTACGCAGACTTCTGCTGCTAAGTGTACTTCGTTAAGAATAGTCTCACTTAAACCTTCATTGGTTCTCCGTAAGTAATTGTGAACGTTCATCAACATAACCATTGCTTTTCTGTTAAGCACTTTTCCTTTCAGTGAAAACATTTTACAACACTTTATAAATAATAATTAACAATAATAATTCGTTTAAAAAAAAACTAAACTAAAAAAAACTAGTTTCTAATTCGTAACAAGAATTAGAAACTAGTTTTTCGAGGTCAGTTTTTTTCAGTCGGTATAGAAGCTTGTTCAGTTATCGATATTAGAAAAGACATACTTTTTCGGTGTGTCCATTTAATTTGTACAGCAGATATATTCATTAGAAGCTATTTCACTCTAACACACGTCAGCGTACGGGCATAATATTTGTAACGTATGCGCAAACTACTTCCGGAAATCGATGAGTCACCGCCACTTCTCGTGGTACAGACTATATATATATAGTAATCCAAAGAATTTAGTTAGTGGTCGCGATGCCTAGATGGCAGGGTGACTTATGTGTCGCCATTCATAAAAATTTAAATTTTACTATTCGCGCCTTATACACGTTACTACGAAATTGTAAAATAAGTTGCATATATTTCAATATCTCTTGTACACAAAAAAATCAATGTGTCCTTCGAATTGTTGGCGACTTTTCGTTGGTAAAATATCGATTTGTAGACGGCACATTTTTTTACGTAGGTGCATGACCAGATTTCATAAGATGAAACCAACTGCGTTAAATGTTGTTTAAAACTGTTAAGAACTGTGTGTTAAACTTGTTTCAAAGAGTTTATTAAAAATTCTGAGCAAGGCAATCACGTGGAGACGTATTTTATTACACATTAAATTTTTAGAGAAAATGCTGTTAATTCTAATAAATCATAATAATAATACTCCAAGAAATAGCGAATTGCATAGCCAAAAGAAGAAAGATGCAGAGATTCAGACGAAAGCATATCAGTGTGGAGGAGGATGTGAAAACAAGGGAGACTCGTAAGAAAGGAATTGACAAAAGTAATAAAGAATAATAAAGGAGAGCAAGTGGAAAAGTTTGAGTGATGAATTAAAAAACAACATCTGGAAAACGGCGTATCGAATTGTAACGAAACTAATGCGAATGAGAGCGACAGAGAAGTTAGATGAGGAAATAGTGGTAAACTAATTCAAATGTTATTTCCAGTATTGCGAGAGAATTACAAGGAGAGAGATAACGATCAAAAAACTTCATAACAATCTGAGTCAGCTTAAAAGAAAAAAAGCAGCATATATAGACGGCATAACTAATGAAGAGTGAGAGTGTGGTGGTGAGAGCAGAGTCTCAAGAGACAATGAGAGATAGAGCAGAATATTATATAGGTGAAGTGGCAAAGAATATGAGAGAGCTAAGCATACAACTAGTGGAAGCAAAACCGAGGGAGAGATTTTAGAAAGAAGAAGAAAACTACAGACTATAGTGCTTAGAGTAGGTCAACAAATCATTAAAAGCTCAGAATCGTTAAAGTACTTAGGAATTAAGCGAGGTTACACTTGAGTACAGTGGAACCTCGCTTAACGATCGATATTTCGCATAGCGAGTGGCACGCATAGGGGAAGTCACCAATTTGCACTATCCTCAAGAACAAAGATAAAATTAAAGAGGTAAATGCATCAAAGGGAGTGACAAGAAATTCTAACCAACGGTGAAGCTGCAAGCTCTGACAAAAAGCCTGCCGAAATTTTCATAGATGACTTGAAGAAGCTTATAGATACTAAAAGCTATCTCCCACATCAAGTATTTAATTGTGATGAAACGGGTCTCTTTCGGCAAAGGTGCCGAAGCGAAAATACATAACAGTAGAAGTAAATGCATTGCCCGGCCACAAGCCAATGAAAAACCAGCTCACTCCGCTACTTTGTGCTAATGCAAGCGGCTATTTAAAAATTAAACTGCTAGTTGTTTACCATTCAGAAACTCCATGAACCTACAAAAAATATAAAATCCAAAAAAGCAACTTAAATGTGATGTGAAGATCTAACAACAGGCATGAATCACACGCGATATTTTCACTGACCGGATCAATAAAGCATTTGAACCTTCTGTGAAAAACTATCTGTTAGAAATGAATTTGCCACTCCAAGCCTTATTTGTAATGGACAACGCATCTACTGATCCTCCAGGCCTATAAAACGAACTCTTTGAAGAATTTAATTTCATCAAAATTCTTTTTCTGCCTCCCAATACCACTCCGTTACTTCAACCTATGGACCAGCAGGTTATTTCCAACTTCAAACAAACTTTACAATACTCTTCGAACATTGTTTTGACGTCTCTCAAGAGACCAACCTGACTCTCAGAGAGTTCTGGAAACATCACTTCCATATTGTTGCCTTCTTCAAAATGATTGGCGTGGGAGGGGGTCACTGAAAAACGCTCATTTCGGCCTGGACAAAACTTTGGCCGGAAAGCGTTGTTGAGATGTAGAGCCTCTAGTGAACGATATTGTATCTTTAGCCAATACAATTAGACTGGAGGTAAATAGCAATGATATTGATGAACTTGTGGAAGAGCATAATCAAGAGTTGACCACCGAAGAACTTACAGACTTGCTCGGTCTATCACAGCAAGAAGATGCGGAGTGTTTCGGACAAGATAGCACTAAATGAACCATCATCTGCTGCATTCAAAAAAATGTTAAAAGCAAGGGAAAATGTTGCGTCATTCATTGAAAAATCACCCTGATGAAGTTATGGTTGTGCGAGCTGCAAATTTATTTTACTTCAATACGGTGTCACATTTTAAACAAATTTCGAAGCGCCGACGAAAGCAAATATCACTAGATGGCTTTCTAGTAAGAAAGGATTAACTTTAGTATGTGACTTAAATTTATAAGAAATAAACTACTACATGATTGAATCACATTTCAGGTTTTTGTTCCTTAACCATTTATGAATAAGTATGTAGATATTTCTTTAAATAAACGTTATAATATAAAAGATGTTGAAATGTATTTGTAATGGAACGCATTATCAGGTTATACATTAATTTACATATATGTCTATGAGACACTGTTTCACCTAACGAGTATTTCGCATTACGAGTACGATATCAGAAAGAATTACGCTCCTTAAGCGAGGTTCTACTGTATCAAAGTATTGTTCAATTTACTTGGGGCGGCCGACGTTTTCGAAGTCGACCGAGACTATTTTTTCTTAAAATTGTTAATAATGTAGAAGATGTAATCCCAACTAGCTATTTAGCACAAAATATTGTTGGTATATTATAACTAGTTGGGTTGAGTTGGATTGATCCATCAATCTTAATCTTATATCCATTAATCTATAAAACAGTATAAGCAGTTAAGGAAATCGATCATTTTATCGCACAAGTGATCTCAAGAAGAAAAAGTATCTATGTACAGTTCATTGTATTTGGGTCTGAGGTTCGAATCTTTTTTTTAAGTCGCGGAAAGCAGTTTAAGTATACCTTTGGTGATGAAAAACGTAGGTTATGCCTTTACTTTTGACAGATTGTAAGCAGTTTTTTTGTAGTTCGATAGCCTATTATTTCTTTATTGACAATGGTGATTTTGATAAGGTTGATAAAATATAAATGTTGGTCTATAATTATTGTGTATACCCTTGGCACGTTTTTTTGTATGTAAGTGTTATCTTCGTCAGCTTGAGCTCTTTCCAAAAGACTCTCTCCGCTAGATAATTGTTTATGACAAAACAGAGATGTTTGCTAAAAATTGGTTTAACCTCTTTTATAACTTTTGTGCACAGTCGTATATATCTGTTGTAGGTTTTTGCTTTTTGCTCCTTTCTTTACCTGGACTTTATCGCCGAACTTGCCGAATTTATTAAACTGCTTTCATCAATACAGCTGGTCGAAGGGTTTTTCGATGTTGCCCCGGTTTGAGAAAAAAAAGAATAAGTTTTCGATATTTCTGCTGATGTTTCCTAGATTTTCCAGTTTCTCGTTCAGACAAGTTTCCTGGCTGACAAAATTTTGTTATCAGAATGATTTATATAGTTCTGAAAATTCATTTTTGCTTGATATCTCTCGTGACCTCAATTACTATGTGCAAGACGTCTAATTTATTTTTTAATTACGCTATGTTTTTAGCTTTCCATTTTAGATTTGTCCCTCTCACAGATTTTTTAATGTTCTTCTCAAGGAACGCATTTGGACAGCATTTGATAATATATTTGTTGTATTTGTTGATGTCTTGAAATAAGGTTTTAATTACCTCAATGTTTTCTGAGTGTAAAGACTGCTTGATTCATTAAAAGTCGTAATAGAAGCAATAAAGTTTGTAAGTAAATTTATAATTTACAATAAATTCACCCTTAACAGGTGTATTAATATATGTATGTATAATAAAGTTGGAAATACTTGTTTATATTTTATTTAAAGAATTCTCATGAAATAATGACAAACGAATTTGTAGACGCAAAGACGTTTATCCAAACTCAAATAGTTGTAAAAAACTTTAACTCCTGAACTCGATTTGTGTATCGACCGATTCACTGAAATGAACCCTCGGCGCCTATTACGTCTGCACTAAAGCGACAATAAGACGAATATTGTCTAATTACAATATTACTTTAAAAATATATATATTTGTAATTGGTCTTTCTAAAACAATTTCATATTATTTATGAAAAGTCTTTTTGGGTAAAAACCTTCAATATGAAACCATATTAATTTTATAATTTGAGTATGCAGCTTATACTACAAGTTCATTCATAAACAAAGTTTCTCTCGTTTGCTGTTAGAGGCAGCACGCGCTAGAGCAATCCACCTCGACCGGTTGAATAACTATGTATATCTATAAACAAGGGTTTTACTATGAAATTGTAAAATAAGTTGCAATATATCTTGTATGCAAAAAAATCAATAATATGTCCTTCAGAATAATACCGAACCGTTGGAGACTTTTCATCGGTAAAATATCGATTTGTAGACGGCACATTTTTTTACGGAGGTGTTTAACCAGATTTATGAGAGGACACCAATTGCCTTAAATCTTTTAACGAAATTTGTTTCAGAGTATATTCAAAATACTGGGTGACACGATAATAATACAAACTAAATATATAATAAGTAGTATTTTTTATATTTTATAATCAATTAATTTTGTATGCAGGTTTTTAAAAATGTGTTTTATGTTAACAGTATTTTATGTTTAACTTTTATTAGTAACAATAAAATTAAACATATAATACATATCATTTAAGATTTAGCAATATATGCTCTGAGGAATGTTGAAAAAAATATTTAATTATAAGAATAAGAAGTATATATATACAAGGTGTCTCACGTAACTGGTTCATTAGAACTTTTTTAGGTTCCACTCTACGAAGAGGCTCGAAATTTTGGTAACATGGGAAGTTCATTCCGATCTTTTAATCTAAAATATTTTCAACATCATCAAAGTCAACATATTTTCTTACGTGTAATTGAATGGTGTAATAAAAACCATAGCATTCCATTTAAAATAACGAAGTTGGTTCTACTTCCGGTAGACCGGAAGTGGTGGCCATCTTGAAAATATTTTAGATTAATAGATTGGAATGAAAACCCAACAGTGTAACCCAAAAAAGTTCTAATGAACCAGTTACGTGAGACACCCTGTATAAGAATATATATATATTCTTCCTCCTCTATACCCTAATTAGGATGCCGCATTTCTTGAGGTGATCTTAGTTCATCACCTCATCACCTCCTTCCAATTCTTTCGGTCCATAGCCATTGCTTTTGCGTCGTTTTTGTTGATTCCTCTTTCTTTAAGTAGCCGTTCTATCCCTTCTTCCCTTCTTCCCATGTTTTTCTTGGTTTTCCTCTCCTTCGCTGTCCTTGAACCTTTGCTTCCCATACCTTCCGCGTTTGTGTGTTTTTGTCCATTCTTTGTATATGTCCCCACCAGGATAGCTGTCTCTCACCAATTTTTCTCTCCACACTTTCCACCTCCAGTTCACTTCTTATATTTTCACTCTTAAGTCTATCCCATACAGTCACTCCATACACTCTTCTCAAGTACCTCATTTTTGTTGCCCTTATTCTACTCTTCATTCTTTCATTCATTGTCCATGTCTCACTACCATACATCAGCGTTGGCATATACAGACTGCTCGCGCTCGAGCTGCGGATAGGCTTAACGTAAGTGGGAAAAGAACGGCATAAGGTTTCTATTAGTTAACACAGAACAGATATACTATGTTTACTTCTCAGGCCGATTGGAGTTGATATGTATTTCTTTATCTAACTCATTAAAGTCCTATGCCTTGTCTAACACATTGAAAAGCCCTATCCGCAGGTTGCTGCAACCGCACGAAACTCGTAGTGCGACGGAGACAGACGTAATCAACCGCACCGTTCTAGCCGTGATACTCGTACGGAGGGCGGTACAATGCGATTTTATACAAATTGGGAATTTATCTTTTTAATTTTATTAAAAATGAAATCTTTAGAGGTTCTAAAAAATTGATTTTTATTTTAACAAAAAATCGAAATTTCTGGCATTATTCGTAGGTTTGATAGTGCTTCGATAGAAATTCTCTTACTTTTTCCCACAGAGCTATGACATCATTCCTAGACAGGCGTCAAATCATCCCAGAAGAACGATAAAGACTGGTTTTTACTCATTTACTGCATTTGTTTAGCGATTGTGGTTGGGTTAGTGTGCCTAGCGATTTCGCTAAAATTTGTAGTGCACAATTTCTCAAAATGGAGTATTATACGCCCGAAGAAAAGTTGTTTATGATAAAGCAATTTTATGGTGGTAATTCTGCGGAAGTATGTCGCGATTTATTTGCTGTAAACTATCCGGAAAGGCCAATTCCTTCTGCAAATACCATACGAAATACAGTGAAATATTTCGAATCAAATTTCACATTAATAAATAATAAAAACAAAAATGAAGCAGAAGATAACATCAGCACTTTGGAGATTGCAATATGTGCATTAGCAGAATTGAATCCGCACAAATCTTCTCGCGAAATTGCCCGTGAAATTGGTATTGGAGCAACAACAGTGCTAAAAATTTTGCATAAGCATAAATACCGGTAAATTAAATTTAAATAACATAAATTTGTACAACCGGTTGGGTTATTGTTCAGCTCAAGAGGGTGGTTTATTTGAACATTTATTAAATAAATGAGGAGAATTATGTTTCATTTTATTTGTTTTATATTTTTTTTTATTGGTATGAAGTTATGATGAAAATTTGTTGCTGTAATATTTTTGCACTAAAATGATCTGATGCTTCATAACTAAGAAAATTACTAGTACTGTGTACCAGGGATTTATTTCTTTTTAATTTTAACAAATCCTTCTTATTTTACATAATTTTACAAATTGTGGTTAGTAAAAACAATTGATAACTAACTTTAATAAAAACCACCCGTTCTCAAAGCATTAAAGGTTTCGATATCTGAGAGCGCAAGCTCCGCCCACTTACGGTCGCCCAGCTATTGCTAATGCATCTATCCGCAGGTCGGCCGCGTGCAGTCTGTATATTGCTTTGTATACTTTCATTTTTGTTTGCCTTTTGATCTCTCTCTTGTTTGTAATATATTTATTTAAAGTATAATATAATCTATTTGTGCTACACATTCTATAATTAATGTCAGCCTCTTGGTTCCCAGTATCATCTATAACAACTCCTAAGTATTTATATTGTCTCACTTGTTCTATCACTTCGTTTCTTATATGTAACTTCATTATTGGGCTTTGGTTCGATATTGCCATCACTTTGGTTTTTGCCGTGTTCATTCTCATTCTATACTTCGCCAATAGTTCATTCCATGTTGTCAATTTCTCTTGTAGCTCTTGTTCGCTGTTAGCCAGTATCGCTATGTCATCTGCAAAAGCACATTGTTGTATTTGAACTCTTTTCACATTAGGAAATACCACATTCATTGGTTTAGTGTTCATGTTGTCTTCTTTGATTATCTGGTCCATGTAAATTATAAATAAAAGTGGGCTTAAACTGCCACCCTGTCTTACCCCTTGTTTAGTCGTAAACTCGTTTGACATCTGGTTGTTTGAAATTACTACATTCTTCGTTCGTCTGTAAAGACTTTGTACCGCTTTTACTAGTTTTCCACTAACTCCCAACTTTTCCAGACTTTGCCATAGTTTTGTTCTAGGTACTTTATCAAAAGCTTTCTCTAGGTCCAGGTAAGCTATAAATACGTTCTTTTGTCTTTGTAGTGCTCTTCCAATAATTGTCTTTAGAGTGAATATATGGTCCTGCACTGATTTCCCTGGTCTTAATCCGCTCTGTGATTTGGTAATTTGTTCCTCTACCATCTTTCTTATACGTTTCTCTAATATCTTTTCATAAATTTTTGTGATTGTTCCTATTAGTGTTATTCCCCTGTAGTTGTGACAGTCTATCTTTCTTCCTCCTTTGCATATTGGGGTGATCATTTCCAATTCCCATTCCATCGGGACCCGTTCTTCTTTCCATATTCTTTTAATTAATTTGTATAACAGTTGCTTTCCTTCTTCTCCTAGTGCTTTAACCATTTCCGCCGTTATTTTATCTATGCCCGTAGCTTTTCCATTTTTGAGACTTTTAACCGCCTCTTCTATTTCCTCTTTAGCTATGTCTTCCTCCTCTAAAACAATTTCTTCACTACGGGTCTGTTCTTGCTTTTCATCCAGGTTATCACCTTTATTCAGTAGTTCCTGGAAGTACTCTTTCCATCTCTCCATCCTATCCTCTACATTCGTTAATACCTTGCCATTCTTATCCGTTATTATACATTCTTCTCTCCTGCCTTGTCTTAGTGACTTCAAAATACTGTAACATACTTTCTGATTCTCTCTTGAATTCTTTTCCATCTTATCTTCAAACTCTTCCCAAGATTTTTGTTTTTCTTTACGTTTCATCTTTTCCGTCTCATTTGCTTCTATTTTATACTCATCATAACTTTGTTGTGTTTTGTACTTCAAGTATTTCTGCCACTTAGACTTTTTTTCTTAATCTTTGTTTTTAATTCTTCCGTCCACCATGCTGTTTGTTTTCTATATTTGTTCTTCTTGCTAGTTCCACAGACTTGTTTAGCCACGTTTATTATTATTGTTTTCAGTGTCTTCCATTCATCGTCCAGACTTTGTGCTTTTGTTTCAGGTATCATCAGTATTTCCCGTCTCATTTCTTCTCTATATTTCTGGGCTATTGGTTCTTCCTTTAGTTTGTATGATCTGATTGTTTCATTATTGGTTTTTTGTCACCAACTCTATGTTCTGTCGTCCCTTCTCCAGTTATTTCTGCAACTAGCATATAATGGTCAGTATTAATCTCATAGCCTCTTTTGACTCTAACATCTATGATTTTGTACCTGTTTTGTCTTTCTGTGATTATGTAGTCGATAATAATAACCTCTCATTTCGTTTGATTATTTCTCTAGTGTATTTATGTATTTCCCTATGTTCATAAAACGTATTCGCTACTATTCGATCTTGTTCTATGCAATATTCAAGAATTCGTATTCCGTTATTATTTCTATAGCTTTCTCCATATTTGCCAATAACATCGCCATATTTCCCATCTATCTTTCCTACTCTTCCGTTCAAGTCACCCATTACATATATCTCTCCCTTCGCTTTTTCGGTTTCTTCTCTTAATTTACTCCAGAATATATCCTTGTTGACTTTGCTATCATCTTCATTGGGTCCTTATGCCCTTATCACTGTTATAGCCTGATCTCTGTTGTTTTTCTATAATTTTGTTGTGATTAACCTTTCATTTACCGCTTTCTTAGTAATCTCATCCTTGTTCCATTCAATTCCTTTCATAACAATATTGTTCTTCTTATCACGTCTTTCTATATTCTCTCCACTCTTACTTCCAACTGTTTTATCCTTCCATACAATTCTTCTCTCTCTCTCTCCCATCTTTCCTCTCTATTCTTTATTTCTTCTCTCAGCAGCTTGTTGTCGTCTGTATTTGCATCAACTTTCGATATTAGCAATGGTATCAGTTGTTCTAGCCTATCCATTTTTCCCTCTTCCTCCGCGTTCCTCTTTTGTGTCTTTTTCTCTTTACTGACGGTGTTTTCAATTTCTGTACTGCTGTCTATGTCCGCTTTTTTTCTTTTCTCCGCCATTCGCTCTTTTAAATCTTTCAAATGTTTCTTTCAAAAGAATAAGAAGTAAAATAATATAAATATAATATTTTTTTGAATTTGATGCCCTAACATAACGACTGATGTGATGCAAAATATCAAAAACAGCTTAATAACAGCTAAAAGTATAGCTAATACCAATACTACCTACAGCGAACGTTAGTCCTAAAACTAAACATAAGATAAAGGTAAACATTTGGGTTTAGCCACATTTCTCTTAGAATAGTTAAACCGAAATGTTTAATTTAAACAATTTTTAATTTAGAAAAAGTGCAGTTTTTACATAAAAATAGGAAAAATTTTCGGCGAAACTACGACCATGGCCGAATTTCGGTCTCGGTTTCAGGTAAAAATTAAGTTTCGGTAGGACACTAGTCATAAGATTGTATCAGTAATAGGAAAAGCTATATGAAGAAAAATTTAACAGTATCTCTTGACCTTAATGTTAAATCAGGAAATTCTTGGAAACTATTTTTCTGCATATAAATAAGAGATGGGTGTATGAAATCGCGTGATTATTAAGGAATGTAGTGATCGGGGTCTTTCTTTTTCAATTACCATTATTTTAAACGGCGACAGTGATTGTCGTTTACCTTTTACCGTTTACAGATGTATTCTCAATTCCCCAAATGTATCTCAAAAATATTGTTAAAAGTAGCTGACTCAAAATCAGAGGTAAAAGGATTATTGAACATATTTTCTAGAGTTGTTTTTCTTTCAGAGGTACACACAAATCTTGGGAGAGTGTTGTTAGTAATCTAACATCTGTCTGCATAGTATCCTCAATCAAATGGAATAGAAAGTTTTTGTAGTAGAAAGAATTTATTTTAAAAATTCCTGGAGTGTTTAAGAGAACACTCAGAGCTTTGAGTTACAAAGATGGAAAAGAGTAGGACGAGCATATTGTTTCAGCAATATTTTCCATAAAAAGTTCACCACATGCTTTCAACCCTGTGGAATTATATTATGGGAAGCAAATTGAATCTAGACAGCGGACATGTTGAAAAGATAATGTTGAGCTCAGATTTAAAGATTGCAAAGATTATGGAATATAATAAGATTGAGTAGCAAAAAGAGGCGTTTGGGATAAAGTAACGAAGAAGGTAACTCTCCCTAAACCAGCTACATACGTAAGTAAAAGCTAAAATTTCGAAAAGGAATGGGAATACTTTGATTCTGTTTCATTACACTGACTTAAATTGAGATTGAAAAATAACAAGGTGCAGCCCCTCCGTGTAGTGTTTAGCAACATCGCTTAGCACAAGGAAAAGAAACAGAAGAAAGGAGAAGAAAAGGTGAGGCGCTTTTTTCCTTTCAATCTAGAAGAACTATGGGACTGTGTTGGTTCCACAAGGAAGAAGCATCACGGGAAGTGATTGCCTTCTCAGGAAGAATGCGCGAAAGATGAACGACGGTTGAAATGAATGGATTCCCCGAAGTTGCCCTGCATTCATATCTTCCGAAGATGTTGCCCGACAAAGGCATCACTAAGTTGGATTAGATTGGGTTTGATTTCGAAATTCCAATCCAACTCAACACTTCAGTCATCCAAAGTGTTGCTCATGATACTCGGGGTGGTCGAAGGCTTTGGGTTGAAATGGAATTTCGAAATTCAATCCAACCCCGTGATACTTTGGGCAGCCAACTTCTAAGACTTCGGCAAAGATATGAATGAGACGATTAGAAGCAGTGGATATGGGAAAATATTAACGTTGAGGTTTTGTTTGTATCAATAGAAATAATTCGATAATAATATTACGAAGACTTATTCCGGTATTTTTGAGATAATACCGGTTTTCAATACCGTTCATATTTCGTTTGCGATCCCGGTATGTAGAGTCCCGGAATATCGGTATTAAAAACTCTAGGAGATTCAAAGAAATTTGTAAAGAAAATATCAGATACTAACTATGTGTATACTACAAAAACTAACTGGAAGCAGAAAATAAAACTTTGAATATGTAAAATATTGAAACCTTATTATAAAAACCTCAAATAGTTGAGATTTATGTTACATATCCAGGGGAAGAAGAGATAGGAATGAATGTATAATGTATATGAATTGAAAAAAGAAAAGCAAAAAAACTTAACTGACTAGAGAAGTTTTACATCGACACCCACCGATGAGAAGTACTGATAGTGAAACACTAGAGCAAAACTAGTTTAAAACTAGAAATTTTCGGGTTTTATCGTACGTCTTTTCAAGAAGTGTTTAACGTTTCGAATATATGTTGCAACCGTCCTCAGAAACTGGCTCAAATATATCGGTCGAAAACCGATAAATTTTTATAATTATTGCATCATATCGGGCTTGAGAGCCTTGTTCATGATGACCACCATCTTCCATGTTCTGCTGAGTTCTCAGCCATCTTCTCCGTTGACGTTGTTTTTATGCCGGTGGATTTCTATGGCCTCTCTTGTCTGCCTTTGGCGATATTTTTTAGTTCTAGCCAGTACCTTTGCATTGTCGAAGTCTATTCAGTATCCTTCTGAATAGCAATGTTCCGCAACTGCCGACCGTCGACTGATTGATAAATCCAACTAGTTATGTACTCACTTCATCTTCCTCCTGCTTCCGTCGCTTGGTGATACGGTTGATATTCCTCAAAGTATATTCGATTTTCTGCAGTACGTCCCATAGAAACCGTTCATCCTTCTTTAGGTTATCTCCTTCACAAATTCTTGCTGTTTTCTGAAACAAAATATGAATCACGGATCTCTTCTAGAGGATGATGGCGTGTTGTTGCTTTTAAGTACACGTTGGTGTGGGTCCTCGTCCTATATATTCCAAGTTCCATGTCACCATTTGTCGTCTTAGTGACCAATGCATCTAGGAAGGGCAACTATTTGGTAGTTTCCGTTTCCTTATTAAACTTGATGACAACGTGGGATGTTGAGCGTTTAAGTGATCTAAGAACTCTTGGAGACATTCGCTGCCGTGTTGTCGTATTACAAACGTATCGAAGCCATAGTTTTGGTTTCTACTGGATCTTCTTCAAAGCATCATCTTCGAATTATTTACATGTAGAAATTAACTATAAACGGCGACAATGGAGGTTCCATGGCTGCCCTGTCAAACTGCACGTAAAACTCTCCTTTCCAAAATAAATTAAAATAAAATAAAAAGTAAATTAAAGCAAATCAACTTACGGTCAATAATATCTCTAACACATGATGAATTTTGAATATTCATATTAATTGGTGTATTTTTTGAATAAATAAGTCACAAATAATAAAATAATATAATTTAACATATCTACGACACGACCACAACCAACCACGACGAAAACAAGATGAGTGAATATTATATATTTATATTTTGATATATTTTGTATTTGGGAAGGTGATTTGGAAGAATTAGATCAGTTTCATAAATACCTTAATGATTTACACAACAATCTTAAATTCACCAAGGAATTGGAAAATAATAAACCTATAAACTTACAGTAAATAATCTCGAAAACAGAATTGACTTTGATATTTATAGAAAACCTACAACTATTACCACAGTTATTCCATATGATTCTAATCACCCTTT
Organism: Onthophagus sagittarius; assembly: GCA_036711965.1. Classification (NCBI taxonomy): domain Eukaryota; kingdom Metazoa; phylum Arthropoda; class Insecta; order Coleoptera; family Scarabaeidae; genus Onthophagus; species Onthophagus sagittarius. Next base: position 26,834,560 of record JASERS010000005.1, read on the forward strand.
ATCTCATAAACTTGCTAGTTTTAGATTTTACTTAAATAGAGCTGTTAAATATTCATTATCTAAATATAATAGAACTAAAGAATTAAACTTTATTTTTAGAAATTTAATACGTAAAATTAACATTACTTTAGATCCACTTTATGTCAACACATCTGATTCAAGAATATTTAAGTCAATACCTTTCTGTCCTTTCGCTGCATCTACTAGAAAAGTTTTTTCCTCTTACAATATTGTTTTGTCCTTTTCTAATAACTCTTCGCTTAACAATTTAATCGCCAATTATCATTTTAATGATCAAAATATTGAAGAATTAAGTGGGATATATCGTATCAATTGCTGTAATTGCAAGTCTGTATATATTGGTCAGACGCGACGAAAACTAATTAACAGATTAACAGAACATAAACACAAAAATACCTCACATAAATAAACACATGATAGAAACGGGACATAAAATTGATTTCGAAAACGCAAAGTTATTGCATAAATGTGAGAAGGGTTTCGAAATGGACCTCTTGGAAGCCTTTGAAATAACTAAATGTGCCAAAGCTAGTGAATATGAAATCTTGAATGACCAGTTGGACCTAAAATTCATACCACTCTTCAATGTACTTGCAGATTTAAATAATTAAAATAAATCCAATTTTCAAATTCCCGCATCATAACATGTTTTCTCTTTAAAAAAAATTTATAACCAGAATTTATTATACTTTATATTATTAAGTGGTAATGAAGATGTGCATTCGATATGTTTAGAAGATTGTGTTACCGAATATTTCGTAAGATTTTTATAATTTTTATACTTTACAATTATAAAAGATGTTTACTTAAATTTTTGGAAGAAAAATTGTAGACGTAGTAAAGTTGTTTATCCAAACTCAAATGGTTGCAAAAAACTTTTTTATCTACCTACTCATTTCGATTCAATGTGTCCACCGATTACTCAAAGGAACGTTCAAAGCCTACCACGTCTGAACTAAGTCTGTAATAAGTAAAGACCGGATTAAAATGCATAAAAAAGGTATCAAATTTTTGCCACAAAAGCATTAAAAAGGCATAAAAATTAGAAATCGAAAAAATTGCTATACCTAATTAATAATGTATTTTAATAACGTTTTCATTAAAAAATACATCGTTAAACTAAACATTCATATATAATTATTAAACCACTATTCACGAAAACAACTAATTATTAAATGCTGTTCTAAATGTTCCATTGTGAAGTTGTGTCTTCTCTCACTTAACGTATTCTTGTAAGCCGAAAAACTTCTCTCTACGTCCACACTTGTAATTGGTCCATACTTGAACTTTGTAATTAATGCGGGATCCATAATAAATCCAGTAACAATTTCACCACTTAAAATTGATGCAATTTTTTGTAATGTGGCAAATCCTTCATTTTTACACAGAACGTCATTAAATTTATTCGTAATTATTTGACCAATATGTCCTGGTACGCTATACGTGCTGTCTTGAAACTTTTTAATCATTTCTACTGCAGTCACTAAAGGTAAATCCTGTTTTTCAACTGATTTTATAGATTCACTTATATAACTGTAATTGCTTTTTATAAATGCCAAATTATTTTGTACCTCCATTTCTTTTAGGACGGCCTGGTAATCTTGTATTGCTTTACTACTTGTAGCCGGAAATTCATTTATTAATTGTTTAAAATGATCTAAGGCGTTTGTGTAGTATATAGCGGCATCTAGCCATGTTCCCTATCTTGTTAGAACTGGTTGTGGTGGTAATGGGGTATTTGGTAACCTCTCTCTAAACAATTCTACCCTTAAAGGGGCTTTAACAAATATTTGTTTACCGCTTTTTATTAATTTATTAACAAATGGGAACTGTAACCTTATAGTTTCTGCTACTCGATTAAGCCCGAGTAGCACTCAGCAAGTACAATGAATTAAATTAGGGTAAAAAATTATATTATTTATTCCGTATTATTATTTATTTTACTTAATTCTTTGGTACTTATTAGAAAACTTTTTGACGAATTTTCATCACTTAATACTCCAAGTATTAAATTTGCCACGTATCGTCCATATACATCAGTTGTTTCGTCTACACTTATCCAAACATAATTATTTCCAATAATATTTTTTATTTCTTGAATAACTTCTTTGTAGATTGAAGTAATATAATTTTTGCGGAGATGGCTTTCATTGGGAATATGCATTGTACAATATAATAATAATAATACGTTTATTAGCTTTTTCATACATGTACATAATTAGTTGCAGTAAAAAAAAAATACAATATAAACTAAAAGCTAATCGGGGCTAGCTCAGGCAACATCGAAACGTCGTCTGATCTACCGCAAGCCCCTTTAGTTAATAAATATATATATATATATATGTACATGCGCAAAATAAAATAAAATAACTCCCAAACTGATATAACACCTGGATGATATAACGCAACTGAATATTACAATCGTAAAAACATAACAAAAATTGCCTACTTTCTACCATCCTTACTCATTCTGAAGCTCACATAAAATACCCCTAAGTCTCAATTTGAAATGTCGGGTGCCTAAAATTTTTAACGTTCTAAAGAGAGAATTCCAAACACTGGCGATTCTGAAAGTAAAAGAATTTCGATAGGCGGATGACTCGGGACGAGGAATCGTAAGCAGGTCTCTACGATGAACATTAATATTATGCACGTCAGTACGATAACTAATTCTCTTATGTAAATATACAGGCACCTTATCAGCCAATACTCCAAAAAGCACTACACCCTCATGTAGCTTGACTCTATTTGACATACTCAACCATCCACACTCTTTCAGTTTATGTGATATTCTATGATCCTTACGAATATCATAAATAAATCGAAGACAGCTGTTTTGAACATACTGAATTCTTTTACTTGACTCTTTGTTAATACAAGCGCCATAAACCGAATCACAGTGATTAAATAAAGAAAGAATCAATGAGTCCGTAACAGTACCTTTGCTAGTTTCATTTAGGATAAGCCGATAAGAATATAATGATCTTAAAATACCGTATGATTATATGATTGTATGTTATATGATATTGTATGATATATGTTTGTAAAAAAGTTTTGAAATATTTATTTGTCACTTTATGGATTGGTATGTTTGCTTTTATCAAAGCTTTGCAAAGATCAAAATTGAATTTTGATTGTTCAGTGTAGCCGGATGTTGATGCCACAGATTGTATAGCTGTACCTATAGTTTGTTGTTTTTTGGATTGACTTTTAGTCAGTTTTAATTTTTCCTGATGCAATGATGTTTTGACATGCTGAATTATGTATTTCTTGTCACAATTAATCTGTTAACAGTAATTTAATAACGTCTGTATTTTATAATATCCTCCATAATTATTAGACAATCAATACTGTGAGCGTCAAAAAAAAGTAAACAGTTGTTGTTTTTCTATTAAAAGGTTAATAAAAATGCAGTTAATAACGAAAATCAAAAAGTTTTATTGCAGTCTTCACAACTCATCTATACTATATTTAAATCAATAGAAACATGAAAAAAAAACAAATCATTACCCGTAATAATTCAGAATATTGTAAATATCTACCGAATTTACGCGTCAAAAAAAAGTAAACAGAATTCGGAATTAATAGGTATTAAGTACAAAAATAAATATAATATTAACTTTTAATACTTGGTTTGAGCTCCTTTGGCCTTCAACACCTCCCTTAATCTCCTTGGCATGGATTCCACCAAGTTTTTTGTAATATTTTGAGGGATTTTCATCCATTCTTCAGTTAAAGCTTTTTTAAGGTCGTCTTTATTTGAAATTGTCCTTTCTCTGATCTTCCTGTCAAGGTGATCCCACAGATGTTCTATAGGATTAAGGTCTGGGGACTGCGGTGGATGATCAAGGGTTTTAGGGACTCGGTATAGCATCCATTCCTTCACAATTTTGGAAGTGTGCTTCGGATCGTTATCCTGTTGGAAGATCCAGTTCTCTGATAAGCCCAATTCATTAATACTCGGGGAAATATTGTTCTTTAAAATGGTTAAATAGTCCATTTTATTCATTGTTGATTCAATAAAAATTAGATTACCGACCCCTGACGCCGCCATACAGCCCCAGACCATAACCGAGCCTCCACCGTGTTTGATGGTATTGGTAACAAATTTCTCTTTGAAGGCCTCATTTTTTGGACGCCATACCTTTGGTGGTTTTCTTTTACCAAAAATTTCAAATTTACTTTCATCACTAAATAATATATTTTTCCAAAAATCTGGAGCTTCGTTCTGATATTTTTTTGCGAAATCAAGACGTTTCTATTTATTTATTTTCGATATGTAAGGCTTTTTACGGGGTGTTCTTCCATGCAGGCCACTTCTATGGAGTGTTCTTCGTATGGTACTGGAACTTATGGTTGTGTTTGCTATCTGCGATATGTCGTTTGCTATTTTAACCGCACTTGAACATGGATTATTCTTCACTTCTCTTACCACTGTTCTAGCCTGTGCTTCTGTAAGGCGCTTTGGTCGTCCAACGCGTTGTAAATCGGCTACAGTATGATGTTTTGCGTATTTATCCAAAATTTTTTTTATTTCGTCCCATTATTTTAGCTATTTCGCGTAAGGATTTACGTTTTTTATTTAAACTTAATATAATTTTACGCGTTTCTATACTTGTTTGTTTTCCCATGATGATTTTTGGTATTTATAATTAATTTCAACGTTCAACCACTTGCTGTTTCTTCTAAAATGTTCTAAAGTTGTCCTGGGAGGGGTTTATAAGTATTTATACGAAAAGTGTGGTACTTCCCCTAAATCTAAAATGCATTTACAACAACCGGACTGGCTGTTTACTTTCTTTTGACGCGTAAAAATCGGGGTATTTTTACTCTAAAGGGGATTTACCATATTTGTGGGGTTTTTTGCTTAACTATTTTTTACGATAGGATTGCTCACAAATAAAGTCGTAAATTTTGGTATATAAATTTTTATTGTAAGTTAACAGAATCGTAGTAAAAAGGGTTTTTAGAAGTAAACAGCTAGTGTTTACTTTCTTTTGACGCTCACAGTATATTGTTCTATTAATTTTAGTGATCGAAGTACTATATTGAATCAATAGTGAATTTTATTTCTAGTGAATTTTGGGACATGCTATTCTTTATAATTTCCAATTTTTACCGTAAAAAGATTGAAATTTCGGTTTTAAATATTTAAAAATCTTTGGTATTATACATAATTTAATCATTATTTAAAAATATAATTAATATAATTAATTGTTTTTACTCGATTAACTCAATCAATACTTACGATTTTTGAACAGGCTTGGCAAAATAAACGATTGCGTTCATATTTCAATTCCTTGTAATCTTTAATCCATTCTTCTACGGTTGGCTTCGGCATTGGTTTCGGCATTGTACTACGCAAGAAGTTCACGCTGTCACTCGAGTAACTTTAATACAACTAAATGAATTGAAGACTCGACGCAAGTCAAACCACATACGGGGAATCCCGTGTAAGACGACACGGCACAACGGGGAATTCCAAAGCTTAAATTCGGATCGATGAAAAACGCGGATCTTACGTCAGACGGCACAACGAGGAAATGTGCAGAGGCGCAGCGAAATATTTTTTCATAATTCAACCAGTTTTTGGGGAAAAGACGCCAAAAAGTTGGAAAAAGGCTTTAGATAGGCATAAAAAAAATAATAGGCATGAAAATTCAAAAAAGGCATAACTAACCTGGTCTTATTTCACTTATTTTTAACTGATTCGTAAAGATATTTAAATATATTTGTAATGCCTTTAATTTTGAACATAAGCATTTTTTCTATAAATCCGGTCTTTAGTAATAAGTCTGTAATATGATGAATATTGTCTAAACAAAATATAATTTTTATAAAAAGTATATTAGTAATTCTTTCTTAGAAACCAATTCCATATTATTTATGAAAAGTCTCTTTTGTATAAAGATTTGTACATTCAATAATATTGATTTTTTAGATTGAGTAGACAACATCACGAGCTAGAGCAACCCAACTCTACCAGTTGAATAACTATGTATATCTATAAACAAGGCTATTACATTAAATTAATTTTTTTTTTATTTAAACTTTTTCAAAATTCTATTAAAACAATCTAAAAATACAATACAAAATAAAGGTGTACTTTGTGGTGTAATGATCATCCCGAATAAAGAACTAGTCGATTCTTAAAAGAAATAAGAGAAAATGAGAAACTGATTGAATTGAAGCGATTATTTATATTCTTAATAAATAATAACTATTTTTATAATTAAAAAATAAAATTAAATTAAATTTAATATTAATTCTTTGGTGAAGCGCCACCTATATTTTTGTGGCTTGACTAAAAACTAAAATCAACAAACCGATTTAATTAAATTTAAATTATTTAACTATCTCAAAACAACTTATTAAATTAAAAATAAATTTCATGAATTTCTTTTCATTAAATTTAAATGAAATTTAATCAATATAAAGAATTAAATTTTCTGTTTTAATAGCACCATCTATGAGGCGACAAACAATTAAAACAAACTTTTTGTAAATGTCAAGTAAAACATAACCTAAAAATACAACACTAAATAAAGGTGTAATTATTCACAGAAAATCAACAATTTATTCGATCAAAAATGATCATCTCAAAAGAGGCGCTTGTCGATCTTCAAGAGAAATACGAAAAGGTGAAAAAACTGATTGAAGAGGACAGCAAGTTAGACCCGGAATCCGAACCTTACCTCTCAAAATATGCCGCTCGAAACATTTTAATTTCAATGAATGCTAATTTGGAGAATATGCTTCGTCAAAACCCTGAAGATTCTTCGGATCACATAAAACTTCTTGGTATGATATAGCTTGAATTATTTTTTAATTAGGGTGAAATCAAAAAAATAATTTATACTTTTATAACAATACAATCGGAGGAAATTTTTGCAGAATATAGCTTATTATAATGTTAAATTGATATCATATTCATGTATTTTTCATTGTGACTGCCACATACATATTGTGAGCATTGATTTGGGACAATTTGTGAAACATTCTGGTTCTTACAACAAGAAAGGTAATAAAAGAAAATTAATCTATTAATCTACAGAATATAATAAATGAAGTTTAAATATTATGAATGTGTCTCAATGTCATAATTATTTTCTGTGAAAAAGACAGCTCTAAAATTCGACAGCTGTTATTTGCAATTATTCCTGTTAGAACAATGAATTTAGAAAGTACTAAGCCAGTATTATAAAGAACAAGGGATTCCCAGGCTAAACTTTTTATTTATGATTATTTTTCAGTTATATATCAAGAACCATTAATGATTTTCATTCAATTCTTCAACAAAATTGTAACTAACACATAAAGAAATAATTTTTATTGATGTATTTATTAACTTTTAGTAGTAATTATATATAAAATATCAATAATTGACTTTATACTAAGTGATAAAACTTTTTATTCATGTCCTTAATCAATTTCAATTTTACAAATCATCTTCAGGAGGCAACTATAAAATTTTTATAATGCAATAATATGCAAAACTTGTTTAAACAATAACTTACGTCAATTCAGCCGAAAATGAAACAATACTAGCATTCTAAAATTACTTTAAAAACAAATTATGATAAAATATAAAATAAAATTCATCACAAAATCAAATATAACCTGATATACTCGACGTGTTAATATATTCTTTATTGAAAACAAGGATGCAAATACTAGTCTGGTTTATATGGGTTTATCTTTGTTATTTATTTATTTATCCATTTATTTATTTATTTTTTTCTTGAATGGGTTTTTTAAACCAGAATATATCGATATGTTTATAAGAATCATTTATTCATTAAGTAGTTGGACATTCTGGTTTAGGTGTTGGTATTTTGATATTTCGAACATTTCTAACAATTCAAGTTGTTGTCGTTTATTTTTCTTGTGTAGTAGTTTGGTATTTTTGTTTATATCAAACTCGTGTCCATTAAAAAGTAGATCTTTTCCAAACGCCGAGTTTTGTCTTGTTAGGTGTTCTCTAATTCTTATGCGTAAGCGTCTTCCCGTTTCTCCAATGTATGTAGCTTCACATGTATTGCAAGTTAATTGATAAACGCCATTGTCATTTAGTATATCAATGACATCTTTATTATTTTTAAGAGAATTCATTATGTTGTGGTCAGTTTTAAAAACTAAATCAATGTTATAATTTTTAAAGATTTGTTTTAATTTAGATGATAATCGACCAGCGTATGTAATTGACTTATATTTCTTGATTTCGTTATCATGTGGTAGTCTTTGGAGTGATGTTAATTCTTTTAGATTGATGGATTTTTTTTGTGTATTCTGTTATTAAGTGTCTTTATTGGGAAATTGTTATTTGAGATTATCTGTTGAATAATATCCAATTCTTTTTGAAAATTTACTTTATTTAAATTTGAATTGAAGGCTCTATGTACATAAGCGTTTATTGCGGCTAATTTTTGAGAGTGATGGTATGAATCAAAAGGTATGATCAGCGTTGCCAGATGTACCATAATTATGGTATTTCTACCATAATATTATAGCTAATACCATTATCCAATTCGCAGAAAGAAAATACCATAATTTTAACATTTTTTATACTATATTCACTATTACATATTTATAATTACATTATTTTTATAAAAATGTAATTTTTATTTAATAATAACTGTGATACTGATTTATGCAGAAAACTGTTTAGTAGAGGAACTAGCGTCATCTAGATTTGAAGATCCCAAATAAAATGATGTTGAAATAGAACTGGGGATTTCCCAAATTCCCATTAAAACGACAAACGGTCACAGACGTGAGACGATTAAATTGGTCAGTGTTGTTAATTAAATTGCTTTTCGTTTTGCATTTTAAAACAATGAGTAGCGGCAGTGATAGTGGTGGCGGTGACAAACCAATATTAAAAAAAAGAAAAATAACCCAGAATTATCGAATTGAATGGGAACAGCAATTTAAACCATGGTTAAAACGAGATATCAATTATAAAAATAAAGCTAAATGCATCGTATGTAATGTGTCGTTAAAATGTGATGTTTCAGTAATTAAAAACCATAGTATATCCAAAAAACACGCGCAGAATATTAAATTGATACCTGGAAGATCTCAAAAATCTATAACTGAGACATTAACAATGAGTAATGAACAGGAAAATCTTAATAATAGTAAAAAAACGGCTGAAATTTTATTTACGAATTTTTTTACGGAACATAACATTGCTCTCCGTACGGCAGACCACTTAAGTAAAATAGTCAAATGAGCTTTTCCCGATTCCAAAATTGCACAAACTATAAGTTTTAACCGTACGAAAACTACAAATATTTTAAATAATGTTTTAACCCCCCATTATGAACATTTACTCGCTGAACATTTACGAAGGAACAAGTTTAGCATTATTATCGATGAGTCAACAAGCATAGCCGCTGTAAAGCATTTATGTATTTGTGTTCGGTTTTTTAACGATTCTTTGAAAGAAATAGATACTCGTACATTAAAATTTATCGAGGTTTTTTCTGAAAACAGTCCTGAAGGTGCAAATCAGGGTGCTACTGGTATGTTTTTTAAAAAATAGTTATATAATAATAGTTATAATAATGATGTATTTCTTCTCTAGCTCAAAAATTGTATGATCTCATCAAGACAACGTTTAAAAATCAGAACATTCCTCTACAAAATATGGTTGGGTTTGCATCCGATGGATGTAATACGATGATGGGGGCACATAATTCAGTAATAACAAAACTGCAAGCTGATTTTCCAGGAGTTGTTATTTTAAAATGTATTTGCCATTCGATCCACTTATGTGCAAGTGAGGCTTGCAAACAGTTGCCGCAGGAGTGTGAAGATTTGGCGAAAGATATTTATGGGTTTTTTAAACAAAGTTCAAAAAGAATAATTTCGTTTAGACAATTTCAAGAATTTTGCAATGCAGAACCGCATAAAATACTTAAGTTATCCCAAACATGGTGGTTATCTCTTTTGAACGTTGTGAAAAGGATAAATGAGCAATGGGATGCTCTAAATTTATTTTTCACTTCACAATGGTTAGAGTATAAATTACCATCTGCTCGAAAAAATTATTGTTATTTAAACGACATTTTATTACGGTTGTATTATTACTTTTTAGAATGGATACTTCCAAAACTAACAACCTTAAATGAAAAATTTCAAAGTGACCAAGTTGTAGTAGGTTTGCATAAAAAGATGTGTGAATCCTATAAAGAAATACTGTCAATATATCTTAATCAAGATTATGTCAACAGAACACCACTAAATGTAATAAACCCAAACAATAGTAGATATTTTATCAATCCCATTAATATACACTTAGGTGCTAATGTGTTGAATCATAAATCCAAGTTGAGTAAACAAGAGCTAGACAAATTTTTGATACATGTACGAAAATTCCTTATTACGACTTGCGAGGAACTAAAAAAACGATATGATTTTGATCACCCATTATTAAGTAAGCTACACATATTTGCTCCACGTTTTATAAATAAGCCGTGCAGCATTCTGGATGTAATTAGCTTAGTACCACGCATTGTTACTAGAAATGAAACCTGTAGGGCTGATACTATTAATGATCAGTGGAAACATTTTGTGCTTTATGCTGAAAAACCTGCTATCACAGACTTTTGTGCTTACTGGGCTAATGTTTATAACATGCAAGACTTGGACGGTAATTATCTATACAAAGATTTAGTAAAATTTATTTTTGAATTATTTACTCTGCCACATTCTAACGCAGCTTGTGAACGTGTTTTTTCAAAAGCAAATTTAAACGTCACGAAAATCAGGTCACGTTTAGCCACAAAAACAATAAATTCAATTATAATTACATCGGACGAACTAAAAAGAAATAATGGATGCTATAACTGCACGCCAGATAAAACCCTTATTAATAAAATGACATCAGCCAACTTATATCCTCGCACTGCAACTACCACTACTGATAAATCGATAAATAATGAAAATATGGAGGATGACAAAGAATCTATTTTTGTTTAGTTATTAAATTGAGAAACCTTTTATAAATAATATATACCATATTTTCACATATTATACCATATTTTGTAATTTCCACTACCATAATGGCATAATTTAAATCTGGCAACCCTGGGTATGATTTTATCTGTCAACGTGGGTTTACGGTATGCAGTGGCTCCAAGCCAAACTCGGACACTGGAGTGATAATAGTTTCTTACAGAAACAGAAACATTTATTCACTATAATAAAAGAAATATAAAAATAAACGAAAACACTACAACAACTAGGCGCAAGCAAACAAACACGGACAGCAAACAAAATTTATAAAACTAATTTATGTTTTTAATAACTAATATTTAGTATGGAGGCCTTTCTTTTTTATGACCATTTTAAGACGGTTAGGCATTGAATTTACCAATTTTTCGCAAAAACTTGGTGGAATTTTCTCCCATTCTTCTAACAAGGCAGTCTTCAATTGAGTTTTGCTAGAAACCTGATGTTCCCGAACCTTAGTGTCCAAATAATTCCATAAATTTTCAATGGGATTGATGCCTGGACTTTGGGGTGGCGTTTCCATTACATGAGGACAATTATATAAGAGCCAAGAACGTACTTTGTACGCTTTGTGTTTCGGATCGTTGTCTTGGTAGAATCGCCAGTCGCATCCAAGAGCTAGTTTATCCACGCTACGAGGTAAATTGGTTTTTAAGATGTCTAAATATGCATGCTGGTCCATTATTCCCTCAATAAAATGCAAACAACCTGGTCCAGCAGCTGAAAATGATCCCCACACCATCACTGCTCCACCACCATACTTTACTGTTGGTATTAAATTTTTTAAATGCATCTCTTCGTTTTTTCTTCTCCATACGTATGGTTTACCATCTGACCCAAATGTATTTACTTTCATCAGTAAATAGAACGGTTTTCCAAAAAGAAAAATCTTTATTTTCGTACTCTTTTGCAAATCTTAATCTGGTATTTTGATTCTTTTTACTAATGAACGGTTTTCTTCTCGCCTTTCTACCATGTAAATTAGCATTATGTAGCATGTTTCTAATTGTTGACGCACTAGCTTTTTCCCTAATTCTTTCTCAGCAATAACAGCCAACTTTGGTGCACTAAGAAACGGATTTGCTTTCATTTTTCTTATTAAATACCGTTCATCCAATTCAGTAAAAATTTTATTGTGATTTTCCATCCTGGAAATGTTTAAGAACTAATAACTCTTAAAATTAAATAACTCTTAACTCTTTGTCTAAACATTTCAAATATAAAACTCAACTATCGCGCGAATAATACAAAACAGTTTGTTAGGGAATTCCCCTTGTCAACTGTCAAAACTTCAACATGAAGTTAACTACAATTTTTACTCATGATTGCCTTAATTTAGCACTTAGTTGGTCATTGTCCGAGTTTGGCTTGTTCCGAATTTTTGTACTGTTTTTGATTTTTTGATACAATACCATTATTACGCTACTGTCCGAGTTTGGCCTGGAGCCACTGTATTTCAATGTTATTTCCATTTTTCATTAATGTCAAGTTTAGAAAATTCAATTTTCCTTTTTTCTCTATTTCGTAAGTAAAATTAATATTTGTATGTAGGTCATTTATGTATGTATGTATGTTGTTGATTTTTTCCATGGTCGGTTTATCTATGATAACGAATATGTCGTCGACATATCGTGCCCATACGAGTATATCTTTATAATATGGGTTGATTGTGTTATTAATAAAATTCTATTTCATTTAAAAACATAGAAATTAAACCACTCAATGGTGATCCCATTCGTAATCCGTCTTGAAAAGTATATAGTGTCATTTGCAAAAATTTCCAAACTGTATTCACGAATCTAAGTACAACTATATTCAGAAAAGATAAAATTCAACTTCTTAAAAAGGAAGGGAAATACGCCATAACCAAAAGACCAAATTTATCTCAATTAGCAATAGAATTGGAAACCGTCATCAAAAATGAAGATGACGAAGAGAATATGAAAGAAGACATACAATACATACTACAAAATGAAGAAAGGAAACAATTGAGAAACCAAAAAGAACATAACACTAGAAGGGGAAGACGAGAAAAAACATTATAGAATATTAAGAAAAAAATAAAAGAACACAACTTAATAATGACAAACGGAGATAAGAACTCAGGCATGGTCTTGATGAAAAAGGATGAATATATAACAAAAACTACAAAATTTTTTATTGACAATAACTTTAAGATTGTTAAGAAAGATCCTACCAATATATTCCACCAAAAAACCAAAATTCTTATTGAGGAAACTGAAGACAGCTTAATAAAATTCATCCTACACATATACAGGGTGTTAATGAACGACATGCACATATGTGGTCAAAAATGCGTTATGTGTTCATTACGGAGGGGTAAAATTTCAATGTAATTTTTCGAATTTTGGGTTTTTCTCCGGTATTTTTTTGAATAATTATTTCAAATGGTATACACCTCATGTTTGTGAATATCTACAATAAAATGACAAAATCGTCATCCACACTACCAGGTGTGTTCCATATTTTCATGGTCTTGATGCTTGTACTAACCGCAAGTTAGAACCATGAAAAAATGGGACATCCCTGGTAGTGTGAATGATGATTTTGTCATTGTATTGTAGAGATTCGTAAACATTCGATGTATACCAAACTTGAAATAATTATTGAAAAAAACACCGGAGATAACCGAAAAATTAAAAAAAAATTGTAACTTTACTGCTCCGTAGTGACCACATGACGCATATTTGACTACATATTTATTGGCATTTTTTTCCTATTTTATCGAGTACTACCGCTCCCTGAAATTTGTACATGTCGTTCATTAACACCCTGTAGAATCTCATCCCTATGAACGCTAAAACACCTAGAATGTGCTCGTTAATTAAATTACATAAGGAAGGACACCCTATAAGACCGATAATAACATCTATAGATTCTAGCACGTACAAAATCTCAAAATTTCTAATCGGCTTCTTCAAGAAACATAGAATTTACACGTAAATACATAATTAAAAATAGACAAGATTTTATAGAAAGAATTAAACATCGTATTATACCTACAGACACAACAATAATGTCATTTGACATTAGTAACTTATACACTAATATACCTATAAAAGAGTCCCTTATAATTATTAGAGATATACTAACAGATAAATTAGACAACAATACAGATGTTGAAAATATAATTCAATTATTAAAACATTGCACTAATCAAAATTTTTGCAAATTTAATGACACTATATATACTTTTCAAGATGGATTACCAATGGGATCACCATTGAGTGGTTTAATTTCTGATATGGTTTTAAATGAAATAAAAGTTAATTTTATTAATAACACAATCAACCCATTTTATAAAGATATTCTTGTATGGGCACGATATGTCGACGATATACTCGTCACTTATTTCCCTTACAATGTCCCATGAAGGAACGAATGGCGTTTTCCCAACCCTTGCGAAAAAATAAGTTCTTATCTTTGAAGGATGTTACGTTCCGCGTTCTGTTCAAAGTGAATTGTAGATAAGCATACCATGAGTACATACAAAATGGGACAAAAAAAAGCAGCAAATAACAAAAGGATTAGTAATAAATAAAGAGATGTAATATCTACTGCTATCTCATTAGCAAGATGGCAAGGTTAAACTTAACGATTTTGCGAGATTGATCATTTCAGATCTTAGAACCTCAGCAATCAACACAAATAAAAAAACCTGAAATGTTTCCAAAAAATTTGAAATACTTCCAAATGACGTGATACCGGTTTTTGACTATTTGGTACTGTCTCCAAAAGATTAGAAATGCTTCCAGAAAACTTAAATTGCTTGCAGCAGACTTGAACTGCTATCACCAAATGGGAGACTTAATACCGCTTCCACAAAATTTAAAATACTTTCAGCAGACTTGACACTGCTTCTAGAAGACTTCATTTTGCTTCTAGATGACTTGATACCGCTTCCAACCTTTGAAATGCTCTCAAAACAATTGAAATATTTTCAGAAGTGTTAAACTGCTTCCTCAGGTTGACATGTCTCTAAAAAACTTGATACTGCTTCTGGGGCACTCCATTTGCTTCTAGATGACTTGAAACTGGTTCTGGGAGACTTCATTGTGCTTCTAAATGACTTGATACAGCTTCCAAAAGATTTGAAATGCTTTCAGAAGACTTAAACTGCTTCCAAAAGACTTGACGTTGCTTCAAGAAAATTTCATTTTGCTTCTAAATGACTTGATACAGCTTCTAAAAGACTTGAAATGCTTCGAGAAGTCATGCACGGCTACGTGCATTTGAAGACATTTTTTAACGTATGCTTCTATAATGAATAGTTTCTGAGATAGAGTACTCTACAAAAAGATTTGGCAAACCTGTATTGAAGTAAAACTGGAACTCACACTAGACCTAGAAATAAAAAGCTTTAGCGAATCTTTTAGCAAACTTTAGATCTAGAACTAGAAATATTCAGGTTTAGCCGTACATCTCTCAAGACGGCCAAATAAGAATGATTCTGCTCCTTGATCTAGTGTTACTTCTAATTTTGCTTCAATTCAAATATACAGGGTTGGGTTGGGTTAGGTTTAGCTGTGTATCTGAAGACATTTTTTAACGAACGCCTCTACAATAAATAGTTTCTTAAAGAGAATACTTTACGAAAGGATTTGGAAATCCTGTATATTTAAATTGAAGTAAACCTAGCACTAGATCTAGAAGTGGAAATTCATGTTTAGTCTTCAGACGCACGACTAATCATGAATCTTTCCACTTTTAGGTCTAGTCTTAGTTCTAGTTTTATATCATTAGATCGAACTTTAAATATAAACTAGAAACATTCGGGTTTAGCCGTACGTCGCTCAAGACGGCTAAATCCGAATAATTCTAGTTCTAGGTTTAGTGTTAGTGCTAGTTTCAATTCAAATATACAGAGTTGAGTTGGGTTGGGTTTAGCCAACTCAACATTTTGATTTTGATTTATCTCGTTTAAACTTTTGCAGTAGTTATAAAAAATATATCGGCATACTGCTTATGAGTAGAGGTACAGGGTGGGCCAAATTAGGAACTATTAAAGGAATATCAGTGTCGATGGCTTGATTTTTATAAATTTCGGAAACTCGTCATATCTTTTTTTGAGTAATTTCGCTTCTTATCTGAGATGTGACTAACCTAAAATTTCTAACCCAGAAATTTTTTTCCTTTCCTGTTTGTTTCCGACTTACGGCTGACTTTATTAAGGATAATTTTTTTATTTTTGATATACTATAAAATTGTTATAACTAATCTGCATTTTTCTATAGATTAACTTTTTTGTTACATTATCAACAATTTACACAATTTATTTTCTCTATCTACTTATAGTTTTTGAGATATATTTGACTTATTACTGAAACTTAATTAATTTCTAAGTTATTACTTTTTCCTTCTTAAATTAAATAAAGATTAAAAAGATTTTTCTACATGAATAATCTAATAACGGACAGATAAACCGACCTTGGAAAAAATCAACAAAATACATACATACATAAATGAGAAATGGAAATAACATTAAATTTGACATATATCGTAAACCGACGTTGACAGATAAAATCATACCTTTTGATTCATACCACCATCACTCTCAAAAGTTAGCCGCAATAAACGCATGCGTACATAGAGCCTTCAATTCAAATTTAAATAAAGTAAATTGTCAAAAGGAATTGGATATTATTCAACAGATAATCACAAATAATAATTTCCCAATAAAGACACTTAATAACATAATACACAAAAAACAAAGATCCATCAATATAAAAGAATTAACATCATTCCAAAGACTACCACATGATAACAAAATCAAGAAATATAAGTCAATTACATACGGTGGTCGATTATCATCTAAATTAAAACAAATCTTTAAAAATTATAACATTGATTTAGTTTTTAAAACTCACCACAACATAACGAATTCTCTTAAAAATAATAAAGATGTCACAGCGTTTGGAAAACCTCTACTTTTTAATGGACACGAGTTTGATATAAACAAAAATACCAAACTACTACACAAGAAAAATAAAGGACAACAACTTGAATTGTTAGAAATGTTCGAAATATCAAAATACCAACACCTGAACCCGAATGTCCAACTACTTAATGAACAAATGATTAAAAATAAATAAATAAATGGATAAATAAATAAATAACAAAGATAAACCCATATAAACCAGACTAGTATTTGCATCCTTGTTTTCAATAAAGAATATATCAACACGTCGAGTATATCAGGTTATATTTGATTTTATGATTAATTTTAATTAATATTTTATCATAATTTGTTTTTAATGTAATTTTAGAATGTTAGTGTTGTTTCATTTTCGGCTGAATTGACGTAAGTTATTGTTTAAACAAGTTATGCATATTATTGCATTATAAAAATTTTATAGTTGCCTCCTTCTGAAGATGATTTGTAAAATCGAAATCGATTAAGGACATGAATAAAAAATTTTATCACTTAGTATAAAGTCAATTATTGATATTTTATATATAATAATATAAAGTGATAATGGATCCTCAACACTCTAAAAAAACATTTTAGTAGTAAGGCCTGCAGTGGAGTCACAAATTAACATTATGTGTGGCTATAAAAACTGATGGCAATGATGAAGCAATCAGTAGTCTCAAATAATCATCCTCAAAAAGATCTAGAGTAACTTTTATGAACAGATAAACTTTATTCTTCTTTAAATTTAATTTTTGTTAATAACTTACTACAACATCAATACATTTTTATACAGGGTGAGAGAAAAAGGAAGAGCGTTTTTGAAGTGAAAACTTAGCTGTAGTTTAATTTAAAAAAAATGTTTATAAAATGTAAGTTGAGATGCTACAATTTAATAATAAAAAAGTTAAATTATTTAAATAATTCAAATAAGTGTTGCACAGCATACATAGAGTCAAAACTTCAATGAAATTTCCTGATTTCTTTCAAATGTCCCTTAAAGGACTTACACCTTGTCGGTTTCAAAAAATCGATAGTTTTTCAATTTGCATTTTTTAAATCAAAAGGGTTTCAGGAATAACCCTGTAAAAGGGTTTGTCAGAAATATTTCTAGTTTGAGCGTATTCGCTCATTAAACATGACGCCACGGCATGGTCGATTCTAGCGATCTTTGAACGCACCAATATGTTCATGCTTGTTTTTAAATAATGATTTATCAAGTGCCTCAGCTTCATTGTCAGTTTCAGTCATTGTCATTGTTGTAATGATTTCCGCGAGTGCGCTCTTTCACTTTATTGTTTTCAGTACGTTATTTCATAATTTTGTGTTTGTTTTTATTGTGAAATGGGTCGTAAGAGCCCACGTGAAAATAATTAGCGGGCGTCTCGACCCAAAACACACAAGCCTTCGAATCCAAAAACTATTGAAAAAGATAAGACATATGTCAGCACATCAGCATTGAAGCTCAGGGACAAACATCTTCTACACACTCCATTCACACCTGGATTCGCTTATTGTATCCTACAGTTTGTCTCAGTTTTTAACCCCATTTCTCATATAGTTTCAACACATTTTTGTTGCTGTATTGGCCTAGTACTTTCACCCTAACTTGAAAATTATCAACCCCCAGCTGATGACCTCGAAAATATTCCACAGTGTTACTAACTATGAAACGTTACACAAAGGAACAACTGTTACGCTGAAACTGCTCGCAGACTTCGCGGAATGTTTGGGCGTGAAAGTGCTACTTGTGGCCTTATGTTGATGGTATGTATTAGAAATGTGCGCGTGAGCGATTTTCTATGCCCGCTCTTAATATGCTCTTAATATGGTCTTAATTTAAAATAAATACTCAACAAAGAAACATTCGCAGCTAATGTTGGGACTAAATTCGGAAAAAAACTTAATAGCACATTAAAATTGAAATATTGATTGAAGATGATAACTTCAGTCCAGATTAAACCATCAACAATTTCGTATGGATGCCTATATATCCAGAGAAGCCACGTATACGATGGCTACTCGACAATGGGACCATTTGCGAGTCATATCACCATTCGGTAAAAAATTATATATTTTACTGTTTAATTAAAGAGGGAATTCTTAGGGAATGCTTAAGGCAGCTGTAGTGCGAGGGAGAGTTGGGTATTTGTGTATCGAGTATTTCGTTCTAATTGGCTGATGGCGAAGGTCCTGGCGTCACGTGGCAATACATATTACATGTTATGGGCAAAGTGTGACACTATACAAGAAACGTTTACCTATATGACCTTCCAATTTTTTTTACAGATGCATAGTGACTTTGAGACGCTCTTTTACATATTGCAAACCAAAAACTCATAACTTATTTAAAAGTTTGCAAGCTCATGTTTTATCAACTGTATCTTAGTTCTGTAGCTTCTTTTTGGAAGCATTTCAAGGCTTCTAGAAGCATTGCAAGTTTTCTGGAAACATTTTAAAGCTTCTGGATGCAATATCTAGTCTTCTAGAAGCAGTATCAAGTTGTCCAGGAGCAGTATCAAGTCTTCTGGAATAATTGCAATTTTTCTAGGAGCATTTCTAGTCTTTTGGAAGCACTTCAAGCATTTAAAAGGAAGTGTCAAATGATCTAGAATCAGTAAAAGTCTTCTGAAAGCAGATCAAGTTTTCTAGAAGCATTTCTGGTCTTTTGTAAGCATTATAAGTTTTTTAGAAGCACTTCAGGTGTTCTGGAAGTATTACAGGTCTTTTGGAAGTATTTCAAGTCTTCTGCAAGCAATATCAAGTTTTCTAGAAGCAGTATCAACTCTCCTAGGGGCAGTAGTATCATCAGGCTTTTAGTAGCAGTATCAAGTTTTCCAGAAGCAATATCAAGTCGCCTGGTAGCATTTCAGATGCTTTTTAATATCAACTTTTTTAGAAGCTGTATCAAGTCTTCAAGAAGCAGTAGTACACCTTTTAAAACTAGTATCAAAGTTGCCAGAGACAATATCAAGTTTTCTTGATGCATTTTAAGTCTTTTGGTAGTATTTCAAGTCTTCTGGAAGCATTATCAAGTTTTCCAGAAGCAAATCAAGCCTTCTAGAAATGGCATCAAGTCTTCTGGTCTCGCTTGTCCCATTCCAGCAGAGCTGGTCCACAGTAGGGGAAGTGTTTCCTCAGCTCAGTCCAGTCCTGTGTTTGGCAATCACAAATGTTATCATCACTCGGTGTGGTTAAAGTGATGAAACGTTTGAGTGAAACATGACACAACTTTTGCTCTTTGCTGCATCATTAATATTTCCATATATTTTGATAACACGCTGGTTGATTGCATGTTTTGTGGAGCTGATTTATTCAACTTCTGTTCTAGCTTCTTCAGTATTATTAGGGGGACCGGAATGTAATGTCGTTTTTGCGCATGTCGACATTCGATACTCGTTCGCCAGTTTGTTGTGTATCTCGAACACGTGCAGAGGTTATTTTTATATTAGTGTGACTTGTTTACTTCTAAATTATTTAAAATTAGTTTTTTTTTGCAAATTGAGGTGAAATGGCGTGCGAAATACAGGAAGTGCATATTCGTCATTGTATGCTATTTGAATTTCCCAAGGGTAGTAACGCAACAGTTGCGGCTAAGACCATTACCGATGTTTACCCAGATTCATTAGATGTTCGCAAATGCCAAAGATGGTTTTCCAAGTTTAGATCTGGGAATTTTGATCATTCTGACGCCCATGGACCAGGAAGACCAATGTCATTAGACAACGACGTTCTAAGGGCAGAAGTTGAAGCTAATCCATGCCAAACCATCAAAGAATTATCGAACACCTCTAACCAACCTTGGTTGACCATCCAGGAATATTTACACCATATAGGAAAAATCAGCACAGCCGGTGTTTGGGTCCCCCATAATTTGTCAGAGCAAAACAAAGCCAACAGATCAACCACGTGCAATGCATTGATTCAACGGCACCAAGCAGAACCGTTTCTTGATCGTTTGGTCACTGGAGATGAAAAATGGATCCTATACGATAATCCAAAACGCAAAAGGCAGTGGCTCTCCCCAAATGAACCAGCACGCAGTACTGCAAAGCCGGGATTACATCCCAAGAAGGCGCTTCTGTGTGTTTGATGGAGTATCCGCGGAATCGTCCACTTTGAAGTGCTTAATCCTGGACAAACTGTTAATGCGGACCTTTATTATCAACAATTTGATCGAGTGAACCAAGCTCTAGTTGAGAATTACCCGGTTATCATCAACAGAAAAGGTGTCATTCTTCAACATCACAATGCAAGGCCGCATTGTGCAAGACGGACGCTAGAAAAATTAATGAATTGGGATGGGAGGTGTTGCCCCACCCTCCATATTCAAGTTAATTTAGTTAAGAATAAACTAGTTAAGAACAAGTGTGGTTTTGTGATTTTATTAAAACAAAGAAAAACTCTACATTTTTGGGGGCTCAAGCGCGATTGTTCTCGATCATCGGGTGTGTAAAAGAAAAGACGTTAAGCCGAAAGAAAACTCAAGAAAAGAAGACATTAAGCCGAAAGAAAACCCAAGAAAAGAAGACGTTAAGACGCAAGAAAACCTAAAAAAGACGTTAACCCGAAGGAAAAACCAAGAGAAAAAGACGGAAGACGAGAAGACGTAAAGGCCAGAAAAAGAGGGAAGACGAGAAGACATAAAGGCGAAAAAAAAGACGGAAGATGTAAAGGCGAGAAAAAGACGGAAGAAGCAATTCTTTAAATTCGGTGAGTTGGGCAGACGCACAACGGTTGAACGGCGACTATACGCTACAGATTGAAGCACAACGACGCGACAACTAGACGGCGACGACGCGATGCTTGATACAAAGATAAGTGCCAGTTTTCTTATTTCATTTTTTGTAATATTTACTATCGATTATTAAAAAAGAATCGAGCGAAACATTTCAAAAGTTCCTATAAAATCAATTAAAGCCTGGTACAGATTTATTTTTTAAATGATGGAGGTAGGAGTAATGGAAAAAAGTTAAGAGAATTTGAGGGGTTTATGTTTGAAAATGTTGAAAAGAGGAAAGATAAGATAGAGTTTGGAAAGAAAAATATTACGTTGGGCGAATTAGATGCGATATGTCAAGTGTTTGAATTTTATAACGACGCGAATGATAAAGATGAACTAGTAAACCTGTTGTGCTCAAAGCTTTCGAATTTAGAACTTTTAAAAGATCAATGCAATCAACATGAAGCAAATGAAAATGACTAAGAAGACGATGAACCTTTAACGTTACCAGAACATGATCGTTGTGTACGTGCAGTTGTCAATGATAAAAGTATAAATTCAACAGACGATGAAAATAAGTCGAGTAGTTGCTTACGCAATCAGCATACAAAGGTGGGTCCAAAATTTATACTGACTTTTAAAGACGTCGAAGACACGGTTAGTACATTTGATGGAGGTGATGGTTGTTCGGTTGAAAAGTGGATTGAAGAGTTTGAAGATACTGCTATCTTAATGGCATGGAGTGACATTGAAAAACTAATTTATGGAAACCGATTGTTGAAAGGAGATACACGCTTGTTTATGAAATCAGAAAAGAAGACTTCAACATGAAATGCATTTAAGGATAAGTTAAAAGAAGAATTTAAGCAAAGTTTAAGTGGTGCTGCACTTCATAAAATGCTTACATTAAGAACAAAACGAAGAGACGAAACTGTTACACAGTACCTTTTGAAAATGCGAGAAATTGCCGCTCAAGGATACTTAGAAGCGCTTTAATCGAATATGTAATAGAAGGAATAATTGATGACGAAATAAATAAATCTATCTTATACGGAGCAAGAACGTTAAAACAATTTAAAGAAAAATTGAAGCTGTATGAAAAAATTAAAACTAAACAACAGAAAGAAAGACGAGAAAGTACAGATAAATCGTTTAAAACGAACAATGCGAAAACAAGACAACATAATCAAGATGAAGTGAGATGTTTTAATTGCAGAAGAAAAGAACATCTATCAAAAACAACAAAGAAAAAGGCAGTGCTTCAAATGTAACAAATATGGACACATTGCTTATCAATGTAATACTGAAAATAAACGAAATGAAGACAAAAGAGAGACAAAAGCGGAGAAGCCTGGATATAAAGGACTAATTTTGAATATGATCATTCAAAATTAGTAGATATTCAAGGTTTCGTAGACACAGGAAGTGACTTAAATATATTAAAAGCAAGCAAATACATTCGAATGGATTCACCGCCGTTGGCCTTGCGTCCGTACAAATTAAAGGGATAGGAGATAATGCTATTAAAACTATTGGAAAATTTTAGGGAAGAATGCGTGTTGACGATTGTGATTTTATTACCGAGGTACATGCTGTAAGCCATGATTCCATGCCAATGGATTTGATTATTGGTAAACCTATCTTGAACAGCGTTACGTTGACAATCAATCACGACAATGTTGAAGTAAAGTGTATTGAATTAAATCAGGAATTGAAAACTGATAATTTTGAAATAAACAACATATTATTAATGAGCAGTGGGTATGATTTAGACATTAGTACAGCTAGTTACAAATTCAGGATTGGAAGTATGGTTGAAGACTACAATCCCAAAAGAGGATTTAATCGAGTAACTAGTGATATGTTAAGTTATACAAACTAACGTAATTTTGAAAGATGATATTCCCGTATATCAACATCAAAGAAAATTTTCTCATTTCGAAAAGTATGAAGTTGACAAACAAATTGACGAATGGTTAAAAGAAGGAAAAATAAGGCCTAGTAGTTCTAATTATGCTAGTCCAATCGTGTTAGTAAAGAAAAAGGATGGAACTACTAGACTATGCGTTGATTACCGAAGATTAAACAAGAAAGTAATTAAGGATCGTTATCCTCCTCGATTGGTGGAAGATCAGATTGATCAACTAGAAGGAGCAAAAATATTTACTACCCTGGATCTTAGGAATGGATTTTTCCATGTACCTTTAACAGAGGACAGCGTCAAATGTATATCTTTTGTGACGCCCAGGGGACAGTTTGAATTTCTGAGGACACCGTTTGGATTATGTATTTCTCCAACAGTTTTCCAACGTTCTTTGAACAACATATTTAGAAAGTTAATCCAAGATGGTACGTTACTATTGTATATGGATGATATTATACCGGCCAGAACTATAGACGACGCTATTATAAAACTTGAAAAGGTTTTGAAAACTGCAGAAAGGTTTCGTTTGGAATTTAAATGGGAAAATGCCAATTTATGAAGTCCAAGGTGGAGTATTTGGGACACGAAATTGAGAAGGCTATGATAACGCCTACAAAAAACAAAATTAAAGCTGTATTGAGGTTTCCGGAGCCAAACACTGTGAAAGGAGTTTAAAGCTTTCTGGGTCTGACTGGCTACTTCAGAAAGTACATCCAAGATTATGCGTTGATAGCAAAACCTTTATCGGATCTCTTAAAAGCTAACAGGCAATTTGATTTTGGAATTAAAATATTTTAAAATTATAACAGACTATGCAGCATTTACAGCCACGATAAATAAATAAGTTTTTTGCACTAGAGTAGCTCGATGGGCTTTATTGTTGGAGGAGTTTAATTGTGTAATACAACACCAACTAGGTTCAAGAATGAAACACTGTGACGCATTAAGCAGAAACCCAGCAACTATGATGATTCAAAACACCACACTAGAGAGACTAAGAGTTGCACAAAGAGAAGATGATCAAATCAAGGCTATAGCAAAGATACTTGAAAGTCAACCTTATGAAGATTACAACCTAAGTAGAGGCATATTACATAAAAATAAAAATGGGTTGCAAGTTGTAGTGGTTCCAACTAATATGCAATACCATATTATTAAGAATGCGCACGAGAATGGTCATTTCGCGATAAAGAAGACAAAAGATTTGATTGAGCGAGAATACTACATACCGCAGCTGGAGGATAAAATTCGAAGAGTTGTAACCAATTGTGTACCTTGTATTCTTTCGGATCGGAAGATGGGCAAACAAGAGGGCTATCTAAATCCTATTGAAAAGGGTGATGCTCCTTTGCAAACGTATCACGTTGATCATTTGGGTCAATGATGAAGACGGGAAAGGGATATAAATACTTGTTTGTTGTCATTGATTCTTTTACAAAGTTTGTGTTAAGTTGTCGATAAACTTGAAATGCAAAGAAGTGTGTTTGAAAATCCCAAGACTATTATTTCGGATAGAGGAGCGGCATTTACTTCTAACGATTTTGAACAATATTGCCTTGACGAAAACAAAACATATTAAGATAGCGACAGGGGTTCCTAGAGGTAACGGACAAGTTGAAAGAGTCAACAGAATAATAATACCACTCTTAAGCATTATCCATGGAACGTCCCGAGTATTGGTATCGGATCGTTAGAAAGTTGCAAGAAGCATTAAATAGTACTTATCAGAGGGCTATTGGTGCAACAGCATTTGAAATGGTTTTAGGGGTTGAAATGAGAAGAAAAGAAGAGATGAAATTGAAAGAAATTTTAGAAAGAGAATATGTAGATTTATGGAAGAACGCGAATAGATTAAAAAACATGCAAAAGAACAAATGAAAAAAGTGCAAATAGAAAACATAAAAACCTACAATAAGAAAAGGATGATGGCTGTTGTATACAAAACAGGAGATTTGGTAGCAATCCGAAGATCTCAATTTGAAAGCGAATCAAAGTTACTACCAAAGTTTCTTGGTTCCTATCAGGTGACGACAATATACGGATCTGACCGATATAAAGTAAACAGAATAGATGATCACCCTAGGCCACGATAAACCATCACTAGTGCCGATAATATGAAGCCCTGGGTACAAGAAGATGAAGAATATGAAGAGTCATTCGAGACGAATTCCCAGCAAGATGGTCGAGATGATGTAGGAAAGATTCGGGAAGATTCGAAACCGTTCGAATCGACTCGGTCAAAGGCTAAAATCGATCAATAGAGGAAAGAAGAAGGAGAGGCAGAGAGAGATAGACATTTGTTGCGGGTAGTTGAGTGTGGCGAAGAAAAGTGAGAAGACGACGAGAAAACTGTTAAGACGTGCGTTATTAAAAGTGGTGAAGAAATTGTTAAATGAATGAAACTTTTATTGTTAATTTAGTTAAGAACAAGTGGGGTTTTATGGTTTTATTAAAATAAAGAAAAACCCTACATGCCTGATATAGTCTGTACCACGAGAAGTGGAGGTGACTCATCGCCTAACAGTGTACGGAACAGACGTACGCGCTAGAAATCATTCCACTCTAACACACGTCCACGCGCGGGCATAATATTTGTAACGTATGCGTAAAATTCTTGCGGAAATCGATGAGTCACATTCACTTCTCGTGGTACAGACTATATACTCTGTATAGCAGTTTATCATCACCCTCCATAGCATATTTGCGATAGTAATAATCAATATCGTAAAAGACAGTAACAAATTTATATATATAGTATAAATACAGTCTAATTAAAATAAATATTTACAAACTGACATGAAGAAAAGTTAATAAAAGCTTCAAATGCAGCTTTTAGTTCAGATTATCCTAATTATTATCTTTCTTTTTTAGGAATGATCGCAACAGTTCAACTACTATTAGGAGTAGTTTCAATCGACACGGAAGAATTATCGGTAGGCGAAAAGCATTTAACAAAATGCCAAGAATTAATAGAAGGAAATGAAAACAAACCCGAATTAGCATTCGTAACATTACACATGTACAATCAATTGGGGATATTGTGGTCGAAACGCGAATCGGAAGTTGCTCAAAAATATCTCGAAAAGTCCGAAAGTTTTTATTTTTCAATTAAAGAATCAAATATACTCCCAATTGATCCCAACGTTCTCTTCGATAACACATTAGAAAGTTACATTGAAGAAAACCAAAATATTCGCTTTGAAAAAGGATACACATTGACATTATTTTATCTCGCGCAGATTCATGGTAGCTTAGGGAACGCTTTAAGAAGTTCCATTTATTGCCATAATACATTAAAAAGGCAATTGGAATTTGATGATTACGATTCGATCGATTGGGCTTTAAATAGCGCGACTTTATCGCAGTTTTTTATGCAAAAGCATGGTTTTAAACAAGCTCGACATCATTTGGCCGCAAGTAATTATATTTTAGATAAACATTTCGAGGAATTGAATGAAGAGGTAAACCAAGAAACAGAGGAACATCAAGCTAAATTAGAAACTTACAAGCATCGTAGCGCCGATGTAGCGCGATGTTGGTTAAAATATGGTTTAATGCTTTTAACGAGTTCTAAAGAGAGATTGTTAAAACATATTGAAAATATCGACGCAGAAATACCCGATTGCGATTCAAGTACGGACTTATCTACGATGATTATAGATAAAACTGATAAAATTAAACCGGAAGATATTCAAAATTTATTTTTCCCGACATTAGATTTGAAAAGATACGAAGAAAAAATAACCGATCAATTTTTATTAACATTCGATGATGCAAAACAAGTTTTTTTAGCAGTTCAAAATTGGATTAATCACGCGCGCTCTTATTACACGATAGATACATTAGCCTCAGATTACATTGAAATCGTTCAAGATGAAAGTCAATCTTATGATTCCTTAGTTTTTTACGAAGAAAATCCCGATAACCAAGCGAAACTTTATAAACGAGCCGCAGATGCTTTAGAAAACGTCGTTAAACAAATTAACCCGACTTATTATCTCCAACACTGTCGGCAAATTTGGTTTAGATTGGGTCAAATTTATTCCGACATGATCGACATTAAATCGGATAAATTAAAAGAAACAACCGGAAGACCGAGTCCAGTCGCTTTAGCGAAAATTAATACTTTAACTCAAAAAAGCATCGCTCATTTCCAAGCTTTCGTCGATTCGTTTATGAACCCGAAAAAGGAAATGCCAAAAGTGATTGAGGAAGATTTTCAAAAACCTTTCTTACAAGCTTACTTTCATATCGGAGCTTTAAATGGACGGTTTATCACGTTGGATAAAAAGAGGCAATTGGAGAATAGCACGGCCGCTTTGGAAGCTTATAAGAAAGTTGGCGATTATTGTAAAAATAATCCGAAAGCTGAGGAATTAATTCCGGCTGAAATGGGGATTATTAAAGAAATGCTTCAGTTATTACCGATTAAATTGATGAAGTTGAGGCATGAAGTTCAACAAAGTTCTTAATAAATTCATGTTTAATTTTTTTTTTTGCAATGATGCTTATAGCAGCGTTTTTTTAAATTATTATTAATGACGTTTGTGATAATTAATAGATATTTATTGCTTGGTTTTTGTATTTAATAAAATATTAGCCAAGGAAATTTCTCTTTACTTTAATAATAATGACACACATGTGGGATAACATCAGCATCCTTCAAAATAATATCCTCAAAATTTTTTCGCTAAAAAGAATTTTTTTTATGGACAATATACGCAGACGCTCAATATAGAAAAATAGCAACTTCAGGGTCAATTAGAATATCCAATTGAAACTCATTCTTTTTAAATATAAAAATTTAAAACAACAAACTACAATTTTCAATCTTATGGAACAAATAACTTGCAATTTTTAATAGATTAACATTGGATTTTAACTGCACTTTTAGAAATAGAATTTTTACAAATATTTCTAGGTTTAAGAAAAAGATTTAGGGAAATTTTCGCAGCATTTTTTTCGTGAAAACCACATCGTAATGTTTAAAGGTTAGAAATTAAAACGTTTTGGCGTATTTAACGATGATATAAATTTATTTATTTTTCGGTTTCTACCGGTTTCGGTACTTCATTGCCATCTTTAGGAAACTGTGTTTCCAAAAAATATATAAAATACTATCATCGTTAAATACGACAAAAGTAATTTTTATTTCTTTTACATACAAATTACGCCGACGACAATGAAGTCAAATTCTGGTGGTATTCAAAATTTATTCTAAACTAGTTTCGAGCCTTGCTCTTCTTCAGTAGATACCTACAAGTTTACAACATATGAAACATAAATTATACATATTAATACAATAGTGAAATCTTACGTAATTATTAACCCTCCGTTAGACGCGCGTGTATCCAGCAGATACATGCGTAAAATTCCTCGTAAAACAGACGGGACTGTTTTGAGGTCGATATCTTTAGAACGGAAGAACAAATAAATTTGCAGTAAACTTTGTTATAATTATTGAACATTTGTGCTATATTACCGTAAATTTGAAAATTTTTGGCCCCTCAGTTATTTTTTTATAGCGAGTTAAACATAAAAAAACACCCGTTTTTCGAGATTTCCGTACATACTGTAACTTTATGAATTTATTTCTCGAAAACTATAACACGAAAAAATTTGATATTTTAACAGTTGATAGCTTAATATGTTCTGCATATGGGGCACATTTTATTTTTTTCATATTCTGCATAGTTTCGCGGATATTTGCTGTTTAAAAGAATGCTGTTATTTCGAAAACGGCTGGACGGATTACAATGCATTTTGCACTGAACTGTGCGTAATAAATCTGTATGTCGAATTTCGATAACAGTTTTTCAAAATAAAATTTTTCCGATTTTTTAACGCGAGTAAAGTAATTGAAAGAAATGTGAAATCGACAGAAGCCATTTTTAATTTTGTTCCAGCTAAAGCTGTCGCGATTTTGTCATGATATTGATTTCGAATTTTTTTCATGGCAACAAAACGTTCGTGTCAAAATAAAATTATCCGATTGAGGACCGGTTTATTCACCTTTGGTTAAATTTAGTTAAATTTTACTGGATATTTTCCATGGTTACTGTAATTTCACTTGCCATGATTGGCTATATTAACAGTAACTATGGTAAATATCGAATAGTTAAATTTAACCAAAGATGAATAAACTGGGCCTAAAAGTCAAGCTCTTGTGTATTTACCCCGGATTAATTACGAGTCTGCTTCGTTGAAACAATCTTCGCATATAATTTTCGAATGTTTTTTTAACAACAATAAATGCTTAGTGAGGTTCTTCTATCACTGAAACATGGTTGACAGCGTCGCTTCTTTGCTGTTGTAGAGGTACCCTTCCGTAGAGGGACTGCTTCTTCCGCGGCAGGATCTTTATATTTCTTTAGCAAATTTTGGATTGCTAATGGAAGACTTAAAATTTGTGCCCTAATTTTTAATTGTTCTTCTAAAAGACCTTTTGATAATGTTTGTAGGTAGTCTTTTCTTGATGTGCATTCATTATTGTTGTTGCACAGAAATATAATACTGGCATTTACCGCTGGTCACCTTCTCGTTGATCTACTAACGTTGTAATAATATAACGTAATAATAACATATAATGTAATAATAACGTTTAACTTTTGCTATATGCTTATTCGTACAGTCTACTAATAGGTTAATAACAATTTCTGTGAAAAATAAATTAGATAATGTGGATGACCATTATTAAAATACCGAATTTACCCAAAAGAAAGTTATCTTCGATTTCAGATTCGTTATATTGCTCTTCATCACTCAAATCATGATCGGTGTCTGAATCTAGCGATCGAGTTTCTATATGATCATCAGAATCCGATTCATCAGTTTCATCAAAATCTTCATTCTGGGTATCGACATTAAGTTGGTCCTCTTCGAAAATCCTGAGTTGAACATTTTCAATATTTTCCATTTTTAAAAATTAAAAAGCACTGAATAACTAGTTTTATGAATATTATTCGAATGTCTTTTGCAGATAAAGTTCTGAGCAATACTAAGTAAGACCATTTATCTCTGCCTAATTTATATATTTCTAACTAATTGCAAAAAGGTGGGAACCTCTGTTTATATTTTATGAATACAAATAATAATGACCTGAGTACAATACTCATAAGTATAACCACCGCCTTCTTAGCATTCGACGCAAAAGTGGGCTGTCGGGGGTAGTTAGAGATATATTCGGGATTTACATAAAAAAATAACAATTCTTGGTACATATAATAAAAAGTTTATAAATATAAAGGATTGGAATTGACCTGTTTTGTAAGGTCCTTCGACCGAACAAGAGCAGGCAATTTCTTTTGAGGCAAATTTATGACAGGAAAAAATTTTAAAATCAGGCAGGTAAGGTAAGGGTAACAATGATATTATTATTGCAATTGTAAAGAAAAATACCAAAATTATTACTTATACAAATTAGTTAGATATTATAATGACATTTGTTAGTCAAAGTATTTAAAAATAAATATTATTTTATATGCGAAGATTGTTTCAACGAAGCAGACTCGTAATTAATCGTAATACATACATATGAATTAACATATATTTTTGTATATTTTGTAATTTTTATATATTTATTATGTATTAATCAAGCAGTTTTTACTTGAACAAAAAGCCAATAGAAAGTATAGACTAACAAGCAGACTTTAATTGACAAAATAAGTAAATTTACTGTATATATGTTTTATATTATTATTATATTTAAAATAAAATTAAAAATGGCTTCTTCAGGTCTGAAGCAGACAATCAGTCGTCACGGAGATTCTGGTTTCTCGGGTTCTCCCAGGACCCTGCACCGGTGTCGCGTAACCTGTCGATTTCACATTTCACATTTTTCGTTAAAAAATCGGAAAAATTTTATTTTGAAAAACTATTATCGAAATTCGACATACAGATTTATTACGCACTGTTCAGTGCAAAATGCATTGTAATCCGTCCAGGCTTTTTCGAAATAACAACATTCTCTTAAACCGCGAAACTATGCAGAATATGAAAAAAATAAAATGTGCCCCATATGCAGAACATATTAAGCTATCAACTGTTGAAATATCAAATTTTTTCGTGTTATAGTTTTCGAGAAAAAAATTCATAAAGTGACGGTATGTATGGAAATCTCGAAAATCGGGTGTTTTTTATGTTTAAGTCGCTATAAAAAAATAACTGATGGGCCAAAAATTTTCAAATTTACGGTAGTATAGCACAAATGTCCAATAATTATAACAAAGTTTACTGCAAATTTTTTTGTTCATCCGTTCTAAAGATATCGACCTCTAAACAGACGGGAAGGAGTTTTATGCATGTATCTACTGCATACACGCGCGCCTAACGGAAGGTTAAGAAAGTCGCAATCCTTCACGTTTTAATTAGAGTACAAAAGGAAACTTACAGTCTTACATTTCTTCGCGCTTCAAAAGAGGCCTCTTCAAGTTTTAATTACTAATATTTATGGCGGTTTTAAAGTTCTGTTTATCTCACATTAAAGTAAAAATTAATTTCCGCTAATCGCGAACACAACCTACTTCTTGACATCCGTTTCAAATACAAAACTTAAATGGGGAAAATTTTCTTTAATTTCGCTCAAAAACTTCTCTTTCAAACTAAAAAAAATTATAGAGCGATAACTCGGAAGTAGTTCAATTAATTAATTCAAGTTTCGTATCAATTTGGATTTACTTACGTTCATTTATCATAATCTTCAAATTTATAAAAATTGATGCAAATTTTTCCTAATTTGTCCATTTTCTTTTAGTGTTGAACTGGAAATATCGGATTATTGGATCGTGTAATGCGGTATTAGGATAGAAAATGTGCTATAACAAAAAAAATAAATTAAATACTTTTTATTTCCAAATAAAATAAATTGAGTATTGAAAAAAAAATAACAAAAACGATTGTTGCATATATTTAATAATCTTTTTAAACTTTATCAAAATGAGATACCTCCAGGACTTTTATCTATTGCAAAATAAACAGTTAATTAGACTTTCAGTTTAAACAACCAAAAAACGAAATTAATAAGTATATAAACAATTTCAAAGTGTATACCAATGCTAAGAAAACAAGAGAAAAAAAGTAAATTAATTAATAAAAGTCTGCAAATATCTCGTACAAATTTGGTTCTGCCAAAAATATTATTGTAATCATCAATGAAAAAATGCGTACAATATTAAAAAATAGGAAAATCGAAAAAATTTGTTTAAAGAAATATTTGACACCCAGATAATAAACGTTCGGAAATAAATTAAAATCGTTTTGTAAGATGGATCGTTACCCAAGAAAAAAATTACGTCAAAATAAAAACAATTAATTTAAATTACCTTACAAAACGATCGCAAAAATCGTTATTTTATTCGGTCCATCCCTCCCCAGAAATTACAAGAAAAAAAAAACAAAGTAAAAGACACATTGTATTCCCTATTTTGTAGGTTTACAACAATTCATCATGATATGCATCATCATTGTTTAAATTTCGAAAAAAATCGCCCAAATCAACGAAATTATTTTTGTTCAAATTAATTTCGTGTTAATTATTGAATTAAACCTCCGCCGAGTTAATTTTTTTAATATAAAATCCCGAAAAGTGACAGAGGTCCTTCTCAAAATGTTACCACACTCAAACTGTAAAAAAATAACTCTGTTATATCGACACGTACAGATTTTTGAGTGAAACATTCTGAGAAGATCGTTTTATTTTCAGCCTCAACATTTTTTTGTAAGTTATAAAATTATTTTTTGGTCGGCTGAAACACAAAAAAATTCATTTCATAGAATCTCCGTAAAAAAAAAGGTTAGAAAGATCCGTAACATCTTTCTTCATCTTCTTTCCCTCTTCTTTGCTTTATCACTTTTCATCCTTTTTTCATTTTTTGATGTTACACCAAAAAATTATCACTTGGAGTCTTTTTTCTCCTGATTAAAAGGCGCTGAATCACTCTTATCCACAAATAATCACATCTTAACTTTTCTTCATCATCATTATTAATAATAATGTCACTATTGTTATTATAAACAGTAAACTTAAAATTATATTGCGTGTGAAAAAAATTAATTGAAAATTGGTGAGATCTAATTTTATCACGTTGAAAACTTGGAAAAGTCTTTGTAATAACGGAGATTCAGATGGACTAGTTTTAAATTAATATTGATTATATACAAAGATTTAACAAAGTTTTCATTTATCGATGATAAATCTTTTTCAATTGATTTTATTTAAAATTGTATCCATCTTTTAGAAACGTCGGGTAACAAGACGTTTCTAAAAACGTTTTAAAAAAATTAATAAAAGCAAAAAAGGTGATAAATTAGATTTTTTTAGTTTAGATAGTTACAATTTTTATTAAAACAAATCAATTGAAAGAGTGACGAAAAAAATAATGATCTCACCGAAGAATTTTGAGTATCGCTTATTTTATTTCAAAAAAATATATAAAAATTTCGATTTTTTTAACGTTTTTCCCAAAAAAAAGTAGAAGCCCTTTTACAGGTTTTTCTACTACTTTAATTTTTTTAAAACAAAAAAATATCCAACAAGAAAATGCAAAATCAATAAACGAAAACAAAATTCTCCCTCTTTTCCGAAAATAAAAGAAATCACCTTTTTTTTAAATAAAAATTTTCACTTTCGCTTCATTTGTGAACAAAATTTTCGACTTATTCCACCACTTTTTCTTGTTTTGCGTTTAAATACATATACTATTTACAAAAAGTCTTTATCGATGCGGCTCGAAACCGATCCATTTTTATTTTTTTTAGATTGAACTCGCGGTGAAAATTTTTCATTAATTTTTTTTACGATGGAGATTACTTCACCGCGTCACACGACGTGTATAGTTTTTTATTTACTGCGCTTGATTACTCTCCATGCTGTCGTCGTCGTCGACTTTCGGCACGTATAAAGCCGGATCGATCACTTTCGGGATAGGCTTTATTTCCGTTCCCAATTCTTGTTCGATACGATGGAGACCGAAACGATCCTCGTAAGTTATTAAATTTATAGCGACACCGAGATGACCAAATCGTCCCGATCTGCCGATCCTGTGGAGGTACGTTTCGGCAATTTTAGGAAAATCGAAGTTAATCACTACATTTACTGCTTGGACGTCAATACCTTTAAAAAAATAAATTAAAAAAATTAAAATATATTCTCAACAAAACTTTTTTTATATTAAAAATTAAAATCAAAATGTTTGAAACTCTAAAAATTATAAAATTAAAGGGAATTTTACAATGTCATTTTAGAGCTACAAGAATTATTTAGCATACATGTCCCCCAATTCTGATTAAAAAAGCATCAGATTAGGTCTACTATTTATATGCATATAACATTATAAAAGGAAAATGATGTGGGAAGAGGAGAGGTGGTGAATCTCTTCTTGCCAAGATCCCTAATGCGTATTGTACAAGGTTGGCCAGATGGAGGCTTGCAACGTATCTAAAAGACGTTACAGACGCTGAGGAGTAACGTAACGCACATTGAGCTATATCTCGATTTTAGGTGAACAAATTTGAAATTTTCCATATAATTTTTAGAAAAAAATTAGTATAAAGTAAAATGGCATGATAAAATAACTGATAATATCATTTCTATTAGAAGAAAAAGAAGAGCTACTTTCTTTTACTTTCTTTATTTTGGCTTTTTCTTTTACCCCTTTGGTCAAGAATTTGCTTTGAATGGACAAGAATTTAGAAGATTTTTAATTTAGGTTTCATTATTTTAAAGATTATTTAATATTTTGGCAGTTTTGAAGATTTATTTTGAAGATTCCTCTTTTTCATTCATATCATTTCCCAAAAATCGACCATATCTCAAAAAATAAGTTGCAGAAAGCCCTATTAAACGAATATTGTAATAGGTTTTTTTTCGTTCTTTAATAGTTGAACCAGAAAAGCATAATCCGTAA
Source organism: Onthophagus sagittarius (assembly GCA_036711965.1). Taxonomy (NCBI): domain Eukaryota; kingdom Metazoa; phylum Arthropoda; class Insecta; order Coleoptera; family Scarabaeidae; genus Onthophagus; species Onthophagus sagittarius. The sequence goes on from JASERS010000005.1 coordinate 26,870,082, forward strand.
TCAGTAACAATCTAGATATGATAAGATTGCGGGAATAAAGAGAAAATTTTCGAAATACACTCTAAAAATCCAGAACGCATTAGAATTTGGTTATTACAGTTTAACATCAAAATCTCTAATACATCATAATTGATGACTTTTATTGCAAAACTTTTTCATAATACAAAAATCAAAATGAATGATCAAAGACCTCATTCGTGGAAATTATTCATAATGGAGTGGAAAAGCATAATTCATAACCAGTTACAACCTGAAAATAAAGAATTTGCAAAAATACAGTAAATATCTTCAAAATATCATAATTTCGAATTTTCAATAAAAAAATTAATCACAATTCAAAACCTAAAATAGATAGAAAGATACTTTTTGCATAAATATTGTTGATAATGAACATAAACACTTAATTCATAACCAGATGCAACCTAGATATACAACTAGGGAATTATTAAAAAATCTGTAAAAGTGCCATCATTTAAGAGCTTTTAAAAGAAAATTGTCTAATATTACACAATTGTGTTTTTTAAATTAACCACATATTTTTCATTCATTTCTAATATTTTATTGGTTTCAAACTTACGTATTTTGTTTAATTAAATAATAAAAATCAAAACACGTTTCTTTCACAATCAACATTAAGAAAGCAATACATAATAGAAGAAAAATTAAATTGATTCAACTTCTAAGGCTCGTTTACTACCATCTTCTGCGTAGTAATTGAAAGTAATTTTATAACAATTTTTCAAAAAATCGTTTTTTCAGGAATTTTAAAATTTATACAAGCAGCTTATATCTCAAGAACTAATTGAGATATTTTCAAATTGACTTCACCTTTTAGAAAGTAGATGCTCTAATTAGTAATTGAAAGTAATTTCATAACAATTTTCCTAAAAAATCGTTTTTTCAAAAATATTTAAATTTATACAAAATATTGGAAGAATCCCAATTAAGTTCAGCAGTTTATATCTCAAAAACTAAGTGAGATATTTTCAAACTGATTTCACTTTTAGAAATGAGATGCTCCAATTAGTAATTGAAGGTAATTTCATAACAATTTTTTAAAAAATCGATTTTTCAGGAATTTATAAATTTATGCAAAATATCGGAAGAATCCCAATTAAGTTCATCAGTTTATATCTCAAAAACTAAGTGAGATATTTTCAAATTGACTTCACTTTTAGAAAGTAGATGCTTCAATTAGTAATTGATAGTAATTTCATAACAATTTTTCAAAAAACCGATTTTTCAGGAATTTATAGATTTATGCAAAATATCGGAAGTATCCCAATTAAGCTCAGCAGTTTATATTTCAAGAACTAAGTGAGATATTTTCAAATTGACTTCACTTCTAGAAATTAGATGGTCCAATTAGTAATAGAAAGTAATTTCGTAAAAATTTTTCAAAAAATCAATTTTTCAGGAATTTTTAAATTTATATAAAATATCGGAAGAATCCCAATTAAGTTCAGTAGTTTATATCTCAAGAACTAAGTGAGATATTTTCAAATTGACTTCACTTTTAGAAATTAGATGCTCCAATTAGTAATTTCAAGTAATTTTATAACAATTTTTCAAAAAATCGAGTTTTCAGGAATCTTAAAATGTATGCAATATATTGGAAAAATCCCAATTAAATTCAACAGCTTATATCTCAAGTTCTGAGTGAGATATCTCTAAATTGACTTCATCTTTCGAAAATAGATTCTCCAATTAATAATTGAAAGTAATTTCATAATAATTTTCCAAAAAATCGATTTTTCAAGAATTTTTAAATTTATACAAAATATTGGAAAAATCCAAATTAAGTTCACCATTTTATATCTTAAGAACTAAGTGAGAAATTTTAAAATTGACTTCATTTTTGGAAGGTAGATGCTTCAATTAGTAATTGAAAGTAATTTCGTAACAATTTTGCAAAAAACCGATTTTTAAAGAATTTTTAAATTTATACAAAATATTAAAAAAATCTCAATTAAGTTCAGCGATGTCATTTGTGGTTAAAATTAGTTAAAATGTCAAAATATTAGGCCTTTTGACTATATGGTTACCAATTTAAAAATTTAACCCGAATATCATTAGTCTGTTTGGATATCTCAAGGATTTTTAATCTGTGAAATACCTTGAGATAGTAAGGCCCATTACTACCATCTTTTAGTTAACTTGTCATATAGATAAACCCATCCACTAGCCAATCAGAATGCATTCTGATTGGGTAGTGGATGGATTTATCTATAAGATAAATTTAACTAAAAGACGTTTTTCAGTCTTTGGCCAACCTGGTACAATACGCTTTACGAACCTTGCTCCTTGCAAGGAAATCTACATACCCGGGGAACAAAAATACAGGGTTAAAAGCAGAGATGTGAGTTATTTGAAATAAAAGTATTTAATTTATATAAATTGTTTTGAAAAAACTGTTTGGTATTTGAAGTATCATTCCATCAAAAGTTTTTTGTGCGATATTTAGTATACCTTCATCTAAGATTATGTGAAAAATATCCTGTTGATGAAATACAGGAAAAAAAACACCCATGACAGAAACACTTATTTGAAAGATAGTGACTAGTGGAAAGATTTGAAGATTATTTAGAATATTATGTTCTTTGTATTTAAATACTAAATTAAAAACGTTGTTGTATTTCAAATACAAAGATTTTAAATTACAGTAGAACCTCGATAATCCAGACCCTAGTAATCCGAACGCTCAAAAAATAAAAATTTCACTAAAATTTTAATGAAATTTTATATTTTTTATGAAAAATTTGTGTTTGGAATAAAAAAACAATAACTATATATATTTGTTCCACATAACAAGTTTGCCCCACATAACAAACATCACAATTCTTCACGAACTGTTGTTGGGTTAGTGTTTTAAACACAATTCTTCATATAAGTTTGACCATTTTTAATATGTGGTGTAACAACGTGGTCTGTTTCATATCTTTGAATTTAGCAGTAATACATACATATTTAATTTTATTGGTTAGCTTCAGAACAATTGTAAGTTTTTAAATTTTTGATTAAAAATGTTCAATAAAGTAATAATTTTAATTAATTTAACATTGAATATTGTATATCTTTAAGTAAAATTTCTCCTCTGAATTAAGTAAAATTTCAATTCAATATAGAATTGAAATATTAGGATCTATGAATTGATTGTCTTTTAATAATAATCCACTATCCCATCCTGGAATAATTAATTAACAAATATTAAGGGGATTATCCAAAGTGCGACATTAAATTCTGGTTGTCAAAGTACCCAAACTGTTTCTTATTAGTTCCTGTTTATGCAGTTTGCGTGTTTAATTAGTGACACCTAATTTATATTATAATAATCAATATGACCGAAACCAGAAAACGAAACCATTCGACATTAACAATGCAATCAAAAATGGAAATTTTAAATAGACTGGAAAAGGGAGAATCTGAATCGAGTCTGGCCAAGATTTATGGTGTGGGAAAGGTAACATACCGATATTAAAAATAAACGGTAATATATACAAAATTATATTACAAAAGTGGATTCGGATGGCGGACCGACAAATAGAAAAACCTTAAAAACTGCACAAAATACAAAAATTGGACGACGCTGTCTATTTATGGTTTACTGAGAAACGTAGTTTGGGCGAACAAACTGCGTACTTGTTTCTGGTCCAATCCTATGTGAAAAGGCTCTACTATTAAATGACAAGTTAAAAGCGTCCTCCGATTTCAAGGCAAGTAGAGGATGGCTTGCAAGTTTTAAAACACGCGACGGAATTAGAGAGCTTCAAATTGAAGGAGAAATTTTATCTGATTAAAATGAAATTTAACGAGATTGTAAGGACACAAAAATATTTAAGGGATGATATTTATAACGCAGTTGAAACAGGCGTCAATTGGCGTGCGTTACCAACCAAATCTCTCGCATCTCATCAAGAAAAAAAGCTCCTGGATATAAAGTAAGTAAAGACAGAATTACTGCCATGGTCTGTTCAAACACAAGTGGCATGCATTCATTTCCCTTGCTGGTGATGGGCAAATGCAAGAATCCGCCTTGAGGACAAAAAATGCTTGGATGGAATCCGAAATTTTGTTGGAATGGTTTTCTAAGATTTTATACCAGAGGTAAAAAAATACAGAAAGAAAGAGGGCAAAGTTGGGGAAGTATTGTGGCTTATTGACAATACGCTGATTCACCCTGGATGAGACCGTTTAAACACAATTGATAAGGATTTTAAAGTGATGTTTTTTCCACCAAATGTGACGTCTCTTTTACTGCCCATGGACCAGGGAAATCATAGCTAAATTAAAAAAATTATACCGAAAGCAATTATTGCTACGCTTGCTTATTAGCGACCAGGACGACAAAACAGTGTGATCGCTTTTTCGAAACAGTTATCTTTAAAATACTGGTGTTATATGTTGGCGGACTCGTAGACCAGTTTAACAACAGGTAATTTAAAAAATGACTGGAATAAACTGAAGAAGAAAACGAGTGTCCAGATGGATAATATAACAACAGACATTGCCACTTGTCAAAGAATACACGAATTCGAAAAGTGCGACGAACAAAATGTGAATAAATGGCTCGAAACTGACGATATTTTACAAGGATTTTAAATTTATGAAAATGATGAAATTGTCAACGTGGTACTAGGCAACAACGACAATGCTAACGTCGAAGATAGCAGCGATGATGACGACGTTGATGATAATTTTAGCCCTTCACATTCAGACGCTTCAAAATGTGAAGGGGTAATGGAAACTGTCATTAAATGGTTCGAAAAACAGCCTGAGTCTAATTCTGCACAATTGCTGTTACTAAAACGAATCTGGGATCTTGCTGCGAAAAAAGAGTTGAGACAACAGTTCAGAAGAAAATTTATGATTATGTATTTTAACTGAACCTGACATATATTCTATAGGCTCTTAAAGATAAAAAACATAATTCATTTTGTTGTTCATATTGTTTATGTTTATAATAATAATGTTTTGAGTTCGCAAAATTATACTCTTATAAGTTCTAATATGTACGTGTTTGATTTCTTTTATTCTATACGGCTATTTTTAGCTATTTAGTAGTAATATTTGATAATTCGGAGTGGTTCGGATTATACTGTACTCCCAATTAGTTCGGATTATCAAGGTTCTACTGTAATTGCATTTTGTAAATACTTTTTTCAAGGTATTTTTCATATCTCTGGTTAAAAGTAACACAAGATGTTGATTGATTATCCTGAACTCAAGGAAAATGTTGAAAGAGGAAATAAGACTTGAGCAGGTGAGGGACTTTAAAATTATGAGAGAATTAAATGAGCGTTAAGACTGGAGTGGAAGAATATTATATCAAAATATCAATGGCGTCATATCGAATATCATACTAATACATCACAAAAAAAAATTGTATATACCTCTGGTAAATAAATCTGAACTGACAAGATTCCTACAGAGTCCAGCTCTGAAATCATGGAAAACTCTGTTACGATGAGCCTGTGCCATTTTAGCGTGAATATAATAACAGCAATAGCCGAGTTCTGTGATTTTCTTGGCGAGCAATTCAACGCGTTGAGTCGAATTACAAAAAATGATGCTCTGATTGATCTGTAATTTGGAGAAGAGCGTGTTCAGGCAGTGCACTTTCTGGCGTTCCTGGACGAAAGCGTAATACTGGGTGACCCCTTTCAGGGTCAATTCTTCCATTAAATTAATTTCGTACGGATCGCGCAGATGCTTCTCCATGAATTGTTTCACCGTCAGCGGGAACGTCGCCGAGAAGAGAAGGATTTGTCGCTCCTTGGGCAACCGGGAGATTACGTGATCGAGCATTCCTTTAAAATCTTGTGAGAGGAGTTTGTCGGCCTCGTCCAGAACCAGCATTCGGCACTGATCCATATTCGCAACCTGTTTATCCATCAAATCTAAAATACGACCCGGCGTTGCAATTATCACCTGAACTTTTTGGTAAATACGCATTATATCGTCGCGTAAATTTGTTCCACCCGTCGTGACCATCACTCGGACGGGGTGCATGTGTTTTGCGAGTTCTATACAAATTTGGGACGTTTGTAATGCTAATTCTCTTGTTGGGACGATTATCAATGCTTGTATACAATCTTTTTTTGGATCTATTTGTTCCAATACAGGAATACTATAGGCTCCAGTTTTTCCTAAAAAATATTAAAGTGTTAACAAATCAAAATCAAGGATGATTTATTTAAAATGTGTGTTTTTCTTGTTATCTCATCAATTTTTAATTTTGAAATCAACAACAACACAAAAAGAAACACGAATAATCTCGCATATCTTTTCCCCTAATGTTTGAAATTGATTCAATTCAAACTAGGTCTAGTGACATGCCTTATTTGATTAAATAGAAAATTAAAATTAAATCATTATTAATTAATACCTGTGCCATTTTTAGCTCTTGCTAAAACATCCTTTCCAGATAAAGCGATTGGAATGGAGGCTTCTTGAATAGGCGAAGGTTTTTCCCATCCTTTCTCAAATATACCCATCAACAATTCTCTCTTCAAACAAAACTCCTCAAATTCGTTGCCTCGCGTATCAGTGACATCCTAAACATTTCGTTAAAAATAAAAAATTAATCCCAACTTTTATTTACAACAAAATAAAAATAATTAAAATTAAATTGTTGATCAGAATAGGATTTATCATTTATTTGTTCAAAATGAAGGGGAATCCACAAATCATCATGTTAAGATTAACAATTACAAAAATCCTTCAAATATATAAATATACATAACGCGCCTCAAAGATGATAAATTAATCTGCTAACAAAGCGAAATGTGTCCAACACATGGTTATTATAAAAGCAAAAAGAAAGAAAGACTGAAAATAAAATATCTTTATTTACAAAACACCGCCTTGATAAGAACGGCGAACGAAAACATTCTATACCAAGAATTGCACGTTATATTTGAAATGTTAAGAATTTCGTGAAAGTTTCGAATGAATGCAAAATTCTGTTTAATAGAAAGCGTTAATTAAAAAAAACTTTCTAATTTATTTATTATCTAGAAACGGCTATTTTTGAATATAAAACTTAATTAATATGTAATCAATTGTTATCTGCATCACGTTCGATACGTGATTATACAGTGCTTTCGACAAGTGACGAATAGATTCGATAAAAGAATTCTTATTCATATGGAAAATACCATGAAAATGGTTTAAAGATTTAAATTTGTTATAACTTTTAGCGTAGGTTTCAAGTTTTGTTTTTAAATGGCAATCTCCCATTTTTATTAGGGAACATGAGAGAAGATGTTTTTCTGAATCACATATATAAAACAAAAAAAATGAATCATAAGAAAATTTTCTGGAAAAAAAGTTTCATAATTTTCCATTCATTTAAGATAGAAAATAGATTTAAAAAAGGGAAGTATTTGATACTTTATAACTTAACTCTTTTAATTTTTAACATAAACACATCATATTTGGTATCAAATGAAAGCAACTCCGTGCCTTATTGAGATCACATCAGTATTTATCAAGAAAGTACTTAAGACTTTAAACTCATGAGCAGGACTTTGAAGGCACAACAGCTCAGTCTTTAAAATAATATATAGGTGTCTCTGAAATGCGTGTACAACAGAATACCACAGATTCCTTGACTCAAAATAGGCAGATTTAAGTTAACTTATCTATATCCAAAGTTACTTTGTTTCGCTTTTAGAGGACTTTTTTTCTTTATAACTTTAGAATTATTTTTGAATAGTTTTGAATACAATTTTGATTACATGAATAGTTAAGCCAGAAAAAAGGAATTTTTAAGCATCTGTAACCTTTATTTACGTCATTTTGACTACAAATCTCTATGTGTTTGGCACTTAAGTAATGAATTGAATACTAGGGAAATTTTTCCGCGTAATTCTTGTTTAGAATCAACTGTAAAGGTTAGCACCTTTGACTTCAATGCCCCCCGGAGAAATCAGTACCAATTACGATAAGATTTGTAATTGCAATGATGGAAAAAAAGCTTGCAGATTCTTTCTGTTTAATCTTCACGCGATTAGGAAGACTCATTTGGTCAAATATACGTAGCCAAACATTTACAGAAAACATATACTGTCTTCTTTATTGTACTACAGCGAAAGGATTTTTGGCCAACGTGATTGTCATGAAAATTGAAAATTCCGTCTTTTGTAAAAAAAAAAACACTAGAATGTAATATCGGATTTAGTGCAAGTCACAAGTTCTTATACTCTCTCTGGGAAGAATGCAATTGTTGCTGATGTAAAACTCTCCAAACTAGAGAAGTACTAGTGTTTACTGCAGCAGAGATTGTTTTTGTACTTGTACCTGGATTTTTTCAAACCTTCTCAAAACATCCTCTTCTAATGCAGAAGCACATCGTAGCGAGCTGTTTTAAAAGTACCTACTATCGACATACGTTGATGCAATATTGTAAGAAATTTATTCTTATGTAAGTTATGGTTGGGGTAAGTTCTTAAGAAACGGTGACGTGCTCCATAAGCGTTACTATTAACAGTAGTGTACATAAAATGCATTTCTGCATTTGTGTATTCATTTATGCTTACATTAAATAAAAGTTGGGTGCTTTTATGCTATACCAGCGAATCTGAGGTGAGATTGACAATAACTAAAGATAAACATGTTTAGTTTTGCATGAGTAATACAACTAAAGGACTTTGATTCGACATTTATTTAAAAGTAACGTATACAACGTTAGGCTAGGTATGAACTAGGTATAAATTTGACGAAAAATGTGTATAGAGGTAATCACAATTCCAAGAGTTGTGTAGGTGGTAAAGGTGGAGAAATGCAAGCTTCTTGAGAACTAATATTAATTATAACAATCCTAAAGTTAACACGTTTGTGAGTTATAAGGTAGTTTCCATTTAAACGTCTCACTCGGTATGTATTTCAACTTAGAAGTTTTTGGTCTTCAGAACATGAACTAACACTATTCAATGCTGTATTTTTATCATTCTTGCTCATGCAAGTAGGTACTTTTTTTGCTCTTGCCGTATATTTTACTGTATATTTTGACCAGTTTTAACCACATATAAAAAAATTATATTGCTTATTTTTCTTTAAGATAATATATAGTGTGTGGAACAGTAATAACTTATACTGCCAACAAGTTCGCAGGCTTCAAATTAGTGAGCAGGACTTTGAAGACAAAACAGCTCATGTTCCCAACAAGTGGCAGTTTTTAAGATAATGTACAGTGTTTGGAACAGTAACAACTCATGCTGCGAACAAATTGGCAGACTTCATATTAATAAACAGGACCTTGAAGACAAATAACTCATGCTCCCAACATGTGATAATTTTCAGATACTGTGTAGTGTTTAGAACAGTAATAGCTCATGCTGCCAAAAAATTTGCATATCAATAACAAAACTTTGGTCTTTGAAACCGAATAATACTACTTGATAACATTATACAGGATGGTTATCAGAACCGGTCAATTTATGGAATGTTTGAGAGACCATAATTTTGTTATTTTAAATGGAACACCCTATATTTTTTCAATGTCTTAGAAGGCTTTATTAATTATCTTTCATTTTTGTTAAGCATATGGTATATCTAACGTGTACTTTCTGAGATAATTACACTACTTCAAAAATGTCGGCATAAACTTGATTTTTTCACAAGAAATAAACCATGAAGAAGACATTTTTAAACAAATGCCAAAAATGCCACTATTTAATTTTGAAATGTCAATAGACAGAAAAGTCTAACAACTTTTCTTTGGTCCAAACATATTGTCTTTGGTATCAAATGGAAGAATTACTCTTTCATACTATATTTATTAATACTTTTAAAATAGATAATAAAATTTAAAATAGGCGTTGATCTTCAAAATGTCACAATCAACACAGTCTTTGAAATCAACTAGGAAATTATCATTAGTTTGACATACACATTCAGAAGCAGATGTCTGCGTACAACAAACTTAATATGCTTTGATTGGCAAAAAAATAGTGATAATCTAATATGATAAACTTCGACTCATATTTTGTTCTGTATGTTAACAATGTATAAATATACTAATAAAATAAATATCAATCAAATATAAACATTAGTGAAATTGGAGTAGGAGAAAGATAGATTATCGTAAAGTTATGGAAAGATAAAATAACCCTTTAAAAAATAGGAGCAACTGTGGACAGATCACATTCCTCCATTCAGAAAATAATTAATAATTACAAAGACACTGGAGGCTACATCTCACGACCACGCTCGAGTCGACCATCCTTTTAATATATAGAGATGAGCAACATTGTACAACAGGTGCAAAAAGAACGAAAGCTGACAGCAAAAAGAATAGCAGAAAATGTATAACAGCAATTTAATAAGACTATCAAGTAAGGACACAGTGAGAAGAACATTATCAAAGGCTAACTACCATAATCACATTGCACAAAAGAAGCCATTTAGATCAGAGGTCAATGGTTAGAAGAGGCCTTTGATAAAGAACATCTAAGTAAGCCGATAGAATTCTATTTATCGATGAGAGTAAACCTTTAGAGTAAACCACCATGCTTTACCTACTGTAAAGCATAGAGGTGGTGGTAGTGGGATAGTTTTTGGGTGTATGTGCGCTAAAAGTGTAGGGTAACTAGCATTTATAACATTCACAATGGATCATATGTTGTACATCGACATTTTAAAAGAAAATTTAAAGCCAAGCACCGACTATTTGGGTTTGGGATCTGATTATACCGGGTGAGTTATTAGTATCCAGGCGGACGATAATCACTAAACCATTTGACAAGGAAGAAAAAGATTTATACAAAAGATACTTAACTCACCACCTTCTACTATTTAAAATTATTTTCCCTTATACAGGATGTTCTTTTCAGGCGTAACAGACAGTATGTCAATTTCTTTAAATGGAACACCCAATATATTTTATCGTATTATGATTACTACTAAATTTGTTAATCTGTTAGCCGTGTATGCTACATAATACATCGAGTTTATGGTTTCTGTGATATTCAATTATTTCTTCAAAATATGCCCATTGCAGTATCTTTTTAAAAATAATATATACACGACATTTCTTCAGATTTTTCTTTGAATTTATGCCAGGTAATAGTTAAAGCCAATAGGTAAATGACACTATCTAAAGATTTTAGATATGTTATACAGCGTGTTCATAAAGTTTAGCTACTTTTGATGTTTTTTAAATGGCTTTTTCTTAAGTTTTTTAAATAGAACACCCTGTATATTGTGTGCTGGTTGAATTGCTCATCAGATTCCCTTTAATTAATGGTAAAGTATGATGTGTCTAACTTTAATACTTTTCCTGATATCTAGAATTTAAAGAAAAATGTGTGATAAAATATGCCATTATTGCATTTAATACTATATTCTGTCTATTTTTATAAGTTTTTTTTATTATTTGATCAATACTTTATAATACCAAATAATTCTTCTGTCATATACCAAATTTAAATCCGACTCGGCACTTTATGAAATTTACAAAGAATTATGTAAAAAAAAATATGTATGTTATTGCGGTACCATATAAATGTATATTTTATATTTTTATCAGGTTTTGCTTCCTTATTTATCAATAATAATATTTTGCTAAAATGTTCAAAATTAAGTCAATATTACATTTAAATTACATGTGGGCCTGTTGGTTTCGCAATAGATGTAGATCAAGTTAATTAATTCTTCTTTTATTTCTCTATTTTTATCTAAACCTGATAAAACTAAAAAAAGATAAAATTATATTGCATCACAATTGCATATTTTATAACATGAATCTTTTTAAATTTCATAAAGTACTAAGTCGCATTTAAATTTGATATATGGCTGCAAAATTATTTTACATTATAAAATATTAAGCAAATAATAAACAAACTACAGAAAGTGATAAAAATAGACTGAATATAATATTAAGTACAATAACGGCGTGTTTTATTACAGTAAACCCCCTATATAGCGAAAATCGATTTAACGAAATGGGCGTTATTGCGAATCAAAATTACGCAACAAATATCTTCAATACATTTTATATGCCATTTTTTTTCATTATAACGAAAATTCATGGTAACGAACTACGAACAATTATTTCATCTCATAAGTATGATTTTAATACAAACTATTATTGTTATTGTGAACACGAATTCTTTTCTTCTCTAGGTAATGTAAAACTAGTTGAGGTATTCCCGAAGATCTTAGGTGTGATATTCGGGGAATAACTTGTTTGTCTGTAGGTCGATTGTTTATCGACTCGAAGTCGTATTGCAGTTTCAAATGCAAGTGTGTGGTCTTCGAGAGCGTACAAAGTGTTAAGGTTTAGAAAAAAAAGTGTTCGTTCAGTGTTAATTGACAAAAATGAGTTTGAAAAGGACATAAATTCCTTTAAAAAGGAAATTAGAAATATTGGAGGATGTTGAAAAAAATGCTATTACAAAAACTGGAAAAATTTCAAAACGTGGACAAGCGTGGACAACTGACTCTCAAGAACAAAATGAGGAAAATCAGTTAACGATGGTAAGCATTCATCGATAATTAGTTCTTCTTAGTAACTTTTTACTTTACATGCTTTTATTGTCTGCATTGTAGGCTGAGAATTTACTGATGTAGAATGGGAAAATTATAAGGAAGGGCCGACTATGGCCCTGAAATTCCTGTTTTCTAATAATAGTTATATTATTATATGAGAATGATAATTCTGTTATAAAAGCACTACATAATCATAACAATAACATTCGATCGATCAGCTATCAACATCTGGTTATAATCTAGTTACTAATGTAAAAATATCTGTTCTGCCACCATTAATCACAGTACATTCTTTCTGTTTTCTTTCGTAATACAGGCATTTGTGGTAGAGTTATTTTTATAAAGAAAATTTTGAGCTTTTAAGCAAAGCTGAGGAAGAAATTACGTGTATTCGTACTTTGAAAGTACACTCACATTCAAAAAATAATCATTTTTCATTTTAAATTGTATTAAGTTAATAAATAAATACATAAAATTATTTTTATTTTATTTTTCGTTGGTATATTATTTGCAGCATTATAATAAATGCTGACTAGACTAATAGGTCCTTTTACTATTTACTCGCCGATTAATCGCCGACTAATCATAGATTAAAAAGTGGCCGAATAGTCCTCCGATTAATCGGTACAACCCTAGAAAATTATCAACACATCTTGTCAGTACCCAGTTTTGATGAATACTGCACTACTGACAGTGAGGTAGTGACTTCAGAAGCAATTACAATCGATTTACCATTAGTGAATGCAGGCCAAGAATGGAAAGAAAATGAAGAAAGCGATGAAGGTGATGAGGAAGAAGTGGTAAATGTAACACGCCCTACAAGAGCTGGTGTTTTAGCGGCTCTCTTTACTATACAAAGGTAACCTCTGATAACATCTGATTTGTTATCGAATTCATTATTTATATCACAATTTAAAGGTTTGCTGATACAGAAGAGAACATTTCTGAAGGTTTCGCGAATTCTTTGAATAAAGTTACTAAAGAATGTTTAAGACGAACAAAACCCGTTTTAAAGCAAAGCGCCATAAATGATTACTTAAAAAAAATAGTGTTAATTACAATATGAACAAAATACAAATAAGCTTGTATGTATGTATGTATGGAGTGAGGAGTGCGTATTCTATACGCGGCACCTAGGCCACAACGGGCCCCTTGTACACTGACTCCCTCTAAGAGGTTTGAGATGTTAATGCGAGTATAACTCGATTTTTGGCTGATTCCGCTTCCTGACCGACCCCCCACCAAACCGGGCGTGCTATGGCACAGGCCCAGTGTGGGTTCGCCCCTGTCAGGTGCCGCTCCAGGAGTACCACATCCTCGTGGACCCCTACGAGGTGCAGGCCTCCAGGGCGCTAACGCGCATTCAGCCATTTTTGTTCAAACCTCTTACACACATAGTGATAACGACAGCCAGAGATGAACGACTGGTTGCCGGGACCGACGGCTTAACGTCCCCTCCGAAGGACGGGGGGCGACCCAACGTGATTACACCGGGATTCGAACCCGGGACGTCTGCGTGTTAACTCGAGAGTTAACACGCTGAGCCATTGCGCCCCCGACACAAATACAAATAAGCTTATTACATAGTCAATGTTAATATGTTTCTAAACACCCCAAGATCCTATTCATTATTGAGGCGTTGAGTACAAAAGTGGATTAACCCCAGTGTATAATATATGTGGATTAGTCCACTTTTGCTCTCAATGCCTCTATTATTCATAATATATAACGAACTAATTCGTTACAGGGAAATTGCGAATATCTCATTATAGTGAACGGCTTGCATTCCCCCCTGCCTGTTCGCTATATCGAGGGTTTACTGTATACATTTTTCTTTAAATTGTATACATCAGGAAAATTTTTAAACGTAGACATATGATATACTTAAAAAAGTTCCATTAAAAAAAAATAAGAAAACGTCATTTAAAAAACATCAAAAGTAAGTGAACTTTATGAACACGCCGTACAGTGTACCTAATATCTTTGAACACTGTCACCTACTGGGTTTGCCTATTATGTAACGTAGTTTCAAGGCAATATCGGCTAAAATGTCGTTTTTACAACGTTTTTAAGAAGGTCCCTAACAAATTTAGTTCCATTTAAAAAGGTTGATATATTCTCCGTTACACCTAAATAGAACATATTGTATAAGCGGAAATAGTTTTAAGTAATAGAAAGTTGAAAATTAAACAACTTTTGTAAAAAACTTTTTTTTCCTTGCCAAACTGCTTAATAACTATCGTCCACTGGGACAGTAATAACTCACCCTGTATATTCCAACAAGATAATAACCCCAAACATTGTGATCAAAATACAAAACTTTGGCTACTATACAACACCCCAAAACAATTGAAGACACCCTCTCAGTATGATTGAGTAATGGGCTAAGATTATTGCAGAAGATACACAAAAGTTAGCTCAATCCTTACCAAAACTTTATGGGAGGTCATTAAATGTAAAGGTTATCTGACCTCATAATAACATATTTTTTCAAGAACCCGTTTTGCTCTGTACGCAAACTATTGCATAGACCAATTTGAAGTATTTTTTGTTTAGATTTTTTTAATTAAGTAATGTTTATATTTAACTAATTTATATTTTGTTTATAGATTGACATATTGTTTAGATGCAAAATAAATATAAGTTGAAGTTTATTATAATATAATAATATGTTGTATGCAGATATATGCTGCTGGTCTAACATTACATAAAGCACTCTTGTATCAATTTCAATGCAATATTTCCCTATGATGTGCTTGTAATTTATCTCCGATAATTAAAAGGAGTGCTTTATCACTGTTTAATATATACAAGATTTAATTAAACACAGTCAGCACTCCCATTATCATTACATATTATATTTCTCCTTTTAAAAGGAGAAAAAAGTAACATAAATCAACTATGATAACAAATAAGTCTCTGATAGACAGAATCTTTACATTACAATATTTATCTAATTGTTTTTGTCTTATCTATTAGCAAATATTTAATCAACTTATTTAACTGAATTTATGAAGAAACATTGAAATATCCATTCACAAATATTAAGGTGTGAATACAGTAAATCCCCTATATAGCGAACATCAATTTAACGAAATGGCCGTTATTTCGAATCAAAATACCCTTTTTTTATTATAACTTTTTTTACAAGATTTTCTTTTGCACGATTTTCTAAGGAATATATCTACCGTGTAAAAAATAAATTGGGTATATACAGAATAAATACACTGCGTCAAAAGTCTCCATACACGTAAAAGTATTTTGAATTTTCGGCTCTAGTTCATGTAATATTGTATTTACAACAAACATATTACTCAATTAGATAGTGTAACACATAAATAAACAGATAGACATGTTAATTATAACATTTATATATAAAAATAAATTTTAAAAAATATAATCACAAACAAGGCCCGGGGAATTACCTACTTCGCTTCAAAATATCTGTTTACGCATCGGTAGTGTCTTCAAGAGGGTGATATCGCTTAGTGTACCCACGTAGAAGCGTTTCTATTCCATAATTTCAGTAAAAATGGAGGTTCCGCAACCCATTCGTAAATTAATTATTTCATTAAGAAATGAAGGAAAATCTTTTAGAGAAATTGGTAAGATTGTCGAAAAATCTCATGCAACAGTACAGTACATAGTAGTACATAGTAGTATAGACATAAAAAATTGCAAAATTGTGAAAGTAGACCTCGTTTGGGTAGACCAAAGAAATTAGTCGCTATTCATAAACGTGCTATTCAAAAAGTTATCCATGATAATCCGCGATGTAGTGCACATAGTCTTACGAAAATGATAGAACATGATTATGGTTAGAAATCTCTCTGGTTATAAATAAGCCAAAAATCGGTCATAACAAAATGTTTACAAACTCGGAAATACGATATCGTTCGTTAAATAAAGAAAGATCCCTTCCTTGGCGCACCAAAGCTGGCTATTATTGCTGAAAAGAAAGCCAGTGCGCCAACTATCAGAAATGTCCATCATGATGCCGGTTTGAATGATAGAGAAGCAAGACGAAAACCATTAATTAGTAAAAGGAACCAGAGTATTAGATCAAAATTCACGAACAGCATGAAAATAAGATTTTTTATTTTGGAAAACATTTCTTTTTACTGATGAAAGTAAATTTTACATTTTTGGTTCGGATGGTAAGCCATGTGTATGGATAAAGAAAAATAAGGAGCTGTATTTAAAGAATCTGAGGAAAACAGTCAAACATGGGGGGCGGATCTATGATGGTGTAGGAGTCATTTTTAGCAGCTGAACCAGGATCGTTGTTGCAATTTATCGACGCATAATGGATTATAATGTTTTATTTAGATGTTTTAAGGACCAATTTACCTAAAAATGTTGATAAACTGTCCCTTGGTAGCGACTGGCGATTTTATCAAGATAACGACCCAAAGCGCAAAGCTTATAAAGTATGGTCCTGGCTCTTGTACTATTGTTTCATAAGCAAAAAGAACCAATCGTTACGTTACAAATTCGCTAAAACGCACATAAATAAACCGATATCATTCTGGGAATCTATCATTTTTAGCGACGAATCAAAATTCAATCAAATCGAATCAAATTTGGCGAAAGAACAAACAGTTAAAGAAAAAAAATTTATGCGCTACGGTAAAGCACAGAGGAGGAAATGTACTGGTGTGGGGGTGTATGAGTGCTGCAGGAGTTGGAAATTTAATTTTTATTTAAGGGATAATGGATCAACACATGTACTTAAAGATTTTGCAAGAAAGTTACATGTAAGTGCATTTATCTTTTAGCAAGATAATGACCCTAAACACACCGCCAAACATGTAAAGAAATGGTTGATATTTAGGGTGGGTAAACAACTCCATACACCTCCGCAATCACCAGATATGAATCCAATTGAACATCTGTGGATTAAATTGGAAGAAGGGTTCGAAAACACGAAATTAGGAATAAAGAACAGCTAAAGACAGTAATCTTACAAGAATGGAATCAAATAGGTGAAGAAGTAACGAGAAAGTTGGTTCAAACACGCCAAAGGAGGTAGTACCAGCTATTAAAAAAATAAAATTGGTCGAGTATCTTGATCATTTTACGTTAGAAATCTCCTGTATGGAAACTTTTTTGTGTCAATTATTATGTTTCTGTTATATATTATTCGTTTGTTAATGTTTGCACAATAAAGTTTTATTTTTGTTATAGTCATCTGTCTTCTTACCTATTATATTATCGGATTCAAAAGATTTTACCCCTCACTTTGAACTTGAATAACAAAAAACCTACTCCATAGAAAAAATCTAGACCGGTTTCGTTGCACGTGAAATTTAAATCTTTATAATATGTAGAAATTTTAAATGTCCTCCTACTCCTATAATAATAAGCACAGGTGTAATGAAAAAAGTACCCGATTTCAGCCAGTCTTCAAACAACCTCGACTTTGCGATTTTTTTACTCGGAAACCAGACGAAACCAGTCTCGATTTTTTCTATGGGGTCGTTTTTCTGTTATTCGCGTTCAAAGTGAGGGGTAAAATCTTTTGAATCTGATAATAGTATATCATACCTTAAAATTTGTGTTCTAAATATCATAGTACGGAAGTTATAAATGGAATTAAAAAATAATACAACATATATGGAGACTTTTTTGTGAACACACAGTGTATAAGTTGAAGTTTATTATACAGGTGTCTCACGTAACTGGTTCATTAGAACTTTTTTGGGTTACACTATTCGTAGAGGCTTGAAATTTTGGTATCAAGGGTTGTTCATTCTGATCTATAAATATTTTCAAGATGGCCACCACTTCCGGTCTACCGGAAGTACACCTCAACTTCGTTATTTTAAATGGAATGCTATAGTTTTTATTACACCATTCAATTATACGTAAGAAAATATGTTGACTTTGATAACAGTTGCTGGTACCTACCGTTTTTTGTTTTCGAATTATTTTGATTTTAAGTGTTTTTTGGCAAATATCACCATGCTCTTTACAAGCCCATATCTCAGCCAACGTTAATTCAAAAACGTTTTGCATTGGTACAATAACTCGTCATATGCTGTTAAATAGGTTGTCACTTGTTATATCAGTGTACCTTATACAGCGTGGTCAAAAATTGAATTACCGTTATGCTGTATTCAATTGCGAGAAAGTCGAAAATTTTAAATGGAACACCCCATATCTTTTTAGCCTATCAAAACGGGAATTTAATTCTCTACAAATTATCTGTAAACATTGCTATACCTATTTATTATAGTTTTCTTCATATTGAGTATTTTATCAAAATCCTACACAAAATGCTGGAAGTTGTTCGTGTTTTTATTAGAAGGCTATGACATTTTGACAGTTTATCGTTTAATTTATTTAAATTATCATTGGTATTATTTCTAGAATGATCTGCGATTGAATAAACTTTAGATTGTTAGCTTTTATTTGCCAAAAATAACCAGCAGAAGAACGCATAAATGAAACAATGAAAAACAATAATATAGCGTAATATTCGACGTAATGATGGGCGAGATATTCCTAGAGAGTTCAGTTTATTTATTAACGGTGCTTTCTTGTAAAATATTATTCATCTAAATCGACCGAAGCACCTCTTACCGAAGAATTTGGTAAAGCAATAAAATATGACAAAACATTTATTCTATTATCTTAATCTGCTGGTGATAGAAATTTATGGTTTCTTGTTATTTTGATCTTTCCAAAAGTAAGAGATACATCTCTTATTCTATCCAAAACTTTATTTCACCCGCCATGAATATAAGACGAATTTAAAATGTTGGTGTGGGAATAATTTGCCATGATATTCAAAGACATTAACAGCAATAAGTGATGACACAACTAAGTAATGACAACAATAACATAAATATGGTTTGAAAGCTATCAAAACTCCATGGCTTTCTAATATTAAACATACACATATACAAGAAGCTTTCCAGCATTGCATGCGTCCATTAATTTCCAAATATGAAGGCAACTACAACAAATAGGCGCAGGAAAGTATCTAAATAGTTTGTAGGGAATTAAATTCCCATAATTTATTTTTGTAATTTTAAGTTTTTCATTCTTTTATGTTATTGATTTTAATTTTTGTCATAAATTGTTGTTTTTCATTGTTTCATTTATCCGGTTTTCTTTTGGTTATTTTTGGTAGATTACAGCAAGCAATCTAAAGTTTATTCAATCACAGTTCATTGTAGAAATAATACTAATAATAATTTAAATAAATTAAACAAAAAACTGTCAAAATGTCATGGCCTTCTAACAAGAACACAAGCGGTTCTAGCATTTTACATATGATTTTGATAAATTCCTCAATAGCAAGAAAACTATAATAAATAGGTATAGGAATATTTATAGATAATTTGTAGAGAATTAAATTCCCTTCTTGATGAGGTATGAAAATATGGGGCGTTCCATTTAAAATTTTCGACGGTCACGCAATTGAATACAGAGAAACCGTAACTCAATTTTTGACTAGCCTGTATAAGATATACTGATACAACAAATGACAATCTATTAAGCAGCATATGAAGAGTTATCGTACCAATGCAAAACGTTTTTGAGTTAACCTTGGCTGAGATATGGGCTTGTAAAGAGCATGGTGATATTTAAAGACCGGATTTATAGAAAATATGCTTATGCTCAAAATTAAAGGCATTACAAATATATTTAAATATCTTTAGGAATCAGTTAAAAATAAGTGAAATAAGACCAGGTTAGTTATGCCTTTTTTGAATTTTCATGCCTATTATTTTTTTATGCCTATTTAAAGCCTTTTTCCAACTTTTTGGCGTCTTTTCCCCAAAACAAGAAATACTACATAATTCAGCATGTCAAAACATCATTGCATCAGGAAAAATTAAAACTGACTAAAAGTCAATCCAAAAAACAACAAACTATAGGTACAGCTATACAATCTGTGGCATCAACATCCGGCTACAATGAATAATCAAAATTCAATTTTGATCTTAGCAAAGCTTTGATAAAAGCAAACCAAAATCCATAAAGTGACAAATAAATATTTCAAAACTTTTTTACAAACATATTGTACAATGCATATTCCTGATGAAAGCCATCTCCGTAAAAATTATATTACTTCAGTCTACAAAGAAGTTATTCAAGAAATAAAAAATATTGGAAATAATTATATTTGGATAAGTGTAGACGAAACAACTGATGTATGTGGACGATGCTTGGCAAATTTAATACTTGGAGTATTAAGTGATGAAAATTCGTCAAAAAATTTTCTAATAAGTACCAAAGAATTAAGTAAAATAAATAATAATACGGTAACAAGATTTATTCACGACGAATTAACGCATTTTTCCTTACCGGAGCCGGTACCGAATGATAAAATTTTACTGATGGTGTCAGACGCAGCGGCATACATGGTAAAAGCTGCGTCTAATATTAAGATATTTTACCCTAATTTAATTCATTGTACTTGCTTAGCACACGGGCTTAATCGAGTAGCAGAAACTATAAGGTTACAGTTCCCATTTGTTAATAAATTAATAAAAAGCGGTAAATAAATATTTGTTAAAGCCCCTTTAAGGGTAGAATTGTTTAGAGAGAGGTTACCAAATACTCCATTACCACCACAACCAGTTCTAACAAGATAGGGAACATGGCTAGATGCCGCTGTATACTACACAAACGCCTTAGATCATTTTAAACAATTAATAAATGAATTTCCGGCTACAAGTAGTAAAGCAATACAAGATTGCCAGGCCGTCCTAAAAGAAGTGGAGGTACAAAATAATTTGGCATTTATAAAAAGCAATTACAGTTATATAAGTGAATCTATAAAATCAGTTGAAAAACAGAATTTACCTTTAGTGACTGCAGTAGAAATGATTAAAAAGTTTCAAGACAGCACGTATAGCGTACCAGGACATATTGGTCAAATAATTATGAATAAATTTAATGACGTTCTGTGTAAAAAATGAAGGATTTGCCACATTACAAAAAATTGCATCAATTTTAAGTGGTGAAATTGTTACTGGATTTATTATGGATCCCGCATTAATTACAAAGTTCAAGTATGCACCAATTACAAGTGTGGACATGGAGAGAAGTAAGAATACGTTAAGTGAGAGAAGATACAACTTCACAATGGAACATTTAGAACAGCAGTTAATTATTAGTTGTTTTTGTGATTAGTGGTTTAATAATTATATATGAATGTTTAGTTTAACGATGTATTTTTTAATGAAAACGTTATTAAAATACATTATTAATTAGGTATAGCAATTTTTTCGATTTCTAATTTTTATGCCTTTTTAATGCTTTTGTTGCCAAAATTTCATGCCTTTTTTGCCTTTTTTTAAGTGCCTTTTTCCGTCTTTTTTTGCTTTTTAATCCAGTCTTTAGTGATATTTGCCAAAAAACATTTAAAATCAAAATAACTTGAAAACAAAAAACGGTAGGCACCAACAACTGTTATCAAAGTCAACATATTTTCTTATGTATAATTGAATGGTGTAATAAAAACTATAGCATTCCATTTAAAATAATGAAGTTGAGGTCTACTTCCGGTAGACCGGAAGTGGTGGCCATCTTGAAGATATTTTAGATTAATAGATCGGGATGAACAATCCATGTTACCTAAATTTCAAGCCTCAACGAATAGTGGAACCTAAAAAAGTTGTAATGAACCAGTTACATGAGACACCCTGTAGTATAATAGTATGTTGTATGCAGATATATGCTGCTGGTGTAACATTACATAAAGCACTCTTGTATCAATTTCAACACAGTATTCCCCTATGATGTGCTTATAATTTATCTCTGATAATTAGGAGTGCTTTATCACTGTTTAATAAACACAAGATTTAATTAAACATAATCAGCACTCCCATTATCATTACATATTATATTTCTCCTTTTAAAATGAGAAAAAAGTAACATAAATCAAGTTTGATAACAAATAAAGGTCTCGGATAGACAGAATCTTTACATTATAATATTTATCTAATTGTTTTTGTCTTATCTATTAGCAAATATTTAATCAACTTATTTAACTGAATTTATGAACAAACATTGAAATATTCATTCACAAATATTAAGGTGTGAAAATAACCATATAAAATTCAAACATAACCTCAATTTTTTGGATGATAAAAAAAAATTAACTTACACTGGTTTTTATCCTTTTATCCTTGGGCGGTATTTTCAGTTTGGACTTCCAACCAATGTCGTCGACTTTTTCCATGTCCCTAAATCGGAAAAATCGAAAAAGATGAAGAAAATTTCTTCCTTATATGTATCGATAAAAACTTACAACTTCGTCTGTACGGGCATAACGTGATTGTTAGCGGCAATCGACTCGGTCATCATCTTATTTCCGTTTTAACACACCTTTGCGAAAGTAAAAATGTTTTAAATGGGTTTATAAAACCCGCAAAAATCTGGGTTTCTACAATATGTAGGCTATATAAAATGTAATTCTCTTCTTTTGGGCTTTTATCTCTCTCTTTCTCGCTCCACTGTAAAAAAAAAGACAAAGAACATTCTGTTCTAGTATAAAACTCGAAACTCACGTGCGTTGAACTGTCCACAAAGAGAAAATAATTTATTTATAGCTTATTCTATGCGGTTTTATTGATAAATATTTGATGGATGACATAAATTCTCTCTTTGTGTCTCAATCTTTTTGGGTTTTATGACCCAAAAAATGACAAAAAAAATTATGGATTTAGGTCGAACGTGAAAATACACGTTGACTAATAACGGATGATAACATAAAAAACGGAATTTTAGCGTTAAAACTTAAATAATGATAGTAAGAAACGTGATGTTTAAGGATTTAATCTGAACTTGGTCAAATTTAAGATGGCTTCGTGAGTATTGCAAAAAGAGACCACCAATATAACGCATATTTGTAAAAATTACGTTTCCTTATATTTACCTCTTTCTTAATCTAATCTACGTGGAACGCTGCAAATCCGTATGAGACGTCCGCGCATTTCAAGCCACCAAAGTTCGTTTTTTAGCAGTAAACCGCTACTAAAAATTATAGTTTGTCGCGAATTGAACAAGTATCACACACCTTTCTTCGTCGCCAGGAACAAAATGATTTTTATCTACCAACCCGGACAGTTGTCGCGAACTCTAACGTCCGTTTCCTCAAACAGTCCGCATCCCGCGTTTATTCAAAACATCAACAATTCCCAATCAAAATAAACTTAAATTATTTATCAAAACCAACTTAATTTACTTAAATTAATTAATAAAACATAAATACGTTTAATTTAAATTCATTTAATTTAATTAAAAAAATTATAATTTTATGATTAATTTAATTCATCTTTTAAATCGTAGATGTCGCTTAATTTCGATTAAACGTCTTAAAACTCCCGCTTAAGTGAATCGCAACATAACCGCAATTTCCTTTTCAGAAAACTTTCTTTTAATTTTCCACTGCGAAAATGAGCACCTCACAAAAACATCGAAATTTCGTCGTTGAGCCCATGCAAGAAAAGCCCGTTACAGATCTTGCTGGTGTTGGAGATGTTCTGGGTAGACGATTAACGGAAGCTGGCTTCGATAAGGTTAAGTTTTTTTTATAATCATATTCATAAATTAACTAATCTCGTTTTATTATATTTTTAGGCTTATGTAGTTCTGGGTCAATTTTTGGTGTTGAAGAAAAACCAAGAGCTATTCCAAGAATGGATGAAGGAGGTTTGCCAAGCGAACGCCAAACAATCATCGGATTGCTATACTTGTTTGAAAGATTGGTGTGATGAGTTCTTGTAAATTAAAGTTAGTTTATGCTTAATGCAATCATTATTTCGAATGTGTGTAATAATTATGTGAAAACATCTTATTTTCTAACAAATCTGTACTAAAGTTTTTTATTTTAAAAGAGTTTTGTAATAGCTATATTTAATAAATACGCAGGAAAAGGGATAATGTGACTAAGAGTACACAATAATTTATTTTAATAAAATATTAAATAACTGTTGTTGCTTTATTCTTTTTCATTTATACAGTTTTCTTATTTTAATTTGATGCTTAATGATTCCAAGTTAAATTAATTTTGGGCTTCGAAAATGATGTTTATAAAATAATATTTAAAAGCTGCTACTTTCATTATTAATTAGAGCTTAATTATGTCCTTCGTAGAGTTGATGAATGGAAAATGAACTTGTATTGAGCTACATTAATGAAACCAATAAGTTAGCTAATTAAATTAGAGCAGTGGTTCCCAAAGTGGTCCATACGGACCCCAAGGGGACCATAGGGTCATTCAGGGGGTCCTCGGAAAATTAAAATCGATTTGGGGGTCTCTGAACAATGTCAGGGGGTCAGGGCAAGGTTTAATAAAAAATAAATAAATTGAGACAATTTTGTTTTAATACGGAAGTTAAAATAATAATAAAAAATCGCCAATAAATTACACTAGTTTACAAATTTCAATCAATTTTTTCCACAAAGTCTGCGATATTTTTTTTATAACGTAGAATGTTGTGGTGATTCTGAAACTGTCTTCAGTTTTTCTCCATCACATCCAGTTTTCGAGATACAACTAACGTAACCGTTTTTATTTCGACTAAAAACGGGACAACCCTAGGTACTTTTGTCGATAATCAGGTGCAGTTTAAAATTATTAAAATTTGGTTTTAAGTTAAACTTGATATTGCTTCTACAAAATTTGATAGTTTCCTAAAGACTTGCAATGCTTCCAGAAGACTTGTTATTGCTGCTAGAAGTCTTGATATTGCTTTGAGAAGACTTGAAATGATCTCAGACGACTGAAAATACTTTTAGCAGACTTAAAATGTTTCTAGAAAGTTTAACACTACTTCCAGAGGACTTAATATTGCTTATAGAAAACTTAATACCACTTCAAGGAGACTTGAAAAGCTTCCAGAAGACTTGAGATGCTTTTAGAAAACTTGATACTGCTTTTATAGGACATGAAATGCTTCTAGAAAACTTGAATCTTCTGAATTGCCTTCAGAAGATTTGAACTACTAGATGGCTTGTTATTACTTTCAAAAGACTTGATATGCTCTCAGAAGACTTGAAATGATATTAGAAGACTTGGAATGCATCTAAGAAACCTGATACTACTTCCAAAAGTTTTGATATTACTTCTAGAAGACATAATATTGCTTCCAGAAGATTTGAACTGCTTCTAGATGGCTTGTTATTGCTTCCAAAAGACTTGAAATGCTTTTAGAAAACTTGATACTACTTCCAGAAGTCTTGATATTGCTTTTGGATATCAATTAATACTACTTTCAGAAAATTTGATACTGTCCTTGGAAGACTTGAAATGCTTCGAAAGGACTTGATACTGCTTGTAAAACTGTTTGTAAAAACTGGATACTGTTGATGAACCAATTGACTATGCTTTGTTGAAAATATTAAATACTATTGAACAAAATGCACAATCTTTCCGTAAGGAGTCCATAAACTGTTAATTAAAAGTTAAATACTGATGGCAGAAGACATTTTTATGGTAAAAACCGAAGAACTATTAATAAAATTTAATTTTTCTTTCAAAATATCAAATACTGTTGGCAAAATACAGCATCATCATATCAAAAGTTTAAAAACTACCAATTAAAGGCTAGATACTGTTTGTAAAACTTTGCTTGTTTTATTAGACATTTTTGGATAGTGCAAGCCAATCCCTTTTAGGCATTACAAATGCATCTTATTATGTAGTTAAAGAAGTGCAGTAAAGCTTTGCTACTTCGTACAACCCCAAATCCGAATTCCCTGATAATCTTAATTTGAAAAAAGTAAAATTTGCTTTATGTCCCTTGTAATCCGAGTTGGTAAAAAATTCGCTACTGGGAAAAGACTATTTGTTCTATCTGCAGAGAAAGACGATAATTCCAAAACTCTGAATAGCGTTTCTATCAAAAATGCTGAGTCCATGCTTTCTAAGGTTTGTAGATCCTTGTAATGTATTAGCATAATGGTAGAGATGTGTATTTCGAAAATCAGCTGAGGAAGAATGATTGCATATTATGCTGCAACAAATAAGGCAGTTTTCCACGAAGAAGCTGGGATAATCGAATTAAAAGTGAGGAAGATATTAAAAGATTTGGTGTATTATATGTATTGCAAGATAAACAGCAGATAATGTATGCTTCCATCATCTCAATTCAACTGGTTTTCATTAATTTTAGAATTAGCGAAGCTTTACTGTAATTAGATACTTAACTACTAATTGTAGTAGTTGTAATTATTCCATGCTTCTATTTTCGTGGAATTAATTAGTAGTTATACTCGACTACTTTTTTCAAGCAGTTAGCCCAGCTCTAATTTTGATAAATTTTGCTAATAAATTATTATTATTGCTAATAAATATAACCAGCATTCGGAGCTGGGATTGCCAAAAAAACAACTTCAATATTTTTGGGCATTAGATGACTAATTATTACAAAAGTAACTATTAGAATGAATGCCTATTAGAATTAGAAGACTATTTTCTTAGATTAGCAATCTAAAATTCTTTTTTCTAATCTCACAAACATTTTAACATTCTTCAAGTACAGGCCATTTAGATGTACTGTAGCCCAACATTTTTTTATACTCTGTGCCTATCGAGTCATAGAATTCTTTTACAGTTTCAATGCGTACATTATAAATATTAAAAAAGTAAATTTTGATAATAAGAATGCATTATTGTCAAATCAATTGGTAAGCAATCGGCAGTTTTAATTGCATTGTGGACATTATGAGTGGACATGATGTTTACATAAAAAAACATACATTTAGGCACATACATTTGGTATAAGTCTCGCAAACAAAGAAACGAAATATTACTAATAAAAAAAGCTGTATTTCTGTGTTTGGTTGATCTTACAAACGATACCTTTCTTTGTCTTTTTATTTATATTGTCTACGTTTATATTACAGAACTTTTATGGAATTAAATTTTATATTTAATGTATACTACTTTACTTATTGTTAGTATAATGCGGGATTTGATTACTTTGCGATAATTTTTTGTATGTCTTTGGGTCGATTTCTCTAATAAGATTCCAGAGATACTCTCCCGTCATCCCTGCGTCCCAGTAACCTTGATAATATATTTCCATCAAGATTTAATGACAAATCTTGATGGAACCGGTCGCCTTGTTCGTCACGTTTCGCTCCAAGATTGCATGGAAAGAAATCTAAGTACAAATAGAGAAAATGGATTTTGAGCGACATTTTTGCATTTATGGCATGGTAATCGTGAAATAAATTAGAAATTGTTTCGCGAGAATTCTCATTCTTATGGTTTTCTAAAAATCCATGGACTTTGTTGTCAATAATTCGTTGTCATTTATTGATTTTACTATTTGATGACCAACAAATATGTCTTCTTTTGGTTGGGCGTTCGATATTTGTGGAAAGAGCGAGCTGAGTGACATATTTAAATACTGGGCCTTCTGGTTTTCACAAAGTTTTTCATCAAATCCAGTTTGATGTGTAGTGGAGACAATATGACAGATGCTGGTGTCACCAGAGGTTTATTAAAGACATTGAAAGCGGCAGCATCGTAATGTTCTCTAGAAGGCCAGTCTTTGCGCACATAATGATGCTCTCTCGCTCAGCTACCCCTCAAATAAAGTAAACAGCAATATTTTGTAATATCGCCTTGTGACCCTGTAACCCAAAATCACAGAAATCAATACTTAAAAAGTAGAAGTTAGTACATTTGTTTACTGCGGCAACTACCATTAAATCTACAGAAACTTTCCATTCAAATGCGTCATACTGAACTAATATAAAAATAATAATATTGATTTCAATGAATTTAATGTTTATAGCTAGTGCCTGGAACAGTTAAAATACTTCTTTATTAAAAAAAATTGTCCGTAGTAATGTTTCAGCAATACAGTGAAAATGGCTTTAACTTTAACTTTGTTGGCTTAATGGTAAATGGTGACGTAAAAATAAAATATAAAGTAAACATTTTGTTGAAGAAGTATTTATTGATTATAACTAAAATACAATAAAATATTAATGGCTTGTATGAACCTGATGGGATGTTATGAGTTTATTTATGTCCGGCTCGATGTTTATCAGTAGCAACCGCAAATTCCCCCGATTACTAATTTCTAGTCTGTTTCTTTTCTTTGTGACGAGGCTCATAACGGCACTGAATCCACGTTCTACCAAATACGAAGACGGAAAAGCTTGATACCATGGGAAAACTACTGGAGAGTATACTAAGGGACCGGTTGTAGACAGAAGCGCAAGCGCTACAACTAATACATGAAAGCCAATTTGGTTATCGAAAGGGAAGATCGACCGTGCAAGCAATAGAAAAGTCATAATTCTCATCTATCATATTTTCCTGTAGTTTATCTCTGAGGATGGTTATGTAACCGAAACTAGTCAGATAAATAGAATTTTTAATTTAATAAACGACCAGTTAAAAGTACAAAAAGAAGTGTCAATTATATATACTTTCTTAACAATAACTGGTAAAATGGATTACGAAATTAATTTTAATCAATTCAACAACCTTGGTACAGACGAGGTTGTAATAACCTAGAATCCAGAACTACAGGAAACTAACATTCAAAATTCAAGAAATTCTTCTACATATCAAATTTAACAAAATATGTAAATCAGAAAATCTGACTCCTAATTACACTAACTACAAATTACCACAACATCTATCATCTTCACAAATCAAATTTATACGTGCAAACCACATAAATAAAGAAATAAAAAATCATCATCGAAAATTAGATTTTATTAACAGAAAAATAGAGGATACGCGCTTAAACAAGTCGCAAGGGAAAGAAACCTTAGCGTGATTAATGACGGTTGCCCTACTTTATTTTCAGACAGCGATCAAATTAAAAGCGTAATTGATTTAACATTGATTACTGACTCCTGGGCGAGTAGAAGTGTTTGTTATACGGGATGGGACACGCTCGGTAGCGATCACTTTCCTGTATATACGAAAATTAGCCTGCCAACTAGAACCAATGGACCTAGATCTTCACAAGTACAAGATCACAACAACTATAAACATTTGAATTGGGAAAAATACGACGAAACATTAATATCAAACAGCATCGAGCAAAATAATATGTATGAAGATTTGACAAGGGACATGAAGGAAGCTGCTTTTCAGGCCTCCAAGAAGAAAAATGATGGAAGACAGAAGAAAAAAAGTTGAAAACAGAGAAACAAATTGTCAAAATAGGAAAATACTTAATAAGGAACTTCTTGAGAGATAAAACCCCGTTAAACTATTTAATAGCAAAAAGGAATATAGCAATATCGAAGAAACTATTGAAGAAAAAGCGAGACAATTTTAAGAACTTTTGTGCAACTTTAAATCGTCTTACACCATTAAATCAAATATGGGAAAAAGTTAGAACGTACAAAAGACCAGTTTTTTCAACGAGACAAGCAGGTTGTAGATAATCTTGAATGGATGGAGAACTTCATGAATGCAATGGCCCCTCCACATGTTTCATCTAAGGCAGAAGTACAGCGAGATGATTTAAATGTTGTAATAACGGATACATCTGGATGTACAGACCTCATAACAACTATGTAACTAGAAAATACATTAAGAAGTCGTAAGGATACTGCCGTAGGAGAAAACGGATTATCTTATTCGATGATCAATAATCTTCCCAGGAATTATAAAAATTCTCTATTGTCTATCTACAATAAAGTGTTGTGGGGTGCTGATATTCCGAGAGAATGGAAAATAATAAATATTATTCCTATTCTCAAGCCCCATAAAAATCCAAACCTCTTTAGTAACTATCGCCCGATATCATTAATATCTTGTATTAGGAAAGTATTTGAACGTATAATAACCGACAAGTTAGAATGGTGGTGTGAAAATAAGAAGAGTGTCTATCATGCACTAACATCATTGGTCACAGATATTCGGTGTGCATTTGTCGAGAAAAAATCACTTTTGGCTGTCTTTATTGACATAAAAGCGGCGTATGATAACGTCCATATACCCACGTTAATAAAATTTATGAACAATCCGGAGATTCCGAAATTATTCTCTTTATTAGTACATCAACTTTGATCAGAAAAAATACTAAAATTGAAAAATGACCCGGGAAATATAGGTAACAAGACAAATTACAGAGGACTCCCCCAGGGTAGCTGTCTAAGTCCAATTCTTTTGAACATATATATGACCACACTTAACAAGGAATTGAAAAAATGCGATGTTTTTGCTTTAACCTATGCAGATGACTTGGTGATATATTGCAATGCTTTGAACATAGAGACAGGAGGCGAACAACTAAATAAGGCTTTGGAAATTTTAAAGAAATTCTAGGATTATCGTCAGGTATCATTTTTACCAAGAAGAGGAACTTTGTAAGACCGACCATCATGTATGAGGGCACCCATATTGAATTTACAGATACTATTAAATATTTAGGATTTAATTTGAATGCTTAACTTAACTGGAAGGAACATATAGATACTTAGAAAAGGTATTAACCTAATAAAATCTTTATCCAGCTCAAGGTGGGTAACAGGGTTACTACACCCGGTTATTTTAAGTATGCTGTATAGGGCGATTGTGCGGTCCAGACTTGAATATGTACTATGGATTATTACCGTTACCTAAAATGCAATTGAATAGATTACAAATGCACTCACCATCGAAGCAGTAGAAACATCTTTACTAACCAAAGCTAGAATACTATGTACTAGGTTTCTCAGTAGAAGCCTTAGTATAGATAGTTGCTCCATGATCAACAGGGTAGATAAGATAACAAAAATCTACATCTTACGTCCGTTGGCAAAAACCAGGTCGTTGATCTCAGAGATATATTCCAAAATGGAACCTGCTGTTCGAAATCAATATAAAAAAGTGCACATAGTATCCATACAATAAAATATAATATAAGAACATTTTCACCAAATATCGTTTTTACCCCCGGATCTTTCAGAAGCTGCAGAACGGTTGCTGGAATGAACAATGCTGTTGGAGCTGAAATAAATATTTTCCAATTTATAAAATATACATGGCCGGATGTCGAGTATATATTTACAGATGGATCGGTAGCTCTTGTACCGGAGAGGAATGTGGCGTATGGTGTCTATGTCCCCTCAATGGGAATAGAAGAATCATATAAATTACCTAACCTATTGACAATCTTTTCTGCGGAGGCGTACGCTTTGCTGATTGCTTTGACAATCGTATTAGAAAGAAAAATTCCGAAAAGTATCATCATAACTGATTCTAGAAGTACTTTGGAAAGAACAAAAAACTACAATTTTAGAGATACGATTCACCTATATATCTTGGAGACGTTTGCTCTCCTTTATGAGATACATCTGTTGGAACAAGACGTTACACTATTGTGGGTGCCAGGACATGTGGGCATAGAGGGAAACGAAAAGGCCGACCAATTGGCAAACATGGGTCATCAAAAAGAATCGCTTAAAATAAAGATATTCGGAAAAGAACCGTAACAACAAGTAATAAGAGAAATTAAAGTCGAATGGGGGGATGAATGAAATAGAAGTAGTACCACGAAAGGAATCATGTACGCAAGATGTCAACCTACAGTTCCGAAAATTCCATGGTATAAGAGAGTACCCTTTGTTTCCCGTCGGTTCTGCACACTTATTATAAGATTGAGATTAGGACATACGTTAACACCCGCATATTTATTTAAAATAAGAATGAAAGATAACCCTTATTGTGAATGTGGTGAAGAAGGAGACCTAAATAATATATTTTTCGCATGCGTTAAATATCAACATCAAAGATTGAAACTCACTCAGGGATTATTAAGAGAAAACATTGAATTTCCCATTAACTTGACCTCATTGTTGGCGTATGATTCTTTTAACATTTATAAATTATTATATGAATTTGTTACATCGGCTAGCATAAATCTGTGATAAAGAAAAAGAACTTTCTGTGATACCTATACAAAAATATGGTAGTAGCTTTTAGAAAAACACTACATTATTGACTGTGATAACCCCTATTTCCGAATAATTTATAGGTATTGTATAATCATCACTTTCCAGATTCCATGCTCCGGGGGTCCTCCTTTGGTCCTACGAAATTCGGTTCACTGGATCCCTGGCTCGCAGAAGACACTTCCTTATGCGTTTGTGTTGTCTTATTTTAAAGCGTTTTTGTCTTGTTAATATTTCGTTGCAATCTACGGGACAGAAAATATCAGAGGGACGAAGAAGGAACACATAGGAAGAGAGGAAAAATCGAAAGAAACTTTGTAGCTGGAGTATGATATGAAAGAAAGTTCGAACTCCAAAACCCAACCAGTATCATTATTACTACTATAACCGCAATTTCCTTTTCAGAAAACTTTCTTTTAATTGTCAATTGCGAAAATGAGCAACTCACAAAAACATCGAAATTTCGTCGTTGAGCCCATGCAAGAAAAGCCCGTTACAGATCTTGCTGGTGTTGGAGATGTTCTGGGTAGACGATTAACGGAAGCTGGCTTCGATAAGGTTGAGTTTTTTTTATAATGATATTCATAAATTAATTAATCCCATTTTATTATATTTTTAGGCTTATGTGGTTCTGGGTCAATTTTTGGTGAAAAAAAACCAAGAGCTATTCCACGAATGGATGAAGGAGGTTTGCCAAGCGAACGCCAACCAATCATCGGATTGCTATACTTGTTTGAAAGATTGGTGTGATGAGTTCTTGTAAATTAAAGTTGGTTTATGCTTAATGCAATCATTATTTCGAATGTGTGTAATAATTGTGTGAAAACATCTTATTTTCTTACAAACCTGTACTAAAGTTTTTTATTTTAAAAGAGTTTTGTAATAGCTATATTTAATAAATATGCAGGAAAAAGGATAATGTGACTAAGAGTACACAATAATTTATTTTAATAAAATATTAAATAATTATACTTATTTTAATAAGTATCATTAAGCAATGATTCCAAGTTAAATAAATTTTGGGCTTTGAAAATGACACTTGTGAAGTTACCCATGGAGTTTGCAATTGAAAAATGACCAATTTCTGCAACTTGAAACTAAAATTACGATTCGCGTTTAGCAGTCTTAGAAGAACCCCTACACAAGAATTTGCGAGGGGATGTTTTCATTTAAGGGAGAAAAAATTTCCAAAGTTATGAATATTATATAGCGTACGTAATATTCATAACTTTGGGAATTTTTTTCTCCCTTAAATGAAAACAGCCTAGGCAATTACAGCATATGGTGAGTACGCAGCACACTTCGCGAAGATAAAGAAGAGTGGGTCGGACAGCTTTTTATTTTGATGCTTAACGCACAATTTTTGAATTTTGTTGCTTCGAAAAAAAGACGATGAAAATGAACATGGAAGTGGGACAATCTGTTATAGAAGAAAATGTAGTCGACCTTCTTGTGACCAACGATGAGAAGCGTGACAGGTAATCAAATAGCTAAAAGAGGTGATGAATATTAAGGAGATGGAAGAGAAAAGGAGAGAGGAGAAGAAAAAGAACTCAGAAGAGGAGCTAGTGAGGCAGTTTTGTCTCCCCCGATCCAGGTATGATAGAGGGACAAATATTATTGAAAAAATAATAGGGCGCTTTTGTGTTGTGTTTTATAAATTCTACCGCGTGTGGAAACCATCAGAAACAGGAGAATTACTAGGATGATATATATTCGAGAAAGAAAATCTGTATAACAAGACAAGGAAAGGGAGTTGCTTTTACCCCTCTCCTTGACCAGGTATACAGACAATTAATAACAGTTAAAAAATTGACGAAATGTTTTATGATGTGTTATAACTCATCTGGAGAAAGGAATAATGAAGGATAGAGGAAGAGGATTTGATGGGTTCTGTCCAAAGTGGGAACAAGAATCTGGCGAATAGTAAAAGGTGGAGAAAGTTAAATAAATAGAAGCAAATAACAACAATAAAATCGCCAAGGCAATCTGCTGTAATGCGTAAGCTAGTCCGGACTGCCAATGTACAATAGGCAAGGAAAAAGGGGGAGTTTTTTAGTGGTATAACCAGCATGAGGCCGGCACAAAAAAATCCCTGTCGCCGACGCAGTTCTACACTGCTGGTTAGATAAAATTTTGTATCATGCGCACATCTGACCAGGGTTAGTGCAAAAAGCAATTTTCTCCTCCTAAGTGCAAAAAAGGGCTTGTGTTAGGTTGAGCCATCAATGTTAACCCGGTTCACTTAACCCAACCCAACCAGTCAGTTAAGATTACTTATTGTTTAAGGAAGAAGTATCAAAGAATTGTTCACTTTACTTGAGGCGGCTAACGTTTTCGAAGTCAACCGAAACTATTTTTTCTTTAAAATTGTTAATAATATAGAAGATGTATAAACAAGGGTTGGGCCATGTTACTCTGAATGAACCCTGGATTATAACTTGATTGTCACAAAAATTAACCGGTTCGCGTGCAACGGCCAACCGAACAACTATGGCAATATAAAAATTAATGCTAAAATACGTCGCAAATAACAATCAATGACTTCTAAAAGGTATAATCCCGTAAAGCAGCTATCAGAAATCTAGAATAACTACTAGAATAACACTTTGTATACGAGATCGAAAAACTAGGTGCTTTCAGCACCGATTCACACTGATTAATGATGTTTGAGAAATTACTTCATTTAATGATTTCTTAACCTGCATCATAGAAGATGGACTGGAATTCAAGTGCTTCGTTACTTTTTGTATTTCTGCAAGTTGAATTTGTAAATCATTTGCATATAATACTAAATTATGTAAAACTTCCTCGTGTTAACTTGATTGTTTTTCTTTAAACCTTAGAAATTCAGTACTTTAATAAATCAACCTTTAATAAAAATGTGTAAAAAAATTGTTACCTTTAATAGGTATCAAAAGCCTTTAATAGATTGTCATCAAAGGACATAGCTGGAGTAACCATTAATGGAATTTGTTTATTATGATGGTATTCATTAAAAATTTAATTTAGTAATTTTAATTGAGCGAATGTTTATCGACCTTAATTTTTGTTCAATTATTCTAAAGATATGCTCGCTACATTTTCAACTGGGCTTTGAGAATATTCTTGATGTTTAATTTTAATACAAAATTCATATTTGCATTTGGAATAAGTTGGCACTTATTAAAGCTTCTTATCAATTCTGCTGTTAAATGTCTGAAATGATATAAAATTAAAGAGAAAATGATTTGAAACACAACAAATAAAAACTCCCAATTTTTCTTGTATATAGATATATCTTTACTTTCATTTTTTTTTTTCATTAATAGGGCGAAGAAATACAGTTTTTTATAATTCTTTATTTAAAATCTAAAAAAAACTCGTCGCGAGCTTTCTCATTCTATTATTGGAGGTGTGTGATGCATTAAGGTATGTATACAATATAATTTATATATATCTTTTTTAATATACTCAGCACTGTATCTTTTTATTACGTTTTTAACAAAAAAACGACTTAACCAACAATAGTCACAACGGACCTTCTTTGCATATTTTTTTTATTAATAATTCAATAACAGTCACAACAAACGAACGAACGCAAAGCACTCGATGCAACGACGCTACGTAATAATTAAAAAAAGAAAGTAAACTTTTTAATTATAGCATCAGCGTCTGCTTTCTAGTGTTATTACATCTTTTTTAAAAATTTAAAAGCATTCGTTTTTTTTTAATCATTATATTTTTTGTCATCATATTTTTTTTCGGATAGAAAAATACACGTTTCCGTAATACCTCTATGTCTCTACGATAATAAATTACATAGTTTAGTCACCCTTCGTTAAACATCACAGACTACAATCATTTTTTTTCGCTTAAATTTTGTTAATCGCTAGGGGGTTAGTTTAAAAATCAAATTACAATTAAAAAGTTAAAATTTCAAAAAAACAAAATTAATTAATAATAAATCGAAGCTAAAACGAACATTTTAAAATAATAACGGTAAAACGGACCATCTTATTTTCACATACGTATATCGCCGTGTATAAAAAATAATAATTAATTAATTAATTAAAAGAAAAAAACTCGATTATACAACTTAAAATCTAAAACCTGATTTATGTTTTTTATCTTTATACAATTAATTACTTAAAGTCGGTGTGATTACTTACTTTTTTATCCCTTACATATTAATTGTACATTTTTAAATATTTCATTTTTCTGCAAATTAATTAATATAAACAAACGTTGCAATTAAAACCGAAATTTTCAATAAAATCCTTCTTAAATATTCCTCATCATCATCTAATCATTCCCTAAATCTATTATTTTAACTAATATCTATTATTATCCATAAAACAATTATTTTCTTTATTACTATGTAGAGGGAAGGGAGAGAGAGAAAAAAAGGTGAGCTTTGCATGCAACAATAATTTTTATCTAATCTGTATGTAATGTACTTGTATCTAACCTGTATTATTAATTTATATTTTTAATTATTTGCGGAGATTATTATTTCATATCGACGTGATTCTCGTATTGTATTATGTGTTTTCGATTGCACTGATTCATTTGATATATATATATATATACGTTTTTGTATTAATATTGCGAAATCGTTTTCATTGAGTAATGGTGATTGCGAAATTAACAAAACAAAATAGGATTAAAATAAAATAAATTATATCATAAAATCTTAAAAAAAAAAGAATGAAAAAGAAATCGGTTTCTTAAATCTCGATTAAAATGGAATGTTATAAAATAGCAAGAAATAAAATATAATTAAAAAATTATGAATTAAAAGTATTAAATTAAAAATAAAACTGGTGTTTAATTAACGCTAAAAAAGAAAAATTAAAAAAAAAACTTAGAATTTAATTAAATAAGCTCGGTGCTATGCAACTTGAAAAAAATAATAAAAACAAAAAAAAAACCTATCAGTCAGATCTATACAAATGTAATAATACTGATTTGATAACCTAAATGGGGCGCATTATTTAGTTCTAATTATTTAAATTTTGTTTATGATCCAAGTCATGATTAAAGGACGGCCCCTTTTTGTCATAAGTAACTCTTTAATTAATTAAAAAAATCTTAGACAAGATATCAAATTATGCAGGGTTGTTCTTCACCTATACGTGTGAATATTCTGAAAAATATGTATCAAAAATCTTTTAGTTTCCTAGAAATCAAGATGATTTTATTTTAATTCAGATGATTTCATATCTCATTTATCAATTAGTTGGTAAACTGAGACATTTCAACAGCTCTAACCCATGCTGCCAACAAGTTGGAAAGAACTTATGCTGCTAACATGTTGATAAAATAACGCATATAATCTATAACGCACGATTAATGTCTATTGATCTCTTAGCTAATGTTATCAACAAGTTGGCAGTCTGTACAGTGCAAAATAGACGATTTCTTACATGAACTCATGCTGCCAACAAGTTGGCAGGCTCCATAATGCCGGGTTGAAGTTTGCTGGTCTTATAGCTCATGCCGCCAACAAGTTGGCAGTCTGTGCAATGCAGAATTAATGTTTTCTTACAAAAACTCATGCTGCCAACAAGTTGGCAGTCTGTACAGTGCAAAATTGACGATTTCGTACATGAACTCATGCTGCCAACAAGTTGACAGGCTCCATAATGCCGGGTTGAAGTTTGCTGGTCTTATAGCTCATGCTGCCAACAAGTTGGCAGTCTGTGCAATGCAGAATTGATGTTTTCTTACAAGAACTCATACTGCCAACAAGTTGGCAGTCTGTAAAGTGCAAAATTGACGATTTCTTACATGAACTCATGCTGCCAACAAGTTGGCAGTCTGTGCAATGCAGAATTAATGTTTTCCTACAAGAACTCATGCTGCCAACAAGTTGGCAGGCTCCATAATGGCGGGTTGAAATTTGCTGGTCTTATAGCTCATGCTGCCAACAAGTTGGCAGTCTGTGCAATGCAGAATTAATGTTTTCTTACAAGAACTCATGCTGCCAACAAGTTGGCAGTCCGTACAATGCAAAATTGACGATTTCTTACGTGAACTCATGCTGCCAACAAGTTGGCAGGCTCCATAATGCCGGGTTGAAGTTTGCTGGTCTTATAGCTCATGCTGCCAACAAGTTGGCAGTCTGTGCAATGCAGAATTGATGTTTTCTTACAAGAACTCATACTGCCAACAAGTTGGCAGTCTGTAAAGTGCAAAATTGACGATTTCTTACATGAACTCATGCTGCCAACAAGTTGGCAGTCTGTGCAATGCAGAATTAATGTTTTCTTACAAGAACTCATGCTGCCAACAAGTTGGCAGTCCGTACAATGCAAAATTGACGATTTCTTACATGAACTCATGCTGCCAACAAGTTGGCAGGCTCCATAATGCCGGGTTGAAGTTTGCTGGTCTTATAGCTCATGCTGCCAACAAGTTGGCAGTCTGTGCAATGCAGAATTAATGTTTTCTTACAAAAACTCATGCTGCCAACAAGTTGGCAGTCTGTACAGTGCAAAATTGACGATTTCTTATATGAACTCATGCTGCCAACAAGTTGGCAGGCTCCATAATGCCGGGTTGAAGTTTCCTGGTCTCATAGGTCATGCTGCCAACAAGTTGGCAGTCTGTGCAATGCAGAATTGATGTTTTCTTACAAGAACTTATGCTGCCAACAAGTTGGCAGTCAGTACAATGCAAAATTGACGACTTCTTACATGAACTAATGCTGCCAACAAGTTAGCAGGCTTTATAATGCACGGTTAATGTCTGCTGGTCTCATAGCTCATGCTGCCAACAAGTTGGCAGTCTGTAC
Organism: Onthophagus sagittarius; assembly: GCA_036711965.1. Lineage (NCBI taxonomy): Eukaryota > Metazoa > Arthropoda > Insecta > Coleoptera > Scarabaeidae > Onthophagus > Onthophagus sagittarius. Next base: position 26,909,233 of record JASERS010000005.1, read on the forward strand.
AATACAGAATTGATGTTTTCTTACATGAACTCATGCTGCCAACAAGTTGGCAGTTTGTACAATGCAGAATTGGAGTTCTCTTAGAAGAACTCATGTTGTCAACAAGTTGGCAGCCTATACAATGCAGAATTAATGTTTTCTTACATGATCTCATGCAGCCAACAAATTGGCAGGCTCTGCGATACAGGGTTGATGTCTGCTGATCTCACAGCTCATGCTGCCAACAAATTGGAAGTCTGTACATCTCAGAATTAATGTTTGCTCACAAGAACTCATGCTGCCAACAAGTTGGCAGTCCGTACAATTCAGGATTGAGTTCTTTTATAAGTACTCATGCATGTACAAGTCAGGATTGTCATTCTCTTTACAAAAATTTTTACTGTCATAAGTCGGCAGTCTGTAAAACGCAGGTTTGATATTGAGTGTAGAATGCAAAGTGGATGTCTACTGATTTCACAGCTAATGCCAACACCCTGATCATGGCTGTGTTGAGCTGCATGGTGTATAGAAAACAACTTAGAACCTTTACTGTCTTGTAATTTTATATATTCTTGAGCAACAAATTATATCCTGGAAACTAAAAGAAAATTTACAATTTTTTCGCCTATTAATCATAATGAAAAAAATACCAAGTTAACACATATAAGTTGAGAATGTCCCTGTATATCATCAGTGGCACAACAAAAACTTATCTCAATTTGCAAATTCCTTTCAATAAACATCAAAAAATTGCCATTTTACCTTCATCTCGCCAAACATAATCACCAAAACCAATTTACATGCTGTACAAGATTTTTGTTTTTAATGTAATAAAATTTTTGTGCCACCAACGTCTTAATATCCCGGACATATGAATTATTATAACAACATTAACTCAAGAAATATCAAAAAGTTTTCATCAAACTTACCCTTTTCATAACAAATTCTTTTCTCTTGATATTTCTAGCGTTAAATAACAATAAAACAACCTGAAAATATTGTTAAAAAAATGGCAAGTAATCGATGCGCAAGTCCCGCTTACGCTTTCATTTTGATTCTAGTCTCTCACAATCAAACAAAGACGAATTAATTAATAATACAAAAATTAAAATTTAAAGCCCTGTTTTAAATTTCAATTTTAAATCATCCGATAAAATACTTAAGTACTTCTACGTTTTTTACTTTATTTTATTAGTAAAATTTTTTTTTCACTTAAATCTTATTGTTATGTGATTGATTTCATACTTCTTTGTAAATATTTTGTACGTTTCATACTCTTGTTATTATTTACTTTTTATTTTATTATTTATTTATTTTTTTTTAGATTTTTAGTTATTAAATTTTCTTTTAACTTATTCCCGCCTTGTTCGTTTAGGTCGAACATTTCCGTCCTCACCACGACTCTTTTTACCAATTTGCACCTGCGATTGTGCCGTTAAATGCAACGAAATCGCGTGCGTATTTAATTTTTCCGCCAATAATAATCCCTTTAATTCCTTCATTTTTTGACTATGCAAAATAATCGTTGGTTTAGAATTATCAGGGGCGATTTCAATCGGTTTTTCTTCTTTTTCTATTACCTCCTTTTTCTCCTGAACTTTTGATGTGCTTGGACTCATCCCGTTCGTTTTTTCTTCATCACCACCTAACACATAAATTAATTAATGAATTAATTTTAATTAAAATAAAAATGTACCCATAAAAGGCGATCCACCTCCTTGCAATAAATATTCTGGGTTTAAAATTTTTTCGGAACACCCCGCCGTAAGAGCCTCAATGCTGGGATGAAGGTTTTCTTGATCAGTTTTATTCCTTGGTTCTTCAGATATGCAATAGTTGTTGTTATTAAAGCAATTAACGCTGTTTCCGTTCGTTTTATTAACCGATTTATCGTCGTTAACTTCCGATTCGCACACGATATTAACTTGGGCTCGAACGTCGGCGTCAAATTTCGAAATTGTATTCACCAACGGCTTGGCCCATCCAATGTGCAAAACGGGGGTCGCGCTACCTTCCTCCCACTGGCAAATACCGTCGTAAAAACGTAATAAATTTGCGAAACACTCCGGTTTCTTAAGAATCGTGTTCGCGCTGAATCCCGAGCTTTCAATTTTCATGATATATGGGATTAATTCGTTGGCTATTTCGAGAAATTCTTTATAAATTTCTTCGTCGTCTCTTGAATAATTGTATCTATAAAAAGAAATTATTATTAACGATTTTTTTATTTTTAATCCGTTAGTAGCGCATGTATCCAGCAGATGGCTGCATAAAAAGATTAACAACAAACTTTGATTACAACAACCGATCATTTCCACATTAATGTGTATTAAAAAGTTTTTGGCTACCTAATTCTTTTTTTTTAGTAGTGAGTTAATCATAAAAAACGATCGATTTTTTTATTACAAGATATTCAGAAATATCTTTAACATATGTTATTGACGCAATTTATAATACCATTATGAAATAAGAGTAGCATCTTAAAATATTCATATTCCCTAAACTAGCCTAATAGACAAGCCTAAATATAGGAGAAATGAACATTTTGATTATGGAACATATTCCATAATCAAAATGGAAAATTTCCTTTTCTTAACCATAGTTAAGAAAAGGAAAAAGAAGAAGAAAGACTTGTTGAAATCAAACCCTTCAAACACGGCAAGCCTCTAGAGAAGTGGTTTAAAGCGTTTTGTAGACAAGATACTATTATCTTTCGAAAATCAATACGAAAATGGTTGAAAGTACTGAATAAAATGAAACTTTATTGTAACGCAGATAAATACTTTGTGTCAATTTTCATTCGCTTTAATTCATTTTTGACTCTTTAGAATCAATTGTGACCATTCATACTTTTTGAATTTTTGACTTGGTGTAGACAACTTTTGATTAACTTCGATTCATATTAAGTCAACTTTTTCTTACTTTGACCAAAATGAGCCAGGTTGGGCTCATTTTGGTCAACTTTTAACTTACTTTGAATCAATTTTAGCTCAGAGATGGATCAAGAACTTTAATTCATTTTTTTTCAACTTTTGATTAATTTTAATCAACTTGATTCTTTTTGGCTAAATTTTAGCCATGTAATAATCAATCTTGATGTGTTTTAATACAGTTTTGATTCATTTTGATCAACGTATTGATCACTTTCAATCAATTTAATCTCATTTTGATCAACTCCACTCGTTTTTTTGATTGAATTTATGTTGATCAAGTTGTGAACAACTTTGTTGCAAGTTTTCCTCATTTTGATCAACTTGACTCATTTTGCTCAACTTTTGATTCAGTTTGAATTAGTTTTACTAATTACAGTTATGTTGATGCAGTTTTAACGTTTAGACATATTTAAAATCAATTTAGACTTAGGTAGATGAAGCTCTGATTCATTCTCATTTTTTTCAACTTTTGATTAATTTTAATCAACTTGATTCTTTTTGGCCAAATTTTAACAATGTAATAATCAATTTTGATGTGTTTTAATCCAGTTTTGATTAACGTATTGATCACTTTCAATCAATTTAATCTCATTTTGATCAACTCCACTCCGTTTGATCAACTGTTGACAGATTTTAAATTAATAATAATTTATTTTGGTCAACGTTTAACTCATTTTGATTAAGTTGTGAACAACTTTGTTGCAAAATTTCCTCATTTTGATCAAACTTGTCTCATTTTACTCAACTTTTGACTCAGTTTTACTAATTACAGTCATGTTGATGCAGTTCAGACATTTAGAATCAATTTAGACTTAGGTTGATGAAACTCTGATGCATTCTCATTTGTTTCAACTTTTGATTAATTTTAATCAACTTGATTCTTTTTGGCCAAATTTTAACAATGTAATAATCAATTTTGATGTATTTTAATCTAGCTTTGATTCATTTTCACCAATGTTGACTGATTTCAAATTAATAATACTTTATTTTGATCAACGTTTAACTCATTTTGATCAAGTTGTGAACAACTTTGTTGCAAGTTTTCCTCATTTTGATCAACTTGTCTCATTTTGCTCAACTTTTGACTCAGTTTTACTAATTACAGTTATGTCGATGCAGTTTTGACGTTTAGACATATTTAGAATCAATTTAGACTTAGGTTGATGAAGCTCTGATTCATTATCATTTTTTTCAACTTTTGATTAATTTTAATCAATTTGATTCTTTTTGGCCAAATTTTAACAATTTAATAATCAATTTTGATGTATTTAATCCAGGTTTGATTCATATTGATCAACGTATTGATCACTTTCAATCAATTTAATCTCATTTTGATCAACTCCACTCGTTTTGATCTACTTTTGACTGATTTTAAATTAATAATAATTTATTTTGATCAACATTTAACTCATTTTGATCAAGTTGTGAACAACTATGTTGCAAGTTTTCCTCATTTTGATCGACTTGTCTCATTTTGCTCAACTTTTGACTCAGTTTTACTAATTACAGTCATGTTGTTGCAGTTTTGACGTTTAGACATATTTAGAATCAATTTAGACTTAGGTTGAAGCTCTGATTCCAGTTGATGAAGTTTTGAATCAGGTTGATCCACTTTTAACTCAGATTGATGCAGCTTCGATGATTCACTTTGAATCATCTTTGACTAATCTCGCTCAACTTTTGATTCATAACACTGTTTTGATATAATTTGAATCAATTTTGACTCAGATTGAAGCAATATTGCAATTAATAATTTTTGTGAAACTGCAATGAATAATGTTGCAATAAAGCAATTGTAGAGACATTTATTAAGACCCTGGTCGGGTGTTGAATGATGATGGACCAGTGTTTTTCATTTGCCCAAAAAATATATTAAATAAAAACCACCAATGAAAAACGAAGAAGAAAACAAGAAAATGGAAGGACTGTAAGAGCAGAACAAAAAAGAATTTATCAAAAAAAAGAGCAAAAATGGTGTGACATGATGGAACGAAAGGAGGAATTAACAAAATATCTAGGAAAAGTATAAAATGCTTCTTAGCGCAGTTGAAGAAGATGATATCGTGATGTGAGTACAAGATGGTATTATCACGTAATATATTTAAACTTCATAGGACCTACTTACTAGGAAATATATTTTAAAAACTATAAATATTCGTTTTGCTCCTATTTTTGCCACAAAAATTCATTAATTTCTTTAAATCTTTAGTCGATCGCCGGAAACTTGATACAAACTACATGCTCAAAAACCAATGGATAAGGGTGTCATTGAGACAGTGAAATGCATTTACTGAGGGAAGATAGTGTTGTCTTATCATTTGGTGAAGAAGATACCACTAAATTTGAGCTAATTGCATTAGTACAGAACGTCAAAAATTTAAGGGAACCGATGATAATGAGGTCGAAACATAACCACTAAAGCTATACAACAACTAAAGCGACAGCATAGCTTGAAAAAGATATCCAGCGCGATCCAATCCTGCGTGGAATACGTCATATAACAAAAAAAAAATATGCAACTCAATCCAAATTGACAAACTTGATTTGAAAGAACTTACTTAGGACAGATAAAGTCATAGGCACCGGTTTTTGAAATTGGGTATGTGTGCTGGATGCTGTAAAACGAACGACTTTCTTAAAAAAAAGTTTGTACCTGACGTCTATGATTCGTTTGCAATGAAAATGTCTTCTGCCAGGAGTGTTTAGAGTTTAAAAAGCAGTATCTAGTCTTTAATTGTTAATTTTAGGAAGTTCTAGCATGAAGACTTTTGGAACTACTTATGTCACTATTTTTCATTTTATCATTAGTATTTAACACTTTCGTACCAAACGATTAATTTTTTGTTTAATATTTTCAAATGGTTAATTATCAACAGTATCTTCTTCTTTGTGGTGAAAATGTTCTTTTTTGGCAGCAGTTTTACAACCAGTATCTAATCTAAAACATTTCAAATCTTCAAACAGCAGTATCAAGTCTTCTGAAAGCAATATTAAGTCTTCCAGATGCGCTTCAGTTCTTGTGGAATTATTGTAACTTTCCTGGAAGCATTTCAAATCTTCTGGAAGCAGTTCAAGCCTACTGGAAGCTTTCCTGGAAGCAATATAAATGCTTTTAGAAGCAGTATCAAATCTTCTGGAAGCATCACAAATCTGCCAGAGCCAATATCAAGTATTTTCGAAACATATCAAGTCTTCTGGTGGCAATATTAAGTGTTCCAGGTACACTATCAAATCTTCTAGTATCAGTTCAGGGCTTACGGAACCATTGCAAGTTTTCTGGAAGTATTTCAAGTCTTCTGAAAGCAGTTCAAGCCTTCCAGAAGGATTTCAACACTTCTGAAAGCAATATAAAGACTTCTAGAAGCAGTATCAAGTCTTCTAGTATCACCTCAGGTCATACGGAACCATTGCAAGTTTTCTGAAAACATGCTAAGTCCTCTGTAAACAGTTCAATCCTTCCGGAAGGATTTCAATACTTCTGGAAGCAATATAACGACTTCTAGAAGCAGTATCAAGTCTTTTGGAAGCATCACAAGTCTTCCAGAGCCAATATCAAGTCTTCTGGAAACATTTCAAGTTTTCTGGAAGCTATATTAAGTCTTCCAGGTACACTATCAAATCTTCTAGTATGAGTTCAGGTCTTGCGAAAACCATTGCAAGTTTTTTTAGAGGCATTCCAAGTCTTGTATAAGCAGTTCAAAGCTTCTGGAAGGATTTCAACACTTCTGGGAGCAATATAAAGACTTCTAGAAGCAGTATCACGTCTTTTAGAAGCATGACAAGTCTTCCAGAGCCAATATCAAGTCTTCTGGAAACATTTCAAGTTTTCTGGAAGCAATATTAAGTCTTCCAAACACACTATCAAGTCTTCTAGTATCTGTACTTTTAGAAGCAGTATCAAGTCGTCAGGACGCAGTTAAAGACTTTGAATCCAATATAAAGTTTCCTAGAAGCAGTATCCAGTTGTCTGGAAGCATTACAAGTTTTGTAGAATCAATATCAAGTGTTCTGTAAACATAGCAAATCTTTCAGAACTAGTTCATTTCAAGTCTCCTAATACTAGTTCTGTCAAGACCCAATTGAAAACTATTATCTGTGCACTTTTCGGTCCCACAAGGCTCGGATAATCGAGGTTCTACTGTACAAATATTAAAAAATTGACTGATTGAAGAAATTACTGTGCCGCGTCAAGAGCAAACACAGTAATCAGGGAACGAGAACATGCTAATTAATTTCAAAGTGCAGCACATTAGAAAAACTTTATATAAAAAAAATTGGATTAATTTAAAAACCAAAACCGAAATGATGACATTTGAAGATTTTTGACAATTCTCCCAGAGCCTTACATCTTATATATGGTTATGGATGTTCATGTAAGAAGTATTTCTCTATCGATTTTTATGCTGAAAACCTGAAACCATAACATTTTGAAGAGTGTTGCTATATTCCTGCAAACCTTTCATATCTAAGTTGTAACAGGTTTAGTGATGGGATGGCATTTAAGGAACGGTATTTTGGAGCGATATTTTTGAGAAGCGTATTGATTCCAAGCGATTTTAAAATACCCGTTACAGAACATATCGAATTACATATATACCATTACTACAAGATGGTATGGTATTTGAGGAACGATATTTTGGAGCATTATTATTAATATCGTAGTGATGGTACGCTATATGAGGAACAAGGAACGAAATGTCGCAATTTCGAACGTTTATAACTTGTTTAATATTTTCGAATAACATGTAATGTTTCAAAATTATGATAATTAGGGGTAGAGAATATATAGCTTTTTTTCTAATTTACTACGAAACTAGCTATGTTTTTTTCTTTTGTTCAAAAGAAAAAGTATCTTTATTACGTAACATATTTACATGAAAATGTACCCCTATATATTTTGTATAAAATTATAGTTTTGTATTAGGCGATTTATTGTACGGTTTCTTACGCAATATTTCCTATGAACTTGGGGTCATGGTATTTTGGAACGGTATTTTTGTGTGGCGACCGTTCCTGGAGCGCGACAGGGTTAGGAGCAGTATTCCTATCACTAAAGTGGTTATGGATTATGGTTTTCTGATTCATTACCAACTATATTCGTGCAAAAGGTTTTTTTTCCATCTCTTTTGATTGTTATGCATAATTGATATGAAAAACCGAAATAAAGAAATTTTGGAGATTTTCGTTGTATTCCTACAAAGTTATGATAGTTAAATCGAAACTTACGCCACATTACAATCTTGAATATTTAATAATAATGCTGATAACGAATTGTAAGTGCATATGTAAAAGACACATGGGTGGTCTGAAATGAAATGGTGGGTTGAAAGAGGAAAGAAAAATACAAAAGAAGAATGAGAAAGAAAAAGATAACAGGAACTTTTTGTTTTCATCCTGCTACGAAATGTAACTGAACAAACAAAACGTTACTGTCTTCTAATGTTATCTGGAATTATGGAATTACATGAGAAGAGTGTCATAGCAAATCCCAGTATTAAAGTGGAGTACCTAAAAGTGTAAAAGAAATCACCCAAAAAAATGTAACGTTCGAATCGACAGAAATTGAAAACAAAATACCCAAACTAATACTCTTAAATAAGTTGGTTTGGGTTGTTGCTATCATCACATTGGACAAGTACACTTGGGCGACGTGGAAGATTTTGGCGGCTCAAAGTATTGCTCATTTTATTTGGAGATTATTTCTTTGTTAAAACTGTTCATGATTATTATTGTTTAAAAATGGTGCATTGGTATCAAATACCCTGAACTACCTAATTCCGAATCCTTTCCAATATTTTATGGGCACTATAAAATCAAAAAATTTAATTTTGAAAACTTATTACCGGATCTTGACAAACAGATTTATTGCATACAATTCAATGCAAAACTCGTTGAAATCCGACCAGCCATTTTCAAACAAGAAATAAATGTACAAAATATGAGAAAAGTAAAATATGCCTTGCATTCAAAACATAATTGGCTTTCACCTGCTGAAACACCAACTTCTTTCGTCTTATAGTTTTTGATAAAGATATTTTGTAAGTTGCTACAATCTCAAGAATCGAGTGTTTTTCTTATGATTAACTCGTTCTAAAAAAAGAATTGAAGAGACAAAAATTCAAATTCATGTTAATCTAGTAGAAATTAATAATAATAAAGTTTACTGTAAATAGTTTATGCCTATATAGGTATTTCTGTAAGTCGTGACATAATTTTAATCACTAATACAAGAGTATAAATGATGACGACGACATTGTTCCCATGATCGCATGGTTTCAACTGTCTTAACCTTGGAATTGCATACTGGGGTCTTAGATACCTAATATGTAGTCCACTGCTTCACATAGCACATTAAATACAGTGTGTAGTTGAAGTTCTCATAATAACTAACTAACTAACTTACACTAATCACAAAATTTTAACTTTATAAGGCAAATTATATTGATGAAGTAACAAAACTGGCACACTGATTTTGATGAATTTTGGTAAGTAATAGAATGGATCAAAATAATGTTTGTGTTTTTCGGGTTCAAAGTTTTGGCTACACTTTTGGTAATATTTAAAATACAAACTGCTATTTATTTTTAGTAAGCTTTCTTTTGATGTATCATAGAGTGAACAAAACACCCCATCGTTTTTGGTGGCATTAAATACACCTACAATAAATTCAAAAATATTAAGTGTTTTTACTCATTCGTTTTAGATCAACACTAGTGAAGTTACGGGGATGAACATCTTGCCACTTTATGTAAAAATAATGTGATAAAACTCTCAGGTATTTTGAAAATGTTTTAAACAAAACCGCAAATTAGTCACATAGTAAATTTTTTTGTGTAAAGCCCTTTTAAAATTAATTCTATTTCAGGCGCCAAAGGTCGCGTTTGGAGAAATTCGCGCGATATTTATTTATAAAAGTAAAAATACTTGAAAATGGGTAAAAGGTAAAGTAACAAATTAAAATGTTTTTCAGAACAGAAACCCAGTTCCTTGGTAACATCTAAGCCTATGTTATTGCTAATTACAGAATTAGCTTTCAACATAATAGAAATTCATCTATAATAGACAATCCCAATTATAAGATAACTTATAAGAGGACATAGAGGATCTTTTATTTAGTTTTTAATTATATTGATATTAAAACAAATTTTTAAAATTTTTAATTTAACTTTTCTAATTCAATTTATTTTAAAATTTGACGTTTAAAAACGGGAGATTCCAAATCGAGTTTCACTTGTGTTTTCTTTTTTGGTATAATTTTTGATATGGCTTACTCAATTTTTCAATTATTAACTCCATAAACAAGTTAAAGTTTAAAATTATTAATAAGTGTTTTAAAGGTGGCGCGCTTTCTCAGAACACCTCGAGTCTCCTAGGGAGGTTGTACAAAGGATATGTATATATATATACAAGTGTTTTAAATTAAAATATTGCTTGAAAACGCTTTGAAGAATATTAAAATATGGTAACTGAAATATAAGCAATTTTTAATAAAGTTGTTTTTTGTTATTGAACAAAATATTATTCAAGAAATATTCACACACACTCCTATTTCATTTATATTGAATATTAAGGTTGGGCCTACTATGATTTTGGCCGACTAACGACTATCCAACTAATCGGCCTTAAAAGGGCCGATTAGTCGGCCGATGAATCGGCCATTACCGATCATTCCAAAGTTCGGACGTGTTCGAATACTTTTGGAAGCGCTTATATGCTACATAAGCTTGTTGTACCTAGGGTTGGGAGATACTTTAAATAGTTATTGAGTATCGATACTATTCAAAGTATCGAAGTATTGAAAGTATCGAACTATCAAAAGTATCGAAAATATCGAAAACATCGAATTATTAGAAATAATAGTGCATAATAAGCATATTTCTTATGTATTTTCTTCCTACATTTTACTTTTGGATACTGTACGTTATCTTAATGACCCGTAACATGTTGGCAGTGTGAGTATTTATACCTCCAAAGTCCTGCTCATCATTTGGAAGTCTGTTAACCTGCTAGGAACATGAATTAGAACTGTTCCAAACACTGCACATTATCTTAACAACTGCTAATTTGTTGGCAGCATGAGCTATTATGTCTCCAAAGTCATGCTCATCAATTTGAAATTTGTCAACTTATTGGCAGCATGAACTGTTTCCAGAACACTGTACACTATGGGTGCTTGTGTCTCCATAGTTCTGCTGGTCAGCTTGAAGACTGCCAACTTATTACCAGCATGAGCTAATAAGACAGACTATGTATTATCTTAGACTGCTAACTTGCTGATAGCATGAGTTATTACTGTTCCACAGACTATATATTATTTTAACAACTGTCAACTTGTTGGCAGCATGAACTTATCTTAATGACTGCCGACTTGACTGAACATGAGTTTCCACCGAGAGTTGCTATTAGACGTCTTTTAAACAGTTCCCGTGCAGTTGTTATAAGCAATGTGATGAAATTTTATTAGACAAATCGTCTCAAAACAATGTGCTCTACATTGCTATATACCTCTGATCCGGAAGATACCGAACACCCTGTATACTATCTTTTTACTGTTCAAAACACCTTATTGGCAGCATCACCTATTATGTCTTCAGAATCATTTTTGGCAATTTGAGGTCTGCCAACTTGTTGGCAGCATGAGCTGTTATATTTCCAAAGTCCTGCTCATCACTTTGAAGCCATCAGCTTAAAGTTTGCAAACTTGTTGATAGCATGAGTCAATATCATGCTATCAACATAATTTCATAGATTATATATTATTTGAAGGACTGCCAAGTTGTTGACAGAGTGAGCTATTATATCTCCAAAATCTTGCTCATCAGTTTGAAATCTGCTAACTTATTTATAACATGAGCTATTCCAAATATTGAACATTATCTTAAAGACTACATATATCATGAGCTATTATGTCTTAAAGATCCTACTCATCACTTTGTAGTCTGCTAACTTGTTATTTCCGTATCAATTTATAAAAAAAAATTATGATTTCTTATGAACAATTAATTGTGAACTAGCACCGTATTTTGCCACAGCTCGAACAGTAGAAATAAAAAACAAAATGAAGGATGAGAGTGATAAGATGGGATCAATCTGATCACTGTAGGATATTAATTTGTACGAAAATGTCTTTCTACAACTCCTTTCATTGTCTCAGTACGTCTCTCTTTACTTCGTCTAAGAGGTTGCTTATAAAATAAATTTTTCGTTGAATTACAGGTTGTAGGGTACTTATGCTAATATTAAACCTATCAGCTGCATCTCGGAAAGAAGCCGTCCAATGACTAGTGAATCACAGACATGTTAATATGTGCTGTTTTTCCATTAATTTTCCATTTCTCTTTAGTAACTAGGGCTGAGCGGTAGCATAAATAAGATATAGAGTATTAATATCTTTGTGGTAGCGATACTATTCAAAGTATCGAATTATTGGAAATAATATTTTAATAATAAAATAAAGCACATTTTTTATATATTTTCCTTCGTAGATTTTAATTTTGGAGTTAAAGTGGTGGAAATAATAAAGACAAAATAAAATAAAAGGATTCAATATGTTCTTAATAATTTTCCTTGATTATCGTACTCATCGCGAAAAAACAAGAATATACGTAAAATTTCGAGTTATTAATTGTAACAGGAATTGAAATAATAAGAAATAACCACATATTGACTGTCATCTTCAAAGTATATTAGCTCTCTTGAAGTACTTTAGGACAGATCTTGATCTGATGTATATCAATCTTAAATATACTGTAATCTCAATTTCCTGTATACATAAAACAAGTTGCAATACTTCGACACTTTCGATATTTCAATACTTTTCATATTTCGATACTTTTGATAATTCGATACTTTGCTGGTGGCGAATATCGATACTGAGGTAGGTACTGATACCATCGACAAGTATCGACACTTTGCTCAACACTGATTGTAACAAGTATGATGTCAAGATGTACAGAGTGTTAAATAATTATGTACCCAAAATTCACAGAATTGGTATTGGACGCGACGAAAATTTCTGTTATTTAATAGTATTATATTATTATATAAACGATAATTCTGTTTCCTAGAATTATTTCGAAACATAAAGGCACTAAAAAATTACAACAATAACATTCGATTGATCAGGTATCAACATCTGGTTCCATCTGGTCTAGTTACTAATTTAGAAATACGGATTCTGCCACTAAACATTGAGATATGCACCTAAAATTACAGCACTCACGTGGGTCACGATAATTATATAACACGGTATATTTGGTTTCTCTTTCGTAATACAGATATTTGTGGTAAAGTGTTATTTTTATAAAGAAAATTTTAATCTTCTGAGCAAAGCTGAGAAAGAAATTGCGTGTATGGGTACTTTAAAGTATACCCACATTCAAAAATTAATCATTTTTCACTATGTAATAAATAAATACATAACATTATTCTTATTTTATTTTTCGTTGGTATATTTTTGACAGCATTATATTAAACGCCGACTAATCGGTTTTATTGTTTAATGAGCCGATTAATCACTGACTAAAAAGTGGCCGAATAGTCGGCTTTTCCGATTAGTCGCCGATTAATCGGTACAACCCTATTGAATATACATATATAGATAAACCAAACGACACTTGCATCACAGCATTAAGCGACTTAATCAAGCATTAAGATTCTTAATCCAAGCGATTTATAATTGGCTGTCTTATATTTGCAAGAAAGAAAAGCTTTTAAAGTTCCTTTTTAATTTTTCCTAAGAGAACAGATTAAGAAATTGCATACTTTTTGAGTTGTGGGTTTATTAGGACAGATAAAGAAACATTGTTTATGACTCAGTCAGTTGAGAAGGGTTATTTTAATTATTTATGTTTCATAATTGTATTCTGAATAAGTAATCTTGCCTGTTTAAACATTATTCAAAAAGAAACCAAACTTTTTTTAAGTAGTTTTGGATTAATTGTGACAATCCCCCATCATTAAATTCTATTTGTTGCTTATAATATTGGTTGTAGATACTTTTTGACAATCTAAGATTGTACCAAATTTCATCTAAAATAGTATTCCACGTGTTACTTTGTTTGTAAGTTTAGACCAAATTTTTTTACATAAATCATCAATATTTTCGCCCTAACATTAATAATTGAAATTATGAAAGCCAAGACTTACAGAAACACCCTGTATTTACTGGATATCTGCGCAATTAAGTAATTTTAAAGTTCTTACGATCGAATCACGTCGCTTCCATTCGCCCAACTTTCGAAAGCTTCTTTATACATTTTATTACGATAAAAATACCCTCCTTGATACGTATACGGATAAACATGTTGATTATTGTAATAAGTTCTAGATGAAAGAATAGCCTCTTGAAACAAAACGCTGCAAGGAACCCTTCCGGGAGTTGGAGCAATTTCTTCCAAGTCACCCAAATTTCCAATCGCCATCGGATATCTACTTAAATGCCCCAAATCGTATAATAACCACAATAATTCTTGTTGAAGAGTTGCAACTTCACTTGCATCATGTGTCGCATCTAATGATGGATTTATAGCAGAAACTAAAGCGACTACTTCCATGGCTCTTGTACAAACAACCGGTTTATTATTAACGTATAACCAAGATCGTGCTGAGACTCCTTTTCCAATTTCTTGGCCTCGTTTATCCTCATTTCCTTTTCCATGCCAAGTTACCTCGGCCGTTTCAGTACCGTGTTCACCAAAAACAACCCATGCGTGATCTTCTGACAAAGCTAAATGGACGTCCGTAAACCCTAATAAAGAAATAAATGAAATATTTGTATTTATATAAAATTTTTAATTTCACCTAGTGCTTGACATCCAGCAACTACAGCAAAAGCCACTCCAAAACAGTCCAATTTATTACCCGTCATTAAACTATACAAACTCTGCAAATGAGCCCTGTCTTTATAATAACTCCTTGTAAGAGTACTCCAGATGATATCGGATACTTTCTTGATAAGTTCCCTGGTGCATGGTTTATTCTTATGGTCAGATACATCCACTGAACCGTTTAAAACGGCGTGAAATTTATGATAAAGTGTTTCGATGGTTGCAAGTTCGATAATTGGAAGGGACATCTGCTCGGGTACCTGCATGATGCGCGTGGACCGGCACGTGAGGGTGTTCTCGACGGCGCCGGCGATTATCGATAAAAGAGTCAGGTCCGGTTCGAAGTTACTTTCAAGTTGATTTTTGAATATTTCAACGACGGACCCGATACCTTTTAATGGAAATAGGGCTTTGTCGCGCTCGGTAAAGCCCGCCATGTCGGGTATCACATTTTCTGTCAAACGTCAAAAAAAGCGTCGAACAGGTAAGGCCGGTTAGTTACTTTTATATTTTTTAAAACAACGGTTGGTATTAATTGATATTAAATGACATTTAGATATTTGACACTTGATTCAACTTGATTGAGGTTATGTTATTTGTTATACTTAAAAAAAATAATAAAAAATAGATAAATAAATAAATAGTGACTACGAGTTCGCAGTTTAAAGCGACGTTATGTCGACGCGAAAATCGTTTACAATTCAAGAAAAAGCCGAAGTTATCAAGTTGTTGGAAGCTGGGGAATCGAACGCATCTGTGGCGAAGAAATTTAAGGTAAATTTATACTTATAAGTGAAATAAAAAATTATTTTGTTAAAATTTGTATTTTGTGAAAAATTTTTTATAATTTAATTTTGATTAATTAATTTTAATTGAAATTATTTACCTTTTAATTATGACAGTTTATTTAGTGCCATCTATTTCCGAATGTACAAAGTATATTTTAAATAAATCTAATATTTTAACCCTTTCAGCCCTGAAATTTTTATATAAACAATTAATTTTTTTTTGTGTGAATTATTGATTAGGTCTTCAATAGGAACTCCAAAACCAAATTTGAAGTGATTTCCTCCAAAGGTATAGAATCTAGAAAGTGGTGGCAAATGCCACCAGCAGGTCTTTATGTTAAAATTCACAATTAATATAATAAAAAAAACTAGACAAATTGTTCAATCATTTATTTATTGTGAAATTTTCTAAAACAATTCCTTGTCTTTGACCAGCAAAGAGGTACATTGCATTTATCACATACAATACATGAGCGCCCTCCACAAGTTTCTAGCTTGCATCTTTGCTCATGTCCTTCATTATGGATAGGCCAGTGACCTATGCTATCATATCTTATGTCACTTATAGGTAGATTTTGAAGCACTTTCCTTTTTGGAGGAGCAGGTTAGTTAGATCCGCTTGGCCTGCCCCTTTTTTATTCAGCGAATTTGCTGACCCTGAGAATGCCAACGCTTGCGTTACTTCTAGCGTAAATTCCAATAAATCCATTTGAGAATTCATTAATATCCCCTCACTGTTTTTGTCTTTCTGATATTCTAACCAAGCGTTGCAAACACCCAAGTTAAAATAATGGAATATCACTCGTAATGTCCATTTTCGAGATTTGATAAAGGTCCGATACAGTGCAATCAAAAAATCGCTTTTATCTACACCTCCCATGGATATATTATATGGTCTTACAATGGCAGGACGCTTTACCATAACACTTCTTTTCCTTACTGTCCCATCGTCTTACTTCATCCATCTGTTCATGACCGACAAAGTTGGTTGCCATATTTACGCATTTATTGTCGTACCATCTAGTTGCTACTATTTTACCATCACCAGTTACAGCAGAATCATAGCAGCCTCACCCAATTTTTTAAATTTTTTTTCCGTTTTTAGAGCGAAGTGAAATAATTGTCACAAAACAGTTTGTGTCCTCGGTATTTAACAATACGTTCTGCTAGGTGCATTACCAGGCCGTTAGTAGGAGTGTATTGTTCTTGCAGATGCGCAGGAAGAGTTGTAGACCCCTGATATACTAAGGAACGGTATATTATACCCGACGCTCCACAAAGCATAAACACTTTGACACCCCATAGATTAGGTTTGCCTTTTATGTACTGCTTTATGGCCAATTTACCTTTAAATGGTATAATTGATTCACGAATGCATAAATTTTCCTCGATTGACAATTCTTCGCACCTTTTTTCGAAGGAATGTATAATAGGCCTCACTTTCCATAATTTGTCATTAGAATTGTTATTGTTTATGTCTACAATGTGAAGATTATTTCTCAAAGATTCGAACCGATTTCGTGAAATATTATTCATAAATTGAATTCTGGTTGCCGGTGCCCAGTACATCCTCAACCTAGCAAAATCTGATTACTCCCATTAGAATATGAATAGCGACAAATCCTTTTATTTCATCAACCCTGGTTGCTATATTGCGACCATGTTTTGCTATTGAGTACATGTTGGTCTTCTCTGTTAGTTCAACAAATACTTCATCCGGAAAATATTTTGGGAAATACATTAGCGGAGTTTGCTGCACATTCTTTTCCATGATACATCTTTTTTCTCCTTCTTTCTTCCATCATTTGATTTCCCAGACAATTAAGATAATTGGATGTCATTTTCATCGCCTTGCACTCTATCTAAATCTTCATCAGTATCATCGTCTACATCGGAATCTGGTAGTGCAGATATGGCAGCTTGAGCTTCTTCTAATGTAATTTGTTTGGCTACTTCCCTTAGATTGTTATAGAACATCAATATTTTCATTTTCGTATATTGCGTAAAGACGTTATGGTGGCAATCGCGTACGCGAGTTTCAGAGCGCTGCGACGAGGTTATGGTTGGTTGTCTATCCAGTCAAGTGTTGGAGTTCGAACGTTAGTTCATCTCATACTCCAGTCACAAGGTCGTTATCGATTTTGTTCAGCTTCTTCACGCGATTTATCTCTTCTTAAACTTGCTTTCCAAATATTCAACTCCGTTTTTATCCCCGTGGTAAAGGGGCTAATATAGAATTATAGACAGTCACATACATAAATTAACACAGGAGTAGTCACTCTTCTGCGAGCCGGGGGCCCCGGGACTCGGTTTGAACTCAAAGAAAAAAAAATATATACATTAGGAGAGCCCTCGGATTAGGTTAGGATAGAGATAGTAGGAAGTGTATCACAGATCTTATATCACAGTTTCTATTTTTTATAATCTCCATTGTGTTTATCACAGATTTTGTACTATGTCTATAGTCATAAAGTATACATATAGGTCTTTGGCACTACATAGGAGTTCTACATTATATTTGGATCCTTGTTTCTATCACAAATCGATACAATATCATATATATCCCGAAAGATTGGCGAGACAGGATGGTAGATGAGTTTATTGGAAAGTTACAATTCTCTTTTATCAATCCACGCAACAGTTTCTCTCTATATCTTTCAAAATTAATGCCGGCAAAAAACAGGTGGTTAAGATCACCTTCCTTCCCGCACACACATAACGGGTCCTGTTTCAATTTAATTTTGTAGAGGTATGCTGGTGTCAGAGCATGCCCCAATCTCAACCTCGTTATTATCGTGTAGAAACGTTTACAGATAAAAGGGTACTTCCTAACGCAGTTCTCCTCGGTGTTGGTTGACATTTAGCATAATTTGCACCCTTACATTTTAAGATCTCTTTCCATTCAATTTCCCATCTGCTATAAATTTCTTTTTCAAGCATGATTTCGATGATCCTTTTATCATTACCTTCATTGGCGAGTTTGTCAGCTACTTCATTTCCCTTTATTCCGGCATGTCCTGGGATCCATGCCAAGTGTATTTCCAGGCCACGCTTATGTGCAACACGCAGGAGTGCGATAGTCTCGGTAATGTACGGATGTGAACGTGACCGAAAGTCAAACCTGTTTATGGCATTAATTGTGCTTTGCGAGTCCTAAAGTATTACAGCCCGTGAGATCGACCTTTCCATACAGATTCTGACGACTAGCGAGACGGCAAAGGCCTCCGCTCCAAAAATAGATAGGTTCTCCGGGAAGCGAGTGCAATCTTCAATTCCCAGAGTCGGTGAGTATATTTCGCACGCTACACTTCTTGTTGGGCTTTCCAGCAGTGATCCATCTGTATAAATCTGATGTGCATCCGGCCACATTGCTCTTATACATTGTTCTATTTCTGCATGTATGGTTGTTCTTTTCTTGAGGAGTATTTTTATGCTTGGGTATATTGTCTTGTCTCATATTCCAGCCCGTGCACTCGCAGGTCCCGCTCCTTATATATGGTATTTCGAAAGGGTAACATGTCTCGATAAATTCGAACAATAAATGGTGGGTTATTTTGATTATTTGTCAAGGAATATAACCGTGAAATTTTGTCGTTCAATAAACATTCGCTATCTGACAAGTTGTTGGTCATAAACCTTGCCCCCAATAGTTTTGCTCTGACCTCCAGTGACGTCTCTCCCGCCTCGACAGTAAGTGCCCCCAGAATAATCCTGTATGCCTGAAATGTGATTTTATTTAAAGTCTGAACCGCTTGTTTAGATGTGGGTAAAATGATCCACAATCCATACTCCAACTTCGATCGAATTATTGCCCTGTACAAAGTACTCAAAATTATTGGGTCTCCACCCCATTTTGATGATGCAAGAGATCTTAACATATTCATTCCCCCTGTGCACGATTTTGCCAGCTCACCTATATGGTATTTCCAACTCAGCTTATTGTTGAGATAAAATCCCAGATATTTTACTCCTTCTGAGTAGTCAATTAAGTTGTTGTCGTATCGCAGAATAGGGTGAACAAAGATTCTCTTCCTTGTAAATATCATGGCTTTCGTTTTAGGGAGTGATATTTCCAAAAAAACGGGCATCCAAGAACTTCCTGAGTATCTCCAATGCCGTATTCATGGTATTGGCAACAAGATCGAAGTCATCCACAAGCGAATATAAAACGAGATCATTAGCGTAACTTATTGTTTGAACCCTAAGATCCGCAAGAGCTTCGTTAATTGAAGAAATATAAACATTGAAAAGTATTGGACTTAGTGGGCTTCCCTGGGGTAGTCCCCTGTAACTCACTCTTTCTCCAAGATCACATTGGTCGTCCTTCAGACTTATACTTTTCCTAGACATCAGCCCATATACGACAGCGCAAAGATTAGCTGGTATACTGTGTTTTTTCCATAATATTTACTAGTGTTGGTACATACACATTATAATATGCTGATTTTATATCGATAAAAACTGTCAGTACCGATTTTCTTTGTTCGAACGCGAGCTGTATCTCAGTTACTATTGTAGATACCGCATGCAGCACCCCTTTTCCCTTCCTGAAACCAAATTGTTGATTATCGAAAACACTATTTCTTTTTCTCACGCAGGATAGTAGAGATATTGGTCTGTAACTTGCCGAATGGTTTGGATTTTTATTGGGTTTGACGATAGGTACTATCAATATCTTTTCCCATTCGATTGGAACTTCGCCACTGAGATACTCATTATATATGCTCAATAAATTTAGCTTGCATTCGCAAGGTAGATTCTCCAACATAGAATAGGTTATCTCATCTTTCCCCATAGCGGTATCCCTTCTTGTTGTTAAGACACGATCCAGCTCTATCGCTGTAATCAATCCGGCACATGCCAAAAGATTTTCTAACGGAGTTATGGGACAATCCAACAGGCAGTCTTCTCGAGATGGTACATAAGCCGGACACAGAGAGTCCAGAAATGGTTCGTTCCAGCTATTGTCTATGGACCTATGGTTTTCCGTGGTAAATACTGCTGTGTTATAAATTCTAATATTTCTCCATATTTGTCCCATTGGTGTTAATCGATTCAAGCTATGACAAAATTTTCTAAAATGTTCTCTCTTCTTCTATAAGAGAATCGTCTTCGATATAGCAATGTGCCTCTTGGCGATTTGGTAGTTAATCATGGTTCTATCTCTTAGGTACAGACGAATGACATATTTCCTAACTTTTATGATTCGCTCACATTCAGCATCCCACCATGGGCAGGGATCATATTGGCGTTTGTTCTTGGATCTCGAGGCGGCCTCGGATGCTGCCCCGGATATACCTTTAATAAAATCTGCATAGGATCCAGGTTGAGCTTTCTGTTTCCACGAGTCCGTAAACTTCGTCCAATCATTTATCTTAATCTTTGCTGATCCTCTCAAAGTATTCTTCCTAGTCTTTTAGCCCGGGATATTTAATTCCATGTGAACGGGGAAATGATCGCTACCCAGTGTGTCCCAGTATAGCATGTGGCCAGATTTGTTAGATCGTTTGACGCCAACATCAGATCAATAACACTTTGGTTGTTTTCAGTGTATGCAAATAAAGTTGGTCTACCATCATTCATAACTAAAAGGTCTCTTTCCGTAATAAACTGTCTAAGGGATTTTCCCTTTTGATTCTCCGCTTTGCAGCCCCACATTCTATGATGACTGTTGAAATCACCCGCAATAATATATTTATCATCCGTTCCGAAAAGAACCTGTCTCCAGTGATCCTTGGTAAAGGGAACATCTGGAGGAACATAGCCCGCCATTACAGAAAAATCGTTAATTTTAATCTTAAGGAAGTGAGTTCCAGGCACCGGATCGACTACATCGATCACCTCGTATGTCAATGGTTTTCTGATCAATATCGATAGACCTCCATACCCATCATCTCTAATTTTTTTAACATGATAATAGTTCGGAGTTGTTATATGTATATTCTCTTTCAACCAAGTTTCACAAACGATTACGATGTCTTGTTTATTATATTTTAAAAAACTAAAAAGACTAGGCTTATTCTTCAACACACTTCTAGAGTTCCATGTCATAATTCTTAGTGCTAAATTAAAGGTTATCATCGCTTAAAACATAATAGTTGGAATAAGCATAAGAATGTTCTTTTTCATTTTGGACATTTTGCCTTTCTAATTGTTGTTTTACTTATCTGTCGGTACATGATTGGGTGGCCAAATCTTCTCCCTCCCTGGGATAGTTGTTCTGCTTTTCATTTATTGTTACGACCTCAAATGTATCCATTGTCTGTGGTTCCACCTGATCCACACCATGATCAGCATCAGGAGTCGGTCTCTTTTCACAGTTAACTGTATATATTAAATCCTCAGGGATGCCCATCTTTCGTTTCCTTTCCTCTACTCTTGTCCTCTTTGGCGAAATTATTGTTTTTCTGTAGGACCTAGTTTGTGTCGCCGTTTGCGCCACGTTTGATGTTTGTACACTGGCTTTACTGTTATCAAGTGGTTTGTCCTTATTTAGTGCTGGATATGTCTTGTGGTTGACGATTGCTTGGGGTATAATTGTAATAGATGTTTGTGATGGATTATTGTGTCCAACCTTTTCTGATGCTTCATATGGGGAGCAGTTATATCGCGCCATTACTTCTTTGATTTTTACTTGTCTCAGATATTCGATACACTTTCTCCTGGATGCTGGAGTACCCTTTTCGTTGCTCAAATGCTGCCCCCGCAAAACTGGTGGCAAAACAGACAGGGGCAGTTTTTTGCTGGCATTCCTCAAACTGGTGCTCATTTGCACACGCTGGACACTTGACATGAGATCTATATTGATTTTTTGTATGGCCATATCTCATACAGTTATAACACTGAGTAACAGGTGTAATATAGGGTTCAGTTACGCGTTGCGAGAAAAAGATTTTAACCTGTTGAGGTAAGTTGACACCTCTGAAGGTTACGACGATTGAAGCGGTTTTAATATATTTAGGACCCTCTTCTGTTTCGATTCTTCGTGTTAATCTCCTCACATGTATAACTGGTTCATCGTCATCTGTGCGTAGATGGTCAAGCTACTCATCCTCGGTCAGACTTGGATCGATACGTCTAAGAATACCTTTGCAAGATATTCTATGGCTTGGTACAAATACCTTCCAACCATTCTTGATTGGTAACTCTGAGTTTATGAAATCATTTGCACTCTTCCTATTTAAGAATTCTACCTCTAACCTGTTTCGCCCTCGTTTATCTATTTTCTTTATTCCCTCTATTCTACTATTATATAATAACTTTCCTATTTCTATATCCCTCAATTGACCTATGTCAATTGAGGGATATAGAAAAGATTCAATACATGCCACAAAAGGTGGGCAGTCTTTACAAGTGTAAATTGTTTTTGGTTTAATCGAGTGTGAGATTCCCTTTTTATTAAGCACTCTGCTCCACAATTCTGTCACCCTTACTGGAAGGGCTATATTTTTACTCCCGTCATTACAATAAAAACCAACATTAAGCACATTTCCCGTTTCTAGTAAAAAATCCCTCTTAAAGGTTATGTTATCAAAGTTTGTGTCATCCAACGAATTTATATTTAAAATCAGATAGTCGAATAGTTTATCGCATTTTACGTCGTCAAAATTAGTATTGGGGTCGAACTTCGGGGGTGGAACACCACCTGTCTTGCCAGCTGTCTTGATCCATGTGGTTTTACGTCAATTATCTATCAATCGGCGTGATTTGGAATAATTTGTGTGATTTTAGGTTTAAACGATACCGGACGTCGAGTACAAAAAGAAAGACCAGATTAAAATTTACCACGGGGCTATTAATTCTAGAAAACAAAGCACCTTCACAGGAAACCAAAATTTATACGTCTTCTCAAATGCTTTTTTCCGTTTTTCGACGAGGTTATGTGTACACGAAATGCTTCCATCTATCGTTTTACTAATACTACAAATCTTACAGTTTAGATAGACATAAAAATTAAATGATAAAATATGTTTTCTATATAAGAGTTACTTGTACTCACAAATTTGTGTTTCAAGTTTTCAGAATCCATTGCGAGAGGTACTAATTAACTGTTATTAATTAACGCGTCAACGAAGAAATAGCCGATTTGCCGCTCTTTTCACTTTCTCAACAAGTAGTAGGAGTGACATATAGTGATAAATGAATAAAATACCTGTAAACTAAGTGGTGGCAATTGCCACCGTCAGGGCCGAAAGGGTTAAATTAATTTAATATTTAATTTTTTTTTCTTATTTTGAATATGGAGGCTTATTACTAGTTTAAAATAAAACACAACGACACAATTCCTCCCAATATTTTTCTTGTTATTATCAACGTTTCGGGATTTCCTCCCATCTTCAGGTTTACAATCATATCACCCTATTAAAACACACATACAGACTGTCTCCAAAATGCGTGTACAACGGAATACCACAGATTCCTTGGCTAAAAATATACCGATTTAAGTTAACTTATCTATATCCAAAGTTGCTTCGTTTCACCGTTAGAGGACCTCAAAGTTAGCAAAAAAAATTCTTTTATTCCTCATAACTGGAAAACGAGATAATCAATCAAAACCATTTTTGAGATGTAAGTTCCTAGGTTCAATTAACGTCTTTTTATGGTTTTAGGTGAAGTTTTAAAAAAATAAAAATGATCGAAAAGCCATGCCTTCAGCAGTTGTTACTCCATATTTTTTTTTCTGAGTAGCCAATGACTACATAATTAAAATTTCTGAATTGCCCATTTAGTTCTGGAACTTTTTTGTCCCTTATAAGATTTTGATTACATTAGTGGTTAAGCCAGAAAATTGGATTTCTTGAACATCTGCAAGTCTTTTTTATGTTATTACAATTACAAAATCTTGCTCCTCAATACTCTCAGTACTCAATACTCCTTGCCTCTACAGTTGATTATGAACAAGAATTATGAGGAAATAATTCCCTAGTATTCAATTCCTTATTTAAGTGCCAAACACATAATGATTTTATAGTCAAAATGACGTAAATAAGGGTTGCAGATACTTAAAAATTCCTTTTTTCTAGTTTAACTACTTACGTAATCAAAATCTTATAAAGACAAAAAAGTTTCAGAACTAAATGGGCAATTCAGAAATTATAATTATGTAAGCGCCGCCTACTCAGAAAAAAAATACGGTTCATATTTGGTATTCTGTTGTACACGCATTTCAGAGATATCCTGTATATCAATTGTTTAGATGACACTAAATCAATTGAACGTCTATTTCAATTTTAAAAATTTTTAAAACACACATGCGATATGACAAAGTTAAAATCCTTTAACTTTGTCATGTCGCTTAACTAATCATTTTAACTTTGTCATGTCGCATGTGTGTTTTACATATTTTTAAAATTGAAATAGACGTTCAATTGTTTTAGTGTCATCTAAACAATTGATATATGTGTGTTTTAATAGGATGATATGATTGTAAACCTGAAGATGGGAGGAAATCCCGAAATGTTGTGTTAATAACAAGGAAAATATTGGGAGGAGTTGTGTCGTTGTGTTTTATTTTAATTTAATATTTGAAGTATGTACTTCAAATGAAATGTTTTTACACTTTTTAGGCAATAATAAATTTGATTATATACAAAGTCCGGAAATGGTGTCTACAACAAAACACCATAAGTACCTTGACCAAAAATATAGTGATTTAAATTTAATTCAACTTATCTATACAGAGTCTTTTATCTAACTGCTTTCTTAGAACATTTTTAGGAGGATTCCAGTATTCCTGATATTTTGATAATATGAGTTGTCAACCTACAGATTTTATTACACATTTTAATTACACATAATCATACAGGATGATTAAAGAAAAACGCTGACAGACTTTTAGAGTAGATAAAACATAAAAAATTAAGATGCATAGTCTTAATCAGTGTTTCCCAAAGTCTTTTGGCCCTCGGACCCCTTTTCTTAGTCAAACCTTGCCGACGAACCCCTAGGGTGAAAAACTACATTAACTACATAATAGAAAAATGAAGACTTTAACTTTGTTGTCTTAATGGTAAATGGTGACGTAAAAATAAAATATAAAGTAAACATTTTGTTGAAGAAGTATTTATTAATTATAACTTTTGTACTAAAATACAATAAAATATTAATGGCGTAAGAACCTGATCCCCCCGATTACTAATTTCCAGTCTGTTTCTTTTCTTTGTGACGAGGCTCATAACGGCACTGAATCCACGTTCTACCAAATACGAAGACAGAAAAGCAATCAACAGCTTCTGTACAATAACCCATAATGCTGGATATAAAGTTGGGATCTGGTTCTGTAACCAGAAATGTTCGTATCCTTGCTTAAACATTGGTTTCAGCTCTTCATTTATGGATAATTCAATAAGTTGGTCCTGTACTGGCATGTACCGATCTGCCCAGTAGGGAATATCCAAGTGAAGAATGTCTTCAAATCTTTGAGTAAGGTCTGAATGAAGTGCCGTTAAGTGTTGATAATAAACAAGCAAATCTTCGTCTCTATTTTGCAATTTTGAAAGATTTGGAAACTGAGAACATTCTCCTCTTCCCAAGTTTTGTTTGTATAGCAAAAGTTTTGCAACAAAGGCAGATATTACACTTTTAGTTTTGATTAAATTTAGTGTGTCACCTTGTAGTTTCAAATTAGTCTCGTTGAATCTGGAAAATCAGTCATATAAGCGCTGTCATTTTTCGAGATAATTAAATTTTGACGCAAATCCTCTCCACGAATTCCAACACTGAATCAAAAAGCGAATAGAAGCGATTCAAACACGCACCTTCAGACAACCATCGTACTTCTGTGTTAAGTAGTAAACGATTGTGGTCATCATCATTTTCCAAACAAACTTTGTTTGAAAAATGAGCAAATAATCTAATCTCTCATTTAAGGTATTCTTTTTGCTTTTATTAACTGCTCTAATGACATAATGTAATGATTCATGCAAACTAAGTCCACTAAGGTTTTTTTGTCACCAAATGATGTCGATGAATAACACAATGTACTGATAGTACATTCGGTATGACTTGTTTTAAGTACGCCAGAAAGCTTCGGCGTCGTCCTACCATTGCCTGAGCACCATCAGTAGCAACGGAGATGATATTAGTCAAGGGTATAGCTTTTACATCAAGAAATCTTTTTAAATCAGCAAATAATGTTTCTCCTTTCGTATCAGTTTCCAAACATTTAGCAAATAACAATTCTTGAGAAATTTTTTCTTCTTTCACAAATCTCACATAAGCTAAAAGTAAGGCCTCATTTCCAGGTAATGTTGACTCGTTAAGCTGTATAGAGAATTGAGATGTTTTTAAGTAGTCACATAAAGAGTTTTCCACACTCTGAGCCATTTCATCGATCCTTCTTCATACTGTATTATTATTCAATGGAATTCTTTTTATAATATCCGAAGCTGGTTTTGCATCATGGTGCGTATTACCTCACTTATAGCTGGTAGAATAAGTTGTTCGCCAATAGTGTGCGGCTTTCCGGACTTCGCAATCATTAAAGATATACCTATTACAAGAAGCACACAGTACATCGTCATCTCTCTGAGATTTTGTCCCTATGAGTTCTTGCAATTTCGGTGTTTTCAAATATTTTTCTTCGAGTGTTTGAAAAAACGTTAAATCCTTATCTTTTTTGTCACTATGGATTTTTATTAAATGTTCCTTAAGCTTAGAAGGTTTCATTGAATCGTTTGATATCGTTTTATTACATAGAAGACAGAAAGGTAAAGTACTATTTCCTAGTGACTGCATTCATAATAATTTCTCATCTATTACTAGCTCTAGAAGTCTGTCAACAGTTTTTTGAATCACCCTCGATATATATTTTAATTTATCATAACCTATTATTAAAAGGCCTTATTTATGTTACATTTTATAAATTGATTCGAGCTTGGAAACTATTCAGAAAAAAATGTCATTGCTTATACATGAGGTTACAAAAATTCTGTAATTTTTGAAAATTGATTCTGCTGATACAAACCCATAGCTAAAATATGAATAAAATCCATTGCGGATTTTTCGACTTAAAAAAATAATAAAAAAAATCTTTTTTAATGTTCTCCAGCGGTTAAAGTATGTAATTTCGCATATGGATAAGTTGAATAAAGTAGTCATAGTTTTGGTTAAACTACTTTTGGTATAACATACGACGAATGTGTTATTTCCGGACACCTATATATTTAAAATGTATAGTTAAAGTGTGTCCATAAAATCATGATACACTTTTAGTTACAAAAAAGCAAAAATAAATTTATCTTCCTTTATTGTTTTCGTGCGATTGATAATAACTTCACCTCCACCTATATAAGACATACCACTATTTACAAAACCAAAAATGACTAATTTAATTTTTCTGTCTAAAGTAACTCAAAAAAAGTGACGTCAGTAACGGACCTCTACGTCAAAGAATGTGTCACTCTGAATCAGCTGTTGTTGTGTTCGTTGTGCTTTTAGGTTAATCGCAGCTATATTTATACTTTCTAAAGTAAGTTTATTTTGGAATCACTTTAACTTAACATTTACCACAAGTACGTTATATTAACTAAACTTTATCTCTATATGCTTATAATTTATGTGCTTATAGTGCCCGGGCGGAGTTGTGCCATCTTGACCTGTAAGAACAGCTACATGAAAAGTAAGAGGGAAGGAAAAACAGTAATTTACCACAGTTTTCCAAAAGATCCAAAAATGCAAAAGTTGTGGGCAAGAAATACAGCATGTACAAATCAAAAAAACTTTAAGAATTCCCAGATTTGTTCTGAACATTTCAGTGAAGAAGATTATGAGAGGGATCTAAGAAATGAATTATTAGGTATAAATTGAAATCGATTAAAATTGAATGTAATTTATGATTCTTGTCTCTTAGGAATTCCCCCGCGAAAGGTCTTAAAAAAAACGGCGGTACCGTCACTTCGATTAGAGGATATGAATAAAACAGAAAGTGCAAACACAAAAAGAAAAAAATCACAACATGAATTAGTCGATGGCCAGGTTAAGTATGTTGTATAAATATGTTTTGCTAGGTCAATGGTTCAATTGAATCGAATTTATTTATAGTTACGAATTTGGTGGTTGAAAGGTCATTAATAATTAAATTTAATTGATAGTGAATTAATTGACTCTTAGGCTTGCCTCTATATGCTTAATTGACACAGAAGCAAATGAGAATGTGTATTTAAAAAAGTTAAAAATTATAAGTTTTTGTTGTAAAAAAATTAAAAAATCAAATGAAATATTACATTAGGTCTGAAATGTAGTATGTATTTTGATAAATATCTAGTTTATAAAAAAATGTTTTATATAAAAGTTTAGTATGTTATTTGCCTGAAAATATTTCTGTAAAATGGGTATAATGAAAGAGTACATTGCTGTTATGAATACTTCTGTCTTATGGCAAATAAAATACTAAACAGAGATATATGCTATATTCTATGCATAATGGACACCCTGTATATCTATGTTACATTCAAACACCGAAATAGCTCTATGAGCAAAAAGAATGACCACAATCATTTTCTTCCTATCAATATATATATTATACCATATTTTTTTTATATTATACCTTTTAGAAGACATTGACTGGTATTTGCGAGGTATTTTAGCATTAATTTTTATATTGCCATAGTTGTTCGGTTGGCCGTGGCACGCGAACCGGTTAGTTTTTGTGACAATCAAGTTATAATCCACGGTTTATTCAGAGTAACATGGCCCAACTTTGTAATACGTCTTCAGTGCACTGGAGATTGCGAGCTTTTCTTCCATGCAAAATGTGTTAAAATCTCTAATGCGAATCTGGCCCAATTTAAATCTGAGGGTATTTTTTGGAGGTGCAGTTCTTGCAGGGAGAAAGCGAATCGCTCCATTGTTATAGATGAAGACCCTTCAACGACCGCTACCTCATTAGTACCTACAACTGCCGTTATGTTTCAACTTTTAAAATCTATTCAGTCTGAAATTAAAGACATGAACGCGAAATACGGCGAGTTGGTTAAATCTATCTCGTTTTACGGAGATAAGATCAGCGATTTTGAAAATATAGATAAATAGAATAAAGCGCGTTGAATCGGTTGCAGCCGAAAACGTTAAGCTCAAGTCATCAGCTGGCGATTTGACTTCACGTGTTGAACATCTAGAACAATACTCTAGATTGAATAATCTAATTTTGGCTGGAATCCCTGAAAAGCATGACAAGGATCTGTGTTGCACTGTATCCAAGATCGGAGAGATTATTGATTGCCCAGTTTTGAAAAACGACTTGGATGCCGTTCATCGTCTTCCGACTCGGCTCATACCTGGTGATCCTAACAGAAACCCACGAAATATTGTCGTTAAGTTTGTTTCTCGTAGATTACGAGACCATTTTATAACGGCTTCAAAATCCTACCGTAAAAATAATAGCAACGGATCTCCCGGTATTAAGATCCCAAACATAACTGATAAATTGTTTGTTAATGAACATCTAACGCTCCAAAATGCCGAATTATTCAAAATCCACAAAAAAGGCGTATTATAAGTTTGGTTGAGGAATTGTATCATTCACGTACGGAAGGATGATCGCCCGAGAGCGTCTGTAATAAAATGTGAAGCTGACCTTCTGAAACTTTAATGATCTTACCTTTAACTATTGTATTTTCCTTGTTAACAATGGCCCTATCCTTAGTTTCAGAACGTGCGTGGTTTACGAACAAAAACTGCTAAGTCTTACCGGAACTCGCTTAACTTTGCGTATGATTTGATTTGTATCGCGGAAACATTTCTAAACGATTCTATTCTTGACGGAGAGATTCTTTATAGCGATTATACTATTTATCGAAGAGACAGAAATGCTTCCAGCTCTCGTAAGTGTGATGGAGGTGGAGTTCTTGTGGCTGCTAGGAAAAACATTCACGTTACACCCTTCATCATCTTATACTACAGGGGCCGAAGACTTGTGGTTGTGTATGCATTGTGGTGCGACGCGAGTGATGTTGTGTTGTGTTAATCTTCCTCCTGGTGATTCTCTAGCCTTTTCAGTGTTTCTTCAACAGACGCAGCTTGTACGTGATCAAAATCCTGACGACGATCTCTTAATCATCGGCGATTTCAATTTACCTAATATTATATGGAGATCGTCTCCCAGAGGTCGTTTAGTCCCTTCTGGCGGCTACGACTCACGTTCAAATGAGTTTCTTACACTTTACTCCTATTGTAATTTCACGCAATTTAATACCATAGTTAACTGTAATAGTAGGATTTTAGATTTGATCTTATGTAACTCACCCGCGGTGAACTCTGTGCACTCATGCGACGATCCTCTTGTTGACCTTGATAATCATCATCGTGCTTTAGAATTTATATATCAGTCCAACCGCACTCACTATTTACGTAATGGTCCGTCGTCTACTTTAGTTTCTGGTCGTGCTGACCACCAAAGTATAAAAACCGCTCTCCTCAATACGGATTGGAATGATTTATTTTTTGGTATTGGTGTCAACCTCTGTGTTGACAAATTTTACGGGCAATTGAACCGAATTATTAATGATTATGTCCCGCGTCTTACTTTTAGTAAACACCGCTACCCTAGTTGGTATTCTAATTCCACAATTAAAGTCATTAAAGAAAAATTAAAATTTCATAAAAAATGGAAAAGATGGGGTAATCACGCGGATTTTGTCTCCTTCAAAGTGCTACGTAGCAGGTCTAAAGCATTGATCTCGAATGACTACAAATCCTATTTAATCAACATACAGTCCACTTTAATCGATTTGCCCTCACAACTGTGGTTCTATGCTAAACATAAAAAACGTTGTTTTTACAGTTTTCCGGCTTGTATGGAACACGATGGCAATTTGGCAGAAGGTGGTCAGCAAATATCGGTACTATTCGCCTCTTTCTTTAGTTCGGTATTCAGTGACGGCCGACTACAACAACACCCACGTTCTACTACACCCTCCAGTTTTCAGCCATGGTTCTCAATCAAAGATGTAGCGTAAAGCCTCACTAGCATTGATAAAAATATGAGTTCGGGTCCAGACGGGTTGCCAGGTATATTCCTAAAGACATGCGCCTCTGAACTGGCTGAACCGCTCTTTATAATCTTTAGTCAATCATCATCGCAATCAGTATTTCCATTAGAGTGGAAAAAAGCATTTGTACTTCCCATCTATAAGAGTGCAAATAGAAATTGTGTCTCAAATTACCGTCCAATTTCTATTCTCTCCATTTTATCTAATGTTTTCGAAAAAATTGTTTATGATAAAATATACCGTTCAATTCAACCTTTTCTTATCCAGCAGCAACATGGTTTTATCCGTGGCCGATCTGTGGAATCCAATCTCGTATCCTATGTAAACTACATTCAAGCTTGTCTGAATGAAAATCATGAGGTCGACGCGGTTTACACCGATTTCAGTAAGGCCTTTGACAGGTTGCATCATGAGGTACTTCTGACTACTATATAAATAACATCTATGACTGCTTTCACCATAATAATTTTTTACTATATGCAGATGATTGTAAAATATTTTCCAAGATTGAATCTTCTTCTGATTGCGATAAACTTCAAATGGATTTAAACCGTTTACGAACCTACTGTACTAATAATTATCTCTTTATAAACTATGGTAAATGCAGTCAAATAACTTTCACCAGAAAGAGATACACTATAAATCGTAACTACAGCCTTGGTCCTGGTCCCTTAAGTGTGTCGTCTAAAGTAAAGGATCTGGGCTTAGTGCTAGATTCCAAGCTATTATTCTTCTGTCATGTAGAGGAATTAATTAGCAGGGCGAACAGAAGGCTAGGTTTTATTATTAGGTTGTCAAAATCATTTACCAATCTACAGTGCATCATATCTTTGTACATGGCTTATGTGAACAGCATTCTTAATTTTGCTTCAATTGTTTGGAATCCTGCATATGCTGTGTACATTCATCGCATTGAGGCCTTGCAGGTCAGATTTGTGAGATATCTGGCTCACAAATTCGCATTGCCTTATTGCTCCTACGAGCAGAGGTGCACTGTATTTGGCTTACGTACACTGCGTGGACGTCGTACTGCTACTGACTTGATGTTTTTGTTCAGGCCAACGAACGGCTTCGTTGACTCGCCAGAGCTTCTGAGATACATTCCTTTTTTGATTCCCAGTTATCCCACTCGAGATTAATGTCTTTTTCGGTTGCCTGCTTCTACTTCTAATTATTATTACAACTCACCTTTACCGCTACTGATGCATTGTGATAATCGTCATTGCTCAACGTGCGATATTTTTAATTCTTCGTTGACATCCTTCCGCAAGAGTGTATTAAGTTTGACAATATGTCATTGAATGTATATTGAATATGTCATACAAGGGCTGCAAGGAAATAGACAACGTTCCATATTAGAGGACAAGGACTCTTCAGCGAGTCCATCAAAAAGCAAAGTACGGCACTCTCGACAGGAAAGATGACGCCCTCCACTTGTTAGCTGCGTGGGAGACAGTCTTACACCATTTCTGATCCACAGCAGTCTTCCCGAAATCATCAAACTCCATATGATAGGACAGTAAAAATGCTCCAAGACCAGCAAACCCCGGGCGGCGGGTCAGTAACATTTTCCCACCCACGAATGACGTCATTTCTGACGTAATCAAAGCCATAACTACCTGACCTCTTCGAGCGGTAGTATCGCCAGCCATGTACTCTTTCTCGACGTTGGAGTTACTAGCTTGGCTTGAGGGGTGCACTCACGTTTCTGAGTGTTACCAGGTCGGCTTGAGTGAGAGCTGGCGAAGAAGCGGTATTAGCCAAAATCGGGTTCGAACAGCTTCACTACTCCAAACAATACACATACACATGGCCGAAATTGAATTGTTAGAATGTACAAAGGGCCTAAGTGCTTTAGTTAATACTAGCTGTAGTTTACCTAATCTCACATGAAACTACATACATACAACCATTTGACAAATCAGTGACCTGCCTCTACAACTCCATGACTGACGTCACGTGGGGTGTGGATGTCGAATCCACACCCCACTACCCAAGCACTCGGCAATCGCAAATAGGAGCCAAAAATACCGGAGTACCTCAGTCTGCTAATAGGAAACTATAATAAGGCAATGAAGATTTCCACAAGGAACCAACAGGAGGAACGGATGTAACGTCGCATCGATTGCAATACGTATCTGTTAGTCTACGTATTGCTAGTATACTGTCGTTGCATTCATGATTGTGATTAGATACTTAACATGCCAGCCCTTTTTCTCTCACTTCACTATAACTCTTCAATATCTGACAGTTGAATGCCATTAAAATCTTCTACCGGCAGCTCCAAAGTTATTTTAGCTTGAATTTTATTCTGCAAATTTCCCGGCCAAAATTTCCGCCAGCGTTTATTCAACATGGACTTTTTGAATTGAAAGTGTGATTGTTTAATATTTTCTACATAATCAAAATGTTGAAATTTTTTCGATATTATGGTACAGTTGGGTTAATATCATCTTCAAATTATCTGGTAACCGCTTGAAAAATTTTCAAGAGGTTACTTTTACTTTTTGAGTTGTGTTAGGGTCAAACATTCAATCTTCTTTTTTCTGTTTAAGCTTTGGAATAAGCAATTTGGATGATTTGGAACATCGTCTATCAATAATAAAAGTTAAATGCAATATTGGTATGTTTTAAACATTGTTCAACTTCTGATACAAAACAATTTTGTAATCAATCTACAAAAATATTTCGCGAATCATTTGAACAAAACAGCTCTTCTGTTGTTCTTTTTTATTTTTGGTTATAAAAGTGTCGAATGCTAAAAAAGTCACGTATGAGTATCCAATTCATTGAGAACTCTTTAGAAGTTTTGGAGGCTCTTCTATCAACTTCAAATTGTGAACGCTGTGAAAATTTTTAGATTTTTGTGTGACTTTTAATAAAATTGTCGTTATAGCTCGGTCTTTGATTATATATAATAGATAGCCTACGTCAATAATAAAAAGTGGAAGCAGCTTCGAGACAAAATTGGGACCATATAATATCAGCTGATGGGATATGACTACACGAAATCAAGATTTATTGTTAATTTTTTAGTAAAAAAAATTGATTACTAAGGTTGTTAGATAATTAAGTTGTAAAATGATCTGCAGAAAGTTATTGAACTGAAAAATATTTCTGGTTTGCAATCAAATCGTAAAATCGTAAAATTTTGAAAATAATATAACGCCCAAAACTCAATAATACGAATAATAATATTTTATAACAACCAAAAATACAAAATAAGTTTAATAAAGTGTACTATGCCGTACTCCAACGGCAACTGCCGGTCGGTGCACAGCCAGGTAACCAGGGTCTTCTTAAATAAGCATTACTCATTTCTTCTACTTCCTTCGATCGTTCTCTAACAATAAACATTAGTCATCTCTTACACTTCTTTCGATCGTTCTCTAACACGGCCATTCCTGACAACCACTTCGCTCTCGAAGGGGTACGTTCTCCATTAGCATTGAAGGGCAATACAATGCATATTAGCCACAATAACTCATTCTTTAAGCTTTGCATAAAACATGGTGAGACCATGTTTTATGCATGAGTCGGAACCCAATAACAATGATAGTACAAACAGAGTTTCTAGAGCGATTGAAAAGGGCTCAACTGCAGGACGAACATCTTAAGGTGATTACGAAAATATTGGAAACTCAACCGCGATCGGTAATCGAAATACGTGAAAACAAGCGAACATAAATAAATAAATAAGTAAGTAAGCTGAAACAGAACTATAGTGCGGAAAATAGACGAGGGCTGTGAAGACGGGAATGCACAAGATTCGGCGACGGTGATATCTGACGCCAATAAGACGGAAACAACACCTGCAAGACCACTGGCGACGCGGCGAACTATCAAAGGACTCCACTAAGCGTTAGAAGAGATAGGCGGCGCGGCTGGACAAAGATGAAAAGCTAAGTTGAATGTTTATTTACGACTTTTAAATTGCGAGAGGTTTATGTAAAAGAAAAAAAAAACTGCTTCAAAAATGAATACTTTGGGAAGCATTTTGCCGATTGAACAAAAAAGATCTTTGCACCAGAGTCGTTAGATGGGCTTTATCATATATTGTAGAAAGTATTGAAATATTCAGAATAGCATTAAGATTTTGACATCCGTTTTTAAAATCGCCTCCATTTTCAACACGACTATATCAGATTAGCCAAAATGCAAGAGCATTAAACAGTGTAAAAATATGTAGGTAGAGTACTCGTCCCACAAACTGAGTCTTGTTATCAATATCTAAATTCACTTCCTGAAATTAGAAATGCTATGGAAACCACCAAAGATACTATAAACTTTTTTCGGGAATCAGTTTTGAGGAGGAAGTTGATAGCTAAAATTTCCAGACTTTGCGAGACAAGATGGAATGAGAAACACAAAGCCATCAGAGTTTTTAAGGAAAATCTTCCAGTTCTGGAAGCCTTATCTCAAGAAGGAAATAGTGCAATTCGGAAAATTGCCTTTCAACTATATGAGGCAACTTCCAGAATTTCTTTCATTCTCGGGATTATGTTGGTAGCCAAATACTGGGCTTTGATGAAACCCGTTGTTCAACGTACTCCAATCTATACCTTTGGATATGGTCAAAGCCTCGGATTTTACTTTTAATTAAAAACCACCGTAAAAATCCAGAAAAAGTTACAAACAATTATAAAGGAAGCTACTGCTGTAAATAAGCCGCAAATTACAAGGAAACAACGTCATAGAAGCAATCATCCAGCAGAAAGCCCTTCAGAATACTGGAAGAGGTCTTTAGTAATACAATACTTGGATTCAATTATCATCTGCATTGAAGTACGTTTTACTGAAGAAAACACGTTATCATTCGCATTAGCTAAGTTACACCCGGCGCAGATGCAAAAGATGACAACTGAAAATCTGAAACAATCTTGTGAATCTATTGACCAGTTTTATGATTTACCAAACATAAAGAATGAAATCGAACTTTGGTAGCAATTGTGGCACGATAGGCTTAATCTAATAAATCTTACAGTTGTTGACGTCCTAAAAGAAACAAATTCCTTCTTTCACGAAGTGGAAAAAACATTGAAAATTTTGATCGCTTTACCATGCACGACCTCTACAGTAGAGCGATCCTTTAGCAGCCTCAGAAGACTAAAAACATGGCTAAGAAGCACCATGCCAGAAGATCGCCTTAATGGTCTGGCCATGATGAGTGTACACAGAGCTATAATAAATAAAAACCTAAATAATTTTAATGATAAAGTGGTTGAAAGTTTTGCAAAAGATTCCCGCAGGTTATGTTTTAATTAAATATTATTTTTGTTAAAATAAACAATTATTGCTGTATTTAAAAGTTTGGTTTAGTTTTTATTGTGCTGTCGAGAGCTTGTAAGGTTTTATACATTTATATCAGAACCGTTCCTATTACAATCATTATCGAGACAAAGACTTCCGAAGTGTAACGCTTCATGCTTTCGACCGTACCAGGCGTTCATATTTTTTATATTTCATAATATTACCCCATTGCATTTTAAGTCTTTTAGAAGCAGTATTAATTTTTCTTGAAGTATTTCAAGTTTTTTTTGAAAGCATTTCAAATTTTCTGGAAGTATTTCAAATCCTTTGGAAGCAGTATCAGGTCAGCTAGAAGCAATATCAAATTCTCTGGAAACAGTATCCAATCTTCTGGAAGAATTTCAAGTCTGCTGGAAGCAGTATCAGGTCAGCTAGAAGCAGTATCAAATTCTCTGGAAACAGTATCCAATCTTTTAGAAGCATTTCAAGTCTGCTGGAAGCAGTATTAAGTTTCCTAGAAGCATTTCAAGTCTTTTGGAAGCATTGAAGTCTTCTGGAAGCAGTATCAAGTCTTCTAGTAGCATTTTAAGTCTTATGGAAGCATTTCAAGTCCTTCGAAAGCAGTATCAGGTCAGCTAGAAGTAGTATCAAATTCTCTGGAAACAGTATCCAATCTTCTAGAAGCATTTTAAGTCTGCTGGAAGCAATATTAAGTCTCCTAGAAGCATTTCAAGTCTTTTGGAAGCATTCAAGTCTTCTGGAAGCAGTATCAAGTCTCCTAGCAGCATTTTAAGTCTTATGGAAGTATTTCAAGTCGTTTGAAAGGTGTATCAGATCAGCTAGAAGCAGTATCAAATTCTCTGGAAGCAGTATCTAATTTTTTAGAAGCATTTCAAGTCTGCTGGAAGCAGTATTAAGTCTCTTAGAAGCATTTCAAGTCTTTTGGAAGCATTCAAGTCTTCTGGAAGCAGTATCAAGTCTTCTAGTGGCATTTTAAGTCTTATGGAAGCATTTAAGTGTTCTGGAAGTAGTATCAAGTCTCCTAGTAACATTTTAAGTCTTACGGAAGTATTTCAAGTCCTTTGAAAGGTGTATCAGGTCAACTAGAAGCAGTATCAAATTTTCTGGAAACAGTATCCAATCTTCTAGAAGCATTTCAAGTCTGCTGGAAGCAGTATTAAGTCTCCTAGAAGCATTTCAAGTCTTTTGGAAGCATTCAAGTCTTCTGGAAGCTGTATCAAGTGTCCTAGTAGCATTTTAAGTCTTATGGAAGTATTTCAAGTGCTTTGAATGGTGTATCAGGTCAGCTAGAAGCAGTATCAAATTCTCTTTAAACAGTATCCAATCTTCTAAAAGCATTTCAAGTCTGCTGGAAGCAGTGTTAAGTCTCCTAGAAGCATTTCAAGTCTTTTGGAAGCATTCAAGTCTTCTGGAAGCAGTATCAAGTCTCTTAGTAGCATTTCAAGTCTTATGGAAGTATTTCAAGTTCTTTGAAATCAGTATCAGGTCAGCTAGAAGCAGTATCAAATTCTCTGGAAACAGTATCCAATCTTCTAGAAACATTTCAAGTCTCCTGGAAGCAGTATTAAGTCTCCTAGAAGCATTTCAAGTCTTTTGGAAGCATTCAAGTCTTCTGGAAGCTGTATCAAGTGTCCTAGTAGCATTTTAAGTCTTATGGAAGTATTTCAAGGGCTTTGAATGGTGTATCAGGTCAGCTAGAAGCAGTATCAAATTCTCTTTAAACAGTATCCAATCTTCTAAAAGCAGTTCAAGTCTGCTGGAAGCAGTGTTAAGTCTCCTAGAAGCATTTCAAGTCTTTTGGAAGCATTCAAGTCTTCTGGAAGCAGTATCAAGTCTCTTAGTAGCATTTCAAGTCTTATGGAAGTATTTCAAGTTCTTTGAAATCAGTATCAGGTCAGCTAGAAGCAGTATCAAATTCTCTGGAAATAGTATCCAATCTTTTAGAAGTATTTCAAGTCTGCTGGAAGCAGTATTAAGTCTCCTAGAAGCATTTCAAGGCTTTTGGAAGTATTCAAGTCTTCTGGAAACAGTATCAAGTCTCCTAGTAGCATTTTAAGTCTTATGGAAGCATTTCAAGTCCTTTGAAAGCAGTATCA
This sequence comes from Onthophagus sagittarius, assembly GCA_036711965.1. Lineage (NCBI taxonomy): Eukaryota > Metazoa > Arthropoda > Insecta > Coleoptera > Scarabaeidae > Onthophagus > Onthophagus sagittarius. The sequence continues at coordinate 26,948,117 of JASERS010000005.1, forward strand.
GGTCAGCTAGAAGCAGTATCAAATTCTCTGGAAACAGTATCCAATCTTCTAGAAACATTTCAAGTCTGCTGGAAGCAGTATTAAGTCTCTTAGAAGCCTTTCAAATCTTTTGGAAGCATTCAAGTCTTCTGGAAGCAGTATCAAGTCTTGTAGTGGCATTTTAAGTTTCATGGAAGTATTTCAAGTCCTTTGAAAGCAGTATCAAGTCAGCTAGAAGCAGTATCAAATTCTCTGGAAGCAGTATCCAATCTTTTAGAAACATTTCAAGTCTGCTGGAAGCAGTATTAAGTCTCCTAGAAGCATTTCAAGTCTTTTGGAAGCATTCAAGTCTTCTGGAAGCAATATCAAGTCTCCTAGTAGCATTTTAAATCTTATGGAAGTATTTCAAGTCCTTCGAAAGCAGCATCAGGTCAGCTAGAAGCAGTATCAAATTCTCTGGAAACAGTATCCAATCTTCTTGAAACATTTCAAGTCTTCTAGAAGCAGTATCAAGTCTCCTAGTAGCATTTTAAGTCTTACGGAAGTATTTCGAGTCCTTTGAAAGCAGTATCAGGTCAGCTAGAAGCAGTATCAAATTCTCTGGAAACAGTATCCAATCTTCTAGAAACATTTCAAGTCTGCCGGAAGCAGTATTAAGTCTCTTAGAAGCATTTCAAATCTTTTGGAAGCATTCAAGTCTTCTGGAAGCAGTATCAAGTCTTCTAGTGGCATTTTAAGTCTCATGGAAGTATTTCAAGTCCTTTGAAAGCAGTATCAAGTCAGCTAGAAGCAGTATCAAATTCTCTGGAAGCAGTATCCAATCTTTTAGAAACATTTCAAGTCTGCTGGAAGCAGTATTAAGTCTCCTAGAAGCATTTCAAGTCTTTTGGAAGCATTTAAGTCTTCTGGAAGCAATATCAAGTCTCTTAGTAGCATTTTAAATCTTATGGAAGTATTTCAAGTCCTTCGAAAGCAGCATCAGGTCAGCTAGAAGCAGTATCAAATTCTCTGGAAACAGTATCCAATCTTCTTGAAACATTTCAAGTCTTCTAGAAGCAGTATCAAGTCTCCTAGTAGCATTTTAAGTCTTACGGAAGTATTTCGAGTCCTTTGAAAGCAGTATCAGGTCAGCTAGAAGCAGTATCAAATTCTCTGGAAACAGTATCCAATCTTTTAGAAGCATTTCAAGCCTGCTGGAAGCAGTATTAAGTCTCCTAGAAGCATCTCAAGTCTTTTGGAAGCATTTGGAAGTCTTCTAGAAGCATTTTAAATTTTTTGGATGTATTTCAAATCCTTTGGAAGCACTATCAAATCCTCTGGAAACAGTATCAAGTCTTTTGGAAGCAGTATTAAGTCTCGTAGAAGCATTTCAAGTCTTTTGGAAGCATTTTTAAGTCTTCTGGAAGCAGTATCAAGTCTCCTAGTACCATTTCAAATCTTATAGAAGAAATGAATCTTATTTCAACTGTTTTTGAAGCAGTATCAGATCAGCTAGAAGCAGTATCAAGTCCTTTGGCAGCAATATCAACTCTCTAGAAGTATTTCAAGTCTCCTAGAAGCATTTCAAATTGTGTGGAAGCATTTCAAGTCTTCTGCAAGCGTTTCATGGCTTCTATGATGAAAAAGTATCGAAAAAGAAGGTACATTTTCAATTGCCGCTTTGGTTTTAACTATTTTAAGTAATAAACTTATTTATAACGTTTAATTAAGCTTTGGCACTTGTGGCTTTTTACTGCTAACCTCGAAAAAATTAAAATTATTGTGTAATAAAATTTAAGTAATTAATCGAATTAAAATTAATTAAACATTCTTAACTTTTGAAGTGTCACTAAGTCTTAAAATATTTTTTTATTTTAAATCAAAATTACTAATTAAGGTTAATTATGTTAGATAATGATAATAGATCCGTTAAGTTAAAGTTAAATTAATTAGAAGTACCGTTTTCATTACTAAATGAATTTAAAAATTGCTCTAAAGGGTTGGAATATATAAGTACATAAATTTGTAAAAACTTTCTAATTAGTTATAAGATGAATTCTACTCTTTTTTCTACTTTATTTAAAAAGGAAGATGTTATTTAAATGTGTTATGTCTTAAATATAACAAAGCATAAATATTTGTGTAATAAAGATTTTAATGGACAAAATAAATCAGCCTTTTATATTAAAATTCAATACCACTGTTTAATTTAATCTTTATAAATGTCTTATTTTAATCACAAAATAGTAATAAAATCTTATTATTTGTTTAGATGTCTTCATCAACAATCTCAACAATATGGAAAAGTCGAGACACCGTAAAACAAGTTTTCGAAAACAGTCCAGCCGCTAAAAGGCTACGTCCCTGCAATGAAGTCCTAATAGATAAAGCTTTATTAAAATGGTTAAAATCACAAATGAGTAATAATATTGAAGTAACCACAACCGCTTTGCAAGAGAAAGCGAAAGAGTGCGCTTTAGAAGTAGGAGTCGCCGATTTTCAATGTTCTAGCAGTTGGATTCAACGCTTCCGTAAAAGATACAAAAACATTTGTGACAGAAAAAGCGAAATTGTGGACGAAACAAGTGAATTAAGCGTGAATTGGTTATCAACAGTTTGGCCTGATTTAAGAAAACCCTATTTAGACGATTTTATTTATAACGCTGTTGAGCAAACTTGTCTTTTCGGGTTTCCCTCAAATAGAATGAACGAAACCTCACCTCAAATTCGTCGCGATTTCTCAAAGGAGCGTTTAACCATTCTCTTAGCTTGTAATATGACGGGGACGGATAAGCTGAAACCTTTCGTCGTTGGAAAATCAAAAGTATCATTTTTTAACTCATCCCCCGTTGATTATGAGTACCACCCGAAAGGGTCGATCAATTCAAATATATTTCAAAGCATAATAAAGAAATGGGACGATAATTTTTATCGGGAAAAAAAGAAAATACTTTTACTCCTTGATAAAACCACGATGCGTTTGAATTTGGACGATTTAAAAGCGATCGAAGTTGTGTTTCTCCCCGCGAATATAAAATCGCCTTTCAAAGCGGGCAAAAAATCGGCGGAATCGGTTATAATCACGGTAAAAAACGATGTTAGATCGTTAGAAATCAAAAAACTCCTTGAAAATTTAGATTCGAATTCTTCGAATGCTCCGAATCCCATAAATCTCGTCGAAGCTTGCGATATGATTTCAACAGCTTGGAACAACATTTCTCAAAGCGCTATATCAAACAGTTTCATCACCGGCGGGTTTAACGCCGACGCAAAATTTCAAGAACCCCCCGATGGGCCTCTACCCTTAGAAGTGTGTGTTACATCGATTAAAGAAGAATTAATCGACGAAGCTGCGGTAAAAGAGGAAAATGAAATGAATATAAGTGAAAATCAAGTTATTTCGGGGAATTGTATCAAAATTAAAAACGAGATTATTCCCCCGACTCTTGATGAAGCGTCTTTTGCGCTTCAAACGCTAAAACATTTTTTTACGTTCAATCAAGGTGCGGATTACGAGAGAACGACGAGTGCAATTTCTTATTTGGAAAGTTTAATTGAAGAGTCAAAAGTATTAAATAAACGGTCGTTTTAAACTTTTTTATTCATACTTAAAAAATATGAAACAACAAATAACTTATTATATAAGAAGAAAAATTACTTATTGAATAAGGGATGTATTTTTAAGACAGAAATAAAAAGAAAACACCTAAAAAAATTAAATACTATTTTCTAACATTATCAGGAACGTAATTGTCCTTACATTTTTTATGTTATTTGGTATCCCCGTACCAGCGGCGTCGCCCAACCACGGATATTGATTGGGACATTCCGCGCAAGTTTCCAAATATCTTGTATCGGTGAAGTTTGAATCGGCCTTTCGGAACGGTAATGCGCATTTACTCGGGTTGTTACACCCTTTAGGGGGGTAATTATTGTTTCTTTTGCAATCCCAAGGTTCATAGTTGTTACTTTTAATTTTATGGGGTTCTCGAACCCATTCTAAAGCTTGGGATACGGTTACAAACCAAACGTTATCCCTAAAAAATAAAAAGATTATTAGTTAAATACAAAAAAAATGGAGTAAAAAATTGTCCTTTTATTGGTTAACAAAATATTTTGTATTAAACTTTTTCGCCTAACTTAGCAGGCATGTTTAGAAAACTATGAAATTTGAAATTATGTTATTTAAACATGTTAGATTAAGCAATACAATTAAATAAATTAAATCTATATAAGAATTTATAGAGCAGAATGTTTTGTTGGAAATTTATCTAATCTAACTTTAATAACAACTGTAATGGGTAGATTTTTTTATATATTTATTTTATTTTTGGTATGGTTCTTGCTCGAATATCGATTCTATATGGAAAGTTATAAATATGTTTTTTAAAGGCATCTGAATTTAACGCTTAAAAAAGTAACATGCCTACGTGTTTTATACTTGAAATGTGTACACAATTCGAATATATGAAAAATAATCAAAAGTACAAAAATTATGAAATTGTGGGGACCCAGAGTTATGGGAAAATACTGGATTGTGTTAAATGGGATAAGGACCCCAAGATCTACTAGTCACTATGTGTGGCTAATGGTGGGTTCATACAACGTGTTTTAGTCTTAGTCACAAGAGTAAAAAGTTAAGGTAGTGCGTTATAGTAGTACTGTTCATGCAACACCCTATGACTAAAACGGTTTTTGCCTTACTCACAAGAGTTGCCCAACTTTTAACTTAAAACCTTCGGTCGCAATTTAACGCATGCGCGTACTCTTTTGTACCTTTAATGGCAGTGTTTCGTTTTATTTTATAAATAAAGGTTAAGTTGATTACCTTTTTGATTTTATTATATTACAATTATAACAATAATTTCAATCAGGGTTATTATATTTTTAAGAAAGTGTTTAAAACAAACTGCTTGAAGCATTTTTAAAAATGTATGTATGTTTTAAATAGTTCAAAAGGTGAAAAACATGGGATGTTTTTTAAAAGAATACTTTTGTTTCAAAATTAGCAGGAAAATAGAACATTTTTTATGTACGTTTATCGCCAAACCTATATTATAACTAAAACTTGATATATGATTAAAAACTTAAGCAAAACTTTAAAAAAATCGTTACTCATTTCCGCTATATGCATTATTTACTCGATTTAACTGTTGAAATATGCAAACTGGCACTAAGTCCTAGGAAGTAAAAGTCGCTTAATATTGGCAGATGATGCTACTACATCGGGTGTAGCTATTAAAATAATTTTAATATAATAGCATCCAAAGAGATAAAAAAGATCAATCTGCCAGTCAAGATTTTGCATTTTGTCTAATAGTATTTAATATTTTGGAAGGAAACTCAAACAGTTTATGAACAATATCGTGTTTTTTGCAATGAAAATGTTTTCTGCCAGAAGTTTTAAAAACAATATCAAGTCTTCTGGAAGCAGTGTCAAGTCTTTTGGAAGCATTTCAATTTTTCTAAAACCAGTATCAAGTCTTTCAGAGGCTATATATGCTTTTCTAGAAGAAGTGCTTTCTAGAAGCTTTTTAAGTCTTCCCATAGCAATATCAAGTTTTCTGCAAGAACTTCAAGTAGCAGTATTAAATCTTTTAAAGTATTACAAGTATTCTGAACATTTCACGTCTTTTGGAAGCAATATCAGGTTCTTTAGAAATAGTATTAAATCTGCTATGGGCATATCAAATTTTCTGGAAGCAGTTTAAGTCTTTTGTGACTATTGCAAGTCATTACATGTCTTCTGGCAGCTACATCAAATCTTCTAAAAGCGTTTCATATCGTCTGAGAGCAAGATCAAGCCTTTTCAAATGCAGTATCAAGTCTTCTAGAAGCATTTTAAGTCGTACAGGGGCAGTAGTAAGTCATTTGGAGGTAATATCAAATCTTCTGAAAGTAGTACTAAGTATTCGAAAACCAGTATGAAAATTTCTGGAAGCATTTCTAGTCTTCTAAAGGCAATATCAAGTTTTGTGGAAGCGTTTCAAGTCTTCTGAAACATTACAAGTATTCTGGACACATTTCAAATCTTTTGGAAGCAGTATCAGGTCCTCTAGAAGCAGTATTAAGTTTTCTATAGACAGTATCAGGCCTTTTGAAAGCATTGACAGCCTATGCTTATAGATAATTCATTTCTACGTATTCAATTGCACTATCTAATTGTTCCCGATTAATATTTGCTTCTCAAAATCGACGTTTTAGTATATTGATCAAGTAATGACCACTCGTTAACGTCATTTCTAAACGGTCTAAAACGTTTAAAACAATAAAAAAGCATGTATTTTGTTTAAAATGAAAAGGAAACACACAAAGATTATAAAAATAAATTAATCTTAATGTTTTGTATTTGTACGATTAATAAAGCTGTATTCAAGTTAGGGATTACAATTCCGAAGCAAATACACAATTTCGGGATTACATTATATGAGGCCGGGATCCTGGAATTGATTTCGAGATTGGTTTATCTGTTTTCAAGTGTTTCTTTAAAAGACTTCGATTTCTCCTGGTCAACTTTCTTCTCCAGAAAGACGGCGAATATAAGAATGCGATATATTCTTCTTCATGGTCGACTTCGAACCGAAGAGAAGAAGGAAATGAAGGTCATTTTTACCTTCATTTCCTCTAAATCTTGCTATTATATTTTTATTTCTTTCAGCTATACGTTTCTTGCACTCTTATTATTATTAGTTTTATTGAGGAAAGGGTTGTCGTAACCGGAAATTCAAAAAGGCTGAACGAAGACGAATACAGTCTTACTCTGTTAAATCATCGAAATCAAACAATCTTCAAAGGTCTTTTCTAAAGGAGCATAACTTTTTTTAAATTTCTTGCAGCATACATTCTAAAGCAATATCTGCTTTATTAAGATTCATGTCTCGAAGACAAATACCTTCAACAGTCACTTTGACCTGATCTAAAAGTCAAACCAACTTTAGACTGTCATATTGCTTTAACATGATTAAAAGGCTATTTCATCTTCTTCTGCAGTCAAGTTGAAGTTTCAGTTCTTTTCCATGTTCTTCTTTTACATATTTTTGAAGATCTTTTTTTTTTTGTTAAAGATTTTCGGTACTTTTTGACCAACATTGATCAACGACAAATCCCAGGTTCATAAAAATTGGTTATTATGGGAACAATTCCGGGATCCAGGGATCCCGAACAATTTTCTTTTTACTCATATTAAATAATGTTAGAAACAAAATGTTTCTAACACATTTGAAATCTGTTTCACTCCAGATTTCTCTTTGTTTTACACGACTTATGTGTTCAAATTTTGCTTTAATGTGCTATGCTTAAATATTGCACGAACCTTTCCTTACAACTAAAGCTAACGCAAACGGTTAAGACTAAGACTACGACTAAAACTAAAACACGTTGTATGAACCCACCATAACAGTGATGTGAGTTTGTAATTTACCTTGAAAATTACCAGAATATTTACCATAATTTACTGTAAATTACCAAACAATTTTTTTCATAAATTACCGGTATGATGATCTATTTTTTTATTTTTATTTTATTTTATACAATTTGGGACGCAAACTGGGAGAACATCCCCAACAAAGCATCCACTTACAAAATACAAGAATACAATATAATTAATACAATATAGTATTAAAAACAAATAATATGAACAAGTATAATCAATACAAAATAATAATGCTTAAAAAGCATTAAAAGAAATCTAATTAAATTCCAAGTGTTCCGCTACCGAGTCTGAATAAAATACATTTAAACGATGACAACGGGAGGGCAAATAGAGAAACATGATTGAGCCTCTGGTTATAAGTGTCAATAATCCGTTTAATAGGAGAGTTAGAATAAGCGTTTGTGTTAGCTGTTTGTAAACGAAAAGTACTATTGTTCCGAGTAAATCGCTGTGGTACATTAAAATTCACTACAAATAGCAGATCAGGAGCGTCAACCATGCCATTAACAAGTTTGAAAAGAAAAATCTGACCAGATAAAAGACGGCGCTGACCCAAGGGTAGTAAGTTAAAAGCTGAACAACGCATAGTATAATCGCAATGCGGAAGATAATATTTACGCGCTAAGTAACGGACAAATCGACGTTGAATTGATTCGATACGATGACGATAAAGTGCGTACAAGGATTCCACACTACAGAACCATAGCTCAAAACGCTGTTAACAAATGCCATATAAAGAGACTTAATACACTTCAAGTTGGTGAAGTTCTTGCTCAATCTGATAACAAACCCCAGATTGCGCAGAGCTTTCTTCACCATAAATTCGATATGCAGGTGGTATCGCAGTTTGGAGTCGAGCACAATGCCGAGATCCTTAACGCTATCAGTGGACACAATAGCTTGACCGTTAAAATTGTAATTAAAATTAATCGGATAACGCTTACACATTGTCATCAGCATACAACAAGAATTTGGCGTATTTGAAACAAGAAGCAATGTCATTTATATAAATTAAGAATAATGTTGAACCCAGGTGGCTACTTTGAGATATTCCTGATGAGATAGGTTTATAACCGGACAGAAAGCCACCAATCTTGACCGCCAGACTTCTATCTGATAAATAAGATATGATCCAGTGAATAATACCATTTGGAATATTTAAGTATAACAGTTTTTTGGACGAAAATAGTGTGGTCAATTTTGTCAAAGGCTTTAGAATAATCAGTGTAAATGAAACCGTGTTGTTCTTTAATAAGAATGTGTTTAATCGAATGGCTAAGGTATTCGTATACAATTTTTTCGAAAACTTTAGGAATAGACGAAAGAATGGATATCGGACGGTAATTAGATAACATCTGTCTGTCACCTGCTTTAAAGATTGGCACGACAAATGCCGTTTTCCACTTAGATGGGAAAATACCCTCACGTAATGATTTTGAAAAAATTAAAAACAGAGGCTCAGATAGTTCAGTACCAAATTCTTTGAGGAAGGTGGATGGAATACCATCTGGACCAGGGGTAGAAGACTGGGCAATATTTATCAAAATTGTATAAACCGCGTCCACAGAAAACCAAGGTGAAATACCTGAGCCACTAGATAATTTATAGCTGTAAATGGTACCATCCACAAAAACTGACGAAAAATAATCCGCAAACGCACAAGATATATCCGTACCCGAATTCACGCTTAACCCATTGGTCGTTATCATGGTAGCAGGTAAGTAAGACGTGGTACCTTTTTTCGATTTAATAAAAGACCAGATTTTCTTAGGGTTTTCCGGAACCTCCACCTGAATGGAACTTAGATAAGCTTTATAATCAGCAGCTATTAGTTTCTTAGATCTTGAGCGTAAAATAGAAAACGTTAAATAATCACCGTTGGAACCAGTGGATTTCCATTTCTTATGAAAGCGTAGCTATTCGCTGATTACTCGAATAGTAGATCATTTATACCAAACAGGAAATCGTTTCTTGGGCAGGGTGCGCTTAGATCTCTATCAATTACAAAATAAACGCTATCATAAAAAGCCTCAACCATGCCTCAACCACGCACATCTCAACAAATATGGACTACCAATCTATGTTATTTAAGAAATTCCGAATATTAATAGAATTTGCCTTAGAAAAAATTAGGCTTAGCTTGGGACCATTTCTCAAAAAAGTCAGGATCCACTAGTAGATCATTGCTGGCATGCACGCCCCGAACTCGTCCGTTAGCACACAACACAAGATCTAAAATTCTGGCGTTATTGTTAACAACATTATTAAATTGACCAAAATTACATTATGAAAAAACATTAAGAAACTTAACCGTGCGATGATCAAAACTTCCTGGAAGATTCAGCGTGATATCATCCAGACAGGCAGACCATGAGATGGTTGGTAGGTTGAAGTCACCGACAATAAGGATCATAAGGTCAGGGTAAATATCGCGCGCAGTTGACACACCAGACAAGAATACATCCAGAGCTCCATCAGCAGAGGGCAGAAGATAAACGCAGCACAACAGAAAATTCACCCGACCGCACTGCACCCCTAACCACAAGTCCTTGGCATCACTATGCAGACTCGGCATGGGAATAGCGTGAACACCATGCCGGACAGCGATAAGAACCCCACTTCTTAACGAAGGACGGTGGTGGGTTAAAGTGATCGAAGATGTGTTTCTCCCCGCGAATATAAAATCGCTTTTCAAAGCGGGCAAAAAATCCGCGGAATCGGTTATAATCACGGTAAAAAACGATGTTAGATCGTTAGAAATCAAAAAACTCCTCGAAAATTTAGATTCGGATTCTTCGAATATAATATAATTGCGATATGATTTCAACAGCTTGGAACAACATTTCTCAAAGCGCTATATCAAACAGTTTCATAATCGGCGGGTTTAACGCCGACGCAAAATTTCAAGAACCCCCCCGATGGGCTTCTACCCTTAGAAGTGTGTGTTACATCGATTAAAGAAGAATTAATCGACGAAGCTGCGGTAAAAGAGGAAAGTGAAATGAATATAAGTGAAAACCAAGTTATTTCGGAGAATTGTATCAAAATTAAAGACGAGATTATTCCCCAGACTCTTGATGAAGCGTCTTTTTGAAGAAATTGAAGAAATTGCACTCGTCGTTCTCTCGTAATCCGCACCGCGATTCAAACGCTAAAAAATTTTTTTACGTTCAATCAAGGTGCGGATTACGAGAGAACGACGAGTGCAATTTCTTATTTGGAAAGTTTAATTGAAGAGTAAAAAGTATTAAATAAACGGTCGTTTTAAACTTTTTTATTCATACTTAAAAAATATGAAACAACAAATAACTTATTATTTAAGAAAAAAATTACTTATTGAATAAGGGATGTATTTTTAAGACAGAAATAAAAAGAAAACACCTAAAAAAATTAAATACTATTTTCTAACATTATCAGGAACGTAATTGTCCTTATTTGGTATCCCCGTACCAGCGGCGTCGCCCAACCACGGATATTGATTGGGACATTCCGCGCAAGTTTCCAAATATCTTGTATCGGTGAAGTTTGAATCGGCCTTTCGGAACGGTAATGCGCATTTACTCGGGTTGTTACACCCTTTCGGGGGGTAATTATTGTTTCTTTTACAATCCCAAGGTTCGTAGTTGTTACTTTTAATTTTTTGGGGTTCTCGAACCCATTCTAAAGCTTGGGATACGGTTACAAACCAAACGTTATCCCTAAAAAAATAAAAAGATTATTTATTAAATACAAAAGAAATGGAGTAAAAAAATGTCCTTTTATTGGTTAACAAAATATTTTGTATTAAACATTTTGTCTGATTTAGCAGGCTTATTTAGAAAACTATAAAAATTGAAATTGTGTTATTTAAATTTGTTAGATGAGATAATACAATTAAAGTAAATTAAATTAACTAAAAAGGTTTGTTATAGAGCAAAATGTTAACCTTCGATTATTTCGGCTCCACTGGGGAGCTACGCCACTCCAAAAATGGTGGGAAATTTTGATTTATTTTATTTATCTTAAGAACTATAAACATCGGGAAAATGAAATTTGAGGTATAAGTTTAGCTCATAAAAGATGTTTCTAACTTATTTGTACTTTCAATATTATCTTTTAAGTTACTGAATATAACCACCTTGTTAAATTCTTGCATTTCCTGTTCTAAAACATTTTGTCTATGTTTGAGATCATTCAAATACAATGGCAATTTTGCAATTTTGTTTTCATGGGGTGCTTAAATTGATTTTGAACTCTTACTATTCAGTGTAAATAGTTTAAAAAGAAAAAAAAATACTGGAAGAAGATCCTATCCATGCCCTCTATTAGTACTTGACAAGTATTACGTCAATTAAATGTTTAAAATTCCGTTACTTTTACAATTTTGTAGTTTCTCCAAAAGCATGTTGAAATTCCAAACATTTCTTCACTTGCATTGGTGACTGATGAAGTAACATTTACACGTAATAGTATAAATAACAATCATAATACTCATATCTGGGCTTCTTGAAAATCAAAGGGATAAACATTTGGGTCGATCAACGGACAACTTATTGGCCCTTTTGTGTTTCCAAATTGATTGTCTGTAAATAATTAGCTTTTCTTTTGCAAATTAACTTGACAGAAGAAAAAGAAGTTCTTTTGAATGTGGGTTGACAAATGTGGTTTCTTCACAGTCGCATTTTAATAGTTTAGCTTGCAAAGTGTTTGAGGCTTTAATTAATCCCCTTGATTTCTATTTATGGGGCGTTATAAATACCATAATGTCACAAACGAAATAATTGATTTTCGTAAATGGGTTGAGGTAGTTGCAGAGACAATAAAAGGGAAAAACGAACTCATGGATACATGGAGATAACTTTGAATAATTAAGAGAAACTATATTCCGTCAAAAAATTTAAAAAAAAACACGATGTTTAAGCACCCCTTGAAAATAAAATCACATTACATCCTCCTACGTAAACATCTGTATATTTAAAGATATACAGGGTGTTTCATGGACTCTGGGGACAATTTTAACTACATATTAGAAAATTTTCTAAACAAAGTTAGAAAATTTTAAGACAATTTTTTAAATATCTTAAATACTATTTATGACAAACTTTTGAAATTTGAAACAATATAAACAAATATCCAGTCAAATCACTGGTCAATTTGTGAGTTGAATTTTCTAAAATTTGTTTATTCAGAACTTCGTTATTCATATTTCATTTGATAGAATATTTATTTCAGAAACTTTTATTATTCTTAGTTAATATTCATAAATATCACCGTTTCCGTGTGAAATGCAACAAATGTTAAAATATGACGTAAAAATATCCCTATACACAAAATTTCAGTATTCTAAACCTAGTCATTTTTTAAATAACCTGAAAGAAATTTGAAGGGTTTTAGCGTCATTAAATATACAGGGTGTTTCACTTAAAACTCCCGGCTTAAGTATCTCTGGAATGGATTGAGGCATTTTGGTTTTGTAAAAAGTTGCAAAAGTTTTGTAAATGACTTCAGTTCATCACAATACTTAATATTATGATATTGTATTATACAAATATAAGGAAAGCAGTCAAAAGAAACTTTCTCTTCAGCATAAACTTTTGATTAGATGCATGATAAAACATCAAAAACTCTGAAAGTTTGTTCATTTTGAATGCCATGCTCTGAATAGAAACTGTGTACTTATTATCAAACAATAATAAATTTTTTTGTTACTTTACGGAATAATTGTTTGTATCTTAAAATCAAAACAACGGTGAAAATTTTAACTCAAAATGGTTCTTCATACTAATGAAGATAAGTTAAATTTTGGTTGTGTTCTTTTGTTCTGGTTTATATCTTAAAAACGTATGCAGATATTCAAGTATAGTTTCATGCACATGAAAATGCATAATTTTGTTTAAAAATTACAGAAAATTTCATCAAGATATCTTAAGAATTCGATTTTCTACAATTTTTTAAAACAATTGACAACACTTTTAATTCTATAAAATGTTGCAAATTTGAGTTGAGTTCAAAACTTGATATCTCAGAAACGAATTGAGATACTCAGGTATAGTTTTGTTCTTGGAAAGGTAAGACTTTTCTTTGTAAATGATTGGAAAATTTATCATGTTATCTTAAAAATTCGATTTTCTACGATTTTTCAAAATGATTAACGAAATTTTTAAATTTATAAAATGTTACAAATTACGGTTGAGTTCAAAACTTGATATATCAAAAATGAATTGAGATACTGACGCATGGCTTTTGTTCTTGGAACAGTGCATACATTTCTTTATAAATCACACAAATTTCATTAAGATATCTTAAGAATTCCATTTTGTACGATTTTTCAAAAAAGATTAACGACATTTCTAATTTTATGAAATGTTACAAATTAAGGTTGAGTTGAGAACATGATATCTCAAAAATGCATGGAGATAGTCAAGTATGGTTTCATGCACATGAAAATGAATAATTTTCTTTATAAATTACAGAAAATTTCATCAAGTTATCTTAAGAATTCGATTTTCTACGATTTTTTAAAACAATTGACAACACTTTTAATTCTATAAAATGTTGCAAATTTGAGTTGAGTTCAAAACTTGATATCTCAGAAACGAATTGAGATACTCAGGTATGGTTTTGTTCTCGAAAAAGTAAGACTTTTCTTTATAAATGTTTGGAAAATTTATCACGTTATCTTAAAAATTCGATTTTCTACGATTTTTCAAAATGATTAATGAAATTTTTAAATTTATAAAAAGTTACAAATTAAGGTTGACGCATGGCTTTTGTTCTTGGAAAAATGCATACTTTATAAATGCTAGAAAATTTCATCAAGATATCTTATGAATTTCATTTTCTACGATTTTTCAAAGTGATTAACCAAACTTTTAATTCTACGAAATGTAGTAAATTTAGGTTGAGTTCAAAACTTGATATCCCAGAAACGAATTGAGATACTCAGGTATGGTTTTGTTCTCGGAAAAGTACATCCTTTTCTTTATAAATGTTAGAAAATTTCATCAAGATATCCTAAAAATTCGATTTTCCACGATTTTTCAAAAATTATTTACGAAATTTTTAATTTTATGAATTGTTGCAAATTTAGGTTACTCTCAAAACTTGATATCTCAAGAACCAATTGAGATACTCACGCATTATTATCTCATTTTCTTCTCGGAAAAGTACATACATTCCTTTATAAATTATAGAAGATTTCATTAAGATATTTTAAGAATTCCATTTAATACAATTTTTCAAAAATAGTAAATATGGTACTTTTTAGCGTTATCTCAAAAACGGCGAGGTTTAGAATGCCGAAATTTGGTATATTTGTACGTAACAAATAAAAGAATTAAAAGTGTTTATCAATTATTATAATCAATTAATTTTGCGAAAAAAAAGCTAAAATCACTCTAGTCCTGGAAAAATTGCATTAAACGATTTACGACTTTTTTCACATTATAATTTTTAATAATCATTTGGTTGAATATTCAGTGCAGCAATCTGAAATACTCATTTCGTTCATGGTCGATAAATTCTTTCTAAACAAACATATTGTACCTGTTTTAATTTTACTCAGTTTTAACGTAAGAAATAAAATTTACAGAATACTTAATTTAATTCACATGAACAATATTCATAATTTAATGTAAAATCAAGCATGGTATTTCTATTTTGGGACACCTGTACATTTCAACATTAACACAATGTCAATTTTTCAGTTTCAAGTCAGGCGAAAAATTTTAATATAAAATATGTTGTTCAGTATCTAAAAAAACTGCTCAAAACGGACTTGAATATTAACATCAATCCACAAAAAAAAATTATTTAAACTCACAAAGTTGTAACCCAATCCAAAAATTTATGCAATCCTTGTTCTAATTCTTTAATCGAGAACCAATTGGTGTGGAAAGGCATCATATACGGCGCTTTATTTTGATCGTAATATCTACTAAAATCTTCTTGAAGCCATTCCAAGACATCATCGGCATCGTGATTGTGAAGAACGCATTGATCTAAATAGGGGCAATGTCCTCCCTCGTAATCTTCAACGTAATGCGCGTTTAATGGTACCTCCCAGATGCCTGAAAAACTACGATTTTGAGCATTTTAATTAATAAAATGTATTGGTGTGGGGATGTTGAACCTGGGTATGTTTTAGATGGGCAAGTCCCCGATTTACATTCGTGCGGGATTTTGTAATCTAAAGTGTAAGGCCAAACTGGAACGGGAGATGGTGGAACACCTATCGAGCTGTCGTAAACGTAACCAAAATCTTCGAGAACCTAAATAAAAAAAAGATTAATAAATAAAAATTAATTTAAAAAATTATTTACTTTATATTGAGTGTTTCTCCCCGGTTTTAAGAACGGGGCTCTCATCCCGATAACATCGGCGGTTGAAACGTTAGAAAAGTGTTTCAAAATTTCTCTCATCCCGATCATTTCCCCAACCCATTCTTCGTAACCTTTATCTTGTAATCCTTGTTGCAATCTAAAAATAATAATTCACATAAACACAATTATTAATAAAAAAATTTTAATATCATACGAAATTGTTTCTGTAGCTATTTCATGTCCTTCGCTAGCTAATTCTTGAATCATATGATAATTACTGTATTCGTGCGAGATAAAGAATGTTCCTTTTATTGCGCAACCATTCGGATTGTATCGCTTCTTATTAAAAACTTTTCTGTAATGATCGTAATTGTTTAAGTTAACGGCCCCGTCGAATGTTAATAGGATCATTTGTGGTGTCTAAAAACTTAATGTTACTTTAATCGCCCCTTTCCTCACTTTGAAAAAAAAATAAATTAAAATAAAACATACATCTTCAGGATCGAAACCTCCCGGAATGACCGTTCCATCTTTCGAACAGAAACAATAAGGTAGTTGACATTCGGATAAATCGCATTTTGTTGCTAAATCAGTTGGAGGTTCCGTTATGGGTGCTGGGGCTGTTATTAAAAAAAGTATTTATTAATTAATTAAGAAAAATACATGATTTTTTTTACTTGTAGCAATTGGTCCGCATCTTGCTTCGTTTTTAAAAGTACAAAATTTGCTTATGTCGTCGAAATATAGTCCCGATGGGCATCTATTTACGTATGGGTAACCATCGACGCATTGATAAAATCTTCTACACGTTTGGGGATCTGCAAAATTTCCATTTCCTACGCCTTGGGGGCATTCAAATTCTTTTTGTTCTTGTTTTTCTGGTTCTTTTCTTTGGCAATGTACTGAAAAAATAAAAAATTAATTGATTTGATATCGAAGTCGTCAACCTTGGCGATTTGAAACAAAATCATGCTTTCAAACTTTTGATCCAACAAACTGTTTAACTGGTCATGTACTTCATCAAACACAATTCTCCATGCCAAGTAATGCTATGATATCCGATTTTTAATTTGTCTATCCTATCAGTCTACAGGTCAACCTCCGGAAATTTTGTAAAATTTTTAAACGTATTGAAGGAGGTCCTGAGTACGATTTTAACTAAGATAGTGGTACTTGCAGGTGATTTCAATGTTGCTTCCGGATCTAATAGTGGTGAGTGTGTTGGCTTGTTAGACGTGGTGAAATCGTTTAACTTTGCATGCATGTTTTCTGAGCCTAGTAGGCAAACTAATTGTACCGATAAGAGTTTGTTAAATTTAATACAAATTTATCTGATTATTTTGGTCAATTGTTGAAAGTTGAGATGTGCAGTGAATGTAACGTTGAGCTAAAACAATTAATTACAGACCCATCGCTGAACAGGGACTGCTCAATTTTTATAGTTTGCTTGTTGGTTGCTCATGGGGATTTATTAATTCGGATAACACAGAGGTGAATGATAAATTTTAATGTTTTATGAGGATTTTGAGTGATAATAATAATATGATGGAGATAAGTTACACAGTACATAATTACACCTAACAAAATACACAAAAAAGAAAACAAAAAAGTTAAATACAGCTTTATACCTATGGTAGGTCCGTGATCCCGCAGATACTCCCGCAAAAAATATAAAAATATTCTCGATCAAGTACGCCTTAACTTTGTTTTTGAATGCACCAGGAGCGATGATGCTTAAAAATTTCACAAAAGAATATTGTATGAAATGTGTGAGTAGCAAATCGCGTAATATGCGTCCAGGAGTGATTTCCTGTTAAAAACAGTAATGGTGGGTTCATGCAACGTGTTTTAGTTTTAGTCGTAGTCTTAGTCTTAGCCGTTTGCGTTAGTTTTAGTTGTAAGGAAAGGTATTGGTTCGTGCAATATTTAAGCATAGCATATTAAAGCAAAATTTGAACATATATACAATCGTGTCAAATTAGAAATAGAAAAAGAAATCTGGAGTGAAACAGATTTCAAATGTGTTAGAAACATTTTGTTTCTAACATTATTTAATATGAATAAAAAGAAAATTGTTCGGGATCCCTGGATCCCGGAATTGTTCCCATAATAACTAAGTACCGAAAATCTCCAACAAAAAGTAAAGATCTTCAAAATTATGTAAAAGAAGAACATGGAAAAGAACTGAAACTTCAACTTGACTTCAAAAGAAGATGAAAAAGCCTTTTAATCATGTTAAAACAATATGACAGTACTACTCTTAGTCACTCTTATGACTATGACTACGACTAAGACTAAAACACGTTGCATGAACCCACCATAAAGGACCCAGTGTGGAACCGTGATGTACACCAAGACTTACAGGTAAGTCCTTCGAGGCTATCCTCGACAGAACCCCTCTCAAATTACGACTTGTTACGAAAGAAGTTAATCATTTAAACAGACTTCCACGAATGCTTACATTGTATAACTTTTCCTTGATGAAGTGTGATATAATGGATAAATGCATGGATTCATTCACTTAATCATAACTGGTTTCCAAGTGAACTAAGCAACTTCGAAACGATGACAAAACAACTTCATCTTTTAAATGACTTATGTAAGGGTAAACCTAATAATCAACGTTTTAATAGTCAGAGAATTCGATTATTAAAAACTCCGTTTATGAATTGTATACTACCTCCAAATGAAATAAGAGAAATTTTCATCAATATTGCTAGAGCACTCAATGACAAATCACATTGTAATATGAATCGTTATATTTAATCAGCGTGGATTTCATGTCAGTAAAAATATTCGATTCAGCTTACAACCAGTTTCATACAATAAAGTGAGAGATTGTATAAACTCACTGAGAAATTTAAATGCTTGTAACGTCTATGGTCAGGGATATCCTTGTAATACCTATTTCCAAATTGTTAAACATGCATTACTTTTTCAGTATTTCCGGGCATGATTAAAGAAGCAATTGTTGTACCTATTTTTAAAAAGGGTGATTCTAATGAGATTAAGAGCTATATCGCTTCTGCCTACTATATCTAAAATCTATGAATAAATTTTAGCTAACCAAATTAGTAAATAATTTGAAGGATATAATTTGCTATTCCAATCTCAATATGGGTTTGACACTTGCGATACTCGATTTGGTTGATTCAATTGTTGAATCATTTGAGAAAAAGGAGCATAGAGTGCCAATGTTCTGCGATTTGTCGAAGTCCTTTGATTGTGTGCCTCATCATGGGTTAATAGGCAAACTAAAAGCATATAACTTTTGTGATGATGCATTAAGTCTGATTGGTAGTTATCTTAATGATAGATATCAGCGAGTGATGATTGATGGTATCGCATTGTAATAATTCGGAAATTATTTAACGGTTTTAAGAATTAACCACTCGAATTAGAAATTCCTGGAGTGCAGTCTTTCGTTATTTTAGACACTAGAAATCACGTCTCAAGTTAACGACGTCCGGTAAAGAGACCAGATTTCGTGTTAAATTTTGGAAAAAAATATGTATCCACAGTTTGATGGGGGAGATGCGAATCGATACGAAGAAGTCGTTAAAAACTTAGACGCTAAATCACGTAAAGATTTGATGGTTTCCACTGTTTGGAAATTACGTGACGATTTTTGGGATTAGTGGCGGATGTTCTGGTCTTATGGGCGAGGAATTCTTCCCTTCCACAAATTCCCTCATTGGTTCAGAAAATTATTGTAAAATATCAGCCCCGTATTTTGGATTGGCCCCAGGTGTCGTGGATGTCCAGACGTTAGGAAACGCCTAATGAAGGTTTTGCTCCCCTTCAAGACCCTAGGTTACGTAAGGCCTTGTACACGTCAAAATTGGAGAATTCAGAACTTAGTTTCAATTCGTTTTCGAAAGATATTTTCTTAGAAAGATTTCGAACCAAAACTCAATCAGTGCTCCGTTAGACTAAAACTTCGATTCGCTCCAACGCGAATTCTAAGTCCCATCGAAATCGAGAACTTTGACTCAGATTCAAGGGCAACTTTCTTCTTGTTCGGGCGACCGCGTCGTGTTGAAAAGTGTGTTCACTTGAGGATTTGGTGCGTTTGTGACGAAGAAGTCTTCCCGGATTATCCCGAGAAGATTCCAACATGATCCAGGTTGCGACCCATCACCGAGGCCACCAGATCGAAACACACGTCCGTGGTAAGTCTGTTTACCAGTTCTCCCTATCATTTAGCGGTAAACGAGAGTTCGCTGTAGGGTTAGGTTCAGACAGGTCATCGCGTAGGTAGTTTTAAGATTAACTTTGTATTTTTCTTTTTTTTTATCGTTATTTTTTTTGTAAATATAGATTTAGTGTGGTTAGAACACTTGTCGTTTTATTTCACATTTCCTGAGAGCCTTAATGCAAGAACCCACGGTTCTGAAATAGTGACCGCGCGCTTGCCATTTAATCTTGTTTGAATAGATAGAATCAGGTAGGCGTCTTTCAGACTAAGAATTAGGTAGCGCGAAATATTGTTTCTTGTGGCAGCGGTAATTACCAGAGCTAGAAGTCGTTTCAGTGACGGCCTCACCACAACATCAGATAGATTGAGAGTAGACCTTAGTGTCCCCCAGGGTTCAGTGCTGGATCCTCTGTTGTTCTTGGTATATGTATATAAATGATCCACCAGTTATAAGTAAGACTGTTGATTATATTTTATACTGATGATACTACCATGTCTGTAAGTGACGATAATTTGATTAACTCATTGCAGAAACTCAATGAGGCCTAGTCGGGAGTGTTGGAGTGGTTTCGTGGGAACAATCTCACACTAAATTCTGACAAAACTATAATTATGATGTTTTCCTTATGGTCCTTATGGCAATGAAATTGAACAACTCACTTTGTCTGATAGTACTAAATTTCTCGCGGTACACATTGGTTAGAAATTAAATTGGAATTGTCATGTAGAGGTTTTTGCCACTCCCTATTTTCATATGCAATTTTAGCATGGGGTCATTCAGCTAACTGAACAAAATTGTTTGCCTTTCAACGAAGAGCTGTCAGAATAATTGGTGGCCTAAAATTTAGAGATGACTGTAGGAACATCTTTTTCCAACAAAAAATATTAACTTTTTTTGCATATACATATATGTGGCACTGTATTGCACAGTAAATGAAATGACTTTCCTAAACAATTTAAATCACCAATATGAAACCGGAAATAGATGAGCCATGAAACAAATTGCCTGCAAACTTATGTGATCTCAATTTAGATAACTTCAAAAAGCAAATCAAGATACTTGTGATGCAGCAGGCATTTTACTCATATGATGATTATTTTAATTATAGATTTACATGACTACCTTAGACCTACAACTCAGTATTCGAACTAACACCAGACCTGGAACTGTTTTTAGTTTCAGGTCTAGTGTTAGAATTTAGCCGTCTTAAGAGACCTATCCAAATAATCTATCCAAATAATTTGGTTAAATCCAAATATTTCTAGTTTTAGGTGTAGTGTTAGCTTTAGTGTTGGTACTAGCTCTAATAATACTTGAAATTAGGTTGGGTTGGGTTCGGGTCCGTCGAAAAAGATGTACGACCAAATCCAAATGTTTCCAGTTTTAGGTCTAGTATTGGCTCTATTTTTTAGTTGTACACTATACACTGCTATGGTACTGGTGGTAGATCATGTTTTCGTGTAGTTAGACAAATCTTCTAGCAAAAGTATTGTAACATAAAAATACCGCACGTCGGTACTAACCATAAAGAAGTAGAAAATGAAATTAAAACAGGTTGTATCTTTTATGGTTTTCATGGTTATATATCCTTGAAAAATTTGTAACTTAAAGTAAACAGTTACTTATACTAGCACTTAGAGTAGAAAATTCGTACGATTTAGTGATTTGAACACATCCGATGCGTAATTTATGCTGAGATGAGTTTGAAAAAACTTATTACTATAAGTTTTTTTTTGCTTTCTAACTCGATACGAGGATATACTGTTTAAAGTTTGGTACCTTGGTTGCAAGAGGATCGCAACCGACTTCAACCACTTGATGTTGAATATCTTATTGTGACGATGTTGTATACGGGGTGAGCCACTTAGTTGGAGACGCCCTTATATCTCATAAACCGTAGATTTTATCCTACAAAGGTAGTAGATTTTCATCGCATTTCAGTAGTCTTTCCTTTTCTTTTGATTTTAGTGTTACCTATGTCTTTCAATTGTTAAGTAAGTTCCTTTCAATGAATTATCTTCCTTTTTTCATCAATATGCGATTCTTCAATGTTATGTATACTAACAACCCAAACATAATTAGGGAACACCGCAATTAACATCAAGAAGGTTTGGAAATATCTGTCAAAATATCCTTTAGCAACAAATTCGGTCATTAGATAAGCATAACAAATGATACCTCTAGTTGCTTCTCCATAAACAAAAATCATTTTACTTTTTGCAATATTCCTATGTTTGTTCTAGCTTAATTTATGAATCGTAACGAATGAATTTGCAGCAAATTTTGATAGATATGGATACTAAAACAGCTGAAACCTTTTATGGCCTGTTTGATGTTGATTACGATGTTTCCTGGTAGATCTTTGAATTTCTATTGTATATGAATAGAATATGTTCTCGATATGTTATGTATCCATTTAAAAAAGCTTACTTAATAATTGAAAGACATAGATGGCGCTTGTAAAATGAAATGATAATTATACAAAATGTTTTCGTCATATGATGAACATTTTATCTGAAACTTTTTCTATAACATTGATGGTTTTTCAGCTATAAGATCATCTCAATTTAAATGATCAGCATAGAAATCGCCACAACGATGATTTGTTGATATTATTATGTATGGTTTCATCATCTAATAGTAAGGAAGAAAACGATGACTAGTTAAGGTAAAGTTAAAAAGATAAAGTTTCGAACGTATAAGAAATTTTGTAATCTTTTTAATATTACATCGCCATACTACATTATTCCAAATTAATATTACAACACGAACTCATTCATTTTGGAAGATTCAAGCGCCTCATCCATAAGGTACCTCGGCGGATTTAGGATGAATGTTTTCTTATAAAAAAGTGCTGAATACATTACATCATTACACCAAGGTGTCTTGGCTGTTTAAACTTATTAGCACTCTTCTTTTATGAAATTAAACACCGCGTCGATTTAAAAAAAATGATTAGCACAATCTCCATTGACACGTAAACGCTGAAGTGATCAGAGTGTCTTTCTCTACTAATTATTTATAATTACCTAAAGTGCCAGTAGTTACTCACTGTTATATCTAGAAACTTATAATATATAAGTGTTATAGATATAACAAATCACACATAGAGTGATTTGGCCTAAGGTTGCTTACCCTAGAATTTTTTAAAGTCGATGATATCAACTGTCATTAATCAAGGTTAGCTTAAACAATGAAGCTTCAGACGCAATTATGACATAGAAGGATTTGTTATTACTTCAGATGTACTGTTAAATTATAACTAACACTAGACCCAGAACTAAAATCATTCGGGTTTAGCCGTCTTGAGAGATGTACGACTAAACCCCGAAATATTTCTTGTTCTAGATCTAAAGTTAGATCCAACGATATAAAACTGCAACTAACACTAGACCTAGAAGTGGAAAGATTCAAAACTTTCTACTTCTAGGTCTAGTGTTAGTTCTAGTTTTACTTAATTGAAATATATAGGGTTGCCAAATCAGTTTGTAAAGTACTCTATTTTAGAAAATATTCATTGTAGAGGCCTTTA
This sequence comes from Onthophagus sagittarius, assembly GCA_036711965.1. Lineage (NCBI taxonomy): Eukaryota > Metazoa > Arthropoda > Insecta > Coleoptera > Scarabaeidae > Onthophagus > Onthophagus sagittarius. Next base: position 26,971,538 of record JASERS010000005.1, read on the forward strand.
GCCTATGAACTCAGCAATTTTAATAGATACCGTTCAGTGTTTTCGAAATATCGTCTTGTTTTGTAATGACTTTGTTGTAATTTTACACTTTCTACTTTTATCTGGATTACAAAGGAATTCGGATTTGTGAGTATACGAATTAGCGGAGTTTTACTGTACATAATAAGTTTTAGTCTTTATGCCGGTTTGGCAATAAACGTACATAAAGAAAAATAGGACATGCTAATTTTTAAACAAAGCTATTCTTTTACAGAAATTCATATTATGTTCCAAAACATATTTTAAACACTTTAAAACATAATCCTGATTTAAGAAATGTATACTTTACTACACAATAAACAAAGAGTTCATGTAAACATGTCCCAAATTAATTTTTCACTAAGATATTTGAAATGAAGTAAAATATTTGAAAGATTTGCAATAATCGCATTGCTTTTTTTTACTTGACATAATTGATGATTAAATATCTACTATTAAATGTGTTAATTGTTACTTAACATTGTTGATATAGTGGTTTTTCTAGTGCTGTACGAAGAATTTATTTTTTTGTTATGTATCATGGCAAAGCCCACAAAATCGTTTACTTTCTTGTTAATTTATGCGAAGTTATATAAAAATGGAGTTACTGCTCGAATGTAGCGTGAACATTATTTACTTACTATACTGTTCTCTTTCCTGGAGGAAAGAACCTTTTCTGTCATCATCAATGGATACTCTTCCAGCACTCGTAGAATCCTTGCAGGTGTATCGCAAGGTAGTAGTTTATCCCCTGCTCTATTCAACATCTTTATGCACGATATTCCGACAGACGTAAAATTCGAAATGGCCATGTTTGCGGATGACATATTAATTATGGGACAAAACGACATACTCATCGATGCTATTGAGACACTTCAAAGGTCAGTGGACAAAATTCAAAAATGGCTATCAAAATGGGCCATTATGCTCAATGCCAGTAAATGCCAGTCTAAGATCTTTTCGCTAAGACCGTATCGAAATGCACCTTACATTATTATAAACGACCAAGAAATACAGTGGAAAGCAAAAGATGATGCTATGAAATACCTCGGAGTCCTCCTTGATCACCGCCTCACTTGGAAACTCCACATAAACTCGAAGGTCAACCAAGGTTATGCCAGGCTTCGACAATTGTATCCTCTGATCAATCGAAAATCACCACTGCGAACTGAGTGCACCCTACTTCTTTACAAAGCTCTCATCAGGCCACTAGTAACTTACGCCTGCCCAGTTTGGAGCAATTCATCAACTTCAAATATGAGAAAAATTCAAACCCTACAAAACAAACTCCTCCGGATCTCAGTGAACGCGCCGTGGTTTGTAAGAAAGGAGGAGCTCCATAAAGACTTAAACGTCCCAACAATCAGGGAATTTATTAGGAAATTAACTAAAAACAATCTCAGTAAGTGCTCTAGTGCAGTTCAACACCAAGTAGGTCGCCACCAAATCCACACGCGTTTAAAGAGGAAACTTCCTCAAGACCTAATTTCATCAGGTTCGGACTAGCAGTTCCAGCACGGAACTTACATTTTTTGTAATTCATAATATTTACATGTGATTATTTATTTTTTGTATCAACACAACCACGAAAGACATAGTTATTGTTGAACTGGTTTAATCTTCAAATAAAAAAAAAGTCCCGACCAGCAATGTATGTATGTAATTAAAAAATATATTTAATATGACAATTATGAAAAGAAAAAAAGGAACAAGTCTACATGTCAATAAGAGAAAAAGAATATCTAGAATTGAATAACAAAGAAAGAGCAAATAATAATAATAATAATATATATTTATTAACCCATATAACCAAAAAACATAAAAGATACAAAGAAACGAAAAATTTGCATTAATAATAAAAAAATAATAATAAAAGAAATTGTAATTCATGAAATTAAAGAGTTAAAGAGAGCCAAGTCAATTGGCGAAATCGTAAACTGTTTTTCATTGGCCCTTCAATATTATAAATGAAATTAAACATAAAACCTAACCCAACCCAACCCCAAGTGCATTGCCAATTTACAAACTTGATATTCATGACATGCTTAGTGATGATGATTGCTCGCCTCCACCTGCTGTCTCAGTAGTTTAATTTTTAGTTTTTTGCTAAAGCCACGTACATTCTCCAGCTTTATACAATGTGGGATATTGTTATAAATGTTAGGTACACAGTAGGAGTAGGATCGCTTGAATACTTCAAGTCGGTGCTTCGATATTGTTAATGTATAACGGTGCCTAACATTAATATTATGAATATCTGTACGATAGCTAATTTTGTTGTATAAATACGGAGGAGTTTTGAAAGTAAGAATTTTGTGATACAGACAAGCGGAGTGTAATATTCTATGTCGTGACATATTCAGCCAACCGACCCAATCAAGCGTATGAGATATTTTCTCACGTCCTCTGATGCCAAAGATAAAGCGAAGACAGGAATTCTGCACGCGCTGAATACGAGATCGATTCGCGGCGTCGATGCAAGAGTGGTAACGGGGTAAATTTTATTTGTTCATCATTGATAATAATTTTGAAAGGTAGCCTAGCCTCAGTCGCAAGAGCACCAGTACCAAAAATAATAATAGACGATTTCGAAGCATTAACGGACAAGCAATGGCGAGTGGTGTTGTGAACGAGTAATTTCAAATCATTGTTAATTAAAGATTGCGACTCGCGAAAGTTATCCCGATTAAAGCGGAAATACACTTGTGTATCGTCAGCATACATGTGGGTTTTACAGTGGTTAAGTTAGAACACAAATTAATCGTATAAATAAGATAAAGTATAAGTCCCAAAATTGATCCTTGAGGTACTTCGAAAGTAATAAGGCCTCTCTGATAAGACATCCTGAAATTTTACAATTTGTGAGCGCTGCAAAAAATAATTTTTAAAGAAATCAACAGCCAACGGAGAGAGGCCGATATAATGGAGCACTGATACGAGTGTTAAATGATGGATCGTGTCAAAAGCCTTAGAGAAATCGATCAGAACTAGTGCAGTGACACATCCATCATCCATCCCACGCAAGATATCATCGGCTACATCAAGAAGAAAAGAAACTATCAGTTGAAAATCAGTTTCAGATAATTGTAGAGAAAACAGAGAATTTCTTAGCGCAGCTCTGAATACGCCATGGCATGTAAAATAGTTGAGAATACTGGCAAGATCTGTATCAAGCCGCATTGCCATTGCTGGAAGTTTATCTCAAACTGCAGATCTAAATTATATATAAATTAGGAGGTCATCTCCATATATTGTGACTGTTGCACTTAAATATCTTAATAATGTTATTTATGAAGATAGAAAAGTGAGTGGACCCAAGCCACTGTCCTGAGGCACACAGCAAGGTATTGCGGTTAAAATAGACGATGAAGATTGATGAACGCTTGAGAAGATATGATTTAATCTGATTGTAAGCTACACAACTCGGCGAAAAATCTACAAAAGTTAGAGTTCACCAACAAGCTCAAACTCCAGCCATCTCAACCACGTTTAATATCATCAGTAATCTTGATAAGCACCGATGTCGTGCTATAACCTGATCGGAAACCAAATTGAAATCAGTGATAATCTTGCGTTCATGAAGATACTGTGCTTTTGAAATAATGGAAATAATAGATATAGGATCTTTCGGACAAGTAGCATACTTAAGTTTTGGTATGGGTACAACGTAAGCTAGTTTCCAAATAGAAGTGAGTGTAGGTCGATATCTTAATGGATACGTTAAATATCTGGAGTAGTGAACGAATTATTAAATCCAAAACAGGAAGAAGCTGCTTAATATTGACACCATCAGCACCAACAGTAATGGACCGAGAATGTTTGAGAACGTAATGAATCTGATATTCGTTAACCAACTCCGAAGAATGTCTCCGAAGAAGAGTGTTTGATGCATCTCTGATCATTGTTGAGTTAGGGTGCAGGCAAGTGCTTTGTTTTGCGAGGAAGTAGATAGCATAACAATCGTACAATTCACTGATTTGTGTATTGATGTAGTTAACCTTTTTATTGATATCCGACATAAGATATAACTGTAACCAATTGATCGTCAAAAAATCAGACATATCAATGCGTCGATGTTAATTCTGCTGCAGTTTCGAGTAGAAACATAGCATCTAGGTACCTAATCTTAATGAGCAATAAATCAAGTCGTGGTTGGAGAACTGAGTCACTAGAATCCGAATATGGAAAAGTATGCTGTCTGGACAGGATGTATAACAAGGTCCAACACCGAGATGTTTGTAAATGATCTGTAGGTTGGATCGGCAAAATGAAAGAGGAAAGAGGTGATGAATTTAAGTTTTTTAGTGCCTTTCTAGTACATCCTTCCTGATCAAAGTAACACAAATTTGGTGGACAATAAAACGTGCCTAAAAGTATGCAACTGCTTGCCACCACCACCTCAGTGAGCAAATACTTGTGATTTATTGAAATCCATCAGATGAAGCAATAATATTGACGATCTCCGAGCGAGAACTCTCAATCACTTCTCAATAGGCGATAATTTAGAAACGATAGTAAAGATGAAGGAAGGGAGGGTTCGAACCATGTCTCGCTAATCATGATGATCTGAAAAGTCTGTCATTCATATGTGACTACAAAATCATCAAAATGGGCAAAGAGACATTACGAGAAATTACGTAACCACGAAAGAGTTCAGTTGGAAGTATGCCCAAGCATTTTTGTATGTAGTTGGTACCTCCCCATTGAATTTTGAATTTATTCGTTTTAGCTGGTTGATATATCATCACTTAATCTCCTTCTTTGTAAATAACTTCTTTTGTTCTTTTATCATAATATTTCTTTGATGTGTACTGTACTTCTTTCATACTAATTTTTACAATTTCTTGCATGTTTTTCTAATAATAATAATAATTACAGACTTTATTGCCAATCCACATAAATTTACAAAAATAAATCGATAAAGCTAAGAATGAAAAATGAAACAGAATAAACTACCAAAATAACTGAAACTATTATAGCATAGTGCGCAAGCAATTCGCAAGGCGCAGATTTAGGAAAATAAAATCCTGTTCTTCCATCTGGACCCCAAATAACAATAAGAATTATTAATAATTGAAAACATAATAATACAAAACATAAAAAAGTATTGAAATTGATACAAAAATTAACTAATTAACTAAAACTATCATTCCGTGCGCAACGCAACCTGATATCGGGAACCCTTGCACCAGACAAGTACTTTGACATCTGAACAATCTTTCCAATAACCGAGATTTGAATGTCGATACACTTAATTTTCTATCAGGCATTGAAATAAGATTTTAAAGTTTGTAAATGTGGTGTGAAAATGATCTCTCAAACAAACCTGAGCGATGAATAGGAGGAGAAATAAAGGAAACAGACCTAGTCAATCATCATGAACGTTACCTCTGAATTTTATCTTTCTGTATAAATAGCTTGGAGTCCTGTTCAACATCAGTTTATGATATACCACCAATGTCTGCAATACTCTACTGTTCCTCATCGACAACCATCCAGCGTCAACTAACTTATGAGAAATCCTATTGTAGCATGCTGTGCACACGACACACATAGTGATGTGGTTGCTAACAAAAATTATTATGAATATTTGTGTCATTGATAGCAATTCATACAATTAAAATTTCCCAAACCAACCACACTTAAACAGTTAAAGCTATTCTTAGAGATGATCAATTTTTACCACAGATTTTTACTAAATATTTTAGCTAGTTTACATCATTTATCAAAAATGCTTTATTCACAAAAACTTAAATCAATCATTTCTCGGACACATGATCACATTTCTTTCATTAGGGCTAAAAAACTTTTATCAAAATCCGTTTCACTTGCACACCCATCACCACAAGCAACTCTTTCACTGACGACAGATGTCTCAAGTAAAGGTATAGGAGCAGTTTTATCGCAGACTATAAACAACAAAACACACCCTTTAGCATTTTTTTCCCAAAAATTATCATCAAGCCAAATAAATTACTCAACTTTTGACAGAGAATTATTAGCAATTTACACTAGCATCAAATTCTTTAAACATTTTTTACATGGACATCAATTTATAGTTTATACTGATCACAAACCACTAATCAACACAATTATTTCTAACACAGAAATAACTCCACGTCAGACACGATATCTTAGTTACATAACACAATTCACATCAGATATCAGGTACATTAAAGGAGAATTAAATATTGTAGCGGACACGTTGTCCAGAACAAATACCGATTATCTAAACTCACAATACCCTGACACACAAACTTAAAAAAACGCACAACTTAATGATACAGAATTAAGTCATTTACTAAATAAACAATATTCAAACTCACAAACTATTAAATATAACCTTTCGCAACAAACAACATCACATTCAGATGTAAAGCTTTGGTGCGACATTTCAACAAATAATCCTCGAATATACTACATACCACAAAAATTTCAGAAAACAATTTTCAACAAATTTCGTAATTTAACACATCCAGGTATTCGCGCTACTACACACATCATCAAAACACGATTCTTTTGACCACACATGACAAAACACATTCAGTTATGGACAAAAACCTGTTTGCAATATCAACATACAAAAGTTTACAAACACCCAAAATCACCTTTTGGCAAAATTCTGATTCCAAAATTAAGATTCGAACATATTCACATTGATTTATGTATTGATATGTGCTCATCGTAATAGATCGGTTCACACGTTGGCCAGTGGTTTTTCCTCTCAAAGATATTAGTTCTAATACAATTGCGCATACTTTCTTTCCGCATTATTTCAGCCGATTTGGCATTCCTAGCACAATCACCCATGATCAGAGGCGACAATTCGAATCAAACCTTTTTGCAAAGTACCACACTCTTTTAGGAATGCGTCAAATTCATACATCCTCCTTCCATCCCCAAAGCAACGGAATTTTAGAAAGATTTCACCGTTCCTTAAAAACAGCGATAACTGCCAGAGGTAACACTACGAGGTGGAATAATGATCTTTCCTTAGTTCACCTAGGCCTCAGATCATCTCTTAAGGAAGATCTAGGTTGTTCGTCCGCCGAACTTGTGTACGGTCAACCACTTAGACTTCCTAGGGAATTTTTGTTAATTCTAAAAAACCTTCAGAAACTGATTCATTGCTGTGCAGTTTACGAGAAACATTCTCTTGTTTGAAACCAATAAATACAGCTTTTCATTCAAAACTAAAAAATTTTATACATAAAGAATTATTTTCTTCAAAATTTGTTTTTGTCAAAATGAATGGGATTCGACCATCTCTAACACCAAGTATGAAGGCCCATTTAAGGTGATAAAACAATTTCCGAAATATTTTGTAATTTACAAAAACAACAAGGAATTAGCAATATACATCACCAACCTTAAACCAGCATTTCTTTTAAACGAAAATTCAACATGTCACCACAGCGAGATCAATTCTAAAATAAGTAAAATTTAAAATAAAGTTAGTTACAATTTCTAAATTTTTTATTCTTTGTTTACCTCATTCATCTTTTTATTAGTTTTATAGGAGGGGAAGTCGTTGTAGCAATTATTATGAATCAACGCTGGATGGTAACACGAACCATGTAATTAAATTGAGACAACACAAGAGTATCACATAGCATTCTCTTAACATCTATTGGCAAGTATGACCTATGCCGAAAAAGTAGCCTAAGGGCGAAATAAGCGTTTTTAACATATTTGCTGATTTGAGACGAAAATCTAAAAGAACAATCAATTTCCAAACCAAGACTTTTATGACTATTAACTATAGGTAGCTTCGTATCATTCATGATAATATCAAAAGACCGAGCCACACCTGAAGTTAATTTTGTATCTCCAAAGATCATTACCGCCGATTTATCAGGTTTAATCCTTAGACAGTGTGCAGTGGAAACTTCATAAACATAATCTAGATCATTATTGATGCGAAGAAATTAGTTTAGTAAAACAACACTAATTGTAAGTATTGGTTTATTAGTATCTCTGCCATTCCATAAATCTTTTAACATACTTAACGGAAATCTAATTCGCCTCCCATAACATAACTCTGCAGAACTGAACCACATGTTGCATATGGTAACTTATGTGAGAAACGCATGTATGAGTATTCTTTTAAAAATTCTCAAAAAAGCTCCATATCTTTCTACTGAATTTGACTGATTCTGAGTCAGCTAATTGAAATAGTGTTTTTGTCTTAGGTCTTCAGAAAGGTGGACACCCTCTGTATGTGAATAGTAAACGGGTAAATCACCGACCGTTTATTAATACCGAATATCACAGTGATTGTGTTATACCAGTTATATCCATATCACGTTACTTATGTGCAAAGTTTATTACCAGAAGTTAAGGTGGTTGAAATTTCTATCCATTACTGATTCATTATTATTTGTACATAAACATGTTGATTGAATATCTTGCAAAATAATTTGTATGAGTTAATGGAAGACATTCCGATTGCTGATAGGCAAAGAATGTGGTTTATGTATGACGATGCCTCATTAAGGCTCGTTACTACCATCTTCTAGTTAAACTATCTAAGGCCCATTACTACCATCTTTTAGTTAAATTTATCTTATAGATAAATCCATCTACTAGCCAATTAGAGTGCGCAAAGTAGCCGTAACTATGGTAATAATCCCTTAGATAGTTTAACTAAAAGATGGTAATAACGAGCCTAAGAGATTATTATCATGGTTACGGCTATTTTACGCGCTCTGATTGGCTAGTAGATGGATTTATCTATAAGATAAGACCTTTAACTAAAAGATGGTAGTAATGGGCTTAAACAGAGCATATGGTAATCGATGGATTGGTCAAAATGGGCCACCACGGTCTCCTGATTTAACATCGTTAGATTATTTTGTGTGAGGCTCGATGAAATCTACGGTTTACTTTAACTCCATCGGTATCCAAAAAATCGCATCGTGAAACCCGCAATTATTATCAATGTGCAAGATGCTACAAGAGTGGCCAGAGAAGCTTCATTGATAAATTAAAATTTTTCATTTTCAATATTTCAGTAATAATTTGAATAGAGACTTTGATTATATGTTCTCAAATAACTCAAATCGTTCAAAGTGTTTTCTATTTTGAATCATTTTACAAAATCCTTTTTAGTTACAACTAACATTATTTTCGAAATTCTAAAGCTATTGTTTCTTCCATTTTTAACTAAAGGTACTTTAATTAGTGAAAATTGAAAATGAATAGTGACCGCATTCTTTTCCGCCGTATTTGAACGATGAAAAAACCGGAAAATAATAGAAAGCAAGACGGACGATTTTTCAAATAAAGAATTTTTCGTGAAGATAAAAATCTCGGAATGCTTGTTTATGTATTAACATTAACTTCCCTTTCGGTTAGGTAAGGAACGTGTTATACATTTATAATGGAACTAGAAGTCGCACCTTGGCATGTAAAGTATTTTAAATATAAAACAAGGTTAGACACCACGATAGCAATGACCTCTACCGGTTTGCACTTTATATATATTGAAAACGTCGCTTTTAAATCGAATTCAAAACGAAAAACAAGCCAGATCGTTACTACTTTCTACTGCAACCTCGTTTCATTGCCGGTACTTTTCAAGGTCTCCATATGAAAAAGTTTTTAATCACTTTTAATAGCGACGACCATCGTCACATTTTAATGCGCCATCTTTCTTTGGATTTCGGAATTTATCCGATTTAAATTAAAACTAGTTTAAAATTGCAATCTTTTTTAACCAGTTTTTATTGAAACTTTTCCCAAATTACAAGGTTATTCTGCGGTTTTAATATTAATTCCGAACATTTCGTAATCATTCTAACACACCGACTCGTAAATAAAGGAACGTTTTTAATTAACAAGTTTTAAAAAAGTTGACTTTTAAAAAAGAAAGTCCGCGAAAAAAAAATCGTTTAAGATTTAATTATTTTTTTATCCCTCCTTTTTTAGTTATAAGTGAAAATTATCGTTTTATATTCTCCTCTTTTAGAAAGGATTCCGATTCAAAAATTTCTTCGTCACCGTATATTTCTTTAGGTAATTATTCGGTGAAATCAAATTTCGTTTACATAACGGAGAAGTTGCAAGATCGTTTTGCTCCTCCTACGGGTATTGTGCCATAAAATTTTGAACATATGTCTGATTTCTCTGTCCGGTTTAATATTCGAATGGGTCACAGGTGGCACTCGAGAATAACTTACCAACGGAAATCATCAACAGCACCACCACCACGTTCCAGAACACATCTCTTCGCCGATTCAACAACATTCTTTCGCGGTCGTCTTCTGCTGCTTACTAAAAACAGAATCGAACCAACGTCGCTCCGGCAGCCTTCTACCTCCACTTTTTCTTCTTCGTCACTTTTCACCTTCTCAATCGATCAGGTTTTCTTTCAATAGTCGTGGAAGAGGTGCATCAAATGCATAAGATATGTTATAAGAGTTATATCGATTTAACTTAAATTCACTTTAGTGGTGAGAAAGAAATAGAAAGTATTAACAAACTTACTTTCACTTGAGTACCTTAGTAATACTTCGGTTATTTAGTGAATATTAATTCTTTTTTATTTCGAATTCATTTGGTGACGTCAAATTGTGCGTTGGGTTGTATTAGAAATTTTATTGATTCAACAAGATAACTCACTTTTTGCAGAGTCATAATAATTAATACACAAAAATATAGTGTTAAAATGTGCCAAATAATATATTAAATACAATACTTAATCTCAATTCAAATTTAGCTATGAAATAAAAAAATTTCACCGAAAATTAATAGATAGAAGAGTATGTAGAGTTGCCTCTAAAATACTTAATATGGAAAGAGTTTGTAAAACTGGAATGCGCTCATCCTGCTCAGCTTTACCATTTAGAGAGATCCCAAAAAAGTCCCTCACCGTCTTATCGTCAGTGTCATCAACTCCACAACATACCAGTTCGCCAAGAACTTCTATTCTATCTCCTATTAAAGGAATCATATGTTCATGATTCTACACATTTTGTGGAGTCGATAAAAATGTTAGATGTTAGGGATATTTCGATAAATTTCGATATGGAATCTCTTATTAACAGAATATCAATGAACGATGAAGTTGATTACTTTTGCTAGTAATTCATTTCGGAGGAATTACCTTGATACATGTCACTGTTTATCTTCGGCGTATTTTAGTTTGAATGCTGAGTTTTACGTGCAGTCATGGGATTTCGAACATCTGTATGAAATTATTCAAAGAAGATGCTTCAAAGAAGAGTCAGAAATGAAAACTTAGTTTCAATATGTGGATGACACGTGTGTGATATGGAAACCTGATTGAAAACGTTCGGTTCCTTTCCTAGATATGTTGGTCACCAGGACGACAAATCGAAACGTGGGACTTGGGATGTATCGAAAGAACATGTTAAACCAGAATGCTGAATCGCCATGATAATAACAAGGCTTGAATCCACTCCTCATCAATTTTGAAACCATTAAACTTGTTTTCAATAGGTGGATGACACGTTTGTGATATGGAAACATGGTCGGGAACGTCTCTAAGAGTTTTTAGTTCTACCAAACCAGTACCTTTCAATCGCTATGATAGTAACAACGATCCAATCCACTCCTCATCAATCTTGAAACCACTAAGAAATCACTTCAGAATTTAGGGGACTTCTGAACTGTATCCACAATTTAATGCCATATGACTTCATTAATCACAATTTTCAAGTTACATATTTATCAAATTCCGAAATAGATTGATTTTCCTTGAAAAACTGTGTTCTCAAACTAAGCTTTTACATTTTGCCGATTATTTTTGACCACATTTTAACAGAAAAGTCCTAGCGAACAAGATGAGTGCTCGCAATCCAAATTTGGCAATGGAATAAAATAGATGGGCATTTTTAAAAATATGTTGCGATTAGAAATTGGTCAACTCGATTTATCAAACTAGGTTAACTCGAGTTGAGAGATTTATTTCAAGTCAATTCGAGTAAGACTGTTACTAGCTCGAGTTGGGTTTATATAAAAAGTAAAACTCCAATGATAAAGCCAAGCAAGTACTTACAAAGAACACGTGGTTTTATAATAGAGGCCCAACTTAGATCTTGATTCGCGATATAATAAATCAGCATTCAGTTCAAGAAGTAATGTACAAATATGGATAATAATATCAGAAACCATGAAGAAGTCCAACTCAATTACATCTTGTTCAGTAACCACGACGATATAGTTATACATTGAAATTACCATACATAGAGAGAAAATTAGATCCCTTGCAATTCTAGAGTGTGCTATTTTATTTGTTTTTATTAAGTTTTGAAAATTAAAGAGTACAAGTGGCGATCATTTTGCTCAATACACATTTGAAGCTGAATTTTGAATGTTTCCATCACTCGAGCAGGAACTTTAGGCGATATTCCTGCTTTTAATTCGTTAATAGTACGGGAATAGTGTTGAAAAACTTTCGCTTTCAAGTAGCACCAAAGGAAAAAATCGCATGGGGCAAGATCGAGTGTCCTGGAAAGAATTACCTTAAAATGTCCGTTTTTCTTACCACATGAGCCGTGGGTCCATCCTGTTGAAATCACACATTCATATGTTAAAATTTTCTAAACATTGGTCCTAAAAAATTACATCGAAGCTTGAGATATGAATCGACAGTTACGGTAACCTCCTCAAAAAATAGGGACCCCAAACGCCAAAAGATCTAAAAGCATACTAAACGGTAACACGTGGACTATGGCCTTCTATAGAACTGCTGGTGATCAGTAGCGAAAATTTTATTTGTTCAGACAGCCAGAGGTAATGAGCTGTATTAAGAGAGCATTTTATTGAACGTTTTAAAAAAAATTTTAGAGACCCGTTCTGTAAGTTCTTGCACAATCGTCATTTTGTATGGGCGCTTCAGTTCGGCGTGTAAAATTCGTCTGACAGAATAATCTGACAAACGTAAGGGGCATGAAGCATATACAGAGGCATGTTTAGCTTCTCTTACAGCTGCAACATTTTCAGGTATCCGAGTACTTTTGGGTTACCAGTTAATTATCTTTTTAAGGCTGAAGCTATGGCTCTAAAATTTGAAACCCACAACAGTATCGTTTTGTGAACTAGAACCGGATCATGTCTATGAATTACACAAAGTGAGTACGAAATGTTCTTTGCATCGTAACCACAGACTCGTTACCTTTCATAATTTCTTCGATAATGACGGAACGTTCGTCCAATTCGTGATGGCAATTGAAATGGCAAAGTGTGAGTTAGCAAGCAAATACCCTAAGTTCCCTCTCTCTTCATACATTTTATGAGACCCTGTAACTATTTTATTACATACGGTACAATTTTAATAATAATGTCCGACACAACCTCAAAACATATTATACTGAAAGTCAAAGAATGCAATATTGATTTGAGATGCGTTTATGTTGGAGGTGCTATAAATGACAAGAACAGTGATAAGAGCACTTGCTTTTAAAATAGTGTAATCATTTTCTTTACTGTACTAGTGTCGGCGCTATTATTGTTTATCGCAGCTTTAACATAAACGGACCCTTACATCCATCAATTCAAACCAGAGAGATTTAGATTTTTGCTTTCAACTTGGTTTGGTAACTCGGTTTGAACTCTATTTACGCATACTTTTAACTCGGTTTGACAAAAATCCCAGTTAGCCCATCACTAGTTACGATAACTCAACCTTTTGTGTAACTCAAAGATTAAATGCAATTCCAAATTTTCAATTGTTTGTAAAAATCAACTCCAAAACCAGCTTTTCTAAGGATTTATAAGATTTACTTACAAATTGACATTCATTTTCTAAGTCGAACTAAACAAGTGTTCTACCATGAATGACTGGCAGGTACCCAACCAGGCTGTACAAAACAAGGTAGTAGAGTTACTACTTGAGTGAACTCCACGGTATTTTTTCTGTTCTTTTTTCATGGAAACCTTTAATTATGTTCCCATCAACTGAAAGAGGGTTATCCAAAGAATAGAAAAAAGGGCCTAAGGGATCTCAAAGTTATAACCAATTTGTTTTAAAGACACTTGAAAGACCATATGATTATCGCCTTAGACAAAACCGTTTTGATTGCATTCGCATGAACATGCTAATATCAAAGGTGGTCAATATATGGCGGTGAGATGCATCGAGATAGCACTTGATTTCAAAAAGTCATTATTGAGAGCTTTCCTTGTCATACGAGGACAAAACTACATTCAGTAGCATTATTCTAGTAAGGAAATCTCGAAGAGTGCCATTGGTTATTGTAGGCTTGATAAAAGTAATGCTCTCTAACAGAGTTGTTCAGGATAAAGCGAAAGGTCCCACAATATAGAGAGCCTCGGATGCTTAATGGTTGATGACTTCATTCGTGAGTTAAATAATAAACATTTCTAAATGAATACACTTCTGTCTAAGATCTATGATAGCTCATGGGGCTAAATTCGAAGAAGTCGTTAAAACGTAGATCACGTAAAATTCTGATGTCATCTTCTTGTTTTGTGTTTGAGGAATTGTTTCCTTCTCCAAATACTTTGGCCCAGAAAATTATTATAAAACATCCGCCCCGTATTTTGGAGTGGCCTCAGGTATCGGTGATGTCCAGGCGATCATCAACGCCTTAAGAAGGTTTTTTATCCTTATAGGGATCAGCAAATGGCATACAATTCCGTAGCAAAACGAAGATCCCGGAATTTCGGGATTGAAAATTTCGGGAATAAATATAATTGTAATTGAAGTAACTGAGAAAATTACATTTTTTAAACTAATTTATTACTTATTCGAAAAAGTAATATTGGTGTAAATACTGACAACAACAAAACTATTTATTCATAAAAAGAAAACTGCAATCTTTAACTAATCAACAGAACACGAAGATATAAATTCAAAAGGTACACATATACATGTTTTTTCATACTTTAAAATGAATGCATCATGCTTAATTGCAAGATTGTCAATTGTTGTATCAGAAAGAGAAGATTTAAATTTTGAGCACTCTCCGATTCAATGATGATGGGAGTAATAGACATGATCAATTAGTAGACCAACTGTAGATATCTTTAATTATGTTAGTTGCTTCAGTATCTATATATATATATTGGTGTACACAACCATGCTTTTTCAAGAGTTTTCTTCCATTGACATACTTTCATTTTTATCGCAAACCTCTTTTGCTTTTTAATTGCAACACATCATCGTCAGTATCATCACCATCTTCTTGAGCTTGAACAATTTCTTGACTTAATTTGAGAATCCATGTTACAAGTTAAATTTTAATATATATTAAATTTTGGTAAATAAAACTTCTTACTTGCTAGTTATATTTATGTATTAAAGATACCAGTTTCGGGAAAACTAGTGATCATCAGCCGAATCTGCTTATACATAAACTGGTTAATATAATAAAAATATAAAATATAATATAAATAAAAATGAACTTACTGTCAAATCAATAAAAACATTAAGTGTATAAATAACGGACACAAAACGTACCGTTATTATATAAATATAACTAGCAAGTAAGAAGTTTTATTTACCAAAATTTAACATAAATTTCTTAACTGTTCTCAGAGTGTATTAGCCATGCTGTCAACGATATTATAGTTTTATGTATTAGGTCTGGTTGGGAATTTTAAATAAAACATTATTTTCTCGATCTTTGGCATTGTGAAGGTGTCCTAAAACTTCAGAAAGGTCTATGTCACGCCGCTGTTCAATTCTAGCCATATCAGTGCCGAGCTAAAAATGTAAGCAATTTGGCTGACCTAATACCGAAAATCCCGAAAAATCGTGCATGAAATCCCGGGATTGTAGGGATCAAGATGTTGTCGGGATTCCGGAATTGTGTACCTTAGATGAGCGATCCCGTGATTTTCAGAGGAACGTAATGATCGTTGACTCAATGATAGAAATTTGTTTTCTAGTTAAAGTAAAAAGTATTTTTTATCTGTACTTGTATTGGTTATTTATTATAAATGGCAGTTTTACATGTTTCGACTTCTTACGGTTATCTTTAGAAGCTTTGTTATAAAATCAAAATAATGAACATCTCAAAATATCAACTAAAGTTAATTGCAAATATGTTACAGATAAAAATAAACACATTAAAATAAGTCAAATTGAACGTTAAAATGTGATTTGATTTTCAATACAAATGTTTTCTAGTGTCGGTTTTCCTTAAGAGATACAAACAGATCTGGCGAGAGTTTGCTAGTAACTCAACTACTAAAACATTTTGTCTGGTGGCAGCGGTAATTACCAGAGGTTGAAGTCGTTTCACTGACGGAGATGGTCAAATGGACGGCTATGGAAACCGTTTGTACCGTTAGTTTTAAATACAGCATCAATGATGATCCAACGTCATGATTATCGATATTTTTGGCATAGATGGAATGAAACAGCAGTAGGCCTCTTTGCAAAGAGAAGTCTGCCGTATTCTGATTAGTAGAGATCTACTCAATTCCTAAGAAAATCACAAGGTGCCTGACCCACTTCCTGATTTGGCACTTCAGGTTCTGTAAGCAGTTGTACATGAATTTACTGAATCATATTGATTGTAACTCTCTTAACCACGTGTGTTTAAGGAAATCCACTTTTGGCGTACCAAATTACAAATATAAGGAACATACCTTTCTGATCCTTGAATTGTTAATTGTGAAGACGTACAAAGAGCCCGCTGAGGCACAGGCCTAAGTGCTGTGAAAAAGTTTGTTCCCACGTGAAACTACATACATACACATCTCCAAAACGTCCATATCAGATGTATTTAAGTAGTTTACCACAGCAAGTATAACTGGAACTGATGGCAGAAATGTAGTAAGACGTATTTTTGTCAAAACTATCAAAGATCTTTGTTTGTTCAAAATGTCGTTTGGTATTGGTGTGAAAGCATTCCTTTTAGATTCTATCGTACTTATTGTTAGATATTTTATCAAATGGTAATTAACTTGTTCATAAAAAAGATTCCTTGATATATAGTGTAAAGTATTGCCTCCAATTGATGTTAATAATGTACAAAAAAATTAATTAATCTTTTTAGAATTTACCGTCATTGTTTACAACAGAAGCTATATTAAATATTTTTTTATATTTTATCAATATATTTTTAAAATATTTAGCGCCATCTATTATCAGAAAAGTCTACTATTGCATGATGTGTTGCTTCGATTTGATGTTATGTTTTGGATTATAAAAGCAAAAATTTATAAGTTATTCTGACCTATCATCAGTGCTCCACGTACCCCTTCTCCATGATATGCATATTATAATTACTAATATGTACATATAGGTACAGTAATAACTCTATAACACTGAAATATTTTTATTTCTATCAGTTATTACAAAATAATGCATATTATATACTAATTATACACATTTAGTTAAACTAAAAAATGTAAATATGTAAGATGCACATTAATGAAAACCTTGAGGCTGTTTGAAAACACTCAGTGAAATCTGAATCGGAAGATGATAAATATAGTCTCAGATTCGAACTTACACTGGCAAGTCTGTTCCTGTACTTATTTTTTAAATAAGTATAGGACGAAAAAGCTCTCTTCGCTAGTACGGTGCTTGTGAATAGTAACAAAATAGTTATTGCTTTCTTCAATAATTCAGGATATTCTTCTTTCAAGTCAGCCCACAATGAAATGAGGGATTTCTTTTTAAATTCTTGCTCAACTGAAGAATCCGTTTTCAGTTCGATCAACTTAACTTTTTCTTGAAGTGATAGAGATGAAAGGGTACGCAATCCAGTAATCGTCTGTTCTACGTTTGAGGAAATATTTGTCGAAAGCAGCCTTCAGTCCATTCAGATGTTGTATAATTTGCTTCTTAATTTTTAGAGATACAAGAGCATCCGTTTCAGAGAGAAAATCGTGTAATGTTTTCAAAACTTCAGATTGGTTTTTCTCAATACATAATTTTCAAAATTCTACTTTTTTAACGAAAGACTCAATTTTGTCTGTAACTTGGAATATAGTTACTGCACTGTTTTGAAGGGACAAATTTAGCTGGTTTAATTTCGAAAAGAGATCATCAAATTTAAATGAAAGTCGGAAAAGGTGGTTCTCAAGGAACACTTTCACTTCATGCCTAAGTTCAAACAAACGTGTAAGAACTTTACCCCGAGATAGCCATCGAACCTCAGTATGAAGGAGTAGGGTTTTGTGAATACTGCCCATTTCTTGACATAATGAAGAGAATAACCTTGAATTCGTGTGGTGGGATTTGATGAATTTGACCACTTTTATTGAATCGTTCAAAACATCTTTCATACTAGTAGGAAGGCAATTTGATACAAGAGCTTGTCGATGAATACAACAATGTGTCCACTGTACTAAAGGAGCTACTGCTTCGACACATCCCAGGAGACCAGAATAACAACCTGACATAGATTTGCCACCGTCAGTACTTAATCCACAACACTTTGACCATTTTATTTCCTTTTTAGTAAAGTAGGAATCAATGGCATGAAAGATATCTGCACCTGTCGTGCATTCGGAAAGAAGATGACAAAGCAAAAGTTCTTCTACAAATTCATTTCCTTTCAAGTATCTTGCAATAACCATCAAAACCGCAAATTGTGCTACATCAGTACTTTCATTCACCTGAATGAAAAAATATTGACTGTGATTGATTTCCTTTATCAACGTCTTCTGCATATTATCAGAAATTTCCTTGATTCTACGAGAGACTGTATCATTGGAGAGAGGAATAGCATTAATTTTCTGAACATACTCATTATCGAACATGCAAACAACTGCGTCTTTAACACTGGGCAAAATCAAATTTTCACCAATCGTGTGATTTTACCATTTCTGGCGATACGGTAACTGATGCGATAGGAGGCCTCCACAGCATCTTCATTAGTAGAACCAGAAGTTAAGTACGTGTCTATATTCGACTTATTTTTATTTTCGAGCAAACGTTTAAAAAAAGGCTAGACCTTTATCTTTGAAATCTACGTGTTTGGTTTGCAAATGGCGACTAAGTAATGAAGGCTTCATACCACCGTTAGATAGTACTTCCCCACAAACAACACACTCACGTCTAGAGATACTATCAATATTTACGAATGAAAATCCATAGGACAAATACTCTTCACTATAATTTCTTACTTTTGTCGGTTGGAGAACTGGAACTGGAAGCTTAATTTCGCTGACACGCGGCAAATTCTCCTTAGGTTGCTCCTCACAAGGACTGGTACTCGATGATAGAGGATCACTTACCAAACCAGTAATTTTTCTTTTTTTAAGAGTGCCAAATTTTAACCATTGACCATTGATGAAAACAAGTAACAATAATTAGAAAAGTAAGAGCACTCTTCACTTTGAGAGCAAACTGGAAACTGATTCAAAAGCATATAACGATAATAAAAATACACAGCAGGCTAAATACTATAATAAATGTGCATCCACCGCTTAGGCCATTGTTAGATGGCGGCGCAAGAAGTTTTTCAAATTATTATTTTATGGTAATGTTTCAAAATTTAAATAAAGTAGGTTTTAAGTTATTGTCGTTGTGTGTAATAAAAATACTCGGCGTTATTCAGAAAACAATTACTTATTTTGATTTGTCATAATTAAATGTTATTTGGAAGGAAATGCCATTTATTACAACAGCTTTTTAACTTTTCTCTTTACTTAGTCTGCCATTACATCTTTTTTTACGCGTACCTCTTGAGACCATTTCACGTACCCCTGGGGATACGCGGATCACTTACCAAACCAGTAATTTTTCTTTTTTTAAGAGTGCCAAATTTTAACCATTGATCCACGTTTAAAAAAACAAGTTACAATAATTATAAAAGTAAATATAGCACTCTTTACTTTGAGAGCAAACTGGGAACTGATTCATAAGAATATTACGATAATAAAAATACAGACAGTTCGGGAACTACCCTTCCTAACACACCAGGATAAATACTATAATTGTTCATCCACCGCTTAGGCTACCCATTATTAGATGGCGGCGCAAGTAGTTTTTCAAATTATAATTTTATGGTAATGTTTCAAAATTTAAATAAAGTAGGTTTTAAGTTATTGTCGTTTTGTATAATAAAAATACTCGGCATCATTCAGAAAACAATTACTTATTTTGATTTGTCATAATTAAATGTTATTTGGATAGAAATGCCATTTATTACAACAGGTATTTAGCCTTCACACAGTACGAAGGCTTTCACGACCGGTGTTAATTGAACTAAAATTAGAACTAACACTAGCACTAACACTAAAACTATCACTAGAACTATCACTAGGACTAACACTAGATCTAAAACTAGAAACTTTCGGGTTTTGCCGTGCGTTTTTTGAAAAAATGTTTGACGTTTCGGATGCCATGTTGCAACCTTCTTCAGAAACTGGTTCTAACCAGTTTTACCTGGTTAATTAAATCACAAACTAATCTCTAATCACTAATTAAATCACAAATCACCAGTTTTACCAGAGTTAGTCCTAGTGATAGTTCTAGTGTTAGTGCTAGTGTTAGTTCTAATTTTAGTTCAGCTATTTATCTTTTCTCTTTACTTAGTCGGCTATTACATCTTTTTTTACGCGTGCCCGCCCCTTGTTTACGCGTGGTTGAGAAACGCTGACCTAGAAGATTGGTTGGGAAGGTAATAAACGTGAATTCAGTGATTAAGAAAAAAAAATGGATTGGGGTATTTATTTGCCATTTTTTTACTTAGAAAAAGTATTTAATTCTATTTGATTAGTTTGTAGAACGTTTATTTTAAAATCGTATTTACTAAAGCATATCACTTGCCCCACCCGGTTAAGAGACCCTAACATTATTAAGGGGCCCACACCAATTTGTAGAATTCGGATTTGGGAGTGTACGAATTAGGGGAGCTTTACTGTATGTTGATTCCATACTTGCGTTATTTTTTGGATTGCAAAAGATTAAAGGACATATTAATCTTGTTGCGTTCTACAATCATTTATGAGATACTAAAACTTTATTAATTGATTAACTTAGCGGATTGTGTTATTACAATCCAGTCCTAGTATAATTTTTAATATTTATAATAGAATCAGCAATCATTGCAGATTTAACCGTCCTTGATATTCAACAATCTCAAATTGGACATGTACCATTATATCGCCACTTGTCACGGTGGCGGAGTTCTCGATGCTCGCAACTAGCAAAAATTAACATTCTGCATGTCAATGTTTAGTCGATCTTTAATAAGTTTAACAAAATAGAATTATTAACTATTGAACATGCTTCACATATCTTATGTATTAGCTAGCATTGGGCGACTTCTGCTGCACAGAATGCCATTAATGTACCGGGTTACCAGCTTCTAAGTATTTATTCTCGTTCTGCTGGAGCGCATAGTGATACTCTTATACTCGCGAGATCTGACTTTCATGTGAACTCAATTGAGTTTGATAGATTCGCTAAGGATTGTTATGTGAGTTAGGTTTGCGGCCTCCCTCGAGTTTCTTTGACGCGTTTATAGATATTTTAGATTTAATGCTGGAATTTTTGTATTGTAATGATAATTTTGTTGTGTTTTGCAGGGATTTAAATGTTGATATAAACAAAGATACTATGGAATCAAAAATTCTCGGGGATTTGTTTCATTCCTATGAACTGCGCGGAGATACGACGGAATATACTAGAATTTGTTGTAACTTAAATGGAGCAGTAAGTAGATCAACACTTGACTATATTGTAACAAATCTATCACCGTCTTTATGTTCTTTTAATGTTTTTGACGGAAATATAGCAGACCATTTTGTCTGCTCCTTGGTCTATATTGCTCAAAGTTTGCAAATTGAGGATTCCAACCGAACGGTTTCCATTTTTAAGCGGAGATTTTCTTATAATAATTTATCTGTTTTAAACCATAAACTAATTCTGTTCAATTGGGATTCTCTCCTTGCAGTGAATTTGAATAATGTTAATTCCAGTTTTTTTGAGACATATCAGTATTATTGTAACTTATATTGTCCGACTGTTAGAAGGGAGTCTCCCGTAAAAAGTAGCTCACATAAAAGATGGGTAACATCTGCGATCGTACCAGCCGGACAGGAATTGAAAAATTTCCATTGATTACTAACAAATGTTTTTTCGGAACTTCGCGCGGAATATAACAATAAAAAAAGAACATATAGAGATTTCATTAACCAGGCAAAAAGAGATTTTTTAGTAAATAAAATTAATAATTCCTCAAACAAATGTAGAATGCTGTGGTGTTGCATCAACGAGCAGTTGGGGCGTCATCCGCAGAGTAGTTCTGTGGTGTTGTCTGTTGATGACAGGTTGATAGACGATGTGTCAGAGTGTTGCAATCATTTTGGGGAGTACTTTTCATTTGTAGTTCAGGACAGACTGGTGGCTACTTACGGGTCATCTTTGTCACAATCGTGTACGCTGGGTGACTGTGTAGGCTCTTCTTTGTATTTTGCTCCCGTTACGGATACAGAGGTCTTCGATTCTATTAAAGGCTTGAAAAATGTTAAGGTTGTTGGATGGGATGATGTTACTGTTGAATGTGTCAAATTTGTGAGTGATAGCTTATGCCTGCCTTGGCCAAGATTTTGAATCGGTCAATTGAGTTAGGGGTTTTTCCTGACTTACTGAAGGTGGCTAGGGTAACGCCTGTTTTCAAAAAGGGCGATGCGCATAGTATTGAGAACTACTGACTTATTTCTGTTTGTAGCGTGTTTTCAAAAATATTCGAAAGCGTTCATAAGCAGAGATTGTTGAGTTTTTTTGATGCATTTCAAGTAATGTGTCTTGTCCCATCGAAATCCGTCAACTGAGACCGCTACTGTCGATTTCTCTTCATATGTCTATGAACACCTTGACAAGGGTAATTATGTGGTTGGTCTTTTTTTTACCTTTCCCGAGCTTTCGATTCGTTGCCGGCACACTTCATCAAGGAAAGGTTATACAATGTGGGTATTCGTGGAAGTTTGCTTAAATGGTAAACTTCTTTCGTTGCAAGTCGTAGTTTGAGAGTGGTTCTGTCGGGGATAGCCTCGAAGGACTCACCTGTAAATCTTGGCGTACCTCAGGGTTCCATACTGGGTCCCTTACTGTTTTTAATTTTTGTAAATGATTTACCAAGTTTTTTCGAGAATATTCATATGGTGATGTATGCAGATGACACCTCTATAGTTATTGCTGCTCGTGATCGGAGTGAGCTTGATAGGTTGGTTGGTAGCACTTTAGAGCGTTTTGTGGATTGGTGCACGCGAAACAGAATAATCTAGAATGTACAGAAACAGTCTGCGTAAATTTTCATGTTCGGTGACCGCTTTCCATAGAAAATCTTGCTGGGATTCCTTTACAGAAGGAAGTCAACTTTTTGGGCTTGGGCATTGATATCGAAATAAGTTTTCCACCACATATAAATGACATATGTAAAAGATTAAATTCGTCGTATTTTGCGTTGCTCAAACTCAAATATTCGTTGGACAGGAAATTACTCCTGGACGTATATTACGCGCTTTGCTACTCACACATTTCATACAATATTCTATTGTGGGGCAAAAGTTTTCAGTGGCGGCGTGTATTTGTGACTCAGAAGAATCCTGCAAGGAAGTTTTTAAAAATAATAGTATTCCATTTCCTGGAATGCTGTCGCTTCCCTTGTATCTATATTTTCAAAGCTGTGGTGTTTGTCAACGGAAATTGTGAATTGATTTGCCGTTGCTGCGACACAAAACAGCATTTTTCGAGAAAAGTCCACAATACGATTTTGTAAAATTATATAATAAACTACCTGTCTCAATAAAAAGCATCACCGCTCCTCGTGCATTCAAAAATAAAGTTAAGGCGTACTTGATCGAGAATGTTTTTTATAGTTTACGGGAGTATCTCTGTGGGGTCACGGACCTACCATAGGTATAAAGATGTATTTAGCATTCTTCTTTTCTTTTTTGCGTATTTTGTTATGTGTAATAATGTATTGTATGACTTATCTCCATCTACAGTTATATGGCACTGAGACTAATAAATTATTATTATAATAAATAGAAAGATTATTATATAATATAAGATTATTACATCTGTTGTGCGATAAAATTATAATAAATATACTTAAAACTTTTTTATTAATCTTACAAATTATAATACTTAACATTCAAATTAAAATTTAAACATAGTCAATACATAATTAATTAAAAAATAAATAATAAAAATTATCACAAATAAAATAAAAAAAACATACCCTAACAATTAAGCTCTATAAATAGGTGTTGGCTCATAAACCGTACCCCAAAACAGCGTTAATCGCGTTTGTTCGTTTCTAATGAAGAACAAAAATGGAACATCAACTCTAAACGTAACGATATCTCCCCCTCTGTACAAACTGGTCGAGGTAACAGCGGCCGCTTCAGTCCCAGTTTCCGTAATATCAATATAAACTTTATGTAAAACTTTATCGGCGTAAAGACCCGGATTTTCAACGTCTAAATTACTCGGATCGCTATTTAAAACACTCCTTAATTTATCTAAAGAGTCGATTCCGATTTGTCTTGTAACTCTTCGCCCAACTTTATCCCCGAATTTTTTGTACGTAACCTGTTTGTGGGTTATTTTATCAACCTCTTCACATCGAGTTATGTTACTGTTCGGATCAAAAATTTGCGTACAATTAGTTTCAGAATTGGTCGGTTCATCATCGTCGCTTCCATATCGGTTAAATATAAGAAATTCGTTTCGGTTGTTGTTATTTTTATTATAATTAATATTTTGTGACCCAATCGGACTCCGATTTTCCAAACTACCGGGTCCTGGTGAGAGAAGAGCCATGTTAGCCAATTTCGGATTAAATAAAGAAGTTACCCCGAGACTTTGTAAAGTTCCTTTGAGACTCATCGTCGACTCCAATCGCATTTTAGGAAATAAAACCACGGAACTTCTATATTTCGTGTTCGAAATTAACCTTTCGATATCGTTAGCCGTTAATCTCCTTTCGAATTGTTTTAAAACTTCTTTGTTCGATCCCGAGGGCATAATTACGTATAGAGTGGTCTCATTTCCTTTGTAAGGAAATCCCATTATTTCGCAATTAAGCGATTGGTCTTTATAATAAGGAAATTGCCCCCCGTTCGCCATCATTTCCGCTTGGATATTCGACTGCGATTTTCTCCCGTTTGGGTAAAAAGTCCTCCTCCTCGTGCTACCATCGAAAAAAGGCATCTCCCAAGCTCCATTAAAATACAAAGCGCTTACAATGATCACTTTTGTGTCGGTCGGTGGAGGCTCATCGATGATATTCGTGATTTTTCCGTTCGTTTTTTCTGTGACCCAATTGTTAATAATGTTTTGAGCGTAATTCGGTTGGCTTGAAAATGGTAAATTTCTTATTTCCGTGCGATAAATACTTGTGCTCGTGTCTTTGTACAAACTTCTTATTGGGAAAGAATTTTCAACAAAAATCGCAGCCGCTATTCTTACGATCCCGTTAAAATCGGCCGAATCTCTTTCTAAACCCTTAAATAATTGTCCTAAATGCTCGTGGACGTCTTGCGTGCGAGATGAAACGTTTATTCCAGAACTTAGCCCCATCACGTCCGATAATTCTTGAAAAGTCCTCCCATTCGAAGCCAACAAAAGCAAAGCCAACGCACTCGCTATGCTAACCGGCGAAAAAACGACGTTTTTATTATCGTTTAAGTTTAAATTGTTTATTGATATCGCTAAATTTGTTATTCCCTTCGATAAAAGTGAATCGATTTGATCGAATTGGTGCTGTTGAAGTTGTCCTGATCGTTGAGTTGGTGATGGAGGTGGTCCGAAGATATTTAAAATTTGATCATCTGGATAAACCAATTGAGCCAAAGAAACGTGGTAGAAAAGAATCGTTGTTATTATGACCTTCATCTGAAATAAAAAAAAGATGATTTAAAAACAAATATTAAGTTTTACAAGAAAAATAAACGATACAATCAATTTTTCTGTAATGATCATTGTTTTCGTTTAAACAAACGCATCGAAGGTTGAATTAGAGTTTGAAGTGATCATGTGAATAGATAAAATGGCATTGTTGCTGCATGACTGTATGTATTGTTGTTGAACTGCATTTATTGAAATGTAAGTAAAATAACGATGTATAACTCAAACTAAAAATAAAATTAACTGATTTGATATGATATATATAGAAATTTTAATGAATTTTTTTTTAATTTAACGGTAATATTGACTGTATTTGTGGAAATTAAATAATGTTAATTAAGTAAATAATGATAACGATTTTCGATAAAAATCGAAAAAGTGTATGAAAATTGAGTAATAAAATATATCTCAAATTAAAGGTAAAACTGTTTATTTTGGGATAACATATAGCAATTTGTGGGTTAACTATATGAAATTTTGAGAAATCTGATGATAACAAATCGTACCGACTGTATTTGTGAAAATTATGTAATCATATACATGTCAAATCGAAGCTAAGTCAATTAACATCATATCGTGGGGTGACAGGAAAAACTCACTAAGTGCAAAAAATAATAAAATCGAGATTTTGTCACTAAATAGATTATCTTTTAATAATCTTTCGCAATAAAAATTTACTAACTGCAAAAACCATTCCAAACCATAGTTATAGAATAGAAAAAGTCATTAATTGTATAATGTGTAGCTTATCCGGCAGGGAAAAGTCATCAGTGCACTTAAAGAGTTTCAGTTGGCCTTTAATCATAGTGTTGACATAACACTCAGTGAATTAGAATATAAACACGCGGTCTTAATGAAAATTGTGTACAAAAGTGCATAAAAGTTATTATCAATAGTATACCTGCAGATTCAAATAAAATTATGAACCGTAAAGCTACGAAATCATTGGATAATGAAGAACCAAATACCAGTCATGTAAGTTTATTATACTAATACGCACAAAACGCGATACATTTTGATTCCACATTTGATTATAGTGGATAGTTTGTTCCTGACTTTCTATATTTCTGTTCAGGTCAAGTGCAATCAAAGTAAGTTGGTACCTTATGATGAAACAGAAAATGAATATTTTGATAATTTAGAAAATGAAGTTACCTTAGATTGTTTGCATCCATCTGATTCATCCGAAATTTTCGACTTCTCTGATTATGATATTAAACATAACGAAAACAAATTAATACGAAAAAGAAAAAGCAATCCTGTTTACTGGAATGTTAACGTTAACAAAATCACGAAGGTCTGCATGTTTATCTTATAAAAACAAAAAGAAAAAATGTAAAGCGAAGGTTCCTAAAGCAGCTGATTGCACAAAATGTAGATACAAATGTAATTCCAACTTTACTGAAGAAGATCGTCTTAAGATTTGTAAAACGTATTGGGGTTTTGAACGTTATAGTAGACAAAAAGATTACATGTTAAAGCTTGTTGAAACAAAACAGCCAAAACGTCGAAAGGCACTAGAAACAATTCAAACAGGTCGCCGTGTATCTACATTTTATTTTTTGATAAATAGCAGTGTTAAACACAGAATTTGTGCAAATATTTTTCAAAAAAACTCTATGTATTTCAAATGGTCCTATTAACACTGCAATTAAAAACATAAGCTCTGCTGGCCTAACGATGGTAAACCAACACATTCCAAGTTTTCCAGTAATGGAATCCCATTATGTGCGTCAGAGTTCTAAAAAATTCTATTTAGATAGTGACTTGTCAATTGCAAAAACGTATGACTTATATAAAAATGATTTTTGTAAAGAAAACAATATTGAACCAGTGAGTGAAAAAACCTACTGTCGAATATTTTGTAATAATTACAATTATTCATTTTATAAACCTAAAAAAGATCTTTGTGTAACATGTACCAAATATGATCAAGCATCTTATATTGACAGACGAGACTTGGAAAGTGATTACACCTTCCACTTAATGAGAAAAAATCAATGTAACGAAGCCAAAGTCAATGACAAACAAAGATGCAAGGATGACTCATCATTTATGACTGCTACATTTGATTTACAAAGTGTACTGTAATTACCATATTCACAAGTATCTCTGTTTTATTACACATGAAAAATATGTGTATACAATTTAGCCATCTATGTCGGAAAAGGGGGAATCTGCACATTGTTACACGTGAAATGAAGTACACGGTAAAAGGGGAAGTAATGAAATAGGGTCTATTTTATACAATTTCTGCAAATCACTTCCTAACACAGTCTCAGCAATCTCACTATTTTCTGACACTTGTGGGGGGCAAAACAGGAATCAAAACGTAGCTGCTATATTACTCTATGCCACACAAAATATTAATAATTTAAACACGATCGAGCTTAAGTTTTTAGAATCAGGCCACTCACACATGGAATGTGATTCTATGCATTCAGCAATTGAAAGGTCTAAGAAATATAAATCTGCTTTCTCAATGAAAGACTGGGTAGATATATTTAAATTGGCTCGAACTCCTAAAGACCATAATCATAGAACGAAAGGAGCCTGCCAAGTTCATCTCAAATTTAATGATTTTTATGACCTACATTCTCTGGCCAAAGTTACTATTAAAAATCGTAATATCGACGAAAATGGTGATATGGTTTCGTTGCTTAAAATTAAGAGTGTGAAATGTGAAAAAGGCAACCCTACAATATTATTTTTTAGGTACGACCACACATCGGGTTACAAAAAAAAATTAACATTTCCGGTAAAGGTCGTTCAAGAAACACTTCCATAAAGTTAAAATCTGCTTATCAGAATGTACGACCTATACCACAACAGAAAAAGAAAGACCTAGTTAAGTTGGTAAATGATAGACTAATACCGGACGAAGTGGCTATGTGGTATACAAATTTACCAATTACTACGGCATTCTATAATAATCGCTTGCCAGAACCAAACTATGATGAGGAAACCGAAGAAGATAAATATCATTGTTTCTTGTATGTGTATTTGCCTTGTTAAGAAAAATTAAACATTTTGAATTGAAATTATAAGCTTAATTATTTTCCTATGTGCGTAATCTATAATTGCAAGTAAAATTCACTAACTACATTTTTGTTCATGTAATTTACATTATTATTTATAATTATATTCGATTTTGCAATAAATTTAACTGGAATGTGATTTATATACTAAAAAGTAACAAATCATTGGTTTTCACTATTACATAAATATAGTACTTAGTGAGTTTTTCCTGACACCCGACTCTTTGTACGTAGACTTTAATGCCAAGTAAAACTCACTAACTGCATTTTTGTTTATAACTATAGAGATTTATTAAAAAACCACAAAAATTACGTAGCCTCAAATGATTTACATTATTGTTTATAACTATATTCAATTTTGCAATAAATTTAAGTGCAATGGGATTTATCTGCTAAAAAAGTAACAAATCGTTGATTTTCTCTATTGTATAAATATAGTACTTAGTGAGTATTACTAGTCAACCGACGATATAGCAATATGATGCTTATTATACAGGATGACACAAAAGTCTGGAATATAGCAAATAACTTCGCTATTTTTACATTTAACAAAAAATCTTTGCTATAAAAGTTTTTATAAAAATTTTTTAAACCTATAAAATTTTTTTTCTCTATGTATTGAGCATATTATATCATAAGGTTACCTAATGAAAAAACAGCATAAGCGAAAAACAGCGCATTGAGATTTTGATGATGTATAGATTTGGCGATAGAACACGAACGCAAGAAGTGTATGTTTTATTTAACAACCTTTATTCGGACTCCAAAATTTCCAAGAAAGTGTATCCAATTTAGCTAAGATTGGACAGCCTCGAACGGCCACAAATGAACAGAAAACACAAATTGTTTGCATGGCGATTCAAGAGTCGGGATGTGGGGATTAGCCGCGAAGCGATCAGAAGAATATTAAAGAAAGAAAAGTTTTTCCCGTACAAGATACGTTACGTCAACATTGCGATTTATTGAATGGTATTTAAGTAAGTATTTTTTTCTTAATTTATCAGGTTCAGTTCAGAGGCTTCGACAGAAGAATGAAGTTTTGTCAAGAAATGATCGGCAGGTGTGATAATCAAGAATTGCCGTTTAATATCCTTTTTTCCGATGAGGTAACATTTACGCTGAATGGAGCAGAAAATTGTCACAACTGCCGATATTGAAGTGATACGGATCAACATTGGATTCAAGAATCCAATATCTTCAAAAAATAAATGTATGAGCTGGAATTCTTCGTGGTCATGTCATAGAACCCTTTTTTGCATACCACTCTGAATGCAGATAGATATTTAGATCTCCTCCAAAATCAAATGCTGCCTGCTGTAGAAGCATTATTTCCAGGAAGTGCGGAAAAATCCATGAAAAAATACTTTATCAACAAGATGGAACACCTCCACATTATGGATTGAATGTGCGAGAATATTTACACTTACATTTTCCTGGGAAATGGATCGGCAGATGTGGACCTATTGAGTGGCCGACAAGGAGCCCCAATTTGACACCTTTGGATTTTTAGGGTTTTTTTTTGATAAGACAGGATTTGTAAGAATATGAAAGAATAAGTGCTGAAACACGAGAAATTTCAGTTGATGTGCTTTCAAATTGTGTCTTGAAAGTGTCTTGAAGTTTTTTTTCTTTAGAAGTGAATGGTGGCTAATTTGAACATTTGTTGTAGTTTTGTTCGTTTTTTCTTAGTTTGGTTTGTTATTGCTTTTTGAAAAGTCTTTTTTTTTTCTTTTTAATATTAGTTAATATTTTCATTATTTGTAACTAATTCGCCATGATTATTGGAATAGAAACGGCATTTTGATTTATTTCAGTAATTAACGCAATTTACTTTCTTACTTCGATTCTCCTAGTGTCCAGTCTAACTTAATAATTTAAAAAAAAATCTGATTAATCAATTTATCAAATTTTTTCAGTATGTAACCTTTTGATATAATATGCTCAAAAAATAGAGAAAATTTTCGTCCCATTTGGAGTTAAAAAAATTGTCAAAGATTTTTTGTTAAAAGTAAAAAAGGCGAAGTTACTTGCTATATTTCAGATTTTTGTGTCAACTATATGAAATTTTGATATGAATTTTCATTACAAAAATGATGAAATTTAAAAAATCGCAACAAATGTGCTTATAGAAATTAAGTAATGATATATATCTTAAATTAAAGCTAAAACTATCTATTTCGAAATGATATATAGCAACTTGTATGTTAAGCATATGAAATTTTAAGATACACGGTGATAACGATACTCGCTTTAGCTGATTTTTCATATAAAATGATCAAATTTAAAATATCGCACGAGCTGTAATTACGGAAATTAAGGAATGATATATATTTCA
The DNA here is from genome assembly GCA_036711965.1 of Onthophagus sagittarius. Taxonomy (NCBI): domain Eukaryota; kingdom Metazoa; phylum Arthropoda; class Insecta; order Coleoptera; family Scarabaeidae; genus Onthophagus; species Onthophagus sagittarius. Next base: position 27,002,742 of record JASERS010000005.1, read on the forward strand.
AATTAAAAATAAGACTCTCTATTTTGAGATGATATATAGTAATTTTTATGTTAAGTAAATGAAATTTTGAGATACACGGTGATAACGACACTCACTTTATCTGATTTTTTATATAAAATGATAAAAGTTAAAATATCGCTCCAGCTGTAATTATGGAAATTAAGTAATGATATATATCTCATATTAAAGTTCACACTGTCTATTTTAAGATGATATATAGTAACTTTTATTAACTATATAAAATTTTGAGATATCCGGAGATAACATATTAGGTAATGATATATACTTCAATTAAAGCTTAAATTGTCTATTTTGGGATTATATATAGCAACTTATATGTTAAGTGAATGAAATTTTGAGATACGTGGTGATAACCATACTTGCTTTTTCTAATTTTTCATAGAAAGTGATCAAATTTAAAATATCGTGCGAGCTGTAATTATGGCAATTAGAGAATGATATATATTTCAAATTAAAGATAAAACTGCCTATTTTGAGATGATATATAATAACTTGTATTATAACTAAATGAAATGTTGAGATATATGATGATAACGATACTCGCGTTAGCCGATTTTTCATATAAAATAATCAAATTTAAAGTATCACTCCAGCTGTAATTATGGAAACTAGATGACGATATATATCTTAAATTACAGGTAAAACTGTCTATTTTGAGATAATATACAGCAACTTGTATGATAACTAGATGATATGTTGAGACATATGATGGTAACGATACTAGCATTAGCCGATTTTAAAATGAACAAATTTAAAATATCGCACCAGCTGTAATTTTGGAAATTAGGTAATGATATATACATAAATTAAACCTAAAACTGTCTATTTTGAGATTATATATAGCAACTTATATGTTAAGTAAATGAAATTTTGAGAGAGATTTTAGATTTTTCATAGAAAATGATCAAATTTAAAATATCGCACCAACTGTAATTATAAAAATGAAGGAATGATATATATCTTAAATTAAAGCTAAGACTCTCTATTTTGAGATAATATATAGTAATTTGTATGTTAAGTAAATGAAATTTTGAGATACACGGTGATAACGACACTCACTTTAGCTGATTTTTTATATAAAATGATAAAAGTTAAAATATCGCTCCAGCTGTAATTATGGAAATTAAGTAATGATATATATCTCATATTAAAGTTCACACTGTCTATTTTAAGATGATATATAGTAACTTTTATTAACTATATAAAATTTTGAGATATTCGGAGATAACGATATTCGTTTTAGCTGATTTTTTATATAAAATGATGAAATTTAAAAATTCGCACGAACTGTATTTATGGATATTGAGTAATGATATATGTCTCAAATTAAAGGTAAAGCTGTCTATTTTGCGCTGATATATAGCAACTTGTAGTTTAAGTAAATGAAATTTTGAGATACACGGTGATAACGATACTCGCTTCTGCTGATTTTTTATATAAAACGATCAAATTTAAAATATCACTCCAGTTGTAATTATGGAAATTAAGTAATGATATCTCAATTAATGTTCAAACCGTCTATTTTGAGATGATATATAGTAAATTTTGTTAACTATATAAAATTTTGAGATATCCAGAGATAACTATATTCTATTTAGCTGATTTTTTATATAAAATAATGAAATTTAAAAATCGCACGAACTGTACAAATGGAAATTGAGTAATGATATATGTCCCAAAATAAAGGTAAAGTTGTCTATTTTGCGATGATATATAGTAACATATGTAAGCTATATGAAATTTTGAGATATCCGAAAATAACAATACCCGTTTTAGTTTCACTTTTATACAAAAAATTGTACAATTTAGAAATTTGCACAGACTGTGTCTTTGAAAATTAATTAATAATATATATTTCAAATTTAAGCTTAAACTATCTAGTTCAAGATGAAATGTACAACTTATGTCTTAATTACATAAAATTTTGAGATATCTCTTAATTACGAGATTTTAGCATAATTTTATAAATCGATTACGTTAATGGAAATTAGATAATGATTTATACACAAAATTAAAACTAAAACTTTCTATTTTAAAATGATATATAACAATTTATACATTCATCTTAAAAATTTTGAGATATCTGAGAGAAAACACAAACTAAATCTTTTATTGATTTTATGAAAAAAACTCAGTTAACAGAGATTCTTTAAACATTTCTGTAAAAAATAGAAACCAAACAAAACTGTAACTGAACAAATCCTTCAAACAAACTAATCGCGAAGGTTCAATTTGAGTGTGGATTGATCATATAAACAGATAAAATGAAATTATTGTTGAATGACTGGGTTAAATACATTTATCTATTTCATTCTTTCTGATTTATCTATTTTTTCTGGCCAATTCATTTAGATTGAGGTCGCATCACCAACGAGAAGGTCGTTGGTATTTACATAAATTTAAATTTAGAAAGTATTATGCATGCACACTTCACAAAATTGTTTTTTTACAAAGAACTGAATAAATTAAAAAAAAAACTTACGTTTATCTTCTCTCAGCATCAACTTCTTTTTTCAATGTTTGTTTAACACAAAATCAAAATAAATTTTTTTACTGTTTTGATCACGTTCCTTTCTGCGACCGCTCGTAACACATGAATGACTCTCGGACATGTGCAACCTCTGGTTTGTACACCAGTTGACCTTCCCCACTAATACTCGATGACGCTCTCGATTTTTGCCTGGAATTTATCTAATTTTTATTTCGCGCATCGGTTCCTTTTCAGAGTACAAAAACCTGTTTTGCCAAATTTAAAAGTTACCTAATTTTTGCTTGTTATCTTCTGTTAGTTCGTCCTTGACTTCAGTTTTTCAAGTACTAAAAACTTTACCGTAAATGCCCCCAGGAATATTAAAGATTTTTTAGTGCATGCAATTAAGAAGAAGTGATCTGTTAATTCTAAAGAAACGCGGGGATTTATTTATCGTATCGTTTTTCCTTTCTTATGGTAATTAGATTTAATTAATTTTTTTTATGTTGGACTCGAAAGGTTTTTGTGACGTTTATTTCTCTTTGACGTAATTTTCTAGGAGATTGAAAGCAATTCTGAAGAAAATCTTTCTTCTAAGAATCTGAGTCATAACTAAGCTGTGATTTTTGTTACGTGGTTTAGCTGATTTTTCATAATTAGATTGATGTAATTCAAAAAGTGGTATCAACTGTGTTTAAGGAACTAACTCAAGATATATTGAGATCACAGGTAGATATGATATAAATATATTTCAAACTAAAAGTAAAAATGCCTTTTTTGAGATGATATATAATAACCTGTATATTAACTACACGAAACTTCGAGATATCCGGAGATAACGACACTAATTCATTTTTCATAAAAAAATGATAAAATTTAAAATAATCTCAAAACAGATCTCAAATTAAAAGTGAAGGTTTCTAGTTTGAGATGATATATTGCAACATTTGATTTAACTAATTAAAATTTTGAGATATCCGGAGATAACAGTACTTGTTTTAGTTCATTAATAAAATGATGAAACTTAAAAAATCGCTGCAGCTGTATTTATGTAAATTAAGTAATGATACAACAATTTGTATGATAACTAAATGAAATGTAGAGATGATATGATATGATGATAACAATACTCGCGTTAGCCGATTTTTCATATAAAATAATCAAATTTAAAATATCACTCCAGCTGTGATTATGGAAACTAGGTGACGATATATATCTTAAATTACAGGTAAAACTGTCTACTTTGAGATAATTTACAACAATTTGTATGATAACTAGATGATATGTTGAGACATATGATGATAACGATACTCGCTTTAGCTGATTTTAAAATGAACAAATTTCAAATATCGCACCAGCTGTAATTATGGAAATTAGGTAATGATATATATCTTAAATTAAAGCTAACACTGTTTTGATTAGAGTGATATATAGCAACTTATATGTTAAGTAAATGCAATTTTGAGATACGTGGTGGTAACCATACTTGCTTTTTCTGATTTTTCATAGAAAATGATCAAATTTAAAATGTCGTACGAGCTGTAAAACTGCCTATTTTGAGATGATATATAACAACTTGTATTATAACTAAATGAAATGTTGAGATATATGATGATAACGATACTCGCGTTAACCGATTTTTCATATAAAATAATCAAATTTAAAGTATCACTCCAGCTGTAATTATGGAAACTAGATGACGATATATATCTTAAATTACTGGTAAAACTGTCTATTTTGAGATAATATACAGCAACTTGTATGATAACTAGATGATATGTTGAGACATATGATGATAACGATACTCGCTTTAGTTGATTTTAAAATGAACAAATTTCAAATATCGCACCAGCTGTAATTATGGAAATTAGGTAATGATATATATCTTAAATTAAAGTTAAAACTGTCTATTTTGGGATTATATATAGTAACTTATATGTTAAGTAAATGAAATTTTGAGATACGTGGTGATAACCATAATTGCTTTTTCTGATTTTTCATAGAAAATGATCAAATTTAAAATATCGTACCAACTGTAATTATAGAAATGAAGGAATGATATATATCTTAAATTAAAGCTAAGACTCTCTATTTTGAAATGATATATAGTAATTTGTATGTTAAGTAAATGAAATGTTGAGATGATATGATATGATGATAACGATACTCGCGTTAGCCGATTTTTCATATAAATAAACAAATTTAAAATATCACTCCAGCTGTAATTATAGAAACTAGGTGACGATATATATCTTAAATTACAGGTAAAACCGTCTGTTTTGAGATAACATACCGCAACTTGTATGATAACTAGATGATATGTTGAGATACGTAATGATAACGATACCCGCTTTAGCTGATTTTAAAATGATTAAATTTAAAATATCGCACGAGCTGTAATTCTGGAAATTTGGTAATTATATATTTCTTAAACTAAAACTAAACGAAGAAGAATCTGAGTCATAACTAAGCTGTGATTTTTGTTACGTGGTTTAGCTGATTTTTCATAATTAGATTAATGTAATTCAAAACTACTAAAGATATGTTGAGATCATAGGTAGATATGATATAAATATATTGCAAACTAAAAGTAAAAATGCCTTTTTTGAGATGATATATAATAACCTGTATATTAACTATACGAAACTTTGAGATATCCAGAGATAACGAAAATAATTAATAATTTAATTCATTTTTCATAAAAAAAAGATGAAATTTAGAACAATCTCAAAACATATCTCAAATTAAAAGTAAAGGTATCTAGTTTGAGATGATATATTGCAACATTTGATTTAACTAATTAAAATTTTGAGATATTCGAAGATAACAGTACTTGTTTTAGTTGATTTTTCATTAATAAAATGGTGAACCTTAAAAAATTGGTGCTGATGTATTTATGTAAATTAAGTAATGATAAATGTCTCAAATTAAAGGTAAACCTGTTATTTTGAGATTAGATAGGTGTTTTTGTGTTAACTATATGAAATTTGGAGATATCCAGGTGTTTAACCCTGGATACTGGGTGTAGTTGTTTCTTTATAAAAAAATAATGAAATTTTAGAAAATCACATCGATTGTATTTATGAAAATAATGATATATATCTCAAATGAAAGGTAAAACTGTCTATTTTTAGATTAAATAAAGCAACTTATGTGTTAAGTATGTAAAACTAAGATATCTTGATATACGATGCTCGCTGCAGTTGTGTTTTCATACAAAGAAATTATGAAATTTAAAAAATCGCATCAATTCTATCAATTTTTTATAGAAATGAAGTAATGATATATATCGCAAATCAAAGTAAAATTGTCTATTTTGACATTATGGATCGCAACTTGAGTGTTAACTATATTCAACTTTAAGATATACGGAGTTAATAACCGAGTATTGTTTAGTTAATTTTCATTAAAAAACTTATGAAATTTTAAAAAGTCACACTTGACTGTATTCATGAAAATTAAGTAATGATATACATCTCATTTAAAATGCAAAACTGTCTATTTGAGATGATATTTAGTAACATCTGTGTTAATTATATGAAATTGTGAGATATTAGCAGATAATGATGTCCGTTTCAATTCATTTTTATAAAAGAATTGATGATATTTAAAAAGTTACTCTGATTATATTTATGAAAATTAAGTAATGATTTAGATATCAAATTAGAGCTATAATTTTAATAACAATAATAACACATTATATTGCCTCAAAAAAGAAATTACAAAAAAGAAAAGTATACATTAGCAACATATATACATCAAGACAAAAGGATCAATTCATCGCTGTAAGCGATATCTTCCAAGAAACCCAACTACTACTGTGTATAAAATTAAACTCAGAGATTATGGCTAGCAACGGTAATATGATATCCTTTGCAGGATTAGAAATGGAGCAAACGTCAATTAACATCATACAGGATAGACAACAAACACAAAAAAGTCAAGAGCACAGATGGAGAGGTGAGAGAAGATCATTCCATAACGTGATCGATTGTACTGTAAAAGATCTGTGAAAAATCTCAGTAGCATGAACCGGGAACATTAAGGCGTATCAGAACTAGATCTGGTGGACAAACCATGCGAGGATAAAAACTTAAATGAGTCAGATAAATATGTAGGAGTGCAGCTCTGCAGAACCTTGTACAAAGTAGAAAGTATCCGAAAAGACCTGCGATTCTGTAGAGTAAGCATCTGCAAATAATTACGATATGGCGTGATGTGCTGAAACCTTCCCAGATCAAAGATGTAACGAATACAATTATTCTGAAGTCTCTCCAATGTATTCTGGAGAGTTAAAGAAAGATTAGGATATACCACATCACCATAATCAATATGAGGCAAGATAAGAGAGTAACAAAGGTTGCAACGAACAACAGGCGGGAGGAAACACCGAAGTTTTCTCAAAGTGTGGAAGCAGTAGTAAACCCTGTTACAAACTCTCTGTACCTGAGGCCTCCAGGACAGTGTAGAATCGATAATCAAACCAAGATTCTTAACCGTGTCTGAAAACTGAATAACATTGCCATCAAGCATCACTTGAGGGGAAGAGTGAAGGTTCATCTTTGATAGTAGAGGACGAGTGCCAAAAGCAATAGCTTGCGTTTTCGACGGATTTAAATTACGCCCATAACGATTAGATCATTCAAGAATACTGGCAAGATCATTATTAAGACGAAGTGTAAATTTGAAGATCATCAGCATACAAATGATAATTACATGAAATATTATCCGTAATACCATTTATAAAAATCGAAAAGAGCAAGGATCCTAAAACACTGCCCTGGGGAACCCCACATTCAATTTCATAACTGGAAGAGAGCTCAGAACCAACACGCACATATAAAGATCGAAAGGAAAGATATGATTGGGACCAGGATAAGCAAGAAGAGGAACATCGAAGTAAGTAAGGATAATAAAATAGTATGATCAACAGAGTCAAAGGCCTTACTAAAATCCAGAAGAACCAGTAATGAAACACAACGTTCGTCGCAAGCAGATCTAATGTCATCGGTAATTTTATAAGTGCTGTATTTGTGCTATGTCCTGTACGGAATCCAGATTGCATCTTATTGATTAATTTAAATTCCTCAAGATATCTGGTAATTTGTAAATAAGCTAAACGTTCAATTGCCTTTGACAATGTAGATAAAATGGAAAGGGGACGATAGTCACTAATATGAGGGGGATATCTAGTTTTAGGGATAGGAATCACATTAGCAATCCTTCAGTTTGAGGGAAATATAGACCGTTCAAAAGAAAAATTGAAAAAATGGGTTAATGGTGTAATAATAACATCTAATATTGGTAAGAGCATTTTAAGGTCAATTCCATCCGCTCCCACACTAGTGGATTTAGAATATAATAAGGCGTCGCGTACTTCAGAAGCTGTGATTAAGTTAAAAGAAAACGAGCAGGTGTTGGATGATGCAGGAATATCAGCAATAGTTCTAGCTCTTGCTGTATTATCAATAACCAAGGGAGGCTCGGCAAAACTTTTAGCCAGAGTTTCATAATCAAAAGTTGTCTTATCGGCAGGAGGTTCGATCACTCCAAGAGATCGCATGGTTTTCCAAAAAGTTTATAATTATATAATTTTAAAGTTCATAATTAAATATTTTCAGATGATATAAAATAATTCATATGTTAAATGTATGAAATTTTGAATTACCCAATAATAACAATCTAGAATCCCCTAAATTAGATGATTTATGTCAAATATTGCAACGTTTCTTTACTGTTGTTATCTTTTAAAAAATAAATTTCCATTTATTTTATGACACATGTTATTGTTAATTATTATTTTATAATAATATTAACAAAACAAAATATATTACCAACGATTACAATCTGTTCCGCTATATTGCCCCTTCCCTACGAAATGGTTTTCGTCCTGAAATAAGCATTTAGGTGATCCCCTGATGTTTCATGGAAGTTCCCTGTTGTGGCTTCCCGATGCTTGCCAATAAATCGTGCTTGTCGATTGAAATGAATTACTCTTGGTTTTCCATGTGGTAATTTCTGGATTCTAGTAAGTATAGAGTAAGGATCTTCTGACGAGTTTTGAAGCTTCAATGTATATCCACCACATCTTTGTGAATTGTATAGCCAAACTTGGTCTCCACACTGAAATCCTGCTTTTGTAGGGTTAAGGTCTGCTTCATTCTATGGCTAGTGATTTGGATATATAAACGTACCCGTTTGTGGATCATCCATTCGTTGTCGCAGATTGCTCACATAATCCTCTCCGGCAATTTCTTCGCGTGGCGGGTATCCAAATATGAAGTTTTTCATGTACTGCAGATCTATAGGCCAACAAAAATAGATAAAGGTGCTTATCCCAGTCTCGTTGGTGGTTAGGTACCATTTTGGCTAGATGCCACTTGATGGTCTTGTTCATTCGTTCTACCATTCCGTCATACTGTAGATGGAATGCTGTCATTCTTGTTTTCTTGATAATTAATATTATACAGACATTACAAAACATTGCTGACTTATAATTTCATATTTGGTCGGAGTACAACTCTAAAGATAAGCTAAATCTGCCAATTTGATCCTTAACGAAGACATCTGTTCTATGAAAAATATTATTTCACAATGCAACAAATAGCAAATAACAATATATAGTTTGCTATGATAAATTTCAAAGTATGGAGTTGGACACAATTCTGTTTTACATTCTTCACATCAATACCTGGATTCCTTCTGAATTTTCCTTTTATAGCATACATGATAGCGTTTCGTTGGTTTAGCTTTTGTGGTTGGTGGTATAAATGAAGGGAAATGCCTTTAAAGGAGTCTTGATGATTTTGAGACTCCTGAGACTCGTGAGTCCTTGAGACTCGTGAGTTTCGACGTTTTTGATCGTTTCTATAATTGCTTCTGCAAGATCGAGAATAAAATTAATTCTATGTTTTTTTCGCCTAAGGTTTTATAAATTTTATAGCAATTCAAAGATGTAATATCAAGAAAATGACGAAAAATGTTCATATAATATTTTTTAAGTCTGTTTCTTGCAGAGGAATAAAAATGTAAATTACTATTAGCCAAGTCTACTCCTCCCATATTGGCGTGAAAGTCTAGAAAACTCAGCGTTTCTCATCCTGTGGTACGTGTACACCCAGGGGTATGTGAAATGGTCTCAAGGGGTACGCGTAGAAATAGATGTAATGGCGTACTAAGCAAAGAGAAAAGATAAAAAGCTGTTGTAATAAATGGCATTTTCATCCAAATAACATTTAATTATGACGAATCAAAATAAGTAATTGTTTTCTGAATGATGCCGGGTATTTTTATGACACAAAACGACAATAACTTAAAAAATACTTTATTTAAATTTTGAAACATTACCATAAAATTATAATTTGAAAAACTTCTTGCGCCGCCATCTAACAATGGCCTAAGCGGTGAATGCACAATTATTATAGTATTTAGCCTGGTGTGTATTTTTATTATCGTTATATTCTTTTGAATCAGTTCCCAGTTTGCTCTCAAAGTGAAGAGTGCTCTTACTTTTCTAATTATTGTTACTTGTTTTTTTAAACATGGATCAATGGTTAAAATTTGGCACTCTTAAAAAAAGAAAAATTACTGGTTTGGTAAGTGATCCTCCATCATCGAGTACCAGTCCTTGTGAGGAGCAACGTAAGGAGAAGTTTCCGCGTGTCAACGAAATTAAGCTTCCAGTTCCAGTTCTCCAACCGACAAAAGTAAGAAAATATAGTGAAGAGTATTTGTCCTATGGATTTTCATTCGTAATTATTGATAGCATCCCTAGACCTGAGTTGTTGTTTGTGGGGAAGTACTATCTAACGGTAGTATGAAGCCTTCATTACTTATATAGGTCTGGCCTTTTTTAAGCGTTTGCTCAAAAATAAAAATAAGTCGAATATAGACACATACTTAGCTTCTGATTGTACTAATGAAGATGCTGTTGAGGCCTCCTATCGCATCAGTTACCGTATCGCCAGAAATGGTAAAAATCACACGATTGGTGAAAATTTGATTTTGCCCAGCATTAAAGACGCAGTTGTTTACATGTTCGGTAATGAGTATGTTCAGAAAATTAATGCTATTCCTCTCTCCAATGATACAGTGTCTCGTAGAATCAAGGAAATTTCTGATAATATGGAGAAAACGTTGATAAACGAAATCAATCACAGTCAATATTTTTCCATTCAGGTTGATGAAAGTACTGATGTAGCACAATTTGCCGTTTTTATGGTTATTGCAAGATACTTGAAATAACCACTTGAAATGAATTTGTAGAAGGACTTTTGCTTTGTCATTTTCTTTCCGAACGCACGACAGGTGCAGATATTTTTCATGCTATTGATTCCTACTATACTAAAAAGTGAATAAAGTGGTCAAAGTATTGTGGATTAAGTACGGACGGTGGCAAATCTATGTCACGTTGTTATTGTGGTCTGCTAGGATGTGTCAAAGCAGTAGCTCCTTTAGTACAGTGGACACATTGTTGCATTCATCGACAAGCTCTTGCATCAAAGTGCCTTCCTACTAGTATGAAAGATGTTTTGGACGATTCAGTAAAAGTGGTCAATTTCATCAAATCCCACCACACGAATTCAAGGTTATTTTCTTCATTATGTCAAGAAATGGGCAGTATTCACAAAACCCTACTCCTTCATACTGAGGTTCGATGGCTATCTCGGGGTAAAGTTCTTACACGTTTATTTGAACTTAGGCATGAAGTCAAAGTGTTCCTTGAGAACCACCCTTTCCGACTTTCATTTAAATTTGATGATCATGAATGGCTTCAAAGCCTGGCATACATGTCCGATATCTTTTCGAAATTAAACCAGCTAAATTTGTCCCTTCAAAATAGTGCAGTAACTATATTCCAAGTTACAGATAAAATTGAGTTCGTTAGAAAACTAGAATTTTGGCAATTATGTATTGAGAAAAACAAATCTGAAGTTTTTGAAACATTACACGATTTTCTCTCTGAAACGGATGCTCATGTATCTCTAAAAATTACGAAGCAAATTATACAACATGGATAGACTGAAGGCTGCTTTCAACAAATATTTCCCCAAACGTAGAACAGAGGATTACCGGATTGCATACCCTTTCAGTGAAAAGTATTTCGAGTGTGCATCTTTAGCACTTCAAGAAAAAGTTAAGTTGATCGAACTGAAAACGGATTCTTCACTTGAGCAAGAATTTGAAAATAAATCCTTCATTTCATTCTTGGCTGACTTGAAAGAAGAATATCCTGAATTATTTAAAAAAACAATAACTATTTTGTTACCGTTCACAAACACCGTTCTAGCGGAGAGAGCTTTTTCGTCCTATACTTATTTAAAAAGTAAGTACAGGAACAGACTTGCCAGTGTAAGTTCTAACCTGAGACTATATTTATCATCTTCCGATCCAGATTTCAAATTACTGTGTGCTTCCAAACAGCCTCAAGGTTCTTATTAATGTGCATCTTACATATTTACATTTTTTAGTTTAATTAAATGTGTATAATTAGTATATAATATGTAATAATTGATAGAAATAAAAATATTTCAGTTTTATGGAGTTATTACTGTACCTATATGTACATATTAGTAATTATAATATGCATATCATGGAGAAGGGGTACGTGGAGCACTGGTGATAGGTCAGGGGGTACGCGAGCAAAAAAAGGTTGCGAAACGCTGCTCTAACTGGTACAGGTCTCTTAGCATCATCATGCAGGCTGCGTGCAATTAATACCTCTCTTTTGTCGTACCACTTCAAAACCATTTGTTTCCGTTTATACATAGCCAGTGTTTCCTTTTTGTAGCGTCTTGTTTTTTACTTCTACACGATTTTTTCTTATTGTACCCACGCAATCAGTATGTTTTTTTGCTACCTTATCCAACAAGTCAATACTGGTGTAATAGTTGCCAATATATAAACAATATCCTTGGTTCAATAAAGGATTGATTAGTTCTAATATAATTCGTGACGAGATTGGCTAATTGGTATAGTGCGATTATCCATAAATTGTACTTGCGCGTATATATGAAAAACATTATAGAAAATATCCATTTGCGCTTTCACAGAGCGCGAACATTTTGATCCTAAACCTCCGTCGTTTAGATGGTATATATTGTTTCCAGGAAAGGTTGCCTCTCCACACAATTAGGGATTCATCAACAGCTATATTTTTCTCTGGAACGTATATAGACATAAATTTATTTCTCAGATAATCTAAGATTGGCGCACTTTATACATTTTTTTTTTGTTATTCGCGCAAATGAAAATTCTTCGTTATTGCAAACGTGTTAACATTTTTGAATTAGGAAAAAGCGTTTTTTGGTTATTATTCGAGAAAAAAAAAACGGTGATTCGATACTTTCACGTCTAGTAAAGTATAATTTGCAAACCAAGAAATGTCTTAATTTCTTATATGGTTGTATCGTACCAAAGGTTAATTCTAGATTTAAGTTTTATATTTTGTCTGTTCTTATCTAAAAACTATTTCGCATAGCGATTTGTTTTATATACAATCAACTCAATTAGCTCGTCAGTAAAATAGTAAAAATGCTTCAAAAATCTCTAGTATATTATCTTTTGAAAGAGAAATTTGAATAAATATATACATAAATATTTATAAAAAATAGAATGAAGCATAGCATCATATATGTGTCATATATGATGACATGTCATATGTATATGTGAGGGATATCAGCTATCAGTCATACAATATAGGTGAGGTTGGATAAGTGGAAAACTTCTCTACCTTTTAGATCGTTAGAGGTGTTACAAAAGTTGTTAGAGGACTTTGAAAAGACGTACAATCTTCTGCTTCGTCAAATAAAACGTATGTATACAGTTTGTTGCATGATAGAACAGTATAAAAACGAGATAATGAAAAAAAACTCCTGTCACCATATTATTGAAACATATTTTGAATAACATTTTGTTTCGTTATTATCGAATCCATATAAATGTTACTAAAGTAAACAATTGGATTATATACAAATAAAACTTTTGGAAGCGCGATTTCAATTCCGTGAAAAAGGTGTTTCATAATAAAAAATGAAATAATTATAACTTATCTTATAAAAAAGTATATCTAAACACAATATTTTTACTAAGAATTAATTTAATAAAAATTTTAAAGCAATGAAGTTCACACCATGTTTTCTACGGCGAAAATAGCACAATGAGTAAACAAGTTTGATTTTGCAACGCTTATATGTTTTTCTTATTGTTAGAAACGATTTCACGTATGTGTTCGACATAACCACTAAGAATACCAAGAAAATACATAACGCGAATATGTCCGTCATAACCACTACGCAATACATTGGACCATGACGAATATATACGATATAACCACTTAAGGGATTAAAGTGGTGAACCTGCTTTTAATTCTGGATACTGTCATTTATGGTACTGCTTCTTATTACAAAACTTATTTTGACAATTCTGATACAAGAACCTGCAACAGAACTATTTTTGAAGTCTAGTTTTGAAGTTGTATCGTATTGTGTACAATGCCAACTTCTGATGTGGTACCTGTTTTTGCAATGAAATTCATGGATTGTGGACATCTTAGGATGATTTAGATTCAAATATATAGGGTTGGGTGGGTTTAGCCGTGCATCTGAAAACATTTTTTTAATGATGGCCTCTACAATGAATAATTTCTGAAATATAGTACTTTACTAACTGATTTGGTCGTAAAAGTAGACTAGACCTAAAAGTGGACAGATTTTCTCTTTAGATTTTAGGTCTAGTGTTAGTTTTACTTTTATTTCAATTCAAATATACAGGGTGAGTCGGGAGGATCGCACTAAACTCTATGAGTGTATTACACACGTGAAAATAATGTAAAAAAATCATATGTTCTTATCCGATTCTTATTTGTTTTCAAGTTATAGCATAGTAACAAATAAACAAATTTCACACATTAACATTTTATTAATCATAGCGTTCTTTTAATAAATGTTCAAAAATACCACCATTTCATTTATGGTGTTCATTTATGGTTTCTGTAATGGAAATGCTACAGCTGCTGTTGAAGAATATCGTCAACGTTTTCCACATCAAAGACATCCTGATAAAAACATCTTTATCAGAGTTTTCAACAAATTGTGCGAGACTGGTAAGCTTCCCAGTGCTAACATAACATCTGAACGCGCAACTCGACAAGGTTCAGAAGAAGTAGAAAATATTCTGCATCTAGTAGAAGAAGATGTAACTACCAGTTCCCGAAGAATTGCTACTAAATTGGGAATTCCACAAAAGAGAGTTATGAAAACACTCCACGAGCAAGGCTTATATCCGTACCACATACAAACAGTACAGCACCTACAACCAGAAGATTTTGCTAACCCTATGGAGTTTTGTCGGTGGATAAATAATAATCATCATGTTGTATCGCGTATACTTTTTACGGATGAGGCTACATTCAATCTTGATGGTATTAATAATACTCGTAACAGTCATGTATGGTGTGACGAAAATCCCCACGCATCAGTCGAAAGCAATTTTCAACATAAGTTATCTGTAAACGTGTGGTGTGGTATGGTTAACGTGACTGTTTCTATTTCGACTGAAAACGGGACAACCCTAGGTACGTTTGTCGATAATCAGGTGCAGTCTAAAATTATTAAAATTTGGTTTTAAGTTAAACTTGATACAGCTTCTACAAGATTTGATAGTTTCCTAAAGACTTGCAATGCTTCCAGAAGACTTGTTATTGCTGCTAGAAGTCTTGATATTGCTTTCAGAAGACTTGAAATGATCTCAGACGACTGAAAATACTTTTAGCAGACTTAAGATGTTTCTAGAAAGTTTGACACTACCTCCAGAGGACTTAATATTGCTTATAGAAAACATAATACCACTTCAAGGAGACTTGAAAAGCTTCCAGAAGACTTGAGATGCTTTTAGAAAACTTGATACTGCTTTTATAGGACTTGAAATGCTTCTAGAATACTTAATATTGCCATCAGAAGATTTGAACTATTAGATGGCTTGTTATTACTTTCAAAAGACTTGAAATACTCCCAGAAGACTTGAAACGATAGTAGAAGACTTGGAATGCATCTAAGAAACCTAATACTACTTCCAAAAGTTTTGATATTGCTTCTAGAAGACATAATATTGCTTGCAGAAGATTTGAACTGCTTCTAGATTGCTTGTTACTGCTTCCAAAAGACTTGAAATGCTATTAGAAAACTTGATACTACTTCCAGAAGTCTTGATATTGCTTTTGGATATCAATTAATACTACTTTCAGAAAATTTGATACTATCCTTGGAAAACTTGAAATGCTTCCAAAGGACTTGATACTACTTGTAAAACTGTTTGTAAAAACTGGATACTGTTGATGAACCAATTGACTATGCTTTGTTGAAAATATTAAATACTATTGAACAAAATGCACAATCTTTCCGTAAGGAGTCCATAAACTGTTAATTAAAAGTTAAATACTGCTGGCAGAAGACATTTTTATGGTAAAAACCGAAGGACTATTAATAAAATTTAATTTTATTAATATTATTTTACGACTGCATCTTATTATGTAGTTAAAGCAGTGCAGTAAAGCTTTGCTACTTCGTACAACCCCAAATCCGAATTCCTTGGTAATCTGAACAAAAATGAAAAACGTAAAATTTGCTTTATGTCCCTTGTAATCCGCTAATGGATTCGCTAATGGGAAAAGACTATTCATTCTATCTGCAGAGAAAGACGATAATTCCAAAACTCTGAATTTCTATAAAAAATGCTGAGTCCATACTTTCTAAGGTTCGTAAATCCTTGTAATTTATTAGCAAAATGGTAGAGATGTGTATTTCGAAAATCAGCTGAAGAAGAATGATTGCATATTATGCTGCAACAAATAAGGCAGTTTTCCACAAAGAAGCTGGGATAACCAAATTAAAATTGAGGAAGATATTAAAAGTTTTAGTGTATTATATGTATTGCAAGATAAAAAGCAGATAATGTATGCTTCCATCATCTGAATTCAACTGGTTTTCATTGATTACAAGTAGCGAAGCTTTACTGTAATTAGATATTTAACTACTAATTGTAGTAGTTGTAATTATTCTATGCTTCTATTTTTCGTGGAAATAGTTAGTAGTTATACTCGACTACTTTTTCAAGCAGTTAGCCCAGCTCTAATTTTGAAAAATTTTACTAATAAATTTCGTGTAACGTGAGGGATAAAAACTGGATTTTTCTAAAGACAAGTTATCTTTTAAATGGTTCGTTACATTCACATCCATTGCTGATATATTTTGTCCTTCGGTGTTTGAAACGGCTTGGTGAAAACCAATTTCTTGGGCGTGCACAAAATATAACCAGCATTCAGAGCTGGGATTGCTAAAAAACAACTTCAATATATTCGGGCATTAGATGACTAATTATTAGAGGAGTAACTATTAGAATGAATGCCTATTAGAAGACTATTTTCTTAAATTAGCAATCTAAAATTTTTTTTTTTTTCTAATTTCACAAACATTTTAAGCACTCTTCATGTACAGGCCACTTAGATTTACTATAACCCAACATTCTTTTATACTCTGTACCTATCAAGTCATAGAATTCTTTTACAGTTTCAATGCGTACATTATAAATATTAAAAAAGTAAATTTTGACAATAAGAATGCTTTATTGACAATAAAGCATAAATCAATTGGTAAGCAATCGGCAGTTTTAATTGCATTGTGGACATTATTAGCTTCACAGCCAATGCCTATTAGTTCTTGTTCCAACAATGTGCTCGGTTTTGTATAAACATTGTTTATAGTTTTTCTATTTATCCCCTTCAAGTTTCAAAAAAATGTACACTTACATTTAGGCATGTTTGGTATAAGTCTCGCAAACAAAGAAACGAAATATTACTAATAAAACAAGCTGTGTAAATACAGCTAGATACTTAATGAGATTTATACACTTATGTGATTATGAAAACGGGACGTTTTATAGTTTATTCGGGACGATGGTCACATAAGGTATGGTCGACTCTTATTTAATTGGCCCTTTCATTTTGGTGAATCGCCTCACAGGAGACAACTACTTAAATTTTTTACAAAATGAATTAAATGGCCTGCTAGATGATGTTCCTTTGGATATTAGAATGCAGGTGTGCTATCAGCACGATGGAGCTCCTGCCCATTTCGCTCGTCAGGTCAGGCAACATTTGGACGAACGTTTTCCAGGGCATTGGATTGGTCGTGAAGGTCCTATTAATTGGAATGATGATGGCAAGATCTCCAGACCTCACACCATTAGATTATTGTTTATGGGGCTGGATCAAAAATGCAGTGTACAAAATAAAAGTGAACACAGGGGACGCATTAATTCAACGAATTAGGAATACTGCAACCCATATTAAAAGAGAAAGTAATGAATCAATTCGGAGAGCAACAAGCGCTCTTCGTAGACGAAGCAGAAAATGTTTAGAGGTCAATGGCGGTATTTTTGAACATTTATTAAAAGAACGCTATGATTAATAAAATGTTAATGTGTGAAATTTGTTTATTTGTTACTATGCTGTAACTTGAAAACAAATGAGAATCGGATAAGAACATATGATTTTTTTACATTATTTTCACGTATGTAATACACTCATAGAGTTTGGTGCGATCCTCCCGACTCACCCTGTATAGAATTGGGTTGGGTTGGGTTCAGCTGTGCATTACATTTTTCAACCCAACCCTGGGGCGCCGAATATTTTAGGACGACTTTGAATATACAGCGTTGGGTTGGGTTGAGTTTAGCCGTGCATCTGAAGACATTCTTTTTAATGAAGGCCTCTTTGAGAGTACTGTACAAACTGATTTGACAACCTTGTGTATTTGAATTGAAGTAAAAGTAGAACTAGACGCACGAATTTAAAGATTTTTTAACCTTTCGTCGGGCGCAATGCAAAAAAGTATCCTATCATGAGCAATGTATTAAAATAATCACAATGTGTTTACAATGTTACAAATCTGACTAAATTTGCTTAAAAATTAAAAAATTAAAATTAAAAAATTAAATATTAATAAAAACTAAAAATTTGCTGGCTGTACAGTAATAAGCTTTGAGCGTATACGTGATAAACATATTAATTTATGACCATTTTTGCAATCATATTTTGTCAATCCTCTCACACCTTATCCTTTTGATACGAACGTTATTCTCTCCTTTGAGTATCTTCCTTGTTACCATCTATAGATTGTAAACGTGACAATCTTACTTGCTTATCATTATTCGCAGAAATTGCTGACTTCTTCGCTTCAACTGATACAAGACTAACTCCTGTGCTAACCTTTTGAGAAATATTTTTCTACGAATAGATTTTTCATTATTATCAAAATAAATTACCAGTGCATTTATGTCTGTAACGTTCATCATGGCAAAAAATTCTACAGCAGGCCAACGTCTTGCAATATCCACACCACCTTTGTGTCGTTGTAGAACGTTATTATTGATGGCTTTTGTTGACTACCTGTGACGGCATCGATTGAATTGTCTTTATGAAGCGTTGAAGTAAGAGGTACATATTTCCCTTTCAACATTTTCCCCAGACTGTAGCATTTTTAGCAGTTGTGAACAATCTTGTCCGTACTTTTTTTGCTTTTCGAGTACTTTCATCGTTGAATCTTAGACATTTCATGATAACTTGAATCTTTTTATGCTCATCACCAGTTTAAATCCCACAAATTTTCTAAACTTTGTTCATTACCCTTGAAAACACCAGCTAAGAACAAGAGAATGAACGCTTTCAATTCAATCAAATGGACAATTTTGACGTCTCTATCGCGTTTTAATTTCGTTAAAGACTTCATTTCGTTTTTTGTCTTTTCATCTCTAAAATTTTCTTTTTCTCTAACGGTTTCTTCTTCCCACAATATTTTTTCCAAGCGACAATATGAATGATGTAAACAATATAAGTAACAAAATATTTTTGAAATAAACTACGCTTATGATATAAAATTATAACAAATGATTGTAATGTATCAAAGTATGTAGAATTCGCTATTACCTAATGTTCTGGAATATTTATAATGTTCACATTGAATTTGGAAAGGTTAATGTACCTTTTACCAAAAGATAATTTACTATCTTTTTATGTTTTGTTAGATGTTTAAAAATTTGAATTGTTTGTAAAGTTTTCGCCAAATAATGTTTTCTAAAAGAACATCGATAAAACTTTATTCAAACAACAAATTTAATTTTTATTTCCCGTCTACCACTGAATTTAGCGCAGTATCCAACACTAATTACACATTCTAACGTTTAAAAAAGTTTAGTTACCTATCTATATAACAATAAAGGAAACAAGCATCGTCCGCCTTGGCTTACTGATAATTTAAAACTTATGATGTTCTTGAGAGATAGGGCAAAAGCAGATTTTAGAGCGAATCAGACTCCTGGTAAGTGGGAATATTTCAATTCTCTTAGGAATTTGACGGCATTCACGCTTAAAACTGAAAAGCGAGCTTATTTTCGTCACGTTGAAAATACCCATAACAGAAAACTAATGTAGTCTTCATTAAGGTCAGTCAATTTGAAAAAAAGTCCAACTACGATATTCCGGAGGACTTGCAGAGAGTTGATGATCTAAACGACTTTTTTCTTACAAGCATATCAGATATTCTTAACACCATGCCGGTTGATTCCTCGATTTTCGATTTTTATTCAGGTTTGTTTAGTAGTGGCAGGGTGTTCAAATTTTGTAGTGTTCAACCTAGTTTAGTAGAGAACCTGGTACATGATTTGAAGTCGTCTTCTGAGGGTAGTGATGGAATTAGTGCCGATATGATAATGCTATCTTGTCCTATTATTTTACCTTACCTAACTCATATCCTTAACTATTCCATTGTGGAGGGTCGGTTTCCGAATATTTGGAAGCATGCTTTAATTAAACCGATTCCAAAGATTCTAAATCCGTCAAGTTTTAGACATCTTAGACCAATCAGCTTATTGCCTGCATTTTCAAAAATCCTTGAAAAGGTGTTGAAGTTTCAACTTATGGAATATCTTGATAAATTTCATCTGCTTCCTTCATTTCAGTCGGGTTTTCGTAAAGCATATAGTACTACAACTGCAATGACGGCACTCATGGATGATATTATTTCTTCGGTTGATCAGGGTAATGTTGCGTTACTTACTCTATTAGATTTCAGTCGAGCTTTTGATACCGTAAACCACAGCATCCTTTCATCTATTTTATTTTCTTTGGGATATGACACAATTGCTCTAAATTTAATTACTGATTATTTAAGTGGGCGATCTCAGTAGGTTGTGATTGATGGCGTGTCGTCTCAACGTCGTGTCGTTTCTTGTGGAGTACCGCAGGGTTCTTTTTTAGGGCCCATTTTATTTTTTATATATACCAATCATCTTTTTGATCAGGTACACCATTGCACACCTTACGTTTACGCTGATGACACGCAGCTGATTTACACTTTTCATCCTTCCGATTGGCGAGCGGCTATTGATATTGCCAATAATGATCTAGATAGCGTTTATGTGGCTGCCTCTAAACATTGTTTGAGAATTAACCCCAAGAAATCTGCGGTCATGTTCTTTGGGAAGAAGTTAATCATCTCAGATCTTGCTAAATCTGCTGTCATACTTATCAACAATACAAAGCATCCAGTGGTTGAGAAGTATACTAGTCTTGAACTGGAAATTGATGTTTCTCTCCGATTTTCCGATCAGATATCCAAATATATTAAAAATTCATATTCTGCGTTGAGATTATTGTTTCCTCATAGAGGTTGTTTGCCAATTGATATTAAAAGAAATTTATGCGAGGCTCTCGTTTTGTCCCAGTTTAACTATATGGTACCTGTTTACCATCCAGCCTTAACTGCTTTTGATTCAGATAGAATTCAAAAAATACAAAATAGTTGCTTACGGTTTATTTACGGAAATCGAAAATATGATAGAATTTCTCATA
Organism: Onthophagus sagittarius; assembly: GCA_036711965.1. NCBI lineage: Eukaryota > Metazoa > Arthropoda > Insecta > Coleoptera > Scarabaeidae > Onthophagus > Onthophagus sagittarius. The sequence goes on from JASERS010000005.1 coordinate 27,024,137, forward strand.
GGTTAGTTGAGGCTGGGTGGTTGTCAATGAAGAACAGAAGAGAGCTCCAAACGTTAGTTTCTTACCATAAATTAATGCTAAAATGATTACTTGTTTAAGAGGATTAAATTTGGATGGAACATCCATGATCGCTCGACAAGGTGTTGTTTTCTTATTGCACCACCGGCCCATAGAACATCTTTATTTCAAAGATGCTTTTCCTACCACATTTATAAATCATATAATCGTATTTCTGCGTCTGATAGCTTATTGAGTGTTGATGCTTTTAGGTCTCGGTTATTTAATACAATACTTTTTAATCAGAATGATTTTATATTGCGGGGTGTTCGTTTATCTAATTGCGTCGCGCACGTCACGGAATTATAATTTTAATTATAAGTATGTTTTCTGAGTTTTTATTGTTAATTAGATTTTAAGTTTATTTTTGTTGTTGTTTTTGTGTATGTTCGTTTTTCCTTTTATGTGAAATAGATTTATTTTTGTTTTTCTTTAGATTTCGAGGTTTCTGGTGGAAGAACAGGGGTTAAATTTTAACTTCCTGAACCGGCACCTCGCGACTTGCTTCATGAACGATTAATGTTTATTTTATTATATTATTTTTATTTTGTTTCTTTTTCTTCTACTTGATGGGCAATAAAGTTATTATTATCATTAATATATTACCTCTTATCTATGATTACTACTTTATAGTCATATTAACAACACGCGAACTCTGCGATTATCGACAAAAACATACATCTTAGTAAAGATGCGAGGTATTTAGGATTCCTGTGATAAGACATTAACCAAAATCATTTGTGGGCGGGGCGCAAGAATTTTTCAAAACGATTTTGGAATAATATATATCAGATCCCTCGCAACAAAGTAAACTTTGACCGTAGAAAAGAAAAACCAAACAAAACTGAACAAACCCTTCCTGGAACGCACCTCATTTAAATAAATACGTAATAACTTATTTTAATATTGACTTTACCCAGATAATTCGGTGACACGCTTTGGTAATTTTACAGTTTGTCATTCGCGTTGTTTCAGTATCCATCTGGAAAACCCTATCTTTTTATTTTAGTTTCTTTAATCTTGTACAATTCACCATTCCGATTGTAAACTTTTACGGTGTTACGTCACTCTTTGTTTTGTCGTTTTCTAATCTCTTTTTAAAACCGCAAAATTAAATCTTATCGCTGCAGGAATTAATTTAATAAATATAAATGTTTTTTTACGGCTTCGCATTTCTTTTTATGTGTATAAAGTGGTAATTATTGAATAAGATTAAATTTAAATAAATTTTTATTCGCTTAAACAAGAAATTAATTTTATAAAACTTTGTAAGTTTTAATTCTTTTTAGATTTGAGTCGTAGACGATCTTGTGCATGGGAAAACCACAACATCGTCGCTCTTTGGATATCGCATTCTTTCGCGTTAGCGTGCGTCATCAAAACGGCGTCTCTAACAGCGTTGTTTAGCTTCATATTTCTTAGACAATGTTTTCCGTTTGCTCCGGTCCAACAGATTTTAGCGGCCAATGTTGTGGTGCAAAGTTTGTTCCAAATTTTTCTTGTCGTTGCTTCGACGGTTTTTCCCCCGATTTTTCCCATCATTTCTACCTAAATTTAAGAGATAAAATTAAAAATAATAAAAAGGTTATTCATTAAATACTAATTCTTTGTAATTCCATTTGATTTTGATGTATTCCTCGATCGCCAAGAACTCTTTTAAAGTATTTACTGGCTGGGAAAAATCGATTTCTGGAATATGTTCACCACAAGCTACAGAAAGTATAAGATCGACGCTTTTTTGAAGCTTTATTAACATCGCTTTGTTTTCGATCACGTTTTGAATCAAATTTTCAAGGATTATTTCTAAAAAAATAAATTTATTAACTCCTTTTTGACCAATTTTGAACTTATTACTTACTTGTACTTTCAGAATAAACTGGATCGATTAGGAATAGCCCATCAGTTTTGCTTGATTCGGGAGACTTTATGGGGGCATTTTCTTCCTCATCTATAAATTTAAGTTATTTATTTAACAATACCTCAAAATAATCAATTTCTTACCTCTTATTGAGCTATCTACATTTGATTTTAATTCAATGTCCATTGAGGTAATTTCCTCTAACTCGCTTTCGAAATTTAGAGACATTCTTTAAAAGTTTAACGCAGAAAACACGTTGAATTTTAAGAGAGTTATAAAATAACACGTTTATTTTATATCAAAACGTTTTTTTGGAATTTTTTGAAAAAAACTTGTTTGAAACAGCGCCATCTCTTATTCAAAGAACTTAATTCTAATCAATCTTAATAATAATCATTATTTGTTATTTTTTTTACAAAATTAAACACAAATTTAAAAAGTTATAATAACATATCTTATTGATTTATAATATTAATTGATATAATCATTTTAAAAGAAATTTAATCATAATTCCTACAGTTTCCTTTTTTATCATAATCAACGTCAAAAAGTGACATAAAATTTGTTGTCAATTACCTCAAATACAAACAACATGAATTTCGACGACGATTTAGATTTTATTTCGGGAAAAAAGGTAAAATTTCTTCGTTTTAATCAACTGTAACTATCTTTTTATTTATCAAATTACTTTTAGGTAGCTGCCTTACAAGGTCGAAGATCGGGAGGTAAAGATAGTAATAAATCGGACTCTTTAGATGATGAGCCGAGCAATTCACCCCCCGAAGCTTTAATGCACGGTAGAAAAACAGGAAAATGGGCCGAGGATAGCGCAAAATCTGGAAAGTACGATTTTAATTTATCTAATTAATTAACACTTATTACCTCGTTATTTTAGACGCAAAAATTCAACAAACATCATTGAACTGTACGTAAAAAAAATTAAACCAAAAAATAATTTAATCAAACCAAATTAATTTTAGAGAACGATTCCAATCAGAAAAACACGAATCCGATGAAGATGATATCCCGATAATACCGGATATTGAAGATTTTCAAGATGATAGTAGCAGCCCAATTGATGATCAAAATCTTATGTAAATACAAATTAATTGATTGAAACAAAAATAATTTAAATATTTTAGATCCCACGGATATAAATCGACTTATAAAGAATTAGACTCAGAATTGGTTAAAATCGAGACACACCAACAATTTGTAAATAAATCAAAAATTGATTTAACTTTGTTAACATCAAAACTAATCCCAGAAAAAGATATCAAAGAAAATGACGAAATCTGGACAATTGAGAGTTTATTTGAGAATATTATGTCATTCGTAAATACTTAATTAGATTAGGATTTATTTATCACAAGGTTAAAGGTTAAATTTTGTCAGTTTCAATTTTTATGTGAAACACATTTAGTTTCATCATAAATTTCTTTTAAACAAGATGATCACAATAATTCTTATTTTGCTGTTGTTAACGCTATTCTTTGCAAAACTTATTCAAGCACAAAAATATTGGAGTAGACGGGGTGTTATCCATGGTTCTTTATGGCAAGATTTTGTGGGAGTTTTTGTTAAACGAGAATCATTTTGTGAAGCTCTGATTAGAGCTTATACAACATTTCCTAATTCAAGGTAATAATCGTTACTGTTTTGTTCATTTTTTAAACTATTTAAAATTAAATAAAATTGAGTAAATAGAAATGCCATCATTCTCATATTTAGTAATGCTTTATTGTACCTGCTTTTCCTTGTTGTTATCCTCTCTTATATTTCTTTTATTGTTCACTGCTTTCATTGAATACCCCACCATAAGGTAGTATTGTTCCTTTTCTTGTTACCTATAATGCCTCTTACTTGTCTTAATTTGTCTGTAGTAAATAGGAAGAAGAAATAGGAAATTTTACAATTCCTTCTACCGTTTACCATTTCCTCTAGTCTGCCTAACCAACCCTAACACCCCCTTTGAATTCCTGTCCTGTATATCCTATAAGAGTTTGTTCTTTCTATCCCTATATCTCTACCCCATACTTTATTACGGTTTTTACTAACCTCTCAAACATTAATTTTCTATTTTCCACAATTTTCTCAAACATCCTCTCACTCCATCCCCAAACCTGTCTGCATAACCTTATTGCTATGCCAACATTTTATCTCATCTCTCTTTGATGTTCCCCTAAAATATATGCCCAAAGTATGTGTATTCTCTCACCTTATAGAACTTTATCATTTTCGCTGTGTGCATGTTTACCTCCTAATTCTTTTCGCAAAAATACCGATCCAGCTATCGCATCATTGCCCAACTCTCAATTTCACACGACTCCCTCACAAGCACTATTAAATCGTAGGTGTACGCTAGTACGTGCTTCTTCCATACACCATCCCTCCTACTTGTCCTCCTGCCTGAATAGATGGTAGCCAGAATAGGCTCGCCGCGTTTACGTACCAAGGCACGTAAACGCTCACCTGTTGCTGAACAGGTAGAGACGTTACGTCGATTAGAGTACGATGCACCATTCTTCCATTTCATCGGAAGGTTAAGGAAATTACGATGGCATCAGTTTACCTGCCGTTTGAAAACCAGCCTACATCGTAAGGGTTGGAAAGGCTGGCCGAGGACGCTAGAAAAGGTAACTGGAATGTTGTCATCGGATGTGACTCCAATGCACATTCTACTGCTTGGGGTAGCACTGATGATAATAGAAAAGGGAAATCCCTTCTTGAATTCATTTTTAGCAGTAATTTAGATATACTTAATCGAGGCTCTGAGCCGACCTTTATAACAGCTAGAGGTCAATCAGTTATTGACATCACTCTCGCTTCGATGAGTATCTCGTCCTCGATCCCCAACTGGACTGTTTCTGATGAAGTTTCAATGTCAGACCATAGGAGGATCACGTTTGATCTTGATATCTTAAAGATTGGAAAGAACCTAAAGCGTAACCCCAGGACGAATGTGGACGAGTTCAGATCTATACTAACTGGGAGTTTGAACAAAATCGGTTTGCTTAAGATAACTAAAAGCTTTGAGGTTGAGGAGTACTTAAATACCATTTGCGACTCCTTCATTAAAGCTTACAGAAAGGCCTGTCCTCTTTGACCTGAAGCCGTTTCGGGGGATGCTACCGTTTGGTGGTGTCCTGAACTCGGCAAACTCAAACAAGAAGCAGGGACAGCAATGGAGCTAAAAACTCAAAATTAGATTCCGACTGGAAACTTTACAGGGGTAAGTTACCAGGACCAGGTGGTATTATGCCAGCCCTTCTACAATGGGGCTTGGAGGATCTTGTACCTCACCTGGTGAGAATTTTGCAGGCCTGCCCGACGCTACACTATATACCTAACCGGTGGCGTGAGGTTACGGTGAACTTCATACCAAAACCGGGTAAGTTAGATTATTTCACACCGAAATCGTTTAGACCTATCAGCCTTTCCTCCTTTCTTTTGAAAACATTGGAGAGGCTGTTTGACCGTTATATTAGGGATTTCTGTCTTCCAATTGCACCAGTAAATCCTAATCAGCAGGCCTACACTCAGGGCAAGTCCACACTAACAGCTTTTCACTCGGTGACCAGCTTTGTTGGTGGGACGCTTGACTCAAAGGACCCTTGGTGTGTTCATAGATATAGAGGGAGCTTTTGATAAAACAATTTTCTATGGTATTAACGATGCCTTGCTTGAGCATAAAGTTCCACGGACTCTTTGTGGATGGATTGAGAACGCTCTCAAGCATAGGATAGTTAAGATTAGGGCTGGCGATGTCAGCCTTCATGGAGGAGTTACTCGAGGCCGTCCACAAGGGGGTGTACTTTCCCCATTGTTGTGGAATCTCACCCTGGATAGCCTCTTGAAATCCCTCGCTAAAGCCAACTTCACAACAGTTGGTTATGCAGATGATCTAACCATCCTTGTCAAAAGTAAGCACATAAATGTGCTTTTTGGTAGGATGCAAGTGGCTCTCAAGTTGATTGAGTCTTGGTGTGACCGACAAGTGCTCTCTGTGAATCCTCGGAAGACAGAGTTGATTCTTTTCACACGATTGAGGAAGGTTGGCAAGCCCAGTTTGCCATCTCTTGCTAATACTCCATTAGTTTTGTCTAAAAAATCAAATATCTGAGCATTATACTTGACAACAAAAAAAGTTAAAGAAAGCGTATGTTGCATTCAGCCAATGCCGGAGGACTATAGGTAAGACTACTATAGGCAGTTTTAGGTGACAGCCCCCATCTGTTACCTAAAACTGCCCTCTGGATCTACACAGCTGTAATTCGACCTATGATTACATATGGTGCAGTAGTCTGGTGGTCAAAAACCTTAAAATTTATTTCCACTGCTGCACTAAATAAAGTACAGAGACTTGCGTGTTTGTATGTTACAGGTGCGCTGCGATCTACCCTCACCGCAGCTATGGAAAATATGTTGAACCTACCGCCATTTCTTTTATTCATTCAAGAAGTGGCACTGGTGACCATGTTTCGACTGCGTACAGCAGAAATCTTTATGGGTGAGAAAAGCAGTAAAAATGCCGTACTTTGGAATGAAGTGGTCGGTCACTCGCCAATTCTGGAACGTAAGACGAACTTCTTCATACCCCTACAACACATTTTTATTAAGAGTTATCTGACCTATCCAAGTTCCACAGAAGTAGAAGTAAATAAAAGTAACAAAATCTACACTAATGGTTCGGTTAGTCAGGAAGGACCTAGATCTGGAGTTTTCTCGTACGATCTCCAACTCCACATATCTACTCCATTAGGTAAAGGTGCCACCGTCATACTGGCAGAATTAATCGCCATTCTACTTGCCGCTGACTTTATTGTCAGATCCAACTTGCAAGGTGAGACTTTCACAATTTATTCTGACAGTAGAGAATCCATTTTAGCCCTGAGTAGAATAACTATTACCTCAGGACTTGTCATGGACTGTCACCTAACATTGGAGAAGGCCGCAGCACATAACTGTGTTAGGCTTGCCAAGAGCTGCAAAGCGAGCTATCTGTTCACCTGAACCGTTAATCGCTCCATCCGGATCAACTCAAATTGAGCTTATTAAAGATTTCACCCACAGGAAATTTACAGATTGGTGGGATAGGACTAAGGGCTGCTATCTGTCTAAAGAACTGTTGTGTTATCCATCAGCAAAGACAGCCTTGTCTTTCGTAAGACTTGGTAGAAGCGCCCTACGTATTTTAACGGGACTCATCACGTGTCACTGTAAGGTAAACAAGCACCTCTACAACCTTAAGCTTGCTACTAGCTCTGTCGCTTTTGTCAAGAGAGCGAGGAGACTGTTCGACACATCTTGTGTGAATGCCCCACTCTACAGGACCTCAGAATGAGAGACTTTGGAGAGGAATGGCCGAGCACAGATGGCATTAGAAACACACCTCTGAGCTGTATCCTAGCCTTCGGAAATTCCTTAGGCTGGTTGATGTAGCTGGAGAGAGTGTAGGAGGATGTACAAGGGGCCCTTTGGGGCCTAGGAGCTGTATGCTTTAGCGTACCCTCCGCTTTCCTACATACATACATACATAGGCTCACCGTGATTATCGTTCTTCCCGAAATCCTTCTTCTCTCCATCTTCCATAATTTCCGTCTATTAATGTAATACTTTGTCAAACGCCGTCTTGAAATCGATAAACAGAGCATAAAACTTCCCTCCTTTTCGATCCAGCAGATGTTTCAATATGAAGGTTGGTCGGATATTTTACCCATTTAGGCCCACTTAATATTATCAATATTATATAAATAATAAATTTTTTGATAAATTTATCAAGAGTTGGTAAACGTGGCCTTTATAAAGGTGTCTCAATAAGAGCACCCAATTTATTTTTAACACCGTTTTCTTTCATGTGTAATTGATAAATGTAATTGAGAAATTTAACAGCTGTCATTTACGATTGATTGAAACTTACTAATTACAAATATGGGGAGTGTTACGTTGAATCCACCCGCAAACTTTGCGAAATTTTGAGCCATGAAATTGCTTCTTGTGGTTTCATCTGGCGCGATCTGTCACACCGCGTGTGAAACCATCCATTTATTGGAGGAACACTTTCCAGGTTGAATCACATCAAAATTCTGATATCAACTCGTTTTGGACTTCTTCCTGTAGGTTTTTTTGAACTCTAACGACTATACACATGCACTACAGACTATTCCTGAGCTCTAGTACGATATTGTATAGGACGAACTGTATTAAAAATCAAAATACTTTGTTTAAGAACAAAATAGTCCATCGGATTTCGGTAGAAAATGGGCCGATGTAGAGTTTAACATAACTTCAAAACAGTCTCTATTTTCGGAATATATTACCGACAGCACCCAGAAAGATATTGCGATAATTCTTTTCTTATCTGATGTAAAATAACTTAAAAGGACGTTAAATATAAAAAAATGTGCGGAAAAGTGTTAAACTTACCGAAAAGTCGTTTTAAAATTCCGATGTGATGTCTTGTAATGTGACGTCATGAAGCTTGTTAATAACGTATTTTACCCTAAAAGGCGATTAATACAGCCTGCTACCGCGTGCTATGGATGTAAAATGACCTAAAAAACAAGTTAAAAATAAAAGAAGTGTGGCGAAGCATCAAACTTGACGAAAAATCAATTTTAAGTATTAATGTGACGTCACGTAATTTGACATCTCAAAGCTTGCTAACAACGAATTTTTTCCAAAAAATCGATTATAACAGGTCAGTTAAATTATATTTTCACAACTACACACACGAAACCAGTAATGTAAGTAAATAAATATTAAATAATTTCTTTAAACAAAATTAAAAAATTATTAATTTACTCCTATTATACATTTTTTTGAGTTAAATACCCTTCTTTCTTATCTACTTGTTCGTGTCGATCTAAGTCTTAACCTTTTTTTCAAACCTAACCAAATCCAACCCAGAAGTTTCAATGTATAACTTCTGGGTTGGGTCCAACCTGGAAGTTATACATTGACGTGGGCCCAACCCGGAAGTTAAAACCCACCACCTTCTACGGAATCCAAAACAATTTAACAAGTATTTCATTTTTTTGAGTGAAATATCCTTCTTTCTTATCTTCTTATTCGTGTCGATCTGAGTCTTACCCTTTTTTCAATGGACCCAAACCTAAGTAAACCCAACCCGGAAGCCCGGAATTTGGAACCCAGCGCCTGCTACGAAATCCAAAACATTTAAGTCAATTCAAATATTTGATTGTCAAAATTAAATTTTTTTAGTCTTCATTGTCGAAGCAATATTCGTGGGTTTTACTTCCGGACACGCGATGAGTTTCAACTTGCGGATTGAGTATTCGTGGTAGAGTTTTTTAATCGCCTTTAAAACGATTTTTCGGTAAGTTTGACGCTTTTCCGCAGTTTTTTTTATTTTTATCGTCTTTTTTATGTTATTTTACATCAGATAAAAAAGGAATTATGGCAATAACTTTCTGGGTGCTGTCGGTAATATTTGCCCTATTTTCCTTTATCTGATGTGCTGTCGCCATAAGAACTGTGATAAATAAGATTTCAAATGATGTCTCGTTACTACTGTGCCTCTTGTTCCTCCATTTAGCATTCATATTCTCTCAACTCTTTGTGTATGAACTCCTATCCTAGTATGATCCTAGTATCTGGATCAATAAAATTGTATTTGTGATTAACTTTAGCATGTGGGAATCTTTTTTTTCTATTTTATTTGTTTAGTAATCTTTCCAACTGGCAGAATAAATTGTGCTACCGTCTGTAATAATTTTATTAAAAAAGGTAGAGTCAGTTCTACAAAACACTCACGATTCGAGTAACTCGACCACAATTATTTTTTATGTTTAGTGAACAAATTTCCACAATGCTATATGGTCCTCCTACCTTCTTGTTTACTTTATTTTCCATAATACACACATGTAATTGTTCTATTCTATACCAGTTTTATCCGATAAATAGTTTCTTTTCACAAAATGTAATCGACGTCAACTCCTCGCACCAACAGTAAGTGAATCTCGAAGCTGAACAAAATGGAATTCTGCTTCCCTCAAACCAATTAACATTTCTAAGACCCACACGCTGATCACACTGTCGTAAATTACATTTCCAAAACTTAGTTTACCAAAATAAAGTTTCATGTCATGGTACATTTTCGTTTTTTTTGGTAAAATATTTCGTTTCTGAAAAAAAAAGCATCTTGTTCTGTTTTTGGCAAATCCCAAGCGTCAAAAATCAGCAAACAAGGCAACACGGAATCCAAAAGATACTTTGTGATAAATTTGTTAAATGATTAAAAAACTTGTAATTTAATATTGAACTTCAAATTAATATTGAGAACTTGTCGCTCCTCATTACGCTTTAAGAAGAGCATTTTGTGAATTGATGTTTTATTCACTGACGAAGCAGCTTTTAAAAAAGATGGAATTTTGCATTTTTATGAATCATTATTGTCCGTAATTTTCGTAATTCTGAATTTTAGAGTTTTAAAGAGTGCACGATTCTTTTCTACACAGACTTCAAGCATATCTTCAAATGGAGGAGCTCATCTGTTATGCATCATATGTGTTATTCATCATAAGTTATTTCCCCAATTAAGTAAACATTTAAAAACCAAGACGCTTTCTTGACTAATAACACTGGAGTGATTTTTACCTTCAAAATCACTGCTTTTAAGGACCTAGGTTACCATGACTTTCTTGTTTACCTTGATTAGAAATATAAGTGGGTAAAATATTCAACGCTATTTAGGAACAGCCTGTATACACCTTGCCTATCCCTCCTTCCCTCTCTAAACCCTGCCTGATCATATGCCTCTTCCTCCAGCTTCGCGAGCAGTAGCCTCGCATATATCTTATACGACGTATTCAATAAGTCATAATTCAATAAACCTCTAGAACTCGTCACTATATCTTTCCTTCCCTTTTTCTTCGAGAGACTTATTATTGCCGTTCTCAATCCCTGTGGACACCGTACCCCTTTCAAACCCTTTCATCAACAACCTCTTCCTTACATCCACCGTCGAATCGTTCTGAGCGCATCTACTGACAACTGTTGTGGGATATATCTGACGAAATATTGGGTTGAGTTGGGTTGTATTGTGTATATAAATGCAATAGAAGTAGTAATTGACGTTTTTTTTTCTTGTGGCCCATATTGTGGAATGTCTTTTTCGATCAAATGGAATAAGACCGAGATAGCAAAAATGTAAATTGATCGCTTATGCAACCTTGCAATCAGAGTGATTGTTTGGGAAAATAAAAATATTAAACAAACTGTACAGCTGGCTTTGGATAATATAGTGAGTAAGATGAAGCGTGTTAAAATATTTAGGGGTAATGATTGGAAAAATTTTAAATGGAGGTCACAAATAGAGTATATAGAAAAGAAGATATGCAGAAACACGGAACGAAGACAAAAAATAGATGATGAGTGGAGATCATAGCAATAGGGAAGATAAAACCGATGAGAAGCGAGGCTTTTTCCTATCAGCCCTGGATAATGCCTGAGTCATCAGGTCAAGGTTTGGCCTTGTATGACAAGTTGGTAGATACAAGAGAACTCGATGACAGGAGACGGACTTCATAAGCCGGATGAGGGTTTATGGTCAATATGCCATTGTAAAGATGCCTTTAACAGATTGAGAGATGTGTTTCGTTTTGCTTATTTTCTTGGCCCGAGAATGACGCGGAGCGAAGGACAGGTCAGAGACGACAGCAAAGACTCAGAGGAGTTCTTCTTGCATATTTTTGCAGATTTTCATCGATCTCGTAAAAAATAGTTGTGTTAGGTTGGTTTGTATTGTTAATTATTGAGGAAGGTAAGCAACAGATAGAGACATTCAGAGACAGAAGTGAAGATCACCAATAAGAGAGGGAAAATACAATGAAAGATATGGAGCGACTTTTAAAATACCTTATGAAGAAAGGAAGCAATTGGTGGCCAGATTCTGATGTAGCAATGAGTACAAAGCGAACAGATATTGGATTGAGTCGGGTTGGTTTGAGCAAAATTGAACGTGTTGAAGTCAAAGTAAATGTTTCGTTTTTAAATTTAACTACGACTGATTCGTATGACTCTAACGAAGATGTGCGGCGTTCGATTAGCTGGCACTCTTTATTTATTATTTTTTGTAATTTGTTTAGAAATTAAATATTTTTTTTTAATTTCTAAACAAATTAAATAATAATATTTTTTTACTAATTTCTTTTTATTTAATTTTATTTTTTTACTAATTTCTAATATTTTTTTTAAATATTTATTTAAATATGTTAAAAATTGACAAGATAAAATTGATGGGTTGGATGAGACCGTTGAACTGTTTTATAGAGGTGATTCAAAAGTTGGGGCCAACATTGAAACTCGATATAGAAAGATGATATGGCTCAAAATGTAAGAATCAATTTTGTATTATCGAAGGGCACCAACTTTTGAAAATCTTTATACAATACATCAAATTCTACAGGGATTATCATCACACAGCAATATAACGCTTTTACAATGATTTACATCAAACATTTGGTATTAAATATGTGTTAACATACAAACTAAAACAAGACATTTTGGAATCATCCTTTGGTTTAATACGATCAAAAGGAGGACATCATGACCACCCAGACCGTTTATAATTTCAATATAGTTTAATAAAATATAGTTATATTTACCAAAATTTCGTAAAATTTGCATTTTTCGTGTTAACTTACTGTTCGAATTATGTTGGTACTACCTAATTCACTTGGATAAATCCCCAGAATAGTTTATCATATAGGTTCTGTTACCTATATTAGTATCACATAAATTCGATCGATTTTTATTAATTTAACTACCTATTATGGCCACAAAAAGGGTTAATTACGACGCTGCATTAAAGCGGAAAGTTATTGTATTTGCGAAAAGTAACGGTAATAGAGCAACCAGCCGCCAATTCAACATACACGAATTAAATATTCGCCGTTGGAGACAACACCGATCAGCAATATTCTTATGCAAAGCAACAACCAAGGCTCTCACTGGTCCTAAACGAGGAAAATTTCCACATATCGATGATGTTCTAATTGATTTTGTCAAAGAGAAACGTGCAAAAGGACTACTAGTTACAAGGCAGATGATGCAATTAAAGAGCTTGGAAGTTGCCAAGGTCGTCGGTGTAAAATTTAGAGGAAGCGAAGATTGGTGTGGATGATTAATGTGCGGTGGTGGATTTTCGTTACGACGGCATACATCAATATGTTAAAAGCTTCCAGTAGATTTTGAATAAATATTAACAAATTTTCAAAGATACGTAATTGAACTTAGAAAGACAAAAATTTAAGAATTTAGTCAAGTTAGAAAAAGAATGCGTCCTAATTATACAACTAATGAGAAAGGGCAAAAATAAATAAAACTGATAATAATTGGTTACGAAAAACAGCGAATCACGGTAATGTTATGTGTTACTGCTGATGGTAAAAAATTACCGCCATATTTAATACTTGCTAGAAAAAAAATAATAGAAAATGGAAAATGTTTCAATGATGTTATAGTTCGAACACAAAAGAAAGGCTGGATGACGGTAGACCTTATGTAAGATTGGGTGAATATGGTATGGAACAGACGTTAAGAAAAAATGTAAAAGCTAAAGTTAAAAGAAACAATAGTGATTTGGTGATTATACCTGGAGGTATGACAAGTGTATTACAGCCATTGGACATTTCAATTAGCAAGCCCTTCAAAGATTATTTAAGAAAATAATATGAATTATGGTTAATGAGTCACGGCCATCCACTGACATCAAAACATGAAAAATTAAAAAAGCTAGTGAGTCAACAGTTGCGAAATGGGTTTCATCAGCGTGGAAACGAATCCCAGAAAACATAATTAAGCATCAATTTAAAAAAATGACATTGCTTTGCATGTATTTTGTTTTCTGCTATAAGCATATAGTCTTTATCGTTCCCCTTATCTCGTCTTCTAAAGGTTGGTCATCCGATTCTTTCGAATACCCACCATCCTACATGCTTTCAGCCACTCCCCAAGTTTGATCCTCCACTACATAATCAACTACTGATGTTCCTCTTGTTGTTACATAAGTATTTTCCCACTCTTCACCTTCCTTCTTGTTTCCATTCCTTTCTGCCAACCTTAATAACTCTTTCGATTTTTTCTGTCAGTTCCCTCACCATTATTCCTATCCATTATTGGAGATCTGTCAATTCCCCGTATAGCTTTACTACTCCCCTCATTCCCTTGTTGTAGGATAAGGTGATTTTTTGTTTATCATCCCCTTGTGTTCCACCACTTCTGCACCCTTTGAGTCTCTTCTTCCAGCCACCTTGTAATTCCTGAGAGGAGGAATACCAGTGACCCTTCTTTTCTTATTCCTGTTGTCCACTAATACGCAATTTCATCGATACCCTCTGTATTTTAACCCGCCTTTTTTTATCTCGAATCCATTCAAATATTCCCAGAATAATTCTGCTTTAAGCAGTCTTTAGTGCGAGGAAGAATTGGGTAGTTGTGCATCGGGTATTTCGTTCGGATTGGCTGATGGCGACCACGTGACGTCAAGGCCTTCGTCATCAGCCAATCAGAATGAAATACTCGATACAGAAATACCCAATCCTCCCTCTCACTAAACCCTCATAATTAATACTTTTCTCCAACTCCACCACAAACTGGTATTCCCACAGTTTTTATTCCTTGTCTCATGTCTATCATCCTCTCCCATGGCTCTGAAGTTGGCACATACACAAACTCTGAAGATTTTTTAATATACATTTCTTTTTTTATTCCAGATTTGTCGGATTATCTCAAACACTTCTCCCGGATTTAGTTCTTACAGACATAGATTTAATAAAGGAAATTTGTATAAAAGGTTTCGATCATTTCATCGATCACAGATGGTTCATTCCGGATGGTGTCGATGAATTATGGTCAAAAAATTTGTTCGCATTAAAAGGAATCGAATGGAAACACATGAGAACAACACTAAGCCCGTGTTTTACATCGAACAAAATGAAAATAATATTTAATTTAATCGCCGAATGTTCTCAAACTCACCTCGAATTTTATTTACGTGAAATAGATAAAATAAAAACCGTCGAGTTGAGTGATATTTTCACTCGGTATACGACCGATGTTATAGCAGCGGTTGCCTTTGGATTAAAAAGTGATTCGATTACGAATAAAGATAACGATTTTTATGTGATGGGGGAAAAAACGACTTCTTTCGGATTTTCAAAAAAGATTTTTATGTTTTTATACACGATAATGCCTGCGATTCCGAAAATGTTGAGTTTAACTTTTTTAGATGAAAAAGTGAGCGAAATATTTAAAAGAACTGTAAATGATACTATTAAACTAAGAGAAGAAAAAGGGATACTCCGACCAGATATGATCCATTTATTATTAGAAGCTCGAAAACATCGGATTAAAGAAGATGAAAATCAAACGATAAACGAAAACGAATTTGCCGTTGTTAACGAAATGTTGAAAGGGGATTTCAAAAAACCTTTTATAACTAATAATGATATTGCATCTCAAGCTGTGATATTTTTCTTCGCTGGATTTCACACGGTTTCGGTTGCATTATGTTTTATGGCTTACGAGTTAGCTTTAAATCCGCAAATACAAAAGAGATTACAACAGGAAATCGACGAAACTTTAAATAAATGCGAAGGAAAAATAAATTACGAGTCTTTAATCGGAATGAAATACATGGATATGGTTGTTACGGAAACTTTAAGAAAATGGCCCCCGGTTATTGGAACAGATAGAGCTTGCACAAAAAAATATACTTTTAATTGTACTAATAATGAAAAGTCATTAAAAATTTATCCGGGTGAATTAATTTGGGTTCCGATTGGTGCCATTCATCGAGATCCAAAGATTTACCCAAACCCCGATAAATTCGATCCGGAGAGATTTAATGAAATTAATAAAAAGGAAATTAAGCCGTACACTTTTATACCGTTCGGATTGGGACCGAGAAATTGCATTGGATCTCGATTGGCTTTGTTAGAGATTAAAATGTTTTTCTTTTTTATTTTAAGTAGATTTGAATTTATTCCAAATCGAAAAACTGATGTAAATTTAAAGTTAAGGAAGTCGTCGTTTAATTTGTTGGAAGCGAAAGAAATCTGGGTTGACATAAAAATACGTGATTATGTGTAAATGAAACTCTTTTATTTACTAACATTATGCACAGATTGAACGATCGATTCGGCCGAGAATTTCGATAATTAGCTAAATCGATAGTTCGATCTGTACAGATTCTCGTTTTGCTAAGGATGTTAGTAAAAGGGTCTTTTGTTTGTTTAAAATCTGGTGAATGTAGGTGATGCGGGTAATATGTATACAATCTTTTTAATAATATGTAGTATGATATATAAATTGGTTGTAACCACAGCATTTTATTAAAAGATAATGAAAAAAGTATACGATTCATTGCAACAATGACCCCGACATTTGTCGTCTTAAAAAAATAACTTTATGTATTCGTACATAAGATAATTGACATTTAATATAAAATTTGATCTAATATTTTACATTCATTTTGCTCAAATGTTATAAGTATAGGGAGTGGTATCAACCTAAGTCTGGGGGAAAAGAATTTGGTTGGTATTAAACATTTCTTGATAGTGTTCAAGGTCCGTAAAGCGCATCGTACCAGGTTAGCCAGAGACACTAAAACGCGTTTTGAAGGGTAAGGAGGGGGGTGACGTCACAAGGATACGAAGCGATGAGAGTGATACACTGAAACATACATATATACTTAATTGATTCCCTCTCGTTCAACCTCTGGAGAGAACGGTGCACATGGTGTTGGCGGTGGAAAGAGAAACATTGTTGTCAGGTTTATGTCTAGGAATGTACGCAATCAATTTCTCGCACCCTCTAAGATGTTTCGAAAAAATAACAATGCTGCTTCTCCTGGCCTCTGTATTCCCAATATTAGCGACAAGCTTTTTATTAATGAACATTTGATCCCTGCTAATGCTGAATTATTTAAAAAGAGCAAAGAGGCATGCCGCTTGAAGGAGTACAAGTTTTGCTGGTTGAAAAATTGTGTGGTACATGTTCGTCGGGACGATAGATCGAGGGTTGCAATTATTAAATCGGCCGATGACTTGTCAAAGCTTTAACTTAACCACAAATATAATTATTGTTAGCCTTTTATTTGGATTATGACTCTGTCTATTTATTACCAGAATGTGCGTGGTTTGCGTACAAAGACTGCTACATCATATGCGAACTCGCTGAACCTGACTCACGATTTGGTGTGTTTGACAGAGTCTAACCTAAACGATTCCATCTACAACGATGAGATCCTTTGCAGTAACTACATCATTTATCGTCGTGACAGAAATTCGACTGCTTCTGCTGGTTCTGACGGCGGTGGTGTTCTTGTTGCGGTTCGCGCGGGCATTGTCTCTGTTCCGGTGCTTACTTTTCATTCGGATGCCGAGGACCTTTGGTTGAGTGTGTGCTATTGTGGTTCGTGAGTGTTACTATGCTGCGTTTATTTTCCTCCGGGTGATTCTGTATCATTCAGCCTCTTCCTCCGTCAACTCCAGTGCGTCCGCGACCGGTGTCCAGACACTCCTATATTATTGGTGGGTATTTCAATGTTCCTAATATTTCTTGGTCCGCATCAGTTGCAGGGAACCTAGTGCCTCTTGTCGTCACTAGCCCTCGCGCGACTGAGCTACTGCTTACTATTTCTTATTGTAACTTATCGCAATTTAATAACATTGCTAACAACAACTCTAGATACCTAGATTTAATTTTGTGTAACTCGGGGGGAGTCGATGCGGTGCGCTCCTGTAACGATCCACTAGTTGACTTGGATGGGCATCACCTGGCTTTAGAAATTTTGTTCAAGTTTGATAAAACTCATTTCTTGCGTGAGAGCCCGTCGGTCACCTGGAGGTTTGATCGAGCTGATTTTGACGGTCTCAGGGCTGGGCTGGCAAGTGTTGATTGGCGTAGTTTGTTTGAGAAGTTTGATGCATTGCGGTACTTTTTTTATTTTTAACTTGTTTTTTAGGTTATTTTACATTCATAGCACGCGATGGCAGGCTGTATTAATTGCCTTTTAGGGTAAAATACGTTATTAACAAGCTTCGTGACGTCACATCGCAATTTTAAAACGATATTTCGGTAAGTTTAACGTTTTTCCGCACTTTTTTTTTATTTTTAACGTGTTTTTTACGTTATTTTACATCAGATAAAAAAAGAATTATCGCAAAATCTTTCTGGATGCTGTCGCAAATATATTCCCGTCCTCCTCAGACTTGATTGTTGTACTGTTTCCACTATTCAAATTATTTTCATTTTCTTTAAAATCATTGGGTAAAGAAGATGTATGTGACGATGTTTGTTTATTAAGAACAATGTCTGCTCTGCGAAATATTTTTCCGACAATAAACTCATCTTGTTTTTCTTCTGTTGTATTAATGTTTTGAGATAATAAAGCGGGTTTACCTAATACAATAATTCGCAATTTTTGTAAAGCGCTTAGCGGAGTAGGGTGATCATTTAATCACCCTCTTGTCCGTACTTGAGAAAACAAATTTTCCAGAACATTTTGGTTCAACCGATGTGTTAATATATACTCTATATTATAATCCATTTTTAAATTATCATATAATCTTTTAATGAATTTATTGATAAAAGTATTCCTTTTTGAAAAGTTTGCAGCGTTCTTTTATTTTTACATTTCATATTTAATATTGTTATGTACATTTCATTTATTGAATTAGTTTGTAATTCAAAATGTTTGCTATAGCCACATTTTAATGGAATGCTGTGATTAGGTATATATGTATTCATGACATCAAA
The DNA here is from genome assembly GCA_036711965.1 of Onthophagus sagittarius. NCBI lineage: Eukaryota > Metazoa > Arthropoda > Insecta > Coleoptera > Scarabaeidae > Onthophagus > Onthophagus sagittarius. The sequence goes on from JASERS010000005.1 coordinate 27,042,837, forward strand.
CCAGCTGTTCACAATAATAATAAAATTGCTAAGTGCCAGAACTTCTCTACTGTTATTGTAATAGTGTAAAGCCATAGCAGTAGAATGTGACAAAAGTTCTGAAGCTAATTTAACATTTTGCCTTCTAGCACCTTCACAGGAAATGTGTTCTGGAGTTAGTTTGAAACAACTGTTTATTTCTGTATTACAATCAGTTATTAGTTGTTCAAGGTAATTTTTATTTATGACAGTATCTTCAACTTGAAATTCTGAATCTAACAACCAATTTCTGACTAATTTTAAAAGATGTGTAATTTTAACAGGTCTGAAGTCATTCTGACGTCAAAGTCGGCAAATATAGGCTGTTTCCATTACCCAAAAATTGCCCTGGCGTTCACAACCTGCATCTGGGAATGCGGACCAATTATTTAGTCGGCCTTAGTATCATATTCATACAGCTCTGCTACTTTCATTTCATCATATGACAAAACTACAAGTTTTTCTTGCTCACTATACTCTCTTCCTGCCACTGATAGATTAGTGTAACATGTGGTGGAAAATTCCCTGCTTCATGTCAATTTTGGCATACCAAGATTTAAGAGTAGATATACCTAATAGCAAAAAGAAATAATATGGATAATATGTAATATATTCTTCACCCCATTTGACAGCATGTTTCTTATGGATAACTTTTTCCAGTTGTTTTTTTGTAAATAAACTTTTTAATTTATTATTTAGAGTTATGTTTAGTTTTTTAGTATCGCCACGTTCAGCACGTTTCATAAAGCGTTTAAATTTTATGTTTAAACAGTTATATTGAGCTGTGACTTTCTTTACAAGAAGGTTCTTTTTAAATACCTGGGCTTTCAGCAATTCATTTTCTGTCTTTAAGGCACTTATTTTTGATTTCAAATCATTTATTATATCATTAGGTGCTTCAATATACTCTGTTTGACAAAAAGCACTGCAGTTGCGTCGATTATTTGCTTCAGATAAAGCTTCATCCTCATGAATGTACTCCTATGTACTACATTGGTTTGGGTTGTACACAACTTCATAGTGGGGATAATTTCTCTCTTTAAAAACAATCTTGATTTCAAATGTAATAATTCTGCACGAAAGTCACGCTCAAAATCATCCGGTCGGAAATGTAATGAACAAACTCGTGCAGTATTTGCTATAGTGTCCTCATTACATTCCTGAAGCCAAAGTCTACGTCTGTTTTCTTCCTTCGGAATACAAAAGAACGATATATTTAACCCAATAGCCCTTGACACATGGTAGGATGAGCGACAATTTTTAATTGCGCAAGAAATAGGCATCTAAAATTATAAATTTATGCAATTTTATAGTAAATGCTTATTAAAATATCACATGTAGACTTACTTTGATACAGAATTATTTAAAAAATAGTAACTAGTGGGTGAAAACCAAATAATGTTTACGTAGTACTATCTTCTATATTATCAGGTATCTGTAAAATTCACATCAAATTCTTTGTTTTATAATCCTTTAAAAAAGGCCATAAATCACAATCTTTCTTGTTACATTTCACATTCCATATCAAAATTTATACTTTGCGTTCACTATTTGGAGTTAATTGATTAAAATTTTATAATAAAAAAAAAGATGTGAATTGTGTTGAGGTTTTTATAATAATAAATTAAATGGAATGAACTATTGAAGGATAATAAAGCATACAGAGTTTTCAAAATAACTATTTTAGAAACGAAAGTGGATAAATATTATATTTTTACTTTTACTCCAATGACGGTACCTTATCAACTTCAGTTTGTTTGAGTTGGACACCCTTACAACAAATCTCAACGGACCTTGACTCATTTATCTTTTGATACATTATTGATGTTTGAAAAGAAATCTAACCTTTACATTATTTCTTGGGTTGATTGACTGTCGAAAACAAAACTAATCTTAAAATAACATTGAAAACCTTTTTTTTTATTAGGAGTAACAGTGTAGTTAATTCGAAGCGCAATACAGGATGTTTCTAAAGTAATGGGACATATTTCAAGGGATGATTTTTCAGCAAAAATTAAATAACTTTTTCATATAACTTACTCTCTACTATAACATACTACATACTAGACTATACTATAACATCTACTATAACATTTTTGGGGTTATAAAAATTGTAAAAAAGTACATTTGGTTAGTAATAAATAATAATTGCATAGTGTAACAGTCATTTTGGGGGGGTAGATATTCCAAATCAGGGTGACAGCGCAAGAACAACCTTCAAAGAATTTGACATTCTCGGGTTAATGTTTTTATTTACGACCTTCCATATTTTGTCTTTATCTTGATGTTAGTTTGCTTAATTTTTCAGTTATAATTTAAGAACCATTGATGATTTCTCATTTCATTCTGCAGAAAAATTGCAGTCAAGACTTAAATAAATAATATCTATTAATGTATCTACCAATTATCACAACACAATTAATTTATATTCCTTAAATTTTGTTGTAAAAACTTTCTTAGGAAAGCTCATAATTACATTTATTTAATTAAAATTAAACTCTAATTAGATGCTTTATATGTTAAGATTAATATTATGTTAATATACATTTTATTAAAGTCATTTTTAAATGATTTTTAAACATATTCCTTCCTTAAATCTTTGTTGTAAAAACGTTTAATAATTTTATATATGATGTTTAAATATAACATAATTAATTAGTATTAAAACCTCATGATATATGTTTATCATATTAAACATAACATGTTTATCATATGTTTGGGCTGAGAATGCCAAACCTTTTGGAGAATTTCTCACTTCGAAAATGTTCTACAGTGTTATTTGACAAATATAAAATGTTTGTTGCCTTTTTTTTACTTTATTTAAAGGTTGGTGTATAAACTATTTTCGTTCAACCGGTTTCGATCTCTACTAGATCATCTTCAGGAACTCCTGGGAACACGTCTTTTATCGGTATCAGAGTATTTCATGTAACTATGTATTTTATATGAAACTTATTTAGTTAATGCCTGTTAAGTGTTTTTGTAATTATCTCTCTGTTCAATGTGTCTTGAGGTACAAATTTTTAGGTTTTAGTTACATGAAATACTCTGATACCAATAAAAGTAGAGATCGAAACCGGTTGAACGAAAATAGTTTATACACCAATCTTTAAATGAAGTAAAAAAAAGGCAACAAACATTTTATATTAATAAAAGATGGAAAAAAGAAACAAACTTAACAATATTATTTGAAATTTCGTTCTTCATTATGGAATTAAAAAAAAGAAAAAGAAATTAATTCCATAGTGGAGTTATTGACTAAAAATTTTTTTCCTTCATACTAAAGGGCTGTAACTGTAAAAATATATCTCTATAACTAAAAAGAGAAATCGTATATTCTCACTTAGCCAAGGTTCCTTATGGGTGGGGCGTTTTACTTATACAATACGAAATCGTCAGTCTAGGAAGATTCTGTCGCCTCGCCAGCAAGCGACCTCGGCGAAGTGAGAATAAATTACAATCTTGTATACTTGGTTTACATTCAAGAACATGAAATGAACGATGTACCCCGCTACACAAGGCGTCAGATTTTTTCAAAACTAACGATTTACTATTATTGTTGTATATTTGTCATTTGATATGTCACTTGCGAGCGAGGCGCCAGAATCTTTCAAAATCGACGATTTCTTAGTGATTGAGTGAGGCGTCTCGCTTCCAAGTAGCCTCACAATCAGTCACGGATATCATTGATTTGATGAAGAAGTTAAAGAAAACATAAATCTAAGTACGAAGACTTTCACGATCGGTGTTAATTGAATTAAAATTACAACTAACATTAGAACTATCACTAGGACTAATACTAGATCTAAAACTAGACTTTCAGATTTTCGCGTGCGTCTTTTGAAAAAGAATGTTTGACAAAAAATGTGAACGGGTTCGAAGTTCTGGTTCACTTCCAAGGTATGTAAAGCGTATTGTACCAGGGTGGCCAGACGGAGGCTTTCAATGTATGAAAAGTAAACCCTCCGACATGCCCTAGTCGTGACGTCACAAGTTACAGACGCTGAGGAATAATATGACGCACATTGAGCTATATCTCGATATTAGGTGAACAAATTTGTTTTTGTGGCCTTAACAGGTGTTAGAAGCTAGAATAACTTAAAAAAGGATATATGAAGGAAAAAATTAGGTGTTATTTTAGTTTTCAAAACAGAATTTTGTTTGAATTTTGAAATTTTTCATATAATTTTTAGGAAAAATTAGTATAAAGTAAAATGGCATGGTAAAATAAATACTAATATAATTTCTAGTAAAGAGAAGAACTATTGTTATAAAGAGTCACTTTAGTAAGTCTCTTCCCCGTCTTTATTTTGGCTTTTCATTCATATCATTTCCCAAAAATCGATCAGATCTTAAAAAACAAGAGTTGCAGAAAATCCTATTAAACGAATATTGTTTAACAGGTTTTTCTTTTCGTTCTTTAATAGCTAGTGAACCAGAAAAGCATAATCCGTAATCAGTTACAACCTAGATAGGACAAGATTGCGGGAATTTTCGAAATTTTCGAAATACACACTAAAAATCCAGAACGCATTAGAATTTGGTTATTACAGTTTAACGTCAAAATCTCTAAAACATCATAATTAATGATTTTTATTGCAAAACTTTTTCAAAATTCATAAATCAAAATGGATAATCAAAGATCTCATTCATGAAAATTATTCATAATGGAGTGGAAAAGCATAATTCATAACCAGTTACAATCTGAAAATAAATATACAATTCGGATTTTCAGTACAAAAATTAATCACAATTCAAAACCTAAAATAGATAGAAAGGTACTTTTTGCATAAATATTGTTGATAATGAACCATAAACACTTAATTCATAATCAGATGCAACCTAGATATACAACTGGGGAATTGTTAAAAAATCTGCAAAAGTGCCGTCATTTAAGAGTTTTTAAAAGAAAATTGTCTAATATTACACAATTGTGTTTTTTAAATTATCCATATATTTTTTATTCGTTTCTAATATCTTACTGGTTTCAAACATAAGTATTTTGTTTAATTAAATAATAAAAATCAAAACAGGTATCTTTCACAATCAACAATACGAAAGCAGTACATAATAGAAGATAAATTAAATTGATTCAAATTCTAAGGCTCATTTACCATCTTCTACTTAGTAATCGAAAGTAATTTTATAACAAATTTTTCAAAAAATCTAGTTTTCAAGAATTTTTAAATTTATACAAAATACTGGAAAAATTCCAATTAAGCTCAGCAGCTTATATCTCAAGAACTAAGTAAGATATTTTCAAATTGACTTTACCTTTAAAAAGTAGATGCTCCAATTAGTAATTGAAAGTAATTTCGAAAAACTTTTTCAAAAAATTGATTTTTCAGGAATTTTTAAATTTATACAAAATATCAGAAGAATCCCAATTAAGTTCAGCAGTTTATATCTCAAGAACTAAGTGAGATATTTTCAAATTGACATCACTTTTAAAAAGTAGATGCTCCAATTAGTAATTGAAAATAATTTCATAACAGTTTTTCAAAAAATCGATTTTTCAGGAATTTATAAATGTATACAAAATATCGGAAAAGCCCAATTAAGTTTAGCAGTTTATATCTCAAGAACTAACTGAGATATTTTCAAATTGACTTCACTTTTAGAAAGTAGATGCTCTAATTAGTAATTGAAAGTAGTTTCATAACACTTTTTCAAAAAATCGATTTTTCAGGAACTGTTAAAATTTACAAAATGCTGGAAAAATTCCAATTAAGCTCAGCAGCTTATATCTCAAAAGCTAACTGAGATATTTTCAAATTGACTTCACTTTTAAAAAGTAGATGCTCCAATTAGTAATTGAAAGTAATTTCATAACAATTTTTCAAAAAAATCGATTTTTCAGGAATTTATAAATTTATACAAAATATCGAAAAATCCCAATTAAGTTTAGCAGTTTATATCTCAAGAACTAACTGAGATATTTTCAAATTGACTTCACTTTTAGAAAGTAGATGCTCCGATTAGTAATTGAAAGTAATTTCATAACACTTTTTCAAAAAATCGGTTTTTCAGGAATTGTTAAAATTATACAAAATACTGGAAAAATTGCAATTAAGCTCAGCAGCTTATATCTCAAGAACTAACTGAGATATTTTCAAATTGACTTCACTTTTAGAAAGTAAATGCTCCAATTAGTAATTTAAAGTAATTTCATACCACTTTTTCAAAAAATCGGTTTTTCAAGAATTTTTAAATTTATACAAAATATTGGAAAAATCCTTATCAAGTTTAGAAGATTACATCTCAAGAACTAAGTAAGATACCTCAAAATTTACTTCACTTTTGGAAAGTAGATGCTCCAATTAGTAATTGAAAGTAATTTCATAACACTTTTTCAAAAAATCGGTTTTTCAAGAATTTTTAAATTTATACGAAATATTGGAAAAATCCTTATCAAGTTTAGAAGATTACATCTCAAGAACTAAGTAAGATACCTCAAAATTTACTTCACTTTTGGAAAGTAGATGATTCAATTAGTAATTGAAACTAATTTCGTAAAAATTTTCCAATAAATCGATTTTTCAAGAATTTTAAAATTTATTCAATATATTGGAAAAATCCCTATAAAGTTCAGCAGCTAATATCTCTAGAAGTGAGATATTTTCAAATTGACTTCACTTTTAGAAGGTAGAGGCTCCAATTAGTAATTGAAAGTAATTTTATAACAATTTTTCAAAAAATCGAGTTTTCAGGAATTTTTAAATTTATACAAAATACTGGAAAAATCCCAATTAAATTCAACAGCTTATATCTCAAGTTCTGAATGAGATATCTCTTAATTGACTTCATCTTTCGAAAAAAGATTCTCCAATTAATAATTGAAAGTAATTTCATAATAATTTTCCAAAAAACCGATTTTTCAAGAATTTTTAAATTTATACATAATATTGGAAAAATCCAAATTAAGTTCAACAACTTATATCTTAAGAACTAAGTGAGACATGTTAAAATTGACTTCATTTTCGGAAGGTAGCTGCTTCAATTAGTAATTGAAAGTAATTTCGTAACGATTTTCCAAAAACCCGATTTTTAAAGAATATTTAAATTTATACAAAATATAGAAAAATCTCAATTAAGTTCAACGATATCATTTGTGATTAAAATTAGTTAAAATGTCAAAATATTAGGCCTTATCACTATATGGTTACCAATTTAAAAATTTAACTCAAATACCATTAGAGTCTTTGGATATCTCAGGGATTTTTTATTTGTGAGAGAACTTGAGATAGTAAGACTCGTTACTACCATCTTCTGATTAAGATATCTAAGGAATTATCACCGTGGTTACGGTTATTTTACGCATTCTGATGGGCTAGTGGATGGATTTATCTATAAGATAAATTTAACTAAAAGATGATAGTAATGGATCTAACTCCCACTGCTACGTAGCTCGTGACGTCACCACCCTCCTTGCCCTTCAAAACGCGTTTTTCAGTCTCTGGCCAACCGGGTACAATACGCTTTACGCGGACCTTGTTCATTTCGACACATCGACTTTTTGTGATCAAACTGTTTGTTACGAAGGTTTTGTGTGAGATTTGCACGTAAGAGCGGTTTCTAACACTGCTTGGTTGCAAAATCAAGCTTGTTGAAATCAGGAAAAGGAACTGTATCCCAGGCTGCATTAGCAATACAAACTTCATCATTTCGAACCAGTTTGCGAAGAAGGTTGCAACATAGCATCTGAAATAGATAAGTGCAAATAGAGTGGGCATCAATTTTTGTACCATTTATGTGAGTGTACATGATCGTGAACAACCTTAGTTTTGACGGGATCCGGCGTGGTCCGATTGGATTGATTCCTTACTTATTAATGAAAAATAGAAAAACATGATATTTAACAATTTGAACACTGTGAAATCGATCGTGAATCGTATGTTATGAATGAGTTTTTAGTCCTAAGAAGGGTTTTAAGTAGTGCTAGCTAAAGTATTGACACTTGTAGATGGTGTCGATATCTACCATAGTGTCGAGAAAGTTAGATAGTATCGAATTTGTCGAAATATCGAAAACTGTTTTTTATGTGCAGGAAATTGCATTTACAGTATATTTACAAGGGTGAATTACCACATATCTTGCGCCTATGCTTGGTTTGCAAAAAAAATGTCTTCTGCCAGCGGTGTTTAGAGTTTAACAAATTGCATCTGTGTTGAGTTGGCAATTTTTGTACTTTTGAGATAAAGGTATTGTATTTTTCCATCAGTATTGTATGTATTGTCTTGTATTAATGTCATGCTGAAATAAATGTCTTATTTCAGCAGTATTTAGTATTTAATTAACAGTTTCTGGATTACTTACGTCAGGATATTGTATTTTTTCCAATAGTACTTAATATTTTCGAAATAAAGTCAAATGGTTTATATTGCTTTTTGCAATGAAAATGTTTTTTGCCAGCAGTTTTACAAGCAGTATCAAGTCTTCAGGAAGTATTTCACTAAATCTTCTAGAAGCAATATCCAGTCTATTAAAAGTATTTCAAATTTAGTTCAAATCTTATGAAAATATTGTAAGTCTTTTAGAAACAGTATCAAGTCTTCCAGAAGCAATGTCAAGTCTTTCAGGAGCGCTTCAAGTATTCTAGAAGCAGTGTCAAGTTTTCCAGAAGCAGGATCAAGTCATTTCGAAGCAATTTTAGTTTTCCAACGGCAATACCAAGTGTTTTGGAAGCATTTAAAGGCATAGAAAGTCTGTTGGATATCTTTTAAGTCTTCTAGGCAGTATCAAGTCTTTTAAAGGGATTATTAAGTGTTTGCAAGCATTTCAAGTCTCTTCGAAGCAATTTCAATGTCTTCTAGAAGCAGTTCTAAGTCTCAATTCTCCAAGTCTTCCAGAGGTATTATCAAGTGTTTTGTAAGCATTTCAAGTCTTCTATAACCGGTATCAAGTCCTCTAGGGGAAGTAGCAAGTCTTCTGAAAGCATTTCAGTCTTCTATTACTAGTATCAAATCTTCTGAAAGTATTGTTAGTCTTCTGGAAATATTTCAATTTCTCTGAAAGCAATATGAACTCTCATAGAAGTAGTATTAAGTCTCAATTTATAATCGTGCTCTCAAAAAAACATTCGCAACAGATGCTAGGACTGAATTGTGTAGAAAAGCTCAATGGTACATTAAAATTAAAAAATAACTAAGATATGGTGCGTACTTTTATTTTTTCCACCATTTTAACCACAAAAATTAAAATCCAGCCCTACCTTTAAGTTTGAGTCCTAAATGTCGAGTTGATCATATCTATACCATTTATATTTTCAAATATATTACAGTGCCCAGTAAATTTCCTCTCAGATTTTTATGGTAGTCAGGATTAAGGTAACAGGCAAATTCAAATTGGTTAAATCTAAAATAATTTAATCTAATAATCTCTCTACAATTGCAAGAAAGGTGTGGTCCTCATATTTAAGGAACAATTTTTAGGGTTTCTGGTTTTTGTTGGTATTACCTTGGATCCGAACAAAATTTCTGATGTTTTCTTGTTAATTCTGCCATTCCATCAAACACTATTAAGTAATATCAATTAATATCACCCGATCAAGCGTGAGTCATGTGAATTCACATGACCCATGCGTGAGTCTAAATCGTGAGCGGCCGTGACCGGGCATAAAAAGTCACTCACGCGCACATCTCTGATCCGAAACGTGAAATATTTTGTCAAAAAACGCATGGCAAATCGCGATAGTTTATAGTTTTAGATCTGGTATTAGTCCTAGTGATAATTCTAATTTTAGTTCAAATACAGAATCTTTCAAATCTGACGATTTCTTGTCGATTAAGTAGGGCGTTTCATCTGTAAGCTTTCTTGGCGGTGTATATAAATAAATAAACGAAGCATGCAATATTCTAGAATCTTCTAAAACTGACGATTTCGTATCAGTTAGGTGGGGAATTTCGTCTGCAAGTATTCTCGGCGGCGTATCGTTCATTTCACGTCTATAATAAGTGAAGTATGTAATATTGCAATTTATACTCACTTCTTATAGTTTAACTTAAACCATACGCAATCGTCAGTTATAGAAGATTCTGATGCCTCGCCTGCAAGCGACCTCGGCAAAGAAAGTAAAAATTGCAATTTTATGCACTTGGCTTAGTTTCGAGGCGGCAGATGTTTCTTCTTGAGTAACTAACCCGTAACCCGTAACGTAAAAAACCCGATCTCCAAAATATTTAATACATTTTACCAGTTATCGGAAAAATCAACACGTATATTTTGTTATAAAGAAGGTGGCAACCCTAAGGGGTTGTAAACTCAACCTTAACCATATTAATACTAAAAGAAAATGTGATGAATTGTCATCACCTATAAATGAAACCTTAAAGAGATACATATGGACCCAAACACCAAACCGGTTAATATTCTCGAAACCAATCAGTTTTTTCCACTTTCCCAACTCAACAATCAACCAGATGAGAATGAACCGAGTCCATCAACCTCAAGCCAAACAAATGTTAAAAAAATTAAACGAATTCCACTTTTTAAAAGGATCTTTTAGCCATCAAGAAATCCCTAAAATTAAAGAAAAATAGATCAAAGGTGAATTCATAGTACATTATTCTACCGATACCACTAAAATAAACATAACTACCGAAAACGATTTTCGGACCCTAATTAAACATTACAAAGAAATTAAAGCAGACCACTACACCTATAGAAACCCAGATTCTAAACCACTGTTCGTAGTTATTAAACACATTCCTCCGTCACTGCCAGAAGAAGAAATAACACATTTACTAACCGAACTAGGATTCCCAGTATTAAAAATAAATAGATTATATGCGCAATAGAACTTACTGCGACTGAAAAAGCATTTGAAATCTTCAAGTTGAATAAACTCGATCACACTATTGTAACCGTAGAAGCTAGACGAGCATCTCAACATGTTCCTCAATGTTTTCGATGTCAACGATATGGTCATACCAAAAATTACTGCGCAATGCCGCCAAGATGTGTTAAATGTAAAGAAAATCATTTAACTAATGAATGTTCAAAACCCACTAGTGATCCACCTCAATGTGTTAACTGCAATAACAATCACCCAGCAAATTTTAGGGGATGTAAATATTATCTAGAACAAATTAATTCCAGAAACAAACCCACTCCCGATCGTCAAAGACAGCACGAATCTACCATTCCAACCTTTACTGCTCAACCCAACACAACTCTGTCTGACTCTTCTAACAATCACAATAAAACCTACGCAAATGCAATAATAAACACAAATCCACCACAAAATCATCAATACAATAATATCCGCAATACTATCGTGTTTACAACCACTTCTGCATCAAATAACAACATTAATTATAACAAATCTTTCCAATATTCTCCAGAAAAATGATTAATAACGCGAATATAATTCTACACGATTTCCAAATACTGAACTTAAACATTAATGGAATTAAAAAAGATCGCAATAGTTTGATAACTTTTTTACAAAGAAAAGATATAGATGTTGCATGTATCACTGAAACACACTTAGCACCAAAAGAGAATTTTACAGTTCCTGGTTACAAAATTTATCGCAATGACAGAGATAATTGCATAGCTTCCGGAGCGGTGGCTATATTAATTAAGAAAAAGTTCACAAATCAACAACTCCCATTAATTAACTGCAGCAATATAGAAATTATTGGTATAGAAATTATATTGACTAGTAACTCAACCCTTAACATCTTTAGTGCTTACAAACAACCTAACAAACCTCTCATTGAGGAGGACATTAAACTAATTTTCAATACCAACCGCCAAACTCTGTTGTTGGGCGATATAAACAGTAAGAACACAGCCTGGGGATGCAGAGCTAACAACCAAGCGGGAATCAAACTACTAAACTTCGCTGCAATTTATAATTTTATGGTGCTTGCACCTAATACATACACATACTTCCCTTACAGAAATGATTACCAGCTTCTCACTGAAAAAATCAATATTTGTATAAAACAATCATCACTCCCCAAATGTAAACCACAATTTGATAATTATCTCCCTTCATTTGAAATACAATCTCTTATAAACCAGAAAAACAGTCTACGACGGGAGTCGCAAAATACGAGAAACCCTGCAACAAACTCCGTTGTAAATCGATTAACGCGACAAATAAGGAAGGAGCTTGAAGCGTACCGAATAAAATCTGTTCAACGATATTTAAATAACATAGAATCCGATAATCTCGAAATATGGAAAGCAACAAGAAGAATCTCGAGAAAATCGAATGAAGTATCAACTTTAAATACTGATAATGGAGTCCTAATAACAGATCAACAGAAATGTACCGGTTTTGCAGAATACCTGGAGAAAACATTCAGATCCCACTTCTTCAGCACCCCAAGTTTCACAACCTCTGTGTTAGCATATAATGAAAATCATAATCCGGTATTGAACGATAACTTCCAGAAAGTCAAAATAAATGAAATTCGGACGATCATTAAAAATCTAAAAACTAAGAAAGCACCAGGACCAGATCAAATTTCCAATTTGGCCTTGAGGAATCTTCCGGAAAAAGGAGTGCATTTTCTGAAGAGACTATTCAATGCTTGCATGGAACAAGGCTATTTCCCATGCTGCTGGAAACACGCCCATATCTTCATGTTTTTAAAACCAGGAAAGACCAAAAGCAAAATCACCAGCTATCGACCTATTAGCTTACTATCTACATTGTCCAAAATCCTAGAAAGAATAATTAATTTACGCTTATGTGAAGCCTTAAATATAATGTATATGATTCCGCATTTCCAATTTGGTTTTAAAAAATCAATTTTCAACCAGCCATCATTTGCAACGATTATCTAACATAATCGAACGCGTTTTTGAAATGAAGCAACACTCCACAGCCCTAGGAGGCGGCGTTGAAGAAAGAGAGTGGGCAACGTGGGGGCAGACTGGGAAGAAACGAATGGTGGGATAGGGAATGCAGAGAAGCTAAGAAAGAAGCTAGAAGGAAACTGAGACAGTGGCAGAGAGGGGAGGTAGAGCTGAAGGAAAGGGAGGCCGAGAAGATTAAGGAGTTCAAAGAGGATAATGAAGTATGGAGATACTTAAAGAGGATGAGGAAGGGAAGAGAGAAAGTCGGCAGAAATATACAAATGAGTGAATGGAGATCCTACTTCATGGGATTGTTGGGAGGGGTGGAAGAGAGGGCAATGGGAGATAGAACAAGTGAAAGAATACAGGTACCTGGGATATGGTTTCACGGAAAGTAATAAAATCGGGGCGCATGTGAAGGCGATGGCAAAAAAGGCGAACAGAGTGATGCGACAGGTTTGGGGATGGGGAGAAAGAATTTTTGGAAGGGACGTGGGAAAAAGAAAGGTGATGTTTTATAGCTTGGTAAGGAGTACAATGATGTACGGCGCAGAAGTATGGGGATGGAGAGAACAAGGTCTGCTGGAGGATATACAAAAACAATATTGGAGATGGGTACTGGGGTTGACAAGGGAGACACCAGGGTATATAGTGAGGAAGGAGGTTAAGGTGGATGCAGTAAGGGTGGAGGCGGGGAGAAGAACGTTAAAGTATGAGGAAATGATAGAAGCAAGACCGCAGTGCAAGATCCTGGGAGAGTGCTGGAAGGAAATTAAGAGGAAGAGGCCGATCTATGGGCAAAGAGATAGGGAAGAATATTATAGAAGTGTGGGCTACTCACTAATTGGCATCGAAAACAGTAGAGCGGAAAGAATCGAAATGTGGAGGGAACTGAGAGATAGGGACAGGGATATACAGAAGCAGAAAAGAAGGTCACAGATACGAGAAGGGATATACAATGAAAGGTATAGGGAGATAGTGACAGAGGAGCGGCCAAAGTATTTGTTGATGCAGTGGGATGATGAAGGAAAGAGATTGGTGGCCAGATTCCGCTGTGGCAATGAGGAGAGGGGACATAGATACTGGGCGGACGATGTTGAGAGGTGGTGTAGGCTTTGTGGTGAAGATTGGGAGACGCTGGAACACATGCTGAGAGGGTGTAGCGAGCTGAGGGAGGAAGCAATGGACAAGAAGCAGGTTTTGGGAGAAAGGGGCGAGGGTAAAAAATGGACGAGGGAAGTGATGGGGGCGAGGAGGCGAAGATTTGGGAAGGGGGAGGAGAGTAGACGACGGAGAGATGTACATGTAGAATAGAGAGTAAAAATTGTATGTACTAAATAAACAATAAAATGTTTAATAACTACTCCACAGCCCTATTTCTCGACGTTGCACAAGCTTCAAAACCCTCATTCGACCACTTATCACATACGCCTGCGCTGTCTGGGAAAATTCGGCTAAAACAAATCTTAATAAAATCCAGGTAATACAAAACGAATTATTACGCATAGCAGTAGACGACGAATGGTATATCTCTAATGAACAACTTCACAACGAATTAAAAATGGAAGTATTGTACGAACGCATTCAATACACAGAAGTACTACAGCCATACAATCTCAGCAAGAACATCCACTGCCGACTGAAAAGGAAATTACCACAGGACATCTACCTCACTTAAAAATACGCAAAATGTTATATTTTATTTTATTTTTTTTGTAAGTGATGAAGACCTTATGTTATGTAAAATTTGTTTAAAATAGTATTATAAAAACAAGCCATGTATAGTAATATTAATTTACTGGTCGGTCATTAAATAAATTAAAAAAAAACAGTAACTAGTACAAACATAATAATTTAACAAATAATGAAGTAAATACAACTCCCACCTTCTTTCTTTCTTGCGAACTCCCCCTCAATATCAAAAATGGAATCGAAACTTAATATAACAGTATTAAAGTACCGATACATAAACAACGGAAATAGAAAGAGATGTGGCAATAATAATTTTTGTATTTGTATTTATAGTAGGTGTATTACCTAACTAAAACATGAAAGGAAATGGACACGAGAAAGAAAGAGACGGGGCGTACGAAGAAAGAAAGGATTAAAGACACCCAACTCAACTTAAGCCTCGACTTAACACACTTTTTCTACCCGGTTCGCTCGAAATGTGGGACATTCACTTCTCAGTCTAGATTCAACAAGCTCGCATTAAAACTCAAAGAAAAAAGAAGCTTGTTGAAGATTATTGTTAATTTAAATTTGATTCAATGTTTTCATAACTCTCTTTTGCATATATTTACACATACGTATAATTTTAATTTTTTTGAGTGTTATTTATTTTAAGGAAGTTAATGCAGTTTACTTTCAAATTGATGAGGGTGAGTAATCTTTAAAATAATCTTATTCTTTAATAAACTGAATGACTCTTAAAAGGTTCTTATAAATGAGTGATTCAGACGTTTTTAGTGGAATCCTTCAAGAAAAGAAAATTTTTGTTGTTGACCTTGAATGAGCAATGTAATATTAATTTAACAAATTTTAAAATTTTGTTTTTAATAAAGTTTAGTTTAGATTTATTTGCTCGATATGTGAGACTGTTTGCTTGTAACTAAAGAGCAGATCGGTCGTTGACCTAAAAATGATGAGCTAAATAAGAAGAAAGTTATGCCTCAATTTCAACTCGATTCTTATTTGAATTTATTTCTTGTTTGAACACGTTATCTCGCAACATTATTTTCTTTTCGAGCCAAAAGAAACTATGTTAATTAAATTATTACTCCACCCAACCTACTTATCGATTCGGTCGATTCCTTTTTCGTTTTAAATCCTTGTTTTAATTTTTATTTAATTATTTTACGTTGTTAAAAAATTTTAGGATGTTTTTTACGATTTTCATCGTTTTAATCATTGCATCTTTACCAACATCGAACGGACACGGAAGACTAATTGAACCACCTAGTCGAGCTTCCGCGTGGAGATATGGATTTAACACACCACCAGATTACAATGATCACGAATCGTTTTGTGGTGGTTTTACTCGGCAATGGGAGAAGAATTCTGGAAAATGTGGGATTTGTGGAGATGCTTGGGATTCGAGGTAAATATACTTAGTTTGATATGGAATCTATCGTCCATTAAAATTCAAATTACAATTTTGAAACTTTGGTAAAATAATCCTTTATTATTGATTGATGTTGATGTGGATACTTTTCACTGGAATAGATGCTTTTAAGGCGTTTAAGTCTAGTATTTCTTTTGTAAAGAATGAGATTTCTCACAACTTTATCCATTTGACCTTTGTTATCTCTTCAACTTGTTGTTGATGGAAGAGAAAACTTTCTCGACTCCTGTCAGACAGAATATACTCCAGAATGAGTTTGATATTAGGAACAGGAATGTAATTTTTTATTTGCTTATAGGATTTGGCTACATATTATTTTGTTCAGTCAAAGTTCTCAAATATTCTTTGCAACGATAAGCTCATCAAACAGTTCATCTGTGTTCACAGCTCTTTTCCCACACTCTCGTTGATTTTTTCAGCTGTCTTCTCCACATTTTTCCATTCAATGTAATTCATGTATGGTTTATCTACAGGGTATCTCAGGCTTTTCTAGCAGGACTTTAACAGTCAAAAGATCTTTTAAAATTGACAAAAACTTCATATAAATATAGGTTAACAAACGCTTTGTTACGAAGATACAGGGTGTTCAATTTAAATTTGAAAAAACGTATATTTCAACCTATTTTGTTGAAATTTGGTATATGTAAGTTTTTTGGCATGAGAAAGAAACTTTGTAACGTATTCTGCACGAATTAAAACAACCGTAACATTTCTTACAATATACTTATTGGTTTTCTGAGTGAATCTGGAACCAGCGACCATCCGAATTCTATCGTGAACTTGCTGCAATTGTCGTTGATTCACCCATTGTTACACCAGATTTTCTTATAAAAATATGGGAACGTCGCTTACCCCACCCTATCCCTATCCCGCTTCTCCGGGAAAAAAGATCTCCATGAGCTTCTTTCCCTCGCTGATAATATTTGGGACACTACTTCCTCCTTTGATTTTCCGTACACCGATCAGTGCACCACACAATTTGCACGAAAACCCAACACCTTCTTTCGGACGAGCGAAAAACGTTTACCGACACCCGAATTAAAATCTGTTGTAACAACAAAAAATAAACAAACACATGACGAAGCAATGAGAAATTTAGAACAGCAAATTTATACTTTAGATATGAAACTAAAAAATAACTTACCTAATAAATATCAATCACGTTGTTGTGATCATAATTGTAACCAATTTATTCCTTATCGCTTAAGAACTACATCTGGAAATAGTTCTAGAAATAGATCTTCTTCGACCGAAGAGAATTTAATATGTTGGTATCATAATAAATTTGGGGGCAATTCAAAAAAATGTAAAGGACCAACAATCAAAGGTTTCTCAAAAAAAAACGATTAAAGGTCAGTTTTTCCTAACAAAATTTTCCCGTCATCTATTAAAGATTCTTTTTCAAACTTATCAGCCGCAAATGGCACGTGAATAAACACGTACGGAAAAAGATTAATACTAGTATCATTAAATTTACATAGAAATTTTTCATACGTGTTTACAATTGCTGACGTTACTAAGGCAATTATTGGGGCAGATTTTTTACAAAAATTTGGTTTACTAGTTGATGTAAAAAATAAAAAGTTGATTGACTCAACATTTTTCAATCAACTACAATACCTACCACAAACATTTTTTCATTTGGGACTATATATGATAATTTATGACGACAATTTCCAAATTTAACTTCAACACCCGATTTTTCTGCACCCATACATCATAACACAAAACACAAAATCATAACAAACTCACATCTCCCGTATTGTCGTCCGCGGCGTTTGAACACATTTAAATTAAAGGTAGCCAAAAAGGAGTTTGAACACATGCTTCAACTTGGAATATGCAGGCCAGCTTCTTCTTCGGCTGCATCGCCTTTGCACAAGGCTCCTAAAAAGGATTCCAATGATTGGCGACCTTGTGGCGATTATCGTCAATTAAATAATATTACCGTACCTGATCGATACCCGCTTCCGCATATACATGATTTTAATTTAAATTTACATGGTTGCACAATTTTTTCAAAAATTGATCTGGTGCGGGCATATCACCAAATTCCAGTTGAAGAAAAAGATGTCGATAAGACTGCTATAACTACTCCTTTTGGTCTATTTGAATTTACTAGGATGCCATTCGGTCTTAGAAATGCTGCACAGACGTTTCAGCGATTCATAAATGAAATTCTATCAGATTTCAATTTTATTTTTGCATACATTCGACATTCTTGTGGCTAGCAAAAATGATGTTGAACACTATTCTCATCTCAAACAATTGTTTGAAAGATTAAACTCTTTCAACATAAATCCAAACATCTAAATGTGTTTTTGGTGTGCCAACTTTAGATTTCCTCAGTCACAAAGTATCTGTTGATGGTAACCAACCTTCCGAAATTAAAATTAAACCGATCAAAGATTATCCAAAACCAAACTCTCTCAAACAACTTCAAATGTATATAGGCATGATAAATTTTTATCATCGGTTTTTACTTAAAATATCAACAATTTTAGCTCCACTTCACGAATTATCCAATTCACTAAACAAACAAAAATTAAAAACAATAACTTGTTGGACAGAAGAACATAAAAATTCTTTTTCGACCTCCAAGCAAATTTTAATAAATTACAACACACTTGCTACATCTTCTTCATAATGCAACATATACACTGACAACAGACGCATCCAACGTTGGAATAGGAGCCGTCTTGTCTCAAACAATCGATACTTGCTCACAACCACTAGGATTCTGTTCTCAAAAGTTGACGACTGTCCAGCAAAAATATTCGACTTTTGATAGAGAATTACTGCTATATATAATCCAATTAAATTCTTTCAACATTTCCTGCATGGACATGAATTTACGATATATACAGATCACAAACCCTTAATTACAACTATTTTCTCAACCACTGAAAAATCTCCTCGCCAATCTCGTTATTTTAATTATATATTCTAACATAGTAGCTGATACTCTATCGAGAGTTGATATTGAACCTATCACCATGCATTATCCTGATGCAGAAGTGATACAACAGGAACAATTTACAGATACAGAACTAAATCATCTTCTAAACAAACAATTTCGATAACTCACAACATTCAAATTCATCTTACGTAACGAATCATTCGACCAAACAACGTCAAGTTGTGGTGTGAAATTTCTTACAATTTTTATTCACTAACTCATTCAGGTTTTCGAACAACTCTTCACTCAATTAAAACAAGATTTTTTGGTCACACATGTCAAAGGACATCCAATTGTGGACAAAAACCTGTCTACAATGTCAACGTACCAAAATTCAAAAACACACAAAAACACCTTTTCAACAAATTCCCATGCCTAATTCACGATTTGATTATATTCATATAGATATTGTTGCTGGATTAATTTCGTCTCTTGGTTGCACTTACATGTTCGCAATCATCGATCGTTTTACTCGATGGCCAGAGGTATTTCCTCTGAAAATATAAATGCCGATATCATCGCAAATAAATTATTTCGACATTATTTCAGCCGATTTGGTATTCCTAGTACAATTACCAAGGACGACAATTTAAATCGAAATTATTTACTAAATTCCAAACACTTTTCGGCACTCAACAAATACACACCAAACACAAAACACAACAAATACACACAAAAACTTGCAAAAGGCCTTCAAAATTTTCTTTACAAAACATTCGATCCATTTCTAAAATATAAAATTAAAAATACCAAAGACCTAATACAAAAGCTTGGAGAAGTACAAATCAATAACAATACTTCAATAGTTTCCTTCGACATAAAGAACCTTTATACAAATGTTCTTGTAGATAAAACTTTAAAAATCATTATAAAACACACGATATAACACAGACATGACTATGATGATGTCACCGAAGTCGAAATCAATAACCTTTGTTCTATAATTAAACACTCGTATGCAAACAAAATTTTTTCATTTTTAACAACAAATTTTTTAACATGATTGATGGTCTGCCCATGGGTTCTTCCATTTCAAACATTCTCGCAGATATCTTTGTTAACAATCTCTTTTCCAACAAATTTGTTAAATTTACAGGAGAGATCATTTTTTACGATAGATACGTTGATGACATCATCATAGTTCACACATATAAACCCGCCAAATTAATTGGTCTTTTTAATATCTTCAATATGATCAACAATTTACAATTTAATATTGAAAAGGAAATTAACAACAGTATAAATTTTCTAGACCTTAAAATAACAAAAAACATTAACAAAGGTAGTTTTGAGTTCGACATCTTCCAAAAAGCAACCACTACCGACACCATCATACCCAATAATTCTTATAACTCCACAACTCATAAGAACGCCTCTTTCTATTTTCTCTTTAATCGACTATACAGCACTCCTCTAGATCGGAACAACTTCTCTAAAGAACTTAACACCATAATTACAATTATTTAAAATTCGTTTATCCAAGATACAATACATTTAATTTTCTTTCAACCATAATCTAGAAAAACTAAAGAGCAACTTCAACAAATATAACCTTGTTCCAGCATTCATGTCTAAGGGTAAATTGAGCCAAATATTATGTAATAATGGACATAAATGAAGACCACCAGAAAAGTGGCGTATACTTGATAGACTGTGACAATTATAAAATGATATACGTAGGACAATCTGGGGGGAGTTTCTTAAAAAGATTCAAAGAACACAATTCGAAACACATTTCCAATGTTTTCAAACACATGATAACATATAAACATTCCGTAAACATTAATAACCTTTCTCTTTTAAAAGATCTTAAAAAATTGAAACAATTCGATCGGTATGAAGAGATTTCATACAAAAAATCAAGAAAGAAAACCCCGATTCATTAATGAACGACATTTTAGAGTTTAACAACTTCAGAATTTTCATGAAAATGATATAAAAACATTTTCAAATAACTTTTACTTGTTGCTTTGAATCTCGAAATTCATCAGTTCTCTCAAAAAACTGCCAGAGTATGACGAGACTGAGATTTATTGTTTATATACATTCGTTAACTGTTGCAATTTTCCTCAGAACTTAAATAGTTTTTACATTTTGATCACACCTTTCGAATTTTAATAACCATTTTATATTAAATTTCCGCTTAAATCAAATGTTCCTTTCGAACCATAAAAATTTTATACGAAGAAACGTTATTTTTAGTTATACAGAGTGGTCCATTACTATTGGGACGCAGAGCAACAGTGAATTCCTTACATCAAATTTTTACGGTTTAATCCAATTTTCCATAGACTAATTATTAATAATACCGAAAATAGAGATGGTTAAAGTTAATACTTTATGTTCATTTTTCTTAAATAATTTCGTATTCTCTTACATTATGAACATGAAAATTGGTACATTAGCGTTTTTTAAAACGATGAATAAGAATTTGGTATTAGTTTTGTTCATTATAGTTATATATTAATAATTTCTTGCAATGGTTGTCTTAAAGATTTTTATGTACAGCTTGTTTTCAGTCATGCCGACACGTGTAACACCGGTCCATACTTTAAATAAACATCAGTTTTAAGTCGAATCTTACTTATTCACAAAATATTACAGAGTAGTATATTAATGCTAGTTCACGTCAGTCCCTAATTGAGTTTCTAATTCTCCGATGACGTCACGCGTCAATGTTATAAGTATAGGGAGCAGCACCAACTTAAGTATGGGGGAAAAAAATTGGTTGGTATTAAAAGCAACTAGATCTAGTGATTTTTATGAAAAGTTACTAAGAATTCAAACAAAATCGGACCACCTAGAGGCGAGTAGTAACCACATGCGATCTTTTTTTTTAGTTAGTAAACTAAAAAGTACTGCTCAGCAACTCCCCCTGAAAATCCATTTAATTGAACATCCTATATCTCCGATTTGAAAATTTAATTTGAACATCCTGTATCTCCGAAACTAACCCTTTGTGGACCCATGTTTATATGAAGTTTTTGTGTTAATTTTAAAGCAACTATCGACTGTTAAAGTCTTTCTACAAGAATCTGATGATGACACCCTGCATATAATTTTCGATTTTCAAAAACGTGCAATTTCTTCCCTTCTGTGAAAACCTTTCTAAAGCAATTTGATATACAAATCATTTCTTCATTTTCAAAAATAAGAACTCCACGGTCTTCTTAAAATTTTATCACTTATTTCGTAATTCTATTAAAATGTCAAAAATACACCATCTTTTAACATTTCTTAGGTAGAATCGATTTCAAATTGAAACAACGAGTTATACATCATTTGAAAAAGAGGTTCAACCTCCAGTTTGATATACAAGTCCTTTCTTCATTTTCAAAAATAAGACCTGCACGATCTTTTTCAAATTTTATCACTTTTTTCGTGACTCGACTAAAACATCAAAACCACATCATCTTTTAACATATCATATTTATCATATATGAAACAATGAAATTAATTTGAAAGAGAAAGGTTCAACCTCCAATTTGATATACAAATCATTTCTTCATTTACAATCTTTTTAGAATTCTATCATTTTTTCGAGATTCTATTAAAACGTCAAAAACACATTATGCTTTAACATTTCTTAAGTGGAATCGATTTCAAATGATGTATAATCATTTGAAAGAGGAAGGTTCAGCCTTCAATTTGATATACAAGTCTTTTCTCCATTTTCAAAAATAAAACCTGCACGATCATTTTCAAATTTTATCACTTTTTTCGTGACTCGACTAAAACAACAAAACCACATCATCTTTTAACATATCTTAGGTGGAATCGATTTTAAATTGATACAAGGAGTTATACATCATTTGAAAGAGAAAGGTTCAACCTGCAATTTGATATACAAATCATTTCTTCATTTTCAACATAAAACCTTCACAATCTTTTTAGAATTCTATTATTTTCTCGAGATTCTATTAAAACGGCAAAAACACATTATAGTTTAACGTTTCTTAAGTGGAATTGTTTTCAAATGATGTATAATCATTTGAAAGAGGAAGGTTCAGCCTTCAATTTGATATACAAGTCTTTTCTTCATTTTCAAAAATAAGACCTTCACGATCTTTTTCAAATCTTATCACTTTTTTCAAAACCACATCATCTTTTAACATATCTTAGGTGGAATCGATTTTAAATTGAAACAATGAATTATACATCATTTGAAAGAGAAAGGTTCAACCTTCAATTTGATATGTAAGTCATTTCTTCATTATTGAAAAGAACACCTCCACGATCTTCTTAAAATTTTATCACTTATTTCGTAATTCTATTAAAATGTCAAAAATATACCATCTTTTAACATTTCTTAGGTATAATCGATTTCAAATTGAAACGAGTTATACATCATTTGAAAGAGAAACGTTCAGCCTTCAATTTGATATGTAAGTCATTTCTTCATTATTGAAAAGAAGACCTCCACGATCTTCTTAAAATTTTATCACTTATTTCGTAATTCTATTAAAATGTCAAAACTACACCATCTTTTAACATTTCTTAGGTAGAATCGATTTCAAATTGAAACTAGTTATACATCATTTGAAAGAGAAAGGTTCAACCTGCAGTTTGATGTGTAAGTCATTTCTTCATTATTGAAAAGGAGACCTCTACGATCTTCTCAAGATTTTATCATTTTGTTCGTGAACCTATTAAAACGTCAAAAACACATTACCCTGTAACATTTCTTCGATGGAATTGATTTCAAATTGAAACAACGAGTTATACATCACTTGAAAGAGGAAGGTTCAGCCTTCAATTTGATGTACAAGTCCTTTCTTCATTTTCAAAAATAAGACCTGCACGATCTTTTTCAAATTTTATCACTTTTTTCGTGACTCGACTAAAACGTCAAAACCACATCATCTTTTAACATTTCTTAGGTGGAATCGATTTTAAATTAAAACAATGAGTTATACATCATTTGAAACAGAAAGGTTCAACTTTCAATTTGATATATAAGTCATTTCTTCATTATTGAAAAGAAGACCTCTACAATCTTCTCAAGATTTTATCATTTCGTTCGTGATTCTATTAAAACGTCAAAAACACTTTATCCGTTAGCAATTCTTAGGTGGAATCAATTTCAAATTGAAACAACGATTTATACATCATTTGAAAGAGGAAGGTTCAGCCTTCAATTTGATGTACAAGTCCTTTCTTCATTTTCAAAAGTAAGATCTGCATGATCTTTTTCAAATTTTATCATTTTCTTCGTAATTCTACTAAAACATTAAAATCACAACAACTTTTAACATTTTTTAGGTGGAATTGATTTCATATCGAAACAATGAGTCATCATTTGAAAGAGAAAGGTTCAGCCTTCAATTTGATATGTAAGTCATTTCTTCATTATTGAAAAGAAGACCTCTACGATGTTCTCAAAATTTTATCATTTTGTTTGTGATTCTATTAGAACGTCAAAAATACATTATCCTTTAACATTTCTTAGGTGGAATCGATTTCAAATTGAAACGAGTTATACATCATTTGAAAGAGGAAGGTTCAGCCTTCAATTTGATATACAAGTCCTTTCTTCATTTTCAAAAATAAGGCCTGCACGATCTTTTTCAAATTTTATCACTTTTTTCGTGACTCGACTAAAACATCAAAACCACATCATCTTTTAATGTTTCTTAGGTGAAATCGATTTTAAATTGAAACAATGAGTTATACATCATTTGAAAGAGAAAGGTTCAACCTTCAATTTGATATGTAAGTCATTTCTTCATTATTGAAAAGAACACCTCCACGATCTTCTTAAAATTTTATCACTTATTTCGTAATTCTATTAAAATGTCAAAAATACACCATCTTTTAACATTTCTTAGGTATAATCGATTTCAAATTGAAACGAGTTATACATCATTTGAAAGAGAAACGTTCAGCCTTCAATTTGATATGTAAGTCATTTCTTCATTATTGAAAAGAAGACCTCCACGATCTTCTTAAAATTTTATCACTTATTTCGTAATTCTATTAAAATGTCAAAACTACACCATCTTTTAACATTTCTTAGGTAGAATCGATTTCAAATTGAAACTAGTTATACATCATTTGAAAGAGAAAGGTTCAACCTGCAGTTTGATGTGTAAGTCATTTCTTCATTATTGAAAAGAAGACCTCTACGATCTTCTCAAGATTTTATCATTTTGTTCGTGAACCTATTAAAACGTCAAAAACACATTACCCTGTAACATTTCTTCGATGGAATTGATTTCAAATTGAAACAACGAGTTATACATCATTTGAAACAGGAAGGTTCAGCCTTCAATTTAATGTACAAGTCCTTTCTTCATTTTCAAAAATAAGACCTGCACGATCTTTTTCAAATTTTATCACTTTTTTCGTGACTCGACTAAAACATCAAAACCACATCATCTTTTAACATTTCTTAGGTGGAATCGATTTTAAATTAAAACAATGAGTTATACATCATTTGAAACAGAAAGGTTCAACTTTCAATTTGATATATAAGTCATTTCTTCATTATTGAAAAGAAGACCTCTACAATCTTCTCAAGATTTTATCATTTCGTTCGTGATTCTATTAAAACGTCAAAAACACTTTATCCGTTAGCAATTCTTAGGTGGAATCGATTTCAAATTAAAACAACGATTTATACATCATTTGAAAGAGGAAGGTTCAGCCTTCAATTTGATATACAAGTCCTTTCTTCATTTTCAAAAATAAGATCTGCGTGATCTTTTTCAAATTTTATCATTTTCTTCGTAATTCTACTAAAACATTAAAATCACATCAACTTTTAAACAACTTTCATTAACATTTTTTAGGTGGAATTGATTTCAAATCGAAAGAATGAGTCATCATTCGAAAGAGAAAGGTTCAACCTTCAATTTGATATGTAAGTCATTTCTTCATTATTGAAAAGAAGACCTCTACGATGTTCTCAAAATTTTATCATTTTGTTTGTGATTCTATTAGAACGTCAAAGATACATTATTCTTTAACATTTCTTAGGTGGAATCGATTTCAAATTGAAACGAGTTATACATCATTTGAAAGAGGAAGGTTCAGCCTTCAATTTGATATACCAGTCCTTTCTTCATTTTCAAAAATAAGGCCTGCACGATCTTTTTCAAATTTTATCACTTTTTTCGTGACTCGACTAAAACATCAAAACCACATCATCTTTTAATGTTTCTTAGGTGAAATCGATTTTAAATTGAAACAATGAGTTATACATCATTTGAAAGAGAATGGTTCAACCTTTAATTTGATATGTAAGTCATTTCTTCATTATTGAAAAGAATACCTCTACGATTTTCTCAAGATTTTGTCATTTTGTTCGTGATTCTATTTAAACGTTAAAAACGCATTATGCTTTAACATTTCTTAGGTGGAATCGATTTCAAATTGAAACAACTAGTTATACATCATTTGAAAGAGGAAGTTTCAATCTTCAATTTGATATAAAAGTCATTTCTTCATTTTAGATAATAAGACCTCCACAATCTTTCAAATTTTATAATTTTTTTTCGTGATTCCATTTAAACGTCAAAAACACCTCATCCTTTAACATTTCATAGATGGAATCGATTTCAAATTGAAACAACGAGTTATACATCATTTGGGAGAGGAAGGTTCAGCTTTCAATTTGATATACAAGGCATTTCTTTATTTTCAAATGTAAGACCTCCATGATCTTTACAAAATTTTATAATTTTTTTCATGATTCCATTAAAACATCAAAAACCCATCATTTTTTAACATTTCTTGGGTGAAATCGGTTTCAACTTTAAACAATAAATTATACATCATTTGAAAGAGGAAGGTTCAATCTTCAATTTGATATACAAGTCATTTCTCCGTTTTTAAAAGTAAAATTTCCACGATGTTTTTCAAATATATATGTCATCAAAGTTCTCTTTGCAATTATCTCCACAAAAAGCTGCAACTTTCTAAATTGTTTTCCTTGATGGTCTGTGAAGATAGCTGTTGTCTTTTCAAGAATTGATTTAAATTGTCCGTATGAACTAGTTTCACCTCCTTTTTATCCCACTACTAACTTTTTCTTAAGAAATGTTAATTTTGATTTTTATTTTCAACTAAACTTTCATCACTTCTTACTTAATAATAAATCATTTTTATCGAAGTTTCAAAGTTGTAGTCTAATTCTTAATGAGTAGTGTCATATTTAATTAAAAGCTTTTTAAATAAAAAATTAAATATTTTTAGTGTTCCTCGCCTCCACGAATTCGGAGGTACTTTCGGTCAAGGTGTTATCGTAAGGAATTATTTCCCAAACGGCGAAGTTCCAATAAAAATCGAATTAACCGCCTCGCATATGGGATATTTCACATTTTCCCTTTGCCCGGATTACAAGAATCCCAACGAGAAATGCTTAGAAGATAACTTTTTAGATAATTCTCACCCCCAAAGCGAAGTTGACCATAGCTCGAATCGTTTTTACCCGAAAGAAGGGAACAAAATTTACGAAATGACCTTCAAACTGCCCCCACAATTCTCCTGTAAACACTGCCTATTAATTTGGAGATATATTTCCGGAAATAATTGGGGTGATTGTCCCAATGGGACATCTTCCATCGGATGTGGACCCCAAGAAGAATTTAGAGCTTGCGCTGACATCTCAGTTTCTGATAAATTCGAGATTACAACAAGAACTCCTCTACATACCACTCAAACCACTTTCGTAAATATTTCATCGACAACAACACCAATTCAAGAGAACGTTTATTCTCCATTAAATTCCATCTTAATTATTTTAATTACTTTTTTAATAGTTTGTTTAATTATGTTTACGATTTATTTCTATTTTTACCAAGTTGGTAAAAGAATTAAAGATTGGATCGATAAGATACTTAGCATAAATGATCATCAAAACGAGAGAGACAACAAACAAGATTCAAACTCGAAGGAATCCAACGAAAACGTGGCAGCTCCCGTTGTACCACCTAGAAATAAAAAGAATAAACCTGTGGATGTTGATATGGAAGAAATAGACTTAAATACCGTTCAAGTACTTTAAATAAAGACTGTAATATAAATTATTTAGTATGTAGTTAATTCCCTAAACGGTTTTATTTAATTATAAGGTAAATTCACTTGAGAATTAGTAGAAATGAAGTTAATTTATTTCTTGTAAATATTGACATATCCTCAATTGTCATCGATTTTAACGTTATGAGTTAATAAATAAAATTTATGATATGATTAATAAATTATTTCAATTTCACCTTTATTTTTAGATATAACCCAATTTTAACCTTTTTATATAAATTTTTAAATAAATATACTTAATTATTTACTTTGTTCATTTTGGGTTGCCTAATTTTATTTAAGTTTTCTAAGCTTAATTGAACTAAAATTAGAATTGATATTAACATTCTGCTCGGACTAATACTAGAAGCTTTCGGGTTAAATCATCTTTTAGAAAATGTTTGACGTTTTGGATGTTTTGTTGCAACTTGTAGAAACTGGTTCGAAGTGTTACTTCGACGGATGGTAAAATACGAAAGCTTCATAGAACTGAAGCTGTAGAGAGAAGAAAAATGCCAAACACCACATGACTTCCCTGTAGCTTGTAAAGCCTTGATGAAGACAGAACAAGCACTACCACGAAATATGAAAAAGAATCTACAAGACTTTCAGTAAATTACAGAAAATAAGTGAGAGGTGCCCTACCCTATCACGAATCCAAATTTGGATTTCGGACAATGATGTGGATGTTAATACAAAAAAACAGACATTTCAGTCAATTGGCGCCTTTTCCGCTACGAAGTGAGGACAGACCCTATAGGTCGCCTCATTGTCTTTGGGGCAGCGAAGAAGGACGCCGAATGGCTTAAATTGCACGAAGGTAGAATCTGCTACCTTTTTAACACCTTAAAGGCCCGCGTTGGCAGATTAAAAGACCCAGAGCAAGGGGATGAAGCAGCCACGGAGGGAGAAACGGTCGAGAGGATAGAAGCGATTGAAGTTCCAACCTCTGAGGCTGATGATAATACTGTCATCAACCTCGATGCCGACCCCAGAACCCCGGTTTCGCTCAAGGAGTTGGATGAGTCCATACTGGACACACCTTCGCCCAAAACAGCATCAGCTGGTGAACTCGCCTCATCGGAATGACCGGAACAGGTGACGTACAGAGGGTAGATGACATAAGGGCGGTGCAGTGCAACCTACATCACAGTAGTGCAGCAACTGCCACTCTTGGTCGCCACCTTGATATGATGATTAACACTATTGCACTGATCCAAGAACCGTGGGTTTTCAAATCCAAAGTCTACGGTTTCAGTAACTTAAGTGGTTCTACTTTTAGCTGCCCTGACAGTAACAAAGTCAGAACTGCCATTTACGTACCAAGGCAAGTAAACGCTCATCTGTTGCCTCAGCACACAGACGTTATCCTAATCTTCTCCTAATCTTCTATTCTCTTCTATTAGTCTCCTAATCTTTAATTAGTACGATTAGAATACGTGCACCATTAATCGGAAGGTTAAAGAAATTACGATGGCATCAGTTTACCTGCCGTTTGAAGACCAGCCTCCATCGCAAGGGTTGGAAAGGCTGGCCGAGGACGCTAGAAAAGGTAACTGGAATCTTGTCATCGGATGTGACTCCAATGCACATTCTACTGCTTGGGGTAGCGCTGATGATAATGGAAGAGCTAAGTCCCCTCTTAAATTCATTTTTAGCAGTAATTTAGATATACTTAATCGAGGCTCTGAGTCGACCTTTATAACAGCTAGAGGTTAATCAGTTATTGACATCACTCTCGCTTCGATGAGTATCACGTCCTTGATCCGCAACTAGACTGTTTCTGACGAAGTTTCAATGTTAGACCATAGGTGGATCACGTTTGATCTTGGTACACCTTAAAGATTGGAAAGAACCTAAAGCGTAACTCCAGATGGACGGATGTGAACGAGTTCAGATCTATACTAACTGGGAGTTTGAACGAAATCGGTTTGCTTAAGATAACTAAAAGCTTTGAGGTTGAGGAGTACTTAAATACCATTTGCGACTCCTTTATTAAAGCTTACGGAAAGGCCTGTCCTCTTCGACCTGAGGCCGTTGCGGGGCGTGCTACCGTTTGGTGGTGCCCCGAACTCGGCAAACTCAAACAAGAAGCAAGGACAGCCTTTTGTAGAGCTAACAACTCAAAATTAGATTCCGACTGGAAACTTTACAGGGATAAGTTAACGGAATTTAAAAAAAGCTTATGTGAAGAAGTTTCCTCCTGCAGCGAAATGTTTCGCCTAAATCAGGTACTTTCATCTGACAATGAACGACGAATTGGCTTATTAAAAAAGGCTGACGGTTCTTTTACCGTAAACCTTTTGGAGAGTCTTCATCTATTAATGGAGGTGCATTTTTCAGGTTCCAGAAGTCTCATGTGTTCACTTCAGGACACCAACCATAAACCTACTGTAGGTGATTGGATCTTAGCCGAAAAAATTTGCAGGGAGGAAAAGACACGGTGGGTAATTAATAGTTTTTCGCCGTTCAAAACACCAGGACTAAATGGTATTATATCAGCCCTTCTACAATGTGGCTTGGAGGATCTTGTACCTCACCTGGTGAGAATTTTGCAGGCCTGCCTGGCGCTACACTATATATCCAACCGGTGGCGTGAGGTTACGGTGAACTTCATACCAAAACCGGGTAAGTTAGATTATTTCACACCGAAATCGTTTAGACCTATCAGCCTTTCCTCCTTTCTTTTGAAAACATTGGAGAGGCTGTGTGACCGTTATATTAGGGATTTCTGTCTTCCAATTGCACCAGTAAATCCTAATCAGCAGGCCTACACTCAGGGCGAGTCCACACTAACAGCTCTTCACTCGGTGACCAGCTTTGTTGGTGGGGCGCTTGACTCAAAGGAGTCCGCCCTTGGTGTGTTCATAGATATAGAGGGAGCTTTTGATAAAACAACTTTCTCTGGTATTAACGATGCCTTGTTTGAGCATAAAGTTCCACCGACTCTTTGTGGTTGTATTGAGAACGCTTTCAAACATAGGATAGTTACGATTAGGGCTGGCGATGTCAGTCTTCATGGAGGAGTTACTCGAGGCTGTCCAGAAGGAGATGTACTTTCCCCATTGTTGTGGAATCTCACCCTGGATAGCCTCTTGAAATCACTCGCTAAAGCCAACTTTACAACAGTTGGTTATGCAGATGATCTAACCATCCTTGTCAAAGGTAAGCACATAAATGTACTTTTTGACAGGATGCAAGTGGCTCTCAAGTTGATTGAGTCTTGGTGTGACCGACAAGTGCTCTCTGTGAATCCTCGGAAGACAGAGTTGATTCTTTTCACACGATTGAGGAAGGTTGGCAAGCCCAGTTTGCCATCTCTTGCTAATATTCCATTAGTTTTGTCTAAAGAAGACAAATGTCTGGGCATTATACTTGATAACAAAATGACTTGGAAGGCTCACCTAGTCAACTGCTTTAGCGTACCCTCCGCTTTCCTACATACATACATACTAGTGAGAGGTTACTTGAGCAGCAGCTCTCAGTTTTCAATTGTATGACCGGAGAAGACCTATTCCAGAAGAACCATGATACGCACGTCAAGAAGTTTGACTCGTTGGAACGCCAGATACAAACAAAGCAAAGTTATGGTTGTGGAAGCAGCTGTTCAAGGGATGTCCGCATTGAAATACAAGAGATCCGACAAAAAGTTGCGACGGTACTAAATTTTGCAAAATCTCCAAAATCCAACATGACTTGATTCGACTTGATCAAAAGAAGGCACTCCGATCTATTACAGTCAGAAATTGTCGTCTTTCCACCAGATAAGTAATGCCATCGTTGTTGTGGATAAAAAAATATAACAACAAAATGATGATTCTACTGGACCCAGGCATCTACAGAATGATCAAGAAAGACACCACATACAAGATAGTAAGAAAAATAACGGATATGATTTACAGACGTACAGGAATTTCAACAAAAAAACAGGAAAGCTTGTATGTGCAGGCGTTGCGGCAGTACTAACAAGAATTAATGTTATCAATTAGTGCCATCAACTACCCAACATACCAGTTGACTAAAAATCTTGTAAAAATTCTGTCTCCTTTCACACGGAACATATATTTTGTTAGGGATTCTAAACATTTTGTGGAATCGGTAAAAATAAAAAGATAGATGCTAGGATTGTTTGGTGGAAAGTTTCGATATCAGATCTCTTTTTATTACTGTAGCAGCTAAGAATACTGAAGATGGTATTCGCCAGAAACTTATTACCAAAATACAAAAAAATATAGTGGTGTACTGTTGCCTTCAACATATTTTAGCTGGAAAGTTTTTACGAGTAGTTTAGCAACCGATTATAGCTAGTTTCTATACGGAATTGTTCGAAGAGGACACTTTGAAACCAAAATTATGGTTTTGAAATATGGATGACAAGTTTTTGTTATATGGAAACGTGTCATCCATATTTCAAAACCATTGACCAATGAGTCCAAACATCATTGTTCCAGCGCTCTTTCACCTATCATGTTCACAAATCCTATGGAAGCCTGCCATTATCGGTTCGACAATTAAGTATGAAAGGCTTCAAAAGGCGGGTAGATGAGAGACTAAGTTTGTAGATTACATAAATTTAAATTTTGTCCCCTGTGTATTGCTGCTATTTTTCTGAAAGTTTTCTGAAAGCGTTTCAAGTCTTCTGGAATAATTTCAAGTCTTCTGCAGCAATATCAAGTTTTCTAGAAGCAGTATTCGGGTTTCTAGAGGTAATATCGAGTCTTTTGGAAACATTTCAAGTATGCTGAAAGCAATATCAAGTTTTCTGAAAGCGTTTCAAGTCGTCTGGAAGTATATGAAGTCTTCCAGAAGCAGTATCAAGCTTTCCTAAAGCATTTCAATTCATCTGGAAACATTTCAAGCCTTCGGAAAGCACTTCAATTCTTCTTGAAGCAGTGTTCTTTTCATTTTTAAATTTATACTTAATTTTTCTACTTTAAATCGCTAACTCATCTAATATTTTAGTATCTGACTTGAAGTGAACTGTTTTGCTTATATTTTGGTTATAAATATTGCTTCCAATTTTTTTAAAAAGCAAAACAGTTAGAAGAAAACATTTAGACATGTATTAATTTAAATACAAGAAAATTTACATGGAGAAAAAATGTGTTACGAAGATTGCAACATCACTTATTAATTCATCTAATTTGGGTCATGATATCATCTGCCTTACTGAGACATCCCTTACTCTTTCAGTTGCTAATAACGAGTTTTTTCCTCTGATTATGTCGTCTTTCGGGGTGATCAATGTCTCACAAAAAGGATGGTGGTGATGTCCTGATTGGTGTTAGAAATAGCCTTCGCATATCAACTAATTTAGATTTTAACTCCGAGGCAGAAGGTTTTTGGTTGAATGTCGAGTGCGCGGCTGGTCATATATTTTTTTGTTGTGTATATTTGTCTCCTGGCGATATGGACGCATTTTAAGTTTTTTACGTCAAATCTCTAGGATTAGGGATGCTTACCCGGATAATCTTATTATAATTGTAGGCGATTTTAATTTACCTTCAATACAATGGTGCCGGTCTGACAATGGTAATCTGGAACCATCTGTTGGCGGTGATTTACGCTCCCGAGAGTTTTTAGACACTTACCGTTACTGTAGTTTATTACAGTTTAACATCTGTAATGATAATAATAGAATTTTAGATCTGCTGCTCAGTACATCCACTTGCATACAGAGGGTCAATAGGTGTCCGGATCCACTCGTGAACCAGGATCGTTACCATCCTGCCTTTGAATTTCTTATTGTCGGTGCTCAACCGAAGTTATTGCGCGATGACCCCATTGTAAAATACTTTTTTAATCGGGGTAATTATGATGCAATTAATGCTTCTATATCTGCCATTGATTGGTCTGAACAATTTGCGGGTCGGAGCGTAGCTGACGCGGTCGACATTTTTTATACCATTAATTAATAATCTAGTTAATGTTCATGTTCCGCATCCAACGGCGAGGTCTATTCAGGAAAAATCTAATTTCCACCGGAAATGGAAAATTTATGGAAATATATTTATCATTTACAATTTTGCGTAGGCGTTCCAAAGCTTTAATTAAGTCTGATTATGACAATTATGTCAGGTTAATTTAATCGCAGCTTATTGAATGCCCTGACCGCTTGTGGTCTTTCGTAAGACAAAAAAGGGGCGAATGCTCTGGTATTCCCGCCAAGATGAAATTATTCGATGATTCTAGCGATAATGCTCAGGGTATCTGTTCCTTACTCGCTCAATACTTTAACTCTGTTTTCATTGACAGTACTTACACTTATTCTTCGCGTGTCGCATCGGGTGGTGGCCTAGCGCCTTGGTTTTGCGAGGAGGATGTCTTGCGTGCTCTCAAGGAGGTTGATGCTAAAGCTGGGGCTGGTCCTGACAAATTGCCCGGTTGCTTCATTAAATACTGTGCCGCTAGCTTAGCAAAGCCACTTTTTATTATTTTTTTTCTATTTCCTTGAACTCCGGATCTTTCCCGGGCGAATCTCGGGGGGCCTTTGTTTTGCCTGTCTTTAAGTCTGGTGACCGTAGTGATGTTTGTCAGTATCGTCCAATTTCAATTTTATCTTCAGTTTCTAAAATCTTTGAAAAAATTATCTATTCTAAATTACTGTACATCTTGAAGCAGCGTTTGATTGTTGAGCAGCATGGATTTCTTTCGGGTAGATCTGCTGAAACCAACTTAATGTGCTACACCAACTTCATACATAATGCTTTTAACGCATCTGAGCAGGTTGACGCGATCTACACTGACTTCAGCAAAGCTTTTGATAAGATTGACCACAATATATTGATGGACAAGCTTTCACTATTTGATATTCCCCAAGGTCTCTTAACGTGGCTGAGTTCATATATCACTTGATCGTTATCAGGTCGTACGTGTTGGCAATTGTATCTCCGCTTTTCGCCGAATCACATCTGGAGTTCCCCAGGGAAGTTACCTTGGTCCATCCTCTTCTTGGTATATATTAATGATGTGATAGCCTGCTTTGAGCACGCAAAATTTTTACTTTACGCGGATTATTGTAAAATCTCTCTGAATATAAAGCGTAACTCTGATTGTCTTAAACTTCAGAGTGATCTGAACCGGTTTTACCACTACTGTTTCACTAACAGTCTCTTCCTAAATTTTAAAAAGTGCTCTAAAATCTCATTTTCGCGTAAGCGTTACCCCCTGAATTTTTCTTACAATCGAGGCGGTACAAAAAACAAGATCAGCAGTTAATTGTCGGGAAATTTAAAATAAATACATTCAAGTACAGGTGAATCCTATAGTTATTATTGACTTGTTCGTTTGGTATTATTTGCAGTATTAATTATGATTTGAAACTGGAATAATTAATAGATTAAGTATTTCAAGTGACTTTAACATTCGCTTGGTCTGTGCGGGTGTGTTTCTTGCCAGTCCGGTTTTTTGTTTTTCGATATTCGCGTGCTAATGTTTGCCAGTGTTATCAGTAATTCGTTGGTTTCCTGACATTCTATGTGTTGAAAACTATTGGAAACGAAATAATTAAATAACATTTGAGACGGATTTAACATTTTCCTTGTTCACGAGTAACACCTTTCTTAAACTGTTTTTTTGTTTTGTTAAGTGTTTGGATTTTTTATCCTCTTAATTTGAGTAAATCAGATAATTTTCAAGAGATTAACTTTCTTATAAAAAGTTGATCGTCTGAATTTCAAGCCTATATGAATGTTTTTAACGATAGACTTGCTAAGGTTTCGGAAACTGATAGTGAAAATGCTACTGTGAAGGCTACTGCATCGGCTACTGGAGATGTTATTAAATCAATTCGCACAGATTTTAACCATTTTCAACATAAAATGATTACTACTTTAAATTTTTTATCACAGTCCGTCACGGAACATGAAAAGAAAATCGGTAACCTGGAGAATTATTTTAGAAGGAACTGTTTAATTCTCCATGGTGTCCCAGAGGGCGAAAGTCAGACTCAGGAAATTTTAGAAAGGTCTGTTCTCAATATTTTGAAGAGATTTCAAACAGATGAGTGGTCGCTTCTTTATCCATAATTGATCGTTGCCACCATTTAGGTAAGCCACGAAACTTAAATAAGGGACGTCCAATTATCATTAAATGGGTGTTATATCGTGGTCGTCGTTTTGTTTGGGTAAATAAGAGGCAGCTAAAAACCACGGGTTTTTTAATCACTGAATCCTTATCAAGTAAGCGTCTCAACGTTTACGTTAATTCCCTGGGTTACACCTCTAGATTTTATCTTCACAACAGAAGAGGAGATTGCACAGTTATTGCTTAGCATCAAAACTGAATCAATTGGTAATGATAAAGTTAATAAAATAATGCTTGTACTATGTTGTCCAACAATTCTTCCTTTTTTATGTCACATCA
Source organism: Onthophagus sagittarius (assembly GCA_036711965.1). Lineage (NCBI taxonomy): Eukaryota > Metazoa > Arthropoda > Insecta > Coleoptera > Scarabaeidae > Onthophagus > Onthophagus sagittarius. The sequence goes on from JASERS010000005.1 coordinate 27,079,133, forward strand.
TGAATTTTTGTTTAGAATTTTTCGTGTTTCCTGACCAGTGGAAGATTGCTCTGATAATACCTATCCCTAAAAATAAAAACCCTTTAAGCCTGAATGATATTAGGCCCATCAGTATCTTGTCCATTTTATCAAAAATCTTAGAAAAACTTATTGCAGAGAGATTAAGGGCTTTTATCACCGGTAATAACATTCTTCCACCTGAACAGTTAGGATTTCGACCTGGCTTCAGTTGCACCACTGCACTTCTGGATGTTACTGACGACATATTGAGGAGAGCAGATGATGGATGTCTCACTGCACTTGCTTTATTGGATTTTTCAAAAGCTTTTGATACGCTATATCACGAAACATTATTTTCGATTTTACACTATATAGGGTTATCTAATTCAGCCATTTCTTTGTTGAAATGCTATCGTTGTAATCGATTTCGACGCGTGACTCATAATGGTTTATACTCAGATATGTTGGGTGTTGTATCGGGTGTACCTCAGGGTTCTATCCTTGGGCCTTTGTTGTACTTAATTTATACGTTCCAACTTTGTTCTTTTCTCAAATATTGTGAATATCACATGTACGCCGATGATACTCAAGTATATTACAGCTTTAAACCTGATGAAGTAAAAATCGCAGTAGATCGGATGAACAATGACTTGAATAATTTTGCTTCTCGGCTTTGTCTAACGATTAACTCTTCTGAATCATCAGTAGTTATTTTTGAACCTAACGGCGGTAGATTGATAGGTGACCCAGCTCTTTTAAACAACTTTCATTTGGTTCTGCAAGGTGCCCGTTTAGCAACTTCCTATGATTCTCGCAATCTCGGTGTTATTATGGACTCCCGTTTGAGGTTCAAGAAACATGTTTGTAAACTTGTTAACTCGGCGTACTCTACCTTAAAGTTACTCTATAACAATCGACATATGCTACATCGCCGACTTAGAGCTCACCTATGTGCTGCATTGATGCTTTCAGTCTTTAATTTTAGCGATGCTCTTTATAATTCATGCATTGATGCTGATGATTCTCGTCGTATCCAACGGGTTCAAAATGCGTGCCTTCGTTAAAAGAAAGAATATCGCATACTTTGGAGTGGGTTGGTTGGTTGGTTGAGTATGTCGCGACGCAGTTACATTCTGTCTGTTTATTTCACAGAATTATTTTAAACAAATCACCATATCTTTACAATAAAATTACGTTCAGGACTGATGTCCATAACCTAAACATTAGACACAGACATACTTTAACAAAACCTAAATATCGCCTTTTTAAAAATTTTTCAAAAATCTTTCTCTTACACTGTGTCTAGTGTTTATAATTCAATTCCGAAAAAGGTTAAGTTGAGGAGTGAACAGCGTTTCAAGATTAAATTTAAAGAACACTTACTGGCTCTGCAGGCGACAACAATGGGATAACCTTTTAATAGTGTTTGCAGGTGTTTTTGTTTTCTTGTTTTTCTTTTCTCGTTTAAAGAGGATCGATGAAAACAGTCTGCTTGACTGACTCGATCCTTTTTAACTCAGAATTTATTTTGTAATTTCTTCATTTTATTTTATTTTTATTCTTTATTGATTTTTCCTTTTTAATTTACTTGCACAATTGTATTAATTTTCTTTTTTTTGTATCTGAGTCTGTGTCTGTATCTGTCGACCACATCTGCGATCTGGAGATTATACTAGATAGGAAGCTTTTATACAATTTGCATGTAGATTACATCACATCCAAAGCTTTGAAGAGGTTGGGTTTTGTCATTGGAACTTGTTCTTTTTCGAATATTAGTTGCATTAGAGTTTTGTATTTGGAGTATTGAGTAGTTTTCTCGGTTATTCGTCAGCGGTATGGAATCCTCAGTACTCTGTTTGCATTAATCGCATTGAGTCTGTTCAATGCCGTTTTTTGCAGTATTTAGCCTATAAAGCTTACTTACCATATTGCGATTATGAGATACGATGCAGGGTGCTGGGCTTACAGTCATTGCAAGTTAGGCGGCTGAGATATGATCTGCTTTTCATCTTTAAGTTAACAAACAATTTTATCAATTCTCTAGTGGTACTCAGCGGATTATGCTTTTCGGTGCCGTCTTATGGTACTAGATGTGGTCAGGTTTTTAGTTATTCATTAGTTATTCATTTGATTCTCACTGTCGAAGTATCAACTTGTTTAATATCTTGTATACTGCGTTTAGACGGTTTTTGTGGGGCATAGACGGAACGACCTCATAGCACTTTATACCTACTACTTCGTAATTGTGGGATGTATTTGAATAATGTTTAAAAAAATGTAATTCTTCTAGTTCTTTCTATTATTTTTTTTTGTTAGAGCTATTGTATGATTATTGTGTATTCTATTTTTATTTTATGTTCTGTTCTTTATTGTAATTTTGTTAATTGTACTGTGGATGCTTCGCTGGGGTTCACCCTATTTGCAGCCCTTGTAATAAATAAATAAATAAATTAGTCCTAATGATAGTTGATGTGTTAGTTCTAATTCTAATTTAATTTATCCAATTTTATTCGACATTTCAAAACTTTCTAGTAATAATCAGAAGAACAGGATAAATATTTATTTAAATACGCCGATAAAAGATGTCGTTACTTTGAAATAAAATTTCTAAATTGCGCCTATATTCAAACATTAATATTAACAAATAAAATTAAATTAACAATTATTATAACCGAGCTAAATCATAATTATTATCATTATTGCGCATGCGATTCAAACATGTATTGATTATTGTTGAAAGCTTGACTTTGAGGAGGTGAGCTTGAAAGCTCTCTCGCAGTTGGACGCCAGAATTAGAAGAGAATAGTGGTATGCACACAACTTTTCCTACGCGTTTGTTGAACTGGTTGAAAACGCGGTCATAAAATGGTAAGGAAAATGCAGCAAATTACGACGCGAATATATTTTTGCAATTTTCAGTATGGTTTTGTAAACTACGCGTTGGAATTGCTAGTAATTAAAACGTTTGGAGAAGAAACTTGGGAAAAAATTAAGTTGGGTTAATCAAAAAGACCCTTGTTTTAACGATTTATATAAATTCTTATTTTAAAGGAAGGATGCCGAGGTTCAAATGGAAGGGCAATTTTTGGTGCGGCAAATATACGAAGATGAGTTAACTTATAATTTAATTTCTTCGGCTGTTGATATTTTAAGTTGGCACAAATTTAATTTAAGCTTTGCCGGTGAAATTAATTTTTGATTTCTAGATATCCCAGCAACTGCAATTTTGGAATTGTTTGGAAAAACGTTTTTCGAATTCTGCCAAGATTCGGGTTATGACAAAATATTACAAGTTTTAGGGGCCACACCGCGAGATTTCTTGCAGGTAATTTATTATGTTGCCTAATGAATGGAATAATATTTATTTTCAGTGGGCGAAATGTTTTTCTTGGAAGCATTTCATTTTAAAACAAATATTTAGTTGAATATTCGAGTTTAACTTGTTTTTTCTTAAGTCGTATTTACGAACAATCATAACAAAGTTGTTTCTACATAAAGTTATGTAGCAATCAATTTAGCACGAGTAAAATGGGTTGTCTAGTCCCAACAAATTAACATATATCTTATTCACTTTTTGCTTAAATTGTTTTGTTTAAACACGATTTTCAACATACAGACGGTTTCTATAAGTCGTGAAAAATTTTAATCACAAACATTGTAGTATAAATAATGATTTGCGTAAAAACCTACAAGCCGAATATCCTACATTATTTGCAGCCGGCTATCCGGTTAACTGACATTTCTATCCGGGTATTATGGGTAATTGTCAGTTTTCAATATCAGTTTTATATTATATACAGATGTGCGTTATTTTCTGGATCAGAGATATATAAGATTTCTGTGCTAAGTTAAAAATAGAGTCAACATTTTCTTACCGTAGGTATTGACTGTAGATCCATTAGCTGGAGTTGAATTTCCTCTCAAGGTTGTGAAAAGTTACAAAGGTATAACGAAAATGTCAGATCCTGTATGAATAAAAAATACTTTTTTAAAAAAATCAAGAAAAATGTTGATTTTATGAAATGTTGCAAATTTCGTTTGACTTTAAAATTTCATAACTCAAACACGAAATAAGATACTGAAGTGGTACTGTTTCATTTATAAATCACAAAAAGAATCATTAAGATATCTTAAGGATTCGATTTTTTACGATTTTTTAAAAATAATCAACAAAATTAAATATATAAAAATAATTTTTCTTATCCTTTTTTCACCAATTATTAAATTAGGGTCTATATAAAAATTTACTTTTGGTGATAATTAAAATTGAAAAAATATTAAATTTTGAAAAATTTTAATTAATTTTTCTAATTTGTTAATTACGTATCTACTGAAGAAGAGCAAGGCTCGAAACTAGTTTAGAAAAATAAATTTTAATTATCACCAAAAGTAAATTTTTATATAGACCCTAAAATTAAATATCTCAAAACGGAATTGAGATATTCATTCATAGGTTAATTCTAGAAAAATTGTATAATTTTCTTTATAAGCCACAAAAAATTTCATCAAGATATCTTATAAATTTGATTTTTTTTTTAAATTTAAAAAAATTATTCATTTTCTGAAATGCTGCAAATTTCCGCTGAGTTCAAAAGTTAATATTTCAAAACGGAATTGAGATATTCACTCATAGGTTAATTCTCAAAAAACTATAATTTCCTTTATAAGTCACAAAAAATTTCATCAAGATATCTTAAGAATTCGATCTTTTACGTTTTTTTAAAAATAACCAAAAAATTGCAAATTTTCTGAAATGCTGCGAATTTACGTTGAGTTCAAACCTTGAGATCACTCCACACCATGAGACTCACTCGTGGTTTTATTATGGGAAAACTTTATAGTTTCATTTATAAATCACAAAAAGAATCTTCAAGATATCTTAACAATTCGATTTTTTTAAAATAATCAAAAAAACGTTAATTTTATGAAATGCTGCAATTTTACGTTGAGTTCAAAAGTTGATTCCGGAAAACTGTGTGCTTTCCTTTATCAATTACAATAAATGTTATCAAAATATCTTAAGAATTCAATTCTCTGCGATTTTTCAAAACTAATTAACGAAATTTTTAATCTTATGAAATTTAAAAATTTGTTGAGTTCAAAACGAGTTCACTTTTTTAATTATAAAAAATTTCGTCAAGATATCTTAAGAATTCGATTTCCTACAAATTTTTAAATATAATCAAGAAAATTGTTGATTTTGTGAAGAGCTGCAAATTTAGGTTGAGTTTAAAAGTTGAATATCTCAAAAGCAAAGTAAGATTCTCAAGTATTGCTTGGTTTCCAGAAAACTGCACACTTTCCTTTATAAATTACAATAAATTTTATCAAAATATCTTCAATATAATTTTCTACGATATTTTAAAACTGACTTAATTTTCTGAAATGCCGCAAATCTATGTCCAGTTTAAACCTTGATATCTCAAAATAGAAAGGAGATAGTCACTCATTGTTTAATTCCCGGAAAACTGTAATTTTCTTTATAAATTACAAAAAATTTCAAGATATCAAGATATACGATTTTTTTTAAATAATCACAAAAAACTGTTAATTTTATGAAATACTGCAAATTTACGTTGACTTTAAAAGTTAATATCTTAAAAGCGAAGTGAGATACTCAAGTATGGTTATATTGCCGGAAAACTGCATACTTTTCTTTATAAATTACAATAAATTTTATAAAAATATCTTAAGAATTCAATTTTTTACGATTTTTTTAAACAGATTAACGAAATTTTTAATCTTATGAAATTTAAAAATTTAAGTTGAGTTCAAAACTTGATATCTCAAAATCGAATTGAGATACATACGCATAATTTTATTTTGAGAAAAGTACACACTTTTTAAATTATAAACAATTTCGTCAAGATATTTTAAGAATTTAATTTTCTACGAATTTTTAAAAATAATCAAAACAGTTGTTAATACTATGAAAATCAGCAAATTTAGGTTGAGATTAAAAGTTGATATCTCAAAAGCGAAGTAAGATTCTCAAGTATTGCTTTGTTTCCGGAAAATTGCATACTTTCCTTTATAAACTACAATAAATTTTATCAAGATATCTTAAGAATTAAATTCTCTGCGGTTTTTTAAAACTGATTAATGAAATTTTTAATCTTATGAAATTTTAAAATTTAAGTTGAGTTCAAAACTTGATATCTTAAAATCAAATAGAGATACTTACGCATAGTTTTATTCTGAGGAAAGTACACACTTTTTTATTTATAAAAAATTTCGTCAAGATATCTTAAAAATTCGATTTTCTACGATTTTTTAAAAACAATCAAGAAAATTGTTAATTTTGTGAAGAGCTGCAAATGTAGGTTCAGTTTAAAAGTTGATATCACAAAAACGAAGTAAGATACTCAATTACTGCTTGGGTTCCAGAAAGCTGCATACTGTCTTTTATAAATTACAATAAATTTTATAGAAATATCTTAAGAATTCAATTTTCTATGATTTCTCAAAACTGATTAATGAAATTTTTAATGTTATGAATTTTAAAAATTTAAGTTGAGTTCAAAACTTGATATCTCAAAATCGAATTAAGATACTTACGCATAGTTTTATTCTAAGAAAAGTACACAATTTTTTAATTATAAAAAATTTCGTCAAGATATCTTAAGAATTCGGTTTTCTACGATTTTTTAAAAATAATCAAAAAATTGTTAATTTAGTGAAGAGCTGTAAATTTAGGTTGAGTTTAAAAGTTGATATCTCAAAAGCGAAGTAAGATTCTCAAATATTGCTTTGTTTCCGGAAAATTGCATACTTTCCTTTATAAACTACAATAAATTTTATCAAAATATCTTAAGAGTTCAAATTTCTACGATTTTTTAAAACTGTTTAATGAAATTTTTAATCTTATGAAATTTAAAAATTTAAGTTGAGTTCAAAACTTGATATCTCAAAACCGAATTGAGATAGTTACGCATAGTTTTATTCTGAAGAAAGTACACACTTTTTTATTTATAAAAAATTTCGTCAAGATATCTTAAGAATTCGGTTTTCTACGATTTTTTAAAACTAATCAAAAAATTGTTAATTTAGTGAAGAGTTGCAAATTTAGGTTGAGTTTAAAAGTTGATATCTCAAAAGCGAAATAAGATTCTCAAGTATTGCTTTGTTTCCGGAAAATTGTATACTTTCCTTTATAAACTACAATATTTTTTATCAAAATATCTTAAGAATTCAATTTTCTACGATTTTTTAAAACTGATTAACGAAATTTTTAATTTTATCAAATTTAAAAATTTAAGTTGAGTTCAAAACTTGATATCTCAAAATCGAATTAAGATACTTACGCATAGTTTTATTCCGAGAAAAGTACACAATTTTTTAATTATAAAAAATTTCGTCAAGATATCTTAAGAATTCGGTTTTCTACGATTTTTTAAAAATAATCAAGAAAGTTGTTAAATCTATGAAAAGCAGCAAATTTAGATTGAGATTAAATGTTGATATCTCAAAAACGAAGTAACATTATCAAGTACGGCTGTATTTCCGGAAAAGTGTATACTTTCCTTTATAAATTACAATACATTTCATCAAAATATCTTAAGAATTAGATTTTTTACGATTTTCTAAAAATAATTTAAAAAATTGTTAATTTTCTGAAATGCCGCAAATTTATGTTCAGTTTAAACCTTGATAACTCAAAATGGAATGGGGATAGTCACTCATTGTTTAATTCCCGGAAAACTGTAATTTTCTTTATAAATTACAAAAATTTTCATCAAGATATCTTAAGAATTCGATTTTTTACGATTTTTCAAAAATAATCATAAAAAAAAACTGTTAATTTTATGAAATACTGCAAATTTACGTTGACTTTAAAAGTTGATATGTTAAAAACGAAGTGAGATACTCAAGTATGGATATATTGCCGGAAAAGTGCATACTTTCCTTTATAAGTTACAATAAATTTTATAAAAATATCTTAAGAATTCAATTTTTTACGATTTTTTTAAACAGATTAACGAAATTTTTAATCTGACGAAATTTAAAAATTTAAGTTGAGTTCAAAACTTGATATCTCAAAATCGAATTGAGATACTTACGCATAGTTTTATTTTGAGAAAAGTACACAATTTTTAAATTATAAACAATTTCGTCAAGATATTTTAAGAATTTGATTTTCTACGAATTTTTAAAAATAATCAAAACAGTTGTTAATTCTATGAAAAGCAGCAAATTTAGGTTGAGATTAAAAGTTGATATCTCAAAAGCGAAGTAAGATTCTCAAGTATTGCTTTGTTTCCGGAAAATTGCATACTTTCCTTTATAAACTACAATAAATTTTATCAAGATATCTTAAGAATTAAATTCTCTGCGGTTTTTTAAAACTGATTAACGAAATTTTTAATCTTATGAAATTTTAAAATTTAAGTTGAGTTCAAAACTTGATATCTTAAAATCAAATAGAGATACTTACGCATAGTTTTATTCTGAGGAAAGTACACACTTTTTTATTTATAAAAAATTTCGTCAAGATATCTTAAAAATTCGATTTTCTACGATTTTTTAAAAACAATCAAGAAAATTGTTAATTTTGTGAAGAGCTGCAAATGTAGGTTCAGTTTAAAAGTTGATATCTCAAAAACGAAGTAAGATACTCAATTACTGCTTGGGTTCCAGAAAGCTGCATACTGTCTTTTATAAATTACAATAAATTTTATAGAAATATCTTAAGAATTCAATTTTCTATGATTTCTCAAAACTGATTAATGAAATTTTTAATGTTATGAATTTTAAAAATTTAAGTTGAGTTCAAAACTTGATATCTCAAAATCGAAATAAGATACTTACGCATAGTTTTATTCTAAGAAAAGTACACAATTTTTTAATTATAAAAAATTTCGTCAAGATATCTTAAGAATTCGGTTTTCTACGATTTTTTAAAACTAATCAAAAAATTGTTAATTTAGTGAAGAGTTGCAAATTTAGGTTGAGTTTAAAAGTTTATATCTCAAAAGCGAAGTAAGATTCTCAGGTATTGCTTTGTTTCCGGATACTTTCCTTTATAAACTACAATAAATTTTATCAAAATATCTTAAGAATTCAATTTTCTACGATTTTTTAAAACTGATTAACGAAATTTTTAATTTTATCAAATTTAAAAATTTAAGTTGAGTTCAAAACTTGATATCTCAAAATCGAATTGAGATACTTACGCATAGTTTTATTCTGAGAAAAGTACACAATTTTTTAATTATAAAAAATTTCGTCAAGATATCTTAAGAATTCGGTTTTCTACGATTTTTTAAAAATAATCAAAAAATTGTTAATTTAGTGAAGAGCTGCAAATTTAGGTTGAGTTTAAAAGTTGATATCTCAAAAGCGAAATAAGATTCTCAAGTATTGCTTTGTTTCCGGAAAATTGTATACTTTCCTTTATAAACTACAATATTTTTTATCAAAATATCTTAAGAATTCAATTTTCTACGATTTTTTAAAACTGATTAACGAAATTTTTAATTTTATCAAATTTAAAAATTTAAGTTGAGTTCAAAACTTGATATCTCAAAATCGAATTAAGATACTTACGCATAGTTTTATTCCGAGAAAAGTACACAATTTTTTAATTATAAAAAATTTCGTCAAGATATCTTAAGAATTCGGTTTTCTACGATTCTTTAAAAATAATCAAAAAATTGTTAATTTAGTGAAGAGCTGTAAATTTAGGTTGAGTTTAAAAGTTGATATCTCAAAAGCGAAGTAAGATTCTCAAATATTGCTTTGTTTCCGGAAAATTACATACTTTCCTTTATAAACTACAATAAATTTTATCAAAATATCTTAAGAGTTCAATTTTCTACGATTTTTTAAAACTGTTTAATGAAATTTTTAATCTTATGAAATTTAAAAATTTAAGTTGAGTTCAAAACTTGATATCTCAAAACCGAATTGAGATAGTTACGCATAGTTTTATTCTGAAGAAAGTACACACTTTTTTATTTATAAAAAATTTCGTCAAGATATCTTAAGAATTCGGTTTTCTACGATTTTTTAAAACTAATCAAAAAATTGTTAATTTAGTGAAGAGCTGCAAATTTAGGTTGAGTTTAAAAGTTGATATCTCAAAAGCGAAGTAAGATTCTCAAGTATTGCTTTGTTTCCGGATAATTGCATACTTTCCTTTATAAACTACAATAAATTTTATCAAAATATCTTAAGAATTCAATTTTCTACGATTTTTTAAAACTGATTAACGAAATTTTTAATTTTATCAAATTTAAAAATTTAAGTTGAGTTCAAAACTTGATATCTCAAAATCGAATTGAGATACTTACGCATAGTTTTATTCTGAGAAAAGTACACAATTTTTTAATTATAAAAAATTTCGTCAAGATATCTTAAGAATTCGGTTTTCTACGATTTTTTAAAACTAATCAAAAAATTGTTAATTTAGTGAAGAGCTGCAAATTTAGGTTGAGTTTAAAAGTTGATATCTCAAAAGCGAAGTAAGATTCTCAAGTTTTGCTTTGTTTCCGGAAAATTGCATACTTTCCTTTATAAACTACAATAAATTTTATCAAAATATCTTAAGAATTCAATTTTCTACGATTTTTTAAAACTGATTAACGAAATTTTTAATTTTATCAAATTTAAAAATTTAAGTTGAGTTCAAAACTTGATATCTCAAAATCGAATTGAGATACTTACGCATAGTTTTATTCTGAGAAAAGTACACAATTTTTTAATTATAAAAAATTTCGTCAAGATATCTTAAGAATTCGGTTTTCTACGATTTTTTAAAAATAATCAAATAATTGTTAATTTAGTGAAGAGCTGCAAATTTAGGTTGACTTTAAAAGTTGATATCTCAAAAGCAAAGTAAGATTCTCAAGTTTTGCTTTGTTTCTGGAAAATTGCATACTTTCCTTTATAAACTACAATAAATTTTATCAAGATATCTTAAGAATTCAATTTTCTACGATTTTTTAAAACTGATTAACGAAATTTTTAATTTTATCAAATTTAAAAATTTAAGTTGAGTTCAAAACTTGATATCTCAAAATCGAATTGAGATACTTACGCATAGTTTTATTCTGAGAAAAGTACACAATTTTTTAATTATAAAAAATTTCGTCAAGATATCTTAAGAATTCGGTTTTCTACGATTTTTTAAAAATAATCAAATAATTGTTAATTTAGTGAAGAGCTGCAAATTTAGGTTGACTTTAAAAGTTGATATCTCAAAAGCAAAGTAAGATTCTCAAGTTTTGCTTTGTTTCCGGAAAATTGCATACTTTCCTTTATAAACTACAATAAATTTTATCAAGATATCTTAAGAATTCAATTTTCTACGATTTTTTAAAACTGATTAACGAAATTTTTAATTTTATCAAATTTAAAAATTTAAGTTGAGTTCAAAACTTGATATCTCAAAATCGAATTAAGATACTTACGCATAGTTTTATTCCGAGAAAAGTACACAATTTTTTAATTATAAAAAATTTCGTCAAGATATCTTAAGAATTCGGTTTTCTACGATTTTTTAAAAATAATCAAAAAATTGTTAATTTAGTGAAGAGCTGCAAATTTAGGTTGACTTTAAAAGTTGATATCTCAAAAGCGAAGTAAGATTCTCAAGTATTGCTTTGTTTCCGGAAAATTGTATACTTTCCTTTATAAACTACAATAAATTTTATCAAAATATCTTAAGAATTCAATTTTCTACGATTTTTTAAAACTGATTAACGAAATTTTTAATTTTATCAAATTTAAAAATTTAAGTTGAGTTCAAGACTTGATATCCCAAAATCGAATTAAGATACTTACGCATAGTTTTATTCTGAGAAAAGTACACAATTTTTTAATTATAAAAAATTTCGTCAAGATATCTTAAGAATTCGGTTTTCTACGATTTTTTAAAAATAATCAAGAAAATTGTTAAATCTATGAAAAGCAGCAAATTTAGGTTGAGATTAAATGTTGATACCTCAAAAACGAAGTAACATTATCAAGTACGGCTGTATTTCCGGAAAAGTGTATACTTTCCTTTATAAATTACAATACATTTCATCAAAATATCTTAAGAGTTTGATTTTTTACGATTTTTTAAAAATAATTTAAAAAATTGTCAATTTTCTGAAATGCCGCAAATTTATGTTCAGTTTAAACCTTGATATCTCAATATGGAATGGGGATAGTCACTCATTGTTTAATTCCCGGAAAACTGTAATTTTCTTTATGAATTACAAAAATTTTCATCAAGATATCTTAAGAATTCGATTTTTTACGATTTTTCAAAAATAATCATAAAAAAAACTGTTAATTTTATGAAATACTGCAAATTTACGTTGACCTTAAAAGTTGATATGTTAAAAACGAAGTGAGATACTCAAGTATGGATATATTGCCGGAAAAGTGCATACTTTCCTTTATAAGTTACAATAAACTTTTTAAAAATATCTTAAGAATTCAATTTTTTAAGATTTTTCAAAACTGATTAAAGAAATTATTAAACTTATGAATTTTAAAAATTTAAGTTGAGTTCAAAACTTGATATCTCAAAATCAAATTGAGATAGTTCTCAATTCTATCTCTCTATATCTCTCTACTATCTCTCAGTTTTATTCTGAGGAAAGTACACAATTTTTTAATTATAAAAATTTCGTCAAGATATATTAAGAATTCGATTTACTACGATTTTTTAAAAATAATCAAGAAAATTGTTAATTTTGTGAAGAGCTGCAAATTTAGGTTGAGTTTAAAAGTTGATATCGCAAAAACGAAGTAAGATACTCAAGTATTGCTTTGTTTCCGGAAAATTGCATACTTTCCTTTATAAACTACAATAAATTTTATCAAAATATATTAAGAATTCAATTTTCTATGATTTTTCAAAACTGATTAACGAAGTTTTTAATCTTATGAAATTTAAAAATTTAAGTTGAGTTCAAAAGTTGATATCTCAAAATCGAATTGAGATACTTACGCATAATTTTATTCTGAGGAAAGTACACAATTTTTGAATTATAAAAAATTTCGTTAAGATATCTTAAGAATTCGGTTTTCTACGATTTTTTAAAAATAATCAAAAAATTGTTAATTTAGTGAAGAGCTGTAAATTTAGGTTGAGTTTAAAACTTGATATCTCAAAACCGAATTGAGATAGTTACGCATAGTTTTATTCTGAAGAAAGTACACACTTTTTTATTTATAAAAAATTTCGTCAAGATATCTTAAGAATTCGGTTTTCTACGATTTTTTAAAACTAATCAAAAAATTGTTAATTTAGTGAAGAGCTGCAAATTTAGGTTGAGTTTAAAAGTTGATATCTCAAAAGCGAAGTAAGATTCTCAAGTATTGCTTTGTTTCCGGATAATTGCATACTTTCCTTTATAAACTACAATAAATTTTATCAAAATATCTTAAGAATTCAATTTTCTACGATTTTTTAAAACTGATTAACGAAATTTTTAATTTTATCAAATTTAAAAATTTAAGTTGAGTTCAAAACTTGATATCTCAAAATCGAATTGAGATACTTACGCATAGTTTTATTCTGAGAAAAGTACACAATTTTTTAATTATAAAAAATTTCGTCAAGATATCTTAAGAATTCGGTTTTCTACGATTTTTTAAAACTAATCAAAAAATTGTTAATTTAGTGAAGAGCTGCAAATTTAGGTTGAGTTTAAAAGTTGATATCTCAAAAGCGAAGTAAGATTCTCAAGTTTTGCTTTGTTTCCGGAAAATTGCATACTTTCCTTTATAAACTACAATAAATTTTATCAAAATATCTTAAGAATTCAATTTTCTACGATTTTTTAAAACTGATTAACGAAATTTTTAATTTTATCAAATTTAAAAATTTAAGTTGAGTTCAAAACTTGATATCTCAAAATCGAATTGAGATACTTACGCATAGTTTTATTCTGAGAAAAGTACACAATTTTTTAATTATAAAAAATTTCGTCAAGATATCTTAAGAATTCGGTTTTCTACGATTTTTTAAAAATAATCAAATAATTGTTAATTTAGTGAAGAGCTGCAAATTTAGGTTGACTTTAAAAGTTGATATCTCAAAAGCAAAGTAAGATTCTCAAGTTTTGCTTTGTTTCTGGAAAATTGCATACTTTCCTTTATAAACTACAATAAATTTTATCAAGATATCTTAAGAATTCAATTTTCTACGATTTTTTAAAACTGATTAACGAAATTTTTAATTTTATCAAATTTAAAAATTTAAGTTGAGTTCAAAACTTGATATCTCAAAATCGAATTGAGATACTTACGCATAGTTTTATTCTGAGAAAAGTACACAATTTTTTAATTATAAAAAATTTCGTCAAGATATCTTAAGAATTCGGTTTTCTACGATTTTTTAAAAATAATCAAATAATTGTTAATTTAGTGAAGAGCTGCAAATTTAGGTTGACTTTAAAAGTTGATATCTCAAAAGCAAAGTAAGATTCTCAAGTTTTGCTTTGTTTCCGGAAAATTGCATACTTTCCTTTATAAACTACAATAAATTTTATCAAGATATCTTAAGAATTCAATTTTCTACGATTTTTTAAAACTGATTAACGAAATTTTTAATTTTATCAAATTTAAAAATTTAAGTTGAGTTCAAAACTTGATATCTCAAAATCGAATTAAGATACTTACGCATAGTTTTATTCCGAGAAAAGTACACAATTTTTTAATTATAAAAAATTTCGTCAAGATATCTTAAGAATTCGGTTTTCTACGATTTTTTAAAAATAATCAAAAAATTGTTAATTTAGTGAAGAGCTGCAAATTTAGGTTGACTTTAAAAGTTGATATCTCAAAAGCGAAGTAAGATTCTCAAGTATTGCTTTGTTTCCGGAAAATTGTATACTTTCCTTTATAAACTACAATAAATTTTATCAAAATATCTTAAGAATTCAATTTTCTACGATTTTTTAAAACTGATTAACGAAATTTTTAATTTTATCAAATTTAAAAATTTAAGTTGAGTTCAAGACTTGATATCCCAAAATCGAATTAAGATACTTACGCATAGTTTTATTCTGAGAAAAGTACACAATTTTTTAATTATAAAAAATTTCGTCAAGATATCTTAAGAATTCGGTTTTCTACGATTTTTTAAAAATAATCAAGAAAATTGTTAAATCTATGAAAAGCAGCAAATTTAGGTTGAGATTAAATGTTGATACCTCAAAAACGAAGTAACATTATCAAGTACGGCTGTATTTCCGGAAAAGTGTATACTTTCCTTTATAAATTACAATACATTTCATCAAAATATCTTAAGAGTTTGATTTTTTACGATTTTTTAAAAATAATTTAAAAAATTGTCAATTTTCTGAAATGCCGCAAATTTATGTTCAGTTTAAACCTTGATATCTCAATATGGAATGGGGATAGTCACTCATTGTTTAATTCCCGGAAAACTGTAATTTTCTTTATGAATTACAAAAATTTTCATCAAGATATCTTAAGAATTCGATTTTTTACGATTTTTCAAAAATAATCATAAAAAAAACTGTTAATTTTATGAAATACTGCAAATTTACGTTGACCTTAAAAGTTGATATGTTAAAAACGAAGTGAGATACTCAAGTATGGATATATTGCCGGAAAAGTGCATACTTTCCTTTATAAGTTACAATAAACTTTTTAAAAATATCTTAAGAATTCAATTTTTTAAGATTTTTCAAAACTGATTAAAGAAATTATTAAACTTATGAATTTTAAAAATTTAAGTTGAGTTCAAAACTTGATATCTCAAAATCAAATTGAGATAGTTCTCAATTCTATCTCTCTATATCTCTCTACTATCTCTCAGTTTTATTCTGAGGAAAGTACACAATTTTTTAATTATAAAAATTTCGTCAAGATATATTAAGAATTCGATTTACTACGATTTTTTAAAAATAATCAAGAAAATTGTTAATTTTGTGAAGAGCTGCAAATTTAGGTTGAGTTTAAAAGTTGATATCGCAAAAACGAAGTAAGATACTCAAGTATTGCTTTGTTTCCGGAAAATTGCATACTTTCCTTTATAAACTACAATAAATTTTATCAAAATATATTAAGAATTCAATTTTCTATGATTTTTCAAAACTGATTAACGAAGTTTTTAATCTTATGAAATTTAAAAATTTAAGTTGAGTTCAAAAGTTGATATCTCAAAATCGAATTGAGATACTTACGCATAATTTTATTCTGAGGAAAGTACACAATTTTTGAATTATAAAAAATTTCGTTAAGATATCTTAAGAATTCGGTTTTCTACGATTTTTTAAAAATAATCAAAAAATTGTTAATTTAGTGAAGAGCTGTAAATTTAGGTTGAGTTTAAAAGTTGATATCTCAAAAGCGAATTGAGATAGTTACGCATAGTTTTATTCTGAAGAAAGTACACACTTTTTTATTTATAAAAAATTTCGTCAAGATATCTTAAGAATTCGGTTTTCTACGATTTTTTAAAAATAATCAAGAAAATTGTTAATTTAGTGAAGAGCTGCAAATTTAGGTTGACTTTAAAAGTTGATATCTCAAAAGCGAAATAAGATTCTCAAGTATTGCTTTGTTTCCGGAAAATTGTATACTTTCCTTTATAAACTACAATATTTTTTATCAAAATATCTTAAGAATTCAATTTTCTACGATTTTTTAAAAATAATCAAGAAAATTGTTAATTTTGTGAAGAGCTGCAAATGTAGGTTCAGTTTAAAAGTTGATATATCAAAAACGAAGTAAGATGCTCAATTATTGCTTGGTTTCCAGAAAACTGCATACTTTTTTTATAAATTATAATAAACTTTATAAAAATGATTAACACAATTATTTATTATGAAATATTACAAATTTTGGTTGCCTTCAACACTTGATATCTCAAAAACGAATTGAGATACTTACGTATTCCTTTATTAATAAAAAAATCATCAAGCTATCTTAGAAATTCGATTTTCTACAATTTTTTGAAATGATTAACGAAATTTTAAATTTTATGAAATATTGCAAATTTCAGTTGAGTTCAAAATTGGAAATCTCAAAAACAAAGTAAGATACTCAAGTATGTTTTTGTTCTGGGGAAAATGCACACTTTCTTTTATAAATTACAATAAATTTCATCAAAATATTTAAAAAATTTGATTTTCTATGATTTTTCAAAACTGGTTAACGAAATTTGTAATCATAAAATTTTACAAATTTAGGTTGAGTTCAAAACTCAATATCTCAAAAACGAATTGAGATACTCACACATGATTTTCTTTTGGGAAAAGCGCGTACTTTCCTTTATAAATCACACAAAATTTCGTGAAGATGCCTTAGGAATTCCATTTTCTACAATTTTTCCAAACTAATGATCGACATTTTAAATTTTATAAAATGTTGCAAATTTAGATTGAGTTCAAAACTTGAACTTAACTTGTATTAAGATACACATTTTTAAGAATTTGGATACTCTTCAAAGTCATCAAAAATTCATGTCAAAATCATAATAGTTAGTTCTAAATAAAGTTATATAAGCAACTAATCAAACACGTGCGAAATTGGTTGCCTTACCGCATTAAATACATTTAATTTTATTAACAAATATTAATTTTAATTTGTACCAAAGCAAAAAATTATTATTTTTGAACCCCCACATTTGTAGCACAATTTTCTCTAAGTAATTACGAATAATTCCAAATATTTTATTTCCACACCCTTAATAATGCTAATTCTATTAAAATAATCTTTTTTAAAAGAATTTGGACGCTCTTCACGACCACTTAGGAACTTTATACCCAGGAATGAAAGCGCCATCATTTCGATGTACGGAAAGGCCAGAAGACGGAGCTTTAGTGCTTCATTATTATTCAGATCGACCCGGTTTAGAACACATTGTAATTGGAATTGTAAAGGTAACAAAGAAATCTTTTTTTAAATTTGTTATTAATAATTAAAAAATGAGGCCGTTGCGAGTAAACTTCACAATACCGAAGTTGACGTTCAAATCCTTCTAACAAAACAAGAAGGAGATCACGTCCAATTCGTGATCACAGAAACTTCCGCTCCAAAAAGGCAGCAATTACCGGAATTTGAGGAAATCGAAACTTTGTCTTTAGGTAAAATTGGATTTTTTTAAATTTAATTTTGATCACGTTGTTTTTAGAGCCAAAATTAAGCACTGCGACGTTTTGCCATATTTTTCCGTTTCATATAATGTTCGATAGGGATTTGCAAATTGTTCAAACCGGGGATTCCGTGGCGAGGGTTATTCCTCAAATTTTAATGACCGGTTGCAAAGTGACCGATGTTTTAGATACGGTAAGAAAAATAAAGTGTTATAGAAATTAATTTCTCTTCTCTGTATCTAAATAAGTTAAAGAGACACCATCTGGAGAACTCTCGTGTTTTCCCATTTAAACTTTTCGTATCGTTTCTGTAACATACAAAAGAACGAAACCGGCACAGATCCATACGAAACGAGTCTCTTCTATTACATATTTTCTAGGTCCGTCCCCATTTAGATTTTACATTCGCCAACATCCTTTCGCACATCAACACGATTTACGTTTTAAAAACTCGACCAGGAGCGATGTATGTCGACGATAATACCACCGGTGATGAATATCACACTTTGCGCTTAAAGGGGCAAATGTTGTACGTTCCCGAAACGGATTTGGTTATTTTTTTGTGTTATCCAAGCGTTATGAATCTCGACGATTTGGTCAGGTATTAAAAGGCGAAGAAAAAAATGTAATTTTAAGTCGCGGTTATTTTTAGACGAGGTCTTTTTATCAGCGACATTCCTATTCATGACGCGACGAGGGATTTGGTGCTTATGTCCGAACAATTTGAGGCTGATTATAAATTAACTAGAAACTTGGAGATATTAACTGACAAACTCCAACAGACTTATCGGGAATTGGACAGCGAGAAGAAAAAAACTGATAGGTGAATTAATACTTTTCTTTGGGAGGAATAATTCGAAAATGATTTTCTTTTAGGTTGTTGTATTCGGTTCTGCCGATTAGCGTTGCAAACGAATTGCGTCATAAAAGACCGGTTCCTGCGAAACGTTTCGACTGTGTCACTTTGTTGTTCAGTGGGATTGTTGGGTTTGCCAAATATTGCGCGAGTCACTCAGATTCAAAAGGAGCCATGGTTATTGTTAAGATGTTAAATGAGTTGTACACGGAATTCGATGAATTAACCGATCCAAAACAAAATCCAAATGTCTATAAAGTAAGATCAGCTTGGATTAAAACTAGAATTTAACATCAAACTTTGATCTGAAAATGTTATCTTGATGTATCTTGTTATCTATGTTTCCATAGATAATTAAGAGACTGAAGCCGATCGTTGTTTACAACCGAGGCCATACTTTATACCACGTTAATGCCCGTTTTCTCGTACGTTATAGTATTGAGTAGATATCGGAGCGACAGTTATTGGATCCATATCATTTATCGAGTCGATATCGCCTATTGGTGTTCTGGTAGGAACTGATCGACAGATATTGCCCACAATAGTGATCGAAATTTTGAATAACAATTCATAAAATTATTTATTTATTATATTTGAGATGAAAACAGGAAAGCCCAGCGAAGCATCCAGTAAAAAATCGCAATAAATAACATAAACAAATAATTTCTTAAATAAAATAAAAAATTGCTGAACAAGAAATTAATAATAATGAAAATTAACAAAAGAAAATCAAATAATAACGAAAATGATTTGTAAAAGAACATAATTAACAAATAAGAAAACATTTTACAGGCTCAAATACACAGAAAACAGTTGTAGGTAAATTATATCTATTATAGATCAACTTAAAATTAAGAAAATAAATAAATATTTTCTAATTTGGTTCTCACCATGACAAAATAGACACATACCTATATAAATCTTGAATGTTTCATTAAAATATCTCAAGCATTCGATTTTTGGTGATTTTTAATTAAATTGAGATAGCCATAAACGATCACGTTGAATTTAATGATTTATATCTCAAAAACGAATAAATATTTTCAAGATCTGCTTTCATCACGAGAAAATAGACACTTTCCTCTATAAATCATGAATAATTCATTAGGATATCTTAAGAATTCGATTTTTCGTGATTTTTTTAAAACAAGATTATTACTTTCAAAAAATCATAAAAAATTAGGTTAATTTAAATAATCTTTATCTCAAAAATGAATAAAAATTTCCAAGATCCGCTTTCATAACGAGAAGATAGACACATTCCTCTATAAATCATGAATAATTCATTAAGATATCTTAAGAATTCGATTTTTCGTGATTTTTTTAAAACAAGATTATTACTTTCAAAAAATCATAAAAAATTAGGTTAACTTAAATAATCTTTATCTCAAAAACGAATAAAGATTTTCTAATTTAGTTCTCACCATGACAAAATAGACACTTACCTCTATAAATTTTGAATGTATCATTAAAATATTTTAAGAATTCGATTTTTGGTGATTTTTAATTAACTTGAGATAGCCATAAATGTTCACGTTGGATTTAATGATTTATATCTCAAAAACGAATAAATATTTTCAAGATTCGCTTTTATCACGAGAAAATAGACACTTTCCTCTATAAATCATGAATAATTCATTAAGATATCTTAAGAATTCGATTTTTCATTTTTTAAAACACGATTATTTATTTCAAAAAATCATAAAAAAATTAGGTTAACTTAAATAATCTTTATCTCAAAAACGAATAAAAAAGTTTTTCTAATTCGGTTCTTAACATGATAAAATGTTATCATTATAATGAACCATCATAGGTGAGTTTGGTTAATGTCTAGAATTTTTCGAATATGGGTGTTCGGGTGAACTAGAAATTGATAAAATCGACCTGAATTCTTTGGAGATACAATTCTGTGAGAAGATCTTCGAATTTTACCTAAGGCATGTAATTATATTTTTGCCAAATTTTATCTTCCTTCCAGGATTTTTTGTTTCTTACCGTGTTAGCAAGCAATCAAAACGCAGAAGTTCTAAAATGCCCGTGAATTTATTGATAAACATTTCCTCCCACAGATAGTTCTTGTTTTCGAGTAATACGTATGCGATATAGTTATCGATTCGGAATCGGTCCGATATCTCCTATTGGCCCTTTCAGAAACCCAATTGATGGATATCGCTCGAGTTATCGGTCAACAGCACAATATTGGTTCGATATCGACATGTGAATACGTACGAGAAACCGGCCATAAGTGGTATAAAGTTTGAAAAAGTTTCAGATAAATCTTTCATCATATTTTGTATGGTTGCTTTGTGTTTCAGAAAGCGCTGTTTATATCTTTTATGTTTTCATAAATGTTAAGTAACTTTTGTTTTGTCTTGCTGCTTACCAAGCCAAAATTATTACAGGATGAGTCAAACGCCGGGATGTAAGATTGTGGCTTTACTGTTGAAAATACAAAAATGTTTTTTGTATCATCATACATTACCATCAAAGCTGTACCGCTTAAAATTATTTTTAGTTACACAATAAAATGAAACACCCTCTATTTTAGGATCGCAATCAACTTATTTTTTTAAATCGTAGGGTCCTATTAATCTTTTTATATAAACTTTTTGCATAAGATTTGATGTCTTAAATGTTATAACTGCATATCATGTTTTCAAATTTTAAATGCCAAGATTCACATCACTTTGTGAACATTTTTGAAAAATCACTTGAAAAGTCACTTAAAATTTGTCATCAACATTATAATTAATTATTTGAGGTCATAGGCGTCGAATATGTGAGTGATCAAACAACATTTTTAATGGGTGCAGATCACCCATACATTAGTTTTAATATGTGCAGAACACCCATACGGATAAGCCTCTAACGCGTGGGTTCTCAGCAACACAACATTGTTAATGATTTTTCTGGATTGAAGTTGCCATTGTCAATTAACTTTAATGTAGTATTGAGCTTATTCTTTACAATTCTGGAACTGAATTGCATTTGCTGAGAACGTTTTTATTGGAGATCACGTATTTTGACTTGAGACTTGATACTGCTTCTAGAAGACGTGATACTGGTTCCAGAAGACCTGAAATGTTTCCAGAAATCTCGATACTGCTTCTAGATGACTTGTTACTGCTTCCAAAAGACTTAAACTGCTTTCAGAAGACTTAAAATACTTCCAGAAGCTTTGATACTGTTTCTGAAAGATTTGAAATGCTTCAAAAAGATTTGAAAATTTACTGCCTCTAAAAGACAAAATACTGTTTCTAGAAAACTTGATATTACCTCTGCAGAACTTAATACTGCCTCTGGAAGAGCTTCAATGCTTTTACAAGACTTGATATTATCTTTGATAGACTTGAAATGCTTCCAGAACACTAGAAACTGCTTCTAGAATACTTGAAATGGTTTCAAAAGACTTGATGCAGCCTCTGAAAACCTCTATACTGCTTTTAGAAGACTTGATATTACGTCCAGAGGACTTGAAATGCTTTCTGCAGCCTTGATGCTGCTTCTGGAAAATTTGAATTGATTCTAAAAGACTTGACAGAACTTGATATTTCCTCTGGCAGAGTTGCAACGCTTCCACAAGAATTGATATTACCTTTAGCAGACTTGATTTGCTTGCAGAACACTTGATACAGCTTCTAGAAGAGTTGAAATGGTTTCAAAAGACGTGATACTGCGTCTGGAATACTTTGTACTGCTTCTAGTAGACTTGATATTGCTTCCAGAAGACTTGATATTACTTCCAGAAGACTTGAAATGCTTCCGGAAGACTTGATACTACTCCTTTAAGAATTAAGATGGTTCCAAAAAACTTGATTCTGTCTCTGAAACACTTTATACTGCTTTTAGAAGACTTGATATTACGTCCAGAGGACTTGAAATGGTTCCTGAAGCCTTGATGCTGCTTCTGAAAAAGTTGAATTGATTCTATAAGACTTGAACTGTTTCCAGAAAATATACTTATAATACTTATACTTATACTATGTACTTGATATTACCTCTGGAAGACTTGCAATGCTTCCAGAACACTTCATACTACTTCAAAAAGATTTGAAATAATTTTAGATTTGCTTCTTTTGCTATTGCTTCTGAAAAACTTAAAAAGAAAGCTTTATTTCAGTAATATGAACGTAATTACAGGCTGCAACAAGCAGCGATACCATGTTATAACAATGTCATATGTATGTAATGATCTTGACTAGAATAGCTGGGCATCGCGAATGTAATATGATTCAAAAGGTTAGACGAGTTAAACAAACTTCGCAAATTTCTGCTCACACTGCATACTGTTGGTACCAGTACTGTAGATTAAATTTATAAGCTAAATACCCACCAAATTTTTTCTGGTATCCCTCAAGACGGGTACTGTATACAATATACGAAGGATTCCAGGCAAGCGAAGCATAATAAACACTGTTTACATATAAATACCTTATATACTGTAGGTTAGCAAATGGTCTGGAGATTCTGATGATGTAACCTAACAACCTATTAGCCTTAGAGAGTAATCTTCCGAATAATTGTTGAAAAGTAATTAGAGCCGATAACGATATTAAGTATCGTTATCGGTATATCGATATTAACTATCCCTGACACTAGAAGTAACTCTCAAGGATTCCGATTCAAGTCTGCAATCATAGCCTACAGTACATCTCTTTCTTGTAATCGTAATATACAGGCTGTTTACGGTCTTGTAAAAATATTAACGTAAAAATGTCATTATAAAAATTGCATAATAAGAGAAATATTACTATTGAATTTTTATTGATAGAAATAAATGAGATGAAATAAATTTGATTCAATAAACATTAAACCATTGCATTCCAGAATTGACAGTTTACTTTCCGGCAAAACTGTCATATTTGCACGTAGAGCTAATGCACATGAGCAAATGTCTATACCTCAATACTTAAGGCGTTATAAAGGGGCCAATACGAGATGATGCAAAACTGAAGCTTTTGTATACGAGCGTTCAAATGTGACATGGCATGATCTGATCATTTCATATTTGGTCACTTCAGTTTTGCATCACCGTGTATGGATCCCTCTACACTGTGATGTAAAACTGTCAAATTTGCACGCAGAGCTAATGGACACCAGCAAATCTGATGGTCTATGCCCTAAAAGTGAAATAAGATGTTTAAGCATCCTTTGAAAATATAACTACAAGACCGTAAACACCTTGTATATTTGCAAGGTCTTGCATCTTGCATTTGTCATAATTTAATTAAAGAGAACTGTTTGTGTAGTCATTTGGAAACAATTAAGATCATCTTGAAGTTTAACACAATCAGAAGTTGATTGAACTTTAATAAATATTTATTAAATATTTAAACTCTGTAAAATTTAATTATATGTGCTTAATAGAAAGCAATAAATTTTCAAAGAATCGTACCTCAAGAACTAATTGAGATATCGCTCTGAAATAAAGAGCAATTCGAAGCAAATTTTATTGTTATTTAAGGAACCTAACATCTTTGCTTCAAATATTTAAATCTCCGAGTTATGAGTTTTTGATTAAAACTCTGGAAAATTTAATTATATATGTTTAATAAAAATCAAGAAATTTTCAAAGAATCGTACCTCAAGAACTAATTGAAATATCGTTCTGAAATAAACAGCAATTCGAAGCAAATTTTGTTGCTATTTGACGTGCTTAAGATCGTTTTTCCAAATCATTAAATCTCTGAGTTATGAGAATTATATATATTTGATAAAAATGAAGAATTTTCAAAGAATCGTATCTCAAGAACTAATTGAAATATTGCTCTGAAATAAAAAGCAATTCGAAGCAAATTTTGTTGTTATT
Organism: Onthophagus sagittarius; assembly: GCA_036711965.1. Lineage (NCBI taxonomy): Eukaryota > Metazoa > Arthropoda > Insecta > Coleoptera > Scarabaeidae > Onthophagus > Onthophagus sagittarius. Next base: position 27,103,863 of record JASERS010000005.1, read on the forward strand.
TAAGGAACCTAAGATCTTTGCTTCAAATATTTAAATCTCCGAGTTATGAGTTTTTGATTAAAGCTCTGCAAAATTTAATTATATGTGTTTAATAAACATCAAGAAATTTTCAAAGAATCGTACCTCAAGAACTAATTGAGATATCGCTCTGAAATAAGGAGCAATTCGAAGCAGATTTTCTTGTTATTTAAGGAACCTAAGATCTTTGCTTCAAATATTTAAATCTCCGAGTTATGACTTTTTGATTAAAACTCTGCAAAATTTAATTATATGTGTTTAATAAAAATCAAGAAATTTTCAAAGAATCGTACCTCAAGAACTAATTGAGATATCGCTCTGAAATAAAGAGCAATTCGGAGCAAATTTTATTGTTATTTAAGGAACCTAAGATCTTTGCTTCAAATATTTGAATCTCCGAGTAATGATTTTTTGATTAAAACTCTGGAAAATTTAATTATATGTGTTTAATAAAAATCAAGAAATTTTCAAAGAATCGTACCTCAAGAACTAATTGAGATATCGTTCTCAAATAAAGAGCAATTCGAAGCAAATTTTGTTGTTATTTAAGGAACCTAAGATCTTTGCTTCAAATATTTAAATCTCCGAGTTATGAGTTTTTGATTAAAGCTCTGCAAAATTTAATTATATGTGTTTAATAAACATCAAGAAATTTTCAAAGAATCGTACCTCAAGAACTAATTGAGATATCGCTCTGAAATAAGGAGCAATTCGAAGCAAATTTTCTTGTTATTTAAGGAACCTAAGATCTTTGCTTCAAATATTTAAATCTCCGAGTTATGACTTTTTGATTAAAACTCTGCAAAATTTAATTATATGTGTTTAATAAAAATCAAGAAATTTTCAAAGAATCGTACCTCAAGAACTAATTGAGATATCGCTCTGAAATAAAGAGCAATTCGAAGCAAATTTTATTGTTATTTAAGGAACCTGACATCTTTGCTTCAAATATTTGAATCTACGAGTAATGATTTTTTGATTAAAACTCTGGAAAATTTAATTATATGTGTTTAATAAAAATCAAGAAATTTTCAAAGAATCGTACCTCAAGAACTAATTGAGATATCGCTCTGAAATAAAGAGCAATTCGGAGCAAATTTTATTGTTATTTAAGGAACCTAAGATCTTTGCTTCAAATATTTAAATCTCCGAGTTATGACTTTTTGATTAAAACTCTGCAAAATTTAATTATATGTGTTTAATAAAAATCAAGAAATTTTCAAAGAATCGTACCTCAAGAACTAATTGAGATATCGCTCTGAAATAAGGAGCAATTCGAAGCAAATTTTCTTGTTATTTAAGGAACCTAAGATCTTTGCTTCAAATATTTAAATCTCCGAGTTATGACTTTTTGATTAAAACTCTGCAAAATTTAATTATATGTGTTTAATAAAAATCAAGAAATTTTCAAAGAATCGTACCTCAAGAACTAATTGAGATATCGCTCTGAAATAAGGAGCAATTCGAAGCAGATTTTCTTGTTATTTAAGGAACCTAAGATCTTTGCTTCAAATATTTAAATCTCCGAGTTATGACTTTTTGATTAAAACTCTGCAAAATTTAATTATATGTGTTTAATAAAAATCAAGAAATTTTCAAAGAATCGTACCTCAAGAACTAATTGAGATATCGCTCTGAAATAAAGAGCAATTCGGAGCAAATTTTATTGTTATTTAAGGAACCTAAGATCTTTGCTTCAAATATTTGAATCTCCGAGTAATGATTTTTTGATTAAAACTCTGGAAAATTTAATTATATGTGTTTAATAAAAATCAAGAAATTTTCAAAGAATCGTACCTCAAGAACTAATTGAGATATCGTTCTCAAATAAAGAGCAATTCGAAGCAAATTTTGTTGTTATGTAAGGAACCTAAGATCTTTGCTTCAAATATTTAAATCTCCGAGTAATGATTTTTTGATTAAAGCTCTGCAAAATTTAATTATATGTGTTTAATAAACATCAAGAAATTTTCAAAGAATCGTACCTCAAGAACTAATTGAGATATCGCTCTGAAATAAAGAGCAATTCGGAGCAAATTTTGTTGTTATTTAAGGAACCTAAGATCTTTGCTTCAAATATTTAAATCTCCGAGTTATGATTTTTTGATTAAAGCTCTGCAAAATTTAATTATATGTGTTTAATAAACATCAAGAAATTTTCAAAGAATCGTACCTCAAGAACTAATTGAGATATCGCTCTGAAATAAAGAGCAATTCGGAGCAAATTTTATTGTTATTTAAGGAACCTAACATCTTTGCTTCAAATATTTGAATCTCCGAGTAATGATTTTTTGATTAAAACTTTGGAAAATTTAATTATATGTGTTTAATAAAAATCAAGACATGTTCAAAGAATCGTACCTCAAGAACTAATTGAGATATCGTTCTGAAATAAAGAGCAATTTGAAGCAAATTTTGTTGCTAATTGACGTGCTTAAGATCGTTTTTCCAAATCATTAAATCTCTGAGTTATGATTTTCTGTTTAAGACTTTGCAAAAACGTAATTATATATATTTGTTAAAAAACAAAAAAATTTCAAAAATTCGTATCTCAAGAACTAATTGAAATATTGCTCTGAAATAAAGAGCAACTTGAAGCAAATTTTGTTGCTATTTAACGTGCTTAAGATCGTTTTTCCAAATCATTTAATCTATGAGTTATGATTTTTTGATTTAAAAAACATAATTACATATATTTGAAAGCAAGATGTGTAGTTATAGCATTTCAGACAGCTAATCAGAGTATGCAAAAAAAAATATAGGGTGTTTTATTTATTTAAGAAAATACACTTTGTGTCGTCATACTTTTTGGACCACGCCGTATATGCGACAATATTTTCCAGAAATACGTTCGTGTATATAATACAAGCCTGCATTTGAAGGAAATTCCTTACTTAATTGCTATACCTTTACAGTACCTTTACAGATGTACCTTTACAGATTTATATGTATCTACTGAAACTTGAGATTTTACAATCGAAAAAGTTTATTTACAGAGAAGCTGTCTCATAATTCATAATAATTCCAATCAAACTACAGCATCGGCCGCAAGCGAACTCGCCTCAATCTTCCAGCTTAAGATACCATCAAGATATCATTTCTAATTCCAGTATTAGTTCTAGTTTTAGTTGATTTAAAACAGCTCGCGAAAGCCATCGTACTTACATAAATAATTTCTTATTTAACGCTCGAATATCAATTCATAGCGAGATTAGTGAAAGTTATAAATCGTATCAAGTTTCTACGTAACGATTTTTTTATGCGCTTTGTATTTTCGCGGAAGTCACACGATTTAAAATTAAATTCTTTTCAATTAATTGTTATCAAGGTAGAAACTGTCGGTGACAAATACATGGCGGTTAGCGGCCTCCCGGAACCATGCTCAACCCACGCAAGGGATATGGCGAGGTTAGCTTTGGACATGATGGATTTGGGTAAAAAAGTGATGATCGACGGCGAAACTGTGGTGGGTTAAATTGAGTCGTACAATTAAATCGAATTTAATCACTAATTAAATTTTATTGTAGAGAATTACAATTGGAATACATTCCGGGGAAGTTGTAACCGGGGTAATCGGCCATCGCATGCCTCGTTATTGTCTGTTTGGGAACACGGTAAATCTAACCAGTCGAACTGAAACGACGGGAGAACCAGGAAAAATAAACGTTTCCGAAGACGCTTATAAGTAAATATACAAATTTTAATCCTCCAAAATATCTAAGTATCTAAACAAAATCTTAGGAATAGGAAGCTTTCGAATCCCTCCAGGCAGCTCGTAATTATCCCACAACCTTTTCCTAATCACACATCGACACAAATGCTTTAATTCCGCAGGAATTAACCCACACCTCGTAGGGGGGATAACCCCATGAGTAATTAATTCGGAGTAATTTTCGATTAAATCATCATTTTGGGGACTCCCCGGTAAAACTCGCATTAAAATTTGTAAGCAAGCAACGAAATTATAAGGATATTTTCCTTTAAATTCATTCAATTTATTAATTAACCACATCAAAACATCATCATCATCATCAAAATTTTTATTAACCCCAGCGCCGTATCGAAGTAAAATTAACATCTTATCGGGTAACCCCAATTGTATCGAAATTTTTAAAGGTGTCATCTTGCCGCAACTCTCAATTGGGACGTCGATAAACCTTAATTTTTCCATTGAATACTCGTATTCTAACGAGGCGTTCGTGGCGTGATCCAAATAATAAACGACGGCTCTTAAATTTTCTTCTTGATCGTGAAAATCACTTTTCCACCCGGCGATATAATAAGGAGCCCTAGTTCCGAATAAAGCCCCGATGAAAATTCGCTCAAAAGTATGTTCGCAATTAAAAATCGCGTCTAATAATGTTGCGACCATTTGGGTGTCTTTTAATTCCCAATCGTAACATAATTTAACAGCAATATACAAGATGTCGTGGTACTTTCCCATTAAACACACGTTGCCGTTCTCTCTGCGCGCGTTTTCGTGGAATCGAAGTATTTCTCGTATCGCTTCTCTAACAACTTTCTCCGATGATACATTTTCACCTTAAGGGAAAAAGAACATAATTTTTGTTTGATTTAATTTTAAACCGAGCTGATTTAAATTACCTAATCGACAACCTTCTATGAGCGTATTAAAATATTCCACCATCACCTGTCTCTTGTATCTCGCGTGGAGACTGTTACGCTCTGATTCTGAGAACTTTTCGAAAAAATAACTTAACAACGCTTCCATTTTAGAACACACGAAGTGAGTAAGAACTTAAGGTATATGTCATTGAGTAATTTGATTATTCGCCGAGGGAAACCTTGTCATGGTTACAAGATTAAAAGATTTGATTTCGTTTCTGTTTGAATTTGTTGAGATTATTTTTATTTTGTGTTGCAGGTTTTTGTGTAAGGAGGAAAATCACGATGATAGTTTTCATTTCGAGTACCGGGGACCGATCGCGATGAAAGGGAAAGCGGAGGCGATGAACGTTTGGTTTTTGACAAGAGTTAAGGCTTAGGATTTAAAGTGGGAAGGTAAATATCAATTCGTGAAAAGAATCTTGAATTGGGTTTAAATCATAAACTCAAATTAAAATAAAATCAAAGGTGATTTATTTCTTGTTCTTATCATGAGAATATTAATACTTTGCTCATAACGGTGGGAGGTATCAATAATTCTAGCTCTTTTTCATATCATGTTTGTTGTAATAACAATTACTTCTTGTTTGATTTAAGAACGATACTTGCCCATTTGCACCAAATTTACCAACGATGCGTTAAGTTATCGTTGATAATGTTTAAAGAATCGTTTGTATCGTAAAAGTCTGCACGTTTAAGTACTGATTGTTTCAGCAAATGTTGAATGTAGACACCCTTAATTTCCTTTAATATTATAAGTTAGATGTGAAGATCATTTTTATTGTTGCTCAATATGATGCAATATTCATGATATCTCAAAAATATCTCAACCATGTTTCTGACTTTTATCTTACCTCACTAACCTAAGTTGCTGTTTAACTTTTCATATCACTACATTCACAAAAAAAAAAGAAATCGACGATACAAACTACATGTATTAACCTTTTTTCGGTTCTCGCTTTAATTGGGGAGCAAAAGAAGGCGGCCTTCACGGTCTAATTGGGGATCAAAACAAACTCCTTTTCTTTAAATTCCTTTTATAACAAAACAATGATTGACAGGTTACTTCACGCTTTAATTGGGGAACAAAAGAAGGCGGCCTTCACGATCTAATTGGGGAACAAAACAAACTACTTGTCTTTAAATTCCTTTTATAACAGTAGAATGATTGACAGGTTCCTTCACGCTTTAATTGGGGAACAAAAGAAGGCGGCTTTCACGGTCTAATTGGGGACCAAAACAAACTACTTGTCTTTAAATTCCTTTTATAACAGTAGAATGATTGACAGGTTCCTTCACGCTTTAATTGGGGAACTAAAGAAGGCGGCCTTCACGGTCTAATTGGGGACCAAAACAAACTACCTGTCTATAAATTCCTTTTATAACAGTAGAATGATTGACAGGTTCCTTCACGCTTTAATTGGGGAACAAAAGAAGGCGGCCTTCACGGTCTAATTGGGGACCAAAACAAACTACCTGTCTATAAATTCCTTTTATAACAGTAGAATGATTGACAGGTTCCTTCACGCTTTAATTGGGGAACTAAAGAAGGCGGCCTTCACGATCTAATTGGGGAACAAAACAAACTACTTGTCTTTAAATTCCTTTTATAACAGTAGAATGATTGACAGGTTCCTTCACGCTTTAATTGGGGAACAAAAGAAGGCGGCCTTCACGGTCTAATTGGGGACCAAAACAAACTACTTGTCTTTAAATTCCTTTTATAGCAGTAGAATGATTGACAGGTTCCTTCACGCTTTAATTGGGGAACAGAAGAAGGCGGCCTTCACGGTCTAATTGGGGAGCAAAACAAACTACTTGTCTTTAAATTCCTTTTATAACAGTAGAATGATTGACAGGTTCCTTCACGCTTTAATTGGGGAACAAAAGAAGGCGGCCTTCACGATATAATTGGGGATGAAAACAAACTACGTGTCTTCACATTGTTTCGTATTACAATAGATGATTGACAGGTGTAAACAAAAGACATTGCAGTCTTCTATAAAACTAGTCCGAAGAAGGTCGAAAAGGTGTGGTTCAAAGTAACTACTTCGAGCCAGTTTCTGAAGAAGATTGCAATATGGTATCGATACGTCAAACGCCTTTTCAGAAGAAGCATGGCGAAACCCAAAAGCGATAGGTCTAGTGTTGGTTCTAGTTTTCATGCTAGTATTAATTCTAGTTTTAGTTCAATGTATAGCACATACAATAATCGTTAGGTGCAATTTTTTAGTAATGGAGAATACGAAAAAGGACAGGCACGTTTACGGTCTTCTTTTTAGATGCGTAAGTTTATATAGGAATGTGCAGTTAACGATGAAATCGATACCAACGATTCTATAACGGCTAACGAAGAAAATGAAGTATGTATATTTGAAGTTATTCAAATACGGAAACAAGTTACATACAGTAAGGGCTAAAGAAGGGAACATATTTTCAGCAAACACAAAATTGGAAAATTTGAATTTGAAGAAACCAAATTTGGCAATCCTAATCAAGAAAGTTCAAGGAATTCAAAAATCCAAGTCACTTTTAGATATCCGATTTAATTTTTGCGAAATCATGTTCCAAAGTTAACCTAAAAATGTATCAATAAATTGACATTTCTAATCAAGAAAGTTCAAGGATTTCAAAAATTCAAACCGCTTTTATATTTCTTAATTAATTTTTGAGAAATCACGATCTAAAGTGAACCTAAAAATGTGTCAATAAACTGACCTTTTTGTTTTAGGGTTATCTTTTATTCATTTATATGTGGATAATTTATAAATTTGAAAAAACCAAATTTAGCTGTCCTAATCAGAAATGTTCAAAAAATTCAAAAATTCAAGGCAATTTTAGATATCTCAATTAATTTTTGCGAAATCATGTTCAAACCCAAAAATGTATCAATAAATTAACATTTTGTTTTTGGGATTAACTTTTATTAATTTATATCAGGATTATTTACAAATTAACAGGAAACCAACCTATACAGTTTTAATCAAAAATGTTCAAGGATTTTAAAAATCAAAATTGTTTCTTGATGTTTCAAATATTTTTTAGCAAATTATTGTTTAAAGATAACCTAAAAGGTATTGATAAATTGTATTTTTAGTGAAACCTTTTATAAAGAGGAAGTTTTTCGTTTAATTTATTAAATCAACAAACGTGCTCATTAGCCAAGCAACGCTTTACTAAACATGTCACAATAAGATCGACGACCCTAACACCCCACACATCATTGACATCCCACGTATTGTCAACATCCTACACAATTCTCAAAACCTCCACTCCCTTAGATAACGAAGATCCAACAATGCGTCATCAATGAATATTGTTAATTTGAAAAGACGAAAACTCAGTGCATTTTGTGCTCCAAATTCTAAATATTGTTAGTTGCTCTCATCTACTTGTCGGTCGTTAACACAAATCGCAGCTGGATTGCGGACCACATCTTTCTTTAACGACAAAAAAAACATCATAATGGAGTATTATAACAATAGTTGTGACAAAACTGGGCCGACACGGAAATTAGGTCCGGTTCAGATTAAATCGCCAACAAGATAATGTAAACGTAATTTCCATCTTTTTACAAACGTGTGTACAATAAATTCCTTGAGTTTTTGGCAGCTGAAATTAAAATCTTACGAAATGCGGTCGTTCACCTGTTCAATCGTAAAAGTAAAAGCTGTAACCGTTGTGAAACCGATATCTTATCGACCACAGAAACATTATATCAACGTTTCTTAATTAAGATGATCAAATTTCACAATTATATTAATAGAAACGAGAAGATTCATACAATTTCTAATGCAATAAAATCTTATTTTCAGTAACAACTTTATGAGAGATAAGGAGAAATGAAAATCTACTTATTGAAGAAATTTATAGCTTTTGATGTTTGTTAATAAGAAAAATTATTGTGTAGAGGTGAATTAGTTAAATAATAAATGAATAAATTATTAAAAGAGGGGGTATTGTTTATATTGAAGTATTCTTTTCCTACCTAATTCGACAGAAACGGATAAAATTTGATTGGCATTTAAGTAATAAAACTTTTTGAGGTTATAAAGAAACGTTAGGTATTGATTTGTAACAAATTTAAATATTACGTGGTAAACATACCATATTAAAAAAATATTTTTAAATTTCCTATTCAAATTACAAGCCAATTTAAATAGTGAAGTTAAGGAGATTTAATTAATTTCTCCGAAATTGTTAGGATTCAAGGAATGAAACTTTAGGAGGTAAGGAAAGAACTTACTTCTAAAAGTTTTCCTTTTTTTCAAAAGCGAATCATTTCAACTTTAATTACTGCCCCGTGGTAAATTTAACGTCTTCAATTTATTAAAACCTTTTGTCTTATAATTTCGTGTATAAAAAAAAACATAATTTAAACAACGTAACTGAAACAACACGTAACTGACTTATGGAGAAGGGTACTGACAAAAAATAGAATCAGATTCACAATGAAACCGAAAAAAATATATAATTCAAAAGACAATTAGCCTTTCACAGTTTGCATAGAGTCAATGCGTAAAAACATCGGATAGATGAGAGATTTAAGAATCGGAAAGTTACTTTATAACAGCAAAATAATAGGCATAAGAAATTGGAAAAGAGAGGATGAAACTGAATAGGGGTTAAATTTGATAACAGGAAAAATCAAATGATTTTGTTAAATCTGAGTTGGTAGTTAAAATGGTTGAAAAATTTTCATTTCAAGTAAGGTTATAATCAGTTCAATTCGATATTTACCGCAGAGTTGCTTACTTATCTAATTATAAGAACTGAGGACAACGACAGGGTGCTGCACGTAAGAAGAATAATAAGAAGAGTGGTGGATGAGGAAGGATCTAAATATATTACGACATGATCCGTTATTATGACCTTTAGGGGAGTCACACTGCCCAGATACCAACCATATATCCCCTCCTTGACCCAGTGTTATAATTGTTTAAGATATGGACATGCAAAGACTCAATGTAGAACACAATCTAGATGTTCAGCCTACTCACTGGAGCACACTTCAGAAACATGCAATCGAGCCGCTATTGTGTATTTTGTAGAGAGAACCATCTAAGTAACCAAAAGGGTACCCCCACGTCGAAAGGGATATGCTCGGAATTTATTAGCCAAAAAAAATCAAAGAAATTATGATAAGGTACAATTGCTCCTCTTACGAAGCAAAACAAAAAAATTACGCGAAATAACAATACTCAACCAACACCATTGCCCCATATAGTTGTGAATATCAAATCTTATCCGACCCATCAGCTCCAGAGCCTACGTGCACCCAGCAATAGGAAGCAGGTAGAAGCTCAAACACACACATTTAGGAAAACGGTAGTAATTTACAAGACACCGAAAATTGCGAAAAAAAAAAACGGACAATTGACACGCCAGCAAAAATATTATAGGAAATAGATTGCGATAAAAGAAGACTATCCAGATCAACTCAAAAAACAATCACTAAAAGGAACATTCACCAAAATTTGAAATACACTCCCGATAGCCAAGGAAAAGCTATCTCTATTAAAAGAAGCGGGTGTCTATCGGCTATCAGGCAGTTGTGGGAAGTTTTACGTTGGCCAGACCGGATGTAACATCGAATGCGGTATCAAGGAGCACGAGAGGGATGTGAGTTTGAAGAAGATTCAACAATCGGGGGTTGCAGAATATTGCCATTCAGAGAGTTACCGAATAGACTTTGACAAAACGCCGGACTAGGACTGATAAATATCACCAAAGACTGATAAGGGAAGCCATAAAAATCCACCGATATAAAAATAACGTCAACAGAGAAGATGGCTTGGAACTCAGCAGAACATGAAAGATGGTGGTAAACACGAACACGACTCCAAAACTGGACGCGACGCAGTAATTTTGCCTGTAATGCAGTCCGGTAGTTTGAAAAAATGAAAGTTTCTACTTTTAAAAAAATTACAGGAAACCAGTCCGAAAGCTCGTGACATGGAATATGAGAAAAAAATATAACTCCCAGTCATGAGAGAGCAATGCATCAATGTGGATAGAAAAAGAACAGGAACGGACAGATCAACGGAAGATAGACAATGAATAAATATACCATCAGAAAACTCGTATACAGACGTAACCATAATTGATGTACTAAAAAAAATGTTTAATAATTAGAATATAACAATGACCACATGGAATGCTCGAAGTTTTTTTATTGAACAGCATCAGTTTGAAGAATAACGTACAAGATATTGTAATCAAATGTGAAACTTGGCTAAATCAGAACATTTTATTCACGTTCACCAAATGAGAGCAAATGAATATGGAGGCTTTTCGACACCAAATAGGAAGGCACTCATCTACAAAGTAGTTAGATGTGGTAGACCCAGAAATTGATACTCATTCTATGAAAATAAAAATACAAAATACCACTAATGTTGCCGGTTACATTTCACCGGACATTCAATTTACGTCGGACCATTGGAGACAGGTAATGTTTCGGACAAACCAACAATATATAATAGCAACAGACTTCAATTCTCATAATAGAAGATGATCTTGCAATGTAAATGATTTCAAAGGAAGAGGATTTGAACAACTTATAGTGGAAAGGAAATTGAAAAAAGTTCCACAATCCGCTCTCCTTCGTCTGCTGTGTCTCTTATTTTTAACAATAGACCACAAACTGGATATCTAGACTCCGAACATGATTCAAATAAGTGCGATAATAAAACTTTAGTACGTTTGCGCTGAACGCTAGAGCTAAGATAGTCGTTTCTATTACCCCATCTCTTCCATTTTCTATGATATTTCAACTTTTCTTTCACAGATTTAATAGTGGAAGGTGCATTTCAGAAATTTCTGTAATTAAATAGAGATACACAGCTAGCTATAATATGGGAAAAGATTAAATTGGCAAAATAAGGACAAAAATGTAGGAGATAATAATGACGATTGGCAGAATAGTTTTCTGAATAAAATTTGCCCAGCTTTTATGCCCGATAAGAGAAGCATGGAATTTATAGAAGAGGATGATTGCAGGACAACTAATCAACACATTGCAAAGGACATTACAAGCAGTGAACTGGAAAACACCCTAAAAGCCTTCCGAAATTCCACGCCAGGGGGGGGGATAAGATCACATATTATAACTTGAAAACTTTGCCAGCCCCTGCAAAAAATCTCTTATGGGAGGAAATAAATAAAGTGTGGAGAAAATCACGGTAGTACCAATACCAAAACCAGGGGAAATAAAAAATCACCGGAAGGATACAGACCAATATGCTTAATCTCATGTATTAGGAAATTATTCGACAAGGTGTTAGCGCATACACTGGAATGGTGGTTAGAAAAGGAAATGCGCTTTGATGATTCGGTATTTGGTTTCAGGAAAGGAAAAAGCATCCTACACTACGCAACGTACTTGGTGAGCTCCATTCAGCTAGCTTTTGCACAAAAACAAGTAACAGTGGCCGTATTCCTGGATATTCAGGCGTATACGACAACGTCTCAATACCAATTCTAATAAAAATTCTGAGGCAACTGGGGCTGCCTATACGTTTTTCTATATCATGCGGATGATGTGGTGGTTTTCTGCAATGAAAAAACAACAGATGGATGTGTGAAAAAGATAAACAGAGCAATAGAAAAGCTAAAGGTGTTTCTTGAAAATCGTACAGTTACAGTGGTCACACAAAGAACAAAAGCAATGATTTTTACCAAAAGGAGAAACGACGCAAAATCGTCAGTTTCATTCGGAAACAACATTATCCAATATGTTGATACCATCAAATACCTAGGATTGAGAATTAATGTAAAATTGAGCTGGAAGGAGCAGATCGGAGCGACGATAGCATAGGCGAAGAAAGCTCTAAACATAATACGAGCCGTGTCATCAGTAAGCTGGGGTGGCGACCCACTTACGCTAAGAACTATATACCGAGCTTTAGTAAGATCGAGGCTAGAATTCATGTTACCCATAATGATGCCATTAACAGATGCATGTCAGACAAAGTTGAATAAAACTATATACAAGGGTCTCCGGCTAATATTAGGACTTACGTTAACCACACCGACCAATGTACTTGAGGTGGAAGCGGGCGAACCCCCTTTAAGGATAATTTCAATGGAGAGAGCTAGAAGATTTATTTTAAAGAATCAAAAATATATAAACAACGTTATAACATATACATTAGATAGACTAGGAATACAATTAGAGAAGATGGGAGCTAATCCGGATAATTTTCCGATGCTGGTCAGGGTCTGGAATGAAATTAAAGAAGCGAAATGGAACATACACAAGAGCAACAAGGGTGTGTTTTACACAATACCGATATCGATATTAAGTTGAAGCTATCCTGTATGGATTACATAGAAAAAGTTGGAATAACGGGGATAGCGGCAAATGGTATCTTCGATCAGTACATGAGGGAAGAGTGGCCGAGACATATCATTATTTTCACAGATGGTTCGGTAAGGAAGAACCCGGATGCGGCAGGTTACGGTGTCTACTCCATAGAGGGTGAAATTGATGAGGCACATGGGCTAACAAAACACATGGCTATATTTGCAGCAGAAATGCAAGCGATATACATGAGCATAGATATAATGAAAGAGAAGAGGTGGGGGCAAGTGATTATATGTTCGGATTCGTTAAGCGCATTAAAGGCGATAAATAACATCACAATGGGAGACCAATGCCACTACCTGCTTATAAGGGTACTTAAAATTTTTACTGAGTTAAGGAATAAGCATCAGGAGGTAATATTAGTATGGATATCATCTCATCGAGGCATAATCGGCAACGAAAGAACCGATGAATTAGCAAAGAGGGGCTTGGATTTGCAACCAGAGCATATTAAGCTCGATCCCTTGGACATATTCAGATATTATAAAGGAAAGATCTTGGAAACCTGATCCAGAGAATGGGAGGAGTCATCGCAGATAAAAGGCAGATGGTATGCGCAAATTCAGAAACAACCTTACAAGAAGAGCTGGTTCGAGGGCTACCCCTCAGCGCCCAGATATTTCTACGCCTTAATGAGTCGCCCAAGAACTAATCAGACAACAACAGGAAATTACTTACACCCTATAGAAAAAATGGGTTACACCACTCTGCAAATGCGGGGAATATGGGAATGCTAATTAGATAAGTTATCATTTTGAACGAAAAAAAAAACATCTTACCGGCTTCAAAATCTTCTGAAGTGTTCTAATGTTCACTATCAGAACTCTGAGTGAGTTTTGAGACTAAAATAATTGATTTATCTTACACAATTAGAATTTAAAGAACGAAACTTTTTGAGGTGAGAAAAGAAGTTTTGAAGTTGTACTATACCAAATTTTAGCGACGAATAATTTATGAGATATAAACGTTTAAAAATCTAATTTGGCATTCTAAACAAAGTTACGTATCAAAGAATTTTATAGCTTTTGATGTTTGTTAATAAGAGAAATTATGCTATAAAAATAAATCAACAAAAAAATAAATAAATTATTAAAAGACAAGTTGTTGTTTATATTGAAATATTCTTTACAAAACGAGTTCCAACAGACGTTTATTAAGGCAGACGAAAAAATATGGAAATGTTAAGTATGTTGTACGGTTCAAACGAAGTGGTTTACCTTCAAGTTCTTAAGAATAACGCGATGACGACGTCGAATAATCTTAACGTTATCTCCGAAATAAAAAACTTTTCATGTTAAAAAAAAGATTCCTTTTAATCTTAACACAAAAGACTTTGTATCATCGTAATTCCTTATTAATTAATAAAGTAATGAAAGCTTTTTAATTAAAATTTCCTTGGATTTATTTATTTCTAGATCAAAATGTTAAATAAGGATTATTTAAAAATTGAAATTTGAAAAACTAAGAAAGTGTAACTTATTTCGCTTATTTCACTTCGTTCGCGTGTACGTTTGAAAACGTGGAAGTGCAACAAGTTAAGTCGAGCTAAAAAACACAAATCGATCCATTTACACAATAGCAAATTGCCGTTTTTACTTTTACTCCGAACACTTTCACTGATTTCAAACTAACTCGGTTTATTTAATTTATTTCAAATAGCAAATAAATCTTATTTTTAGCAAGAAACTACGTCTTGTAAATAGTAAAACGTGAGTTACGTTCGTCAATCCTGTAACTTTAAGATAATAATAATAAAGGAGTAGGGGATAAAGATGAGAATCCTCTTTATTTAGATGTAACGTTAGAATTAATTAAGTCTCTTCTTAGCCGCTGTACCGTGCGCGTTAATCACACGTTTGTTCTAATTAATAAATAAAAATAAGTTTTAAATTAATCAAAGTAGTTTGGGATTTAAATTAATTTCATAAATAAATTCTTTTAAAAACCCTAATCGCTCGACACGATTTGAAACTGGCGCAGTCAGTAGGATCTGCTTGTACGATTACTGACATTTAATGAAAGTGTTCGGTGAATTTTAATTCTTTAACAAGTGAATCTTGCAATTGGAACTTAACGGTGACAAAAGGCGTAAAGGCGTAGTGGAAGAAGAAGGGCCCACGGTGGAAGGTAAAATTCCTGAAATCAACAAGCGAAAGGGTCGGATCAACATTTCCCATACCCGCGACAACCCACAGCGTGAGGATAAAATTTCCCATACGCAACACACCCCAATCCAGTGGATAAAATTTCCCAGAGACCACAACAAAAGGAAGAAACATTAGAAAACAACATTCCACGTCCGTAAAAACAATAATTTATGTGGCTCGAATTCCTACTTGTAGTCCTGTAAGTAATTTATTTTGTATTTTTTTGTAAAACTGATATTTTCAAAATTGACGAATTATTGGCAAATTTCCAAAATTTAAATTTAAAAATGGCAAATCCAAATCCAGTTCAACCTGTTGTAAACACAAATAGAATTGATCAGATAACAACTGTAGAAGTCAATATTATTCCAAAATTTTCTGGTAATCCTATATCATTACCGCTTTTTATTGAAGCATCAGAAAGTTTTATAAATAGACGAGCAAATAGGGTTAATGAAGATGATCCAATAAATTTTTATATACTACAAATTATAAAATCTCGCTTTGAAGGAGAAGCTCAAGATTTAATCGCTTCACGAGAACTAAATACATGGATGGAAATAAAAGCATGCCTTGAATTAGCTTATAGTGATCAGAGATCAGAAGATTGTTTATTAACTGACCTAATGAACATTTTGCCTAGTCCAAACGAAAATCCGTATTCTTTGGGTAACAGAATTAGAAATGTTTTAAACCTCCTGTTGACAAAAGTTAAATTAACCGTACATGAACTTGCTGACAAACGATTAAAAATCAATATGTATAAAAAAACAGCATTACAAACTTACATGCGTTCATTGATGCAATATTCAGATTATGGAGAATACATTTATTTGAAAAATCCAGCAGATTTAGAAACTGCCATGCAACATATTTTAGAAAAGCAAAATTGGCAATATTATTGTAAACAAGCTTCAAAAATAAATCAACAAAATTCGCCAAAACAAAATTTGTTAATTCCAGGAAAAGATTTTAATTTACCTCAAACTTCACAAAATAAAACAAATCCATTAAATTTAGCATCAAATCTAAATAGAGTAAGAGCAATTGATAAATATCCACAACAATTTGCTAGAAATCCGGTTCGACCGCAATTTAATATGCAACCAAGACCTAATTTTACTCAGAATCAATTTAATTTCCCTAGACCTCAATTTAATCAACCGAATTACATGCAAAAATATCCATATCCAAAACCAAATTTTAACCAAAATGTAAGACCATTTGTGCAACAAAAACCGTACACACCGACTCCGATGGATATAGATACTACCATAAGTAACTACAGATTGAATAAATCTAGAATAAACAACATTGAAAACGAAAATTTATTTTACGATGAAGAAAATGGGATGTATTACCAATACGTCGATCCATACTTGCAAACATCATTAACTGAAGATTTTATTTCAACGGAAGAAGAAGTGACAGTTGAAGAAACTAATAATTCTTGTCCTGAAATTTCTGAAGTAGACTCTGAAACAAATTTTTCTGCAACAGCCTCACAACATCAGATTCCGTAGTGGAAGTAAATTTACAAAATTCTTCAAAATTACCTTATATCATACTACCCGAATTGGACAATGTCAAAATTTTAATTGATACTGGTGCAACACATTCGGCTATATCTTCAAAATTAGCAAACAAATATTTTCAGGAGTACTTTTGTTATGAACCATATGTAGTGAAAACTATGCATGGATTAACAAAACATTATTATAAATTAAATTTACCTAGCTTCAAAACTTTTAATGATTTTGAAAATAATTATTGTTTCAATATAATAGACTTTTCTGAAAAATTCGATGGGATCTTAGGTAGCGATCATTTAGAAATGATGGGAGCTAAATTAGACTATCCAACAAAAACATTACAGACCAAAAATGCAAATATACCATTTTACTTCAATAAAACAAAAATTAATGTACCACAAAGAACAAGGCAAATTATCAAAATACCTACAACTAACAAGGAAGGACAATTTTTAATAAATCATTGTGAAATAATAAAAAATGTGGAAATTCCAAACGCATTAGTTAGTGTTAATAATTACGAATGCTTAGTAGAAATAACAAATTTCAACGAATACCCTGTACAATTAAATTGTAATCCTATAGAACTTGAAGAAGTTAATTTGAAAAACTACGAAACAAATAAAACTCTCACAAGACAAGAAACAATTAAAATCCAGAGAGAAAATATTAATAAGAAATTACGACTAGATCACCTAAATAATGAAGAAAAATTGATGATAAAGAACTTGCTACATCAATATCCAGAAATTATACATGATGAAAGAATTCCTTTAACCTTTCATTCGGAAGTGAAACACGAAATAAATTTATCAGACAATGTTCCTATTTATCAAAAGCCATATCGACAACCATATGTTCAACAACAAGAAACGAAGAGACAGATTGAAAATTTGAAGTCTCAAGGAATAATCAGAGATAGTTGCTCACCATGGGCAAGCCCAATAGCATTGGTGCCAAAGAAATTGGATGCATCTGGAATTCCGAAATGGAGAATGGTTATCGATTATCGACGTCTTAATGATAAAACAGTGAAAGATCGGTATCCGTTGCCTAACATTAATGAGATATTGGATAAGTTGGGAAGAGCAAATTATTTTTCTAGTTTGGATTTAGCAAGTGGTTATCATCAAATTCAACTTAAAGAATCAGATAAATTCAAAACTGCGTTCATAACCAATCAAGGTCAATATGAGTTTGAGAGGATGCCATTTGGATTAAGTAACGCACCCTCAACTTTTCAAAGGACGATGAATAGTATGTTACGAGGACTTACCGAAGATATATGTCACGTATATCTGGATGATATTATTGTGTTCAGCACCTCATTACAAGAACATAAGGTACGATTGCAAAAGGTATTTGAAAGACTAAGACAAAACGGCGTTAAAATATCTTTGGATAAATGCGATTTTCTAAAAAAGGAAATTAGGTATCTTGGACACCTAATAACCGAAAAGGGAATAAAACCTGATCCTGCAAAAATTGAAGCCATAAAAAAGTTTCCATTGCCCAAAACTAAACGTGAAATTAAATCATTTACAGGTTTATTGGGATATTATCGAAAATTCATTAAGAATTATGCAAAATTATTAAAACCAATGACACAATATCTGGCTAAAGATAAAGAAATTGAAATTACGCCTGAATATAAAAATTGTTTCGAAATGTGTAAAAATTTATTATGTAACGATCCCATTTTACAGTTTCCTGATTTTACAAGGCCATTTGTAATCACCACGGATGCAAGTAACGTCGCAATTGGAGCAGTGCTGAGTCAAGGAGTAATTGGAAAAGATAAACCCATAGCTTACGCTAGTAGAACTTTATCTAAGACAGAATTAAAATATTCTACCGTAGAGAAGGAACTATTGTCAGTGGTTTATGCTTGTAAGCAATTTCGTCCGTATATCTATGGAACAGAATTTACACTTGTGACCGACCATCGACCTTTATTGTGGATTCATAATTTAAAAGACAATAATCTCAAGTTACAACGTTGGAAAATTTATCTCCAAGAATTTAATTACAAAGTCGTATATAAAAAGGGTAAAATGAACGTCAATGCGGATGCACTAAGTAGAATCCAAATAAATCACATCGATAATGAAAGTACATTGGCAAACAGTGGTTCAATAATAAATTTAGAAGACGATAATGAAAGTTTAAATAGTGATCAAAATTTAGAAGTAACTAATCCAATACCAATTACTGAAAAACCAATAGATAATAAAGATAATCAACTTTTTATCTATCTACATGAGAAACCAACTGAAGTGCATGAAGAAGTAAAAGAAAATAAAAGAATTTTAAACATTTACATCAACAAAAGGGAAATTGAAACACATTTATTACACGTATTAAAAGAATACTGTACAGAAAAACTGTATCATTTATTTTGCAGTGATGAAATGTATAAAATCATTACTGATATTTATCTAAATCATTTTGAAAATGCAAAATTTAAATTAATTAGATGTTTAACAAGGGTTCAAATTATTAATGCAAACGATAAAATGAGACAACTGGCTTTAATAAGAAAATTCCACGAGGGAATCACCAACCATAGAGGAATAGAACATACAATTAAGGAAATTAGAAAGAATTTTAGTTGGAAAAATCTAAACCAGATGGTAAACAAATATGTAAATAATTGTCAACAATGTCAACTAACCAAATATGATAGAAATCCACCTGAGATTAGACAAGTTATTACTGTAACACCTACAAAACCCATGCAGGTCTTGCATATTGATTCATTTTCAACGGAAAGAACGTCATTTTTGACAATAATAGATAAATTTTCTAAATTGGGCCAAGCTTACGAACTTAATGATAAAAATGCAATAACCATTGTTGATAAATTAACTGAACATTTTAGCAAGTTCGGAATACCAAACGAAATTGTATGTGATCATGGAAGTGAATTTAACAATTATTTAATCAAAGATCAATTGAAATTATATAAAATAAATGTACATTTTACTACAATAGGTCATCATAATTCAAATTCACCCATAGAAAGATTTCATTCAACGCTTATAGAACATTTACGTCTTATAAGATTAATGGATAAAAATCTTTTTCTACGTATTGCAATGAATAGAGCAATTTTGGCATATAATTCTACAATTCACTCATCCACAGGATTTACTCCTTTCAACTTACACTTTGGACATTTAGACAATTTAGATCCAATCAATATCGACTATGAACATAGAGCTTCGCAAGATTATATTAATAAACAAAAGGAGATTACTCAATTGGTTTATGAGAAGGTAAATGAAAAAGAAAAAGCAAGGAAAACCAATGTAAATAAAAAAGTAAACAAGAACATTTCTGAATCTCAATTTGAGGTAGGACAGCAAGTATATTGGTTTAAAGAAACAAGAGAAAAACTAAAAGAGAAATATATCGGACCATATGAAATTATAGAGATTTTGGAAAATAATAAAGTAAAATTACAATCTAAAAATATCAAAGGAACCAGAGTAGCACATATGAAAGAGTTAAAACGTCGTCTTTTTACAGGTGCCTTATCAGCACAGGACGAGCAGAACTGACAAAATTGGAAGATTCTAATGGGGCTATAATTCACCAATTAGGTATCGCGTATAACAGCCATTCAGACGCGGAATTAGTATTAGAAATAGATTTAAGAGAAGTTATTAATACTATAAGTACTAATTTTAATTTCATTAATTCAGATATAAGGATTAACCACCAAAGTTCAGAATTAATTAATAAGTTACATAATGAAATACGTGATAAGTTGGAAATTTTGAGTTTAAAATCTAGAAGTAAAAGAGCATTAATAAATATTGCAGGAAAATTCATAAAGGCCATTACAGGAAATCTTGACGATTCAGATGCAGAAAGATATGATGATTTGATATCAAAATTAGATAAAAATCAAGAAAAATTAGATCATAATTTACATTATTTAGCAAAATTAGTAAATAAAACTAATATTCAAGTTCAAAATAATTTCAATTTGATAGTAAATAAAATCAAGAGTTTAAATGATAAACTTGACTTACTATGGCTCAATAAAAATGTAATCGAAATCATTGAATGTTATGAAATGACAGCAAGAAATTTAAATGAACTTATAGACGTATTAAATTATGCAAAAAGAGGAATCGTACACCCGCTACTAATAACTCCTTCAAAACTGATAGAAGAAATAAAACTGATACACTTGGACGACAATCATAAATTTCCTTTCGATTTATTATTGGAACAAGTTGATACAATTGAAAGAATAACGGAAGTAAAAGCTTACAAGAAGGATGATAAATACACAATCATTTTACAAATACCTTTGATAAGTAACGAAATATTTCAATATTATGAAATTCATCCATTGCCAACTATAATTAATGATGCTCTAATTCAAATTGAAAATCAGTTTAGATTTATGGCATCAAATGAATACAAATACATTGCTACTGATACTATTTGCATTAAACTGTTTGAAGAAAAATACTTGTGCAAACAACAGATTGAAAGTAAAGATTTACAAAGTTGCGAATATCAGTTAGTGGTCAGAAATATTGTAAATAAAAATTGCAAATTCATAAGTTTAACGATAGTAGATTTTCAAATAATTGAATATAGCTTTGGTACTGTAATTGTATTAATTAAAGAAACAGAACTGTCAGAAATTTGTAATAAAATGATAAAAATACATAAATTAAAAGGTACTTATTTGATTAATCGCAAAAATCAATGTATTTTTAAGATAGCTGATGTTGTAATTCGTAATTTTTATTCTGTTAGTATCAATACGCCATCAATATCAATACCAGCTATAGACAGGAATATATTAAATTTGACATTTAATGAAAATAAATTAAAATTAGAAAATCTTAGCTTTGTTAACAATAATAATTTAGAAAAACTAAATTCAATTAAAAACTTCGGCGAAACTCACAGTTATTTACTTTATATGATTGTTATAATAATTATTTTATTTTTAATTGTGTATTTAATAAAAAGGTTCTTTAAGAACAAAAATGTTAAAACTAGGAGAATCCAGGAGGATCCTCAATCTAGCCAGGGAGGAGTTACGTTCGTCAATCCTGTAACTTTAAGATAATAATAATAAAGGAGTAGGGGATAAAGATGAGAATCCTCTTTATTTAGATGTAACGTTAGAATTAATTAAGTCTCTTCTTAGCCGCTGTACCGTGCGCGTTAATCACACGTTTGTTCTAATTAATAAATAAAAATAAGTTTTAAATTAATCAAAGTAGTTTGGGATTTAAATTAATTTCATAAATAAATTCTTTTAAAAACCCTAATCGCTCGACACGATTTGAAACTCGTGACATTGTTTTTATCGAAAACGTTTGCTTCCATCACGTGTTCATAATAAGACTTCCATTCTTTGCCAACACCGTTGATTTTACACTTTACACCTGCGGTATTATTTTTTTTTTTGAGTGAATAAGAAAACGATTGCGTAAAAGTTTATGTATCCAGCAAGAAAAACATTCTTTAAGCAAATTCCTTTTGTTGAGTCATAACTTAAGGATCCATAAAACGATTTTTTTTATTTTTTTATTACAAAGGATCTTTCAAAAATGTGAAAGGTCATCGGTTCGGTTCAAAAAGGAATATGTTAAACTGGTTTTTGGGTTCTTTTGAAGGTCGAAACACTCGAAATAGACCGAACCAACGTGGAAAGTTAAGAATTTTATTTACATCGTTCTATTATTATTGGAAGTGTTTATCGAAACGGATAGAAATAGCAATAAATTTAATTTATAATGTTATACAATTAACCGATCTGAACGGTCAAGCTTACTTTCTTCGGTTAGAAAGTTAATCAATTGGTTATTTGATTTCTTTTTTTGGGTTATTTTAATTGAGGTGATTTTTATTAATTGCGTTTGTCCTAAAACTGTTTATAAAATACCGAAAAAAACTAAAAAAAAGGAAAAAAATGGAAACGAATGAGGCTAAGGAAAAATTGTCTCAATACACAATGGAGTTGGTTAGAACAAACATCTTAGGGGTTTTTCTTGTTTAGAAATGAATGAATCACATATTAATTTAGTTTTGTAACGAAAAATGTCCAAAATAAAACCAAAAATGATTAATTTTCATTAAAATCGGATCATTTTAACCTAACCTGACGTATCGCAACCCATATCAAGGATCAACTTCAAATTTAAAAGTATAAACGTCATTATTAATTAGTGTTTTGTTTTCTGCCATCTTCAATTTTATAAAAATAAAGATATCTCTGGTATTGTAAAACTTAGATTCGTAAAGTTTGTACCCATTTCACTACTTTTTTAATTATCTATGTCAATATTAACAAATTTTTAATTTTTAACCCATCTTGGATTTTATATTATTTAGATGATAAAGATGCACAATCAAGGAGAGTTCAGATTGATGATTTATGAGTGTTAATGCTTTTCGAATGTCTTGTGTTAGTTCTAGTTTTAGTTCGATACAAGAATGGAGCAACTACAAATGGAGCCAAAATTGTTGACTCTATATATGTATGTATGTAGGAAAGCGGAGGGTACGCTAAAGCATACAGCACCTAGGCCTCAACGGGCCCCTTATACATCCTCCTACACTCTCTCCGGCTACATCAACCATCCTAAGGAATTTCCGAACGCTAGGATACAGCTCAGAGGTGTGTTTCTGATGCCATTTGTGCTCGGCCATTCCTCTCCAGTCTCTCATTCTGAGGTCTTGTAGAGTGGGGCATTCACACAAGATGTCGAACAGTCTCCTCGCTCTCTTGACAAAAGCGAGAGATGGGACTAGTAGCAAGCTTAACGTTGTAGAGATGCTTGATTACCTTACAGTGACCCGTGATGAGTCCCGTTAAAATACGTAGGGCGCTTCTGCCGAGCCTTACGAAAGACAAGGCTGTCTTTGCTGAAGGATAACACAACAGTTCTTTAGACAGATAGCAGCCCTTTGTCCTATCCCACCAGTCTATGAATTTCCTGTGGGTGAAATCTTTAATAAGCTCAATTTGAGTTGATAAGGACGGAGCGATTAACGGTCCAGGTGAACATATAGCCCGCTTGGCAGCTCTTTTGGCAAGCCTATCAGCGTGCTTATTACCTGAACAGATCGAGTGTCCTTTATCCATTGAAGTGAAACACAGTTATGTGCTGCGGCCTTCTCCAATGTTAGGTGACAGTCCATGACAAGTCCTGAGGTAATAGTTATTCTACTCAGGGTTTAAGTGAATTCTCTACTGTCAGTATAAATTGTGAATGTCTTACCTTGCAAGTTGGATCTGACAATAAAGTCAGCGGCAAGTAGAATGGCGATTAATTCTGCCTGTATGACGGTGGTACCTTTACCTAATGGAGTAGATATGTGGAGTTGGAATGTAGATTCATCAGTGTACATTTTGTTACTTTTATTTACTTCTACTTCTGTGGAACTTGGATAGGTGAGATAACTCTTAGTAAAAATGTATTGTAGGGGTATGAAGTCTGTCTTACGTTCCAGAATTGGCAAGTAACCGACCATTTCATTCCAGTGTACGGCACTTTTACTATTTCTCTCACCCATAAAGATTCCTGCTGTACGCAGTCGAAACATGGTCACCAGTGCCACTTCTTCAATGAACAAATGAAGTGGCGGTAGGTTCAGCATGTTTTCCATGACTGCGGTGGGGTAGATCGCAGCGCACCTGTAACATACAAACACGCAAGCCTCTGTACTTTATTTAGTGCAGCAGTGGAAATAAATTTTAAGTTTTTTGACCACCAGACTACTGCACCATATGTAAGCATAGGTCGAATTACAGCTGTGTATACCAAGACGGCAGTTTTAGGTGACAGCCCCCATGTCTTACCTATAGTCCACCGGCACTGGCTGAATGCAACATACGCTTTCTTTACTCTATTGTCTAGGTGAGCCTTCCAGGTCATTTTGTTGTCAAGTATAATGCCCAGATATTTGACTTCTTTACACAAACCTAATGGAGTATTAGCAAGAGATGGCAAACTGGGCTTTCCAACTTTCCTCAATCTTGTGAAAAGAATCAACTCTGTCTTCCGAGGATTCACAGAGAGCCCTTGTCGGTCACACCAAGACTCAATCAACTTGAGAGCCACTTGAATCCTATCAAAAAGTACATTTATGTGTTTACCTTTGGCTTTAGCGAGGGATTTCAAGAGGCTATCCAGGGTGAGATTCCACAACAATGGGGAAAGTACACCCCCTTGTGGACAGTCTCGAGTAACTCCTCCATGAAGATTGACATCGCCAGCCCTAATCTTAATTATCCTATGTTTGAAAGCGTTCTCAATCCAACCACAAAGAGTCGGTGGAACTTTATGCTCAAGCAAGGCATCGTTAATACCAGAGAAAGTTGTTTTATCAAAAGCTCCCTCTATATCTATGAACACACCAAGGCCGGACTCCTTTGAGTCCTTTGGTCACCGACTGAAGAGCCGTTAGTGTGGACTTACTCTGAGTGCAGGCATGCTGATTAGGATTTACTGGTGTAATTGGAAGACAGAAATCCCTAATATAGCGATCACACAGCCTCTCCAAGGTTTTCAAAAGAAAGGAGGAGAGGCTGATAGGTCTAACCGATTTCGGTGTGAAATAATCTAACATACCCGGTTTTGGTATTAAGTTCACCGTAACCTCAGGCCACCGATTGGGTATACAGTGTAGCGCCAGGCAGGCCTGGAAAATTCAAATCACTAGGTGAGGTACAATATCCTCCAAGCCTCATTGTAGAAGGGCTGGTATAATACCATCTGGTCCTGGTGTTTTGAACGGCGAAAAACTATTAATTGCCCACCGTATCTTTTCCTCCCTGCAAGTTTCTTCGGCTAAGATACAATCATCTGCAGTAGGTTCATGGTTGATGTCCTGAAGTGAACACATAACTTCTGGAACCTCAAAAATGCACCTCCATTAATAGATGAGGACTCTCCGGTTTTCATACCCCAGTAAAGTTTCTAGTCGGAATCTAATTTTGAGTTTTTAGCTCTATTAAAGGCTGTCCTTGCTTCTTGTTTGAGTTTGCCGAGTTCGGGGCACCACCAAACGGTAGCACGCCCCGAAACGGCCTCAGGTCGAAGAGGACAGGCCTTTCTGTAAGCTTTATTTAAGGAGTTGCAAATGGTATTTAAGAACTCCTCAACCTCAAAGCTTTTAGTTATCTTAAGCAAACCGATTTCGTTCAAACTCCAAGTTAGTATAGATCTGAACTCGTCCACATCCGTCCTTCTGGGGTTACGCTTTAGGTTCTTTCCAATCTTTAAGGTATCAAGATCAAACTTGATCCACCTATGGTCTGACATTAAAACTTCGTCAGAAACAGTCCAGTTGCGAATCGAGGACGAGATACTCATCGAAGCAAGAGTGATGTCAATAACTGATTGACCTCTAGCTGTTATAAAGGTCGGCTCAGAGCCTCGATTAAGTATATCTAAATTACTGCTAAAAATGAATTCAAGAAGGGACTTACCTCTTCCATTATCATCAACGCTACCCCAAGCAGTAGAATGTGCATTGGAGTCACATCCGATGACAATATTCCAGTTATCTTTTCTAGCGTCCTCGGCCAGCCTTTTCAACCCTTACGGTGGAGGCTGGTCTTCAAATGCCAGGTAAACTGATGCCATCGTAATTTCCTTAACCTTCCGATTAATGTTGCATCGTACTCTAATCGACGTAACGTCTTTACCTGTGTGCTGAGGTAACAGGTGAGAGTTTACGTGCCTTGGTACTTAAATGGCAGTTCTGACTTGGTTACTGGCAGGGCAGCTAAAAATAGAACCACTTAAGCCACTGAAACCGCAGACTTTGGATTTGAAAACTCAAGGTTCTTGGATCAGAGTTGTTGGCTCTATATTTAGTTGTTATTCAATCTTAAATTATTGTATACTTGTATCAAAATAAAACTAGAACTAACACTAGACCTAGTACTAGAAAGCTTCGGTGTAGCCGTGCGTCTTCAGATATTAAGCCTATTTATTATCAAACACAATTTTAAAAAATTTAGGATTCTTCGCAATTCAGCATTAACATCAGCTTCCTTTAGTGCTCTATTCACTTCATACCACAGTACGAAATTCAACGCATTTTTCTCATTTGTCTCAGTGATACTCCTTTTCTTTCTCTTGTTTCTTTCAGTATATAGTGATGAGATTGCATCGACTGTACGTGCTTCTAGCTTTTAACTCAAGGTTCTTGGATCAGAGTTGTTGGCTCTATATTTAGTTGTTATTCAATCTTAAATTATTGTATACTTGTATCAAAATAAAACTAGAACTAACACTAGACCTAGTACTAGAAAGCTTCGGTGTAGCCGTGCGTCTTCAGATATTAAGCCTATTTATTATCAAACACAATTTTAAAAAATTTAGGATTCTTCGCAATTCAGCATTAACATCAGCTTCCTTTAGTGCTCTATTCACTTCATACCACAGTACGAAATTCAACGCATTTTTCTCATTTGTCTCAGTGATACTCCTTTTCTTTCTCTTGTTTCTTTCAGTATATAGTGATGAGATTGCATCGACTGTACGTGCTTCTAGCTTTTCTATATCCATACTGTGCATCACTAATAATTCCCCTCTTTTCCAACTCAGCGACCAGTCTTTTGTTAATCAGCCGTTCCTAGAGCTTTTCTACTGCACTAAGGAGACACAATGGTGTGTAAGTCCTTTCTTAATTCGGTTTCTCTGGTTTTGGATTCGACATTTCATAGATTTGAGTATTTCACTAGAAGGGCTTGCAATACTGAACCAGTTGTTGGAATCCGGTATTCAAAATTAAAACCGGGATACCGGTATTACTTTAATGTATTTTATTAGTCCAACATTAAAGAATGATGATAAATAATAGGCCATCATGAACTGTTATGCGCGAAAGCATGAATTTGTTACTTTACTTTGTTTAGGTACACTATCTGTAGCGTTCACATGAGTCATATCTGTTATCTCATGAGTCTATAGGTCTCATGTTAGAAATACTGAATTATTAATTATTCTTAAATATGTTTAAAGACCAGTAGTAGAACTTTTAGTACATATTATTTTGTTTCCATTAGAAAATGATGCCAAATAGATTGTTCATCGAACAGTTTCCTGTGTTTATTAAACTGTCTCCCCGGAAGCACTGCAACTGATGGCAAGCGCACTACCAATTGACCTTCCCAGAGGAGGAAATAGTTCCAAATTGGAACAACCGATAAAAAGGTTAAAAGATGGTTATCAATTAACTACCTTATCAATTAACTGTGATGGGACAGGGACTACTTCAGAAACTATCCCTTTAAACACAACGTAGATGATATGGAGCCCACCAATTTTTGAATATGCAAGCTTGTAAGAGGAAATACAGAAAACTTCGAATAAATTATAAACAGTATTGACCCCAAGAAGCTGCAATAAAGTTATGGTGGAATATTAGGAAAGATAGAATACAGTAGAGATGTTTGTGAGCGAGAACATTTACGTATGGTTTAAAAGATTCTGTTTGGTTATACTATTAATTATTGGGAGAGATAAGCGACAGGGATAGGAGCTTTGTAAATAGAAGAAAAAGTCGTTGATAAGATTAGGGAAGATACAATACAAGATATGGTGATATAATTAATTTGATATAATTAATGTTGTCCAGAATCCCGGTATTGCAAGCTCTATTCACTGTGATACTATCTTTTCCCAGAGCTTTTCTTGTCTTTATTTGTTTAAGTGCCCTTTCTGATTCTTCAATTTTAAACAAAATAGCCATCTTAGCCTCTTCGGATTCGTGATCTTCTTTAGGCTTTGATAATTGTGGGAAACGCTTCTCAAATTGCTCTTCCACAGTTTTGCAATCTACTTCTTGCCTTCCTTTTTCCTTCCCTTCTTTAGTAACGTCTTGGTGGGCCGATCCCCAAACATCTTCCTTCCATTTTTCTTCTTTTGATTTTTAAATTAATCTTTTAAGTTTTTTCTTACGTCATAACAATCCTATATCCTGTTACAGTTTAGTTATAGTATTCTTATTCTCTTTCCGTTGCATTTTGACTCAGGTGATTCCTGGCCTTTAGGACTTTGAGATTTTCTGTAGTCTTTTCCTTTACTCTTCTTCTGTTTCTTTTCTAGTTTTTTCGATTGTTGCTTAAACTTTGCCTCTACGCTTTTTTAGTCTTCGTTCTTACTTAGTTTCAGTTTCGGCACCCACTCTTTCTTTTAGGAATTCGCTCGTCACTTTACCTAACTTTGCTTATGAGCATTTCTCTTTTAATTTCTAATTAATTTCTACTACCGCGATCTTTAATCTTCGCATTTTCAGCAATTCCTCGAACTGAATCTACCCTATCCTAAGTTGGCTTGTATCAAATTTTAACTTTTCACGACGAATAATACATGAGATATATATGTTTAAAAATTAGCTCTCCAATTTGACGTTTATAAAAAAATCTAAACCTTGTGAATGAAGTAGAATATAGCCAACCAAATTTAAATAAGAAGCGTAACAAAAGTCGTAGAGATAACCAGAAATATCTTTAAAATTCTTCATCTTCAGACTTTTCAAAATAAAATCATCAGTTTGGCTTTAGATCTCAATATGGCACAATAGTACAGTTCATAGGGTGGTAAGGGCCGCAAGGGATGCTCTAGAGAACAAGAAATATTGCACTGCTGCCTTTCTGGACGTCTCTCATGCTTTTGACAGGATCTGGCATAGCATGACTATTGTCCTTAACTCATACCTAACAAATCGTCGGTTCCTAGCACAAGGAAGTGTGCTAGGAACCGACTTTATATTTACTATATTCATCAGACATTCCAGTTACCTGTAGAACAGTCATTAGTACCTACGCTGACGACACCGTAGGCCTCTAACTCTGAACCAGTAATAGCTACCCAGCAACTTCAGCATCATCTAAATCTGTTAGTGTAATGGCTTGAAACACAGAAAATAAGTGTTATTAGTGTAAAGCCCACGCATATTACGTTTGCCCTGAGAATTCGAACATGTCCATCAGTGAAGCTCAACAATATTCTGCTACCTGTGGAAAATTATGTCAGGTACTTAGGAATATATCTGGACATCTTACTTGGAGTAAGCACATATAGGCTGTATTGGGCCGTATTGTAATGTATTAGTGCGTGAATAAGTGCTCCGGCTTAAGCAATGAAAATAAACTTAGAATCTACAAGGCTATGCTAAGACCTATTTGGGAGTACGGAATGCAATTGTAGAAAATTGCAAACAAAACAAACATCATGCAACTGCAACGATTTCAGTCTAAAGTACTCTGCCATATATGTCAGGCACCATTGTATGTGACTAACCATATCATCCATGAGAACCTTCATCCAGTCATCAGAAGGTTGAAGAAATGTTGGAATGTTGTTGGGCGAGTTTTTTCTGTGACAATTCATGTTATTTTATTTATAAAGTTTTAAAGTTATAATACTGTTTATTGTTAAGTTTATTGTTAACAGATTACAGTAGTAAAGACGCTAAAAAATGCGAAGAACATTTAAGATTCGATCTTTAATTGAAATGAGGTATATTTCATATAGAAATGTAGAACGTGGGATTCCCAGGAACGTACGTTTGTAACGACTTTTTTTGATTAATGTGGCCGCTTGTGTCGTTTCAAGGAAGAAAATAAATTTATTTCATAAATCGGGACATTTCGGGACTTCGGGACAAATCCCGAAAAACTGGGATGTCAGAACATCCTACTTGTGCTTAACTTTAAATTTTCTCGGCTAATAATTTATGAGATATTCATATTTAAAAATCATCTATCTGTTTTGACGCATTTTAAAAGTTAGGATAAGATAAGAAAATTGATTTCTCCAAAACAGTAAGGATTTAAATTATAGCCCTTTCTTGGGGTGTTATAAAGAAACATATGAGGTTGACTTCTACCAAATTTTATGTTTTCCCTACGAATAATTCATGAGATATAAACGTTTGAAAATCAGATACAAATCCAACTTGGCGTTTATGGAAAGTTAGATTAGCATAAAAAAAATGATTTTCTCAAAACGATTATAACTTTTTGAGCTTCCATGTTAATCATTTTATTCTTAATAAATTTATAAAGTCACTTATCAAATTTGAGGTTAAAAAAATAGTTTTCAAAAAAATTTTCATCCGTCAATTATTTAGTCATTTAATTTCAAAATTTTAGTAAAAGAATGTTAAAATGTTAGACGTCCGCGTAGAGGTCGTTCGGTTGTTGTGAGTAAAAGAAGAGAGAGTGTGTGAGAGACTCATTGGCGACGCCTCGCGATGTTCTTCCAACGTGTGCACGTACGAAGACGGTTGTCATTGAGAAAGCCACTCAGCCACGTTCTTGAGGAGACTGCAACGTTGGCGCAAGTGGCACACCTTCAGTCGTATCGTAGCCGGTCTACAACGCGGTTTAACAACAGTTAAACGAGAGTCGTTAAAAAAAATTTAATTGAAGGAATTAATAAATTTAAAAAAATTCATTCCGTTATCATAATCGAAACATTGATAAGAAACTTTTAGTGTGAGATAAGCCGCGGGGTCTTATCGGTGTGGAGAAATGAAGCAAATTTCAGTTTCCTCGCCGCCGCCACCGCTGCCTCCAAAGACTCGCAACCGAAGTTCCCCACCCGAAGAAGAAGAAGAAACAACGGTACCTGAAAGATCCGTTGTTGTTACTGGTGCTGGTACTGATGGTATTCCTCCAGATTCCGCGTTCATCTCGCAACAACCCGGCCTCAACATAAACCGTCATGTTGTTAAAATCCACATTAATCCAGAAGAATCGATATTAAACGAAGACGCAACAGTTAGCAGCAGTAGTAGCATTCGGATTAGCGTTAACAACGAAGAAATGATCGCCACCTCAGGAATATCGGAAATCCATCAGGATAAATCGACGTTTTTTTATTACGGCAGTGGTTTTAACGGGATGTCCAGCGGGCAAATTTCGCCAAGTGACACCCTCGATTCGGGTACTTGCAGCGATATGGACGGAACACCACCTCCGTTACCAAAGAAAAAATCCTCAAACGGAGTAACCGTCACCTTGATTCAATCAACAACAAATCAAAATAAACGATTATTTCAACAAGAAGATAGCGATAACGATAGCAATATAAGTTGCGATTCATTAAACAGTTCCGATTCGAAACAAGCGAGCGCGTATTTACCTCAAGGACTACTTAAAGATATCCGGGAAAGATCGTCAAAGATAACCACGCAATCTCAATCACCAAAAAACGTCAACGAGGACGAAGATATCACTAAATTATCAAACAAACCAATCGTTACGAAAGAAATTAATAACTTAATTATAACAAAAAAAGTTCAAGTCGACGAAGATTCGTATCAATCGAGAAAAGAATTGGAAAAGGAAGATCGAAGACTTTCAAAAATGATGATTTACGACACCGATAAATATTACAAGTTTCACTTAAACGAGAACGTTATCGATCCGGATGCCGAAATAGGAAAGACGAAGAAGAATCATCCCGACGATGAGTATTTTGCGGGGTACAAGGATTTTTCGGGGGCGGTTGAAGGTCCAAAAACGATTCGTAGCGCTAAAGGAACGGTGCGAGGTGTTAAGAATCGTGTTCGAGCCGGTATCGCGACGTTTTTACAAATTAACTCAACTGAAAAGGTAAGTCATTAATACTATATAAACAATTTTTAGCTAATATTAAGTAGACTTCGAATAGAATCACGAGAAAGTTACTTTCGATAAAAGTCAATTTGAATAGATGATTTACAAATATTTATACAAGGTGATTCGAAAAAATCGCTTTAAACAGACTTCTAGGGTAAGAAATATGAGAAATTAAAATATTCTCCTTAACGAAATATAGGTGTTCTTTAAATATGTTCATACGGTTAGTTTAATCAAAGTTTTTTAAGAGACTAAATTGATCATTTGGCAAAATTACCAAACTTTTAATCACAAAGAACTTTTGATGCCCTTTTGATATTAATTGTTGATGTATTTACCAGCTGAAGAAATCTGTCAGTAGCTTTGTGAGTCACTTGTAGATGATAATTGTTACGAAAATTAAAAATTATTTGAGTTTTTTTAAAAAAGATTATTTGGTCTGAACTCCAATATACGTCAAATTAAGTAGGTTATCTTTGGACGTTTATACCTGATGAATTATTCGTCATGAAAACTTAAAATTTGGTATGAGAGAACGTTAAGAATTCTTTTATAACCACAGAGTTTCGTTATTTAAATCTTAATCATTTTGGAGAAAATATTTTTTCTTGGCCTCACTTTTAATAAACCTTAAATGAGAGATTACACGTTTTTGCATCGTGAATTATTAGCAATGACAACTTAAAAATTAGTACAACCCGATCAGAAAAAGTCTCTTTATAACCACAAGAAGTTCTATTACTTAAATCCTACTCTTTTGACAGGAAACGATTATTTCCTCTCAAACGGGTAGGTTTGATTTAGAATTGAAGAATGTAATGTACAACTACGGAACACCGCAATTAACATCAAGTAGGCTAGAAATATTAAGACGGCCATGACAAATGGCAGTTGTTTTAGTATCCATATCTGTCAAAATACTACAAAACTCGATACATGCTTCTCCATGAACAAAAATCATTTTACTTCTTGCAATATTCGTATGTCTTTCCAAGCTTAATCTATGAATCGTAATGAAAGAATTTACAGCTATAACAAATTTTGACAATTTGGATACTAAAACAATTGCCACCTCTTATTAAAATAAGAGGTTAATTATTACTTGATGTTAAACTCACTAGTAGCACTTTGAATTTCTATTACACGTAACATTCGTGGAATAAAAAATTGTTTCAAAGAAAAGTCATGTATTTTGTCATGAGGAATAGCATGGCGATGAAAAAATATATGCATCCATTTAAAAAAGCTAAATCCATTTAAAAATGCGGTTACCAAGGTTTTATGTGAAACTTTTTACTTTTGCGTGACTCAACCTCAAACATCCTAAGACTGTAATTGTCAAGGTCGCTTGCTGGTGAGGCATAACAATATGTGCTCATTAACTTTGTATTTATTGGACTACCTCGGCTGCAAGCGACATCGGTTGAGTGACTCAACACCAAAATTCGTTGTACTATCATTTGGCGAGGCATAACAGTGTGTATTCATTAATTTTGTGTATATCGGACTGTTTCGGCTGCAAGCGACCTCGGCTGAGTGACTCAACCTCAAATGTTCTAAGATTACAATTGCCAAAGTCGCTTGCTGGTGAGGCATAACGGTATGCACCCATCAATTTTGTTTGTATCAAACTGTTTCGGCTGTAAGCGACCTCGACAGAATAACCCATCATCGAATATCCTAAGACTACAATTGCCGAGGTCGCTTGCGGGCGAGGCATAACAATATGTGCTCATTAACTTTGTATTTATTAGACTACCTCGGCCACATGTGACTTCGGGTAAGTGACTTAACATCAACATTCCATGCACTATTATGCCTTGAAGCTAATAGTGTGTTTTCATTAATGATGTGTATATGGGACCGCTTTAGCCACAAGCGGCCTCGACAGAGTTACCCAACATCAGACATCTTAAGACTACAATTGCCAAGGTCGCTTGCAGGTGATGAATGACAATAGGTGCTCATTAACATTGTATTTATTGGACTGCCTCGGCGGCTAGTGACATCGGTTGAGTGACTCAACACTAAAATTCGTTATACTATCATTTTCCGAGGCATAGCAATATATACTCATTAATTTTTGTATACGTATATCGGACTGTTTTGGCTGCAAGCAACCTCGGCTGAGTTTACTAATACTAAACATTCTAAGACTAACATTTGCCGAGGTCTTAGACCACTCTAGAATTTTCAAAAAATCGATTTTTTTTCGCTTAAAAGTACAGTAAGGTAAAAATCTTAAGAAAAAGATGCAATGTCAGTCATAAGTGGAAAAATTTTTAAGTGCATCGCGGTGCAGATAGAAAACTTGTGCCAAACGTGAATAATTGGTTGTTAAAGTGGTCCTTACACTTCCAGATATTCCTTGTACCCAGAGCAGGCATTCTAAGGAATTACCCAGTGTATTATTACTTTATTGTACCCATGGTACAAACAAAGTTGGTGTTTACAGGCAATTTAAAAAAGGTTAATCCTTTGCAGTACTTAGGCTTTCGAGCTTACTTTCGGGGTAGTAATCCTTACCACTATTGCTTATGAGAGTAATATATAACGCTAGAGTATCGGAAATTGTATTGAAGAACGAAGCAGCAGATATGAAAAAAAACCCAAATCATCAAATAGACGACCATTGAAACGATTTGAATTAGAATTAGAAGATACTAATGTTAGTATATGTTAAAAATTAAAACAGTTTGGCGAAGAATATAATATTGAAGTAGATAAAACCTTACAGAAATGAGAGCTTCAATTCGACAGTCTGGGTAATAAAACTCTGGGCCCTTAAAACGAAATCTAGTAGCAAGACGATTTTGGATATTGCGACTCACATTTCAGTATGTGTGTATAATGATGGGATTTAGATAAAATTGGGAAAATTGTTACAACTTCTGCTTCAAAAAGAGAGAAAAAAAAGAAGAAAACTTGAAATCAGAAGGTCAATTGTACGGCGCTGGCATAGCAGATTAAAGCTATATCAAAAATTCTTTAATTTTTTACCACTCAAAACTCCTCTTTTGAAACGACCGGAAGCATAACTCGCACAATTCTTTACCGATTTACTTGAAATTTTCATTGCACCTTCCAAGAAGCATTATCTAAATACCTTCCCTTTACAAGTTTAAAAACTTTTATTACTTAAATTCTAACCGTTCAAGAGAAATCGATTGTTTGACCTTAACCTACCATTCAATAACCTTCAAATTAGAGATATAGTTCTTAAAGGTTTATATCTCATGCATTATTTGGCGTATAAACATAAAATTTGGTAAAACCCAACCTGAAAGATCCCTTTACAACATTAAGAAGTTTTATTACTTAACTCCTAATCGTTTGAGAGAAAACGATTTTTTAATTATAACCTAAGTTTCAACAAACGTTAAATTAAAGAGGCAATTTATTTGGCATGAAAACTTAAAATTTGGTAGAATCTAATCCCACATGTTCCTTTATAGCCTTAATAAGTTTCAATACTAAAATCCTAACCGTTTGGGAAAATGATAGTTTTATGTTAACATGACTTTCAATAAACGTCAAATTAGATAGATGATTTTTAATGGCTTATACATCCTGAAATATTTGCTGTGAAAACTTAAAATTTGGTACAACACAACTTTAAACGTCCCTTAACAATTTAAGGGACATTAATAATCTCAAAAAGTTTTATTACTTAAATCCTACCCGTTTGAGGGAAAACGATCTAACCTAATTTTCAATAAAGGATAAATTATAGAGGTACATAGTTGTTAAAAGTTTATATCTCATGGATTATTTGGCTTGAAGCCTTAAAATTTGGTACAACGCAACCTCAAACGTCCCTTAACAACTTGATAAAGTTTTATTACTTAAATTTTACCCGTTTGAGAGAAAACGATCTTAACCTAACTTTCAAGAAATGTCATACTAAAGAGGTAGTTCTTATAAGCTTATATTTTATCGATTATTTGGCATGAAAACTTAAAATTTGGTACAACGCAACCTCAAACGTCCCTTAACAATCTCCAAAAGTTTTATTACTTAAATCCTACCCGTTTGAAAGAAAACGATCTTAACCTAACTTTCAATAAACGACAAATTAAAGAGGTAGTTGTTAAAAGTTTATATTTCATGGATTATTTGGCTTGAAATTTTAAAATTTGGTACAACGTAACCTCAAATGTCCCTTAACAACCTCAAACAATTTTATTACTTAAATCCTACCCGTTTGAGAGAAAACGATCTTAACCTAACTTTCAAGAAATGTCAAATTAAAGAGGTAGTCCTTAAAAGTTTATATCTCATGGATTATTTGACATGAAACCTTAAAATTAGGTACAACGCAACCTCAAATGTCCCTTAAAAACTTCCAAAAGTTTTATTACTTAAATCCTACCTGTTTGAGAGAAAACGATCTTAATCCAACTTTCAATAAATGTCAAATTAAAGAGGTAATTCTTAAAAGTTCTTATCTCATGGATTATTTGGCATGAAAACTTATAATTTAGCACAACGCAACCCCAAACGTCCCTTAACAACATCAAAAAGTTTTATTACTTAAATCCTACTCATTTGAGAGAAAACGATCTTAACCTGACTTTCAATAAACGACAAATTAAAGAGGTAGTTGTTAAAAGTTTATATCTCATGGATTATTTGGCATGAAAACTTAAAATTTGGTACAACATAACCTCAAATGTCCCTTAATAATCTCAAAAAGTTTTATTACTTAAATCCCACCCGTTTGAGAGAAAACGATCTTAACCTAACTTTCAAGAAATGTCAAATTACAGAGGTGATTTATTAAAAGTTTATATCTCACGGATTATTTGGCATGAAAACTTAAAATTTGGTACAACGCAACCTCAAATGTCCCTTAACAACCTCCAAAAGTTTTGTCACTTAAATCCTACCCGTTTGAGAGAAAACGATCTTAACCTAACCTTCAAGAAATGTGAAATTAAAGAGGTAGTTCTTAAAAGTTTATATCTCATGAATTATTTGGCATGAATACTTAAAATTTGATATAATCCAGCCTCACATATACCCTTAAAAGTTTCGTTCTTAAATTCCAATTGTTTCGGAGAAATCAACTTTTTTTGCTTAACATCGCTTTCGATGAATGTCAAATTCAATATATTTTTAAATGTTACTTTAATATGAACTATTCACCATGAAACATTGAAATTTGTAAATCACTATCCAATGTTCTTTTATAACCTCAAATTTCATTGCATAGATCCTAACCGTTTAGAAGAAAACATTTTTTTCGTAACATCATTTCTAAGAAACGTCATATAATATGCCAGAGTTTTAAATGTTTATATATTATTAATTACTCATTGCGAAAATCTAAAATTTGGCACAACCTAACTTCAAACGTTCCTCTATAAACTCAAAAGCTTCGTTGTTTATATCCTAATCGTTTAGGAGAAAATATTTTTTTTCTGAACTTCTCTTCTAACAATCGTCAAATTTGATGTCAGATTTTTAAACATTTATATATCATTAATTGCTCATTGTGAAAACCTTAAATTTGGTACAACCCAACTTCAAATGTTCCTTTATAATTTCAAAAAAATTCGTTGTTTAAATCCTAACCGTTTAGGAGAAAATATTTTTTTCCTTAACTTCTCTTCTAACCAATGTTAAATTTAATGTTAGATTTTTAAACGTTTATACAGGTGATTCAAAAAAAAAAGAATTCTAGGGTAGATACTACATGAAAAAATAAGACAATCTTAATATACATGGTCTTGCAAAATCCCTCTTTAACAAAATATAAGGCGTTAAAGTTTCTTCAAACATAAACATTATATGCAATAAAAAATCCTTTTCTCCAATGTTAATTTTGTCAAATGAGCAGAATTTTGTGTAAAATGGTCAAATATCTTCCTTTTCTTCGATAGGCCGTCAAAAAATTTATGAAAACACACCATACATTTAAAAATCATTGATAAAATTCTTATTTTTCTTAATTTTGAAATCTCTGAAATTGTGATTGACGAACAAAAACCTCAAAAGACATATTTGTACTATCTAATATTTATCAATTCTCTTATAATATCTCTAAATTTGATTAAAGCAGCAGTTTTTGAGTAATTTCCAATTTTTCAAGCAGCCTTATATTCCTTCTAGTCTTCGTGAATAATAAATGTTGAAAAAGAAAAATTTAAAAAAGGCTTTTTTATTGCGGATAATGTTAAAAAACGTCATCACGGATGAATTTTAGTTTTTCATGCTCTGGAATTCTAACAGCGGTTGTTTGAATCATACTATGTACTATGGTATATGATATGATAATTGTATGTGGTGAAAACCTAAAATTTGATGCTAAACGTTTCATTACATCCTCAAAAAATCTCATTGCTTAAATTCTAACCGTTTCTATAAAAACAATTTTTATTACGTCAATAAACGTTTAATGAAATCCGTTATTTCAAACTTTTACCGTACCTTAAAAAATCAATTTTGATATAACATAATCACACATAACCAATAATAACTAAGATAACGATTGTAATCGTAATAACTGTGACTAATTGTTTAATTGTAATTGATTTGTTATTGAAAAAATGTTGGGTTGGATGTTTTTAAAGTTATTATGCCAATTAAAAAAAAGAAACAAGTTTTTAAAAAATAATTTCAAAGTTGTGACGTATTTCATTAAAATTCCATTGCGATAACATCCTTCCGAGAATAAAAAGAACCACTCCATTCCACTTACGTTCGTTTTGGCCGCACTTAAACTGTACAACTGTACATTTTCCGGGTTACAAAACGATTTCTTAATGTAAAATTGTCATAGAAGTTGTTTTTGTAATTTTGTTCTCGATCAGTGAAAACAGAAAAAATCCATTTTGATATCTCCGATACGAATTGAAAACAATGCTCAATAAAATAGATTTACGGTTTTGTTTGATATTTGAGATTACAGGACGTAAAGGTAATTCACAATGCATTTGTAATTAATTGATTCTGATATAATGTTGAAGAATAAAAGAGGTTTTAAGGATGAGTTTAAAATGTATTAAATATTTTAAATTCCTTAACGCCATCTAATAGTCGTTGGTTGCAAATGTAAAAGACTGTCTTTTCTGATTGTATAGGTGAAATTAACTAACTGTAACGCATTTAAATTCCGTTCGATTTTCTTATTTGAATCAAACAAAGAAAATTCCCGCTTAAAACCAATTAATTCGAGACATTTCCATAACGTCCAGTTAGAAATTAACCGTTCGAAATTAAAATAAAACGATTTTTGCGATAACTCAATTTAGCGATAATTATTACAATAGTTAATTAGTGTCATTACAAAAACATGTTATCAAACAAGAGGTTAATTGAAATACAGAATAAACCTTTCTGAAAATTTTTAAACACACTTAACTACTTAAAAGTCATTCAAAAAAATGTTATTTAATTACGTTTGTTTCGAAATACCGCTTCGGGATAGTATAGATATGGGTATAATATCAAAGTTCAAAACGAATATGTGAATATATACCATAACGTACCATCGAGCGGAACGCTGTAATAAGTAATAAACGACGTCAATGCTATCGGAATTTATGTGGAAAAATGATCTCCATTATTTCAAGATTTATTATCTGAAAACAATGGGGATCGTAAATGAACGTTTAATTCTAATTCGACTTAAACGACATTTTGTATTCTTTTTTTGTAAATTTTTACTTTGGGGAAATCGAATTTTTGTTTCTTTGACCCGCTTTCTCCGGATAATACGGGCGCACCTGTAAGTTTTTTTAAACGAAGAAATCCTTTTTTAAAACAGCCATTTTCAGTTTTTGTAGATTAACAAATTCGTATCGTACAATTAACCTTAATTGACATTTTCGGTTGTCGTGAAATTAATTTTTTTTTACAATTGATCTAATTTACAAAATCAATAAAATCGTACTATTTCTGTATATTATGTGAAATTTAAAATTCTCTTATATAAACCATATCAAATTTTATACATAACATTAAATAGGATTTAAACCAAATTTATGTAATGGAGGCAATATCTTTGAATCTTCAAGGAATTCCGATTATTTTATTACAACCTCGTAACAACATCTCATCATCTCAATTTTTACTTATCACAAAAACTAATTGAGATATTATCATGAGATAAAAAGCAAAGTAAAGTAAATTTATTTAGTATTTAACGCTATTCATCTCGAATCTTTCAATTTAGAGGTTATGATTTTTTTTATTGCAAGTTTGCATAACCTCAATGTTTGTGTAATCGTTACGTAATTCAAGAACTAAACGTGATATCGTTATTAAATAAAAAGTAATTTAAAACAAATTTTATGAAGATTCAACACCCTATAAATAATTTATTATTAACCATAATTATGATTGTTTTCATCCAGCTTTTCATCATTGATTGTTATAGATAGAAGTATAATTAAAACAAATTGTATCTTAGAAACGAATTGAGATATTATTTTGAAATAAAAACAAATTAAAGTACATTTATATATGCATTGAAGCTCGTTTCTTTGAATTTTCAAACTTAAGAGTTATTATTTTTTGATTCCAAATTTGTATAACCTCGAATGCCTCAAATATTAATTGAGATATCATGATGAAATAAAAAGCAGTTTAAAGCAAATTTATTGACGATTTAACGCCTCATAAATATTTTTTTATTTTCCATAACCATCATTATAATGAATATTTAAATCGAACCCTGCGTGTTTGATTGTTATAAATATGAAGTATAATATTATAAAAATCGTATCTCAAAAACGAAATGAGATATCAACTTGAAATAAAAAGTAAATTAAAGTACATTTATTTAGTATTGAGTCTTATTACTTCGAACATCCAAATGTTGACGTTATGATTTGATTTCAATTTTGAACAACGTTAAATACAAATGTTAGGGTAATTAATCTTTATGTATCTCAAGAACTAATTAAGATATTATGAAATAAAAAGTAGTTTAAAGCAAATTTATTGAAGATTTTACGCTCAATAAATAATTTCTTATTTTCAATAAACTTTCTTTTTATGATTGTTTAAATACAAATCTGTATGTATGATTGTTGTAAATAAGAACTAAAATCTCAAACAAATCAAAATAAAAATCTTGAAGATTCATTTCTTCGATTCTTTAAATATTCAGGCTATGATTTTTTTGACTTCAACTTACGTATCTCAAGAACTAATAGAGATATCATTATGAAATTAAAAGGAGATTAAAGCAAATTTACGTTACGTTGTAATTTAAACACATATTTCATTACTTACATAAACGTTTTTATGGTTGTTTAAATCCAACTCTGCATGCAATATATTATAGAGATATTGAGATATGGAGCATAATTTCAAAAACGAATCGAGATAGCATTTTAAGATAAAAAAAAATTAAAGCAAATTTAATTAATATTTAATCTATTAAAGCTCATTACTTCGAATCTTTAAATGTTAAAGTTACGATATTTTGAGTGCAACCTTGCTAAATCTTAAACATAAATGTTTGGGAAATTAATTTTTAATTATCACAAAAACTAATTAAGATGTGATCATCAATTTATTTAGTATTTAACGTTATTTAGCTCATTTCTTCGAATCTTTACACTCAGAAGTTATGATTTTTTGATTGCAAATTTGTATGAGCTCAAATGCAAATGAGCTCATACAAATTAAAAAAAAAGTTTTAAAGCAATTAATCTTTATGTATCTCAAGAACTAATTGAGATGCCATTATGAAATATAAATGAGTTTAAAGCAAGTTTATTGGAGATTTAACGCCTCATAAATATTTTCTTATTTTCCATAAATTTCGTCGTTATGAGTGTTTAAATCTATCTTTGCTTATTTGATTATTATAGATATATTAAAAAGAATCGTATCTCAAAAACAAAGTGAGATATCATCTTGAAATAAAAAGCAAATTAAAGAACATTTATTTAGTACTTAATGTATTGATGTTCATTTCTTTGAATCTTCAAATTTTGGAGAAATTTTTGTTTTGATTACATGACCTCAAATGTAAATGTTAGGGTATTTAACCTTTTCGTATCTCAAGAAATAAGTAAGATATCATGATGAAATAAAATGGAGTTTGAAGCAAATTTATTAAAGATTTACCTCTCCATAAATATTTTTTTATTTTCCATAAACATCGTTGTTATGAGTGTTTAAATCCAACTTTGCATCTTTGATTATTATAGATATATTAAAGAAATCGTATCTTAAAAACGAATTGAGATCTCATCTTTATACAAACAGCAAATTAAAGTAATTTTATTTAGTATTTAATGTGTTAAAGTTCATTTCTTCGAATCTTCAAATTTTGGAGATACGATTTTTTGATTACATGACCTCAGATGTAAATGTTAGGGTATTTAACCTTTACGTATCTCAAGAACTAATTCAGGTGACTTGATGAAATAAAAAGGAGTTTGAAGCAAATTTATTAAAGAGTTACCTCTCCATAAATAATTTCTTATTTTCCATCGTCGTTATGAGTGTTTAAATCCAATTTTGCATCTTTGATTATTATAGGTATATTAAAGAAATCGTACCTCAAAATCGAATTGAGATATCATCTTCAAATAAAAAGCAAATTAAGTAATTTTATTTAGTATTTAATGCATTGAAGTTCATTTCTTCGAATCTTCAAATTTTGAAAATTCATGCTGAAATAAAAAGGGATTTGAAGAAAATATGTTAGATATAGAGATTTATAAATTTATAAATAATTAATATTTATAAATATATAGATTTGAACTCTCCATAAATATTTTCGATAAAAATCGTTGTTATGATCGTTTAAATCCAAGTCTGTATATTTAATTGGTATAAATATGAAGCGTAATTTGAAAAAATCGTATCTCAGAAACGACTTGTGATAAAAAGTTAATAAATTAAATATTTAATAATAGCTCGCAAAATCTCAAACATAAACGTTCGTGTAATCTGACAATTTAATTCGATTTCATTTTAATTCCTTTCTTAATTTATGCAAACATCTGTTTCAAAGAAAATTACTTAGAAACCGTTTCAAATTATGCATTACAGTAATAATTCCTAGATTGAATATTAAATTGATTTATGATAAATCTTTAGGTCTCGGTAAATTTTATCGCGAAGTAACTCTTGAAAATTCTCTGAGAAGCTCGAACTTTCTAACTCTAAAAACCCTTGATAAGTTGTCGTTTTAAGGATTAGTGCTTGACGTAAAGGAAATGGATAAAAAGATGAGTTTTAATTCAAGTTTTATAGAGCGAAAATAAAATTTTTGATAATATTAATAGAAAATGTGATGTGTTAATTTCCGATTTTACTTCTATTCCGTTTTCATTTTATTAAATGAAATCCGTTCTTGGTAGATCCTAGTTATACGATAGGGGATCCCGAAAACAATGGACTCGAAACAATAAGCCCCGCACAATGAGGAAGTATTAAGTTCTTTCTTGTTAAAAGTTTTATTAAAAATTGACTGGAAATACGTAAAAGTTAAATTTTTCCACCTACGTCAAAGAAAACGGCGAAAGAAAGGGGGCGATTATTTATGGGCATGTGAATCCGGCGGCAAAATCTCGTGGCGAAGTCACATTATTACCTTGGAAGACTCCTTGTCACGTTGGCACGAAACGTGCCGTGATTAAATATATATTATCTCTGCTAAATATACGAGATTTTGCGTCACTAACGCACGAAATGAATTCTCCCAACAAAACCCGACGCAAAATGAACGAACTTTACGGTATGATTATGCAATTTCGAATTGTGTTAGTTTCTGAAAATGTTATTTCATTTCATTAATAAGACGAACACAATTTATTTTTTCAACCGACTTTCCTTTCACTTTCAAACCGATTAAGTTGTAAAAAGAAAAATGCAATAAATAAATATATGATTGCACATTCTTGCAGTGATTCCGAGAGCGAAACTTTCGTTTCAACAAAAACACTTTTAAAAATCACACGCGATCTTTCCAAAGAGCAATGAATCAATTAATTCGATTTAAAACAAAGAATTTAATCATTTATAAATAATGAACTTTGAAAAAATTACCTTGACTTTCAAAAGCATGTTGTTTCCAATACGTTCCCAACACGTGTAATTAATCGTTTTCT
Source organism: Onthophagus sagittarius (assembly GCA_036711965.1). Lineage (NCBI taxonomy): Eukaryota > Metazoa > Arthropoda > Insecta > Coleoptera > Scarabaeidae > Onthophagus > Onthophagus sagittarius. Next base: position 27,148,262 of record JASERS010000005.1, read on the forward strand.
CGACACTCACCGTGTGAGTAAATTCATATTTTTTCAATGTCGAAGTCTTAAAACGAAACCTACCTACTTTCTTAGGTTGTGAATTTTAATTGAAACGTGTTTATTATTAATAGTAATTCAATAAAGTTCTTTATCATTTCTACTTAACGAGTACATATCTCCGTAATCCTTAGAGATAGAGAAATATTAGATATACCGTTAAAAAGACCGTTCTTTTTTACATCTAAAATCTAATGTTTGCGTTTTGCCGGAGGATTCTTAAGATGATTACGTTTGAATATTTCTACTTCTAGGTTTAGTATTGATTTTATTTATAGTATAATAAAAATGGAAAATAATGCTAAACTAAGAATGTTAAAATGTTTGGTATCTTAACCAAAACATGTAATATTGCCTCAAATCGCCGAGGTCGCTTGAGGGCGAGGCGCTAGAGTTAATGTGTCAACACGAAATCGACAATTCAAAGGTTGTAAAGTCTCCCTTGCAAGTGACCTCGGCGCATTGAGCGTAAATGTAATTTTATAAGAATTTGGCATCTTAACCAAGGTATGTCTTATAGGAGACTTTATATATTTACAAAGGTATGAAAGGAACATTTTCGCGTCAAATCGTCGATGTCGCTTGTGGGTGAGGCGCAAGACTTGAGATGTTTACAAATAATCGTCCATTTTGGAAGCGTTATGTTTTTATTTTTTTTCCATGGAATTCACTTTATACTGATTGAACATATTTTCGTGTAGTCGAATGCAAAGTTGCTCAATATATTCATGAATTGGCGTAAACTATCAGATATTGAGGCCCAAACCGTGAGGAATTATTCGAAAAATATTTAAACTAACAAACAGTCATATCTCTCTTATTATGCAACTTTAAGACATTTTTATGTTAATTACCTTTTTTTAAAATGTTGTAGCACCCCTTCAAAACAAAATCATAAGACAGTAACTAAACATCCTGTATATTCAAAATTGGTTCGTTTCGCCACTAGAAGACTTCAAAGATAGCAAAGAAAAATGCGTTCAATAGACTTGATATTGCTTCCAGAAGACTTAAAATATTTCCAGAAGACTTGTAATGCTTCTGAAGATTTGATACTGCTTCTATCAGACTTGATATTGCTTTCAGAAGACTTGTAATGTTTCAAAAGACTTGTAATGGTTCAGAAGACTTGATACTACTTCTTGAAGACTTGAATGCTTCCAGAAGACGTGAAATGTTTCCACTTGAAGTTATTCTAGAAGACTTAATACTGCTTCCATAAGACTTGAAAAGCTTTCAGAAAATTTGATATTGCTTCCAGAAGACTTTAAATTGTTTTAGAAGACTTGATATTGCTTCCAGAAGACTTTAAATTGTTTTAGAAGACTTGATATTGTTTCTAGAAGACTTGAAATGCTTCCAGAAGACTTGATATTGCCTCTAGCAGAATTCGATTTTTTCAGGAGACTTTGAATGCTTCCATCAAATTTGAAGTTCTTCTAGAAGACTTAATACTGCTTCCACAAGACTTGAAACGCTTTCAGAAGACTTGATATTGCTTCTAGAAGGCAAGTTGAAAGCCAATATCAAGGCTCTCAAAAACTTGAATGTTTCCAGAAGACTTGAAATGCGTTCAGAATACTTCAATGCCTCCAAAAGACTTAAAATATTTCCAGAAGGGTTGTATTGGGGCAAAAGGTTTGATACTGTTTCTAGCAGACTTGATATTGCCTATTGAAGACTTGAAATATTTCCTAAAGATTTGATACAGCTTTTAAAAGACTTGATACTTGTAAAACTGTAAACACTGCAGACAGAAGGCATTCTGTTAGCAGTGTTTACATACTTGGGCGTTTCTTCACTCTTTTTTAAGAACCGTCATTTGTGATTTGAGTCTTTTCCCAACTTAATTTATCAACAATCAGTACTCGTACGTATTTTCAGAAACCACCACCTATGAACTGATATAACTATTATAATTTATTTCTTTACCATATTTTGTATTTTTGAATTATATGTAATCGAAATAGATCTGTTTCGAATCTGTCTGAAAATAGTCGAATAGATCTAGGGAATATCTGCCTGACAAAAATAGCGCGCCTTAGATTCGAACGAATACGGTAATTGCTAGGCCTCGGCCGCAAGCGACATCGACTATGTCATATGAAGTGATAGATAAACTGTAGCGCCACAATATGATAACCAGACTCAAGTTGATATCATATTAATCATTGGACGTCGGCAGCAAGCGACCTCGGCTTAATTACATCAGCTTTAACATATAAAGTGATAGATTAACTGGAGCGCCTAAATATAATAATGAGGTTTAAGTTAATATCATATTAATCACTAGGCGTTGGCTGCAAGCGACTCCGACATTATCGTATGAAGTGATAGATCAATTGGAGTGTCACAATATGATAACCAAATTCAGGTTGATATCATATTAATCACTGGGCTTGGGCTGCAAGCTACCTCAGGTTAATCACATGAGGTTATACAGGGTGTTAATGAACTACATGTACATATTTCAGGGAGCGGTAGTACACGATAAAATTTGGTATACCAATGGTATACAAATTTGGTATACACCTCATGTTTAAGAATCTGTACAATACAATGACAAAATCATCATCCACACTACCAGGTATGTCCCATTTTTTCATGGTTTTAACTTGCGGTTGGTACTAGCATCAAGACCTTATTATAAAAAACATACATCAGACAGCCTTATATTATCACAGCAAAATAGAACAACATAAATTTAACCTTGAAAAACCAAAAGTACTTTCTACTAGTCAAAATACACTGCACAGAAAAAATTTAGAATCCATTTTTATAACGAAAAACATAGAAAATGCAGTTAATTACAAAACAGACGCGGGAAAAGTTGGTACGCATTATGCAGCAATAATCCGAGAATTAATGATATAAAATTAATTTTTTATTTATTGATATTTCTTTTAATTATGACATTTAAAAAAAATAAAATTAGCAAGTTTAAGTTTACGTCGGAAATTTTTATAATATTTTTGATTTTTAAATAAATTGGGAATTGTACTAAGTATTTGTGTTTGTTACAATTGATAGAATCAGGTTTATGTTGATTATAGGTGATATTAATTACTAGACCTCAGCCGCAAGCGACCTCAGTTTTAGCATATAAAATGATAGATCACCTGGAGCGCCTCAATATAATCATGAGGTTCATGTTGATATTATATTAATCACTAGACCTCGGCCCAAAGCGACCTCAACTTTATCATATGAAGTGATGCATCAACGAGAGCGCTACAATATGGTAACTAAATTTAGGTTGATATCATATTAATCACTAGGCCTGGACTGCAAGCTACCTCAGGTTAATCGCATGAGGTTATAGATATAGTATAGTAATGTGTTGACCACATTAAAGTTGATATGGTATTAATCACTACACCTCAGCCGCAAGCGACCTGGTTTTAGCATATAAAATGATAAATCACCTGGACCGCCTCAACATAAATAATCAGGTTCATGTTGATATCACATTAATCACTAGACCTCGGCCCCAAGCGACCATATTAAAATTGATATGGTATTAATCAGTGATTCTTCTTTTTTCTTGAGTGCCTCGCCCACAAGCGATCTTGGTGGTACATTTAATGTAGCAACATGAAATTGTTAATTGAAAGATTTTAGATACGACTAAGATAAGAGAGACCCAGCAATCTTTAAGTAACGATTTCGTAAACTTTTATTTTTCAAATAAGGTTTCTATTGAAAAAAGTAACAAGATCTAGTAATATAAGTACGATGGCTTTCACGACCGGTGTTAACTGAACTAAAATTAGAACTAACACTAGCACTAACGCTAGAACTATCACTAGAATTATCAGTTAGACTAACACTAGATCTAAAACTAGAAACTTTTGGGTTTTGCCGTGCGTTTTTTGAAAAAATGTTTGACGTTTCTTATGCCATGTTGCAACCTTCTTCAGAAACTGGTTCGAAGTCACTTCTAGTTTTAGATCTAGTGTTAGTCCTAGTGATAGTTCTAGTGTTAGTGCTAGTGTTACTTCTAATTTTAGTTCAAGATCTAGTAAATTTTTAAAAAAGATACTAGAAAATTCTAAAAAAATGTCCGATCTAGCAAAATGATAATAAGGACATAAAGTAGGATATTTTTGCACAATAAATTATTATTATTAATTATGATCGCTGCCAAATTTATTGCTTTATCCTTCCCATATATGTTTCGGCAAGTTGCCATCATCAGACGATTTTTCGTCATAGAATGTGGAGAAATCTAAATACTCAAAACTTCGTATCGTTTCACTGCGTTTTTAATTTTCTTTGGATTTAGTTTTTCATTTGTAATTCTTACAAGTCAACATAAATACAAACAACACAAATAATACCTTTAAGATAGTATTTAAATTTCTCTGATGATGGCAACTTGCCGAAACATGTAAGGGAAGGACAAATCAATAAATTTAATATCGATCACAAGTTAAAAATGATGATGAAAAGTTTATGTCGTTTTCACCTAATTTTTTCTTAATGAGCTTAATCTATGAGAAAATGGATACCTTTAACACAAAAATAGTAGTTTTGGCAGCAATTACGAAATTTGGGATAAATTTAACTATATTTTAGTATACAGTGCTTCCCAAAAGAAACGAATAAATTCAATAATTTGATTGGTTATAACAACTATAATCAAAGTATAGAATTTTCAACAAATGCATGGCAAAACCCGAAAGTTTTTAGTTTTAGATCTATTATAAGTCCTAGTGATAGTTCTAGTGTTTGTACTAATGTTAATTCTATTATAGTTCAATTTAGGATCTGTTTCAATTTTAGATCCGTCTCAGCAATATTTCCACGCACTGTATTTAATCAAATTAAATACTTTATAGGTATTTTTCAATATAAAGTTGACAGTTATTTTAATAATTATAAATTATTAAAATAACTAGCTAGTATAGCATACCACGTACACTTCACAAAGTGTAAATAATATAAACTTCACTTCGAAATCAGTTTCGCTTTTAAATCACTTAGAACCAGTTTTACATTTTTTTCAAAAAAGGCAATGCAAAATACGAAAGCTTCTAGAGTTAGAACTAACACTTTCTATTTTAATAATTATAAATTAGCTAGTATAGCACACCACTTACACTTCGCAGACTTCACTTCGAAGTCAGTTTCGCTTTTAAATCACTTCGAACCAGTTTTACATTTTTGTCAAAAAACGCATTGCAAAATATGAAAGTTTCTAGAGTTAGAAAGTGTTAGTTCTAGTAATAATTTTACTGTTATTTCGTTGTTTTAGTTTCGATATAAAATTCCTTTATTCGAATTTGAGGAAGTTTCGTACATCTCCTTTTAGTCTGTTGCAGATCACATTGGTCTGGAAGCGAGTCATTTCATTCTCATGATTACATTAGCGACAGCAGAGGCTTTTAGATGGAATGTGGAAGCTTCCAGATAGATTCCTTTTTCATACCTTAAGCAATTTGGAGAGCTTGTTTACATGGTTGTTTATTTTTCTTCACCTAGTTTAATTGAGAAATGCATAGTTCACCTTCTACATCACAATTGACTATAAGATAGACACACCATTACAAAAAGAGCGTTGTCTTTGGATAAGAAATCAGTAAGGTATTTCGATGATCACCTTTTTCGATGAAAAATTGTTTAATGCATTCTAATGATGCTGCCACACCCTGAAAAGTTATGCATCCCATCAATTCGCTAGATATCATAATTATGAAGTTTTTGGCCTTGTTGAATCAACTGATTGGCCCAAGGCCTATTGTTACAAAAGAAACAGATAGATCTGAGAATAGCCTTGGTGATTTCAGGATCCGCAATGAGATTTTTATATGTGTCCATGATGAAGGGTGGTGATATTTTCAGAGAATATGGTATTGTAATGTAGTATTGTCTCTAAAAAGGGAAACTGGCAGAAAATTGACTAATTTTTAACTCTACGTATGAACAGGAATAGTTTTCGAATTCTTCCTCGGTTTTTATCATGATTCTTAACAAATTGAGACACATTTATTCTAATTCAGAGACAGTTTCAGTTCTTTCTCTCCTGCTTTTGGTCTTAATTCCATCCAACATTTCCCATCATGTTTAGTAAAAATCAATGAAATGCACTTCATCCAATACGACGTCCTTGGTTGTGCCTGCCTCTTGAACTGTCAATTCCTCATTTTGAGCCCTCTCAACATGATTAATAAAATTGGGCATTACACATGATAGACGAATCTCTGATTTCCACAGACATCAGTTGTTTACTGCTGTAAACATTTTTTCCTGTCTTGTAAACATTAAGAAGAACCTTAGCAAACATTATGCTTTCTTCAAATGACGGCTATTTGTACTTTAAAACGGAAGAAATATGTGTCTCAAAAACTAGAGTTAGAGTTTTGGGTTAAAACCCTTCAATGATCTCCAAATCCTTGATAAAAAGTAATACGTTTTTCAAATTTCGTAACCGTCACTCTCTTTGTGATGTTGTCCGCTGTCTTAAAGATGCGCAATAGCTTTCCTGTAGATTCCTAGTATCATGATGTAGCGGTAAGTAATGAGATTAGACCACCAGATCTTATTCCTTTTTCAATACCAACGTATTTTTCCCCATCTTTAAATTGGTATCTCATTATATATATATTTTGTTAGAGAATTTTATTACATAAATAACTACTTTAACCCATTAGTGCATAGGGTTCTTTTCGTCAAAATGAATGTTAATTCAGACATACGTGTTTAAAATTTTTCACAATGCAGATCTTTTTTGTTGAAGAGACCAAATAAAGTTAATTATAGGTGTACTTTTTTGGAGAGTATAAGTACCCAGTGTTCACACCTCTGAGGTGTGGACACAAATGTAATTTCAAAAAGCAGTGTTTATGGCTGCCTCGGAGTAACATACAAAATCCTAACACAAAATGATCAACTTTAGCACACTAGAATCTGCATGGAGAAAAAACTTCGATGAATTCTGATAACAAATTTATAACTCAATAACTCTACATCCGACGAGTAACGAGAGGGATGAACTCTTTTAAAATTATTTTCACTTTTACAATTAAAAGTTTTTAAGACATTATGCGTCTCATATAAAATAACAATGTTAGTTTCTATAGTAACGAAACAAAAAACGATGCAAACAAGCGAATATCGCTAAACAATGCACCACAACTAACAAAGAAACTTTATTTGAAATATTTTTCTTTAAAACTTCAAATGGTGATATTATTGCCCATATTTTCGAAGTATGATACACCTGTATACGATGACAATGTATATGATGATACAAATGAATGTTTTTGCGTAAATACAGGATGTTTCTGTAAGTTGTGGCATAATTTTAACCACAAACGCTAAGGTAAAAATAATGATGGTTTGTGTAAACATTTTTGGTCTATTCCTAGAAATGATTAAGGTATGGGCATTCAAAGTTAAGAAATTTTTAGATATTTTCTTTAATATTGTCAGTATGATTTTTGTAAAAAGTTAAATGTCTTAAAATATAATAATAATAATGGTGCACCAAGGGAAATGGTTTAAGATCACTTTTGAAAATATGCGACCACCAGTACAATGCTATACGCAAGTATTTATAAAGGTTATTAACTTAAAACTGTTTTATTATGTCGTAAACTCTTAAATTTTCTAATTGATTCTAACAGCGGTTTCTTTTTAAAATTTTGTTTACTCTACGATTTCTCAAAAATAATCAAGGAAATTGTTATTTTTATGTAATGCTACAAACCTAGGTTGCGTTCAAAACTTGACGTCTCAAAACCACATTGAGGTACTCACGCATGATTTTGTTTTCTTTTCTTTATAAATCATAGAAAATTTCATTAAAATATCTAAAGAATTTGATTTTTTACGATTTTTCAATTTCGGTTATGATCTTTCGTATAAAATTGAGCTATGGTTAATAAAAATAATTAATAAAATATTTCAAAAATTATCTTGAAATGAAATGGGTTTTTCAAAAATAAATCAGTTGAAAATAATAAAGTTTTAAGGAAATACCTTTGTGACCACGCTGTATAGCATTGATCGCACAGTTTCATAGCTTCGAAAGTGACCTTAAACGATTTCCCATGATAACATTGCACTTTTTATCTTTCCAAGAAAAAATTATGCCACGACTTACAGAAACTTCTACATACACAAAAAAAGGAAATGAAATATTTTTAAACAATATTATCTCAAAGAATATTATTTTAGTTACAAAGTGAGATTTCGAAATCCCCCAAGATTAAAATCGTTCCCATTCCAAGATAAATTTTTAAAAACTCCTAAAAAGATGTTTCTCTATAAATAGAAAAAGGTAAACCCGCTGATTTCGAAATTATCATTTCGCCGTTATTAAAGTTTCAAAACCGTAACCTTCAAAACCGAATATTAACCGTTGTTTGAACTAACTTATAACGACCGCGGAGACTTGGAGAATCCGAAACAACTTGGCGGAAACCGTTCAAGTTTGAACCAACCAAGAAAGGAATTTATGCAATTTAGGTGATGATTAATTGGCAAAGTCTCAGAGTTCTCCTCATTGAAAATCAAATCAAATTATCGATGAGCTAATATGTGTTAAAAATGGCACGTGATCTATAAGTTTCGTTGCGACTTAAAACGGATCCGTTCGATAATAAGTAAAGAAATACGTTTGCTCGGAATTGTTTGTTTTGTTCGTTGATAAAATGTAATTGGGATCGGGGATTTGAAGAAAGACGCGAGATCTAGGAAATACTAAAAGTCGCAATTTTCATTCTCGACGATGCATTTTCTATTGTGCGCCGTATTGAAACGTCGCCGCGAACCAAACAATAATGGACAATGAGAGATTTCTAATTTTAGCCAGCCGGCGACATCGATGAAAAGTGGATTTCTGATCCATTAACTGGGTCGTCGGAAACCAGTCACCATAACCGCATGTAATACTTCTCTTCTATTAATCCCCTCTTCGTAGAAATTTCTTCTATTCAAGTTATTTCCTTCTTTAAAATATTTCCCATCTTATAAACTCATAAATTAATTAATTCTCGAAACAACAGAAATACACTAACATAATTATGTGCTATTTTTTGCGGTTAATTTTTTTTTGTTGGCTAGCTCGGTTTGCATTTACTTCCAGGAATTCGTTATAAATGCATAACACTGATTGGGAGTTGAAATGTAATTATTACAGAGCTTGCGCTTTTAATTATCCTTTGAACATTACGTTTCTAATCAGTAGCTGTTGGTTCAGTTTTAAACGATATAAGATTCAATCAATTATTAATTTAGTTGCGTATGCACGACCATTCTTTATCTATGATTATATTGATTTTATGTTGTTAAATCATTCTTTTTTTATAACAAAGGCTGTGTGTTGTTTCATTTTTAACTGCAAAATAGTGATCTGAATTGTACTCCGCTCCTTGATGAGACTGAATGTTTTGCATTATAATAGCCTATCTGGTATGCACCCGTTTATTTGATTAGGCAAGTCTGTTCTGGCGTTTGTGACTTTAGGCTATTTGAAAATGTGTGAAACAGACGTTTGCCTTCGAATATTAGGTGGCCACATAGTGTGAGGTTGGGACCCAAGCTTAGGTCCCTAACCTACCAAAGTTGGTGTGGTGCTGCTTCGAACATGTCATAGTCCTACGTTTCGCACCAAAAATGAAAAGAAACCTTCCCGTTATATTTTTATCTTTCTAATTATCCTACAACATATCTGAATAGGGAAGGCTGCTCCACTCGCAGTACTTTGACCTCAGCAAATCTCTTTTGGTCAGCTTGTGGGTCCTTCCAGACATTTTACCCTGGAGGCAAAGGGTAGAATTTGTTCAGGTTGTGCTGCCCTGATTTCACTCATGCCAATCTGGATATCTGCAAAAATGGAAAACCTTAGTTAGATAGTGTGTTAGTGTTTATTAGCTGTTCTTAGTGTTTATTTATGCGTTTCGCCGATTCTTCCTCCTCACCACATCCTCTGTATATATCGGTATCACTGATTCTAATGTTCGGTAAGTGCTTCTCTAGATGACAGTGATTACACCTATGACCAAACGTAGGTTTTTTCTGGACAGCCTCATTATAAATAAATCTGTCGGCTTTCTGGTAAAAAGCCACAGAAAGGGAGGAGGCCATTTCGCTCCTCCACCAGTCATCACTCCTAGTTTCGCAACCTTCTCTAGTTTTTACTTGCGTTCTTGGCCATTCGCCATTCTTTCTTCTGCCTTTTCCTCGTGACAACTACTTCTGTTTCGAATTCTTCAAGTTTTCTAATTTTCGCTTTTCGGCATAGTGGCAATACAATTTTCCGGCACTAACGCAATTCCTAGTCTCTCACAAACGTATGCTCTTCCTTGTCTTCACAATATAAATATATTTCATGGCCACATTTCTTGTATGTACTGAGGACAGACTGAGAAATGGTTTCATCTCAAGGTCGCATCCTTGAAATTATTCTTTTCATCGATGGTACTCGTTATCGACATGTGTCGATCAATATATCGATTCATTTATAATATGTGAGATCAGTTACCCCATTATTAAGCTTCTTCTTTTAGTCATTAAGTTTATGGAACCTTTACGAGCTTGCCACTCTTATCACCAAACCTGTTTGAATTCGGTTAATCCTCTTAAGTTGTTTCTTTATTTCAAACGCTTTATGTCATACCTTACATTCAAAGAAAATTTGTGCTAGATGTGTATGCCGAGCCCATCACTTTATTCTTTATTTACGGTGTTTTATGTTTTTTGTGAGATAGATCTTATTTGCTCAACCTACTTTAAGTGATTTTCTATCATTATTCCACTAGATTTCATTGATTTTTTTGATTTGATGGTGTGTCCCTTTTTCTCTAGTGCTACCTCTCTCCTTTTTATTGTTAGTGATTACTATCTATAGTGTAAATTATGGGATTTGACTTATGTCTTCAATCTCCCATCCACTAATTAATAAGGCCAGATCGTTTGCTTATACGGACAGTTTTCCCTCACCTAGGGTTTCCCGATGTTCTTTTCTCAGCAGCTGATCTAAGCAGATGTTCCAAAGTATTGCGCCCAATATGGATACCCGAAGCACTTCTTGACGCCTATCTTGTATATAACTCCGTCATATTTAACACTGCGGATGCTTAAGTAATCCTTAATGAAATTTAGGAGTTCTATATATTTTTCTGTAATGGCATACACAATCAACATGATCCTTATTTTTTAAAGGGATTAGGAAATCTAAACGACAGACATCTGGCATAACAGCAGCGGTCGGATACAGACTTGTCACTCATTTGTGTCGTTCTTTACTTTTTATTAGTTACTAATGCAACACACGTGGCGCGGGAGGGGGAAAGCTCTTCCGACCGTAACTCCTTAGTGCCTGCGTTCACTAGAAATCTATTTCTCCCCGTTTCATTTTGTCTCCACGTTGCTGTATTCAGTATCAGCACCTTGCTCCAGTAATCGTAGCCACTCAATTTATTGATCAAGAGGTGGTATACCAGCGATAATCTCCGCCTCATCCCCAATATTGTTTGGTAGACATCCATTACCAACATCACTAACTTTCTGTTCGTCGTTCTTAGTATCTCTGCCCAACTCAATCCAACCCTTTTTTGCGTAGGGGAGGGGAAAAAGCGTTATGTATCTCGGCCTACTGTTGGCGCATGGTAGTAAGTTGGAAACATCGTTCTTCGGCTGGGAGTGTGAGATTGTTCGCCCCGTCATACCCACTAACCCTAAACCCACTGACCCCTCTTTGTCCCTCGCCGGCTTCCTTGCCACCAATAACCCAATAACCAAAGACCTCTTAGTCTTTTTCATACTCAACTTTTTGTTTCCTCTTCATTATTGATTTGAACATTCCAGTAAAGGCGTTCCAACTTTTCTCAGATTTTAGTAGTAGCCTTCCTACATTTTCTATGTTTTCACATTTCATCTGGCACTGGGTTCTCGTCTCTTCGAACTTTTTACAATGGAATAGAGTATGTTCCGCAGTATTGACCTCTTCACAGAAACAACAGTTTTCTCTTGGGACCCTGCAGCATTTTTTCTTTACGTATCTTCCAAATACCCCGTAGCCCGTCAGCTACGGATAATATTCCACTTTTCATCATAACCTTCGTCCATCCTTCGTACTCTGACCATCTTCTCCGCCACACGTCCATCATTTCAGCCCTTATGTCCTTCTTCGCATGCTTTCCTCGTTCATGCAGTGCGCAGCGTTTCTTCGTCATAAGATCTATCGGAGGCATAGCAGCTATTACTTCCACTCCAAGTCAATACCGTCTGGTAAGCTGACAAAATATCAATACAGAGTTGTCTGTGTACCGACTGTAGTATCTGTTTGTAGAGCTGACACTTTAACGTTCTCTTCTACTTGGCACAGCATACAGTATAACCGCTACAGTCGCACTACATTGGGCATCAGTCTCACAAGCAAAATTATAAGCATTGTTGCTTCGTTGCTATATCCACTTCATGCCTGGTCATCGACATGTCCTAATTCAGGTACAACCCCAAATCTAAGTCTATGCTCAATCGCATTTCTCTAATCTTTCTTCTACCCAGCAAAAGTACCATCTCCGTCTCATCTCCCTCAATTTCATGTCCCGCAGCTTGCAGGTAAACTACCGTACATCCCACGTGGCCTTATCTTCAAGATGTAAACTATCTTAGCTCTTACTGCAATCGCCAAGTCATCCGCACATCTTCCCCAACTCGGATTCTTAGGATCTTGTCATAAAACGTTGTCCACAGCATAGGTCCTAATATGGATCTATGAGGGATAACCCCACAAGTTATCGTTACCTTCTTTCCTGTCGCTGTCGTTACTATTAGATTAGACAGGTAGCTCTGTATTAACCAAATCAGGTGATCATTAATTTTACCTTTTCGCAGCATTTCAACTATTTCTCACCTTGGGGCCAAGTTGAAAGTGTTCTCAATATCCAACTATATTTGTTTAATATTGTCTACTATATCATGTCTTGGAATTTTCCTTACGAAAGCCCTTTTTCTTCTATTTCTTTCTACCCCTTGTAATAATTTCCATTTTCCATAACCTTGTCCATAGTATCACACATGCACAGTGGTCTAAATGTGGATTTATTCTCAACAGATTTGTTAGGTTTCTCAATTAAAACCAGTTTCGCAATTTGCCACGCACTTGAGAATATTCCACTTCTCATACAGTCACCAAACATATTCCTAAACGCTTCTAGGTTAGCCTGTATCGTTTCCATAAGGATCTCTTCTTCAGTCCCATCAGGAATATCTTCGGGTTTAGTATAGTTCATGTGGTCCCACACAATAACATTGTGCTTTGAAAACTACCTCTTTTTCTTCAATCTATGTATCTTTCTGCAGTCCCAGCTTCCTTATCAGGACCGAGTACGCTTTTCCCCACACGTTATCGTTCAGTTTCGTTCACAGTTCCTTCCATTTATATTTATTGCTTCTTTTAATCTCCAACTTTGGGTCTTTCTCATTCGTCACAGTTCTTTATCCCAATCCAACCCAACCCAACTCAACCCAACCTAACCCAATCAATATAGTAGATATAAAGGCAAGACTGGTGTGGCATTTACGTTTAGGATTTGGTTGGGTTGGACGGGATTTTGTTGGGTTAGGTCAGTAGAAATGTGATCAAAAAAGGGTTGAGTTAGGTTATATTGGGTTGCTTGTGCGTATTCTCGTCTCATAATCTTGTTAGCATTTTCTTATACAATTTTGGGCGAAATTAATCCAAAATGCAATCTTATTTTAATCTTTATTTGAAAAAAACTCCCAATTCGTTCTTACACTATACTACACAGTGTAAGCTTCTTCTTCTTCTTATACTTTATTTGTGTGATCCGATTTTTTGAAGAGAAGAAAACTGAAGATGAGATTAGGATGAGATTGTACATATACTTGAGTGTAGAGAATGAAAAGTGAATAAGATCTTGATAGATATCGTCATGATATATGCAGTGAATAATATCAGAGTAAAATATCAGAGTGAATGATATCAGGTGTAATGTAAAATCAAGTGAGAGTGCCGCAAAGAAATTGAGGCAGGAAAGAGTCTTTCTGAGAATGTGAACAAGAGAAGGGGGAATTGAGATGTTGAAAGAACTGGAGAATAGCAATAGAAATATGGGATTGTAAGAGCTGGATATCTACAAAAAGATTTGATTTGACGAAATCAATAGTTAATAGATATTAGATGAAGCATGAGGAGATGGGGTGTTGACTCGAAGATAAGACTAGGTCGTGAAGATGATTGGAAATGTAAGGATACATGGGAGGATTCATTATTAATAAACTGCAATATTCCCAGTTTGTTCAGGCTTCAAGATCACCCTTTTGGTATATCATATTACTGAAACTCAATTCTGTTGATGTCCGTGACATTTAAGATTAAAACTATTACAGAACTTCTACATAAATAATATGTTTTGAAAGATAAAGCCGTCTTTGGTAATACCTTAAAGTATTTTTCGTGATTTTCTTTTAAATAAGATTTAAAATTTGTATTTTATACGGTTAATCCGTTGAAATAAAACGAGTCGTTTAATACCCTTGTCGTCGCAATGTTGCGTGTTTTCCACGACAAGGTAAAACGTAGCTCGTCTTGTCTACCACATTTTTTTCTTTACTTTTTGTTGCTGTTCTAAAGAAGGTGAGTCTTTAAAAACGCCGCGGTCACGGTCTGTTTAAAATGCGACGTAACTTAAAAGTTTTATTTTAAAGCGAAACATGTTATCCGTTTCGTCGCCGTTTTAAAGGGGTTTTTCTTTTACAATCTTAACAGGAATTATTCTTTAAATCGAGCCATCTGGCGCGCGTTCCAATTTTTTATTAATTACGAGACAAAAAAAATTTCCAATTTATTTCTCAAGTTATTAACTCGATTAAACGAGGAGTTTTCCGTTATTTCGCCGGGTTAAACTCAGTTTCGAGTTGAAATCATTAATGAATCATTTAAGTTAAGATCGGTTTTCAGCATTATCTTGGGACAAATTGATGTTGGATTTATAATTTTAATAAAGGACCGAAAATTAATCAGAGAGCGCGTTTTAATCGGACAGCAGAAGGTTTCCGCGCATAATGGTAATGGGTTAACTGTGGACAACTGTCTCGTGCTGACCTCGTTACAATGCGTTCACCTTGCGAAAGACTTGGAGAGAGAACAAGTTTAGCAATTTTCCTGTTATATCCACGCACACAGAGAGAGAGAACTTACCAGAAATGAAAGAAAATTTTTGTAAATTTTACGTCATAATTTACCATTCTCTGCTGAATTAAACAGGTTTAAACAGCCCCCTAAGGGAGTTTTAGAAATCATAAATCGAAAATGATAATTTTGTGCAAATCGAAATTATTATTATTAATAAATTCAGGATATTTGAAATATTTTCATAACAAAAACAAGGTTACTTTTTAAATTTGTCAAGGCGATACAGTTAACGAGTATTTCGTTTCGTTGCGTTCACCTTTTACAAATTATTTATTGATCCCGCAATTATTAAAGCTGGTGGAAGACAATTTGTACTCTAACATCTGGGTACGTTCCATAATGGGAGAGTTGCTATTTCCCATATGGTGTCTAGTAAACATTCTTGCATTATACGTAATAACAAGGAAAAAATTCGTTTTATTTTTCCTTTTGGTTTTGTAGCGTCGAGAAACTTCGTAGGCAGACATAACCTCGATATAATAGACTAATAAAACGGAGAAGGAAGTGTTCGTTATATAAAAAAATGTAATTTGCACTTTAAACTGTTTGAATTGAGAATTGTAATGCAGATAAATTAAACACCTGGCTTTAATGTTTTTATAGCAAGGACGGTATAAGAGGACTGCTACATCTCGAGAATAAGTCTATTGCTCGAAGGTACGCTTGTGACGTCATACAGCTGTTTCATACCAGAACCATTGTTAACTAAAATCATCAATTATTTTCATTTTGCCATCATTATAATTTGGTTCTATCAAGTATCTTAGATATTTCTTTTTGATTAGAATAATTTTAACGCATTAACTACTTTTTTTCAACATTGAAACATTTTCAAACCCCATTGAAGTAAAAGAAGAAACCCATTTAAGTATTACAAAGATATCTTAAGTCATTTTGAACTAAAATCTATACAAATGGTGCTCATTCTATTTGGGTGTGTAAGGGCCTCACAATTTTTGTATAAAAAACAAAATGAGAATGTTATTGTAACTTACTGTATTCTTCATAGGGTGGCTTATATGGCAAAAACATTATTAAAACTTTATTAAAACATGACCTTGAAATCACGTTTTTTTCGAATAGTTGTGTGTCGATAAGGACACCAGAATTTTAGGCTTCAAGTTTACAATATTTTGCTGATTTATCTCAACAGCTTAATAATTTGAATTGAAGCATGCAAGGCAAAGAAGAAAATTTGTTTTGAAACACAAAAATGTGTTTCAGAAAAAAAAACTGAGAAGAGATTTGAAAAAAAGCGAATTAGAAAATGTTTCCACTTATTTAACTGAAATACTTCCAATATTCTAAGCTTCGAAGAAAAACTGGGCTCTTGTTTTTCATTTTTCTTTCTTTTTTGACTACTGTAACAGAAGAATATAAGGTAATATCGTGAAAATTTAAGAAAGTGAAAATTTTGCTTCAATTTTCAATCTCTTATGTGTGTGAGCTAGGATTTACTGCTTTCAACACAATCAAGTCCAAAAGGAGAGGAAATCTTCAATGTATTTATGAGAAATGTATGCCCCAACATGAATATATTCTCTTTTTTGTGTCTTTCATGTTTATGAACAATACACAATTCAATTATTTTAACATATTTTCTTCTTATCAAGTATTCTCGAAATGTTTATAGTTTCAATCCTTTTTCTAATTTTCGCATAACTTTAGTGGTCACCTTCAAAATTCAACAAAATTCTTATTTCATTTTTAAATATTTAAAACAGATTATTTTTTAAATTCTTTTAAATTAAAACAATATGTTTTTATCTGAATAGAACCTTTCCTTTTCCTGTTAGTTTTGAAGCACTTAATAAATGAGTAATAATTGAGAATAATTTAATCTTGTAAACAAACCCAAAATTATTTAATATTTCTTACATGGACGGTACCTTGGAGGGAAGAGATTTATCTAGAATTAAGGTTTAAATCCCGAATTCCCAACGTGTCCATGCTCCCCGTAAACAGCTTTTGCGAAATCCTCAAGACACCGGTATCAAGTTCAGGCGCGTATTTAGGATCCAACCTAAATCTCTTCCACAATACCCAACGTATTTTATTTACCCCATCTAGAAAAGAAATAGAGACACTTTTCAAATTATTCTGTATTTCAACCAAAATTTTTGATGCGACATTTCACTCAAAATAAATAGCACCGTAACGAGACGATCCGGGATCATCAAAATCGGATTCTAAACCGGCCGTTAGTTTATTTAGCCAACTAGCAGTGTTTCCAATTACTGGGGCTAAAATTACATTCGCATTAACCCGACCTCAACATCAAAGAGACGATCTTAATTACGAACACGCATGTGCCAATATTAAGCGGGCAGAATTAGATGCGATTTCCCAAAAGGTTTAAAGCAATTGTAACTTTAATTGTTATTAATAATTAATGAGAAATATTTTTCAATTTAATAAATAATTCGGCTGAATCCCGATTCCTCCCCTCCTTCGTCCTCTCCGGAGAGATCTATAACGTCCTTGTCCTGAAAAACCTTGCCCTATTTCCACAATTTATTCATTTAATCAAACTTCACACTGAATAAGGTGAACCATTAAGAAAAAAGTTTAAATTTAGATTTTTTATTACGCTCACTTTCACGCGAAATGCACCACCAATTAAAAATTAGATTAAAATTTGGAAACTTTGGTAAAATAATGCTTTATTGGAATACTAAAAAACGATGAAAGGATAATTAAAAACAAAAATTTATATTTTTCATAGTTAAGTTTGCATTAACTTTTGTACCCACTTTTGTACCTATTAAGTCGTTGTCCTCCTAGAGTATGTCATCCCAAGCTGACCGCATGAGTACTTATCTTAGTCGCTAACCCATCATATCCCACATAGATATGATGATAGATTCGCTCAATCGGTGGCAAAATATGCAAACCAAGCTACTCTAGGAACCTTCTTGTAACAACAGGATTGGGGTCTTGCATTATTCTGTTGGAAAGTTCCATAACGTTGTGGATGAAACAATGTATGGGTCACCCCTTCGTCCAGCAACTTCGAACGAAATCCAATTTCCATCTTTCTCGTCGATGTAGCCGCAGTCTTCCACGACCATCATTCTACATTAAATAAAAACTTTTATTCATATCTAAAAACGAAGTAATTCCATTGACGAACCTACGCTTTCTGTTCTTGACACCCTGCAAGTAAGGATGGTATGAATGATGCCCACAGGAAGAATTTGTTCTATAAACAGTTCCTATCGATAAGTGTTGATTCAAAACTATTTGAACTATTTGCTCAATCCACAACAATCGACCTTATTGATTGAAATCGATCGCTTGCAGCCATTCACCTAAGGAGTCGGTCTTTTCCCGTGCTTTGTCCCTTCGGGCGAGTCTTTCAGCATGACGGCACCTCTGAATACCTTCTTGGCAACATAAAGATCATATCCGAGCAACTGTGGTGTGGTCCCGATACATTACAAAGCGCCTACTTGACATTGTGACAATCAAATAAACCTACACTTGCTTTTTCAGAAATTCATGGTACATGGTTCAAGATAAAACATAACATTTAAGTTTTTTCGGCGAAAACTTTTATCATATCGTAGTTGGTAATAAAGCATTATTTTATCAAAATTTTAAAACTTAGTTTGAAGTGAGCATATTATCTTTATCATTAATTTTTTTTCTTGGATTCCAGAACTATAAAGAAAAAGATGGTGGCAAAGTGGTCGTTTACACGACAACAATGGGAATCGTTCGTGAAACTTATAATTCCTGCGCGAAGGTTAAACAGATTCTGCGGACGCTCCTGGTAAAATACGAGGAAAGAGATGTATTTATGAGCAGCGATTACCAGGCGGAGGTGAAAGAGCGCATGCGGCTGGATCACATCTCCGTGCCACAGGTGTTCGTCGACGGCCAGTACATAGGGGTAAGTTTCGATCGGGACAAAGGGGGCGAAAAGGGGGACGACGACCTTGATCCGGGCGAAAACGGGGAGTGAAGAGAAATCGAACGCAGCCGAGATCGAGCTTTCGTTGCAGCAAGCTCGCGTAAACACGAGCAACCCGCACCTTTGACGGTTATGAAAATTTTATTTTCCCGAAACCTTTGAGTTTAATGGTTTTCCTTGTAAAATGATTAGTTGGTTGCACTACATCACTTCAGGAGGAGACTTCATTAATTACAGTTAATTTTCGACGACAAACTGAGCTAAAGTGAATTTCAATTTTAATTAAAACGTCGATATTAACGTTATTAAACGTCGCTTATGTGTCAAAGTGGACGTTTATAGTTAGTGCTTAAGTTTCTTTCAATCCATTTTATAACCCTCAATTGATGACTTAATTGTTGAAACCGGAATTATAAGCTATAGCAATAAAAGCTCATACTTTTATTTTGTTATGACGTTGTAAATCATGGTGTAAATATCGTAAATATTTTGTGTTGTACGTTGATGCTACAAGAAAGTCATCAACAAGTCCCAAGCTTATGGAAAACATCCCATTTCATTACTTGAACTTATTTTCTTCATAGCAAGTATCCTCAAGGTTTTTTCTTGTCGATGAGAACAATTTTAACACATAGCACTTATATTTCTTGTGTGGGCTTTGACAACTTTGAAATACATTCAAAACCCAACCCAACCCATCAAATAAATAAAACGTTTTCAGATACCATACTATATAGAACCATTTTGAACCAAAATCATCAAAAAATACTTTTTTTTTAATTCTTTTAACTTTTTGGACAACTTTCCACTTAATAATATTACCTTATTTTCTCTTTATCAAGTAACGTCGAGATGTTTTTTTTGTTCTTGATATTTGTCCTTTTCGACTTTTTGGCATCTTTGAAACACTTTCAAAATCCAGTACAATTTTTGTTACAATTATTGATCTTATTGAAATGTTTCATAGATGCTTTAAACCATTTTAAGCCAAAATTGTCCATACATTCCATTTCTCGATGTCTTTAAAGTTTATGGACAACATGCCATTAAATTATTTTAACATATTTTCTTCTTATCAAGTATCCTTAAGTTTGTTTGACACATCAACAATTTTGTGTTTAGTGTCAGTTGTAGTTTAAGTGTCAAACAGACTTCTTGATACTTAGATTTCGAAGACATCGGCTGCTTTAAAGATCCTTGGGCGGTCAACGTCTTCGAAGTCGGCCGAGATTATTTTTTTCATCGGTATATTACGAAACGTCGACCTATCCCAGCTTCGTTTTTGGTATAAGAAAATTTTCGACCGAGCCGATTTTGAAATCATCGACCGCACTCAGGGTTGTTCATGATCGCTTTGTTCTTAATATAAGAATACTCTCGGCCGATTTCGAAGTTATCGGCCGCTTTAAAGACCGTTCATGATCCTTGGGACGGCCAACGTCTTCGAAGTCGGCCGAGGTTATTTCTACCATCGGCAGATGACGACAACGTCGGCTTATCCAAGCTTTGTTCTTAATGTAAGAATACTTTCGGTCGATTTCGAAGATATCAGCCGCTTTGAAGACTGTTCATATTCCTTGGGACGGCTAACGTCTTCGAAGTCGGCCGAGGTTATTTCTACCATCGGCAGATTACGATAACGTCGGCCTACCCAAGCTTTGTTCTTGATATAAGAATACTCTCTACCGATTTTGAAGACATCGGCCGTTTTAAGAATTGTAGATGATCCTTGGGGCGGCCGACGCCTTCAAAGTCAGCCGAGATTATTTCTACTATCGGTAGATGACGACAACGTCGGCTTATCCAAGCTTTATTCTTAATATAAGAATACTTTTGGCCGATTTTAAAGATATCGGCCGCTTTAAAGATTGTTCATGATCCTTGAGACGGCCAACGTCTTTCAAGTCGGCCGAGATTATTTGTACCATCGGCAGATGACGACAACGTCGGCCTATCCAAGCTTTATTCTTGATATGGGAATACTCTCAGTCGTTTTCGAAGACATTTCTAAGAATTTTCTATGATCCTTGGGACAACATACTACCTACCCAAGCTTTGTTCTTGATATAAGAATACTATCGGCCGATTTTGAAGACATTGACCGCTTTAAGAAAAGGCCATGATCTTTGGGACGGCCGACGTTTTCGAAGCCGATATTATTTTTACCATCTGCAGATTACGACAAAGTCGGCTTATCCAAGCTATGTTCATGATATAAAAATATTCTCGGCCGATTTCGAAGTCATCGGCCGTTTGAAAATTTATTCGTGATCCTAGATTGCTGGCCTAACATTGCTGCCAGAACGGCATGTATGTGGGAATGGTGACAAGATATTATGTTCAAACGACTACCTATTGCTGGCAGAAGAGTATATTCTTATGACAGAACATTATCATTATCTCATGTCTTATATCTCATTTTTTAATGAGACATTAAAAGATGAAATAGTAGATTAGATATTGTGTCTAAAAACATATACTTTGTTGGCAGAACATATCCAGAATACTACACATAGCTGATGAAACATTATGTAGTGCCAATGGAGACTAGATATTATGTTCAAAAGACTACGTATTACTAGCAGAAAATTATATTCTTATGGCAGAATGTTAATAAACTTTAAATCTTGAAATAGGAGATTAGACATGGTGTGTTCAAACCTGTATTTCGCTGGCAGAACACACTACATTGTTTATATAGATGCAATAATGCAATAGCAAAATAAATATTGTATCTATAAGACTAAACATTTCTGGCAGAACATTAGGTAGTATCAATAAACATTAAATATTGAAATAAGAGATTAGATATTGTGTAATAAACTATATTTGTTAGCAGAACACTGTGTATTGATTATATAGATGAAATATTGCAATAGAAGACTGAATATTATACCCAGAAGACTACCTATTGTTGACAGAACATTTGTAGTGGCAAGATATGTTTAAGAGACTCCCTATAACCGTATTCTTATGCCAGAATATTGTGTAGTGCCAATAGACATTAAATATTGACATAGGAAAATAAATATTGTGTCTAAATACTTGCATTTTGCAGGTAGACATTAAATACTGTAATAACAGACTAAATTGTAAGTCTAAAAGACTACATATTACTGGCAGAAGATTATATAGCACAAATAGGCATTTAATATTACACAAGAAGTCTAAATATTGTGACCAGAAGCCTACATACTACTTGAAGAATTAATTCAAGATCTAGTATGAGTTATTCCTCAGTTCAAGATTGTTAAATACTTTTATAAATTAAAACCTTATTAAAACGTATTAACTTACCCAGATTAATATGACCACATAAATGCAGTTTAAAAGAGTTTGAAACGAAAATGTCTGGTTTTCATGTAACACTACCCATAAAAAAAATGTGTTCCGTCTCGCTTGAATTTACGCGTTGCAAATGGAGACGTAAACTTTTTGTTACTCATTTTCCGTCCTTTGAAGTACTTTTACCCGGTATAACCGAGCTTTCAATTAGTGTAGAAATATGTACACGTTTTAGCATCCCTCATAAACGACTAAAAAGTTGTTGTTTGCGTATCAAGGCCCATAATTTTTTTGCCGACGTGAGTATAATTACTTTCTATCATTATTACTATTTTGATAAGAAGTTGGAAGTAGGATTAAAATAAACACAAAACAAAAATCAAACCTTCAAATTAAATTAATTTGACGACAGCTAAAGTAATTATCCACCTGGATCGAGTAATTACCCGGAGTAAAGCTCGAAATACGACGAAATCTACACCATTAACTACGTTCCCTTTAATACCGAATTTAAGTCGACTAATAAAGGCGCGTAGCTGTTTAATTAAAAGTTAAAGTCGGGGAGAAGGAAAACGTATCGTTACCTAGCTACTAAAATAGTTCTAGTTTAAAGAATGAGGAAGGGATAAATTTAAGGATCTGCCAGGTCGCATTCAGTTCAAGGTCGCGGCTTTCCCGGGGTCCACCTCGGAAAGCGAAAACGGAACGAGCACAATTTTCCGAGGACCCTTTAGCTGCTTTTATCAACAAGCTCTTTTACTTCTCCGCATTGTGTTTGTATTCCGAGGAAATCCTTTTGGAAAATTTAATGGAAATTGTCTCAATTAAGACAATCACGTTAAAGAATTAAATTAGATCCGTTACGTTATTTAAAAAATTCTTCTCTTGTAACAAAGTAATGTAGAGTGTAAAGCAAATGATTGTAAGTAATAAACATCGCGCAACGTTCCAGATACTGTGTAATTGTTGCTTAAAATTCTTTTTAAAACATCTGTCTCCGGAGATACCGTTTTCATTAACGGTCTCAGGTGCCGGCCGGCCTGAGACCGGTCGATATGCCCCGTTTTGCGAACGCGAGAGCCCCCCCGAGTATCGAACCGAGGGCACCAGCCACAGCAACAACACACCAGTTGCTTCCGACGACCGTTAATCTCCCGCAAAAGCAACAGAAACCACTTACGGGTGCACTTTTATAAAACATTATTAAATGCAAATTAAAATTTAACTGTTGAAATTTACCGGAAAAATTAATTTTGTTAATGTGTTAAACAAAAAATATCTTTTTCAGTGATTAATTCATTAGGACGACTGTTCCGAGTCGTTCACCTTTTCCTCTTATTGTCTCGAAAAATTGATGAAAACGTCAAAATGCGAAAATAATGGAAATATAAATAATACGAGAAACTCGATGATGAGATGAAAACAACGAGATCAATTCGGCGTTTGATTAAATTACAAGTTTCCAACTAATTGTTATTAACTAATTAATGGGTATATAATGGAGATAACATGGTTGTCTGGTAATTTTATTCGCAAATAGACATTGAAGTGTAATCGTGGCATTGTATTGATCGTTGAATTCTAACAAAGGGTGTCGGGCGGAACTAATTACAATCAAATTATGTTATGAATTATGATATATGTATATAATTATAATTTATTCACATCAAATTGATATCCATTATAATTAATTATGAAATTTAAAAATTTATCAAAAATGTTTTGTGTTTACACAGTAGTAAGTACTAGGGTTATTATGTTTCAAATATGTTTAGAATTGTATTATATGCTTTAAATCAAATTTGTTTTAAGCAGTTTAAAAGATGTTTTAAAACATGGGGTGTTATTTAAAAGAATAGTTTTGTTTAAAAATTAGAATCTTTTCCTATCTTCTTAAGAACTTCCTAAGAAGTTCTTAGGAAGTCACGTTGAACATAGGCGAATTTTTTAAAAAACTCGGCCAAATTTGGCAAAATTTAGGAATAGGATACGAAATATAATTATTACTATTCGATTAAGTAAATATCAAGATATTTTGATACACTTTTATAATTACTCTTTGGAAATCCATATTGCGTGTTAAAATATAAATTTCGGAAAAAAATAAATAAGTTCTATCACGCTATAAAATGAAATTTATTCAGTACCAGTTTCGGCTAATAAGCCATCATCAGCTGAATCTACAAAAATATTAAATGATAACAAGAAATCTTGAATAATTGATAAAACTAATATTGAGAATTAAAAAATAAAATAACTTACTGTCAGATGTATAAAAAATTCTAACATAAATTAATAAATGTTTAAAATTGATAAAATATGATAAAATAACACGATAAACTCACCACAAAGAACAGACATGAAATCAAATAAATTATGTAATAAGACAGGATTAAAAAGAGATGTAACGAGATTAAGAAAGATAGGTGAAAAGTGGTTTGCGCCTTTATTGACTCCATAAAGGACATTGACCTCAGTAATAAAATCATGATTTCTTTTGACATTACTAACTTATACGCTAACATCCCTGTAGATCTGACACTGCAACTAATATCATAAGATGTTTAAGAATTTTTTCAATAATAATGACATGATCACCTAGATAATATCCTAGACCATATAGTGAAACAAAACTATTGTACCTTCAACAATGAATATTATAAAGTTGCAGATGATCTCCCAATGGAAATGCCTTTATCCGACTTATTTTCGATATATATTTAGACTTCATTGAAAACAGTTATATATGTAATGATGTAAATCCATACTATCAGAATATTACTAAGTGGACACGTTATGTTGATGATGTCTTTTGTATTTGAAATGGAGATATTGATTCCCTTAATTTGTTCCATAATTACATTAATGATCTTCACAATAGATTGAAATTTACAGTAGAATTAGAACAAAACAAAACATTAAATTTTTTTAATCTCACCATTTTGAATGAAAACAATCATCCTTGCTTCAGCATATATAGAAAACCATCTTCTATTCCTGTTATTATACCTTTTGATTCATCTCACCCTTTAACTCACAAAATGGCCAATTTTAGATTTCTAATAAACAGAATTCATAAGTACCCTCTTAAGCAATCTAGTTATAGCTCGGAACTAAAATATATTTATAATCAAGCACAATTAAGATTAAATCCTTTATATGTTCAAAGCAGAAACAAAAACCCCTTTATATCTATTCCCTATTACCCTTATCTAATGTCTTTCAAACAGATTCTATTAAAATTTAATCTAAATCTAACATTCTACAATAAAAACTCCATATTAAATATTCTGTCTAATCACAATCCTAAAACTGAGCCTTTAAATCAGAGTGGTATATATTCTGTTGATTGCCTTAATTGTAATACGAGATATATAGGGCAGACTGGTCGGAAACTACAAATTAGAATTAAAGAACGCCAACAGAAACTTGAATCAAATATGTTCCAACATCAAGTTAAAACCGGTCATAAAATTAATTTTAAAGGAGTTAAGTTTTTACACCGATGCAGCAAGGGTCATAAAATAGATCTACTAGAATATCATGAAATCGATAAAAACAATAAGGACCCTGAAATAAATATTATAAATAATCAGATAGAACTCAAGCGCAAACCACTTTTCACCTATCTTTGTTAATCTCGTTACATCTCTTATTAATCCTGTCTTATTATATAATTCATTTTATTTCATTTCTGTTCTTTGTGGTGTGTTTATCGTGTTATTTTATATTTTATCAATTTTAAACATTTATTAATTAATGTCAGAATTTTTTATACATCTGACAGTAAGTTATTTTATTTTTTAATTCTCAATTTTAGTTTTATCAATTATTCAAGATTTCTTGTTATTATTTAATATTTTTGTAGATGCAGCTGATGGTGGCTTATTAGCCGAAACCGGTACTGAATAAATTTAATTTTATAGCGTGATAGAAGTTATTTATTTATTTTTTTCCGAAATTTATATTTTAACACGCAATATGGATTTCCAAAGAGTAATTATAAAGGTGTATCAAAATATCTTGATATTTACTTAATCTTAATTTATCTTAACTGTAGCAATCAACGAAAAAATATTTTAGTTATGAATTGATTGTTTAGTAAACAGTTATTACGTAAATAAAACATCCATAAAAAACGGGATTTTTTGATTAACTTTTTTTCGTTACTTTTTCTTCATATTGCAAAAATACATGACTCTCCAAAATTATCGCACCACCTAAATTATACCTTAAATTTCATTCTTAAATTTATTCATTCTTAAAACGAAGAAAGGGCAGTAATAATATACCGTCTGCGGTACATTTGGATAATTGCACAGCTTCCGATCCTTCATCTATCTGCTCATTGTTCGCAGATTTTTTTCATTCTGTGTACTCAGTCAACCAGACTGATGCGGTGTCTGGTGTCACGTTCGACATCAGTGGTACAGTTGCAACTTGCTTCGATCAGGTTGATGTACTGGAAGGAATTAATGCTTCAAAAAGCCCGGGTCTGGATGGTATACCAGCAATTTTTATGAAAGAATGTTACGCGTTTTTGTCACTACCTATAACCATTATACTGAACAAATCCATTGAATCTGGAGTTTTCCACGTCTTTGGAAACAGGCACATATGGTTCCTATCTTTAAGTCTGGTAATAGAAGTGATGTATCCAATTATAGACCAATATCTTTATTATCTGTGTTAAGCAAAATCTTCGAAAAGCTAATTTATAAACGGCTATTTTTTTTTCACTAAAAATAAAATTGATACTAGACAACATGGCTTTTTGCAGGTCGCTCGGTCGAGAGTAACTTGCTTGAGTACAGTAATTATATTTTTACTTCTCTTGATCAAGTAACTCAATTGGATGCCATATATGCTGACTTCAGTAAGGCTTTCGATCGCGTTGATCACAATCTTCTGTTGTCAAAGCTTCGGATTATGGGAATTGATAACTATTTGTTGCGATTGATTGCTTCTTATATACGTGGAAAAACTCAGGTAGTATCTATTAATGCATACTATTCTGATGTAATGTCCGTCCCTTCAGGTGTACCTCAAGGTACACCTGAAGGCCATCTTGGCCGTCTCCTTTTCAATATTTACATCAATGTCATTTTCACAATCATAAAACACTCCCAGTGCTTAATGTATGCTGATGATTTGAAATTGTTTGCACGTATTTATGCACTGCAAGTCTATTGTAATGACAATTTTATGATACTCAATCCTATTAAATGTAATGTTATATCTTTTACAAGAAGTTCGAATGCCATCAGATATGAGTACAAATTGGAAACCTATGTCTTACCTAGAGCATCTCAAATTAAAGATCTTGGTGTTACATTTGACAACAAGCTTACATATTCTGGTCATTTTGATGGAGTGGTTGGAAAGGCGCTGCGAATGTTGGGCTTTGTCATAAGATCCACAGAATCTTTCAAAAGCGTATAAGCAGTAAAAGTTTTATATTTTGCTTACGTATTTAGTGTACTAAATTTTTGCGCTACCATTTGGAACCCGCAATATCACACTTATATAAATAGAATTGAAAGAATTCAAAAGAAGTTTCTAAAGCACTTAACCTATAAATTTAATTTAAGATATAAAGATTAATAATATAAAGATTACAATTCTGCGTGCAGCTCTTTCCAACTTCATCTACTTTACCAGCGCTTTTAAAAATTGTGATTTTTGATTAATTTTTACTTTACTATATTTCAATACATTTTCAAAATTTATCATGGCATCTATTGCTGGCGAAAATTCAATAATTACTTTTTTGTTTGTTTGACTACATCATATGTTAAATTGAGAAAATATTTTTATGGAACACTAATTATACAAAAATTAGCTTCAGCAGAGAATAAGATGATGGCAGAAAACTACAAGTTTTCTTCCAAGTTGTAGCGAAGAAACCAAAAGAAGAAAAACAGAAGAGCTTACATACATATGCTGCACTAATGGAACTTAGGTCAGAAGGTAAACTAGATGCAGCAGATGTAATAAAGCAAATAGCTTTTTCTACTCGCACTTGCGTATCAAAGTTCATGGTTAGGTTTCTTTCTCAAAGATTTATTTGGTTAACACAAAAGTATGTCCAGTTTCTAGAGACGAAGAATTATCACTTTTTGTTTTGCTAAGTTAACGAAAATTTCAGTACAATGTCATGAAAAGTGTTGCAAAAGTCACTATTGAAATCTGTATCCAAATTATGAAGGTACTTTTCCAAAAAAAGTTGTTTTCCAAACAATCTGTTAGACAAAACGGAACTGTTTCTTCAAAACATATTCACAGCAGGATAATGGCATAAAACATGCTCAATATTCAGCATTCAACATCGTCAACTAGGCCCAACAAGTTGAGGTGTATAACTCTAATACTAACACCCAAGTTCGAAAATGTTCCCGCGTTTATCAGCAGCGATGTTAAATAATTTCGTATATCTCATTCCAAGAGAACTGGTCCACAATAGGCGAAGTCTGTCTTTAGCTCATAGTTCAATCTAGTGTTTGGCCGTGGCAAATGAGACATCAACTGCTGGCTCTGGTCCACCAAACGCTTGCTTATCTGCCGTGTGATTAGTAGTACTCTAGAATGACCTGAGACCCAGATTAGAAGAACTCTGTGCCACCTTCTCGCCGTCACTGACTCCATCTGGTGTATTTAATTCATCTGTGAACATCCAAACATCTGCATGAACCAGTAAATTTTCGCTTTCAAACCAGAACTGCCATCAAATCTGACGGTATTGATGGCGCAATATTAGTGCCTACAGTATCTTCCGCAGATCATTGACAAAGCATTTTGGAACAGCTTTAAGCATATTACCGTTTACTTAATATTGTAAACGGTAATCTTAGCTACTTTCTATATACGCACGTGTAAAGGAGTTAGAGAAGTTAACTTCAGGATTCCGCGTATTAGAGCTTTCACTACATAAGTATTACAACTTGTTAGTATATCATACTTCATATTAGTGAATTGTGTAGATATTTCTTTTATTTTCCATCAATATTTACAACTAATAAATAAAAATATCTTTTTTTGACCATAATATTTAACTAATTCGCTTCTGTGCGTCGTCCAAAACGATAGGTGGTGGATGTCGGCCCTTTAACTTGACGATCAATATTATCCCATAAATTCTCTATTGCATTGAGATCAGGGCTACAGGGTGGTCAGTCCATGGTTTGTATACCAACTTCATCTAAATAGTCACAAACCGTACGAACAACATGAGGTCTTGCATTATCATGCATTAATAAAAGATTATTCCTATGTAAGGAGCAAAGGGTACCACCTGTTCCGATAAAAATCTGTAACATACCTTTTACCTGTTAGTGAACCTCTTCGCAAAGAAACAAGGTCTGTTCGTGTTATAAGCGAAATTCGAAATTACTCTTAAACGTCTATCTGAACTGTATAAACAAAACCTTGATTCATCTGTCAACAGTACTTGTTCTCAGTCATCAGCATTCCAGTCAAGATGTTCTCTGGCAAATTGCAATCTCCTTCTACGATTATTTGCGTTTGAATTTGGTGCTCTGGCAGGAATTCGAATATTATGAACATTTGCTACTTGTATCTGTAAGTCAAACTTAAAAATTGTGTATCTTCCTTGATAAAAGAAATATCGAGATGATTCTTGAACGAAATTGTAGAGAAGGGTTGCCATTCTAATGTAATGCAAATGGAATCTTGCGGTTCTTTCTGATAAACTATTCGATAAACTTTCCGATAAACTAGTCGAAAATATCCGCTTATGAGAATATGCAATAGAAACATTCAGTATTTGACAAAAGGTATGCAGCGTGTCTCAGATATCTGTTTTGGAGGTTTTTTGGCATGAGAAAGATTATTCGATCTTCTCTAATTCTTTGCATCATTCAAACAAAAAGGATCATTTTATCAATACGCGCTTAAGCTGATCGTTTTCAAAATAATCTGCTTTTTATTATTCTTTAGAAAATAGTTAAAATAATGTGTGTCGTGAAAAAAAGTTAGTTTATTAACTAATTCTTCAGTTTGTTAATAATGTGAACTATTTTGCTACATGAAATCCTTTCTATCATCATCTAAAGTCAGAAATGTTACGGTTCTTTTAATCCGTAAAAAATATTGTGTTGAGATATAATATTATGACTTCACAATCTTACGCCAAAAAATTTCCTCATACCAAATTTCACATGAATCGAATGAAAACGTGTGTAATTTAAAAATCTTTAAAAATTTTATTTGAGCGCCTGTATCCCCAAAACAAAACGTTTGTCGATCTATGTTTATATGAAGTATCTTTGTCAAGGTCTATCGACTGTTAAAGTCCTGAAACACTCTGCATGTGCAGTTATAAGAAATTTCCGTTTGTTGGAGCTTTTCGCGTACTAGAGCTTTGACTAGATAAGTATTACAACTTGGAAATATATCATAAGATATTGTATCATTGTTATTCTGCCAATTTTAGAGTAATCAGACAAAAACATCTTTTTGGCCAAGATTTTCAATTAATTAGCTTCTGTGCGTTGTATCGAGTTTTCTGGAAGATGTTCAAGTGTTGAAGACTGGAAGTCTTCAAAAAACATTTCAAGTGTTTTGGAAGTAACATGAAGTCATCTGAAAGCATTTCAAATTCTTGGCAATTTTAACGCCAAGAATTTCAACGAGATTTAGGGCATAGTTTTCTTTCTTATTCTGTTATTTGATCAGATACAATGGATTTGAATTGAATCGTTGAATTGAATCTTTACGATAGATGTAAACTCAAGCCGTTCCATTTTAACTTTTCCTTCATCAATAGATTGAAGATCGAATTCTCTCATTACACATTATATCTTCTTAAAATGTTTTCTGGAAACATTAATATCAAGTGTTCTGGAAGCATTTCAATTATTCTAGAAACAGTAGCAAGTCTTCTGAGGCATGGCAAGTATTCTGGAATATCATGTATTTTAGAAGCAATATCACGTCTCCTAGGGGCAGTATCAAGTCTTATAAAAGCAGTTTAAGTCTTCCGGAACCACTTCAAGTCTTTTGGAAATAATACAAAGTGTTCTAAAACAATATCAAGTCTTCTAAGGGCAGTATCAAGTGTTCTGGTACCAATATCAAGTTTTCGAAAAGCACTATGAAATCTGGAAACATTTCAAGTCTTCCAACGGCAATATGAAGCTTTCAAGAATGCTGGAATACTGCTTTTGGAAGCAGTAACAGGTCCTCTAGAAGCACTAATAAGTCTTCTATGGACAGTATCAAGTCTTTCGGAAGTATTTGAAGTCTTCTGAGAGAACCCACACAGTGTATGCTGATAGATACATGGCTAAACCGATATGTATCTAATTCTACATCTAGAGTTAGATCTAATGATATAAAACTAGAACTAACACTAGAAGTGGGAAGATTCGGGTTTAGCCGTGCGTCTGAAG
Organism: Onthophagus sagittarius; assembly: GCA_036711965.1. NCBI lineage: Eukaryota > Metazoa > Arthropoda > Insecta > Coleoptera > Scarabaeidae > Onthophagus > Onthophagus sagittarius. Next base: position 27,180,081 of record JASERS010000005.1, read on the forward strand.
ACGTCTAGTTTTACTTGAATTCAAATATACAGGGTTACCAAATCAGTTTGTAAAGTACTTTATTTCAGAAACTATTCATTGTGGAGGCTTTTGTTAAAAAATTTCTTCAGATCTACGACTATAATCCAATTCAAGCCAACCAAAATCCAATATTTGACCCAGATATAGTATGATGGGATAACATGCATTTTATTGCAAAAACAGACGCCTTCCAAGAATTGGGCCGCTATATCAGCCAAACCAGAGACTGATACGCTGAATGTAGATGAAACTGATCTGTTTTAGAAAAAATTCCTAAAAGCTTAAAGCCGCTAAAAATCGATTGGCGCGAATACAGCTGATGATTATAAACTAAAACCTCTTTTACTTTATCGTTCAAAAAATTTAAGGGCTTTAAAAAATCTAAAACTGGGTTGTCAAACATTTGAAAGCCGAATGTTAAAGCTTGAGTGACAGCTTTCCTTTGTCAGGGCTAGTTTGGTCATCACTTCATACATAAGGTCGAACGCTATTGCCAATTAAAGCAAATGGCATTTAAAGTGATGATATTAATCAACAACGCATCATGCCATAATCTCCTGCAATTTAGTTAATTTCGACTAACGTGTGAAGGATGTATTGATGAACTAGATTGTAATGAACTAGGGAGTCATTAAAACATTTAAAGCTTACTATGTGAGACAACAGTTTGCGCATTTACATGAAGCTATTAGACAAAACAACAAGCTTTTTTCAACGACTGCAATTTATTAGACATCTTTCTTTTAAATCATTTTCTTTAGTGTCTGGTCCCAATTGAACATAATTTGTTCAGCCTATCCAGTAGTTACTATGATGTTATAAAATTGTTCGTTAAATTTTAAAACGTCTTCAAATCAAAATCAGTTAAAATTCTAAAAGGTACCATTTGAAAAAAATCAGCCCCTGTTGAATATTAATTTGCACCACTAGGTGGTCCATTTCAGTAATATTATTTATGCTCAACTTTTCCGTTATGGAATTCCGTGGAAATGTTTATCGACACACTTTTCTGTTCCTTTACCAAAAATAGGCGCAAAAGTTTGTAACAAAAACTTCAACTTGAAAAATAATTGTTAGAAATAACCAATAATTTAATGCTGCTATTTGGACCATTAATACCTTAATCAATTGGTTTAAACATCGATTTGCGCGAAGAGCTATTTTCATATTTGCCCTATTGTATGTATAGATGAAGTGGTGCTGGGTCGAATAGTACTTCAAGAGCCGCTGTTGGAGATCTCATTGCATGTAAACGTTATATTAAGCCGCCGAATTTGTGCTAATTATTGTTGTGCTGTCTTGCGATTTAGTTTTCACCATTATACCAGTGAGGTATAGGCTATCGTGGGTCTGATTATTGTTTATTAGGGTGTTTATAATTAAAGACCAAAAAACATGTAGCATATCTGGTTAACCATGATGACTTTTTTCTCACCTTCACTATATAGGAATTATTTGCAAACAAATTATTTCATTTTTTCTACTCTTTTGTGTAGATAGGTGTTCTAGAGATGATTTTAGTGAAAAATAAGTAATTAACACACACCAACCAGCTCTTTCTATCTTTTACCTCCATTCGAATTCTTCAAAAAATCCTCAAAACTTTTCTAGTATAGGGGTACCACATTTTACGTCATCATAAAGAGAATAGAAATCTCCAAATTGTTTTAATTCAAATTTTAATTTTAAAAATTTAAATAGGAACCCCTTTTTTACTACACTTATGGATTCTACGTTAAATTCTACATCTATATAAAATTTTTTAAAACGCATTTTTTGAGATAAAACTGAAATGTACAAGTGTCCCAAAATTGAGATACCTAAGTTGACATTCTTAAATAGAAATTCACATTTATTGTTGCATTTATAAATTCTACGTTAAATTTGGAATATTTTTCATGTATGTTGACTAGCGTATGTCGGTTTAGCTGTCCTCGAAAAGATGACGTTGAAAAAAATTGTATTTATAAAAATATAAATAACTACAATACTGATAGGACTGGGACTTCGCACATTGTTTTATTTGTTTTTATAGTAACTTTAATTTGATTCATTTAATACACAATATTCCAATGTATGTACACAAGTACACAAAGGCAATTTTTCGAAGACTGCTCAACTGAAAAATACTGCGAATTTAACGTCGAATCCATAAATCCAACCAAAAATGGGGATTCCAATTGATTCCATATTTAATGTACACACTGTATATTAATATAATATTACTTAAATTAATACAGTCAGTAATAATATCGTATAAAGAGGTGTATTCGAATGACTGCAACAAACTTCTAGGGGTGATTTTTTAGTGAATTTTAAACGTACTTAGATATATGAACCAATGATAACTTGGCTTCCCGAAGGAGATACAGCCCTATGTCCATTTACTTTGATTAATTACTCAAAATACTGAAACATTTAGTATTTGTTTTATAATCTTTACCGGTTTCGGCATATTGCCATCCTCAGAAGACTTTACAAAGACAAACGTACAAATTATGTTATATTATGTCGTTAACATTTTCCTTGATAATATAGAAAAGGAATAAATATTAAATGATAGAAACCCATACAGGAACAATATAATTCTCTAGACAAGATACGTGGACGATGTCTTAGTTTTCATTGACGATAATACTATAATACAACATTTACACAATTACATAAAAAATACAAATAATACAAATAATTTACCATTCACAATAGAATTAGAAAACGATAATAGAACAAATTATCTTGATTTAACAATTGCAAAGCGGGAAAACATTATAGAATACTCCATTTTTAGGAAACTCATACAAAATGACAACATAATACGCTATGATTCATACTATCACCATCACAATAGTGCCTTACAAGCTAGTTTCTTTTAGAGGCTACATATTCTCCATATGTAGCCTTTAATTCCAATTTGAAACAGGAAGAAGTGAAAAAAGAAATTAGAATCATTCAGCAAATTACACAAAGCAATAATTATCCGTTGCACACGATAAACAAATTACTTAACAAAATCCAACATAAAATTACAACGAAAAATATAACCTCACTACAAGATCCCAACAGTGAAAATAATAACATATACCGAGCCATTACATACCCTGGACATGTTTCCTATAGACTTCAAAAACTTTTCAAACAATATAAAATTAGTTTAATCGTTAGAACAAAATATAACATAAAAAATATACTAATAAATAATAAAGATTAGACAAAGTTGATGCGGAAAAGTGGAATTTACCAATTACAGTGCAATTCATATGGAGCCACATACATCGGCGAAACAGGAAGAAACCTGGCGTAACATATAAAAGAACATAAAACGAGAGAAAATTCGAAATTTGGAAATTTCCAAGAAAATAAAAACGTCACTTTGCTACATCAATTGAGTAAAGGCCCACACATGGAATTATTAGAATCCTACGAGATTAGCAAGTTTATCGCCACAAAACCGGAAGTTATTTTGTTAAATGAACAATTAACTCAATTACAACCACCTCTCTACAGCCCTTTCCTAAAAGATGTTAAGCACAGAGACAGAAGCACAACTTAACATCTCCCTTTGATTAAGGAGCTAAATGCAGAACTCCGTTTGTTAAATACTTTGTAAAATTCGTTTTTAGTTTTCTCAATTTTAAGGTTTATTAATTTTTCAAGTTTTTGTTACCGAGATCGCTCCGTCTATGTGTGACTTTTACAATTTTAATGATCGATAATGCAGAACCACCAATCGTTCTAATACTTAACCTCAATTGCACATTTCGTTAGTTTCATTAGTTTTTATATGTTTTTGTGTTTAATTAGCATTGGTCTTTTTGCTCTTTTTTTTCGAACATATAACATAATTTGTACGTTTGCCTTTATATAACGTGACCATTTGTATTTCGACTGAAAACGGGACAACCCTAGGTACTTTTGTCGATAATCAAGTGCAGTCTAAAATTATTAAAATTTGGGTTTAAGTTAAACTTGATACAGCTTCTACAAAATTTGACAGTTTCCTAAAGACTTGCAATGCTTCCAGAAGACTTGTTATTGCTGCCAGAAGTCTTGATATTGCTTTCAGAAGACTTGAAATGATCTCAGACGACTGAAAATACTTTTAGCAGACTTAAAATGTTTCTAGAAAGTTTGATACTACTTCGAGAGGACTTAATATTGCTTATAAAAAACTTAATACTACTTCAAGGAGACTTGAAAAGCTTCCAGAAGATTTGAGATGCTTTTAGAAAACTTGATATTGCATTCATAGGACTTGAAATGCTTCTAGAAAACATGATATTGCCTTCAGAAGATTTGAACTACTAGATGGCTTGTTATTAATTTTAAAAGACTTGAAATCTCCCAGAAGACTTAAAATGATATTAGAAGACTTGGAATGCATCTAAGAAACCTGATACTACTTCCAGAAGTTTTGATATTGCTTCTAGAAGACATAATATTGCTTCCAGAAGATTTGAACTGCTTCTAGATGGCTTGTTATTGCTTCCAAAAGACTTGAAATGCTGTTAGAAAACTTGACACTACTTCCGGAAGTGTTGATATTGCTTTTAGATATCAATTAATACTACTTTCAGAAAATTTGATACTGCCCTTGGAAAACTTGAAATGCTTCCAAAGGACTTGATACTTCTTGTAAAACTATTTGTAAAAACTGGATATTGTTGATGAACCAATTGACTATGCTTTGAAAATATTAAATACTATTGAACAAAATGCACAATCTTTCCGTAAGGAGTCCATAAACTGTTAATTAAAGGTTAAATACTGCTGGAAGAAGACATTTTTATGGTAAAAAGCGAAGGACTATTAATAAAATTTAATTTTCCTTCCAAAATATCAAATACTGCTGGCAAAATACAACGTCATCATATCAAAAGTTTAAAAACTACCAATTAAAGGCTAGATACTGTTTGTAAAACTTTGCTTGTTTTATCAGACATTTTTGGAGAGTGCAAGCCAATCCCTTTTAGACATTATAACTGCATTTTATTATGTAGTCAAAGAAGTGCAGTAAAGCTTTTCTACTTCGTACAACCTCAAATCCGAATTCCCTGGTAATCTGAACAAAAATGAAAAACGTAAAATTTGCTTTATGTCCCTTGTAATCCGAATTGGTAAAAGATTCGCTAATCGGAAAAGACTATTCGTTCTATCTGCAGAGAAAGACGATAATTCCAAAACTCTGAATAGCGTTTCTATCAAAAATGCCGAGTCCATACTTTCTAAGGTTTGTAAATCCTTGTAATTTATTAGCAAAATCGTAGAGATGTGTATTTCGAAAATCAGCTGAGGAAGAAGAACCTGATTGTGTCATTCCACTATCCGTTCAACAACTAAAAAAAATTAATATTATGCTAATTAAAAGTAAGGAAGATATTAAAAGTTTTAGTGTATTATATGTATTGCAAGATAAACAGCAGATAATATATGCTTCCATCATCTGAATTCAACTGGTTTTTATTGATTAGAATTAGCGAAGCTTTACTGTAATTAGATACTTATCTACTAATTTTAGTGGTTGTAATTATTCTATGCTTTTATTTTCGTGGAAATAGTTAGTAGTTCTTTTTTCAAGCAGTTAGCCCAGACTGCTTAAAAAAAGTAGTCGAGTATAATTTCTCTAATTTTGATCAATTTTGCTAATAAATTTCGTGTAACGTGTGGGATAAAAACTGAATTTTTCTAAAGACAATAATAATAATTATCTTTTAAATGGTTCGTTACATTCACATCCATTGCTGATATATTATGTCCTTCGGTTTTTGAAACGGCTTGGTGAAAAAAAACCTCTTGGGCGTGTACAACATATAACCCGCCTGGGGTTGCCAAAAAACAACTTCAATATATTCGGGCATTAGATGACTAATTATTAGAAGAGTAACTATCAGAATGAATGCCTATTAGAAGACTATTTTCTTAGATTAGCAAATTATTTTTTTTTTGTAATCTCACAAACATTTTAAGCACTCTTCAAGTACAGGCCATTTAGATTTACTGTAACCCAACATTCTTTTATACTCTGTACCTATAAAGTCATAGAATTCTTTTACAGTTTCAATCCGTACATTATAAATATTAAAAAAGTAAATTTTGACAATAATGCGTTCTAAATAAATTGGTAAGCAATCGGCAGTTTTAATTGCATTGTTCCAACAATGTGCTCGGTTTTGTATAAACATTGTTTACACTTTTTCTATTTTTCAAGTTTCAAAAAAATGTATACTTACATTTAGGCATGTTTGGTATAAGTCTCGCAAAAAAACAACCGAAATATTACTAATAACAAAAGCTGTGTAAATACAGCTAGATACTTTATGAGATTTATGCACTTATGTGATTATGAAAACGGGACGTTTTAGAGTTTATTGGGGACGATGGGACTACAAACAGAAGAACGGGACAATTCTGTTCAAAGCGGGACGTATGGTCACATAACGTTTATAGGGTCTTCCGAGGACGACAATGTGCCGAAACCGGTAAAGATTATAAAACAAATTAATAATCACCATAGTATAAGTCTTTTATTTTAATTATTTATTCGATCTACCTATTTAAAATTTTTCTAATGTACTTATCATCTGCATAAATAAAAATTTCAAAAATATAAAGGGGGTTGTCACCTTTAGTAGTTTAGAAGGTTTAAATTATGAGTTAAACATATTCCCTAAATTTCATTTTCCTAATGCTTATGTTTTTTAGAGATACAAATAGAACCAAAGAATCAGCCCTAGCAATTTGTTACAGTCATTCGGATACACCCCTGTATAAATTTGATGCTAATGGGAGTCATTTCAAATAATTTCACCCATAATGAAGTCGCTATTAAAAAAATTAGAAGCTGTGTCACAGACTAATGTTTTCAAATATCCCCTGAAAAATAAAACCAGGATTGCGTTCACAATGCTTACTCGATTCATCCAGATTTAATCCTAGTCATTCATAACATCCATTCCTACATTTTTACTTGGGTAAATCGTTCATGATTACCCAACAATTTAACACTATATTAACACATTCTATGCGCTTCCCAATGGTGTATAGAAATAACAATAGGAACCTCAGACTTCGAAAAAAAATAATAAAAAAATTAATTATAAATTAAAAGAAATATGGAAAACAACATTGTATATGATGAAAATCGTAACTGTATTACAAATGAAACGGGATTTGTTGATGAACATTCGAGTACCTAATCACCATACTTTATTTTAAGGCAAAGATACATTAATATTATAGGTTAGAACTAAGTTGGATTTGACGTAATACAACACAACGAGTTTACACGACGCCATACTGACCCTACTTATGCTCTATTCAAGTAATACGGTATGAACGCACCCCAGAGGGTTTAAGACATGCGTTCTTGCAGATCATAAAACATGTCCGCCTTTTCCGGACAATGACAGCGAAAAATGAGTTTCACCATCATGCTGGAACAATATTTGTACCCTTCACTCTAAATTGTGAAAACACAATATCACCGACACCGTCCATTTGCGGACCCACTGTTACTTCTATGAATATGTTACATTATTTCTTTTAGATCGTGTATATATATGTGAATTTAACCGATTAAGACGGGTCATTAAAATTAATATCATATTAGCCAAAATCTGGTCAGCATATAGGTGGGCCTTGGCTGCAGTTGTATCAAAAATATTTTATTGTGAAAATATCTGTATTTTTTAACTAGAATAAATAATTTTGATGGACGATTTGAAGTACTAACCGTAGGTCACTTTCGGCCGAGAGTCTTTAATTAATATCATATCAACCTGAAGGTAATCATCATAGAGCTTTGGCCGTAAGCGACGTCGGGTTTGCTGTTTTGGAAAATATATGACTTTATCGTCCTCTTCAGCTCTTTTGTTAATATCATATCAAGCAAATACCTTACTATAATATTACAGCACTCTCCAACAATCTGGACTTTAACTAAATTTCAATATATAATACACAGGATATAAACAATATGTTTATAAACGATTCCTCGGCTATGCAACGGCTCCAATGTTGCCATTGCATTAGTCCAGCAGTACCAAGACCAATGTTTTCAAATATCTTCGAAAAAGAAGTCTAGAAGGTTTAAGTCAAGCGATCTTACAGTCTCATTAATATTATATAAACCAAAATCTGGTGTATTGCCGCGACTAGGACGCTAGCAGCCTCGCGTATAGTTGTATCAAAAATATATTAGAAAGAAAATATCTGGATCATATATTTTCCACTGGAATTAGAAACCGGGCTACTTGCGAGGTGCGGCAATAGAATAGGTGCAGCCAGTTCCGCGTAGATATGATATTAATTTATAGCTGTTGTTGATCGTTTTGTGTACCTCAATATTATCTAAACTAGTGATGGGCACTATCGAATAAAAACTATCGAATAATTCGATAGTTGGTAAGTATTGGAATAATTCGATTGTTGTTACCAACTATTCAAATATTCGATTAGTTATGAACACTATAGAATAATTCGATTGTTGTCAAGTATTCGAATACATAGATGTTAGAACTATCATAGAATTATCATAATATTCGTTGATTTCTGAAACAGATTATCAAACAAACGAATAAATAAAATAAAAATATAATTATTTTCACTTTAGTCGGATGCAAGTTATTCATTCAGCTGTTCTAGAAGAATCGCTGATCATACAATGAACAGTCGGCTGATAATTGACTGAGACTCAAAGCAATGAGTTGAATCAAGTGAGAGAAACTATGGAGTTAACATGGACATAATAAGGATTTTGGCGTGCACTATAATTCAGTAATAATTAATTTTATAAATAGTACACGTTAACTAATTTATTTACAAAACAAGTACACAGTTCAGGTAAAAATGTATGACAAAAATGATAAATATATTAATTAAACAAATTTATATTACTATTTAAAAAAACAATCATGTCGAGGTTTTTCCCAGAGAGTCTGCTTCTACGTTCATTTATAATTTGTCCAGCTTTGGAAAATACTCGTTCTGAAGGAACTGAGGTAGCTGGAATGCATGAATATCTTTTATGTAGTTGATATATTTCAGGAAGTACATTTTTGTAGCACTTCCAAAATTCAATCGGATTTTGAGTTCGTGCTTGAGATCTCTAAATATTGTGTAACCACCAATGCTGCAGTCGTGCTTGGTGTTGATATACTTTTCAAAGTGACAATTTCTTGATCAAAGTGTGACCAAATGTTTTCTTTATCATCAGCATTGTCAGTTGTAGTTTCTATGGTCTGTTTCTCAATTGTCTCACCTTCATTTTGTAAAATAGAGGATATTTCTTCAATAATTAATTTTTGAACTATGTCACCATTTTCTGCAACACTAAAAGCTGCTTTTTTAAATCTAGGATCTAAAAACGTTGCTTTGAGCAAAATAAATTTGTTTCTAAGATTCCAAGTCGTGTTCTAACATTATCTTGTAAAACAAGTTTTAAAGATTCTGCACTGGTCGTTTTAGGAATGCGGTTTTTTAGAGAATGCTGTAGACATCTTATAAGAGGAATAATTAAAGACATTGTTATATATTTTTCGTCTGATAATTCAATAGTTATTTATTCAAATGGCTTTAAAATGGATACCACATCTTTCAGCAGATCCCATTCTGTTGCTGTAATAAATTCTGGAGCTTTTGGTAGCGATGTCATGGAGGCTGATAATGGCTCTTTAATCGCTAATAATCTTTCTGTCATAATTAAAGTAGAGTTCCATCTAGTAGATACACCTTCTTTTACTTTTAATTCAGGGTATAGCATTTGTTTTTGCATGCTTTTTAATTTTTCACATGCCAATGTGCTGTGCTTAAAATGAGCTACCAATGCTCTACATTTTTTTATTAATCGCATTACTGGTTCGGTTGACTTTAGAGCATCTGTAACACATAAACTTAAAGTATGCGCAATACATGGATGGTGTTCTTTTTTAAGCTGCCCGATTATGGCGTTTTTTATATTAGCACCGTTGTCACTAACAATGCTAGTTATTTTATAGTCAATTTCCCAAACATTAATTATTTCTGATAAAGCAGACGCAATGTTTACACCAGTATGGGCATCCGGTATTTCTTTAGTTGCCAAAACAGTATTATGTATACAGTCGTTGCAAAAAAAGTGACTATTTACTGTCAAATACGCTTTATTGCTGTCCGAAGTCCATATATCAGTAGTTACAGCGATATAATCAAGTTTTACTAACAATATTTTTACTCTTTCGCAAATTTGATTATATGTGTTAGGTAATATTTTCGGAGATGACAATTTTCTAGATGGTGGTTTGTATAGTGGCTGTAACTTTTTAGAATATTCCAGAAACCCAGGATTTTCTACAATTGATAAAGGCTGGTATTCAGTTACTATCATTTTAATTAAACTTTGATCTATTTGATCATTTTCAATTTCCGACAACTCGGTTTTTTTTATTCGTAACACACAATTTTATTTGTCGTCTTCGTTTTTTGCAATTAATGGAGTCTATTGCAGATGTGGATTTACTGCTTTGTTCTTGAAGTTGAGACTGAAGTAATGTGAATGGTAGTTGCTGATCTCGAGTTGATGTTGACGGCTCATTATTATATCGATCTTCGAATTGTTGGAATTCATCTTGTTTATTTAATTTATCTATTTCAAAATACCCAGGGTGATTGCGCCTTAAATGGTCGGGGATGTTGGATGTGTTACCACGAAATTTGAATTGTTTTTTACAAATTTCGCAAGTTACTGCACTAACTGAATCTTTTATAAAATAATCCCATACAGCTGACCGTTTGTTACCAGAAGCCATTTTTATAAAACGAATACCACAACTTCACTACAATAACAAACAACGAGTCCATACAAGATATTCACACGCGAGAATTTTGATCCGATTTTTGTGTATTAAAAGTCAAGCAGTGGGGAGAGCACTTGTTATGCCGGGTTTCTACTGAGGATATAACTAAATTAAATTTAAGAATTTAACTTTAAAAGTTAAGCGTATTGAAACTTCATATATTGTGTATGCAAAGCTGTTAAGATATAACAGTTTCATTAGATTTAATTTTTAAAACTAAATCTTAAAATTTTAAATTTACAGCTAAATTCTGTATAAACACTATAAACCCGGTATATATTGCGCATTATTGGATATCCTCACCGAATTCGAATGAATTAATTTATTCGAATGAATCATTCGATAGTTCGAATTATCATTTACTATTTATTCGATAGTCAGATTCATTCGATAGTGCCCATCACTAATCTAAACTGGAAAGTGATCATCAAATAGCGTTTTAGCCGCAAACGGCTTCGGGTTTAGTTATATTGGGAAATATATGATTTTAATTAGTGTTTCAATCTGAAAATGGTCATCATATAGCTGATTTCGCCTTGAACAAACTTTTGCTTTAATTAATTTGCCGAGGCTTTACAATTAATATTATGTTAATTAGAATCCAGTCATCACATTGCTGTGCCTCAACGGTAATTAAGATCGACAACATCGGTCGTAGTTAAAAATAACTAATAATATAACTCAACTCAGCACAATTCAATCCAACCCAATGGTACGGCTTAATGAGTCCCATTCATTAAATCCACTCTTCCAAAATCTGCCTTCACTTCCTTTCTTCTCACACCTCGCTACATCTTTTCAACATATGTTCTAGCATTTTTCGCACAGCATCTCCACATCATTTGCCCCATTACTTGTTCGCTTTCTCCTCATTGACATAATGTTATCTGACCATCAGTTTCTTTCTTTGCTCTCTCTCTCTCTCTCTTCTTTCACAAGGTGTTTTGGAAATCTTTCCGTAATTTTGTCTCCATTGACATCCTTACCCTTGTCACTAACCTCCCTTCAATAATTAATAAAACAACCCAACCCTATGATACTACTTAAGTGGACTTAACTCGTTGATGCAGTGATGAAAGGAGACTCTTTCAACTGTTGAAGAAACGAGGTTGTCTCGGAGAATTACAAATCATTTTAAGAGGCTACTTTACCGTGCGATTCGGCAAATTACAAAAAACATACATTATTTATTAAAATAATTCAATGAAATTTTGTAAATAGCTTTTTCTAATAATTCTACATAACGGATGGTGGAAAGTTTTTTAATTTTCCAAAGCAAACCCTTTTTTCTTCTATATTACACAATTTTGTCGTTTCTTGTTTAGTTTCCGTGATGGTACACTTGAAAATAGTAATATATTTCAAATGAAATATTTCGGAATTTTTAGTAATATAGGAATAGTTTGTAATTTGCTAAAATTGCAGGAACGTAAGGTAAAACTGAATATTTTTCATCAAGATATCCACGTAGCATTACCACCGCGTTAGTCCCGCCTTTTGCCGACTATGTGACGCCGACAAAACAAGGAGCAACGGTTCTTGTTCTTGTTTTATCTCTAGCTTTTTTAATACGGTAGGGAAAATATTCATCTCCAAAATTCATTTTGAACGTTGTTTACCTTAACTACATTTTTGAATTTATAGATTACCATTTATAGCTTATTGTTTCTGTATCGTTCAATGTTAGTATAATTTGTATAAACTTTACCAACTTATATATTATTTCAGAATAATTATTTTTATTTTTATCCATTTTTCATCGATGTATTAAATAAATTGGATTCAAAATGAATTTCTTCGTTTTTTAACTTTTAATCAATGTATTTATTATTTATTTTTCGTCCCTTACGTGTTTCGGCTATTTTTAGCCATCATTAGAGGGTTTATAGTCAAATATTGAAGAATCTTAAGGTTATTATATATCATAAATTGATGTTTGTTAATTTTTATAAAAGACAGTACTATTATTTATTTGAACTTCAAAGTTTTTGTATTGTTGGAAATTTTATTATGGTTATTTGCTGTTATATTTAATAAAATATAATTTTATTACAAAATTACTTAACAAGCATCAATTTATGATATATAATAACCTTAAGATTCTCCAATATTTGACGATAAACCCTCTGATGATGGCTAAAAATAGCCGAAACATGTAAGGGACGAAAAATAAATAATAAATACATCGATTAAAAGTTAAAAAACGAAGAAATTCATTTTAATTACAATTTATTATATATTATTATTACCGGGCTAAAGGAAGCGAGCGAACTCTTCTCAATGCGAGCCATAAGGTATATTGTAACTTTAGGCCTTCAAGGCTTTCGCCCCAAAGATTTGTTCGTTTATGTTGGTGAGTGTCAAAAGAGCTGTACCAAAATTTTTGCTGTTTCTAACTCGTCGTTACAAAATCATTAAAAAATTTGATCGGTATCTTGTCCTATATGGAAGAGATGGTATAAGAAGGGAGCATGGTCGGTTAGAAAGCCTGAGAACGTCCTAAGATCCCCTTTGCTCAGGCATAAAACCTCTAATACCTTTAATTTCCTTCCGGCATGATGCTACTTTTGAAGTCTCCACAATGTTGTTACCTGTTTTATGTGGTCGTTTAGTAGCTCAGACCGTGCATTGGTTATTTTCTAAAAAGTTAGTTGGACAAAATACAAAGATTGATGATTTCTTATGGTATAGGAATATTTGTTTTTCTATTAGAATGATTTAATTACCACTATAAGGATGTTTAATTAAGAAATTATGGGGTGTTCAATTTTGTTAAGATTGTAGCAATGCTAATTATATTGTGATTATCACTACATCTATAATACATTTAGCATGTATAGGTACTTCATTAAGCTCTTGTTTTTAAAGTTAAAAGATTAACATTACATAATTACACTTCTATTTGATTTGTCTAGCAGGATTCATCATGAATCATTCCAATTCTTTTTTAATGTTGTAAGCTGAGATATTATCTATTAGATAGTATATAAGATTTCACTTGCTTCCACTGACTTTAGGAAATATTGACTGTGAAATAGAAACTGTTGTATAAGTTCAAGATTAAAATTTTCTATATTTAGATGTTTTGAAAGTATCAGTAATATGTATAATATAAAGGTTATAATATAAAGATTGACAAAAAGGACTCATTTTTTGTATAAATCTTAGATTTTGTTACTAATAGCTACATGCAAAATTTCATTGCTATAGCTTGGTGGGTTTTCGCGTTGTGAATAGTGTCCTACTAAATTTGTGAAATTGGCCACTGTGTACCAGGTATGAGATTTTTGCATTTTCGCTACCTCTTTGATCAGCTTTTGTTTGGTCCACCTTCTCATTGCCTTGAATGTCATTGCGAGCTGAAACGACACTACAGGGTAACAGTATCACCTCTCAGGTTGCTGGTACGATAGGCACCGGATATGTAGGTGCTCCTGATAAATAAGCACCCTTACAAAATTTTTAATGAGTGCGGAGCACCCATAGCGGATAGCTGGATTCTCTAGGTGTATAGGCACTCATAGAAATTATTGATATTTTTATCTGGATTAAAGTTAGCATCTTCAATTAATTGTTTATATTTAATGAACTATTCAGCTTATTGTTCAAAATTCAGTCCCAGCATCTGTTGCAAATGTTTTTTGGAGAGCATGCATTTTGAATTGAGACTAGATACTGTTTCTTGATACTGCTTTCAGAAGCCTTGAAATGCTTCCAGAATACTTGAAATGCTCCTAGAAGACTTGGAATGATTTCAGACGACTTAAACTGCTTCCAGAAGACTTGATATTGCCTCTGGAAGACATGAAATTTCTCCAATACTGAATACTGCTTGTAAAACTGATGGCATATAACATTTTCATCCCAAAATGCAAGATACTATTGATAAACCACTTGAGAATAAAGATAATTAAAGACTTAATACACTATAATAGTTATATACTATGCACTATAATAGTTTTTCATTTTTCGTAATTATTTTTTCTTAATTTTAATGTATTATTGATCCTTTTCTTCCCAATTGAGTCTCATCATCTGCTGCGAATGATTTTCTCAGAGAAGATTTTGGGAAGAGCCGACATTCATTGATTTGAGTGTTTTCATACGTATATTTAAAATCCGGCGCTTATTTCTGATACATATTTTTATAAAATCTAAAATCTATCAAGAAAAATTTGTGAAAAATGAAACATGTGAAAATGTTTTCTTGGAGTATTGCTTTCAATTAAGAAAATAAATTCGAAAATATTTGTGCTAATAATAAATAAAATTGAATTGTTTGGGCTCATGACTATATCTGTCACCGTTTTCAATTTGTACAAAGTCTGGGGTTTCTTATGTAGAGAAGTGTATATTATCCTATCGGAAACAATTTAAAATTTGGTTATGATTTTACTACTGTTTAGAGCTATTTTATTTATTATTAATCAAGTGTTGTAGAAATCCAACATATCTAAATTAGTATGCCTTAATATAAAGAGTGCAATGAGATGTTGTCTGATTTTGGAGACTTACTCGACCATACATCACACCATCACCTCTTTACTACGCAAAAGGAAGGTAGCTTTATGTGCCTTATCACAGTATACCAAGAAGTTAAAATACCATTCCTGAGGAATAGGTGTCTCGTTTCAATTCCAAATTTGTCACCTGCATCATTGAACTCCTTATTAGAAAAATTTTTTAGAAATAAAATGGATGCAAAAAAACTGACTTGTATTATTAAGAGAAAATTTTCAAATAAAAGTAAAATAGATACCCCTCTCATTTTCTAAAAACACTCTGGGATTAACGTTTAAATAGCTAACGAGAGAATGGGTCGGGTTAGGGGTAGATTAAACGTGGTGTTAACGGGGTATGTTTATTTTCAACTAACAAATACAACCGGATGTACCACTATACGTATCAAGTTTCACTGCGTTATACCGAGTTCCTCACGTTCATCCAATTTACAGCTTTATTTACACTTACAAAAAGGTTATTCTTTTTTTACATCTCTCAAATCGCCCACGTACACGCAATCTCCTCGCAAATAACCTGTTGGGTTGTTGGGCAGGTTGGGCGACCTGCTTTAAAGACCTAGTTAACTTCCTGTCCGATTATAAATCGAGTCGTCTACATAACCGTTAACCGCGTCGTATCGTAATAACACTCATAAAACACCAACACAAAATGTTTCATTTTGTTGTATTAATTAAATTAACTCTTTTTCGTTTTGCGTTGTTTTCGATGACCTCGTTTCAATAACGTTTTCTCGTTTCCAATTCCCGGTACGTGTATGTGAAAGATGGGCGATTTCCTTCGCATTCCGCGGATTCCACGTGGTTTATTTCCGACCAGAGCAAGTTGTTCGAGTACGGCTACGATAACAACGACAAAATTAGATAAATTTTCTTTTTGTAAAACTTGAACGCATTTAAACTTTTTTTTATTTCGATTTCGATGTCAATGACTTCAAAGTGCTGGTTGTTTCAGCTTTCACGTCGTTATTTAATACAAAACGACATATTTAGTAGTCAAATTGATTTTCATTTTAACTTTTCCACTTGGAATATTTTAAATTTTCAACGAGAGTTTTGATTAGACAAAGAGATTTCCTTTGTTGGAATTTTTCGTTTGACTTCTTGGTTTGAATTAATAATTGACCGCAACTTTTTTATGCAGGGTGAGTCAATAGTTCGGGGATGGGAGATTGTGGCTTCACTGTTGAAAATAAAATAAATATTTTTATGTCATCAGGACCATACACGGTGTTTCATTAAAAATAACAAAGTTATGGTTCTGTTCTGGTAAACAGGCTTTATAAAATTATCCAATAATATTAACGGCGTTCGAAAGACCCAAGCTTTATTTATCGATATGCTAAAGAAATAATAAATAGTGAAGCACCTGTATAGCTCATGAGTATATATGTGTTATGGGACAATCTTCCGTCCTCACCCTGTATATAAAAAGATTTTTTTTAAATCTATGTGAGTATTTGTTAGACGGTTTAGATAAAGATCGAGAAACTTAGCGAACCATTTCGAAGTTCACTACACGTTGGACTGTTTAATTGCGAAATTATTTATACACAACAACCCAAAACGGTTGTTTGGTTAATTGCTTTATGCTCCGAGTCTTTTCACCCAACTCTTTACATCAAAATTTATCTTAATAAATTTTTGCATTTTCCCACAAAGTTTTGCAAAAACTCTAATAATAATAACAAAATATGGGATTATTCCTCTGGGAGTTCTTTATAACAAAGTAAAGATTCAGCGTGTGAATGACTTTTTTCTTCATGTTGTTGTTGTTGTTAAATCGTCTCTCTTACAAAAAAATAGTGTTTAATTAAGTTTTCTTAACGCTAAAACAATGCTTTGGTATACTTTTACTTTTCGATTTTCTTCACGGTCTCCTGATAACATTGTTTTCGCGTTCAATTAAAATTCTTTTAATTAATAATTTATTAATTTTTTTTATAGGATGCTGAGGCTGTTGAGAGACTCAATGAATCAGGCGAATTACGCCTAATTCTGAAACCTTACAAGGTAAATTAATTGTTAATTTAAGCTTGATATAATGAGATTGAATTAAAAATTTGCAGAGCATGGATGTTTGTACGACTTGCCAAGTTTGTGGTGGATACCGTTTACTTCCGTGCCCCGTTTGTAATGGAAGCAAGAAATCAGTACACAGAAATCATTTCACAACCGAATTCGTCGCTTTAAAATGTATGAACTGCGACGAAGTCGGACTTGTAAAATGCAATTCGTGTTAGATATTATCAAAAAGAAGTCTAAAATGTCGATTTATTTCTTTCATTTTCGTGTAAATAAGTCCAATTTGTAAATAATTAAATAATTACGACTTGTTAAGTTTTTTTACGTGCAATCGAATAATTTAAAAGATTTAATAAATAGGGATAATTAAATATTTGGTAAGTAACGGATGGGACATAAAAGTTAATAAAAATTAGCTAATTAAGAAATATAATCGGTGATTTTTTTGTCTATTCATTTTAGAATTCTAGTTATTTGTAAATATTTTAGCGTAATCGATTAATTACAATAAAATAAACGGTTATTAATAATTAATAATGTATACAAAGAATATAATAAAGCAATTAAATTATTCACTTTCTATTCATTTCTCCAAATAAATTAAAATGATTTAATTTTTTAATTTATAATTTAGCAAAAATCCTAATCATATTAGTTTATTTGTACATTAGTTTTTGACTTTTCTATTAAGTTATAATCATAATCTCAAAATTTGAAAATTCGATTAAATATATTATACAGTAAATAAATTTGCTATAATTATTTTATTTCTTGATAATATCTCAATTTAATCTTGAGATCAAATTGGCTTTCATTTCGTAACGATATGAAAGCCAATTTCATCATCAATTCGTTTTAGATACAGGGTATTGATTTATTTATTTTAAATAGAAAAGTTCATAATAACATTTGAAAACCCATCTAAGGCTTTAAAAGAATTTGAATGTTTCTTAGATATGATCAATTTTTCTCATAGGATCATATCAGGTTTCTTCTCTATACTTACTCCTCTAAATCTTCCTAGCAGTAATGGGCGCCCGGTGGGTAGGTATTTATAAATTGGGTATGTATCCCGGTCTGGGGTAAAATACCCATACAGATGTAGATACTAAACAAAAATACAAAAATAGCAATAGTTGAGGGTAATCTGCAAATCTTGCACTCAAAGGTATAAATACGGCAATGTTAATAAAAGACAAGCCATAAAAGTTAAAAAAATGTTGTTAAGAACTTTTTTTTTGTCAATAGGGTCAACCAGTTCAACATTAAATGTTATTTCATGGCTTTGATATTAACTAATTTAACTTAACTGTGGCGTTGGAACAAAATGTCATCCTGATTATTATTTTTTATTATTCTTTTTTTTTAAATTATTCTCTACTGTTTTCTATTAAACATTCTGCAAATTGGTCTTGTGGACGTTTTCGTTTTAATCGGCGATGGATACTAGTAGTTCCTAGTTGATGTTCTTGTGCACTTGGACACTTTTGAAGGTCTTGTAAATATTTTTTGGTTGTTTTCTTGACGTATTCTTTTATTGTCGCGACTCCTAATTCTTCATGTATTTGCGAGTTTCTCACAAACAATGGTGTATCTATAGTTATTCTTAATATTTTATTTTGTAGCACTTGGATTTTTTTAATATTGGATTCAGCTGATGAGCTCCAAACTGGGCATGTGTATGTTATTATGATTTTCTATTAATGATTGGATAAAGTTCTTTTAGTCTTGCATATGCTTCGTTTAGTTTTTTATTGATATGAAATTTCCATGTACGTCCTTGATCTAGACACACTCCCAGATATTTGATAGCACTATCTCTAGGATTACAGTTTAATTCGTGATTTTCGATAGTTACTGTTGTAAGATTCTTTATTTGTCTAAGGGTAAATATTTTGACTTTACATTTCTTTGTATTTAAATGGAAGCAGCCATCTGTGAATTACATTGATCGAGTGTTGGAGATCTTTAATGGCTCTTTCTAAATTTTCGTTTTGAGTGATTATAACAATGTCATCGGCGTACAATGCTTTTAGGTCCTTTTTGTTGATGGGAATGTCATGTAAACAGATGTTAAACAGTAACGGTGAGAGGATACTTTCTTGAGGAACTCCAGCCTTAATGGGTTTTAATTGTGATTTGTAGATATTAACTCTTATGTAAAATGTTCTATCTTCCAAAAATGAGAAAATTAAAGCTTTGAGAAATTCTGGTATATTAGTTTTAAGTATCTTATATTTTAAGCCATATAACCACACTGAATCAAAGGCCTTTGTTATATCTAGAAAGGTCGCTGTTGTGTACTGTTTATTTTCATATTCTCGTTCTATTATTTCCGTTACTCTTGTGAGTTGATGTACTGTTGAGTGACCACTTTTGAACTCATATTGGATACTAGGTATAATTGTGATTTTTGATTTCAGTCGTTCAAAAATCACTTTCTCAAAAAGTTTACCTAAGGTAGGAAGCAGACTAATTGGTCTGTAGTTTTCGATGTTCTTTTTATTTTTGCCAGGTTTTCTAAGCATTAATATTTCTGCTTTTTTCCAAGTGTTGGCGAAATTTCCTAGATTCATACAGATGTTAAATATGGAGCTTAGTATGTTAAAGGTCTGGTTGGGTAGGTTTTTGATCAATGAGTTTGGGATAAAGTCGTGCCCAGGTGCTTTTTTTGTAGGTAGTTTGTAAGTATGCATTCGAAGTTCTTCAGAAGTGGTATGGTCAATAGTGGATTTATGAATTGGAAGATTAGCTTATATATCCTGTTGAATTTTATTTGAGAATATGTAATTCGCTTGTGAAAATTGTGGAGTGAATATTTTTTCAAGATAGTTTGAAAAGTCTGTGGCCTTGTTAGCATCTGTGGTATACGTGTTGTGTTGATGCATTATTGTAGGAATTGGTTCTCTTTTTTGGATTATTTTTTTAGTAGTTTTCCACATTCCAGGATCATTGGTCGTTAGATTATTCATTATGTTATTATAAGAGTCTATTCGATATTGGTTCAATTTGTCCGTGATTTGGTGTGTTAGCTGATTCAGTTTCCTTTTAATTCTTGGATCTCGGGTTCTTTGCCATTCTCTTCCAGTACGTCTCTTTTGGTTAATCATTTCAACTATATATACTGGAGGGATGTTGTAATTAGGATTAATATTTGTTTTGAAGGGCTTGATGCTATTGCGTACTGATGTTGTAATTTTATTGGTAAGAATTCTCAGGCTTTTGTCAACATCCGAGGGTGTTGTTATAGTTATTTGAATTCTTATTTTCATTACTTCTTTTCTGAAATGTTCAGTTTTGTGTTATAGTCAGATTTCTCGGCTATTGAGATTACAATAGGTAGATGGTCCGAGTTTAATTCATGTACTACTGTGTTGTTGATAGGTGTTGATATCTGTTTGGTAATTAGCACGTCTAAAATGTCTTGTTGGTGATCGTTTCTATACGGATAATAAGTGTATTCATCAGGTGCGTGTATTAACAATCCGTTGTTTGTAAGAATATCATTTAGAATAAGCCCACTAGGATTGTTGGCTCTACATCCCCAGATTTGATGTTTGCTATTTAAGTCTCCTATTAGCATGGTAGGTGTTGATGAATTAAATATCGATTCAAAATCTCTTTTATCTAGTTTTATATTTGGCTGCTTATATGCACATATAAAGTACGGGTCACACTAGGCTGCTGGCAGCCGCTGCTGGTAGCCGCTGCTGGTAGCCGCTGCTGGTAGCCGCTGCTGGTAGCCGCTGCTGGTAGCCGCTGCTGGTAGCCGCTGCTAATCAGCGGCGGGCAGTAACACCAGCAAGCAGCGGCAACCTAGTCACACTGCATGCTATTATTCGCATTCGCTTATTTTTATAAGCGGTTGTTAAGGGTAACGACGTAGCATGTGCAGGTTTACTCGCCGCTGACGTTCTCATTGAATTGTCACACTGCCTGTTACTATTCCCCATTTCATCTTTTTGTAAAACGTTTTCAGCAAGCATGTTGTCTGCGAGTCGACGTAAACAATTATTTAAGCGATTATTAATGGTGGGTATGAATGTGATTAGTTTACAATTACTTAGCATCACTGTCAACTGAACCGTAATCAAAGACGATGGTGGGTTAGGCCATGGATATAAAGAAGAGAAGAATTACGCTCCTAATTCTTCTTCAAGACTTCTTCAAGAGCTGAAAGAAGAGAATCCGCAAACACACCGAAATATTTTAAAGAATGATGGCATTAGAGTTTCAAGAATTATTGGTATTAATTGAACCTTTTTTCAAAAAGCAAGATACCATATTTAGACAGGCTATTCCGAGCAGAACGAAGTTGGAAATTACTTTAAGATACCTCGTAACTGGAGAAAGTTTTAGATCTCTGGCATTATTGTTTAGAGTACCTCATAATGCAATTTCCTTATTTTTAAGTGTTGGCTGCTATTTACGAAGTTCTTAAACTTTAAGATTCCACTGTACAAAAAATTCCTTTCAATGCTAAATCTTCCAATAAATTTTTATATGCCGCGTCTTTCACGTGTCTATTTAAGTAATCTTTGGATGAAGTGTCCCACAAACACGAATAATTTTGAAATTTATTTAAAAAAGAAATGACTTCTTTTCCAGTCATCTTTAACTCAGTCATTGTTAATAATAATTACTACGTGTGCAACATGCAATTTTAATTTTAATTTTCGCCGTTGACGCGCTCCTTGAGTTGTCAGATTTGGCTACTAGCTCATAACAGCAGTTCCGAGTAGCCGTTTCCTGGTTACCAAAATTGAACATATTCACGCGCCAGTCGCTGACAAACAGTAGCTGGCTGGCGTCCGACGTCAGCGAGCGATTGCCAATCAGCTAATCAGCGGCTGCCAGCAGCCTAGTGTGACCCGTGCTTAATATTCATATTGCGTTTGTTGTAGAGATGGACTGTTATTGCTACAGCTTCAAGTGATTTTGATTCGGTCAAGATAAATTCTGAATGTGCCAGATTGTTTTTAATAAAGATGGCAACACCACCGGCTGCTGTTCTTGATTGGCGATCCTTTCTATATATTGTATAACCACCCATTGAAAATATTTCTCGATCCGTTAAATGAGTTTCGGTGATACATGCTTATATCTTGCGAAAAAAGCAAGTAGTATATTTCTCTGTATCTTGATTCCATTAACGTTAAAGTTTAATATATTGATGTTATTTAATGATGAGGTTGATTTAGGCATTGAGCATATTAATTCATTGATAATAAATGATTTTAATTTACTAATTAGTGGTACGATCAGTTTTTTTATGAAGTTCAGAATGGTATCAGATAAGTTGGTGTGGTCAGGAAGGTTGTTTAATAGGCTATGACTAGTGGTTTCTCTGGAATTTGAGCGGGAATTATTGGAAGAAGAAGGTTGCACTTTGGAAGCAGCACCTGCGTAAGAAGTAAGGATATTATGAGGAAGATATTCGTTACTACGTTTGTTCTCGTTATTAAAGATGCGCTTTGCTGATATCGGTGATTAATTCGTTGGTGTTGTTCTTGTAATTCTCTGTGGGTTTTACAGCCTCTGTAATTTGAAGAGTGCGCTTCAACACAATTAGTGCATTTTGGGGGATCTGAGGATTTTTTTTAGTCATTATATAAATGTTCTCCACCACATTTGACACATCTTGGTCTTAGCGAGCAATAGTTTTTACTGTGTCCATATCTCTGGCAGTTATGACATTGCGGAATGTGAGTTGATCTTCTACGAGGTTCTACAGTAACAATTGCTTTGGCTATTTTATTGATATTAAAAGAGATTTCTTCCGCTTTGTCAGTGGCTGTTAGTCCTACTTCACAAAAGGGCATTGGTTGTTTATTCTTATTCATAAGTCGGGTTACTTTTATAATAGCTAGCGTTTTAATTTTCAATACCTGGTACTAGAAAGATCCAGGTTCAGCCGTATCTGTTCAGACCCTAAAGCTAAACCCCAATGATTCTAGTTCTAGATCTCAATGTGATGGCACACTGTGGAAAACACTTAGGTTGATGAATGTCACGTCTTTTTCGATTCTAGACCTGTCTGTGACTTCCTGACACCTGATAAATGAATTCTTTATTAACTTTGAGCGCAATCATCTAAAGTCGAGATGTTTGCGTTAAAAAGTTGTTTTTTTACAAATTGTCAAAGTTACCGTAATATTACTGATTTTTAAATTACCGGTAATTTTACATCACTATCTATAATTCTTCTTTTCTCAGCTTCCATTATTATTTGGATCCCATTATTTTATGCAGCACTTGTACCGTTTTCTGTGCTTGTATGTAAGGATGCGGGAGGGTGCACGAATAAATGCACAGCACACTTAGGCCCTATTGGGCCCCTTGTGCAGCTCCCCACTCTACCTCCGTTCACGTCAACCAGTCTAAGGTTTTACCGAAGGCTAGGACATCACTTAGAGGGAGGTTCCTGATATCATTTGTGGACGGCCACTTCTCCCAAGTAACCTCTTTCTGAGGTCGGTTAGGAGGGGCAGTCAAACGAGATGTGAATTACAGTCTCGTCGTCCTGTTCACAGGCCCGACAGAGAGAAGAATTAGGAATCCTCAAGTTATGAAGATGCTTGTTTACCTTATAGTGTCCCGTGAGGAGACCTGTAGCTAATGTGAGGGTGGTTTTGCCCAACCCAATGAAATACTGAGCTGTTTCCTTAGAAGGATACTTTAACAATTCCTTGGCTTGATAACAGCCCGGATTATTGTCCCATGCATTTAAAAATTTCTTGCGGGTAATGTACTTAATCATATCAATATGAGTAGTTAAGGCAGGGATGACAATCGGCTCGGGGCCCCAAAAACATCTTCCAGCTGCCTTTTTGGCTAACCCGTCTGCATTCTTGTTGCCCGCTGATGCAATGTATAGATGTAGAGGTGGCAGATTTAACATGACCTCCATGCTTGCGGTGGTAGTAGAGCGCATCGCGCCTGTATCAGACGCGCAAGTCTCTGTATTCTATTGAGTGCTGCGATGGTGGTGATTTTTAATGTTCTATTCCACCACACCACAACACCATAAGTTAGCATGGGTCGAATTACAGCAGTATAGATACAAAGGGCTGCTCGGGGGAAAAACCCCCCATGTCCTCCCAACAGCCCTTGGCCATTTGCAACGCATGCTTTATTTACTCTATAATATAGGTGGGCTTTCCACGTTAACTTACTATTCATAATTAAGCCTAAATACTTAACCTCAGTGGAAAGTTTAAGTGGAGTATTCGCAAACATCGGTAGATTAAATCCGCCTAAGCTGCGTGAGCGTGTAAAAATTACCATCTCGGTCTTCTTAGGATTGATTGAGAGAGTTTGTTTGTTACACCAACAAACATAAAACCGTCAGCATAGCCAACGGTTTTAAAGCGGGCTAGTTTTAATCGTTTTAAGAGGCTGTCTAGTGGAAGGTTTCACAATAGAGGTGAGAGAACACCCCCTTGCGAGCAGCTCCTAGTAACGGTCCCTTGTAAGGTGGTATTGCCAATCCTTAGTTTCACGAGTCTATGTCTGAGAGTGTTCTCTATCCAACCAAAAAGGGTCGGAGGATTTTGACATTGACATTGTGCTCAACCAAGGCCTCGTATATTCCTGAGAAGGTGGTTCGAACGAAAGCTCCTTCAACGTCGATGAAGACACCCAGGGTGGCCTCTTTGCGATCCACAGCGTCGTTGATGAAATCAACCACAGTGCTGAGAGCCGTCAGCGTTGACTTACCCTGTGTGTAGGCATGTTGATCAGAGTCCAGTGGTCTGGTGATCAGGCAAGTAGCGTGTCGCCAGGCAACCCTGAAATATTCTCTTTAGGTGCGGTAGGATCCACTCCAGACCTCGTTATCTTAAGGACCTGCCCTGTATCTTCGGTTATTTTACCAAGTTGAGGCCGTTGATGATGGCTACTTTAAGGTGCGACTGTAACGCATCTTTATAGTCATAAGCCTTCCCCTGGGGGCGGTCCTGCCTCGGCTTCTTCGTCACCTTCAAAGATGGCACCGAAGGATTGACGGATCTCTGCCTCTTAGGGAGAGTAGCCCCCCATTTCAGGTCGCTACCAATCATTACAACTAAGTATTTGGGTGAGTTACTAGATTTTACAATATATCCTGTTAAATTAATTTCAATTTGTCCTCTATTTTTTTCTACTTTTCATTAACACACATCCGCTTTCTCTAGAGCCAGTTCTAAACCCATAAACTCTAATTTATCCACAATTTCTTTGATAATTTGTTGTCCAATGTTAGCAATACTTTCCCTATCCCAACCAGAAATTAAAATGGCCAAGTCGTCTGCATATGCCACTAATTTAGCGTTTTCTATTAGCATATCGGTTAAAATTTGGTCAAAAAATATATTTCCAAGTAATGATCTCAAAATAGAACCGTGAGGGACATATCATGTCATCAGGAAACTGACATTACCGCATACAATATACCTCTCATTAAGGTAATCTTTAATACAATTAATTAGTTGTATAGATACTTGTATCTCTTCCATACAACTAACTATCCGTTTCCATGAAGCAGAATCAAAAGCATTTTTTACGTATAATGTTATTAAACAACACAATTTCATTTTTCCTCTGCTGTATTTATGTGTATTTCTATTTCATTTCATTCCATTCACTCTTCCAAAATTCTTTCTGTCAAGATAACTGCAAATAATTTTCCAACGCAGTCTAGCAAACATAGAGGTCTGTAAGCCGATTTTCCTTGTTTTCCTTGTATATCAGGAAAAATCTCTTTTTTCTACAGTACATTATACATATTAGTTACTTTCTGTGGATCTACATTTACGGCATCTTTTACAATTTCAGGTGTTATTTAATTCGGTCCAGGAGCCTTTTTATTCTTAACAAGTTTTACAACTCCTAATAATTCCTCTTTCATCTCTACCGATTTTATTCCACCTTTGTCTGCTCCACAAAACCCTATTTCCAACTGGGAAAAGTTCTTTTACGATATTCTAATCTTTTTGTTCTTCTTAAAACTAGATATAAACTAGATAAAATGTAGGCATCTCCCCATATATCTCCCAACCTTCAGTGGTATTCAAACCATGGGTCGTGACCCAAAATGGCGTCGCGAAAAGTTTTCTCGGGGTCACAAGGTGGATGAAATAATTCCAAATAAATTTAGTAGAATACATACACATACATCATTTCCAACTTATTTGGGAAAAAATATTAGTTTCTAAAACCTGTAATTTCATTTTAAAATTTTGATAAATTATTGTAATTTTAAAATCAACAAATTTTGAACGAACTATATACGGTATGGGAAAAGTCAGTCAGATAACTGTTATTAATAATTTATTGACAATTAATTAATAATCAGTAATTTATTGTAAATTTAGTCAATTTTAATCCTTTTTATTCATTTAATTTAATAAGTACAAACATTTTAATGATAATAATATCGGTTAACTGACTTCTCGCACCCTGTATATGGAACGACGTTGCGTACTACGTTCTCGGGGAATCACATGACTTGGTAAACAAGTTCAGCGTGGTGCATTTGCGAGTGTAGTTGTTATTTAGAAATAAAATTTCGTGTTTAACTTACAATTAATACTTGTAATAAACGGACAACTTAACATACATATTTCACAATCAATGGATAAGTGGCTAAAAACGGGTAAAATAATTGATAAAACAGACAGTGGAGAAACAAATATCGAGAAGAGTGCTTCGATTTTGGTTGATTTATCTTCCGACACGGACCAAATACGTGCTGAAGCTTCCATTTCCTCAACGTCGACAAATAAAGAAGTAAAAGCAAACAAACGGGTTCGTAAGTTCGATGATGAGTTTATAAAATATGGTTTTGTATGTACTGAAGATGATGAGCCAGGGGCTAGATGTGTAATGTGTCTGGCAGTGTTGTCAAATGAGTCACTGAAACCAAATAAACTACAGAGACATCTACATAAGATAGACATCCATAAGTAAACCCATTGAATTTTTTCAGAAAAAAGTCGGTCATTTGAAATGTAAACAACATTTTATGACTACTTTTACCGACGTTAACAAAAAAGCATTGGAGGCTTCATATCGAGTGAGCTATCGTATAGCAGAATCTGGCAAACCGTACACAATTACTGAAGAGTTAATTGCGCCAGCAACCCAAGATATAGCAGCCATTATGTTTGGCGAAAAGGAGAAGCAACAATTATCACAAATACCACTCTCGGATACAACAGTTAGCCGCAGAATATTTGAAATGGCAGAAAATGTGGAAAACGAAATTATAATGAGAATTCAAAAAAGTAAATTTTTTAGTCTTCAATTGGATGAATCTACGGATTGCCAAAATGCTGCACAACTAATTTGTTTTGCAAAATATGAATACAAAAATGAAGTAGTTGACTTTCTTTTTTAACTCTTACATCACGGGAAACAATATTTCCTGGGAAAATTGTGTAGGTGTGTGCAGTGATGGAGCTCGTGTCATGGTTGGAAAACATAGCGGACTTCTAGCCCGAATCAAAGAAATTTCACCCAATGTAACATGGGTTCACTGTATGATTCATAGAGAAGCACTTGTATCGAAAAACATGCCACCGAATTTAATGTCTGACTTAGATACTGAAGTTAAAATAATAAATTTTATAAAGGCTCGTCCTCTGAACTCAAGGATTTTTGCGCACATTTGCAAAGAAATGGGTAGTGAGCATCAGCATCTCCTTTTACATACATAGGTTCGTTGGCTTTCAAGGGGTAGGGTTCTAACGGGACTGTTTGAACTTAAAGAAGTTCAAATGAGTGTGTTTTTAAATGATAATGATAAAGACAAAAAATTTACAAACTTTTTAACCGATGAAGAATAGCTGTGTAGGTTAGCTTACTTAAGTGACATTTTTCTCAAATTAAACAAGTTAAATTTAAGTTTCAAGGTGAACGATTAAATATATTATTGGCAATGATAAAATTAAAGCCTTTACAAAAAAAAATAGATTTGTGGTGCTCATACTGCAAGGAGAATAATTTTGCAGCATTTCCAACATTAGAATGTTTTATTTAAGAAAACAAGTTCAAAGTTATTCAATGGATTGTTAAAGATATAACATATCACTTGACAGATTTAAAATGTCAATTTAGTACTTATTTTCCGGAAGATTTTTCTAACTTTGAGTGGATTCGAAATTCCTTTCAATGTAAATTACCCAAAAATGTGTCATTTCATTTTAGTGAAAATCTAAATGAGTTAGCGTCTGATGGTGAATTAAAATTAATTTTCAAAGAACTTGAAATGAGCAATTTCTGGCTGAAAGTTCGAAGTGAATATCTAGAACTGTCTGATGAAGCTCTGAAGGTATTATTATTTGTGTCATCTTATATGTGCAAGTTGGGATTTTCCCAATTTCTCTACCTAAAATCGAAATATATTCTTTCCATTTTCCACCTCCAGTTCACTTCTTATCTTTTCACTATTAAGTCTATCCCATACAGTCACTTCATACACTCTTCTCAAGTACCTCATTTCTATTGCCCTTATTTTACTCTTCATTCTTTCATTCATTGTCCATGTCTCACTACCATACATCAGCGTTGGCATATATATTGCTTTGTATACTTCCATTTTTGTTTGCCTTTTGATCTCTCTCTTGTTCGTAATATATTTATTTAAAGTATGATATAATCTATTTGTGCTACACACTCTATAATTAATGTCAGCCTCTTGTATCCTTACCTGTATTTCTTTTGGTTACCTGTATCATCTATAACAACTCCTAAGTATTTATATTGACTCACTTGTTCTATCACTTCGTTTCTTATATGTATCTTCATTATTGGTCTTTGGTTCGATATTGCCGTCACTTTGGTTTTTGCCGTGTTCATTCTTATCCGTTACTATATATTCTTCCCTCCTCCATTGTCGTCTCAGTGACTTCAAAATACTTTAAAATACTTTCTGATTCTCTCTTGAATTCTTTTCCATCTTACCTCCAAACTCTTCCCAAGATCTTAGTTTTTCTTTACGTTTCATCTTTTCCGTCTCTTTTTCTTCTATTTTGTACTCATCATAACCTTGTTGTGTTTTGTACTTCAAGTATTTCTGCCACTTAGACTTTTTTTCTTAATCTTTGCTTTTAATTCTTCCGTCCACCATGCTGTTTGTTTTCTATATTTGTTCTTCTTGCTAGTTCCACAGACTTGTTTAGCCACGTTTATTATTATTGTTTTCAGAGTCTTTCGTTCATCGTCCAGACTTTGTGTTTTTGTTTCAGGTATCATCAGTATTTCCCGTCTCATTTCTTCTCTATATTTCTGAGCTATTGGTTCTTTCTTTAGTTTGTATGATCTGATTGTTTCATTATTGATTTTCTTGTCATCAACCCTATGTTCTGTCGTCCCCTCTCTAGTTATTTCCGCAACTAACATATAATGGTCACTATTAATCTCATAGCCTCTTTTGACTCTAACACCTATGATTTTGTACCTGTTTTGTCTTTCTGTGATTATGTAGTCGATAATCGACCTCTCATTTCTGCTGATTATTAAATAAAATAAAATCGAAATACCGAAACAAATTAGCAATAGAGCCACCTTTAAGACTCAAATTGAGCAAAATAGAGCCAGATATATCAGCACTTGTAAATGAGAAACAGGCTCACAGATCTCATTAAATATTTTTCTTTTGTATTGAGTTTTGATTAAGTTCCTATGTGTACGCCTTATTATAGTTTTAATAGTTATAAATCGTTAAATGTTGATTTTGAACCTAATATTTGTTAATTGCAGAGTTGATATTCTGTTTATTGTAAGTAATTGTTTTAACATAATATATTTGCTACGTATGAAACAAAAAAAAAATAAAAACAACCTCTCCCAATTTTTGGAACAACTAGAATTAAATTATTATTTTAAGTTTGGGTCGGCATGTTACCTCAGTGTACTATTTGGGGTCATGCAACCAAAATGTTTGAATACCACTGTTCTAATTCATCACAAAGTTTCCTCCAAGCATCTTTTTTTTGCATTTTTAATTTCACTTTTGTATAATCTACGCGCACTTTCATATTTTGTTCTTGCTGCTTCATTGTCCCCTTCATTTCCATTCTGTGAATTAATTCTTGTATATTTACGTCTGTTTACATTTGCCTTCATTCGTGCTTCTGCAACCTTATCTGCCCACCTATACAAATGTCTTCCTTTAAAGCAATTCATTTTTATTTTACCATAAATTTTATCTCAAGCTGCTGTTACTATTGTAATTAACTCAGTTGGGTAAGAACATCTACTGTTTGTAATTTTTTTTAGATTTCCTTTTGATATTCATTTACTAAACCTAATTTTTTAAACCACCTCTTTTCTTGAGTTATCTGTTCTCGCTGTTGTGCATTTCTAATTCTAATAAACTCAACTTAGGCAAACACCCCCGGGTATATGTATATACCCTTCAAAATAAATACCCGGGTATGTAGCAACACAGCTTCTTGCAAATGATCTACGAAAGTTAAATCTGAAACCTATCCAGAATCGGTAAGAAGTTGCAGTTTTTAAGAATCAAAAAAATCTTTAGCAAATTCCAATATTTTAGATTACCCTTTTAAGTCTGCTCAATCTGCTTCAACAACAGATGCATCGAGTTATTCTATAGGAGCGTTTTATCTCAAGAAATTAATATTTCTGAACGTATATCATTTCCAAAAAAACTATCTCCTTACCAAACAAAATATTCGACATTCTATCGAGAATTGTTAACAATACACACTTCAAACATTTTTTAAAAGGCAAGATTCATTCAAAATCTGACAAGAGGTTTGCATAGATGTTGAATCATCAATTTTAACGCTTTAAAAAATACATATCCTAACATTTTAGACATTAAAATCTCTCAAAGTAATGACCTAGAAGTTGATCCCCATGATCATCAATAGAACGAATTTGTTTGCAACAAATTGGTTGCATTTCATTTTATGATGATATCTGAATTAATCTCCAAGATACAGATTTTTTTTAAGAACGGAAATTTATACATAAAACGTTTTCATGAAATATTCAAAGAAAGCCAAGTTTGAGAAGAGTTCGTAAGCGTCTCATTTTCTTTTGTATCGACGACGAAAACGACGATGCAGGGAAATTGCCAATCGACTCTCGCTTAGAATCCCGAAGTAGACGACGGCCACAACGAAATCGTTTGCACTGTTTATAAAAATTCCACAGGGTAAAGAAAAAACCCCGCAGACGTTACTTCTTTTCAACAAGAAGCAAGAAATGCCCTCATCGACTTCGATGTCGTTTCAATAAAGGAAATTGTTTGTTGGAAAAATTCTGAGGTATTTTGTAAACAAAGAGAGTGTTTCCGGGAATTTATCGATTGGATTTTATGTGGTAAACAATGTTTCCTCTTTTTTTTTGGGGGGGCCCTTTATGCTTTTTCGATTTGACGTTTTAAAAATGTGAAAAGCTAGCGTGTGGTGGTTGTAAATTGCGAGTTTATCAAGCGGAGTGACAGTAACGTTGAGCGACATGACAAAGTATCAAAAACTAGATGATGTATGTTAAAGTTATCTTTATGCGAATTTATTAGTTACATCATGATAAACGTAAATAATAAATAATAAATTCATTTTTACTGTGTGTGTGTTAAATTTTACGTCTTCGTCGTCAACAGAACTTTTACGACTGCGCGTTATTTGATCGGTAACTAACCTTGACCTTAAGCGAGTGCAGTTTCGCTAACATCTCGAATCTCTTCTATAAAATTTGCATGCAATTTTTCGCGACGAGCGAACGCCACTCTTTATTATGTATCCGACATTTTACAACCGAAACCAATCGCTATTTTTGTCTTTACTACTTTCTTCGTTTTTTATCGCCTTAATAACGGCTTTATCAACAATGTTGTCGATACAGGGATTATTATTATTAAATTTTTTTATGTGTCCAACGTAAAAGAGTTTTTCTCGGCGAATAAGATGGAATTTTAGATTATTTTATATATTTATCTATCATTTGTATGAATGGCATGAAGGTGGCGAAAAAGAAAAATCGATTCCAAGTGGTAAAACAGGTCAGGGGAAAATTGTGAAACGGGGAAGAGATTCCCTTTAGAGATTGTTAAGGAAATATTTATGATAACGTAAAATAACAAGGTGTGTTTTAAAATTTCATACTGCCTTATTGTTCTCATTTTAGATTATTTTGAATCTACACAATTCTAGATAGCAATAAAATTAATTAAAGAAAATCTTACCAAGAAATATCGTCAACGTTCGAAGCAATCTTCCCCATGTAGTCTGAATTCAATAAAATTTCCATTTTCTTACGTGAAACCTTTTTTTTCAGAATTTTAATTTTTTTTGATTATTTATAACTTAATTAATAAAGATAAATTGAATTTTGACGTTTAACTGAAAAATTTGTGCAAAAACCAATCAATAAACAATTTTGAAAAATTGGATATTTAATTTTGTTCTTCAACGGTTTTTGGGTTAATTCCGAGGAAGCCCTTTGATTTCATCATTAATTACTGCCACGTAGTGAGTTTTTTGTTTTTCATCTGTTAATTAACATAATCTAAAGAAGGAATATAAAATAATAAAGTAAGAATCGCCGAACGAGGTTCGCCATGGACATTGATAGCGGAGGTGGCCCGCCACCTGCAAACGAAAATTTTTAATTAAAAATTGACGAACAGAACATATCTGTAGATGATCTTTTTAGTTATCTTCAACAAAACATAAACAAGCTGGACACAACAAATTTTGTAGACATCACATTTAAAAAAGAATCTCTTCTTGAGACACTTAACGTGCTTAAAACCGGCTATTATCATAGTAAAGGAAATAATATCATTGTTCCACAAAATATAATGGACCTATGGGGAAGGGAACTTACCTTAGAAGGGATCCCTTTTATATTAAAACCAAAAATAAGATATAACCTGAAGGATTGTCCGCCTTTCACTGCTTGCATCAAATCAATTGATAAAAACATAGGTCAGATGAGGGATCTAAGAATTGGAAAATGACTGTACAATAACAAAATCGTAGGAATTAATAAATTAAAAAAGAGGGGAAGAAATCGTATTGAAGTTGAGTTCGACAACAGAAAGAACGCAATTGATTCGGAAGTAGCTGCAAAGAATGCCTGGAAAATTTTCATATTTTCATTCCTAATCATAGGATATCATGCAAGGCCATAATCAGGAACATTGACCTGATCTTGAGTGAGGAGGAACTCCTCACCCACTTAAAAACCGAGGATAACCAACGTGTACTACATGTCACAAGAATTACAAGAAAGGTGGTGGATGAGGAAGGACCGAGATACATTAATTTATGGTTTCTTATCGTAACTTTTAGGGGAATTACAATTCCCAGACATGTAAGCCTCTTCTGGGGCATTCGAATTCCCGAACCATATATTCCCCCCGTTACTCAGTGCTACAACTGTCTGAGGTATGCAAAGGCCCAGTGTCGGTCGAAACCTAGGTGCCCAGCTTGCTCTCAAGAGCACAGCCTGGAAACATGTGAACGAGCCGCCGAACCCTGCTGTTTGTTTTGTAGAGGAAATCACCTTAGTAATGAGAGAAGTACGCCTGCAACGAAAAGAACATGCTCAGAATTCATGAAACAAAAAAAATCAAGGAGACAATGATGAGGTATAATTGCTCCTCACATGAAGCAACACAGAAAATGATTCCAAATAATACCCAGGACACACTGTACTTCAGGAAACCAACCTGAAGCACAGTTTCACTCATACAGGAAAACAGTTGCTCACCATAAACCTCCAAAAGCTCCAAAAAAATAAACCTCCAAAAGAATAACGTCGAAAGGTTGACATGTCGGTTGACCTACTGTTCGAAATAAATTGTGAAAAGAGAGACCCTCCCAGAGTATCACAGGAAATCATATTGGAACCTAGAGCCAAAAACCGAGACAGGGATTACGATATCAGAACAGAAACATCACAATTAGGTGACCAAAGCAGCAATGTGGACGTGGAGAGAATAAGATCGACCGATAAGTGTTGCATGTGGAATTTTTTCGCTCACTTCGGGACTGGAGGATCATATTCATTTACCAGACCATTTATCTATCTTTGGGGCGGATAAGGCGAGAAAATTCTCCACAAATTTTGAGTGCTTCCGATTCTCATTTGTTAAGTAGGTCCTTTTTTACACTTACTTGCACTAATTGCATGAGTCGTATAATTCAGCAATTGCTTATAATAGTTCCAGTGAGTTATATGATTAGTAGTATTTAAAGCCTTGTAACGCAACGACATCATTAATTTTACATTATCGGTAATCCGTAGCCTAAACTGTTAAGGAAAACTGTACAAATTGGCACATGCATATCGAAAAGATTGGAGATATTACAGCTTAGGAAATTGACCATATCGTCCACACTATTCATGTGAAATATTAAATACCAATCTATGTTAGCTAAATCGTGAGAAAATAATTCATATTCGAAGAGTATATTCGAAAGAAACGACACTGGCTTCCACAGTTGCATCTCAGTCTTCAATTTCAATTCACAGAAAGTCAAGCAGTGATCTGAAAGTTCGTGAACATCAATTACATGTGCATCCATGATCGTAGCGCACTCAGAAACAGCAATGATATCGAGCGGTGAGGAGGAGCCATGACCTATTCTTGTTAGTTTATCGACTATCTGTATCATGTCATGAACGCGAGAACATTACTATCATTTATAATAATAATAATAATAATATGACTTTATTTATCCCATTAGATATACATTGATTTAGTATATATAAAATAAAGAATATAACTTAAACTTAGGACAAATTAGGCGGAGTTCAGGAACAGCCGTAACTGCACCTGCTCTTCCACTCAAACCTAATAAAACTAATTCTAAATATAAGAAAGAAAAAGATAAGAAAAACAAAAAGAAACAGGAAAAGAAAAAGAACCGATACTGATATCATAATAAATTTTTAAATGTAAACTGCCCGATCCCTGTTGCCCTAGAATGCATCCTGAATCTGAAACAAGCGGCACCTCACTCTATGACGAATTAACCTCAAAGAAGTGCTACATTTTATAGTTGACAGCAAATCATTAAAAATATGTGTTATCTGGTATGAAAAGCATTTCTTAAACAGCTGGCGATGATGGATCGACGGTGTAAGAGTGCCCTTCAATCGAATATTCAAGGTGTGAACATCAGTACGAAATTTTATTTTATTGAACAAGTATGGAGGTCTCTTCAAAGTAATTATATTAAAGAACAAAACTGCCGAATGAAGTATTCGCCTGTTTTTCATGAAAACCAACCCAAACTATTCAGTTTATGAGAAGCATGCTGACGCCCCCGCATCCCAAATATCAAACGCAAGCAAGAATTTTGAACTTTTTGAATTTTTCTCGTTATTATACGAGATATACGGATGTATCACAATAGTTAAAATGCGACAACACCAAGGCCTCGGACAAGAGCACCCGTGCTTTGCGATTAAGGAACGACCGACCACCATAAATTAGCTTATGAGCAGCGTAAGCGGATGCAGTGCTCTTGTTTATGTGGCTATCAAAATTCAAGTTATCATCCAATAAGACACCCAAGTTTCTGACACAATCCTTCAGCGGCAATACTTGATTGTCGACAACTATCCTGACCCTATCCCGAACAGAATTGTCACATATCACCTTCCTTGGGCCGAACAAAATCAGCTCTGTTTTAGCAGCATTCAGACAGAGACAGTGACGCCTAGAAATCTGCTTCAAGGCCTCTATATCCGAAGTCATACCAAAACAAGCATCATCGACATCCGATGGCAGAAAAGATATATATAATTGGGTGTCATCTGCATAGAAATGATGATTACAATTATTTATGTATTTGCTAAAATGCGATGTGTAAAGTGAGTATAGCACTGGACCCAAAATTGAACCCTGGGGAACACCGGATGCTGTCGGAAGAAACGATGAAACGTGACCGTTCACCTTTACGCACTGCACTCTGCCCGTCCAGTAATTGTACAAGAACCCCGATGCAAGATCATCAAACCCGATATAGCGAAGCATGGCATACATGAAGTCATGATTGATAGTACCGAAAGCTTTTGAGTAATCTAAGAGACACATCAAAGTCAATCTCCCTTGGTATGTGCTTCTAATGATATCATCCACAATATTCGATAGAGCTGTATTACAACCATAATGTTTTCTAAAGCCTAACTGTGCAGGCGGTAAAAGGTTGTATTCCGTAGCGTAATCCTTTAGTTGTGATTCGATTATTCTTTCCGTAATTTTTGCTAATATCGGTATAATATTAATTGGATGAAGGTCATTGAGATGATTGACATTCGCTTTCTTTGGTAGAGGTAGAACCATGGACCTTTTCCAACAGGTGGGGAAATGACCTGCAGAGAAACACCGGTTTATCAAATGTGTGATAAAAGACAAAATGTGAGGACAACATAGTTAAATATAAAACTCGACATATATAAGAGGTCTATAACATATTCTAATCGTAAATGTACCAGCATCAATTCGAATCTACAACCACAATTGCTCCAAGTGAGTGAAACAATACGTATGCAAAACTTTATATTTGATATTATTACGAATATAGATCGCCACAACCCCACCCCTAACGTCACGATCCCTTCAAACAAACTTATAACCACGTATTTCGATTAGCGAGTCCTCAACTACTGAGCTCAACAAAGTTTCGCTTAAGCCAAAAATATCAAAAAATTCACCTTATTATTACAACTTAGGTTAGCACTGAAGAGGAACCTGATGACGCCATTCTATAGTGCATTCAACAATTAAAAGAAATCGGTATTATGTTGCAGCAAAAATAATGTTGAGGCAGTTCTGTCCATGAAGATTTTAAAGTGTATCTTAAGTACTGCAAGATAAACTGCAGATATTATTATTATCCAGTACAATAAATCTACAAATATGTGTTTATAAGACTTTTTGATAATATCTAAATATGACTTCAATAATCTGCATGCTTCCATAATTTGAATTAAGCTGATTTTAATTAATATAGTATTTAAAAAATTTAAAGAATGTGAACAAAATGTTGATAGTTCTGAAGGTTATGATGCATATAATAATGATTAGAAATATTTATTAACTTACTAATCATGAGTGATGTGCAATATGATGCTCTGCATTTAATAACTGCAAGGAAGAAACTTCATGATGCAGACTTCACTAAATATTAAGCCATCTGTTTAAAACTTACAAAATATTTAAAAAGAAACGATAAAGGTACTTTGAAAAAACGTACTTTGTATTAAGTATTTAAGTACTAAATTAAAAAAGTATTTAGTATTTCAAAAAAAATTTGAAACTTTCTATTTTATTTTTAAATACCGTTTCAAAAGCATTTTTCACATCTCTGCCGATGAATTGTGACGGCTTGCGCAATTACATTTGAGGAGTACACGACGAGTCGAGCCGCTTCTCGGAACGAAGCTAATAATATTTCTATTGTCTTGACATGAAATTGCTTTTCCGCGAAGTTGGTCAATTATAACCTAATTGAACCCAAAGGTCCCCATAGAAGGAGATTTTATTATTAAATACGTTGTAGGGAATTTGACCATCTAAATAAGTCAAGTCAAAGCTGAGATCTTATTTGAATTTTCCTTTGCCAACATTCTAAGTTTATTAATCCAATGTTATGTTGAATAACAACTAAAGAGTTAGAAATATTAAACGAAAACGTTTTTTATAAAACGAAATATATTCACATTTAAAAAAATTGGCTTATAAATGGTATATTATAAATATTACAGATCCTCAATTCTGCTAAAAGCGATATAACTGCCATTGTATTGTATTGTACACGTCAAATTAATGTTAGTTTCATAACGTAACATGTCTACTGAATTTACAGAATCAAACTACAACTTGTCCATATAATATGAATTACGTGTGTAGTTACAGCAGAGTTTATGTGCGTACACACGATGAATTTGAAACTGATAGGCAAGCTTGGGTTATGAAATTATTACTGGGGGGGTTTAAAAATATTAAAGGACTAAGAGAACAAAAAAATTATTTAAGAAATTTCCAATACTAGTTAACTTAAATTTAAATGTAAGATGCATTACACATTCGAAGATCCAAAAAAAGTAAAAAGCTTTAATATGTTACATTATAATACAAATTTATTTAGGTAATAAGATATTTTGCAAAAAAAATGACAAAAACAAATAACTGTATAAAATGTTACATGTCAATGAATACAGTGTGAGATAAAAACTCTTCGTAGAAGTAAAAAGCGCATTTAATTAAAAATTCCTTTCTAAACGATTGCCTTTTCAGTTTGCTATGTCTGGCGGTAACTCGTTAAAAAACTTTGGGCTGCAGTAGTCGACAAATTTTTGTGTAGAAGCAATCCGATGATATGGGGTTTGAAGCTGTCGGTTATTCCTGGTGTTGTACCCGTTATTGTACATGTGCATCAAGACCGTAAAGATTTAAATGTACGGTAGCGTAAGTATGCCTTGTGATGGAAAGTGTTCTTTAAGAACTCCCTAAATTGTAGAGAACACAAAACACGGGGTGTTTTCTTATGTAGTCAAAACATAATACTATATGATGCCACGGAGTTCAAATTCGTGGAATCATGAATTGAAATTCGTTTCAGCCATTGTAGGTTTTTCAGGTATTCATGTTAACCTGTTATCTATAGATAACCCCAAGAATAGTTCTGAAGAGTTTAAGAAATTGATAATAATGAAGCTTAACAAAAAAATCAAATAACGAAAATGATTAGTACAAGAACAAAATTAACAAATAAGAAAACGTTTTAAAGAGATTCGTTTCTATTTGTATTGAAAATGTACTACTACAGAGAGAAATAATCCTTTAATGGTTACCGACCGTGAGCTCGTTAGGCGCCCTAGTCGTTTCGCCTCAATATACTATTTCATAAAAATGTTCATTCATAAAAGCACTTTTAACAATATTTCCAGGGCTTATTTGTGTGTTAAGCCATGCGGTTAGGTTCCTATTTCATTCATTCCAATTTTCCAGAATTCCTCTTTCAAATATGGCAACATTTTCAATGGAGATATTGTGTAACACTACACATGCACAAATTGAAAGTAATGTCGTCCTAGCTTTTAACAGCATTCCTATCGATAATAGGCAAGGAAATCTCCATTTTAAAATTAAAAAACAATGTACAATGTTTAAACACGTAAATATTTATATAAATATAAATTAAAATAATTGCAACTATCACTTTTGACACTTTCGTCACTGTTGTTAATCACACTTATCGAGTCGATACAAGTGACGGGTTGAAGAAAACTTCGACCATCTAAAACCCTTCCCCCTTCCTTCCCGGAACCGCTCGTAAAGGCACTACTTCGGGAAATAAAAAATAAAATACAAATTTATGATATCTAATATCTAACTTTCACAATTTCCAACTTCTTCCAAGAGTCTCCCAAGGCTTTCCTTAAATTTCATTATCTTTACCACCATGTCTTACACAATCTTCTGATTCCAACATCACTTTCACAGTATTTTCTCGGTTTAACAGCCGATCATATTTTGTTTCACA
Organism: Onthophagus sagittarius; assembly: GCA_036711965.1. Classification (NCBI taxonomy): domain Eukaryota; kingdom Metazoa; phylum Arthropoda; class Insecta; order Coleoptera; family Scarabaeidae; genus Onthophagus; species Onthophagus sagittarius. The sequence goes on from JASERS010000005.1 coordinate 27,219,996, forward strand.
AATATTTCTTTTACTACTAAACTTTTCACAAACAAGTGTATGTTCCACTGTGTCAATGTTTTCGCAAAACTAACATATCTAACTTTCCGATTTTTAATTTTACATAAATAATTTTTTAACACTTCGTTACCAGACAAAACTTGAGTCAATTAAAAGTCAACCTCGCCCCACTTTCTATCGAACTATTTCCGGGATAAGAATTCTTATCCATCGTTCATATAGACTCCATCTTTCCTGTCAGGCATTCAATAACCCAACCCAACCTAACTAAACCCAATTCAACTTAACCAAACCGAACGCAACCAACCCAACCCTTAAAGAGGTCTATATGAAATTAGAGATGTGCAAATTACGTGAGTCCCGTCGGATCAGCATGGGTGACCCGTGACCCATCGTGAGCGGTCATCAATTTTTGTACCACTCACGTGAACGAGCGTGATCGTGAGCAACTTTGTTTTCGACGGGACCCCGCGTGACCCATTTTTTTAATAAGGTCGGGGAAAATCTGCTACCAGACATCTGGCCTGTGGTGTTGGTCGGCCAGATAGTGTGGGGTTGAGGCCGAAACCCCGACCCACTAAAAACCCCTTTCCTCGTCTTTTTCCGGGAATCGCCGGGAAGGCGTTGCTTCGGAAATAATTAGTTACCCCGTTTTACCGCCACTTAGGGAACCAATCTCGCCTCTTTCTTCCTGCTTCTTTCCGTTTTTCCTCTATTCTTCTAGGTTGCTCTCATCAATATGTAACATAAAGCACATCATTAACTTTTTACAGTACTTACAGTTTATACATTACCTAGCTTTGAGACAGCCCCCCTTTCCTCTCCGACGTTTGGCGCTTACCCCATCAACCACTCTAGTTGCTCTCATCAATATGTAACATAAAGCACATCGTTAACTTTTTTCAGTACTTACACAATGGCCAGGTCGTCTGCATATGCTACGAGTTTCCCTTCGTCTAGATTTTCCCTCTGTGACACAGTGTTGGTCCCAAAATGGATCCCTGAGGCACTCCTCTACTGATCTCATATACATGTCCATCATATTCTATTGTTCGCTCACTTAGGTAATCTTTGATTATGTCGAGTAGGTTCTTCGAGATTCCTTTTTTTTATAACGCTTCCACTATTTTTCCCCAGGGTGCCGATCCAAAAGCATTTACCTGTTTTTCTATTAGCACCAGTCTTCCATGTTTCCATATTTTTGGGAATGTGTTGCTTGTAATGAGGTCAGTATACATCTTCGCTATTTTATTTACTTCCTCTATGGCTACGGTATCCTTGATAATTTCTACCGTGATTTTATCAGGCCCTGGAGCTTTTTGGTTTTTTAAGTTTTTTGCTAGGTGTCCATTTATGGTGAGGTCTATGGCACAAATGGGTATGGGAAGTTTATTCTTGTGTAATAGCCTTACTACTTTTTTAATGGATAACTTTAAACGAGTAAGTTCATCTTCTACTTCCTGTACAATGATTGAGACAGGTGAATTTTTTATCACCACTGAAATGATTTTTTCATTAGGATCTTTGTGCAATATTCAACTGCGGTTTCATTATAAAATTTGACAAGGTTTCTGTAGTCCTCTATGTTTGTTATGTTAATTTTGAGTGAATTGTAGGTTATATTAGTAGTAAATTTGGTAATGTTTAATCTCAATAAATCTCCTACTACTTCTTTATAATTTTTTATACCTGAAAGATGAGTTGGTGGTATTTTAATTATTGATTCTTTTTGGGAAGAATATTGTGAATCTTCCCCGGTTTCTTTCAGGTTTTGTAAAAGCGGAAATCTGTTAGTTGTTAGTTGATTAGGATGCCAGTTGTATTTCTTTTGGTTGTCCTCAATTGATGGAGTTAGTTCATCTGCTTTTCTTTTGGATGATGATGCCATTGTTTGCATTTATCTCCCATTTGGGAGACCAATGGACAATTATTTTTTATTTTTTTGTATATATTTGAGTTTTCGCTCGAATAAATTTATAAATTTAAATTTATTTAAATTTATTTTCGATCAGCACGTTATTTTCGTTTCACACATAAAAAGTGGGTTTGTCACAGCTGCAAGGCATACGTCCTTGTATAGTATAGTATCAAGTTGAGTCGGGTTGAACTCCAACTTCATACCATTCAAAATAAGGGATGGCATAAAGTTGAAGCTGTACCCAACCCAACCCAACATGATGCCATGATATCAAACAGATTTCTTTTAGTTTCTTCTTCATGTTTTCTTTTAAATTTTTGCCTATAACTAGTTCCCTGTTCGCGCTTTTTACATACATTATCTGCTTGGCATTTGATATTTTATAGAATACCTACCAAAGTATAAAATTAAAAACATTTCATATAGTACCTAAACGTTCTAGGCAGGGTTGAAAAAAAACAGTTTTTTTCTTTCAACTTATTTTACGTTGCTTCCAAAAAACTGTATTTTAAACCTGTTTTAAACCTTGTTTTAAACAAGCTGTTGGAAATATTTAAGAATATTTTTAAACCAATAATCAATCCCTTACGTCCAAATTATGCCTTATATAAACTCTAACTCAAGTGATGAGATAAAGTGTAAACTATTGTTATTGAGGTTAAATTGACTAATCTAATTTACATCATCATATCTCAAAAACGAATTGAGATATTATTATGAAATAAAAATCATTTTGAAGCAAATTTAATCTAGTTTTAACACACTAATTATAATTATTTCGATTCCATTAATTAAAAAGATACAATTTTTTAAATCGCCTCTCTTGTTATTGAGGTTAAATTGAATAATCTAATTTACATCATCATATCTCAAAGACGAATTAAGATATTATTATGAAATAAAAATCATTTTGAAGCAAATTTAATCTAATGTTAACACACCAATTATAATTTCTTCGTTTCCATAAATAAAAAAGATATTTTTTTTAAATCACCCTCTTGTTATTTAGTACTTGAGACTTGAGAACTTTATTCTCACGCCTAATTTTTAAGAGCTCTAAATAGAAAACACCAATTTGAATTTGAATAGGAATAGGAAACCACCAGTGATCAATAATATTCGAGGATTCCCATCGTTTCTTATGTGAACGTTTCTTATGTCAACCGGGTAGATCTGAAACTTTGCATTAGTTTTCGTTTCGTTTTCGTTGGTGCAAGAAAACATGTCTACTACGGGATGTAAGAAGGACCCCGTTTGGTCTTTTTTTTCGAAGAAATTAAAGGACCCTTAGCCTAGTTTAGATCCAGTTACTTTAAATTTGGTTCAAAAATTACATACTGGAGTAGATATAGAAAGGGTTTTTTCGTCTTTTGGTTTAGTACATTCCCATATCAGATATAGATTAGGGAACGACAAAACAGCAAAATTAGTTTCCATATTTAAGGAATTGAATAACAAATAAAATAAAAAAAATGCTCAAGTTTTAGAAATTTTAGTTTAAAGTGTTATTAAATGTATTAGAAATTACAAGTAAATACTTTATAATATTATTTATTGTGTATTTTAGAAATAATCCTTTACATAAAGTCCTATGATTTTAAACAGGTTTTAAACTGTTTAAAACAAATTTAGCTTAAAACATGTTAGGTTTTATATATTAGTGTTTTAAACATGTTTAAATCAAATAGTTTTTAACAAATCGTTTAAAACTAACAACTCTGGTTTTAGGTATTCTAGAAATTTCCTAGGTATTGGATAGAATACCGGAGGTAACATACAGATATAAAATAGGAAAATTACTATAGAAATATTTTTATAAAATGTTGGTGTATGTAACTTTTTATATAACTCCGAATTCGTTAAATCCGTATCTAAAAATCCGCAACCGCTTACGCATTTGTGAAATTAGAGTCAAAAAATGCGGTTCTGCATCCGCTAAACCCACATTCGTAACATCACTTTTATTATTTATTTTATAAGTCTCAATTGTTTCAGAACATGTTAAATAAAACTAAACACTCTGTTAATTCTGCCATTCTATCAAATACGATTACCTGATCTAGTGTGAGTCACGTGAATTGACGTGAGTCAATATGATATTCACGTGAGTGACCCTCGTGGGTCTAGATCGTGAGCGGGCATAATAAGTGACTCACGCGCACATCTCTAATTGAAATCTCCCATAATATACACTACTATAATTTATCTCTGGAGCTCTTTTCTTAGGTGCTCTAAGATTTTACTCAATTGATTGAGGAAAATGTCCCATTGATGATATAATTGACACCTTGGAAATTTCAATGAGTGCCCATTCGATATATCTTTCGATAGAGACATAATAATAATAATTTTATTATCCCAACGGAAATACATTGTTCCAATACAGGAGATAATATAAAGTTACAATGAATTAAATTTTGAAAATGAGAAAGCATGGAGAAAAAAGAAAACTAAAGTAATATTGAAGCAATCAAAGCAATTAAAGTAACACTCACAAGACATCAAAAATACTATTACAAAAAACAGAAACATATCAATATAAAGTATGACTCGGAGATTTACATATATTTACAGATTTACATAGCATAATTTAGCGAAAACACATCAGAAACGCGCGCACTTAATCGCGACACTCTTATATTGAACTGGGACAGAATACTTGACGCACTCACCAGACATCACATCGCACACAAACTTCACAGGAATATTCCTTCTTCTATCTTCCAGGCTAAGAAGATTGTAATGATGTAAAAGAGCCGGGTTGTTCAATTCATCGCGGGCCGGATAGAAACCAAACTCCAGAAAATGTAAGAATCTGATGAACTTACGTTGTACTTTTTCTAAAGAGGCAATTTGTATCAAAAGAGTTGGAGACCAAACGTTGCTACAGTATACGAGTTTGCTTCGTATAAGCGTAAAATAAAGAATAAGTAAGGTTTAATTCGATTTTAGATGCTACAACCTGTTCAAAAAGCTTTGCAAAGTTATTGATGATGGCTATCGACCGATAATTCGCTACGCAACACCTATCTCCTTTTTTGTAAACCAGGCAAATTCTACTTAATTTCCACATCTTGGGAAATTCAGAGCTATTGATAATTCTATTGAAGATGTGCAGAAGTGGATGGAGGAGTGCAGGGGCGCAGTCCTTAACCAACAATGCAGGAATCCCATCTGGGCCCGTCGTAGCCTTTGCCTTAAATTTTCTGAAAGATTAAATCATTTCGTCATGGCTAACTTCGGAGATGCCAAAAGTGACAGAATTATTGACATGCATTACGCGAGTGTTACAGGTAGGTATAACAGATGCAGAACAACACATAGCTTTAAAATGATCGGCAAACGAGTTAACTACTGCCTAAGGGAGCTTGGAGATGTTTTATTGTTCCTGATCATGTTAACGAAGCGCCAAAAGTTTTTTGGTTCCCTTTTTATGTCCCTCTCCAAGGGTTCGTCGATATATACTCGACGGTCCTGCCGTATTCGTGACTTACAGTTCCTGCGAAGTCGACTAAAATTTGTGCGATGATATGCACAATGAGTTTTTCTATATAATTTATGATGGTGATTTTTTAATCAAAGCATTCTTATTAAGTCAGCTGAATACCATACAGGATATTTCGACCCTACATGTTTACCCTTAGATTTAAGTACATGAGCATCAAGGACGTTGTATAATGTTTCATAAAAAACTTTACAGGATTGTTCAACCGATGACAACGTAAATAAATGAGTAAAATGAAGAAATGTTGACACATAATCATGATTCCTCCATTCTGGCAACGACAAAACATTGATGGCATTTTATATTATTGGATTTGAATTAAATTATTCACTTTGGATTTCATTCAGAGTTCAGTAATGCCAACAAACTCAATGTTATTCTCTTTAAAAATTTAAAGCATATACCATTACTGGACTCTGTAAGAGAAATTTTAATTTAATTTAAGATAAAGAGAAGGTTTAGTACCGCCTTCTCTTTCGAGAAAGACTGGATAAGACGCGATTAATTTATATTTTTAATTTTGAAGTTCTCAAGGATCACGTCTTTTGCAATTTCTTTCGCATAAGATAATTTTTAGTACCTACAAAAAAAATCGGAAAACATTTAATTAAAATATAAAAAGAAATAACATCTTTACATTTGTGGTAACATCGTAACAAGCTGTTCTGGTTTTCTCAAAGAACACTTTGTGTGACTTGTTGCGTTTTGTGGAAAAACTCCTCAAACGAATGGTATTGTATGAATTGAAAGGATATATTTTAAATAAGATTTTTAGAACTTATTAGTTTATCCTCAAAAGAACCGTATATGAATACATGGAGCTCGTTATCTCCGAAAACTTATTAGATCCAGGAATGAAGAATGTATAGTGTCGAATCGGCCAGGTGGGAAATGCTGTTAGTCATTGTCGCCGAAGGAATTGAAGGGAATGGGGATAAGAGAAGGTCAACGGGAGGGTAGAATCGTCGCCGCCGCCAACCTTAACCTTAACCCGCGGCAGCATCCACCAATTGCGCTGGAGGTCGCCCGTGACGTCACAGGGGTGCGTACGACGGTATCACCAAGTTTACTGCCATCCACTACTGCAGCCAGCCGGCGAGAGGTGTACACTCTCACACTTACTCATCCACCGACCATGGGACTAGTGAGAACTCCAACAGGACTAGTGCCAGCAGGAAACCAACTACCACCAGAAGAAGTTAACGGTTCAAACATTTTATTACAAGATAACAACGGTAAGTAAAATTTTTCTAAATTATTTTCCCCCAATTACTTAAACAAACAAGATTATTTAAGATAATAATTAATTCATCTAAATTTATTTGTTATTAATAAAATTATCTGGGAACTCAACGTAATTACCTTCGTTATTATTATTTTGTTCTAGTTCTCTTTATCTCGATTATCATAATTGTAACGTTAATTAAATGAATAATCGGTAATGAAGGCAAAGGAGAGGGTTGTAAAAGTGAAATGTACATCGCGGGTAATGTGCGTAAAGTGAGAGGAGGTTGATATGAAAACGACGGTTCCGGCGCGCGTAGTAAAATCAATTTTGCAAAAGCACCGACGACCTTGGGACGGACGAACAGTTGGATAAAGCCCAACTGTTGCGCCGCACCTCGCACGAAACGTTTTGTTTTTGTTCGCTTTCCGTTTGTTTTGTTGCAACGCATTTCCAATTCTGCGCGAAAATCGATCCTCAACCCCGTCCCAAAAATAATCCCTTTTCATTTATGTATACCGGCTCAAAACAATGCATAATACCTTGGATACTCATAGTGGCATTACTGCGAACAAAATGATGTTGGTGATTGAAAATTGAAAATATTTCTGGTCCGGTAAACCTGAAATTTAATCAGATTAACGAACAATTTTTTGCCCATCCAAACGATAATGTGGTTTCAAAATATGGTTGGATGATTTATTAAGAGGAACTAAAATTGGGACTGAAACTGAAATTATTATATTTACTTTTAAAATTATGGAGACGTAAACTTCCCCAAGCAATTTCAGTAGCATTATTAGCGTCTGGAAAAGATGATGTAAATGATTGAAAATTTGAGATATCACTCATATAATACAAAATTTCACTTGCCATTTCATAAAAGCGTCAACTCTCTCAAACTATTTGTCAAAAACAAGTATTGATTCAGACCACCGTTAATTCTCCTCAATGAGGGATTTCTAAAAATTATTAACTCAAAGGAATTTTATTCTAATTGTAAAAACCAATACAAATTTAGATCACGATCTAATTCTAGGAGCCCTTAAAGGTTCTTGTCTTACAGCTGCAAATCGGACAACTAGAGCTATCTACGGTAAAAAAATGATAAATGTTAAAATTTCCTTTTAACTTGTTAATTTCCCTTTAGATTACCATTAATTCTCCTCAATCAGGGATTTCCAAAAATTGTTAACTCAAAGGAATTTTGATCTAATTGTAAAAACCAATACAAATTTAGATGACGATCTAATTCTAGAAACCCTTAAAGGTTCTAGTCTTACAGCTGCAAATCGGACAACTAGAGCTACCTACGGTAAAAAAATGATAAATTTCCCTTCAAACTACCATTAATTCTCCTCAATCAGGAATTTTTAAGAATTGTTAACTCAAAGGAATTTTGTTTTAATTGTAAAAACCAATACAAGTTTAGATGACGATCTAATTCTAGAAGCCCTTAAAGGTTCTTGCCATACAGCTGCAAATCGGAAAATTAGAACTACCTACGGTAAAAAAAAAATGATAAATGTTAAATTTCCCTTTTAACTTGTTAATTTCCCTTCAGACTACCATTAATTCTCCTCAATCAGGGATTTCTAAAAATTGTTAACTCAAAGGAATTTTGTTGTAATTGTAAAAACCAATACAAGTTTAGATGACGATCTAATTCTAGAAGCCCTTAAAGGTTCTTGTTTTACAGCTGCAAATCGCACAACTAGAGCTACCTACGGTAAAAAAATGATAAATGTTAAATTTCCCTTTTAACTTGTTAATTTCCCTGCAGACTACCATTAATTCTCCTCAATCAGGAATTTCTAAGAATTGTTAACTCAAAGGAATTTTGTTCTAATTGTAAAAACCAATACAAATTTAGATGAGGATCTAATTCTAGAAGCCCTTAAAGGTTCTTGTCTTACAGCTACAAATCGGACAACTAGAGTTACCTACGATAAAAAAATGATAAATGTTAAATTTCCCTTTTAACTTTAAATTAATTAAATCAGAATTTATATGCGTAGATAAGATATAATATATCATTATATAGAACTCTAAACGTTTGGTTAAAATGTATAATTAGTTTTGAATGCTATTAAATTTGTTATTTGAAAGTTTTATCGATGTTGTTTTAGAAAACATTGTTTGGTTAAAACTTTACACTTCAAAATTTTAAACATCGAAAAATATATCAAGGTAGTAAATTATAATTTGGTAAAGAAAACCGGGATCCCGGACAATATTTATCCGGTATTGATGATAAAGAAAAACCGATAATTCGGTATTACCATTAAGAAAAAAGAAATTTTTAATCGATTTTTGTGCATCACATTGATCAGATTAAATTATTATATCATATCATAAAATGTAGAAGGTGTTGGAACTAATTAGAAATGTTGAAAATAAATTGTTTATATTGGTGTAAGAATACATAATCCATAATGTTCAATTATGATAATATTCTGGATAGAATCTATAAATCCCCAACATATCAAGTTTGATAATTTTTCGTAAAATAACTAGTCATAACTCAATAATTAAAAGCTAACAATTATTTTATGTAAATTGTTTATAATGAAGTTAGAATCATATCCAGATATTGCTTAATTATGATTATATTCTAATTACAATATGGATAACCACAATATATTAGAATTGGAACAGAAATTGTTAGAACAAGATATATTGAATAAATTCTAATACAATGGTGTTATATAAAAATAATTGTTTATAATAGTGTAAAAATTCATAATCCATAACCAGATATTGTTTAGTTATGATGATGTTCTAGCTAAAATCTGAAAATCCATAATATAACAAAATTGATGGTATTTGTTACTAAAGTTCGATCACAACTTAAATTGTAATGTGGTTCCACCAAGGACTGCTCAACATAAATTATTTATAATGGTGTAAAAATGCACAATCCATAACTAGGTATGGCTTAATTACGATTATATTCTAGCTAGAATTTGGAAATCCATAATATATCAATATAGATCATGTTCGTTATTAAAATCGACCATAACTCAAAAACTAACGGTGTTGGAAGAAGGAATGTTGAAAGGAAATTATTTATATAGGTGTAAAAATACATAATATTGTGCACTTATGATGATGTTCTAGCTAGAATCTGAAAATTCATAATATATTAAAATTGATGATGTTCGTTACTAAAGTTCGATCATAATTTAAAAAGTAACGGTGTTGGAACAAGAAATCTTGAACGTAAATTATTTATATTGGTATAAAATACATAATCCATAACCAGATATCGTTCATTTATGATAACGTTCTAGCTAGAATCTAAAAATCCATAATATAACAAAATTGATGGTGTTCGTTACTGGATTTCGATCATAACTTAAAATGTAATGGTGTTGTAGCAAGAAATGTTGAACATAAATTAATTAATTACCATTATATTCTAGCCAGAATTTGGAAATCCATAATATATCAATATAGATCACGGTTGTTAGTAAAATCGACCAACTCATATAACCTAACGGTGTTGGAATAAGAAATATTAAACGTAAATTGTTTATATTGGTCTAAGAATACATAATCCATAACCAGATATTGTTCTTTTATGACAATAATCTAGCTAGAATCTAAAAATCCATAATATATGCAACAAGAAATAATGTAAAAATCAATTGAGGCATTGAGAATAGAAAGGGCGAATTCAATAAAATATGATTTTGGGAAAACCGTGTTTCTAATATTTTGCATAAGGGCGAACTCAACAAAATAAATCTTTCTTGATAAAAAACTTGATTTTTTTTAGTTATAATGTTCCATCTTTTTTGCTGTTTGTAAGCTACCAGTTAACTAAATTAAATAAAAATAAGTCCTACGTCCAGAAAGTAAATAGGTATTTCGTAAGGAGTTCGCCGTTCATCCCTCCATCTGAGAAACAATGTGACACCGATGATTAAGCATGTTGAGTTCGTCGTTTGTACTCTCACCCGTATTGCTTAAAATTGAACATCGGTTTTGCTTAATATTCTAGTTTTGAAGGGAAAAAAGGGCAAACTGAACATAATTGTTAGATATAGCGATTCCTCATCATTTAAATGAATGAAAAATACAAAAAAGAAATTTGGTCCGATGTTGATCGCCCTTTCTTTTCTCGGTGCCTCAATTATTTATAAGGGTGTAAAAATACACAATCCATAACTAGATATGACTTAATTACGGTTATATTTTTGCTAGAATTTAGAAATCCAAAATATATCAATGTAGATCATATCGTTATTAAAGTCGAACATAACTCAAATAATAACTATGTTGAAACAAGAAATTTTGAGCGTAAATTGTCTATAGTGGTGTGAGAATACATAATTCATAACTAAACATTGTTGAGTTAATACCAGTATTAATACCGCTATCTCGGTTTTAATAATTTTGAGTATCGGTATTGAGGTTTTGGTCTGACATTGCAAGCCCTGGTGAAGGGTTTATTAAATAGGGAACATAAAATGATATAATAAGAAATAATTTTAAGTAATAATATAGTGCTCCAATATATACACGTGCTGCCAACATGCTGGCTGGTTGAATGGTGTCTGTTGATATCGTAAGCGAAAATCGATCCTCAACCCCGTCCCAAAAATAATCCCTTTTCATTTATGTATGCCCGCTCAAAACAATGCATAATACCTTGGATACTCACAGTGGCATTACTGCGGACAAAATGATGTTGGTGATTGAAAATTGAAAATATTTCTGGTCCGGTAAACTTGAAATGTAATCAGATTAAAGCACAATTTTTAACCCATCCAAACGGTTATGTAGTTTCAAAATATGGTTGGACGATTTAATAAAATATTGTTGTAAGACAGCCTCAGACGCCTCTAAAGATCGAGCCCGGAGTGGGGCGAATTTTAGAGACGATAAGCCAAATTCGCCGCGTTCTGGTCATAACTCATGTTGTCATCAAGTTAGCAGATTTTATTATACAAAATATAGGTGTCAGAATGTAGAAACCCATGTTACCAATAAGTTGGCAGATACTAGTTACTTGAATAGGTCTAAGCGCTCAAGTTGTGAACCTCTCATTGAAGTACAGGCATCAGGATGTCATAACGGACACTGCCTATAGATAAGCTCTGAGATTCTATCGTTCAAAATATATGTCTCAGAGTATAGGAACTTTTGCTGCGAACAAGTTGGCAGACTTTATCATACAAGTTGGTAAATACTCGCTGGTTGAATATGTCTATTGATGTTATAGCTCATGCTGCGCTCAAGTTGACAGTTTCTCATTCAAAATACAACTGCCAGGAAGTCATTCGGAAATCACTTCTTAATCACGAATAATATTTTTGGAGGCCGACGTCTTTGAATTCCGAGATACTTCTACAATAAAGTTAAAATCGAATAGACGTCCATAAATTTGTCAATGAATGATACCATGTTTATCCTGTTTGAAATTCTTTTCAGCGCAAAGCTACCCTTGAGTCCTCTCATGTCTCTCTTACTAATTAACTAGTGTAAGTAGCCAGTGTAAGCTTTTTGTAGTTTACAGGATAAAGTTTAGTTGGGTTGGGTTGGTTTCCACTAAAAAGTTGTCCTGGATGCTGTTTCAATCTTTAGACGGCCGACGCCCACGATGTCGGCCGTCTAAAGATTGAATCTCGATTTTTTCTTATATCAAAACCAATATTTGGAACGGCCGACGTCTTCAAAGTTGGCCGCGCCAAATATTGTTCGTAATTAAGAAGTATTGTTCTAGCAGACCAATTCAACTCATAAATTGCGAAACTTTTTTTTTAACTTTGATGGCCTGTATCTATGCGATTATACGTCTTCTTTGCACGTATCATCATCATTTTTACTCTAGTACACCCTGCATAATTTTTGAACTTCCTATATATTTATAAAAATTTCCTTTACAGCTACATTTAAAACAAGTAATAGTTATTTATGTACCAAGTCAGCAAAGTGAATTTTTATCGAACGGGCCTAAGTTTACGAGTCGAGCGAGCGAAGCGGGCGAGGCGAGTAAAAGGCGAGAATACATCGGCAAAGATTGATTTAATATAGAAGGTCGGTAGTCCAGTGACAAGTCGTTCAGCTGTCATGTCAAAGGTACCGGGTTCGAATCCAGTTGTTTGTAAAAATATTTATAGTATAATTGCGATGTTCACCATACACAATGTTGTTTTCCATATTATTCGTCGTCCATATCTTCATCGTTTTCAGCAGCAGGGTTATACCCGAATCTTCCCACTTCCAAGTCTAGTGTTAGGTCTAGTATTACTTCAATTGAAATATACAAGGTTAACCAAATCAGTTTGTAAAGTACTTTAGTATTTAAAAAAAGATATGTTTATATGCACGGTCAAACCCAACCCAACCCTGTGTATTTGAACCAAAGTCGTCCTAAGATATTCGACGCCCCAGGGTTGGGTTAGATGAACGAAATAAGTGCGTCCCTTTTCATACAAAATACAGTGCCACAAAGAAAGGTCCGCACCTCAGAGGAGACAATGTGGGTATATATGATGGGGACACCATGCATTTCATTGCAAAAATAGGCGCCCCTCCAGGAGCTGGTGCTGCAGAGCTATGCAGCCTGCTGACTCTTACTCCATAGACAACAGTACACAACACTACACAAACAAAAATATTGCTATGTCAAACCTAATCAAATCGGTCAAATGGACAATTTTGACTTCAAAAATAGTTCTCTTCCTCTATCACAATTATCAAAATAGGTTTTGTAATGGAAAGCAGCGCTATACGTGACAGTATCCAGAATTAAACGCAAGTTCCCCACTTCAATTAGGAGTGAATGAGACATGATTTTATGATTATTGATTATTCTAGGAATTTGTACCATATGGTACCGAAAAAAGATTCTGGGGATGGTAGTGTCCCAGCATATGGGGCGCTATCGTGAACTAAACTTAACCCTTTGACTGCTACAGACGCATATATGCGTCTGGCGGAAGCTATCGGTATGGACTAAGGACGCATATATGCGTTTGTCAATTTTTCGAGCACCTACACAGAATTAATACCATGATGCGTCTGTGAGATACGTATAAATGCATTCCTTAGCAACGGCAATAAACAAATGCCAAAAATGCTTTGTTGTAACAGTTGTCCACCTGTTTCGCGGACAGTCGTATCTGTTTCGCGAACCGAGGCAAATCTTATTACTTGTAAAAGTTGTGATCATAGTAGCAGTACAATATATTACGATAGTGTCTTATATAATCAATTTGATTATCTTTTACTCGTGACACTCTTAAAAATGGCAAGTAATATTGAAGAATATTTTACAAGAGATATAGAATATTTTACCAGTTCGATCCACCATCATCAGACAGTGAAGAATTGATCAATGAAAGAAGAATAAATAGGAAACGGCCCAGAAAAATAAGTACATCTTCAGAAGAGGAAACTTCAGAAGTACCTGCAGATATCGAGATTGCTCACCAAACGGGAAAATTATTGTGGTCAAAAACGAATTTAGAACCTAAACTACATATCTTTGACGAACAAAATGCAGGAGTAAAATGAAATCTTAACCCAGAATCAACACCTTTAGACGCCTTTCAAATGACATTTTCTGAAGAATTAGTCGCTCAAATTACCGAGCAGACAAACAATTATTTCAAATACGTACAACAGTGTACAGCATATAAAAAGAATTCCCGTTTGGTAAATTGGAAGGATGCTTCAGTCCCTGAAATGTACGTATTTTTATGTATTTCAATGCTAATGCCACGTTCGAAGAAACTGACTTTGAATGAATATTGGTCTATGGACGAACTGTTGAAAAGCGATATTTTCCGGAAACTAATGGCACGAGATCGATACATGGTATTATTACAAATGTTGCACTTCAACGATAATAATACAGCAAGTGACGATCCTTTAGTAAAAATACAGCCAGTAATAGATAAATTAAAGGTTTCCTTTTCGCAGTCATTTGCACCTTACAAATATCTATGCATCGAAGAAAGTCTTTTGCTGTACAAGGGCAGATGTTATTTTAAACAGTATATACCATCCAAGAGAAGTAGATTAAAAGTAACTAAAAGTAACACAGCCATTGGAATCTCTGGAGATGTTGTGATGACGCTGCTTCAGCCATATCTTGGTAAGGGCCATGCACTAATTACGGATAATTGGTACACGAGCCCACGGTTATATACATTATTACACGAAAACAAAACCAACGCGTTTGGAACCGTTCGTAGAAATAGAAAAGAAATGCCCCACATGGAAGAAAAGTTGAAAAGAGGAGAAATGTGCTACCGATCGACTGACATTTTATTGGCAATGAAATGGCATGATAAAAAGGAGGTTTGGATGTTGTCTTCCGCACATGCAGCTGCATTGATTGAAACTGAGAAGAGGGATTATCGTTCAGGATTATATAAGAAGAAACCATCATGTATTGTAGACTATAATTCCAACATGGGTGCTGTAGATAGAGTGGATATGATTTTGAGTACACTTAATTCGCTAAGGAAAACTATAAAGTGGTACAAAAAATTATTTTTCCACTTGTTAGATTAGCTGTATATAATGCTTATATTTTATACAAAAAATCGACTCCTTCCAAACAAAAATTTAGTGAATTTCATTTAACTTTGATAAGAGAAATTTTAAGAAAATATTTCCAACAGAGAAGCAATGTAGGAGGAGGAAAGAGAAAATCTGAGGATTTACCATTTCGATTGATTGATAGGCATTTTCCGTCAAAATGTCCTAATCGTGCCGACACAACACAACTATCGCGAAGAAAATGTGTTGTTTGTGTAAAACATAAGAGAAGGAGCGACACGCGTTACGAATGTAAAAAATGCGATGTCGGACTATGTTCACTTCCGTTATATTCATTAAATTTAGTTTTCCAGTTTATTGTTTTCTATTTTGTTACACAAATTTTAGTTTATTTTAAATTTCAACGTCAATAATAAGGAATACTAAAAAATAATACTAATAAATAATTAATTCTAAAAAATAACGCTCTTGAATTATTTAATCTCGTACGAAAGTACGATTTATGCTTTGAGTAGTTCATCAACAGAGTTCAGTCTACCGAAAAAGTATTCAGTCCACAGCGATCGTTAGTACTCGCCGCGCGCCGTCCGTACGGACTGCATAGGCCAGGAGTGTTCAGCAGTCAAAGGGTTAATTACAGTGTACAATAGGTATCATTTGCCACATATCCAAGATTTTTATCAAAATTTGCAATTGATTTTGTAATCATCTGCAAAACAAAAGGTTTGGTGTGAAATTTCAAAATTAACACCACATATTACTTTCCTAAAAAATTAAGAGATTCAAAATTTTTCCAAATATTCCATAATTTATCTCATCCAGACAATATTTTTGGTCCAAAATGAAGAAAAGTATTTTTATATAAAGAAGATGTGTTAACTTGCGACGCACAAAAATATACAGGCATACAAAACCTTTTTTGGGTGAATTTGATTCCTTTACCACCTTTTTGCAGTTACAGTTACATTTTAACAGTTATTGACCACTTTACAAGGTGTCCTGAAACTTTTGATTTGAAGTACTACATATAACGCACGATAGGGGTAGATAATTTGGAATCACAAATGTTCTGGAATCTCAGTTTTATAAATTAATTATGTAGATAGCCGAAAATTGCCATAATATCTACATATGTAAAGGTACCAATAGCTGTTGGAATAGTGACCTTCTTATAATTTTATTGGATATTAGATCTTAATGATTAAATCAGATCTTAATTATGTCCCATTGCGTTTTTCGCTAGGACATTCTCATTCAAAACAAAAACCTATATCATCATCCTCACATGCCTTTAACAAATTTTTTATGTAATAATTTGAGACATTTCAAAAAGTAAGAATCAACAATTCAATTCAAAATCGTTTTTATTAATAAATATATCGAATTCGATTTTCTCATTTCAAATATTTACGTAAAATCGTAATTAATTAATTAAAAACATGAAATAATTCGATTAATTACATATATTTTGTTAGATCGTAATTTTAATTTCTTCGATGTTGGCAGTAAAAAAGATTGAACGTCAACACATAAATGTCAAAGATTATTAGAACGTTATAAATACGTTTTTTACTTAAAATAATCAAAAATGCACCGATTTTACTCAAGAAATACTTAAATGTAAGTTAAATGCACTTATTTAACAACTTTTTTAGTTCAAAATATAATCGAATATGTTATGAACAAAAAAATTAATTTTTATGTTACGTTTACTTATTAAATTTTTTTCTTTCAATCGAAATTGTTTAATATGCGTAATTTCTTAAAGTATACTTGGTTTAAAATCGTATTTAGGGAAGAATTAACCTAAATTTATAGTTTTCTATTTAAACAAAAAAAAAATGTTCTAAGATTTAGTGACATTTCAAAAAGTAAAAATAAAATGTTACAATTTAAAATCAATTTTATTAATAGATATATCAAATTCGATTTTCTCATTTCAAATATTTACGTAAAATTGAAATTAATTAATTAAAAACATGAAATAATTCGATTAATTACTTAAATTTTATTGAGTAGTAATTTTAATTTTTTCGGTTGGCAGTAAAAAAGATTTAACGTCAAAACATAAATGTCAAAGTTTATTAAAACGTTATAAATACGTTTTTTACTTAAAATAATCAAAAATGAACCGATTTTACTCAAGAAATAAGTAAATGTAAGTTAAATGCACTTATTTAACAACTTTCTAGTTCAAAATATAATCGAATATGTTATGAACAAAAAATTAACTTTGAGGTTACGATTACTTCTTAAATCTTTTTCTTTCAATCCAAATTCTTTAATATACGCAATTACATAAAATGTACTTGCTTTAAAATTGTATTTAAGCAGGAATTGACCTCAATTTATAGATTTTTGTTTAAAACAAAAAATAAAGTTTTAAGATTTAGTGACATTTCAAAAGGTAATAATAAAATTTTACAATTTAAAATCAATTTTATTAATAAATATATCAAATTTGATTTTCTCATTTCAAACATTTAGGTAAATTCGTAATTAATTAATTAAAAACATCAAATAGTTCGATTAATCACTTAAATTTTATTAAGTAGTAATTTTAATTTTTTCGGTTGGCAGTAAAAAAGATTTAACGTTAAAACATAAATGTCAAAGTTTATTAAAACGTTACAAATACGTTTTTACTTAAAATAATCAAAAATGAACCGATTTTACTCAAGAAATAAGTAAACGTAAGTTAAATGCACTTATTTAACAACTTTTTAGTTCAAAATATAATCGAATATGTTATGAACAAAAAATTAACTTTGAGGTTACGTTTACTTCTTTAATATTTTTTTTTCAAACCATATTCTTTAATATGCGTAATTACATAAATTGTACTTGGTTTAAAATTGTATTTAAGCAGGAATTGCCCTCAATTTACAGATTTTTGTTTAAAACAAGAAAACAAATTTTAAGATTTAGTGACATTTGAAAAAGTAAGAATAAAATTTTACAATTTAAAATCAATTTTATTATTAGATATATCAAATTCGATTCTCTCATTTTAAATATTTACGTAAAATCGTAATTAATTAATTAAAAACTTGAAATAATTCGATTAATTACTTATATTTTATTAAATAGTAATTTTTATTTTTTCGAGGTTGGTAGTAAAAAAAATTTAACGTCAAAACATAAATGTCAAAGATTATTAAAACGTTATAAATACGTTTTTTACGGATTTTACTCAAGAAATTAGTAAACGTAAGTTAAATGCACTTATTTAACAACTGTTTAGTTCAAAATATAATCGAATATGTTATGAGCAAGGAATTAACTTTGAGGTTACGTTTATTTCTTAAATATTTTCCTTTCAATCGAAATTCCAAATTAATTATCAAATTCAATAGTAATCGTAGACAAAGTATAGTATTGTATATACAATATATACTTTATCATATAATAATATAATATTACCTGCTAGATATGAAGAACCAAATTTCAAAGTGGTCAAAATAAGTTTCACCCAAAAATCAAAACTTTCACCCTTTGAAAAGGAAATCAATTCATATTGATCGATCAAAACCTGCATTTATGTTAACCAGTACAGAAACTTCCGATATTGAATGATCACAAATTTCAAATTAACATAATAATAACAAAAAAACGTTAACAAGATAAAACACGTTGTTTTTAATTAAAAATAAATTATTAAGAATTATATTAACTATAAAATATTACGTCACTACATTTATTAACAATAATAATACAGGTTAAAGACTTAAATTAAAGACAATTACGAGATTTTATGCTAAATAACTGATTAAATAGCTGATTTATTACCGTTCCAGAAATAAACACCTACATATGACGTATCTAATTTAAATAAGGACTTACACGCAAAGCAAATTTAATCTAAAACACGCAAAATTGTTACTCCCATTTTTTTTTAAATTTCAGTTGAAGTCTGGAAAGAAACTTTACCATATCAATTAATAATCGGGATAATAATCTTCGTGATGGCTTTGGTTCTTTTCGCTGCCGTTAGCTATCAGTGTGCCGCGACGTGGAGATGGATTTTAGATAGAACCTGCAGGGATCCTTTCGAAGGAGACGATTTATCTTCCTCGAAACAACCGGCTATCCAAATTAGCCATTCTTTGCCCGATTTGCAAACGGAGCCGTTAAAAGAAGAGTACGTTCAAGATCATAAAGAAGCGGCGAAAAAGGTAAGTAATAAGAGGCGAAATAAAAAATATATAACGCAATATAAAAGCGGGGTCGTAAAACTTAATAAAACGATTTCGAAATTTTCAACGTCGACCTTTCGGTATTTGTAGCAATTTAAATTTTTGCAATTCTATTTCATAAACTACGAGAGCACTCTCAAATAAGTTTTAAAAGACTTTTCAGATTAAAATGAGCGAATGTTTCAATTACGCGATATTACTATTTTTTATTAAGTTTAATTTCAATTATATAGGGCGATTTTTTTAAAAGTTAATCAACGTAACGGTAATAAATTTTATTTTTTTTTAATTAATTAAGATGATGTATTTTCAAGAAACGAACGTATCGGATTTGTATAATAAGATTTATTAAATGTAATGGGAAAAATACGAAAAGGAAACTTTATTATTCGATATTTCCTTTTGAGTGCTATCCGGATTATTTCTATCTTCCGCGCGAATAAATCCGGGTAGGCTTATCTTCAAGACTTCATAATTACTTTTATTGATTATCTTCTTAATTGCATTGATGATTATCCTCTTTACATTTATATTTTTGCTTTTTTGTTCCTCGTTTACTCAAACTAAACCTAGAAATTATAGAAATAAACGAATTTTGCGGAGTGTCAAAGAAACTGTTAAATTGATGGTATCAATTTGAAGCCTGTGTAATTAAACTGCCTATCTGTGGGAATATATTTTAATGCTATTACTTTGTTTTCGATTTGCTCACGGGAGAAATGACACTTAATATCAATATGTTTTGATTTCTAATAATTGAATACTAATACAACCGTTATCTTCATGGATAATTATAGGTTTTAGTATTTTTATGCTTATGCTGTTTAACAGGCCTTTTAGCCAAACAGCTTCTCTTACTGCTTCAAATAAAGACATATATTCAGCCTTCGTTGAGGAAACCGCTACTGTACTTTGTTTCTTTGTGTTCCACGAAATTGTACAGTTTTCAAATACTTTAAAAACGTACCCTGATGTATTTTTTCTGTCTGTTTCATCGCCTCCCCAATCGGAGTCTGCATATTCCAGTATCACATTTTCATATTTACATTTTTTGTATGTTAATTTCAATTCTACTGTACCTTTTATGTATCTTAGCAAATGTTTTAAGCAAATCCAAAGTTCTTTATTGTTTTTACTTTGATATCTACTCAATATATTGATAGCAGTACAAATGTCAGGTCTTGTACACAACATTGCATACATTAAATGACCAATTAAGTTTCGTGACGGTGCTTCATAATGTTCATCTGAGTTTAGTTTATTAAAATTTAATTTATTAGGTAAAGTTGTTTTATTAGGCTTACATTCGGTCATTGAATATTTGATGATAACAGTTTTAAGGTAATTAGATTGATCTAAACCTATTTGATCTTTTGATTTTATAATTCTTATGCCTAAAAATATTTTAATACTGCCTTGATCTGTCATCTGAAATGTATGCATTAGTGAAGTTTTAATATTGTTGAGTGTATTATCGTTCTTTGTTGAGATAATTAAATCATCAACAGACAAGAGAATATAAACATTTTTGTTTATGTCATTATTATCTAAAACATATACATATGGCCGGTTTCTCGTATGTATTCACATGTCGATATCGAACCGATATTGTGCAGTTGATCGATAACTCGAGCGATATCCGTCCATTGGGTGTCTGAAAGGGCCAATAGGAGATATCGGACCGATATCGAATCGATAAGTATATCGCATGCAACAAGTACCTATATCGACTCGATAAGTGTGATTAACAACAGTGACGCATGTCAAAAGTGATTGTTTCTATTTTCTAATTTATATTTACATAAATACTTACTTAATTAAACATTGTGCATTATTTTGAAATTTTAAAAAGGAGATTTCCTTGCCTATCGATGAGAATGCGATTAAAACGTAAGACGATTTACTTTTACATCAATTTCTGCATGTGTAGTTTTATACAATATCTATATTGAAAATGTTGCCATATTTGAAAAAGGAATCGGGGAAAATATTAATGAATCCCTTATTAAATCCATTTGAATCTTTTAAAATTGAAAGAATTTTTTGGGACTTTACCAATTACTGGACGTTTCCGGTTATTACTCGAAAACAAGAACTATCTGTGGGAGGAAATGTTTCTTGATAAATTCACTGGCATTTTACGACTTCTGCGTTTCGATTGCTTTCTAACACGGAAAGAAACAAAAAATCCTGGAAGGAAGATAAAATTTGGCAAAAATATAATTACATGTATAAGGCAAAATTCGAACATGTTCTCACTGAATTGTATCTCAAAAGAATTCAGATCGATTTTATCAATTTCAAGTTCATCCAAACACCCACATTATAAAAATTCTAAACATTAACCAAACTCACCTATGATGATTCATTATAATAATAGCTATTTTGTCTATTTTATCATGGTGAGAACCGAATTAGAAAATCTTTATTCGTTTTTGAGATAAAGATCATATAAGTTAACCTAATTTTTTATGATTTTTTGAGATTAATAATCTTGTTTTGAAAAATCACGAAAAATCGAATTCTGAAGATATCTTAATGAACAATTCATGACTTATAGAGGAAAGTGTCTATTTTCTTGTGATGAAAGCGGATTTTGAAAATACTTATTCGTTTTTGAGATATAAATCATTAAATTCAACGTGAACATTTATGGCTATCTCAAGTTAATTAAAAATCACCAAAAATCGAATTCTTGAGATATTTTAATAATATATTCAAAATTTATAGAGGTAAGTGTCTATTTTGTCATGGTGAAAACCAAATTAGAAAATCTTTATTAATTTTTGAGATATCAATCATCATTTTTGAGATCATTTAAGTAAACCTAATTTTTTATGATTTTTTGAAATTAATAACCTTGTTTTAAAAAATCACGAAAAATCGAATTTTTAATTTATCTTAATGAACAAATCAAGACTTATAGAGGAAAGCACCTATTTTCTAGTGATGAAAGCGGATTTTGAAAATATTTATTCGCTTTTGAGATATAAATCATTAATTTCAACGTGAACATTTATGGCTATCTCAAGTTAATTAAAACTCACCAAAAATCGAATTCTTGAGATATTTTAATGAAACATTCAAAATTTATAGAAGCTAGTGTCTATTTTGTCATGGTGAAAACCCAATTAGAAAATCTTTATTTGTTTCTGAGATAAAGATCATTTAAGTTAACCTAATTTTCTATGATTTTTTGAAATTAATAATATTCTTTTAAAAAATCACGAAATATCGAATTCTTAAGATATCTTTATGAACTATTCATGACTTATAGAGGAAAGTGTCTATTTTCTTGTGATGAAAACGAATCTTGAAAATATTTATTCGTTTTTGAGATATAAATCATTAAATTGAACGTGAACATTTTTGACTATCTGAAGTTAATTAAAAACCACTAAAAATCGAATTCTTGAGATATTTTAATAAAACATTCAAAATTTATAGAGGTAAGTGTCTATTTTGTCATGGTGAGAACCAAATTAGAAAATCTTTATTCGTTTTTGAGATAAAGATTATTTAAGTTGACCTGATTTTTTATGATTTTTGGAAATTAATAATAAATATAATTTACCTAAACTGTTCTCTGTGTAATTGAGCTTTTAAAATGTTTTCTTATTTGTTAAATATGTTCTTTTACTAATAATTTTCATTATTATTTGATTTTCTTTTGTTAATTTTCATTATTATTAATTTCTTATTCAGCAATTTTTTATATTTGTTAAGAAATTATTTATTTATGTTATTTATTGTGATTTATTACTGGATGCTTCGCTGGCCTTTCTAGTTTTCATCTCAAATATAATAAATAGATAATTTTACGAATTGTTATTCAATATTTTTACTGCCATCTATCGAGAGGAATAAACAAGAAATCGTTCGATAACTATTGTGTGCAATATCTGTCGATCAGTTCCTACCAGAACACCAATAGGCTATATCGACTCGATAAAAGATATCGATCCAATAACTGTTCTTTAGCACGTTAATCGCCACGATGATTTTTAATAGAGTTTTTGTTTGGGCTATGATAATTATAATAACCAATTTAGATACTACATCTACAAGAAATTTAATGCGTTATTGTATTTTTTTTCTTCACCAAACTTTTCGAAAAAGTATCAATTTTTTTGTCACCCATATAAGACTGACATGGCCTGGAAGACAATTTTATTTTTCCACAAGCCGTGTCAATGGTATACGGAAAACACTTCTACACCTGCTTAAAAACAGGTATCAAGAAATGTTACTTCGATGCTGTGTTGAATACGTTATACGTGATAAATAGATTCTTAGTGAATAAAACGTCTATCGAAAAGCGTGCGGTTAGTTTTCGTGTGATTTCTCTTTCTTATTCTGATAGCAGCAGGTGAAAAATTTTGTCCATTTCTTCCAGTTTAGCTCCGGCGGCTACAAGGTCAGATATAATTCCTTCGAATTTGGTAAAAAATTCCAGTAGTGATGTGTCGGGTGCCAATTTTAAAGTTAATAGCTGTTTACGTAAAGCCAGTTGAGTGGCTAGACTTTTACGCTCATAAACATTATTCAAATTGTCTATTATAGTTTTTGCATTTTGTTGGTCTTTTGCAAACCCCAAAAAAGAATCGCTTAGATATTCTATAATTGTTCCTTTCGCTAATAAATTACTTTTTATACAAATTGCGTCGGGATTTTCTGGGACTTCCTTTTCTATTATATCCAAAATCTGTAATTCCGCCAACAATGATTTTATTCGGAATTTCCATATGCTATATCGTTCTCCGTTGAAGGGTTGAATATTTCTTTTCGTTTTTGTTTCCATTATTAACTTTCACCACACTTCACGATTGAAAAAAAACTCACGGTATAAGGAGATTTGTCTTTAAACACTACTTAATTAGGCGTTTTAATTTTGGAACGTTTTATTCTTCTTCTCACGATGGCTGTAGAGCGAGTGTCGTTATAAGTTACCACTTGTAACCCACTTACCACTTGTAAAGAAAAAGGAGTGTTTACAAATGGACCCAGGTTTAACGGCTTCTACGTGGTTATACGAAATTTTTGCTTTTAGGAAATAATATTATTTCCAACAGTAATAGTGACATTTTGTTGCCTTCAAAGTTGCGAAAAGGCTTTGTAAAGTTAGTTTATTGTAAAGTTAGTTTATTGTTAATAATCTCTTGATAAAACCGCCATATAGAATTTAAAATTAGGATTACATTAAAATTGTTAATGTAATCCAAATTTAGGAAATGTACTTTATTTATTTATTTACATTTTATGGGTACAGAGACAGGACAAACCCAAAAGTTCTGTACCACTAAAAAATTATAATAACAAAGAAAAAGAAAACGTGTAACAAAAGAAATCAATTTCCTTAATTAAACAATTAAAAATCAAATTAAACTTAACAGTGGACTTAAATGTCATTAAGAAAAAAGAAATTATAATAAAATAAAACAAAATAACATAGCAAAACTAAAAAACCTTTAAAACAAAATAAACAATGCCTACTAATAAAAAATAACGGCTAAATTAAAGTACTTCAAAGTATAAAGTGCTGAAATAAATCAATATTAAGTTTGTCAGTCAGGCGAGCCATTCGCAACATAGGAGAGTTCCGAAAAGCATTGGTGCGCGGAATAAGCGTACAGAACAAGAAATTAAAGCGAAGTAGGCGGGGAGGAACATGAATATTAACCGACTCCAAAAGAACTGAGGAATCACACATATTGTGTAAGACCTTGTAGAAGAATAGTGCGTCATTACACAGACGACGCTGGCGAAGAGGCATTAAACAAAAAGATCTGCAAGACGAATCGTAATTAATGTAAGGTGTGAAAGATTTAAAGTTTAAATATTTCACAAATCTAGATTGAATTTTCTCAATTCGATCAATATAAATAAGGTATTGGGGATTCCAAACTACAGTGCAAAAATTGAGAACACTGAAAACATAGGCAAAATACAAATTTTTGATAGCGTCAACGCTTGTAAAGGACGAAGTGGATCTCATAATAAAGCCAAGCATACGCCAAGCCTTATTAACAATGTTGTCAATATGCTGAGCGTAGAGAAGCTTGTAATCGAGAGTCACACCAAGATCTCTAATGAAGGAAACGCGTGTTAAGTTTTCGCCAGCGACGCTGTAATCGTAATGAAGAGTACTCTTTCTTCTCGAAAAAGAAATAACGTTACATTTAGATAAATTTAAAGTCAAATAATTCTTAGTGCAAAAGTCAGAAATCCTGAGAAGGTCAGTCTGCAGCTTTGAACAGTCCAACGGAGAGGAAACACGCAGATAAAGCTTAAGATCATCAGCGTACATAAGACATTCACAATGTTTCACAACCTTGAATATATCATTAATATAGATGTTAATAGCAAGGGACCGAGGTAGCTGCCTTGAGGAACGCCAGAGGGAACTGTAATAGGGTCAGAGCAGTATCCATTAACAGAGACAATCTGGCTCCTACCTCTCAAGTTTGAATCAAACCAGCGGAGCAACCCACCATGAATACCAAAACCATGAAGTTTAGTTAAAAGGAGGCTATGATCTACACCAGCGTTTCTCAAACTTTTCTTACCGCGGAACATTTTTTAATATCTAAAATTTCTACGGAACACTAAAGTCAATACGGATGTAAATAATAATTAAATGATAGAAAAAATAATGGTAATACAAAAGAAACATATATTTGTAACTAAAGAGTATTTTAACATGTTCAGATAATTAAAAAAAAAACAAGAAATATATATCATCATATACGTCTACGATATACATTCAATGGCTGCTATGAATTTGATTTTTTCTGTTACATATTCTTTTAATATCAGGTACGATATTAGAAACCTGAATTCTGATATCGTTTGCGGCATCCAGTCGGTTTCTATATTTTGTTTTTGTAGCAGCGTAGTGCGAAAATGTTGATTCGCACAGATAAGTTGTCGCAAACGGAAGTAGAATACGCACCGCTTGATTTGATAAGGTCGGATATTCTCTGGATATACTTAGCCAAAATTCCGTTAAGGAAAATATTTTAAATTTTTGTTGTAAGTCCGAATCACTTATCAAATCAAGTAATTTTTCATAATCGGATGTATTCAACTTTTTTGGTTTGGATGACGTTGTAAAAGGATTTCGAATCCAAGTATTGTCATCTTCATCGTTTGGAAAGTATTCCTGAAGATTTGATTGCAGTTCCCTCAAATGTTGTAAAACGACATTGCAAAGGTTGTTGTCCATTTTAAAATTTTCCTCATTTAAAAATTCATTTAGGGTAGGAAAGCAATCAAATTTATTTTCTGCTACTGAAGAAATCCAAAATAATAATTTTCGTTTAAAACCCATTATTTTATCTGTTACGTGAAAAGTAGATATGTGCTTCCCTTGTAATGACAAATTTATTTCATTACATTTAGAAAAGATGTCCGCTAAATAAGCAACACCCATCAACCATGTAGAATTTGTTAAAAATTCTACATAATTTTCCCCCGAATTGGAAGAAAAGAACACCAACAACTCGCTACGTAATTCAAACAACCTTGACAATACTTTTCCTCTGGATAGCCACCGTACTTCAGTATGCAATAAAAGTGAAGTATGTTGGCTACCCATTTCATCACATAAAATTTTAAATAATCGGGATTGCAACGGCCTTGATTTCACTTGATTTATTATTTTCACAACAGTGTCTAAAATACTTCCTAAATATTTTGGCACTTTTTTGGTTACCAAAGCTTGCCTGTGTAAAATACAGTGTGTTTTTGTTGCATTTGTTGCTAGTTGCAATATTCGAGTCACAACCCCCTTCATCTTTCCCACCATTGATTGTGCACCATCTGTGCAAATATTGGTGCATTTTTCCCAATCAAGTTGGTTTTTAATAATATATTTATTAACACAGTTAAATATATCTTCTCCAGTTGTTCGTTCATGGAGATATTCGCAAAAAAGTAAATCCTCTTCAATGCTGCTATTATACACATACCGCACAAACACCAGCAAAACAGACAGACCTGCTACATCTGTTGACTCATCCATTTGTATCGCAAATTCGTTGCAAAGTTTAAGGCGATTAATTAGTTCAGTTTCTATATCTGTTGAAAGATCGGCAATACGACGCGAAACTGTACTATTGGATAATTGCAACGAATCAATTTTTTTAGTATACTCTTCATTAACCATACAGGATACAATGTCTTTTACACAAGGCTTAATAAGTGTCTCTCCAATCGTATGAGCTTCACCACTACGTGCAATGCGATAACTCACACGATAAGATGCTTCTGTTGCCTGTTCGTTGTCAGTTTTAGCAATTTTTATTAGTTGATGTTGCGATTTTTCCAAGGAGTTTAGTTGTCTCTTAAAGAAGTCTGGCGTTTTCTCTTTGTAGTCAGGGTGATTCGTTTCAAAATGCCTTCGAAGTTTTGCTGGAACCATTGAGCTGTTGACGAGAATTTTGTTGCACAAAACACACATTGCATCTGGGGCATTTTTATTGCCGGTACAGGTAAATCCCCAGTTTATGTAGCTGTCATCATATTTTCGTTTTGGTGCGCGTTTTGGTAGTACCTGCTGCTGCTTTGATGAAACTACAGTTTCATCCGCAGTTGTTTCTCCAATCGCAGAAGTAGCTGAAGAAGTATTTGCTATATCTTGTTTCAAAATTCCTGTTTTCAACCAAGAATCCATACTTTATTTTAAACTACATTCCAAAAATAAAAACAAAAGTATATGTATAAAAAAGTACGACAAAATAAAAGAAGTAAAATTACACTTTTAAAAATGTATCGTTTTCACAGGGAAAAACACTGAAAGATGTACAATTTGTCAAATATGGAACAAGAACGTGTCTTGTTTCTACGAGTAAATGCATTTGGATTTCGTAACAAAGAATACTAGCACAAATGACATCTTTCAATAGCAGTAGTAGTAGGTAGTACTAATACTATATTTAAATTACGTTTTGATATACTGATATAGGTATTACAAAAAATTGTATGTTTACTCACCAGTTTCACAAATACGTTAAATATAATAAAAAACTACACTGGAAACTTCTGAGCACAGAACAAGTTTACACTTGTTCTGTACTTGTTTATACAAGTATTAACAGTAGTTGTCTACTACGCCGCCACCTATTTCCCGTTTTAACCAATAGATGGCGCTAAGATTTTTCCTTTAATTTTTTCTTTCTGCAAATTCGGTTATCCGATACTGCACAAATTTGATATATTATAGTTTTTCATAATTTTAAAGACTTTTTTTTTAATTATAAGTTTATCTCTATTTAAAACCCAAGTTTATTTCAAACAGTTTATAAACATTGTCAAGTAAACTATCACTTCCAACTACGATTTTGGTCTTATACTCATATATTAAATTTCACTAACCTACGTAATTGCGTTTTGTGAACCACTTTTTCGGACTCATGGGGCTTCAAAACGTAAAGATCCATCAAAATCCCGAGATCGAATTCTTTTAGTTAAAAATTTAGAACTCTAGGAAGTACCGTGCATAGAAACCCCATTTTATTGACACGAGAAAGTCGCTCAATCCAGATGTCCGAAGAAATTATTACTCCTAATTTTGTGTTCTTTGTTCGCCCTTAAATATTTAATTTCTCTATTCTCAGTTTCACATTTTTTCGCGGAACACTTACCGACTCTCGCCGGAACACCGGTGTTCCGCGGAACACAGTTTGAGAAACGCTGATCTACACGATCAAAAGCCTTGCTAAAATCTGTGTAAATTGAATCAACTTGACAATATTCGTCAAACGATTTTAAAATGTAATTAGTGTATTCAAGTAGGTTGCTCTCCACTGACCGATTCGCAAAGAAACCATGTTGTCTGGTATCAATTTTGGATTTAAGAGTAAAGAAAAGTCTAGTATAAACCAGTTTCTCCAAAACCTTACCAAACACAGGCAATATAGATATCGGGCGATAGTTAGAAATAAGGTTACGACTACCGGATTTAAAAATTGGCAAAATATAGGCTTGCTTCCAAAAAGTGGGAAACGTACCTTCCGTTAAAGATTTATTAAATAAAATGACAAGAGGTAGAGAAAGAGATTCAAAACAAGATTTTATTAGAAAAGGAGGGATTCCATCAGTGCCCGGACCTTTATTCAAGGAAGAAAGTGTCTCCACAACCTCAGACTGCTCAAAGCGCATCGGACCCAAAAATGTAGTATCATTAAGGCCAATGTTAGCAGAATTAAGTGCATTAACAGAGGGCGAAATATACACGGAAGAGAAATATGTTGCGAATAGCGAGCAGATTCCCTTACCGTCCCCGGCAATAGTACCATTTAATGACATAGGTGTGGGAATTGTATCCGCACCTCTCTTATTTTTAATATAAGACCAAAAGTATTTAGGATCAGCCTTAATACTGTTCTCGACACCACCAACATACTGCCCATAGTCGCGCCGAATGAGAAACTTGGAACGCCCTCGCAGTAATGAAAAGGACAAGCAGTCTATTTGTTTACCATACCGTTTCCACTTAACATGAGCTCTTCGCTTTTCTTTGATCACTCTGATAGTATCCCGCGAAAACCACAAAGGAAAACTACTGGTGATTTTACGCCTAAGCGGAGTAAATTTTTGAATGGCAACATTTAAATGGTAATAAAAGAAGTCAACAGCAGGGTCCATTTCGCGAGTATTTAGCTCTGTATCCCAGTTAATAGTAGATAGGTACAAATCAATCTCAGAAAAGTTAGCACGTTTGAAGTTAAACACATTAGATGATTCAGCAGGAAGGCGGCGTGGCATTTCAAGCGAGCAGAAGAATTCCAAAGTGGTATGTGCACCATCCTCAGGAACCAGAGGATGGGTGCTTAATGTAATATAAGATATATTAGAAAAATTAGCAAGAATTAAATCAATAGTATTATGAAACACATTCATGTGAAAATTAAGTTGGTTAAGACCACATAAGGCAAGGGCATCCAAAAACTCACCCGAACGAGCAGAAGATGTGGAGGCGCCGGTGGCGAGATCGTCAGTCCAGCGAAATTTGTCGTTAGAGTGTCTTTCAATAATTAAATTAATTTCATTAATAAAATTAAACAAAGCATTTTGATCAGAAGGAGGTATATAAACGCAACAAACGTGTAAGGTAGCAGAACCGGTACGTAGGGTAACACAAACTGCCTCAAGGTCCACAAACCATGTTGGCTGCGGAAGGACAAACAGTGAGGATGCCACCGCAATCAAAACACCACCACCTCGTACACTGTTATCGGGGACGTTCGGGCGATCATGTCTGAAAACTCTGTAACAATTGGGAAAGCCCTCAGCAGAGTGAATACCTTGGTGAAGCCAGGTTTCAGTTAAGCAAATGATGTCTAAATCAGTGTTTAAAAGGCCGTTATATATATATATCAACCAGCTTAGTGCGAAGACCTCGCACGTTTTGGTAGTAACACGAAAGAGGAGCCATTGATCATAAACAACTAATACATAAAAAAAAGATAAAGAATGACAAATGGAAGCCTATCATATTAAAGCTTATCAATGTCACCCGTGGATCTTATTAAAATGGGGCGTGTATCATCCCCCCTCCGTACAAATATTTTGCAGTCACGAGTCCATACATATTTGTACTTCTTCTCCCTGGCCACCTTCTTGGTTCTCCCAAAGAGGATTTTGTTCGCCTGGGTAAGATGTTCATTGATGAAAAGTCTATCCGAAATCCCTTCAATGGAGACACCAGGCCCAGAATCCTTCGGACTCTTTCGTCTCCGAAACCCGACTGCAGCGAGTAGCTGATCACGAACGATGCGACTACAAAAACGGACAACAATTGCTTTAGGGTCCGAATTCGTAGCTCTGCCGGGTCCCTGAGGAACTCGATGGATCGCATCAACGTCAGAAGATGAGATGGGGACATCTAAGGATTCCCCGATTGAAGTAAGGACCTTTACCAGATCCTCGTTGTTCTTCTGAGGAATACCTTGTATTTCGAGGTTACTGCGCCTAGAATATTGTTCCAATTCTGAAACACGACCAGTTAAATCACTGACCTCTTTTTTTTTTTTTTTTCAACAAGTTTGAATTGATTATGAAGCTTGCTTATAACACCCTCGAATTCCGATACTTTGTTGCTGCAGAACTGTATAGATTCCACGATGTCCGTATATCTGCTATTCAGCGACCTCACATCAAACCGAATCTCCTTGACCGCATCCAGGACAGATTCCAGTGTGGCAGGTGGAGAAGATACTGAAGGGATAGCAGGAGGCGGACAGAAAAGAGATGATCTGCGTCTGGATTCAGGTGATCGACAGACCTTACATTTCCATGACGCACCCGGTGCGCTAAGCGCGGCAACAGACCCCTTGGGGATGTCCGTGCACTTGCTGTGGAACCATGCGCTGCAAGACTCGCACTGCACGCCGCCCGCATTTCGCCCGACTTTTTGGCCACACCCACCACATAGGCTTGACGACATCGCACAACCTGTTTTCTCCACAACAACTACACCCACACAAAGCAAAACCGTAAAGATATTAAACTTTAATAAAGAAAAAGAAACTTATAAATATATAGGTTTTTAACCACTGAACTAGGTAGTCATTAAATAAGAGCACGCTCGAAATATATAACACTGATAGTACAGCTAAAAATTATCTTGTTCACAGCACGATTTTACGTAATTGTAACCGTTGATGTGACAAGCACGTCTTCACCCTTCTTATGCATAAAGTAAACTGGACTTGATTGATCTTTTATGTTATTTCACTAAATAACACTTTATTTGAATTTTAAATTTGCCGCGTAACTTTTTGAGTCTAAAGTTGCCACAGTCAGTACAATTATATTAGATTCAGTGCTATTTGATGCTATTTAATGCTTTAGTATGCACTCTAGCAAAATCATTTTTTGTGTATCTTAATAAATGTATAAAATTTCCTATAAAATAATTTTATCATCACTGTTTTGTATAAAGGTTTCTTGAATAAAATGCCTTGGTTCACTCTTTTTAATTTCGTGGAGGAGGCGATCGTCGCTACACGTCTTGAAAACCTAACCTTTCTCATACACGTCTTGACTTGACTTCTTCTCATTTAATACCAAAAAATATCGATCGAATACAAAACCTCGGCAAGACTCGGCTCCATACGAACCTTGTCACAACGTTAAAAATGACGATGAAAAATATGTGTACAAAATAAAAATACAAACAAAAATTTTGAATGAAATACACTCTTGTTAGTCATTCAGAATTAGTGTCATTAGGTATTTTACATAAATGATGAATTGCTCGTTTGATGGTACTCGTTCCCGTTCGAATTTCCGCGACTCTTGGAACGGAATCACTCCCGCACACTCACGACACTCACGACTCGTCCCATCAACCATTTGCATGGCGGTGGATTGTCTTCTTGCACCACTACCAAATCGCCGGCCTTCATTGGTGTTTGCGGACGTTACCACTTCGCTCTCCTTTGTAATTCAGAGAGATACTCTCTACTCCACCTTTTCCAGAAATGTTGAACCAATTGCTGCACCCGCTGATATCGAGATAATCGATGTGGGTTGAGGTCGATTAATTTTTCGACGATCAATGAAGTAAGAGGTCTTCCAATAAGAAAATGTCGAGGAGTCAATGGGCATAAGTCATTAGGATCGGAACTCATAGGATACAATGGGCGGGAATTAAGTATCGCTTCAATTTGTGTTAATAATGTACAAAACTCTTCAAATACTAAGTGTGAAACAGAAGCAACTCGAATTAAATGAAACTTGACTGACTTCACGGCTGCCTCTCACAATCCTCCGAAATATGGAGATCTAGGTGGTATCGTTTTCCAAGAAATATTTTTTTCGCTACGAAGGTCATAAATTTTTTCATAGTCGTTATTGTTAAATTTGAATAATTTTTTAGAAGTTTGGTTTTTCTTAATCAGCTTAATTTCGTCGTAGTAAACTTCTTGTTGTGCTGGTCTTAATAATGTGTTTTCTACGTCTTTCAATTCTTTCGCTGTCAAAGAACAAGTTCGCCTGTCATCTTTGTTCTTTGCATTATGTATAAATCTGAGCGTATACGCCGCAATTCGTCGTAATTTTTTGAAATTAGAAAATTTTTTGAAGAGATCGTTTTCGATTTTGTCAGTCGCAATCATGCAAGTAGATTCAATCGTTTCAGCCAATAATTCATTATTGTCGTTATCAGAACAATTTTGGAGATCCGCAAAATATACGTCGTCTTTTAACCATTTCAGTCCATTCCACCAGAAATTGTTATTCAAGGACCCTGCATCATAACCTCTGGTTAATATATCAGCTGCGTTGTCTTTCGTTGAAACATGATGCCAAAATGATGTATTTATAACATATAAACGCTTGTATTTGAGAAACTCTATTCGCGACATAAGTTTTTCATTTGCGTGTATCGCCTGCAATCCAAGACATAACATATAATAAAGACAAATTCTCTTTCAATTGTCAAATTTAACGATTTAACGATTCATCAGTTTATATGTTTCGTAAAGGTGATACTCGCCATTTTGCGCATAATATATTAATTGATAGTTCACCATCATTGTTTTTTGATTTCACGTACACACATGCCGCGTAGGCCTTTAATGTAGCATCTGAAAATCCATGCACTTCCACAAAAGTGTGTTTGTTAATAAGTACTCGTCTCGGAATAATTATTCTTTCTATTTCCTTTAATTGCGATATGTAATCTAACCACTCATCCAACAACTCGCCTTTAATAGGATCATCCCAATCAAGTTGGCATTTCCACAGTGGTTGCATGTATACTTTAGCGCGAATATGAATCTGACCTAATAAATCTAAGAGATCATAAATCTTACTGATCATGAATAACACTCTTCGTTTTGTTATTGTTTTGTAGCTATCCGAAGAATCTTAATAATAAAGGTGATCATTTTGCGGTGGCCAAAATAATCCTAATGTTCGACTTGATTCGTTGTTACCTAAATTTGGTGTTGTTAAGGGTTGTGCTTCGAGTTCATGGTCTTGAATTGAGCCTAAAATTTGCTTGTCGTTTGATATCCATTTTCGCAGGTTGAATTTTACAGTTTGCAAAATGTGCGTAATCTCCGATTTCATTTTTAATGCTTCATCTAAGGACTCCACTCCTGTTAAAAGATCATCCACGTAAAAATCTTCTTGTATGGCCTTAGAAGCTGAAGGATATTGATGCTGATTTTCAATGGCAAGTTGTTTCAGGCATCGTGTCGTTAAATACGAGGAAGATGTCAATCCGTATCATAGAAAATATTTAATACTTATGTTACCGTGTTTAGTTCATAGCATTTTATCTCTCCATCTGTCTTGTTTCGCCATAAAATGCGTTGATATTTTCGTTGATTTGGGTTATCAAGTACTTGTCGGTACATTTTCTCAACCTCTACACCAAGTACATACTTATGTTTTCGAAATCTCATCAGTATATCAAACAGATCACTTTGAACGATAGGCCCTTTCATTTGTACATCATTTAAACTTAGTCATGTGTCAGTTGTCGCTGACCCATCAAATACAGCTCGCAATTTCGTTGTACTACTGGATTGCTTTAAAACAGCATGATGCGCCAAATAATATGTACCTGTTTCATTCTCTGTTTCTATACATGGAGATAAATGACCTAAATCTTGATATTCATTTCATTTCTCTCGAAATTCAGAGGTCTACTACAAATCGCCCATCTATCTCTCGTTTTGTGGTTTATTCGAAAATTCTTTCACAAGCTGATTCTTCATCGTTCCTAGTTCGTTCTGGAAGTGATGATCCACATAATCTGTGCCTGAATATACGTAACCCAACTTCGTTTGATGTAAGATTGGCATATTTTTCCCAAGTGTATTTGTTTATTTAGTAAGCAAGACAAAAACACTGGCGATCCCAGCAACAAATCTACGTGTCTACTATTGTTAAAATCAACGTCAACTAGTGATATACCATCAGGAATTGGTAATTTTAACTTATTAATCGTTGTCATCGAAATGTTTTCAGCTATTTTGTCAATGATTAAATAATTTACCCTTTCTTGGTAATTCGAGTACAAAGATTTTATGTTTAAATCAATTGCACTTGTGATTTTCGTTTGGTGAGCCCCTAATCCACCTACAAAAGACTGTACTTCTCGTTTTTCTAACCCCAAATGATCAGCAGCTCTCCGTGTTATGAAATTACTTTGCGATCCACAGTCCAGCAGCGCTCGTATGTTCGTATGCATGCGGATGATAATAAAGTTTGAATTGATGTCTCGTTTAATGTGTGACTCGTGCACGATGCAGTACTACTTTCCCAACGGTTGTCTTCGCGTTTGTTTGTTGGCACTGAATCTCTTCCCTGCGTCTCTGTTTTGCTTTTATGAAGCATGGTATGATGTTTTTTATTACATTTTTGACAAGCTTTACCTTTACATTCAGAAGATGTGTGACCTCTGGCAAACAATTAAAACAAAGCCCTTTTCGTTTAACCAAATCGACCCTTTCATCAATATGTTTCCTCTTAAATAAGTCGCATTGAAAAACGCTGTGGTTATCTTCGCATTTAAAACATTTATATGGAACATGTGTTGTCGTGAACGCATTCGATTTTTCTGGTCGGTTACCGCTGTTTTGATCGTTAACGCGTTTATCCGTAGATTTCATTTGAATTGATTCAAGAAAATGAATTCTATCGTTAAGAAAAGTGACAAACTCATCATATGTAGGTAATTTGTGCATGCTTTGTGTCGCTTTCCAATCACGTTTCGTTGCGGAATCTAATTTCGATACAGCGATGTAAATCAAAAGTGCGTCCCAATGTTGGACTGGAAGTTTTAGTGATTCTAGACAACGCAAGTTTCGTACCAACGTGTCCGTTAAATCTCTAAGCAATGTGTAATTTTCTTTTTGAATTACAATTATATTGAATATTGCCCTTATACCCGTTTACTATCCCACGCGATCTCGTAATTGCGTTCGGTGACTTCTATCGCCTGGACCACACGTGCCGCGTCCCCTTTTAGACAAGACTTTAGATAATGAAATTTTTGAATGTTCATCAACGTCGCGTTTTCATGAACCAACGATTTAAATGTATCACGAAAATCACCCCATGACTCGTACGTACGTTCCCGCAAAAATCGGTAAATTTAGAGTGGGTAATAAGTAAGTGTGATACCGGTGTAGACGTGTCTTGTGGCAAAAAAAGAACGAGCTCTCGCGATAATTGACGTGTATAATTTCGTAAATTCTACTATTTCGTTATCGATAATAGTTCTGTTTTCTTCGCTGTTATCTAAACATTCTAACGCGACGAAACATTCCTCCGCTTCGCGTAAATATGGCTCGCATACTTGTATATTCGTTTTCAAAATGTCGACCTGTTCCGGATCGTACGCGTTCAAGAAGTCGTTAAAAATCGATTATTTTACTTTAAATTGTCTAAGTATACTTTCGTGTTTCTCTTTCACGTCCCTCGGACTCATAGCGATATAAGGAAGGAAAGAAAGGAAAAACAAAAAATCTTACGATATAACCTCGTTTCTGTTTCGTAGTTTTCGGTGTTCTGGCGCCAAACCGCGATGTCGTCTCGTTGTCGATGCCCTTTTTGAAATCTCGTTGTGCCATGATCCGGCTCGCAGGACCAAAAATGTTTTGTATAAAGGTTTCTTGAATGAAGAGACGTGATCATCGCTACACGTCTTGAAAACCAAACCTTTCTCACACACGTCTTGACTTCTTCTCACTTAATACCAAAAAATATCGATGGAATACAAAACTTCGACAAGATTCGGCTCCAAACGAACCTGGTCATAACCATAGAATAACTTATTCTGTGGTCACCACGTTAAAAATGACCTCATCGAAACTAAACGAACGACCTCAAACAACGACCAAACAATCACTACGCCGATATGAACGATTTTATGTGCTTATTTCAAATGCAACGCCTCATCCGCATGCGGCGTCGGCGATTTAGAGCAAAATCGTTGATTGTATATCCTAATATATATATAAACTTTCCTATAAGACGATTTTATTCTCACTTCGCCGAGGTCGCCTCCGGGCGATGCGTCACAATGTTCAATATGGTCGATTTTATGTAATCTTGTTATATGAGGAGCTTGTTTTCAAAGTGCAATACACCCAACTCTTTCTTTACACGGTAGATACGATCCTTAGAAAACCGTGCAAAAGAAAATCGTGTAAAAAAGTTATAATAAAGTGTACATGACATATTTAAAAAAAAAGCTATTTATTACTTTAAAAAATAGTGTACAGTCAAAACTCCAACATAACAATAAAAATGTAAACTAAAATTAGAAATAAACATCAATTTCGCAAGTCTTCATCGCTACTTGATAACAAACGTGTACGTTTATTACGGACTTGATCAAAAGTGCTATCATCAGCATCATCAGTAAATATGTCGGATATGTCTAGCACAACTGTCGGATTTAATTCAAACGAAGAATTTCGTTTCATTATTAAGGGTCTGTGTTGCTTTTTTTGTAGTTGTGAAATCGATTATTAGCTGCTGTTTTTTTGGTTTCTCAATAAGCTTATATAATTATTCATATCCAGCTACACATAACGTAAGAACTACGTTAAATATTATAATTGTACAATCTACGAAATCTGAGTGTTATCAAAACGAAGCAATGAAATTAACTTAGTAAAACACGCTAATACCCCTACTCTGTGAGCATACCGGCATACCTATTGGCTGAATGGACATGTTGCGGTTAGAAAATAAAAATAAGTAGTTGTTGCAGCTCGAAAATTTAAGAGATATTTGTCGCTTTAAGTAGTAGGACTTATTGCGGTTTGTCATAAAAGTTTAATAACCAACTATTAGAGGTGGTTATAGACTACGTAAGGACATTGTATATCTCAAAATTACGAATTTTGAACATGTTCCGTTTTGAAACTAAGCTCCTCATATGAGGTTTCAGAAGATGTCGTTTCTTATATACATTAACAGTACAAATAATTACAGAAAATGGTACCATCAGATTCTTAGGTGCAAAGATTAAGATTGGTTTAAAAAAGTGTATGGAAAAGTGTCCCGTTTAGAATTTGTTGATAAAAGTCACAAAAAAATCACATTTTTTGCTTTATGTGGAGAATACTTCAATAGACATTAATAACATGCACGATGTATTTATTTATGAGTAAAAGGCATGATTTGATGAAATATAACTCGTATAGATTTTTTTGGTAACCCACTGATCACTTACGGACATTTTCGATCTCTTGGTAATTTTTCCTCTAATTCGTATTTAACTCTCTAAACAATATTTCTCTTTCTGATCTTGAATCTCTAAGATCAAAATCTCTTGATCTTAGTTTCTCCTCGGTGTCTACAGGTTTTGTTTAAATCTTTAAATTCAATGCTCCCCATAGAAAAATCTAAAGGTGTCAGATGAGTAAACCTGGTAAGTCGCTACATGTTCCTTTCTCGTCTCCTAATCCATCAATGTGGAAATGTGATGTTCAAAAAGTCACACATATCCAGGAAATAACGCAGCAAGAACCCTAAGCATGTCTCGTCTAAGGAGAAAAGATAGACGTTCCATCAAGCCTGGTACTTCAGTTTAAAGGAAATCGAAATAATTTACTTCATTCAATCGAAGTAGCAAAATAAATATACCAAGAACGAACCCACTCTTACGTTCAATTGGGACAAATATCCGATGCATTAACTACGCCCGACATCACACCACGTACAAACTTTGTAAATATATTTTTCCTCCTATCTTCCAGGCTAAAGAGATTGCAATGACGAATAGGGTTGGATAATAAAAATTCAGCGTGGGGCGGATAATAACCAAACTCAAGAAAATATGAGTAATTTTGGTAGTGATGAGTATCAAAAACGTCGGAGACCAAACGTTGCAGAAGTAATCAAGTTTGTTTCGTAGTAACAAAACCCAAACTTTTAAGAGCACTAGCTGACACTATTAACATGTTCGGTAAAAGGTGTATCAAACCATATCCCAAGGTCCTTAACAGTAGAGATGCGCGATAGATGATCCGTTCTAATCCTATAGTCAAAGTACAAAGCACAAGTGCATCTGAAGTAAAGTACATAGGAAAATCGTTTACAAAAACATTAAACAGTAGTGATGAGAATACCGCTCCTAACCGCGTCGCGCTCCAGGAACGATCGCTACACAAAAATACCCTTCCAAAATACCGTGACTTTGGATAAGTTGCAACAGTTCCAATATAATGTGCTTGTATGAATAGAAAGGAACGGTTCATAGGAAATTCCGAGTACCTCGTTCCTCAAATAGCGTACCATCACTACAAATATGTAGGATAGATTAGTAACGATCAAAATTGGGTGTTTTAAAAATCGCGCTGGATGGTACGTTTCATTAGAACAACGCTGCAAAATATCGTTCCTCAAATAGCGTATCATCTTGTAGTTATGATGTATATACATATGTATAGTCTGTACCACAAGAAGTGAGAGTGACTCATCGATTTTCGTAAGTATTTTGTGCATACGTTACAAATATTATATGAAATGAGTTAGACCTTGACATGTGTTAGAGTGAAATGGTATCTAGCGCGTACGTCTGTTCCCCACACACATTTAGGCGATGAGTCACTCTCACTTCTCGTGATACAGACTATAACTCGTTACGTTCTGTAACGGGTATTTTAAAATCGCATGGAATCGGTACGCTCCTCTAATATAACGCTCCAAAATGCCGTTCCTCAAATACCGTCCCATCACTATTAAACAGTAGAGGATCCAGAATGGACATGGGACTACACGAGTCCGTATGTATGAACTCTCATTTAGTATTTCTCGGTTCTACTTTATCAAATAGTAATGTGTGCTGCTTACCATATTGACAGCCATCACATACGTAGGCCTTCACGTCATCATGTCATATTCCAGTTATGATACATTTCTGTACCATTTCTTTCATCGTTTTGAAGTTAATATGTTCTAAGCGATTGTAACAATTCGCAAACTATTTAACGGATTTGAGAATAAACCATCCGAATTAAAAATTCCTATTTCGATTATTTTAAAAGCCAAAAAATCACGTCCCAAGTTTATGACCTCCGGTACAAAGACTGGTCTTCGCAATAATTTTAGAAAAAGTTATTTATGCGCAGCTTGATGGGGAAGATGCGGATCGACGTGAAGAACACGTTAAAAACGTAGACGTTAGATCACGTAGAATTTGATGGTTCCCACTGTCTGGGAATTACGTGATGATTTTTGGGATTAGCTAGTGGCGGATGTTATCTTCTGGCCTTGTGGTTGAGGAATTCTTCCCTTCCACAAACTCCCTCATTAGCTCAGAAAATTATTGTAAATATACCCGCCTCGTATTTGGATTAGCCCTAGGTGTCGGGGATATCCAGACGAAGGAATGCCTCAAGAAGGTTTTGCTTTGCACCCCTCCAAGATCCGAGGTTACTTAAGAGCTTGCAGAATTAACAATTAAAAACTCAGATTCAATTCATCTTCGTACGATATCTTCTTAGTAAGATTTCCAATTTTAAGTACCGTCGAAATTGAGAACTTTGACTAAAATTCAAGGGCAACATTCTTCCTATTTGGGCATCCGCGTCGTGTCGGAAATTGTTTTACTTGAGGATGGTGTGTGTGTAACGGACAAGTCTTCCCGCAATATCCCGAGACTATTCCAATAGGATCCAGGTCGCGATCCATCAACGGGGCCACCAGATCGGAATACACGTCCTGAGGAAGTCTGTTTGCCAATTCTCCCTATCATTTATCTGTCAACGAGAGTTCGCTGTAGGGGTTAGATTCAGACAGGTCACTTGTTTATCACCTTAAGTAACGTCGGGTATTACGCAGATAGTTTTGGTTAAGATTAACTTTGTATTTTTTTATCGTTATCTTTGTAAATATAGATTAAGTATGGTTAGACGACTTGTCGATTTATTTCACTTTTCCTGGGAGCCTTAGTGCAAGAATTTTATTACCATTTAATCTTTAATACCATTTAATCTTGTTTGAATAGATAGATTGAAGTCGTTCCAGTGACGACCTCACCATACGATCATGTTATTTTTTGAAAGAAGTTGAGGAACTCACGTTCACTTCAGGCATTATGGTTCGGATTGCTAATTTACATAGATTTGCAACGATTCTGTTGGCAATGACTTTTTCTATACCATTTCCAATTATTTTAGCTTCATTTCCTCCTTCGACTGCTTTCATCCCTTTTCTGAGAAAATATTTTTCTTCAACTCCGGCACATACCATTCACTACACATCTCCTCCAGATTGATCCGATTAAGCACTCTATATTCACGCTACCAATACCTTCTATAATCAACTGTTCTCCATTACCAAGTTTTATACTTAAATTATCCTGCATTTCGGATGCACCACTACGCAAAAATTCATGTGCCTTTCTCTAATAATTTTAGATCTACAGCTGAACTAAAAGATCCAACGTTTTTGAAATTTTTAAAGTTTCCTGCTTTTCATGTTTGCATGTTTGGCAAAATGACCTTTTTGCTTACAACTGTAACAAGTGATTCCCTTTTTATCAAACTTCTTCACTGATTTCTTATTGGAGGTTGCAGCTAAGGCGTGTTCTGTAGTTTCGATTGCGTTATGCTGACTTCTTCATCAATCAACCTTGATAATAAATTTCGAGGAGTTTGTTTTGATTCATCTACAGAAAACCAAGCTTGTTTAAAAGTTTTATATTTACTAGGTAACGTGCTTAGAATTTTTGTTATGACTGCTGTTTCACTTAGGTTATCTCCGTTTTCTCTGATCTATCTGGCAATGTTTTCTATCTTTGATATATGTTGTATGATTAAGTCGATACATTCCATTTTCTAGTGGTAGAATCTTTCGTGCAGAATCATCTTATTTGTTTCGGATTTTAACGCGTAACTGTTGTCCAGTTTACTAAAAACTTCTTTTGCTGATTCGCAATTTTCAATCAACGTTATTTGCGCGAAATTCAACGCGATCGTTATAATATACATTGCATGCGCGTCCTTTTTCATCACTTTGCTAGTTCCTTTTCTATTGTAGGTTTTATCGTTATTCCCTGTGTGGCCCATGTGTGGCTTCCTAAGAAGCCACACACGTCTCTAATACAACCTTATTATGTTAGTATTAAGTTTAGGTATACACCTTAACACTTTTACTTGGCCGGCACTTAACACGTCACAACTTGTCGACGTCACAGCACTTCTCTTTTATCGCGGTGTCCAGGACCCATAACCTGTTGAGGGTTATTCCTTAAATACCAAGATCCGTGTAAAAGTAAAAAACTGCTTATTGTTATATAAGTTAAACAGGAAACTCAACTAACTAAAGTATTACATATACAATAAGCAAGCTTTGCTTAATGTAGAAGTAGATGGGTGGCATAACTATAAGCTATTGAGGTAAGAACATATTATTCTAACAAGAATTAACAGTAGACTTAGAACTGAACACATTAGGGTTTAGCCGTCTAAAGAGACGGACGGCTAAATCCTAATATTTCTAGTTCTAGGTCTAATGCAACAGCTGGATTTTTTGGAAGCTTCAACCTCTTCAGAAGCTCTAATGTATGGCGCTGGAATAGATGACTAAGACGTAAGGTAGCAAAAACATCTTATTTAAGTGCAAATCTCTCTTGAAACTTTAAACGCGATTATCTCAAAACTATATATTCATAAACGGTCACCATCATATCTTGAGAAAAATGTATCGATCTATTTCCAATTTTGCACGCTTATTTAACATATAATAAGCTAGTGCTTGAACGAAGGAATTTGATCTGCGATGCATACTTTGTTTTATTGACAGAAAAGTCCGCTATTTTTATCGCATATCGAAATTTTCAACGTCCGCCATTTCGTCAAAAATGAATAGTAGATGAATTGCAGTGGTTACTGCCAGGGCCATCCTAAGAAATTTCGCGCCCGTGGGCTACACATATCAATGCACCCTTATTCCACAAAAAAAATAAATATAAGTGGGGCTACATACATTTCGTGTCAAAAATTGTCGTCTCCTAACGTCTGGCGCCCTAGGGCTAAAGCCCAGTTAGCCCTGTGGTTAGGGTGGCCCTGGTTACTGCGTTTTTCAAACTGGCATTCACGAGAATGGCCTTTGCTTGTATACTTATTCATATTTTTTTCACAAAAATTCTATTATATTCCCGAAAATACATTTATTCACACACATAAACCTGATTATTAAGAAGCCTTATACCTTACGCAAAGAGAAATTGAAATACTCACTTATTTTCTGGCGTTTTAACTAAGTAAGATCCCTTAATACTAAAGCTAGGTTGTAGATCTAGTATTAGTTACTCTTTTAATTCCAGGAGAAATTATAAGAATCAAACACTGAATGGTTATTAAAACTAGAACTAACACTAGACCTCAGGTTTAGCCGTGAGTCTGAAGACGCACGGCTAAACCGAATCTTTCTAGTACTAGGTCTAGTGTTAGTTCTAGTTTTAGTTTGATACAAGTATACAACAATTTAAGCCTGAATAACAACTCAAAATAGAAGCAACACTAACACTAGAACTAATACTAGACCTAGATCGAAAAATATTTAAGAGACGTATGGAAAGTTTTCTAATTTTTCAAGAATGTTAACAATTTCAAAAATATCGAATGTATTTATGTGCGTCTTCAGACAAACGGCTAAACCTGAATCTTTCTAGTAATAGATGTAGTGTTAGTTCTAGTTTTAATTTGATACAAGTATACAACAATTTAAGACTGAATAACAACTCAAAATAGATTAAAATATTTATTTAATTATTTTTGTACTTTTATTAAGACGATTGTTATTGCTTGTAATGTTTCAACCGGTTTCGGCCTTGTTTAGGCCATCTTCAGGAAATCCATCTTTCGAGAATTGTTGATCTTATTTAAAATTTGTTGTTTTATATTGGCGTTTTATTTTATGACGTGATTTATGACATGTTGTGTCAATGTAAAAATTAAAATAGGATTAAATAAAATAAAATTAAAATTGAATATTTCCCAACCAAAATTTCAAATATCTATTGTAAAGGAGGTAAAAAAGGAAATTTTAATTTGGGAAGGGAAATATGGGAAAATGTTGTTATTGCGGTTTGAGTTCATTGTATATGTTGGGTTTTTTTTTTAATTTTATTTTTAGGTGGAGTAAATGGATTCTTCAAATACATATATAAAAGGTTTTTCTGTGTAGTTTATTTGGTCATTCAAACATAAAATGTGTGGATGATTATGTTTAAATTTTCTTATTTCATATAGTTCAAGTATTTCCGAAAGGTTACTTTTGCTTTTC
This sequence comes from Onthophagus sagittarius, assembly GCA_036711965.1. Taxonomy (NCBI): domain Eukaryota; kingdom Metazoa; phylum Arthropoda; class Insecta; order Coleoptera; family Scarabaeidae; genus Onthophagus; species Onthophagus sagittarius. Next base: position 27,264,629 of record JASERS010000005.1, read on the forward strand.
TTGTGAAGTAATTTTGTGTTTTTTGTTTCATGAAATTGGTGTTCTTTGTTAAAAATATTTGTCTTCCAAAGTTTGATCTCTGTTGTGTTCTATGTTCTTGTATACGAGTTTTTAAATATCTGCCTGTTTCACCAATATAAGTGGCTTTACATCTATCACATTCTCTAATTTGTAAATTCCATATCGTTCATTTTATTGATTCTATCTTCCTTATTAATTAAAATTTTACCTAGTGCGTTTTTGTTTTTGGATGTTATAATTATATTGTGTTTCTTAAAAATTCTTTTGATTTTATTATGTATGTTACCTTGATATTCTATTATTCTATAAATATTGTTTGTGTTATTTGTTGTATTTGTAAGAGAGGTAAGTTTTATATGATTCTGTTTGTTTCTGTATTTGTCAATCATTTTGTTGATGATTTGTGGTTTATATCCGTTATTGTGGCCAATTTGTTTTTGATAATGGATATTTCTGTTGTAAGTTCTTTTTCACTAAGTTTTGTGCTGAAGCCACGGTATATATATGCGTTGAAGGTTGCCATTTTATGAGCATAATCATGAAAAGAATCATTTGGGATGATAATATCTGTTTTTGGTTTTCTAAAGATACTGTATTGAAGTCCGTTGTCTGTTTTTAAAATTGTTATGTTTAAAAAATTTATGCGCTTATTATGTTCTATTTCGGTTGTAAATTTGATGTCTTTATGTAAATTATTAATGTAGTTGTGTAAGTTGGTTATTGTTTCTTGTCTGTCATTGTCGATGAAAACCATGATATCATCTACATATCTTAACCATGTTATGATGTTGTGTCTATGTGGGTTGTTATTGTTCATTATAAGTTCTTTTTCGAGTCTGTCTAAGAATATATCAGTAAGTAATCCACTTAGTGGTGATCCCATTGGAAGGCCCTTATTGTCGGTGTAGTAAGTGTTTTCAAATTTACAAAAGTTTTGCTGAATGCAGATTTTAAACAGGTTAAATATATTTTTTCTGTCGGTTTCATTATTAATTCTATCTTTAAGAATGTTGTTCAATATTTGAAGGGTTTCATCAGTTGGAATGTTGGTGTATAAGTTTGCGATGTCGAATGAGATCATTTTGTATTTGTCAGGAAGATTAATTTTTGTAAGTTTATTAATTAAATCGTATCTGTTTTTTATGGTGTGTCTAGGTTCAAATCCTGTTATATCTTTAAATATGTTTTGTTTATGTAATTTCGGAAAACCGTACAATCTTGGTGTTTTGGGATCCATTGGTAAAATAGAATAAATGTTTTTGTTAAATTTTTGTAGTGTTTCTTTGGATTCAAATATAATTTTTTTAGCTATTTTGTGGAAATTTGTAGTTGGATCATTTGAAACAGTTGTAAAACCGTTTTCTTTTAAAAAATCTTCAGTTTTCTTTATATAGTCTTCTTTGTTCATTATTATTAAACCTGCGTTTTTATCAGCTTTGGTGATAGTTGTTAGATTGTTTTGTTTGATTTTATGTTTTATGTTATTAATTATTCGTTTTTCTTTATTAATTTTTCGTTCTTCTTTCTTTCTTTCTTTCATTAACTCTTTATTTTTTGTTGTTCTTTTTGTTTCTTCTTTAATTAATATCTGTTGAAGTTCTCTATTAATTGTTTCTTTGGTTGCCATTTTCTTCGTTATTGCTTCCAATTCAATAGCTGTTTTTCTCAAATTGGGTTTAGTTTTAATGCATATGTGTGACCTTTATTAAGCATTTCTAATTCTTCTGGGTTAAATGTTATGTTCGTTAGATTAGTTATCAGTTTATGAAATACATGATGTTTCATGTTGTTGTCTTTAGTTATCTTTCCATTTTCTTTTATTATTTGTGTTTTCTTTTCTTTTCTAAGGTTATCTAATTTCCTTTGTTTTGATGTCCATTCTTGATTGTGTTTATCTTTATTCCAAGTGGTTTTGTTGTTCATTATTTCTTGGATTTCTATATTGTGGTAGGTCTTTGTTAATTCTTGGTAGACGTAATATGTCTCAACATATACAATGAACTCAAACCGCAATAACAACATTTTCCCATATTTCCCTTCCCAAATTCAAATTTCCTTTTCTACCTTCTTTACAATAGATATTTGAAATTTTGGTTGGGAAATATTCAATTTTGATTTTATTTTATTTTAATCCTATTTTAATTTTCACATTGACACAACATATCATAAATCACTTCATAAAATAAAACGCCGATATAAAACAACAAATTTTAATAAATTTTAAATAAAATCAACAATTCTCGAAAGATGGATTTCCTGAACATGGCCTAAACAAGGCCGAAACCGGTTGAAACATTACAAGCAATAACAATCGTCTTAATAAAAGTACAAAAATAATTAAATAAATATTTTAATTTATTCAAGATGAAAAAACATTCCTTAAAAAAAACTCAAAATAGAGGCAATACTAACACTAGAACTTATACTAGATCTAGATCGAAAAACATTTAAGAGACGCACGGAAAGTTTTCTAATTTTGGAAGAAAGTTAACAATTTCAAAAATATCGAATGTATTTAGGGCGCCGCGGAAAAAATTCTGATTATTTAAGGACAAATCGAAAAAGGTTGGGAACACCTGATTAATATGTTATTTTTGAGATTATGTGTAAATAACTATTCTTATTGCTTTTCATTAAAAAAGCACTCGCATTTTTGGATTAAACATGGTTATTTTTTTAGTGGCCTTTATCTTTGCCATACGTTTTAAATCTTATAAGTACTTCAAAGTATCCATCTTGGGTAAGTATCCCCGGCTATATACCCAGAATATATTCCCTTGAAAATAAATACCGGTGTATTAAACAACACTGGTTTAAATACGTTGGAATTCTCGTCAGCTTTATTCGCGATCAGAATCTCCAATCGCCTCCATTATAAAATAAAATGCCTCCCAAGAGCGCCAGAGCCAAAAATGACTCTTAAAAAGTACTTTTTTTAACGATATCCCAAACAATGCCAAGGATTAGAATGTTAAAATTTGATGAACACAATTAAATTAAAAACTTTAAATTATATTTTAGTAATTTGCTAAAATGTAAACAGAAAATGTCAGTTAAAATTAAAATAACATTAATTATAAACTTTATTTAATTAATAATATCAAGTAATTATTTCCATATAATTACCAAAAAACTTTGTGAAATAAAACGATCTTTCTTATACGACACAACCCTACAAAAAAATAAATTTTAAAATCAGGTGTTTTTGATTAGAATGCTAAAATTTGGTGTACAGGAAAATTAAATCAAAAACTTTAAATTATATTTTAGTAATTTTGTAAATTGTAAACAGAAGATGTCAGTTAAATTAAATTAACATTAATTATAAACTTTATTTAATAATATCAAGTTATTATTTCCATATAATTACCAAAATAACTTTGTTGATTAAAACGATCTTTCTTATACGACACAACCCTACAAAACATAAATTTTAAAACCAGGTGTTTTCCATTACTTTAATACTCAATTTCGACGCACTTTTAGATTACTATCAGTCGTAAAAACCGCAATACGACCTTCGTCCTTTCAAAAACCCCTTTTTTACAACAACCCCGCGTCACCATAAAACCAGATATTTTATATACTCGTCCTTTTCATCAGACCGTTTTTAATCCATTGCTAAATGTAAATAAAAAAATCTTTCTTTTTTGGTTTCGTTTCGTTTCTTGAATACATTAAGAGCTATTGTATTGGTGAAAAGAGCACTAGAAATTCCATTTCCCGAGTACTCTTACTATGAAATAGTATAAACACGCAAGACGAGGTCGGGGTTTAATTCAATTTGGGTTGCACAGGTCCTCAGACAGACGACTTTACCAATAGTTCCGACGAGACATCAAACATTCCAAAGGCAGCTATCTCATCGGCTGGAAATGCCGACAACCATTCAATTCAGCATATGCAGTCTTGAACACAAAAACGATTCCAGCATTATTGGATTAATAAAGGTGAATTCAATAAATTTAATAAGCTTTTGTGTTTATTTTTTTGTTTTGATCAGCCGGAGCTTTACAAAAAAGATTTGGTGCGACAAGCTTCCACGGAAAGCGGTGGTCCTGATATGGAATATTGCGGAAAATTACATTTCGCCCTCCGATATGATAAAGATGTTGAAGGACTCGTAGTCAAAGTAAGTTTTTTTTAATTATTAGTCAAGTTAAAAAAAGATTGGTAAATTCGCGTGATAAATACCCATTGCGTTTATTGCATCGGGGACGCTTCTCCTATAAAGTCGGCTGGTAGGGAAGGTTTTCCAATCGATTTTTACGATCCCGAAGGACGAAAACTGGAAAAAGAACGAGTTTAAAGCGGATAACACGCCACTCTATAAAGATTAATGGTCGACTTAACAGGAGTAAATTTTTAAAAATAAATTATTTCAAAGCGAATTTGATGAGCTTCAATTCTGAATGGATCTGCACTCAAACTTCGCCTATTGATCTATTAAGGCAGGGTTCGGAATCTAACAATGGTCGTGCTTCTAAACTATTCATATGCCGGCGATATCGAATTTTATTTTTAAACTATGATTGATTATTCCCGTTTTATTTATTTTTTTAGGTTCTTGAATCCAGGGACTTGCCTATAAAGGATGTCTCCGGCAGCAGCGATCCCTACATTAAAATTTATCTTCTCCCGGATCGTAAGAAGAAGTTTCAGACAAAGGTTCACCGTAAGAATCTTAATCCCGTTTTCAATGAAACATTTATCTTTAGGTGGGTCTTACAAATACATTTAAACTTAAATCAATCTATCGCAAGATCCTAATTCATTTTTAAATCGTTTCAGCGTTTCTTACGATGATTTAAGACAACGTTACATCCAATTTTCAGTCTACGATTTCGATAGATTTTCACGGCATGATCTCATCGGGCATGTTGTTCTTAAAGGATTATTGGACAATACGGATTTACAACAAGAAATTGAGTACACAATGAATATTCTTTGTCCACCTCAGGTAATAATATCCACAAAATTTATTTTTTTTGAAATCGAATGTGTTAATGTCAATCTGAAATTAATACCAACATATTTTTTTTAAATTTAATTAAAATCAATTAATTAATACAAATTAAAAGTAAATTTGAATTTAATTTTGTAATTTTAATTAATTAAAAAACAATAATTTTACTTCGATTTAAAGTCCCTAGATTACTAAAGTAATGCGGTTCATGAAGCCTATGTATTCAAACAATTCGAGCCAAAAGGACGGTTTGATATCTTGTTAGTATATGTCACTACTTGTCGGCGTATGTCACTGCTTTTTTTACCCAAAAAAAAATGCGCCAATAATGCCGTTATGTTGCGTTCGGAGTTGCAAAAAAGCTTTGTGAAGTTAGTTTATTGTCGATAAACTCTTGATGAAAACACCAGAGTTAGTAGAGTTTAAAATTAATTAATGTACTTCATAGTAACTCGATTTTGTCATAAGTAGATAATTTATTTTAATCATTAATTTTAAAAAAGCCAATGGTATAACTGCTATTAAATAGTTTTACATATTTAAACATCCATGGAATGGATATAAGAAAAAATGGGGGCTACTATTTAAGAATGTCAACTTAGGAATAGTATCTCAATTTTGAGATGCTTGTACATTTTCTGGGGTAGAGGTTCATCCCGAAATTTCATGAAAGAAATGGTAAGTCTGAGAGCACTAAGAAGTCTCAGAATTAAGAAAAGAACTCAAACAACAATTTTTGCATTGAAAATACGCTCGGTATCAAATATATTAATCTTTTGGAAACATTTCAAGTCTTTTGGAAACATTTCAAGTCTTCTGAATGCAATGTCAAGACTTTTGTAACCATTTTATATCTTCTAGTAGCAGTTTCAAGTCTTCTGAAAACTTTTTAAGTCTTTTAGAAGCAAGATCAATACTTTCAAAAACACTATGAAGACTTCTGGAAGCATTTCAAATCTTTCTGAAGCAATATTAAGTCTTATAGAAGCAGTGTCGAATTTTTGGAAGCATTTTAATACATCTAGAAGCAGTATCAAGTCTTTTGGAAACATTTCATGTCTTCTGAAAGCAATGTCAAGACTTTTGTAACTATTTTATATCTTCTAGTAGCAGTTTCAAGTCTTCTGAAAACTTTTCAAGTCTTTTAGAAGCAAGATCAATACTTTCAAAAACACTATGAAGACTTCTGGAAGCATTTCAAATCTTTCTGAAGCAATATTAAGTTTTATAGAAGCAGTGTCGAATTTTTGGAAGCATTTTAATACATCTAGAAGCAGTATCAAGTCTTTTGGAAACATTTCAAGTCTTCTAAAAGCAACATTATGCCTTCCAGTGGCAATGTCAAGACTTTTGTAACCATTTTATATCTTTTAGCAGCAGTTCCAACTCGTCTGAAAACTGTTCAAGTCTTTTAAAAGCAAGATCAAGTCTTTCCAAAACAGTATGAAGTCTTCTGGAAGCATTTCAAATCTTCCTAAAGCAGTATCAAGTCATCCAGAAGCATTTCAGTGGCAATGCCAAGACTTTTTTAACATTTCAAATCTTCCAGCAGCAATATCAAGTCTTTTGGAAACTTTTCAAGTCTTTTAGAAGCAAGATCAAGTCTTTCAAAAACAATATGAAGTCTTCTGGAAGCATTTCAAATCTTCCTAAAACAGTATTAAGTCTTATAGGAGCAGTATCGAGTTTTGGGAAGCATTTTGAGACATCTAGAAGCAGTATGGAGCTTTCTGTAAACAGCATCAAGTCTTTTCGAAGTATTTCAAGACTTCTAAAAACAGTATCAACTCATCTAGAAGCATTTCAAGTCTTCTGAAAGCAACATTGTGCCTTCCAGTAGCAATGTCGAAACTTTTAAAAACATTCTAAATCTTCTAGTAGCAGTATCAAGTCTTTTGAAACTTTTCAAGTTTTTAGAAGCAAGATCAAGTCTTTCAAAAATAGTATGAAGTCTTCTGGAAGCATTTTAAATCTTCCTGAAGCAGTATTAAGTCTTATAGGAGTAGTATCGAGTTTTTGAAAGCATTTCAAGACATCTCGAAGCAGTATTGAGCCTTCTAGAAACAGTATCAAAACATTTCGAAGTATTTCAAGACTTCTAAAAGTAATATCAAGTCATCCAGAAGCATTTCAAGTCTTCTGGAAGCAACATTATGTCTTCCTGTGGCCATGTAAAGACTTTTGTAACCATTTCAAATCTTCCAGCAGCAGTATCAAGTCTTTTGGAAACTTTTCAAGTCTTTTAGAAGCAAAATCGAGTCTTTCAAAAACAGTATGAAGTCCTCTGGAAGCATTTCAAATCTTCCTAAAGCAGTATCAAGTCATCCAGAAGCATTTCAAGACTTCTAAAAGTAGTATCAAGTCATCCAGAAGCATTTCAAGTCTTCTGAAAACATTTCAAGTCTTCTGGAAGCAACATTATGTCTTCCAGTGGCAATGTAAAGACTTTTGTAACATTTCAAATCTTCCAGCAGCATTATCAAGTCTTTTGGAAACTTTTCTAGTCTTTTAGAAGCAAGATCAAGTCTTTCAAAAACGGTGTGAAGTCTTCTGGAAGCATTTCAAATCTTCCTAAAACAGTATTAAGTCTTATAGGAGCAGTATCGAGTTATGGGAAGCATTTTGAGACATCTAGAAGCAGTATCGAGCCTTCTGGAATCAATATCAAGTCTTTTTGAAGTATTTCAAGACTTCTAAAAGTAGTATCAAGTCACCTAGAAGCAATTCAAGTGTTCTGGAAACATTTCAAGTCTTCCGAAAGCAACATTGTGCCTTCCGGTAGCAATATCGAAACTTTTAAAATCATTCTAAATCTTCTAGTAGCAGTATCAAGTCTTCTGAAAACTTTTCAAGTCTTTTAGAAGCAAGATCAAGTCATTCAAAAACAGTATGAAGTCTTCTGGAAGCATTTCAAATCTTCCTGAAGCAGTATTAAGTCTTATAGGAGCAGTATCGAGTTTTTGAAAGCATTTTAAGACATCTCGATGCAGTATTGAGCCTTCTAGAAACAGTATCAAAACATTTCGAAGTATTTCAAGACTTCTAAAGGTAGTATCAAGTCATCCAGAAGCATGTCAAGTCTTCTAAAAACATTTCAAGTCTTCTGGAAGCAACATTATGTCTTCCAGTGGCAATGTAAAGACTTTTGTGACCATCTCGAAGCAGAATCAAGCCTTCTGGAATCAATATCAAGTCTTTTCGAAGTATTTCAAGACTTCTAAAAGCAGTATTAAGTCATCTAAAAACATTTCAAGTCTTCTGGAAACATTTCAAGTCTTTTGGAAGCAACACTATGTCTTCCAGTGGCAATGTCAAGGCTTTTGTAACCATTTCAAATCTTCCAGCAGCAGTATCAAGTCTTGGAAACTTTTCAAGTCTTTTAGAAGCAAGATTAAGTCTTTCAAAAACAGTATGGAGTCTTCTGGAAGCATTTCAAATCTTTTTGAAGCAGTATTAAGTCTTATAGGAGCAGTATCGAGCTTTTGGAAGCATTTTAAGACATTTAGAAGCAGTATCGAGCATTCTAAAAACAGTATCAAATCCTTTCGCAGTATTTCAAGACTTCTGAAAGTAGTATCAAGTAGTCTAGATGCATTTCAAGTCTTCTGGAAGCATCATAAGCCGTCTGGAACCATTTCAAGTCTTCTAGATGTTATATAAAGTTATTTTCATGCATCGCAAGTCTTCTGGAAGCATTGTAAGTTATTTGGAAACATTTTAGGTATTCTAGAATTAGTATCAGTCTTCTGGAAATCATCTGGAAGCAATACCAAGTTTTATAGAAACAGTATCAAATCATCTAGAAGCAGTATCGAGTCAAAGTAGTCATGTAGTAGTAGATGAAGTCTTCTAGATGCAATATCAAGTTCTGGAAGCATCTCAAGTCTTCTAACAGTAACATCAAGTCTTCTGGAAGCATTGTAAATCCTCTGGAAACATTTTCCCCTTTCGGTAGTGGACTGTCACTTCGGGTTCAGCACTCTCTATTGTTTAATAGAAAAGGCAACTTTCTTACCGACATTTCTTAGTAATGTAATTCTGGTGTCAGAAATATCTGAGTCCGAGGTGAGATGAAGATGAAAAATTCGGTTTGAAGGTGAAGACTGATGATTCTTATACTGACATTTCTGATAATGAGCATTGGAACGGCCTTCAGAAAATTTAGCAGACGGTAAGATAATTTTTTCCGTTCAAAACGGCATCTTCTTTTTTTATCTTCTTTCTTCTAATTGTATTAGAAGAAACAATGAAGATAATGAAAACCGCGGACCGTGAATGCCTCGAAAAAATCTACAGCGCATTCAAACCGGGCATTTATATGCCTATTGTAATTTTTTTGATGAATAATTTTTTTTTAATTATTTTTCTTTAAAAAAATACAAATTACACATCAGCGCTGTCTCTTATTTGGCAAAGAAACTCGTACTCTCAGTCCGGTGCGAGCACTCGAGTAAAAGAAATGCGCGAGTCCTGGAAGGTTAAGTATTCTAGAAGTAGTATCAGTCTTCTGGAAATATTTCAAGTCCTTTGGCAGCAATATTAAACTTCTTAGAAACAGTATCATATCATCTAGTCTTCTGGTAGCAAATGAAGTCTTCTAGATGCAATATCAAGTTTTCTAGATACAACATCAAATCTTCTAGATGCAATATCAAGTCATCTGGCAGCATTGCAAGGCTTCTGGAAGTATTGTAAGTCGTCTGGAAGCATTTCAAGTCTTCTAGATGCAATATCAGGTTATCTGGAAGCATTGTAGATATTCTGAAAACACTTTAAATATTCTAGAAGCAATAGTAAGTTTTCTAGAACCAGTATCAAATCATCTAGAGGCAGCATCCTGTCTTCTGAGAGCAAATGAAGTCTACTAGTTGCAATGTTAAGTTTTCTAGATGCAATATCATGTCTTCTAAGTACAATGTTAAGTCTTCTAGATGCAATATCAAGGCTTCTGGAAATATTGTAAGTCGTCTAGAAACAGCTTAAGTTTTGTAGAGTAGTATCAGTCTTCTCAAAACATTTCAAGTTGCAAGCAATATCAAGTTTTTTAGAAACAGTATCAAATCACCTAGAGGCAGTATCTAGTCTTCTGTTAGCAAATGAAGTCTTCTAGGTGCAATATCAAGTCATCTGGCATTACAAGTCTTGTAGAAGTATTGTAAGTCAGTATCAGTTATCTGGCAATATTTTAAGTCTTCTGGAAGTAATATCAAATTCTCTAGAAATAATATCCACCACGCCACCTAGAGGCTGTATTCACTCTTCTGGTAGCAAATCAAGTTTTCTAGTTGCAATATCAAGTATTCTGGAAACATTGTAAGTCGTCTGAAAACAGTTTAAATTTTGTAGAGGTAGTATCAGTCTTCTGAAAACATGTCAAGTCTTCTGGAAGCAATATCAAGTTTTCTAGAAACAGTATCAAATCACCTAGAGGCAGTATTCAATCTTCTGGTAGCAAATGAAGTGTTTTAGATACAATATCAAAACTTCTGGAAGTATCTCAATTCTTCTAGCAGTAACATCAAGTCTTCTGGAAATATTTCAAGACTTCTAGAAGCACTGTAAATCGCCAAGCTTTTCATGCCTTCTAGATGCAATACCAAGTCTTCTAGATGCAATATCAAGTCTTCTTGATGCAATATCAAGTCTTCTAGATTCAATATCAAGTAATCTTCTGGAAACATTTCAAGTTTCCTTGAACCATTGTAAGTTGTCTGGAAGCATTTGAAGTCTTCTAGATGCAATATTAAGTCACAAAACCTTTTAACTCTTCTAGAAACATCCACCCATACCCCTCTTAACATCTCTAGCTTATCCATCATACTTTCCACCTCTGCATCTCTCCAGGTCATCATTATTCTTGTTATCCTTTTCTCAATCCTCTTCTCCATTTATTCCGTCTTCTCATTAAAATTCTTCATTTCCATTTCTTTCATATTGCCCTCCGCCATCGTTACTACAACTCTCGTAATCGAAGTCTCAACTCTCCTGAACATGTCCATGATACTTGTGGAGACTTCCTTATGGATATTTCTGTACTCTATTCTTAACCCTCCCCCTCCCCCCTCCATGAACCCTCCATGACCACTCGGGAAGAGCATGCTCGTTGTATCTTTAGTATTTAATCTGGACCCTATTATCCTATATTCCTATTTTTCGAGTCTTCCGTTCCTGTATGCGAAATACTTATTGACTCTTTCTCCATATCTCAGTCTCATCGTTAGTCCCAAGATTCTGTATGCACATGGTTATTTGATTTCTGATCGTCGGTTTTTGTGGATTCTTCTCCAATCCGCAGAATGTAAATAATATGGAAACGGATACCCTTCCTTTAAATCAGATAGATTTTGAGAGAATTGGGAATAAGGAGGTCCTGATAAGGGTTATAAACAGTGTTGATGCTGATCGTATTCCAATCAGTTTAATCAAACATGTGTCAGTCTTCTGGAAACATTTCAAGTCTTCTGCAAATAATATAAAGTTTTCTACCAAACCGTGGTACTAATCTAGGGACTTTACTTACAATTAGATTTAAAAAAGCCCGACAGCTATTTTCACAAATTCGAACTAAATATATAAATTAAACAAATTTAACTTTAATTAAGCAACTTTAAACAAAAAACATAACTTTGAGAAAAAATACAAATATAAAGGACATCGACGCGATTGAACGCTAAATTAACTTATTCATTGAGCAGCGTAATTTTTTAGGCCCCAAATAATCAATAACTTATTTCCAGTCCAATAATGTTAACCCTTAATACAAAAATAGTAAGATTTATTTTATTTATGTGATCTTTTCGTTTTATTTAGGATAAAGTTGATTTGGGGGAAGTAATGTTGTCGTTGTGTTATTTACCAACGGCTGGCAGATTAACATTAACGGTTGTAAAAGGAAGAAATTTAAAAGCGATGGATATCACCGGGAAATCTGATCCTTACGTAAAAGTTTATCTTTTATGCCAAGGGAAACGAATAAAAAAGAAAAAAACGTCCGTAATTAAAAACACCTTATCTCCCGTTTTTAATGAGGCGATGGTCTTTGATGTCCCTGCTGAAAACATAGAAGACGTCAGTATAATTATTAAAGTTTTCGATTACGATCGAATTGGATCCAATGAGCTAATGGGTTGTACAGCAATTGGGTCGAGTTTTATTGGGATTGGTAGAGAACATTGGATGGAGATGTTGGATAATCCAAGGAGGAATGTTGCCCAATGGTACCCTTTAATGGAATCTATACCGGGATTCATCCCACAAACTAATTCAAACCAATTGAGATTAAGTTGCATTAATGCCAGGTGAAAGAAATTTTGTAAAAATAAAAAAGAAGCGACATGAAAAAAGAATCATTAAATAGATGAGTTGAGATTTTGAAAGATTTCGAACGCAATTATAAAAAAAATCAATGTCAAAACTTATAAATCAACATGTATTCGAAAAGGATTCGTAAATCCCTTTATTTTAATACTTTTTGTGTACATATCCTAATTAATTTTCTAAGTATGCAACCAAACATACCGATACGTATGATTCGTTGCATTTATATCAAACTTTAAGCTAAATATAGAAATAAGAAGCAACACTTTCAAAAAAAACTCTCCAACTACTTATTTTTATTCATCATACACGTAACTATCCTAAAAACAAATTAATCTCCTCGAAATACCTCCCCAATTAGCACAATCAAATTTGAAAAAAAACAAGTTGGATTGTTTATTAGGTGTTATTTCTTTTAATCAATATATTTAATAGTGATAAGATGTACTAACTTCTGTGTTAGATGTCAACAAAAAAAAAAAAAAATTAAGGACATGTTAAGCTCAAAGTGATCACGCAATACAAATTGAAATAAAGATTGAGTGGAAATTGAAGTAGTTTTGAAAAAGAATTAAATAAAATAAGTGTAATATTATAAGAAAACTTTAAAAAAACATGGTAACAATAATGTAAGATGTATAAAAAAGAAATTGATGGTTGTTTATTAAATTCTAAACAATTCTGTACTAAAAAGAAAAATAAATACACATATAATTGAAGAGAAAATATTTTTGTATATTTATTTTAAAACTATTTTACGATTCGTAGGTGTGGATTTAGCACACTAACAACATGTTAACTGGAACTCAAATATTTATTTTATTGTACTCTATAAGGATTTAAGGATAAACATTTTTCTCTTTTTTGCAAAGAAATAAGACTTAAACGTATAAAGAAAATCGTTTTAAATTGTAATGTAATGAAAAGATCTGTTTAGTAGCATTTTTATGTATGGTGATTGTTACAATAAACTTTAAAAACTATATAAATACAAGTTTTATTTAATTTAATTGTACCCATCTATTGATTACTAATTGTATGAACTCAGGATGGGACTATTTTCGTTAACAAGTAAAATTTGTTTAAATTGGGATAAACGGTCCAAAGAATATATTAATTAAAACAACTTTTTCATATGCTAATACTTCGATTGTTTATTCAATCTTCCTCACAGCATCTAATTGTATGTATCTATGTATATAGTACTAGTATTATATATAAAGTAAAAAGGGCATGATAAAATAAATGAATTTCTATTAAAAGAAAAAGAAGAACTACCGTTAAAAAAAAAGGTCAAAACCCGAATCATCTTTCTATTTGCTTAAAGATTCCTCTGCCCCGTCTTTATTTTGGCTATTTGGATTTTTCTTTTAACACTTTGACCAAGAATTTGCTTTGAATAAACAAGAATTTAGAAGAGTTTTAATTTTGGTTTTGTTATTTTAAAGATTATTTAATATTTTGGCAGTTTTGAAGATTTATTTTGAAGATTCCTCTTTTTCATTCATATCATTTCCCAATAATCGACCATAATTAAAAAAAAACAAGTTACAGAAAGCCCTATTAAACGAATATTGTTTAATAGTTTTTTTTTTCATTCTTTAATAGTTAGTGAACCAGAAAAGAATAATCCGTAAAAAAATGTACAGTCATGGGCAGTTAGAATAAAGAAATTAGCGACTAATTGTGAATTTGAGACATTCCTTGAAACTGCGATGCGCGGGATAAATTTATTGTTGGCATGGGCCATAAAAAAATCATGGATCGCTTATTTGCTGAAGACGCCACGTTAACGTTCGAGAAGGCTGTCGAAATCGCGGAACTGGTTGAGTCAGTTTTGGACGGCTACGGGGTTGCAGCGAACGAGGCTAGCGGCGTCGTTTCCCGATTCAAGACCGAACCCGGAGAAGAAGAGATCCTGCGGCTGGATCAGCGATGGCACAGAAATAGAGAAAGAGGGAAGTCAGACAAGACACCGACGTTGGCCGGAGCGTCATCAGCAAAGGGTGACATCCACGGCGGCAGTGGCGGCAGTGGCGGCAGTGGCGGTGTAGTAAGATGTTATAGATGCGGTAACGTAAATCACAAAGCAGATGGATCTGAACTTAAAATGATAGGAAAATTTAAACTTTTAATTACTTATAATAAAAATAGAAAATACATTGAATTTTGTGTAGTAGATCATAATGGGAAATTACCATTATTGGGTCGTAATTTCATTAGTGAATTTAATTTGGCTTTACAAGAAATTAAAAGTCTGCAATGCGAAAATACAATTAAAGATTATCTTCCAGAGAAATATTCTAAAGTTTTTTCAAAACAATTGGGTACCTTTAATAAATTTAAGATGATGTGACGCAAAAATGATAAAATAAAATAAAATGAAATTGAAAGGAAACGATCACACGACCCTTCCTTCTCGGTTTCAACGATGCCGGACCAACTTAGTGAAGACGGCTGGGTTCGTTATAAAAAGGGCGCCACAGCATTAAATCGTAGAAACCCACCAATGGTGAAGTGTAAAGGAATAATCGAACAATAATTACATACAAAACAAACAAAAAAAACCTAAAAGGCGAAGTAGACTAAATAACGTCTTTATTTTGACAAAAAAAATAATAGAAATATATGAAAGCACAGCAAAAAAAAAAAAAAAATAATAATCGTTACAGTGTGGTACCAAAAAAAAACTATATAAAAGATAAGTATTCAAGAATATGATCTTAAAACTTGTTATTATTTGATTTTCTAGGCCCAGTAAACCAACTTGTTCCGTAACCAAATCGGAACGCAAACCAACAAAAAAAAATTAATAAAAAAACAGGTTTATATAGTTCTAACAATTAAAGAAAAGAAAATATATATATATATAACAAAAATTAATATATATAATGAAATTATAATGAAAAAAAATTAAATATGAGTAAAATGGAATTATAAGTTTTTTTTTATTATTTATTGTTCAAGATTTTTTTTTTATTTTTTTAAATGGTTGAAGACCAAAAGGGAAAGGAATTTGAGGAAGTTCTTTTTTTTTAAATTGGTAACCGTAGTCGATGATAAAAAAAACTTGATAACTTGAAAGGAAAACCAAATGGATGGTCGGACGGACGTTATTCCAACGACTCCTTCGTTTGAAAGTGCTCAACGATGTTTCGAAAATCTTATTGAAATGTAAAATGATACTTTACAAAAAGCCTGCAACAATTAAGGAAAAACGTGCGACCGTGAATTCCTGACACGTGTACAAAAAAAAAATTAAAGAAATTACCGTCGATGTTGGGCGGCTTAAAGGTGAATAAAACGATAATTAATATCGATGAAGAGCTTGATTCTACTCGGAAATATCCCTTGCTAATCGATACGTTTCCAGAATTATTTTTCCCAATCAATGGACGCCAAACGAAATTTAACAAAATGGCTTTCAATTCCGGAACGTTACTTCACACGCTAAATCACTCTACCAAATTCAAAACCGAAAGAGAGGTCGATTTGAAGACAACCTCCCTCTTTATACCCAACTGTCTACCCAAAAAGCTTGAAACCGGCCCACACGTCAAACGGAAATTTTATTATAAACCAAAATGCCAAGAAATAAAAATAAAATGATAATAAAACAAAATTAAAGTAAGAACATAAATTAATTAATCATATTGATGAATTTGTGCCTCATTAAGGAAATATTTTTTTTTTTTTTTTAAATTTTATACGAATGTTTTTCGTCTTGAATTAAATGTTTATTTAATAATTTTTTGTACTTTTATTAACAAGACGATAATATATAGTATTTTACACAATAAATTTGTAAATTTGTGTAAAATACTATATATTATCGTCTTGTTAATAAAAGTACAAAAAATTATTAAATAATCATTAAGGAAAGAATACAAAAAAAAATTATAAAATAAAAAAACAATTCTTAAGGGGAAAAGTAACCGTAACAATGAATTTAAAATTGAAAGAAAATTGTAAAAAATTGTTTTAAAATGTCATAAACCTAGACCTGTTCCATATGCTACAAAAGAAAAAGTTGATCAGGAATTGGATCGGCTGTTGAGGGAAGAAATAATTTCTCCTGTAAGTTTTAGCAGTGTAGCAGCACCTATCGTCCTGTACTTAAAAAGAATAGTACTGTCAGAATTTGTGGAAATTATAAGGTCACAATTAATCCTTATTTAATTATTGATAAGTACCCACTTCCTAAAATCGATGATTTGTTTTCAAAATTAAAAGGGGGTGAACAGTTTTCAAAAATAGATTTGTCACAAGCTTATTTACAGTTATTGCTTGATGATAAGTCCAAAGAATTAACTACAATTAGTACACATAGAGGTTTGTTTAAGTACAATAGATTACCCTTTGGTGTGGCTTGTACTCCAGCAAAATTCCAGCGCACGATGGAATTATTGTTTAATAAAATGGATGGTGTATGTTGTTTTATGGACGATATCTTAATCACTGGTCAAAACGATAAAGAGCACTTACATAGATTAGAGCATGTTTTTCAAAGTTTGCAAGATTGCGGATTGACAGTGAGGAAGGAAAAATGTTCTTTTTTTGTACCATCAGTTTCATACTTAGGTTAAGTAATTGATAAGAATGGACTTCATAAATCGATGAATAAAATAAAAGCAATCACAGATATTCCGAAACCAAATAATGTCACACAATTAAAATCATTTTTAGGAGCAATTAATTATTATCACCGTTTTATACCAAATATGTTACACCCATTGTATGACTTAATTAAAAAAGATGTTCCTTGGTGTTGGAGTAATGAATGTGATCAATCATTTTCAACAATTAAACAAATTTTAGCTTCAAATCAATTTTTAGTTCATTATAATACAGATTTACCAATTCAATTAACAGTTGATGCTTCAGAATTTGGTTTAGGAGCAGTACTTTCTCATGTTTAGGTAGTGTTAGGAGTAGTAAGACCGATCTGTTTTTCATCCCGAACTCTTTCAAAATCTGAGAAAATGTATTCATAGATAAACAAAGAAGCATTAGCGATTGTGTGGGCAATAAAAAGATTCTATCAATATTTATATTGCAAAATGTTTATTTTATTAACAGATCACAAACCATGAGTATGTATATTTGGTCCTAAAACAGGAATACCTATGATGGCAGCTAATAGATTGCAAAGATACGCATTATTTCTATCTGGTTTTGACTTTGAAATTAAATACGTCAGATCTTCAGAAAATGTAGCTGATTTTTTGTCACGCATGTCATTACCTGAAACAGAAAAAGAAGAAGATCTATGTTACTACATTAATTATATTGCAAATAATACGGATATTCCTATAAATATTGAAACTATTCGTTCAGAATTACAAAAGGATTCAATTTTATCACAAATTTATACTTACGTTAAGTCAGGTTTGCTTGCAAATTGCAATGATGATATTAAACCATATTTTAAAAGAAAAATGAAATAAATATTGAAGAAGATATACTTGTCTGGGGTTGTAGAGTAATTATTCCTGAAACCTTACGAAAAAATGTATTACATGAATTACATTTAAATCACTTTGGAATTGTTAAAACAAAGAGTCTTGCTAGATCTTACATTTGGTGGCCTTCCCTAAACAATGAAATTGAAAACATGATTCAAAATTGTTCATCTTGTAAATGTATAAGACAAACCCCACAAAAAATTTTTCTACAAAATTGGCCCTTGGCTGGGGTGTGGAAAAGATTACATATTGATTTTATGTGTCCTATTAACAATAAATTTTATTTTATTGTCATTGATTCATATTCTCAATGGCTAGAAGTTTATTCCATGTTATCAATAACTTCTCTAAATAGAGATTTAAAAATTTCTTAAAGTCAAATGGTATTACTCATATAACTTCTCCTCCTTATAATCCATCTTCTAATGGCAGTGCCGAAAATTCTGTTAAAACCGTAAAGAAATTTCTAATTAAAGTTTGGAAAGATTCAAAGAGAAACCATGCCAATTTAAATTTATTGTTGAATAATTTTCTTTTAGATTATCGTAACACAGAACAGTGTAGTACTGGTGAATCACCAGCAAGAATATTTTTGAATAGACCTTTAAGAACAGAATTTAATTTAATCAAGCCAAATTCTATTCAAAACAGAGATAATAAAACATCTGCAATTATTAAAAACAATATCATGACTAGTAATAATCGTAATAAATACAATTTTAAGGGAGGAAGAGAGGTAGTATTTTCAATAGGACAAAAGGTTTTAATTAAAGAATACAAAGGTAAAAATTTTGGTTGGATTGATGGAAAAATAACAAAAAAATTAGGAAATTTTGTATATATCATTTACTTACCTGATTCAAATTCTTACTGTAAAAGACATGTGAATCAAATGTTAGAATGTAAACAAAATAATAGTAATAATAACAGTCATCCTTACCTTGATATGTTAACATATTCACCTGCAACTTCAGATGTTCAAATGAAGGCACAATCAATTAATGAAAATTTAACAGAAACTAATTCGTCACCTTTATTGGAACAACGTGAGGAAAGTTTATCCTGTAATAATCGTCCAATACGTCGAAGGCGGCCTCCCGATCGATTAGCATATAATTAAAAGAAATGTTGTTAAGGTTAGTTTTATTAATTAGTAGAAAATATTAAGGGGAGGAAATGTAGTATATTAAAGTACGCGCTGATCGTAGCACTCGTTAATCGGTTGTCATAGAATAGTTTTATTCATACACTACAAGATGCAACCTAGATATACAACTGGGGAATTGTTAAAAAATCTGCAAAAATGCCATCATGTAAGAGTTTTTAAAAGAAAATTGTCTAATATTATACAATTGTGTTTTTTAAATTATCCACATATTTTTGATTCATTTCTAATATTTTACTGGTTTCAAACTTACGTATTTTGTTTGATTAAATAATAAAAATCAAAACGCGTATCTTTCACGATGAACATTAAGAAGGCTCGTTTTCTACCATCTTCTGCTTAGTAATTGAAAGTGATTTTATAACAATTTTTCAAAAAATCGATTTTTCAGGAATTTATAAATTTATACAAAATATCGGAAGAATCCCAATTAAGTTCAGCAGTTTATATCTCAAGAACTAAGTGGGATATTTTCAAATTGACTTCACTTTTAGAAAGTAGATGCCCCAATTAGTAATTGAAAGTAATTTTATACCAATTTTTCAAAAAATCAATTTTTCAGGAATTTTTAAATTTATACAAAATACTGGAAAAATCCCAATTAAGTTCAGCAGCTAATATCTCAAGAACTAAGTGAGATATTTTCAAATTGACTTAACTTTTAGAAAGTAGATGTTCCAATTAGCAATTGAAAGTAATTTCATGACACTTTTTCAAAAAATCGATTTTTCAGAAATTTATAAATTTATACAAAATACTGGAAAAATCCCAATTAAGTTCAGCAGTTAATATCTCAAGAACTAAGTGAGATATTTCAAATTGACTTCACTTTTAGAAATTAAATGCCCCAATTAGTAGTTGAAAATAATTTCATAACACTTTTTCAAAAAATCGATTTTTTAGGAATTTATAAATTTATACAAAATACTGGAAAAATCCCAATTAAGTTCATAAGATCATATCTCAAGAACTAAGTGAGATATTTCAAATTGACTTCACTTTTAGAAAGTAGATGCTTCAATTAGTAATTGAAAGTAAATTTATAACAATTTTTCAAAAATCGTTTTTCCAAGAATATTTAAATTTATACAAAATATTGGAAAAATCCCAATTAAGTTCAGAAGATTATACCTCAAGAACTAAGTGAGATATTTTCAAATTGACTTCACTTTTAGAAAGTAGATGTTCCAATTAGCAATTGAAAGTAATTTCATGACACTTTTTCAAGAAATCGATTTTTCAGGAATTTATAAATTTATACAAAACATCAGAAGAATCCCAATTAAGTTCAGCAATTTATATCTCAAGAACTAAGTGAGATATTTCAAATTGACTTCACTTTTAGAAAGTAGATGCTCCAATTAGTAATTGAAAGTAATCTCATAACAATTTTTCAAAAAATCGATTTTTCAGGAATTTATAAATTTATACAAAATACCAAATATCAGTATCCTTTGGATATCTCAGGGATTTTTTATCTGTGAGATAACTTGAGATAGTAAGGCTCGTTACTATCATCTTCTGATTAAGTAGAATTTGTTTAAATCAGAATAAACGGGCCAAAAATATGTTAATTAAAACAACTTTTTCATATGCTAATATTTCGATTGTTTATTCAATCTTCCTCAGAGCATCTAATTGCTAAAATGGAAAAATTTCAAGTCAAAACATGAGATTAAATTGAACAATCATCAAAAACCATCACAATTATTTAAACATTACTTAAACATAGTGAACACATTAAAAATTATTAAAAATTTAGTTAAACTTTAAAATTGTAAAAAAGACTTCATGAAATGTTAGACAAACAAAATGGATAATGAATTGTTATAAAAGCCTAAAAAATTTATGAAAAAACCTGTTCGTAACTGCAAACCCAGTTTAAAATAAACACACTGCGCATGACCCAGAATGAAACCAATGAAACGAGCGATACTTATTTATTTATTTACAATTTGGGTACAGTACAGGACGAACCTATAATAAAACCGTACCACGGAATTAACGAAAAAGAAAGAATATTTATAAACATGTAAATTACCTAAATTAAATATAATAATAAAAATCAAAATAAGAATAACAATAGTGCAATTAAAGCAAAAATAAGTAACAAAAAAAATAAAGGGAAAAAATGAAAAAGGAAACATGAGCGTTATAATAAATTAACTACAAATGCAAAAAAAAATAAAGTAAACCGAATTGTTACAAGTAAATAAGAACGAAATTATAAACTAGTGCATGTTTTTACACACACTAAAAATATAAAAAATAAAATAAAGTAAATTTTATACTCACATACAATATAACATAAATTGCGCAGATATGTGCGAGGCTATTCGCGAAATGAATCAAAAAGAGCACGTTTAAAAGCTGTCAATGAAGACGACTGAAATCGAAACAGGTCTACATCAATTCCGTCCACAGCTGTAGCCATTCGTATCATGGGAGAATTAAGGAGTGCGTTGGTTCGGGGTGTTGGTGTGAAGAACAAAAAGTCGAAACGCAAATAACGAGGAGGAACATGAAGATTTATAGCATTAAGAAGAGAAGGAGAATCACGTATATTATGCAGTAACTTAAAAAAGAAGAGTACATCATCACATACACGGCGCTGGCTCAAGGTTAAAACGCCAAAATGTTCACAAGAAGAGAAATAATCTGAGTGGTGGATTGAACATTTAAAAGATAAATATTTTATAATTTTTTTTAAAATTGTTTCTATCCTAGATATGTATGTTTGATACTGAGGGCACCAAACAACACTGCAGTAATTAAGTATGCTATAAACGAAAACAAAATACAACACCTTAATTGCAGTAATACTTGAGAAAGAAGCAGTTGGTCTCTTCACAAAACCTAACATTCGCAAGGCTTTGGATACCATCAAATTAATATGTTTATCAAATAACAACTTATCATCGAAAGTAACACCCAGATCCTTAATAGAAGTTACACGGGTAATACCCTCACCAGCAACCGTATAGTTGTAGCAGACAGTACTCCTCTTCCTAGAAAAAGAGGTAACATTGTATTTAGTAAAGTTAAGAGTGAGGTGATTGTTTTGACAATACACCTGAAGGTTATCAAGATCACGTAGCAATTGCGAACAGTCAAGAGGGGACTGAACTCGGGTGAATAATTTCAAATCATCCGCGTACATAAGACAATGGCAGCTTTGAATCACATCAAATATATCATTTATATAGATGTTGAACAATAAAGGGCCAAGATGACTCCCTTGAGGAACTCCCGATGGCACTAATATAGGCTTAGAATAGAACCCATTAACAGATATTATTTGTGATCTGTTTTTTAGGTAGGAAGCGAACCACTGAAGCAGATGACCGTAAAATCCGAATCTTTGAAGTTTCGAAAGTAGAATGTCATGGTCCATCCGGTCAAAGGTCTTAATGAAATCTATATAAACTGAATCAACCTGGCAACCTTACTCCATAGAGTGTAAAATGAAATCAGTGTATTCCAGCAAGTTTCCCTCAACCGAGCGACCAGCAAAGAAGCCATGCTGTCTAGAATCAATTTTGGACTTAATCGAAAAAAAAAGCCGAGCATGCATTAGTTTTTCCAAAACCTTCCCAAACACCGGCAAGATAGAAATAGGTCTATAGTTGGACACAGTTCCACGGTCACCCGATTTAAAAATAGGGAGAACATAGGCCTGCTTCCAAATTGATGGAAAAATGCCATATTCAAGGGATTTATTAAATAAGATAGTGACAGGCAAAGCAAGGGTATGCGAGCATCTCTCAACCAAGATGGAAGGAATACCATCTGTACAGATGGTCTTATTTAAGTTAATTGATTTAAGAGCCTCCTCAACCTCAATCAACCCAAACGTTATAGGACCCAAAGAGCACATCTTATCACAATCATTAGATAGAACTGGGTATATATTGTAAGAAGTAACAAATACAGAGGAAATAAACTTAGTAAACAGCTCAAACACCTCATCACCACCTCTAGCGAAAACCCCATCAAGTGTCAGTATAGAAGGAATAGACTCCACACTTCTCTTACTCTTTATAAAAAACCAGAAATTTTTAGGATTGATTCACATCATGCACATAAGTCTTGTAATAATCCAATAAGGTATTTAGCTCGACCTCTCAAAATGGAAAAGGCTAGATAATCCATATGATGTTTAAATCTATTCCAACGACGATGCGCTCTTTTTTTCCCACGAAAAGTATTTATAGTTCCTCTAGAATACCACGTGGGAAAGCCACTACTAAATTTATGTTTATAAGGAACAAAATTTCTTATAGCAGTGTGTAAGTAGCTGTAGAATATATGAATAGCGCTATCAATATCACCACTTAGACACGTTTCTCAATCGATTTAATTGAGATAGTCATTAATGTCGGTGAAACGGGCTTTATTAAAGTTCGATGTAACTTGCTGCCTCATCACCAAATCACGAGACAGAGTTATTGGACACGTAAATTCAAGAGTTGTATGCGCACGATCCTCGGGAATCAAAGGAGTGACGGATAATTGGATTGAGGAGACATCATCAAAATTACTGAGTATGAGATCTACCGTATTGCCTGTAAAATTCTTAAAATAATTGAGTTGATTGAGGCCTGAAAGAGACAAAGCATCAGGAAAATCGGAAGAACGAACACTCAATGAACTAGACGCTAAGGAAAAACGTCCATGAGCATCAGAAGACCATACGATGTCAGGTAGATTAAAGTCCCCACATATAATAAAGTGATCATTAGGGTGACTATCTATAATCGAATTTAAATCATTTATGAAGCTGTAGAGAGCAATGTTATCTCTGCGAGGGATATAAACTCAACAAACATACAACACGAAGTGAGCAAGACGGAGTGTGACCCCCACAGCATCAATGCCATTGAACCAGGAAGATTGTTGTGAGATAGGGAGTGAGGCATCAACACCGACCAAAACACCCCCGCCACGAAGGCTCTTATCAGGTGTAGTTGGGCGATCATTTCTGAATGCCCTGAAAGATTGGGGAAGAACTCCAGATGAAAAAAATCCGGGATGTAACCATGTTTCGGTCAAATATATAATATCACAATCAGTATTGAAAAGATTTCGATGCAACACATCTAATTTAGTACGTAAGCCTCGCACAAAATCTTGATAATAAAATCGAATAGACATTATAATAATAAC
Source organism: Onthophagus sagittarius (assembly GCA_036711965.1). Taxonomy (NCBI): domain Eukaryota; kingdom Metazoa; phylum Arthropoda; class Insecta; order Coleoptera; family Scarabaeidae; genus Onthophagus; species Onthophagus sagittarius. The sequence continues at coordinate 27,288,729 of JASERS010000005.1, forward strand.
TACATAAAAAAATTACCCAAAAAGAGAGAAAAGAAATGCTAACCAGCATTACAATTGAACAAGATCGGTATCAGACCTTATCAGCACGCGAATCGTCACTCCTCCCAACCTAAATCTGACAATTACTCGTCCAAACATATTTATATCCCTTTTCCTTAGCAATTCTTCTGACTTTACCAAAGAGAACCTTGTTGGCTGTAGTTAACTGTTCATTCACGAAACAACGATCCGATACTCCATCAACCGATAAGCAAGGCGACAAACCACCCCTCGTAGATCTTCTTTTCAGCCTCGCCACCCTAAGAAAACTATCACGCTTGAGACGACTACACAATCGAACTACGATTGCCTTAGGAACAGCCGGTCCACCAGACGAATTGGAGCCACCCGGACTATGGGGAACCCGGTGATCAGCGTCAATATCGGCGACAAAAACCGGGACACCAAGAAAGGCGCCCAAGGTCTTTACAATGTTTAACAAATTCTCGCCAGCCTTCTCCGGCACACCACGTATCTCAATATTACTGCGTCGTGAATATTGTTCAAGACTAGACACACATTCAGACAATTCAGCGACCTGCTTCTTAAGATGAAGGTTTTCAGCATCAAGTTTGTCTTAAAACTTGATATATAGAAGCGGTAACATTTTAAAATTCAAAACTTAAAAGAAAATTATAAAACTTATATGAGATTACAAAGGCAAAGCTGAAAATTAACAATAGGAAAATTAAAATTATTACAAGATCTTAATGAATTTTAAAGCAGCTTGACCACCAAACTTCAGAATATCATGTCCGTGGAATAATTAGACACTCCAACTATGGAATCATCATAATGTGGGTTCGAATTAAACTTTTGGTTAGTTTTGTTCTTTGCAAATAAGTAAGCGTAAACATTGCTTAAATTTGGTGTATCAAAAAAAGTCTATTATGATAATTAATTTCAGTATCTAAAATCTTGACATCATCGAAATTAAAAGTGTGTTTGCAGTCATGAACATGTTGGGATAATGCACAAACTGTTTTATTTAACCGGCAATTACTTTTATGTTTTGATATATTATACGACTTTTCAACCATTGGGACGTTTAGCCAACATATCTACCATCACAACCATTACATGAAATGCAGTAGATTAAATTCGATTTGTATTTGTCTTCAGTTTTATCTTTTAATCTAGTAAACTGGTTTCTTAATTTGTTTTCATAGCAGTCTATAATGTTTATATTCTCAATGACTGTGAGAGTTTTCTTTAAGGATTCACTTAATTTGTCAATAAAAGGAAGCTTTTTGTATACTTTTTATATATATTTTTTTATATACTTTTTATATTTTTTGATTCAGATTTTATTTGTAATTACTTCATTCTTTTTTGCTTTAATTTTTATTCTTTATCGATGTTTACTTTTTAATTTATTTGCACGATTGTATTAATTTTCTTTTTTGTATCTGAGTCAATAAATATCTTTATTATTATTAGACATGTGACGAATAGTAATTGCAACCAAATATTCGGCCGAATATTCGGCCAAATTGTAACCAAATATTCGGCCGCATATTCGGCCAAAACGAATATTTCTCGAACTTGGTGCTTCCCCGAGTTCTATCTTGGTTACATTCGCCTTACATGTCTGAACTTGTTCGTGTACGAAAAATTTTTCTATTGCTTATTCGGTAAGCGACAAGTGAGGTGAGAAGTGTTAAGTTAAATTACTGAAATATGAGTAATCCAAAAAAATCGAAAATTTGGCTGTTTTTCAAAGATTCTGAGGGGGGGAATAAAGCTTTATGTATCGGGTGGGCCACTAAGAAAGGACGCCGGATATATCTCAGAAACTGTTGACCGCACAGTTTTCAGATAAAAAATTCTTATACAAAGTGACCCATAGAAACTGCTGGAAATTATTTTCAAGTTTGTAAAACTACCGCTAGGGGGCGTAATGCGAACTACAAAATTTTAAATGTAGATTTTCGTAAAATTTTGATAATAAACTTCATTCGGCTATAACATTTTTAGAATCTTTAGATAATTTCTAACAACTTTCGTTAGTCATTTTTTTTGCATACTGCTTAAATAAGTGAGGTACGGGGTCTTACATTTACTATTATAAAAGTAGCCCTAACTTTTAAAATTGTTCATCCGAATACATCAAAATTGATCTTGTTGGGAAGAGGAGGAATTTTTGTATTCGACGACATCCGAAATTAGCCAATTTACGTTCTATGTCAAACGCTAGGTGGCGTTATATGACAGTTCTGTTAATTTTTACAATTTTCTTGAAAAATTCAAATGGAAACGTATATTTTTGACAAGGTATGTAAAAAGAGTGTTAAAAAGTACGCCATACAGTGAAAACCGCAATATCGTACGTGGTTTAGTCTTAGAGATATTCAAAAGAAGAAGGATAAATTAAAACGTAACTACGTTTGGGTGATTATTTAATATCATAATAAGCTTTCAAAGAACACCTTTAACCAACTATCCTAAAAGAAATCAGTGATGTCTAAAATGTTCAAATCGGGCAATGTAGAGAACAAAAATTAATAGTAATCACAGAATCATAGGTGCTACAGACTTGTAACGTTTAAAAACTGCTAAGTAAGAGGTACCTCGCTGGTCAAGGATACAAACTTCCTCTGCCTATCCACTTATTAGGAAAAGTTTTGTTCAAAAATTGTCGCAGATTTGCGGAGAAGTGTGCCGGGCACCCATCGTGCTGAAAAAACATGTCTCTGCGAATAGCTGCATTTTCCAAAAAAATTGGCAGTTCATTTTAAAAAAAAATGAGGTACGTTGCACCATTTAGTCTATTGTTAAATATATAAGGACCAATAATGCGTCCTTTTAATTCCCGCACCAAACGTTTACGCTCCACCGGCCTTGATGCTGTATTTCTCGCATCCAATAAGGGTTGTTACGCGACCAGTAATGCATATTATGCAGGTTTACACCACCATCACTATTGAATGTTGCCTCGTCAGTCCACAGTATGCTTGAAAGCAGTTGAGGATCTTCTATTAACATGTTTCTTCGCAGTCAGAGCCTGATGGAGAACTACGTGGTACGAGTGCATCCTACATCAAAATGTGTTAGTTCGCATTCTCTCTGGCCGATTTCATAAAACATGTAATATTTTCATATATTCTTTTATACCTACCTATCTTCTCTTAAAGTACGTCGGACCGTTGTCCTAGTAACACCTAAATCATCAGCGATTGTTCTTGTGCTAAGCTGTGGATTGAATTCCACATACGCTAAAACATTTATTACGTTTTCTTCAGTGCGAGTTCTACGTGTTCTACGATATATAGGATGATGAATACTTCCTGTGGTCCTTAACTCATGGGCTATACAGATGAAAACCTTTGTGCAATAGTTGCATTCTGCATGCATTCCAAGTAACTCGCAAGCATATCATACGCTTCTTCATTGGTCGGCATTTTTAAAATGGCTAAATTAATTTACTCACACGACAGAGAAAACACTAAATGACAGTAACAACAGTTTGACTTGGCGCCATAAAATTAAACAATCGGATTATGTTTTATCTTGGCCCGCTAAGATCAATGAGAATATTTTGATATTACCTACCTGTGACCTTTTGATATTTGAAGGTCACCCTTCAAAGTATTACATAAGTGAATAAAAAAAGTAGTAAAATTGTTTCCTTTTAAGTTTTACATATAAAACGTTATTATTGTTATAACTTGTTGTAGATAAACTTGTTGTTCTTTGAAAGCTTACTATGATATTAAATAATCACCCAAACGTAGTTACGTTTTAATTTATCCCTCCTTTTTGAATATCTCTAAGACTAAAACACATACGATATTGCGGTTTTCACTGTATGGCGTACTTTTTAACGCTCTTTTCACATACCTTGTCAAAAATATACGTTTCCATTTGAATTTTTCAAGAAAATTGTAAAAATTAATAGAACTGTCAAATTACACCACCTAACGTTTGACTTAGAAAGTAAATCGGCTAATTTCGGATGTCATCGAATACAAAAATTCCTCCTCTTTCCAACAAGACCAATTTTGATGTATTCGGATGAACAATTCCAAAGTTAGGGCTACTTTTATAATAGTAAATGTAACACCCCGTACCTCACTTATTTAAACAGTATGCAAAAAAAATGACTAACGAAAGTTGTCAGAAATTATCTAAAGATTCTAAAAATGTTGTAGCCGAATGAAGTTTATTATCAAAATTTTATGAAAATCTACATTTTAAATTTCGTCGTTGGCATTACGCCCCCAAGCGATAGTTTTACAAACTTGAAAATAATTTCCAGCAGTTTCTATGGGTCACTTTGTATAAGAATTTTTTTATCTGAAAACTGTGCGGTCAACAGTTTCTGAGATATATCCGGCGTCCTTTCTTAGTGGCCCACCCGGTACAATTTGTAACGCTCTTATTTCAAGAGGTGAAAAAGGAGAATTGGCTACTACTAGTTCCCTTATAAACCACATAAAAGGTAAGTAGATTATATAAATAAAATTATCACGTATCTTTTATAACTGTGCAACATTAACAGTAATGAAAATAATAAAATTCCAATTTATATTTTTTTCTGATATAATATAGTAGTATACTTTAGTATCTAATACTTTAACGATGAATTTGAAGAAAAATCTTGCATTAATGAAAAAAGAAATAAATAACTATTATACTTTAGTAATGAAAACTGCATTGACATAATATAAAATATTTTTAACATATGTAAAAAATCGTGTTACAACAATAACTTTAACTCAATTTTAGGGAAGCGTCCAGTAGCTTTTAAAGAATTAAGTGTTCAAAAGTCACAAGAAAACCCAAGACAAATAGAAGATTTTCTACAAAATCCAGCGAAAAAATTTAAAATACAAGAAAGTATTAAAGAAACTTTTAGTAACCAGTGTGATGACAATGATAATAGAACAAAAGAAGTTCACTACGCAATTGCAGAAATGATTGCCGTAGATAATCAACCAATATCCATAGTAGAAAACATTGGTTTTGTAAGATTATTAAGAAAAATGAAACCAAAATATAAAAGTCCTAGTCGAAAACATATAACCGATATATATAATATAATATATAATAATAATTCCCGATATATATAATAGAACTAAAAATGTCATAAAAAGAGACATAACCCAAGCTGTAGCAGTTTCTCTATCGACAGATATATGGTCTAATGATAACAATATGCATAGTTTTATTAGCTTAACAATTCATTGGCTAACAGACGATTTTAGACAAAAGCATTGTGTTCTAGATATGAAACATTTTCCTGGCCAACATACAGCGGACAATATTCGCAGTGCAATATCTGAAATTTTAACAACATACCACACGAAAAACTACATGTTATTTTACGTGACAATGGTGCTAATATGGTCAAAGCTATTAATGACTCCACCTACAATTCGATCTCTTGCTTCATTCATACTTTACAATTAGTGGTAAACGAAGCCATACGTGTTCAGGAAACTATAACTCAGATGATAATCGCGTCAAGACGTATTGTGACCCATTTTCACCACTCTGATTCCGCCCAACAATAGTTAAAAGAACATCAATGGGAACTAGGTTTACCTTTTCATCAACTCGTCCAAGATATCCGTACGAGATGGAATAGTACATTCTACATGTTAGCTCGATTGGGAGAACAAAAGAGGGCGATTACATTATATATTTCTGAAAATGATGTAAAGTTTCAGAACCTGTCTGTAACGGAATGGCAACTGCTAGAAGATTGTTTGTTGCTTCTTAAGCCGCTGGAAGAGATTACTAAGTTGGCAAGTTTCTCCACTGCTAGCATTTCATCCGTCATTCCAAACGTAAAAACATTGATAAAATATTTATCTAAGGACGATCTCGTCTCTGAAAATTTAAGTGAAATGAGACTTGCTTTATTGGATGGGGTAAAAACAAGATTTGAAAAAATGGAAAAGGAAAAGAATTATTAGATGGCAACGTTACTTGATCCTCGATATCGTTTTCAATTTTTTTCGTCCGAAAACATACCTCTTATAAGACGCACCTTTTTTTGGAGGCGCTTCAAAGAGAATTAAATTCCGAGAGCAGCAGTAGCGATAATGGAGAGGACAATGAAAAATTACCCTCAACAAGTGGGATCAATCGAAGCCATCATGTTTTCTGGGACTGCTACAAAGACAGCTTCATCTAGTAAAGTCGTCGAACATTTCAATCCAAAATATAGGATACCAATTGAATTTAACAGCCATTTATCCGGAGAACTATTAAAACGAGACGAAGATCCATTTATTTGGTAGAAAGCAAATAGTTTGAAATACTCTAAGATGAGTTATCTAGCAAAATTGTATTTATCCGCTCCATCAAGCACAATTTTCAGTGAGCGACTGTTCTCAGAAGCAGGAAATTTATATGAAACAAAAAGAAATCGTTTATTACCAAATAGAGCTGCTCAATTAGTATTTTTGCATGAAAATTTACCTTTAATTAATTTTGATTATTAATTTTTTATCAAATAAAGTAGTTGTGAGTTATCACGTGTTTTTTTGTTCGTAAACCTTGTTAATTTGTGATCTCCAATACAAAGTTTATTAAAATATAAACGCGTATATACTGTGAGCGTCAAAAAAAAGTAAACAGCTGTTGTTTTTCTATTAAAAGGTTAATAAAAATACAGTTAATAACGAAAATCAAAAAGTTTTATTGCAGTCTTCACAACTCATCTATACTATATTTAAATCAATAGAAACATGAAAAAAAAACAAATCATTACCCGTAATAATTCAGATTATTGTAAATATCTACCGAATTTACACGTCAAAAGAAAGTAAACAGAATTCGGAACTAATAGGTATTAAGCACAAAAATAAATATAATATTAACTTTTAATACTTGGTTTGAGCTCCTTTGGCCTTCAACACCTCCCTTAATCTCCTTGGCATGGATTGCACCAAGTTTTTTGTAATATTTTGAGGGATTTTCATCCATTCTTCAGTTAAAGCTTTTTTAAGGTCGTCTTTATTTGAAATTGTCCTTTCTCTGATCTTCCTGTCAAGGTAATCCCACAGATGTTCTATAGGATTAAGGTCTGGGGACTGCGGTGGATGATCAAGGGTTTTAGGGACTCGGTATAGCATCCATTCCTTCACAATTTTGGAAGTGTGCTTTGGATCGTTATCCTGTTGGAAGATCCATTTCCCTGATAAGCCCAATTCATTAATGTTCGGGGAAATATTATTCTTTAAAATGGTTAAGTAGTCCATTTTATTCATTGTTGATTCAATAAAAACTAGATATCCGACCCCTGACGCCGCCATACAGCCCCAGACCATAACCGAGCCTCTACCGTGTTTGATGGTATTGGTAACAAATTTCTCTTTGAAGGCCTCATTTTTTGGCCGCCATATCTTTGGTGGTTTTCTTTTACCAAAAATTTCAAATTTACTTTCATCACTAAATAATATATTTTTCCAAAAATCTGGAGCTTCGTTTTGATATTTTTTTGCGAAATCAAGACGTTTCTGTTTATTTATTTTCGATATGTAAGGCTTTTTACGGGGTGTTCTTCCATGCAGGCCACTTCTATGGAGTGTTCTTCGTATGGTACTGGAACTTATGGTTGTGTTTGCTATCTGCGATATGTCGTTTGCTATTTTAACCGCACTTGAACATGGATTATTCTTACTTCTCTTACCACTGCTCTAGCCTGTGCTTCCTGTAAGTCGCTTTGGTCGTCCAACGCGTTGTAAATCGGCTACAGTATGATGTTTTGCGTATTTATCCAAAATTTTTTTTATTGTGCAGTGATTTCGTCCCATTATTTTAGCTATTTCGCGTAAGGATTTACCTTTTTTATTTAAACTTAATATAATTTTACGCGTTTCTATACTTGTTTGTTTTCCCATGATGATTTTTGGTATTTATAATTAATTTCGACGTTCAACCACTTGCCGTTTCTTCTGAAATGTTCTAAAGTTGTCCTGGGAGGGGTTTATAAGTATTTATACGAAAAGTGTGGTACTTCCCCTAAATCTGAAATGAATTTACAACAACCGGACCGGCTGTTTACTTTCTTTTGACGCGTAAAAATCGGGGTATTTTTACTCTAAAGGGGATTTACCATATTTGTAGGGTTTTTTGCTTAACTATTTTTTACGATAGGATTGTTCACAAATAAAGTCGTAAATTTTGGTATATAAATTTTTATTGTAAGTTAACAGAATCGTAGTAAAAAGGGTTTTTAGAAGTAAACAGCTAGTGTTTACTTTTTTTTGACGCTCACAGTATAAAACCGAATATTCGGTAATTGAATCGAATATTCGGCCGAATACCGAATACTAAAAATGAGGCCGAATATGCCGAATACCGAATAATTATTCGGCTTCGGTCCCAACTCTAGTTATTATTATTATGATTATTAAATAATAAATTATTTTATGCATTAAAAATATTTTTAATAAAAAATTAATTGTTTCAAATAATTTTTTTTAAATAATTCTTAAACGAGACATCTAGTGTTGAATAGACGAAATTAAAGTTGAAGCATTATGAAAATTATAATTAAAACACTTCACAACATTTCCCATCCTTTTCTAACCAATATAAAACAATATTTTCATCCCTTTTCTTTTTCATTGTATTGACGGCTGAGTAGAAAATCGAAATGACGTCACGTTTTGACGTTTGACGTCTTGCCATGCTAAAGCTGTTATAAATACAATAAAAAAACAGAAAGTTAAAATAGAAATAATTAATGATTTAAAGAGCGAAACGAAAAGGAAAGTCGTTTAGCAGGAGCCGAGTGAGAATGATATTATTGTGGTGAACCGTAAAATCTGTGTTATTAATAAATTAAGGTTGCTTGAAACGGAGATGAACAAATTTGCGGATTATTTTGTAATTTGTGGATTGGATTATAATTCGGGATTGGAATCGGATAGATTTACAGGTAATTAAGAGACAAATACCTAAATTAAACGATAATTTGGTTTATTTTGTTCTGTTAGTTGATGATAATTTGCACACTTCACCTTTGGAACGGCCTTACAAATCTAAAATTTTAGCACATTACCCCGAAAATGTTAAACATAATCCGTTCGATCCGGCAGCTGTGGCAATGGTAAAATAAATGTAATAACAAAAATCTTTGTTATTAACCTTTTTTTTTCTATTTTTTAGTTTTGTTTGCCGAACGGTCTCCGATTTCGAACGCAAAAACACTCGGTTACTCAAGTACCTAACTTTCACTCATTTATGATAACGAGAGAAGACGGAAAACGATCATACGGATTCAGTCTTATTTTTTATGAAGAAGTTAAAAATAGGGATATTTGTAGTGCCATGCAAACGTTACAAGCAATGTACGTTACCGAGTTATCCAGTGGATTAAAACTTAAATCAATTCAAAATCAAACTATAACACCCCAATCGAGATCACTGCCAAGACAGTTTAAATTAAGCACTCCAAGTCCTGGAGGAGTATCCTTAACTTATTATGATATAAGTAACGATAAGTTGTTTGTATCAAAGAGTATTGGAATTATTTGTCAAATTCCTTATGTTCAGGCAGCTAAAATGTTTTTAGAGAATTTATACAGGTAGGTGTCAACTTTTTTTTTAACTTTAACATACATTTTTTAAACATTTTTGTTAAGTTATATTGTATGTCAAAGAATTGTATTGGCAATGTTGTTCCCATGACAATTTGAAGAATAATTTATTTCTATTGGCTAAAACAGAGTGTTCTTATTGACATATTTTTGTTCCAATATCACTAATTAATTTGTTTATTAATTGTAAGATTATCCTAAGAATTAAGAATGGTTTATACAAATGACCAAGTTGGACAGTGTACAAATGCAAAACTATCTTGGAAAGAGCATATAAAGTATATGGTTAATAATTGTTAGATAGCACTTAATGTAATAAGATTTCTTTCATCATATCAATGGGGATGTGTTCTGAGGATTTCTACTGGGTTTGAGAATTTTAATCCTCTCCATCCCCTCTTTGATGTTCACGAAGTTACCAGCATTCAATTTTAGGCTGTCAAGGTTACTGGTACTATTAGATTTACACCAACCAATGTATTATCAATCAAAGCATCTATTATGCCTTTAGGCGTCAGGTTATGGCTGCTGATGGAAATTTGTTGCAAAAAGTCAGTCACATATAAAAGTCATATATAAGTCACATCTTAAAACACTCATTAACTCTTCGTCAGGCGCATTATTTGTGCAAACAAATTCAGGCTCAATGCGCCTGAGAGGCCCACTTGCAACAATCTCAACACATATTCTTAATTAGCACTTTAAAAGCATCTATTGATGTTCAATGGTAGTTTTAACCAAGAAAAAGAAAGCATATTAGAAAAAAGGAATTTATTTTCATAATAATATTTAAAAAATATATTAAAAAGTTAGTGTTGTCTTGTCCATTCAAAGTCAGTTTCTTTGGCAGAAGGCCGACATTGGCATGCAGCATAACAGGTACCACACACTATATTTACATGAGACATGCAGATTGCAGACCGACATTTTTTACATTCATAATTTGTCATCCTTCTGAAATTTCTTTCATCTGTACAGGTTGAACACCTACGCCGTTTTGAAGGTGGAGGAGTTGAATTTTCTAAGTCATCAGCTTCATTGATGGGTTGGAACCGTTTTAGTCGAATTTGGAGCTGGGTATTGATTCCAACAGTCTTCATTCTTCTCCGAGTAAGCTGCCCCATCGTCAGCTGATGGGATAATATTTTTAGAAAAACTCGTCTTTTTAATGGTTCCAGTCGATTGCTGAGGTAAATTACTTGAGAGTTAATACCACTCACATTCAATATTGTAACACCTTCAGGCTGTTTCCCAGCATAAATCTCCATATTCAACGTATAAGTCGTCTTGGCATCAGCAAGGGCAAAACGTTTTATGCCGTATTTGTTCGGTTTATATTATTATTTCGGGTATGTACTGCCGAAATGTACACCATCCACGGAAACCTGGTAGCATCTCATCGATTGTCACGTTTTCTCCGACCTTATAACTCTTTTGACAGTTTTCTACAAATTTTTCAAACACGTCCCGAATTGGAGCAAGACCATCGATTTCTTTTCGTTCTGCTCTGGTAGTAAAATCGTCAAATCGACAACGTATCAGAGATTTGAACCGTTTGATATTCATTACCAATGCAAATTTCTCGACACCGTCGCCTTCTTTTCCCCAAAGTTCCTCCAAACTTTGACGATTTCCTCGCAATGCTCCTGCTAAGTATAATAAACCAACAAAAGCCTTTATTCTTTCAATTGAAGGTTTCCTCAATCTAATACCTTTTTCAATACGAGGAAAGTCGCGAAAAATATCTTCGGGAATACTATCATCAGTCTCCACAACATTTGAAACAATTACATTCCGCGCCCTACGCTCACACTCATTTATTTCATCAATCACCTCTCATCAATTGTATTTTCTTGAGGTATTGTGTTTACACTTTGCTTATTACGTAATTCAGATATGATATTTGGTAACCTAACTAATTATGAAATCGTAACAGGGTGATTTTTTAAGTTTTAGGGAATTAATCCTCCCGCGTATCAGGCCTGACAGGCACAAGTAGAATGTTTTCGCTTCTCGCTTTAGTCTTAATAAATGTAGAAGTCTATACTTCTTTATAGTCTACTTTCTTTACCTGCTGATTACAGTATACTTAGTTCGTTAGCTCGCGCGTTGTTTAGAATGGATTTATTATTACCTTGATTTCATAAGCTCATTGCGCCCAGATGCGTTATAAATATTTTTGCCAATAAATCAATTATTTTTTTCATCATGTCTCTTCTATGAAACTTCTATATATTATTTTTTCTTCTTTTGATATGTTTTTTGTGAGAGCAAATATTTTATCTGCAAAACCTAGTTATAGTAAAAAGTTGTTGCAACGTTTTATATTTCTCAAACCAAATAAAAAAGAATTCCCACAATTGCAAATGTTATTGTTCTCAGTCAAAAAAGTATAAAGTAAGGACATTTACTGAACTAAAATAAGTTCTAAAATAAATATTTTTTTCCACTCAACGCTATGACTTGTCCGTTATCCCTCAATCACTGATTGAGGGATAACATCAATCAAATAAGCTCAATTTGAGTTGATCCGGACGGAGCGATTAACGGTTCAGGTGAACAGATAGCTCGCTTGGCAGCTCTTTTGGCAAGCCTATAAGCAGCACATAACACAATGCGGCTGCGGCGTTCTCCAATGTTAGGTGACAGTCCATGACAAGTCCTGAGGTAATAGTTATTCTACTCAGGGCTAAAATGGATTCTCTACTGTCAGTATCAATTGTGAAAGTCTTACCTTGCAAGTTGGATCTGACAATAAAGTCAGCGGCAAGTAGAATGGCGATTAATTCTGCCAGTATGACGGTGGCACCTTTACCTAATGGAGTAGATATGTGGAGTTGGAGATCGTACGAGAAAACTCCAGATCTAGGTCCTTCCTGTCTAACCGAACCATCAGTGTAGATTTTGTTACTTTTATTTACTTCTACTTCTGTGGAACTTGGATAGGTGAGATAACTCTTAGTAAAAATGTGTTGTAGGGGTATGAAGAAGCCCGTCTTACGTTCCAGAATTGGCGAGTAACCGACCATTTCATTCCAAAGTACGGCATTTTTACTGCTTTTCTCACCCATAAAGATTCCTGCTGTACGCAGTCGAAACATGGTCACCAGTGCCACTTCTTGAATGAATAAAAGAAATGGCGGTAGGTTCAACATATTTTCCATAGCTGCGGTGAGGGTAGATCGCAGCGCACCTGTAACATACAAACACGCAAGTCTCTGTACTTTATTTAGTGCAGCAGTGGAAATAAATTTTAAGGTTTTTGACCACCAGACTACTGCACCATATGTAAGCATAGGTCAAATTACAGCTGCGTAGATCCAGAGGGCAGTTTTAGGTGACAGATGGGGGCTGTCACCTAAAACTGCCTATAGTAGTCTTACCTATAGTCCTCCGGCACTGGTTGAATGCAACATACGCTTTCTTTAACTTTTTTTGTTGTCAAGTATAATGCTCAGATATTTGATTTTTTAGACAAAACTAATGGAGTATTAGCAAGAGATGGCAAACCGGGCTTGCCAACCTTCCTCAATCGTGTGAAAAGAATCAACTCTGTCTTCCGAGGATTCACAGAGAGCACTTGTCGGTCACACCAAGACTCAATCAACTTGAGAGCCACTTGCATCCTATCAAAAAGCACATTTATGTGCTTACCTTTGACAGGGATGGTTAGATCATCTGCATAACCAACTGTTGTGAAGTTGGCTTTAGCGAGGGATTTCAAGAGGCTATCCAGGGTGAGATTCCACAACAATGGGGAAAGTACACCCCCTTGTGGACGGCCTCGAGTAACTCCTCCATGAAGACTGACATCGCCAGCCCTAATCTTAACTATCCTATGCTTGAGAGCGTTCTCAATCCAACCACAAAGAGTCCGTGGAACTTTATGCTCAAGCAAGGCATCGTTAATACCATAGAAAATTGTTTTATCAAAAGCTCCCTCTATATCTATGAACACACCAAGGGCGGACTCCTTTGAATCAAGCGCCCCACCAACAAAGCTGGTCACCGAGTGAAGAGCTGTTAGTGTGGACTTGCCCTGAGTGTAGGCCTGCTGATTAGGATTTACTGGTGCAATTGGAAGACAGCAATCCCTAATATAACAGTCAAACAGCCTCTCCAATGTTTTCAAAAGAAAGGAGGAAAGGCTGATAGTTCTAAACGATTTCGGTGTGAAATAATCTAACTTACCCGGCTTTGGTATGAAGTTCACCGTAACCTCACGCCACCGGTTGGGTATATAGTGTAGCGCAAGGCTGGCTTGCAAAATTCTCACCAGGTGAGGTACAAGATCCTCCAAGCCCCATTGTAGAAGGGCTGGCATAATACCATCTGGTCCTGGTAACTTACCTCTGTAAAATTTCCAGTCGGAATCTAATTTTGAGTTTTTAGCTCCATTGCTGTCCTTGCTTCTTGTTTGAGTTTGCCGAGTTCCGGGCACCACCAAACGGTAGCACGCCCCGAAACGGCTTCAGGTCAAAGAGGACAGGCCTTTCTGTAAGCTTTAATGAAGGACTCGCAAATGGTATTTAAGTACTCCTCAACCTCAAAGCTTTTAGTTATCTTAAACAAACCGATTTCGTTCAAACTCCCAGTTAGTATAGATTTGAACTCGTCCACACCCGTCCTTCTGGGATTACGCTTTAGGTTCTTTCCAATCTTTAAGGTACCAAGATCAAACGTGATCCACCTATGGTCTGACATTGAAACTTCGTCAGAAACAGTCCAGTTGCGGATTGTTGACGAGATTAGATTAGATTAATCTTTATTAAATATGTAGATACATACTCATCGAAGCGAGAGTGATGTCAATAACTGATTCACCTCTAGCTGTTATAAAGGTCGGCTCAGAGCCTCGATTAAGTATATCTAAATTACTGCTAAAAATGAATTCAAGAAGGGACTTACCTCTTCCATTATCATCAGCGCTACCCCAAGCAGTAGAATGTGCATTGGAGTCACATCTGATGACAAGATTCCAGTTACTTTTTCTAGCGTCCTCGGCCAGCCTTTCCACCCCTTGTGATGGAGGCTGATCTTCAAACGGCAGGTAAACTGATGCCATCGTAATTTCCTTAACCTTCCGATTAATGGTGCATCGTACTCTAATTGACGTAACGTCTCTATCTGTGTGCTGAAGCAACAGGTGAGCGTTTACGTGCCTTGGTACGTAAATGGCAGTTCTGACTTTATTACTGGCAGGGCAGCTAAAAATAGAACCACTTAAGCCACTGAAACCGCAGACATTGGATTTGAAAACCCAAGATTCTTGGATCAGTGAATCGTACAAGATTGGTGTAGAATTCCACACCAAAGCCCGAATATCTGAATATCAAGATGGTTTCTGCAAAGGTAGATCCACAGCCTAGGCACTAGATTGCCGTGGAAAGTTGGGTGTTATATACACGGATTTCTCGCGAGCTTTCGTTTGTTTAGACCTCTTGTTAATGTAAAAAGTCAGAGAAGTTTGGGTGTAATTGTTCTCTTGCGCCGCTTCTGCAATCCTATGTGTCGAGAAAAATAAGCGTTACTAATGGCGTACATCAAACATCTATACTTGGCCTTCTACTGTTCAATATTTTTGGGAATGACTTACCAATGAGCTTTAACACGAACGCTCTGTTACACGCAGAGATAATCTGAAGTTATTTACTACTGTCGGTAGTGAACAGGATTACATTTTACTTCAATTGGATTTCAATAGACTTTATTCATAGTGTACTACAAATAAATTGATTTTAAATATTTAAAAATTCGACATCTTCCAGCAATATTCAAACTGTCTCAATCTCCTTCAACAACTTATCCAATCACTGATCATTGTCGTCTTCGCTATCTTTCAAAATCAAGTCTGATTGCATTAATCTCTAAGAACATTCAGAACAGTGTTCAAGACATTTCCTTATCCTTCAAGATCATCTTTGACATCTCTTTCAAAACATTGTCCGTTGTTTCATGTTATCTAGGTCCATTTCATTCAAGTATCGTCAATATTATCGATTATCTGTCATCTTCAGCATCATCATTGTCATCTTTCAATATCATGTTTCATATAATTAGGTACTGTTCTTAATATGACATTCCTCAACATCCTTCTAACATCTCTTAAAAGATTATCTTTAACATCCATCAGCACTGGTTTGATTTGTCTGGAAAGCTTTTTCTTAACCGTTCTTTGTGATTCTTTCTCACTTTCTTCGACACTTTTTTGGGATTTCTCAACATTTTGAAACATTCTCAAAGATAGTATCTATATTTTTTCTTAGTATTGTTTATGACTTCTATGCCATTTTTTGATATCTCTCAACAATATCCTTGGCATTTTTTAAACTGTCTTAGTCTTTATCAATATCTTCTCCAATCATCCCAACGTGATGATGATCTTTCACCATCACGTTTGATAACATTAAACATTATTCTTCAAACTTTGTACCATCAAGTCAAGCCTGCTATTCAATTATATTATTATTAAAGAAGCATCAAGGTGTTAGAATGAACAATTTGATTAATGGGAAATAGAAAATGACTTCAAGTTTAAAATGATTTTTGTCTTTACATAAAGAAAGGTGTGTGGATGATCGTCTATGTAGATGATCTATTACTAATAAGAAATATTCAAGAAACAATAGAAAAGTGCAAGCATAAAATTCGCTGCTGGCCCCGACAGTGGGGGCAAATATTTGTGAACGTCGAAATTGAACATATTCTATTTTGGTAATCAGGTAGTGGTTACTAACAGGTCACATGATTTACTCGCACCCCCTGTCATCTTCGAATGTGAATAATAGCAACCAGTGTGACCGCCGCTGTTTGCTGATTTCACATTACATTGTTAATCATTGAGATAAGAGTGCACAATAAAGTTTAAATAAGTTGCAAACACTCTTCAATATTGTGGCGCGTTCATAAACCACCAAACATCAACTTTGTGTACTTATTTATTACTGCTAAGTATTTTTAACATATAGAAATAAGCCATTCACTAAATCGTCATGGTAACCCTGTCAACATAAAAATATCACTTGAACTCCACGAATATTTGTAATAATAAACATAACTTAACAAATATGTAATATTTAGTGTATGTTAATGAATTAATGTTATTATATGTGAATAACCATAATCTTAATAATGCTTTCTAATCTTTTCTGCTTAGATGTGTCCCCAAAAGATCTACCCCAGTAGGGCTAAGTTTAGAAAGTTATATATTTAATTTATTATATGAGGTATCATCTCCATTTAATATAATAACCTCATAAATGTAAATATAACAGAATTATTCTTTTTTAGGTGGAAACCCCATCTCCCGGTCGAAGCTTATTAGTTCATTTACCACCCTGTGATCCAAAACTACCGCTAACAAACGTAATACTCCAAAATCCTAGTCCTATCGTTGAATTACCTCATTTCGATTATTCCTTAAGGCTTATGTTTCTTTGGTTAGGCGTCGATATCGTCATTCAATTATTTACCTGCCTCCTCCTTGAGAACCAAATTTTATTAAGAAGCGCCGATTGCCAACGGTTGATGGTAGTCGCGGAAGGAATCACTGCTTTGTTATTCCCATTTTCTTGGCCCCATGTTTATGTACCGATATTACCGGCTTCTTTACATCATTTTTTAGACGCACCTGTGCCGTTTGTAATGGGTAAAACAATATTTATGATTAAAAAGTCAAAAATAATTTCTCATCAATTTTATTTTGTTTATGTTAGGTTTATATGCTTCATCTGAAAACATAAAAGTCGCCTCAGAGGCGAGTTTATGCTACGTAGACATCGATAAATGCAAAGTTCAACTTCCAGAAGAAATGCCAGCTTTTCCCAACCTCGACTCATTTACCGACGAAATTAATTGCAATTTAGATAAATATGGTGTTCATACCCCCAACATCGAAAATACGCGCAATAATCAAGTGATGTATTAATTTAACTTATTAATTTAATGATTTAATTTGTTAATTTTTCAGGATATTATGTCACGGAGTTGCACACTTCCGGGGCGACCACAAAACCGGCGCAAATTATCGATTCACGATACTTTAGACACCGATAGGCCTCCATCTCCGCCCGGTTCGGCCCGATCGGAAGCTTTACAACGAATAGCAGATATTGTACGACGAACCGGAGTCGCTTTAGATCAAAACGATGCTCCTCAAGAACCGACAGATTCTTATATCCAAGATTTACGATTTAATAATTCAATTCGCGAAGTTTTCCTGAACCGTTTCGTTCACATTTTTCAATCGTACGATAATTTCGTGATTTTCCCGAATCAAAGCCGCGAGGACTGGCTTAATAATCGCGATACGATGCAGAATTTTGATAAAGCGTCGTTTTTGTCCGATCAACCCGATCAACATCGATTGTTTTTATGGCGATTTTTAGAGTCGCAAATGTTCACGACGTTCGTCGATAATAAAATTTTATCCCAGTGGGGCGAAATCGACAATAATTTGCAAATTTTCGATACTAGAATAAAAATTTTAAAAGAACGGCATGGGGGAGAACATTTTTTGACGCGTTCAACCTACGAACCGTGCACAAATGCGCACGATACACAAAAATTATTAGATCGTAGGATGACTAACCCCGATTTCGAATCGCCTTGTCCCAAAGAGATTATGAATCATCCAAGTTCGATATCGCGCACTTTTCCTTTATTAGATAAAGAGATTTTGAATAAAACCCCGATCGTTAATAAAGGAAGTATACCGAGGGCGAATGCTTTAAAAAAGACATCTTTATTTTCGTTTAATTCGCGCACGATCAATTTAAACATTGAGAAATGCGAGAAACAAGGGATTAATCAATCAGATATGTCTCCCGCTTTACTTGCGCAAACCAATTGGAGTTTTGTTGAGAAATTATTAAAAGACTGTAAGGTTAAAACGAAAAGGATGGTTTTGGCGAAATTGGGGGCTGAAGGAGTTACTTTATCTAGTACTAATTGTATGGATAGTTCTGGGTCGGTTGAAGAGAACATTTTGGTTGCTTCTTTGTGCGATTTTTTGGAAAGGGTGTGGTCGCATGGGGTGCAAAGGAAACGGGGGAAATCTGCGCTGTGGTCTCATTTGCTTATTTATCAAGAGTATCATCAACCCATTAAAAAATTGGATAATCAACATTTATCACCAGGTTAATAATAAATTTTATAATAAAATTTATTTCTTTAAATAAATTAATTAATTTTTTAGCTGATATTTCTAGGTTAGCTTTAGGGATGGAAAATTGGTCGAGTAGTAGTAGCACAGAAAACAAAAACATGAAAAGCGAATTACCACCACTTCCCGAATCTCTTTTGTTCGATATCACGTAAGATTACATTAAATAAAAATTAGTGCTGACGCAAAATAATCTCATTATTTTGCGTAGGAATGTACAAATGATGTCTGATGTGAAAAGTGGTATTGGAATGGCGAGAACTTGGGTTCGGCTTGTTTTGGAAAAGAAACAACTTTCAAAACATTTTCGAATGTTGCTTTCGGACCAAAACATTTTGAAAACAATTTACAAACGAGCGGCGTTTTTACGATGCGAAGAGGAAAAGGAACAGTTTTTGTATCATCTTTTAAGTTTAAATACGGTTGATTATTTCTGTTTTACCGGCACATACCACACCACTGGTAATTATATTTGCTCTAATTCTAGAAATAGAAACAATATTAGACCTAGAAAGTTTCGGATTTAAGATTTTTAAGGAAAATGGTCAACAAAAGTCCTATTTTTTTTTCTTAACTTTTTTAGCATACATAAATATTCAGTTAATTTGATAAAAATATGTAAATAAGAATGGAAACTATAAGTATTCAGGTTTAGCAATCTTTTAAACCAAGTCTCTTTAAACTTTTTTAATAACGATTAACAAAATGTTCGAAATATATAAAAATCGAATGAAGATAAAATTAGTATATAGTCTTATGGTTTTCTCCAGAAAACCCACATACACTTCCGAATATTAATATTACGGAAAAACTTTTGAAAAAGGAAAATTTTGAGAGAACTCAATGAACTACACGAAAAATGAAATGTATTTTCAAAAAGATAAGGACAGGTGACAATACAAGTTTAAAGACCAAGACGGAGGACAACTAAGTCCGTTTCGGTCCTAGTAGATCAAAGTAATAGAACACTACAATTAAAATTAACTAGGCCTAGATCTAGATATCCTAATATAAAGATGCGCATATTTGATGCAGAGCTAAATCCAAAGCTTTCTAGTTCTAGATCTAATGCTAGTTTAACCATTTTACGGTTATTTAATTTTTATTTATCACTGAATAGTACTATGATTACAATTTGAAACGTTTAAGTTAAGCTGCATAACTTAAACTTTTATAAAAAATTGACGTTTCAGACCTCAAATAAATTCGAAATGACGTGACATGTATGTATGTATGGAGTGAAGAGTGCGTATTCTATACGCGGCACCTAGGCCACAACGGGCCCCTTGTACACTGGCTCCCTCTAAGAAATTTGAGATGTTAAATGCGGGTATATAACTCGATTTTTGGCTGATTCCGCTTCCTGACCGACCCCCCACCAAACCGGCGGGCGTGCTATGGCACAGGCCCAGTGTGGGTTCGCCCCTGTCAGGTGCCGCTCCAGGATATCACCACATCCTTGTGGGATCCTACGAGGTGCCGGTGGCCTCCAGGGCGCTAACGCGCATTCAACCATTTTTGTTCAAACCCCTTACACACATAGTGATAACGACAGCCAGAGATGAACGACTGGTTGCCGGGACCGACGGCCTAACGTCCCCTCCGAAGGACGGGGGGCGACCCAACGTGATTACACCGGGATTCGAACCCGGGACGTCTGCGTGTTAACTCGAGAGTTAACACGCTGAGTCATTGCGCCCCCAAATGACGTGACATATAAATAACAAAAAGATGATTTAATGCAGTTTATTTCGATACTATGTTGTACCCCTGATGAGTTATAGCTCTTCAATGTTGAATCTTTAATGTTTAAAACATATATCATCTCAGTAATATATTAAGCTAGAAAAAACGAATTTGGTACACATTATGAGTGTAGGGTATTAATTGATAGCAAGTTGAGATAAGCTACAATACATGTCTTTACACCTTTACATTTTTTGAATTCAAAAAAAATTAAGGTACATGTCCACTAGATACACTTTTTCTGAAAATTACTCCCTGCAATTATATTTTCAAAGTAGTTTCAGCAGTTATTGCTGAAACTACGGTAGTTTCGTCAATGTTCGACGTAAATGTTAGCTGGTTAATGGCGATCGACATTTTTAGAAATAGAAAAAAAAATAACGCATTGAATGGTAATGGCATTCCAATTTATCACTGAGTTTATTAAAATTGGGTTTATATTCACTAAGACATAATCGCATAGATGCCATCAAGTGGTTGTCAGTTATATTACTTCTAAACTTTGATTTAATGAATTTCATTTGTGAAAATGTTGCTTTGCATAAATATGTCGAACCAAAAAATGCAAATATTCTCAATGCCACAGATTTTAATATCAGATATTTTTCTTCAGATACTAAATTCCAAAACGTATTTTCATGTGCGCGTCCTTTTAAGACGATATCCGATTTTATTGTTAAAACTTCTGATTCTATGTCTGTTGAATTTAGTTGGAAGTTATTAGCTAAATTTGAAGAAATATTTTCGATGTCATATTCTCCAAACGAAAATGAAATAAATTCAAAAATAACTTGAAAGCGACTGAGATTAGAAAAACGTCTTTCAAATTCTTCATTAATATTTTCTATTACACAACATGTTGCGTATAGGTCTATATGATTTGACGTTATGCAGTGGTTTACCTGGCTTAGGTATCATAATAATTTCTGCAACTTTCCAACTTGCAGGTATGTAATTTAATCTAATAGCTGCATTGAATATGTAGGTTAACATGACTATACCTTTTTTTGGAAGCTGTTTAAGTATTTGCCCAGTAATTAGGTCGAATCCCGGTGCTTTTTTAGGATGTAGGTGAGATTTTATCTCTACAGCTACTTCTTTCGGAGTAACTGGAGCAATTTTTGTTGACTTTAAATTATCTATAACTTGCAGCTTACTATGTTGGATTACATTCGGTGTAAAGACGTCTGCTAGATGTTGTGCAAAGATGTCAGCTTTCTGTTTATTATTTCTTGCCCATTTACCTAAATCTTTCCTTATGGGAGGGACTGACGTAATTGACCTTTTAATGCGTTTAGTGTATTTCTATAACGAATAATCATTCTCTTCCCCACTTGTTAGTTTAGATAAAAATGAATTCATAGAGTCTTCTTTTAGTTTGCGAATTTCGTTTTAATTTTTGTGTTTTATTATTTACTATACCCTTGTCTTTTGGATCTCGACTTTGTTGCCAATGTATTTTTGCTGCTCTTTTTTCTTTGACTAGGACGCGTATTTCTTTTAGATAATTGTTTCCTTTCGTAATATACTTTATTTTAGTAATGCGACGAATAGTAGTTTGGCCGAATAACCGAATATTCGGTGTAACGCTTAATCGGTATTTTATTCGTACCTTGGAAATAATACGGTAATTCCTCGATAATACTTGATACCTCTTGTCGTTCACTTCGCGTTGTTCAGTCTTCGAGAAACGATTATTGAGAGGGTGGTTTATTGAGATATAGTTGGAGTGAAATAAGAAGAGAAATAATGAATTCGTCAAGAAAATCAAAAGTTTAGTTATTTTTTAAAGATGATGAGGAGATTGAAAACAAAGCTCAATGTATATTGTGTAATGCGTTAATTTCAAGAGGAGGCAAGGGAAAATTGGCAACAACAAGTTCACTTATGAACCACATTAAAGGTAAATCCTTATAAATAAAATAAAATGTATTTTATATATACAGATATATTCGATACCTTCGATATATTCGAGGACTTATCTCACTCCCGTCATTTATTTCAGGAAAGCATCCCGAATCATATAAACAATTGAGTGGTCCAATTAAGAATCTACAACATGAAGTATCGTCTAAAGCCGAATGTTAAAAAAAAATACAATCGAATATAAAAGATTGTTTTTCAAGCACTTCTTCATTGGATAACAAACGATTTTCTACAGAAACATAGTGTTTTGCAAATGAAACATTTTTCTGGACGGCACACAGGTGATAATATTCGAAAGGCGATATGTAAAACCGAATATTCGGCAATAGAACCTAATATACGGCCGAATACCGAATAGCAAAAATAGGGCCGAATACCGAATAATTATGCGGCTTCGGTCGCATCACTACTTCATTTCTCTGGTGTTATGATAAGCAGCTGTTTGTAGTAATTTGGTGAAATACTCTATTTGTATGTCCATTTCCTCAGTAGTTTTTAGACTGACTTAAATGTATTTCTGTTTGCAGTTCAATTCTAAAACTTTCCCAGTCCGTAATTTTATTCACCAGAGTTGGTTTAGCTTCTTTTTTAATGATTCTTTCATTTAGTGTTAAGACAACAGCTGAGTGGTCGGAATCCAAGTCAAAGTTTTCTTCAATTTCTATAAAATTTGTTGCAACTTTCTTTGTAATAAAGAAGTCTAGCAGATCTGGAATCTTATGCTTATCAGTATGCTTGGCATTGAAGTCACCACCCATTATAAATCCTTCCCCCCCATATGACACAAAAATGTTTTATAACATTTTAAATCTTTTTTTAGGTTGTATTTTGGAGGGCAGTAAATTGCTCCAATTCCTAATTTTTGTTTCATTGAATTGATGACTATTTTAGTAAGTTGAACTTCATTACTTTGCATTGAATAGTCTTCATAATGAGTGATAGCATCCTTAATCATTATTGCAGTTCCTCCCCTCGCTTTATTATCTGGGTGGGTAGTATGGTTCGATTTGCATCTTAAAGAATGTTTGGTTCGTTAGATGTGTTTCGGAAATCAGGCATACATCAACATGTTGTGTAGTTAGGAATGCTTCTAATTCAAATTTTTTATTGGTAATGCCATATGGCAATCCTAAGGTCTTTTTGTGCCACTAAGCTCGTTTTCCTATCCATCATTTGGAGCATCATTTCTTGTATGGTTTTGTCATTATTTGCTTCGCCTTGTTGTAATTTAGTTATTTGTTCGCTTTTACCTGCTTGTACTGCATCAGTAAAAGTTAATTGGTTAGTCGTTTTTTTCGACATAAACATTTTAGGACCAAGCATTTCTTTTCCTTTCTCTTGTTGTTGTTGTTGTTCTCTTCTTTTTTGTAATAGTTTGGCAATATCGCAACCCCTATAACTTTCTGGGTGCGCTCTGGCACAATTTGCACATTTTGGTGCTTGTTCTTTTGGCTTTGTGCATTTAGCAGTTAGGTGATTTCCCGCACATTTAACACATACTTTTTGAGTTTGTTTTCAACAGACAATATTTTAAGACCTTTTTGTACAAGTTCAGCTTTGATATCTTCTGTCTGACATGTGGGGTGTAGATTTCTAGCAACAACCCTTAACGGCCTTTCTTGTTTGGTCTCATATGTATGCCATTGGCGCTTTGATTTATTTAACATATTAGTTAGTTCACGATATTCTTCCCCATTCTCCAGGTTTAATTTCATTTGTTTATTATTCATGAAAGTAGCATTAAAATTTATTTTTTGTGCTAAAAGAGAATTCCTGATAATCATCCACATTGCTTAAGATCACTGGAGGTGGCTTATGTAATTTTGGCGATTTCTGCTGACTTTGTCCAGAATCCTTCTTGTGTGGGGATTATGTTGGTTGTTTAGGTGATGTAGACATTTTTCTTTTTTTATTTTTTGGTAGTAACCATGCTGTTTCTCTGTTAACTAGTTCATCTTCTTCATTGGGTTCCTTGGACTAAAGGATGTTATTTTATTAGGTTCTAGACCTGCCATTTGTTTTCTTAAAAAGATTATTACTTCTTCTGCTTTCTTTAGTTCTTCTTTAAGAAGTTGATATTTAACGTGCTCCTCCTTATGAGTTATTGAATCATTCGATACCATATTATTTTCGGTTTCATTATTTGTTGTATCTTTGTTCTTAGTAAGTCATTGTTGTATTAACTCGAGATATTCATTCATTTTATTCCCGACAATTTGCTGCGCAACCGCAATATCCCTTCGTTTAAAATTACTTTTTATTTATATTAAATTTGAACGGTTTATTATAAAAATATGTATTCATTTCTATCAATACACCACTTGTTATCATAAAATCCGGTTCACAATCTGTACCACAAGGACACGTGTGCACCGAGCAAACGCCAGATGTTTTATTATTAAAGAAAAATTGAAAAATCAATTCAATCGCGTTACGCCGAGTCCCGTCAAAACAAAAGTCGTTCACGATCACGCACGTTCATGTGAGTGATACAAAAATTGATGCCCGCTCACGGTGGGTCACGCTTGACTCATCGTGACCCGACGGTACTCACGTAATTTGCACATCTCTACTTGATACTTGCTACTAGTCATACCTTTGGCACAGAATTAGTTATTCTGTACTATATTTGATTTTTCTTGCATAATGTATTACTGAGATATCGAATCTTTAAAAAATTTATATTCCGACTTTAAAGGGATGTAACTCCTCCAGGGTACACATTAAGTTGCATCAAACTATCTTAATTTATATCCTCTAAATGTCTCTGATCTGTGTTGGTTTTTATGAAATAACTAACATTCCTAATTAACTAACTGTGAAACAAGTTGTCTTTGTAAATTCTAAGAGGAGAAAGCATCACCAAGTTAATTGGATGATTTTACCAAACCATTGTGTCATTAATGCGTTTTTATAGTTCACAATGACGCTTATATATTTTTTAATAACTTTTACGGTTGGGCCGACTATAATTTTGGCCGACTAACGACTATCCGACTAATCGGCATTAAAAGGGCCGATGAGTCGACCGATTAGACTAATCGGCATTAAAAGGGCCGATTAGTCGACCGATTAATCGGCATTAAAAGGGCCGATTAATCAGCCATTGCCGATCACTCCAAAGTTCGGACGTGTTCGAATACTTTTGGAAGTGCTTTTATGATACATAATCTTGTTGTAACTAGGGCTGGGAGATATTTTAGATGATTTATTGAGTATCGATACCTTCGTGGTATCGATACTATTCAAAGTATCGAACTATCAAAAGCATCGAAAATATCAAAAGCATCGAATTATTAGAAATAATTGTGCATAATAAGCATATTTCTTATGTATTTTCTTCCTAGATTTTACTTTTGGATACTGTACGTTAACTTAATGACGGCCAACATGTTGGCAGTGTTAGTGTTTATTTTTCAAAAGTCCTGCTCATCATATGGAAATCTGTTAACCTGCTAGGAACATGAGTTAGAACTGTTCCAAACACTGCACGTTATCTTAACAACTGCTAACTTGTTGGCAGCATGAGCTATTAAGTCTCCAAATTCATGCTCATCAATTTGAAATTTGTCAACTTATTGGCAGCATGAACTATTACTGTTTCAAACACTGTACACTATGAGTGCTTGTGTCTCCATAGTTCTGCTCGTCAGCTTGAAGTCTGCCAACTTATTGGCTATTACTATTCTACAGACAATATATATCTTAGACTGCCAACTTGCTGACCACATGAGCTATTACTGTTCCACAGACTCTATATTATTTTAACAATTGTCAACTTGTTGGCAGCATGAGCTTTTATGTCTCTATAGTAATTCTGTTCAGACCTGTTGGCAGCATGAGCTATTAAGTCTCCAAATTCATGCTCATCAATTTGAAATTTGTCAACTTATTGGCAGCATGAACTATTACTGTTTCAAACACTGTACACTATGAGTGCTTGTGTCTCCATAGTTCTGCTCGTCAGCTTGAAGTCTGCCAACTTATTGGCTATTACTATTCTACAGACTATATATATCTTAGACTGCCAACTTGTTGACCACATGAGCTATTACTGTTCCACAGACTCTATATTATTTTAACAACTGTCAACTTGTTGGCAGCATGAGCTTTTATGTCTCTATAGTAATTCTGTTCAGACCTGTTGGCAGCATGAGCTATTACTGTACCACAGACTATATGTTATCTTAATGACTGCCGACTTCTTGGCAACATAATCTTGTTCCATCGATTATACAGGCAGTCCGGTATTTTCCGGATCAGAGGTATACAGCGATGTAGAGTACATTATTTTGAGATGATTTTTCTAATAATTTTTTTTCATACTGTTTATAACAACTGCACGAGAACTGTTTAAAAGATGACTAATAGTAACTCTGGGAAACAACAGAGGAGGTCGTAAATCAAACTCAGGAAATCGGTCCAACTCCCCGCTTATGATCCGTTTCTTACGCGTTTATTTCTCATAAGAATTTGTTTATTGAGTTTTCTCTTTGAAACATTCTTATTTCACTTGTTGTGATAAGATACATACCATTAAGGGAATAAAAATGAATATGTTTCAATTTTTTAATTACAATAATTCAGCAAGTTATGTGTCATGATATGTAAAAGCACAATAAATACGTAGGAGGGGAGTGATAAGGTGACCTCTTCAGTCGTTTTCTAGGATCGCTATTGGACATCTTTGAACAGTTGCCGCGTGGTTGTTATAAGTAATGTGAAGAAATGTTATTAGACAAATCATCTCAAAATAATGTGCTCTACATCGCTACATACCTCTGATCCGGAAGATACCGGGCATCCTGTATACTATCTTTTTACTGTTCAAAACACTGTACATTATCTTTAAGACTATTAACTACTACCTAATTGGCAGCATGACCTATTATGTCTTCAGAATCATCTTTGGCAACTTGAGGTCTGCCAACTTGTTGGCAGCATGAGCTGTTATATTTTCAAAGTCCTGCTCATCACTTTGAAGTCTTGAATCTTGTTAAGCTATTATAATAAGCTATTACCATTCCACAGACTATATATTATTTTGATTTTTTAGCTATTATTATTCCAAACACTATACATTATCTTAAAGACTTATGTCTCCAAAGTCCTGATTCTCAGTTTGAAGTTTGCCAACTTGATGACACCATGAGTTATTCCTGTTCTAAACACTGTACATTATCTTAAAGACTGCTGAGAGCTGTTATATCTCCAAAGGCCTCCTCATCAGCTTAAAGTCTGCAAACTTGTTGGTAGCATGAGTCAATTTTATTTCATAGACTATATATTATTTGAAGGACTGCCAACTTGTTGACAGGGTGCTATTATGTCTCCAAAATCTTGCTAATCAATTTGAAGTCTGCTAAATTATTCATAACATGAGCTATTACTGATCCAAATATTGTACATTATCTTAAAGACTTCATATATCATAAGCTATTATGCCTTAAAGCTCCTACTCATCACTTTGTAGTCTGCTAACTTGTTTACAGTTGGTTTATTCGAACAGAGAATTACGTATCAATTTATAAAAAAAATTATGATTTCTTATGAACAATTAATTGCGAACTAGCACCGTATTTTGCCACAGCTCGAACAGTAGAAATAAAAAACAAAATGAAGGATGAGAGATGATCACATCTGATCACTGTAGGATATTAATTTGTACGAAAATGTCTCTGCATCTCCTTTCATTGTCTCAGTACGTCTCTCTTTAGTTCGTCTAATAGGTTGCTTATAAAATAAATTTTTCGTTGAATTACAAATTGTAGGGAACTTATTATTTATATTATACCTATTAGCTGCATCTCGGAAAGAAGCCGTCCAATGACTAGTTAATCACAGACATGTTAATATGTGGTTTTTCCATTAATTTTCCATTTCTCTTTAGTAGCTATTAGGGCTGGGCGGTAAATTATCTCAATAAGATATAGAGTATTAATACCTTTGTGGTAGCGATACTATTCAAAGTATATCGAATTATTGGAAATAATATTTTAATAATAAAATAAAGTGTATAATAAGCACATTTTTTTATGTATTTTCCTTCGTAGAATTTAATTTTGGAGTTAAAGTGGTGGAAATAATAAAGACAAAATAAAAGAGAAATAAATTCCGCACATCAACTCTTCTTAAGAACATATGGATTCAATATGTTCTTAATATTTTTCCTTGATTATCGTACTCATCGCGAAAAAACAAGAAATTTTACGTATACAATTTCGAGTTATTAATTGTAACAGGAATTGAAATAATAAGGAATAACCACATATTGACTGTTATCTTCAAAGTATATTAGCTCTCTTGAAGTACTTTAGGACAGATCTTGATCTGATGTATATCGATCTTAAATATACTGTAATCTCAATTTCCCGTATACATAAAACAAGTTGCAATACTTCGACAGTTTCGATATTTCAATACTTTTCATACTTCGATACCGATACTTTGCTGGTGGCGAATATCGATACTGAGGTAGGTATCGATACCATCGACAAGTATCGATACTTTGCTCAACACTGATTGTAACAAGTATGTACAGCGTGTTAAATAATTATGTACCCAAAATTCACAGGATTGGTATTGGACGCGACGAAAATTTCTGTTATTTAATAGTATTATATTATTATATAAACGATAATTCTGTTTCCTAGAACTATTTCGAAACATAAAGGCACTAAAAAATCACAACAATAACATGTATATATTATTTAAAGATAAATATGAATTATCTTATGGTGCTCCACCAAATGGTACTACACTAAAATGATATTACAAATCAAAAAATTAATACAATTGAATTAAATAATAAGTTTAATAAAATAGACTTTACCAACACCTTTCCAACCTTCCCTAACCCTCCCATAAGCGTCATTTTGCAAGCAAGCTGGCAAAAGCGTTTATAAAAGAATACAAATATCAAAAGAAAGCAAAATCATAACACAGTCCCGGAAATCAAACTTTATAATTATTTTTTATCAAAGATATTTCTTTGAGAAATCATTAAATATAGTCCACCACTCAATTGTTTTATTTATTTCATCTGTATTTCTAGGCCAACATAGGCCTTTACTTAACAATTTAATCTCTAATCTACTTATGTTTTCGAATTTATTCACACACTTGAACAACACATGAACAGAATTTCCAACTTCGCCACAACAGCATTCTAAGGAGTCACGTTTACCGGTTCTATTAAGATATTCTTCAAAGTTACCACGACCAGTAATCAATTCTACTGTTTCTGGATACAGAAAATTATAAGCAATGCCAACTTTCGGCATAAACTGGTATGTCAATCTACCATTCGTTGACTTATCCCATCTTTCCTGCCAAACACCCATAAAATATTTTCTAATCTTATTCTTAAGACTTCGTCTAGAAATTAATTCAATATATATATATATCCAATATATCCAATATGGGAATTCTCCAGCAAAGATGCTTCCTTTGCCAATTGGTCCGCTCTTTCATTTCCTTTAATCCAATAGAAATTGATCCTGTTCTTTAGATCGCTGATCATATCCCATGTCTCCTTTTGCAAATGAGTTGGTCTGTTCATATTTTTCAAGCCTTCTAAAACAGAAACACTATCACTAAATATACCACACTTAATAATATCGTTTTTAATAACATATTTTAAAGCACTATTAACTGCAATTAATTCCGCATGAAAATTATTACACAAACTACCGAGTTTAATTTTTTCATTATAAATCTCAACACCTTCACTATAAACAACAAATGCAGCACCAACATCAACATCACTTTTTGCACCATCCGTATATATTTGAACACCACTAACTTTATTAACACTCCCGCAAACTTTAAACTCCATAACAGCTCGTTTAGCTGGATGACCAACTGATAAAAACTCACTTTCTTTTTCAATAAGTTTTTTATTTAAATCTAAACCAGTAATTAATTTTAACTCATTATTATCTAAACTATTCAAATTTTGTAGTATTGTTAATTCTCTAAATACCTGCTATAACACTAAGAGTATCACTCGAAACTGTACTATAGGCTCTAGCAGCCTTCAATCCTAAAACCCTCTGTACACTGATAAATTTGTTCCCAGCTTTTATACTTTTAATATTACTTTCCCATACTGAAGCTGCATAAAACATACAAGGTTCGATGACACCCTTGTAAATGGTGCTTAATGCATTACCATTCAAGCCCCAGCTAACCTTAGCAGCAGCTCCTATTTTGTTAGATATTTCCCTAGCTTTTCTAGTAACATGATCTAAATGAAAATTGAAATTAAGTTTATCGTCTAAATAGACGCCTAAATATCTAACAACATTTTTACAAATAATCCTATTACTATCTAATGACAAAATTGGTAACCTTTGATTTAATTCTCCAAAGAAAATTGCTTCTGACTTTGAAGCATTAAATTTTAATTTACAATTTTTACTCCAAAGATTAATTTTTTCTAAAGCCTCATTAGCTAAAATAGAAATGTTTTTATGAAGGTTACTAAAAGAGTTGTGTCATCCGCGAAAGCTACAACCTATAGGTAAATTAATATCAAAAATGGTATCAAACATAATATTCCAATAACCAGGACCTGACCTAGAACCTTGCGGACAGCCTCTCTCAATATTATAATTTATATTGATGCCTAGTTCATCAATGATAGCAATTCTATTTGAAAAGTAGGATTTAGCTAAGTTAAATAAATTTTTTGGACAACGTTTTCTATTTAAGTAGTTCAAAATTAAATGCAACCATGCATGGTCAAAAGCGCCTGAAATATCCAGCATAAAATTAATAATTTTAGAATTTTCAATAAAATTAATAACATAGTTTATAGCATCTTTAGTATTTTTGCTAGTAATTTTCCCTAGTAAAACCAAATTGTCTTTCACACAAACTATAGTTATTCCTAATATGAAACTCAATTCTATTAATTAACAAACTATCTAATACTTTGCCTATAACAGGTAACAAGCTAATTGGCCTATATGTTTTAAGATCTAAATTATCACAATCTATCTTATCAGAACAATAACATTCGATTGATCAGGTAGCAACATCTGGTTCCAGTCTAGTTACTAATTTAGAAATACCGATTCTGCCACTAAACATTGAGATACGCACCTAACATTACAGCACTCACGTGAGTCACGATAATTATATAACACGGTATATTCGGTTTTTCTTTCGTAATACAGATATTTGTAGTAAAGTGTTATTTTTATAAAGAACATTTTAATCTTCTAAGCAAAGCTGAGAAAGAAATTGCGTGTATGGGTACTTTAAAGTACACCCACATTCAAAAAATTAATCATTTTTCACTATGTAATAAATAAATACATAACATTATTCTTATTTTATTTTTCGTTGGTATATTTTTTGCAGCATTATAATAAACGCCGACTAATCGGTTTTATTTAGATATATGTGTCTGACACTATCAAGTTCACCAGGCGCCATGTCAGACATATATGTCCGACAAACTTGTAGAAAGCTACGTCAGTCACAAATGTCCGACGATAAGTATAAAATGCTAAAAATGATCAAAATGTATTCGCTAGGTCTCATAACGTATATATTCATGAAAATCTCGAAAAATAAAAAAAAGATTTAATTTTGAAAAGTTATACATAAAGTTATATATAAAGTAAGCATTTAACTTGAAGAACAATAATTCAGCAACCATGTCTGTTATTAAAATTTTTTTACTGAATGAAGGGAAGAGTACAGTATAAGATCCGTTATTTCATATAATAAAAATTTGAGTTATTTGTTTGTGTTATGGTAAATGCTTTATTGCCTCGCCCAGTATGTTATATTGTTACAAAAAATTCACTTCAATAATTTATATTATTTATTGAAAAAAATTATATCTACTTATTATGTTGTCCAAAACATTCTAAGCAAAAGAATGGCTGCTGTTCGCAGTTCAAACAATATGTTGTAACCTTTTTCCCTTTTCTTCTCGCTGCTTCTCGACCTTCAGTTTCTTTTATTTGCGCGTAACATCCACTACACATTCTCCTTACTTTCTTTCTTTCAGAGTCGTAGATCGTTTTTAGTGTATGAATGTTAGTTTTTCTTTTATTAGTTGTTTCCAAGCTTAAGCTAAGCAAATCACTGACTAAATTTTCACGAAATTGTCTAATTCCTATATTGCTTTTCGTAGCTATTTTGTATATAATATAAGCATTTACGACTGATATTCCGAGAACATATTCTATTGCTAACTTGCGGTACCATTTTATTCCTTTTCTAAGAATTGTTGCATATGAACCCATTTGATTTGAAATATCTATCCCTGATTTACCTTTGTTATAATCGCAAATCGGAAGTGGTTTTTGTTTATTATTTTTACACTTACTTGTACCAGCAAATGTTACGTTTATATCAACCATTTTTGGGGCATGTTTCGTTGTCAATAGTCTAACATTTCGAGTATCTAACCAGTTAAGTACTACAATACCATTTTTGTCTTCTTTGGCTATCATTTCTCCTCTCTTCAATTTTGCGTTCATAACTTCCTTTGGCATCCATTTCTTATTAGCTCTTATAGTACCCACAACAAATGTTCTACCTTTATTTAGAAGCCCTTGTGATACATCTTCGCAGACTTTTGCAGCTAACCGTAATTTTTATCAAACATCTCAGATTTACCGGAATAAATTTTGCTTGCCCACGTGTATCCTTCTGAACTACATAATTTGAAAAGTTTTACTCCGTACTTGTGGGCTTTATTAGGTATATATTGGCGAAAATCTTCGCCAGGAACAAAGGCATTTTTATACTTAATTTCAAGCAAATCTACCAGCGGTTGAATTTTTGCTAATCTGTTACCAGGAATAATGTTTTCATTGTTTCAGAAATGTAAGAGGCGTAATAGCAATTCAAATCTATTCCTAGACATAACACTTGGGGCTATGGTATTTTTGTACACAAGTTTGGTTGACTTGAATAAGATGTTATATTTCCCATTCGCACTAACCCCATCCACATAAACAGGCCAAAAATTTTTTTTCATTTCTTCGGCGTCGGTTGAAATCCATTTATTTAGACGACTATGCCGAGTAATTCGATTACGCTTAATTGTTTGTTCAGTGTATATATTTGTTTCAGTAACAATAAGGTTTATGACTTCTTCATCAAAAAACAGCGCAAACGCATCAAATCCAGAAATATTTGTGGGTAAATATAATTGTAGAGCAGATTTTCCCATGAAATTAAAAAGTTTATGTCTACCTCTATAATTGACCCATTCAACATCAATGCTGCCAAGCAGTTCACAGTTAGATATTTCGTCATTTTCGTTTTCTTCTGCAGTTTCGTCCAATTTCATATCTTCAAGACGCTCTTGAAGATTATCGTCTTCTTCATCCGACGAATAAGTATACTCCGGATCTTTTAGTGAATCATCCGAACTAAAATCATTGTTTTCATCTTCGGAGATATCCATATTTCCCGAGAAATCACACGAAAACTAACCGCATGCTTTTCGATAGACGTTTTATTCACTAAAAATCTATTTATCACGTATAACGTATTCAACACAGCATCGAGTAACATTTCTTGATACCTGTTTATAAACAGGTGTAGACGTGTTTTCCGTATACCATTGACACGGCTTGTCAGTTTTGTATGGGTGACAAAAAAATTGACTTTTTCGAAAAGTTTGGTGAAGAAAAAAAAATACAATAACGCATTAAATTTCTTGCCCAGACAAAAACTCTATTAAAAATCATTGTGGTGATCAACGTGTTAATGAGCCGATTAATCGCCGACTAATCGTAGACTAAAAAGTGGCCGAATAGTCGGCTCTTCCGATTAGTGGTCAATTAATCGGTACAACCCTAGTTATTTTAATATTTTTTATGTATTATTAAATTATTGTATACAGGTATCTCGCAAAGATTGTATAATACTTCACTAGTTTTTTTCAAGATATTGAAAGTTTTAGTTTGATAAGTTCACCTACTATTAACATCATTAGTTAATTGTATGATTACCACAAGTTAATATTAAGATAATACAGTTTATTAATATTAATTTAACAAAGATTGTTGAAGAAAATCCTTCAACCATCATAAATATAATGAATAATTAACAAATTTGAGAAGACTGATGTCATAATAAATGTTTAACATGAATGTCGCTCGTCCAACGCAGTCGGGTTTCCCGGTGTTTCGAACTATGCCTCCAGCTGTGACCGGGTGTAGCGCTTGTGGGGGGAGACTGAACACGAAAACTCCAGGTCTACAATGTGCTGGCGTTTTCGCAGGGTTTTTTCACGCTAAATGTGTTAAAATTCCTGTAACAGCACTGCAACAGTCCCACCGACCAAAGTAATGAAGAATTATATAAGCTTCTTCACGGTATTCAGCTGGAAATGAAAAATATGAATACTAAATATACTGAATTACTTGCTTCTGTTTCGTTTTATGGTAAAAAAATAACGGATTTTGAAAAAACTCTGAAATCTTTCGGCGAAAAAATTAAATCTTGCGAATCGATTGCAGTTGAAAATGCACGGCTTAAATCTGTTGTGGTTGATTTGAACAACCAGGTAGAGCACTTGGAGCAATATTCGAGGCTGAACAACCTTATTCTCTCTGGTATTCCAGAAAAGAAGGAGGAAAATCTCTCCGTTATAGTTTCACAAATCGGAGAGTCAATTAATTGTGCAGTTGACCGTTCTCAAATCGATGCGGTTCATCGCCTCCCTCAACGCGCTTCCACTGCTGCGCGTCATTGTTAAATTCTCCTCTCGTATGAAGCGCGATGAGTTCTTGGCTTTAACTAAGTTATTTCCTAGAAATAGTGACACCCCGGCCTCGAAGGGTATTCAAGTACCAAGCATTTCTGATAGGCTTTTTGTTAATGAACACCTTACTGCTCGCAGTAGCGAGCTGCTTAAGAAAGTTAAGAGGCTGCCCGCGAAAAGCAGTATAAATATGTTTTGACACGAAACTGCACCATCAATGTACGAAAGGAAAACAGGAGTAAGGCAATAACAATTGCGTCTGAGACGGACTTACAGAAGCTGTAAAGTGTTGTCCTTTGTCTTAGTTTCATTTTGCGAGTCACTTCCATCATGTCTCTTTCAGTCTATTACCAGAATGTACGTGGACTTCGCTCCAAACTTCAAACAACATAACAACTCCTTAAACGTGGAATTTGATATTAACTGCTTAACAGAAACGTACTTGAACGCGTCAGTGCATGAAGGAGAGATTCTTGGGAGCGACTATGTAATATGTCGACGTGATAGGCTTTCGTCTGGGTCATCGAAGGCGGACGGCGGTGGTGTCCTCGTGGTAGCTAAAAACCATCAGACTGTTAATTGTAGACCAGATCTTTTCACTGAGGCGGAGGATCTGTGGGTGACGGTGAGGTGCAATGCATATAGTGTGTTGTGCGTATTCCTCAGGAATCGCCGCGTTCCCATCATTTTCCTACTTGGTATTCCAGCTCAACTATTAAAACAATTAAAGAGAAACTTATGCACTATAAAAAATGGAAAAGGTGGGGTAACAACGCTAATTATCTATCCTTTTCTATTCTGCGTTCGCAATCCAAACATCTGATTTCAGCTGATTATAAAGCATACCTTAATCGTATTCAGACAGATTTAATTGATAATCCTGCGCAACTTAGGTCTTATATTAAAAATAAGAAAAGAACCGACTTCGCCATCCCTGTTCGTATGGAATATAATAATTCCAGCGTGTGCCATAGTGAAAATATAGTAGAATGGTTTTCTCAATATTTCAGCTCGGTTTTTATTGACGGTCGACTTGCTGTAGACTTTAATCCCTTGCCTTGCGCTGGTTTGTCAAACGTTTGGTTTGACAAATCCGATGTTCTCTGTGCATTGAATCAAGTTAATTCTAATTCGGGTCCAGGATCTGACGGTTTGCCCGGCATTTTGGTCACTTCCTGTGCCGATCAGCTTGCGGATCCTTTGTTTTTGCTGTTCTCTTAGTCTGTTGTCCAGGGAGTTTTCCCTTCCGTATGGAAGAAGGCGCTTGTTGTACCAATATTTAAATCAGGTCATAAACATCTTGTTACCAATTATCGTCCCATTTCAATATTGCCCATTGTTTCAAAAGTTTTTGAAAAATTAGTACTCTAAACTTCATTATATACTAAAACCTTTTATTATCCAGGAACAGCATGGTTTCTGTAGGGGTCGATCAGTAGAAACCAATCTTGCTACTTTTATGACTTTTGTGCATAATGCAATGAATAATAATTTACAAGTAGACGCAATCTACACAGATTTCAGTAAGTGACAGGGTTAATCACGCAATTTTAATGTAAAAATTACAAGGGTTTGACCTTTCATATGGCCTGTTGCGATGGTTTGGCTCATACATATCTAATAGACTTCAAGCGGTCAAAATTAACAACTTTATATCTGATTTTATACCGGTTACTTCCGGCGTACCACAAGGGAGTCATCTTGGACCCGTACGTTTCTTAGCGTTTATTAACGATATTAATAAATGTTTTCGATACTCTAATTTCTTGTTATATGCAGATGATTGCAAAATTTTTTCATGTGAAAAGAAAGAAAGAAAACTTTCAGAAACTACCTCTTTCTTAATCTGAATAAATGCAGCAAGATTACCTTTGGAAGAAAACGTTACCCCGTGAATTACCCATTTAGATTTGGTACTGAACTGTTAAAGTCTAGTTCTTGTGTTAGCGATCTCGGAATTGCGTTAGACTCTAAACTGCTGTTTGGTCAACATATTGATAAAATGTTTTCTAAGGCTCTGCAACGTTTGGGTTTTATTATTAGATCATGTAGAGTTTTCACAAATATAACTTGTATTTTAAAACTTTATATGGCTCACGTGCACAGCATTCTTAATTTTGCGTCAATAGTTTGGAACCCTGTGTATGTCACTTATGTTGATCGTATTGAGTTGGTGCAGCACAGGTTTGTGCGGTATTTGGCGCATAAGTTTTTCTTGCCATATTGCGATTATGCCCAGAGATGTACGGTCTTTGGCTTGCGGTCTCTTCAGGGTCGTCGTAATTTCTCGTATTCAATATTTCTGTTTAAGTTGGTAAATGGGATGATAGACTCCCCAAACCTTGTCTCCGAAGTACATTTTGTTACCCCTTCACATAATGTACGTGCTCATGGCCTGTTCAGGTTGCCCGCATCCGCCTCTATCGCTCACATAAATTCACCTTTACCACGCATTTTGCAGTTATATAATCGGCACTGCTATTTATGTGACTTGTTCGGCATGTTCTTGCAATCATTTAAACGTGTCCTCGTCTCATTGTGCGTAGTGCGTTAGTAATGGAAATTATTTTCTTCTTTTTCCATTCAGTTAATTATAACAGTTAATTTGATTTGTATTATGATTGTTTTCTTTTGTATCTTTTTGTACTGATTGCAACTTTAAAAAATATTGTTCTACAATTGTTTTTCTAGTGGATACTTCACTGAGATCTTTCCTGTTTGTATCCCTTGAAGAAAATAAATAAATAAATATACTTGTAATGCGTTCAAAGATGGCCGGGAATTTGAACTTGCAACTTTCTTGCCTAATACTACTTGATAACTGGTCACTTACTACTCCAGCCCACACATTGATACTGAATTCATAATAAGTATTAAGACAATATAAACATTGCTAATTATATGTGTATACGTCAGCATCGTGATATTAGAGAGTAATACAAAACAAGTATGGATTAGTAATGAAAAGGCTTGGTGATAACATAATATTAGAGTGCATTTACAGACTTCCATATCTCAATTATAAAGCGTTTTTGGATTAATTTGAAGAATCTGTGGCGACCTGTTTGGTTATTACAGACAAAATTATTTATTATGATTTTAATTTAATTTTTCTCAATGTACATGACCATGATGTTATATATTTTACGTCCCTTCTTAATTCGTTTGGTGTAAAACAGATTATACAATCGTTGCGGGATCTAACATATTTAGACTAAAATTAATTAAAAAATTTTATAATTTTTAGTGATAACTTATCGTATAGTAATTGTGCCAACAAAAAGAGGAACAATAACATCCGCAAACGTTTGGTTCGTAGCTTCCGGTACATTACTAGAAACCGGGAGATTATCAGTACCAAGAAACGCCCTTAATTTCGAAATTAAGCACAAAAATCTCGGCGTTTTAACCACGCTAAGAATCGGGCACGACAATTCCGGGTTATCGGCTAAATGGATGATCGATTACGTTTTGGTCCGCAATGAAATTACTGGGCACACCTATCAGTAAGTAAAAATCAAAATATTTATTAACTTTTAATGGAAATTTGTTGTAATTAAGCTTCCCGTGCGGACGTTGGTTGGGAAGAGGAGTTGATGATGGCTCAACGGAACGCTTACTCGTCGGGACGTTAATAAAACAGCAAACCGACGATGAATCGGGATCATCTTCGAATCCGGGAAGTTTAAAAAAACGAAGCACAATTCGTAGCCAATCCCCTGGACCCCCAAGAAATGAGTTTAAACCATCTCAAATCCAACATATGCTTGGTGATTGCGTTAACAACATAGTAAAATGGCATTATAGGCGAAGTTCGGAACGAAACACCACACTCACAGCTTTGTTATGTGGCGATACCGGGTTGGTTAAGTGTTTAGAGTTGGTGTTTTTGCTTGGATTTCGATCGGCGAGATTATTCGTTTTTAATCATTATCTTTGGGATTATTTCGGTACTAATAAATACAATTAATTAATAATAAAATAATAAATTTTTTTTAGTGAGAGTCAAAGAACAATTTGAATATGATTTAATGGAAGAAACCTCGGGAAATCGATCAATATCCGTTGAAAGAAATCATCAAGAAACCGTAGCAGTTTGGAGGTGTTATTGCCATTTAGTCGATGAAATCCAATCGGGGAGTAAAGCGTTAGGGAAAGACGGAAAATTCCAATTATTTATTTGTTTAAGTGTTAGGTACAAGTCTCAAAATAAAATAAAATTACGTTTTAATGTTTATTTTTTTAGAGAACATTTATTGCATAGGATGTTGTTGCCGATGGCTAATTGTAAAGTAACGTCGGAAATGTATGAAGAAAATTCGTTTTTGAGGAAGCAAGGGTTATTAACGTTCTTACGACAAATTTTATTGCCGTTGGATGAGCTGGACGTCGTCTTGGAAAATTCTGTTACGCACGGAATCCCTTCACCATCAACACATTAATTAATAACGAGTCGTTTAATTATTAATTACATTAACGAGTCGTTTTTTCCAAGACAAATTTAATAATTAGTACAAATAAGAATTTTTCGTTTTTGAAGAATTAGATGATAGTAAGTATCTGATAGAAAATTGTATGTTAACAAACTAATTAAGATGAGTTGAAGTAAGTTTCAATCAGGAACGGTAGAATCTAATTCTGGGTAATAATTAAAACTGAAGATAATAATTTAATATTGTTATTTTAAATTTTTTGTAATATTTTGATACTTTCAATGTCAAATTAATAAGATTAATATTCTCTGGATTATTATTAAAGCAGTTAAACTAGAATGATTCTAAAATTTCGTTTTGAAAGATTTTACAAATCCTGATTGAAACTAAAAAAGAAACGAATTTGATATCATTGAATACTCATTGCTTTAAGATGATTTAAACATGCCCTTCTTGCCAAATATAACGATTTACTTGTAGAACAAAAGTTAACTAATAAGATTTTAAGTTACCAAGAATCTATTAAAACGATTTTATTTATTTTATTTTTTCAATATCTTAATCTTGTGCGGAATAACGTAGATTTTTTAAGTAGGAACTGTAATAAGAAAGTTTATGTCATGTGATCTGTGTTGTATGTGATAAGAAATAAACCATATTTACTTACATATTTTAATTCTATTATTTTTTATTTTTCTCAATACATAAATCTTAATATGTCACATCATTAGTTCCATAGTAAAGTTCTTTATATAAAAAAGCAAGGACAAGTATTTAAATAATTACCAAAAAATAATTAAAAATGAAAAGAAAACAAAAAAAAAAATCTAACAAGAAGTATGTACAGAATATAATAGGTATTGAATTCCCTTTTTTTCTTTCGGACGATCTCAGACAACCGGTGGAATGTTGTACAAATTAACCAAAAATAAATAAAATATTAATAACGAACGACGACGCCATCTCTTTTTTTAATGTCTTCTTAATTTATATATATATATTATGAGTTGAAAATGTTTCTTAAATCCGGCACGACTGGTTTCGGTTCAATTTTTTTTGGAATCACAATTGTTGGCAAATCATGGATTTTTACTTCCTTTTTAAATAATTGTCCCACACTTTTGCCCATTAACTATAAAACAACATCATTAATAATAACTTAATATTATTAATTTATTAAAATAAAAACAAAATTTAATTTTTCCCAATTACCCAATTTACAAAATCACCAAAATCGTAATGTTAAATAAAGGCAATGTCAAATTTAAACTCAAAAGCAAATTTAAAAAAGAAAACCATGCACAGAGCTGGGTAATTCTAAGTTAAAAAGTAATTAATGATTACAATTACTGTTTTTACTGTAGTTTTTATATTAAAGCAATTTGGAATTGTAATTGAAGCAAATTCCTTATTAGACTTGTAATTTGAAATTATATTATTCAATTATTACTTCATCATGAGTAAAGTTGAAGTCAAAATTGAAGAGTAAGGATGTTTATTACATATATCTATTATAGTAGTGGATATTTATTAAAGATACTCTTATTTCCATATAAGCCAAATACAAAATTAAAGTTGTTTGATGAAGAACTCCATTGTTAACTTCAGCAAGTATTGTTAAATATAAAACAATACAAAATTCGAAGAAAAAAACTTTTTTATTTGCTCTCAACTACCCGTTTCGGAAAACTTTTCCGTCATCAGGTTGTCACTACAAAACATGATTAAAAAAATTTTTTTTTAAACAGGGTGAGTCAATAGTGCGGGGACGGAAAATTGTGGCTTTACCGTTGAAAATAAAAATAATGTTTTTATGTCATCATATAATTATTATCAAAGCTGCATCGATTAAAATTATTTTCAGCTATACAGGGTGTTTCACTATTCCAGGCCCGTATTCAACTTAATTTTTTTAAATGGAACCCTATGTATCTTTTCACATATGCAGATTAATTATCTTAAATGCTATAAGTGCATATCTTGTTTTCAAATTTTGAATGCAAGGTTGCCAAGTTATTAATCCTTTTGTGAAAATTTTTGAAGAATCATGTGATCACTTAAAATTCGCTATCAGCATTATTATTAAATATTGAAGATTGTAATTTGGTATATCGATAAACAAAGCTTGGGTCTTTCGAACACCACTAATACTATTGGGTTGGGTTGGGTATACGGGCTGGTTACTAGAACCGGTTAATTTATGGAATGATGTACTTGATTTTGTCACAAGAAATAAACTATGATGAAGACATTTTTAAACAAATGCAAGTGCGTCTATTTTGTAAAATATGAAGAAGTATACATGTGTGCATATTCAGTTCAAAAAAGACTAGAATTTGCGAAATGGGTATTAGAAAAAGATCAACAACAATGTAATTTTTACGATAATCTTCTTCTGTTATACAGAAAATAAACGAGGTTTTATAAAAATAACTATGTTAACCGCCTTACTACGATATGATCAACAATAAATTTATGTGGGAAGTAGCCCACTAACAACAATGGTGCTAAACTATCTGGGCAGGGATTCTAGAATCTTATTTGATCAGATCGTATTTCTTCGAGGTAACCATCAATGGATAATATTTTTGAATTTCTTAGAAAATCAATTGCCAAAACTTTTAGAAAATGTTCTACGAGACGCTTGACAAAGAATGTGGTCTCAGCATGATAGTACACCTCCCCACTATGATAGGATTTTTGCAACATACTTAAACAGAATTTTTGAAAAGTTGTTTACTTAATACTATTGTCTGTGCACAGATCCATACTTTTCCAAATTTTACGAAATAAACTTATTGGCAATTGTTTAAAAATGTCTTCTTCATAGTTTATTTCTTGGGAAAAAATCAAGTTTATGCCGACATTTTTGAAGTAGTGTAATTATCTCAAAAAGTACACATGTTAGATATAGCGTATGCTTAACAAAAATGAAAGATGATTAATAAAACCTTCTGAGGCATTGAAAAAATATAGGGTGTTCCATTTAAAATAATAAAGTTATTGTCCGTCAAACATTTCATAAATTAACCGGTTCTGGTAACCATCCTGTATAATATTATCAAATTGTATTAGTGGGGTTTCAAAGATCAAAGCTTTGTTTATCGATATGCCAAATTGCAATCTTCAATATTTAATAATAATGGTGATAATGAATTTGAAGTCACCACAATATTTTTCAAAAATTTGCATAAAATGATTAATAACTTGGCAACCTTGCATTCAAAATTTGAAAACAAGATACGCATTTATAGCATTTAAGACAGGTAATCAACATATGTAAAAAGATGTATAGGGTTCAATTTAAAAAAATGAAGTTGACTAGGGTTCTGGAATTGTGAAACACCCCGTATAGTTGAAAATAATTTGAGTCGATGCAGCCTTGATGACAGTAAAGCCACAATCTTCCGTCCTCGCACTATTGACTCACCCTGTATATATCACAAAAACGTGAGATAATTATTTATCGTCAATTAATAGCGGCCACGTTGTATGAAAATTTTTGACGTTAAAATACTTCTCTTTTTTTCCAGCATCATTGAATTAACAAGATTTGTTACAAAGAACTTTCTAAAAAGTTCTTTGTATTCGTAAAAGAAAATGTGTTAAAATTAAAAAATTGAATAAAATACAAAATTGTCCTATAACCACAGCTGTCGAAAATGAACTGGCAAATGAAACTTATGGATCGTTCTAAGATGGAAGATTTTCGGAAACAGGTTTAGGTAGTATATTTACATTTATAAATGGCATAAATAAACGGTAAAGATTTATATCGGTAGCTTCGTTCATTAATAATTCTTTGTTATTATTATTATATTTAGCTATTTCCATTTCTTCATATAAATCTAATTTTTTTGATTTTGGTAGCTGTTTTATTATTGGAAGAAGTTTTATTGAGTTTTTGTTGAGTTTATGACCTGTCTCAGATATGTGTTTAAATACAAAAGAGGTTTCTTTAGATATGTGCTCTCTGATTCTAACGTCGAGGTTACGTCCCGTCTGGTCTATGTATACTTTCTCACAACTGCTACAATTTACTATGTATAAACCGCTCTTTTGTTTTTCTTCGAACTTTTGTTTGGAGTTAATAATTACATTGTATAGTTTTAAGTTACTTCTGTATGCTAATTTTATATCGTATTTCTGTAGTATTTTTTCAATTTTATTGAATGAATTGTGATTAGGGTTTGCGATTAATCGGCGACTAATCGGAAGAGCCGACTAGTCGGCGACTTTATAGTCGGCTCATTAAACAATAAAACCGATTAGTCGGCGTTTATTATAATGCTGCAAAAAATATACCAACGAAAAATAAAATAAGAATAATGTTATGTATTTATTTATTACATAGTGAAAAATGATTAATTTTTTGAATGTAGGTGTACTTTAAAGTACCCATAGACGCAATTTCTTTCTCAGCTTTGCTCAGAAGATTAAAATTTTCTTTATAAAAATAACACTTTACCACAAATATCTGTATTACAAAAGAAAAACCGAATATACCGTGTTATATAATTATCGTGACCCACGTGAGTGCTGTAATTTTAGGTGCGTATCTCAATGTTTAGTGGCAGAATCGGCATTTCTAAATTAGTAACTAGACTGGAACCAATGTTGTTGCCTGATCAATCGAATGTTATTGTTGTGATTTTTAGTGCCTTTATGTTTCGAAATAGTGCTAGGAAACAGAATTATCGTTTATGTAATAATATAATACTATATATATATATATATATATATATTAAATAACAGAAATTTTCGTCACGTCCAATACCAATCCTGTGAATTTTGGGTACATAATTATTTAACACTCTGTACATCTCGACATCATACTTGTTACAATCAGTGTTGAGCAAAGTGTCGATATTTGTCGATGGTATCGATACCTAGAAGTCTTTAAGATAATGTACAATATTTGGATCAGTAATAATCAGTAATAATGTATAGTGTTTGGAATAATAATAGCTTAGAAATCAAAATAATATATCGTCTGTGGAATGGTAATAGCTTATGCTGTTAACAAGTTAGAAGAC
Organism: Onthophagus sagittarius; assembly: GCA_036711965.1. Lineage (NCBI taxonomy): Eukaryota > Metazoa > Arthropoda > Insecta > Coleoptera > Scarabaeidae > Onthophagus > Onthophagus sagittarius. The sequence goes on from JASERS010000005.1 coordinate 27,333,371, forward strand.
TTCAAAGTGATGAGCAGGACTTTGGAAATATAGCAGCTCATACTGCCAACAAGTTAGCAGACCTCAATTTGCCAAAAACGATTCTGACGACATAATAGGTCATGCTGCCAATAAGGTAGTAGTCTTTAAGATAATGTACAGTGTTTTGAACAGTAAAAAGATAGTATACAGGTGTCCGGTATCTGCCGGATCAGAGGTATATAGCGATGTAGAGCACATTATTTTGAGACGTTTTGTCTAATAAAATTTCTTCACATTGCTTATAACAACCGCACCGGAACTGCTTAAAGATGTCCAATAGCCATCCTGGAAAACGACTGAAGAGGTCACCTTATCACTTCCCTCCTACGTATTTATTGTGCTTTTACATATTATGACACATAATTTATTGAATTATTGTAATCAAAAAATTGAAACGTATTCATTTTTATTCCCTTAACCTTTAATGATATACAGGGTGTTTCGGTGACTCGGGGCACAAAATAAACAACATATAATAGAGTAAAAATGTTGATGATTAGTGTGAAATTTTTTTGTCTAAATCAATAAATGGCGGAGTTATAGGTCATCAAAGTCAAGAAATTTTAACTGATTTTTCTAAATATTTTCAATACTGTTAAAGGTAGAGCGCTAAAATTTGGTACAGTGTAAACCAGTAGCAAGTAGAATCGAAGAGTAAGGGTGTCAGTTAAATCGATCAACGGGAACCATACTATACAGAGTGTTCCCAAAATTTATATGCTCAGAACTTTTTTATTCGTTCATAAACTTACATTTATTTTTGCATTTTCCAATAGAAAATTTATTTTAGAAACTTTTATGACTTTTACGAAATTTAGGTAAAATTCACCACTGTTAAGTTAAATCCAAAATTGTTGAACCCCGACAATAGCAACAGTAAAAAAATCTAAGCCAGCCAAGTCAATTGACCGACGAATTGAGTAACCAACTCGCTAACAATTATTTTACAATTAATCGTTTGTATAAAAACTTAAAGGATTCAATGTATCATTGCCTTTTAGAAGCTCTTTTTATTGTAATTATTGCCTCGGTCTAACATTTTTTGATTCAACTCAAAAACGGTGAATTTTAATGGTTTGTTTAACTGATTAATTGTTAAATGATTGATAGTGAGTTAATGGCTTAATTTATCGTACAATTGTCATGGCCGACTTAGAGTATTTTTTTACCATTATTGTCGGGGTCCAACAATTTTGGATTTAACTCCAAAACGGTAAATTTTATCTAAATTTAGTAATTGTAATAAAAGTTTTTAAAATAAATTTTCTATTGGAAGGTGCATTCATGAGGGTAGGTTTACAAGCAAATAAAAAAGTTCTGAGCATATAAATTTTAGGAACACCCTGTATAACATTGTTCCTGTGGATCGATTTAACTCACAAACTATCTGATGATTCTACTTGATATAGATTTACACTGTACCAAATTTTAGCGTTCTACCTTTAACAGTAATGAAAATATTTAGAAAAATCAGTTAAAATTTCTTGACTCTGTTGATCTATAACACCGCCATTTATTGGTTTAGACCAAAAATTTTTACACGAATCATCACCATTTTCACTGTAGTATATGTGGTTTAATTTGTGCCCCGAGTCACCGAAACACCCTGTATATCTTATCACAACAATTGAATTATGAATGTTGGACCGATTTCCTGAGTTTGATTACGACCTCCTCTGTCGTTTTCCAGAGTTGCTATTAGACGTCTTTTAAACAGTTCTTGAGCAGTTGTTATAAACAATATGAAAAAAATTTATTAGAAAAATCATCTCAAAATAATGTACTCTACATCGCTGTATACGTCTGATTCGGAAAATACCGGACAGCCTGTATAATCGGTGGAACAAGATTATGTTGCCAAGAAGTCGGCAGTCATTAAGATAACATATAGTCTGTGGTACAGTAATAGCTCATGCTGCCAAAAAGTCTGATGAGAAGGACTATAGAGACATAAAAGCTCATGCTGCCAACAAGTTAACAGTTGTTAAAATAATATATAGTCTGTGGAACAGTAATAGCTAATGCTGTCAGCAAGTTGGCAGTCTAAGATAATACATAGTCTGTGGAATAGTAATAGCTCATGCTGCCAATAAGTTGGCAGACTTCAAGCTGACGAGCAGAACTATAGAGACGCAAGCACTCATAGTGTACAGTATTTGAAACAGTAATAGTTCATGCTGCCATTAAGTTGACAAATTTCAAATTGATGAGCATGACTTTGGAGACATAATAGCTCATGCTGCCAACAAGTTAGCAGTTGTTAAGATAATGTGCAGTGTTTGGAACAGTTCTAACTCATTTTCTTAGCAGGTTAACAGACTTCATATCATAGTCGGCCCAACCTTAATTGTGATAATTTGTTGTTAGATAGTATGCGTCGTTCTTATATGCGGGATAGATGTATTTCACTATATTACGTTTTTGAATCTTATTGTAAATATTTTGTATAAATGCTTTATTATGTATTTTATTTCTTCATTGAAATTATATTCGTTCATAGGTGTATTGATAGCTCTATTTATCATATGTCTAAAAACTGTCTCTTTATGATTCTTGCTGTTGTAAGAGCTTTTCGGAATAATAACGTCGGTTGTGGTTGGTTTGTGGTACACATTAAATTCTATTCATTTTAAGTTGATATTTTTTTGCAAAACTAGTCTAGAAAATGAATAGTATTGTTAAATTCCTTTTCGATTGTAAATTTTAATTTATTAATGTTATTTAAAATGTTGTAAATGGCTAAAATGTTTGATTTTGGGCCTTCATGTATTATTTAAAATGTCATCACTGTATCTTCAGTAGTATCTGATATTTTTAGTAAACGTGTTATATTTTTCTGAGAATAATTGTTTCTCTATTGAATAATCTACATAAATGTCGGTCAGTAATCCTGATAATGAAGATCCCATGGGTAGACCATTGTTCATGCTATAAGTTTTATTGTTAAAATTAATAGTTTTGTTTTGTTATTTGTTCTAACATTAATTGTATATTTTCGATGTCATGTTTGTAAGACATTCTAGCTCTGAATATTTATTTAGAAAGAATTGTTTGGTAATATTTAGTGTTTCTGTGATTGGTACATTTGAGTATAGATCTTTTATGTCAAACGATATTAATTGGGTTTTATTATTAATTTCAATATTTTTTATGTTATTTATTAATTGTTGGGAGTTCTTTATTGAATGTTTTGATTCGAATTTAAAATGATCTTGAATTATGTTATGAATAGCTTTTCCAATGTTTTGTGTTGGTGTATTAATATTACTAATTATGGGTCTAATTGATCTGTCCGGTTTATGTAGTTTGATTAGACCGTACATTAATGGTGATTGCGGATTCATATTATTTAATTTTTTTATATTTATGTTAAACTTACAAAGGGTTTCTTTACAGTCTTTGACTATTTGTTTTGTTTTCCTATTAAAACTTTCAATTGGATTTTTATTTATAACGTTTATATCATTTTCTTTAAAAAATTGTTCGGTTTTGTTAATGTATTCTTTCTTATCAATTAATACTATTCCTGCGTTTTTATCTCCAAGTGTAATAGTGACATTATTTGTTAACATTCTCTTTTTGAAATTTTTAATGGTTGTCATTTGGTTTCTATGTTTTTTATTAACTGAGCAGTTTATATCTCTTTTTATAATTTTGAGAGTTGTTGATAAATCTTTCTTCATATTGAAAAAATCTTGGTGTCTATATAATTGGTTTTCTAAATCTATAGCTAAATCTTCAATTCTGTATTTATCCTCTAAAAATGTATATTTGTGTAAAAGTTGCAGTATTTCAATTTCTGTATTGTTTAAATTAACATTTATTAGATTTGTGAATTTAGGAGCAAATTAAATGTTATCCAATTCAGCTGAATGAACAATACATTGTTTTTGATTACTATTAAACCTATTTACATGAAAAACCATTTTTGATTGCGATTCTATATTATTTGATTTTCTATTGTTCATCAACTTTAACTAATTTTTTTCTTTAATAAGTGATAAAATCTTACGTCTACGTTTAAAATTACCGTCATATAATTTACAAAATGTTTACAATAAGATTCAAAAACGTAATATAATGAAATACATCTATCCCGCATATAAGAACGACGCGTACTATCTAACAACAAATTATCACAATTCAAAAAAAAAGGAAAAATACTTTTAATATACAGGAAAGTATACATAGGCCAGACGGGACGTAACCTCGACGTTAGAATCAGAGAGCACATATCTAAAGAAACCTCTTCTGTATTTAAACATATATCTGAGACAGGTCATAAACTCAACAAAAACTCAATAAAACTTATTAAACAGCTTCCAAAATCAAAAAAATTAAATTTATATGGAGAAATGGAAATAGCTAAATATAATAATAATAACAAAGAATTATTAATGAACGAAGTTACCGATATAAATCCTTATCGTTTATTTATGCCATTTATAAATGTAAATATACTACCTAAACCTGTTTCCGAAAATCTTCCATCTTAGAACGATCCATAAGTTTCATTTGCCAATTCATTTTCAACAGCTGTGGTTATAGGCAATTTTGTATTTTATTCGATTTTTTAATTTTAACACATTTTTTTACGTGTAAGTTCTTTGTAACAAATTTTGTTAATTCAATGATGCTGGAAAAAAAGAGAAGGATTTTAAAGTCAAAAATTTTCATACAACGTGGCCGCTATTAATTGACGGTAAATAATTATCTCACGTTTTTGTGATATATATAAAAAAAATTTTTTTTAATCATGTTTTGTAGGGACAACCTGATGACGGAAAAGTTTTCCGAAACCGGTAGTTGAAAGCAAAAAAATTTTTTTCTTCGAATTTTATATTTTTTTATATTTAACAAAATTAAAGTTGCCATTTTTTTTGCAACTTTAATTTTGCACATAAATGCAGTTTTTAATCCTCCGCTTGAAATCGTCTATATACTCCTATATTTATCATATAAAGCAAAGTCCAAAGATCACCGTCATGAAACGATATCTCATTGTCACTAATATTTTCTGATTTCTCGATTTTTATTCTTAATTTTCTTAGATTTTTTGATTTTTATTATGGCTGATTTATATGAGACGAGCGAATGCTCAGTCCGTTTCCACTTTATCAAAGTCTGTAAACGATAACAGTCGTAAGATATTCTTTCGTTGTTCTGTCTGCGTTCACAAAGATTTTATGGAATATTTTAAAAATGTTCGCTCGTTTGATGTAAACGGCACTAGAGCGTACAAAGAAGAGTCACGACGCACTACCAACCACAGAACGGATATGAATGTGTAAAGAACATTCGTTTGGCTGATTTAAACATCTACTATGCAACAATTCCAGTTCTTTCTTTCTTATATTTCTAATTTACTACATTTATTTACTTGCCAATTATCTGCCTGAAAACTTCTAACTTTTCTTCTCTTCTTCTTTGCTTTTCTTCTTTTTCTCTTGCTTCTTTTATTCCAGCAATAACATAACGCAAGACAATCATAACGCAAACACAAACATTACGCATCAGTATAGTTACCATAAATTTAACGTTGAAGCTTGCCATTTAATTTATGTTTTTGTAACACAGCATACAGACAGTTCATTGATTGGGTCATATCTTTTGTTCATATCTCTATATATTAATTTGTGATATATATACATTAAGTTGTATTTTCTTTTCTATTATGGCAATAAATTATTATTATTAATTCTAGGTCTTTATTACAATTCTATTTAATAAATTGCAGTCGAGCTACAACGACGCGAAGGTATACAGTAAATTTGCCTGGCAGTCATTTGAAAATCTTCATCTCTCAAAGTCGTTGGAAGTAACTTGGATGTTATAATCATTTCGTTGGTATGTGAAGAAGAAGAAAAAAGCAGCTAGAACAAGCAAACAAAAAAAATATGGTTGCATAGCATAATTCCCATTATGAAGAAAGGGAATATCACACACTTTTATCACGCCTTAAAGTGGATTCTAAAAGGTTTAATACATATTTTAGAATGTCTGAACACAAGTTTGATGAGTTATTGCATATTATGCAGTCCCATATAAAAAGGCAAGACACACAATTTCGAAAGGTAGGGGTAAAAGAAGAACTTATGGTTATAATAAGGTGCTCATTCAGGACTATCGCTGAATCATTTCGTTTGGGATACAAACCGTAGAAGAAATCGTACATATAATATGTGCTGCCTTGTGAGAAGTATTATCCAAGATTTTAATGCCCATACCAGATGAAGGCAAATGAAAGAAAATTGAAATAGGATTTTCTATAATTTAATTATAAGAAGTATTTTTCATCTACAGTGCTTCTCGTTTTAGTTGATGCGGATTATAAATAAAATGTAAAAAAAAAACATTTTTTTCACATTTTTGTGTTAAATAAAAGAAACTGCTGTATAATGGCATCCATTTAAATTATAATTGAATTCTACCTCTTATTCATATTTTCTTAGGTTACGCGCGTATTTTGAAGGGAGAACAAAATCCGTTCGTCCGGATAACGTCACGCAAAAAACGGACCTCACAAGTGTACGACAAATCAAGACATCAACTAGAATAATTAACAATTATAATTATTAATATTTTATATATACAGGGTGTTTCTGTAAGTCGTGGCATAATTTTAATCACAAATACTTGAGTTAAAATGATAACGATTTGTGTAAAAATGTTTGCTCTAAACCCATAAATGGCTAAGATATGGGCCTTCAAAGTTAAGAAATTTTTACACATTTTCTTAAATATCTTCAATATGGTTTGTCTTAGAAAGATAAAATTTCGCAGACAGTGCAATGTTATAATGAGAAATCGTTTAAGATCACTTTTGAACACATACAACCACGGGATCATTGCTATACGGAGTGTCCACAAAGTTTATTTCATTAAAACTTTTTTTTTATACGTAAACTCTTAAATTTTACAACTGATTCCCAAAAGCCTATTTCATTTTAAAACTATTTTCACTCTTAGACAATTTTTTTAGATGCATTCTTTTCGAGTTATTTGCAAAAAGATTGAAGCTTCTTTTTTAGGATTTTCATTAATCGTAGGCGCCTATGAAAACAAATTGTAAGTAAAGCAATTTGGAATTATTAGTAAATGCGAACAAAGTGAATTTATTAACAATAAAAATAACAAATTACAAAAACAACAACAAAAACAGCTCTTCAAACGTAAATACCAATAAAAAATCAGTTAAGAAAACAGGGTAAAATAAAATAAAAACTTGAAAAACAACAACTAAAGTGGATAAAGTATAGTACATATTACAGTAAATGCTCGAAGTGTCCTCCGTCTGCTTCAATGCAGATTTCAAAGCGACGTCTTAAATTAATACGTAATCGAGGCAATGCGTTTTCTTGTCGTATTATTGTAAACGACTCCACAATTTTTTGGCGTAATTGTTCAACAGTATCAATATTCGAATTGTATACCAAATCTTTAACACGCCCCCATAAATAAAAGTCTAGGGGAGTTAGATCTGGCGATAGAGCCGGCCAAGTGATAGGACTTCTGGTCCTCGTCCAATCCAACTCCCGGGAAAGTGTTGATGTAACCACTCCTTAACAGTATTTGTACAATGAGGAGGCGCTCCATCATGTAAATACCACATTTCAAGTCTTGTTTCATATGAAACATCGTCCAATAACTCTCCCAGATTTTCCAAGTGTTCCAAATAACTAACACCATTAAGTCTGGAGGGCAAAAAAACGGGTCCAATAATAAAATCGCCAACAATTCCAGCTCAAACGTTTACACTGAATTTCCATTGCGATTGACAAACACGCGTAAAATGTGGATTTTCTTCAGCCCAATTATGAGTATTTCTCAAATTATTTGTTCCATGTTTTAAAAAGGTAGATTCATCTGTAAATAGTATTTTTTCTAAAAACGCACCATCAATTGTACATTTTTCCACCATAGTACGGCAAAACTGTACTCGCAATGGATAATCAATAATTTTTAATTCTTGAACTGTGGACAAGTGGTATGGATATAATTGCTGTTTGTGTAGGACACGCCAAGCTGTAGTTCTAGATATGCTCAAATGTCGTTTTATATCAGCAGTACTAGCAGTACTACGATCTGCCACAAAATCTTCGGTCTTAAATTTCCTGTCTCGCGCAAACGTCTTTCGATATTAAGAAATGTTTTTCTGTCAGGTTGTCTGCGATTGGGAAATGTTTCGCAATATCGCAATATTTATGCTGCGTTAGCATTGCCTAAACACTCTCCCAAAATTAAAAGCATGTCAGTTTGCTCACTAAAGCTGAAATTATTTGCCATTTTAAACAATAATTAACGACTAACGTATGTTGGGTAATAATTGGACAGATTGCTTTACTACTTTACTTACAATTTGTTTTCATAGGCGCCTACGATTAATGAAAATGCTAAAAAACAAGCTTGAATCTTTTTGCGAATAACTCGAAAACGACGCATCTAATCAAAATTGTCTAAGAGTGAAAATAGTTTTAAAATGAAATAGGCTTTTAGAATCAGTTGGAAAATTTAAGGGTTTACGACATAATAAAAAAGTTTTAATGAAATTTCCTTTGTGGACATCCTGTATAGCTTGATCCCGTGGTTGTATGTTTTCAAAAGTCGTTTTAAACGATTTTTCATGATAACATTGCACTGTTTGCCAAATTTTATCTTTCTAGGACAAACTATATTCAAAATATTTAAGAAAATGTTAAAAAATTTCTCAACTTTGAAGGCCCATATCTTAGCCATTTATGGGTTTAGACCAAAAATTTTTACACAAAGCGTTATCATTTTAACTCAAGTATTTCTGATTAAAATTATGCCACGACTTACAGAAACACCCTGTATATACAGGGTGTCTCACGTAACTGGTTCATTAGAACTTTTTTAGGTTCCACTATTCGTAGAGGCTTGAAATTTTGACTACATGGGTTGTTCATTCCGATCTATTAATCTAAAATATTTTCAAGATGGCCACCAATTCTGGTCTACCGGAAGTAGATCTCAACTTCGTTATTTTAAATGGAATACTATAGTTTTTATTACACCATTCAATTATACGTAAAAAATATGTTGACTTTGATAACAGTTGTTGGTACCTACCGTTTTTTGTTTTCGAGTTATTATGATTTTAAGTGTTTTTTATCAAATATTACCATGCTCTTTACAAGTTCATATCCTACTAAGTTCTATCATACTGTTAGATAGATTGTCATTTGTTGTATCAGTATATCTTATACAGGGTCAAAAATTGAGTTACCGTTTCTCTGTATTCAATTGCGTGAAAGTCAACAATTTTAAATGGAACGCCCATCAGAAATCATCATACCCTATCAGAAAGGGAATTTAATTCTCTACAAGTTATCTATAAATATTCCTATACCTATTTATTACAGTTTTCTTGCTATTGAGGATTTATCAAAATTATACGTAAAATGCTAGAGACCGTTTATGTTTTTGTTAGAAGGCCATGACATTTGGACAGTTTTTTGTTTAGTTTATTTAAATTATTATTAGTATTATTTCTACAATGAACTGTGATTGAATAAACTTTAGATTGCTAGCTGTTATTTATCAAAAATAACCAAAAAAAAAACGAATAAATGAAACAATGAAAAACAACAATTTAATGACAAAAATTAAAATCAATAACATAAAAGAATGAAAAACTTAAAATTATAAAAATAAATTATGGGAATTTAATTCTCCACAAACTATTCGGATGCTTTCCTGTGCCTATTTGTTCTAGTCTATCAAAATCCACATTTGGTCTTAGAGTGCTTATAAACACTACTAACAAAAAGATTGCCAAGATATTTTATTCAAGTAACATCGAATCACACTTAAGATATTTAATAATTACTTGGGGAGCATCTGTTCAGTTCGATAATGTCTTTAAACTTCAGAAAGAAACAATAAGAGTCTTGTGTAGTCTGAAATATAATGAATCATGTAGACAACGATTCCGAGAAGAGAGTCTCTTAACGTTACCAGCGATTTATTTGTTTTTAAACATAAGAACTATTTCCAACAACTGGTTAAGACAAACCAATATGATACCAGATATAATCATATCTTGATGCTGCCCAAACAAAGGTTAAGTCTATATGAAAGGGGTCCCTTGTATTGCATGAAAATGCATGAAAATCTGGAATTACATCCCTACAGTAATTAAATCAATAAATAGATTAAACTCATTTAAGAAAAGTATGCGGCATTCACTTTGTAATTTAGAACCTTATTCGCTTGATGAATTTTATAATAACATTTAAATTTTCTGCTTCTCCTTTTGACGCTAGTAGAGTAGTAATGAGATGTGCACTTTTTCTGTTATTTTTGTTTATCTCTTTACTTTCTCAATAAAGCTTATTATTATTATTATTCTAATATGTCTCGTAATATTCTAGCTCTAAAATGTGCTGGACAGCCGTCGTGCATGAATATTATGTTTTTTCCAGTTTCCTCAGGAAGTCATGCCAGCAACTCCTACAAACTGTTTCGTAAATATTCTTCATAATTTTCGCCGTTTAATATGGGCGGTAAAAATGTGGTCCAATTAGTTCGTCGTTAATTACACCCATCCAGACGTTCAACGAAAATCTTCGTTGTGAGTTGGTTGATTTTACTTTTTTAGTTTCCGTGGATCTTTGGAGCCAAATAGAGGAGGTTATGGTAATTAGTTACTCCGTCTTTGTCAAAATGACACTCATTTGGCCATAAAATTTTTCTCAAAAAATCCGCATCTTCGCATCGGCATTTATCATAAAGCGGCAAAATTGTAAGCGCCTCAATGGATCACCTCAATGGAGCGACCGGACTAGTGCAGTACATTCCATACCTTCCACTGCGATATCTCAAACTGGCGGGCCACTACGTTGGTTAAAATGTTAAGGTCTTCGTGGAAATGACAAAGTATCTCTTCTTCATCTTCAGGGGCATACGTTTTTGGATAGCAACCAATCACAAAACGTCAAAGCAAGCAAAAAAGGACAGCCCCCATATCATGCCACTTTTCCTACATTAGGTGAAAACCAGTGATTAACATTCAATAGCTTTTTCTTTGATTATTCATATTTTTTTAGAAAGCTAACAAAACAAGGAAATTATTAAAGCAATTCGCACACTTGGTGTCACAATTTTTTGAAATAAAGCGCCTGATTTCAAGAATAACTAATTTTTCTACAAAAAATATCAGTATTTGTTAATGATTCATTTTAAATTGAACAGCATGTTTGGACATTAGGTTATGAAAAAATGGTTTGGCTAAGAGTTGGCTATCAAGTAAAATTCAAATCGATGCCATTGTATAATTGGCTTTTTTTTATTTAAGAAAATAATGTGAATAAATGGGAATTTTAGTAAATAAGCTGAAATTAAAAATATCTTGAAAACTATTAATTTTCGAATATACACATAGGGGGTTTAAATTTTGGATTTCGGTTGCCCTTTAATCTCCTGCAGGGAATACGTCGAGTTACCAATAACCCTGTATATGTAAATTTTGGCAATCTTGAAAAAAAATAGCGACGCAAGGACCTTTGCACAGTCAGATTTAGCAGCAAAACTGCAAACACATACTTTGAATATACCAGGGCCAAAAGAATTACCAGAAACGAGAATTCGATTGCATCACGTAACTGTTAGCGACGAAACGCATCCATTAAAAACATATTTGATGAAACCTTATCTGAGTACGCAATTAAATGATGAATCTAAAATAGTATATTGTTATAGGTATAGCAGAGCACGAAGAGTTTCAGAAAACGCATTTGGCACTTGGTGCCAAAAATTTGTCCATTTTGACTGGGTTTGTTGCAAGTTGTCGCGCGACATAGTTGCCGAGTTGGCCAAATTTGCAGCGCCGTATCGCGCCGCAAATTTATGTGATTGGTTTCCAAATAAATAATACTTTGTTGAGTTGTGTCGCATCGTGTCGCGCCGCGCAGTGCGATTCTACCTTTAGATTACATGACTAAAAATTTTGGTACTGCTTAGTTACAGTAGACTAGATTAGACATGAAAATCCAGTGGCACCAACCATGATGCATAGTTCCCCCTTGCTGTTTGAATGTTTGGTGTAACTGGCCACCACTTCTGAAAGCATTTCATTCTTCAATTGGTCTTCTGGAAGCATTTTAAATCTTTTAAATGCAGTATTAAGCGTTCTGGAAGCAATTTAAGTCTGCCAGAAGGAGTATCATGTCTTCTGGAAACATTTCAAAACTTTCAGAAGCAGTATTGAGTATTTTAGAGGTATTTCAAGTCTGCTAGAAGCAGTATCAAGTCTTTTCGAGGTTTTCAAGTCTGCCAGAAGCAGTATTAAGCCTTCTGGAAACATTTCAAGTCTTCTAGATGTAATATTAAGTTTTTTAAAAGCTGTCAAGTCTTCTAGGGGCAGTAGCAAATCTTCTGAAAGCAGTTCAAATCTTCTAGAAGCATTTCAAGTCTTTTAGTAGCAGTGTTGTATCTTCTAGAGACAGTACCAAGACTTTTGGAAGCAATATCAACTTTTTTAGATGTATATCAAGTCCTGTGGAAACATTTCAAGCCTCCTATAAGCATTACAAGTCTTTTGAAAGCAATATTAAGTCTTCTAGAAGCATTTCAAGTTTTGTGGAAACATTTCAAGTCTTTTAGAAGTAATATCGAGTCTTCCAGAGGCAGTATTGACCCTTCTGGAAGCAGTTCAAGTCTTTTAGAAGGAATATCAAGTCTTCTAGAAGCATTACAAGTCTTTGGAAGTAGATGAAGTCTTCCAGAAGCAGGATAAAACTTCTAGGGCTAGTAATAAATCTTCTAAAACCAGTTCAAGTCTTCTGGAAACATTTCAAGACTTTTAGGAGCAGTATCAAAGGTCTTGTAGAGGCAGCATTGAATCTTCTGGAAGCAGTTCAAGAATTTTGGAAGCAATATAAAGTCTTCTAAAAGCATATCAAGTTTTGTGGAAACATTTCAAGCTTTTAGAAGTAGTATCGAGTCTTCCAGAGAATACTTCCAGAGGCAGTATTGAGACTTCTGAATGTAGTTCAAGTCTTTTGGAAGCAATATCAAGTCTTCCAGAAACATTTCAAGTCTTGTGGGTACATTTTAAGTCTCCTGGAAGCATTATAAGTCTTTTGGAAGCAGACCAATTCTTCTAAAAGCAGTATCAACTCTTTTAAAAGCATGTCAGGGTATCATATTTCAATCCAAAATAACTTTCGCAGTAGATGCTGGGACTGTGTTGGAAAAAAAAAGTTCGAACACAATAGTAACATTAAAAATATAATTGAAAATGGCACAAACGCAATGCAAAAATGAGAATTTTACTTGCCCAAATGAACCAATTTGCGTTTAACTAACTGTTTCTCGCACTTTTTAATAAAAAAAATCGAATATAAATTGGGGATAGCTTGGTCCGTAGAAATTACCATAGATACGCATAGGAATGTTTATAGATAATCTATATAAAATTAAATTCTCTTTCTGCTGGGGTTGCCTTTGGTTGGGTTGTGTTGTATAAGACATTCCACTTAAAATTTTCGACTTTCTAGCCATCGAATATGGAATAACAGTAATTTAATTTAATTTAATGCAGCTAATGACAATCCAGTTATCAGCATATGAAGAGCCTGGTGAAATGTGTCACAAAACAATACCAAAATAACTCGAAAACAAAAAACGCTAGGTACCAACAGCATTTATCAAAACCAACATATTTTTTTACGAATAATTAGAAGGTGTAATAGAAATAATAGAAAAAAAGTGAAGATATCGAGGCACGATTTTCACTAGTTTGTTTGGGATTCATTTTGCTATTTTGCCATGGAAAACATTAATACCAATTCGCAAAATGCCCTGGTGGCTAAATTCGACGTTACATTCAACACACATAAGGTAGGATTTATAGTCTAAGAAAAGCTCTTTTCAACGATATATATATATATGTGTTTTGGTTGATTCGAGGTATCATCCGTTCATCTTCTTGGTTGTTCCCTGTGGACAGGGGCAGACGTTTCGCCAAGATCTCACTTGGCATCTTCAGTGCTTTGTCGTAGTCTCCTGTTGACAGACTGTCATAGATATATATTGATATATATCAAGCCTAGTAAATTACATTCATCCATTTTAAAATGATTAGCATTTGTTTACAAACATTTTCAAACACACCCCACCACTTTATTTTTAGAGATAGAGTGAAAATGTTGTAATAAAAAAAACTAGAATTTATCCAAAGTTTAGAAAGCATATGCTTTTCTATTATATTAGTATAGCGGAATTCCGAGATAATCAACATTTTTAAATTCAAGATAGCGACTGCGTCCCCTAGCGGTCATTTTAGAAACCTGAAATTAATTTCCAACATTTTCTTAGCCACTTTAGTGATACAATTTTTTACCGCAAGGTCTTACAATCAATAGTCTCTGAGATATGGCACTTTGCACGTTTATTTGGCCACCTGGTACTGTGTAATTGTAAATATTTCCTTTTTTGACAAAGTGTTTTGTAACAGTACTTATTTATAAAATGAATGTAATTACCCAGCTCTGATCATGCAACACAAAAAGCAACAAATTACAACTAGAAAAAACTTAATTTACTTTGATTTTCTGTTGATAAACACAAATTTTGATGACAACTCGTTGTTTTTTGCAAAAAATCCCTCAACTACTTATAAAGAAAAAAATATAATATACTCAAAATAATCTCAATCATTTTAATCTTACCGTTCCAGTAATTTTTTTGAACAGATCCTTCTTAACCTTTTCAATTTTATTCCCTTTACTGGTACTACCCGATATCCTTTCGTCCAATTTTTGTAAATCAACCGGGTTCACTCCAGGAATCTGTTGCATAACACCTAAAACTTCCGAAAAAGTCGGCCTCAACATCTCATACATTTGAGCACCCAGCGTTAACAGCGATCCTTGATTCGCTTCATGCTGCCCATGTAACGTTAAAGCATTTAAAACGGCCGCCATAATATGCGCCGCCATCTCCCCATTTAACGAGTGATCCAACATTAATTGCCTCACAATCGGGCCGGTTAATAAAGTGGCCTTTAACGAAGCCGTACTATCAATCCATGATAAAGCCCCCAAAACAACCAAAACCAACGATTGGCATGTTTTTTCCGATCGCAATAACAAAATCCCCAACTCGGAAATAACTTCGGTGGTCATGTTATTGCGGGTATGAGAAGGGGGCGAATCCATACTGTGCTCCTCGGTTTCCATGATACTATCATGAGCAACCTCAGGGGTTAAACTCCCCCCAACGAGGGCTACTTTAAGCACTTCAAGACATTCTCGAGTCAAAGCACGCGTTAAAATGTCTTCAAGTACTTCTTGGGTATCCGCATTATCATCGGAAGCATCTCGGCTACGAACTTCATTAATATGTTGCCATTTTACGTTTAATTTCGTCACCACTAAAATTAAAAATCAATTAAATTTAATAATAATAAAATTAATTATTTACTTATTGGTCCAATATGAGCAATAATTGGTAAAATAACAGCT
The DNA here is from genome assembly GCA_036711965.1 of Onthophagus sagittarius. NCBI lineage: Eukaryota > Metazoa > Arthropoda > Insecta > Coleoptera > Scarabaeidae > Onthophagus > Onthophagus sagittarius. The sequence continues at coordinate 27,348,880 of JASERS010000005.1, forward strand.
TCATAATACAATTGTGGACATGAATATATAAAGGCTTTCATAAAAACTCTAATAATTGGCCTCAATCGATAATCCGGGATGTATTGTAAACAAGCCAAAACACTATTTACAATTGCAGGGCCTAAATCAGGTAAACTATATAAATCTCGTCCTAACGATGATCCAACTGACCCCATCATATGATAACAACTCTCGTGCAAACTCATCAAAAATCTTTGCATACTCTCCATGGGGGAATCTTTGCCGGGGTTGTGCTCAGCGGCCCCCGCATCGTATATATGCCCAACTTGTCCTAAAAGATTCGCTTTTTCAGTCTCCATCATATTCAAACAATCTTTGTAACTTTCATGTAGCGCGCTTTGAGCTTCCGGGGTGAATAATTCGTTAAAAATTCGGATTAATGATAAAATGTGCGGTAATAAAGGGACAACGTGAGGCGCGGCGGGATTCCGACAAATCGGATTTCCCGATTCGGTTAATCCAACGACGAATCCGCCTCTAGTCGCTCTTTCGGGGTCATCCGGCCAAGCGCAACGTTTCACAGCACCCAATAATAAGTTGACGCAGAAGAATAAATTCCTCCTATTCGTACCGAAATTATTCGACTCACTCGGTGGTTTATTTAACCCGACAAACGACATAAACTCAATCGCCCCCTTAAAAGCACCAGCACTCGCCATTGTAAGCCATTGAACATTCGCCTCCCGCATTATCTCACCAACGAACGAACTCTGTCGATCGTAATCACAGAAATGATTCGAAATCAACAATAAAGCTTCGTGTAATGTTACTTTTTCTAGTGTGCTTAAACCAGCCGGGCTTTCTGGTCTTGAGAGATTCTCGACGGTTAAACGGATTTGATCGAACATTGGGAGTAGAAGCAAGGGGTATTTATTGCCAATTTTCACCATCAGGGACGCCGCGTGACGCCTCACGTTTTTTACAGCCCTCGAACGCGTTTCTCGAGTTTGATTTGGCGGGGAATACATAAGAGTTGAAAAAATTTTATCTAGGACTTGAGGTAGAAGTGCAGCACCAGACATTGCCACTGAACTTGCTAAAAAAGAAAAGTAAATAAAATTAATTGATTTATTATGTATTCTTTCAATACATAATTAATACAAATATGTCACAAACAGGTGTCCCAAATAAGCAAAAAAATATATGAGTAGCAATAAGAAGATATGAAAGAAGATACGCAGTTATTTCTTAGATAAAAGTAGGCATACAGTACTCAACAAAAGTATCTGTGTATGAAACATTATATATAGTACTTTTTTTCTACAGGGTGATTCAAAAAATCGCTGACAGATTCTTAAATACTACATGAAAAATTAAGGTAAATAGACTTAATGCACAAATGCCACTATATCTCGTTAAGGAGGTATTTTCAAACCCATATATAATAAAACTATTCACATTACTTTGTTATGTATTACCTGCTTTACAACTCTGTCAGCGTTTTTTTTTTGAATATCTTTGTACAACACCTGCCAACCCATACCTGCCAAATTGTTGTAAAGTTGGCAAAATTATCAACGAATTTTGTTTTATTATGTTTCAAAATAAATATGAAACTGACGTTTATATTAACTGTCGTTATTCAAAATGTCAAAAGTAATAAAATTAAAATAAATAGTAAAAGCTGCCATATTCATATTGGTAATATTTCCTTTAAAGCTTTAAAAATCTTCCTCCATTCGTCATAAACCTTGAAGAATCTAGAAGATTGATTGACTCAGAAGGTAATTTATTAGTATTTTAACCTAACTATTTAAGTACTAAAATAGTTAATAAAAATCAGGAAAACAACAAGTTTGATAACAGTACTAGGTAATACCAACAGTAATACCAACCTTAAAAAATTTACCTTAACAGACATTATAGAAAAAATATGAACTGTATTTATACAGGTGTCTCCGAAATGTGTCCTTGGTTCAAAATAGGTCGATTTAAGTTATCTATATCCAAAGTTCGTTTCGTCGCTAGAGGACTTAAAAGTTAGCAAGAAAATTCTTTTCAACTCGAAAACGTGCTAATCTAAACCATTTTTGAGGTGTGAGTTACCAATTTCAATCAACCTCTTTTTATGGTTTTAGATACATGTTTAGAAACACAGAAATGATGGAGAAGTCATGTGTTCAACAAATATTACTTCATATTTTTTTTGCTGACTAAGCGACAAATACAGGTAACCCTCCTATAACACGGTTTTCCCAAACACGGTTTCGCTCTAACACGTTTAGAAAATTACGAAAGCGTTAAAAACAGAAATTTTATTTTTTTTCAAATGGCACACTAAGTTACCATAATAAGAAGTAAACTTTAAACTACTCGCGTTTTTCTCAGTTTGGGAAAAGTAGTAGCTATAATGTGTAGAAAACTTCGTATTTATACTACGCAAAACTAAAAAGAGTACTAAACATCGGGAATTACCAGTTAAAAAATAGGTAACTGTAATGATTACCCAACTTCGTTTGATACGTAAAAATAAAATATTTCGGGGACTACCCGTAATTCACATCACAATTCTTTTTGTGTCGCGTAGTGCATCTTATGTGTTCGGTTGGGATTTAGAAATATTATTCGCGATATTCTTATTTTGGAAAAATTACACAAACAATAGGTGAGATTAGCTTTGTAGTTTTTAAGAGAATGTAGTTATTTCTTAAGAGAAAAATTATATTCCAGTCGCAAATTATGTCTGCGGATAGAAAGACAAGTTTCAAAAGAAAATTTATTTCTTTGGAGACAAAAATAACCATTCTTAATCGTTTATTAAATGGAGAGAGAGAGTAACTGATATTTCAAAAAGTTTAAATCTAAATGAAGCAACAATTCGTACCATTAAAAAAAAATGAAAAAGAAATTAGGTTTGCAGTTGCCGCAGGATCTTCAACATCCACAAGATATTCGGTTCGCCCACGTATGCCCATTATTGAAAAAATGGAAAAGGCGCTTAGCATTTGGATTGACGATTGTTGTATAAAAAGAATCTCATTGGGTGGTAATATGATTAGAGCAAAGGCTGTCAAAATTTATAACTGATTAAAAGAAATTGGTGAATCTTCTATAAACCCGGAGTTTGTGGGAAGTAAAGGTTGGTTAGAGAAATTTAAAAAACGTTATGCAATACATAACGTAATTGTAGGGGAATCCGCGTCGGCCGACCACGAAGCTGCTAAAACGTATCCACATAAAATTCAAAAAATAGTTGAAGAACAAGGTTACACCCCTCATCAAGTGTTTAATGCTGATGAGACTGCGCTCTGGTGGGAAAAAAATGCCTAATAGGATATTTATATCAAAAAAAGAAAAATCAGCAGCTGGTTTTAAAGCTTCGAAAGACCGTATAACATTACTTTTATGCAGTAATGCATCGGGGGATCTAATGACAAAACCCTTGTTAGTTAACAAGTCGTTAAATCCTTGTGTGCTTAAAGGTGTAAATAAAAATAATTTGCCGGTACATTGGAGAGCAAATTCGAAAGCTTGGGTAACAAAAGAATTATTTAAGGACTGGTTTTTTAACTGCTTTGACCCTGAGGTAGAAAATTATTTAATGAAAAACAATTTGAGTTTCAAAGTGTTTTTGCCACTAAATACAACGTCGTTAATACAACTTTTAGACCAGGGCATTATTTACCTTTAAGTCATACTATATATACGACGGTCCCTTCAATGGATTTTAGAAGCAATGCGTTCAAAAACAAATGATATAATGGGAGCGTCGAAAGAATTTTCAATCAAAACATGCATGGACATTATTTTGCTTGCCATGAAGGAACTTAAAAAAAGATGCGTTATGTTTTAAAAAATTGTTTTTTTTTAATGTTTCAAACCATTTTGTATTACTCATTTTGTTTTAAGCGACCTCCTGTAACACGATTTCACATAACACGACACTCTCTAGGAACCTATCTACCGTGTTATAGGAGGGTTACCTGCTAATTTAATTCTAAAACTTTTGTCTCTTATAACTAGAGTCTTGATTTTTATACGATTGCAAATTATGCATATAACTTCATATCCATATACCTCGGTATAATCACAAATATTTACCATATATCGCCAATATTTTAATCAGGGTCTGCTGAGTACTAGAAACAAAATAAAAATAATAACAAACAAAAAATACATCAATACTAAACCTTAACGTACAGTTGAATAATATATATGTATAGCATTTGGAATCATTTGATTGTAATTCATACAACAAATAAATTGGCAAACTTCAAAGTGATGACCAAGCGTTTGGAGACATAAAAGCTCATACTGCTAACAAGTTAACAGTCGTTAAGAAAATGTATAGTGTTTGGAACAGTGATAGCTCATATTGCCAAAAAGTTGACGGTTATAAAATAATATATATTCTGTGGAACATTAATAGCTCATGCTACCAACAAGTTGACAGACTTCAAACTGATGATCAGGACTTTGAAGACATAACAACTCATGTTGCCAACAAGTTAGCAGTCTTTAAGATATTGTACAGTGTTTGAAGCAGTAATAAGCTCATAAAGTCAACAAGTTGGCAGACTTCAACTTGTCGCAAAAGTTGCAGGACTTTGGTGTAACTTCAAACTAAACATACCTCGCTCGATTACTTTTAACCGTATATATTGAAAATCCAGTCCCTACTTATAATATTTTGATTACATAAGTGGTTAAGTTAGAAAAAGAAGCCTCGACCTATTTCGATCCAAGGTATCTGTGGTCTTCCGTTGTACATGCATTTCGGAGACAGCCCTGTATATTTATTAATGCTTAAATCAAGGTTATAGCGTATTTCCATAATATAATGTTCGCGTATCTCACTTTAACTCGATAAGTTGTTTAATTTCTGTTGTAAGAAAAGGTTAGAGAATTGTATAATGAAAGAAATAAACTAATATAAAACTAAATACTAATAATAATTATAATAATTTTCACAAAAAGTATGAAAACCGTCTGGGTTTTCGTGAATTTATAAATAACTTTTTGAAATCCTCTTTTCACCAATTATTAATTAGGGTTTTTTTTTTAATTTACTTCTGGTGATATTCAAATTTATTTATTCTAAACTAATTTCGAGCCTTGCTCTTCTTCAGTAGATACCTACAAGTTTACAACATATGAAACATAAATGATGCATATTAATACAAACATAAAATAGTGAAATCTTACGTAATTATTAAAGAATTAGAAAAATTAATTGAAATTTTTCAAAATGTATGTCAAACGTTATTATGTGACGTTAGTTGGTAATACAGAACGTTATACTAAAATTTGAAAGTTTAACAATGTGTTCCCCTTGTACATGAAATAGTTATTTTTGTTTGTGTTCTTTATTTTTGTATTTTAGGTATGGATCTCTCAGGCAACTATAGATTAGTTTTTGGGTCGGGATAATTTGTTCATTAAGGCTTATAATATTACTGTTAGTTTTAATAAACTTGTTGATTTCGTACATTTCCATTATTTCCATAAGGTTGCTTTTATTAAGTTGGTGTAGTAATTTGATACTTTTATTTTCATCAAATATGTGGTTGAAACTTAGATGTTTTCCGAATACCGATTTTGAGCTGTTTTTATGTTATTTAAGCCTTGTTTGCATGCTTTAAAAATAAAGATTTGGATATAATTTTAAAAACACAGAAATGATAGAAAGGCTATGTGTTATACAGTTATCACTCCATATTTTTTTTCTGAACAAGTGCATAATTAAACAAAGACAACTAAATATTGTCAATAATTAAAATGTCCGAATCTTTTGATTTTGATTACATAAGTAGTTAATCCAGAAAATCTGAATTTTTAAATATTGACAAACCTTATTATTATTGCAGTGATGTACTGCAATTACAAAATCTTATGGTAGCTGACATTGATTTTTCAGGGGGCTTTAAAATCAAAGTACTTGCCTCTATAATTATTGATAGTAAATACGAAGAACTACGAAGAAAAATTTATCTAGTATTTAATTCCTTAGCTACAGTTAGGCACAAAAGTCTACAAACAGTACCTAAAAATGCAATATCCTAATAAAAAAATATATATATATTTTTAATAATATACAAAACAATTTCTTTATTATTGATAAGCTTAATGCACCTAAATAAAATAAAATCACGCATATCATGACCGCGTAAAAAAAATAGAATTAGATAAATCAACCCGTGCTGAGTATAGTGCGCTTGACAACGAAAGTTTTTTTCAACGATATTTGCTGTTTTTGTGTTTACAATTCACTGTATCCATAAGTTTGCTGTTGTATCCAATTAAGTATTTATAGGTAGAAATTATATTGTATAAGATTTATTACAAGTCGATAATTATGGGAAGGAAAGAAATTTCAGTGGATATTCGCAATTTAATAGTAAAATTAAGGAATGAGGAAAAGTCGTATGGAGAAATTGCAAAAATTGTTGGTAAAAGTCGCGCAACAATTCAAACGATTATAAAAAATTTTAATTCGAATGGATGTGTAACTAATAAACAACGTTCTGGTCGTCCTAGAGTTTTGACTCAGCGTGATGTTCGAACAATTTTGAAAAAAGTTAAAGCAAACCCTATACTTAGTGCGCCTCAACTTACTGAAGATGTTCAACAAGCCACTCAAAAAGCCGTACATCCAGAAACAGTGCATAGAGTGTTGCGATCTAATGGATTTAACGGACGAGTACCACGAAGAAAATCGTTGATTTCCCAACAAAATATACAAAAAAGAGTTGAGTTCGCTAGAAATGCTATTAAAAAAGATTTTGAATTTTGGAAATGTGTTATGTTTACTGACGAGAGTAAATTCAATATTTTCGGATTAGATGGTAGAGGAAAAGTATGGCGTAAGGTAAATGAAGAGGTGGTGGGTCGGTAATGGTCAATGGCGGCATCCGGAGTTGGAAATTTGGTGTTCATTGATGGCATTATGGACCACAGACAATATCTGGCAATATTGAAAGATAATTTGAATGCGTCGGCTGAGCGCTTAGGACTTGGAAGTCGTTGGGTGTTCCAACAAGAAAATGATCCGAAGCATACTAAGCGTGTTGTGAGAGAATGGTTACTCTATAATGTGCCGAAACAACTTCATTCGCCGCCCCAATCACTCGATCTCAACCCTATTGAGTACATTTGGGATGAAATAGAACGAAGAGTACGAAAATATAGGGTAACCAACAAGGAATCTTTAAAGGATGTGTTAATTAAAGTTTGGAATGAAATACCTTTCAATGCCAAGAAGGTTACAGCTAGAAGCTATCCTTGACTTGCACGGAGGACCAACAAAATATTAATATTTTTATTGTTAAGTTTGTTTCTTTCTTCTTAATTAATATTTTTGTTTCAGCATACATTTAACTTCGTAATTTATACGGTAATGTCTAGTGTATGTAGACTTTTGCGACCCCTTAATTCCAGTTAATTATTTTTTTTCCTAATATTTACGTTATTATATCACAGTTTCAATGTTTCAATATTACCTACATTATGGTAATAATACATACCTTATACAATCACGATAAATAAATTATGTATTTATGATCGACAGTGAATTTATTTGGTGTATGTAGACTTTTGTGACTAACTGTAAGTGCTAACTACGTTAAGGTTTTGTAGTTGAAACGACGTAAGTAAGGCTTGCGGATATTGAAATCCTTTTTTCTGACTTAAATTATGTGTCACTTATGTAATCAAAATATTATAAGAAACAAAACAGCTTTCAAACTAAATGAGCTATTCAGAAATTATAATTAACGACATGACGTTTATACAATTTTGTTTGACGAAATATTTAAAAAGACGTAAATATGCTCAATATGCAATGTAATAATTAATATGCATGGAAATGGAAAAATATGCAAATTAAACATAGTCTCAAATGATTTATTTTTACGTAATTCGTGAAAATACAGTAATACCTCGCATAGTCCGGCTTCGAACAGGTTTTAAATTTAAAAAAATTTAAAGTTATGCGACATGAAATTTAGTTATAGACTGAATGAGAATGTAAACTCCGTATAAAGTTACGGCGATTCCTCTTTCAACGTCGCAATGTATAAACTATGAAGTCGGACATATATTGTGTGCGCATAAACAGTGGATGTTCTATTAGTTATCGATGTGTAAATCTACAGTAAAATTGATTTGTGCTAAAAAAAATTAGATAGATCTGAATTCCATTAAAATAAAAATAAGGGAAAAAAGAAAACGTGAATCACGTTTTTTGATGGCGGAATCACTTTCCGCCATCAAAAAACGTAAATGGCTTACTTTAGAACAAAAACTCGATGTAATCAAGCTTCACGAACAAGGTGCATTCTTTTCTAAAATAGGCCGTGACAAAGGAATGGATGAGTCATCAATTTGAAAACTTATCAAAAAGAAAGATCAATACAAATCGCAAGGTATGGCTACGGCTTCTTATTTGTCAAGAAAAGTGACTAAAACAAGAAGCGCTCGAATGGTAAATATGGAACGACTTTTATCCATATGGATAGAAGACCTAAATCAAAAGCGAGTTCCGGTTAGTCAAATGGAAATTCAAACCAAAGCACTAAGTCTTTACAACGACTTAAAGACTACTGATGAAGTAGAAGGCGAAGGTCAGGAAACAAGTGAAAATTTTACAGCAAGTCGTGGGTGGTTTTCTCGTTTTAAGTAACGAAATGGTATCCACAATGTTCGCATTGTTGGTGAATCTGCCAGTGCCGATAAAGAAGCTGCATTAAGATATCCGAAGAAATTGAGTGAAATCATACTGAAAGGTGGTTATAAAGATGAACAAATATTTAATGTTGATGAAACGGGGCTATTTTGGCAAAAGTTGCCGTCACGCACTTTTATAGTAGCCAATGAAAAGTCATGCCCTGGCTATAAAGTTTCAAACGACCGTCTAACACTGTTATTAGGCGGAAATGCAGCAGGCGATTTCAAATTAAAGCCCATGCTTGTGTACCGAGCAGATAATCCTACAGCTCTTAAAAATCTGGCAAAAAAAAAGATCTCCCAGTGTTGTGGCGTTCAAACAAGAAAGCATGGGTCACAAAAACATGATTTGAAGATTGGTTTACCAACTGCTTTTGTCCTGCGACGAAACGTTATTGTAACGAAAAAGGGTTAGATTTTAAAATTTTACTGATCTTAAATAACGCCCCAGGTCATCCGACTAGTCTTGCTGAATTAAATGAAAATGTACAAATAAGTTTTCTTCCGCTAAATACGACGTCGTTGATTCAACCTGTGGATCAAGGTGTCATTGCGACATTTAAAGCGTATTATTTGCGCCACACTTTTTCCTAAGCCATTAAAGCTATAACAGGAGAAAATGCACCTACATTAACGAAATTTTGGAAAAGCTATAACATCAGAAACGTTATCGAAAATGTAAGCGAAGCATGGCATGAATTAACAGCAAACAATATGAGAGCAGTGTGGAAACACATCATACCACATTGTGCAAATGATTTTATTGATTTTGAAACTCAGTTTGCTGAGGTAACTAATAACATAGTGGAAATTGGACAGCAGCTCGGTTTCGAAGAATTAGATTCCGTCAACGTAATTGAGTGCATTGAATCGAACACTAATGATTTGGATAATGAAACACTTATTCAATATATGATAATGAAACAACGAGCTTATGAAGAAAAGGAGGACAACTTAAACAACGAAGGTAGTGCTGAAGTTCCTACAAGAGAATTGACAAGTGAACAATTATCAAAAATTATTGTGATGGTTGAGAAGGTATCGGAGCATATTAAGAAAGTTGATCCCAATATCGACCGTAGCCTTATCGTTTACCAAACAATAAACAATGCAGTTCGGTGTTACAGAGAAATTCATGAAGAGAAAAAATCGAAGAAAAAGGTGCAGATATCTATATTGGAATTTTTAGACAATACAAAATGAATTTTTTATACACGCAATTGTTTTTAATAAAGACATTTGTATTTACTTACTGAGGGATGCATTTCTTTGAACCAATTGCCAATTTTTGTATATATCTAATTCCTCGATTAGTCCGGTTTCAAACAGTCCGGGAAGTCCGTGGAACCAGTTATCCGGACTATGTGAGGTATTGCTGTATACAAATTTTTTTTCTTCATATATTCATATTACCAAATATGCATTTTGCAGATAAACACAGCTCTATTTATTACATATTCTATGATTTTAAATAGATATGATTCTACGCACAAAAATATGTTGACTTTGATATGTTGATATTGATACCTTTAGCAATAAAGAAGCTGTGTTCTTTAAATCAGAATTTCTTAGAGAGTGATCGAGCTAGAAAGTTAAAATTTGTCACAGTTGCTGCTCGGATGTTCTTAAATAGAGTGCCATTGGCATCATCTATCTTGTACAGGGTGTTTAAAAACACTACTATTGTTTCATCATATTCGTAGATCATTTTAGTAGGTTGACATCAAAAAAATATTACTGTAATTACCAAGCATGACACAACATTTTAACATTAATATTTTGCAATCAAACTCTAGCGAAGAATGTCGCTACGTAACATTTGTTAAAAGCAGCTTTTTTGACAAGTAGAATCAGGCTTTTTGCAATTACCAAATCTTTACTATTTATACAAGCTGTTCAGAAATTGATCTATAGCCTGTATATAGATCAATTTAGAGTAGATAGTAAAAATTTGGTAATTTTCAATTTTCATCTGACTGTAATGGAAGGTTTATCTTGTATCGCGTAAGTGAGAGTAGGCATTTACATAACGAAGGAACCGATCAGCCCCTTTTTTGTAAGTGATCTATTACTGCACAGATTCGACGGTTCGACTGTAGTTATAATATAATTCTTAACATATAAATTATCCGCCAATTTCTGCAGTCTGTATATTTTCCCCTTTCCGTTTGGATAGAGGCAGATGTTTTGTTAAGATCTCACTTATCATCTTCAACGTTATTTTCTAAGGAATCAACAGAATAAACCGCATATTGACCACAACATTTACTTCTCCATCCATGAAGGTCTATGCATAACTATTTAAAGAGGTGATTCTACATCAAAAATCATGAAGAAAAGTTATATAAAGTCCTGTCTAAAATTGCATTCCTAAGGGCGTGAGAGCTCTTTAAAAATGGCACTTAGAAAGTACTTTTTTAGCATTAAAGAACGGCTTTGTTTAGAAACTTGCAAACAAAACTGAATAGCTTACTAAAATCTGCAGTTTCTAGATAATAGATTTTGTTTCTAATAAATTTTTGTGCAATACAGTTGCACAAAAAGTTGTTTATATGATCTGAGAAACGTACTTCTTTGCCATGGACAAAAGAATGGCATTTTACTACCCGTCAACAGAGACAACATGTCAAATTTTTTCCCGTTAAAGAAAAAAAGTTTTCAAAAATCCGGGAAAAAGTTAAATTTTAGCTTTCTTTTTTTGTCTCTCTCCACTATACAACCTCGAGTTAAAATCTAGCACTTTTTTCCTTGTATAATAAATAACTACGTATTTATTCAGTGATTTATCTATAAACTGTTTTTAATTGTTTCAATGCAGATACTTTTGTAAAGCAATGTAATTATTATATTTTCATTCACTTTTACTCTATTACTTAATATTTCAGATTATCATAGATTTCTTACTTACTTATTTAATACATTACTTCTAATTTCAATTAGAATAAATTAAATAAACATAAACATTTCTTTTAAATCAAATAAATTGTCGCTAGCTCTATCTTTTGGGCTTTAGCATGACTATATACGCATACACTTAAAGGTAAAAAATTAAAATAAATTTGAACTTTACCTGATGGTGCCATTTGTCCAGATGACATACTTAGGAACACGAATAAGGCAGAAATGCAAGTCAATAAAGTCGATAAAATTAACGGATCAACCGGTTGATAAGTCAAACACATTTGAAGTAATCGTAACCCGGACGAAATCGGTGGCCTCTCTTGCGCTTGAAGCACCCGGCTTAAAACACTTTCTAAACAAGTTCCTAAAGCCTCCCACTCTTGATGGAATGGATCATTTAGTGATAACCCAAACGTTGTATTTGGAACCACTAAACACTTCAACAACCATTGCTCAACATACGTAAACGTAACCAACGGCGAAATTACAGTCGCTTGTCTAAACGTGTCAAGAAAATCACTTCGACACCTATAAAAATAAGCTGAATACTCCTCCTCCGAATCGAAATCGGAATTACTCCGATCCACGTTTTCACTCGTATAATTCATTTTAATTATTTTAGGAGCCGTGCATTGCACCCACTCTGGGATGTAATTCAAAAAAATCGGTTCCCTACAAATCTGATCGTGCTTCATCATACTATTCCAAGTTGGGTTAGCTAAATGTGCCAATGTTAAGGAGGTGTGCCTTGAAAACGCCAAAATCGCGTCCAAATAATTCGCAAAATTCGGCGGTCGTCCAATATTTTCCTTCCCCCACAACGAGCACAATTGCGCCCCCAATCCCGCCAAAACTTGAATTAATTTCTTTTTAAACAAAAAACTTTGTTCTTCAGCTGCCATCGTAGAAGAATCGATCGATTTAGCCGCCGAAACTAAACATCCCATAGCTTCATCATTAAATAATATCAAAATCGGTTTGCGCTCTTCCAATTTTCCTTTGCGATTAACAATTTGCAAAAGACATTCGGCCGCGGAGCAACGAAACGTACTATCATCGTTCAAAAGGAGGCATAAGATTTGAACGAGACGTCCGTTTTGGGTCATTACGTGCGTCATCGAAACCCATTCCACAAATCCTGTTAACGTTAAAAGTACTACTTGAACCACTCGACCGTGAGAGCTCGCTTTTGATGTCTCGTTGGTTTCGCAGCACGCGCGAAACCTGGTGACGTGCAATTCAATTAATTTTAAGAAAAATGCAAAGATTACTGCCATGTTTGTTGTTAGGGCTTGGTAGATGTCTTTTCTTCGTTGATTCGACTCCAAAGTCTGTTTAAAAAAGGGGTTTTTAATAAACAAAGTTAGATCACAGAATAATACAGAAACGAAACTGATCTTTAAATCTAAAACTCAGTCATCATGCTGATTGTAGTTACATTAACGAGATCATATTTGCATTTTTAAATAAAAAAGGTTTAGCACCTAAAATGTATTTTTACTTATAAGGTTAATAGAATTTTATTGTAATGGTCATGTTTTAACGAGTTCTGTCTATAAAAGCTAGCTAGGCTAGTGGATGGATAAGATAAACTTAACTAAAAGTTGGTAGTACTGGAAATAACTACCATAATGATAAGTGACAGGACTGTCTCATTAAAACCTGATCGAAATATTGTGCTGTTAGCAATAAGCTAGCATTATGAAACAGTGTATAAGATTGTAAGACAAAAAGGGAAATGTGTCAAATGACAAAATTTGAATTAAATTCATCAACCTGAATTAGTATTTTATTTATATTTATGCTCATTTTCTTTTCATATAAATTGTCTTAATTTATATGAAAAGAAATTTAGAATCAACTTTCGGACGAATTACCATTGAAAATATTTTATTTTCAAGATGCCGCCACTTTCCGTGTACCGGGAATAGACCACAACAAAGGTTTATATATTACAGGTTGTCCAGATTTGTACGCAACCATACAAATGTTATAAGTACAAAGACTTTCACGACCGGTGTTAATTGAACTAAAATCAGAACTAACAGAAACTGGTTCTAACTGAACTCAGTTAGAACCAGTTTCTGAAGAAGGTTGCAACATGGCATCCGAAACGTGAAACATTTTTTCAAAAAACGCACGGCAGAACCCGAAAGTTTCTAGTTTTAGATCTAGTCTTTAGTCCTAGTGATAGTTCTAGTGTTAGTGCTAGTGTTAGTGCTAGTGTTAGTTCTAATTTTAGTTCAACATACAAATGTTGGTTCTATAGCCTTAACTACAATTTATATCAAAACAAGTTTTAAATAAAAATTACTTGAAACTATTTTTCGCATATCTTAGTGTCGAAATAAAATAAAAACGATTTAAAAACGGCAGTTTGAGACACGACGAGATGAGTGTGTTTTTTAAATGAAACATATACAGTAAACCCCTACACAGCAAACATCGATTTAACGAAATGGCCGTTATTGCGAATCAAAGTTACGCAACAAATATCTTCAATACATTTTATATACCATTTTTTTTCATTATAACGAAAATTCATGGTAACGAACTACGAACAATTATTTCATCTCATAAGTATGATTTTAATACAAACTATTATCGTTATTGCGAAGACGAATTTTTTGGTTCTCTAGGTAATGTAAGACTAGTTGAGGTATTCCCCGAAGATCTAAGTTGTGATATTCGGGGAATAACTTGTTTGTCTGTAGGTCGATTGTTTATCGACTCGATGTCGTATTGCAGTTTCAAATGCAAATGTGTGGTCTTCGAGAACGTACAAAGTGAAAAAAAGTGGTTTAGAAAAAAAGTGTTCGATCAATGTTAATTGAAAAAAATGAGTTTGAAAGGGACATCAATTCCTTTAAAAAGGAAATTGGAAATATTGGAGGATGTTGAAAAAAATGCTATTACAAAAACTAAAATTGCGGAAAAATTTAACATATAAAAATCAACGCTATCAACAATTATAAAAAATAAAAACCGTATTGATAGTGCCGTAGCGTCTTGTAAACATACGTCTCGTAAAAGGTTGAGGAGACCTGCATTTCCAGAACTAGAAAAAAAATTAAACAGAGAACAAAAAATGTTCGCTTAACAAGGCCATTCATACAAGATAAAGCAAAATCAATCGCTGCTGAATTGATTTTTAATCTGGGTGGTTGCACAGATTTAAGAGTAGGCACGGTATTTCAGACCACGCCTTATCGGAGAAGGAAATAGAGTTAATGTACTTACTATAGATGAGTGGAGACAGGAGTTCAAATTTATAAGAAACGCCTATATTGATAAAGATGTTTTTAACATTGATGAAACTGGTGTTTTTTATAATCTTATGCCAAACCATACTTTGGATTTTAAAGGTAAAAAGTATTATGGTGATACTAAAAGCAAAGAAAGAATAACAGCAGTTTTATGTTGAATGCAGATGGAAACGAAAAATTAAATCTGTGGATAGTAGGAAAGTTAAAAAATCCCAGATGTTTAAATAAAATAGATCGTTTCCATTTACCGTGCCATTATAGTAATAAAAAAAATGCGTGGGTAACGCCTGTGACATTTCGAAAATGGCTTCATTTCCAGCGAAACATGGCAGCACAAAACAGAAAAGTATTGCTAACGATGGACAATTGTGCTGCACATAATGTTAAGGATATCAATTTGGACAATGTGAAGGTGATTTATTTTCCACCTAACACAACTAGTGCACTTCAACTTCTTGATCAAGGCATAATTGCGTGCATGAAGAAGCGATCGCTTGATGCTCGTCTTGTAAGAGCAGCAATTTTGGCAATAGAAACGAACGAAGAAAATCCGAAATAGAATATTCTACAAGCGATACGAGCGTTGTCGGATTCTTGGAATTCAGTAACATCAAACATTATAAAAAATTGTTTTAAGAAAGTGTGGACAACTGACTCTCAAGAAGAATATGAGGAAAAATGGTAAGCATTCATCGATAATTAGTTCTTCTTAGTAACTTTTTACTTTACATGCTTTTATTGTCTGCATTGTAGGCTGAATTTACTGATGTAGAATGTGAAAATTATCAACACATCTTGTCAGTACCTAAACAAGTTAGTTTTGATGAATACTGCACTATTGACAATGAGGTAGTGACTTCAGAAGCAATTGAAATCGATTTACCATTAGTGAATGCAGGCCAAGAATGGAAAGAAAATGAAGAAAGCGATGAAGGTGATGAGGAAGAAGTGGTAATCGTAACACCCCCTGCAAGAGCTGAAGTTTTAGCGGCTCTCTATACTATACAAAGGTAACCCACATATATTTTTGTTATCGAATTCATTCTTTATATCACAATTTAAAGGTTAGCTGATACAGAAGAGAACATTTTCGAAGGTTTCGCGAATTCTTTGAATAAAATTACTGAACAATGTTTAAGATGAACAAAACCCGTTTTAAAGCAAAACCCCATAAATGATTATTTAAAAAAATAATGTTAATTCCAATATGAACAAAATACAAATAAACTTATTACATAGTCGATGTTAATCTTTTTAAACACCCCAAGATCCTATTCATTATTGAGTGTAAAAGGGGACTAGCCCCAGCGTATAATATATGTGGATTAGTCCACTTTTGCTCTCAATGCCTCTATTATTCATAATATATAATGAACTAATTCATTAACGACGCGAAATTGCGAACATCTCATTATAGCGAACGGCTTGCATTCCCCTCTGCGTGTTCACTATATCGAGGGTTTACTGTACTGTATTAATTTTAAGGTATAGGTAAAAAAATGGATTGAGAACCCTATCATGTTCACGTCGTTCATCCTGGGTAGTGCAAACAATGAGAAAGGTTTGTTTGTTATATGCACCACTAATTGTAGTGATGAGTTTCCATTATTTGTTACTGCTAGGGGTAGTTCTGATATGAACTGTTTTTCTAGAAATCCGCTTTAAAATTATTCTCATTTCTTACATTTCTTTTTAATTTTTCGCAAGTTTTAACAGGGTGTACAATTTTTTAAAAATGCGCCCCCCATTCTGTGACCGTCATTTCGAATTCTCGAAAACGAACATCAGATTCGTTATCAGTAACCCCAAAAACCCCCAGTAACAGATTTCGCAAGAATCGTAAAAATAATTCGTAAAATAATCGAGCATATCTCTAAAATCGGGAAGGGTGAGTCGAATATTTTTCCATACACTACTTGTATGCCAAGATTCAAGAAAATCGACGTATGACACTTCCCTAGTGTTACTTGTAAATTCAATTCAATATGAGAGATGGTATCAAGTTGGGTTGGGTTAAGCTCCAACTTCATACCAGTCAATATAAGGGATGGTATGAAATTGAAGTTCAACCCAATCGAACTTGATACTGATTTCTTCAGTTTCTTCTCAAATTGCTTAGTTTCATTCAATTTAGTAATGATTAAAATGGTCGGTTTTATTTAAATACCTTTAATTCATGATTTTTCAACATTTTTGCTTATAACGAACCGATTTTTAAGTCCCTTATATGGATATAAACTCTATATCCTGATTATACCGTATTTCAAGTTTTTCATAATTTAGTTTCAATAAATTTACATATATAAGGATTTGTTTTCTTCTTTCAGATAGTCCTTCTAGTATGTAGTTGGTATCTTTTACCATTAAACACTCCATTAATTCTGCATTTGATTGAAGATGGTATGCAAGGCTATGAATTGTTGTAATACCACTTATTCCAAAAACTCCGTAGCTTGGTTACTAACAAACACTAATTCTGAGTTAGCTACTTGTAACGGAATTTATATTATAGAAGGTTAAGTATAAGTATGTAAAAGGTAAATAAATTAAAGGTGATCATTGTTGACGTTGAAAATCACGGTTATTGAGAAAGAAGGGTCACTTAGTGATCAGTTCCTTAAAACCAGTCTCCTTAAAATAGTTTAGAAATTTTTAACAACTGATTAACTAATTAGTTTTAGATTTGGATATGTTCCAACACTGTTTATGGCATTTTGCCACACCTTTGTTACAAAAGGAATCCAAAAACCTTAAGATATAAAGAGTATTTTTCTTTAAAGCCACGAATCGTGAAGTTATTGGCTATATTCCAGACATTTGACACACCTGTATATGTAAAAAAATTCTTAACTTTGATAAAAGTTTTCTGTTTTTGAGTTTTAAATTTGTTTCTTTTTTGAAAAATGTCTCCATGTTCTTTAAAAGTCCATATCTCAGCTAACGTTCAAAAAGACTGTATTTTTACTCTTAAAATGCTATCAAATAGATCGTTTTGTTGTATCAGTTACAGATGGAGACCTCCCAATTATTTTATTGAGTCTTAGATTCTCTCTAAAAGAAGACCTGGGTTGCTCCCCTGCCGAATTAGTGTACGGCCAACCTCTCCGCCTCCCAGGCGAATTATTTATTACATCCAAGAGCCATTTGGAAGTAAAACCGCTGCTTTCAAATCTTAAAGAGAATTTCTCTAACTTGAAACCAGTTCCAAGTTCTTATCATTCTAAAAGTAAACCCTTTATACATAAAAATTTCTGATTACGTGTTTTTAAAAATACATTTTACAACTTTCCTCGCTCCAAGGTTTGAAAGCCCCTTTAAAATTATGAAACGCTTTTCTAAAAATCTTACTATTCAAAAAGTAAACAAGCGTTTAATGTTAACATCGATCGTTTAATTCCAGCATACCTAGCTAATTACTTTAATTATTATATTATTAACTACACCAATTTACCAAAAATTGTTAAGTGCTATGATTTTGTAATATTAGTTCGCTTGTAATTTTGGAAAATAAACTCATTATTATTATTATTAATTATCAATTAGAAATTGCTTCTGTTATTAAGCCCTCCTATTACTTTTTGTTTCCCTGTTAAACTTGTTATTTTTTGGAAGTATTTGTAGCATTGTTTCTATAAACTTTCCACTCCTTCAAGGTGTGATTACACTTCAATAGATCAAGATATGACCAGATAGAGACTGGTCAAAAAATGTATTACCGTTTCTCCAAATTCAATCGACTGAAAGTCGAAAATGGTTCATGGAGTGTCCCATTTTTTTGATCCTATTAGAAAAAGATTTTAATTTTCTACAAATTATCTAAATCATTCCTCTGTCTATTTATTATAGTTTCTCTCATATTGGGAAATTAATCAAAGCATGCATGGAATACCTGAAAACGTTCGATTCGATTCCTTTTTGGTAGAAATCATGCATTTTATGGACGATATTAAATAAATTACATCCCTCCAGTATTAACCCTCCGTTAGGCGAGCGTGTATCCAGCAGATACATGCATAAAATTTCTTCCCGTCTGTTTAGAAGTCAACATCTTTAGAATGGAAGAACAAAACAATTTGCAGTAAACTTTGTTATAATTATTGGACATTTATGCTATACTACCGTAAATTTGAAAATGTTTGGCCCCTCAGTTATTTTTTTATATCGAGTTAAACATAAAAAAACACCCGATTTTTCACCAGAAAATCATAGCACTTAACAATCTTATGAGTATTGTACTCAGGTCATTATTATTTGTATTCATAGAATATAAATATAGGTTCCCACTTTTTTGCAATTAGTTAAAAATATATAAATTTGGCAAAGATCTTACCTAGTATTGCTCAGAACTTTATCTACAAAAGACGTTCGAATAATCTTCATAAAACTAGTTATTCAGTGCTTTTTAATTTTTTAGAAATGAAGGTTTTGATGAAACTTATGAATCGGATTCTGATGATCATATAGAAACTCGATCGCTGGATTCAGACACCGATCATGATTTGAGTGATGAAGAGCAATATAGCGAATCTGAAATCGAAGAAAACTTTTGTTTGGGTAAATTCGGTATTTTAATAATGGTCATCTACATTATCTAAACGCTGATTTTAATATACAGGAAAAGACGGCACACAATGGAGAAAAAACGCATCCAAAATTTCGGGAACACGTCCAGACAATTTTGAGAAACAGCCTGGGGTAAAAGGAGAAGAAGCAACCAAGGCAAAAAGTGTTGTGGAGATATGGAATTTATTTTTCACAGAAATATTGTTATTAACCTATTAGTAAACTGTACGAATAAGCATACAGCAAAAGTTAAAGAAAGGTTTGCGAGAGAAAGAAATTACCGACCTACTAATGCAGCAGAAATGAAAGCATTTTTAGGGTTACTTTATTTAGCGGGAGTATTTAGAGGTGGACATCAGCGATTGTCCGATTTTTGGACAACTGGTGGTTTAGGAATAGATCTTTTTCGTATGGTGATGTCAGAAAAACGTTTTAGGTTTTTGTTATGATGCTTACGCCTCGACGATAGAGAAACCAGGGACACTCAACGAAAAGTTGATAAATTGTCTGCAGTGAGAGAAGTTTTTACACTGTTTATTGAGAACTTTCAAAAGCATTTTGAATTAGGAAAAAATGTCACTGTAGATGGAATGCTACTCGGATTTTGAGGCAGATGTTCGTTTAGACAACATATACTATCGAAATCCGCCAAATATGGTATAAAAATATTTTGTCTGAGTGATGCAAAATTATATTATACGAGCAATATGGAAATATATTGTGGACAACAACCGGAAGGTCCTTTTAGAACCCGAAATTCTGCAGATTGCATTGTTATGCGAATGTCTACACCAATTTTTGGATCTGGTAGAAACATCACTGCAGACAATTGGTTCACCAGTCTTAAATTAGTAAAACAATTAAAACAAAATAACATTTGTTTTGTAGGTACAATTCGAAAGAACAAGCGTGAACTTCCGCCAAGTTTTGTATCAGCAAAGAACAGAAATTGCTTTAGTAGTATGTTTGGCTATACAAGTGATACTTGCATCGTTTATTCCAAAAAAAGCCAAATCTGTTCTTCTGCTATCTAGTCTCCACGTAGGATCAAATGAAATCTGTGATGAAGAACAAGCGAAACCAGAAATAATTTCATTCTATAATAAAACCAAATCTGGCATAGAGGTCGTGGGTAAACTTTGCACCAACTACAACGTTAGTAGGTCAACGAGAAGCTGGCCAATGGTAATATTTTACCACATTATGAATGTGGCAGCGGTAAATGCCAGAATTATATTTCTGTGCAACAACAATAATGAATGCATATCAAGAAAAGACATTATCAAAAGGTCTTTTCGAAGAACAATTAAAAATTAGGGCACAAATTTTAAGTCTTCCATTAGCAATCCAAAATTTACTAAAAAAATATAAAGATCCTGCCGCGGAAGAAGCAGATGTCCCGGGTACGTCTACAACAGCAAAGAAACGACGCTGTCAACCATGTTTCAGTGATAGAAGAACCTCACTAAGCATTTATTTTTGCGAAAAATGCGGGCTTACCTTGTGTCTAAAAAACATTCGAAAATTATATGCGAAGATTGTTTCAACGAAGCAGACGAAGCAGAGAAGAGATAGTAATAAATATATATGAATTAATATATATTTCTGTATATTTTGTAATTTTTATATATTTATTGTGTATTAATGAAGCAGTTTTTACTTAAACAAAAACCAATAGAAAGTATAGACTAACAAACAGACTTTAATTAGACAAAATAAGTAAATTTGGTGTATATATGTTTTATATAATATAAAACAAAATTAAAAATGTCTTCTCAGGTCTGAAGCAGACAATCAGTCGTCACGGAGATTCTGGTTTCTCGGGTTCTCCCAGGACCCTGCACCGGCGTCGTGTAATCTGTCGATTTCATATTTCATTCAATTACTTTACTCGCGTTAAAAAACCGGAAAAATTTTATTTTGAATAACTATTATCGAAATTCGACATACAGATTTATTACGCACAGTTCAGTGCAAACAGCATCCTCTTAAACCGCGAAAATCCGCTAAACTATGCAGAATATGAAAAAAATAAAATGTGCCCCATATGCAGAACATATTAAGCTATCAACTGTTGAAATATCAAATTTTTTCGTGTTATAGTTTTCGAGAAAAAAAAAATTCATAAAGTGACGGTATGTACGGAAATCTCGAAAATCGGGTGTTTTTTTATGTTTAACTCGCTAAAAAAATAACTGAGCTGCCAAATATTTTCAAATTTACGATAGTATAGCATAAATGTCCGATAATTATAACAAAGTTTACTGCATTTTTTTTTGTTCATCCGTTCTAAAGATATCGACCTCTAAACAGACGGGAAGGAATTTTATGCATGTATCTGCTGGATATATGCGCGTCTAACGAAGGGTTAAAGCAATACGTTTCGGACTCATTTTTCAAATTGTCAAAATACAGCAACAAAATAACGAACATCATAACAAGGATAACAGTAAGATCCACAACTCGTGTTTATTAATCTTTGACTGCTACTATTATTTCTTAAAGAGCCCATTGGCACAAGATTTATTTTTATGTTGTATTCACAATTGCTGCAGATTTAAAAAAATTAACCACATTTGATTTTTCTTTTGTTCATTTGTAAATACTTATTATAAGCGATTAAATGTTAATAAAAATAAGTATTTGTTGCCCATAAAAGGATTGGTATTAATAGAAATTGGAAACGCAAAAATGAAGACCTTTTTTTGTGTTCTAAAGTAGTGTGATTCAATCGAAAATTTCTTTATGTAAAAGAAATTATAAAGCATTTGTGATAGCAATTTAAGTTGCACTAAAACACCTAAGTCTTCATAAATTTTAGCAAGGGTCTAAAATATGTGAGGTGGGGTAACTGAGTTACATGGTAATTGGGCCCCAGGTTTCTATATCTCTGGTATTATGGATTTTCTGCAAAATTCAAACAGCAAGATGGAACTGAATATCGTGTTTGAAGAAAGAGTTTCAGTGATGATCATGGTCTATAGAACATAAGGTTACCTAATTCCCTATGCCTCTGTAGTATCGAATATTACCCCGCAGATTGACGTCACTGGTTCGATACAGTCAGAGTAAAGAGTTTAGTAAAAGATAGCCTATACAATGGTAGTCATTATCATTGTTCCAACCAGCGCTTCGACTCGTCGCGGACTTGTGAAATGCAATCGCCCATATGAAATGATACAGGCTAATTTGCTTAAGTGGATCGACAGTACTAGACATGTGCAATTGCATTTGGCGTGTCCGCGACGAGTTGGAGCGCTTGTTGGAACAACGCTTCGAAAAAGCATTCCAAAAAGGAACAGTTTTTGTATTGTTGATATTTTCACAAAGACTGTGAACGAATTTTAATTGAATACAATTTTTTTGCAATTATATGTATTATAAAAATGATTAACATTTCATGAGCCCTCATTGTGTAATAAAAAATTGCACTTTTACGTATGATGCATGCAGGAAAGAAGGATTGGAAAGGAAATTTCATTCTTTCGATTTCCCAAGGATGAGTGTATTTGTAAACATTGGCTTAAAAATTGTAAATTAGGGACAGATCCAAAAACTTCAAGGATATGTTCCTTACATTTTGTAAGAGACGATTTTGAACGGGATTTAAAGTCCGAGTTATTAGGTTCAAAACAAAAAAAAATGTTAAAGAAATTTTCTTTCCCATCATTAAGATTGGAAAGTAATTTACAAGCTTCTCTTAATCAGAATATACAAGATTTAACCAATGAAATATTCAGTCTGGTTGTGCTGCAATAATCCAAACAGAGGAAATACATAGATCAACTGTGACAACTCAAACCGAAATATCTACAAATATTTTTATTTGTAGTGTTAATGTTATTGACATAATTAAAGAGAATAACATAAAAATTGATTCACTTACAACAGAAAATGATAAAGTAAAGAGCATTTTGATTAAAAAAGAAAGATTGATAAAAATACAAAAATTAAATAAGTATTTTCTCAAAAAGACAACAGCAGAATACTTTGACAAATGCAAATTTAAATATAAAAATTAAGGAAAAATTCGAAAATATTTTTACATCAACACAATTAACAAAAATATTGAAGAATAAAAAGAAAGTACGTTAGAATCAAGCGGACATTAGTAATGCATTCCTTAAGATATTTACGTAAAAGATGTTACTTATATTTAAGAAATCATTTAAATTATCCTTTATCAGGATAAACATTATACAGGGTGTCTCACGTAACTGGTTCATTAGAACTTTTTTAGGTTCCACTATTCGTAGAGGCTTGAAATTTTGGTAACATGTGTTGTTCATTCCGATCTATTAATCTAAAATATTTTCAAGATGGCCGGCACTTCCGGTCTACCGGAAGTAGACCTCAACTTCGTTATTTTAAATGGAATGCTATAGTTTTTATTACACCATTCAATTATACATAAGAAAATATGTTGACTTTCATAACAGTTGTTGGTACCTACCGTTTTTTGTTTTTGAGTTATTTTGATTTCAAGTGTTTTCTGGCAAATATCACCATGCTCTTTACAAGCCCATATCTCAGCCAATATTAATTCAAAAACGTTTTGTATTGGTATGATAACTCTTCATATGCTGCTAAATAGATTGTCATTTGTTATTTCAGTATGTCTTATACAGTTTGGTCAAAAATTGAGTTACCGTTTCTCTGTATGCAATTGCGTGAAAATCGAGAATTTTAAATGGAACGCTCCATATTTTCATTCCTTATCAGAAAGGGAATTTAATTCTCTACAAATTGTCTATAAATATTCCTATACCTATTTATTATAGTTTTCTTGCTATTGAGGAATTTATCAAAATTATAGATAAAATGCTAGAAACCGTCTGCTTTTTGTTAGAAGGCAATGACATTTTGACAGTTTTTTGTTTAATTTATTTAAATTATTATTAGTATTATTTCTACAATGAACTGTGATTGAATAAACTTTAGATTGCTAGCTGTAATTTACCAAAAATAACCAAAAGAAAACCGAATAAATGAAACAATGAAAAACAACAATTTAATAACAAAAATTAAAGTCAATAACATAAATGAATGAAAAACTTAAAATTACAAAAATAAATTATGGGAATTTAATTCTTTACAAACTATTTAGATACTTTCCTGTGCCTATTTGTTGCAGTTGCCCTCATATTTGGAAATTAATGGACGCATGCAATGCTGGAAAGCTTCTTGTTTCTATGTCAGAAAGCCATGGAGTTTTGATAGCTTTTCAACCATATTTATGTTATTGTTGCCATTACTTAGTTGTGTCATCACTTACTGCTGTTAATGTCTTTGAATATCATGGCGAATTATCCCCACGCCAACATTTTGAATTCATCTTATATTCATAGCGGGTGTAATAAAGTTTTGGATAGGATAAGAGACGTATCTCTTGGTTTTGGAAAGATTAAAATAACAAGAAACCATAAATTTCTATCACCAGCAGCTTAACATAATAGAATAAATGTTTTGTCATATTTTATTGCTTTACCAAATTCTTCGGTAAGAGGTGCTTCGGTCGATTTAGATGAATAATATTTTACAAGAAAGCACCGTAAATAAACTGAACTCTCTAGGAATATCTCGCCCATCATTACGTCGAATATTACGCCATATTATTGTTTTTCATTGCTTCATTTATGCGTTCTTCTGCTGGTTATTTTTGGCAAATAAAAGCCAACAAACTAAAGTTTATTCAATCCCAGATCATTCTATAAATAATACCAATGATAATTTAAATAAATTAAACGATAAACTGTCAAAATATCATAGCCTTCTAATAAAAACACGAACGGCTTCCAACATTTTCTGTAGGATTTTGATAAAATACTCAATATGAAGAAAACTATAATAAATAGGTATAGCAATGTTTATAGATAATTTGTAGAGAATTAAATTCCAGTTTAGATAGGCTAAAAAGATATGGGGCGTTCCATTTAAAATTTTCGACTTTCTCGCAATTGAATACAGCGAAACGGTAATTCAATTTTTGACCACGCTGTATAAGGTACAATGATACAACAAGTGACAATCTATTTAACAGCATATGATGAGTTATTGTACCAATGCAAAACGTTTTTGAATTAACATTGGCTGAGATATGGACTTGTAAAGAGCATGGTGATATTTGCCAAAAAACACTTAAAATCAAAATAACTCGAAAACAAAAAACGGTAGCTACCAATAATTGTTATCAAAGTCAACATATTTTCTTACGTATAATTGAATGGAGTAATAAAATCTATAGCATTCCATTTAAAATAACGAAGTTGAGGTCTACTTCCGGTAGACCGGAAGTGCCGGCCATCTTGAAAATATTTTAGATTAATAGATCGGAATGAACAACACATGTTACCAAAATTTCAAGCCTCTACGAATAGTGGAACCTAAAAAAGTTCTAATGAACCAGTTACGTGAGACACCCTGTATAATGTTTATCCTGATAAAGGATAATTTAAATGATTTCTATATCTTAAGGAATGCATTACTAATGTCCGCTTGATTCTAACGTACTTTCTTTTTATTCTTCAATATTTTTGTAATTGAAGTTGAGGTCTACTTCCGGTAGACCGGAAGTGGTGACCATCTTGAAAATATTTTAGATTAATAGATCGGAATGAACAACCCATGATACCAAAATTTCAAGCCTCTACGAATAGTGTAACCCAAAAAAGTTCTAATGAACCAGTTACGTGAGACACCCTGTATAAATATGGCATTTAGATAGTGTAGTTTTCAAGAATTTTATGCTTATACAGGTTTATCAACATTGCGACACTGGTGTTCAAAAATAAACATGCGAGAAGATGTATTCCACGCAATGTTTCTCTTTTTTGTCAGTGGCCGCACAAAATTTCAATGAAATGGAAAATGTTGTTGTTCTTTCGTTTGACGAAATGAAAGTGGCATTATCATACAAATATGATAGAAAAAGGCTCATACTCTCAAATGCAAGTGGTTATGGCAAGGGGATTGTTTGGTTCATGGAAACAACCAATTTTTGTTGATTTTGACATATGGATTACTGAAGACATTTTAAAGTGTTAATAACAAAATTATATGACATTGGGTATGAAGTAGTCGCTTGTATTTCTGCCCGTGGTTCATCAAATGTAGGCTTATGAAGGAATTTGCAGATTAAGCACATCAGCACTTATATCAGTCATCCATGCACTAAAAATAATATCTATGCAGAAACTCCACATTTATTAAAATTAATTAGAAACTGGTTGGTAGATTTTGAATTTGTTTTAAAAGAAGATACAATAAATAAATATTATTTGGAAAAATTAATTAAAGAATGCAATACCGAAGTTAACAGTTGCTATAAAATAACTGAAAACCATATTAGATGAATGAGGTGAGGGGCCTAGAAGATAAAATGTTAAATTAGCAGCCCAACTACTGTCAAGGACAACAGCGATATTAAATAACGTTAAACGTTATTATTCAAAAAATAAGAAAAGAAAAACCCATTGGTGTTAAGTGAATTTATAGCTTTAGTAAATGACTGGTGCGATGTTATGAATTCACATACACCATGCAATTACTACACCATGTCATATCGGAATTGAGATGCAAAAGTAAAAGAATGTTGCAGACATTTCAAAAAAGAATTTTGATGTTCATAAATTCATTGAAGGAGTTATATATCGATATGAAAAGTCGATATAGTATCCAATACATCTTAACACATAGATTAAATCAAGATGTGTTAGAAAACTTCTTTGGACAAATAAGAAGTAGGGGTGGTTTGAATGATCATCCGACACCATTAAGTACCTTCGAAAGGATACCGGCAGTTGTACTTGGTAATTCAGCCTTATTAGCATCAAATTCAAATACTGAAGATCAAGAAAATCAAAAAGAATATTTAGTACGGACTGTGTGAGCTTAATTACAAAATAAAGATAATTTAATATTAAACCATTACTGCATAAAGTCAATTGATTTTGAATTTTGTTTTTTTAGATTAATAAGAATGTGAATTTGAAGGTGAATTTTAAACATGCTTTATGAAACTTGTTTTTTAATATACTATTATATCTTTATAATATCAAAAAAAAAAACACTTTATCGTAATATTGGCAATGTTGCTACATATTTTCATATGAATTTATATTTTATACATTTGTATGTGTGCGCATGTGCACAGTTCATAGAACCAGCTAGCTCACCGATTCACCTTGCCTCTCTGAAGAGGAGAATCGGCATTGGGTAACCTTATGTTCTATAGACCTAGAGTGATGATGAGATATCAGCAAAAAAATGTAGATATCAACAATATATTAAAACCTGGAAATTTTTCAATACATTTATATACTGGTGGCATTCATTTTTTGTGCAATTTTAGATACAACCTTTAAAATCTTCATTTTATATCTCCGAGAATCGTTAAAGAGGTTCTATATATTTCTCATTCTTTAGGAATGCAAAAAATTATGAAATTATCCCAATGCACACTACATTGTTTTATATAAAAAATGTAGAAGAAAAATTTAATTACCCCTTCTTATGGGAAACTAAATATTTCAGTTCATTTTTTTGTTAATTGATTTTTTGACTAAATGTATTGACTGATTTATCACTATGTATCATTTCTGTATTATTCTGTGTTTAAATTTATGTTCATTTACTTGTAACAAAGCAACATCTTCCACCAAACGTAAAAAAACCAACAAAACAATTTCAGTCTGAATCTCTCCATAGGCACAAGCATCGGACAATTCATTAAGTAAACTGGGCCATTGTTGGGGCCACTCCCGTTTCACCATTTCAACAATAACCCTACTTAATGCATCCTTCATATGGGGTTCCTCACTGATACTTCCAGCTGATAATAATTTCATTGCATTCTCCTAAATTTGCACAACATTATTAAAAATTTCATCATCATGACCACACATTTTACCTTTATGTAAAGTTTTTCTTGTTGTGAAATTTGCGTCCACCGATACTTAACCGTATGTTCCATAAGTTGTAATCCGAAGTGCCTGGATACTAATGAATGTTGAGTCCCCGCGGCCAAATACAACCCAGCTTCCGCGCAAAGTGGAGATGTTTCTTTAAAACTTTCGCAGGCTGTGTAAGCTTTCTGTCTGTCCGATTGTGAAGCATTGGGGCTCATTGTTAATTCTACGGCGCGTGCTAAATCGGCCGCGAGCGCGGCTACGTCCGGTCCGGCCATTGCTCCACACTTCAAGTCATCCACGGGGGCCCCCTGAAATCAAATCGAGGAAACGTGGATTAAAATCACATGTTGAACCATGCTTGTTTGACAACCGGATTAAAATTTCAACCGGAGATTGGTTTTCGGTAAAATCAATCAATTTGCGATCTTTAATAGAGAGAAACTTACCAAATTCGATTTATTTAATTATAACATATGAAACTGAGGTGAAAATCGGAATTAATATTATTTTATTGTGTGGCGGTTGCCGGCTACGGCACTGCCATCTCCCGGATAGATTAAAAGATTAATTTGGATCTTTATATGCGCGAACACGTATTCGTCATTTTAATCTAAATTAACACAAAAAATTAATCACCACTAAATTAATCGATTTAATAACTTAAATAAAGATAATATCAAAAAAATAATTTGAATTTCTTTAAAAAAATTAATATATTTACAGTAGCTAACTTCAAGTTAAAAACAAAAAATTGGCATCCATGGTAACTACATTCAGTTGAATCACTCTTCCTGTGTCGTGTTTTGTGAAATAAACAGGCGCAATGGTGAGTTGTGCTAAATTTTTGATTTATCTTAATAATCGTTAAGAAATAAGCGAATATTCGTTTATATTCGTTAATTCGATTTAATAAGCTATGTTTTTATCCGTTAATTTTTTATTTTTAGTCGGCCCATAAAACGTTTATTATAAAGCGAAAACTCGCGAAGAAACTTAAACAAAATAGACCAATTCCTCAATGGGTTCGAATGAGAACTGGAAATACCATCAGGTAAAAACATTTTGTTTAAAAAATTATAGCAA
This sequence comes from Onthophagus sagittarius, assembly GCA_036711965.1. Lineage (NCBI taxonomy): Eukaryota > Metazoa > Arthropoda > Insecta > Coleoptera > Scarabaeidae > Onthophagus > Onthophagus sagittarius. The sequence goes on from JASERS010000005.1 coordinate 27,378,287, forward strand.
ATTTTGATAATAATGAGAAAAAAAATTTTTTTTGAGGTTATGTGTTTTTCTTTTTTAGGTATAATGCCAAGAGGCGTCATTGGCGTAGAACCAAGTTGAAGTTGTAAAGATTGATTTGTAATTTTCTCTTCTTTAATATATTGATAATTACATATTATTATGGTGTTTTATTTGTTCTAAATTTCAAACATTTACTTATTCCGTTTGCAATATTTTTTATAAACTTTGAAAACTATTTGCTTATTATAAGGCATTGTTTAATAAAAATTGCAAGATGAAAGATTAAAGATAACGCAGATATTCTAATGTTAAAAGTTAAAGTGCATTGTGCACGTGCTTCGTTGTGCTCTGTGTTTTTTATCATTTCTTTAGAGGGTTTTTATAACTGATTTTAATCTTCATCAGTAAGGTATTTCAGAAAGCTCATTTCTGTTAAATGATATACCGAGTCAATAATTAATATACAATTTAACTGTCCTTTCGATAGATTTAAAAGGGTTTTTCATTTTTATTTTTCGGAGCTGGAATAATTTCTGTTTACTTCGATATTCCTGTTTTTTGCTCCCGGCCGTGGCCCAACTTGTTTGTGTGTATATATTAAAGTCTCCACGACGGGCCCCGTTGGAGTGAAATCTGTGACCCTTGTTATTTTTGATAAAAATTTTTGTTTTCCTTTTTGTCTTGCGCCTTGTTAAAAACTTTCTTTTCTTTTCCATAAAATATACCTCGAATCTTTTAGTTTAAATATAATCATGCCAGTTCATTGTAAATGCTGTAACTTAAAATGCAAGGACGGCGAATATATATTATGTTTTATTTGTAATAATACTTTCGCCAATGACTTGCGATGCTTGTACTAATTGTGAAAACCCCCTCCAAGCTCTCAAAGCTACCATAAACGACCTTATGACCCAAATGAGCAATTATCCGATTCGTTAGCTGAATTACGGGATGAACAGCGTATAAAGACGCAACCTCAGGAGAACACTATTGACGACATAATTAACGAGATCAATGACCGTGAGCGGAGGGCGCAAAATGTAATAATTTCTAATGTTATTGAGACTGAAGACAGTATACTCAAAGATGCGGTTCAAACTATACTAAAGGATGTTGGGAAACCTCCCAACATTGTGAAGGTTTTTAGATTAGGAAAGCTCTCATCTGCACAATCGCGCCCGAGACTTGTTAAAGTGGTATTTGAGAATAGGTCTGAAGCGGAAATGGTATTGAGACGAGTTAAGGAGTTGCGAATCTCTGCAAATTTCAAAAAAGTTTATATTAATGGCGATCGAACTCCACGTCAACAGGAGTTAGAGCGTAAAATGCGCACCGAATTGAAGTTTCGTATTGAGAATGATGAAAAAGACTTGCGTTTACAATGGGCGGTGTGAATAAAAACGAGTACGACGAGTATTTACTTACAAGTAAAGTGTAACGAGTATTTAAACTCCAAGTAAACCGATGTGAATAAACCGTCGAGTTTACTTGTGACCGTGTACTCGCCAACATGAGGGAACTGAATTCACAGGAAAGGTAAGTAAATACTTGTAGCGCCACACAGACCACGCATCATTTCCTGTTGTGACTTGTTCTGTTTTCGCCGCTAAACTAACCTTGACTCCCCGTCATTGCTCATAAGTTAGTTGTCGTTTGTTTTTGTCCTCTTGCAGCTATGGATAAAAATAGTGTGACTTCCGGTTGTGACAATAGAGCTATTTTGGTAGCGTTATTGAAAGTCTTTAGTGTTGTGCTAAATAAATCCATGTTGCCTAAAGTTGCATCTGCTAAAGAGAAGGCATGGGGATGTTTAGCCGACCAGTTTTAGAAAAACGTTGGGAAGCAAACTAGTGTTAAATAGTCAAAAAAACAATTGAATAATATGAAAAGCGCTGTCAAGAAAAAAACTGATGTCAACGCAAATGGAAATAAACCAATAACATTGTTGTCATGGGAGGCAGATTTCCTAAAAATTTGCGATTCAAACGAGAACCCAGTTTATTGCAAAATACCTGGGGCTTCATGCGTTGGATTGGGAGCAAGTTCTACGTTGCCGTTACCTGAATTCAATGAGGAGAATGAGAATACGGAAGACGAAGATGACCCTGTTGGCATGTTAGCATCAAACCAGCCCATCACACCAATGACTTGCATACGTAAGAGCGACGCGACGAAGTTGAAAAAAGATAAAAAATTGAAACTCTCAGCTGAAACTGAAGAGACGTCAAAGTTGACAACTGGTGAGCTACAGCTTATTATTACTTGAACAAATTAACCTAACAAGACTTCAGGCTGAACGTGAACAACTGATGATAACGGAGTTGAACCTAAGAGCTGCACAACACAGACGAACGGAGTCCGGTGAAGAATTTTTGGTGTTGAAATAAATTATACCTATATTATTTAATTAAAATATTTAAATTTAAATCGTATCTATTATTTATATGAAATAAGTATATAATATACGGTTGTTTTTATATATATTTTTTATTACTTTTTTATTTTATTTTTTCACATGCGATTGCAATTAGAGTAAAGGAAATAGGATTAAATTTATTTCCATGTCAAAAGTGTGTACTTACAACATCAGATAATTACTAATTTCTAATCGTTTTTGCTGACCACGTCGTCTATTTATAACTTCATTCCAATCTATATTATATAGAGGTATGTTTTCTTCAGCCACACCATTTTCGATTCCGTCTTCCACTTCCCAAGCATCATTCAAATGTTTTGCTACATTGTGTAGCACTGTACAACTTATTACTAAATTGAGAACATTTTTGGCTGCTATTCTAACTTGGCTCGAGAGTATGGGAAAGCGACGTTTCATCTGGCCAAAAACTCGTTCAATTATTACTCTTTCCTGAGCATGGGTCGAATTGTAATTCCGCTCACGAGCATTTCTTGGTTCGTCAAAAGGAGTCAGTAACCAATTAGTAATTCCATATCCGCTATCACCAAGGAGACAAACATCACCAGCATATCGGCACACCAAGTCCTGAATTCCATTTACTCGCCAAATCCTGCCATCATGTACACTCCCTGGCCATTGAGCGTCCACACTTTAATTTTTTCATTAGCGTCACAAGTCATCTAAATGTTTATTGTTGGTTTTCCTTTTCTGTTCACATACTCGTCGCCGAATTCCGAAGATTTCATAATATGCACGTGAGTGCAATCTATAGCACCAATGACAGTCGGAATGCGAAATTTTGAAGCCCAATCTGCCTTGGCCTGATCCATATCTTCAATAGTGCGTGGAAATTTAATCCAATCTTCAGACTTCGACACTATTTTATCCAATACACTTGAAAATGTTCTGCTGACGGTACTTCTTTCAACCCCCATGTCGTTGGCAACACCGATCACTAACGTATCTCAGAAAAATTTCCATCTTTTTCCGTGCAGTTAATCCTCCACCCCTTGCATCTGTGTTTTCATCAAGAAAGTGCGAAGTGAGAAAATCTACGTTTTCGCTCTCAAACCGTAATAGTCCCTTAGATAGATCGAGACTTATATCACGCCGGTTTCTATAACGTTTCACACCACGCAGGTTCATAAATGCAGCCATCTTTCGTGTACAAGTACGACTGCAAGTCTGGGGTCGGGTTGACTTGCGAATGGACGAGTATTTACTTGCTACAAAAGTATTTACTTGCGTGTATTCACACCAAAATTGGCATTTTTTGGGGTTTTACTAGCCTCTCAAGTATTTACCAGCTAGTAAGAGTAAATACTTGTTTTATTAACTTCAATTTTGGGCGTTTACTTGTCATTTTAATATGTCCAAGTATTTACTTGTCCTACTCGTTTTTATTCACACCACCCAATTCTTTAATGAATATCCTCGAATTGTTAAGAGAAAACACTAGCTGTCTCCCAACGAATACAGTATGCGCTTTACTATCAGAATACTCGCGGTTTAAACACTAAAATTAAAGACTTTATTACATCAGTTGATGCTTCAGATTTCGACATTATCGCGCTTAGTGAAACATGGCTCAAAGAGACTGTTTTTGACCGCGAGCACTTCCCGCACAGATACGAAGGTTTTAGATGTGATCGACCTCACCGTAGGGGTGGCGGAGTTTTGCTGGCCATTGACTCTGATATTACAATCTCAAAGGTTGTGTTGACCACTTGCCCAATTGAAATAATTGATTTGGTAGCTGCAAGAATTTAAAAAATCTAAATACGTACTGAATGTTGTTGTTTGCTACATCCCGCCTGGCACACCTGGAGAAATGTATGATCATATTGAATCATCACTAGATATGTCACTAGATACTTTGATCCTAGGTGACTTTAATATTCCATCACTTGTCACCATAAACGATGAACGAGCTGCTAGTCTTCGTAACTTTCTTAGTTTTAACAATCTTGTACAATTGAATAGCGTCGGTAATATCATAGATAGAACACTCGATCTGATTCTTGCTTCAACATGTATAAATCTTAACGTGAAACACACTGATTTTGCCTTGGTTTGCGAAGACAATTACCATCCAGCGTTGTTAGGAACTCTAAATATGCCTGCACCTCAGTTTTCAACGGTTCGAAATATATACCGAGATGCCCAGTATTGTTTCAAAAGAGCAGACCTGCCCGATCTATACAGTGTAATGTTGAGTATAAACTGGAATTACTTGCTATCTTTGTCATCAGTTGAAGTCTCCTGTGATGTTTTCTATACAACATTATATAGCGTATTAAATAATTATGTTCCAAAAGCCAACGGAAAACACATAAAGACTAAATATCTTTTGTGGTACTCTCCTAATCTAAAACGAATGCTTAAACTAAAAAAACATTACCACAAGATGTCTAAACGAAATAATAATTCTTTTTATCAAACACGATATATTCGGCTCCGCCGGGACTGTAAATCACATATACGTGTAGATCGTCGGCAATACGTAAGGTCCCTGGAAGCAGAATATAAAAGTAGACCCAAAGCTCTTAATGCTCTGGAGATGCATTAATACGACAAGAAATGGTACTGTCTCGCCAAATATTCTGAAACACGATGACGAAATTATTTCTGATCTACTGTGGTCAATATGTTTGCCGACCATTTTGAAGGAATGTACCTTCATGGTTCAGATGTCGATCTTGACTCAGAAGTTACTAATGATGAGATGATGGAGGCATTTAAGAAGCTTAAGGCAAAAACTACGACTGGTCCAGATGGTATCCCCGCAGATATAGTCAAAGACTGTGCGCCTGTATTATTACAGCCTCTGCAGCATATTTTCAACCTAATAATCAAAAATGCTGAATTCCCGGAAATATGGAAATTAAGTAGAGTTTGTCCTGTTTTTAAGAAAGGTGATAAGTGCTGCGTAACAAATTATCGTCCTATAGCCATCATAAATAATTTCTCCAAGCTATTTGAGCAGATCGTGACACTCAAAATCGATTTTTTATACTAAAGCTCGCATATCTGACCAACAGCATGGGTTTTGCAAAGATAAATCCGCAACAACCAACCTACTTAGTTTCACTCAGTAGGTATTGAATGCACTAGACTATCGAGGGCAGGTGGACGTTATATATACTGACCTTTCTCGTGCTTTTGATTGCTTGAACCATGGTTTGTTGCGTGAAAAGTTGGAGAGATTTGGATGTGACCACTTTCTCACGCGACTTCTGGTTTCGTATATAACGGATCGCAGGCAATACGTCGAGTTAAGTGGTTTGAAGTCTAGGCAAATTCATGTTACTAGTGGCGTGCTCCAAGGATCTATACTTGGTCCTTTACTGTTCAACATCTACATAAATGATTTGCCAACAATTTTCAACACTAATTCACTTCTATATGCAGACGACCTGAAACTATTTAGATCTGTTAATTGTAAGCAGCAGTGTGCGTCACTCCAGATAGATTTGGACAAACTTTATGTATTGTGTTTGGACAACAAGCTAAGTCTAAACATTCTTAAATTTCAGGTGATGACATACAGCCATAAACGCAATACCATACTTTTTGATTATATGCTTGGAGTGAAGCACTTATCACGTATCGCAATAATAAAAGATCTTGGGGTATGGTTTGACAGCACTTTGTCTTTCAATGAACACATCGACAGAAGATCGGTTGGTGGCCTCAGAATGTTGGGATTTATCAGGAGAAATACTTTGGAGTTCAGTAATTTGAAAACAATTATAGATCTTTATTTTACGCTGGTGCGTAGTAAACTTGAATATTGCTGCATTGTGTGGACCCCATCTTATTTAACGGACATTGCTACCATCGAGAAAGTACAGAAAAAATTTGTTAAATTTATCCACTACCTCGATTTTGGATATTATCCACCTAGAGGGGAAGTTAACTACGCGTGTCTATTACAGCGTTACGGCCTGCAGAGCCTTGAAGAGCGTAGAAGATTGCTGTCTGCGAGGTTTGTGCAGGATGTGATGTCGGGTGTGCTACTTGCATCGGAAATTTTAGCTCAATTAAATGTTAGGGTGCCGCGGATAAGTGCGCGAGTTTATAGTGCCTATATGCCCAATCGCGCTAACACTAATATAGGTCTAAACTCACCAATAAACAAACTAATGCGTGCGGCAAATTCAGTTGACTGACACTTTATTCTGGTTTTCTTTTTTCCCTTTTTCTTTTTGTTAGAATCGATCGTTTTCTGTTATTTTTATATAATTATCTCTACACTGGATTGTAATCCGTTGGGATAATAAAGATTATTATTGATATTATAAGAAATTAGTATGAAATAATCACTTAACAATAATAAAAACAATCTTTAATATGTGCAAAATCAAATTGTTTTAATTTTAGTACATTAGAACTACAATTATCTGAATCAAATGGGATCGGACCACATTCGGATAATCAAAAATTCGCATAATTGGATTAAAAAAAAAAGGCACATATATTATATAAAATATGTATACATATATTACATATTTTAAAGAAAAAGATTCTTTTCAGCACTGTATGAATTTTTACATTCCTAGTAAACCAAATTATTTGCTGAATATCTCGGTCAAAGTAAGCTGTTTGACTGCCTTGATCCGTTTTCGGGCAGCCAAGTCACGTACCCCCTTGATAGCTAGAAGTTGCATATGATTACACTCAGGCTGATGTTCCATCCACTTCAATGCAATTTCAAGGCCGGCAAATGCTTCATTAGCTGATGGTCCCATGTAAAAGTGTCTGCCTTTGTTGTAAATATCTGCCTTTGTTGCAAAACTTTTGCTATACAAACAAAACTTGGGAAGAGGAGAATGTTCTCAGTTTCCAAATCTTTCAAAATTGCAAAATAGAGACGAAGATTTGCTTGCTTATTGTCAACACTTAACGGCACTCCATTCGGACCTTACTCAAAGATTTGAAGACGTTCTTCACTTGGATATTCCCGACGGGGTATTGAACTCTTTTGTAAGTAGTCAAACTCAGAGTACAAATGCAGATGAGTACATGCCAGTACAGGAGAAACTTATTGAATTATCCACAAATGAGCTGAAACAAATGTTTAAGCAAGGATACGAAAATTTCTGGTTACAAAAACAGATCCCAATTTTATATCCAGCATTATAGGTTATTGTACAGAAGCTGTTGATTACTTTTCCGTCTTCGTATTTGGTAGAACGTGGATTCAGTGCCGTTATGAGCTTCGTCACAAAGAAAAGAAACAGACTGGAAATTAGTAATCGGGGGGATTTGCGGTTGCTACTGACAAACATTGAGCCGGACATAAATAAACTCATAACATCCCATCAGGTTCATACAAGCCATTAATATTTTGTTGTATTTTAGTAAAAAAGTTATAATCAATAAATACTTCTTCAACAAAATGTTTACTTCATATTTTATTTTTACGTCATCATTTACCATTAAGACAACCAAGTTAAAGTTTTCATTTTTCTATTATGTATTTAATGTAGTTTTTCACCCTGGGTGTCCGTTGGCAAGGTTTGACTAAGAAAAGGAGTCCGTGGGCCAAAAGACTTTGGGAAACACTGATATAAAGACAGTATCAAGCTAAATGTTATTTGAATAAGACGTAAAGGTAACACAATTTGTTCTAAATTATTTACTTATTCCATTGTAATGTTTTTGATAAATTCCAAAAATTATTTGTTCATAATGGGGCATTATTTGATAAAAGTAAAATGACTTAAGAGGAAGGATTTATAACATACATTTTAATGTTTTATAAGAAATTAGCAGCAAAGAATTGTTTTAATAATCACTCAACAAAATAAACTTAACATAAATCTAAATCCGCAATGATGTAGGCAGAAGAAAACAATACAAAAGAAAAAAAAATGCAATAAGCATAACAAACGTATTATTATACGTTTATATTATTATAATAAGTGAACTACTGTAAATAGAATAGATGACAAGGCAATCATTGCCCCTCTCTTCGATTTTAGATTTACTGGTAAAGAGTTGTATTTTATATAGATATTATAAGAAAAAAAACTTCTCGTTCTATCAGAAATCTATTTCTGACATTGAAATAAGATTTCAAAAAAAAGATTCATCTCAAAACATAAGGAGGTTTGCTCGTTAATAAAATGCGATGATAAAAAATCAGGGAACTCAGAACATAACGATTCTTCATATTAAGCTAACCTTTGATCATATCTTTGAGTTTATGTGAAACTCTCTCTCTGAAATATCAATATATGGATATTATAACCTCAGATTGCAGAAAGCAGTACTAACTCTCTTAGAAATGTAGTGCAATACCTGAGGGTGCTATCCATAATAAGTCCTAAATTTCTGGTTTCAGCAGAGATCGGTATCGATTTGTTCCGAAAATTAATATTGAATGAATTCTTAATCATATTTACATTTTTGGGATTCCTAAAAAGCATCACAACAGTCTTCTCAGGATTTAAGTCAATGAAAAAAACAACGTATTTATTAGAAAGACTTGTAAGATCACTTTTAATTCTTTCCATAGCACTGTCTACTCCCCTTGCTCAAAACTCATATACAATTGTGTATCATCAGCATACATATATACATTACACAAAGTAATATATCTCAGCAAAAAGGCCGTATAAATACAGAATAACAACGGTCCCAAAATAGAGCCCTGGGGTACTCCTCGTACCACTGGCAAGATTGCAGAAACAACCTTTGATAATTAAACCGACTGATGACGATTTTCATCAAGATTAAGTAAGATTGTAATACAATAAACCCTCGATATAGCGAACACACAGAGGGGAATGCAAGCCGTTCGCTATAATGAGATGTTCGCAATTTCGCTGTAACGAACTAGTTCGTTATATATCATGAATAATAGAGGCATTGAGAGCAAAAGTAGACTAAGCCACATATATTATACCTCCACTTTTGTACTCAACGCCTCAATAATGAATAGGATCTTGGGGTGTTTAGAAACATATTAACATCGATTATGTAATAAGTTTATTTGTATTTTGTTCATATTGTAATTAACATTACTTTTTTAAGTAATCATTTATGTTGCTTTGCTTTAAAACGGGTTTTGTTCGTCTTAAACATTCTTCAGTAATTTTATTCAAAGAATTCGCGAAACCTTCGGAAATGTTCTCTTCTGTATCAGCAAACCTTTAAATTGTGATATAAATAATGAATTCGATAACAAATCAGATGTGGGTTACCTTTGTATAGTATAGAGAGCCGCTAAAACTTCAGCTCTTGTAGGGGGTGTTACGATTACCACTTCTTCCTCATCACCTTCATCGCTTTCTTCATTTTCTTTCCATTCTTGGCCTGCATTCACTAATGGTAAATCGATTTCAATTGCTTCTGAAGTCACTACCTCATTGTCAATAGTGCAGTATTCATCAAAACTAACTTGTTTAGGTACTGACAAGATGTCTTGATAATTTTCCCATTCTACATCAGTAAATTCAGCCTACAATACAGACAATAAAAGCACGTAAAGTAAAAAGTTACTAAGAAGAACTAATTATCGATGAATGCTTACCATCGTTAACTGATTTTCCTCATTTTCTTCTTGAGAGTCAGTTGTCCACGCTTTGTTAAAACAATTTTTGTAAAGTTTGATGTTACTAAATTCCAAGAATCCGACAACGCTCATATTGCTTGTAGAATATTCCATTTCAGATTTTCTTCGTTCGCTTCTATTGCCAAAATTACGAAACTTACAAGACGAGTACGATATCGCTTCTTCATGCACGCAATTATGCCTTGATCAAGAGGTTGGAGTACACTCGTTGTGTTAGGTGGAAAATAAATTACCTTCACATTGTCCAAATTGATATCCTTAATATTATGTGCAGCACAATTGTCCATCGTTAGCAATACTTTTCTGTTTTGTGCTGCCATGTTTCGCTGGAAACGAATAAGCCATTCTCGAAATGTCACAGACGTTACCCACGCATTTTTTTGATTACTATAATGGCACGGTAAATGGGAACGAACTATTTTATTTAAACATCTGGGATTTTTTGACTTTCCTACTATCCACAGATTTCATTTTTCCCTTCCATCTGCATTGCAACATAAAACTGCTGTTACTCTTTCTTTGCTTTTAGTGCCACCATAACACTTTTTACGTTTAAAATCCAAAGTACGGTTTGGCATAAGATTATAAAAAACACTAGTTTCATCAATGTTAAAAACATCTTTATCAAGATAGGCGTTTCTTATAAATTTGAACTCCTGTCTCCACTTATCTATAGTAAGCACATTAACTTTATTTCGTTCTCCAGATAAGGCGTGATCTGAAATACTGTGCCTACTTTTAAGTCTGTGCAACCACCCAGATTAAAAATCACATCCTATTATGTTCAACCCAGCAGCGATTGATTTTGCCTTATCTTGTATGAATGACCCTGTTAAGGAAACATTTTTTGTTCTCATTTCGGTAAACCATTCTATTTTTTTTTCTGGTTCTGGAAATGCAGGTCTCTTCAACTTTTTACGAGACGTATGTTTACCAGATGCTACGGCACTATCAATACGGTTTTTATTTTTTATAATTATTGATAGCGTTGATTTTGATATGTTAAATTTTTCCGCAATTTTAGTTTTTGTAATAGCATTTTTTTCAACATCCACCAATATTTCTAATTTCCTTTTTAAAGGAATTGATGTCCTTTTCAAACTCATTTTTTTTTAATTAACACTGAACGAACCCTTTTTTCTAAACCTTAACACTTCGACCTACAAACAAGTAGGTTATTCCCCGAATGTCACACCTTAGATCTTCGGGGAACATTACCTAGAGAAGAAAAAAATTCGTGTTCGCAATAACGATAATAGTTTGTATTAAAATCATACTTTTGAGATGAAATAATTGTTCGTAGTTCGTAACCATGAATTTTCGTGATAATGAAAAAAATGGTATATAAAATGTATTGAAGATATTTGTTGCGTAATTTTGATTCGCAATAGCGGCCATTTCGTTAAATTGATGTTCGCTATATAGGGGGTTTACTGTAATACATAATGATACATTTATTGCCTCAAAAAGAAATTACAAAAAAAGAAAAGTATACATTAGCAACATATAAACATCAAAACCAAAAGGATCAATTTATGGCTGTAAGCTGATTATATAAGGTTGATATAAGGTAAGATTGATATAATGCAGAATAGGGCGGAAAGCTTATTATCATCTTTAGCGTGAATTGAATCGTCAGTAATTTTTTAAAAGAGCTGTAGTGCAGTTACGCTATGGTACATATCCTGATTGGCACTCCGGAAGAATGCCGTTCTCATCAAGACATAGCCTTACTTGAATATTAACGGGACATAAATCGTTGTACGATCTCGTAGAGTTAACCTTGGGCAAGGGCAGCACCAATGCCGATTTCCAAGCATTAGGAAAACAGTTCAGTCGAATACACTCATTAACTATGTGGGTTACATGGTGTAGAAATTGCGGAATAACCAAATTGAGCATAGTTACACTGATACTTTTGATTTCCGTTATTAAGCACATAACGATATGTAATAAACCATAAAACAATGTCAACATTAAAATGCATGCAATGCAATATACGCTTTTTTCTCCAATGAAAAATTTTTAACATTATAGATGAATTCAACTGGACTTCTGGTTCTGGACAAAGACACATAAAGGCGTTTGTTTATATTCAACTCCAATAAGTTATTATTCGGCCACATGGTTACAGAATTACTGTCTTCCTGCAACAGATGACACAAAAGCGAAATCACGACCGAGGAGCTATTGACAAAAATTTTGAGAAGGCGGAGGCTGTATGGGTTGATAATCCTCTAGATAAAGGTTGTAAACCAGGCGTCGTTGAGGAGCAAAAGGGACCGTTGTCGTATGTTGTTTATATGGACAGCGTTACACGAAGAAAGCATTGTGAACAGTTACGGAAACGAATGGAAGTCGATTGCCCTGCGGAGATTAAGAAACCTATATATAAACATGAATATGCCGCATGCAAACGACGAATTTTCGTCGGATGATTTGGAGGATATAAACCAGGATACAAAAAATACGCATGATGTGCCAGAATTGTTAGACGAAACCCATCACCGAGAGACCGAAGATTACCAGTGCGGTACAGAGTTTAAAAATGTTTTGTTGTGGAGGAATGTAGTACAGAACCCTCCTATAACGTGGTGAGTGTGTACCGCGTTCTATGGAAACCGCGTTATAAGAAACTCGGATTTAACCGTAAAAACCAGGGTAATTCGTAGCGCGTTCTATGGAAACCGTCTACCACGTTGTATGGAAACCGCGCTATAAGAAACGCAGAATTAGTACAAATCACATTATTCGTACCGCGTTATATGGAGACCAATAAGGACAAGATAAATTATACATTATAAATTATAAATTATTTTTATTAAATTGAAGAGTTGAAAGAAATGATACCAAAACTAAACTGAAAAACTATTTTCCAACAAAAACAAGAAAAACTTTTATAAAATTTAATCTTTCAGCACTCATCCTCGCTGTCAGATAACATGAGTCGCCTAACTCATCTTCTTTTAATAGACAAAATGTCTTCCTCATTTGGCTCATCTTCACATTGGTTTTCAATTGTAGCTTTTTTTTCTAACTCGTCTAAAACCTCTCTATAGGGAGCTAAGCAATTTCTTAACTCTCTTTTAAACTTTGCGCTACGCACCGTTGAATGATCAGTTTGAATGAAATGGAGTTCTAATTCTTTAGCCAAATTTAGCCCTTTTTTCACATCTTGTAAATCGACATTTGGCACCCATTCGTTTTCCTTATTTTCGTTTACCAATGGATTTGAGGTGGGTGCATCAGTTAAATCCATCAATTCATCCTCATTTAAAGTTTCGTCCCCGAGTACGAGTTCTCTTACATCCTGATGATTTGTTGTAAATTCTTCATCGCCTAAACGAGAAGCAATGTTTACTATTTCTGTAACTGGGAGTGAAATTGTAGAATCATCTTGTATTGTTTGAACCATTTCAGGTAAAAGGGGTTTCCAACACGCATTAAGCGTTGATGGTTTAATTTCCGCGCAAGCCGATGACACGGTTCTAATACAATCTAAAATAGAAAATTCCATCCAAACTTGAGTAAGGGTTTTATTTTCACTGATTTCTAATCTGTTGAAAATGGTTTGGAAAACTTGGCGTGTATAATACATTTTTAAAGTTTGAATGACTCCTTGGTCCAAAGGTTGTATTAATGACGTGCAGTTAGGAGGAAGGAAAACAATTTTTACATTTGGATGATCCAGTTGTATGTTGTGGCAACCAGCGTTATCAAGAACCAATAAAACTTTGAAATACAAATTTTTTTCCATGGTATGGGTTTCAACTGCCGGGATAAAACAATTATAAAACCAATCCTTAAATAAATCTTAGGTCATCCAAGCTTTCTTATTAGATCGCCAGAATATAGGCAATTCGGTCTTATTAATGTTTTTCATAACACGGGGAGTTGAAGAACGATTTATTACCATAGGTTTTATCATCAGGCTCTCTGAAAGATTGCTGCATATATGAAGGGTGACACGTTCTTTTGAAGGTTTAAACCCTTGAGCACGCCTTTGATTTTTCAAAATGAAGGTCCTAGATGGTATTTTTTTCCAATATAATGCCGTCTCATCGGCGTTAAATATCTGATGAGATGAATAGCCTCCTTCATTGATAATTCTAGCTAATTCCAGCTTATAATTCTCGGCAGCCTCAGCATTTGCTGAGGCCTGTTCTCCTTGAAACTTAATATTGTGTAATGAGTACCTTTTTTTTTAGTTTTTCAAACCACCCTTTACTCGCTACAAACGAATGATTTTCCAGCTCTGCAGAAGAATGCCCAATATTCCTTAAATGCTCATAGATTTTAAGTGCTTTCTGCTTGATAAGATTTCCACTGATAGGAATCTTTTTTGCTATACAGTCTTCCAACCAGATCATTAACGCCCGTTCCATTTTAACCATATTAGAATTTCGTGTGCGAGTGACACGTTTCGCACCTAACGGACAGCCATCTGCCACAGTTTTCCTTATATTGTCTGCATTTTTCTTTAGGGTTCGAATTGTAGATTCATTCAACTTGGTTGATTTTGCAACCGACGATAGATTTTCCCCACCTTCTAAACGATTTAGAATTTCGATTTTATCTTCAAGAGATATAAACTTTCTTTTTAACCCTTTCCTTGTTTCTTTCGTGTTTGACATGATGCAAATCTAGGGTTAATAATTACTTTATTATTATTATATTAGAACAAATGAAGAATATTACTTACAGTATTGTGTAATGTTGTCCAATTATAAACCACAAATTAAGCAGCAAAAAACTGAACGAACGGACGGTGCAGAAAAATTTTTAGAAACACTTGGTCACTTATAATTCAAATAGGCCCTAACGAACTAAACATACGCTAAACATTCTTAGGCTACGCGGAAGGAACTTATGGGATGCTGTTGACGGAAACCGCGCTGTAAGAGTATCGTGTTATAGGAGGGCTGTTGCATTGTCAGCTTCGCGTTATATGGAAACTGCGTTCTAAGAGTACCGCGTTATAGGAGGGCTGTCGCATTTTCAGCTCTGCGTTATATGGAAACCGCGTTCTGAGAGTACCGCGTTATAGGAGGGTTGACTGTATAGTGTTTTACTCTTGGCGTGGTCGGGTGTGGTGGTGGTACCGATTTGAGTAAACTTGTACGAACCAGTGCGGCCTAGCATGGTGAGAGGTGCACACGTTAAGGACGACATACACATACGCATGGCAACGGAAAATACGGACGTAATACTGTTGTAAATTAGGTTAAGACTTTATTGTAAAGAAGTTAAATAAACAGTGGTTAGTTATATAAACTTGTTTATATAATAGTACTACAGAAGGCAATTCCTAACGCAGAAGTCTGACTACCCAGTGCACATTCTGAGGTGCGGTCTTTTTTCTTTTGGCATTCAATTTTGTATTAAAATTGGTATACTCGTTTCGTTCACCCAACCCAGGCCTAGGACGTCGAATATCTAAGTCTATATCTTGTTCAAAAGTACAGGGTTGGGCTGGGTTTAGCCATGCATCTGAAAATTTCTTTTAACGAAGGCCTCTACAATGAGATAGAGTATTTTACAAACAAATTTGGCAACTTTATATATTACAATTGAATTAAAACTAGAACTAATATTAGACCGAAGAGTGGAAAGTTGGTTTCCACTTCTAGGTCTAGTGTTAGCTCTAGTTTTACATCATTAATCTAACTCGAGATTTAGAACTAGAAACATTCAGGTTTAGCCGTACATCTTTCAAGACGACTAAACCAGCCATAAAGAATAATAGTAGGAACCTACACTAGTAGGTTTTTGATATATATCATGCTCAATGTAATTGTTACGTTTTGTTAAGGTTAGATCTAGAAAATTCAAATTATTATAAGTACGAAGGCTTTCACGGCTATGTATATTTATAAACAAGGGTTATACTTTCATGGAGACATTGTTATTCGCGAGGCTTACAACCCCTCCTGCATGTCTACGAAGTGTGAGTATGATCGCATGTTGGCTATTTATTCACAAATACCTAAGTATACCTTATCGGTAATGTCCCTTACCGTGTAAAGCATATTGATCCTTTCCATATCTTAAGCTGCTATTAATTTTCCAGGTATTATACATATAAATAATACGAATCGCGATAATAATTTATCTTTAAATGAGGATTATTTAAGCGCATACAGGGTCCTGCAATTCTCTCCTCTTATACCAATTTAGTTAGGAATTTCTTTCAAACGCAGGAATTTCTTTATATATATATATATATATATATACAGGGTGTTCCCGTGACTCGGGGCATAAAATTAACCACATATACTAGAGCAAAAATGATGATGATTCGTGAAAAAAAATTATTATAAAAGTCTTCAAATGGCCAAGATATGGGCCATCAAAGTTCAGAAATTTTAACACATTTTTCTAAATATTTTCAAAACCATTAATGGTAGAGGGTTGAAATTTGGTACAGAGTAAACAAACATCATGCAAAATCATTGAACCAATTTTGACTTTGGCCGGATGACGGCAACCATGTTATACAGGGTGTTCCTAAAATTTGTTTGGTCAGAACTTTTTTGTTTGTTCGTAACCCTACATTTATTTTTGTAGTTTTTAATAGAAAATTTATTTTCGAAACTTCTTTCACTCTTTGAAAATTTTGATAACATTGACTGTTTTCGAGTTATACGCGAAACTGTTAAGCTTTGATTTCAATCGTAACAAATAAAACATATTCCGCAAGATCTGAGAAGGCGATGACAATTGAAAAACGAACTGATCTAATAACCATTATTTGCATAAATTTCTCAGTGTAGATTTAGTTAAATCCAGTGTTAATTTATTTTAATTGAATAAAAGAATGTAATTTCCAAAACAATAAATTTAATTTTCGCGGTAACAACAAACAAGAACATAATAAAAATTCTAACAAAAATATGAACAAGAACAATAAAATTATAAACAAATGGTAATAAATAAAACAGAACAAAAAAAAAATACTAAAGCAGATGTTCAAAAACACTCCCGCCGGCTTCAATGCACGCCTGATATCGCCGTCTTAAATTAAAGCGCACTCTGCTGAGGACGTTGATTTCAGTTCGAAGTTGATCAAATGAATCAACAATTCGTAACCTCAGTTGATCAACTGAAGTTATTTCAACGCAGTACACAAGCGATTTAATGCGTCCCCATAAATAAAAATCTAGAGGTGTAAGATCCGGCGATCGGGGGGGCCAACTTATCGGTGCATCCACTCCTCGTCCAATCCACCGTTCCGGAAACCTTTCACATAGAAATTCTTGGACAGCATGTGTACTATGCGCAGGAGCACCATCATGCATATACCACATTTCTTGTCTTGTGTTTAAAGGAACGTCATCTAAAAAATCATTTAATTGCTCTAAATGTCCCCTGTATGTATGGCCATCCAGCCTTGACGGCAAGAAAACGGGTCCTATAATGACATCGCCCACAATGCCAGCCCAAACGTTAAGAGAAAACCTCCATTGCGATTTCCAAGCTTTCTTAAATCTTGGATTTTCGTCCGCCCAACTATGTGAATTTCTCAAATTGATGATTCCATCTTTAGAAAATGTCGATTCATCTGCAAAAAGTATTTTTTCTAAAAATTGATCATCAATTTGGATTTTGTGCTGCATTATTTCACAATATTGCAGTCGTAGTGGGTAATCAGCCTGTCGAACTTCCTGAACTTTATAACTATGATATGGATAAAGCTGTTGCTCGTGAAGAACACGCCAGATAGTTGTTTTTGACGTTAAAAAATGCCTCGCCATATCCAAAGTACTAGCTGTAGGATTTTCTTGTACGTAGTCTAGAATATCTTCTTTTAGTTCGGTTGTTCGGACTGATCTGACTTTACCGTTGTTACTAAAATTCGGCTTAAACGTCCCATTTTCCCTTAAACGGGTTTCAATTCTTAAAAATGTTTTTCGATTGGGCGCTCTGCGGTTCGGAAATTTCTCCCGATAACGGTTAGCGGCTGCTACGGCGTTTCCATGACATTCTCCCAATGTCAAAATCATGTCAGTTTGTTCACTAAATTTGTAATTGTCCATTTTGAACACGCAAAATTAATAAAAACTTCATTAACAAACAACTTTATGTTTAAACTACATAAGCAAGTTGACGGCTCAATTTGTTTTTTTTTTAATTGCCATGGCCAACTTTTTCGAAAATTATTGTGTTTAGTGTTACCATTGAAATCGAAGCTTAATATTTTCGCGTTTCTCGCAAACGGTTAATGTTATCAAAATTTTCAAAGAGTGAAAAAAGTTTCGAAAATAAATTTTCTATTAAAAACTACAAAAATAAATGTAGGGTTACGAACAAACAAAAAAGTTCTGACCAAACAAATTTTAGGAACACCCTGTATAACATGGTTGCCGTCATCCGGCCAAAGTCAAAATTGGTTCAATGATTTTGCATGATGTTTGTTTACTCTGTACCAAATTTCAACCCTCTACCATTAATGGTTTTGAAAATATTTAGAAAAATGTGTTAAAATTTCTGAACTTTGATGGCCCATATCTTGGCCATTTGAAGACTTTTATAATAATTTTTTTTCACGAATCATCATCATTTTTGCTCTAGTATATGTGGTTAATTTTATGCCCCGAGTCACGGGAACATCCTGTATATATATATATAAGTGTAATTCTGGAAAATATTTTCGCATATAGGGAATGTTCCAAAAAAGTGTGACGACACAAAATGTACTTTTTTTTTTAATGGAACACCCTATATTTCTTGCATATTCTGATGCTATAACTGCATATCTAGTAGCATTTAAGAGAGCTAGTCAGAACATGCAAAAAATATAGGATGTTCCATTTAAAAGAAAAAACACTTTATAACCGCACAAAAATACATTCGAATACATAGGCTTCATGAACCACAGTACTTTAGTAATCTAGTGACTTTAAATAAGATTTTAAATACAATTATTATTGCGCGTCCTCTATTATTGAAATAACACATTAAATAGTTTCTACAGAGTACATTAGATGGCACAAATAAATTCAAAATATTTATATTTCTAATTAATGATATTCACAAACTTTTTTTAAAAACTGATAAATATTTCCTTTAATATTTGCGTTTATATTACATAATAAGCATGAACTAGGTTAAAATTTTAACCACAACTAAAGATTTTTAAAACATATTATGGATTTATTATATTAATCATAATAAATTTAATTATAATTAAATAAATTGACCCAAATAAATTAAAACTAAAGCTTTCGATAAAATATATAAAAGGCGTGGTTATAAATGAGCAAAAAAAAACGTAAACATCATAAAATCCAAAACAGTTCATTTATAAAACGATCCCACTCCACCTTTACTTCAAGTCTTTACGCTTTTAACACATATTTTTTCTTTCATCTTTCTGTTTTACGCTGAAACTTTAATATCAAAGAAAACGTTAATAAATTTGAGATCAAAGGATTTTTTTATTGCAACGAAATTTATTGTTTTAAGTAAAAATTGTTGTTGTTTTTACTATGTCTTTAAAATATAAATGGTTAAAAGGTGGTTTGAGTACCCAAAAATAGCTCGCATTGCGATGTCTTGAAGGCGGTAGCCAGTTGCTTTTAGTATTAATATAACACGTACACATGGTCACGGCTTGAACGAGCCAAAATTAACCCACCCATTTTTCAAAAATTATAATAGAATCAAACGATATTAATTAATTAACACCGTCATGGATGCGCTTTTAATGTTTGATGTGTTGATGTATTTGAATTTTTTTTATTATCCAATGGCTGCGTTTTACCATCCCGTTATTATCTTGGCCAAATTTTATTCGCCATCGGACGATGATACTACGAGGAATGATATTATCGTTGTTACAGCTATGATTTTTACCGATCTTATCAAACTGGGAGTATACAAGAAGATCAGGGAGAACAGAAAAGGTAAGTTAAATTTGAACCTGAACAAATTTCACTTTTCCTTACAATGACCTATTTTATTGAAGCAAATAACACGCACTTTAACCAGACAGGATATTTCTAAAGCAATTTTTAGATTGTCGCGTTTATATGACTGAGAGTAACAATAGGATTGCATCTAATATTTGTGCCAAAACGCAGGGATGTAATACTTAAAATTTAATAACCGCTATAACACTTTTATCATTATTTTATAATTACCAGTTTCTTTGAAGTTTTCTGTTATCCTTATGATATTTAGAAATGTCAAAAATTTCCTCTTAACAGCTTTAACTCAAAAATAAATTGATTTTAATAAAAAGTAATTAAATAAAGGCTAAAAAGATTTAAATTAATTATTTATGCTCAATTAGTTTATAAAGAAAAGAAATTTATTACCAGTCTAAGTTTAATCAAAAATAAATAATATAATTTCTTTTTCTTTTAGTGATCGCCGTTATTATTACTATTTTACTTTCATCTATTACGTTTTGTTGTACTTTACACATCGTTATTGTTCAAAAAAATCCAACGAAAATGGAGCGAATTTTTTCTTCGATGACGGCCACGCTTTATTTTTTGGAGTTAATGTTTGGAGTTTTACAATTTTTCCCTTGCTGCCAAAAGACTGAATATAATTAAGCTAAAAAAAATGTATATTTATATTTTTATTAACTTATTAAATTAATTTTTTGAATAAACCACTTTTTCTTACCTCTCAAAAAAAAAATTTATTTAAATTAAATTTAATTAATAATAATTAGCTAAAAAGATTAAAAATAATTGTTTATGCTGTAAAAGTTATCAATTGATTAAATTGGAAAATAAATAATTAATTAGTTTGAATTAATAATTAAATATATTTATTACCAACCTAAATTTAATAAGTAAAAATGACCTTTTTTAATTAAATTACTTTTTTGTACAAAATTGAAGATTAAATTTATATAAATTAAAATGAATTTACAAATTTTTATCTTTTAACTTCATTAAATTAATGTTTTGGGTTTGTAACATTTACGAATTCAAAATTATCCTCTTAACAGCTTTAAGTTAAAAAATTGATTTGAATTAATAATAATTAACCAAAAAGATTAACAAAATACTAAATAAGTATTCAAATACTTTAATAGTAATCAATTTATTGCATTAAAGCTATTATCAACTAATTAATTTCGATTAACAAGTTAAATAAATTTATTACCAACCTAAATTTAATAAATAAAAAAAATATATAGTAAATAATATTTTAATCAGATTACTTTTAATGTAAAATTAGTAATAATAAAGAATGAATTTAAAGTGTATTTAATTATCTACACCTTTGATTAATTTTTTTTTATAAATTAGACAAAAATTGATAAAATTAACATTTAAACTTAAATCTTATAAGATTCAAATAAATTGATTTATATTATTAACTTATAGGCGATTAAATTAATTTCATTTTTATATCATACCATATAAAAACTCATCTCACATTAAAAACATTTAGTCATAAATCTATTATCTCATTTTTGGAAAAAGTTACAAGATTAAAATTTGTTTAAACCTTTTCTAAACAGACTTTTTTGTATGTAGCCTTCAGGTAAGATAAAAATAGTAAAGTAGGGCTTCTTTTATAATCGGCTAGTACATCTCTGGTAGGCTGGCAATAGTCAACTAGAAACTGTTTGGGCAATTAACATTGAAGCACGGGATCTAAAAATAATGCCAGAGAGAGATTATTAATTACCAACATTTTTGGTTCGGACGATTTGGTATAATACCTACCTGACTACCGGTGATTCGGTTTTTAGTTCGTCGTACGAGCCCCAATCGAAATGGACGGGACATTGTGTTTCGAAGTGCTCCTCTATCTAAACTCATTCTATTTCTTGTTGTTTGTTTTCGCCGAATTTGTTATCGTTTTAGCTAAATACACAAGCGAAGAGTTTTATACGCCCAACATTGATTTGGATGCCGCCGTTTTGTGCATTATTTTACTTGCAGAAACTATTAAGCTAATTATGTTCAGAAAAATACGAGATACCAAACCAGGTAAACCAATAATAATATGATAAATGTTATTAATATTGATACAAATACGATTCTTTTTTAGGTTTATCAACGTTTTTAGCAATAACTTTGTCTATGATATCAACAGCCGGTTTAGTCTACGTTTTAGTGATTCAGCATCCTGTTTTAAAAATGGAATACATGGTGTGTGGGGTGATGTTAGCCCTCTTAATAGGGGTCTTAGTGTATGGACTTTTACAATTTACACCTTGCTGTAAAAAGAAACAAAACGTGTGAATTTAATTATTCAAGAAATTCTTTTTTTACTTATTAATAAAAATATTATTTACAAAACCTCTCTTTTTAACTACCACCTATTTCTCACTTTATACTTAGTAATAGAAAATGAAATTAATTCCTTTTTAAATTAAAATAAGATCAAAATTTAAATTACACTAGTTTACAAGAAAAATCTTAAAGACTTAATATTTTTTGTATAGTGTAGAATGTTGTGCTGATTCTGAATATGTCTTCAGTTTTTCGTCATCACGTCCAGTTTTCGAGATATAACCAAAAATATGGAAAATGGTAAATTAAAAGACACAGCAACGGTTCATGTTCAGTATTTTTGATCTTTTGCATAATGTACTTCTGTAACTATATAGACATGAAAGTGGATATCTATGAACAAAAAAGTTTGCTATTTTATCCTGTAGAACATTTAATTCTCTAAATTTTGAAGTATTGGAAATCATGATCGAAGGTATTTTACCAGAGATATCGTTAATTTACGACAATCGTGCAAAATTTCATTTTTTGCCATTTGGAGTGGAGCAATTGTGGGTTAGAGTTGCAGTGAATGGTAAAAGTTTCGCTATTAGCGTCATCTATAGGCCGCCATCCTATGAGCCAAGATCATTTCTACAATTATTTGAAGAATCTTTGGCTCAGATTTGTTATACTGTAGATGAAGCCTTAATCCTCGGCGACTTTAATATTAATCTTATGGTTGATGACCTTTTGTCAAATTCTCTTCTAGCTACTTTGGAAGCGTTTAATTTGAGGTAGGTGATTGAACAACCTACAAGAATAACTGAAAATTCTCAGTCACTCATTGATATAGTTATATCATATAGTTTTTCTGATCACTTGCTGGTTTATTGTCAATTGGGAATTTCTGTGTGTAAACGTGAAATCAGACAAATTACTTGTCCAAGTTTGCGCAGCATTGATTTGAATGCCTTTAATAGACACCTTGATTTAATGAATTGGGAATCTGTTTTTGATTGTGAAAACATCGACGATAAAGTTGGTTGTTTTAATGATATATTGTTGTCTTTGTTCGATGTCCATGCTCCGGTTATAGCAAAAACCTTAAAGAAAGGTCCATTACCTTGGATCATGTGGAATATTAGATAGATGATCAAGTTAAGGAATAATGCTTTTAGTAAATATAAAAAATCCAGAACACAGCAAAATTTTTAATATTTAAAACCTTGCGTAATTCTGTCACGGGTGCGATTCGTCGGGAGAAAAAAACATTTTTTGAACTAAATTTGATTGTTAATGACTTTAAAAATATGTGGAATAATCTCAAAAAATTAGAGATTGTCAATGACTCTAAAAATATGTGAAATAATCTCAAAAAATTTAATATTTTAAAATCATCCGCTACTGCTATTCCATCTCATTTGGCTGATCCTAATAATATTAACACCTTTTTTAGCAATTCCGTAAAAGGCACTCTGGTTGAGCCTGATATTAATCTCCAATCTTATTATTACAATAATAGAATGCACCCGGACACCCCAACAATGACATTTCGTAAGGTTTCTTCAGATTGTATTCTGAAAATACTTCTGAATATGAAATCCACTAGTGGAGATGGGCTCAGCTTAGATATGATACTTTTTGTTGTCCCCGTATTCTTGATGTACTTGTGCATATCTGCAATTTCTGTTTGACTCAATCAGTATTCTCAGAGTCCTGGAAGCACGGTTATGTTACACCCATTCCTAAATTGGTTCCAGTTAAGACATATAAGGATCTGAGGCCTATAACCTCATTGCCGGTTTTATCAAAGTTATTGGAGACACTTATGGCTGAGCAACTCCAGTCTTTTTTGGAGGCGCAATGTATACTACGACTTAAGCAGTTTGGTTTTAGAAGACAGTTTAGTTGTACCACTGCGCTTCTTGATTTGACTGATGATGTATTTCGGGCCTTTGGATCAGGGCAAGTCAACTTTATTGATACTGCTTGACTTCAGCAAGGCCTTTGATATAATTAATCACAACTTATTACTAAATATATTGAAGTTTAACGGATTGGATGCACATCAGGTGTTCCCCTTGGGTATATTCTTGGTTCTCTTTACTATTTACACTTGCAATTTATTCTCCAAATTAATGCATTGCTCTTACCATCTTTATGCCGACGATACGCAATTATATTATAGTTCTAAATAATCAGATGATTTCCAATCGGCATGCCGTATAATTACTGATGAATTGGGTGTTCTGTGCACCGAAATTGCAAATCATGATCTGAAAATTAATCCTGACAAGACACAAGGTATTGTATTTACAAAGAGGGGTGGTTGTTTTGTGGATAAAGCTCGAGTCAATGTTTCTATTATGGATAAGCCAATACAGTTGTGTAGTATGGTTAAGAGTCTTGGGGTTATTATAGATGATCAATTGAATTTTGGTTATCATGTGGATGTTCTATGTGGTCGTGCTTATGTATATAAAAACGTCTGCACTCATTCCGACAAGTTTTGTCTGTTAGACTCAGGCGTTTACTATATGACACTCTGGTCTTATCGAATTTCAATTGTTGTAGTATAGTCTATAGTTCGTGTTTATCATATGAATATAGGCGAAGGGTGCAGGTTGTTCAGAATTCTTGCTTGCGTTTTATTTATGGCGTTAGGCGTAGGGACCATATTTCACCTGTGTTGCAGTCTAGCGGATGGTTGAGTATGAGGCATAGGTTTCTTACACAATATTTATTTTTAATTTACAGGATTGTTCATTCTGGGAAACCTCCTTATCTTTCAAATAAAATAAGGTTTAGAACAGATGTTCACAACTTGAACTTAAGACATAAATTTACAATGACTATACCATCTCATCTATAGATCGCTATGGAATTCTATGTCTGTTATGGCTAGATGTGCAAGCACGGCAGTTCAGTTCAGAGGATTTGTGTTTCGAGAGTGTGTAAATCTTTATTTTTAATTTTGATTTGTTTTTTGTTATAATTATTATTATCACTTGCAAACATATTCGATTTGTAGACATTTATATTTCTGTTACTCAGTTTAATATTTTGCTCTTTTTTTTTCTTTTTTATGGTTCAAGTAAAATCAGTGGCAGTTTTGCTACTTATGCTGTTTTTGTATCATTTGAGTTATAATTACATATATATATATATATATATATATATATATTTTCCTTTTAAAAAGTAAGTTTGATTTGTATCATTTCTTTAACTATAACTCAATAAACCATTTATTATTATTATTATAAGTGCAAATAGTGGAACTCTGCCAAAATCAAATCCTCCTGACCAATTATGCTTAATGTTCAATATTTAGAACAGCTAAAATCATATTGATTTTAGTGAATTTAATGTTTATACTTAGTGACTGTAACGTTAACATACTCTTTATTAAAAAGCAAAATTGTTCGTAACAATGTTTCAACAATACAGTGAAACTGGCAAAATATGAAATTTTGCACGATTGTCGTAAATTAACGATATCTCTAGTAATATACATTCGACCATGGTGTCCAATGCTTCAAAATTTAGAGAATTAAATGTTCTACAGGATAGAATAGCTAACTTTTTTGTTCATATATAATTATTTTTTGTTACGGTGTGATTAAGTGAAAAGAAAATGGGAAAAATGTCAAATAATATGCTTTTGTTGAGTTGTTTTAGGCTAGCAAAATAACGGAAAGTCCGATTTATGGCATGAATATCTTAAAATGTTTGTCTGGATGTCCATTTTCATGTTCATATAGTTACAGAAGTACAGAAGAACGGTTACTGTGTTTCTTAATTTACACATTTCCACATTTTTGGGTATATCTCGAAAACTGGACGTGATGGCGAAAAGCTGAAGATAGATTCAGAATCAGCACAACATTCTACATTATAAAAAAATATTACAGTCTTTGAGGTAAAACTTGATTAAAATTTGTAACTAGTGTTATTAATCACATAACCTAAAAACATGGAATTTATGAAATGTTAATTTGATTTAAATCCATAAAGATGAAAATAAAGTCTCCTCTATCTTTCTAGGTCCAATTTATTATTGTAAGTGTGCTTAATAATTAATTACTCTTTTATAAATGGAAAAATATATCACACATGTTTACTAAGAGTTATCACACCTACCCAAGTTCCACAGAAGTAGAAATAAATAAAAGTAACAAAATCTACACTGATGGTTCGGTTAGTCGGAAAGGAGCTGGTGCTACAGGCAGAATTAATCGCCATTCCACTTGCCGCTGAGTTTATTGTCAGATCCAACTTGCAAGGTAAGACTTTCACAATTTATACTGACAGTAGAGAATCTATTTAGTATTTAGTAGAGTAGAACAACTATTACCTCAGGGCTTATCATGGACTGTAACCTACCATTGGAGAAGGCCGCAGCACATAACTGTGTGTCACTTCAATGGATAAAAGGACACTCGACCTGTAACAAGCACGCTGATAGGCTTGCCAAAAGAGCTGTCAAGCGAGCTATCTGTTCACCTGAACCGTTAATAGCCCCGTCCGTATCAACTCAAATAGAGCTTATTAAAGATTTCACCCACAGGAAATTCACACACTGGTGGGATAGGACAAAGGGCTGCTATCTGTCTAAAGAACTGCTGTGTTATACTTCAGCAAAGACAGCCTTGTCTTTCGTAAGACTAGGTAGAAGCGCCCTACGTATTTTAACGGGACTCATCACGGGTCACTGTAAGCTGTAAGGTAAACAAGCATCTCTACAACCTTAAGCTTGCTACTAGTTACTAGTCCCCTTTGTCGCTTTTGTCAAGAGAGCGAGGAGACTGTTCGACACATCTTGTGTGAATGCCCCACTCTACAAGACCTCAGAATGAGAGACTTTGGAGAGGAATGGCCGAGCACAGATGGCATCAGGAACACACCTCTGAGCTGTATCCTAACCTTCGGAAATTCCTTAGGTTGGTTGATGTAGCCGTAGAGAGTGTAGGAGGATGTACAAGGGGCCCGTTGAGGCCTAGGTGCTGAAAGATCGCTAATTCAATTAAAACAGCAATAACACGTCATCCATTAACATTTCTTAGGTGAAATCCATTTCAAACTTAATTTAAAACAATGAGTTATACATCATTCGAAAAAGCAAGGTTTTACCTTCAATTTCGTATACAAGTCATTTCTTTATTATCAAAAATAAAATCTCCACGATCTTTCAAGTTTTATCATTTTTTCGTAATTCATCTACGTTTCTATAAAAAATATCATTAAAAAATTGTAAGGTGTGATATCCGCCTGCACGAATATCGTTCATGATAACTATCAAGTCCCATTTTTCATCATTTTCATATAACATTCTTATGAAAGTTTGAGAGTGCTATATTTTTGAAAAGTAATGCATATAGGGTGTTCCATTAAAACAAATTATTGTCAATAACTACTAAAATATAGCGTTGAGGGATAGTTAACTTATTCCATCAAATTTTACATAAAAAATGCTTTGGAAATACTTTGAAAAGAAGATTTTTCAATAAAAAAAAGTTTTGACCATTAAGTTCCTTATCAAACAGTGATATATATACACCTCCCATATGATTTGTTTAATCAGTAATGGTAACAAACCCGGAAGTTGAAAGAAGGAAGTTGAAGGAAACCCGGTATTGATGAGTCCCTGGCTTTGTTAAATGGCTGGTAGGTGGTCACTACGAAGCATTAGAGATAGATCCTATACCGTCGAATCATAGAAAATAATTTTTTTGCTTTTATTTTATTTATTTCTTTGTTATCGTACAATCTTCGCCTGACGCTTTTCGGCACTATGCCGTCTTCGGAGGCTTTCGTCTTGTCCTTAGAAAAATATAGAATACATTTAAACAACAATAACGTTGCGAACAATTTGATAAACACAAACAATTATTCCTGGAGGGGATGTTATGGAAAATATTTAATTTTAATATTTAATGGAATAATTATTGGCGATAGCACATTTGAAGAAATAACATACTTGAAAGATTTTATAGAAAAACGTAAAGATAATGAAGATTGGGGCATTTCAACATCCTCGAATATTTCTAATTTTCTTTTTAAAGGAATTGATGTTCTTTTCAAACTCATTTTTTTTTAATTAACACTGAGTGAACACTTTTTTTCTAAACCTTAACACTTTGTACGCTCTCAAAGAGCACACACTTGCATTTGAAACTGCAATACGACTTCGAGTCGATACACAATCGACCTACAGACAAACAAGTTATTTCCCGAATATCACACCTTAGGTCTTCGGGGAATACCTCAACTAGTCTTACATTACCTAGAGAACAAAAAAATTCGTGTTCGTAATAACGATAATAGTTTGTATTAAAATCATACTTATGAGATGAAATAATTGTTCGTAGTTCGTTACCATGAATTTTCGTTATAATGAAAAAAATAGCATATAAAATGTATTGAAGATATTTGTTGCGTAATTTTGATTCGCAATAACAGCCATTTCGTTAAATCGATGGTCGCTATATTGGGGGTTTACTGTATTATTATTGATGTGCCAATACTTACACACCATCCCTGGAAATAACTGGATTTTTTTCTTTAATAGCTACACAGTGAACGAAAGAACGTAATCGTTAGGGCTGGGTTGAAGTATCGATATATCGATACAGCAGTGCGTATCGAAAGGCCGATACGCACATCAGTGTAATATCGATATCGTAAATATCGATATCGATACGAAGAAAATATCGATACAAAAAACTATTTTTAAAATATATTGATATTTCGATATAAAATATTTTAGTTGGATTTGTGTTTATACCAGAGCATTATCGGTTGGCGATTGCCATATTATTTTATTCTTTCTCTGAGACGCTGGCACGATTATCTAAACTTTCTTTATTACGGAAATGGCAGCTCGAAAATGCATGTTGTGGGATTTCTTTTCGAAAATAGATTCCACTAATAACAAGGTGAAGTGTTTAAAGTGTAATAAAATTGTGATTGTTTCGGGAAACACTAGAAATATGAAAACACATTTCAAGCGGCATCACCCACAGGATTTTTACGATTTCCAAACAAAACTGTCCAAGTGAGTATCATTAAATAGTTATCAAATTTAACTCTTTGAGTTGAAGTGCTAATAATTTTTTTAATGAAATTTCAAATGCGTACGTCCGATTTTACATATTTAACGCCGAAAAATCCGAAATTGTTTTTGCCCTATCAAAAAATTTGAAATCTTGCTAAATTAAAGATTTGAAAAAAAATTCGACTCTGAAGAACGTAACATGTTAACTCCTTCTCTATCTCTTATAGTTTCGAAAACACTTCGAATTTAGGAAATGCCAAAATATTGCTTTTAATTAACGTAAATGCCGATTTGTGTAAATTATATACAAAATTGGTTTTTATAGGCGAACATCCGAAGATAAGGATGGTCATGAAGAAAACACGTGTTCTTCTTATACCGAGGTTAGCACGTCCACAGCGGCTGCGAGACAAAGCAAACAAACGTCACTAAAACAATTTCCCGTTTCCACTCAAAAGCAAGAAACAATAACCAACGCTCTTGCCTATTTTAATGAAGTGGATTTGTTACCGAATTATTTGTTATGAAAATTTGTCAACCATCACACAAAATTCCTTCTCGAATGACAGTACAAGTAATTCCAAAGCTTTACATTAATACAAAAGAAATTCAAAATCTTATAAAAGATGTCGAGTATTTAAGAATCACTACAGACAGTTGGATAAGTGTAGCACGGCAAACGTACATTTGTGTTACAGCCCATTTTATTACGAGCAAATGGGAACTTAAATCTGCTTGTTTAGCATGTCGCTATATGTCAGAGGGCCTAACAAGTCAAAATTTGGCTGAAAAAATAATGGAAATATTAGATGAGTGGGGAATTAGTAAACAAGTTGTGGCATGTACAACAGACCACGGACCGAATATTTTGTTCGCAGTTCGCATATTGCAATTACAGCAGTAACAAAATCATTTATAATTGAAGAAATTACAACTGCAATAGAAAAGTGCAAAAAAAATCAAATGAGCTTTTCTCATAGGTGCTAATTAAACCAATTGCTGAAAGAAATTGAAAAAAAAATGGAATTATCAACGATCAAGTTTCCCAGTTTTTCTCCAACACGGTGATGGTCCTTATTAAAACTCTTACAAGTATGTGTCCAGCAGCATTTGCCATTGGTATCAGTTTTAAATGAATTAAGACTTGGAAAATATAAACAGTTTATACTAACACAGTCCGAAGTAGACGTTTTACAGGAAACCGTGTTACATGTTCAATTATTATCCCAGTCATAGATCAGATTGTTCGTAATGTGTCTAATATTTGGGCAGACACGAAAGATGACAAGGAAGATTCTATGAACAATGTACAAAATTCTTAATCAAGTTTATTATTCATAATAATAAACTTGCTTGAGGGACTTCGTAAACCAATACATAATATCTTAAATGAACGATTTTATCATAAAAGGATACTAATATGTTCCTAAAAAAGGCATTGCTTTTAGATCCGCGATTAAAAAATGATGATTGTGATCTAGCTCAAGTAAAAGAGGACTTAGAGATCGAGCTTAAAACTTTACGAAATGGAGAGACAACTTCTCCTCCACGAAAGAAACAGAAAGTTCTTTTACCGGAAACCTTTTAGAGAGTCTTCATCTATTAATGGAGGTGCATTTTTCAGGTTCCAGAAGTCCCATGTGTTCACTTCAGGACACCAACCATGAACCTACTGCAGATGATTGGATCTTAGCCGAAGAAATTGGCAGGGAGGAAAAGATACGGTGGGCAATTAATAGTTTTTCGCCGTTCAAAACACCAGGACCAGATGGTATTATACCAGCCCTTCTACAATGGGGCTTGTAGAATCTTGTACCTCACCCGGTGAGAATTTTCCAGGCCTGCCTGGCGCTACACTATATACCCAATCGGGGGCGTGAGGTTACGGTGAACTTCATACCAAAACCGGATAAGTTAGATTATTTCACACCGAAATCGTTTAGACCTATCAGCCTCCCCTTCTTTCTTTTGAAAACCTTGGAGAGGCTGTGTGATCGCTATATTTGGAATTTCTGTCTTCCAATTGCACCAGTAAATCCTAATCAGCATGTCTACGCTCAGGGCAAGTCCACACTAACGGCTCTTCACTCGGTGACCAGCTTTGTTGGTGGGGCGCTGGACTCAAAGGAGTCCGCCCTTGGTGTTGTGTTCATAGATATAGAGGGAGCTTTTGATAAAACAACTTTCTCTGGTATTAACGATGCCTTGCTTGAGCATAAAGTTCCACCGACTCTTTGTGGTTGGATTGAGAACGCTCTCAAACATAGGATAGTTAAGATTAGCGCTGGCGATGTCAGTCTTCATGGAGGAGTTACTCGAGGCTGTCCACAAGGGGGTGTACTTTCCCCATTGTTGTGGAATCTCACCCTGGATAGCCTCTTGAAATCCCTCGCTAAAGACAACTTCACAACAGTTGGTTATGCAGATGATCTAACCATCCTTGTTAAAGGTAAGCACATAAATGTACTTTTTGATAGGATGCAAGTAGCTCTCAAGTTGATTGAGTCTTGGTCTGTGAATCCTCGGAAGACAGAGTTGATTCTTTTCACACGATTGAGGAAGGTTAGCAAGCTCAGTTTGCCATCTCTTGCTAATACTCCATTAGTTTTGTCTAAAGAAGTCAAATATCTGGGCATTATACTTGACAACAAAATTACATGGAAGGCTCACCTAGACAATAGAGAGATAGAAGAAAGCGTATGTTGCATTCAGTCAGTGCCGGAGAACTATAGGTAAGACATGGGGGCTGTCACCTAAAACTGCCCTCTGGATCTACACAGCTGTAATTCGACCTATGCTTACATATGGTGCAGTAGTTTGGTGGTCAAAAACCTTAAAATTTATTTCCACTGCTGCACTAAATAAAGTACAGAGACTGGCATGTTTGTATGTTACAGGTGCGCTGCGATCTACCTTCACCGCAGCAATGGAAAACATGTTGAATGAACTTCATTTGTTCATTCAAGAAGTGGCACTGGTGACCATGTTTCGACTGCGTACAGCAGGAATCTTTATGGATGAGAGGAACAGTGAAAATGCCGCACTCTGGAATTAAATGATCGATTACTCACCAATTCTGGAACGTAAGACGGACTTCATACCCCTACAACACATTTTTACTAAGAGTTATCTCACCTATCCAAGTTCCTCAGAAGTAGAAGTAAATAAAAGTAACAACATCTACACTGATGGTTCGGTTAGCCGGGAAGGAGCTGGAGCTGGAGTTTTCTCGTACGATCTCCAACTCCACATATCTACTCCATTAGGTAAAGGTACCACCGTCATACAGGCAGAGTTAATCGCCATTCTACTTGCCGTTGACTTTATTGTCAGATCCCACTTGCAAGGTAAGACTTTCACAATTTATACTGACAGTAGGAATCCATTTCATCCCTGAATAGAATAACTGTTACCTCAGGACTTGTCATGGACTGTCACCTAACATTGGAGAAGGCCGCAGCACATAACTGTGTTTTACGTCAACGGATAAAAGGACACTCGATCTGTTCAGGTAATAAGCATGCTGATAAGCTTGCCAAAAGAGCTGCCAAGCGAGTCTGTTCACCTTAACCGTTAATCGCTCCGTCCGTATTAACTCAAATTGAGCTTATTGAAGATTTCACCCACAGGAAATTCACAGACTGGTGGGATAGGACAAAGGGCTGCTATCTGTCTAAAGAACTGTTGTGTTATCCTTCAGCAAAGACAGCCTTGTCTTTCGTAAGACTCGGTAGAAGCGCCCTACGTATTTTAACGGGACTCATCACGGGTCACTGTAAGGTAAACAAGCATCTCTACAACCTTAAGCTTGCTACTAGTCCCCTCTGTCGCTTTTGTCAAGAGAGCGAGGAGACTGTTCGACACATCTTGTGTGAATGCCCCACTCTACAAGACCTCAGAATGAGAAACTTTGGAGAGAAATGACCGAGCACAGATGGCATCGGGAACACACCTCTGAGCTGTATCCTAGCCTTCGGAAATTCCTTAGGCTGGTTGATGTAGCCGGAGAGAGTGTAGGAGGATGTACAAGGGGCCCGTTGGGGCCTGGGTGCTGTATGCTTTTGCGTACCCTACGGTTTCCTACATACATACATAACAGAAAGTAAAGTTAGGTTTGGCATTAATTCCATCAAAATGTAATTCTTTTAGCATTTATGTCCTTCGTCGTTTTTTATTCCCTTTTCATATTTAATGTCGATTTAAATATCGATAAGAGTATCAATACAATATCGATACGTGTATGGAATATCGATACACTTCATGCTGTATTGCACTTCCCTAGTAATCGTCTTCAAATAGAAACGGTCGAAAGTATAATTCAATGTAAATTCAATTTTAAAATAACATCCTCAGAATTTCATAAGTATACAGGGTGTCTCTGTACTGGTTCAATAGAACTTTTTTAGGTTCCACTATTCGTAGAGGCTTGAAATTTTGGTAGCATGGGTTGTTCATTTCGATCTATTAATCTAAAATATTTTCAAAATGGCCACCACTTCCGGTTTATCGGAAGTAGACCTCAACTTCGTTATTTTAAATGGAATGCTATAGTTTTTATTACACCATTCAATTATACATAAGAAAATATGTTGACTATGATAACAGTTGTTGATGCCCACAGGGTGGTTAAAACTTGAGTTACCGTTTCTCTGTATTAAATTCCGTGAAAGTCGAAAATTTTAAATGTAACTCCCCATATTTTCATACCCTATCAGAAAGAGAATTTAATTCTCTACAAATTATCTATAAATATTCTTCCACCTATTTATTATAGTTTTCTTGCTATTGAGGAATTTATCAAAATCATGCGTAAAATGCTAGAAACCGTTTGTGTTTTTGTTAGAAGGCCACGAGATTTTGACAGCTTTTTGTTTAATTTATTTAAATTATTATTAGTATTATTTTTACAATGAACTGTGATTAAATAAACTTTAGATTGCTAGCTGTTATTTACCAAAAATAACCAAAAGAAAGCCGAATAAATGAAACAAAGAAAAATAACAATTTAATGACAAATATTAAAATCAATAGGTAAATAAGAATGAAAACTTAAAATTATAAAAAATAAATCCTGTGCCTATTTGTTGTAGTTGCCCTCATATTTGGAAATTAATGGACACATGCAATGCTGGAAAGCTTCTTGTTTTCATGTTAGAAAGCCATGGAGTTTTGATAGCTTTTCAACCATATTTATGTTATTGTTGTCATTACTTAGTTGTGTCATCACTTACTGCTGTTAATGTCTTTGAATATCATGGCGAATTATTTCCACGGCGACATTTTAAGTTCGTCTTATATTCATGGCGGATTTAATAAAGTTTTGGATAGGATAAGAGACGTATCTCTTGGTTTTGGAAAGATCAAAATAACAAGAAATTATAAATTTCTATCACCCGCAGCTTAAGATAATAGAATAAATTTTTTGTCATATTTTATTGCTTTACCAAATTCTTCGATAAGAGGTGCTTCGGTCGATTTAGATGAATAATATTTTACAAGAAAGCACCGTAAATAAATAAACTGAACTCTCTAGGAATATGTATAGTATTATTGTTTTTCATTGTTTCATTTTTCCCTTCTTCTTGATTATTTTTGGCAAATAAAAGCTAACAAACTAAAGTTTATTCAATCGCAGATCATTCTAGAAATAATACCAATGATAATTTAAATAAATTAAACGATAAACTATCAAAGTGTTATAGCCTTCTAATAAAAACACGAACGGCTTCCAGCATTTTGTGTAGGATTTTGATAAAATACTCAATATGAAGAAAACTATAATAAATAGGTATAGCAATGTTTATAGATAATTTGTAGAGAATTAAATTCTCGTTTTGATAGGCTAAAAAGGTATGGGACGTTCCATTTAGAATTTTCGACTTTCTCGTAATTGAATACAGCCAAACGGTAATTGAACTTTGACTACGCTGTATAAGGTACACTGATATAACAAGTAATAATCTATTTGACAACATATGAAGAGTTATCGTACCAATGCAAAGCGTTTTTGAATTAACGTTTGCTGAGATATGCGTTCTTGAATTAACGTTTACACTTAAACCGTTTGCACTTAAACGTTTGCACAACTGTTATATATATATATATATATTTTCGTTTGTGTTCATTTTAAACATTCGCTTGTAGATTTAGCTTGGGATATTAATTTTTAATCGAAAGCGGTCCTAAGTATATTTAATTATAAGCAAGAGGTCTTTTATTTATTTATCAACCCACTTAAATTTATATTTCACTTGGGATGTAAAAATTGCTGATAATTTATTAATAAATAATTTACTAATAATTTATTGGCGATTTTTTATTATTATTTTAACTTCCCTATTAAAAAAAATGTGTCTCAATTTATTTATTTTTTATTAAACCTTGCTTGTCAGGAGGTCCCCCTGACGTTGTTCAGGGACCCCCAAATTTCCCGAATTTTAATTTTCCGAGGACCCCCTGAATGACCCTAGGGACCCCTTGGGGTCCGTATGGAAGACTTTGGGAACCACTGCTTTAAATAGTCATAAACCAAAACATACATTATATGTAATTACATAAATGTTACTCAATTTATTAGTCGTTTAAATAAAACAAATGAATTGGCTAATTTTTTTTCAAGTTGTCCCGGTCAGTACTTACACTATTATGGCAACCCTAATCTAGGAGTAACTTTTGATAGTAGATTTTCGTTTATACCTTATGTGACCATACGTCCCGTTTTGAACGGGATTGTCCCGTTCTTCTGTTAGTAGTCCCATCGCCCCGAATAAACTCTAAAACGTTATAGTGTACACATTGAAACTGTAAAAGAATTCTATGACTTGATAGGTACAGAGTATAAAAGAATGTTGGGTTACAGTAAATCTAAATGGCCTGTACTTGAAATGTGCTTGAAATGTTTGTCAGATTAGAAAACTATTTTAGATTGCTAAACTAAGAAAATAGTCTTCTAATAGGCATTCATTCTAATAGTTACTCTTCTAATAATTAGTCATCTAATGCCCGAATATATTGAAGTTGTATTTTGGCAATCCCAGCTCCGAATGTTGGTTATATTTTGTGCACGCCCAAGAAGTTGGTTTTCACCAAGCCGCTTTAAATACCGAAGGACAAAATATATCGGCAATGGTTGTGAATATAACAAACCGTCTAAAAGATAACTTGTCTTTAGAAAAAATTCAGTTTTTATCCCACACGTTACACGAAATTTATTAGCAAAGTTGATCAAAATCAGAGCTTGGCTAACAGCTTGAAAAAAGTAGTCGAGTATAATTACTAACTATTTCCACGAAAATAGAAGCATAGAATAATTACAGCTACTACAATTAGTAGTTAAGTATCTAATTACAGTAGAGCTGCGCTAATCCGAATCAATGAAAAATCAGTTGAATTTAAATGATGGAAGCATGCGGATTATAGCCAAATTGTATTAGATAATAACATTATCTGCTGTTTATCTTGCAATACATGATACGCTAAACCTGTTACTAACTTCCTCACTTTTAATTCGGTTATCCCAACATCCTCATGGAGAAATTGCCTTATTTGCTGCAGCATGATACATAAATTATTGAATGGACAGTGGAATGCCGCCATCAGGTTCTTCTTCCTCAGCTGATTTTATATACTAAATATAATACACATCTCTACCATTTTGCTAATAAATTACAAGGATTTGCAATCCTTAAAAAGTATGGAGTCAGCATTTTTGATAGAAATGCTCTTCATTATTTTGGAATTAATCGTTTTTCACTGCAGATAATAATGCAAATTTTACGTTTTTCAATGTTGTTCAGATTACCAGAGAATTCGGATTTGTGGTTGTACGAATTAGCAACAGGTTTACTGTACTTCTTTATCTAAATAATAAGACGCAGTTGTAATGTCTAAAAGGGATTGGCTTGCACTCTCCAAAAAAAGTCTGATAAAACAAGCAAAGTTTGTCAAGCAGTATCTAGTCTTTAATTGGCAGTTTTAAACTTTTTTCAGTTTTTTTGTTAAATTTTAACTTTTAGCAGATATGATGATGTTGTATTTTGCCAACAGTATTTGATATTTTGGAAGGAAAGTTAAATTTTATTAACAGTCCTTCGCTTTTTACCATAAAAATATCTTCTGCCAGCAGTATTTAACCTTTAATTAACAGTTTATGGACTTCTTACGTAAAGATTGTGCATTTTTTTCAATAGTATTTAATATTTTCAAAGCATAGTCTATTGGTTTATCAATAGTACCCAGTTTTTACAGTTTTACGAGTAGTATCAAGTCCTTTGGAAGCATTTCAAGTCTTCCAAGGGCAGTATCAAATTTTCTGGAAGTAGTATTAAGTCTTCTAAAAGCAATATCAAGACTTTCGGAAGTAGTATCAAGTTTTCTAAAAGCACTTCAAGTCTTTTGGCAGCAACAAGCCATCTAGAAGCAGTTCAAATCTTCTTGAAGCAATATCATGTCTTCTAGAAGCATTTTAAGTCTTCAAAAAACAATATCAAAACTTCTGGAAGTAGTATCAGGTTTTCTAGAAGCATTCCAAGTCTTCTAAAATCATTTCAAGTCTTTTGAAAGTAATAACAAGCCATCTAGTAGTTCAAATCTTCTGAAAGCAATATCAAGTTTTCTAAAAGCATCACAACTCTTCTGGAAGCTTTTCAAGTCTCCTTGAAGCAGTATTAAGTCTTCTATAAGCAATATTAAGTCCTCTGGAAGTACTGTCAAGCTTTCTAGAAACATTCTAAGTCTTCTAAAAGTATTTCAAGTCGTCTGAGATCATTTCTGTCTTCTAGAAGCATTGCAAGTCTTTAGGAAACTGTATCAAATTTTGTAGAAGCTGTATCAAATCTAACTTAAAACCAAATTTTAATAATTTTAGACTGCACCTAATTATCGACAAAAGTACCTAGATTTATCCCGTTTTCAGTCGAAATAAAAACGGTCACGTTATTTATACCGCACATTGGGGATGTCGCGTCATTTTTTGCTTCATACTTCTCATTTATTCACGGTTTCTGTAGCATATATATCACCCTTTCGGGAGCTAGTTCCGCCAAAGGTGGAGTACGATTCTGTTATATGATCCCTCTATTATTTATGGACTGGACTTTATATACATTTTTCTTTGGATGTAAAAATTTAATATATAGACGTAATTTCCGCTCAAAATATTAAATCATAATAATAATTAAAACTGGTTTTATATGTATTTTTACATTTGCATCTTGCTGTAAAAAGAAAGTAAATATATGAATTACATCTTATGGAAGAAATGTTGCAAAAAATTCTTTATTTAAATTTATTAATAAAAATATTATTTACAAACCTACTCACGTTATAATTAACAATAACCTACGAAACTAAACCCATTTTACATTCAAATAAGATCAAAATCTAAAGTAATAATCACTTAACCTAAAAACATTGAATTTATGAAATGTTAAATCCCTCAAAATCATCAACAAAAAATTGAGGTTATGTCCTATTTATTTAATTGCATAAAAATTAAAATAGTCATTTAAATCGTAGTAAATAAATAAACAAATCAAATTTAACTTCACTGTTTCTTGAAACTCTTCAAAATCGGATAAATATTCTCAAAGGCTTCATAAATTTCCTGTCGGACCTTCGCCCCGGTAAGCACCACCTTGCCCGACACGAATATCAACAAAACGATCCTCGGTTTCACCATGCGGTAAATCAAACCGGGAAATAATTCCGGTTCGTACGAACTGAAGGCACCGTGAGTTAAAACTAAACCCTCCAAACGGATCGGAAATTTCACGTCGCAACTTCCCACCATGTTTTGAATCTTAAAGTCTAAAAATTTCGCGGGAAACCCCAATTTTTGGATGATCCTCGCGTATTTTCGCGCGGCCAAACGGGAATCTTCCTCGCTTTTCGCCCCCGTACACACCATCTTGCCTGAGGAAAATATTAAAGCGGTTGTTCGAGGTTCTCGGATGCGCATTATCACAGCTGCGAAACGTTTTGGGTTATATTCGGCGTTACGGGCGTGTAAAGCGATTTTTTTAAGGTCAAGTTTGCAGTTTAAGTTTACGGTTGAGACGATGTTCCTTAAAAAAAATTGTTAAATCATAATTATTTTGGTTAATTTGATTTTTGTTTTACTGTAATTGAGGTACTATCCCTGGATCGGTTGAGTGAGGCGTCATTGGGGTCATAGGACTTGCTGGAACAGCTCCAATGCTCGGTGGAGGAACTGAACTGCTTGAGCCGCCGATATTGACCATTGGAGAAGCTCCCGATGGTTGCTTTATAAATAAAATTAAATTATTTATAATAATGAATAAATTTTTAATTTAGTTACGGGTGTTTGTGGTTGCATTATGCTGGGAGATGCACCAAATCCCGGCACGTAAGTGTGCTTCGTGGGGGGAATCATACTCATTCCCATTCCTAACCCTAACGTAGGTGTCATCCCCCCAATGCAAACGGGGGTTAAAGGCGGCATTTGTTGGTGGTGTTGTTGCTGTTGTTGCATCGCATTTGGAAGGATTTGTTGGTCCTCTTCAGGTTGATGCAGTGGGGTACCTGAAAAATTAAAAATTGATGTTTTGATGAATGAAATGGGATTGAAGAGTTGTTGCAATTAGATATTTACCTATACTTGGGATGCTAAATCCCGGGCTAGGCAGCATATTATCCATTTTCTTTGAGTTGAATAATTTTAATCAATGGAATTGCCAGAAAAAAATTTAGGTTATGTTGTTGAATTTGAAATTAGTGGTACCAACCAAATTATTTCCTTTTTTATTCAAGAATAAATGGTTATTATTTTTTGTTATATTAATAATTTATATTTATTTTTAAATTTTATACGGTTATTAATACAATAAATTAAATTAATTATTTTAAAAATCTTTAATAGTTAATTTTAATTGTTATAACCCCAGTGGCGCTATCTACAACAGGGGTATGCTGTCATCGCTGTCATTTACCATTTGTCAAGTTAAAAACTCGAACATTTTTATTGAGCAAAAACGTTAATAAATTACATATTTAAACAAATTAAGCCGTAATAATCACTTAATCCACATCTTAATATAATTATTTAAATATATAAGAGTTAATTATGGCGTAAGTAAAAAACCCTTTTATTAACCTCAAAATTTAATCCATATGCTAAAAATTAAAACTATTTCTTTTTAGTTCTAAAGTAACGTTTAAGATTACATTAACATCAGATCCAAAGTTGCCGTTTAAAGTGTAAGTAGACCATGGATAATTTATTATCAAGCGTAAAATTATTTGTTGGTTTGTGCGAGAATAAATCGTGGTTGAAAACAGCTCAAAACGACGAATTAAAGGATGCGTTTAAATTGGGACTGTTCTTAGAAAAAAGCCTTTTAATTTTAAAAGCGAAACATTTACAAGATAAATTCAATTCAATTTTAAAAGAGTCTGAAATAAAATGTTGTCTGGATTTAGAAAAAAGCTGCGATGATTTGTTAGAGATAATTTTAACTTATCAATTTGTTTCTTTTAATAACATTGATGCAGCGATTAGGATTTATACATCAATGTTTTCCCAAGATAGATTTAGAAAGTTATTAACATATATTATAACAAATAATAATTCATTAAAGGTAATCAACGATTTTGTTTTTAAAATCGATCGAGTTGAACTAGAATCGACAGTTTTATTTGGGGAATTCTCCGAATATGCAGCAAATGAAGATTTTTGTAACATCAATATTTATGTGAAGTCACTTTTAGAAAATAAAGATAACTTAACAATCTTATTTGAATTATTAACTTTTGAAAGTGTTAATCGATGCGTACAAGATATTGTGTTTTTGGAAATTAAACAAAAATTAATTGATTATGATGAAATAAACGATAAGATGTGGTCTTTTATATGCAACGATTTATCCGAAACAGATTTATTGATTGTTTGTAAGCACCACGAGGAATTTGTTTGTTTAATATTAAACTTTTTAATTCACCTTGGAACAATTATGATTTTTGAATGTAAAAAGTGGGCTATTGACCCAAAAAAATCGCCTCTTAAAATTAAATATTTAAATATTGTTCGTTTATTTCGAACTTTGTGTAGTATTGGGAAAGAAATAAGAAACGTTCTTATTAAGAAAGTATTAAATAGTAATAATTTAAAATTATGGAATGATGTCTTACATGATTGTTAATTAATATAGATTTTTTAAAATTTGCTTTTATTTTTTTTTTAGTTTAAGTGTTCCTGAAGGTACACCATTCACGGCCGTTTTAAAGTTTGCCGCTGAAGAATTTAAAGTTCCCCCTGCCACGTCTGCTATCATCACAGATGATGGTGTTGGCATAAATCCCCAACAAACGGCGGGAAATGTGTTTTTAAAGCACGGATCTGAATTACGATTAATACCAAGAGATAGAGTTGGTTTCCGTTCCCATTAAATTTTTTTTATATACTATAATTTGATTTTGTATTATATTTTATTAAATAAATGGATCTAAATGTTTATCAATGATGTGAGAGAATAATAACTGAAGTACAATAAATCTCCGGAATAGTCTTTTGAGTAGAGATAGCTTCAAACTTTGCAAATTGTTAAAAAATTATGAAGACTTGGATGTTTTATAGAAACTACTTTGCGAAATAACTTGCTATTAAAATTTCTTTATTTTGTATGATGAAATTTTTTACAAAATGGTACAACTTGTTGAATAACACCCTGTAAAAAAAATATGTATAATCAGAAATAGGACGCAATTTAACGGTACATTGTAAATGGCGGTTTGATGGTAATGGAAGTCACTCTAATTATAAACAAAAATTTAAGAATAATCCTGATGGAAAAGATGACTCCCTATATCTGTCGTCATTTTTATTATCAGTTTTATTACGCCTAAAAGATAGTAATCAAAAAATTGTGGAAGCATCTGAGATCATCATCCATATGGTTTTCATGGAGCTATTACTGATAAGAGTTAGTACCACCAATTGGAAAATTATCTGAAGAGGTTCAAGAGTCGAAAACTAAGCAAATCCGCAAGTTTAGGAAGTGTTACATAAGAAAATATGGTAGAATGCAAACAAATGTAGATTTATTTAAAAGACTCATTTCTGATCAATTAATTAGCAACTCCTACAATGTTAAAAAGATATAGAAAAATTAATTACTAATATCTCCAAAAATATTTTATGAGGTCTAATGATTGATATATCATTTTAAACACGAAGTCTTTAGCTTTAATTTATGATAAAAAGTACATCTTTGCATCAAGAAATAAGTTCAGAATGGTTTCTTAAAGATTACGTTAATTTACTTAAATTTATTAGAAACGTCAAAAAACAAAGTTTCTATTTTTTAAGTAATATTTCCAAAAATTGTTTGTAAAGCCTAATGAGTGATACATTATTTTAAAAAGGAAGCTTCTAGCTTTAATTTATGATATAAAGTACATCTTTGCATCAAGAAATAAGTTCAGAATGATTTCTTATAGATTACGTTAATTTACTTAAATTTATTAGAAACGTCAAAAACAAAGTTTCTATTTTTTAAGTAATATCTCCAAAAATATTTTGTAAAGTCTAATGAGTGATACATTATTTTAAAAAGGAAGCTTTTAGCTTTAATTTATGATATAAAGTACATCTTTGCATCAAGAAATAAGTTCAGAATGATTTCTTATAGATTACGTTAATTTACTTAAATTTATTAGAAACGTCAAAAACAAGGTTTCTATTTTTTAAATAATATCTCTAAAAATATTTTGTAAACTCTAATGAGTGATACATTATTTTAAAAAGGAAGCTTTTAGCTTTAATTTATGATATAAAGTACATCTTTGCATTAAAAAATAAGTTCAGAATGATTTCTTATAGATTACGTTAATTTACTTAAATTTATTAGAATCGTCAAAAACAAAGTTTCTATTTTTTAAGTAATATCTCTAAAAATATTTTGTAAACTCTAATGAGTGATACATTATTTTAAAAAGGAAGCTTTTAGCTTTAATTTATGATATAAAGTACATCTTTGCATTAAAAAATAAGTTCAGAATGATTTCTTATAGATTACGTTAATTTACTTAAATTTATTACAAAACGCCAAAAATAAAGTTTGTATTTTTTAAGTAATATCTCTAAAAATATTTTGTAAAGTCTAATGAGTGATACATTATTTTAAAAAGGAAGCTTTTAGCTTTAATTTATGATATAAAGTACATCTTTGCATTAAAAAATAAGTTCAGAATGATTTCTTATAGATTACGTTAATTTACTTAAATTTATTAGAATCGTCAAAAACAAAGTTTGTATTTTTTAAGTAATATCTCTAAAAATATTTTGTAAAGTCTAATGAGTGATACATTATTTTAAAAAGGAAGCTTTTAGCTTTAATTTATGATATAAAGTACATCTTTGCATTAAAAAATAAGTTCAGAATGATTTCTTATAGATTACGTTAATTTACTTAAATTTATTAGAATCGTCAAAAACAAAGTTTGTATTTTTTAAGTAATATCTCTAAAAATATTTTGTAAACTCTAATGAGTGATACATTATTTTAAAAAGGAAGCTTTTAGCTTTAATTTATGATATAAAGTACATCTTTGCATTAAAAAATAAGTTCAGAATGATTTCTTATAGATTACGTTAATTTACTTAAATTTATTAGAATCGTCAAAAACAAAGTTTCTATTTTTTAAGTAATATCTCTAAAAATATTTTGTAAAGTCTAATGAGTGATACATTATTTTAAAAAGGAAGCTTTTAGCTTTAATTTATGATATAAAGTACATCTTTGCATTAAAAAATAAGTTCAGAATGATTTCTTATAGATTACGTTAATTTACTTAAATTTATTACAAAACGCCAAAAATAAAGTTTGTATTTTTTAAGTAATATCTCTAAAAATATTTTGTAAAGTCTAATGAGTGATACATTATTTTAAAAAGGAAGCTTTTAGCTTTAATTTATGATATAAAGTACATCTTTGCATCAAAAAATAAGTTCAGAATGATTTCTTATAGATTACGTTAATTTACTTAAATTTATTACAAAACGCCAAAAACAAAGTTTGTATTTTTTAAGTAATATCTCCACAAATATTGTGTAAAGTCTAATGAGTGATACATTATTTTAAAAAGGAAGCTTTTAGCTTTAATTTATGATATAAAGTACATCTTTGCATTAAAAAATAAGTTCAGAATGATTTCTTATAGATTACGTTAATTTACTTAAATTTATTAGAATCGTCAAAAACAAAGTTTCTATTTTTTAAGTAATATCTCTAAAAATATTTTGTAAAGTCTAATGAGTGATACATTATTTTAAAAAGGAAGCTTTTAGCTTTAATTTATGATATAAAGTACATCTTTGCATTAAAAAATAAGTTCAGAATGATTTCTTATAGATTACGTTAATTTACTTAAATTTATTACAAAACGCCAAAAATAAAGTTTGTATTTT
The DNA here is from genome assembly GCA_036711965.1 of Onthophagus sagittarius. Lineage (NCBI taxonomy): Eukaryota > Metazoa > Arthropoda > Insecta > Coleoptera > Scarabaeidae > Onthophagus > Onthophagus sagittarius. Next base: position 27,422,951 of record JASERS010000005.1, read on the forward strand.
TTAAGTAATATCTCTAAAAATATTTTGTAAAGTCTAATGAGTGATACATTATTTTAAAAAGGAAGCTTTTAGCTTTAATTTATGATATAAAGTACATCTTTGCATCAAAAAATAAGTTCAGAATGATTTCTTATAGATTACGTTAATTTACTTAAATTTATTACAAAACGCCAAAAACAAAGTTTGTATTTTTTAAGTAATATCTCCACAAATATTGTGTAAAGTCTAATGAGTGATACATTATTTTAAAAAGGAAGCTTTTAGCTTTAATTTATGATATAAAGTACATCTTTGCATTAAAAAATAAGTTCAGAATGATTTCTTATAGATTACGTTAATTTACTTAAATTTATTAGAATCGTCAAAAACAAAGTTTGTATTTTTTAAGTAATATCTCTAAAAATATTTTGTAAACTCTAATGAGTGATACATTATTTTAAAAAGGAAGCTTTTAGCTTTAATTTATGATATAAAGTACATCTTTGCATTAAAAAATAAGTTCAGAATGATTTCTTATAGATTACGTTAATTTACTTAAATTTATTACAAAACGCCAAAAATAAAGTTTGTATTTTTTAAGTAATATCTCTAAAAATATTTTGTAAAGTCTAATGAGTGATACATTATTTTAAAAAGGAAGCTTTTAGCTTTAATTTATGATATAAAGTACATCTTTGCATCAAAAAATAAGTTCAGAATGATTTCTTATAGATTACGTTAATTTACTTAAATTTATTACAAAACGCCAAAAACAAAGTTTGTATTTTTTAAGTAATATCTCCACAAATATTGTGTAAAGTCTAATGAGTGATACATTATTTTAAAAAGGAAGCTTTTAGCTTTAATTTACGATGTAAAGTATATCTTTGCATCAAGAAATAAGTTCAGAATGATTTCTTATAGATAACGTTAATTTACTTAAATTTATTAGAAACGTCAAAAACAAAGTTTCTATTTTTAAGTAATATCTCTAAAAATATTTTGTAAACTCTAATGAGTGATACATTATTTTAAAAAGGAAGCTTTTAGCTTTAATTTATGATATAATGTACAGCTTTGCATCAAAAAATAAGTTCAGAATGATTTCTTAAAAATTCCGCTAATTTACTTAAATTTATTACAAAACGTCAAAAACAAAGTTTCTATTTTTAAGTAATATCTCTAAAAATATTTTGTAAACTCTAATGAGTGATACATTATTTTAAAAAGGAAGCTTTTAGCTTTAATTTATGATATAAAGTACATCTTTGCATTAAAAAATAAGTTCAGAATGATTTCTTATAGATTACGTTAATTTACTTAAATTTATTAGAATCGTCAAAAACAAAGTTTGTATTTTTTAAGTAATATCTCTAAAAATATTTTGTAAAGTCTAATGAGTGATACATTATTTTAAAAAGGAAGCTTTTAGCTTTAATTTATGATATAAAGTACATCTTTGCATTAAAAAATAAGTTCAGAATGATTTCTTATAGATTACGTTAATTTACTTAAATTTATTAGAATCGTCAAAAACAAAGTTTGTATTTTTTAAGTAATATCTCTAAAAATATTTTGTAAACTCTAATGAGTGATACATTATTTTAAAAAGGAAGCTTTTAGCTTTAATTTATGATATAAAGTACATCTTTGCATTAAAAAATAAGTTCAGAATGATTTCTTATAGATTACGTTAATTTACTTAAATTTATTAGAATCGTCAAAAACAAAGTTTCTATTTTTTAAGTAATATCTCTAAAAATATTTTGTAAAGTCTAATGAGTGATACATTATTTTAAAAAGGAAGCTTTTAGCTTTAATTTATGATATAAAGTACATCTTTGCATTAAAAAATAAGTTCAGAATGATTTCTTATAGATTACGTTAATTTACTTAAATTTATTACAAAACGCCAAAAATAAAGTTTGTATTTTTTAAGTAATATCTCTAAAAATATTTTGTAAAGTCTAATGAGTGATACATTATTTTAAAAAGGAAGCTTTTAGCTTTAATTTATGATATAAAGTACATCTTTGCATTAAAAAATAAGTTCAGAATGATTTCTTATAGATTACGTTAATTTACTTAAATTTATTACAAAACGCCAAAAATAAAGTTTGTATTTTTTAAGTAATATCTCTAAAAATATTTTGTAAAGTCTAATGAGTGATACATTATTTTAAAAAGGAAGCTTTTAGCTTTAATTTATGATATAAAGTACATCTTTGCATCAAAAAATAAGTTCAGAATGATTTCTTATAGATTACGTTAATTTACTTAAATTTATTACAAAACGCCAAAAACAAAGTTTGTATTTTTTAAGTAATATCTCCACAAATATTGTGTAAAGTCTAATGAGTGATACATTATTTTAAAAAGGAAGCTTTTAGCTTTAATTTATGATATAAAGTACATCTTTGCATTAAAAAATAAGTTCAGAATGATTTCTTATAGATTACGTTAATTTACTTAAATTTATTAGAATCGTCAAAAACAAAGTTTGTATTTTTTAAGTAATATCTCTAAAAATATTTTGTAAACTCTAATGAGTGATACATTATTTTAAAAAGGAAGCTTTTAGCTTTAATTTATGATATAAAGTACATCTTTGCATTAAAAAATAAGTTCAGAATGATTTCTTATAGATTACGTTAATTTACTTAAATTTATTACAAAACGCCAAAAATAAAGTTTGTATTTTTTAAGTAATATCTCTAAAAATATTTTGTAAAGTCTAATGAGTGATACATTATTTTAAAAAGGAAGCTTTTAGCTTTAATTTATGATATAAAGTACATCTTTGCATCAAAAAATAAGTTCAGAATGATTTCTTATAGATTACGTTAATTTACTTAAATTTATTACAAAACGCCAAAAACAAAGTTTGTATTTTTTAAGTAATATCTCCACAAATATTGTGTAAAGTCTAATGAGTGATACATTATTTTAAAAAGGAAGCTTTTAGCTTTAATTTACGATGTAAAGTATATCTTTGCATCAAGAAATAAGTTCAGAATGATTTCTTATAGATAACGTTAATTTACTTAAATTTATTAGAAACGTCAAAAACAAAGTTTCTATTTTTAAGTAATATCTCTAAAAATATTTTGTAAACTCTAATGAGTGATACATTATTTTAAAAAGGAAGCTTTTAGCTTTAATTTATGATATAATGTACAGCTTTGCATCAAAAAATAAGTTCAGAATGATTTCTTAAAAATTCCGCTAATTTACTTAAATTTATTACAAAACGTCAAAAACAAAGTTTCTATTTTTAAGTAATATCTCTAAAAATATTTTGTAAACTCTAATGAGTGATACATTATTTTAAAAAGGAAGCTTTTAGCTTTAATTTATGATATAAAGTACATCTTTGCATTAAAAAATAAGTTCAGAATGATTTCTTATAGATTACGTTAATTTACTTAAATTTATTAGAATCGTCAAAAACAAAGTTTGTATTTTTTAAGTAATATCTCTAAAAATATTTTGTAAAGTCTAATGAGTGATACATTATTTTAAAAAGGAAGCTTTTAGCTTTAATTTATGATATAAAGTACATCTTTGCATTAAAAAATAAGTTCAGAATGATTTCTTATAGATTACGTTAATTTACTTAAATTTATTAGAATCGTCAAAAACAAAGTTTGTATTTTTTAAGTAATATCTCTAAAAATATTTTGTAAACTCTAATGAGTGATACATTATTTTAAAAAGGAAGCTTTTAGCTTTAATTTATGATATAAAGTACATCTTTGCATTAAAAAATAAGTTCAGAATGATTTCTTATAGATTACGTTAATTTACTTAAATTTATTAGAATCGTCAAAAACAAAGTTTCTATTTTTTAAGTAATATCTCTAAAAATATTTTGTAAAGTCTAATGAGTGATACATTATTTTAAAAAGGAAGCTTTTAGCTTTAATTTATGATATAAAGTACATCTTTGCATTAAAAAATAAGTTCAGAATGATTTCTTATAGATTACGTTAATTTACTTAAATTTATTACAAAACGCCAAAAATAAAGTTTGTATTTTTTAAGTAATATCTCTAAAAATATTTTGTAAAGTCTAATGAGTGATACATTATTTTAAAAAGGAAGCTTTTAGCTTTAATTTATGATATAAAGTACATCTTTGCATCAAAAAATAAGTTCAGAATGATTTCTTATAGATTACGTTAATTTACTTAAATTTATTACAAAACGCCAAAAACAAAGTTTGTATTTTTTAAGTAATATCTCCACAAATATTGTGTAAAGTCTAATGAGTGATACATTATTTTAAAAAGGAAGCTTTTAGCTTTAATTTATGATATAAAGTACATCTTTGCATTAAAAAATAAGTTCAGAATGATTTCTTATAGATTACGTTAATTTACTTAAATTTATTAGAATCGTCAAAAACAAAGTTTCTATTTTTTAAGTAATATCTCTAAAAATATTTTGTAAAGTCTAATGAGTGATACATTATTTTAAAAAGGAAGCTTTTAGCTTTAATTTATGATATAAAGTACATCTTTGCATTAAAAAATAAGTTCAGAATGATTTCTTATAGATTACGTTAATTTACTTAAATTTATTACAAAACGCCAAAAATAAAGTTTGTATTTTTTAAGTAATATCTCTAAAAATATTTTGTAAAGTCTAATGAGTGATACATTATTTTAAAAAGGAAGCTTTTAGCTTTAATTTATGATATAAAGTACATCTTTGCATCAAAAAATAAGTTCAGAATGATTTCTTATAGATTACGTTAATTTACTTAAATTTATTACAAAACGCCAAAAACAAAGTTTGTATTTTTTAAGTAATATCTCCACAAATATTGTGTAAAGTCTAATGAGTGATACATTATTTTAAAAAGGAAGCTTTTAGCTTTAATTTATGATATAAAGTACATCTTTGCATTAAAAAATAAGTTCAGAATGATTTCTTATAGATTACGTTAATTTACTTAAATTTATTAGAATCGTCAAAAACAAAGTTTGTATTTTTTAAGTAATATCTCTAAAAATATTTTGTAAACTCTAATGAGTGATACATTATTTTAAAAAGGAAGCTTTTAGCTTTAATTTATGATATAAAGTACATCTTTGCATTAAAAAATAAGTTCAGAATGATTTCTTATAGATTACGTTAATTTACTTAAATTTATTACAAAACGCCAAAAATAAAGTTTGTATTTTTTAAGTAATATCTCTAAAAATATTTTGTAAAGTCTAATGAGTGATACATTATTTTAAAAAGGAAGCTTTTAGCTTTAATTTATGATATAAAGTACATCTTTGCATCAAAAAATAAGTTCAGAATGATTTCTTATAGATTACGTTAATTTACTTAAATTTATTACAAAACGCCAAAAACAAAGTTTGTATTTTTTAAGTAATATCTCCACAAATATTGTGTAAAGTCTAATGAGTGATACATTATTTTAAAAAGGAAGCTTTTAGCTTTAATTTACGATGTAAAGTATATCTTTGCATCAAGAAATAAGTTCAGAATGATTTCTTATAGATAACGTTAATTTACTTAAATTTATTAGAAACGTCAAAAACAAAGTTTCTATTTTTAAGTAATATCTCTAAAAATATTTTGTAAACTCTAATGAGTGATACATTATTTTAAAAAGGAAGCTTTTAGCTTTAATTTATGATATAATGTACAGCTTTGCATCAAAAAATAAGTTCAGAATGATTTCTTAAAAATTCCGCTAATTTACTTAAATTTATTACAAAACGCCAAAAATAAAGTTTGTATTTTTTAAGTAATATCTCTAAAAATATTTTGTAAACTCTAATGAGTGATACATTATTTTAAAAAGGAAGCTTTTAGCTTTAATTTGTGATATAATGTACTTCTTTGCATCAAGAAATAAGTTCAGAATGATTTCATATAGATGACGTTAATTTACTTAAATTTATTACAAAACGCCAAAAACAAAGTTTCTATTTTTAAGTAATATCTCTAAAAATATTTTGTAAACTCTAATGACTGATACATTATTTTAAAAAGGAAGCTTTTAGCTTTAATTTGTGATATAATTTACAGCTTTGCATCAAGAAATAAGTTCAGAATGATTTCTTAAAGATTGCGTTAATTTACTTAAATTTATTAGAAACGTCAAAAACAAAGTTTCTATTTTTAAGTAATATCTCTTAAAATATTTTGTAAACTCTAATGAGTGATACATTATTTAAAAAAAAAAGCTTTAAGCTTTAATTTACGATGTAAAGTACATCTTTACATCAAGGAATAAGTTCAGAATGATTTCTTCAAAATTCCGCTAATTTACTTAAATTTATTAGAATCGTAAAAAACAAAGTTTCTATTTTTTAAGTAATATCTCTAAAAATATTTTGTAAACTCTAATGAGTGATACATTATTTTAAACAGGAAGCTTTTAGCTTTAATTTACGATGTAAAGTACATCTTTACATCAAGAAATAAGTTCAGAATGATTTCTTCAAAATTCCGCTAATTTACTTAAATTTATTAGAATCGTAAAAAACAAAGTTTCTATTTTTTAAGTAATATCTCTAAAAATATTTTGTAAACTCTAATGAGTGATACATTATTTTAAACAGGAAGCTTTTAGCTTTAATTTACGATGTAAAGTACATCTTTACATCAAGAAATAAGTTCAGAATGATTTCTTCAAAATTCCGCTAATTTACTTAAATTTATTAGAATCGTAAAAAATAAAGTTTCTATTTTTTAAGTAATATCTCTAAAAATATTTTGTAAACTCTAATGAGTGATACATTATTTTAAACAGGAAGCTTTTAGCTTTAATCTACGATGTAAAGTACATCTTTACATCAAGAAATAAGTTCAGAATGATTTCTTCAAAATTCCGCTAATTTACTTAAATTTATTAGAATCGTAAAAAACAAAGTTTCTATTTTTTAAGTAATATCTCTAAAAATATTTTGTAAACTCTAATGAGTGATACATTATTTTAAACAGGAAGCTTTTAGCTTTAATTTACGATGTAAAGTACATCTTTACATCAAGAAATAAGTTCAGAATGATTTCTTCAAAATTCCGCTAATTTACTTAAATTTATTAGAATCGTAAAAAACAAAGTTTCTATTTTTTAAGTAATATCTCTAAAAATATTTTGTAAAGTCTAATGAGTGATACATTATTTTAAAAAGGAAGCTTTTAGCTTTAATTTACGATGTAAAGTACATCTTTACATCAAGAAATAAGTTCAGAATGATTTCTTCAAAATTCCGCTAATTTACTTAAATTTATTAGAATCGTAAAAAACAAAGTTTCTATTTTTTAAGTAATATCTCTAAAAATATTTTGTAAACTCTAATGAGTGATACATTATTTAAAAAAAAAAGCTTTAAGCTTTAATTTACGATGTAAAGTACATCTTTACATCAAGGAATAAGTTCAGAATGATTTCTTCAAAATTCCGCTAATTTACTTAAATTTATTAGAATCGTAAAAAACAAAGTTTCTATTTTTTAAGTAATATCTCTAAAAATATTTTGTAAACTCTAATGAGTGATACATTATTTTAAACAGGAAGCTTTTAGCTTTAATTTACGATGTAAAGTACATCTTTACATCAAGAAATAAGTTCAGAATGATTTCTTCAAAATTCCGCTAATTTACTTAAATTTATTAGAATCGTAAAAAACAAAGTTTCTATTTTTTAAGTAATATCTCTAAAAATATTTTGTAAAGTCTAATGAGTGATACATTATTTTAAAAAGGAAGCTTTTAGCTTTAATTTACGATGTAAAGTACATCTTTACATCAAGAAATAAGTTCAGAATGATTTCTTCAAAATTCCGCTAATGTACTTAAATTTATTAGAATCGTAAAAAACAAAGTTTCTATTTTTTAAGTAATATCTCTAAAAATATTTTGTAAACTCTAATGAGTGATACATTATTTTAAGAAGGAAGCTTTTAGCTTTAATTTACGATGTAAAGTACATCTTTACATCAAGGAATAAGTTCAGAATGATTTCTTCAAAATTCCGCTAATTTACTTAAATTTATTAGAATCGTAAAAAACAAAGTTTCTATTTTTTAAGTAATATCTCTAAAAATATTTTGTAAACTCTAATGAGTGATACATTATTTTAAAAAGGAAGCTTTTAGCTTTAATTTATGATATAATGTACATCTTTGCATCAAAAAATAAGTTCAGAATGATTTCTTAAAAATTCCGCTAATTTACTTAAATTTATTACAAAACGCCAAAAACAAAGTTTGTATTTTTTAAGTAATATCTCCAAAAATATTTTGTAATGTCTAATGAGTGATACATTATTTTAAAAAGGAAGCTTTTAGCTTTAATTTATGATATAAAGTACATCTTTGCATCAAAAAATAAGTTCAGAATGATTTCTTAAAAATTCCGCTAATTTACTTAAATTTATTACAAAACGCCAAAAACAAAGTTTGTATTTTTTAAGTAATATCTCCAAAAATATTTTGTAATGTCTAATGAGTGATACATTATTTTAAAAAGGAAGCTTTTAGCTTTAATTTATGATATAAAGTACATCTTTGCATCAAGAAATAAGTTCAGAATGATTTCTTATAGATTACGTTAATTTACTTAAATCTATTAGAAACGTCAAAAACAAAGTTTCTATTTTTTAAATAATATCCCTAAAAATATTTTGTAAAGTCTAATGAGTGATACATTATTTTAAAAAGGAAGCTTTTAGCTTTAATTTACGATTTAAAGTACATCTTTACATCAAGGAATAAGTTCAGAATGATTTCTTCAAAATTCCGCTAATGTACTTAAATTTATTAGAATCGTAAAAAACAAAGTTTCTATTTTTTAAGTAATATCTCTAAAAATATTTTGTAAAGTCTAATGAGTGATACATTATTTTAAAAAGGAAGCTTTTAGCTTTAATTTACGATGTAAAGTACATCTTTACATCAAGGAATAAGTTCAGAATGATTTCTTCAAAATTCCGCTAATTTACTTAAATTTATTAGAATCGTAAAAAACAAAGTTTCTATTTTTAAGTAATATCTCTAAAAATATTTTGTAAACTCTAATGAGTGATACATTATTTTAAAAAGGAAGCTTTTAGCTTTAATTTATGATATAATGTACAGCTTTGCATCAAAAAATAAGTTCAGAATGATTTCTTAAAAATTCCGCTAATTTACTTAAATTTATTACAAAACGTCAAAAACAAAGTTTCTATTTTTAAGTAATATCTCTAAAAATATTTTGTAAACTCTAATGAGTGATACATTATTTTAAAAAGGAAGCTTTTAGCTTTAATTTATGATATAAAGTACATCTTTGCATTAAGAAATAAGTTCAGAATGATTTCTTATAGATTACGTTAATTTACTTAAATTTATTAGAATCGTCAAAAACAAAGTTTGTATTTTTTAAGTAATATCTCTAAAAATATTTTGTAAAGTCTAATGAGTGATACATTATTTTAAAAAGGAAGCTTTTAGCTTTAATTTATGATATAAAGTACATCTTTGCATTAAAAAATAAGTTCAGAATGATTTCTTATAGATTACGTTAATTTACTTAAATTTATTAGAATCGTCAAAAACAAAGTTTGTATTTTTTAAGTAATATCTCTAAAAATATTTTGTAAACTCTAATGAGTGATACATTATTTTAAAAAGGAAGCTTTTAGCTTTAATTTATGATATAAAGTACATCTTTGCATTAAAAAATAAGTTCAGAATGATTTCTTATAGATTACGTTAATTTACTTAAATTTATTAGAATCGTCAAAAACAAAGTTTCTATTTTTTAAGTAATATCTCTAAAAATATTTTGTAAAGTCTAATGAGTGATACATTATTTTAAAAAGGAAGCTTTTAGCTTTAATTTATGATATAAAGTACATCTTTGCATTAAAAAATAAGTTCAGAATGATTTCTTATAGATTACGTTAATTTACTTAAATTTATTACAAAACGCCAAAAATAAAGTTTGTATTTTTTAAGTAATATCTCTAAAAATATTTTGTAAAGTCTAATGAGTGATACATTATTTTAAAAAGGAAGCTTTTAGCTTTAATTTATGATATAAAGTACATCTTTGCATCAAAAAATAAGTTCAGAATGATTTCTTATAGATTACGTTAATTTACTTAAATTTATTACAAAACGCCAAAAACAAAGTTTGTATTTTTTAAGTAATATCTCCACAAATATTGTGTAAAGTCTAATGAGTGATACATTATTTTAAAAAGGAAGCTTTTAGCTTTAATTTATGATATAAAGTACATCTTTGCATTAAAAAATAAGTTCAGAATGATTTCTTATAGATTACGTTAATTTACTTAAATTTATTAGAATCGTCAAAAACAAAGTTTCTATTTTTTAAGTAATATCTCTAAAAATATTTTGTAAAGTCTAATGAGTGATACATTATTTTAAAAAGGAAGCTTTTAGCTTTAATTTATGATATAAAGTACATCTTTGCATTAAAAAATAAGTTCAGAATGATTTCTTATAGATTACGTTAATTTACTTAAATTTATTACAAAACGCCAAAAATAAAGTTTGTATTTTTTAAGTAATATCTCTAAAAATATTTTGTAAAGTCTAATGAGTGATACATTATTTTAAAAAGGAAGCTTTTAGCTTTAATTTATGATATAAAGTACATCTTTGCATCAAAAAATAAGTTCAGAATGATTTCTTATAGATTACGTTAATTTACTTAAATTTATTACAAAACGCCAAAAACAAAGTTTGTATTTTTTAAGTAATATCTCCACAAATATTGTGTAAAGTCTAATGAGTGATACATTATTTTAAAAAGGAAGCTTTTAGCTTTAATTTATGATATAAAGTACATCTTTGCATTAAAAAATAAGTTCAGAATGATTTCTTATAGATTACGTTAATTTACTTAAATTTATTAGAATCGTCAAAAACAAAGTTTCTATTTTTTAAGTAATATCTCTAAAAATATTTTGTAAAGTCTAATGAGTGATACATTATTTTAAAAAGGAAGCTTTTAGCTTTAATTTATGATATAAAGTACATCTTTGCATTAAAAAATAAGTTCAGAATGATTTCTTATAGATTACGTTAATTTACTTAAATTTATTACAAAACGCCAAAAATAAAGTTTGTATTTTTTAAGTAATATCTCTAAAAATATTTTGTAAAGTCTAATGAGTGATACATTATTTTAAAAAGGAAGCTTTTAGCTTTAATTTATGATATAAAGTACATCTTTGCATCAAAAAATAAGTTCAGAATGATTTCTTATAGATTACGTTAATTTACTTAAATTTATTACAAAACGCCAAAAACAAAGTTTGTATTTTTTAAGTAATATCTCCACAAATATTGTGTAAAGTCTAATGAGTGATACATTATTTTAAAAAGGAAGCTTTTAGCTTTAATTTATGATATAAAGTACATCTTTGCATTAAAAAATAAGTTCAGAATGATTTCTTATAGATTACGTTAATTTACTTAAATTTATTAGAATCGTCAAAAACAAAGTTTGTATTTTTTAAGTAATATCTCTAAAAATATTTTGTAAACTCTAATGAGTGATACATTATTTTAAAAAGGAAGCTTTTAGCTTTAATTTATGATATAAAGTACATCTTTGCATTAAAAAATAAGTTCAGAATGATTTCTTATAGATTACGTTAATTTACTTAAATTTATTACAAAACGCCAAAAATAAAGTTTGTATTTTTTAAGTAATATCTCTAAAAATATTTTGTAAAGTCTAATGAGTGATACATTATTTTAAAAAGGAAGCTTTTAGCTTTAATTTATGATATAAAGTACATCTTTGCATCAAAAAATAAGTTCAGAATGATTTCTTATAGATTACGTTAATTTACTTAAATTTATTACAAAACGCCAAAAACAAAGTTTGTATTTTTTAAGTAATATCTCCACAAATATTGTGTAAAGTCTAATGAGTGATACATTATTTTAAAAAGGAAGCTTTTAGCTTTAATTTACGATGTAAAGTATATCTTTGCATCAAGAAATAAGTTCAGAATGATTTCTTATAGATAACGTTAATTTACTTAAATTTATTAGAAACGTCAAAAACAAAGTTTCTATTTTTAAGTAATATCTCTAAAAATATTTTGTAAACTCTAATGAGTGATACATTATTTTAAAAAGGAAGCTTTTAGCTTTAATTTATGATATAATGTACAGCTTTGCATCAAAAAATAAGTTCAGAATGATTTCTTAAAAATTCCGCTAATTTACTTAAATTTATTACAAAACGCCAAAAATAAAGTTTGTATTTTTTAAGTAATATCTCTAAAAATATTTTGTAAACTCTAATGAGTGATACATTATTTTAAAAAGGAAGCTTTTAGCTTTAATTTGTGATATAATGTACTTCTTTGCATCAAGAAATAAGTTCAGAATGATTTCATATAGATGACGTTAATTTACTTAAATTTATTACAAAACGCCAAAAACAAAGTTTCTATTTTTAAGTAATATCTCTAAAAATATTTTGTAAACTCTAATGACTGATACATTATTTTAAAAAGGAAGCTTTTAGCTTTAATTTGTGATATAATTTACAGCTTTGCATCAAGAAATAAGTTCAGAATGATTTCTTAAAGATTGCGTTAATTTACTTAAATTTATTAGAAACGTCAAAAACAAAGTTTCTATTTTTAAGTAATATCTCTTAAAATATTTTGTAAACTCTAATGAGTGATACATTATTTAAAAAAAAAAGCTTTAAGCTTTAATTTACGATGTAAAGTACATCTTTACATCAAGGAATAAGTTCAGAATGATTTCTTCAAAATTCCGCTAATTTACTTAAATTTATTAGAATCGTAAAAAACAAAGTTTCTATTTTTTAAGTAATATCTCTAAAAATATTTTGTAAACTCTAATGAGTGATACATTATTTTAAACAGGAAGCTTTTAGCTTTAATTTACGATGTAAAGTACATCTTTACATCAAGAAATAAGTTCAGAATGATTTCTTCAAAATTCCGCTAATTTACTTAAATTTATTAGAATCGTAAAAAACAAAGTTTCTATTTTTTAAGTAATATCTCTAAAAATATTTTGTAAACTCTAATGAGTGATACATTATTTTAAACAGGAAGCTTTTAGCTTTAATTTACGATGTAAAGTACATCTTTACATCAAGAAATAAGTTCAGAATGATTTCTTCAAAATTCCGCTAATTTACTTAAATTTATTAGAATCGTAAAAAACAAAGTTTCTATTTTTTAAGTAATATCTCTAAAAATATTTTGTAAACTCTAATGAGTGATACATTATTTTAAACAGGAAGCTTTTAGCTTTAATCTACGATGTAAAGTACATCTTTACATCAAGAAATAAGTTCAGAATGATTTCTTCAAAATTCCGCTAATTTACTTAAATTTATTAGAATCGTAAAAAACAAAGTTTCTATTTTTTAAGTAATATCTCTAAAAATATTTTGTAAACTCTAATGAGTGATACATTATTTTAAACAGGAAGCTTTTAGCTTTAATTTACGATGTAAAGTACATCTTTACATCAAGAAATAAGTTCAGAATGATTTCTTCAAAATTCCGCTAATTTACTTAAATTTATTAGAATCGTAAAAAACAAAGTTTCTATTTTTTAAGTAATATCTCTAAAAATATTTTGTAAAGTCTAATGAGTGATACATTATTTTAAAAAGGAAGCTTTTAGCTTTAATTTACGATGTAAAGTACATCTTTACATCAAGAAATAAGTTCAGAATGATTTCTTCAAAATTCCGCTAATTTACTTAAATTTATTAGAATCGTAAAAAACAAAGTTTCTATTTTTTAAGTAATATCTCTAAAAATATTTTGTAAACTCTAATGAGTGATACATTATTTAAAAAAAAAAGCTTTAAGCTTTAATTTACGATGTAAAGTACATCTTTACATCAAGGAATAAGTTCAGAATGATTTCTTCAAAATTCCGCTAATTTACTTAAATTTATTAGAATCGTAAAAAACAAAGTTTCTATTTTTTAAGTAATATCTCTAAAAATATTTTGTAAACTCTAATGAGTGATACATTATTTTAAACAGGAAGCTTTTAGCTTTAATTTACGATGTAAAGTACATCTTTACATCAAGAAATAAGTTCAGAATGATTTCTTCAAAATTCCGCTAATTTACTTAAATTTATTAGAATCGTAAAAAACAAAGTTTCTATTTTTTAAGTAATATCTCTAAAAATATTTTGTAAAGTCTAATGAGTGATACATTATTTTAAAAAGGAAGCTTTTAGCTTTAATTTACGATGTAAAGTACATCTTTACATCAAGAAATAAGTTCAGAATGATTTCTTCAAAATTCCGCTAATGTACTTAAATTTATTAGAATCGTAAAAAACAAAGTTTCTATTTTTTAAGTAATATCTCTAAAAATATTTTGTAAACTCTAATGAGTGATACATTATTTTAAGAAGGAAGCTTTTAGCTTTAATTTACGATGTAAAGTACATCTTTACATCAAGGAATAAGTTCAGAATGATTTCTTCAAAATTCCGCTAATTTACTTAAATTTATTAGAATCGTAAAAAACAAAGTTTCTATTTTTTAAGTAATATCTCTAAAAATATTTTGTAAACTCTAATGAGTGATACATTATTTTAAAAAGGAAGCTTTTAGCTTTAATTTATGATATAATGTACATCTTTGCATCAAAAAATAAGTTCAGAATGATTTCTTAAAAATTCCGCTAATTTACTTAAATTTATTACAAAACGCCAAAAACAAAGTTTGTATTTTTTAAGTAATATCTCCAAAAATATTTTGTAATGTCTAATGAGTGATACATTATTTTAAAAAGGAAGCTTTTAGCTTTAATTTATGATATAAAGTACATCTTTGCATCAAAAAATAAGTTCAGAATGATTTCTTAAAAATTCCGCTAATTTACTTAAATTTATTACAAAACGCCAAAAACAAAGTTTGTATTTTTTAAGTAATATCTCCAAAAATATTTTGTAATGTCTAATGAGTGATACATTATTTTAAAAAGGAAGCTTTTAGCTTTAATTTATGATATAAAGTACATCTTTGCATCAAGAAATAAGTTCAGAATGATTTCTTATAGATTACGTTAATTTACTTAAATCTATTAGAAACGTCAAAAACAAAGTTTCTATTTTTTAAATAATATCCCTAAAAATATTTTGTAAAGTCTAATGAGTGATACATTATTTTAAAAAGGAAGCTTTTAGCTTTAATTTACGATTTAAAGTACATCTTTACATCAAGGAATAAGTTCAGAATGATTTCTTCAAAATTCCGCTAATGTACTTAAATTTATTAGAATCGTAAAAAACAAAGTTTCTATTTTTTAAGTAATATCTCTAAAAATATTTTGTAAAGTCTAATGAGTGATACATTATTTTAAAAAGGAAGCTTTTAGCTTTAATTTACGATGTAAAGTACATCTTTACATCAAGGAATAAGTTCAGAATGATTTCTTCAAAATTCCGCTAATTTACTTAAATTTATTAGAATCGTAAAAAACAAAGTTTCTATTTTTTAAGTAATATCTCTAAAAATATTTTGTAAACTCTAATGAGTGATACATTATTTTAAAAAGGAAGCTTTTAGCTTTAATTTATGATATAATGTACATCTTTGCATCAAAAAATAAGTTCAGAATGATTTCTTAAAAATTCCGCTAATTTACTTAAATTTATTACAAAACGCCAAAAACAAAGTTTGTATTTTTTAAGTAATATCTCCAAAAATATTTTGTAATGTCTAATGAGTGATACATTATTTTAAAAAGGAAGCTTTTAGCTTTAATTTATGATATAAAGTACATCTTTGCATCAAGAAATAAGTTCAGAATGATTTCTTATAGATTACGTTAATTTACTTAAATCTATTAGAAACGTCAAAAACAAAGTTTCTATTTTTTAAATAATATCCCTAAAAATATTTTGTAAAGTCTAATGAGTGATACATTATTTTAAAAAGGAAGCTTTTAGCTTTAATTTACGATTTAAAGTACATCTTTACATCAAGGAATAAGTTCAGAATGATTTCTTCAAAATTCCGCTAATGTACTTAAATTTATTAGAATCGTAAAAAACAAAGTTTCTATTTTTTAAGTAATATCTCTAAAAATATTTTGTAAAGTCTAATGAGTGATACATTATTTTAAAAAGGAAGCTTTTAGCTTTAATTTACGATGTAAAGTACATCTTTACATCAAGGAATAAGTTCAGAATGATTTCTTCAAAATTCCGCTAATTTACTTAAATTTATTAGAATCGTAAAAAACAAAGTTTCTATTTTTTAAGTAATATCTCTAAAAATATTTTGTAAACTCTAATGAGTGATACATTATTTTAAAAAGGAAGCTTTTAGCTTTAATTTATGATATAATGTACATCTTTGCATCAAAAAATAAGTTCAGAATGATTTCTTAAAAATTCCGCTAATTTACTTAAATTTATTACAAAACGCCAAAAACAAAGTTTGTATTTTTTAAGTAATATCTCCAAAAATATTTTGTAATGTCTAATGAGTGATACATTATTTTAAAAAGGAAGCTTTTAGCTTTAATTTATGATATAAAGTACATCTTTGCATCAAAAAATAAGTTCAGAATGATTTCTTATAGATTACGTTAATTTACTTAAATTTATTACAAAACGCCAAAAACAAAGTTTGTATTTTTTAAGTAATATCTCCAAAAATATTTTGTAATGTCTAATGAGTGATACATTATTTTAAAAAGGAAGCTTTTAGCTTTAATTTATGATATAAAGTACATCTTTGCATCAAAAAATAAGTTCAGAATGATTTCTTATAGATTACGTTAATTTACTTAAATTTATTACAAAACGCCAAAAACAAAGTTTGTATTTTTTAAGTAATATCTCCACAAATATTGTGTAAAGTCTAATGAGTGATACATTATTTTAAAAAGGAAGCTTTTAGCTTTAATTTACGATGTAAAGTACATCTTTGCATCAAGAAATAAGTTCAGAATGATTTCTTATAGATAACGTTAATTTACTTAAATTTATTAGAAACGTCAAAAACAAAGTTTCTATTTTTAAGTAATATCTCTAAAAATATTTTGTAAACTCTAAAGACTGATACATTATTTTAAAAAGGAAGCTTTTAGCTTTAATTTGTGATATAATGTACATCTTTGCATCAAGAAATAAGTTCAGAATGATTTCTTATAGATAACGTTAATTTACTTAAATTTATTACAAAACGCCAAAAACAAAGTTTCTATTTTTAAGTAATATCTCTAAAAATATTTTGTAAACTCTAATGACTGATTCATTATTTTAAAAAGGAAGCTTTTAGCTTTAATTTGTGATATAATGTACAGCTTTGCATCAAGAAATATGTTCAGAATGATTTCTTAAAGATTGCGTTAATTTACTTAAATTTATTAGAAACGTCAAAAACAAAGTTTCTATTTTTAAGTAATATCTCTAAAAATATTTTGTAAACTCTAATGAGTGATACATTATTTTAAAAAGGAAGCTTTTAGCTTTAATTTACGATGTAAAGTACATCTTTGCATCAAGAAATAAGTTCAGAATGATTTCTTATAGATAACGTTAATTTACTTAAATTTATTAGAAACGTCAAAAACAAAGTTTCTATTTTTAAGTAATATCTCTAAAAATATTTTGTAAACTCTAATGAGTGATACATTATTTTAAAAAAGAAGCTTCTAGCTTTAATTTACGATGTAAAGTACATCTTTGCATCAAGTAATAAGTTCAGAATGATTTCTTAAAGATTGCGTTAATTTATTTAAATTTATTAGAAACGTCAAAAACAAAGTTTCTATTTTTAAGTAATATCTCCACAAATATTGTGTAAAGTCTAATGAGTGATACATTATTTTAAAAAGGAAGCTTTTAGCTTTAATTTACGATGTAAAGTACATCTTTGCATCAAGAAATAAGTTCAGAATGATTTCTTCAAAATTCCGTTAATTTACTTAAATTTATTAGAATCGTCAAAAACAAAGTTTCTATTTTTTAAGTAATATCTCTAAAAATATTTTGTAAAGTCTAATGAGTGATATATTATTTTAAAAAGGAAGCTTTTAGCTTTAATTTACGATGTAAAGTACATCTTTGCATCAAGAAATAAGTTCAGAATGATTTCTTCAAAATTCCGTTAATTTACTTAAATTTATTAGAATCGTCAAAAACAAAGTTTCTATTTTTTAAGTAATATCTCCAAAAATATTTTGTAATGTCTAACGAGTGATACATTATTTTAAAAAGGAAGCTTTTAGCTTTAATTTATGATATAAAGTACATCTTTGCATCAAAAAATAAGTTCAGAATGATTTCTTATAGATTACGTTAATTTACTTAAATTTATTACAAAACGCCAAAAACAAAGTTTGTATTTTTTAAGTAATATCTCCACAAATATTGTGTAAAGTCTAATGAGTGATACATTATTTTAAAAAGGAAGCTTTTAGCTTTAATTTACGATGTAAAGTACATCTTTGCATCAAGAAATAAGTTCAGAATGATTTCTTATAGATAACGTTAATTTACTTAAATTTATTAGAAACGTCAAAAACAAAGTTTCTATTTTTAAGTAATATCTCTAAAAATATTTTGTAAACTCTAAAGACTGATACATTATTTTAAAAAGGAAGCTTTTAGCTTTAATTTGTGATATAATGTACAGCTTTGCATCAAAAAATAAGTTCAGAATGATTTCTTCAAGATTCCGCTAATTTACTTAAATTTATTACAAAACGCCAAAAATAAAGTTTGTATTTTTTAAGTAATATCTCTAAAAATATTTTGTAAAGTCTAATGAGTGATACATTATTTTAAAAAGGAAGCTTTTAGCTTTAATTTATGATATAAAGTACATCTTTGCATCAAAAAATAAGTTCAGAATGATTTCTTATAGATTACGTTAATTTACTTAAATTTATTAGAATCGTCAAAAACAAAGTTTGTATTTTTTAAGTAATATCTCTAAAAATATTTTGTAAACTCTAATGAGTGATACATTATTTTAAAAAGGAAGCTTTTAGCTTTAATTTATGATATAAAGTACATCTTTGCATTAAAAAATAAGTTCAGAATGATTTCTTATAGATTACGTTAATTTACTTAAATTTATTACAAAACGCCAAAAATAAAGTTTGTATTTTTTAAGTAATATCTCTAAAAATATTTTGTAAAGTCTAATGAGTGATACATTATTTTAAAAAGGAAGCTTTTAGCTTTAATTTATGATATAAAGTACATCTTTGCATTAAAAAATAAGTTCAGAATGATTTCTTATAGATTACGTTAATTTACTTAAATTTATTACAAAACGCCAAAAATAAAGTTTGTATTTTTTAAGTAATATCTCTAAAAATATTTTGTAAAGTCTAATGAGTGATACATTATTTTAAAAAGGAAGCTTTTAGCTTTAATTTATGATATAAAGTACATCTTTGCATCAAAAAATAAGTTCAGAATGATTTCTTATAGATTACGTTAATTTACTTAAATTTATTACAAAACGCCAAAAACAAAGTTTGTATTTTTTAAGTAATATCTCCACAAATATTGTGTAAAGTCTAATGAGTGATACATTATTTTAAAAAGGAAGCTTTTAGCTTTAATTTACGATGTAAAGTATATCTTTGCATCAAGAAATAAGTTCAGAATGATTTCTTATAGATAACGTTAATTTACTTAAATTTATTAGAAACGTCAAAAACAAAGTTTCTATTTTTAAGTAATATCTCTAAAAATATTTTGTAAACTCTAATGAGTGATACATTATTTTAAAAAGGAAGCTTTTAGCTTTAATTTATGATATAATGTACAGCTTTGCATCAAAAAATAAGTTCAGAATGATTTCTTAAAAATTCCGCTAATTTACTTAAATTTATTACAAAACGCCAAAAATAAAGTTTGTATTTTTTAAGTAATATCTCTAAAAATATTTTGTAAACTCTAATGAGTGATACATTATTTTAAAAAGGAAGCTTTTAGCTTTAATTTGTGATATAATGTACTTCTTTGCATCAAGAAATAAGTTCAGAATGATTTCATATAGATGACGTTAATTTACTTAAATTTATTACAAAACGCCAAAAACAAAGTTTCTATTTTTTAAGTAATATCTCTAAAAATATTTTGTAAAGTCTAATGAGTGATACATTATTTTAAAAAGGAAGCTTTTAGCTTTAATTTATGATATAAAGTACATCTTTGCATCAAAAAATAAGTTCAGAATGATTTCTTATAGATTACGTTAATTTACTTAAATTTATTACAAAACGCCAAAAACAAAGTTTGTATTTTTTAAGTAATATCTCCACAAATATTGTGTAAAGTCTAATGAGTGATACATTATTTTAAAAAGGAAGCTTTTAGCTTTAATTTACGATGTAAAGTATATCTTTGCATCAAGAAATAAGTTCAGAATGATTTCTTATAGATAACGTTAATTTACTTAAATTTATTAGAAACGTCAAAAACAAAGTTTCTATTTTTAAGTAATATCTCTAAAAATATTTTGTAAACTCTAATGAGTGATACATTATTTTAAAAAGGAAGCTTTTAGCTTTAATTTATGATATAATGTACAGCTTTGCATCAAAAAATAAGTTCAGAATGATTTCTTAAAAATTCCGCTAATTTACTTAAATTTATTACAAAACGCCAAAAATAAAGTTTGTATTTTTTAAGTAATATCTCTAAAAATATTTTGTAAACTCTAATGAGTGATACATTATTTTAAAAAGGAAGCTTTTAGCTTTAATTTGTGATATAATGTACTTCTTTGCATCAAGAAATAAGTTCAGAATGATTTCATATAGATGACGTTAATTTACTTAAATTTATTACAAAACGCCAAAAACAAAGTTTCTATTTTTAAGTAATATCTCTAAAAATATTTTGTAAACTCTAATGACTGATACATTATTTTAAAAAGGAAGCTTTTAGCTTTAATTTGTGATATAATTTACAGCTTTGCATCAAGAAATAAGTTCAGAATGATTTCTTAAAGATTGCGTTAATTTACTTAAATTTATTAGAAACGTCAAAAACAAAGTTTCTATTTTTAAGTAATATCTCTTAAAATATTTTGTAAACTCTAATGAGTGATACATTATTTAAAAAAAAAAGCTTTAAGCTTTAATTTACGATGTAAAGTACATCTTTACATCAAGGAATAAGTTCAGAATGATTTCTTCAAAATTCCGCTAATTTACTTAAATTTATTAGAATCGTAAAAAACAAAGTTTCTATTTTTTAAGTAATATCTCTAAAAATATTTTGTAAACTCTAATGAGTGATACATTATTTTAAACAGGAAGCTTTTAGCTTTAATTTACGATGTAAAGTACATCTTTACATCAAGAAATAAGTTCAGAATGATTTCTTCAAAATTCCGCTAATTTACTTAAATTTATTAGAATCGTAAAAAACAAAGTTTCTATTTTTTAAGTAATATCTCTAAAAATATTTTGTAAACTCTAATGAGTGATACATTATTTTAAACAGGAAGCTTTTAGCTTTAATTTACGATGTAAAGTACATCTTTACATCAAGAAATAAGTTCAGAATGATTTCTTCAAAATTCCGCTAATTTACTTAAATTTATTAGAATCGTAAAAAACAAAGTTTCTATTTTTTAAGTAATATCTCTAAAAATATTTTGTAAACTCTAATGAGTGATACATTATTTTAAACAGGAAGCTTTTAGCTTTAATCTACGATGTAAAGTACATCTTTACATCAAGAAATAAGTTCAGAATGATTTCTTCAAAATTCCGCTAATTTACTTAAATTTATTAGAATCGTAAAAAACAAAGTTTCTATTTTTTAAGTAATATCTCTAAAAATATTTTGTAAACTCTAATGAGTGATACATTATTTTAAACAGGAAGCTTTTAGCTTTAATTTACGATGTAAAGTACATCTTTACATCAAGAAATAAGTTCAGAATGATTTCTTCAAAATTCCGCTAATTTACTTAAATTTATTAGAATCGTAAAAAACAAAGTTTCTATTTTTTAAGTAATATCTCTAAAAATATTTTGTAAAGTCTAATGAGTGATACATTATTTTAAAAAGGAAGCTTTTAGCTTTAATTTACGATGTAAAGTACATCTTTACATCAAGAAATAAGTTCAGAATGATTTCTTCAAAATTCCGCTAATTTACTTAAATTTATTAGAATCGTAAAAAACAAAGTTTCTATTTTTTAAGTAATATCTCTAAAAATATTTTGTAAACTCTAATGAGTGATACATTATTTAAAAAAAAAAGCTTTAAGCTTTAATTTACGATGTAAAGTACATCTTTACATCAAGGAATAAGTTCAGAATGATTTCTTCAAAATTCCGCTAATTTACTTAAATTTATTAGAATCGTAAAAAACAAAGTTTCTATTTTTTAAGTAATATCTCTAAAAATATTTTGTAAACTCTAATGAGTGATACATTATTTTAAACAGGAAGCTTTTAGCTTTAATTTACGATGTAAAGTACATCTTTACATCAAGAAATAAGTTCAGAATGATTTCTTCAAAATTCCGCTAATTTACTTAAATTTATTAGAATCGTAAAAAACAAAGTTTCTATTTTTTAAGTAATATCTCTAAAAATATTTTGTAAAGTCTAATGAGTGATACATTATTTTAAAAAGGAAGCTTTTAGCTTTAATTTACGATGTAAAGTACATCTTTACATCAAGAAATAAGGTCAGAATGATTTCTTCAAAATTCCGCTAATGTACTTAAATTTATTAGAATCGTAAAAAACAAAGTTTCTATTTTTTAAGTAATATCTCTAAAAATATTTTGTAAACTCTAATGAGTGATACATTATTTTAAAAAGGAAGCTTTTAGCTTTAATTTACGATGTAAAGTACATCTTTACATCAAGGAATAAGTTCAGAATGATTTCTTCAAAATTCCGCTAATTTACTTAAATTTATTAGAATCGTAAAAAACAAAGTTTCTATTTTTTAAGTAATATCTCTAAAAATATTTTGTAAACTCTAATGAGTGATACATTATTTTAAAAAGGAAGCTTTTAGCTTTAATTTATGATATAATGTACATCTTTGCATCAAAAAATAAGTTCAGAATGATTTCTTAAAAATTCCGCTAATTTACTTAAATTTATTACAAAACGCCAAAAACAAAGTTTGTATTTTTTAAGTAATATCTCCAAAAATATTTTGTAATGTCTAATGAGTGATACATTATTTTAAAAAGGAAGCTTTTAGCTTTAATTTATGATATAAAGTACATCTTTGCATCAAAAAATAAGTTCAGAATGATTTCTTAAAAATTCCGCTAATTTACTTAAATTTATTACAAAACGCCAAAAACAAAGTTTGTATTTTTTAAGTAATATCTCCAAAAATATTTTGTAATGTCTAATGAGTGATACATTATTTTAAAAAGGAAGCTTTTAGCTTTAATTTATGATATAAAGTACATCTTTGCATCAAGAAATAAGTTCAGAATGATTTCTTATAGATTACGTTAATTTACTTAAATCTATTAGAAACGTCAAAAACAAAGTTTCTATTTTTTAAATAATATCCCTAAAAATATTTTGTAAAGTCTAATGAGTGATACATTATTTTAAAAAGGAAGCTTTTAGCTTTAATTTACGATTTAAAGTACATCTTTACATCAAGGAATAAGTTCAGAATGATTTCTTCAAAATTCCGCTAATGTACTTAAATTTATTAGAATCGTAAAAAACAAAGTTTCTATTTTTTAAGTAATATCTCTAAAAATATTTTGTAAACTCTAATGAGTGATACATTATTTTAAAAAGGAAGCTTTTAGCTTTAATTTACGATGTAAAGTACATCTTTACATCAAGGAATAAGTTCAGAATGATTTCTTCAAAATTCCGCTAATTTACTTAAATTTATTAGAATCGTAAAAAACAAAGTTTCTATTTTTTAAGTAATATCTCTAAAAATATTTTGTAAACTCTAATGAGTGATACATTATTTTAAAAAGGAAGCTTTTAGCTTTAATTTATGATATAATGTACATCTTTGCATCAAAAAATAAGTTCAGAATGATTTCTTAAAAATTCCGCTAATTTACTTAAATTTATTACAAAACGCCAAAAACAAAGTTTGTATTTTTTAAGTAATATCTCCAAAAATATTTTGTAATGTCTAATGAGTGATACATTATTTTAAAAAGGAAGCTTTTAGCTTTAATTTATGATATAAAGTACATCTTTGCATCAAAAAATAAGTTCAGAATGATTTCTTATAGATTACGTTAATTTACTTAAATTTATTACAAAACGCCAAAAACAAAGTTTGTATTTTTTAAGTAATATCTCCAAAAATATTTTGTAATGTCTAATGAGTGATACATTATTTTAAAAAGGAAGCTTTTAGCTTTAATTTATGATATAAAGTACATCTTTGCATCAAAAAATAAGTTCAGAATGATTTCTTATAGATTACGTTAATTTACTTAAATTTATTACAAAACGCCAAAAACAAAGTTTGTATTTTTTAAGTAATATCTCCACAAATATTGTGTAAAGTCTAATGAGTGATACATTATTTTAAAAAGGAAGCTTTTAGCTTTAATTTACGATGTAAAGTACATCTTTGCATCAAGAAATAAGTTCAGAATGATTTCTTATAGATAACGTTAATTTACTTAAATTTATTAGAAACGTCAAAAACAAAGTTTCTATTTTTAAGTAATATCTCTAAAAATATTTTGTAAACTCTAAAGACTGATACATTATTTTAAAAAGGAAGCTTTTAGCTTTAATTTGTGATATAATGTACATCTTTGCATCAAGAAATAAGTTCAGAATGATTTCTTATAGATAACGTTAATTTACTTAAATTTATTACAAAACGCCAAAAACAAAGTTTCTATTTTTAAGTAATATCTCTAAAAATATTTTGTAAACTCTAATGACTGATTCATTATTTTAAAAAGGAAGCTTTTAGCTTTAATTTGTGATATAATGTACAGCTTTGCATCAAGAAATATGTTCAGAATGATTTCTTAAAGATTGCGTTAATTTACTTAAATTTATTAGAAACGTCAAAAACAAAGTTTCTATTTTTAAGTAATATCTCTAAAAATATTTTGTAAACTCTAATGAGTGATACATTATTTTAAAAAGGAAGCTTTTAGCTTTAATTTACGATGTAAAGTACATCTTTGCATCAAGAAATAAGTTCAGAATGATTTCTTATAGATAACGTTAATTTACTTAAATTTATTAGAAACGTCAAAAACAAAGTTTCTATTTTTAAGTAATATCTCTAAAAATATTTTGTAAACTCTAATGAGTGATACATTATTTTAAAAAAGAAGCTTCTAGCTTTAATTTACGATGTAAAGTACATCTTTGCATCAAGTAATAAGTTCAGAATGATTTCTTAAAGATTGCGTTAATTTATTTAAATTTATTAGAAACGTCAAAAACAAAGTTTCTATTTTTAAGTAATATCTCCACAAATATTGTGTAAAGTCTAATGAGTGATACATTATTTTAAAAAGGAAGCTTTTAGCTTTAATTTACGATGTAAAGTACATCTTTGCATCAAGAAATAAGTTCAGAATGATTTCTTCAAAATTCCGTTAATTTACTTAAATTTATTAGAATCGTCAAAAACAAAGTTTCTATTTTTTAAGTAATATCTCTAAAAATATTTTGTAAAGTCTAATGAGTGATATATTATTTTAAAAAGGAAGCTTTTAGCTTTAATTTACGATGTAAAGTACATCTTTGCATCAAGAAATAAGTTCAGAATGATTTCTTCAAAATTCCGTTAATTTACTTAAATTTATTAGAATCGTCAAAAACAAAGTTTCTATTTTTTAAGTAATATCTCCAAAAATATTTTGTAATGTCTAACGAGTGATACATTATTTTAAAAAGGAAGCTTTTAGCTTTAATTTATGATATAAAGTACATCTTTGCATCAAAAAATAAGTTCAGAATGATTTCTTATAGATTACGTTAATTTACTTAAATTTATTACAAAACGCCAAAAACAAAGTTTGTATTTTTTAAGTAATATCTCCACAAATATTGTGTAAAGTCTAATGAGTGATACATTATTTTAAAAAGGAAGCTTTTAGCTTTAATTTACGATGTAAAGTACATCTTTGCATCAAGAAATAAGTTCAGAATGATTTCTTATAGATAACGTTAATTTACTTAAATTTATTAGAAACGTCAAAAACAAAGTTTCTATTTTTAAGTAATATCTCTAAAAATATTTTGTAAACTCTAAAGACTGATACATTATTTTAAAAAGGAAGCTTTTAGCTTTAATTTGTGATATAATGTACAGCTTTGCATCAAAAAATAAGTTCAGAATGATTTCTTCAAGATTCCGCTAATTTACTTAAATTTATTACAAAACGCCAAAAATAAAGTTTGTATTTTTTAAGTAATATCTCTAAAAATATTTTGTAAAGTCTAATGAGTGATACATTATTTTAAAAAGGAAGCTTTTAGCTTTAATTTATGATATAAAGTACATCTTTGCATCAAAAAATAAGTTCAGAATGATTTCTTATAGATTACGTTAATTTACTTAAATTTATTACAAAACGCCAAAAACAAAGTTTGTATTTTTTAAGTAATATCTCCACAAATATTGTGTAAAGTCTAATGAGTGATACATTATTTTAAAAAGGAAGCTTTTAGCTTTAATTTAGGATGTAAAGTACATCTTTGCATCAAGAAATAAGTTCAGAATGATTTCTTATAGATAACGTTAATTTACTTAAATTTATTAGAAACGTCAAAAACAAAGTTTCTATTTTTAAGTAATATCTCTAAAAATATTTTGTAAACTCTAATGAGTGATACATTATTTTAAAAAGGAAGCTTTTAGCTTTAATTTATGATATAATGTACATCTTTGCATCAAATATAAGTTCAGAATGATTTCTTAAAAATTCCGCTAATTTACTTAAATTTATTACAAAACGCCAAAAACAAAGTTTGTATTTTTTAAGTAATATCTCCAAAAATATTTTGTAATGTCTAATGAGTGATACATTATTTTAAAAAGGAAGCTTTTAGCTTTAATTTATGATATAAAGTACATCTTTGCATCAAAAAATAAGTTCAGAATGATTTCTTATAGATTACGTTAATTTACTTAAATTTATTACAAAACGCCAAAAACAAAGTTTGTATTTTTTAAGTAATATCTCCAAAAATATTTTGTAATGTCTAATGAGTGATACATTATTTTAAAAAGGAAGCTTTTAGCTTTAATTTATGATATAAAGTACATCTTTGCATCAAAAAATAAGTTTAGAATGATTTCTTATAGATTACGTTAATTTACTTAAATTTATTAGAAACGTCAAAAACAAAGTTTCTATTTTTAAGTAATATCTCTAAAAATATTTTGTAAACTCTAAAGACTGATACATTATTTTAAAAAGGAAGCTTTTAGCTTTAATTTGTGATATAATGTACAGCTTTGCATCAAAAAATAAGTTCAGAATGATTTCTTAAAAATTCCGCTAATTTACTTAAATTTATTACAAAACGCCAAAAATAAAGTTTGTATTTTTTAAGTAATATCTCTAAAAATATTTTGTAAACTCTAATGAGTGATACATTATTTTAAAAAGGAAGCTTTTAGCTTTAATTTGTGATATAATGTACTTCTTTGCATCAAGAAATAAGTTCAGAATGATTTCTTATAGATGACGTTAATTTACTTAAATTTATTACAAAACGCCAAAAACAAAGTTTCTATTTTTAAGTAATATCTCTAAAAATATTTTGTAAACTCTAATGACTGATACATTATTTTAAAAAGGAAGCTTTTAGCTTTAATTTGTGATATAATTTACAACTTTGCATCAAGAAATAAGTTCAGAATGATTTCTTAAAGATTGCGTTAATTTACTTAAATTTATTAGAAACGTCAAAAACAAAGTTTCTATTTTTAAGTAATATCTCTTAAAATATTTTGTAAACTCTAATGAGTGATACATTATTTAAAAAAAAAAGCTTTTAGCTTTAATTTACGATGTAAAGTACATCTTTACATCAAGGAATAAGTTCAGAATGATTTCTTCAAAATTCCGCTAATTTACTTAAATTTATTAGAATCGTAAAAAACAAAGTTTCTGTTTTTTAAGTAATATCTCTAAAAATATTTTGTAAACTCTAATGAGTGATACATTATTTTAAACAGGTAGCTTTTAGCTTTAATTTACGATGTAAAGTACATCTTTACATCAAGAAATAAGTTCAGAATGATTTCTTCAAAATTCCGCTAATTTACTTAAATTTATTAGAATCGTAAAAAACAAAGTTTCTATTTTTTAAGTAATATCTCTAAAAATATTTTGTAAACTCTAATGAGTGATACATTATTTTAAACAGGTAGCTTTTAGCTTTAATTTACGATGTAAAGTACATCTTTACATCAAGAAATAAGTTCAGAATGATTTCTTCAAAATTCCGCTAATTTACTTGAATTTATTAGAATCGTAAAAAGCAAAGTTTCTATTTTTTAAGTAATATCTCTAAAAATATTTTGTAAAGTCTAATGAGTGATACATTATTTTAAAAAGGAAGCTTTTAGCTTTAATTTACGATGTAAAGTACATCTTTACATCAAGAAATAAGTTCAGAATGATTTCTTCAAAATTCCGCTAATTTGCTTAAATTTAATAGAATCGTCAAAAACAAAGTTTCTATTTTTTAAGTAATATCTCCAAAAATATTTTGTAAAGTCTAATGAGTGATACATTATTTTAAAAAGGAAGCTTTTAGCTTTAATTTATGATATAAAGTACATCTTTGCATCAAGAAATAAGTTCAGAATGATTTCTTATAGATTATGTTAATTTACTTAAATTTATTAGAAACGTCAAAAACAAAGTTTCAATTTTTTAAGTAATATCTCTAAAAATATTTTGTAAAGTCTAATGAGTGATATATTATTTTAAAAAGGAAGCTTTTAGCTTTAATTTATGATATAAAGTACATCTTTGCATCAAGAAATAAGTTCAGAATGATTTCTTATAGATTATGTTAATTTACTTAAATTTATTAGAAACGTCAAAAACAAAGTTTCAATTTTTTAAGTAATATCTCTAAAAATATTTTGTAAAGTCTAATGAGTGATACATTATTTTAAAAAGGAAGCTTTTAGCTTTAATTTATGATATAAAGTACATCTTTGCATCAAGAAATAAGTTCAGAATGATTTCTTATAGATTATGTTAATTTACTTAAATTTATTAGAAACGTCAGAAACAAAGTTTCAATTTTTTAAGTAATATCTCTAAAAATATTTTGTAAAGTCTAATGAGTGATATATTATTTTAAAAAGGAAGCTTTTAGCTTTAATTTACGATGTAAAGTACATCTTTGCATCAAGAAATAAGTTCAGAATGATTTCTTCAAAATTCCGCTAATTTACTTAAATTTATTAGAATCGTCAAAAACAAAGTTTCTATTTTTTAAGTAATATCTTCAAAAATATTTTGTAAAGTCTAATGAGTGATACATTATTTTAAAAAGGAAGCTTTTAGCTTTTATTTATGATACAAAGTACATCTTTGCATCAAGAAATAAGTTCAGAATGATTTCTTAAAAATTCCGCTAATTTACTTAAATTTATTACAAAGTCATAAACAAAGTTTCTATTTTTTAAGTAATATCTCCAAAAATATTTTGTAAAATCTAATGAGTGATACATTATTTTAAAAAGGAAGCTTTTAGCTTTAATTTATGATATAAAGTACATCTTTGCATCAAGAAATAAGTTCAGAATGATTTCTTATAGATTACGTTAATTTACTTAAATCTATTAGAAACGTCAAAAACAAAGTTTCTATTTTTTAAATAATATCTCTAAAAATATTTTGTAAAGTCTAATGAATGATACATTATTTTAAAAAGGAAGCTTTTAGCTTTAATTTATGATGTAAAGTACATCATTACATCAAGGAATAAGTTCAGAATGATTTCTTCAAAATTCCGCTAATTTACTTAAATTTATTAGAATCGTAAAAAACAAAGTTTCTATTTTTTAAGTAATATCTCTAAAAATATTTTGTAAACTCTAATGAGTGATACATTATTTTAAAAAGGAAACTTTTAGCTTTAATTTATGATATAATGTACATCTTTGCATCAAAAAATAAGTTCAGAATGATTTCTTAAAAATTCCGCTAATTTACTTAAATTTATTACAAAACGCCAAAAACAAAGTTTGTATTTTTTAAGTAATATCTCCAAAAATATTTTGTAATGTCTAATGAGTGATACATTATTTTAAAAAGGAAGCTTTTAGCTTTAATTTATGATATAAAGTACATCTTTGCATCAAAAATAAGTTCAGAATGATTTCTTATAGATTACGTTAATTTACTTAAATTTATTACAAAACGCCAAAAACAAAGTTTGTATTTTTTAAGTAATATCTCCACAAATATTGTGTAAAGTCTAATGAGTGATACATTATTTTAAAAAGGAAGCTTTTAGCTTTAATTTACGATGTAAAGTACATCTTTGCATCAAGAAATAAGTTCAGAATGATTTCTTCAAAATTCCGCTAATTTACTTAAATTTATTAGAAACGTCGAAAACAAAGTTTCTATTTTTTAAGAAATATCTCCAATAACATTTTCTAAAGTCTAATGAGTGATACATTATTTTAAAAAGGAAGCTTTTAGCTTTAATTTACGATATAAAGTACACCTTTGCATCAAGAAATAAGTTCAGAATAGTTTCTTAAAGATTACGTTAACTTACTTATATTTATTAGAAACGTCAAAAACAACGTTTCTATTTTTTAAGTAATATCTCCAAAAATAGTTTGGAAAGTCTACAAAATATTTAAAAATAAAATACTGTATCTAATATACAGTATTTTTTAAATTAAATATGTAGTAGTATATTATTTAGTTAAATTTAGCATAATTCTAATAGTGTCGTTCTAGATTGAGTTAAATAGTATTTATCTGTTATGCATTGCCGAGTTATTATTTATTAACACTTAAAATTTTCTATTTTTAGTAAACACTATTATTTCTTTTGCAACTTTAATTCAATCAGAATGGTAATAATAATTTTGATATAATATTTCAAGTATTTTGTATTTTTTAATAAATTTAATAATATCTTCATCCGTTTTCGTAATAAAAAGTTGTTTGATATAGAAAGTCGATGGAATACGGAACCTCCATGCAAAGCTAAG
Organism: Onthophagus sagittarius; assembly: GCA_036711965.1. Lineage (NCBI taxonomy): Eukaryota > Metazoa > Arthropoda > Insecta > Coleoptera > Scarabaeidae > Onthophagus > Onthophagus sagittarius. The sequence goes on from JASERS010000005.1 coordinate 27,454,135, forward strand.
ACGATTTAAAAATCAATTTACAATACTTGATTCTATCACATGCCCGTGTAAAGTCCGTCCCTCGAGCTTCCTCTCCTCACACAACGACTCTCCTGAGTAACTCAGGTAACCGTAGAGAACCCCCTTAACTTGTTAAGCAATTTCCATTGTTTTTGACCATCTTAAAGACCCAAATAGTGAAATATTTTTAGTCCTGGTTTTTATAAACCATTCATAAGTTAATATATCAAGATTATACCTTCCAATTTTTAAAAAATTTCTTTTATTGTGGATATTGTAACCAGAATAAAACCTATTCACTAATTCCTCCCTATTTTTTATAATGTCTGCTGCTTGTGTTTTTCCTATTTTAAATTTTGCACCTAAAGCACGAACACTAAGCTTTTCTTTGTTGTAAACTTCGATAATATTAAATTTCTCTTGAAGTGTAAGAAGTCGTTTTTGATATTTTTGAGACATTTTTCTCTAATTGACTCCGCTTTAGCAATGCTAAAATAATATTAAATGTACTTGTTCACTTCCCTACAATTATATAACGCTAAAGACAGTCGTAATCCACTTTGGAAGATAGGGCTTATAGGGGTGAGATAGGGCTGCACAAATTGTTATCGTGTGTCCATGTCCGGTTAAATAAGATTTCACTTAAGTGGATATTTTGTTATGCAAATTATACAATTCGGTGCCCGACAATTTGTGAGGCTTATAAGAGATATCCACTAAAAGCATAGAAAATTTTAATACTTATAATAAGATTTCACTTATATATATATATATGTTTTGGTTGATCTGAGGTATCATCCGTTCATCTTCTTGGTTGTTCCCTGTGGACAGGGGCAGACATTTCGCCAAGATCTCACTTGGCATCTTCAGTGCTTTGTCGTAGTCTCCTATTGACAGACTGATACTATATATATATGATTAAGAGAGAGTACATGCTAATATTTTTTAGGTTATAGTAGGAGAAGTAGTAATGGTACTGGTTGGGTTTTGGAGTTCGAACTTTCGTTCATATCATACTCCAGGTACAAAGTTTCTTTCGATTTTTCCTCTCTTCCTATGTCTTCCTCCTCCCGCCCTCTGTTATTTTCTGTCCCATGGATTGCAACAAGATAAAAACACTTTAAAATAAGACAACACAAACGCATAAGGAAGTTTCTTCTGCGAGCCAGGGATCCAGTGACCCGACTTTCGTAGGACCAAAGGAGGACCCTCGGAGCACGGAATCTGGAAAGCGATGATTATACAGTACCTATATATTATTCAGAAATAGGGGTTATCACAGTCAATAATGTATTGTCTTTCTAAAAGCTACTATCACCTTTTTGTATAGCTATCACACAAAGTTCTTTTTTTTTTATTTTTATCATAGATTTATGCCAGCCGATGTAACAAATTCATTTAATAATTTATAAATGTTAAAAGAATCATAGGCCAACAATGAGGTCAAGTTAATTTAGGTAATGTTTTCTCTTGATAATCCCTGAGTGAGTTTCAATCTTTGATGTTGATATTTAACGCATGCAAAAAATATATGATTCAGGTCTCCCTCTTCACCACATTCACAATAAATATCTTTTATTCTTATTTTAAATAAATATGCGGGTGTTAACGCATGCCCTAATCTCAATCTTATAATAAGTGTGCAGAACCGACGGGAAACAAAGGGTACTCTCTTATACCATGGAACTTTCGGAACGGTGAGTTGACATCTTGCGTACATGATTCGTTTCGTGGTACTACTTCTATTCCATTCTTCCCCCCATTCGACTTCAATTTCTCTTATTACTTGTTGGTACAGCTCTTTTCCGAATATCTTTATTTTAAGTGATTCTTTTTGATGACCCATGTTTGCCAATTGGTCGGCCTTTTCGTTGCCCTCTATGCCCACATGTCCTGGCACCCACAATAGTGTAACTTCTTGTTCCAACAGATGTATCTCATAAAGGAGAGCAAACGTCTCCAAGATATATGGATGAATCGTATCCCTAAAATTGTAGTTCTTTATTCTTTCCAAAGTACTTCTAGAATCAGTTATGATGATACTTTTCGGAATTTTTCTTTCTAAAACAATTGTCAAAGCAATCAGCAAAGCATATGCCTTCGCCGAAAAGATTGTCAATGGGTTAGGTAATTTATATGATTTTTCTATTCCCATTGAGGGGACATAGACACCACACGCCACACTACTCTCCGGTACAAGAGCTACCGATCCATCTGTAAATATATACTCCACATCCGGCCATGTATATTTTATAAATTGGTTTATTTCAGCTCCAACAACATTGTTCATTCCACCAACCATTCTGCAGCTTCTGTACGATCCGGGGCTAAAAACGATATTTGGTGAAAATTTTCTTATATTATATTTTATTGTATGGATACTATGTGTACTTTTTCTATATTGATTCCGAACAGCAGGTTCCATTTTGGAATATATCTCTGAGATCAACGGTCTAGTTTTTGCCAACGGACGTAAGATATAGATTTTTGTTATCTTATCTACCCTGTTGATCATGGAGCAACTATCTATACTAAGGCTTCTGCTGAGAAATCTAGTACATAGTATTCTAGCTCTGGTTAGTAAAAATGTTTCTCCTGCTTCGATGGTGAGTGCATTAGTGGGTGACGATCTGAGCGCTCCTAGTATGATTCTATACGCTTCATAGCATATCACTTGTAATCTATTCAATTGCATTTTAGGTAATGGTAATAATATCCATAGTCCATAGTCAAGTCTGGATCGTACAGTCGCCCTATACAGCATACTTAAAATAACTAAAACGGGTCACTACCCCACCTTGAGCTGGATAGAGATTTTATTAGGTTAATACCCTTTCTACAGGCCTCCACAGTAGTATCTATATGTTCCTTCCAGTTAAGTTTAGCATTCAAATTAAATCCTAAATATTTGATATTTTTTAGGTTATGTTTTGATGCTCAAAAAGGTGCCAACCAAAAACAAATACAACCTAATTTTTGTATTAAAACGAAATGTCTTCTTATATACAATTAAAATGTATAAACAATTAATATATTTTTTATTATAAATGAATTGTTTTATAATTTTATTTAATTAATCGTGTTTAAAAACAGTAACATTTTGTGTTGGTACCAACAAACTGTCAAATATGTCAAATTTTTGACAATTTCATTTATATTATAGCAAAAAAATAATTTTCACGAGGTTTTATACAAAAGTATGTAAAACTTATTTATTTATTTATAATATATAAATAATGGGAAACGCTGGAAGTGGTGGTGTACCCCGTGATAGAAGTAGAACCGGGGAAATAGCCCCGCCTTCACCAGGTAGAGATGGCCAAGTATTCACGTTTAATAGAAACGTAGACGCAAAAATTATAAGTCAATGTTCGCAAGACGATGACGAGCCGTATTTCACAAAACCCGCCTCGCAAGATACCGATCCTTCGAGACCTAGGTCTAACACGGTCTCTGAAGGAACCAAAATTAATGTATCCGATAAAACCCCAACAGTTTTTCGATGGGAGGGTGGTGGAAAAGATGTTCAAGTTAGTGGCACGTTTTCTGATTGGAAAACGATTCCGATGGTGAAAAGTCATGGGGATTTTGTAACGATTATTGATCTCCCGGAAGGTGAGCATCAGTACAAATTTTATGTGGATGGAGAATGGAAGAATGACCCATCCACGAATGTAATTGAGAACGAAGGGACTAAAAACAATATGATTGTGGTGAAAAAATCCGATTTTGAGGTGTTTCAAGCTTTGGCTAAAGATGGGGAAGCTCCCCCTACTGATTTACAAGAGGAATACTCACAGATTATCCCGCCAAATAATCCGTGGCAAAAAGCGGCGGGGCCACCTATTTTACCCCCACATTTATTACAAGTTATTTTAAATAAAGATACACCTTTATCGGTACGATTTTAAGCAACTTTAATAAAAAAAATCTAATTAATTAATTATTTTTTAGTGTGAACCAACATTGCTTCCGGAACCCAACCACGTAATGTTGAATCATTTATATGCTTTATCAATAAAGGAAGGAGTTATGGTTTTGAGTGCAACACATAGATATCGTAAAAAATATGTTACTACTCTTCTATATAAACCAATTTAGATTTTGATTTGTTAAATAGTGTTATGTTGTAATTTTAGGGGCGTATGTTAAAGATAAATTGCTCATATTGGTGAATATTTATCTTTTTATGCAACTATAGAGCTAATAGTATTATATACATGTCGACTAAAAAATAATTTTTGTTTCCTCTTTTGGCTTATTTCAATAATTTTAAGATTATTTAATATTATATAATGGTATTTAATAAAGTTTCGATGAGTTAATCTCCATTAAAGCTTATTTTCTTCTCAATCTTTTCCAATAAAAGATTGAAGTGAGACAGAAAATCAATAACAGCATCAGTTAACGTTCAATAATAAAAATGCTTAATAATATATAATATTTTTTATCAATAAATTCATTAAATAAATTGATGAAAGAACGTTAGCGTCATCTACTATCAAAAATTTGTACTATTTGAGAGTATTAATTTTAAATTAGTAATTTAGTTTAATTCAATTCATAATTTATTGCTAAAGATTGATTTAAAATAATAAAGTGCTTTTCTATATTGAATTTAAGATTTTTTATATCATTATCAATTTATACATTCTCATCAAATAATCACGAATGTTTTTAAAATTTTGTCTAAATTTATAAATATATACAAGGATCTAGCGCTTAAAATGATCCAATTTTGAATATTTTTATCAATAAATTTATAAACAAATTTACTCACAAAAAAAATGTTAGCGCCAATCTATTATTACAAATATGTATTATTTGCCATTAGTAACTTAAATAAATTACTTTTTGTAAATAATTGTTACTTACATGAGAACTTCAACATAAGAAATAACATTTCTATAATTCTTGTCTTTAATTTGACCGTTCCCATCAACTCTCTTTGTTTTCAATCGACTTAAACTGTCTCAGAAATAATCAACAAAACTTTGAGACAAATCGCAAGCTCTAAAATAAATGGCGTATTACTACAAATTGAAATTAATAATTAATGAATCTTAAAAATAATAGAGATTAATTTTGAAACGGTTGAAGACCAGAAAGAAATTCAATTCAGAAAACAGATTTGAGCAATAATTCAAAGCAACAATGTTAGGAACAAAATTTCCTACAAGTTTTGTTAAACAAGCTTTTTTGAAACTTGCTCTACTTCCCATTAAAAACTTGTAAATGAACGAAATTAATCACATTCTTATATTTACGTTTTTTTTATGTTATTAGGAAAAAATTTGCTACAATTTTTGTTTTAAAAGTTTTTTGTAAGGTTGATGTGTTTCTTGTGTTGATTAGATTGTCATATCTTCGTATTTTTGACGATATCTGTAGATAATAATAATAAATGCCTTTATTGGTTACACACTGGATACAATATAATAGTTTGCTTACATTTGAAAGTATATATATCTATGGAAAATAAAGAAGTGTGTTACCAATTGGTGCGATATCAGGCGCAATGCCTGGTTTTCATATTGAACCAGAAAAAGGTGAAGAAAAGTAAAGTAAAGGGGACAAATGAAATAGGTTAATAGTAAAAATTAGACGAGACGTAAGAAGTAAGAGAGTAAACGAAAAACAAAATAAAAGAAGAATTAATACAAGTTGAAACAAATATTAGAAGTTAAATATTAAACCTGCTGTGTCGCATAAAGATGTTGCTTATAGCGTTGTCGAAATGATGTTAAGTTTACTGTTTTGATCAACGATGGTATAGCGTTATACACATGCTGAACAGTATATGAAAAAGATCGCTTATATAGGGAGAACCTATGCTTGGGTATTACAAGAAGCGATTTCCTTCTAATGTTAACATTATGAACGTCCGTACGATACCTTATCTTGTTAAGCAGATAAGACTGTTTTTTGTATTGAGTAATTTGTGTACCAAGCAAGCTGTATGTAGTCGCCTCCTGTTTGTCATGTTGAGCCAGTTGGTTGTAAGCAGAGTATGTGAGATTCTATCGTACTTTCTAATACCGTATATATAACGTAGACAAGAATTTTGAATTAACTGAATTGTTTTTGACTTTGCTACGGTTAAGTAAGGTCCATAAAGTACTTCACAAAAGTTAAAATTTGATAAAATTAACGATTCGCATAAATTTTTTTTACGTGTTTTGATACAGCGCTTTTAGCCCACACACAGACTTTCTCACTAGACCACTGACGTGAATATCAAAACGCAGGCCAGAATCAAGTACCACTCCAAGACTCTTAGCCTGAGAACACATTTTAAGGATTGCATCCTTAATCATAATTCTGCCGTGGAGGTGACTTGCGACAGCATCCCTCGAGCCACTAGGTCCAAACAACATAATTTGTGATTTGTCCGGATTTAAATTGAGGCAATGTTTTGAAGCCATATCAGTAACGATACGTAAATCATCATTAATTACTTCAATATTGTGTAAAGTTTCTTTAGGATTGAAAGAATGATATATTTGTGAATCATCGGCGTAAAGATGATAGTTGTTAAATATATATAAACAAAAGTTAATAATGTGCAAAATAAATGGAAGCACAAATAGACAGCAGAGTCTAATCATATACAGATTTATGTTATCTGATCCAAATGACATAGATTTTAAACTAGTGATAACATGAAATAAATCATTTTCAGTCACTCTCCGGAAAACAAGTTCAGTGTCAAAATCAATTAGCGTATATTTATATCATTAATTTTATTTGCGTCGCGTAAGGTCATAGGAATATCTGATTTTTTATTACCACGAGATAATCCCTGTACACGCAATTCTCGCCATATATCTGAAGCTTTAGTTATGATACTAAATTTATTCCTGAAATAAACCTCCTTCTCCTTTTTGCACACATAATTATACAATTATTCCTAAGAGATTTATAGTAATATAAGTCTTTGGCTAACCCGTCTCCCTAAACTTTTTCCAAGCTGCAATTTTTATTATATTTAATTAATTAATAATTAAACAAATTTAGGATACATGAATTAAAAAATAAAACTTTCTCGGTAATGTCATTGATATAGTAAATATGGAACCATGGGGTTTCCATCATATCCTGCGTAAAGGACGCAAGATCAAAATTACGGAAAGAACGGTATGTTTTCATTGTTGAAGTATTAACTTGTTTAACAAATTCGATTTCACAATAAACGAGGTTATAGTCCGATATGTAGGCCGCATCGACTGTGCCATATGATATAATATTTGTGTTCTCATTCAAAATTACAAAATCTTTCAATGATAAGGAATTTATACCGATTCTAGTTGGTTCATTACTTACTTGCTGTAACATATACATATTAAGAATGTTGTTAAATTTACAAGACGCACTGCTATCCACATCAAGCAGATTAATATTGAAATCACCCACAATGACAATTTCTTCGCTCTGGCATAACGCCGACAAAAGACTAGCTTCAAGAAATTCAAAGAATTCTTCAAGAGCGCTCCCCGGTAGCCTGTAAAGTACACTGACAACGACTGGTTTAGCACATCTTATTGCTACCCATAATCGTTCAGATTGGTCACACAGTGGCATTTCACGAATTATATCACAGGGCAGATTATTGCTTACGTACACCGCTACACCACCTCCACGGCTCACTCTATCTTGTCTATAACATCTGTAATTTTGATCTTGGGGTGTGGTTTGAGAGTTAGGATTTATCAGGAGAAATACTTTTAGTTAATTAATAGTTTATTAATTTGAAAATAATTATAAATCTTTATTTTACGCTTATGCGTAGTAATCTTGAATATTGCTGCATTGTGTGGACCCCTTCTTATTTAACGCATATCGCTACCATCGAGAAAGTGCAGAAAAGATTTGTTAAGTTTATCCACTACGTCGATTTTGGATATAATCTACACGAATTTACTACAGCGTTACGGCCTGTAGACCCTTGAAGACCGTAGAAGATTGCTGTCTGCGAGGTTTCTTCAGGATGTGATGTCGGGTGTGCTAGTTGCGTCGGAAGTGTTAGCTCAATTAAATGTGAGGGTGCCGAGGATTAGTGCGCGAGTTTATAGTGCCTATATATCCAATCATGCTAACACAAATATGGGTCTAAACTCCCCAATAAACAAACTAATATGTGTGGCAAATTCAGTCAAATGACACTATTCTTTAGATTATTATTCTTTAGAATAAAGTGTCATTAGAAATGATCATTTCTGTTATTTTTATAAGATTATCTATACACTGGATTGTAATCCGTTGGCATAATAAAGATTATTATTATTATCTAGAGACAGTATCAAGTCTTTTGGAAACATTTCAAATCTTCAAGCAGTATGAAGATTTCTAGACGCAGTATCAAGTGTTTTTTAACCATTTCAAATCTTCTAGAAGCAATATTAAGTCTTCTGACAGCATTTCAACTCTTCTGGAAGCATTTAAATACTTTTGGAAGCATTTAAAGACTTCTGGAAGCAATATCAAGTCTTATAGAAGCATTTCAACTCTTTTAGAAATAGATAAAGTCTTCTAGAAGCAGTATCAAGTTTTCTAGAAGTAGAATAAGTCTTCTAAAAGCAGTAAGGGTAAGAGTAAAAGCAAGTCTCTTAAAAGCAGTATAAAATCTCAGGCAGCAGTAAATCTTCAGGAACCAATATTTAGAAAGGAAGTCTTCTAGAAGTATTTCAAATCTTTTGAAAGTATTTCTAGTCTTTTGGCAGTAGTATCAAGTCTTTCAAAGGCAGTATCGAGTCTTTTCGAAGCTTTTCATGTCTTTTGGAAGCAGTATCAAGTTATAAGGAAGTAGTATCAACTCTTCTTGAAGTAGATCAAGTCTTCTAGATTGAAATCTTGAAAATGCTTTCTAGAAGTGAAAGCATTTTAGGTCTTCTGAAAGCATTGCAAGTCTTCTGAAAATATTTTAAGTCTTCTGGAAGCAATATTAAGTCTTCTACAAGCTGTATCAAGTATTCTAAACGCATTTCAAGTCTTCTGGAAGCAGTATCTAGACTTTTGAAAGCAATATCAATTCTTCTAGAAACAGTATCAAGTCATCTGGAAACATTTTTAGTATTCTAGAAGCAGTATCAAGCCTTATGCAAGCATTGCAACTCTTGTAGAAGCATTTTAACTCTTCTAGAAGCATTATAACTCTTCTAGAAGCATTATAACTCTTCTAGAAGCATTATAACTCTTCTAGAAGCATTATAACTCTTCTAGAAGCAGTACCAAGCTTTTTGGAAGGTTTTCAAATCTTATAAAAGCAGTATCAATCTCTTAATAATATTTCAAATCTTCTAAAAGCAGTATGTAGTTTTCTGAAAGCATTAGAAGTTAAGTGATTACCGACGTGAAAACGAAAAAAAAAAGAAATAATACATACAAGCTCTAAATATAATTGAAGTCATTTGAACCAAATTATTATAGCCAATCCTTTTAACTTTTCAATGAACATTTTAAAATGGTAGAATCTTCCAATCATCACAAAACGTGATGTTGATAAAATTAATATTATTAAGTCTATATAAAACCTAAATTTAAGGAATTTTTATGAAACATTTTGATACTTCCAAGTTTGCACATCTGGCATCTTTGCGCGAATACCGAAAAATTTTTTGGAATTTTCCACCAATTTTTTTTATGTTAAGGGGTTGTATTAAAAAAAAAATTATTTCCAAAAATATAATACTTAAATCATCAACGGCAAGTCTTTTTACAATTTAGTTTTTACTTATTTAAGTACATTTGTATAAAATAAACGTAAAATCATAAATAATACATTATTACAAATATTAAAAATCGTTATATAATAGAAAATGATTCATAAATCGGTGGTTCTCGCAAATTTAACCCTCTTTTCACTCTCAAAATGTTCCTCATCATCACTTAAATGACCATCGAGGCTTCTCACCATCGAACTCGTAAAACTAAACGCCTCACTATCAGTCGAAGCATCCAAATCCGGCGTTAAATCATCTTTACAACTGATTAATTTAATCAATTTTTGATTTTTCACATATATCCCTTTCTTTGATGGACCCAAATACTTCGGAGAGACCAAATCGATTTTAACCGTGTCAAAATCAATTTCATCTTGGTTATTCAAATCAATTTTGATGATTTCGATCGCGCAAAATTGTACCACAAACAAATGATTATTAACAAAATAAAAAGCACTCGGTAAGTGGTTAAATTTGATCTCATTCTTTCGACTATTCCTTCCATACTCATCCACAAAAATCGCGAATTCGTTATAACACAAAAGATATTCAACGGGATGTTTCGAAACTTCTAAAATAGCCAAAGGGAACGATTTTAATTTGTAACAACCGATGGCCAAGCTTAAATTTCTATCGGAACTATCTAAAAATTCATCAACCTCGTAATTGTTTAAATCGATTTCGAAAAATTTATCAGCTCCAATTAAAAGGGTGTACTCTGTGAATAAAATACAACTCGTTGGTTCGGCTGTGTCTAAAATCCTTTCTGGAATGTATTCTCTCAATTTTAAATCAAAAAACATTATGATTATTTGACGCGCTGTCGCGGCGCATAATAAGTTTTTCTTCGTTGAAACGCTAAAAATATGAAAACCGTCAATGTTTTTTACATTAACCGTATTGAATTGAAGCGTTGGTTTCGAGCACGGCGCGCAAATTGATAGATTTTGAACGTGTTTGTAATCGCAAGTGATTAAAACCCGATTTTCATCGACAATCATCACGATTAAATTCAATTTTTGGATTGGTGTTATTTGTTGGACGTGTAACGGGCCGGAAATATGACAAAGAGTTTCATTTTTAAGCGAAAATAATCCCCTATCGCTTCCTAACAATTTCAAATCAACCCCGAATTCAATTAAACAATTAACTTCGATGTCTTTTTCCAATTTTAAAACAACCTCTCCATCGGATTTTCCATTCGACGAATTAAACAGTTTATCTAGAGCTTTATACCATTTATCTTTATCTTCTACACTTAAGGTCATAAAAATGATATTTTTTGGAGGCCAACAGGTTGTTTCGGGTGAAATTTCCACTTTAATTACAAAGGGAAGATCGCTGTTTGCAACGGGGATTCCTATTTCTGATTCAACTGGTTCTAAAGTAACTTTTCCGTGGGTTCCGAGTTGATTTAATTTGAGTTTATCAACGATTTTCGTTGCTGTGGTATTCGGCGGTTCTTCGTAAATTGTTAATGATTTTGATGTGAGACACGCGTAGTATTTTTCCCATGAAGATTTACTGAAAAATAAATGATTTATTAAAAATGATTATAAAATTTTAAATGTGACATTTCACATTACGTAAAATATTAGCCCCATCTGTGTCACAACTGTGTATATACACTATTTGATATTAACTAGGGTTGTACCGATTAATCGGCGACTAATCGGAAAAGCCGATTATTCGGACACTTTTTAGTCCATGATTAGTCGGCGATTAAACAATAAAAGCACCGATTAGTCAGCATTTATTATAATGCTGCAAATAAAATACTAATGAAAAATAATATAAAAATAGTTTGAGTATTTATTTATTACAAAGTGAAAAATTACTAATTTTTCAATGTTTTGAACGAGATTGTCCCGTTTTTCTGTTGCTAGTTACCTCGTCCCGAACAAATTGTAAAACGTTCTGTTTTCATAATCACATAAAAACTCAAAAAATAATGATTATTACTAAGGTTGGGCCGACTACGATTTTGGCCGACTAACGACTATCCGACTAATCGGCCTTAAAAGGGCCGATTTTTTGCCAACATTGCGGATCATTCCAAAATTAGGACGTGTTCGAATACTTTTGGAAGCGCTTTTATGCTACGTAAGTTTGTTGTAACTAGGGCTGGGAGATACTTTAAATGAGTTATTGAGTATCGATACTTTCGTGGTATCGATACTATTCAAAGTATCGAAAATAGCGAAGTATTGAAAGTATCGAAGTATCAAAAGTATCGAAAATATCGAAAGCATCAAATTATTAGAAATAATAGTGCATAATAAGCATATTTCTTATGTATTTTCTTCCTAGATTTTACTTTTGGATACTGTACCTTGTCTTAATGTAGGCCAACATGTTGGCAGTGTGAGTGTTTATATGTCCAAAGTCCTGCTCATCGTTTGGAAGTCTGTTAACCTGATAGGAAAATAAGTTAGAAGTGTTCCAAACACTGCACATTATCTTAACAACTACTAACTTGTTGGCAGCATGAGATATTATGTCTCCAAAGTCATGCTCATCAGTTTAAAGTCTACCAACTTGTTGGCGACATGAACTATTACTGTTTTAAACACTGTACACTATGAGTGCTTGTGTCTCCATAGTTCTGCTCGTCAGCTTGAAGTCTGCCAACTTATTGGCAGCATGAGCTATTACTATTCCACAGACTATGTATTATCTTAGACTGCCAACTTGCTGACAACATGAGCTTTTATGTCGATATAGTCCTTCTCATCAGACTTGTTGGTAGCATGAGCTATTAGTGTACCACGGACTATATGTTATCTTAATGACTACCGACATGTTGGCAACATAATCTTGTTCCACCGATTATACAATCTGTCCGGTATTTACCGGATCAGAGGTATACAGCGATGTAAAGTATATTATTTTGAGATGATTTTTCTAATAATTTTTTTTCATATTGTTTATAACAATTGCACGAGATCTGTTTAAAAGACGTCTAATGGCAACTCTGGGAAACGACAGAGGAGGTCGTAAATCAAACTCAGGAAATCGGTCCAACTTCCCGCCTATCATCCGTTTCTTACGCGTTTATTTCTCATAAAAATTTGTTTATTGATTTTTCTCTTTGAAACATTCATAATTCAATTGTTGTAATAAGATACATATCATTAAAGGTTAAGGAAATAAAAATGAATAAGTTTCAATTTTTTAATTACAATAATTCAATAAGTTATGTGTCATAATATGTAAAGCACAATAAATACGTAGGAGGGGAGAGATAAGGTGACCTCTTCAGTCGTTTTCCAGGATCATTATTGGACATCTTTAAACAGTTCCTGTGCGGTTGTTATAAGCAATGTGAAGAAATTTTATTAGACAAATCGTCTCAAAATAATGTGCTCTACATCGCTATATACCTCTGATCCGGAAGATACCAGACAGCCTGTATACTATATTTTTACTGTTCAAAACACTGTACATTATCTTAAGGACTTCTACCTTATTGGCAGCATGACCTATTATGTCTTCAGAATCACTTTTGGCAATTTGAGGTCTGCCAACTTGTTGGCAGCATGAGCTACTATATTTCCAAAGTCCTGCTCATCGCTTTGAAGTCTTCAAACTTGTTAACAGCATAAGCTATTACCATTCCACAGACTATATATTATTTTGATTTTTAAGCTATTATTATTCCAAACACTATACATTATCTTAAAGACTTATGTCTCCAAAGGCCTCCTCATCACCTTAAAATCTGCATGCTTGTTCATAGCATGAGTCAATTCTATTTCATAGACTATATATTATTTGAAGGACTGCCAACTTGTTGACAGGGTGAGCTATTATGTCGCCAAAATCTTGCTCATCAATTTGAAGTCTGCTAACTTATTCATAATATGAGCTTAAAAAATTGAAACTTATTCATTTTTATTCCCTTAACCTTTAATGATATGTATCTTATTACAACAATTGAATTATGAATGTTTCAAAGAGAAAATCAATAAACAAATTCTTATGAGAAATAAACGCGTAAGAAGCGGATGATAGGCGGGAAGTTGGACCGATTTCCTGAGTTTGATTTACGACCTCCTCTGTCGTTTCCCAGAGTTGCCATTAGACGTCTTTTAAACAGATCTCGTGCAATTGTTATAAACAATATGAAAAAAAGTTATTAGAAAAATCATCTCAAAATAATGTACTCTACATCGCTGTATACCTCTGATCCGGAAAATACCGGACAGATTGTATAATCGGTGGAACAAGATTATGTTGCCAACAAGTCGGTTGTCATTAAGATAACATATAGTCCGTGGTACAGTAATAGCTCATGCTACCAACAAGTACTAATCCAAATATTATACATTATCTTAAAGACTTCATATATCATGAGCTATTATGCCTTATTATGAGCTCCTACTCATCACTTTGTAGTCTGCTAACTTGTTTACAGTTGGTTTATTCGAACAAAGAATTACCTATCAATTTATAAAAAAAAAATGTTTTTCTGCATCTCCTTTCATTGTCTCAGTACGTCTTTCTTTACTTCGTCTAATAGGTTGTTTATAAAATAAATTTTTCGTTGAATTACAGGTTGTGCTAATATTATATAAATAAATAATATAAATATAAATAAATATAATACAGGTTGTGCTAATATAACTTATGCTAATATTAAACTTATCAGCTGCATCTCGCAAAGAAGCCGTCCAATGACTAGTTAATCACAGACATGTTAATATTTGCTGTTTTTCCATTAATTTTCCATTTCTCTTTAGTAACTACTAGGACTGGGCGGTAAATTATCTCAATAAGATATAGAGTATTAATACCTTTGTGGTAACGATACTATTCAAAGTATCGAAAGTATCGAATTATTGGAAATAATATTTTAATAATAAAATAAAGTATATAATAAGCACATTTTTTATGTACTTTCCTTTGTAGATTTTAATTTTGGAGTTAAAGTAGTGGAAATAATAAAGACAAAATAAATGAGAAATAAATTCCGCACTTCAACTCTTATTAAGAACATATGGAGTCAATATGTTCTTGAAAATTCTCCTTGATTATCGTACTCATCGCGAAAAAACAAGAATATACGTAAAGTTTCGAGTTATTAATTGTAATAGGAATTGAAATAATAAGGAACAACCACATATTGACTATCATTTCAAAGTATATTAGCTCTCTTGAAGTACTTTAGGACAGATCTTGATCTGATGTATATCGATCTTGAATATACTGTAATCTCAATTTCCTGTATACACAAAACAAGTTGCAATACTTCGACACATTCGATATTTCAATACTTTTCATATTTCGATACTTTTGATACTTCGATACTTTAGATACTTCGATACCTATACTTTGCTGGTAGCGAATATCGATACAGAGGTAGGTATCGATACCATCGACAAGTATCGACACTTTGCTCAACACTGATTGTAACAAGTATGATGACGAGATGTACAGAGTGATTATATAAACGATAATTCTGTTTCCTAGAACTATTTCGAAACATAAAGGCACTAAATAATCACAACAAGAACATTCGATTGATTAGGTAACAACATCTGGTTCCAGTCTAGTTACTAATTTATAAATACCGATTCTGCCACTAAACATTGAGATACGCCTTTAAAATTACAGCACTCACGTGGGTCACGATAATTATATAACACGGTATATTCGGTTTTTCTATCGTAATACAAATATTTGTGGTAAAGTGTTATTTTTATAAAGAAAATTTTAATCTTCTGAGCAAAGCTGAGAAAGAAATTGCGTGTTCATTCAAAAATTAATCATTTTTCACTATGTAATAAATAAATACATAACATTATTCTTATTTTATTTTTCGTTGGTATATTTTTTGCAGCATTATAATAAACGCCGACTAATCGGTTTTATTGTTTAATGAGCCGATTAATCGCAGACTAAAAAGTGGTCGAATAGTCAGCTCTTCCGATTAGTCGCCGATTAATCGGTACAACCCTAATAGTTATTCAACTGAAGTTAGTTTGTGTTCGTGATACCTAGATGGCAGGGTACCTAATGTGTGATAAATTTCACACATTAAAATTATTCAATTTTAATGTGATATTTTACATAAAAATTTATTCATAAAAATTTAAATTTTACAATTTGCGCCTTGTACGTTTTTACAATGAAATTGTAAAATATGTTGCATGTATTTCAATATATCTTGTATACAAAAAAAACAATAATGTGTCCTTCAGAATAATATCGAACAGTTGCAGACTTTTCGTCGGTAAAATATCGATTTGTAATCGGTAAATTTTTTACGTAGGTGTTTAACCAGATTTATGAGAGACCACCAACTGTCTTAAATCTTTTAAAGAAATTTGTCGGAGTATTATTCAAAATACTGGGTGACATGGTAATAACACAAATTAAATATGTAATAAGTAGTAATTTTTATATTTTATAATCAATTAATTGTGAATGCAGGTTTTAAAAATGTGTTTTATCTTAACAGTATTTTATATTTAACTTTTATTGGTGACAATAAAATTAAATATAATACATTTCATTAAAGATTGAGCAATATATGCTCTGAGGGATATTGAAAAAAAACACAAAATTATAAGAATAAGACGTAAAATAATACAATATTTAAAATATTTTTTTGAATTTCATGCCCTAAAATAACCACTGATGTGATGCAAAATATCAAAAACAGCTAAAAGTAGAGCTAATACCAGCACTACAGCTAACGCTAGACCTAGAGCTATAACATTTGGGTTTAAAAATAATAGGAACAGCTATATGAAGAAAAACTTAACAGGATCTCCTGACCTCAAAATTAAATCAGGAAATTCTTGGAAACTATTTTTCTGTATATAGATTAGAAATGGGCGTATGAGATTGCGTGATTTTTAAGGAATGTTGTGATCGGGGTCTTGCTTTCTCAGTTACCATTATTTTAAACGGTGACAGTGATTATCGTTTACCTTTTACCGTTTAGAGAGGTGTCCACAATTCCCCAGACATATGACAAAAATATCGTTAAAAGTAGGTGACTCAAAATCATAGGGAAAAGGATTATTGAACATATTTTCTGGACTTGATTTTCCTTCAGAGGTACACACAGATCTAGGGAGAGTGTTGTTAGTAATCTAACTACGGAATTTTTGAAACAAAATGGTACTAAAATAATACACAGGTTTGCATACCATCCTCAATCAAAGGTAATAGAAATTTTTTGCAAAAAAAATTTTTTTTTAACTCATGTAGTGTTTAAGAGAATACCCAGAGCTTTGAGTTACGGAGATGGAAAAGAGTAGGACGAGTATATTGCTCCAGCAATATTTTCCATAAAACGTGCACCACATATAACACACGGTTTCAATCCTGTGGAATTATATTATGGGAAGCAAATTAAATATAGGCAGCGAAAATCTTGAAGAATAATGTTAATACTGATTCAAAGATTGCAAAGATTATGGAATATAATAAGATTGAGTACCAAAAGAAGGCGTATGGGACAAAGTAGGGAAGAAGAACACTCGGGGACTCTCCCTAAACCAGATATATATGTAAGTGAAAGCTAAAATTTCAAAAAGGGATGGGAATACTTTGATTTTGTTTCACGACACTGACTTAAATTGAGATTGAAAGATAACAAGATGCAAGGGGAAACCCCTCTGTGTAGTGCTTGTAACATCGCTTAGCACAAGGAGAATAAACAGAAGAAAGGAGAAGAAATGGTGAGGCGCTTTTCTCCTTTCCATCTAGATGAACTATGGGACCGTGTGGGTTGCACAAGGAAGAGCCATCATGGGAAGTGATTGCCTTTTCAGGAAGAATGCGCGAGAGATGAACGACGGTTGAAATGAACGGATTTCCCGAAGTAACCCTGCATTCATATCTCGAACGACTTCGAAGATGTTGGCCGACAAAAGCATCACTAAGTTGGATTGGATTGGGTTAGATTTCGAAATTCCAACCCAACTCAACACTTGAAGACCACCTAAGATTGGGTGGTCGAAGGCTTTGGGTTGAAGTGGAATTTCGAAATCCAATCCAACCCCGTGATACTTTGGGGGTCGGCTTCGAAGACGTCGGCAGAAATATGAATGGAAGATGATTAGAAGCAGTGGATATGGGAGAATATTAAGGTTGAGGTTTTGTTTGTATTAAAAGAAATAATTCGGCCAATTACGAAGCAAAACCGGTTTTCAATACCGCTCATATTTCGTTTAGAATCCCGGTATTTTGAGTCCCGGAATATCGGTATTAAAAACTCTAGGAGATTGAAAGAAATTAATAAAGAAAATAGTATATACAAACTATGTATATGTAAATTTATTGAAACCTTATTATGAAAAACCTAAAATAGTTGAGATATATGTTACATATTCAGGGGAAGAAGAGATAGTAATGAATATATGTATATGAATTGGAAAAAGAAAAGAAAGAAACTTTACTGACTATAGAAGTTTTACATCGACACCCCCTGATGAGAAATACTGACTGTGAAAAACTAGAGCAAAACTGGAAACTTTCGGGTTTACAAATCTCCTTTACAAATACTTGCTGTTCTTTGAAAAAAATGTGGTTCACGGATCTCTTCTGTAGGGGATGATGGTGTGATGTTGCTTTTAGGTACACGTTGATGTGGGTCTTGTAAACATTCTGGTAATCTCTCCGCAATGAGTTTCTGGCGAAGACCATTTACAGGATTCTTTATTGGTTTCTCCAGTAAAAACTTATTATTGCTTCCTTCGGGACCTCCTTTCTAGCGATTGCGTAGTGGGGTCCTTTGGTTAGTTCCATGGCTTCTTCTTTCGTTTGTGAAACACTATATCTGTTGATGACTGATTCTGTGTTCGGCTTACCAATGATTCAAACTTGATGTGTGTACCACGGGTTGTTTTGAAATTCTTAATTCTTCTCCATTGTTAGTCGTCTACTTTATCATATATTTTATTATTATGTAATAATGAAGGCGTGCATTCGATAGGTTTAGAAAATTGTATTACCGAATATTTCTCGAGATATATTCGGATTATATCGAAATATCTTATTTACAAAAAAGAAGGTGAACTGATTGTGAGATGCAATAATCACATTTTAATTTTTTATAATTTTTATACTTTAGAATTGTAAACGATGTTTATTTCAATAAAAAAAAATGCAGACGTAAAGTTGTTTATCCAAACTCAAATAGTTGCAAAAAACTTAGTTTATTTATCTAATCATTTCGGTTCGATGTGTCGACCCGGGTCGACCGATTACTCAAAAGAGCGCACGGCGTCAACCACGTCTAAAATAAGTCTGCAATAAGATGAATATTGTCTAAATAAAATGTAATTTTTATAAAAAATATATTTGTAATTCTTTCTTAGAAAACAATTCCATATTATTTATGATAAGTCTCTTTTGCGTAAAAATTTTAATATCCTATCATATTGATTTTCTAGATTGAGTATACAACTTATACTACAAGTCTAATTTTTCCAATTCATTCATAAATGTAGTTGCTTTCGTTTGCCGTTAGAGGCAAACGAAACTAGAGGCAGCACGAGCTAGAGCAACCCAACTCGACCGGTTGAATAACTATGTGTATCTATAAACAAAGTTATTACAATATTATTATTACCGTTTCCTATTTCCAATGTCGCTTCTATTACTGTTACAGATAAATGCTGCCAACTTACCAGAACAAAGTGCATAAATCTTATTATGTATAGTCTGTACCACGAGAAGTGATAGTGATTCAACGGCACAAGATCTGTACCATATAACAAAAATAATAACGGAAATCGATGAATTACTATCATTTCTCATGGTACAAATATAGTCTTTATACTTATATTAGTCATATTTCTCTTTCTATTTGAAAAACGTAATCGAGTATAACTACTAACTACTATTAGATTATGATAGTTTGATTACTATCTACCAAGCAATTAGTAGTTAAATACCTGGCTACTTCTTTGACTCCATAATAAAATGCACTTTTAAAGTATAAAAACCCAACGTAGTTACAATTGCAAAATTTATACATAGAAGGGTCTCTAGAATAGCAAATAAATGTCTCTTTACAGGTAACTAGTTTCAGTAGTTATTAGTAGGTAAGAACTTTTGAACTGTTATACATAAATTATGCTAAAAAGTCAGTTATTTTGAAAAAACTGATACATATGACGTAGGTATTAATTTAAAATTATTAAAAAATTTTAAGTTGTTAAAAGCAAAAAATAAATATATAATAAACAAATGAACGTAGAATCTTGTAACTTTGAACGATTTTTAATTTAAGTTAGATTTTCTTAAAAAACCCAACTGCTTAAAAGTATGTATGTACCCAACCCAACCCAAGATGTTTATTTTGAGGAATTTATAAAATTTTAAATCTGTACAAAGACAAAGACCATTGGGAAGGTAACAAAGTTTAATTTAAAAATACTAAAACCTATAAAAATAAGAGAATAAATTCTAAGTAATATTTTAAGTTTTGATCGCAATAACTTGATCAAATTTAAATAAAGTCAAATTCGTCTGATAGCGGGTTTTTGAAAATACGTATAGGATGCGTTGGGTTGGCTTGGACTCTCCAAAAAAGTCTGATAAAACCTTTCGAAACATATGCTGGGACTAAATCAGGAAGAAAGTGTTTTAAAAGCAGTATCTAGTCTTTAATTGTCAGTTTAAATTTTGATATGATAAACACCGTATTTTCCCAATAGTATTTGGTATTTTTGGAAGCAAAATTAAATTTTATTAATAATCCTTCGCCTTCTACAATAAAACTGTCTTCTGCCTACAGTATTTAGCCTTTAATTAACAGTTTATGGACTTCTTACGTAAAGATTTTGCATTTTGTTGAATAATACTTAATATTTTGAAAGCATACTCAGTTGGCTTATCAACAGTATCCAGTTTTTACAAAACAGTTTTACAAGTAGTGTCAAGTCTTTTTGAACCATTTCAAGTCTTCCAAGGACAGTATCAAGTTTTCTAGAAGCATTTCAATTTCTCTAAAAGCATTTCAAGTCTTTTGGATGCAGTTCAAGTTTTTTGAAGAACTTCTAATCTTCAAGAAGCTTCTGGAGGTAGTATGAAATTTTCTAAAAGCATTGTCTTGTGTAAGCATTTCAAATCTTCTGGGAGCATTCCAAGTCTTTTGGAAGCAATAACAAGCCACGTAGAAGCAGTTCAAATTTTCTGAAAGCAGTATCAAGCTTTCTAGAAGTATTTCAAGTCTTTTAGAAGCATTTCAAGTCTTTTGAAAGCAGTATCAAGTATTCTGAAAGCAGTTTAAGTCTTCTGGAAGCTTTTCAAGTCTTCTTGAAGTATTATTAAGTCTTCTAGAAGCAATATTTTCTAGAAGCATTTCAAATCTTCTAAAAGCATTTCAAGTCTTCTAAAAGCATTTCAAGTATTCTGAAAGCATTTCAAATCTTTTGGAAACAGTTCAAGTCTTGTGAATCCGTCTTCTGAGTCTATCAAAACGTCTAACAGTAATAACAAGTCTGTAGTCTTGTAGGATCAAATTGACTTCTTTCAATCTGCTGTTAAGATCATTCTCTGGATCACGCGGGAGCATCGTAAAGTAATATTTTTTAACTATTTTTACAGTGAACTACTGCCCAGCTCTGATCAAAATAACGTCAAGATTGTAGTAATGCAATCTACAAAAAATACCTGAGTGGGATTAAGTACAATAAGTGATGGATTTATCAATTCAAGCGGAATTTTTAAAGCCAGAACAAAACACAGCTAGACACGAATTCATTCTTCATTAGACACGAATTTTTACTAATTTTGAAGTATGCGACACTCTAAAATGTGTCAGCGTGGAATGATAGGAATGTTGAGTGGAATGATGAAAGTAAAATAACCTCCTTTTGTTGGAATGACCGGCAATGGCCGATTAATCGGCCGACTAGTCGTCCCTTTTAGGGCCGAATAGTCGTTAGTCGGCCCAACCTTAATATTAAACCTCCGTTAGGCGCGCGTGTGTCCAGCAGATACATGCATAAAATTCCTTCCCGTCTGTTTAGAGGTCGATATCTTTAGAACGGATGAACGAAAAAAATTGCAGTAAACTTTGTTATAATTATTGGACATTTGTGCTATATTACCGTGAATTTAAAAATTTTTGGCACCTCAGTTATTTTTTTATGGCGAGTTAAACATAAAAAAACACCCGATTTTCGAGATTGTCACTTTATGGTTTTTTTCAGCGACTAATCGGCGATTAAGCAATAAAAGCATCGATTGTCAGAAGTAGCATGTCTTGTTAATTAATCAAGGATGTAAATTTGAACATTCGTGTTGATGCTGTATTTTATAAATATTTGCTTTATTACATACCCGGGTATTTATTTTCAATTAAAAAAAAATCCCAGGGTATGTACCCAAGAGGATTATTTCGAGGAATTTATAAAATTTGAAATCTGTACAAAGGCAAAGACCATTAGGAAGGATTTAAAAATACAAAAACCTATAAAGATAATCATCAGAGTTTTTGAAAATACGTATGGGATGAGTTGGGTTGGCTAAACTGGGAAGAAAGTAATTTACAAGCAATATCTAGTCTTTAATTGTCAGTTTAATCTTTTGATATAATAAACATCGTATTTTGCCAACAGTATTTGGTATTTTTGGAAGCAAAATTAAGTTTTATCAACAGTTCTTGCCTACAGTATTTAGCCTTTAATTAACAGTTTATGGACTACTTACGTAAAGATTGTGCATTTTGTTAAATAGTATTTAATATTTTCAAAGCATAGTCAATTGGTTTATCAACAGTATCCAGATTTTACAAACAGTTTTACAAGGAGTATCAAGTCTTTTGGAACCATTTCAAGTCTTTTAAGGACAGTATCAAGTCTTCTGGAAGTAGTATCAAGTTTTCTAAAAGTATTTCAAGTTTTCTAGAAGCATTTCATGTCTTCTAAAAGCATTTCAAGTCTTGTAAAAGTATTTCAAGTCTTCTGGAAGCTACGTATTGAAAACTTAATACTACTTCAAAAAGACTTGAAAAGCTTAGAAGCATTTCAAGCTTTCTAAAGCTATTTCGATTCTTCTAAAAGCATTTTAAGTCTTCTGAATACTTTTCAAGTCTATTGGAAGCAGTTTGTAATAATTCGAAAATTATTTAATGGTTTTAAGAAATAATCATTCGAATTAGAAATTCCTAGAGTGCAGCCTTTCGTTATTTTAGAAACTAAAAATCACGTCTCAAGTTAACGACGTCCGGTATAGAGACCAGACTTTGTGTTAAATTTTGTTAAAAATTATGTATCCGCAGTTTGATGGGGGAGATGCGAATCGACACGAAGAAGTCGTTGAAAACTTAGACGTTAGATCACGTAAAAAATTTGATGGTTTCCACTGTTTGGAAATTACGTGATGATTTTTGGGATTAGTTAGTGGCGGATGTTATCTTCTGGTCTTGTGGGCGAGGAATTCTTCCCTTCCACAAATTCCCTCATTGGCTCAGAAAATTATTGTAAAATATCCGCCCCGTATTTTGGATTGGCTCCAGGTACTTAAGGCCTTGCACACGTCATAAAAAAAAAGAGAAATTCTGAACTTAGTTTCAATTCAACTACGAAAGATATCTTCTTAGAAAGATTTCGAACCAATACTCAACCAGCGCTCTGTTAGACCGAAACTTAGATTCGCTTTAACGCCAATACTAAGTCCCGTCGAAATCGAGAACTTTGACTCAGCTTCAAGGGCAACTTACTTCTGATTCGGACGTCCGCGTCGTGTCGGAAACCGTGTTCACTTGAGGATTTGGTGTTTTTGTGTCAAAGAAGTCTTCCCGGATTATCCCGAGAAGATTTCAACAGGATCCAGGTTGCAACCCATCACCGAGACCACCAGATTGGAATACACGTCCGGGGTAAGTCTGTTTGCCAGTTCTCCCTATCATTTATCGGTCAACGAGAGTTCGCTGTAGGGTTAGGTTCAGACAGGTCATTTGCATTTTTAATTTTGTTTTGACTCCTTAAGTAACGTCGGGTATCACGTAGGTAGTTTTTTTAAGATTAACTTTGTATCTTACTTTTTTTTGTTATTTTTGTAAATATAGATTAAGTGTGGTTAGAACACTTGTCGTTTTATTTCACATTTCCTGAGAGCCTTAGTGCAAGAACCCACGGTTCTGAAATAGTGACCGCGCGCTTGCCATTTAATCTTGTTTGAATAGATAGGATCAGGTAGGAGTCCTTCAGACTAAGAATTAGGTAGCGCGAAATACTGTTTCTGGTGGCAGCGGTAATTACCAGAGGTTGAAGTCGTTCAGTGACGGCCTCACCACAAGTTCAAGTCTTCTGAAAGCAATATCAAGTCTTCTGAAAGCAATATCAAGTCTTCTAACAGTAATAATAAGTCTTCTGGAAGTAGTATCAAGTTTTCTAGAACCATTTCAAGTCTTCTAAAGACATATTAAGCATTTAAAGACTTCGGAGCATTCTAAGTCTTTTGGAAGTAATATCAAGCCATCTAGAAGTAGTTCAAATTTTCTGAAAGCAATATCAAGTCTTCTTGAAGTATTATTAAGTCTTCTAGAAGCAATCTTAAGTCTTCTGGAAGTAGTATCAAGTTTTCTAGAAGCATTTCAAGTCTTCTAAAGGCATTTCAAGTCTTGTGTAAGCATTTCAAGTCTTCTGAGAGCATTTCAAGTCTTTTGGAAATAGTTCGAGTCTTCTGAAAGCAATATCAAGACTTCTAGCAGTAATAAGAAATCTGTAATCTTGTAGGATATAAAATGATTCGCCAATTGACTTTTTTCAATCTGCTGTTGTTATCATTCTCAAGATCGCGCGGGATCATCGTGAAGTAATCTTTTTTAACGATTTTTACAGTTAACTACTGCCCAGCTCTGGTCAAAATAAAGTCAAGATTGTAGTAATTGAATCTACAAAAAGTACCTGACTGAGATAAAGTACAATAAATGATGAATTTATTAATTCAAAGGGGACTTTTAAAGCCAGAACAAGACACAGCAGTGTCGAATAAATTTTTACTAATTTTGAAGTATGTGACACTCCAAAATATCTCAACGTGGAATGATAAGAAAGTTTCTAGTGAAAATCGTTGGGTAGAAATACCAATACATTTTTATGCACACCAACTAAGTTCTTCCAATTTCACAAGTATAATAAAAAAAATTTTATTATTAATTATGCAAAACTAAAAACACATTTTAATAATTTTGAAATGCACCTGATTATCAACAAAAGTACCTAGAGTCCCGTTTTCAGTCGAAATAAAAATGGTTGCGTTATGTATGGATATTATTAAAGAAAGTACCCGCACACGCGATTTTTTCTCGACATTGATCAGGTGCTAATTATTCTCTTTATAAAAATAACACTTTACTATAAACACCTATATTACGAAAGACAACCGGATACATATGAACTTGTTACAACAAGAGTATGAGACATATAAGGGCTTCCAAAAGTATATGAATGAAAGTAATAACTAATAACTAATTTTCCAAACTTTGATCATCGGAATGATCGGCAATGGCCGATTAATCGGCCGACTAATCGTCTCTTTTAGGGCCGAATAGTCGGATAGTCTTTAATCGGCCAAAATTATAGTCGGTCCAACCTTACTTAATACGTTCCATATGGGGCACATTTTATTTTTTTCATATTCTGCATAGTTTCGCGATTTAAGAGGATGCTGTTATTTCGAAAACGGCGGAACGGATTATAATGTATTTTACAGTGAACTATGCGTAATAAATGTGTATGTCGAATTTCGATAATAGTTTTTCAAAATAAAATTTTTCCGATATTTAACGCAAGTAAATAATAACTTATAGATTTAAAGATGGAAAAATGATCTTTGTTACATTAAATACAAAATAAATTTGCTTCAAACTGCTTCTTATTTCAATATGATATCTCAATTAGTTCTTGAGATATGATTGTTTGAAAATTGGTGAATTTTTTACATAACATGTATCATTACATTTTTGCAGAGTTTTAATTAAAAAATCACAACTTATAGATTTAAAGATGGAGAAATGATCTGTATTACATTAAATACAAAATAAATTTGCTTCAAACTGCTTCTTATTTCAATATGATATCTCAATTAGTTCTTGAGATATGATTGTTTGAAAATTGGTGAATTTTTTACATAACATGTATCATTACATTTTTGCAGAGTTTTAATTAAAAAATCACAACTTATAGATTTAAAGATGGAGAAATGATCTGTGTTACATTAAATACAAAATAAATTTGCTTCAAACTGCTTCGTATTTCAATATGATATCTCAATTAGTTCTAGAGATATGATTTTTTGAAAATTGGTGGATTTTTACCTAACATGTATCATTACATTTTTGCAGAGTTTTAATTAAAAAATCACAACTTATAGATTTAAAGATGGAGAAATGATCTGTGTTACATTAAATACAAAATAAATTTGCTTCAAACTGCTTCGTATTTCAATATGATATCTCAATTAGTTCTAGAGATATGATTTTTTGAAAATTGGTGGATTTTTACCTAACATGTATCATACCTAACATTTCACAAATATGTACTATTTGGCATTAAAAATTAATTTTTTAAACAATTTTACTTACACAGGAACTTTAACATATCCTTCCACATCAAAAACAACATCTCCATCATTCTCATCCTCAATTTGTTCATTCCCATCAACTTCCTTCTTCGTTTTCAATCGACTCAAACTGTCCGAGTAATGTTTGGC
Source organism: Onthophagus sagittarius (assembly GCA_036711965.1). Lineage (NCBI taxonomy): Eukaryota > Metazoa > Arthropoda > Insecta > Coleoptera > Scarabaeidae > Onthophagus > Onthophagus sagittarius. The sequence continues at coordinate 27,480,540 of JASERS010000005.1, forward strand.
AAAACCTTGAGGCAAACCGCAAGTTCTAGGTACATTTTTCGCACAAACGCTATGAACCTGAATCAAACATTCCCTACAAACACTAGACCCGCGTCCAATTTGCACTGAATCACCGCATTGGCCACAAACGATCGATTTCGTACATAATTTCGATTCGAATCGGTGTGGGATGTTATGTTGCATTCTTTGAACGGAATTTTGGCGATAAAGGTCGTTCTTTTGCGGCGATTGAACGATTTGTTCTAGAAGTTTTTTTTGATCTTTTATATTCATTTTAGAATCGAGCTTGTTTAGGTTTAAATTCGGCAAAGTTATCGATTTTAATTTGATGATTTCTTCGTGGAGATTTTTGTTGGTTTCTTTTTCTTTAAGTAATTGTTGTTCCAAGTCTTTGTAATTTAAAACGATCGACGGTGGGGGGTGATTTTCCTTTTTCGAGCCACCAAAAAGTTTATCTGTTAAAGTTTTTTTCTTCTTCTCTTCAATTTTTGATTGTAAATAATCGATTAATTTGATTTGTTGGTTAATAGTCGCTTCCATTTTAATTTCTCTCTCTTTGAAGCACATTTCTTTTTCGGAAAGTAAAGTTTCTAAAGAATTAACTTGATCGATTACGGTTTTGTTGACGGTTTTATATTCGTTTAAGTTTTGGGATAATTTAAAGTTGGATTCTTTTAAGTTATTTAAGTAGGTTAATTGACTCGAATGTTCTTCTTTAATTATTACATTTTCTGCCGAATAATTTTCTAAACGTCGCTTACAATCTTTCAATTCTATATCTAAATCGGTTATTTTTTGCTCGGCTGCTGTTAATTCATTCGCTAAACCAGAAGAATACGTTTTAAAATCGACGCATTCTTCCCGATAACTTTCGAGTTCTTGTTGCAAGCTTTCTACATCTTCAAATAACTTTTTCGATTTTGTCTCAGCTAAAAGCCGAAGAGATTTTTCTTCATTTATTGATCGCTTTGCTTCTTGAACTTCATTTCTCGTTGCTGATAAATCAGAATTTAATTTCTCAACTTCATTTATTAACGATGTTCGTTTTGATTCTGATACTTGATATAAATGTTCAAATTCTTCTAATTGAGTTTCTAATAATGAACATGCTTCACGAAGAGCATTTTGATTCTAAAAATGAAAAAAATGTTAAGTAAATTGAAAAATTGAATTAATAGTAATTAATTATTTCATGTTTTTAATCAATTAATTACTTTTTAAAGTAAATAATTTAAATGAGCAAATCGATTTAATAAACATAAAGTATAATGTTACGATAAAATTGACTTTAAGTTCTAAAATGTTGTTGTTGTTTCGAACTAGGTCAGGAATTGGAGTTCGGACGATTGTCCATATCATACTCCAGTCACAGGTTTTCTACTAGTCTTTTTTTTGTGAAATCAATAGATTGTCACAGTATTCTTCCTAACTTCGTTTATATAATCAATTTGATTACAAACAAATTCAAATGCATTGTCTTGATGCATCAGTTGTCTTAAAAAATATACAAAAAATAAAAGTGCTATTAAAAATAACAGCTTTCTACACATTTTTATCACAGTTCTCTATCAAATTGTTATCACAGTTCAAAAGTGTCTTGAGCCAACAAAGTTCTCAGGTTGGTTGGAAGATGGTATTTTGCGTCAATGAGGCTTTTAATTAATTTACTTCTAGCGATATCGTATTGGTTACATTCAAAGAAGATGTGATCAAAATCGCCCACATCCCCGCACGAGTAAAGTGGGTCTTCTTTCAGTTTGATTTTGTTGAGGTACTTTGGAGTGAGAGCATGGCCCAGTCTTAATGTAGTTATGAGTTTATAAAAATATCTGTTCACATACGGCATTCTCTTAAACCATGGGACTTTTTGGATGTTTGGTTGGATCATAGCATAGTTCGCACCCTTCAGTTTAGAGCTTATCCCCCATTCCCTTTGCCATTCCGCTTGAATATTTTTTGCAGTACTCGGAATATATCTTCCTCAGGTATTTCGATGCCGATAATTCCTCCCCATAACCCATGGTCGCTAGTTGATCAGCCCTTTCGTTTCCATTGATTCCCGTATGACCCGGTATCCATGCCAGTTGGAATGCCTCTTGTATGGGCTTTGTTTAGCAGTTTCAGTATTTCGATAATAAATGGGTGCAACCTGGTCTTAAAATCGAATTCTTTTACAGCCTCGATTGTACTTTGGGAGTCAGTCAAGATCACTGCCCTCGTCACCTGTTTTGCCCCAAAGATAGATAAATGGTCTGGTAAATGAATATGAACCTCCAGTAACAAAGTGGGCGAAAAAATTCCACGTGCAACACTTATCGGTTCCTTACGAATCGATCCATCCGTGTAAGTGATGTGCCGTGGTCCACACGTCTCTCACGTAATTTTCCACTTCCAATCTTGCTAAATTACTTTGTTCATTTCCTGTTCTGATGAAATAGTGCACTTCTAGAATTCTATCTTTAGATATATGGAAGGTATGGTTTGATCTTTTTAAATATTTCAATAATAAGAGGAATTTTTGATCCCTGGAAGTGCTTATATACATTATAAAGATTATTTATTTTGTCACTCCAAACGGTTCCAATCACTGACATTTTTCTAATTGCAAATTTTTTCCTAGTGATTTCGCTCTAGCTTCCAGCGACATCTCTCCAACTTCGATGGTAAGAGCGCTTGTGGGCGAGGATCTTAAGGCTCCAAGAATAATGCGATAGGCCTGATATGCTATTTTTTGCAGAAAAAACATTGTGGCCACCGGTAGGGGTATCATTGCATCAAGCACTTAAATATCCATATGTACGCTGACGATACGCTGTTGTACATTTCCAGACATGCCTTGGCTTCGACTTGTTCGGCTATTAATGAGGATATTAGGTCACTATTTGATTACTCTGATAGATTGTCACTAATCTTGAATCCGGCAAAGTCGAGGGTAGTGTGTTATGGTGATTTGAATCTGAACGAAGTGAACATATTTATAAATAATGAAAAAGTATTAATTTTTCCAGAAGCAAAAAATCTCGGTTTACTAATAGATTCAGACTTGCGTTTCAAAAATCATGTGACAGAATGTATTAAAAAGGCTTATAACGCTCTTAGATGCATTTATCAACATCGTCAAGTATTAGATGTTACAATAAAGAAGCAGCTGTGTTATCACACATTTGGTGCCTTCTAATTTTGTTCACGGCGCAACTGTGTATAGTCGGTGTCTGACAAGGACGGATATGCACCGTATACAGCGTGTTCAGAACAGTTGCTTGAGGTTTATCTTTGGCATCCGTAAATTTAAGAAAATTTCGCATACTTTGGTAACCGTTAATTGGCTCAATATGAGAAATAGATTTAGATACCATTTTTTAAGCTTGCTTAATAGAGTAATTTTTATGTCATCTCCCCCATATCTGTGTAGAAAAATTACTTTCAGGACTGATGTCCACAATATAAATATTAGGCGCAAACATGTTATCACCATACCTGCTCACAGTACTTCTTTTTATAAAAGATCGTTCTCATACAATGCTGCATCGCTGTATAACTCTTGTCCTGAAGATATAAAGCGGAAAAAGCCAAGTCCATTCAAAGGGAGCCTCTGTTGTGTCTTGCAACATGTTCAGAATACGTAATTTGACCCTTATGCTGCTTCAGTGATCTGATGTGATGTGATTGATTTGATTCTAATATGTTCGATTAAATTGTGCTATTTTTGTGTGTTTATTAAGTTGTCTTTCTCTCTTCTTTAGTTAAGTGGAACAGACGATGACAGAAACGTCGTAGTTTGAACTTTGCCAATTGACTCATTGCTACGTATTTTTAGTTTATTTCTTTTCTATTTATTTTGTATAATATATTCTACTTAATATAATCTGATATATGACGTATAATACAATGTTATTTTGTAGTAATGGTCAATAAAAGCAGTTATTATTATTATTATTATCATAATCCATACTCCGTATTCTAATCTTGATCGAATGACGGCCTTGTAGACTGTGCTCAAGACAAGTGGGTTGGGTTGGGTCCCACCTAAACATGTCTTTGATGTTTCGTTGATGTGGAGGTTCCAGCTAAGTCTCGCGTCGATGCGAAAACCAAGATATTTGCAACTTTCAACGTATTGTAATTCTTGTTGATGATAGTGTAATATGGGTCGATTTATGTTTCTTTTCCTAATAAAAAGGATAGCTTTTGTTTTTGTGGATGATATGTTAAGTGGTCGGTATTCTAAAAATTCTCGCAGTACTTCCAATGCACTGTTCGTCTTCAATGCTGCATTATCCACTTCATCAAATACCGTATAGATTACCAGGTGGTCCGCATATGTTATAGCTTGGACGTTAAATTTATCCAATTGTTTGTTTACTCCTGACATATAAATATTGAAAAGAATAGGACTGACAAGGGAAGTATCACAAGTGTCCCTCACCGATTTTGATGCAATTTGGTATAGTGGTAAAATGGACCAAAATAAGGTTACCTTAATTTTTGATACGTGCGGTAAAAGCCCCTGGGGCGAGTTTTAGGGGTTGACAGTTTGGGGAAAATGAGCATTTTTCGGCTATACTTGGAAACGAAACGGCTAATCAAAATGTGTGGTGATCAAAAAATAAATAAAGTAAAATGTTTAGGATAATTTTATAAGGATTAGAAGTTACGGGAGGAAACTGTATTTTCGGTTAAATCTCAAAAATGACAACTGTTATCAAAAAAATTTTAAACATTAATTAATCCTTTTGTTTAAATAACTTTCTGTGCGAATTGAAACCCTATATGTACACACATATCGATAGCCGAATCCTTATAAAGTATGAGATCGTTAATCGTCTCCCAAAAAAGTTTGGCATGGGTTCAATATCAAATCTTAAAACATGTACTCTATTCAAAGCGTTTGCTTAGTATAAATAGATGAGTATTGTTTTGGAAGATTTCAGTTTTAAAGCAACTGACAGAAGCAATGGTTCTCATCAATCCAATTAACGTTTTAAATTTACTGCTAACAGTTTTTACTGTTATGAACATCTCGAAGAGTCCTATGAATGAAGAAGAAGTCAAATTAAAGGAAAGAATTCAACATATATTAATGGAAAGCATACAGAATTCTAATATGCAAATTGAAGACGAAACTGTGTTAGTCTTTGACACGTCCACTACCATTAATGATGGTCAAGATGGTCAAGTTATAGAAGACAGTGAAGGCGAAGGGACGAGCGAAAGTGTACTAGCAGGAACAGAAGTTCACTGCCCATTAAATGATGATATTGACTACGATTACAAATTGGATGCTGTTAATTATTGGACAAGTGGGAAGAAAGGATATCTAAAACTAGAAACTGTCCAAAGTAAATACAGAAAGCTCACATCAAAGGAACAATTACAAAGGTGGACGAAACATATTGAAGAGAGAGGTACTTACCGAGAAAAAGTAAGAGATATTGCGGAATTCGTTATTAATCAAGCTAGAATTGCCATAGATATCAGATTGCCTCTACATGACATCGACATCCGCAGATGGGCTATACAAGCCAGAAACGAGAAGAACTTATTACCGCAACAGTTTAAAGCATTTCATGCATGGGTTCAGCGCTTTAAAAAAAGCAAATAGGTTGGTGAGTAGAAAAATCACAAAAACAATTAGCAAATGTTGACAGAGTAAAAATCCTAGCTAAAGAATTTGTAAAAGATGCGAAGAAACATATCGAAATATATGGCCCTGAAAACACCTACAATTCAGATCAGAGCGGTTTTAACTTAAAATTTCATTCAGGTAGAACTTTAAGTAATTTAGGTGATAAAACCATAGAACGTGTAGTGGCGTCAGTGTCTTCGAGGACGCATAATTACACAATTCAGCCTATTATATCTGCGGATGAGAAACTTCTTTCACCCCTTTTAATTGTTCTAAAAGAATCCTCTGGAACCTTTGGATCAAGGATAGCAAACACAATGTTTAAAGTAGACAATATATACGTTTTAGCATCCAAATTTGGAAAGCTAACGTCAGGATATATGAAGAATTTTCTACAAAATGTTTATTTTCCAAATACGGGATCCAAATCGTTATTATTATTGGACTCTTGGAGTGGTCATTGTCCTGAAGTTATTAATGAAATAACCCCATCAAATACCGATTTTAAACACTTGTCTATTCCTGCAGGGACAACGGGACAAATACAGCCCCTTGATGTATTTGGATTTAGAATATGGAAAAATTTTATCAGAAGATTTTCTGATCAGATTATACTATATCAACACAATGTAAATTTACATCAACGCGACAACATTTTGAAACTCCAATCCCTAACTCACAACCAGTTATCTTGCCCCCGATTTATCAATCTTTTTAAATACGCATGGTTTGCAAGTAGATACATTGAAAAAAGACCACAGCAGTTTGAAAATCCAGTAGAGGTTTGTATTTCAAGTGAGAAGCCAACGTGCGATGTTTGTGGGGATATAGCCGTAATAACTTGTGCTTGGTGAAATGTTTAAAACATTTCTTTCATGATTACCATTTTTGTCAACAATATGTCGAATAGAATTAAAATTATAAAATGTAAAGTAAAATGAAATAAAATATATTATATGCAGAAATTTAATAATACGTAATAATATAAAATATTTAATCATTTCTTCTGTCTGTTGCTTTTAAATTCATAAAATAAATAAATATTTATTTATACAGATAACTTCTATTTGTTTTCTTATTACTAGAAAATGATTAATTACTGTATCCAATTTTTTTGATAACAGTTTTCATTTTTGAGATTTTACCGAAAATACAGTTTCTTCCCTAACTTCTAATCCTTACAAAATAATCCTAAAAAATTTACTTTATTTATAAAGAAAATACCGCGTTAAATTATTAATGGGGTGGTTAACCCCCACCCATCCCAAAATGTCGAATAAGTATTTTCTAGTAATAAACATTTTAATGCGTTGCAATAACATTTAATTCACGGTTTTGTTTAAATTCTTTTCATCATTTCAAACTTGTTTTATCGCGTTATTATTATGAAAAGTGATTATGTATTAACCCCCGTAACTTCGTTGGGGTTGGTCTAGGGCGAATGGGAAAACACATGTAACTAATATTTTTAAACGTACTATAAGCATACTTAAAGCCCAAAAAAATCAATACGGTAGTTTTTAAATTATTCCAAAAAAGTAGGGGTAGTTTACCCCTTTTCACCCTCTTGTATATGTATTATACATCAAAAGAAAGCTCTCTAAAAAGAAGAGAATATCAGTTTGATCACCCCAAATTTTGATTAGCCGTTTCGTTTCCAAATACAGCCGAAAAATGCTCATTTTCCCCAAACTGTCAACCCCTAAAGCTCGCCCAGGGGCTTTTACCGCACGTATAAAAAATTAACGAATCCTTATTTCGGTCCATTTTACCACTATACCAAATTGCATCAAAATCGGTGAGGGACACTTGTGATACTTCCCTTGTGAGAGCACTACCCTGTGGATGTCCCCTGTAATTTGTCCTTTGACCAAGATTATTATGATCTAGTTTAAGTTTTATGGTTTTCTGGGACATTAACCTGTGAGCCATCAACGCGAATTTTGCTGGGGCACCAGTTTCCTTAGTAATTTTAGCCAATGTTGGAATGTGATCGCCATCATAAGCCCCCTTAATGTCAATAAAAACTGCTAATAGAGATTTTTTAAGTTGTAGGGTTGTTTGAATTTGCGAGACGAGGATCGAGACTGCATGATGAACTCCTCTGCCTTTTCTGAATCCAAACTGACATTCGTCAAATATTTGTTTGTTTTCGAACCACCAGCCAAATCTATCCGCTAGGATGCGTTCGAAAGTCTTTCTAACGCATGATAGGACGGAGATCGGGCGATAACTGGAGGCTACATTTGGATTTTTCCCCGGTTTTGGAATAGGCACGACGGAGACCTCATTCCATTCAGGCGGCAACTCCTTATCGTTCCCTAGTCTATTATAGATGTTCTGCAGTTCTGCCTTATACTCGGATGGTAGGTTTTTAAGCATGGAAAACGTCATTTGGTCTATAATGCAAGTTTAGTTTATAAAGCTAAAATGTCTATGTTTTTATGATAAAAAGACACATTTGACAACTGATTCTTTATTCACCTCTAATTATATGAAATCAATTTACTCAGTATAACGTTTCGGAATCATCCTTCCATTTTCAAATACAAATAAAAATCAACTATAATCTACAAAAACAACAAGGATACAGGTTAAAACACGTAACTCGAAACTATAACATCAATGAGTCCAACAATTCATATTATTGTAACATACTAAACTTAAAGAGTTATTGCTATTAATTTCTAAACTTATGTTAAAAAGGAAATCAAAAATATCAATCAACATATGACTACACTTAACAAGAGTAAGAATTTGGATAAAGATAGCCACGCTGTAAAACTGGTTTTTCAATATTCAATGTAACTCACGAAAACCAGCACCATCTAATGGTGTAAAATTGCACTTATTTTATATCTTCAAGGTGTTGATTATGCCTGCATAACAATAACTCTTTAAGTTTGATTATAGTTGATGTTTATTTGTATTTGAAAATGGAAGGATGATTCCGAAACGTTATACTGAGTAAATTGATTTCATATAATTAGAGGTGAATAAAGAATCAGTTGTCAAATGTGTCTCTTTATCATAAAAACATATAGAAATTTTAGTTTTATAAACTAAAATTGTAATAAAGATAATACCTCTAAAAAAACAAACGAATATAAGTTATTTGGTCGATTCCTGGGGCAGAGTCTTTTCTATTATGAATTGCTCGCTCTATTTCCGTCATTGTAATTGGAGCTTCGCATCCGTTATTTACCTGTTCGTTTAGTGTTGGTTCTTCCCAGGTGAGCTCTTATATACATACGCCGGACTTCATATGTTCATAAATTCCTCATTCTAACCGTTCTTTAATCTGTTGGCGGCCCAGAGTCAGAGTTAAAAACTGCTCTCTTATAGATCTTTATGCTTCTCCAGATGTGTCCAATCGGAGTCTCTCGGTTCAACGTACTGCAAAAGTTTCTAAAATGCGTTCTCTTCTTTAGGAGTGGTAACTTTTTAGATATCGCTATGTGTCTCTTTGCAATTTGAAAATTGATTGCGGTTTTGTCTCTCATAAAAATCTTGATAACAAATTGTCTCATATTTACAGCTCTTTTGCAGTCCTAGTCCCACCAAGGGCATGGGCTTATTCGCTTTCTTTTGTCTTTTATGCCAACGCTCTCGACAACATCATGTATGTTATTAGTAAAACTTGCGTATGATGTTTTACCATTTCAACTGTTGCTTTCCAACATTTTTTTAAAGGATGTCCAGTCCCTAATCATTGGTTTGTTGACTTTTCTTCTTGTAATTGGTATTGTGAATTCCCTTAGATCGGGCGTTGTCATTTCCACAAAAACCGGAAATGTTCGGTGAGATCACTTGACGCCAAGATCAGATCAATCACGCTTTGACTGCGCTCGTTGTAAGAAAAAAGAGTAGGTCGACCGTCATTCACCACATCAAATTCCTTTCCGTTAAAAGATGTTCGAGTGATCTTCCTTTGAAATCAGTAATATTGCAAGACCATCTTCTGTGGTGAGCATTGAACTCTCCGGCGATAATATATTGGTGATCTGTTCCAAACATCACCTGCCTCCAATGATCCGTCGTGAAACGAACATCCGGTGGTATGTATCGTGTTACTACGGTGATGTTTCGTACTTTTATTTTGATAAAGTGTGTGTTAATTACTGGATCAACTACATCTAACTCTTCATAGTTGAGTGGTTTTCTGATTAGGTCCGACAGTATCCATCTTCCCTCATTTTGCGAACATGATAGTAGTTAGGAGTTGTGAATAAGATATTTTCGTTCAACCATATTTCACATATAATCACAATGTCTTGCATATTATTTCTCAAAAACCCGTACAGACTGACTTTGTTTTTTAAAAAACTTCCAGCGTTCCATGTCATTATTCTTAAGTTATGATTATTGGATATTGCTCAATATATCAAATGGGTTAAGATCTATGTAAGAATGTTTTGATGGAACATGTGCTTGTCGTCTGATTTCCGTTGATTCATTCGATCTTATTCTCTTCACGTCCATATTGCTGCTTTGGTCACCTAATTGTGATGTTTCTGCTCTGATATCGTAATCTCTGTCTTTGGCTCTAGGTTGCAATATGATTTCCTGTGAAACTTTGGGAGGGACTCTTTTGTCACAATTTATTTCGAACAGTAGGTCAGCCAATATGTCAACCTTTCGACGTTTTTCTGCAGCTTTTGGAGACTTATGATGAGTAACTGTTTTCCTGTATGAGTGAAACTGTGCTTCAGGTTGGTTTCCTACTGCTAGTGGGATGTGAACTTTGGGAGTCTGGGTGCTTTGCGTCAGAGTTGGGTAAGATTTATTATCCATGATTATATGTGAAAGTGATTTTGGTTACTCTCTCATTACTAAGGTGGTTATTTATCATTACTACTTTGGTTACTCTGCAAAACAAACAGCAGGGTTCGGCGGCTTGTCCTAGGTTTTGACCGACACTGACCCTTTGCATGACCATACTTCAGACAGTTGTAGCACTATGTAAAGGGGGGAATATATGGTTCGGCGATTCGAATGCCCCAGAAGAGGCTTACATGTCTGGGAATTCTAACTCCCCTAAAAGGTATGATAAGAGACCATGTATTAATGTATCTCCGTCCTTTCTCATCCACTACCCTTCTTGTAATTCTTCTGACATGTAGTACACGTTCATTATCCTCGGTTCTTAGGTGGGTGAGGAGTTCCTCCTCACTGAAGGTCGGGTCAATGTTCCTGATTATGGCCTTGAATGATATATTGAATGATTAGGAATGAAAATTTTCCAGCCGTTCTTATCTAAAATCATATCTAAAATCATTTGTATTCTTTCTGTTGTCGAATTCAACTTCAACTTCTTCCCCTCTTTTCTAATTTTTTAATTCCTACTATTTTGTTATTGCACAGTAATTTTCCAATTCTTAGATCCCTCATCTGACCTATGTTTTTATCAATTGATTTGAAGCAAGCTATTAAAGGCGGACAATCCTTCAGGTTATATCTTATTTTTGGCTTTAATAAAAGGGATCCCTTTTTGGGTAAGTACCCTTCCCCATAGGTCCATTTTGAAATGTCACTAAGTCTTAGAATATTTTTTGCGACATAATTTTAAAAAAAGATGGCGCTAGTATGAAATAAAAAATAATCAAACATAATCAAAAACTTACTTGTTGTGAATTATTTATAATTCGTTTCAAATCTTCAATTTCCTTCATTAAACCGTTCTTTTCACTGCATTCCTTATTAATTTTAACGTTAATAAATTCATTTTGCTTAGTAATTTCAAAAACGCGACGTTCCAATTGGCTCTTTTCGCTTTTAACTTCATTAATTTCATTCCTTAATTGCCGAATTTCCTCGTCTCGTTTCCGCAAATCCGATCTTAAATCGTTAAACGCGTCCTTTTCGCCGTCGGATTTTTCGCGTTGAAGACTTAACTTGTCTTCTAAATTTTTAACCAATTCGGATAATTTGATGACTTCCGTGGTGAGATTTTCGTTTAAACCGTTCAATTCTAAAAGGGCTTTTTCGTGCGTGGTTTTAGTTTCGTTTATTTTTAAAATCATCGCTTCGATATCTTGAGTTAATTGGTTATTTTGGTCTTTCGCCTCTTTGTAATCGCGTTCGATAATTTTTTTGTCCAAATTTGAGTTTTGTAGTTCTCGTTCCATCCGCCAATATTTCGATTTTAATTGAGATAATTCTTGTTTTTCTAACGCAAATTGTTCGTGAGTCTAAAAAAAATCAGTTTTTAATTCTTACCATTATGAATTAATTAATTTAACACCACCTCAACTAATTGTTGTTCTAATCGCTCAACTTGTTTCTGCAAAACGCTTTGTCTATCAGAAGTAACCTCAAGTTCATCAACTCCGCGTTCAAGTTCTTTCACCAAGCTCTCCAAAGCATTAATTTTCCTTTTGTGGTTCTCCTCTTTTGACTCGGCTTCTTTTAATTTGCAATGGAAGTCGTTTCTTTCTGCTAAAGCGTCTCTTACTTTTATCTCTAAAGCGCGAATTTGCGATTTAAAGTTTGAGTTAACTTCTTCTTGGGATGACTTATTAGAAAGCTTTTCAAAGTTTAACTCGGTTTTTAAGTCCTAAAAAATAAAATTATAAAATTTATATTTGACACTTAATAAACGTCAAAAAATATCTAACCTCAATTTGTTGTTTGAATCTCTCGTTAACTTCTTGTTCAAATTTAATTTTGCTTTCGATTAAATCTTTATTAATTACTTTCGATTTTAATTCATTTATTTCTTCTTTGTAAGTTTCGATTTCTTTTGTATAAAGATCGATCGATTTTTGTAATTGTTTATTAGCGACTTTTTGTTCTTTTAAGTCAGATTCGATTGAATCAAACTCAACAATTTTTTTCTTAAATTTCTCTAATTCGCCGGTTTTTTCGTTTATTTCCGCTTTAAGTTGGGAATTAATCTCCTTCATTTCGTTTAAAACTTTTTCGTAATCAACATTTTTTTGATTTTCCTCCATTAACTTACTTTGCAATTCATTTAATTCTTTTTGGCTTTGATGTGTTAACTTTTGTAGTCTCGTTTCTAACCCGACCACGCTGCTTCGCCGTAAATTTTCGACTTTTTCCAAAGAAACTTTGTGTTTGTTCTCTAATAAAGCAACCTGGTTAATTTGATCGATTAAATTTTTGTTTTCAAACTCAATTTTCGCCACTTTTTCCTTATAATTTATTAGCTCCGCTTCTAAAGCTTCCATTTTCGGCTTTTCCGCCGCTTCCCATTTCAATTTCGAAGCTTTAATTAACTCCAACGCCTTTTTTTCGACTTCACTTCTGTCTTTCCGCTCTAAATCTAATTTTCGTTTTAAAGCCGAGCACTCAGCGATCGTTTTGGCTAAATCTTTTTCTAAATTCTTCCTAACGTTCTCTATACTTTCCAATTTTCTCGATTTTTCGTCCAATTTTCGTTCAAAATTTTCTTTTTCCCCGAAATCGGAGACTTGCATCAATTTTTTTTGTAACTTTTCAATCTCCTTTTTTAAAGTCGTGATCGTTTCGTCTTTAACAATACTTTTTGTAAGCCCTTCGTTGTTAATTTCAACAAATGGAGTATAAGTGAATCCGATAAACGGCAAATTTCTCCCAGAAAATTGAGTTTTCTTCTTAAAATGATCGATATGTGGCTCATTTTTTGTTTTTGCAACATCAATAAAGTTGCTGGTATCATCGATAGACGAAATTTTTGGGACATAAGGAGGAACTTGGTCTCTTAATGAATCAAAATCGACATTTTTGTACACAGGATGTTTCAAAATCCCTTCATACGTCAATCTATGGTCTTCATCCGTCAATAAATTTCGAATTAACGCAACAAATCCTTGTGTTAAAATTATATCTGGGGGAAATTTCAAGCTTGTTTGATGGTTCATTATTTTTGAGTAAGTTAAAGTGGTGTTTGAGCCATTAAACGGGGTACTTCCCACCGTTAATTCATAACCCAACACCCCCAGCGACCAATAATCACAAGAAATCTATAAAAATAAACAAAAATTAATTTCGAAATATTTTTAAAATAATTAAAATTACCCCGTAAGTTTTTTTAGTGCGATTATCGAACGATTGTAAAATTTCTGGAGCTATATAATCCGGAGTTCCAACTGGCACAACATCAAACATCTCTCCTTTTGAATTTAATAAAGCGGCCGAACCAAAATCGACCAATTTAACGTGTCCGCATCGATCTAAAAGGATATTATCCGGTTTTATATCACGGTGAACGTAGCCCATTTCGTGCAAATCGTTCAAAGCGACAACCTAAAAAATTATTTTTAAATCTTTAAAATGCTGCCTCCGTAAAGTCACCTTATAAATTAAATTTTAAAATCTCTAGAAAAAAATGTAAGAAGGTAATCAAAAACTTGATAGGATTGTCAATGTAAGGGTTTCAAACTGTAGCATTTATTTCAAAAAGGGTCGTGTTTTCAACAATTGGAGAGCGCTTCATCAAATTTCTTCAAAAAAAGAGATTTCTGAGTTTGCTATTTAATGCAGATAGAGAAGCGATTTTATAGTTAGAGTGAAATCAATATTGTACAATATTTCGACAAAGTCTGGTTAGATGGTTCAAATTCCAAACTAATGATTTTGTAAGTTCGACCTTCCTCAGATACCAGAAGCTAACAGCTACATGCGCAAATACCGTAACGATGTTGGCTGTTGCAGAAAATGAAATAGTTGCAAAAATTGGCCTTAAATTCAAAAGAAAACTGGACAAGAAAGTCATTTATGTTTTAATACTCATAAATGGCACTGTGAAACTGTGATGCTGGATGTCAAACTGAAATAGAAAGCTTACATAAAAAAAGTGAAGAAGATATCAACTTCTTCACTTTTAAAGTATTTATTTATACTTTAAATTTAGATATCTATTGGTCTAAAATTTTTTAGCAGAGTAAGGAACGAATGGTGAATTGGTTGGAGAATGCAAGGAGGTGAAGGGGGCAAGGAAAAGACTCAGGCAGTGGCGGAAGGAAGAGGTTCTGGTGGTAACTGTCCTACGGAGGCAAAGAGAAGATATAGAGAAGTATGTGAGATAAAGAAGAGAAAGCTAAGGTTGTGGAAGGCGGAAAAAATTAAGCACATAGACGCAAAGGGGATGTGTGGAGTTATCTGAACAAGTTGAGGAAGGGAAAGGAGGAGGTCCTTAGCGATATCCAGATGACGCAATGGAGGAGTTAGTTTATGACTTCGTTGGGAGGGGTGGAAGATGAGCGGCCGAAAAAATAAAAATCTCAAAGGAGTTGGCAACGAGGGAGGATGGCGTGCCGAACGAGGCATGGTTGAAGGCGACAGGAGAGATAAAAGAGAAATTGTTAGACATGACAAACAATGTATGGACGAGGAAAGGATTCCCAAACGGTTGGAGGATGGGTATAATATGCCCAGTTTATAAAAAGGGAAGTAAGAAAGCAGTGCAGATCATAAAGGGAATCAGCTCAACTCCTCATACCAGATTTATGCTAAGATATTGCTGGGAAGATTGGAGGAAGAGATGAAGATTAGAAGGATGTTACCGGATGGATAAGCAGGCTTTAGGAAGGGCAGAGGGATTATCGATAATGTTTATATCTTGAAACAGCTGATGATTGATGATAGTGATTGACTTGATAGTTGTGGAGGGAGATGGAGAGAAAGAGAGGGGGGTCACGGAAGAATTGAGGAGGACGGTGAATGGGATATACAGGGAAACGATGGCTAGAGTTAAAGTAGGAAACACGACGAGTGCAGCGTTTTGTACATATAGGGGGTTAACACAGGAGGCCAGTAACTTTTTGTCCTATACACGGATTTGGAAGACAGACTGGAGAAAGGGCAGATGGGAGGAGTAGTTGTAGGAGGGAGAAAGGATGATTTAGAACGAAGGGTTTATATCAGTAATGGAGGTGGGTTCTGTGACTGGTGAGGGAAACACCGGCATATATTGTGTGGGAGGAAGTGAAGGTGGAGACGGGCAGCAGAACAACTAAATATAAAGAGAAGAAAGATAGAAGACCATAATGCAAGATCCTGTGTTGGAAGGAAGCTAGGGAGCGGAGGATTGGATATGACAAGAGAGCGAGGAGGGAATATTACAAAAGGACGGGTTATTCCGGAGCCTACGATATTACAAGTCGAAAATGACCTACAAATGAGATTTTAAGGGGACAGGAATATGACAATGGACCCAATATGCACGAAAAAATAATACAGGATTGCAAAAAAGAATTGTTTAAATAAATCCTCGCGCATTTTACATCGCCCGTTCATGGTTAGAACGCTTTAAATTTGACAGTAACGACGTTGCAAACATTAGCCACACAACGATTGGTTTTTTAAAAATGAATAAATGTTTTTTCATCTTCTATTAATCGATGGAGTATTTTTACATCCTTTGTATCAAATGTATTTGGTCTAACATTGTATAAAACAAGATGGTTTAGTAGTAGTTTCCTTTATAGGCACTCTAAAGCTGATCTTTCGCTCAGTATTTTCGCTTAACATTAAATGGAGTTGCTTAAACCTTACATAGTTCCACATTATCATATCAGACCCAACATACTCAATCCCAATCCAACCTAATTTATTATTTAGTACCAAACATTAAAGAGTAATCCTTCAATATCTCAACCCAATCCAACTCAGATCACTATTTAGTACCAAATCAAAAAAATATTTGCTCAAAATAAACGTTGATATATGATAAAAAATAATATGGCGTTAGAAAAAAAATTGTTTATAGAATGAAGCATGGAATTCATCAAACCGTTTCATTTGATGCTAGATTATAAGAAACAAAGTTATTGCGTGGGACGTTCTCTATCTGATTTCCTTGAAGAGTAAAACAAGAACCCTAGCATAACTGGCTCTCCCCTGGAAACATCCATCGAGACTTGGAACTAGCATTAGTATCATTAATAATAATGTAATTCATATATCATTAATTCGCATCATAAGAAACGGATGAAATGTATAATCAACGTGATTGACAACGTGGATATCCTGTATCGCCTTAAGAGGATGAAAGCTTAGTTTAATATCGCATTTTTTGTCATTCAATTTTTGGATATTTATTAGATATAAGTGTAAAAAACCGCCAATTTTCATAAAAAAAAATTCAAAAAATCACTGAGTGATACTAGCAAAGAAACTGTTAAAAAACGCATTCACCTGTTTAGTATACTACAGAAAATTATAATAACACAGAATCCAAAAAATATATATGTCCTAGAACATTGAGTGCAGCAGATGAACGCGTAATATTAAATAAAGTGCGTGAAAATCTGAAGATAAATGATTCTATAAGGAACTAAGTTATGTATCTTAAAGGACAGTAACTGGTCAAACAATTCAAAATATTCTCCACAAAAACGGCATTTTCAATACATTTTTTATTTTAATGTACTATAGAGCTTTTTCTACCCAATTCAGTCCAAGCAGCTGCAGAAGATTTGATATTGCTTCCAGAAGACTAGAAATGCTTCCATAAGACTTAACACTATTTCCAGAAGATTTGAAATGCTTCTAAATGACTTGATATTGCCTCTGGAAGAGTTAACATGCTTCCAAAAGTCGTGAAATGCTTCGAAATGGCATGATACTGTTCCTAGTAGACTTAATATTGCTTCAAAAAGACTTCAAATGTTTTCAAAAGACTCGATACTGAAGAGACTTGAAATGCCTCCAGAAAACTTGCAATGCTGCTAGAAGATTTGATGCTGCTAGAAGATTTGATGCTGCTTGTACAAGACTTTAAATGCTTCCAGAAAATTTCATATTGCCTCTGGAAGACTTGAAATGCATCCGGAAGAAGTATTATCTAAGATTAAAACTACGGATAGGGTAATTGTCACGGGAGATTTCAATGTTTGGTTTGGCACAGGGAGTTTGGAATTTGGTTTACTGCTTGACTGCTTTGCGTCATTTGGCTTCATACAGTTAATAAAGGGCGCAGCACGTGGTGAGAATTGTCTTGACAACATTTTTATTAATTTTGGATCAAATTGACTCTTGGATCATAGTGATAGAAGTTCATTGTAATTTACTGGGGGTTCAAAATAATGATAAATACCTAACGATACGCCCTTTGACTCAGAAAGACAGACATTTTTTCTATCAACACATTTCTGAGCTTGATTGGGGTTTCTTATCAAATAATAATTTGAACGCAAATGACAATTGTAATTTATTTATGAAAAAACTGTTGGTTTCTTATAATGATTCTTTTCCTGAATTTAAAACTAAACAAAAGAATTTAATTTCCCAGTTTTCTTGGTTCACCCACGAGCTTAAGGCAAGGCACGAGCATCTGAATTTACTGAATACTCTATGTTTTGGTTCCGACTCGACTGGTTTACGAGCTGAGAGGTTGGAATTCAGTAAATTATACGATGACAAGTTGAGAGCATCGAAAATTCGACACAATGACGCGATATTAGCTGATGCAAATCATTCAACTAAAACAATTTGGGGTGTTATTAGTATTAACAGAACAACTAGGAAAGCTGCAATCAAAGCTGAGTTTGATCCTGATTTCCTTAATGAACGTTTTATTAATCTTCCAACTAAAATCGTAAATTCATTAAATATTTTAAGTAAAATTAGTAAACAATTCCATCATAAAATCCTGAAAGATAATATAATAGGATGTAACTTCTCTTTTCAAAAAATATCTTATATTCAAATTCGTGATATAATTAAGAATCTTAAAACCAAAAGTACCAAGGGTATTTATGGACTTAATATGGTTATTTTAAAGGATGTGAAGAATATCATTATCACTGCATTAACAAAATTAATAAACTTGTGCATTGAAGAAAATATTTTTCCTGATGCTTTCAAGGCGGGTATTGTCATACCCATCTATAAAAAAGGCAATCCTGAACTGTTCGAAAATTTTCGACCTATATTCTCTCTCGAAGATTTTTGAAAAGGTTTTAAATGTACAAATTGTAGAATATTTTATGGAAAACAATTTATTTACACCTTCTCAGTTCGAATTTAGGCGTGGTATGGGCACCACAGACGCTATATTATAGTAGATTCATGCAACATGTTTTAGTTTTAGTCGTAGTCATAGTCTTAACCGTTTACATTAGCTTTAGTTGTAAAGAAAGACATTGGTTCGTGCAATATTTAAGCAAAGTTTAAGCACAGCACATTAAAGCAAAGTTTGGACATATAAACTGATATAAATAGTCGTGCCAAATTAGAAATACATAAAAAATCTGGAGTGAAACCGTTTTGTTTATTAGAAATATTATGTTTCTAACATTTAATATGACTAAAAAGAAAATTGTTGTCGCTGCTAGTGTAATGTGCTTGAATTTGGATTACAATGCCGGGATATCGGGATCCTTGGATCCCGGGATTGTTCCTATAATAACCAATTTTTCCGAATTCGGGATTAATATGTCGTTAATCAATGATGGGCCGAAGGTTCAGAAAGTCTCCAACAAAAGACGAAGCTCTTGATAAATATGTGAAAGAAGAACACGGAAACGAACTGAAACTTCAATTTGACTGCAGAACAAGATGGAATAATTGCATTATATGCATTAGTGACAGTGAGTTTCAAATCATGAAGAGTTGGTTTGAATTTTAGATCGGGTCAAAGTGACATGAATCTTAATAAAGCAGATGCTGCTTTAGAATACATGCAGCAAAATATTAAAAAAGTTAATGCTTCTTAGAAAAGTCCTTGGAAGATAGTTTGATTTCGATGATTCAACAGCGTAAGACTGTATTCGTCTTCGTTCAGCCTTCGTTGATATTTAACGACCAAAACCGAATTTCCGAACGACAACCCTTCGCTCAATAAAACTAACAATAATAAGAGTAAAAGAAACGTACAGGTGAAATACAATATAAAGATTTAGAGGAACTGAAGGTGAAAATGACAAAGTCGACCATGAAGAGGAATGGGATATTTCGATATTTCGTCAACTATCTGGAGAAGAAAGTTGACCAGAAGAGATCGAAGTCTTTTTCAAATCAATCCCGGGATCCCGACTTCTTATAATGTGATCCCATAATTCCCGAGATTGTGTATTTGCTTCGGGATTGTAATCCTTAGCTTGAATACAGCTTTATTAATCGCACAAAGATAAAAAATAAAGATTAATTTATTTTTATGATCTTTGTGTTCTGTATTATAAAGATGTTGGTACTCTTGTACCAATTCCATTAATTTTGAATCAATTTAATCTGAATTTGATTCCATTGAAATCAAGGTTAGAAAAAACGTGTTTTTTTTTCATTTTAAACGAAATACATGTTTTTTATTGTTTTAAACGTTTTAGACCGTTTAGAAATGACGTTAACGCAATATTAATCGGGGACAATTAGATAGTGAATTATCCATGAAATGAATTAACCAGAACCATAGACAGTGGGTTCTCGCAGAAGAAAAAAAAAAAGCTTGAAATGCTTCTAAAGGACTTAATACTGTCCATAGAAACTTAATACTTGTTCTAGAGGACCTGATACTGCTTCCAAAAGATTTGAAATGTATCCAGAATAGTTGTAGTGCTTCAGAAGACCAAAAACTCTTCTAGAAAATTTCATACTGGTTTTCAAAGACTTAGTACTACTTTTAGGAGACTTGATATTACTTCCAAACGATTTACTATTGCCGCTAGACGATTTGAAATGCTTCCAGAAGACTTGATACTGCATTTAAAAGACTTAATACTGCTTCTAGAAGACTTGAAATGCTTCCATAAGATTTCATACTGTTTTTCGAAGAATTTATATTACTTCAGAAGACTTAATACTGCTTCCAGAAGACTTGATACTGCTTTTAGAAAAAGTGAAATGATTCCAAAAGACTTGATATTGTTTTTAAAACTTATACCAGAAAACATTTTCATCGCAAAAACACGTAATTTTTGATAAACTATTTGAGTTTGCTTCGAAAATATTAAATACAATTAGAAAAAATGTAAAATCTTGACTGGTAGATTGATCTGGGCAATCTTGGCATGATTCTTGTGAACTCTTGGATGCTATTACATTAAAATTATTTTAATAGCAACATCCGATGCGGTAGCATCATTTGGCAATATTAGGCGACTTTTTCTTCCTAAACAAAATAGTGCCATTAAAGGCACGCAAGGGAGAGAAATGCGTATGCGTCAAGTTGCGAGCGAGGGTTTTAGCTTTAAGAAGTTAAAAGTTGGGCAACTCTTGTGACTGGGACAAAAACCGTTTTAGGCGTAAGGTGTTGCATGAACAGTACTACAACAGAATACCTTAACTTCTCACTCTTATGACTATGATTACAACTAAAACATTGCATGAACCCACCATTACAATTTGTAGAAGTTGCTCTCTCCTGTGTAATAAGGAGAAATAATAAATTTTAATATTTTAAATTTCATAATTTTATTATTTTTATGGCATGTTTTTCTTTGTCTTCTTTTTGATGACTCGCCACTTGAGAATGAGCCGGGAGTTAACTGGGAAAAAGAGTAAGTAGTAGAGAGTGGAGAGCGTAGGGTGTGGGTATCTAGAGTAAGCCGGGTGTAGGCGAGGGTTTTAATTGTGTTTAGGAGTAAAGTTTAAATAAGTGGGTTTTATAATTTTTAATATTGATTTTGCTAATTTAGTATTTTCATATAGTTCCATTTTAATTTTGTTTATTCATTTTCGCTAAATTTAGATGTATTGTAATTAGTATAATAAATTAAGTTATTTTAACAGGTGTAACTTCATTATTTCTTTATCTTTTGATTTCATCCCTAAAAAAATATAATATTACCACGTTACAAGGGTTTAGAAAGAGCGGACTCGTGGGGGACCAAGAAACCCCTGAATATGAATGAAATTCAGATTTGCGTTTAGCACTCTTAGAACAATCCCTACACAAAAGTTTGTAAGGGTGTGTTTTCATTTAAGGGAGAAAAAATTCCCAAAGTTATAAATGTCACGTGCGCCATATACCGCTCGACAAAAATCAAAAAATGACCAATTTCTGCAATTCGAAACCAAAATTAAAATTCAGATTCGCGTTTAGCACTCTTAGAAGAATCTCTACCCAAAAATTTGCGAGGGGGTGTTTTCATTTAAGGGAGAAAAAAATTCCCAAAGTTATGAATGTCACCTGGACCATATACCGCTCAACAAAAATCAAAAAATTGCCAATTTCTGCAACTCGAAAACAAAATTAAAATTCAGATTCGCGTTTAGCACTCTTAGAAGAACCCCTACACAAAAATTTGCGAGGGGGTGTTTTCATTTAAGGGAGAAAAAAATTCCCAAAGTTATGAATGTCACCTGCGCCATATATCGCTCGACAAAAATCAAACAATTACCAATTTCTGCAACTCGAAAACAAAACCCCTACACAAAAGTTTGCGATGGGGTGTTTTCATTTAAGGCAGAAAAAAATGCTTAAAGTTGTGAATATCATGTGCGCCATATACCGCTCAAAAAAATCAAAAAATGACCAATTTCTGCAACTCAAAACCAAAATTAAAATTCAGATTCGCGTTTAGCACTCTTATTATAATTTTAATTTTGCTGGCTAACTTTACAACCATTATATGTTAGTGCGTTATAGTTTGTACTTGGTGTAATACTTAATATGTTTATACACTCAATAAATTTACCCATACATGTTTTCAAAAACCGTCGCCTATCACAAAAGAACTGCCTAAAACGATTAGAATTTACAGAAAAATATATTTTTAAAGACGATGAATTTGGAATATGAAGAACATTGCTTGTAAGCAGTTGAGAAAATTTATGCCTAACAGTAACATATGGAGGTAGTTGTTCTATGTTGTGTGTATGTATGTCAGCTGCTAGTACACTCAATATATTAAAAAAAATACTATTAATGTATTAGAAAGTGCTAGAAATAGAAAATGATAAAAAACATAATCACCAGATCTCAATCCCAAAGACAACCTATAGAATGAGATAAAGCATAAAATACAACATCTGATAACAAATTTAAACAAATTAAAATTGAGAATAAGATGGGAGGGGGCCAAAATAGTGTTACCCAAAAAATTCTGATTTCAACGTTGAGAAGATTAATGCTTTTTTTTGGAATTTATCTTTTTATAAATCTCAAAAACCTGCAATCTAAAAATAAATATCAGTTTGAAATCCTACAATTTACCAATCTTAACAAGTTTTGCATTACCTTAAAACCGTATCCTCTTTAATTCTTTTTTGAACTAGCTTTAAAATTTAATTTTTAATTCAAATTTTTTCTTTCTAACCAATTCTGCGATGTAAAATCGAGCAGCACTTTCCGGTAGTGTTCCCCCTTGGCGATATAAAAGTCCAACTAAGTCACCCCCGGGATGATAATCCATGATGAAATATAAATTAGCCACATCTTGGAAAGCGTATTGTAAAGAAGTTAACCACGGAGATGTCGAAAAAGCCATTATATTCCGTTCAATCTCGAAACTGGCACTTTTTGTCTCTAAACTTTTATGCTTCTTAATCGTCTTCATAGCGTAAATATGCCCCGTTTGTTTCTCCTTCACAACATGCACCTCTCCAAAATGTCCCCTTCCGATAACATTTTTTATTTCAAAATCGGATAAATTCACCCGTAACTTCTTCAAATCAATGATCGTTTTTTTATGCCGTTCAACGAATTTTTTTATGTTTTTATCCGCGTTTTTGAGGCACTCCGAGTTACATTCTTCGTATAATACATCTAAAACGTCTAATAATCCTTCTCTAGTCAATAATGATAACGTTTCTTCGGCACTTGACGCATTTCCTATTATGTGGTTTATTAATCGCTTCGTTCGCACATTTATTGGTTCCTTTGATGGCTCCATCATCGTTTACTTTAATATTTCCGCATTGATAACGATAAAAATGGGGTATAAACACAAAAACTAACACAACTCGACTCTTCTTCAGTCAAAATGATGTAAAAACGGTTAAGATTTGAAAAGTTTGACGCATGGCATTTGACGTTTAAAAATGCGGTGATGTGATTGGATGAATATAAAAACGGGTACGTTCAAAAATATTATTTATAAAATTATTTATTTAAAATAGAATTAAAAATAAATAATTAATTCATTAACATTAATAATCTTTTCAAACCTTTTTAATTAATTTTTATATTAATTAAGACACGTTCATTAATTAACACTAAATTTTAATTTTGAATTACCATTTATTTTATATTACAAAAAAAGCATTAAAAGTTTTAATTTCTAACCAATTTTTATTTATTATTTTCTACAAATTAAAAGATATAATTTATTTATTGATCATTTTCAAAATCAGCTGGATTTTTACGTTTTAATTGCTCATGTGTACTTTCTCCGTAATTATAAACCAAATATCCAACAACGAAAGCTAAAAAAAACAGGTATTAATCAAAATGTTTAAAAAAATACTCAAAAATACTTACGAGGAACCACATATAAAACAGAATCCGTAATCCTTCTAACCGTGTTTGCTATTCCATGGGAAAAGGCTTTAGCGAAAGCTTTTTGCTCAAACGGAGATAATCTGTACATAATAATTCCGCGGAGCTTGTATAATTCTCCGAATCCGTGCCCCATTTTTGCTACAAAGGATTAAATCGAATTACATTACATAACACATAACCTCACAAATTTAAAATTAATTTTTTCATTACTTCCTTTTGAAATTGTTAATAAACGATGAATTATTCTTGATTAATATATGAATATACTTACTTTTTAAACAATTAAGTTATTAAATCTGAAACGAGTTGAGATTTTGGGGTGCGAATCGATAACACAACCTCAAATGTCAAAAAATTAATGCAACGTTCCAACTTCATATTGGTGTTATTTGTGTTGCCTATCCACTATGAATAATAACATTTTTAAACTTTAAAGTTTTTATTTATATATTATTAATAAATCAACTTTGAAAAATAGCTGCCTAATTAAGGAATACATTTACTTTTAAAATTCAATATTAAAAGGAAAATGAGGGTGGGTTTTGAAGCACTCAAACAGACAAATACGTTGGTTCTTATTACAAGAATCCAAATATTTGGTGTCTTCATCGTCCAATTTGAAATTAAAAATATCGATATTTTCGATGATTCTGGTTCTTGTAACGGATTTTGGGACAACGGTGATTCCCAAAGAAACCAAATAATTCAAAATAATTTGTCCTGGAGTTTTTTCGTACTTCTCCGCCATTTCAATAACTTTGGGATCTTTAATCGTTGGAATTGGAAATCCTGGAATTCCATCGTTTTCAACACGTCCCATTGGACAATAACCGGTCACAACAATATCACGATCGGCGCAGAATTTAATCAATTTTTTTTGGTTGATGTTTGGGTTAACTTCGATTTGATTAACAACCGGTTTAATCTTACACTTTTCTAATAGACGGGTTATTTGTTGGCTGTTAAAATTGGAGATACCGATACTTTTTGCCAAACCCAATTTAACACATTCCTCCATTCCTTCCCATGTTTCTAAGTAATCGACGTCTGAGTAAGCTGATTCATCACCCATTGGCCAAATTCCTGCATCTTCCTAAACAAAAAAATTAGAAAAGAAAAATTTTTAATGAATGAGGTGATTTAATAAAAAAATTTACTTTGAATCCAAACGGCCAATGAATCAAATATAAGTCGACGTAATCCAATTTTAAATTAGCCAACGTTTCCTTAATCATTGGAATGACTTGTTCTTTTTTATGGTAATTGCACCATAACTTTAAAAAAATATTCTTTAATTTAATTCTTTTATTAAAAATAACTTAATTACTTTGCTAGTAATGAAAAGATCCTCTCTTTTAACACTTCCATCTTTTAATTTTTCTGATAAAGCATCTCCAATTTCTGCTTCATTTCCGTATAACCAGGCGCAATCAAAATGTCGGTACCCGGCGTCTATTGCGTCCTTTACAGCACGTTCTACTTCCCCGGCCGGCGACTGCAAACGTTTCAATTTCATTTTAATATCATTTTATTACTTTAATTGTTTGTTACCTTGTAAGTTCCCAATCCAACGATTGGAATTTCTCGCCCATTATTTAATTTCATAACTTTTGAAGACATTTTAGATTAGAAAACGCACCAAGTACACTTTAATCACGCCGGTGAATACTCGAAAAAATCGCGATAACACTAAAAATACAAAAATTTCATAATCCAACTTGAGTAGAAAGTGGAATACCTATTAAAACATATTCAAGGCCAGATATGTGTAAATTTGATTGCTTACGCTATAAATTATTAATAATAATTTATATAACATAAAATATTAATATTCTAATACTTACGCAATATATAATAAGCTTTAAATTGATTTAATTTGATAATTAAGAGAAATATGTTTTAAATAATTATTCATATTAAATGAAATGACAATTGACAGTTAAATGACATATCATCAATAAAAATTTAATTATTTAAAAACTATTTTAATTTCAATTGATGTTAATTTTAGGTTTTCAATTGCTTATTATTTAGTAAATTATACTTTACATCAAGTCAATGTATAATAAACTAATAAATAAAATAAATAAACCAATTTGTTTTGACAGCATATCAAATTTGGTTGCCCACACTGATAAATTCAAATAATGTTAAGTGTTTTATTAAATTATATGATCACATCTAATTAAAATTTTAATACGTATAGGTTTCAATAAAGTTTAAATTAACTTAATTTAATAATTAAGAGAAATACATTTCAAATAATTATTTATATTGAATAAAATGGGAGAAATGACAGTTGACAGTTAAATGACAGATCATCAATAAAAATTTTTTATGTATTAAAATGCAATAAACTTTAATTATTTAAAAACTGGAAAACACTTTAGTGTTTATAAACGATCTACACATGAATTTGGGTATATTTAATAGGGTGAACTTAAAGGTAATTTAAGTTTTATTAATTTAACCTCTTTTTTTAAATAATTATAACGTTTAAAATAGGATAACGCACAAAATAGAGGGATGTATTCAGAATGGACTTCCCTAAACCCACTTTTAGAGCATTCCGATTCGGATGAAAGTCGCAGCGTTTTACAAAAATTCACCTCATCGGCCAGCAAAGAAGTTACAATCAACATCGTTCGTCCTTTGGCAAGTAACTTAGGGCTAACTCAACCAGCCGAACCATGTCCTTTACAAACCGATCGCGAGGTTCAATGGTGTATGGAGGCTATTTGTTATGGATTAAGTTTACCGTTGAGTGAACATGATACAATCAAAGATTGTGTTAATGTTTATTGCGAATGGTTATCAGGGTTATTACCGAATGTTAAAGTTTGTGTGCCCAAGCCAATATTGGATGATCCAAATTTATATGCAAGGAAGATTATTAAACATTTTTATTATTTGTTTATACCACGAACACCAGAAGGTGAGTTAATTAAAAAATCTTAAATCCTCTTCATTTCTTCTTTTTCCACAAGACTGGCCATTTATATATCAGGATATTGGTACAGTAACGTAAAGTTTAATCTTAAAAATAAATCAAATTCTAACTTTTTCATAGGAATCGACACGATTAATAAACAAGCCGTTTTATGCCACCGAGTTTTAAGAACTCTACAACAAGTCGCCCACGAATCTCGAATTTTAGAAAGCACAACTTGGGAAGCTCTCCTTTTATTTTTATTGGCGATAAATAATACTTTATTGGCCCCGCCGACCGTAAAGGACGACGTTGCCGATCAATTATGCGAGAGAGTGCTCAGTGTTTTATTTGAAATTTGGTTATTGGCTTGCGCTAATTGTTTCCCTTCACCTCCGCTTTGGAAAACGTTACGAGAGAGTTGTATGAATTGGAGACATCGGATTGCTTTGATCGAGCAATGGAATAGGATTAATTTAGCTTTGACGTCTAAGTTGTTAATTTTTATGTATGGACCAACATTTCCTGAATTAAAAATTGGTAAGATTATGAATTTAAGCTAATTATTCTCGATTAGAATTTTTATTAAAAATTTTTAGGCGAAGATGATTTAATTCCACCAAACATGACCAACGATTGTATCGCACAAAGTTGGTATCGATTTCTAAATACCATTGGAAATCCTGTTTGTTTAACAAAGCCTGAAGTGATTAGCCGCACCCCAACATTTCTTCATTTCGCAATAAGTAGCGGAGTTGTGGATCCATGTCATCACACGTCACTACAAGTTTTACCATTAATTTTTTTGAAAGCAATGAAAGGACTTGCAGGACAAGTTGATGCATTTTTAGGTATTAAATTGAGATCATTTTGAAGGTTTTTTTTGGGTTTATCTAGTTTTATGAGGTGGATTTTTTTTCAATTTGATTTGTTGATATAGGTATCGCACAACCGGTTTATTGGGAGGCGATGGTGATGGGTGTTGGTATAGACAAAAATAAGGATTTTTCAATACAAGCAAGTACACCTTCTGCACACACCCCTACACCCCCAGCACAACGTCGTATTGCAAAAAGTTTCAGTGTTGCTCCTTCTTCTATTTCTAAGGGTTTGGATACACTTTATTACCTTCTTTAATTATTCCATAATCGAGACATTTTCTTTAAAACACAGTGAAGGATAATAAGTTATTTTAATATTGTTAATTAGGTATTCCAAAGACATCATTAATTGGGTTAACAAGCAGTCGAGCCTCTACAAGCATACCAAATTCCGTTCCGAGTTCTGGACCATCGTCAACATCAAGCATATCTTGTAATTTTTTATTATTATCATCATCACCTTTTTAATGACATTAATTATTATTTACAGCTTTAAATTCCTTGGTCTATGAATCAAAGGTGAAGTTAGCTCCGGGTCGACCAAAATGCAACAGCATTTTGCATTTATTTGGAGAATGGCTGTTCCAAGCTGCTTTTATTGGAACCGATTTAAATTCACGTAATTAAAATATCTAATTTTTTAAATATTTTTATATTTGGCGCCATCTTTTGATAAATTTTTAAACTATTTTGTTAATTTTATTAATAAACTTATTTGTTTATTAATACCAGATAGCGCTAATATCGCTTTATAATTAAAGTTCCTAGATTTATAAAGTACCACAGTTTGCCACAATTTTGGCTCTAAGAATCACAGGGCAAATTTAAATTTCAAATAAAAGGTTATTTGTTTATGTTGTGTCACACACCATAAAAGATCAATCAAACAAATTCCCTAAAGTTCAATTACAATTCTATGTATACTTAACGTGACCGTTTTTATTTCGACTGAAAACGGGACAAGTCTAGGTACTTTTGTCGATAATCAGGTGCAGTCTAAAATTATTAAAGTTTGGTTTTAAGTTAGACTTGATACAGCCTCTACAAAATTTGATACAGTTTCCTAAAGACTTGCAATGCTTCTAGAAGACTTGTTATTGCTGCTAGAAGTCTTGATATTGCTTTCAGAAGACTTGAAATGATCTCAGACGACTTGAAATACTTTTAGAAGACCTAGAATGTTTCTAGAAAGCTTGACAGTACTTCCAGAGGACTTAATATTGCTTATAGAAAACTTAATACTGCTTCAAGGAGACTTGAAAAGCTTCCAGAAGACTTGAGATGCTTTTAGAAAACTTGACACTGCTTTCATAAGACTTCAAATGTTTCTAGAAAACTTGATATTGCTTTCAGAAGATTTGAACTACTAGATAGCTTGTTATTACTTTCAAAAGACTTGAAATGCTCCCAGAAGACTTGAAATGATTTTAGAAGACTTGGAATGCTTCTAGAAAACCTGATACTACTTCCAGAAGTTTTGATATTGCTTCTCGAAGACTTAAAATGCTTCTAGAAGACATGATATTGCTTCCAGGAGATTTGAACTGCTTCTAGATGGCTTGTTATTGCTTCCAAAAGACTAAAATGCTTTTAGAAAACTTGATACTACTTCCGGAAGTCTTGATATTGCTTTTAAAAGACTTAATACTACTTCCAGAAAATTTGATACTACCCTTGGAAGACTTGAAATACTTCCAAAGGACTTGATACTATCTGTAACTGTTTGTAAAAACTGGATACTGTTGATAAACCAATTCACTATGCTTTAAATATGCTTTAAAAATATTAAATACTATTGAATAAAATGCACAACCTTTATGTAACAAGTCCATAAACTATTAATTAAAGGTTAAATACTGCTGGCAGAACACACTTTTATGGTAAAAAGCGAAGGACTGTTAATCAAATTTAATTTTCCTTCCAAAATATCAAAAACTGTTGGTAACATACAACATCATCATATCTGCTAAAAGCTAAATAGTGACAAAAAAACTGAAAAAAGTTTAAAAACTGCCAATTAAAGACTAGATACTGCTTGTAAAACTTTGCTTGTTTTATCAGACTTTTTTTTGTAGAGTACAAACCAATCCCTTTTAGGCATTACAACTGCATTTTATTATGTAGTTACGGAAGTACAGTAAAGCGTTGCTAATTCGTACAACCCCAAATCCGAATTCCCTGGTAATCTGAACAAAATTGAAAAACGTAAAATTTGTATTATGTCCCTTGTAATCCTAATTGGTAAGAGATTCGCTAATTCGAAAAGACTATTCGTTCTATCTGCAGAGAAAGACGATTAATTCCAAAACACTGAAGAGCATTTCTATCATATTAATAAATGTGAGTGCGGTTTTTCAACTATGGTTTCCATAAAAACAAAATCGAGGAATCGGCTCAACGTAGAGCACGACTTACGATGCGCTTTATCAGAAACTAAACCGAACATAAAAAGTCTTGTTAGTAAGAAGCAACATCAACCATCCCATTAATTGTTATTCAAAATTTACGAGTCATTATTTAATAATAAAAACATTACTATAATTCTGTATGGTATCTTTTTTATTAAGGGGTAAATCCCTAGCCCTGGGCAGGTTATATGGGTAATCATGGTTAAGAGTAGACTGAACAGTAGACTGGAAACTGCCTCTAGATGATTTAATACTGTCTCTAGAAAACTTGATATGGTTTCCAGAATAGTTGAAATGTTTCCAGAAGACTGATACTGCTTCTAGAAGACTTAAAATGTGAAGACTTACAATGTTTCCAGACGACTTACAATGTTTCTAGAAGGCCTTTTACTTATTTTTAGAAGACTTGATACTGCTTGTTTTAAAATGCTTCCTAAACACTCGAAACTGCCCCTATAAGACTTTATACTGCTTCTAGAAGATTTGAAATACTTTCATGAGACTTGAGAAGTTTCCCGAAGACTTGATATTGCTTCTAGATATTTTAAAATGCTTCCAAAAGACTGGGTACTACACTGTAAGACTTTATACTGCTTCTAGAAAGTATGAAATGCTTCCAGAAGACTTGAGAAGTTTCCAGAAGCCTTGATACTACTTCTAGAAGATTGAAAATGGTTACAAAAGTCTCGACATTGGTTCTGGTAGGTTTAATATTGCTTCCAGAAGATTTGAAATGTATCCAGAAGACTTGACACTGCTTCTGGAAGATTTAAATTGCTTCCAAAATATTTGGAATGCTAACAAAAGATTTGATACTGTTTCTAGAATACTTGATATTGCTTTCAGAATACTTGACATTGCCTTTATAAGGCTTAAAATGCTTCCAGAAAACTAATTTATTTAGTACCAACCATATTTTCATTACAAATGTTTCTTAAAGCTCCCAGACTTCTAAATGATAAATCTTCTTTCATGAAATCCTGGCATGAACCCGGTATATACTGGGACTGGACTGAATCTGAATTGTACAAGTATCTTAAAATTGAGATACCATTCCTAAGATGACTAATTGTTTAATTGTTAAGATTTCAAGACATTAGAGATGGCATTTGCACCTCCTAGCGGCCTCCTAGAATTCTGAAAATAATTTCCAGCATTTTCTCTTAGCCACTTTAGTCATAAAGTTTTTTCCTGCAAGTTTACTATCAAATAATTTCCAGTATTTTCTCTCCACGATTTTATGATTAATAAAATCTTTTCCTGCAAGTTCACTTATCGACTTACCAGGTCTTTTAGCAATTTGCAACCGCTGGTTCTACCGCCACCATCCATTCAAGATAACTTTTTTTTTCAATATATGTGTTTTTTTATCTACGAAAAGGAGGCTTACGTTCGAAAATTAGTTTTGGTGAAAACAGCTAATAAACATAAACAGGTCATTTTGTCAGTTTCTATCTAGTTTATCTCTTTTTCTGTATTTGCCGATGTTGAAGGACGTCAAAGTATTATTTCAGATCAGAATGTTGTCTTAGTTGGCGTCAGTTGCTAGTTTCAGATTTCTAGATATATAATACTGGAGAAGTGAGTTTGTAAATATAATTATATTGGACGTTTTTACTATTGATTGCGCAAGTGAAGAACGATCTTGGACACAATCTGAGTAGCCCATTTCTACAATGCTCGAAATCAAGTCGAGGATTATCAAAATTCGTGTGGAAATGCTGATGGCTCAAAAGATTCGTGGTTTTAATTACACTGAGGTCACTCTGGAAGTGCTGCCAAAGAAGCTGCAGATGAGCTAGTACGAGAGGGCAGCGCTAATGCATTTTTAGAGCCAGAACCAGCAATTTGTGTAACATTTACGATGCCCAAATAGAGGATTCGAAGAATTCTGCAACCAACTGATTTATCTTTAGAGCTTTAGCAATTATAGATTCTATATTCACCGTTTATTCAAGAATAGAATAAATTAGTTAAATAAAACCAAGTGTACTAACGATGAAGTTTTTTTATTAAATTCGGTGCGATTAGTTTCGGAATAACTTATCCCTTCTTCAGGCATGACTGAAAGTATAATTTAAAGCTAAATATAGCTTAAAATTTAAATGGATACAAGTATAGTTACCGTCAATTCAGAGGAATTTTGTGTCATGAATTATGGTTTTTGGACAAATCTTTGGGAATATTTATTATTTAAATATCAACTCAGAACGCTTTTCTAATAAATATGGCATCACCACTTCTTATAACACTGAAAATAAAATCTACAAACACCTTTTTAACAACAAACATATTTTTAATGAAAAGGAGCTGAGTGGTATTTATGAAATTAAATGTTCAGAATGCGACATAATGTTTCAACAAGGTTTAAAGAACACTTAAACAGAGAAAATTCTGCTGTTTATAAACACATTCATAATTTTACATACAATAGAGACCAACAACGTTAAGTAAACTTCCTGCTTTTGAAAAACTTTTTCAACGCACACGTTTTCTCTGTTCAAACCACGCCGTTTTACAAGGTCCGACAGTCCAATTTATTAATTATTTATTAATTATTATTATTAATTTTTTATTTCATTTAACAAATGAAGGGTACATGGAATAAACAGGCTAAGTCAATTTTTGTTGAAGTCGTGTTAACAACACAGTCTGGTAAAATTAAAGCGAATCTTTTCGTCAATGTTCACAGAACACAAAACACAGAACTTAAATTTGGTGAAGAGGGAATATACAGGCTAAGTCAGGGGAGTTGGTAAAAATTGGCTTTTTTGCGCTAACAATAATATTAAAGAAGCTTCGAATTCCTAGTGTGAGTCGCATATTGTTTCTGTTGGTTTCTGTCAGTAAAGTATTGTGTGGTGTTGTGCAAATAATGCAAGACGAAACTAAAGAATCAGCGAATAGTCAGAGTACCAAAAAACGGAAAAAGTCTGGACTATAAGTAAAGTCGGCTATACGAAATTCGCAAAAAACTTAGGCTACAAAGTCGCGAAATGGGTCCGGACTATAAATGTCGTAAAAAGTGTTTCGAAACCTTGAAGGAAGAAGTACGTAAAGAAATTCTACGCCAATTTAAGTTGCTACTAACAGAAGATGAGCAGAATTTATATTTGTGCGGTTTATAAGCAGTATTTGGTCTATAATTGAATTTTCTTGAACTTTTGAAATAAACATTTTGTATCCTAGCAATATTTGATATTTTGGAAGCAAAATCAAATCGTATTAATTAATTAAGTTTCTTGTCTTTTGCAATTAAAATGTCTTCTTTAAGAGTTCGCATTATCAAACAACATTTTCTGCTAGCAGTTTTATAAACGGTACCAAGTCTTTTGAAATCATTTTAAATCTTCTAGAAGCAGTATCAAGTCTTCTAGCTGCAGTATAAAATCTTGTGGAAGCAGTTCAAGCCTTCTGCAAGCAATATTTAGGCTTTTAGAAGCATTATCAAGTCTTTCAGAGACAGTATCAAATCTTTTTAGTTCAAGCCTCCTGGAAGCTTATCAAGTTTGTTTTAAGTAGTTATCAGATATTGAAGAAACGAAAGGTTAAGTTTAGTAATGTTCTCGAACCGGGGGCGGAGCAAAACATTTTTTTCACACAAACTTCCTATTCGTACATCTGATCAAGTATTATTATTGTTCAAAGTTAATGCCATGTCATTTTACATAATTCACAATTAACACAACATTTTTCAAAATAATTGACCCGTCCGTGCAATTTTTGGATAAATTTTATAGCAGATCCGCAGGTCAAAAGAGGTTGAGAAATGCTGCTCTACACAGTGGTTTCATCATCATTTCATTTTTTGTTGTCAAGTTTATTGACAACAAAAAAAAAACGGCATTGTTACAAACGCAATTTTTTGTAAAAGAGCGCCATTTTGGCTCAAATCATTTAAATACATAGGCTTCATAATTAAACCGCGGTACTTTAGAATCTAGGGACTTTATTTATAATTTATTAATTTATTTTAATTATTTTAGGTTCATCTTCCGAAGTAAATAAACGACCAAATTCAATAATAATGGAAACTAAACCGGATTCATTATCCGAAATTCCTGATCTCCCATTGGCGATAACGATCGATAAATACGAAAGTGGTCGAGCTGAAGCTTTAGGAACTTTATGTAAAATAATGTGTTCGAAGAAAACGGGAGAGGAGTTATTGCCTGTTTATTTGGCCCGATTTTATTTGGCGATTCAGCACGGATTAAAAGTAACGACGAATCACGAATGCGGCGAATGCATGGTGGCGATTTTAATGAATTCGGCCGATTTGTTTCGAGTGGATTTAGATGGAATTCGCAGTTTGTTATCGCCGTTTATTCGAGCTTTGGAAATTGTTTTAGCCGATAAAGATATTAAGTTGAATCCGAACGTTGCGAAGGTTGAGCTAAGAAGATCTTCGATTCATATTTTGTTGTCAATTTTGGTTTTACCTTTACATTTTCAAAACGCCACGATTAAGCCGCTTATAAACACGGGTTATATTAATTTATATACATTATAATGATTATTATAATGAGTTTTTTTTAGGATCAGAACGTTCCACGACATTTTCAGAGTTAAAACCGCAATTGATGAACTTGATAATGAACGCACTCTATTTAGAAACAGACCCCCATAATACTCACATGTTGTTAGGAGGGCTTTTTCTTTGCGTTCAAGATTCCGCTATTTTTGAAACTATCGAGTCAGTAACTCAACCGTCAACGGAAACTTCTTCCAATCTTTTAGCTTCGGGTATTGTTGAATTATTTTTATTAAGTCATGTTTAACCCATTTTTTTTGTATCATCGTCTTATTGGTTAATGTTATTATTGCAATTTTGTTGTTTTGCATCGCTTCTCTATTTTATTTTTGTGATTGATGATTCGTTGCTTGCGTAGTATCGGACACTGCTAGCACAGTGAGCGCTGCCAGCAGTTTTGATCGGCACTCGCACAACTCCGATTCAATGGGACTTCCCGCTGATTTAGCAGACGTCCAAATTGGTATGTTTTGTGTTTCCTACCAAAAGAATGATTAGGATTTAAAAGAACCGCACACAATTTACCATGCTTAAATAATCCGTTGTTGTGTTTGTTTTGGTGTTTTAAAAGCTGTAATGTGATTTATTTATATTATATTTACTTTTGACTAAATTGGCTTTAAACCTCATAAAATAATCTTAACACATTGTTGTCCATTAACATAGTAACAGTAACAATCTTTTAATATGCAATTTTTTTATATAACCATTACTGGCGTTAAAAACCCGCACATTTTTAACAATCAAAGACCAATAACGTTTTATTATCACGTAGATATAGGCGACCTGAAATAATAAATGTTTCAGTAGCTAAACGATTTGTAATAATATTACTAACTATAAACGCAAAGGTCATGTAATTGAAGACAACATGAACTAGTTCATAATAGGATAAATTACAAACCAGTATTTTAGAAAAAAGAATCATTCTTTTGCGGATTTGTCTTTTTAACGGGTTGTTTCTATAAATTGTTCCATAATTCTAATCATAAATGCTGGAGTGATAATGATGATTGCTGTAAAAATTTTTGGTCCAAACTTAAAAATGGGCAAAATATGGGTTTTCAAAGTTAAGACATTTTGTTAAATAAGATACCTGTGCTAAATAAGGCCAGCTTAAACCTGATAGATATGGTGAAAATTGCCGATAGAACATAAGTTCGTAAATTTTTGTCCAAATTGTTCAAACTCAAAAAAACTTCAAAAAAGATTTTTCCATTACATATTTTATTATAAGATGACTGGTGTACCAAACATTGTACTTATAAATATATCATCGCTTACTTAATAAAAAAGTTTGCTGGAAAAAGTTTTTATCAACTATAAAATTTAATATATTAATGAACTTTTTCTACTCAATTCAATCCCAGCATCTGCTGGAAGTTTTCTTGGTGATCACATATTTTGAATTGGGATATGATACCGCTTCTAGAAGATTTGATACTGTTTCCAGAAAACTTTGATATTACTTCCAGAAGACTTGAAATATTTTCAGAAGACTTGCAATGCTTTCAGAAGACTTGATACTGCCTCTAAAAGATTTAAAACGCTTTCCGAAGACTTGACATTGCTTCCAGAACACTTGATATTGCGTCCAGATGTTTTGAAATGTTTTCAGAATACTTTCGATGTTTTCAGAAAACTTGATACTGTTTCTAGAAGATATGAAATGCTACTAATAGTATTGATACTGCTTCTAGAAGATTTGGAAAGCTTCCAAAAGGCTTGATACTGCTTCTAGAAGACTTAAAATGCTTCTAGAAGACCTGATACTGCTTATAGAAGACTTGATATTGCTTCTAGAAGACTTGAGATACTTCCAAATGACTTGATATTACTTCCAGCAGATTTGAAATTATTTCAGAAGACTTGCAATGCTTGCAGGAGGCTTGATACTGCTTCTAGAACACGTAAAATGCTTCCAGATGACTTCATACTATTTTAGAAGAATTGATATTGCTTCCAAAAATGTAGATACTGCTTCCACAAATCTTGAAATTCGTCTAGAAGACTTGATGCTGCTTGTAGAAGACTTAATATTTCTTCCAGAAGACTTGAAATATTTTCAGAACACTTGTAATGGTTTCAGAAGACTTGATACTGCTTCTAGAAGACTTGAAATACTTCCAAATGACTTGATATTACTTCCAGCAGATTTGAAATTATTTCAGAAGACTTGCAATGCTTGCAGGAGGCTTGATACTGCTTCTAGAACACGTAAAATGCTTCCAGATGACTTCATACTATTTTAGAAGAATTGATATTGCTTCCAAAAATGTAGATACTGCTTCCACAAATCTTGAAATTCGTCTAGAAGACTTGATGCTGCTTGTAGAAGACTTAATATTTCTTCCAGAAGACTTGAAATATTTTCAGAACACTTGTAATGGTTTCAGAAGACTTGATACTGCTTCTAGAAGACTTGAAATACTTCCAAATGACTTGATATTACTTCCAGCAGATTTGAAATTATTTCAGAAGACTTGCAATGCTTGCAGGAGGCTTGATACTGCTTCTAGAATACGTAAAATGCTTCCAGATGACTTCATACTATTTTAGAAGAATTGATATTGCTTCCAAAAATGTAGATACTGCTTCCACAAATCTTGAAATTCGTCTAGAAGACTTGATGCTGCTTGTAGAAGACTTAATATTTCTTCCAGAAGACTTGAAATATTTTCAGAACACTTGTAATGGTTTCAGAAGACTTGATACTGCTTCTAGAAGACTTGAAATACTTCCAAATGACTTGATATTACTTCCAGCAGATTTGAAATTATTTCAGAAGACTTGCAATGCTTGCAGGAGGCTTGATACTTCTTCTAGAAGAGTTGAAACTGCTTCTAGAAGAGTTGATACTGCTTCTAGAAGAGTTGAAACTACTTCTAGAAGGGTTAAAACTGCTTCTAGAAGACTTAAAATTGCTTCCAGATTAGAAATGCTTCCAGAAGACTTGATATAGCTTCCAGACAATCTGATAATTAATTTTATTATATCTAATTACAGTCGTGCCTGAAGACGTCTCAATTTTGAGTTGAAACAATTGTAGCAACGAATTCTAATAAATAAATTTATTTTTCATCACGCGAATTGTTATTATATTTTTATGAAAATATGATGAATTTGGAGAATACACTAGCTTATTGCTTCTAGAATGCCTGAAATGCTTCCAGAAAACTTGATATAGCTTCTAGAAGATTTGAAATGCATCCAAAAGTCTTGATACTGCGTCCAGAAAACTTGAAATACTTCTAAAGAACTTGAACTGTTTGTACTGGTACTGCTTCCAAAAGACTGATACTGCTTCCAGAAGACTTGATATTGCTTCCAGAAATATTGAAATATTTTCAGAATACTCGCCATGCTTTCAGCAGACTTGATACTACATCTAGAAAATTTGTACCGCATTCAGAAGACTTGATATTGTTTTCAGAAGATTAGAAAAGCTCCCAGAAGACTTGATGTCGGTCCCAGAAGATTTGAAATGCTTCTAGAAGATTTGATACTGAAGGCTTGATAACTTGATATTACTTCCAGAAGACTTAATATTGCTTTCAAATGATTTGAAATGTTTTCAGAAGACTTCCAGTACTTTCAAAAAGTTTGATACTGTTTCTAGAAGATTTGAAATGCTACTAATAGTCTAGAAGACTTGAAAAGTTTCAGAAGACTTAGTACTGCTGGCGGAAAACATTTTTATTGTAAGAAACAAGATACTGTTTATAAACCATTTCAGTTTGCTTCGAAAATATTGTATCTTAAACATTCTTGTATATAATTAAACATTCTATTGGATAAAATGTAGAGTATTGATATAAGTAGTCAAAAACTGATAGTCAAAGGTTGGCAAGACATTTTTACAGCAAATGGTTGTTAACTGTTAATAAAATTTCATTTTGCTTCAAAAATACCAAAATACAAAATCCTCATGTCAGAAATTCAAAAACTGCCAATCAAACATGGGTGTTTTTCCAAGCTCTTTTTTTAAAAGCCGTTATTTTGTATTATTTTCTCAATACAATTGTTTTTAGCACTCAACACCTAGACGTATTTTCAAAAGCCTATGTCCATGACTTCCATCTGAGCATATATACCTATGCACACATTTATTCTGGCACATTTACGGTTGAAATATGCTATCTATTTCCTTACACCGATACCCGGATGTTTCTATCACCATTGAATGAAACTCTAGCGGATATGTTTTTGCTGGGGGATAACATGATTGAAATAATTAATAAACCGACAAGAATACCTCATGGCTTTCCACACTCCTCGATATCATTGCTGTTTCTGAGTGCGCTACGATCATGGATGCACGGATAATTGATGTTCACGAACTTTCAGATCACTGCTTGACTTTCTGTGAATTAAAATTGAAGACTGAGATGCAACCACTAAAGCCAGTGTCATTTCGTGCGTATAGACTCTTCGACTATGAATTATTTTTTTGGGATTTAGCTAACATAGACTGGAATTTAATTTTTCACATGGATAGTGTGGACGATATATTGATTTCCTAAGCTGTAATATCTCCAATCTTTTCTATGTGCATGCATGCGCCACTCTTACAGTTATTCTTAATCAGTTTAGATCATGGATTACCGATAATGTAAAAATAATTATGTCGTTACGTGACACGGCTTTAAATAAATACACACGCACTAATCATATAACTCGCTAGAACTATTATAAGCAATTGTGGAATTATACAACTAATGCAAATATGTGTGAAAAAAGAGCCTACTTAACGGAGCAAATGAGCATCGGAAGCACTCAAAATTTGTGGAGAGATCTGCGCAAGGTCAATATGGATAATAAAAAAAGCCTGCCTACCGACGGGTTTGAGAGATGTTGAAGCTTTGAATGAATATTTTTCTTTGATTTTGGGACGGTCTGCGAAGGTCAAAACGGACGTGCACAACTTTTATGCTAATAATGTTAGAGCTGGTGTGAAAAATTATTTCAAAAAAGTAGATGTCTCGGATGTTAGGCCAATTAGTATTTTGAGTACTTTGTCGGGAATTTTAGAACAGGTTGTAATAAAGAAGTGAACGCTTTCATATTGTGCCCTCTATCCTATTATCAGGATTTAGGCCTGGATATAGTTTTGGAGACGCACTGTCGACAATTGTTGATGATACATCTGCAACGGACAATGGCGTGGCTACTGTTTTGGTTTTGAATTACTCAATGAAAAAGAGTCCATTTAATTCTAAAAATATCCTGAGAAATTTCATCATATTTCATTAATGCCAGTTTCAATACCTTCTGCTTTAATCTATAATAACATACCTCTACGTCTAATTGGGTAGTACTTCATGGGACAGCAATGTGTTAAAGAAATTTTCCATAAAATATGAGTAAAATAAATTAAATTAATTCGATTTTAATAAACAGTTCTTTTAGCTCCATAATTTTTCTTCGCTTTTTTGATATGTTCACATTACCAAAATCGCATGTTTCAACATCATAATTTTTTTGTTTCACATTATATTAAAATCATATAAATTTTATTAAATACTTTTAGACTCAGCACACGCAATGTTCGTAAGGGCAACTTACTTAGTATGTCATCGTTTGATATCGACGTGGAAAACCGATCTAAACGTCTCATTAGCCGCTTTAGAATTACTCTCGGGATTAGCTCGAATTCACATCAAAGATTCCGGTAATTACTAATTTTTAATCTCGATTAATACTAATGAACGTTAAATAGATGCTTTAGAGTGTAAACGAGCCGTTAAATGGTTATGCGATTACATAGTGCATCAATGCTCAAGACCCCCACCGGCGCACTCAAAAGATCTTCACTCAACAATCGTTGCGGCTTTCCATTGTTGTTCGATTTGGCTTTTAGAACATCCGTATTTGTTGAAAGATAAAGATTGCCTCGCCACAGTTTTAGACGTGGCCGAATTGGGAATATCGGGGACTAAATCGATTATAAAGCCGGGTGATCCCGTTAAAATGAAAGAAGAAAAAGAATTAAAACCAGTTTCAATGCGCGTTAGGGACGCCGCCGAAAATTTATTGATGCTAATTTTAGAGCAAGTCGGATATTTTCCGAGCGAGTGCGGACCCGAATCGATTTCGTCACTTTTAGATGAAGTATCTTTGCTTCAACATTGCAATTCGTGGCTTGGTGATGGAAACAATCAAGAAAAAGCGGTGGAAAAGTTTAGATATTTCGTTACCGAAGGCTCCGTGATGCTAGCTTTGTTAGAAGAGCCGCTAGGAAATGATCAAGATCCTCAACCAACCGTTACGATTTTAATCCGGGGTCCATTTGGACGCCACGCATGGACGATGCAATTAAGACATTTACCAAGACATCGATCGGGAACTAAGTATCATGGAAATAATTTGGGGAGACCGGTTGTTATGAGTGAAACCCCGAATCGTCCCGAAATTAAGCAAAAATATTTCCCGGATAGTGTCGATAGAATTTCGCAATGTAAAGTGTAAGGTTAATCAAAAAAAATCGATTCAAAATTAATTTATGTTATTTTTAGTGATCACTCGATTCCTTCGTTAGAATCGGTTTTACTCGATGATGAAGCGAACGCGGATATCACAAAATTAGCGGGGTTGTTGGAAAGGCAATGTTTGGCTGAAACCAATTTGGCCTCAACTTTACTTCAAACTGTCGAAAACGTTCCTCCTTCGGTTATTCATGAATTTCAAACGGCTAGGTTGTTTTTGTCGCATTTTGGATTGCTTAATTTAGACAACAACAATGAGGTAATTTATTAAATTATTTATTTTATTAATACTTCATCTTGTAAGTATAAAGCCTTACAAGTTTTAATTGAACTAAAGTTAGAACTAACATAGGCATGTCGTTTGATTTCGTCATTTCGAATTAATTTTTGAAGAAGGTTGCAAATAGAGATGTGCAAATTACGTGAGTTCCGCCAAGTCACGATAGGTCATGCGTGATCCACCGTGAGCGGGCATTAATTGTTGTACCAATCACATGAACGTACATGATTGTGAGCATATTTAGTTTCAAGGCGACCCGGCGTGATCCGGTTGGAACAATTTGAGTAGTTAGTAAAGGAAAGTATAGAAATACCAAAGCTTCCTAAGTTTGGTATTGCAGTAGACTCCCGATTATCTGAAACGGTCGGGACCAACCTTGTTTCGGATAATCGAAATTTCGGTTCAAGCGGAAGATTGAACAAAAATCGTTTTTCAGTGCACTAAACTGTTTTTATTATAAGTAGTAAGATATCAAGATACATACTACTTCGTTTAATTCGAAGAATTAAGAAAGAAATCCATAATTAATTGTTTATTTTTAATGTCTCTCCATCTTTTAATTAAAAGAACGTCTGTTACTGTAAATTCTTGCTGTTGCTCTACATACAGCAATACTTTGTTTAAACTTTCTATTCCTTCACGATGTGAGATATTTACAGTAGAACTCCAATTATCCGAATCAAATGGGATCGGACCACATTCGGATTATCGAAAATTCGGATAATTGGATTTTTCAAAAAAAAAGGCACATATATTATACATATATGTATTTGAAAGAAAAAGATTCTTTTCAGCACTATATGATGTTTTAATTAATTAAATGAAAAGGCAACATTTTTAGATGTTGCTTTAG
The DNA here is from genome assembly GCA_036711965.1 of Onthophagus sagittarius. Classification (NCBI taxonomy): domain Eukaryota; kingdom Metazoa; phylum Arthropoda; class Insecta; order Coleoptera; family Scarabaeidae; genus Onthophagus; species Onthophagus sagittarius. The sequence continues at coordinate 27,522,921 of JASERS010000005.1, forward strand.
CAGACCGGTGCTGTACATTCCTAGTAAATAAAATTATTTACTGAACATCTCGGTCAAAGTAAGTAGTGATGGGCACTATCGAATAAATAGTAAATGATGATTCGAACTGTTGAATGATTCATTCGAATAAATTCATTCATTCGAATTCGGTGAGGATATCCAATAATGCGCAATATATACCGGGTTTATAGTGTTTATACAGAATTTAGCTGTAAATTTAAAATTTTAAGATTTAGTTTTAAAAGTTAAATCTAATGAAACTGTCATATCTTAACAGCTTTGCATCCACAATCTATGAAGTTTTAACCTTTATGTAACTGAGAAATAAAACACCGGCTAATGACGAGAATAGTACCCAGGTACTACATACCGATAATCTTAATGTTTGATATTGAAATCGTTTTGTATGACATTTAGAATCCAGTGAATTTAAAAAAATACTTGTGTTAACACATCATAAGTAAGCATTTATGTATTTAGACCTGTTTATAAACATGTTCGATCTTGATTCCGATATACGCGTGAAACGAATACTCGTCACATCAGGTTACACTATTCTATCGTAACATCTGAGACATGGTGCATCGTAAATAACTGTAGTTATAAGAAACAATTATAAATATAGTATAAATTAATGTTTATAATATTTTGCTATATAATAGTATTGTGGTGTTGATAAAAAAATGACAAATACTATTGTTGGATTGCGTAAGCCAAGATGTCAAAGGAAAAAGTAAGAAAATAGTAAATATAAAATAATAAATATAGTAATTATATCGACTGAAGGTTAACACCTGACGAACTTGGAGCGTCTTTAGACGAGTCATCTGATGAGAAGCCTTTTATTCCTTCCGATGTTCCCGAAAATTTAGATTTAGAAGCGTCCGATATTGAAGAGCAACCGTTTATTGAACAATATGATACGTCAGATGAAAGTGACTACGATGAACACGAAGTGGAATTGGCAGGCCTAAACAATTAGCCGCAATATTTTAAGAAGTAAAATGGGTGCAACGGCAGTAATTTGTACGTATACACCAAAGGAATTATTTAGAAATATCATCTCCAACGACATCTGTTCCACAATTCTTCGAGAAAGTAATGCAAAAGGCCAACTGATAACAGAAAATTATAACACAAATGTTTTAGAAAAATATCAAGGTTGTACTAAAAGGCAACCTCAAGTTTTTAAGCCATTTACTTAAGAAGAATTGGATGCGTTTTTGGGGATTCTCATAATTGCTGGCGTTCATAAGTCGAACAACGAACTTATTACCGAAATGTGGAAATGCGATTCTTTGCGACTTATTCGAGCAGCGATGTCTCGGGATCGGTTCAAGATGTTTCTACGCCTTTTACGTTTTGACAGCCAAACTACTCTTGCTGAACGTGCTAAGAAGGACAAAGCTGCTCCTATCCGCGACATTTGGATGATGCTAAATAAGAATTTGGACGAATATTATATGCCAAAAGAATGCATAACGGTTCATGAACAACTGTTCCCTTATCGGGGGCACACAAAATTTACCCAGCATATTCCAACACAGCCGGCGAACTATGGAATAAAAGTATTTTGGGCGTGCGATGCGTCGAATGGTTACCCTCTATAAGGCCAAATTTATACAGGAAAACCGTCAGATGGTATACGACAAAAAATATTGGGGAACGAACTGTATTAGACTTGGTGGCCAAATACAAGAACTCTGGAAGAAACGTAACAACGGATAATTTCTTCACAAGCTTTCAGCTAGTGCAGACCCTCAATTCCTGGAAAATGTCTTTGGTAGGAACTGTTAGGAAAAATAAGACATTTTTACCCTTCAACATGCAAGCCTCTAAAGAAAGTTCTGTATATTCTACAAACTTTGCATACAGCAAAAATGCAACTATATGCTCATACGTTCCAAAAATAATAAGTCAGTTATTCTTCTCTCATCAGTACATATGACAGGAGAAGTTGAGGAGACTGACGTTGAAAAAACCTGAAATAATAAAATATTATAACAAAACTAAAGGGGGAGTTGATGTAATGGATAAAATGTTGGCGGCATATACAGTGAAACGACGTACAAACCGTTGGCTTTCTTTTTCAATATGATTGATATTGCAGGTTTGGCGTCGTATATTTTATCTATCAGGAACACAACCCACAACATAAATCAACCAATCAGAGAAGAAAATATCTCAAAACTCTTGCGAATGAGTTATGTGTGCCTGCTATTATTACTCGAAGCAAAATTCCTAAAGTAATTGGAAATAATTTTACACGCAACTCAATTGAATTGGCTTTAGGTCGTCAAATTACAGAAGCAGTCAATACAACACGAGATGTAGTAAATAGGGATGTGAACAAATACTTTTTTATTTGTTCACGTCAATATTGTTTACTAAAGTATTTGTTTATCGTTGCCAATAAAATAGTATTTCTATATTCTGTTTATGTCTTAATACTTGGGTCACGCATTAAGAGATTAAAAATTTTCAACATGATTTTAACCGAACAAAAATTAAAAAATGCAAAAATATTTTGACAATGATATACTTCAAGATGTCACGCAGATTTGCGTACAAAGAAAAATAAACAAGTTATAAGATATTAAATACGGAATTAGTACCCCGGCACTATTTCAGTCACATAAGGGTTAATACGCTTAACTTTTAAAGTTAAATTCTTAAATTTAGTTATATCCTCAGTAGAAACCCGGCATAACAAGTGCTCTCTCCACTGCTTGACTTTTAATACACAAAGATCGGGGAATTACCGAATCCTTGGATTGTAATTCTCGCGTGTGAATATCGTGTATGGACTCGTTGTTTGTTATTGTAGTGAAGTTGTGCTATTTGTTTTATAAAAATGGCTTCTAGTAAGAAACGGTCAGCTGTATGGGATTATTTTATAAAAGATTCACACCCTGGGTATTTTGAAATAGATAAATTAAATAAACAAGATGAATTCCAACAATTCGAAGATCGATATAATAATGAGCCGTCCACATCAACTCGAGATCAGCAACTACCATCCACATTACTGCAGTCTCAACTTCAAGAACAAAGCAGTGAATCCACATCTGCAATAGACTCCATTAATTGCAAAAAACGAAGTCGACAAATGAAACTGTGTGTTACGAATAAAAAAACCGAGTTGTCGGAAATTGAAAATGATCAAATAGATCAAAGTTTAATTAAAATGATGGTAACTGATTACCAGCCTTTATCAATTGTAGAAAATTCCGGGTTTTTGGAATATTCTAAAAAGTTGCAGCCACTATACAAACCACCATCTAGAAAATTGTTATCTTCGAAAATATTACCTAACACTTATAATCAAATTTGCGAAAAAGTAATTGTTAGCAAAAGTTAATCATGTCGCTGTAATTACTGATATATGGACTTCGGACAGCAATAAAGCGTATTTGACAGTAACTAGTCACTTTTTTGCGGCGATTTTATATATAATACTGTTTTGGCAACTAAAGAAATACCGGAAGCCCATACTGGTGTAAACATTGTACCATTGCGTCTGCTTTGTCAGAAATTTTTAATGTTTAGGAAATTGACTATAAAATAATTAGCATTGTTAGTGACAACGGTGCTAATATAAAAATGTCATAATTGGGCAGCTTAAAAAAGAATACCATCCATGTATTGTGTATACTTTAAATTTATGTGTTACAGATGCTCTAAAGTTAACCGAACCAGTAATGCGATTAATAAAAAAATAGTAGAGCATTGGTAGTTCATTTTAAGCACAGCATAGTGGCATGTGAAAAATTAAAAAGCATGCAAAAACAAATGCTATACCCCGAATTAAAAGTAAAACAAGATGTATCTACTAGATGGAACTCTACTTTAATTATGGCAGAAAGACTATTAGCGATTAAAGACCCATTATCAGCCACCATGACATCGCTACCAAAAGCTCCAGAATTTATTACAGCAACAGAGTGGGATCTGCTGATAGATGTGGTATCCATTTTGAAGTCATTTGAAAAAATATCTATTGAATTATCAGGCGAAAAATATATAACAATGTCTTTAATTATTCCTCTTATAAAATGTCTACAGCATTCGTTAAAAAACCGCATTCCTAAAACGACCAGTGCAGAATCTTTAGAACTTGTTTTATAAGATAGTGTTAGAACACGACTTGTAATCTTAGAAACAAATTTACCTAAAAGCAACGTTTTTAGATCCTAGATTTAAAAAAGCAGTTTTTAGTGTTGCAGAAAATGGTGACATAGTTCAAAAATTAATTATTGAAGAAATATCCTCTATTTTACAAAATAAAGGTGAGACAATTAAGAAACAGACCATAGAAACTACAACTGACAATGCTGATGATAAAGAAAACATTTGGTCACACTTTGATCAAGAAATTGTCACTTTGAAAAGTATTTCAACACCAAGCACGACTGCAGCATTGATGGTTACACAATATTTAGAGATCTCACTTGTAGCACGAACTCAAAATCCGATTGAATTTTGGAAGCGCTACAAAAGTGTATTTCCTGAAATATATCAACTGCATAAAAGATATTCATGCATTCCAGCTACCTTAGTTCCTTCAGAACAAGTATTTTCCAAAGTTGGACAAATTATAAATGAACGCTGAAACAGACTCTCAGGGAAAAACCTCGACATGATTATTTTTTTAAATAGTAATATAAATTTGTTTAATTAATATATTTATCATTTTTGTCATACATTTTTACCTGAATGTTTGTTTTATAAATAAATTAGTTAACATGTACTATTCATAAAATTAATTATTACTGAATTATAATGCACGCCAAAATCCTTATTATGTCCATGTTAACTCCATAGTTTCTCTCACTTGATTCAACTCATTACTTTGAGTCTCAATCAACTATCAGTCGACTGTTCATTGTATGATCAGCGATTCTTCTAGAACAGCTAAATGAATAACTTGCATCCGACTAAAATGAAAATAATTATATTTTGATTTTATTTATTCGTTTGCTTGATAATCTGTTTCAGAAATCAACGAATATTATGATAGTTATTCAAATATTCGAATAAATTCTATAACATCAATGTATTCGAATACTTGACAACAATCGAATTATTCTATAGTGTTCATAACTAATCGAATATTCGAATAGTTGGTAACAACAATCGAATTATTCGAATACTTACCAACTATCGAATTATTCGATAGTTTTTATAAGCTGTTTGAAAAAAAAAAGTAAGCTGTTTGACTACCTTGATCCGTTTTCGGGCAGCCAAGTCACGTATCCCCTTGATAGTGAGAAGTTGCATATGATTACACTCAGGCTGATGTTCCATCCACTTCAATGCAGTTTCAAGGCCGGCAAATGCTTCACTAGCTGATGGTCCCATGTCAGATTCAACTTCGATATTAAGGTCATCTTCCTCAATACTATCTTCTCTCATACAACTTTCAATAAGTTCATCATCATTCAGAATTTGAAGCCCAGGATCTGACGAATCACACATCATCCACTCTTCTACATCTTCAGCGTTAACTTCTGAAAATCCAAGAATTTTCAAAAGAAGATTTCTTAATTCCTCAAGTGACAAGTCATCTTCATCTTCTTCTGTCTCTTCCCTTTTCTTGAGCTCCTTTTTCTTTTTTCTCCTCTTCCTTCTCTTCTTCAGTTGATATGCCTTTCAACTTATTCCACGCACGTCTTAATGTAACTGGCTTAATCGAGCTCCAAGCTTCCGCCACCATGTAAGTGCAATCTTTCAAATTAATATTTTTATAGTTAGCCAATACATCTTCTTCCTCTTCGCCCTCTACCTAAAGTTTTCTTAAAATTTGCCTTCTGTAATGACGTTTCATGGTTTCGATAACAGACTGGTCCATTGGTTGTAATAAGCTTGTGACGTTTGGTGGTAAAAATCTTTCCAACAATTCTTCAGTGGGATGAGTTGGTACATTATCTATAATCAACAGTACTTTACTGCCTTTTTTCCAAGAGATTTTTGTCGCTTTTTCACTTGGGGGATGAAAATTTCGTCGTACCCTTCGATAAACAATGCTGCAGTCATCCAAGTCTTGGGCTGGTTTTTATAAAAGAGGGGAAGTTTTTTCGCATTTCCAAATGCTCTTGGGCGTTTTGACTTCTCTATCAAAAGAAGGGGTATTTTATGGTTTCCCGTAGAGTTCGCGAAGTTAAGCACCGTAACATGTTCTTTACTCACTTTATGTCCTGGAGCACTACATTCCTTTTTAGAGGCTCAAGTGGTTTTAGGCAGAGCTTTCCAAAGAAGACCGGTTTCATCGGCGTTGTACAAAGGCTCAGGATCGAAGGAATCTGCTACAAGTTTAAATTTTTTAATAAAATCTTTTGCAGCTTTGAAGTCTGCTGATAACTTCTCGCCACTTAAATCTAATTCACGAATACCGTGCTTGAACTTGAAATTTCCTAGCCAGCCGTTACTTGCTTTAAAGGATAAATTGCCAAGCTTCTGAGCTATGATCTTAGCCTTTTCACAAAGAATTGGGCCTGAAATTGGGTTTCCCATAGAACGTTGCTGCAAAAACCACTTGAAAACGACATCGTCTAAATCTTTGTTTGTTGCTGTCTTCATTGATTTTCTTGAAGAACTTCCATCTTCGTTTTCAAGCACTGACATGAAGTTTATAAGTGTAGGTTTGCTTCTTTTAAGGTCTGAAATCGTTGCTTGTCCAACACCGTACATCTCAGCTAATTGTTTATCGGTAACACCTTTATCTGATGGGCCTATAATTTTTAGTTTATTCTCTAACGATAACACAACACGTTTTCTTTTCGAAACCATGATAAACGCCGAAACGTACTCACAAACAAAATAACGTACCGAAGCGAAAGGTTATCGTCACAATAGGCGATCAACGACTTACTAACTGACAAATCAAAACAAATAGCGACAGGTTGGCCGGGCCGTCCCCGGGCGGCGACCGACGACAGTGTAGCCAACATAACTTTTTCTTAATTTTTTTCTGACACCGATTCGGATAATCGGCGATTCGTCCACATACATTGTCCGCTGATAATTTCTCACCACAAATTCGAAGTTCTCTAATACCATGACGCGCTTTCCACCACGGATGTTGCAATTCACACATGTCACTTTCTCCAAAGAATGATCTTTGCATATGAAATTTTTGCAAAGAGTGCACTTCCTTGTGGTTACCATATTTTTAGATCTTCCACACATTCCACATCGACCTCTCTTTTTTTCAGCAGTTTGCGTTGGTAGTTCTGGTTGTTTATATTTTTCGAAGAAGAGACGGATATCTTTTGGTAACGTCATTATGGTAGCTCGTTCTTTGAACCAGTTTTCCATAAGCTGCAGGGAAAGATTTTTTAAAAAGTTACGTCTTATTATACGTGGGTTTCCTTTATTTGCTTTAAATATGACTTGCGCGTTGATACCTGCGATATTCATCAAGGCATAAAACAAGCATTGTGTCCATCTACGGGATACTCTTGCAATAGAGTATTTAGCCTCCATTTGATTGGACGTATCAACGCCTCCTTTGCTATAATTATAATCAAGAATTACATCGGGCTTCCTTGTCGCCACATCAATGGAATCATCATCATGCATAGATGTCAAAAGTAAAACGGCTTTATTCCGCTTTGGAACATGTGACAAAAGCATTATATTGAATTGGCATGTTATTTGATCCTCAAGTAAAGATTCGACAAGGTCATAGCTGGTGTACCAGTTATCTATCGTTAAATTGCGTTTGGACCCTTTTATATGATCTAACAGTCTGTGGGCAATATCAAAAGGTTTATTGGAAAGTTGAAATGGACCAGGTGGCTGCTTTCCACAATAAATTTCGATGGAAGAGGTGTAGAAAGTTTTTGCATCATTGAGAGCATATATTTTCAGCCCATACTTAGCAGGTTTTGCTGGCATGTATTGGATGAATGAGCGTAGTAACGAATTCACTCAGACAATAACTTTTTTTACAATTTGCATCAAATGATTTTAAAAGTGATCGTACCGCTGCTAACCTGTCTGTTTTTTTACGTTCTTCTCTAGTTTCGTGGTCATCGAAACGAATAGCCCTCAACAGAAACATATTCAAACCCATGTTGGGTCCAGCTATCTAAGGCCCAAATTTCATGAACGTTTGTATGCTGTTGACCTTTTAGACCGAGCAAATAAAGATGACCTAATACAGCCATAATTTCTGTTTTAGTTGTAAGCTGTGCGTCCCTGATTCTGGAATAATTGGTATCGTTTCTTTTACGTTCTATAAAAATATTTGTAAATTTTACAATGTCTTTAATTATTTCCAATGTTATAAATTGAAGAAATGCATCTAATTCTTTTGTAACTTCAACAGCGCTTTTTTGGGACCCAGTAATATTTTCACTATATTTTTGGCTGGCGTGCGAGTATTTTTTTCAGTAAAGACTTCCTTGACCACATAATTTCTTCACTTTTTCTCATATGAAACTCCACATCCGATTCCATGATGTCATCGGTTTCGTCATCACCTTTGTTCGGTTTCACTGTCGTGGCTATCGAAGTTCACTTGTTCATCTTCACCATCAGACCAATCGGAGTCGTGATCCAAACTGTCGTAAATGGTTTGTCCTCGTTCATTTGCTTCTCTTTCTTCATCGGATAATTCACAAAGAACTCGTTCAAATGATTCTTCTCTAAGAAATTTAAGCCTGCAATAAATGATCGTATTTTGGTGCTAGTTTTTATTGATTTAGTTTTTCAAGTAAACAAAAGCATTCTACAAGCAATAATCTATGTGTAAATTACTTTAATTACACGGAAACGCATTTTCGTTGCTTTCATACATCAAATAAAGCAACAAATACATTCGAATACGAAGCGAGATAAATACTTACATGACTACACGCATAGGCGGACTAACACCACGGCTAAGATTTACACTATTATTGCTTGAACACTCGACAACGAATGACTCAACTGATGCACTAGCTGAAATAAGCAGGGTCTAAGTGGAAGGTACTGAAGAGCACAAAACACGAAAACCACGGAAACGGACGTAAACAAACGAGACATAGCGCATGGTGGACAAAGTCCGCCAGCGCGTGACTTAAATTACGTAAATTACGTTTACATTAGGCCCGTAATGATCTGTGAAAAATCTTTTTAATTCTTCATATTCAGACGTTATTTCTGACAGCGGTTTTAACATATCCATTAACCTATCGACTTGCGGTCCCATATGTAATAAAAGATTGTCGACTTGTAGTTGTTGCGATTGTTTATTTAACCCCGTCACGTTACGATATCGTTCGTAATTTCGTAACCACATACATGTCCCATTGATCTGCTTCAAACGCGAATTTCTCGGGCGGCGCAACCAAATTTAATGCGATTGTTCGTCCTACCTCTTTTTAACGTAGCTTATAAGTTAGTCTCCGAGATATAGCACTTTGCACGCTTTTGGCCACCCGGTACATTTCAGTAACTATTTTATGATGAATGGAGAAAGAACTTTAAAAATCATTTTGTCAATCACGATTAATTAATAATCAAATTATCAAGTAATCAAACATGATGAACCTGGTCGAGCGTGAGTCACGTGAATTGACGTGACCCACGTGATTCATGAATGATATTCACGTGAGTGGGTCTAAATCGTGGGCGGGCATAAAAAGTTACTCACGCGCGCATCTCTGGTTGCAACATGGCATTAGAATCTTTTTCAAAAAACACACAACAAAATCGTGAAGCTCTAATCTTAGTTCAACTTAATCATCTTATTTATTTATTTTTAGTCCGAACAATCAACTCGAAATTTAATCGCGTTAGACAGCAGCGACTCCGATTTCTGTAAAGATCTCCTCGCTTTAGATAATATGAGCCCAAGAACTTGCGATACAGTCCATATTTTCTACGTAAAATCCCAACAAACCACAGCTCAAGAAATCGTAAACAACGCGACCGATTTAAACGGAATAAACCCGCATTTTTTGGAGTTTATAAAATCGTTGGGTTGGCCTGTAGACGTTGATAAACATCCGGGTTGGACGGGGCACGTTTTAACCAGTTGGAAAAACGTTAAAAATAATAATAATAATGATTCTAATAAAGAGAGGAAATCGTTGATTTTTGACGGACAAAATCAGGTTTTATATTGGGCCGACGCCTGTTCGGAAATTGCTTTTGTTGTACCATCGCAGATGAAGCCGATTCATAATTCCGGTGGATCTTTAGAACAATCAAGCTTTAATGCGAATTCTTTATCGTGTATGTTGTTTTAATACAATCAAAATTTTAATTAATTAAAAATTATTTTAGCGTGGAACGAAAAAACGTTCATTGAACCCCTCGCTAGAGATAAACGCACACTCTCTCTTGATTTAGATCAAAAAAGCGTTCCATTAAGGAAACCTCCGCTTAGATGTAGCCTCCATCCTCACACAAATACAAAAATTATGGTGGTTTGGTTGGAAAGCTTTGAGGATCATCTGAATTTACCCATAAGTAATTATCAAATTTATTTTTTTAATAATTTTTAACTCGTTCTTTTTAGCCGATTTATTAGGTTGTATGTCAACTGGCTTAGAAACTGGATCGCGTTCAAGCGACGTTCTAGTTATTGGGTTACATTTAATGGCTTCTGGATTACTTCGGGTGCATCTTCAAGGGCCAAATAGCCGAGTGGGGTTAGCGTCACCTTTGGTGGATGGAATGGTGGTTAATCAGAGGTCTTTAGGGCCGTTGGTGAGACATACAGCTTTGAATATGTCGAGAAGAAAACGGTTAGACTCAGAAAAGTAAGACTTTTAATCAATAAAGCCAGTTTAAATCTTGTTTATACATAGTTGTTCAACTGATGTCAGTTTATGTTGGAAATATTTATGTATGTGAAATGGTTAATTTTGTGAAATGCTACAAATTTAGGTTTAGTTCAAAACATGATATCACAAAAACGGATTGAGATATTGAATATGGTTTCCTTTCCAAAAAAGTAAACGAAAAAGTTTTATGGCTTTTTCAAAATGATTAAGGAAATCGTAAATTTTATTAAATGCTCTAAATAATAATAATAACTTTATTCAGGTTTCATCATATGCAAAGAGTACTAACAAAAAATATATTCCATTATACATGGTGTCTCACGTAACTGGTTCATTAGAACTTTTTTGAGTTACTCTAATCGTAGAGGCTTGAAATTTTGGTACCATGGGTTGTTCATTCTGATCTTTTAATTTAAAATATTTTCAAGATAGCCAACCCTTCCGGTCTACCGGAAGGGTTGGTTAAACACTTACAATCACATAAAATACACTTAAAATCAAAATAACTTGAAAACAAGAAATGCTAGGTACCAACAACTGTTATCAAAGTCAACATATTTTCTTACGTTTAATTGAATGGTGTAATAAAAACTATAGCATTCCATTTAAAATAATGAAGTTGAGGGCCAGTTCCGGTAGACCGGAAGGGTTGGCCATCTTGAAAATATTATAGGTTAAAAGATCAGAATGAACAACCCATGATACCAAAATTTCAAGCCTCTACGAGTGGTAGAACCTAAAAAAGTGCTAATGAACCAGTTACGTGAGACACCCTGTATATAAGGTTATGAATTTAACAAATTTCAGAAGAAAAAAAATATATATGTGTATATACAGGACAGTATACCTTATACAGGCTGGTCAAAAATTGAGTTACCGTTTCTCTGTATACAATTGCGTGAAAGTCGAAAATTTTAAATGGAACGCCCCATATTTTCATACCCTATCAGAAAGGGAATTTAATTCTCTACAAATTATCTATAAACATTTCTATACCTATTTATTATAGTTTTCTTGCTATTGAGGAATTTATCAAAATCATAGGTAAAATGCTAGCAACCGTTTGTGTTTCTGTTAGAAGACCATGACATTTTGACAGTTTTTTGTTTAATTTATTTAAATTATTATTAGTATTATTTCTACAATGAACTGTGATTGAATAAACTTTAGATTGCTAGCTATTATTGACCAAAAATAACCAAAATAAAACCGAATAAATGAAACAATGAAAAACAACAATTTAATGACAAAATTTAAAATAATAATAATAATAAACTTTATTGTACCAAAAAACAAAACACAATACAAATTACAGAAAAAAAAGAACAAAAACATGGAGTCTTTTTTTTTGGCACAAATCACAAGGCGCCAATTCAGGAAGCCGAAGCTCCAGGAACTTGGTCTTCTATTGAAACCTCAACAATGTAATCAAGAAAAACTCAGACATTTTTAAACATAAAGAGAACAGAAACAATAAATTCGCATTTATAATACTGGTTAATGCATCAAATCATAAAGTAAATAATCATAAGATTATAAAAAAAACTTAAAGCTAAGTATCATAAAAAAAGGTATAAATGAAATCTTTTGACTAAATAAAAAAAAGAAAAGCGAAAAAAAAGGGAAAAAAAAGCTAGGGAAGCAATAATATAAAAGAATGAAAAACTTAAAATTATAAAAATAAATTATGGGTATTTAATTCTCTAGAAACTATTTAGATACCTTCCTGTGCCTATTTGTTTTTATGTTAGAAAACCATGGAGTTTTGACATCTTTTCAACCATATTTATGCATATTTATGTTATTGTTGTCATTACTCAGTTGTGTCATCACTTACAGCTGTAAATGTCTTTGAATATCATGGCGAATTATTCCCACGCCAACATTTTAAATTCGTCTTATATTCATGGCGGATGAAATAAAGTTTTGGATAGGATAAGGGACGTATCTCTTAGTTTTGGAAAGATCAAAATAACAAGAAACCATAAATTTCTATCACCAGCAGCTTAAGATAATAGAATAAATGTTTTGTCATATTTTATTGCTTTACCAAATTCTTCGGTAGAAGGTGTTTCGGTTGATTTAGATGAATAACATTTTACAAGAAAACACCATAAATAAATAAATTGAACTCGCTAGGAATATCTCGCCCATCACTACGTCGAATATTACGCCATATTATTGTTTTTCATTGTTTCATTTATGCGTTCTTCTGCTGGTTATTTTTGGCAAATAAAAGCTAACAAACTAAAGTTTATTCAATCACAGATCATCCTAGAAATGATACCAACGATAATTTAAATAAATTAAACGATAAACTGTCAAAATATCATAGCCTTCTAATAAAAACACGACCCGTTCGTGTAGGATTTTAGGACCCAGCATTTTGTGTAGGATTTTGATAAAATACTCAATATGAAGAACACTATAATAAATAGGTATAGCAATATTTATAGATAATTTGTAGAGAATTAAATTACCGTTTAGATAGGCGAAAAAGATATGGGGCGTTCCATTTAAAATTTTCGACTTTCTCGCAATTGAATACAGAGAAACGGTAATTCAATTTTTGACCACGCTGTATAAGGTACACTGATATAACAAGTGACAATCTATTTCACAGCATATGACGTAGATATGACATAAAATCAAAATAACTTGAAAGCAAAAAACGGTAGGTACCAACAACTGTTTTCAAAGTCAACATATTTTCTTACGTATAATTGAATGGTGTAATAAAAACTATAGCATTCAATTTATAATAACGAAGTAGAGGCCTACATCCCGTAGACTGGAAGTTGTGGCTATCTTGAAAACATTTTAGATTAATAGATCGGAATGCACAACCCATGTTACCAAAATTTCAAGCCTCTACGAATAGTGTAACCCAAAAAAGTGCTAATGAACCAGTTACGTGAGACACCCTATATATTTGAAAGTGACAAGTACATGCCTAGGTAACATAACTACATTAAAGCCTGAATTTAGGCGGAGTTCAGGTAATACCTGTTTTACCACTCAAACCCAATCAAATACAGTAATAAACTAAAAAAAAGTTCAATGACAACTGAGCACCATTGGCTAGTGTCGAACATGCACAATACTTAAAATAGATACTATACCATAGAGCGCTCAAAAAACATCATACTAGCATCTCAACCCCCGAGGTCACCAATTACGAGTCCGCAGTCATCCACCCAAAACCCAATCCCGTATAGATTTCTTAAATCGGTTCATGGGTAGACCCACTAAATATTTAGGAAGATTATTATAAACAGATGTAATTTGGTATGAAAAAGATCTCTTAAAAAATTCCAAACGATGGGAAGGAGGAGTTAACCTGCCCCTGAACCGGATTTTGACATTGTGTACGTCCGTTTTGAAATTAATTCGCTCCGTTATAATCTTATAATAAAAAGCGTGCTTTATGAACATACTGACGCGACTTCATATTCATCCATTTAAGTTTCCTATAAGCAAAAGAGACATGATCATACTTTCTCAAACCAAAGATCAGTCGGACACAAGAATTCTGGAGCTGTTGAATTTTCTGCTGATGACGGTAGTCAATAAATGAACCGTAAATGCTATCACAATAATTAAAATGTGATAAGACGAGAGAGTCACACAAGAGTTTTTTAACAGAATTTGTCAGGCAATGTCGATTACTGAAAATCAATCTCAGAGAGCCATAAGCTCGCTTCAACAGCACATTAACATGTTCCCTAAACTTTAACGATTCATCAATAACTAGGCCAAGGTTCCTAACAGACCCACTCAGAGGCAGTGGCACATCTCCCAACAAAATGTAATAGAATCTGTCAATAAAGATTTTTTTCAATTTAGTAGGACCAAATAGAATCATTTGAGTTTTCCTTTCATTAATTCTAAGACAGTGTTTCCTGAGCCCCTCTGATGATATTAAAAAGATCGCGTTTAAACTCCCTGAAAGCCCCTTCTTCGAAGAGGTTTTCAGGGAAGGACAGGTAGATCTGAGTGTCATCAGCATAATAATAAATCTTGCAAAAATCTTTTGATGATTCAACTTTTGGGAAAAGTTTTGGGATATTTTAACTTTTCGCGTCTAGCTACTTTTTATCTAACTTTTATAGTTTTCGAAATAGCCTATTCGGACTTCGAATTTGAACCATTCCTGTACATTAATTTATACATCAGTACCAATAGCATTCTTTCTGAAAAAACGGCGTAGTTTGGTCGAAGTTTTTGATAATATTAGACATCTTTAGACAATTATTGGCTGTTAGAGATATATTTCAGAACTTGTGGATGATTTTAGACAACTTGTTGACAAATTATAGAATGTGAGAGACATGTTTTAGAAAGTTTGTTATTTTTCCATTGGGTTAAAGTTTTTTCGTTAAAGTTAGTTATTTTTTGCACTTTTTGTTTTAAGATGGATCGAATTGTTCTCGTTCTATCGGTTTCATCTTCGGTTTAGGTCATTTCGAGGTAGAGATGCGCGCGTGCGTAACTTTTTATAACCGCTCACGATCTAGACCCACGCCACTCACGTGAATACAATAGGTGAATCACGTGACTCACGCGTGAGTTACATCAATTCACGTGACTCACAATCGCGGTGATCAAAAATCATGTTTGACAGAATGGTAGAATTAACGACTATTCAGTTTTACTTATAATGTTCTAAACCAGTGTATCCCAAAGTCTTTTGGCCCACGCACCTCTTTTCTTAGTCAAACCTTGCCGACGGACCCCCAGAGTGAAAAACTACATTAAATACATAATAGAAAAATGAACACTTTAACTTTGTTGTCTTAATGGTAAATGGTGACGTAAAAATAAAATATAAAGTAAACATTTTGTTGTAGAAGTATTTATTGATTATAACTTTTACACTAAAATACAATAAAATATTAATGGCTTGTATGAACCTGATGGGATGTTATGAGATTATTTATGTCCGGCTCGATGTTTGTCAGTAGCAGCCGCAAATCCCCCCGATTACTAATTTCCAGTCTGTTTCTTTTCTTTGTGACGAGGCTCATAACGGCACTGAATCCACGTTCTACCAAATACGAAGATGGAAAAGCAATCAACAGGTTCTGTACAATAACCCATAATGTTGGATATAAAATTGGGATCTGTTTTTGTAACCAGACATATTCGTATCCTTGCTTAAACATTGGTTTCAGCTCCTCATTTGTGGATAATTCAATAAATTGGTCCTGTATTGGCACTCATCTGCATTTGTGCTCTGAGTTTGACTATTTATAAAAGGGTTCAACACCCAGTCGGTAATATCCAAGTGAAGAATGTCTTCAAATCTTTGAGTAAGGTCCGAATGGAGTGCCGTTAAGTGCTGACAATAAGCAAGCAAATCTTCGTCTCTATTTTGCAATTTTGAAAGATTTGAAAACTGAGAACATTCTCCTCTTCCCAGGTTTTGTTTGTATAGCAAAAATTTTGCAACAAAGATATTACACTTTTACTTTTGATTAAATTTTTTTGGTATGACTTGTTTTATAGATGTAAAAATTGCTAATAATTTATTAATAAATAATTTATTAGCGATTATTATTTTAACTTCCGCATTAAAAAAAATGTGTCTCAATTTATTTATTCTTTATTAAACCTTGCGCGGACCCCCTGACCTTATTCAGGGACCCCCAAATCGATTTTAATTTTCCGAGAACCCAGGGGGACCCCTTGGGGTCCGTATGGACTACTTTGAGAACTATTTTTATTATGAAAACAGAAGGAAAGAAAATAAAATAGCAGCGCTGCTATCATTTCTTTTCATAATTATTCCTGTCTCTACGTGTGTTAGGTAAAATTTTCTTTCCTTCTGTTTTCATTTATATGTTACACGTAAAAATTCCAATTAATGTTTATTTTTATTATATATACTTCTATATTATTTGGTGTTGAATATATTAAATTTGGCTTTATTCCGTTACTAGGAAATAGTATTTTAGCTTTCAGTCTTCTATGCAATAAAACGATGTCAAACGATTCAATGCAACCTTCTTATTAAGGAACTGAATTTAATAAAAATCCATAGTGACAAAAAAGATAAGGATTTAACGTTTTTTCAAACACTCAAAGAAAAATATTTGAAAACACCGAAATTGCAAAAATTCATAGAGACAACATCTCAGAGAGATGACGATGGACTGCATGCTTCTTATAATATATCTTTAATGATTGTGAAGTCCGGAAAACCGCACACTATTGCCGAACAACTTATTCTATTTATACCAGCTATAAGTGAGGTAATACGCACCGTGATGCCTTGCTGAAACCAGCTTACGATATTATAAAAAGAATTCCATTGAGTAATAATACAGTACGAAGTATCGACGAAATGGCTCAGAGTGTGGAAAACTCTTTATGTGACTACTTACAAACATCTCAATTCTCTATACAGCTTGATGAGTCAACATTACCTGGAAATGAGGCTTTACTTTTAGCTTATGTGAGATTTGTGAAAGAAGAAACATTTCCCAAGAATTGTTATTTGCTAAATGTTTGAAAATTGATATGAAAGGTTTTCACCTTTCATTAGTTACTAAATTAAAAATATTTCTTGATGTAAAAGCTATACCCTTGACTGATATCTTCTCCGTTGCTACTGATGGTGCTCCGGCAATGGTAGGATGACACCAAGGCATTCTGGCGTACTTAAAACAAGTCATACCGAATGTACTATTGGTACATTGTGTTATTCATCGACAACATTTGGTGGCAAAAAACCTTAGTGGATTTGTAGAGCAGTTTATAAAATCAAAAGGAATGCCTTAAATGAGAGATTATTTGCTCAACTTTGTTTGGAAAATGATGATGACTCTAATCTATGTTTACTACTTAACACAGAAGTACGATGGTTGTCTAAAGGTAAAGGTACGTGTTTGAATCGCTTCTACTCGCTTTTTGATTCAGTGTTGGAATTCCTGGAGAGTAAAGACAATGATTTGCGTCATAATTTAATTATCTCGAAAACTGACGTCGCTTGTATGACCAATTTATTTGCCAGATTCAACGAGACTAATTTGAAACTACAAAGTGACACACTAAATTTAATCAAAACTAAAAGTGTAATATCTGCCTTTGTTGCAAAACTTTTGCTATACAAACAAAACTTGGGAAGAGGAGAATGTTCTCTGTTTCCAAATCTTTCAAAATTGCAAAATAGAGACGAAGATTTGCTTGCTTATTGTCAACACTTTACTTAGCACTCTATCTATAACGGATCTCTTTATGAGTAAGATC
Organism: Onthophagus sagittarius; assembly: GCA_036711965.1. Lineage (NCBI taxonomy): Eukaryota > Metazoa > Arthropoda > Insecta > Coleoptera > Scarabaeidae > Onthophagus > Onthophagus sagittarius. Next base: position 27,540,950 of record JASERS010000005.1, read on the forward strand.
CGATTACTCAAAGATTTGAAGGCATTCTTCACTTGGATGTTCCCGACTGGGTATTGAACCCTTTTGTAAGTAGTCAAACTCAGAGCACAATTGCAGATGACTCTATGCCAGCACAGGAGCAACTTATTGACTTATCCACAAATGAGGAGCTGAAACCAATGTTTAAGCAAGGATACGAAAATTTCTGGTTACAAAAACAGATCCCAATTTTATATCCAGCATTATGAGTTATTGTACAGAAGCTGTTGATTGCTTTTCCGTCTTCGTATTTGGTAGAACGTGGATTCAGTGCCGTTATGAGCCTCGTCACAAAGAAAAGAAACAGACTGGAAATTAGTAATCGAGGGGGATTTGCGGTTATTTACTACTGACAAACATCGAGTCGGACATAAATAAACTCATAACATCTCATCAGGTTCATACAAGCCATTAACATTTTATTGTATTTTAGTACAAAAGTTATAATCAATAAATACTTCTTCAACAAAATGTTTATATTTTAGTTTTACGTCACCATTAAGACAACAAAGTTAAAGTCTTCATTTTTCTATTATGTATTTAATGTAGTTTTTCACTTTGGGGGTCCGTCGGCAAGGTTTGACTAAGAAAAGGGGTCCGTGGGCCAAGAGACTTTGGGAAACACTGGTCTAGATCGTGAGCGGGCATAAAAAGCCACTCACGCGCACATCTCTACCTGTAATGACCTAAACCAAAGGTGATGATCTAAACAAGGCCAAAACCGGTAGAACGAAAACAATTCGATCCATCCTAAAATAAAAAGTACAAAAAATAACTAACTTTTCATTGTTTACAATATAGATGGAAAAAAGAAATTAACAATATGTTTTAGAAAGTTTTTGATGATTTTAAACATCTTAACGTTGGATAATTTTAGATAACTTGTGGATGATTCTAAGGTAATTTTAGATGATTAATGATTTTAAACATGTTTAGACACTTATAGAGGATTAGTGACATATGTTTGACCATTTTTGGTGATTTTAGATATCTATCTTATAAATTGAGTATTTACCCCGGGCTAGAGTAAATACCCAAACAATGGGTACTTACCCAATTCAAAATTTATAGTATAGTATAATACATAAATATATTTTTATATATTGCACTCAAAAATATAAACACCATATGTTATCGATGTACATATCATATGGATGATTATAAACTAATTTTTAATATTACAAAATTTCTCTAGTTTGTCATTAGAGGTAACTCAACTCGACCAGCTAAATAACTATGCATATCTATAAACATTATTTTTTTTAATTAATTAATGTATTGTTTTAGTTATCAGCCTCCACACTTAAGACGAAGACTAAAAGTACAAGAAATTGTGCAAAAATACAAGAGGGAAATGACGTTACCCGAATTATTAACTTATTTATTTAGCAATATTTAATTCTTTGTATTATTTTCTTCTTAACAAAAGTATTTTTAGTATTTAAGTGAAGTGTCAATAAAAAATCGTATAATATTGCCTATATTCACATATTTAAATTTGATTTATTTTTAATAATTAAAACATATTTACAACTACATTGTAGTTACTGGTCCTTGAACTACTTCAGGCGGATTATTTAAAGTACCGACTATTTTTACATCGTTTATCCTCACCATGGTTTGTTGTACCCTATAAACTGCAAAAAAGATAATAAAATTTATTTATTAAATAATGTTTGCCAGTTACAATTAATCCTTTTATATTGTTTCCTTCTTTTCTTCCTAAAATGCGTCTTTGTGTGAGATAAAGTTTTTTCAACAACAGTTCCTGTAACTTTCATTAACCCCCTCTCTATTAAAGGAGTTCCAATTAACGAAAAATCTGATCCACCAGCAATCATAATTTTTTCAAAATTTAATTTATCACCAACATCCGGGGGCCAATAACCCTCAATGATAATCACATCACCTTCAGTGATTTTAAATTGTTTCCCCGCAACGTGTATAATAGCGAAAAGTCTTCCTTCATTATTATTAGCAACTTGCTCATTAACTTTATTAATTATTTCTAAAATAAAATAACACTTACTTTTATTGCATAAACAAAAACTAAGACAATCAACCTTTCGATAAAATTTCTTTCTCCTTAGGATTCTTAACCTCATAAGCAACCGAATGTTTATAATTAAACCCATTCAAACCTAATCCGATTTTATTCAGTAAACCTCCATTCCCTCTAAAACTTGAAATCGTATTTAACCCGCTTTTAATCGTTAGAGCTTTATTAAACAAGTTTTTAAATAAGTTCGACATGACGCTGTCAGAGCAAAAGAAAAAGTGAGGTTAACTCGGGAAAGTTGAGGTTATGTCATAAAACGAAATGACAAACGTCAGTTGATGTGATACAATTCGCGAAAATAGATGTGTGCCTTAATAATATGACCCCGAATAAAAACTGTTTAAGAAAGTTTTTCAATTGCTGCAAACGGTGATTGAAGAATTATGTACCAAGATTCAAAGAAGTGGGTTTATCGGAAATTAGAGACTACAGAAGGTAATGACAGGTATACATTTTCAATTTATCTCTTTTAAATTGTAAAAAAGTCTTGTTGGAATGATTGGCTGTTATTAATATTATTTATCTCTTATAAAGCGCAAAGTTCGACGAGAATTTTATAGTCGGTTTTTGAATATAAATTGATAATTATTGGATTGACATCTATAGAATTGAATACAAATCATTTTAAACGTTTCCTCTTACACAATTTGTGTGCGTATTTATTCTAAAAATGGACGAGTTTTATAACGGTTCTATCAAAGCAAACGGTTTTAAGTTAATATTTAAAATAATTTCGGCGTCCATCTAGTGGGAATTGTCCGAATTAAGGGGATCCTTGGGATCGTCCGTATATGGCACCTTACATGTAAAGTTTTGTAAAGATTACTTGACTTTATTACTAATTTTATTTCAACGAAATTGGTATCATTCGAAACTTTGAACCCTTATGCAGGTATCTACGAGGCCAAATTTTCGAAATTTTAATTATCCGAGTCAAAATTACCAGTTATTTAAAGCTGCACAAGCAAGCAAAATCACGTTAAAAAGAATTTTAAGAAAAGTCACGATTCAGCAGCATTTGTTAAATTATGAGCTCGTAGGTTCCTTGTAAATATTCTAAAGACCTTATATACCAAAAAGTACCATAACGTGACCGTTTTTATTTCGACTGAAAACGGGACAAATCTAGGTACTTTTGTCGATAATCAGGTGCAGTCTAAAATTATTAAAATTTGGTTTTAAGTTAGACTTGATACAGCTTCTACAAAATTTGATACAGTTTCCTAAAGACTTGCAATGCTAGAAGTCTTGATATTGCTTTCAGAAGACTTGAAATGATCTCAGACGACTTGAAATACTTTTAGAAGACTTAGAATGTTTCTAGAAAGCTTGACACTACTTCCAGAGGACTTAATATTGCTTATAGAAAACTTAATACTGGTTCAAGGAGACTTGAAAAGTTTCCAGAAGACTTGAGATGCTTTTAGAAAACTTGATACTGCTTTCATAGGACTTGAAATGCTTCTAGAAAACTTGATATTGCTTTCAGAAGATTTGAATTACTAGATGGCTTGTTATTACTTTCAAAAGACTTGAAATGCTCCTACAAGACTTGGAATGCTTCTAGAAAACCTGATACTACTTCCAGAAGTTTTGATATTGCTTCTCGAAGACTTGAAATACTTCTAGAAGACATGATATTGCTTCCAGAAGATTTGAACTGCTTCTAGATGGCTTGACTTAATATTGCTTATAGAAAATTTAATACTGTTTCAAGGAGACTTGAAAAGTTTCCAGAAGACTTGAGATGCTTTTAGAAAGCTTGATACTGCTTTCATAGGACTTGAAATGCTGCTAGAAAACTTGATATTGCTTTCAGAAGATTTGAACTACTGGATGGCTTGTTATTACTTTCAAAAGACTTGAAATGCTCCTAGATTGGAATGCTTCTAGAAAACCTGATACTACTTCCAGAAGTTTTGATGTTGCTTTGCGAAGACTTAAAATGCTTCTAGAAGACATTATATTGTAAATAAAAATAATTTTGTTTCAACGAAATTGGTATCATTCGAAACTTTGAACCTTTATGCAGGTATCTACGTGGCCAAATTTTCGAAATTTTAATTATCCAAGTCAAAATTACCATTTATTTAAAGCTGCACAAGCAACCAAACCACGTTAAAAAGAATTTTAAGAAAAGTCACGATTTAGCAGCATTTATTAAATTATGAGCTCGTAGGTTCCTTGTAAATGTTCTAAAGACCTTATATACCAAAAATGGTGTTTGTATAACGTGACCGTTTTTATTTCGACTGAAAACGGGACAAATCTAGGTACTTTTGTCGATAATCAGGTGCAATCTAAAATTATTAAAATTTGGTTTTAAGTTAGACTTGATACAGCTTCTACAAAATTTGATAATTTCCTAAAGACTTGCAATGCTTCCAGAAGACTTGTTATTGCTGCTAGAAGTCTTGATATTGCTTTCAGAAGACTTGAAATGATCTCAGACGACTTGAAATACTTTTAGAAGACTTACAATGTTTCTAGAAAGCTTGACACTACTTCCAGAGGACTTAATATTGCTTATAGAAAACTTAATACTGCTTCAAGGAGACTTGAAAAGTTTCCTGAAGACTTGAGATGCTTTTAGAAAACTTGATACTGCTTTCACAGGATTTGAAATGCTGCTAGAAAACTTGATATTGCTTTCAGAAGATTTGAACTACTAGATGGCTTGTTATTACTTTCAAAAGACTTGAAATGCTCCTAGAAGACTTGGAATGCGTCTAGAAAACCTTATACTACTTCCAGAAGTTTTGATATTGCTTCTCGAAGACTTGAAATGCTTCTAGAAGACATGATATTGCTCCCAGAAGATTTGAACAGCTTCTAGATGGCTTGACTTAATATTGCTTATAGAAAACTTAATACTGCTTCAAGGAGACTTGAAAAGTTTCCAGAAGACTTGAGATGCTTTTAGAAAACTTGATACTGCTTTCATAGGACTTGAAATGCTGCTAGAAAACGTGATATTGCTTTCAGAAGATTTGAACTACTAGATGGCTTGTTATTAGTTTCAAAAGACTTGAAATGCTCCTAGACGACTTGGAATGCTTCTAGAAAACCTGATACTACTTCCAGAAGTTTTCATATTTTTTCTCGAAGACTTAAAATGCTTTTAGAAGACATGATATTGTAAATAAAAATAATTTTATTTCAACAAAATTGGTATCATTCGAAACTTTGAACCTTTATGCAGGTATCTACGAGGTCAAATTTTCGAAATTTTAATTATCCAAGTCAAAATTACCAGTTATTTAAAGCTGCGCAAGTAAGCAAAATCACGTTAAAAAGAATTTTAAGAAAAGTCATGATTTAGCAGCATTTGTTAAATTATGAGCTCGTAGGTTCCTTGTAAATGTTCTAAAGACCTTATATACCAAAAATGGTGTTTGTATAACGTGACCGTTTTTATTGCGACTGAAAACGGGACAAATCTAGGTATTTTTGTCGATAATCAGGTGCAGTCTAAAATTATTAAAATTTGGTTTTAAGTTAGACTTGATACAGCTTCTACAAAATTTGATACAGTTTCCTAAAGACTTGCAATGCTTCCAAAAGACTTGTTATTGCTGCTAGAAGTCTTGATATTGCTTTCAGAAGACTTGAAATGATCTCAGACGACTTGAAATACTTTTAGAAGACTTAGAATGTTTCTAGAAAGCTTGACACTACTTCCAGAGGACTTAATATTGCTTATAGAAAACTTAATACTGGTTCAAGGAGACTTGAAAAGTTTCCAGAAGCCTTGAGATGCTTTTAGAAAACTTGATACTGCTTTCATAGGATTTGAAATGCTTCTAGAAAACTTGATATTGCTTTCAGAAGATTTGAATTACTAGATGGCTTGTTATTACTTTCAACAGACTTGAAATGCTTCTAGAAGACTTGGAATGCTTCTAGAAAACCTGATACTACTTCCAGAAGATTTGATGTTGCTTTGCGAAGACTTAAAATGCTTTTAGAAGACATGATATTGTAAATAAAAATAATTTTATTTCAACAAAATTGGTATCATTCGAAACTTTGAACCTTTATGCAGGTATCTACGAGGCCAAATTTTCGAAATTTTAATTATCCAAGTCAAAATTACCAGTTATTTAAAGCTGCACAAGCAAGCAAAATCACGTTAAAAAGAATTTTAAGAAAAGTCATGATTTAGCAGCATTTGTTAAATTATGAGCTCGAAGGTTCCTTGTAAATGTTCTAAAGACCTTATATACCAAAAATGGTGTTTGTATAACGTGACCGTTTTTATTTCGACTGAAAACGGGACTCTGAAAAAACTTAATACTGGTTCAAGGAGACTTGAAAAGTTTCCAGAAGACTTGAGATGCTTTTAGAAAACTTGATACTGCTTTCATAGGACTTGAAATGCTGCTAGAAAACTTGCTATTGCTTTCAGAAGATTTGAACTGCCAGATGGCTTGTTATTAGTTTCAAAAGACTTGAAATGCTCCTAGAAGACTTGGAATGCTTCTAGAAAAGCTGATACTACTTCCAGAAGTTTTGATATTGCTTCTCGAAGACTTGAAATACTTTTACAAGACATGATATTGCTTTTAGAAGATTTGAACTGCTTCTAGATGGCTTGTTATTGCTTCCAAAGAACTTGAAATGCTTTTGGAAAACTTGATACTACTTCCGACAGTCTTGATATTGCTTTTAGAAGATTTAATACTACTTGCAGAAAATTTGATACTGCCCTTGGAAGACTTGAAATGCTTCCAAAGTGCTTGACACTACTTGTACAACTGGATACTGTTGATAAACCAATTGACTATGCTTTGAAAGTATATACTATTGAACAAAATGCACAATCCTTACGAAAGAACCTTATGAAGTCTATAAACTGTTTATTAAAGGTTAAATACTGCTGGCAGAAGAAATTTTTAAGGTAAAAAGCGAAGGACTATTAATAAAATTTAATTTTCCTTTCAAAATATCAAGTACTCTTGCAAAATACAACATCATCATATCTACTAAAAGCTTTAACTGACAAAAAAACTGAAAAAAGTTTAAAAACTGTCAATTAAAGAGTAGATACTGCTTGTAGACTTTGCTTGTTTTATCAGCCTGTTTTTGGAGAGAAGCCAATCCCTTTTGGGCATTACAGCTGCATCTTATTATGTAGTTAAAGAAGTACAGTAAAGCGTTGCTAATGCGTAAAACCCCAAATCCGAATTCCCTAATAATCTGGACAAAATTGAAAAACGTAAAATTTGCATTATGTCCCTTGTAATCCGAATTGGTAAGAGATTCGCTAATCGGAAAAGACTATTCGTTCTATCTGCAGAGAAAGACGATTAATTCCAAAACACTGAAGAGCATTTCTATAAAAATGCTGAGTCCATACTTTCTAAGGATTGCAAATCCTTTTAATTTATTAGCAAAATGGTAGAGATGTGTATTTCAAGAAATCAGCTGACGAAGAACTGCCCATTCAATAATGTATGTATCATGCTGCAGCAAATAAGGCAATTTCTCTTATTCATGAAGATGTTGGGATAACCTAATTAAAAGTGAGGAAGTTAGTAAAAGTTTTAGTGTATCATGTATTGCAAGATAAACAGCAGATAATGTTATTATCTAATACAATTTGACTCTATAATCCGCATGCTTCCATCATTTAAATTCAACTGATTTTCATTGATTCGGATTAGCGAAGTTTTACTGTAATTAGATACTTAACTACTAATTGTAGTAGCTGTAATTATTCTATGCTTCTATTTTCGTGGAAATAGTTAATAATTACACTCGACTACTTTTTTTCAAGCAGTTAGCCAAACTCTGATTTTGATCAACTTTGCTAATAAATTTCTGCAATGTGTGGGATAAAAACTGAATTTTTTCTAAAGACAAGTTATCTTTTAAACGGTTTGTTACATTCACATCCATTGCTGGTATATTATGTCCTGAACCTGGCCAAAAAACAACTTCAATGTATTCGGGCATTAGATGACTAATTATTAGAAGAGTAACTATTAGAATGAATGCCTATTAGAAGACTATTTTCTTAGATTAGCAATCTAAAATTCTTTTTTTCTAATCTCACAAACATTTTAAGCACTTTTCAAGTACAGGCCATTTAGATTTACTGTAACCCAACATTCTTTTATACTCTGTACCTATCAAGTCATAGAATTCTTTTACAGTTTCAATGTGTACACTAAAAATATTAAAAAAGTAAATTTTGACAATAATGCATTCTAAATCAATTGGTAAGCAATCGGCAGTTTTAATTGCATTATGGACATTATGAGCTTCACAGCCAATCCCTATTAGTTTTTGTTCCAACAATGTGCTCGGTTTTGTATAAATATTGTTTTTACTTTTTCTATTTACTCCCCTTCAAGTTTCAAAAAAATGTACATTTACATTTAGACATGTTCGGTATAAGTCTCGCAAACAAAGAAACGAAATATTACTAATAAAAAAAGCTGTGTAAATACAGCTAGATACTTAATGAGATTTATGCACTTATGTGATTATGAAAACGGGACGTTTTAGAGTTTATTCGGGACGTTGGGACTACTAACAGAAGAACGGGACAATTCCGTTCAAAATGGGACGTATGGTCACATAATGTTTGTACGATAATATCTTTGCGTTTTTTTTTTTGGTTTGATACACGTGAAAATAAAAATAATTTATTTTAACTCAGGAACATCCTATATGAAATTTCATTGTCCTTTCCACTGTGCTACAAACCTTTGATATTTAGTAGCACTATACCGAGCTGTATTAACAAAATAAATCATTTGCTACATATGTGCCAGCTAGCTAAGTTACAGAACCTTTATATTCTTAAATTTTGCGATTAATGATAAAGTGTTATATGCACCCCGCCATCAAGGCGTCTCTGTTGATCTCACCTTTTTGTTTACTTACAAAAAGGCCATTATTTGTAGGAATTCGCAATAAGTATTACTCATATTGTGGTATATATTTAAAAAAAGGAAAAAACATACCTACTCATAAATGTTATAAAAATTTTAATAAGGGCAGTACCGCTATGGAATCTGATATAATTCTAGAAGTGTTTCGGAAAAGCATTGAAATGCATAAACTAAAATATACTACTCTTATAGCTGATGGTGATAGTAGTTTATATAGAAAAATACAAGACTTACAACCATATGGTCATAAAGTATTAATTAAGGGGAACTTACACATTCAAAGCCAATTTTGGAGGTAATTTTCAACAATTTATTGTAAGAAAACTAGAGAACATTTCGATACGAAACTTTTTTTTTATGACCTGGAGATGGTTTTGACAATACTCCTGTCGGAAGTGAAGGATGAAACTATTTGAAATAAAATATTCAACAAGAATTTTAATTGTTGTTACATAAGCAAGGTTCCTATCGTTCACTTTTTCCAAATTTCGATTTTTCGCAAAATGGTGGATATATTTCTAAAAAAGTCATTTTCTTATTATGTCTCTTGTCCTACTTGAAGCTACTTGACTTTGCTAAGTGTAAATTGTAAATGATAAAAGAAAATTTGTCACGATACGTTTGACTCTTCTCGCGTAATCGTGCACACCAGTTTGAAAAATGCTACTTTTGGGAAATCGCGTTTGAAGTTTTACACAACATGTAAATCATGAGACTTACAATTAATCCGCAACGCCTGGCCCGGACAGTTCACCTTCCTCATCGCGAAGAAATTCGCCAAGATTCGCGAATCACCTGTATCGTGTACGATTCGCGTAGACCCAATGTTTGGTAATCCTTGCAATTTATTAGTAAAATGCTAGTATTTGGATAATGAGATGCGGAAAAGGAACAGTGCCTGCTAGCTTCCAGTGCTGCATAGCTTCCTAAAGCTATGGACTCATAGGGCTACTGCCCTAGGGCGCCAACTGCTGGGGGGCACCTGTTTTTGCATTGGAATGCATTGTGTCCCCATTATACACATACTCAGTGTCCCCCCTGAAATACGAACCTTTTTTTGTTTGGCATTAAATATTGTACGAAAAAGGGTGCACTCGTTTCATTAAGGTTACACAGCTTGGACAACCCAGCCCTGAGGTGCAGAATATCTTAGGACAACTCTGATTGTAATATACAGGGTTGGGTTGAGTTGGGTTTAGCGGTGCATCTGAAGACATTTTTAACGAAGGCCTTTACAATGAATAGTTTCTTAAATAGAGTATTTATTTTGCAAACTGATTTGGCAACCCTGTCTATTTCAATTGAAGTAAAACTAGAACTAACGCTGGACCTAGAAGTGGAAAGTTCTGGGTTTAACCGTAGATCTCTCAAGATGGCTAAACCCGAATGATACTTCCAAATCTAGTGTTGATTCTAGTTTTACATCAATTCAAATATGCAGGATTGAGTTGGGTTGGGTTTAGCCGTGTATTTCAAGATTTTTTTATCGAAGTTCTACAATGAATAGTTCCTGAAATAGAGTACTTTGTAAACTGATTTCGCAACAGTGTATATTTAAATTGAAGAAAAACTAGAACTAACGCTAGACCTAGAAGTGGAAAGACTTGGTTAGTTTTATAGCAATGGAACTAACTCTAGATCTAGAAATAGAAACATCCGGCTTTAGCGGTACATCTCTCAAGACACTAAACATGAATGATTCTAGTTGTAGGTCTAGTATTGGTTCCAGTTTTACTTCAATCCAAATATACAAGATTGGGTTGGGTTGGGTTTAGCAGTATATCTGAAGACATTTTTTAACGAAATCCTCTACATTGAATAGTTTCTGAAATAGTACTTTAAAAATTGATTACTGTATATATGAATTGAAGTAAAACTAGAACTAACAATAGAACTAGAATTAGAATCTTTTCTTGTGATTTTTTTATAAAAAGATGCGCACTCGTTTCGTTCCTCCATCCCAGCCCAACGGTGCCAAATATCAATAGGATTGTGAAGAGGAATCTGATGACGCTTCTATTGTCCATTCAAAATTTAAAAGAAATAAGTAAAAGAAAAAAGAAATACTCGAAGATAACCTGTATCGTGTCCAGTATGGTGACGCACGCCTCCGCTTGCAGCCCCAGGGTGTCCATTACTTTTAATGTTGTCTCTTTTTAATATTACCTTTTGACCTTCATTGAAGGTTATAGTAGCCAAATGAGTTGCGAATTCAACCACGTTCCTCCGGAATGCAAATGTTTAGACGCGATCAACCAAATGCAACTATTTAAAGATTCATTGCTGTTTTAAGTATGAGCCCCTAAACATCGTTCCAGTAAATTATCTGAGGATAAATCTTGATAAATTTGCATTACGACTTTTAAAACTGAAGGTTTCAGAGGATCTCGCTTATGTTTAAAAGACGCTAAGGTGCCCTCCACCTCTGCTTGACGCCACTTGCACTAACTATCTGAACTAGGTGGGCATAAAGTGTGGTTCGGATTTTCATTCGACGAGCTGCAATGGTGTAATGACGCGAAAATCGTATCTTTCATTTTTGTGATTAAATCTGAGTTTCTGCGACTCTCCGATTATTTTGTCCGTTAGCTTACCCTTCCCTGTTCCGCCAATCCCTTTGTTAAATTTCGTTTAATTCGCATTCTTTTGAAATATTACAAAACAATGCCGAAAGATGCAAAGAAATTTAAGAAAATTCAACTAAATCGGATGACGCTTCAAAGAGGAATTACCACATTAGCAGCTAATAAAATAATAAAACTTAAAAATTATTGAGTTGAACAAAGTACATGGGAAACCAATATTTTCCACTCATTGTATACTATTTTAATATACAGTATTTTTTAAATTAAATATGTAGTAGTATACTATTTAGTTAAATTTAGTATAATTCTGATAGTGTCATTCTAGATTGAGTTAAATAGTATTTATCTTTATTATACATTGCAGAGTTATTATTTACTAACATTTAAAATTTCCTATTTTTAGTAAACACTATTATTTCTTTTGCAACTTTAATTCAATCAGAATGGTAATAATAATTTTGATACAATATTTCAAGTATTTTGTATTTTTTAATAAATTTAATATCTTCATCCATTTTTGTTTTCGTAATAAAAAGTTGTTTGATATAGAAAGACGATTGAATACGGAATCTCCGTGCAAAGCTAAGACGATTTAAAAATATATAAGTATTGTAAATACTTACTCGGAGTAACTCGGATGACCGTAGAGAACCCCCTTAATGTTTCAATATTTTCAATATTTCTCCTGGCATGAATACTAATATTACATTTAATATAAATGAATAGGTACTAAATACTATCATAAGTATTTTTAATTTTTTGTTTTGTTAGTATCACATAGATAATGGTAAATAAAATTGTTTAAATACGTTTTTTTACTTAAAATTATCAAAAACAAATTAACTTTACTCAAAAAATATATAAACCTTTGTGAAATGCACTTATTTAACAACTTTTTTATTTCAAAATATAATCATATTAATGTTATGAATAAAAATTAATTTTGGGGTTACACTTATATCTTAACACATTATAAGCGGGCCGAATAAAATTACCCGTCGCCAGAACTGCTGGCTATTAGCGGAGCGGGTATTTTTACCGGATGGGTTTACATATGAAACTAAAAGAGTTATCTCGTACAATTAGTTTAGTTTCATTCGGTGTTTAGTCGGCTTTAGACTGTTGAACATTTCTTTTTATAAATTATTTTTTAATTATAATAATAAGGGCTTCTGATAGTGATAGTGAAGTTTACGCAGATAATTTATCGCAAATTTCCAGTGATTTCGATATTGCTGAATTTGAGAGTGAGTGTGAAAGTGATGAGGACTTCTTTCATCCTAGAAGACGTAGAGTTTTACCAATACAGTCTAATGATTCGGAACAAAATGACAATGAAGTAGTGGAGTGGTCAGAACATGATAATCCTCCAATTATTGAACAACTTTTGACGAATTGTTCAATAATTGATTTGTGAAACGATTTGTTCGACTACATGGCAAAAGAAACTAATCGTTATCACTCACAAAATATTGATAGGTTTAAAGACAGTACAAAATCTATGAAATGGAAAGACGTGTCTGCAGTAGAATTGAAACAAATGTTGGGATTACTTTTACTTATGGGCAAAGTTCGTAAAGAAAGTAGGGGTGAATATTGGTCTACAGACAGAACAATTGAAACCCCAATTTTTGCACAAGTGATGAGTAGAGATCGTTTCCGCCAAATATGGTATTCGTGGCATTTTTCAAATAATGAAAATGACATCAATGAAAGTGATCGCCTTAAAAAAATTCGCCCAATCGTATCTTATTTTCTAACAATATTTGAACAAGTATATAAGCCTCAACGAGAGTTGTCATTGGATGAAAGCATCATACCCTGGAGAGGTCGGCTATCATCCAAGGTGTATAGTGCTATCAAAATCAAAACAAATACGGGATTCTTATTCGAAGGGTTTGTGAAGCAAGAACAGGATATATATGCAATTTCCGAATATATCATGGTGAAGGAAGTCGACTTCAGGAGACAATTCTACACCTCCTACAGTCGTATGCAAACTTGTGGCACTACGTCTACATGGACAATTATTACAGTAGTGTCGATACGAGTAAAGTCTTGTTAAAATGGATTCTGAAGTTGTGGTACAATACGTAGAAATAGAGATCTTCCTGCCTGTTTACAAAATGCAAATTTAAAAATAGGTAAATCTACGTTTCGAAACGATATTCTTTTACAATGCTGGCAATAAAAAAGACCAGTTCGAATGATATCAACAATTCATTCTGCCACAATCATAGAAAGTGCAAATATTGATTGCAAGACAAGAGAAAACTTTTGGAAGCCGATATGCGTTATCGATTATAACGAATATATGAAAGGTGTCGATCGCGCTGATCAGTACTTGTCATATTATTCTTTTTATTTTATTTTTTATTTTATTTTATTTATTGTACGACGCACAAAAAAATAGACGAAAAGAACAGTGATGTTTTTGCTAAATGGAGCTCTTTTCAACGCTTTTATGGTTTTTAAAGTTTTAAATGCCAATTCAAAAACAAGTTATAAAAGATTTTTGCATGATGTGGCCAAAGAATGGATAAGTGGTAATGTTAGAGATAATATCATCAATGATAGAGTTCTTAGATAATCCTGATGATCCAGGACCCAGTAGATCTAGTACATGTAGAAAAAACGATTTTCCCAACACATTATTGGTTGCCAAAAAGCATAAAATTATAAAAATATTTACAGGTGGCAAAAAAGGAACCCCCAGAAACAATGCCGTGTTTGTGCTACTCACAAGAAGAAGAGTTTAACCTGTTTTATGTATCAGTTTTGCGACGTTCCCCTTCATAAGGGAGAATGTTTTTTTAAATATCACATTTAAAAAATATTAGCGTTAGAAAATATTTTTGAAAAACAATAAGCTAACTTATACATTATAATAAATTTAAATAGTTTATATAAACAGTTTTAAAGACAAAACATTAAATAAATACATTACTTTAGGTTGTTATATGTGTGAATTTTGCAAACTACTTCTTCACAAAAATGATTGTTTTTTTTAAACTACCACAATGTACATATTTTTGTACAAAATATCTATTGATTTATAAATGTAAATTTATCAAAATAGTTGACGTTTTGGAAGGTATACAGATAGGTTAGGTTACGTTTTAGTACAAAATTTTTGATAAAGTAAATTAAAGTATAGTGGTAAGTACTATATTACAAAATTTTATTAAAATCTAACTACATCTTTTGCAAATATTTTTGATCGCGCAATTTTTGCTTATCTCGCAAATTATGCCCGCTACGCAGCATAGTTTCATATTTTAGGCTGCTCATAATATGTCAATTTTTAGTTTAGCAATTCTATAGTCCAAATTCTTTAATATATGAAATTACATAAAGTATACCTCGTTTAAAATCGTATTTAAGCAAGAATTAATCTCAATTCTTCTTCAAATTATAATTTTTTGATTAAAAGAAAAATATTCAAAGTTTTAATGACATTTCAAAAGGTCATTAAATCAATCAATTTTGTTAATAAGCAATCAAATTCGATTTTCTCATTCAAATATTTATATGAAATCGAAATTAATTAATAATGGAATAATTCAATTAATCACTTCAATTTTATTACGAAGTAATTTTAATTTTTCAAGGTTGGCACTAAAAATAATTCAACGTCAATACATAAATGTTAAAAATTGTTAAAATTCCTTTTTAATTTTTTTTATTAACAATTGTGGTCATGGATACAATGACTCTGTTACTGACTGGTTTTATATTCGCGTATAATTATTAACTATTATTCACTCAGGTAACGTACTATTAAACCATAAAATATTTCGTTTCAATGTTGGTGACATATCACAAGAGTTTAAACCTTACAAACAATAAATGAGCTTCACATAACATCAATCACAAGCAAAGTCTTTTTGCTACATACTTAAAGTGCTTATCTTATGGGGGACTTATATTACTTGGTATATAGAATTAGTCTCAGGACAAACCCTGTAAAAGGGTTTGTCAGAAATCTTTCTGGTTTGAGAGCATTGAAGCTTAGGGACAAACATTTTCTATAAATTCAGATCATTCACACTTGGATTCGCTTATTGTATCCTAGAGTTTGTCTCAGTTATAAATGCCATTTTTCAATTTGTTGTTTGCAAAGAGTGTCACGGTAGTGTCAATTTCTTACAAACGTGAATACAAGGTCTTGGATTCAAACTTTTAGTAAAATGTAACTGTGCAGAAAACTCCCTGAACTCCCAAAAATACAGAATAAAGTCTTCGCCATAAACCGCCGAATAGTTTTTGTGTTTCGTTTACTGGAAATCGGTATGCAAGGAGTCAATAAATTCTGTAAATTAATGGATCTTTGCAGTGCACTTGGAACTAAGACTTATTATGACATTCTCGAAAGCATTAACATCGCAGTGTCTACGGTCTATAATCTAGTTTTACGGAAAGCGGCCGACGAGGAAAAGGAATTAAATCTATCAAATGGAAAAACAGAAAATCATTTTACAGTATCAGGAGACGGTACTTGGAAAAAGAGAGGATTTTGATCCTTATTCAATGTGTCTACAGTCATTGGCTACTATAGTAAGAAAGTCGTAAATTCCATAGTAAAATCTAATTTTTGCCAATCCTGTGAAAATCATAAACACTTAAGAACTGAAAATGTTGCTGTATTTGACGCATGGTACGAATGTCATGCAGAAAATTGTACTACTAACCACTCGGGAGCCGCTGGGAAAATGGAAGTCGATGGAATAACCGAAATGTTTAGCCGATCAGAGGAAAAGCATGATGTGAAATAAGTAACCTATGTAGGCGATGGAGACAGCAAAACTTTTAATGGAATCCTTCCTTGTGATCCTTATACCGATGTGACCGTAAAAAAAGAATACGTAGGCCATGTAGAAAAACGGCTGGGAACACGGTTATGAAATGCCAAGAAAAATAAGAAAGGGATTGGCGGAAAAGGGAAGGGTAAGCTAACGGACAAAATAATCAGAGAGTTGACCAAAGTCCATAGCCTCGCGATTCGCAGAAACTCAGATTCAATCACAAAAATGAGAGATGCGATTTTCGCGTCATTACACCATTGCAGCTCATCGAATGAAAATCCAAAGCACACTTTATGCCCACCTGGTTCATATAGTTGGTGCAAGTGGCGTCAAGCAGAGGTGGAGGGCACCTTAGCGACTCTTGGTTGATCGCGCCTAAACATTTGCATTTCGGGAGAAGCGTGATTGAACTTGCAACTCATTTGGATATTAAACAGTCAGAAGGGAATATTGAAAGTAGTGTACACCTTAAGGATCACATTGGGGCTGCAAGCGGAGGCGTGCGCCACCGTACTGGATACGATACGGATTGACCGTGCTGAGCGAAAAGTGAGCTATGCGGCTAAGAGGGCCAGAATTCCGCAACGAGAAGAGTAGGTTATCCTTCGCGAATTTCTCCGTTATGAGGAAGGCGAACTGTACGGATCAGGCATTGCGGATTAATTGTAAGTCTCATGATTTACGTGTTGTCGTGTTCTAAAACTTCAAACGCGAGTTCTCAAAAGTAGCATTTTTCAAACTGGTGAGCACGATTATGCGAGAACAACCCAACGTATCGCGACAAATTTTCTTTTTTCATTTACAATTTACTTACCTGATCGTTCATTTTTGAAAATTTTTATTTTGTTTACTTTTTACAACTTCAAGTAAGACAAGAAACATAATAAGATAATGACTTTTTTAGAAGAATATCCACCATTTTGCGAAAAATCGAAATTTAGAAAAAGTGAACAATCGGGACCTTGCTAATGTAACAACAATTAAAATTCTTGTTGAATATTTTATTTCAAATGGTTTCATCCTTCACTTCCGACAGTAGCATTGGCAAAGCAAAAAATTGTAAGACAAAATTGTAATATATTCAAGGTTTTTTAAGCTCTATTACAATAAAGACACATTTAGTATATAGAATTAGTCAAAATGGCATGACGAAACAAGATTGCTTTTTCTTAACTGGTATATTACACCCTGTATATTATTCCATATTTCAATTCATCTCCAAATTCTAGACAACATTCATACAGTGCGCGTATTTCTTGTGAAAAAATCAAGTTTATGCCGACATTTTTGAAATAGTGTAATTATCTCAAAAAGTACACATGTTAGATATACCATATACTTAACAAAAATGAAAGGTAATTAATAAAGCCTTCTGAAGCATTGCAAAAATATAGGGTATTATTCCATTTAAAATAACAAAGTTATGGTCCCTCAAACATTCCATAAATTAACCAGTTCTAGTAACCACCCTATACAATATTATCCAATACTATTAGTGGCGCTCGAAACACCTAAGCGTTGTTTATCGATATGCCAAATTACATCCTTTAATATTTAATTATGATGCTGATAACGAATTTTAAGTGACTACATGATTCATCCAAAATTTTCACAAAATGATTAATAACTTGGCAACATTGCATTCAAAATTTGAAAACAAGATATGCACTTATAGCATTTAAGACAACTAATCAGCATATGTGAAAAGATACATAGGGTTCCATTTAAAAAAATGAAGTTGAATATGGGCCTGAAATAGTGAAACAGCCTGTATAGCTGATAATAATTTTAATCGATGCAGCTTTGATTATAATCTATGATGACACAAAAACATTTTCTTTATTTTCAACAGTAAAACCACAATCTTCCGTCCTCGCACTATTGACTCACCCTGTATATCCTTTTTGAAAACCTGTCTGAAAGAAAATTTAAAACCTAAATTCACAAGACACAAATATCCCGACAATATGACAAAGAATCAAGTGCAAAAAGTGATAAGGAAAGCAATTAAAACAGAAATTAAGAAACATTACAAGAAAATTAACAGAATTAAGCTAGAGACATATTACATCTACCAAGAATTAACAAAGACCTACCACAATATAGAAATCCAAGAAATAATGAACAATAAAACCACTTGGTATAAAGATAAAATCAATCAAGAATGGACAACAAAACAAAGGAAATTAGATAACCTTAGAAAAGAAAAGAAAACACAGATAATAAAAGAAAATGAAAAGATAACTAAGGACTACAACGTGAAACATCATGTATTCCATAAAAGAATGACCAATCTAACGAACATAACATTTAACCCAGAAGAATTAGAAATGCTTAATAAAGGCCACAAATATACATTGACAACTAAACCCAATTTGAGAAAAACAGCTATTGAATTGGAAGCAATAACGAAGAAAATGGCAACCAAAGAAACAACAAATAGATAAATTCAACAGATATTAATTGAAGAAGAAACAAACAGAACAACAACGAAAAAAGAGTTAATGAAAGAATGCGACATTAAAAAAGAAAAATTAATAAATAACATAAAACATAAAATCAAACAAAACAATCTAACTATCACCAAAGCAGATAAAAACGCAGGTTTAATAATAATGAACAAAGAAGACTACATAAAGAAAACTGAAATTTTTTTAAAAGAAAACGGCTTTACAACTATTTCAAAAGATCCGACTACAAGTTTCCACAAAACAGCCAAAAGTATTATAATTGAATCCAAAGAAACACTACAAAAATTTAACAAAAACATATATTCTATTTTGCCAATGAATCCCAAAACATCCAAGATTGTACGGTATGCCGAATTTACATAAACAAAACATACCGATTCGCCCTATCATTTCCTCAAACGACTCTTCCACTTACAAAACAGCAAAATTTTTGGTCAACATATTTAAAGATATAACAGGATTCGAAACTAAATACACCATAAAAAACAGATACGATTTAATTAATAAACTTACGAAAATCAATCTACCTGACAAATACAAAATGATCTCATTCGGCATCGCAAACCTATACACCAACATTCCAACTGATGAAACCCTTCAAATATTGAAGAACATACTTAAAGATAGAATTAATAATGAAACCGACAAAAAATATATTTAACCTGTTTAAAATCTGCATACAGCAAAATTTTTGTAAATTTGAAAACACTTTCTATACCTACAACAAGGGCCTTCCATTGGGATCGCCGCTAAGTGGATTACTTGCGGATATATTCTTAGATAGACTCGAAAAAGAACTTATAATGAACAATAACAACCCACAGAGACACAACATCATAACATGGTTAAGATATGTAGATGATATCATCGTTTTCATCGACAATGACAGACAAGAAACAATAACCAACTTACACAACTACATTAATAATTAACATAAAGACATCAAATTTACAACCGAAATAGAACATAACAACCGTATAAATTTTTTGGACATAATTTTAAAAACAGACAGCGGACTTCAATACAGTATCTTTAGAAAACCAACACAAACAGATATTATCATTCCAAATGATTCTTTTTATGATTATGCTCATAAAATGGCAGCTTTCAACGCATATACACACCGTGCCTTTTAGCTCGAAAGTGAACATACTAAACTCTATACAATTTGTAGCAAGCAGTTGGAAAAATATTAGTAGTGAATGTATACGCAATTGTTTTAACCATTGTGGCTTCAAAGACCCCAGTGACATGCAACTTTCTGAACAAATGGTCACTTCAAGTGAAATCACAAATGACGCTGTACTTCGGCAAGTCAACAACGTTAATGATTTTCTAGAAATAGACACAAAGTTGTAGTGCTGCAATAATACCGAAGACTACGAGAGTGATATTGTTGACGAAATTGTATCTACAAAACTGATCTCTAATAATGAAGTTCAAGAAAGTAGCGACTATGAAATCTATAATCCTATATGTATTTTTAAGACGTCTTTTTATGCAAACAGACAATGAAGATTCTCCAATTGAATCTTTAAATAAATGTGCAGAAGCAACCAAAGTACTTTGAACAAGTATTTTTTACCTAAGTAAAAAATGTGGTTTTCTTTATCATTATTTTTGTTGTTTATTTATTTAATGTTTTCTTATATAGAATAAATGTTTATTTTAATATTCACTTTTTATTTTCAACAATAATTACTTTTTATCGTGTAGATAAAAATACGTAGTTTTTCTATAACCGTTTTTTTACTATCGGATAATTGGGACAACCGCTTAATTGGGACAGATTGAATGAGACCCGATGTGTCCCAACTAAGCGGAGTGCACTGTATAACATCCAAAAGCATACACTAGGTAAAATTTTAATTAACAACAAAGATAGAATCAACGAAATGAACGATAATGGAGTTTACAAATTAGAATGATACATGTAAAGCTACTTATATTGGTGAAACGGGCAGATGTTTAAAAACTCGCGTAAAAGAGCATAGAACGCAACAGAGATCAAACTTTGGAAGACATAATATTTAACACAGAACACCAATTTCATGAAACAAAAAACACAACATTACTTCACAAAAACAACAAAAGTAACCTTTTGGAAATACTTGAACTATCTGAAATAAGAAAATGTAAACATAATCATCCACACATTTTAGGCTTGAATGACCAGATAAACAACATAGAAAGACCTCTATATATGTATTTGACGAATCCTTTTACTCCACCTAAAAATAAAAATAGGAAAAAAGACCCAACATGTACGGGGAACCCAAACCGCAATAACAACATATCCCCATATTTCCCTCCCCAAATTCAAACCCCTTTTTTTGCTTCCTTTTTATTAATTATTAAATTTAAATTATATTTTATAATTTAAAACTTTAAAAAGTTTAAAATTTTCTTTTATAATTTAAAAACGTTACAATAGATATTTGAACTTTTGTTTGGGAAATATTTAATTTTATTTATTTTATTTTTAATCCTAAGTTTATTTTTACATAACGAACTTCACAATGACACATCATGTCATAAATCACATGATAAAATAAAACACGATATAAAACAAGAAATTTTAAATAGATTTTCAAGATCAACAATACTCTAAAAATCGATTTCCTGAAGATGGCCTAAACAAGGCCGAAACCGGTTGAAACATTACAAGCAATAACAATCGTCTTAATAAAAGTACAAAAATAATTAAAAAAATATTTTACTTAAGAGTTATAGGAACTGTGATTATTTTTCTTAATTAATAAAGAATCTATAGTTTTAGTTGCAAAAAAAAAATTTAGGATCATCTATTTTTCTTTCATGGTCATCATCTATTGAGGAAATGAAAATTGTAATTTCTAAGTAATTACATATACAAACCTATGTATACAAATATATCTCTGAATAGATAAAAGTAATATGTCTTAGAAAGTGTAAGATTATATAGGTGTCCCATTAAAAAAAAAGTTTTATAATTTTATCTCTGAAACCATAAAATTGGCAACATTGCCGATAGAAAATTTGAGTTCGCAAGGTTATATAATGGTGGGTTCATGTAACATGTTTTAGTTTTAGTCGTAGTCATAGTCTTAACCGTTAGCATTAGCTTTAGTTGTAAGAAAAGATATTGGTTCATGCAATATTTAAGCAAAGGACATTAAAGCGAAATGGACATAGTCGTGCCAAATTAGAAATACAAAAAGAAACCTGGAGTGAAACCGTTTTATTTATTAGAAATATTTTGTTTCTAACATTATTTAATATGAATAAAAAAATGTTTACGCTGCTAGAGCAATGTGCTTGAATTAGGGATTACATTCTTGATATTCCTGGATCCCAGGATTGTTCATATAATAACCAATTTTTCCGAATCCGGGATTAATATGTCGTTGATCAATGATGGTCAGAAAGTTTAGAAAATCTTCAACAAAAAACAAAGTTTTCAAAAATATGTGAAAGCACATATGTAGTGCTTTTTGGCTTCTGCAAACAGTCCAAAATATCCGATAATTTTAACGTGTTAATGTGATGTAAAGATATTTTATAAATTTTAACTTTTAAGTCTTAAATTAGTTGAATGTAGTAAAAAGTTAAATATTGGAATTAATTATCCACATGTTTTGAACGATCACATAAAATATGGAAAATAACTTGACTTTTGTAACGTTCACACGTCTTTGAAGATTCGCTTTAAAAAGCGAAACTAGTCTTAATTTAAACAATAAAATCAGTTAAAAGTACTGAATCATCGTTTATATTTTTCAAACTTAACATACTGGTAGAATGGATATTTTTAACTTTTCAACCTATAAAACTAGGAACTTTGGGTTTTTACTGCGCATCTTTTGAAAAAATGTTTGACGTTTCGGATGCTATGTTGCAGCTTTCTTCAGAAACAGGATCGAAGCCATTTAGAACCAATTTCGACTTGTTTTAGGTCTAGTATTAGATCTAGTGATAGTTCTAGTGTTAGTGCTAGTGTTGGTTCTAATTTTAGTTCAATTAACACCTATTGTGAAAGCCTTCGTACTTACATTACTAAAACTACTAAAATTATTTAAAGAAGAACATATTGATGATGATTTTAACGAAATGGATGTGTAGAAAGATCAAGACCAGTTACAAATGACGTTAACACTCGATCATTACTTGGCCAATATACATCGATTTTGAGAAGCAAATATTAATCGGGGACAATTAGATATTGCAATGGAGTATGTCGAAGTGAATTATCCAGCAGCATAAACTGGGTGGATTCAGAAAACTTGACATGCTCCCAAAAGATTTGATACTGTCCATAGAGAACTTAATAGTGCTTTTCGAGCACCAGATACTGGTTTAAAAAGATTTGAAATGTTACCAGAATACCTGAAATACTTCCAGAAAACTTAATATTGCCTTTGGAAGACTAGAAATGCTTTCAGAAGATTTCATATTACTTTTCGAAGACTTAGTACAGCTTTCAGAAGATTTGATACTGCCCATAGACTTAATACTGCTTCAATTATTACTGCTTAATAATAGACTTAATACTGCTTGAAAAGGACCTGTTGCTCTATTGCTTCTAAAAGGTCCTAAAATGTTCAGAATAACTGTAATGCTTCAAAAGACTTAATTCTGCTTCTATAAGACTTAAAGTGCTTCCAGAAGACTTGATATTGCTTCCAAAAAACTTGAAATGCTTCTAGAAGGTTTAAACTTCTTCCAGAATCGATATTACATCTGAATACTCTTAGAAGAATTGAATGTTTCCAAAAGACCTAATACTGCTTCCAGAAGACTTGATATTGTTTTTAAAACATCTGGCAGAAAACATTTTCATCGCAAAAAATACGATATTGTTGATCAACTATTTGAGTTTGCATCGAAAATATTAAATACTATTGGACACAATGCAAAATCTTGACTGGCAGATTGATCTGAGCAATCTTCGCATTTGATTTTTTTAAATTCTTTGGATACTATTACATTAAAATTATTTTAACAGCTACATATGGTGTGGTAGCATCATATGCCAATATTAAGCGACATTTTCTTCCTAAGATTTAATTATAATCTCCTTTAAGTAATAAATTAGGAATTGATAAAGCAGCAAAAATAGTCTTCAAATTGGAAGAGTTAAATGAAGTATGTAGTGTATCTAGCGGAAACGAGTAATGATTTTTGTTTAAATTTTGCTTTAGTTTTTAATCACATATTAAGTTTTAGTTGTAATGTATGTTTTGCGTTAAACATGTATAAAGGAAAATAGAATATGCTAATTTTTAAACAAAAATATTCTTTTAACAACTCCCCATGTTTTAAAACACTTTTTGAACTGTTTAAAACAAATTTTGTTTAAAGTATATCATACAGTTTTAAAAAGTCTAAAATAGTTAGTTTTAAACACTTTGTTTAAAACATAACAACCCTGATTGAAATTATTGTTATAATTGTAATATAATAAAATACAAAAGTTAACCAATTTAACCTTAATTTATAAAATAAAATAAAACACTGCCATTGTACGAAGGGAGAAAAGTGCGCATGCGTCAAGTTGCGACCGAGGGTTTTAACTTTAAGAAGTTAAAAGTTGGACGGGCAACTCTTGTGACTACGAAAAAACCGTTTTAGCAGTAATGTTTTGCATGAATAGTACTACTACAACACAATACCTTAACTTTTCACTCTTATGACTATGACTACGACTAAAACTAAAACACGTAGCATGAACCCACCATAAGCTACATCATAAATTTTTGTCCAAATTGATCAAACCGTTAAAAAGATTTTTTATATTTCCATACACTACCTGATTTTGAAAGTTCGATATCTCGAAAATGGTTAAGTTTAAATTTATAATGTGCCCTATGAATGTTGTTGTACAACTCTAAATGTTTGGTTAGAATACGTAGTTTTCGATACTGTCATCTACAGCGCTGAAGACAGTCAGCCGTATTGAGAGCTGTACCGCTAAACTTAAATGTTTCTAGATGTAGAGTTTGATCTTATGATATAAATCTAGCAATAACATTACACCTAAAAGTGGAAAGTTTTCGGTTTAACCTTGCGTTTTTAACCCACAGCTAACACCATCAGCTTATTACTGTTCCAAACACCGTATATTGGTGTTTATTACCTCATATACTGCAACGCCTTGGCAGCTACACTTGCAGCATGACCTTTTTTGTCTCCTAAGTCCTGCTCATCAATTTAATATACAAGTGTCCCTAAAACAAGTACATAAAATTGGTACCACGAGATCTCTTTGTCCAAAAGATTAAGATTAGTAGAAGTTCTTGAAAAAGATCATATTTTTTGCTATGTCTGGAGAATATATCAACAGGCTTTATTCAATCCTACCTTCGAAATTGTCATTTTCTAGTGACGATAGAGAGTTGGAAGTTGTTATTTGTACATACTTTGCTGACAATCATAGCAACGAGTGTGTGAAAACTTTTTCATTCACTCTAATTTCTGTTGGTTAAATATAAAAACTTTAAAGCAACAACTCTTTGCTTAAATGTAAGGGATGTTAACTAAAAAATGGTAGAGAGCAAATGTGGAGTTAAAATTATGTTAAAATACAAACTTTCTATTAATATATCCATCTAAAAAATTAAGTTGGACTAATTATACCAAACGAAATCTTCAACACATGACTCATTAATTCGAAAGAAAAACAATTCAATTTTTCGCTATCACAATCATCATTGTTATTTATTTCTAAGACTCTAACTTTACAGCTGGCCTTACTACATCTTCTAAAAATTCTTTATCATCAGAAGCATTCATGTCTTCGAAAACGTGCTACCACTCAATCATATCAGATAGCAGATCAGCTGATAAATGATAAATGGCGAACAATACCATCAAATTATTATGTCATTTGAAATGACGTAATACTACTAATTATTTT
This sequence comes from Onthophagus sagittarius, assembly GCA_036711965.1. Classification (NCBI taxonomy): domain Eukaryota; kingdom Metazoa; phylum Arthropoda; class Insecta; order Coleoptera; family Scarabaeidae; genus Onthophagus; species Onthophagus sagittarius. The sequence goes on from JASERS010000005.1 coordinate 27,566,685, forward strand.
TGTTTCAAACTCATTTTAATAAAAAGAAATTATAGATGCAGAGGGAAAATGGCGCAAGCTCTTTCATCATCAAACATGCCTTGAACATTCATTATTTGCATTATCAGCAGCCAGCTAATTTTATCGAATTAATCTCAAATTGCAACTTTCGGATGGTGCAGATTGGAAGGGCACTTTTAATAATAAAAAAAGTGGAATTATCTCTTGAAGATAATGTTAGGCAGATGACGTCTACTTTCTCCAATGTACTGTAATCGATCTTTAAAGTTCCTCATCACCTTCTTATGCTTTATCGACTGGGATGAGATGCTGTCTGATCAGGGGAATGAGATAGTCATAGCACACCTTTGAAACGGGAGATTACTTATCCCCGGAAAATGCGATGTACAACTTTCACTGCGACTGTCGCTCCATTTTGTTGATACCAAACGTTTCTTGTGTTAATTTTCTGTCGACGAAATTCTCAATCTTCAGCTACGCAAATTTTTCTGCTGAGCGTTCGGTGAAAACCAATCTTCTCGAATTGTCGTGGACTCTCTCTACACTGATTTTAGTAAAGCATTTGATAATGTTGATTATTTGCTTTTGCTAAATTGAATAAGTTGTTTACGCTACAGTATTCATCAGAATTTTTTTTCTTTTTTTTTCATTTCTTCTTAACGTATGCGGATCTAAAGATTCTGCCCTTAGTCCAATTCTAGAGACAGTTCTGTTATATGTGAACTTGGACAGGGTTACTTCCATAACGAATTTGGGTGTGATTATGGTGCAAAGCTTAGATTTGTTAGTTATGAGATCAGCTGCTAATTTTATCGACACTAATTGCACAGTTTCAAGATTTGTTTGACCGGAGAACGCCAAACCTTTTGGAGATTTTACTATACTGGGCCTAGTACTTTCACACTGACTTAGAATTTCTTACCACCCAGAATGTGTGAAATTCGACATACGCGTTAATGAAAAATATTGGTTTTCCCGCTTGTACTGGAATATACTATTAATAAGATTCACAATGTATTTATTTATCAGTGTGCGGTATGTTTTGATGTAAAATTAATGTCCACAAGACTTGAAATACTTTCTCTACTGGAAGTATTTCTTAATACTGCTTTTAGAAGGTTTGAAATGCTTTCAGAAGACTTGATATCATCTACGAATGACTTGGAATATTTTCAGAACCTTTGTAATGCTTCCAGAAGACTTTATATTTTTAGAAGAATTGAAATGCATCCAGAAGATGTGATATTGCTTATAAAACTGCTGGTAGAAAATATTTTGCTTTTAAAATACCGAATATTATTGGCAAAATACAAAATCTTTATGCCACAAGTTCAAAAACTATCGATTAAAAATTAATTACTTACAAAACTAAACACTGTTGGCAGAAGATATTTTCATTGCAAACAAACCATTGGCTTCAGAAATATGGGCGTTTTGTGTTCGCAAGTACGAAATATTACGAAGGATAATAAGAACTGCATTTTCTTTAATCATCGACAATCATGTAGTGGAATAGTTAAGAAAATGCCAAGAAAAATCTCGTGTATTAGGAACTCAATGGACTTCCTCTTGTAAAAATAAATGTTCTTGTTGCTCCTCTATATTAACGTAGAGCCTATCAGACAAACAATTTGAATATTTTGTATCTATGGAACTGTAAATGGGGTCTCGCTTCTTATTACAAAAACCATGAACAGGAGCGATTCTTGCAAAATTATGCGGTTTATCAGATTTGATGAAAAGGTCAGCAAAGTGAGCGTTTACAATCAGTTAAATTTTCTCTAATTTCTGAACTTTGGTGCAAATTTGTTTATCAAGAAATTTGTTTGGGAAACATATCGATGAACACCTTTTCCCAACCAAAACGAGGTAACTCCACCTCGCTTTGATTACATAAACAAACCAGATAAGTTTGGTATCAAGTTTTGGCTAGCATTTGATGGGAATATGTTGTCCTCAAATTACTGAAACCATTCAAAGTTTATATATATTTTTAAATTTAATATGTGTAAACCATTTTGAATCATTATTAAAAAAAAATCGTTTTATTTTTGTACCAAATTGGTTTAAATGGTATACTATTGTTTGTTTAGACATACATAAGATTATAAAAAAGGGTCATTTGACCCGGTTTAGTATAGGAATAATTGAAGTATCGGTATTTACTACCTTGTTATGTTTTTCGATGTTTTTTTTTGTAAAACATTGTAAACAACAAAATTAAATGTATTTACAATTTTGAACCGTTTGTAATGTTTTCGAAAAAAACCTGTACAAAACTTTCAAATAACAAGTTTAATTTCTAACCAAACGTTTAAAGTTGCCTATCTATCCAACAATATATTATATCTTATCTGCGGTTTAGATTTAATTTAAGAAATAGAAACCAAAGTAATTATTTTTTAATTAAAATCGTTCTATCAAACGAAAATGACACAATTAGATTGAGTCCATCACACAATGACATTTTCTAGGTGTGTTTAAGGGCGCGTTTTTTCACCACCCCCTGAAAGGGCACGTTCTTGCAGGCTTGGCACTTCCGTTATCATTATTGTCCGACCTTCCAACGAATCGGTCTCTCTCTGTGATTTATATTTTTAACCTCAACTTTGTCCTAGTTTTTTCGTTATCAGGAAAAGCATAATCAAAGTTTTATTTGATTTGAAATCCCAATTTGATGCTTAAAAGTCATTAATAATTCGTTTCGAACCAAAATTAAGTTCTAAATGGATCGTTTGATTCAGAATTAAATTGATGAAAAGGCAGTTAAAAGCTCGCGCATTGAGAATCGAGGGGTTTTACTTGAGTAATCGATCAGAGTGAAATTCAAGTTTTATTTGATTTGAGGTCTCAATTTGATGTTAATAATTCTTTTCTTAATTGTTAATTTAAAATTAAGGAAATTAAGTTCTGATGGGGAATCGGTCTTTTGATTCAGATTTAGGTAGTTAAAAGCTCGCGCATTGAGACTTGAGGGGTTTTGCTTGGTTGGGTTGGGGAATCGATCAGAGGGAACCTTTTAATGTTGAAATACCATAAAAAGGGCCTCGCGGATCGTTAAAATAAACGTGGATGGGAAGAAAGGTCGATTGGACGTGAGACGTTGACGAGCGAGGTGGTTGGCGGGGAAAGTTCGTGATTTTCAAACCCTATCTCAGTTCAGTTATGTGGCACGTGGACTCAAGATCATCTAACTTTGTTAAATCTTTCGTTAAATCATAAGATTATTAAATTAAGGTCTTTTGTTTTAGCTCATACATTTTTCATTTATTCTTTATGTTACTTGTCTATATCTTTTAGGCGGGTATCCTTTTGCGGATACTCTAGAACCGGATGTCTCGCCAGAGCTTCGAACTTCATAAACTCTCAGTAAAGGAACCAAGGAGGGCCAATTCGCACCAAGGTACAAAGATTAGAATCGCTTTTGTACATTAATTTTAATACGCTTTCGTTGTTCTCTCAGCTTTTATTTCTTCTCGTTCTAACATTTAATATTTAATCTGTTATTTTCTGTTTTGTTGGTTTAAATTTTCCTTGCGTATTTACATTTCACTTTAATTAACAATTAATAATGTTCCGTGACCCGCTTTCTTTTTTACATTTGTTTGTATATGTGGTACTTTTTTATAGAACGTGGTTCCTTGTTGACTTTGTCTTTACAACGTGCTACAAATTGATTACCAATACACCTATATTTAGTATTAAATAATTAATTAATTCAAAAAAATATGTATTTTTAGTAACGCAACCAAACTCACAAATCTTCATCTTTAAGACGATGTCAATCTTACTCTCACATTGACATAAATGAGATTAAATGATAAATTTGATAACGGTTTTATTTAAATCCTTTAAAGTCTTTCATTTAATTTTTAATTTAAGGACAATCCGAAAAATAACCCATAAAAATTTATCAGATTAAAAATAATCCACATTGAATATTAATTTTAAAAAATGATTTTTTAATGCCCCCAACTCATTTAAATTTATTAATAATGATCTTAAAGGTAAAACAATTAAGTATGTGTCATCGGCGCAACAAAATATCACTTAAAACACGTCATACGTTTGTTCGTACACTTTCTACGATCGTAAAATGACTTGAAAACAAATTTTAGTTACTAAACGAGTTGCGTTTATCAGAATTATCAGGAAAGTATTTATCAGATGAATGCGCCGCGTGTTTTCATGTTGACTTTGAGGTTTTGTGTGGATTAAAACGAAAATTTTGCGGTGTAATGAGTAAGTTTAAATAAAAGAAAATGGATTTTCCTTTAAATTTAAATTGTAAATGTATATAGTGGACTTGCGCCGTACAATTTCCCGATTAGGGAAAATCGATAGGATTCATTCAGTGTTTTCATACGTCCTTAACTCAACTTTTCGCCAATTTCCCAATAAATATGTGCGTTATTTTAGTGTTTTTACGTTAAACCAATCGCGATGGATCGAGCTAGACATGTATATGGGGCCGTTAGATACATATTTCAACGATGTAAGAATTTTCACGACCTTGATTTTCACACCCACGTCCGTGCGTTCGTTTCCATTTTTTCGGATTCGTTTATTTTATTGTTGATTGATTTTTATCGCTTAATCTTTGATTTTACTTTATAACTTAATATTCTTTTTCAGCTGATGATGGGGCAGCTTCATCGACAGCGGAAAAGCGCACTGAAACGAGCAAGACTTCGGTCAGTAGTGAAAGTCGTATCATTTTTATCAACAAACCACAACCGGTAGCTAGTAAATTTATGAATAATAGGGTAACTACAGCCAAATACAGGTAATTGTTTTGTAATTTACGATTTTAATTATTTTAAATAGCGCAAAAATTTAATTAATCAAATTTATTTGTAACTTTTTATTAGTGTCATCTAACAATGATTAGATATACCAAATTTCTATTCGAAATTTTTTTCAAATTATACCAATTATGGCCGGTTTCTCATACGTATTCACATGTCGATATCGAACCGATATTGTACTGTTGATCGATAACTCGAGCGATATTCGTCCATTGGGTTTCTGAAAGAGCCAATAGAAGATATCGGACCGATATCGAATCATCATATTTGAAGAAGGAATTGGAGAAAATAATGAATCCCTTTATTTGAATTCAAGGAATTTTTTGGGTATTGATGAGAATGCGATTAAAACGTAAGACGGTATTACTTGCAATTTCTGCATGTGTAGTTTTATACCATGTCTGTATTGGAAATGTTGCCATATTTGAAGAAGAAATTGGGGAAAATATTAATGAATCCCTTTATTTGAATTCAAGGAATTTTTTGGGATTTTACTAATTACTGAACGTTTCCGGGTTTTACTCGAAAACAAGAACTATCTGTGGGAGGAAATGTTACTTGATAAATTCATGGGCATTTTAGGACTTCTGCATTTTGACTGCTTTCTAACATGGGAGGAAACAAAAAATCCAGGGAGGAAGATAAAATTTGGCAAAAATATAATTACATGTATTAGGTAAAATTCGAACATCTTCTCACAGAATTGTATCTCAAAAGAATTCAGGTCGATTTTATCAATTTCAAGTTCATACAAACACCATATATGATGATTCATTATAATAATAGCTATTTTGTCTATCATGGTGAGAACGGAATTAGAAAATCTTTATTCGTTTTTAAGATAAAGATTATTTAAGTTAACCTATCTTTTTGATGATTTTTTGAAATTAATAATCTTGTTTTAAAAAATCACAAAAAATCGAATTCTTAAGATACCTTAATGAACAATTCATGATGACACCCATATATGATGATTCATTATAATAATAGCTATTTTGTCTATCATGGTGAGAACGAAATTCAACGTGGACATTTGTGGCTATCTCAAGTTAATTAAAAATCACCTAAAATCGAATTCGTGAGATATTTTAACGATACATTTAAAATTTATAGAGGCAAGTGTCTATTTTGTCATGATGAGAACCAAATTAGAAAATCTTTATTCGTTTTTGAGATAAAGATTATTTAAGTTAACCTGATTTTTTATTGATGATTTTTGGAAATTTATAATGAATATAATTTACCAACAACTGTTCTCTGTGTAATTGAGCCTTTAAAATGTTTTCTTATTTGTTAATTATGTTCTTTTACTAATAATTTTCGTTATTATTTGATTTTCTTTTGTTAATTTTCATTATTATTAATTTCTTGATCAGCAATTTTTTATTTTTGTTAAGAGATTATTTGTTTATGTTATTTATTGTGATTTATTACTGAATGCTTCGCTGGGCTTGTCCAGTTATCATCTCAAATATAATAAATAAATATTTTAAGAATTGTTATTCAAAGTTTTTACTGGCACCTATCGACGGGAATAAATAAGTAATCAATTTTTTAACAAAACCGTTCAATAACTATTGTGTGCAATATCTGTCGATCAGTTCCTACCAGAACACCAATAGGCGATGTTGACTCGATAAAAGATATCGATCCAATAACTGTCGCTCCGATATCTACTCAATACTATAACGTATGAGAAACCGGGCATTATACTTTTTTAAATCAAACTAAGTTTACTATTTAATAGAGCTTAAGTTTGTTAATAATAATTCAAAAAATTTAAATAAATTATTGTTAAATAAAGTACACGAATATATTCAAAGTTTGAAACGGATGATTTGCTGGTTAGTTATAAAATTTGACAAAAAATTCCATTCCAAATTTTTAATTATAATAATATTGTCGTAAAAGTGTTTTTAATAATGCAAAAAATCTAAACAAATTATTAAACAAAGTGTAATATTCTTTGATGTTGGAGTGAATACTTTGTTTTTGACATCAAGGGGTAAATTAAAGGAGAATTTATGTAAACTCAAATTTTGTTACTATCAGTTTTTAATAGATTAATTTCTTTTCAGTTTTCTTCGATTTCTACCACTTTTTTTATTCGAGCAATTCCGAAGATGGGCAAATATTTTCTTTTTAATGATTGCACTACTTCAACAAATTCCGGACGTTTCACCGACCGGAAGATATACAACTCTAGTTCCTCTCGTATTTATATTATCTGTATCGGCAATTAAGGAAATTATTGAAGACTGGGTGAGTTATCTTAATATTATTTTTTTTTTAGAAATCCTTAATATTAGAGATAAATAAAAGGGGTGTCAAAATGAGAAAAAAAAATCTCTGGACCTTTAACAATTTTTTTACTTTGGACTGGTCTGATACTAGTTTCGACACATTAATGTCATCATCAGCTAGAATATTATTAAATAAGTAAAAAAACTGTCTTAAGTGGCAAAGAGAATGTTGAACACAAATGAATTGTTCGTGTGCTTGTACTGATGATAACATTAGTGTGCGGAAAGCAGTGCCAGATTATCGTCTAAAGTGAATTTGTTTCCTTTTCTTTATTAGAAAAAATAAACTGTAACACAATCGTCTTAAATAAAAATCACGAGTCATATTCCATGATGATTCTTGTTCTAATTACCAATTTTATAATAACAGAATACAAATGTACTGAAATGTATTCTGTTTAGAGGTAAAGTGAATTTCAGCGCTTAAATATTCATAAGTTACTCTAAAGTTGGCTCTTTGTTGGATATTATACTATACTTTTTCCACCAAACAAATGGGTTATCTTTCAATTTTCAGTTTTTAACTACTGTGAGCGTTAAAAAAAAGTAAACACTAGTTTTTTACTTCTAAAAACCCTTTTTACTACGATTCCGTTAACTTACAATAAATAATTATATACCAGAATTTACAACTTTATTTGTGAGCTATCCCTTCGTAGAAAATAATTAAGTAAAAATCCCCACAAATATGTAAAATTTATTATAATTTACTTTAAATTAAAAATATACCGATTTTTACGCGTCTAAAGAAAGTAACCAGCCGACTGCTATCATACTTAGTTATCATACCGATGTTATACCGTTGTCATGACCAGTTTAGAACATTTTAGAAGACACTACAAGTAGTTGAACGTCAAAGTTAATTATAAATATCAAAAACTATCTTCAAGTATTGAAACGCGTAAAATTATATTAAACTTAAGAGGCTACTTTACCGTGCGATCCGGAAAATTATAAAAAAACATACATTATTTATTAAAATAATTCAATGAAATTTTGTAAATAGTTTTTTCTAATAATTCTACATAATGGATGGTGGAAAGTTTTTTAATTTTCCAAAGAACAGCCTTTTTTCTTCTATATTACACAATTTTGTCGTTTCTTTTTTAGTTTCCGTGATGGTATACTTGAAAATAGTAATATTTTTCAAATTAAATATTTCGGAATTTTTAGTAATATAGGAATAGTTTATAATTTGCTAAAATTGCAGGAACGTAAGCTAAAACTGAATATTTTTAAGATTCCCACGTAGTGTTACTACCGCGTTAGTCCCGCCTTTTGCCGATTATGTGACGCCGATAAAACAAGGAGCATCGGTTCTTGTTCTTCTTTTATCTCTAGCTTTTTTAATACGGTAGGGAAAAAAAACTTGAGATTCTCCAACATTTGACGATAAACCCTCAGATGATGGCTAAGAATAGCCGAATCATGTAAGAGACGAAAAATAAATAATAAATACATCGATTAAAAGTTAGAAAACGAAGAAATTCATACTCATTTCAATTCCAATTTATTATATATAATTATTACCGGACTAAAGGAAGCGGCTACTCTTCTCAATGCGAGCCATAAGGTCTACTGTAACTTTAGCCCTTCAAGGCTTTCGCCCCAAAGATTTGTTCCTTTATGTTGGTGGTCAAAAGAGCTGTACCAAAATGTTTGCTGTTTCTAACTCGTCGTTACAAAGTCATTAAAGAATTTGATCGGTATCTTGTCCTATATGGAAGAGGTGGTATCAGAAGGATGCAAGGTCGGTCAGAAAGCCTGAAAACGTCCTTAGATCCCCTTTGCTCAGGTATAAAACTTATAATACCTTTGTTTTCCTTCCGGCATGATGCTACTTTTGAAGTGTCCACACTGTTGTTACCTGTTTTATGTGGTTGTTTAGTAGCTCAGACCGTACAGTGGTTATTTTCTAATAATTTAGGTGGACAAAATACAAAGAAAAAAAAGATTAACATTACATAATTACATTTCTATTTGATTTGTCTAGCAGGATTCGTCATGAATCATTCCAATTCTTTTTTAATGTTGTAACCTGAAATATTACCTATTAGATAGTATATAAGATTTCACTTGCTTCCACTGACTTTAGGAAATATTGACTGTGAAATAGAAACAGTGGCATAAGTTCAAGATTAAAATTTTCTAAAACTTTCAAAAACTGTCTAACAATAAGACATGAAATTTTTGGAAATGGTTTCCTGACACTTGTCGGTATAAAGAAACAAGACGTTGAAGTAATACTATGGCCTAGTTTATTCACCTTTAGTTAAATTTAACTATCAGATATTTACCATAGTTACTGTTAATATAGCCAATCATGGCAAGTGAAATTACAGTAACCATCGAAAATATCCAGTAGTTAAATTTAACCAAAGGTGAATAAACCGGCCCTAAAGGTTCGTCGAGGATCTTATCTTGACATAACCTTTGAAGAGTTGAAATTATAATACATCTTATAGGTGGTGATTGATAGTCCATTTTTTAAGTTTTAGTTATTACATGTTTTATCTCGAGCTTGTAGAAACCTCTGGTTTCAAATAAAATTACTTACAAGGTTACTCTGAATCACCTAAAGATTTTGAGATCATGATAATACAAAGATATAATTTATTTATTACATTTGCAATAGATTTTTGCCTTACATTGAACTTATAAAACCTCAATATCCAAAATCTCCGTCTATATCTAATTTCTTTATTACAGAAAATTAATATTCTGTTCATATCAAAGAATAAAATACTGTATTCGTATTTCTCGTGCGAAATGTAGATAAACACGTTTAGATGACGAAGTATTTGGTGTTTTTTACGTTCGATGGGTCGGGCTTAATAGAAAACAAACGCCGCCTTTTTGCTTCCGAACGTCCGTCGTGTGCGCCCCTCAGAAACTAACCGGCCTGGTAAAGTAGCCTCTTAAATAAAAATGGTAAATCCTTAGGCGAAATAACAAGAACAGGTTAAAGAAATCACTGCACAATAAAGAAAATTTTGGATAAGTACGCAAGACATCATACTGTAGAGGATTTGCAACGCGTTGGACGACCAAGGCGCCTTATTTAAGAAGCGCAGGCTAGAGCAGTGCTAAGAGTGAAGAATAATCCATGTTCAAGTGCGGTTAAAACAGCAAACGACATATCGCAGATAGCGAGCACATTCGTAAGTGCAAGTACCATACGAAGAACACTCCATAGAAGTCTTACATTTCTAAGATAAATAATCAGAAACGTTTTAATTTTGCAAAAAAGTATCAAAACGAAGCTCTAAATTTTTGGAGAAATATATTGTTCAGTGACGAGAGTAAATTTAAAATTTTTGGTAAAAGAAAACCATCAAAGATATGGCAGCCGAAAAATGAGGCCTTCAAAGAGAAATTTGTAACCAATATTATCAAACACGATGGAGGCTCGGTTATGGTCTGGGGCTATATGGCGGCATCGAGGGTTAGTAATCTAGTTTTTATTGAATCAATAATGAACAAAATGGACTATTTAACCATTTTTAAGAACAATGTTTTCCCGAAAGTTGATTAATTGGACTTATCAGAGAACTGGGTATTTTTTCAACAGGATATCGATCCAAAGCATACTTCCAAAATTGTGAAGGAATGGTTGCTATACCGAGTCCCTAAAATACTATAGAGCATCTGTGGGATCACCTTGACAGGAAGTTCAAAGAAGGACATCTAATAAAGGACCATTTCAAATAAAGGCGACCTTAAAAAAGCGTTAACTGAAGAATGGATGAAAATCCTTCCAGATGTTACAAAAAACTTAGGGATCCATGCCAAGGAGATTAAGGGAACTACTGAAGACCACAGGAGCTCAAACCAAATATTAATAATTTATGTTATATCTATTTTTGTAGTCAATATCTATTATTTACGTATTCCATTTTACTTTCTTTTGACGCATAAATTCGGTAGACCTTTACAATTAACTGAATTATTACGAGTACTGATTTGTTTTTTTTCATGTTTTTTTGATTTAAATATAGTATATATTAGTTGTGAAAACTGCAATAAAACTTTTTGATTTTCTTTATTAACTGCATTTTTATTAACCTTTTAATGGAAAATCAACAGCTGTTTACTTTTTTGACGCTCACCGTATTTTTGAATCCTAAGCTGTTAATAATGAAAAGTGTGCAAATATTATTAATAATATATCATTTTAGGGATGATTTAAAAAATGTTTGCACAAAATATTTTGATGTGAAATATATCAAAGTTTCCCAACTTTAATTGTTTTTTTTATAAATTATTTAATCTTGGATTGGTAACGATGAATAATACACGAATATTATTAAATGAATTTTTTTAATGCACTTTACTATGGAATTCTCTTTATTTTACTTCTTTTATCAGTTTCGGTTTACATTAAACCATCTTCAGAAGGGTAATACTGTTACAAAAATATACAAATTAAAATCTAAACGTTTGGATGGATAAATCTGATTAATGTTGATTAGTGGTTATGTCAACTTATTAAAAATTGTTATATTTTGTTCAATGAGTTAATAAAGTGGAGTACAGGTTTATTTTGGTTCTACACATTATTTTTTTAAATGTTTTTACTTTTATTCTTGAATAATGTGTGTTTGTCAAGTAACCTTTTCAAACAGGAAACTTTGTTTGGGACACTTTGTTTTTTTCTGGTGGTTTCCTTTGTTTGGGAGGTGTAAAGGGGGTGTTTAGATATGTATGGAGAGGTCTATTATTGGTGTTTAATTGTTTGTTTAGGCATATCTTTTCCTTATAGTTATTTTTAAATATATTAATTAAAAAAATTTCCAGGATTTTCATTAGGTTGCCTTCGTTTGTTTTGTGTAGTATGGTGGCATTTATGTTTTCATCATATCTATGTTCAATGTTGAAATTTATTAGAATTTTCTCTTGTCTTGTGTTGTATATTCTTTGTTTTAATCGTTTGTCCGTTTGTACGATGTATGTGGCTTTACATGTTTCTCATTCAAGTTTATAAATTCTTATAATTATTGAGTGGTTTATCTTATCGTTATTGTTACGGAAAATTTTACCGAAAGTGTTTTTATTTTTAAATGAGAGATGTTTGTTATGGGGTTTCCAAGCTCTTTTAATTTTGGTACTAGTTGTTCCTTGATGTTGTATAGCTCTATAATTATATTTTTTTATCGAATTAAAATATTTTTTTAAAACGAAAACTTTTCTTAAATCAAATTTACAATTTAATTTCAACTTAAAATTAATGAATAGCAACTTGATATCCGCATCGACGATTTGAGTCATTTGAGACATGAAATTACAATTACCGCTTGATTGTCGTTTACGCATATTTATATAAAATAATTGCTGACGCTGGATATCCTTCTGTAGTTTCTTTAAAGACGCGGCTACACTTGGTAACTCCTTCCGTTTTAGAGTGAGCCAAGGATTTGGAGGGCTTTTCTCCGAAACTTGGGTTACTGGTTCTTTGCCGTCCTGGGTCTTTTGTCTTTTTCTAAAACAGAGTATGATAAGTATTAATATGATTATGGTCGCTGTTCCAATAAGGGATGTCATTGAGTCTAGGGAAACTGAGAATGTGGTTGTTGCTGAACTCTCTGAGCTTTTGTTTGAGTTCCGTAAAATTGGTTCTTGCATCATCCATTTCTGCTAATTGGAGCTCTTTCATTTGAATATTCTCCAGTTGCCAAGGTGATTTTTCTTCAGGAATAATTGATAGATTTACGTTGGCTAAGTGGAATTGACGGTTCGGTACTTTGTTGATAGTGGTTTGCAAGATTTCTTTTCCCAGATAGACATACATACTACATTCGGGAGTAATTTCGATTAAGATATTGCCTTCCAGTAGGCGAACTTCCTGACGATCTTCACACACTGTTTCGCCTGTTGAATTCGCTTGAAACAGTATCCATTGTGATTCGGTGGGATGTATGCTCTCCTCCCGTAGTTGCGATATTCTTTTGTGCGTGCACATTGATATGGGAAGGTGTCGTAGTATGTAGTACGCACATGTTGGTCGTTTGCTTGCATCTAGACTTGTCGCTTGGCATAAATATTCCTCACGTTGGAATTCTTTACATTTCGATGCTGCCGTAAAGTATTTATCTTTATTTTCTGCCAGATAAGGTTGGAGAATGTTGAGAATAAGATATTGGGATTGTTGTTTAATTGGCAACAGAATTAGGTGATAATATTGGTAGGAAGTAATTTCAATTAAAGGAATTTCTAACAGGAAAGTGAGAATGTGGTGCTTCATATATGCTTTTACGGTTGTTGTCTTTTCTATTTGATATAAATTTTCCTCTGTCGGAGACAATAGTATTCGTTGTTCAACTATTGAGGACTGAATGAAGCGTAAAGTTCTTGAGTCGGAATAATTGTGGGATGGCATGTTTGTAGTTTGGCGAATGTTTTTGCTATTGCTAAACGATCGACGATTATTAAGGCAAAATTAATAGCTACATGCAATGATGTTTGCGCCCTCATTAACAGGTTAAAGCGACCTTGTTGATCCCCTTGATCTTTAATGTGTTGTATGATAGTATTTATCTGTTGGGCTAACTCATATTTATTTTGAAATCTAAGATTTACCTTTGATTGAACCTAAGAAATTCATGGCTCCTCTACGGTATCTGCTTGTCGGAATTAGTTGTTGTTTCCCAAAATTTAGTTGTTGAAGGAGATCTTTCAGATTCCTCATCAAAGTTTGAAATGCCGTTTTCTATAGTGTCTACGAATTTTCAATTTGTCAATTTGTATTATTAGTGGTTCGAGATCACATTGTACCACTGTTGTCCATTGGCTGACTTGATTTTTGGCTGTTCCCAGATGTAATGGGTATAAAGGACCGTGTAACGGGAACATCTGAAACAATACCATGTTTAAGATGTCTGGTATGATACGTTTGTACCCCTCTTCTTATTTGAACGTCTACCGTGCTATTATCATTTATTTTAATAATGGTGTAGGGTCCAAAATAGGGTTTAACCATTTTGTTACTCTTTGTTTTGTTCTCCTTGTTTACCTTTTCTCCAATTTTCCATGTAAAAATTTTCACTTGTTCCTTTTGTTTTTCTTGTGTTTTCAATTTTCTGCTCTCGTCTTTTTTCTTTAGACGTTCGTACATAATTGCCATTCGACTTTTGTGTTTATCGATAATGTCTTGATAAGTTATGGCATCATAAAATAAATCGAGTGGATTTCTCGTTTTTGTCGTGTGACCAAAAAATGCGTCAAATGGTGTTATTCCTGTTGCGCTATTAATGGTGTTATTGTATGCAATTGTGGCAGATCGCATTTTCTTCTCTTTTGTTATACTAGGATCTTCATCAAGACATCTTAGATGTTCCAATAACGTAGAATGAAACCTTTCTACATTAGCTTGACTTTCAGGGTTCTTCGCTGTTCCGAAGTGTAGTATAACTCGGTGTAATGCTGCTAATTCTTTTATCACCTGATTATTAAATTCTGAGCCTTTATCGAAACGAATTTCTCTGGGGATTCTCTGGAAATTAAAGTAATCGAAAAATGTTTCGACAATATCTGTCGGATTTTTGCTCTTGGCCTTGATGGCGTGTCCCAAACGTGTAAATGAATCCATAATTGTTAGGTATTTATTATTTGCAAAAGAAAAGGTATCGACATACAAAGTTTCAAATGGAGCATCTGGCGTATTAGTTATTGGTAATAATGGTACGTTAGGTCTTCTATTGTATTTCGCTCTGTTGCATGTGTCACAAGATTTAATAATTTTGGTTATTGTTTCTTCCATTTTCGGCCACCAGTATTTTCGTTTAAGATGTTCTAAAGATTCTTGTATCCGATGGTTCATTATTCCTGTGTGATAAATTATTACTATTTCGATATTCTTTGCCTCGTCCAAGATAACTTCCGCTCTTCGAAGGCATTTAATTATCCATGGTCTTTTATCTGACATTTCTTTGTTATAATAAATTTCATCTTTTTGTTATCAATAATCGTGTCCTGAATTTCAATAGATATTTTTGGATCTACTGTTTGTGTAACCTGAATGGTATCGTTATCAGAGTCTCTTTTGTTTTCTTCCATTCTGCGTGTTGATCTTAGTTGTCTGGTTGTCTTATCTGAAATTTTTATATCTTTTCGAGCAATTCCCTGTCCTTTCGTGAGTCAATTAAAGCAATTGACATCTTACTTGCTATTTCTAACAATTTTGTATCATTAAAATTTGGCAAGATGCTGTCTAGATCGCTTTGCGTTATTATATTCAATTCGTTTAATTTAATTCGCGATAATGCATCTGCGTTTGTGTTGGTTTTTCCCCTTTTATAAACAATGTCAAAATCGTATTCTTCCAATTACATCCAGCGCATTAGTTTGGAGTTGGGTTCTTTTAATGACCAGAGCCACACTAGCGGTCTATGATCCGTGAGGATGGTAAACTTTTTCCCATACACGTACGGTCTAAACTATTTGACTGCATAAACAGACAGCCTTCAAATTCAACGTAAGATACGGATTTTTTGAATAGACTTTGTTCGAAATTGTTACGTTTGTTGTTCTTGAGACGTGTCCTGAGGAAAATCCTGCGTCTCAACGTTTTCTGTGTAATTGTCAATTTCTTCGAATTGTTGTTCGACATAATTATCGTCCGTTTTGACATCATCAGGATATTGGACATAAAAATTAGCTTCGAGTGTTTCTGGCGAAAGCTCGATATTGTTTGACATCCATTGCCTCTTTTGGGCTGGTTTATCAATCGATGAAGCTGGACGTTTGTTGTTGTTGTCAATTTCCGTAGGTGTTGGTTTGGTTACCCATTGTTGCATTTGAGTAGGTGATCTGACAAATGGATGATTGTTTGATTGCTGTGGATAAAACATTGGTCGTTGTGGCATTATTGCAGGTGGAATATTTATTTCTCATCGGAGATATGTTTGATTATTTTGTATGGTAGAGAAAGCGTTGTTTCTGGGTATTATAGTTTGTAATCTCTAATGCATACCCTTCTGCTGTCTCTATAGATTGGTTGCCTTAATTTCACCTCTAGACCGATGTTGGAATTGATTAAGTCTAATCTAAATAAATACGTTCTCAGGACAATTTGCTTATATTGTCCTTGTTTGAGATTACGTATAGCGATGTCGTTTTCTTTAAGATTTATTTTTGATAGGAGAGTATAAAGTGTTGATTTGATTTTGTTGGCATAAATTGCGGTAGTATCATCCTTCTGTGGAACCAAACTGTTTAGATCATACACTAATAAAACTGGATTAAAATTTGTTATAATTCGGGCCAACTTCTGGGTAGCTTATTTGCATCCACCGCTTCACGAGCTTTAGCGTGTAATCTGCCCATAAAAATCATGAAAAGACGCTTAGCCGTTCTCATTTCATGAGGTATTACTGGTGCTGCTGGTAAGTATGCTTCGATCAAAAATTCGCTGACAAATTTTTTTTGTCATTTAATCATCCACAAGGAAAGAAAAAGCAACAATTTCATCCCCAATATTATTAATGATATGCATTCTTGGGACGATTTAAAGATTTTTTTTTGGCAGAAAAGGTTCTTTCTATCATTTTTTATTTTATGAATACAATCCCTTTTGATGTGACATATGTCAAATTTGAGATTTTTTAAACATTATTTAATCTTAGGTTGATAACAATGAATAATACACGAATATTATTAATGGTATGCATTCTTGGGATGATAAAAAAAGATTTTCTGACGGAAAAGATTTTTCCAATCATTTTTAATTTTTGAGATGTAACCCTCATTTTATCGAAAATGTTATGTTTCGGTTTTTATAAAATACAAATATTATTAATGATATGCATTCTAGGGACGTCTAAGGATGATTTAAAAAGATTTTTGTTTCAAAAAATTCTATTTATCATTGTTAATTCTGTAGATAGGCTGTTTTGATGTGAATATATGTTAAAGTTTTGATTTTTTTAAATATTTTTTTAACACGTTAATCGCCCAATTACGGAAAAAGTACTTTGCCGGAGGCTCTTAATTTTTTATTAATTTTTTTACTTATCTATGGTTCTTATGACATACAATGTATTGCAAATAAATATTGAAATTTGTTTAGACCTAATATTTTTTATATAATTTGTGAACCGACGTGCGGTTCTCGGAACCTAATATACGTTAAGGCTCTATTTGCAGGTTTGAACTTGCAAGTATTGCACGGCCACTTTATATTTCGTGCGCGTGTGAGTTGCTGTTCAGTGTCAGTATATTGCCATTTCAATCGTGTCTGATGCTGCTTGGCTAAAAAATGAATTATGAAAAAGAGCAAGCCCGGTTGCAAAAAATATAGGAAGAAATTCTTTCCGAGGAAGAACCATCAAATGCGGAAGATCCTTACGCCGATTCATATGATAGTTACATTCCAGAATCTGAAATAACCGATACATCGGATGAGGAGCCTGACTTCGCAGGTCCTACAAATGATATTTGCGAGACCTACCATGAGAAAAATCCTTGCGATTTTTTTGAAATATTTCTTGACAATGCTGTGTTGGATCTAATTGTTACCGAAACAAATCGATACGCACAACAAACAATAAGCAAAGGTATTTCCGAATTTTCCCGATTACGTAGATTCCGCCGAAATCAAACAATTTTTTGGAGTTTGTTTATGGATGGGTTTGGCAAGATTTCCACAAATAGTAGATTATTGGAAAAGAAATTCAATGTATTCAAATAAAATTTCTCAGGTTATGTCCAGGAATCGGTTTGAATTGCTATTGCGAACGCTTCATTTTAGTAATAATGAGGAGACAAACGTGACTGATCGTCTGCAAAAACTAAGCCTTCTGTTACAGCTTCTTACAAATAAATTTAAAGAAATGTATATTCCTGAAAAAGAAATCTGCATAGACGAAACCTTAGTACTATTTAGGGGACGTTTGGCGTTCAAGCAATTTATAGAAAACAAACGATTCAAATTCGGAATCTAACTGTACAAACTTTATTGCAAAGGTGGATATACTTTCGATTTCAGAGTGTATTGTGGTAAAGATAAGAATGAAAATGTAAGTGCAGCAACAAAAGTTGTTTTAGATCTCATGGCACCTCTGCTAGACGAAAGCAGAATACTTTTTGCAGATAACTTTTACACTAGTGCGGCACTTGCACATGAACTGCTGAAAAGACAAACTCACTTGGTAGGAACACTTCGCAAAAATCGAAAATGGAATCCCAAGAGCGTAACTACTGCAAAGCTAAGAAGAGGACAAATTTCAGCAGCTCAGAGTAACACCGGTGTTGTCGTTCTCAAATGGCAGGATAAGCGTGATGTACTGTGCTTGAGTAGAAAACATTCCACAGGAACCACCAAAGTTCAAAGAAGAGACACGGAAGTTGAGAAGCTAAAACTTATAATTGACTACAATGAGAGTAAAGCATTTATAGATTTATCCGATCAACTTAAAGCGTATTCCTCGCCCCTAAGGAAAGGTATAAAATGGTACCGAAAATTAGGCTTTGAGCTAATACACGGCACTGCAATAATAAATGCTTACATCCTGTATAAAAATGTTACCAAACAAACAACAAATATCCATAACAACTTTCAAAGAAATAATTGTTGAAACATTATTACCGACAATTATAGATAACGAGACAAAAGAGAAATCCAACATCAATTGGAAGAAGCTTGTTGTAAGGAAAGGCGCAGATGTGTCACTTGTTATCAAAAAATAAGCAATGAAGATGGCAGGAAAAATGCCCAACTGAAAACACCAAAATCTAGATTCACTTGCACAGTGTGCAAAAAATTTTATTGTTTAAAGTGCTTTTTCATTCACATAATAAAGGTGAACGTTTTACTACTGTGTTGTTTTTTGAACGAGCTCCTAAATTTGGAGGGCTCAGCAATTTTTCTGGCTATTCAAGCCCCACTTAAATAGCACTCGCTACATTTAATGCAATGCGTGAACTGCTGACTGTTCTCAGAGCTTAAATGTAAATTAAGTAGCGAGTACCACTAGGCAGGTCTCTTAGCCCCATGCATTGCCGGCCATAAGACCCACATGGCGGTGCTCATGGCGGTTAACGTGTTAAATAGAGAATGGGAAGTAGCAATGAGTAATATACCAATATTATTAATGATATGAATTCTTAGGATGATTCAAAAAATATGTTGATGGAAATGATTCTTTCTATCATTTTTAATTCTTGAGATAGAATCCCTTTTTATGTGAAATATATCAAATTTGAGGTATTTAACAATTATTGAATCTTGGTTTGGTAACAATAAATATCATTAATAATATAACATTCGCGTAATGTTATATTATTAATGATATGAGTTCTTAGGATGATTTGAAATGTTTTTTGGTAGAGAATGTAGAAGATTGTATCCTAAGCTATTTTTGAATCCTAAGCTTGTAATAATGAATACTATGCAAATATTAGCAAAACGTAAATATTATCGACTTTGATTATTGCTACTCTCGGTCCAAAGGTACCAAAAGTTACTTTTAAAACAATTAAAAATGGGGATAGAAATTCAGACGCTGTACAATACCTTTTAACTTAATCTTCCTCCACTTTTAATTATTTTAAAAGAAACCTGAAGCACCTTTCTCAACAATGTATAGAATAAAAACAAATGTAACGCTTTTTAAACATTGAACGTAAATTTTTTAGTTCATTTAATCAAAGCAACATTTTTCTCCAAACTTGACGAGTAACAAGAAAGGAATAAAATTAATTTTAAAAGGGTTAGTTAACCCGTATTACCCCTAAATGTGGTATATACCCTATATTACATTAACTATTAAACCTCTAATTAAACTTACTACCATACATTATTACTACAAGTATAATTAACGTCAACAAAATCGATGGTGCGATATGTATAATATATCAAATGGAAGCTTATTAAAAATAAATACCAGTTTCAATTTAATAAATTTACATAACATTTTTCATTTTCGAAATATAGGGAGAAATGTACTTTTTCTAGAAAAAATAAGTGTCATAGCCAGCATAACCAATAGGAAAACAATGGGAATGTCTTAACAATACATGCTACCCTGATGCTATACTGAAAAAAACAGTTTGGGGTATTTAATTTCGCTTAGGAATCCTGTAAGAAAGGGAATTTAGTGTGGCTATTATCCTTCAGTGGACACAATCCCGTTTAATCTGATATATAACAAATTTGAGATTTTTTAATAATTATTTAATCTTGAATTGGTAACAATGAATATTATACGAATATTATTAATGATATGCATTCTAGGAATAATTTAAAAAGTTTTTCTCTCAAAAAAGTATCTCTGTAATTTTTAATTTTGTACATATAATTTCTGCGATGGGCCAACTCTGGTTTTTGACAAACCAAGTTTAAATTTGCGTAAACAAAGTCCATACTGAGTTTGTAAAGAAAATCGTGAGTTGGTGCACTTGAATTGATTTACGTTTTTGGAGGGGATTTATTTTTCTGTCTATGTATGGTAATTCAATATACAGGGTCCTTCACCTCAGCTCCAGTTTTCAAAAACGGGAACTGAAAAAGCGGGAAAAATTACAAATTTCATAACAAACTTATTAAGTAAGGTCCAATGATTTCGTTAACCAAGTTGTATTGGTTCAAATGTATACAGGCTAGCCAAAATCTAGTGTCAAAACTTTCAAACTTCAAAGCGTCTTATCTTCGTCTATCTTTCTCTTTAATCTGCTTTAAAGTTTAAAAATTTTGGCTGTATAAGCAAAAATAATTTCTTGAAATGCGGTCTGAGACGCAGTACAAGCCTGCAGAATATCAAACTCTTAACTTAATTAGTAACTGAGCTATAGAAGACGGGACCTGAGCGGAAGGACCCCTTTATTTAGGTACACAGTGGTAAATCGGGTTATGAGTTTTTCGGATTATGAGCTGAAACACATTGACGAGTGTGTCTACAAACACTTCCTGTTGTAGTGTGCGCATGTATTTTCATCCCGTTTAGTACTATTGTAAATCATTTCGCATTATTTCAAATTACGAGCCAACTCAAGATGAGAACTTTCACCCCTACACTTCATCACTGCTCTCACAATGGTATGTTATATTTAGGGTTTGGTTCTATGCGACAGCATTCGTGACATCTGAAAATGATTAGTGTTGAAACATGCTTTATTCACAGCTGTTAGACTCTCCATGATATTGTGATAGACTATAATAATTCTTTATGGGGCTTTCGTTGTTTCCAGCGGCAAAAGGCCGATATAGATGATACCACCATTTACTTGGGTTATTACATCTTCTTATGATTGTAGTATTGGACAAAACATGTGCAACACAAATCGAGCAATCATAAGCTTCTATGTTTCGAAATCGAAATCGAGCAAGTTACTGCAGTTGACGATTCAGAAGTCTAGATGGTTGCTGCATGATTATTGCAGCAATCAGCTGTCAACCGACAGTTCACCGGCGGTGTTTTGTTGACAAAAGCCATTTTGCGGTGGTCAAAATAAGTGCAACTTCTCGCATTTTTGGACTTATTCCTCTAGAAGTGTCTAAAAAAAAGGTGGAAAAAGGTTTCGTTTGTTGACAAAAGTGTTCTTACTTACGTTATTGTACCATAACAAGGTTAATATTGCATGATAAACATTGAGAAAGATCAATATTCAAAATGGCTCCTGACAGCCTTGGATTGGAATTACGAAAGAAAATAATCGATGATTACAAGAGCGGTATGTCACAAAAAACGATTTGTGACAAATACAAAGTGAAAAAATGGACCGTATCAAGACTGTGCTCAAAATTTCGTTCAACCGGGAAGATTTCTGTGGACAATAGAGGTGGAAGACCACGGCCCACCACGTCAAGAGAGGACTCTATGATCGTCAGATGCATTCAGAAGGATCCTTCCAAATCTTCCTTCAAGGTGCAAACGGATTTATAGTTATCTGTATCGGACCGAACAATCAGACGACTTGCCGTTGAAGCCGGATCATTCTCTCGACCCCCTGCGAAGAAACCTCTGATTTCACGTAGGAACCAGAAGAAAAGACTCCTGTTTGCTCAATCTCATATTGGCAGGGATGTGCAGAAATGACGGACGGTTCTGTTCAGTGACGAGTCGAAGTTCAACATCTTCGGAAGCGACGGGATTTGCCTTGTACGTCGACCGACTGGAAAACGCTTAGATTCACGATACTGCCAGAAGACGGTGAAGCATGGAGGAGGCAATGTGATGGTGTGGGGATGTTTGTCTGCGAACGGCCTTGGTCCAATTCTTCGAATCGATGGAATCATGGACCGTTTCATGTACAATAACATCCTGAAAGATGTTATGCTGCCTTATGCTGAATGAAATATGCCATTAAAATGGATATTCCAACAAGATAACGACCCCAAGCACACCGCCAAAGTGGCCAAACAGTAGTTAAAGAATAACCAAATAATGGTGATAGACTGACCGCCCCAATCTCCGGATCTGAACCATATCGAGAACCTGTGGGAGATCCTGAATCAGCGAATTGATCGTGAAGGTGTTCGAAATAAGGATCAGTTGTTTGCACAAATTCAAAAGGCTTGGGCAGCAATTCCACAAAACTTCACTGACCATCTAATCGAGTCTATGCCTCGCAGATGCAAGGCCGTAATTGAAAATAAAGGATTGGCTACGAAATATTGAAAACCAAATTGAATTTGGTAAACAACACGCGAAGTTGCACTTGTTTTGTCCAGGAGGAAAACATTAACTTTTTATTTTTTTTTTGTTTTTTATGAATTCTTATGTATGAATAATGATTTTTTTTTGTTATGATAAACATGAAACTAAATAATTAAATACAAACTAAAAAACATTTTTCTCCCAATTGACTTTATAAACCTTCAATGTAGAGTTTCATGTTTGAGATTGACTGGTTGCAAATGTTTTGTCCAATACTGTACATTTTGCCTTCTTCTCTTAGTTACAAGCCTAACATTCATGATTCTTCCTCAACTGCCAATTTGTCTCGTATGATGGTCTATTTCAAACTACTACTTAATATCATCGAGGTTCTGTTACTTTACTTTAAAAAAATAATAAATCAGTTGTTTGTTTAATTTCCAGAGGATCAAAACTATAAAAATTGGACATTCATAAAAAGATAAACTGAAGATTAATTTTTTTTTAAAGTAAAGTAACTGAACCTAGATGACATTGAGTAGTAGTTTGAATTTTTTTAACGAGGTTTCCTGATGATGGCTGTGTAGCCGAAACCGGTTGAAACCAAAAAATAACAATAAATTTTCATCGTTGAAGTATAACAGAAAACATTTTTATTCCTATTCTAAATTTATTAATAATATGCATTCTTGTGATGATATGAAAAGTTTTGGCAGACAAGATTCTTTATATCATGAATGTTAGAAAATGTCAATTTTCGGTTTTTGACTATTTTTGATTCTTAACCTAGTAATAATGAATAATATGAAAATATTATTAACGATATTCGTTCTTGGGGTGATTTAAAACGTATTTTGTCTCAAAATTAGGCTGTTTTTAATGTTAGTTTTTATTGAGTGTATTCGAATTGAAATTATTGTACTATCTCGGAAACTATAAGAGAGCTGAAAATATTGGTACTGTTGAAATTAATGTTAAAAATTTTTTATTGATGCCTTCTAGATTTTGATAGTTGTAACTATTTTTGTAGATTAACAAAAATTAACCGGTCTGAATTAGTCTGTTCAGAACACTCGCAGTGGGCGTTTCCTTTCTCATATCTCATACCTAGTTTAACAGGTTATGGACCCAGATTAGATCCATACGGTTTAATAAATGGCAATGAATTATTTATCAAGTATACCGAGGTTAATTGGTAGAGAGATTATGAAGAGTGGGCAATGGAAAATTTCTTTATTCTCGAGGGTCTTACGGCCTGTCTCGAAGGAAAAGAAGAAGCGAATGCACAAATAATGAAAGCCAAAGCTAAATTGGTTTTAACATTGGATCCCACATTGTACGTCCATGTGCGAGAAACAACAACAGCACATGAGATGTGGATAACTCTACAGAAACTCTACGCGGAGACCGGCTTTACGAGAAAAATTGGTATTGAGAATGTTGATTTCGTTGAGATTAGAAAATTGCGAAACAATGGAGCATTACGTAAATCAGATAATTGATACCTCTCAAAGACTGAGAAGAACCGGTTTTAAAATCGATGATGAATGGGTCGGATGATTGTTATTGGCGGGATTACCCGACATATTCTCCCCCATGTTGATGGCGATCGAACATTCCGGAATATCGGAATAGATGAAGACAGAAACTATCAAGACCAAGTTGTTGGATATGAATATAGATGGAGCTCAAGGAGGAAAGACAGGTGAAGCATTTGGCGCGAAACAATGGACGAAGAAACGAGAGAAAGAAAGATGACATTGTTTGCTATAAATGCAGAAAGCCAGGTCACTTTAAAAACAAATGCCCTTTATTGAACAAAGGAATGCATTTAGTGCAGTATTTTTGTGTGATCAATTCAATAATACAGATTGGTATATCGATTCAGGGGCGAGCAATCATCTAACGGCGAGAAACGATTTTTTGATAGATGAAGAGAAACAAACGGAAATCCAAGAAATAACGGTTGCTAACAGATCGAAAATACCTGTGCTAAGTTCAGGTGATATAAAGATAAAAACAATCGTGAATGATAAATCACATGATATTGTTATAAGAAAGGCTTTCTATGTTCCCGAAACAAACGACAACAAACCTATTATCGGTTAGTAAGTTGATCAAAAATGGTAACAAGGTTATTTTTGAGATCAATCATTACAAAATCTACAATATGAATGACGAATTGGTTGCAGTTGCTGACATGATAGACAATGTATATAAATTGAGATTTGAAAATAAATGTTTATTGTTGGCTTCAGCGGTATCTGAAGATCTTTGGCATCGCAGAATGGGTCATTTAAACTACAATGATCTAAGGTTGATGAAGGGCTCGGTTAATGGATTAAATTGTAATGTAAGCTCAAAGAATAAATCATGTGAGATATGTTGCGAAGGAAAACAATCCAGATTATCATTCAAGCATAAGGGTACGAGAGCAGAATCTTTGCTAAATGTGGTACATGCAGATCTATGCGGAACTATTAAATATTATATACTATGCTGTCTGCGAGGTTTGTGCATGATGATGTCGGGTGTGCTAGTTGCATCGGAAGTTTTAGCTCAATTAAATGTGAGGTTGCCGCGGATAAGTGCGCGAGTTTATAGTGCCCAATCGCGCTAACACTAATATGGGTCTAAACTCATCAGTAAACAAACTAATGCGTGCGGCAAATTCAGTTGAGTGACACTTTATTCTTGTTTTCTTTTTTCCCTTTTTCTTTTAACTGCCGTAACTGACGGGTTAATACAAGTGAAATATCTTTCAACGAAGGAAATGACCGCAGATATATTCACTAAAGGTTTACCTATCGTGAAACACGAACAATTTGTAGTGAGCTTAGGACTGAGTCATAACTAAATAGTTTGTAGAAATTTTGTAACATAGTGGGGGTGTTGAAATTAATGTTAAAAATTTTTTATTGATGCTCTCTAGATTTTGATAGTTGTAACTATTTTTGTTGGTTAACAAAAATAAACCGGTCTGAATTTCTTATTTCAGAAGCGTTTCTTATTTCAAGTCTCATACCTAGTTTAACAGGTACCATGTCCCTATCTCATTTTCCAAGACATATTCAATCAGAATTCAAAGATAAAACCTCTATCTTCTTTTGTTGTTCAGTTATAGCCAAAAAGTAAAATTTTTTGGCTATAACTCCGATTATTCTGTTAAAAAAAGTTTCTTTATTATTTTTACACCCCATTTATTAAAATCATTAATAAAAATAAATGTTAATTATACTTTTCATTTAAAGAAAAGACATAAAGCTGATGAAGAAACGAATCATCGTATGGTTGAAGTTTTTCGTGATGGTCAATGGGTAAATTTGAAATGGATGAAAGTGGTCGTTGGAGACATAGTAAAAGTGTATAACAATAATTTTTTTCCCGCTGATTTATTGTTGTTATCGTCCAGTGAGCCGCAAGGAATAAGTTTTATAGAAACGGCCAATTTGGATGGGGAAACGAATTTAAAAATACGACAAGCGTTGCAAGTGACGAGTAATATAACGACCTCGGAGATGTTAAAAACGTTATCGGGAACAATCGAATGCGAACAACCGAGTCGGTATTTGTACGAATTTACCGGAACTTTAAAGAAAACGGATGAATTAGCCCAACCGATTCGACCAGACCAAATTTTATTGAGAGGGGCTATGCTGAGAAATACAACCTGGGTTTATGGATTAGTTATTTATACGGGACATGAAACTAAATTAATGAAGAATTCAATGAAGGCACCTTTAAAAAGATCTAGCATAGATAAATTGACCAATTATCAAATATTATTATTATTCCTTATTTTATTAATTATGTGTACAGTTTGTACTATCGGAAGTACAATTTGGACGAATTGGCACTTAGATTACGATTGGTATATCGGTTTAAATGATATTTCACACAATATAGCGTTTAATTTTTTGACTTTTATCATTTTGTTTAATAATTTAGTTCCGATTTCTTTACAAGTTACGTTAGAAGTCGTACGATTTATGCAAGCTATCTTTATTAATATGGATCGAGAGATGTATTACGCCGAAACCGATACGCCAGCAATGGCAAGAACCTCAAATTTAAACGAAGAACTCGGTCAAGTTAAATATATTTTTTCCGATAAAACCGGAACTTTAACAAGAAACGTTATGGAATTTAAAAAATGTAGTGTCGGCGATGAAATTTATTCTCTAATGGAAGGTGAAGAGCAACCTTTAATTCTTAATGTAGGTTTACTTGATTTTATAATTAAATAATTAATAAAAAAATATTTTTTAAGCATATTAAAAATAAACACAAAAATGCTGAAGTTCTTAATCAGATGTTAACTCTTATGTCTGTTTGTCACACTGTGATACCGGAAAGGATGCCTGATGGGGAGTTAATTTATCATGCAGCTTCACCAGGTAAGAAATTATTCTTTTATGAAAATTTTTTGAATAAATAAAATTAAATCTATGTTTATTTTTAGATGAAAGAGCATTAGTATACGGAGCTTCAAAATTCGGTTATAAATTTGATGTCCGAACCCCCGATCATGTTGAGGTGATCGCATTAGGTGAACGGCTTCAATATAAAATCCTCAATGTGATAGAATTTACTTCAACTCGTAAACGGATGTCTGTGATTGTACAGGGACCCAATCAAAAAATTTATCTGTACTGTAAAGGCGCTGATACGGTAAAAAAAAATTTAATTTTTTTTCTAATATTAAATTTTTTTTCTAATTTCAGGTTATTTACGAACGTTTATCATCGGAGGGTCAAGACAACAAAGATGCTTTACTTCAACAGCTCGAAGTGTTTGCAACAGAAGGTTTACGAACACTTTGTTTGGGTTATAAAGAACTAGATTCGGATGTTTATGAACGTTGGAATGATGAGTTTCACACTGCAGCAATTGACGTACATAATCGAGAAGGTTTAATTACAAAATTTTTCTTTTATGTCTCATTAATAATATATTTTTTAAATTTCTCTAGAAAAAATGGAGGAAATTGCAGATTTAATAGAACGCGATTTAAATTTAATCGGAGCCACTGCAATCGAGGATAAGCTTCAAGATGAAGTACCGGAAACGATCGCGGCACTTTTAAAAGCAGATATAAACGTATGGGTTTTAACGGGTGATAAACAAGAGACTGCGATTAATATTGGATATTCTTCACGATTAATCGGGCAAGGAACCCCTTTAATTATTTTAAATGAAGGCAGCTTAGATGTAAGTTATTTGAAGTTAATATTATGGTGAATTTATTTAACCTTTTCGTTGCTCAACTCTATTTTAATGTTGTTGTTTTGATTTTTGTTTATCACTGTGTATGTTATTGTGGGATTGTCATTAAAGCAATAACGAAGATATTATTTTATACTTTGGCGATGAAATTTTATTATATATTTTTTGGCCTCACTGGCCATCCACATGAAACCACCTAATTACAATTATTCATTTAAAAAGAAATTTTAAATAGATGTTTTATATGTTAATATGCTAGATAAAATTTTATTAACTTACAATTGATCACTGAAGTATTTGCACAGAACCAATTTATTTATTTATTTATGTACATAGGACACAGCACAGGACGAACCCAATAAAAGCTGTGTCACTAGAAAGAATAAGAACAAAGCGATATAATAAAAACACAAAATAACATAAGCAGTGAACAGTAGTAAAAAAAATAAACAAAATAAGTAAAAATAAACCATCAAACTTCAGATTGAAATTAAGAAAATATTCTATAAACAATTACAAAATAAGAACAATAAGGAATTGTTGATTGTAATGTTAACAATGACTATAATACTGTATGCTCCCAACAGCAGCTAAGGTCGATTTTTTAAATGAACTAATAGACTCATAAGCAAATATATCGATAGACAGACGATCGGCAGAACGAGCGGCACGCAGCAGTGGGGAATGTTAATAAGTATTAGTGCGGGTTGTTAGAGTTAAAAAGAGAAAATCATACCTCAACGCCCTGGGCGGAGCATGCAAATTCACTAGAGACATAAGTGAAGACGAATTATAGATATTATGAATTAATTTATAGAATAGTAATACATCATTAGCAAAACGTCGCTGAGTCAGTCGCAGAAACCGAAAGGATTGGCACGCCGAGTCGTAGTCAACATAGGTGATATGAGACTTCCGACATAAAAATCGAAGGAATCTCTTTTGAGCTTGTTCTAATCTTTTCACGTACATGTCATATTTAGGATTCCAGACGACAGAACAATAATTTAAAACGCTGAATACATACGCAAAATAGAGAGTTTTTATGGAACTGATATTAGTGAAATCAGACGCTGATCTCATGACAAATCCAAGCATGCGAGAAGCCTTGTTGACCACCGAGTCGACGTGCTCATTAAATAAATAAAAGTTTACTATCAAAGGTCACACCCAGATCTCTTACAGACGTGACTCTCTGCAACAATTCCTCTCCAACAACGTAATCAAATCGTATAGGATTAGCTTTCTTTGTAAATGTAATGGTTTACTAAAATTTAGGCTAAGAAAATTTGTCAGACAATATTGAGCAAGGTTGAGGAGATCGCGTTGAAGAGCAGAACAATCCTTAGGGCCAGATACACGGCAGAAAATTTTTAAATCGTCTGCATACATTAAACAGTTGGAATGTTTAAAGCAATGAAAAATATTATTAATATAAATATTGAAGAGCAAGGGGTCAAGGATGCTTCCCTGAGGGACACCGGACGAGACGGCCACCACCTGTGAAGAGAAACCTCTAATCTTAACACACTGCGTTCTATCAACCACATAGGAAGTGAGCCACTGCTGTATGTTGCTGGGCAAACCAACTCGCTCTAATTTATTTAATAAAAGCAGATGATCAACCTTATCAAATGCTTTGCTAAACTCAGTGTATACGGAGTCAACCTGGCAGTTATCGTCAAAGGAATGCAAGATATAATTGGTATATTCAAGAAGATTGGTCTCTACTAATCGACCAGCAAAAAAACCATGCTGTCGTTGGTCTAAAACATTTTTAACAATGTAAAAAATTAGTTTATAAATGAAGCTCTCGAGAACTTTACCGAATATAGGCAGTAGAGAAATGGGCCTGAAATTTTTGACGGAACTTCTACTGCCAGATTTGAATATAGGCACAACTGTGGCATGCTTCCATACTTGCGGAAAGACGCACTCTCTTATAGATCTATTGTATAAAATTGTTAAAGGCTCACTAAGAGATTCACAGCAGTTTTTAATGAGAACAGGAGGTACGCCGTCACCGCCGGGCCCCCCGTAGAGTTAACCGCTCCCAAGGCTTTCAAGACCTCAGCCTGCTCAAACTGTAGGGATTGGTCACAAAAGCACGAATTTACAGGGAAAATACCATTGTTGCCCTCCGTAACCCGCGATGAGCGAAATACCGAACCGAAATAATTGGAGAACAGGTCGTAGATGTGCGTACCATCAGTAGCAGTAACGCCGTCGAGTGTAACCTCGGTAGGTATGTGATAACCCTCTCGTCTGCTCCTCACGAATGACCAAAACTTTTTGGGATCATGCCGTATATTATCCTGACTAGTTACAACAAAGTTTCGGTAATCGCGATTGATAAGAAACTTTGAGCGACGCCGTAAGAGGGAAAAGGTGGCGTAATCAAGGTCATTACCGTACCGCTTCCACTTTTTATGCATTTTACGTATTTCACGTATAACTTTTATTGTATCTTTTGCAAACCAGCACGGGAAACTGAGCTCTACGATTCGTCTACGCGGTACAAAAAGATGAAATGCCTCAGATAACACTTCATAAAAGTGTGATGAGGTCGTCACTGAAACGACTTCAACCTCTGGTAATTACCGCTGCCACCAGAAACAGTATTTCGCGCTACGTAATTCTTAGTCTAAAGGACTCCTACCTGAACCTATCTATTCAAACAAGATTAAATGGCAAGCGCGCGGTCACTATTTCAGAACCGTGGGTTCTTACACTAAGGCTCTCAGGAAATGTGAAATAAA
This sequence comes from Onthophagus sagittarius, assembly GCA_036711965.1. NCBI lineage: Eukaryota > Metazoa > Arthropoda > Insecta > Coleoptera > Scarabaeidae > Onthophagus > Onthophagus sagittarius. Next base: position 27,597,371 of record JASERS010000005.1, read on the forward strand.
ACGACAAGTATTCTAACCACACTTAATCTATATTTACAAAAATAACGATAAAAAAAAGTAAGACACAAAGTTAATCTTAAAAACTACCTACGTGATACCCGACGTTACTTAAGGAGTCAAAACAAAAATAAAAATGAAAATGACCTGTCTGAACCTGACCCTACAGCGAACTCTCGTTGACCGATAAATGATAGGGAGAACTGGCAAACAGACTTACCTCGGACGTGTATTCCGATCTGGTGGTCTCGGTGATGGGTCGCAACCTGGATCCTGTTGGAATCTTCTCGGGATAATCCGGGAAGACTTCTTCGACACAAACACACGAAATCCTCAAGTGAACACGGTTTCCGACACGACGCGGACGCCCGAATCAGAAGAAAGTTGCCCTTGAAGCTGAGTCAAAGTTCTCGATTTCGACGGGACTTAGAATTGGCGTTAAAGCGAATCTAAGTTTCGATCTAACAGAGCGCTAGTTGAGTATTGGTTCGAAATCTTTCTAAAAAGATATCTTTCGAAGTTGAATTGAAACTAAGTTCAGAATTCTCTTTTTTTTACGTGTGCAAGGCCTTAAGTAACCTCGGGTCTTGGAGGGGTGCAAAACCTTCATTAGGCGTTCCCTAACGTCTGGACATCCCCGGCACCTGGGGCCAATCCAAAATACGGGGCGGATATTTTACAATAATTTTCTGAGCCAATAATGGAATTTGTGGAAGGGAAGAATTCCTCGCCCACAAGACCAGAAGATAACATCCGCCACTAACTAATCCCAAAAATCGTCACGTAATTTCCAAACAGTGGAAACCATCAAATTTTTACGTGATCTAACGTCTAAGTTTTTTAGCATCTCCCCCATCAAACTGCGGATACATAATTTTTAACAAAATTTAACACGAAGTCTGATCTCTATACCGGACGTCGTTAACATGAGACGTGATTTTTAGTTTCTAAAATAACGAAAGGCTGCACTCTAGGAATTTTTAATTCGAATGGTTATTTCTTAAAACCGTTAAATAATTTTCGAATTATTACAAAAGTAAGTTATAGCTTCGTCTGCAGTCCCACCGCTCAAGCGATCCCGCCAGGGTACCTCATTTAAGAATCGATCAATTTCAATAAATAATGCCGACTTGAAATTATAAAGCGACTTGCTACAATGAGATAGATTTCTAGAAATTGAAAATTTACTTTGTTAGTGTGCGCGATATCTTCTGAAACAAGTGCAAAAATTCCTTAAAACCAGCTCAAAGTCAAATAACGTATTGGTAAAAATAAGACCGAGAGTGTTACAAAAATTATTACAATAATGATTTAATTGATACAGACCGGTTAGAGCGATGTCATTTAAGAAGTCCGCAGCTTTAGAAGAGGTAACCCTAGACGGAATACAATATCGGGAAGCGGGGTCAAGGGACCACCCAATTTCCGGTAGATTAAAATCACCACAAATCAGGAAACCCTCATTAGGGTGTCGCTCAATCACATCAATTAGGGATTGGGAGAATAGCGAAAGCGCAGCGTTGTCATTTGGCGGTATATAAGCACAACATATATTAAGCACTGAGGAACCACCTCTTAAAGTTACATACACCACTTCAACGCCTGCAAACCAGTCCGGTTGCTCCGCACTGGAAATCGCCCTAGAAACGGCCAACAAAACACCGCCACCACGCCGAGCACCCGATTGTTCGCTATATAATTACCAAGTTTAACACCAGCAAATGTTTAGAAAACATGCATCGCTCTGGACGACTGAGAATACTAAGCGATCGTGAACAACGGGCTACTGTGAAAGAAGTTCAAGATAATCCCAAAACTAGCGTTTAAAGTTTCGCTGTACATATCGCAGAGAGGAAAGGAACAACTGTCTAATCCTAAAACCGTAAAAAGAGTTCTCCGTAAAGCCGGCTACCATGGAAGAGTAGCACGTAAAAAGCCGTTCATAAGTGAAGTCGACTTAAGCGACTACAGTTTGCAAATGAATATGTGAATAAACCTCTAGAGTTTTGGAAGTATATTATTTTTAGCGACGAGTCAAAATATAACTTATTTTCATATGATGGACAACAAATGATTTGGCGGAAAGCAAACACAGATCTTCAAACGAAAAATTTAATTCCAACAGTAAATAATAATAATAATAAACTTTCTTGTAAAAATAAAAGATGTTACTTTACAATATGTCAGATGCTTGTAACATAAACGGATACATTACACAACGATTGGATTCTCTAGAAATTCATATATTGTATAAAAAGCATTTTTAGCTAAATCATTTTTTACATAACTTATTATTTTCTTCGTTGACATTTGTATAATCGACGGTGGTAGATGATTATAAAATTTTGTACCCCAGTATTCGAAGTTGTTCTGCGTCTTTACCAACCAATGCCGAGGTATTCGCAATTCATCTTTTTGTCGTGTGGGGTAGTTATGTACATCTGAGTTTTTTACTAAAAGTGACGTTCTTTTTCTTATAAACTTAATACAGTTTAGAATATATTCGCATGGTATGGTGAGAATATTCTGTTCTTTAAAATGTCGTTTGCAGCTATCACGTGATGTTAAATGCAGGAGTGCTCGGACTGCCCTCTTTTGCAGTAAGAAAATCCTATTGGCCGCAGAGGATACGCCCCAGAACATGATGCCATACGTAGCCCTGCTATGGAAACAAGCGTAGTAGGTCAGTTTGGCAGCTTCTAACGTGCTTGCAGACACCATCCTTCTTACACAATAAATTGCCCCATTTAGCTTCTTCACTAGGTCTTCAATATGGATGTTCCATTTAAACTCTTCATCTAGATGTAATCCCAAGAACTGTAGTGATTTATTTTCTATTTTGTTTTGGCCTTTATGAAATTGTATAGTTTGTGTTTTTTCTGTATTTAAGGTTAGCCCATTATCTTGAAACCACTGTTTTACAAAGTTTAAAGACTCAACAGAGTTAATTTGAAGCTCTTCTATTGATTCGCCGGATGAAACTATAGTTGTGTCGTCTGCATATAGACAGAGATCCCCATGTGGTATTGTGTTTGGCATATCATTTATATATATTATAAATAATAAAGGACCCAACACCGATCCTTGCAGAAATATTTGTTACATTCGATTTTTTGCCATTAATCACCACTATTTGATTTCTATTTTGCAAGTACGATGACATCGTGTCGTATGCAACACCTCTCATACCGTAGAAATAAAGCTTACTTAAAAGTAATGTGTGATTCACGCTATCAAATGCTTTAGACAGATCAAGTCCAACCTATTCTACGAATTTTCTTTTATCTATCGCTGCCTGAATCTTTGCTATTGTTTCTTGTACAGCTGTGTTCACTGATCTATTTTTGTGGTATCCATGCTGAAAGTTTGTAAAAAAGTTTTTCTTCTCAAAAAAAGTTGAAATTCTATCTGCTATTACACATTCAAAAATTTTAGATATTGCTGGCAAGATAGATATAGGTCTGTAGTTTTCAACCTTGTTTATGTCACCTTTTTTGTAGATGGGTGTGATTTTAGCCAACTTCAGTTCTTGTGGATAAACCCCTTGTTTTAAACACATATTTATGAGATACACCAATTGTGCAGATAGGCTTGATATAAAGCTTTTTATAAAAGCCACAGATATTCCACATATGTCTTCAGTAGTTTTTGTTTTAAAACGTTTTACTATTGATTCAACTTCTGTACTGTCGGTGCTTCTTAAAAAACAGAAATTTTCATTATTAATTAACAGTCTTTTCATACAATCAATTCCTCTTTGAAAATCCACATTGTTATTTGTTCTTCTCAGAAAATTGCTGTATTCTTCCAGTGTTACTGCCGTATTGCATGCTGTTTTTTTATTAATCTTTATTTTATTATTTATAATACCCCATATCTTTTTTTGTTTATTTTCAGCTTGTTGGATGAGCGTTTCATTTTGCAACTTCTTTTCCAGTATTATTTGTTGTCTCAATTCCGTTTTATATTTTAGATAGATTTGATACGCTTCTTCCGTTTTTGTGCACTGTGCCGTTATTCCAAGAAACTCCACGATATCAATATTATTCTGGATATTTGGAGATAAATGTTCTTTTTTCCATTTAACATAACAACTTCTTTTTCAGGGCAGCAGTTGTTAAAACTATCAATAAAGTAGGAAAAATAAGCAGAGAATATTGTTGCCGGTGTGTCCCCAGTTCTTTCGAAGAAGAAATACTTCGACATTTCTGCCCTAAAGTCGATAATATTGTTTGCTCCTACGTTTCTTTTTTTGATCACTTGTTTTGTAATCAATGTGTTTTCGATAAATATTGTGCGTAATGGTCAGCCACATGTAAATTCAGCATTTCTTCCGTATATTGATCCTTGCTCCAATCAGTGATAATATTATCAATGCATGATTTTGTTGTTGCTGTCTCTCTTGACGTTTTATAAAAAACACAATGTAAATTATGACTTTGTAATAAGTCATGAAGTATCATTACTTCAGGATTCTCATTTGCTTGCACATTAATATTGAAGTCTCCAGCGAATAAAATTTTTTGTATGCTATTTCATTTTCTATGCTGTGAAGTAGATCTTGAAATTTTTCAAAAAATATCTTAAAATCACCACTCGTTGAGCGGTATATACCTATAATAATTTTTTTGTATGACTCTATAGCAGAAATTTCTATGTGTCTCTCAAGTGATAGCGAACAAAGATCTAGCCGTCCTGTAAACTTACTATTGTTCCTTACCAAAATTAAACAGCCTCTACGATTTGCATTAGTGCGGCAATAAGCCGATGCAATCTGGTAGCAATTGAAATTAACATGATTCAAATCGGAGTAGGCTAACCAATGTTCGGTCATTACCACGTACTGCGGATCAACGCTGGGCATAATACAGTGAAAGTGATCTAATTTATTACTAAGTCCTTGAACATTGATGTTGAGTAACCCTGCTTGCATTTGATCAGAGTTAAGAGAATGTTCAGCAATGGAGTTTGACTTATTGATTACGTTTGATGTTTTTTTCGCAGAATTCGGTCTAAGAAACGATTTAGACATGTTCCAGATGGCCAAATGTCAGGCTTTTTTACTTCATCCAACTGAGCAAAAGGAACGGATAATTTAAAGGATGAGTAGTTTTCAGGATATTTAGATTCTAGTTGACTACACTGTACCGAACTGAAACCTTTATTATTTAAGTTCTTTACTACATCATTTGATTTTGTCTTTGGGTCAAGGCCATAAATATGAATATGACCATATCGAATTGCTCCTTTTAATTCACTGCTGTTTGCAGTTCCAAAGGTAGTTCCTGAAAACGGCCCACGTTTTTCGCGTCTTTGAACAACCTTAAAGTCGCCAATAGCGTCTGTTACATTTTTTTGATCATTTGAATTATTATCCTTTTTATTTACGATTTCATTTGATACTGATTTTGCAGCAAGCGTATAAGATATTGTCTGATTTTTGGTTTTAAAATTCTTTTCTTTAGTTTTTGTCAGTCCGACCGGTTTTTCATTTATGGTATTTTCGACTTGAATTATTTGAGTAGATTTATTTCCTGGTTGACTAGGGTTGACTAGGGTACTATTGGTATCTCATCGACAGAGTTCTTTATTTTTATAGAATCCTTTAATAATTTTATTTCTTTTATTAATTCTTTGTTCTCGTTAATTAGTGTGTCTAACTGTAGTCTGAAGGTCTTTGTTACCTCAGAAACGACTTTTTTTATCGTAGCTTCCAACTTAGCCGATACAATTGTCTCTATATCGCCCGTGAAATTCAAATTATTTGGGTTGTTTGAGGTTATATTATTTTCGCAATTGTCGCATGACCAAACCTTATATTTTCCAGTTTCTCGAAGCTGTAAAAATTGTTCTTGCGTAATATTGACACATGACAAGTGATAACTACTGTTACACTCAGCCCTACAGGCCATATAATCTTCCTGTCGGGATTTATTTTCCGAGCACTTAGCACACTTTATCGCCATTTTTATAAAGCATGGGGGAGGGCACGTTCTCGTTTGGGGTTGCTTGTCGTACAATGGGTCGGGAAATTAACACTTTATTGATAACATTATGGATGCTAAAACCTACCTTAAGTAACCATACAGCAAGGATCCTTAAGGAATGCTTTTTATATACAGGGCTTAAAACGCTTCCGCACACAAAATCCAGACCTTAACCCAATTGAAAATTTGTGGCACATTTTAAACATTAATATTAGAAAACATCAAATACACAATCGAAATGATTTAAAAACACACCTGAAGTCAGAAAGGAAGAAAATATCCCAAGAAATAACAGCCAAATTGGTAATGTCCATGCCAAAACGATTACAAGCCACTATAAATGCTAACAGAATGCATACCAAGTATTACATATTTGGTTTAAGAGGCATCTGGTTTAATTTGGTAATGTGCACAAATACTTTTGTGATGTCAAAAATTACATTATCTTTAAAAATTCATAAACTGTTTATTTTTTATGTTATTAAGAGTTCTGCTATTGTTTTCATTTGTGTAAATAAAATATAGTTTAAAATTTGACGATTTTTTAACATATTCCTTCTTTAAATTTTTGAGAACAATTATTATTTGAATTTAAATATATTCCCACCAGAGATTTCAATAACTCAAGCTCAAAATTCACCCAAACACAACTTGAAATTATAAGAAATTTTCGCGCCATAATATAACATTATTACATAATAACAATACATCATAAATTAAACATATTACAAGTTATTACAACTAATAAACAAAAATTTAAGGAAAGAATATGTTTAAAAATCATTTGAGAAATGACGTAAGTTAATAAAGCTTTATCTAACATTTTAACATATAAAACATCTATTTAGAATTTAGTTTTAAATGAATAATTGTAATTAGGTAGTTTTCTGAGGATGGCCAGTGAGGAAATAAGAATATAAAATTTCATCTATTTTAATGGTTCGGAGAAGAATGTTGGAAAATGTTTAGTTGATAAGAGCAATAGTGATTTGGTACTTTTTAGAACCGCGATTATCCATGCTCTATGGGACCTAAGGAGCATGGAAAAGCCAAACATTTTTATTTGTTTGCATAATAATAACAGAATAAATTATAAGTATTCTAAAATTCTTTCAAAAAAATCTGTCATTTTCCTTTTCGTATAGCACATTTTCTATATTATTTTATTATCTGGCGTATTTTGTGTAGGATTATAATATGGATAAGAAGTTCTTACTTCTCAAAATAGTCTAGTATAACATTCGCATCTTTTTGACCTTCTCAGTTCGTTACTCACTTGACTATAATACCATGTTATCAATTTCTTTGTGTCCACTCTCATTTTCGGATGAATAAGGCCTTGTTGGCCCAAGATTTCATCATTATATCGTCGTTCTTAAGAAGCTGATTCCTGGATCATCTTTTTTATACAGAATCTAGTACGATAAAGAAAATTAGAGTTGATTAAACCGCGCCATTCTGTCACTGCATCGTCTATCATTAGTTGGTTTTTGAAGGACTCAATCTGCATCACTCATATAAAGAGTAATCTGAAATTTACCCTTTTTTTCTGTTACTATATTTTTGATTTTCTTTTTATTTCCTCTCTTTTCTATCTGTTCAGACTTTAACTGTCTCCTTAGTGTTATTTCTTACTGTGCATATGTTAGACCCAATCGCCGAATTCGGACATGTGCCGAAATATTTGAACATTTCCCGAAATGTTCAAATTAGGGTTGTACCGATTAGTCGGTGACTAATCGGAGAAGCCGATTATTCGGCCACTTTTCAGTCCACAATTAGTCGGCGATTAATCGGTGATTAAAGAATAAAAGCACCGATTGTCGGCATTTAATATAATGCAGCAAACAACATTGTATGAAAAATAACGCATTGAAACTGTAAAAGAATTCTATGACTTGATAGGTACTGAGTATAAAAAAATGTTGGGCTACAGTAAAAGTAGATGGCTAGCATTAATGATGATGACCTGCACTTGAAGAGTATCCCCAAGTGTTCAAAAGGATTGTCAGAGGATTGTCAGGTAGAATGTCTTCTTGATGAATTAATCAAGGATGTAAAGGTGAACATTCGTTCAGCTGCTGGTATGCTGATGGTATGTTGATGTTGTATTTTATAAATATTAGCTTCATTAAATACCCGGGTATATATTTTCAATTGAAAATTCCCAGGGTATGTACCCAACCCAACCCAAGATGATTATTTCGAGGAATTTATAAAATTTAGAATCTGTACAAAGGCAAAGACCATTGGGAAGGATTTAAAAATACAAAAACCTATAAAAATAATTATTAGGGTATGGGATGAGTTGGGTCGGCAAAATTGGGAAGAAAGTGTTTTACAAGCAGTATCTAGTCTTTAATTGTGAGTTTAAACTTTTAACTTGATGAAAATCGTATTTTGCCAACAGTATTTGGTATTTTTCGAAGCAAAATTAAATTTTATTAAGAGTTCCTCGCCTTCCACAATAAAAATGTCTTCTGCCTGCAGTAGTTAGCCTTTAATTAACAGTTTATGGACTACTTACATAAAGATTGTGCATTTCGTTAAATAGTATATAATATTTTTAAAGCATACGCAGTTTGTTTATCAATAGTATCCAAATTTTATAAACAGTTTTACAAGTAGTATGATGTCTTTTGGAACCACTTCAAGTTTTCTAAGGACAGTATCAAGTCTTCTGGAAGTAATATCAAGTTTTCTAGAAGTATTTCAAGTTTTCTAGAAGTATTTCATGTCTTCGAAAAGCATTTCAAGTCTTGTATAAGCATTTCAAGTCTTGTGGAAGCATTCCAAGACTTTTGGAAGCAATAACAAGCCATCTAGAAGCAAAACAAATTTTCTGAAAGCATTTCAAATCCTCTGAAAGCAGTAATAAATTTTCTAAAAGCATTTTAAGTCTTCTGAAAACTTTTCAAGCGTTCATGAAGTAGTATTAAGTTTTCTAGAAGCAATACCAAATCTTCTGGAAGTGGTATCAAGTTTTTTAGAAGCATTTCAAGTCTTCTGTAATCATTTGAAATTTTCTGGGAGCATTCTAAGTCTTTTGGAGCTAATAAGAAGCCATCTAGAAGTAGTTCAAATCTTCTGAGAGCAATATTAGGTTGTCTAGAAGCATTTCAAGTCCTATGAAAGCATTATCAAGTTTTCTAAAAGTATTTCAAGTCTTCTGGCAGCTTTTCAAGTCTTCTGCTGTATTAAGTTTTCTAGAAACATTTCAAGCTTTCAAAAGCATTTAGATTCTTCTAAAAACATTTTAAGTTTTCTGAAAACATTTCAAGTCTATTGAAAGCAGTTCAAGTCTTTAGGAAACAGTATCAAACATTCTAGAAGCGGTATCAAGTCTTCTCGAAGCAGTATCAAGTTTTTTATAAGCATTTCAAGTCTTCTGGAAGCTTTTCAAGTCTTCTTGATGTAGTATTAAGTTTTCTAGAAGTATTTCTAGCCTTCTAAAAGAATTTCGATTCTTCTAAAAGTATTTTAAGTCTTCTGAATACATTTCAAGTCTATTGGAAGCAGTTCAATCTTCTGAAAGCAATATCAAGTCTTCTAACAATAATAAAAAGTCTTCTGGAAGCATTTCAAGTCTTTAGGAAACAGTATCAAATTTTCTAAATAGGTAGAAAACTAACGGTATCAAGTCTTCTGGAAGTAATACCAAGTCTCCTGGAAGTAGTATTAAGTTTTCTAGAAGCAATATCAAGCCATCTAGAAGCAGTTCAAATTCTCTGAAGGCAATGTCAAATTTTCTAGAAGCATTTCAAGTCCTATAAATGCAGTATCAAGTTTTCTAAAAATAATTCAAGTCTTCTTGAAGTATTATTAAGTCTTCTAGAAGCAATCTTAAGTCTTCTGGAAATAGTATGAAGTTTTCTAGAAGCATTTCAAGCCTTCTAAAGGCATTTCAAGTCTTGTGTAAGTATTTCAAGTCTTCTGAGAGCATTTTAAGACTTTTGGAAGTAGTTCAAGTCTTCTGGAAGCAAAATCAAGAGTTCTAGCAGTAATAACAAGTCTGCAGTCTTGCAGGGAGCGCCAATAGTATAAAAAATTTACATCAAATTGTACGCGACTTCTTCTGCTCTCTTAGTTTTAAGCGGCTTTAAAAATATGAATCAAAATTCATATTTTTACCTGACAAATCAGGTGATCCTGATAGTTTAAAATAAATTTAAAATCGTTATCGGGCTCAGTCTGCATGTCAATTAAATCGACTTGCCCTCTTTTGTTGAAGTTCTTCGTCAATATCGACCTCGAAACTAAAGCTTTCTTTTTCTCTTTTAATATTATCATATTTTTCCTTTACTTTCTTCTCCATAGCAAGTGTTCTTTTACGTCCTGTATCTTTGTTTACTGTTTCTAATACTTCATACACTTCATGCATTTGAAATAGATTTTTTTTGAAATAGAATCGTCTGGTCGCTTTTGAATTAAATTATCAATCCCTGCTATTGTTAAAACCTCAAATCTGCGAAGACGACGGTATTCTATAGGTGTTAAATGCTTCACCAGCCTGTTTTTTGACATTACAAGCTTTCATTTCTTGTATAATTTCATTGAATTTCTCCCATGAAAGTAGTAAAATTATTATTAATCACAGTAAGACACTTTTTCAAGTTTTCAGCAAACGCTTCAGCGTTCACACAAGAAGCCATAATTTCACACTTACATTTACTGTATAAAACTAACACTACTTTTCATACTATTTGTATTTCGAACAATTTACGTGTGCGGAATATCAGCTGTCGTTCAATAGTGTTGCCTGGGTTTATTTTATAACCTAAAAACTAACCACTAATTAATCTAGCAATTAAGCCAGGTTAGTAAACAATGTGTTCAACCAACAACCTCTCCGGGTCTTAAATTTATTACTGAATTTACAGCTAAATTACCTATATAAACTCTGCTTTACGGACTTACTGATGTTTTTGGCATTTAATCAAATACGAGGTGCATAATTGGCGATTGTGCAGAATTAAATTATTCATTCTGCGTTCAATTTGCTCAAAATATCTTGCTCAAATGCAGAAATACAGTTTCGGCATTTGCTCAAATACATTTGAACAGTTCGCGAAATGTTCAATTATTTCGGCACATGTCCGAAATAGAACTGTATAGAACTGTACAATTGTCCGAAATCGGCAATTGGGTCCAACACATACAAGTTGTTCTTCCTGTTCTTCCAGCTATTCATCTTTTAAATCCTGTGTCCAGCTTCTTTTAATTCACCTTGGAATGATATAGGTAAGATTACTGATGGCAAGCTTGATGCTTGTTTGGGTACACTTCCAACTGAACTCTTTCATGGAGTGCATTTTGATCATTTTATGATCAAATTTGATATCATCATGATTAGCGAGTCATGGCTCAAACCGCCGAGTAACATCATACAATTCTCGGAATCAGTTAAAAACTTGAAAGTTATGATGGATTCTGCATTATATGGCAGCCCCAGATTCAATCTGTCTGTTTCCCTATGCCCTGTTCTTTCTTATTCAATTCTAAATATTCTTTTTCTGTTACTTAACATGTAGATTTTTTTTCCTTTTCATAATTACCATATTAAATATTTCTTTGTATCTTCTTTTTGCTTGAATCTTTTTGAAAACGTCTCCTTTAGCGATAAATTAAGAATTTATCAACCTTAACGTTAGAATAATGTAAATTTTTTTATAATTTTTATAAATTTCGGTTGTAACAAACTTATTATTAGCTTAAAATAGTCGTAAAAAGCAACGAAAAGGTTAATAAAAAATTAAGTTCTCTATCCCTAAATACAACTTAATTTCATTGATTAACATTTATTTCTCTTTAATAATAGCATACAAGAGAAGCGATTTTCCGCCACAACACTGATTTCGGGGAAAATTTAGGAAAACAAAACGAAGTAGCATTAATAGTGGATGGAAAAACATTGAAGTACTCATTAGGTTGTGATTTACGTACTGATTTTTTAAAGCTTTGCGTCTCATGCAAAGTGGTGATATGTTGCCGAGTCTCCCCATTACAAAAAGCTGAAGTTGTAGAATACGTGACGAAGTACACGAAATCAGTGACTTTAGCGATCGGGGATGGGGCAAACGATGTCGCAATGATTCAAAAGGCGCACGTTGGGGTGGGAATTTCTGGCGTTGAAGGTCTCCAAGCGGCTTGCGCCTCGGACTATAGCATAGCGCAATTTCGATTTTTGTTACGTCTTTTATTGGTACACGGCGCTTGGAACTATACACGCATGTGCAAATTAATTTTATACAGTTTCTACAAAAACATTTGTTTGTATGTTGTGTCGTTGTGGTTCGCGATTTATTCGGGGTGGTCGGGTCAGATAGTATTCGAACGTTGGTCAATCGGGCTGTATAACGTGTTTTTCACGGCTTTACCGCCGTTAGCAATTGGATTATTCGATAAGAATTGTAGTGCCAATTTAATGTTGACCCATCCGAAGTTATACAAACCATCCCAAAGCGGAGAATTATACACGTTCAAATTATTTTGGTTATGGGTGTTTAACGCAATTGTACATTCAGCTATTATATTTTGGTTTACGATGTTGGCGGTTCATCATGATATTTTGTGGCACAGTGGACGCGATGGGGGATATTTAATGTTTGGAAATTGTATTTATACGGTATGTTCGCTTTAGAATATAAATATTTTTTATTAAATATATTTTTTTAGTTTGTTGTGGTTACGGTGTGTTTAAAAGCGGGGTTAATAACAAGTTCGTGGTGTTGGCCCACTCATTGCGCCATTTGGGGGTCGATCGTGATCTGGTTTTCGTTTATTATAATTTACAGGTAATAATTTTACAGGAAAAAATCGATAATTGCAACAAGCCTGACTGTATTTTTCAAAAAATACTTGCTTTTAACAACATTTTTGATGATAATTGATAATTAAATTTAAATACTATGCAATTTATTAGGGGTGTATAGTCCCGGGATTTTATGAAAGAAATGGTAGACATTTGGAATTTTTTTTTTGATTTCCTATTTTGTGTTTTCGTTAAGGGCGACTTACACCTTGAAAGCCAATTTTGGAAGTAATTTTCAACCATTTATTGTAAGAAAACTAGAGAAGATTTCGATACGAAATTTTTTTATGTTATTGTCAATGAAATGACGTTCACAAACGATTCTTCTTATATGATCATATTAATTTTAAAGACCTAAAGATGGCTTTGACAATACTCTTGCCGGAAGTGAAGGATGAAACTATTTGAAATAAAATATTCAACACGAATTTTAATTGTTGTTACATTAGCAAGGTCCCAATCATTCACTTTTTCTAAATTTCTAAATTTAAATGGTGGATATTTTTCTGAAGAAGTCATTTTCTTATTATGTTTCTTCTCCTACTTGAAGCTATAAAAAGTAAACAAAATAAAACTTTTCAAAAATGAACGATCAGGACTTTGCTAAGTGTAAACTGTAAATAAAAAAACACACCAGTTTGAAAAATGCTACTTTTGGGAAGTCGCGTTTGAAGTTTTAGAACACGACAATATGTAAATCATGAGAATTACAATTAATCCGCAATGCCTGGTCTGTACAGTTCGCCTTCCTCATCACGGAGAAATTCGCGAACCTGCTCTTCTCGTTGCTGAATTCTGGCCCTCTTAGCCGCATAGCTTACTTTTCGCTCAGCACGGTCGATCCGTATCGTGTCCCCAAGGTGTCCATTACTTTCAATATTCCCTTCTGACCTTCATTGAAGGTTATAAATAGCCAAATGAGTTGCGATTTCAATCACGCTTCTCCCGGAATGCAAATGTTTAGGCGCGATCAAACAAATGCAACTATTTAAAGATTCATTGCTATTTTGAGTATGAGCCCCTAAACATCGTTCCAGTAAATCATCTGAGGATAAATCTTGATAAATTGGCATTATGACTTTTAAAAGTTGCTAAGGTGCCCTCCACCTCTGCTTGACGCCACTTACACCAACTATCTGAACCAGGTGGGCATAAAGTGTGGTTCGGATTTTCATTAGACGAGCTGCAATGGTGTAATGACGCGAAAATCGCATCTTTCATATTTGTGATTGAATCTGAGGCCATAGAATTTGGTCAACTCTCCGATTATTTTGTCCGTTAGCTTACCCTTCCCTTTTCCGCCAATCTGTTTTTCTATATGGCCTACGTATTCTTTTTTTTTCACGGTCACATCGGTATAAGGATCACAAGGAAGGATTCCATTAAAAGTTTTGCTGTCTCCATCGCCCACATAGGTCACGTATTTCACACCATGCTTTTCCTCTGATCGGCTAAACATTTCGGTTATTCCATCGACTTCCATTTTCCCAGCGGTTTCCGAGTGGTTAGTGGTACAATTTTCCGCATGACATTCGCACCATGCGCCAAATACAGCAACATTTTCAGTTCTTAAGTGTTTATGATTTTCACAAGATTGTCAAAAATTTGATTTTACTATGGAATCTACGACTTTCTTACTATAGTAGCCAATGAGTGTAGACACATTGAATAAGGATAAAAAACCTCTCTTTTTCCAAGTACCGTCTACTGATACTGTAAAATGGTGTTCTGTTTTTCCATTTGATAGATTTAATTCCAACTAGATTATAGACCGTAGACACTGCGATGTTAATGTTTTCGAGAATGTCATAATAAGTCTTAGTTCCAAGTGCACTGCAACGAGCCATTAATTTACAGAATTTATTGACTCCTTGCATACCGATTCCCAGTAAACGAAACACAAAAACTATTCGGCGGTTTATTGCGAAGACTTTATTCTGTAGTTTTGGGCACGAGTTCAGGGAGCTTTCTGCACCGTTACATTTTACTAAAAGTTTGAATCCAAGACCTTGTTTTCACGTTTGTGAGAAATTGACACTACCGTGACACTCTTTGCAAACAACAAATTGAGAAATGGCATTTATAACTGAGACAAACTCTAGGATACAATAAGCGAATCCAAGTGTGAATGATCTGAGTTTGTAGAAGATGTTTGTCCCTAAGCTTCAATGCTGATGTGCTGACATACACTCAGCAGCAGAAGTCTGCGTACAAAAAACTTGTAATACTTTAATTGAAAAAATAAGAGTCATAATCTAATGTGATAAACTTGATTTGTTTTTATTTTGTATATTAACTACATATAATTCTATTAACAAAATATGCTTCAACAAAACAGAAACAGTAGTTACAGAAAAAAATCAAAACTAAAAATTCTGCAAATAACGGGTATGCAAAAATCTGCGTACAAGTCAGGACAGTATTTATAAAAAATTCATAAATGAGATCATTGTTTCTATATTAATATGAGGTCGGATAACCTTTACGTTTAATGACCTCCCTTAAACGTTTAGGCATGGAGTGCACTAATTTCTTCGTTTCGTCCGAACTGATTTTGGCCCATTCCTCAATCATGATTTTTTAACGTTTCCTTCGACGTTATGTTGTGTTGCCGAATCCTGCGTTCCAGTAAATCCCAGAGGTGTTCGATGGGATTCAAGTCCGGCGATTGTGGAGGTGTTTTAAGTTGCTTTGGGGTATTGTATAGTAGCCAAAGCTTAGTGTTGTGGGCGCAATGTTTGGGGTCATTATCTTGTTGAAAAAGTATTCGGGCCCCAAGCCCAAGTTTTCGATGCTAGGCTTCAAATTTTCTTTTAAAATGTCTATATACATTTTATGGTCCATTTTCGATGTTATGAAAACCAACCTTCCCACCCCTTTGGTGCACATACACGCCCAAACCATAACTCCACCACCTCCGTGTTTTACAGTCGCTTTCAAATTTTCAGGATTAAAGGCAGTATTAGGTTTTCTCCATACAAGTTGTTTACCCTTAATGCCGAAAATGCAAAATTTGCTCTCATCTGTAAAGAGAACTTTCTCCCAGAATTCAATGGGCTTGTCTAAGAGCTTTTTTGCAAAGGCGATCCGCTTCTGACGATTGACCTCTGACACAAATGGCTTTTTTCGTGCAACGCGACTGTGATAGTTAGCTTTTTTTAACGTCCTTCTCACCGTATCTTTGCTGATAGTTTTATGAAATTCTTCTTGTACATTTTCTACTATTTTTTTTGCCGTCAGCCTAGGTTCTTTTCTAACCTGCTGTACAATTTTTCGCTTCTCTCGGTTTGTTAAAAGGGGTGGTCTACCAGATCGCGGACGTGAGAGGTAATCTTCAGTGTCTTTATAATTATTAATTACTCTTTGAATAGAAGAGTGTGACCTGCCGACAGTTTCTCCTATTTTTCGAAAAGATTTTCCCTCTTTCCATAACTTTACAATAATTTTTCTCTCTCCCAATTCAATTTCCTTTCCTTTCGTGTCCATTCTAACTTTTAGCTTCTAAGCCTTTGCTAATATAATTGACACCGATTATCTTTTATTTAAATCGGAAAGCGTACATCGCCAACTACGTATTTAAGTAAATAAGTATATTTTGGAGAAGGCGTCTTTATTTGTACGCAGATTTTTGCATACGCATTATTTGGAGAATTTTTAATTTTAATTTTTTTTTTGTAACTAATATTTCTGTTTTATTGATGCATATTTTGTTAATAGAATTATATGTAGTTAATACACAAAATAAAAAAAATGAAGTTTATCACATTAGATCATGACCCTTATTTTTTCAGTTAAAGTGTTAGAAGTTTTTTGTACGCAGACTTCTGCTGCTAAGTGTATGTCTTATCTTTTTCAATAGTTTTTGGATTCAAAGGCTTGCGTTTTTTGGGTCGAGATTATTTCCACGTGAGCCCTTACAACCCATTTCACAATAAAAACATACACAAAATTATAAAATAACGTACTGAAAACAATAAAGTGAAACGGCGCACTCGTGGAAATTTTTACAACAATGACAATGACTACAATTGACAATGAAGCTGAGGCACTTGATAAATCATTATTTAAAAACAAGCATGAACATATTGGTGCGTTCAAAGATCGCTAGAATCGACCATGCCGTCGCGTCATGTTTAACGAGCGAATACTCTCAAACTAGAAAGATTTCTGACAAACCTTTTTACAGGGTTTTTTCTTCCCTTTAGATTATTCCCTTTATATTATTAGTCTATTCCCTTACAAATAAAGCACGTTTCCTTTCAGGGAGTTGCATTTATCGAATTTTTAATCCATTATTATTTTATTTACATAATCACATTCTTTTATTAATAGCAATTTTTGGCCTGTTCTGCCTGTTGGTACCGTCATGACAGGAATGTATATTATAATGTTTACTTCAGCGGTGTTTTGGCTCGGTCTTTTCATCATACCGATAATTGCATTGATTCCAGACTTTACGATAAGAGTGTAAGTTTTCTCAAATTCTCTTTAATCACCGTGAATGTAAATATTTTCTTTTAGGATATTGGGTACTATTAGAAAATCTTACACCGAAACCGTACGAGAAAGGGAAATTCGACATCAACCCATCGAAGTCTCAAGGGAATCGAAAACTTCGTAAGTACAATTTTGTTTGTTTTTTTGTAATTATTCGTCGATTGTTTGTTGTAGTAAGTGGTGGTCATAAATTTGTGCTTATTTTTCTTCTTTTATTTTGCTTAACTTTTCTGTTTGCTATTAAACAGTTCAAGTTGGATAATTTAATTAAGTGAGAAAAAGAACATGTATAATCGTGGAAAACATTTTTAGAAAGTATTATTTAATTTTTTCCTTCCATAAATTAAAAATAAACGGTGAAATTCTTAGGTATCTCATTTTTACGATGATTTTTGGCAATTAATGTGGCCAATGGCACTCTATTATGGGATATCTAAGCAGCAATTAAAGTTATGACAAATTTTAACTTTCTAATTCAATCAATCTCTGAGAAATTTAGATTGAAAAGATACAGTGACAAAAAGTTTCTAACTAAAATAAATTAAATGCGCGAAGTTTCAGCATAGCTTATCAAAGTCAACACATTTTGAGGTGTAGAATCAGAATATGTAATAGAAACTATATCATTCGAGGCGCTTAAAATATCAATAGATCGTCCATTTTGGAAGATTGTAGCGCCTCGCCCTCAGGCGACCTCGGCGGAGTGAGAGCAAAATCGTTTTATAGGAACCCTTATGTATTTACTAAGATATACGAGGAACGATTTGATCTCAAATCATCAATGTCGCTTGCCGACGAGGCGTTGTATTTAAAATATCAAAAAAAATCGTCCCATTTTGAAGGATTGTAGCACCTCGCCCGCAAGCGACTTCGGCGGTGTGAGATTAAAATCGTTTTATAGGAGACTTTATGTATTTACTAAGATATACAAGGAACGATTTGACCTCAAAACGCCGAGGTCGCTTGCGGGCGAGGCGCTGTATTTAAAATATCAATAGAAAAGTGTCCATTTTGGAGGATTGTAGCGCCTCGCCCGCAAGCGACCTCGGCGGAATGAGAATAAAATCGTTTTATAGGAGATTTTATGTATTTAATAAGATATACAAGGAACTATTTGAAAGGCCGAGGTCGCTTGCGGGCGAGGCGCTGTATTTAAAATATCAATAGAAAAGTGTCCAATTTGGAGGATTGTAGCGCCTCGCCAGCAGACGACCTCGACGGAGTGAGAATAAAATCGTTTTATAGGAGATTTTATGTATTTACTAAGATATACAAGGAACGATTTGACTTCAAATCGTCGTTTGTCGGCGAGGCGTTGTATTTAAAATATCAAAAAAAATCGTCCCGTTTTGAAGGATTGTAGCGCCTCGCCCGCAAGCGACCTCGGCGGTGTGAAATTAAAAGCGTTTTATAGGAGACTTTATTTACTAAGATATACAAGGAATGATTTGACCTCAAAACGCCGAGGTCGCTTGCGGGCGAGGCACTGTATTTAAAATATCAATAGAAAAGTGTCCATTTTGGAGGATTGTAGCGCCTCGCCAGCAGGCGACAACGACAGAGTGAGAATAAAATCGTTTTATAGGAGATTTTATGTATTTACCAAGGTCCGTAAAGCGTATTGTACCACGTCACAAGTTACAGACGCTGAGGAGTAATGTAATGCACATTGAACTATATCTCGATTTTAGGTGAACAAACTTGAAATTTTTCATGTAATTTTTCAAAAAAAATAGTATAAAGTAAAATGGCATGATAAAATAAATGATAATATAATTTCTATTAAAAGAAAACGAAGAACCATCGTTGTAAAAAGTCAAAACCCAGATCATCTTTCTATTTGCTTAAAGAATCCTCTGCCCGTCTTTATTTTCACATTTTGGATTTTTCTTTTAACCCTTTGGTCAAGAATTTGCTTTGAATGGACAAGAATTTAGAAGATTTTTAATTTTGGTTGTATTATTTTAAAGAATATTTAATATTTTGGCTATTTTGAAGATTCCTCTTTTTCATTCATATCATTTCCCAAAAATCGACCATATCTCAAAAAACAAGTTGCAGAAAGTCCTATTTATTAAACGAATATTGTTTAATAGGTTTTTTTTTGTTCTTTAATAGTTAGTGAACCAAAAAAGTATAATCCGTAATCAGTTACAACCTAGATATGACAAGATTGCGGGAATAAAGAGACAATTTTCGAAATACACACTAAAAATCCAGAACGCATTAGAATTTGGTTGTTACAGTTTAACGTCAAAATCTCTAAAACATCATAATTGATGATTTTTACTGTAAAACTTTCAAAGATCAAAATGGATAATCAATGACGTCATTCGTGAAAATTGTTCATAATGGTGTGGAAAAGCATAATTCATAACCAGTTACAACCTGAAAATAAGGAATTTGCAAAAATACAGCAAATATCTTCAAAATATCATAATTTCGGATTTTCAGTACAAAAATTAATCACAATTCAAAACCTAAAATAGATAGAAAGATACTTTTTGCATAAATATTGTTGATAATGAACTATAAACACTTAATTCATAACCAGATGCAACCTAGATATACAACTGGGGAATTGTTAAAAAATCTGCAAAAGTGCCATCATTTAAGAGTTTTTAAATTAAATTATCCACATATTTTTGATTCATTTCTAATATTTTGCTGGTTTCAAACTTACATATGTATGTATGGAGTGAGGAGTGCGTATTCTATACGCGGCACCTAGGCCACAACGGGCCCCTTGTACACTGGCTCCTTCTAAGAGGTTTGAGATGTTAAATGCGAGTATATAACTCGATTTTTGGCTGATTCCGCTTCCTGACCGACCCCCCACCAAACCGGGCATGCTATGGCACAGGCCCAGTGTGGGTTCGCCCCTGTCAGGTGCCGCTCCAGGATACCACCACATCCTCGTGGGGTCCTACGAGGTGCCGGTAGCCTCCAGGGCGCTAACGCGCATTCAGCCATTTTTGTTCAAACCCCTTACACACATAGTGATAACGACAGCCAGAGATGAACGACTGGTTGCCAGGACCGACGGCTTAACGTCCCCTCCGAAGGACGGGGGGCGACTCAATGTGAAACTTACATATTTTGATTAATTAAATAATACAAATCAAAACACGTTTCTTTCACAATCAACATTAAGGAAGCAGTACATAATAGAAGATAAATTAAATTGATTCAACTTCTAAGGCTTGTTTACTACCATCTTCTGCTTAGTAATTGAAAGTAATTTTATAACAATTTTTCAAAAAATCGAGTTTTCAGCAATTTTTAAATTTATACAAAATACTGGAAAAATTCCAATTAAGCTCAACAGCTTATATCTCAAGAACTAAGTGAGATATTTTCAAATTGACTTCACTTTTTGAAATTAGATGCTCCAATTAGTAATTGAAAGTAATTTTATAATAATTTTTCAAAAAATCAATTTTTCAGGAATTTTTAAATTTATATAAAATACTGGAAAAATCCTAATTAAGCTCAGCAGTTTATATCTCAAGAACAAAGTGAGATATTTTATGAGATATTTATTTTTTTTATATTTTATTTTTATTTATTTATTTTATGAGATATTTATATTTATTTTATTTTTTTAACGAGCCTAAGGCTCGTTATTACCATCTTCTGATTAAGATATCTAAGGAATTATTACCATGGTTACGGCTATTTTACGCATTCTGATTGGCTAGTGGATGGATTTATCTATAAGATAAATTTAACTAAAAGATGACAGTAATGGACCTAACTCCCACTGCTACGTAACTCGTGACGTCACCCCCTCCTTATCCTTCAAAGCGCCTTTTTCAGTGTCTGGCCAACCTGGTACAATACGCTTACGGACCTTGTTATTTACTAAGATTTATAAGGAACGATTTGGCCTCAAATCACCAATGTCGCTTGCCTGCGAGCCGCTATATTTAAAATATTAATAGAAAATCGTCCATTTTGAGAGATTGTAGCCCATCGCCCGCAAGCGACCTCGGCGGAGTGAGCATAAAATCGTTTTATAGGAGCCCTAGTGAATTTACTAAAATATACAAGGAATGATTAGGCCTCAAATCGCTGAGGTCGCTTGCGGGCGACGCACTGTATTTAAAATATCAATAGAAAATCGTCCATTTTGGAAGGATTGTAGCGCCTCGGCGGCAAGCGACCTCAGCGAAGCGAGAATAAAATCGTTTTAAAATTCTTTTTGCTTAAATTAATTAAAATTATCCAACATGCTTTTGAAAAACTCTTTCTTTCTCACTCATTCTGTTTGTTTTTTGATGCATTTAGTAAAAGTCGTGCTTATGTGTTCCCCTAACCAGAAAGCGAAAATATTTAACTTTAGTAGCCTGTTTGGAAAGAATACGTTAATTTCCTTTGGCAGTATTTTTGGGCCTGATAGAATTGTTGGTACTAAATGGCAACCCGTACCCGTGGTTAATTCCCGTATAACTTCCCGTATTCTTCCGGCATGAGCACCAAGCACAGCACCCAACATTACATCAACATCAAATATCGTAACATTTCTTATCGTTTAGGTAATAAAAAATTAATTTTTATGTAGCTTAAAAGATAAATAAATAAAAAAAGAAATGTAGATAATAAGTACAAAATAATTAGTCACGTTGTTATTACTACTTTGTTCTCTATAATTAATTGTATGTTAATTATTTTGCAAGACCCATGCATGCACTGGAGATTTTCGCAACCTGTAAGTATATTTAGTTTAAGCATGATTTGTCCCACTTATTTCCCAAAGAATTGTACAAAATCGTTTTATTTTGTGGTTTGTTTCACTAATAATATAGCACGAGCATGTTTTTGCGCAAAGCACCGTCCTTAACACGTTAAAAATTATTTTTTTAATAAAAAGAATTAAAAAATTAATAAAAGGCTGTAAATTTATGCGTATGGTAGAGAGATTATCACTAATTTTAGGCTGTCTGAGACGGCGAGGCTACTCAAAAATGTTCGCAGCGTCTTTCTGAGGCGAAACAACACCCAAGTCGACTTAGAAATGGCCCGTAAGTATAAATTAGAACAAATTTACAACAAAAAAAAGATATTTTTATAAAAAACCCTTCCTACTAATGCTTTTAAACTCGCACTATTAATCGAAAAGTAGTTAACTCGGTTTTAAAAACGTTGTTTGAGTCGAACATTGTAAAACCAAAAAATTAACTTTTGTACATAAAGTTGACTTAATGATTAAAAAATCACGGCTTAATTAATGTTATCTATCGAATTAATTAATTTTATTATATTAACTTGACGTTGTTGTTAGATGGTTTTGCCTTTTCCCAAGAAGAAGGTGGATCAGTTTCACAAACGGAAGTGATCAGAGCTTATGATACGAATGCACCAAAACCATCAGGGAATTAATTTAAATCAATTACTTAAAACACTAAAAATGGTAATGCCAAAATTTAATTTTTCTACTTCATCGACTCATTGGATTGGAATTGTAATAATTAAGTCGGAGGAGGTACACAGATTCTTTACGCAACCTTATAGAGTTTCTTTTTTGTCCGTAACAAATGTAGATATAGATCTGGTGTATAACAAAAATATAACATATATTTTTTAATGTCTGTACTTGAGAAAATGTGTCAAAATGTTACAATCACTACACCTAAAAAAGAGAAAACTAAAAATATTAATGTTTCGTCTATTATCTACACACGAAGAATGTTTAAACGTGCCTTGAATGTACTTGGTTGTTTTGTGATAAAAAAGAACGAATAAAATATCTATCTGTATCTTATATATGTCTAAAACAAGTTAGTAAGATGTCACAAAAAAATTTTCGATTATGTTATATGTGGCATTTAAAATTAATTCGTTCGAAACTTTAGCGACTTTTATTTCACACTAGTTAATCAATGCATTATCTACCTATATTAAAAAAATATAAATAAGTTGATATAAATAAATTTAAATTAAAAAAAATAATTATTAAGAACATAGATATTTGATGTTATTGATGGATTTTTAGGGATATGTCTTTGGCTTTTGACGTGTACCTGAAAATAAAAACTGTTAAAATTGTTGCGCTTAATTTATACATTCTTATTATGATATTGCAAGTTTAATTTATTTGCCATTCTTATTTGCACTGGATTTTTAAGCAAAAATTGAAATTTGTCTAATTAATTTTGAATCACCATGTACTTTCTTTACTATTTCTCTTGTTTCGTTTTGAACTGAATCAAGCGTAAAAATGTATACTATTTCAAATAAAGTTTTCAGAAGATAAATATCTATTATTTAACAACAGTGAAAAAGTATTTCGGAGATACAATTCTTTACTATCTGTCTAGTACGGTGGTTCCCAAAGTGATCCATACGGTCCCCAACGGGTCCCTAGGGTCATTCAGGGGGCACACGGAAAATTAAAATCGATTTGGGGGTCCCTGAACAACGTCATGGGGTCCGCGCAAGGTTTAATAAAAGATTAATAAATTGAGACACATTTTTTTTTAATACGGAAGTTAAAATAATAATAAAAAATCGCCAATAAATTATTAGTAAATTATTTATTAATTTATTAATAAATTATTAGCAATTTTTACATCCCAAGTAAAATATAAATATAGACAGGTGCATAAAATTGTACTTTATTGTAGTTTATCGTACTAAATTGTACCTAATTGTATTTTATACAAGTAATAACAGGTATCGCGATGCAGGCTTATGCCTGCTCGATCTTGTATAAACAGGAATAGCGTCGATCCCTGCACCAACTAGTGACCGACTAGAATACAACAATTTAGTTCTGTCTTGTGCGTGATGTGAAGTGCATACAACAAATTTTTCGAGTGTTGGACAGAAAGAAGTATAATTTTTTATTTTGTTACACAGATAGTGTACTTTCGATGCGTAAGTATATTTGAACAAAACTGATATCTCTTAAATTTAAATTTATTATAAAAAAAATCAGCTGTAAATTTACAGGGAGACATCGCAGTTGAGTCTTTACCAATTTTGATGAATTTTTGTGTGGTGAATCTATATTGAATATGTATCACTTTTACCAGAGCTTTTGATCCAATGCCCCTTTTAAGTTAGGTAATTTATTTTTTAAGTTTCAACACGTTTAAAGTTCGTTTTATATGTCGCAAGGAAAAATCGATTTTAAATGACTGTGTATAGTGTGGTGAGAGATCGCCAAGTTTCGGTCCCGAAATCCTAGTATCGAGACTCCTCGAACTCGACTTATTTTTTATTTTATTTACTATTTTTCGAAGTATTTTTTTTCAACTTATTACTTTTTTATAGTCTATATTCTGCAATTTTCAATTTTATTATTGATTTACAAAAATGAATATAGACTATAAAAAAATAGTAAGTTGAAAAAATAGGTCGATTTCGAGTCTCGATCTTACGACTTCGGAACCAAAGCTCGGCGATTACCCACCGCGCTGCATGTGGTCGTTAAAAGTCGATTTTTCCTTATGACACATAAAATGAACTTTAAACGTGTTGAAATTTAAAAAATAAATTACGTTCCTTAGAAGGGGCATTGGATCAAAAGCTCTGGTGGAAGTAATAATAATAATAATAAAGTATATTTATTTCCAACAGGTTCCACACCCAATTACAGGAAAACAAAATTAATAATTTAAATTAAGTCAAAAATTAAATTAAATCAAATGAAACAAAAAAAAATAATAAAAATGGATATAGACCACAAACTGGTCTGTCAAGTCTCAAATTGGTTGACAAGTCGATCATCCAGAAACGACCAAGAATCAAAAAAAATATCGCATTCATCAGAAATATGATGCTAAAAGTTACACATCAGTGTCACTGGCGCACGCTGACCCACCGTTGTTCTGTTAAAATTACAATAGAACACACGCGTAGACCTATTATTTAATCTGGGGACGTTAAAATTACTGTTCTAGAATCTGCGAGCAATCAATAGTACCATGCAACAATCCATATAAAAATTTGACAGCGATCATTACTCTACGTGTAGATAGAGACACCATACCAAATCGGTTCAGTAATGAGCGGTAATCAATACCTCTAGGCGGGTAAGTTGCATCAATACGATATGACAAAAATTTTAAATATAATCTTTGTATGCGCTCTACGGAATTAATATGAGTATTAAAGTAAGGTTGCCAAATCAATGCGGCATACTCAAGACGCGAACGAATTAAGGCATTAAAAACAGTAAGAAGCCCTACGGTCGAAAATTCTTTACAATTGCGATAAATAAATCCGTACGTTCAGTAGCATTTAGTGCAAAGATCAGAAATATGATTTACAAATGTTAGTTTAGAATCAAAGGTTACTCCTAAGTCTATGATATAACGCGCTGCTCTCTTCCGCGAACATAAGACTCCATAAGTGCGGTCAATTGATCACTAAAGCCAATCAAACTTAGTTTGGATAACAGTGCGTAATGGTCAAGTTGGTCAAATGCCTTTTGGAAATCTAAGTAGATAACATCAACTTGACCTCTATCGTCAAGAACATCGCATAGATACTGCGTAAAGCACGCCAAGTTCGATACCGTAGAACGGTTTCCCACCAAACCATGTTGAAAGGGTACTATATAAGGATTCACGTAGGTATAGATATATCTGTATCAGATTGATTCAAATATCTTCGAGAAATTGCATAATAAGGAAATGGGTTGATAGTTTTCGATATTGGTGGCATCATCTTTCTTATGAACGGGACAAACATAAGCCTTCTTCCATTGAAATCAATGGAAGAATTGCACAGGCATTACAGAGTACTTAAGAATCATGTTGTAAATATGGAGCAAAGGAACATCAAAAATAGCAGCGCAGTCTCTCAAAAGGAAGCTAGGTATGCCGTCGATACCTGCAGTAAGTTTATTTTTTGAAAGCTTTAGTGCTGAGCGAACATCATCCTGCGTGAAGCCATTGATTCGGAGTGTCCGTTCCACTGACAAACCGGAAATAGGTACATTACAAGGGTCAGAAACAGTATAGACTTGACCGAAATATTCGGCAAACCCATCCATAATCGACGAACCTGTAGTAAGCTCGAGATCTCGGTACTTCATAGCGCCAGGTATGCGAAATGTACCCTTCCTCGACTGTACGTACCCCCAAAAACTTTTCGGGTCATTACGGATTGCAGTTTCACAATTATTTAAGTGTAGTTTGTACGCGGCACTTATCATGACTTTACTGAGGGATCTGTTGTACTTGAAACTATCCAAATAGTAAGCAATTCGATACATTCTGTATTTCCTAAGCGCACTTTCCTTGAGCCGAATAGTTTCTCTTATTTCATAAGTGAACCACGCAGGATACTTCTTCCCGGCTATATTCAAAATTTTCATTTTAGGCACGGCGATATCAAGAACTTTATGAATTAGTTCATAAAATGTTGCGCATCCGGCCTCGACGTCCGTTGCATTATCCACCAACGACCAATCAGTGGCAATTAATAAGCCATAGAGCAACGAAAAATCTGCTCGCTTGAAATTGTAACCAGCTACACCAGACGATGCCCGGAAGTTAGGAGAAGAAGATTCCATACATGAAAATACAACACGAAGTGCTGGATGGTGACGATCTTCGTCCACAATAGGGTCTAAATTATTGTCAACCGAGCACGGAAAATTACTAAACACCAGGTCAAGTAATCGGTTGTTGAAATTCATGAAGTCATTCGCTTGGGTAAAGTTGTTGAATTTCTCATAAACGAAAACTGAACGTCTGACAGGATACGAGTAAGAAGGGACGTTAAAATCACCAATCACCATAACCGAATGATCAGCAATAAAGTGCAATGCTTGCAATTGTTCCAAGAATATTTCAAAGTCATCTATAGAGGTGGAGGGCGGTATGTAAACAACAAAGAAAAAACATAATTGCCCATTCAAGCCCAAAACCTTTGCCATTTAACGTTTTTTTCAAACACTCAAAGAAAAAATACCGAAATTGCAAGAACTCATAGGGACAACATCTCAGAGAAATGACGATGGACTACGTGCTTCTTATAATATATCTTTAATGATTGCGAAGTCCGGTAAGCCGCACACTATTGGCGAACAACTTATTCTACCAGCTATAAGTAAGGTAATACGCACCGTGATGCACAAACCAGTTTATGAAATTGTAAAGAGAATTCCAATGAGTACTAATACAGTACGAAGAAGGGTCGACGAAATGGCTCAGAGTGTGGAAAACTCTTTATGTGACTATTTAAAAAACATCTCAATTCTCTAGACAGCTTGACGAGTCAACATTACCTGGAAATGATGCTTATTTTTAGCTTATGTGAAATTTGTGAAAGAAGAAAAAATTTCCCAAGAATTGTTATTTGCTAAATGTTTGGAAACGGATACGAAAGGTGAAACATTATTTACTGAATTAAAAAGATTTCTTGATGAAAAAGCTATACCCTTGACTAATATAATCTTTGTTGCTACTGGTGATGCTCCGGAAATGGTAGGATACCACCCAGACTTTTTGGCGTACTTAAAACAAGTCATACCGAATGCACTATCGGTACATTGTGTTATTCATCGACATCATTTGGTGGCAAAAAACCTTAGCGGACGTTTGCATGAATCACTACATTATGTCATTAGAGCAGTTAATAAAATCAAAAGGAATGCCTTAAATGAGAGATTATTTGCTCAACTTTGTTTGGAAAATGATGATGACTATAATCGTTTACTACTTAACACAGAAGTACGATGGTGCGATGGTCTAAAGGTGCGTGTTTAAATCACTTCTATTCGCTTTTTGATTCAGTGTTGGAATTCCTGGAGAGTAAAGACAATGATTTGCGTCATAATTTAAATATTTCGAAAAATGACATCGCTTTTTTGACTGATTTACTTGCCAGTTTCAACGAGACTAATTTGAAACTACAAGGTGACACACTAAATTTAATCAAAACTAAAAGTGTAATATCTGCCTTTGTTGCAAAACTTTTGTTATGCAAACAAAATCTGGGAAGAGGAGAATGTTCTCAGTTTTCAAATCTTTCAAAATTGCAAAACAGAGACGAAGATTTGCTTGCTTATTGTCAACACTTAACGGCACTCCATTCGGACCTTACTCAAAGATTTGAAGACATTCTTCACTTGGATATTTCCGACTGGGACTTGAACCCTTTTGTAAGTAGTCAAACTCGGAGCACAAATGCAGATGAGTACATGCCAATACAGGAGCAATTTATTGAATTATCCACAAATGAGGAGCTGAAACCAATGTTTAAGCAAGGATACGGAAACTTCTGGTTACAAGAGCAGATCCCAATTTTATATCCAGTATTATGGGTTATTATACAGAAGTTGTTGATTGCTTTTCCGTCTTGGTAAAAACCGACCAAGTAGTTTTAGTAATCGGGGGGATTTGCGGTTGTTACTGACAAACATCGAGCCGGACATAAATAAACTCATAACATCCCATCAGGTTCATACAAGCCATTAATATTTTATTGTATTTTAGTACAAAAGTTATAATCAATAAATACATCCTCATCAAAATGTTTACTTTATATTTTATTTTTACGTCACCATTGTACCATTAAGACAACAAAGTCAAAGTCTTAAAATTAGTAATCGGGGGGATTTGCTGTTGCTACTGACAAACATCGAGCCGGACATAAATAAACTCATAACAACCCATCAGGTTCATACAAGCCATTAATATTTTATTGTATTTTAGTACAAAAGTTATAATCAATAAATACTTCCTCAACAAAATGTTTACTTTATATTTTATTATTACGTCACCATTTACCATTAAGACAATAAAGTTAGTCTTCATTTTTCTATTATGTATTTAATGTAGTTTTTCACCTTGGGGGTCCGTCGGCAAGGTTTTACTAAGAGAAGGGGTCCGTGGGCCAAAAGAATTTGGGAAACACTGATTTAGACCAATTTATAAAAATAAAAAAAATCAAACCTAACCTCAATCTTTTGGAGTATATTTAAAATCGTTTTTATAACGAAATCTTATACTGTGATATTCAATGCGTACAAAAAAGGAATATTTCTTCAACACACCAAGAGCTAAAAAGTTTCAACTTGATGCTTAATAAGTAAAAAGTGATTAATTTCCATTAAAAAAATTTTGCCTAAAGAAGTGAGGTTAAATTCACTTTCTCTTTTAATTTGTTAATTTACCAAATTTTTTGCTGCAAAAAATTAAAACATTCATATCCGAACGTTGCAATAAGAATACCTTCAATTAATTATTTTCTTTGAAAAAGATTGTATTTTTCTTTGATGACGTTTTTGAGGTTAAATAAATTCAACATTTTATGTTTTTGTGATAGAGGTCGCCACAAACGTCTTTTTATTTAAAACAATTTGTTTTCAATATAAATAATTTTTACTAAATCAAATTAGTGTTTAATTGAACCTAATTCGTAAATAAAAAATTTATAATTTCACGTTTAATTTGATTATATTTCAATAAATCTTGAGTTATTTAAATTTATGTTGGTAATATATGTTAAGTTGGCCACCACATTTTAGAAACCATACCGCTACCGGGTCTTAGTTTTGACAGCATGACAACTATGATTTATAAATAATGAGTTTTGTCGGTTTTTTCTGTAAGTGTATCGGCCGAGAATAGTTTAAATAATTTAAAATGGATCAGAAACCAAGCTTGGACATCGTTTATATGGCTATTTCGGCTTTGTACAATAACCCCAACACAAGCGAAAAGGAAAGGGCATCCCAATGGCTTGGAGACCTCCAAAAATCTGTAAGTTTTTATTTCTAAATCGAGCTTAATCCTCGCGTTATCGTATTACTTGGATTAATCAGATTTGTACACTAAATATTTTAGGTACACGCCTGGACGATAGCGGACGAATTGCTCCACCACAAAACAGACTTGGAATCGTGTTATTTCGCAGCGCAAACGATGCGGACAAAAATCCATCAATCTTTCCACGAATTACCATTTGAAGTACACGCTTCTTTAAGAGACTCACTCCTAGATCATATTAGTAAAATAACAGAAACAACAAACCCGATTATTGTGACTCAATTATCTTTAGCTTTGGCTGATCTCATCTTACAAATGCCAATTTGGCAAAAAGCAACTTTAGATCTTGTTAATCGATTCTCCCAATCTCACTTATGGCCCCTTCTCGAAGTGCTGATAGTTCTTCCCGAAGAATTAGAGATCCGTTCAGTTCGATTGGGGGAAAATCGCCGAATCGAAGTTCAAGCTGATTTTAAATGTTGCGCCTCAACTGTGAACGAATTCTTAAAGCACTGTTGCAGTATTTATTCAAATAATCTCCATGAAAACGTCCATTTAAACGTAAAAATCATTCGTTGCTTTACATCTTGGGTTAGTGTGGGAGCGATTCAATTAGAAGACATTTCTGATAACTCAGTCGTCGCTCACGCTTTAAACGTGCTTTGTTACAAACAGGAAAGCGAGAAACATCCCTCGATTTTAGGGGCGCTCCATGACGCGGCCACCGAATGTTTATGCACGTTATTAAAATGTTTGGAGTCGAATAATAACCCAAACAGCTTAGAAATGTTCCTTTTCAATAATATCTTAAACTTTGAAGTTCCATATCATTTAAGCGTCGCAAACGAGGATCAGGATAAATCGATGAATTACTGCAGGATTTTTACCGAGTTGGGAGAATCGTTTTTGGGGAAAATCGTAAACGCCCCACTCGAACAACCTCATTTTGCTATTAAAGTTTTTGATTTGGTACTTCTTTGCGTGGGACATCATGATTATGAAGTTGCGGAAATCACTTTTAATTTGTGGTATTTATTAAGCGAAGAACTTTATAATAAAAAAGATAAAACCACAACGGAATTATACAGGCCGTATATTGAACGATTAGTAACCGCCCTTTGCAGGCATTGCCAAATTGAACCTGATCATGAAGGATTATTAGATGAAGGAGATGATTTCAAAGATTTTCGGTTGAAGGTTTCTGATTTAATTAAGGATGTTGTATTTATTGTGGGGAGTTGTAGTTGTTTTAGACAGATGTTTATGAATTTGCAAGTTCCTGGGGTTACTTGGGAAAGTACCGAAGCTGCGTTGTTCGTTATGCAAGCTGTTGCCATTAATGTTTTGCCGTAAGTATTTTAACGCTGTTGAATTTAACAAGGCTGCTACATCCCAAGAATAGGTGCACAGCTTGATTGTGCTTTCATACAGTCATTCGTTTTGAATTAATAAATGATGGAACTAACATTAGATCTAGAAATCAATGTTTATAAACAATAAATGTTTATTTCGGGTTCACATTAGATATGTGCGCGTGCCACGCTCGCAACTCGTGTGAATATTATACACGAATCATGTGACTCACGCGTGGATCACGCCAATTCACGTAACTCACGCTGGAATAGGTGATCAAATGTGAAGCAACCATGCAGAAGGATCATACGAACCTTTGTATAATCGCTGTAATACAGAGGTTCATATAATCGCTCATATGACATTTAAATAATTTCAAGATATCTATGAAAGTTTCCATAACAATTAATGCAATTTACAATTAAAATTCTGGAAAAATATTTTTTCGAAAACTGATATTAAAAATTCAGTTTTGCATGGTACTCAGCGACTGTCAAAACGATACATTTTTGTTCACAGGACGTAAAAGACAAATTGCAAACACCATACATAACTAACAATTATTTCAATTAATATCATTTCATTTCCTGTTAAAATGCAAATTTATAGTAGTAAATTTGTGACATTTATAAATATCTGTCGTTCAAAAATAAATGGTGGATTGACAAAACATTAACCCAAGGTCCATAAAGCGTATTGTAGGTACCAGGTTGGCCAGCGGAGGCTTTCAACGTATAAAAAGTAACTCAAAAAACAAATCGCAGAAAGCCCTATTAAACGATATTGTTTAATCGGTTTTTTTTTCGTTCTTTAATAGTTAGTGAACCAGAAAAGCATAATCCGTAATCAGTTAGAACATAGATATGACAAGATTGTGGGAATAAAAAATCCAGAATGCATTAGAATTTGGTTATTACAGTTTAACGTCAAAATCTCTAAAGCATCATAATTGATGATTTTTATTAAAATAATAATTAATTATAATTAAATTAATTATTATTTAATTTCATAACACTTTTCAAAAAATCGATTTTTCAGGAATTTTTAAATTTAAACAAAATCGAAAAAATCCCAATTAAATTCAGCAGTTTATATCTCAAGAACTAAGTGAAATATTTTTAAATTAGGGTCTATATAAAAATTTACTTTTGGTGATAATTAAAATTTATTTTTCTAAACTAGTTTCGAGCCTTGCTCTTCTTCAGTAGGTACCTACAAGTTTACAATATACGAAAATGAACATATTAATATAAAAATAAAATAGTAAAATCTTACGTTATTACTAACAAATTAGAAAAATTAATTACAATTTTTCAAAATTTACGTCAAAAGTTGTTGTGTGACGTTAGGTTTTTTTTTGTTTTTGTTTTTATATTTGTGTTTTAGGTACGGATCTCGCAGGCAACTATAAATTTATTAGTTTATATTTATAGTTTTATTTATTAGTTTTTATATTAATATGTTCATTTTCGTATATTGTAAACTTGTAGGTACCTACTGAAGAAGAGCAAGGCTCGAAACTAGTTTAGAAAAATAAATTTTAATTATCACCAAAAGTAAATTTTTATATAGACCCTAATTTAATACTTGGTGAAAAAAGGATAAGAAAAATTATTTTTATATTTTTAAATTGACTTCACTTTTAGAAAGTAGATGCTCTAATTAGTAATTGGAAGTAATATCAGAACAATTTTTCAAAAAATCGATTTTTCATGAATTTTTAAATTTATACAAAATACTGGAAAAATCCCTAATAAGCTCAGCAGCTTATATCTCAAGAACTATGTGAGATATTTTCAAATTAACTTCACTTTTAGAAAGTAGTTGCTCCAATTACTAATCGACACTAATTTCATAACAATTTTTCAAAAAATCGATTTTTCAGGAATTTATAAATTTATACAAAATATCGGAAGAATCCCAATTAAGTTCAGCATATTTGCAAATTAACTTCACTTTTAGAAAGTAGCTGCTTCAATTAGTAATTGAAATTAATTTCGTAACAATTTTCCAAAAAATCAATTCTTCAAGTATTTTTAAATTTATTCAAAATTTGGAAAAATCCCAACTAAGTTCAGCAGTCAATATTTCAAGAACTAGGTGAGATATTTTCAAATAGACTTCACTTTTAGCAATTAGATTCTCCAATTAGTAATTGAAAGTAATTACATAACACTTTTTCAAAAAATCGATTTTTCAGGAATTTTGAAATTTATACAAACTATCGAAAAAATCCCAATTAAGTTCAGCAGTCTATATCTCAAGAACTAAGTGAGATATTTTCAAATTGACTTCACTTTTAGAAGGTAGCTGCTCTAATTGGTAATTAAAAGTAATTTCATAACAATTTTTCAAAAAGTCGATTTTTCAGGAATTTTTAAATTTATACAAAACATCGGAAGAATCCCAATTAAATTCAGCAGTTTATATCTCAAGAACAAAGTGAGATATTTTCAAATTGACTTCACTTTTAGAAAGTAGATGCTCTAATTAGTAATTGAAAGTGATTTCATAACAATTTTTCAAAAAATCGATTTTCAGGAATTTTTAAATTTATACAAAAAATCCGAAGAATCCGAATTAAGTTCAGCAGTTTACATCTCAAGAACTGAGATATTTTCAAATTGACTTCACTTTTAGAAATTAGATGCTTCAATTAGTAATTGAAAGTAATTTTATAACAATTTTTCAAAAAATCGAGTTTTCAGGAATTTTAAAATTTATACAAAACATCGGAAGAATCCCAATTAAGTTCAGCAGTTTATATCTCAAGAACTAAGTGAGATATTTTCAAATTGACTTCACTTTTAGAAATTAGATGCTTCAATTAGTAATTGAAAGTAATTTTATAACAATTTTTCAAAAAATCGAGTTTTCAGGAATTTTAAAATTTATACAAAATATTGGAAAAGTCCCAATTAAATTCAAAAGCTTCTATCTCAAGTTCTAAGTGAGATATCTCTAGATTGACTTCATCTTTCGAAAATAGATTCTCCAATTAATAATTGAAAGTAATTTCATAATAATTTTCCAAAAAATCGATTTTTCAAGAATTTTTAAATGTGTACAAAATATTGGAAAAATTCAAATTAAGTTCAACATCTTATATTTTGAGAACTAAGTGAGAAATTTTAAAATTGACTTCATTTTCGGAAGGTAGATGCTTCAATTAGTAATTGAAAGTAATTTCGTAATAATTTTCCAAAAAACCGATTTTTAAAAAAAATTTTTAAATTTATACAAAATATTAGAAAAATCTCAATGAAGTTCAGCGATGTCATTTGTGGTTAAAACTAGTTAAAATGTCAAAATATTAGGTCTTTTGACTATATGGTTACCAATTTAAAAATTTAACCCAAATATCATTAGAGTCTTTGAATATCTCAGGAATTTTTTATCTGTGAGATAACTTGAGATAGTAGTAGGCTCGTAACGAGCCTACTACTATCTCAAGTAGTACTATCAAGTAGTTACTATCATCTTCTGATTAAGATATCTAAGGAATTATGACCATGGTTACGGCTATTTTACGCATTCTGATTGGATAGTGGATGGATTTATCCATAAGATAAATTTAACTAAAAGATGATAATAATAGACCTAACTGCTACGTAACTAGTGACGTCACCCCCCTCCTTACCCTTCAAAACGCGTTTTTCAGTCTCTGGCTAACAATACGATTTACGGACCTTGAATTAACCCAAATGTCATTAATTAATTTGGTTATTTTATTTATTTTTAACGTTTAAAATACGCAGTTTTCGAACAGATCCTGTTTGATACACGATAGCGAAATTCTTTTGCCAAAAGTTCAGGTTATTTTTAATTGGTTATCAGTAGCTTTACTGCAACATAGTTTGTATTGACACTTTTGCCAGCATATCTTCACTTAAAACCTTAAGAGATTTAAAGTTAGGTTGTAAAAATAAAGCTATGTAATATAACTGTTGAGGTTTAAATTATTTTTGCAATGCAACTGATGTTTGCTTTTGCAGTTCTTTAACCCTTAACCACCATAGTGACGAAAGTGTAAAGTCATCCCTGTAGTGTGGTATTTTACTTGTTGAGAACACTTTCATGAGATAGAATATTCCTAAAATAAAACTCAGGACATGATTTTTAATACAATTTATTAAAGAAAATAAAAATTTATAGAAAGCAAATTGGTTATCGCATTTTGTTAAAATTTTTACGAAGACCTCAAAAAATAAGTTTATAAAAGCAAAAAGATGATTTCAAACGAAATTAATAATGAATTCTAATTGATGACCTGCTAATTGACACATTAAATGCTAATTGATGAAACTGCAAGTGCTAAAGTCATACATTGCGTTTACAATTTTTACAAATTTTAGCGGCACATTCCAGGCAAGTAAGCTTATGGCACATTATATACAAATAAAAAGTTTTTCTTTTAATTCTAGGTGGACACATAATGCACGTTTTCCATTTTTCTAGCTTCTCTTCCCCATTTTCCGCATCTTCAGGGTCAGGCAGAGACAGAATTCTACGAATTGTAGCCCGGAGATCACGTTTCAGTTTAGTATCTTCTGCAAATTTGTATAGATGTGGTTTTACTAATTCGCCAGCAAGTATTTTCAGAAAATCTGCCTTTTCCATTTTTAAATTGTTTTAAAAGATTGATGAAGGATATGTGCATTGACATCACTAATATCTTGTAGTTGAAAAAAAATTACCATTTCGCACTTTTCGCCGAGTGCATCCACTCCTCCTTTGGTCGAATTATAGAAGGAAATAATTTCTGGTATTCCTGCGTCTTCGTCAAAATACTGCGAATGATGCATTGACGATATTAGTAGCACTGCCTTGTTGGTTTTAGGCATATATTATACCATGGTTTTTTTGTAAACCCATATAAAGCTGAGCCAGGGTCTCTAGATTTTCGTGGCAAGACGGAGTATCGGGGGTATCTCTCACTTGTTTTTCTTCAAGATTCCGATGTATGTTAGGCCTTTTTCTCTCAATTTCTCCGCTAGTTCCAACGACGAGAACCAATTATCAGCAGTTATGTTATGGTTCGTGTTCTGTATGGGTTGAGAAGGTCGCATAATGGTTTTGGGTTGGTTTTGATAGCTTTTTTTTCTTATGCAGTGAGGCCTATATCATCAGAATAGAGGTAGCCATTGCAAAAATAATGATTTCTAGCATCAGTTAAACACATCATTTTTAACCCTTATGTGACTGAAATAGTACCGGGGTACTAATTCCGTATTTAATATCTTATAACTTGTTTATTTATTATTCTTTGTACGCAAATCTGCGTGACATCTTGAAGTATATCATTGTCAAAATATTTTTGCATTTTTTAATTTTTGTTCGGTTAAAATCATGTTGAAAAATTTTAAATCTCTTAATTCGTGACCCAAGTATTAAGACATAAACAGAATATAGAAATACTATTTTATTGGCAACGATAAACAAATACTTTAGTAAACAATATTGACGTGAACAAATAAAAAAGTAATAACAAATTTATTAATTAGCTCTATTATTGCACAAATCACACACTGGTTTGGATATAGAATGTTCGGCATAAATGGGTTTTGTGCAGGAACTGCATGCTTTTCGTGTTTTTCTTTGTCTTTTGAAATTTGACCGACAGACATAACAGTATCCAACACACTGGATACGTCCAGATTCATCCCTATTTACTACATCTCGTGTTGTATTGACTGCTTCTATAATTTGACGACCTAAAGCCAATTCAATTGAGTTGCGTGTAAAATTATTTCCAATTACTTTAGGAATTTTGCTTTGAGTAATAATAGCAGGCACACATAACTCATTCGCAAGAGTTTTGAGATATTTTCTTCTCTGATCGATTGATTTATGTTGTGGGTTGTGTTCCTGATAGATAATATACGTCGCCAAACCTGCAATATCAATCATATTGAAAAAGAAAGCCAACTGCCAACGGTTTGTACATAGTTTCACTGTATATGCCGCCAACATTTTATCCATTACATCAACTCCCCCTTTAGTTTTGTTATAATATTTTATTATTTCAGGTTTAGCAACGTCAGTCTCCTCAACTTCTCCTGTCATATGCATTGATGAGAGAAGAATAACTGACTTATTTTTTTTGGAACGCATGAGCATATAGTTGCATTTTTGCTGTATGCAAAGTTTGTAGAATATACAGATCTTTCTTTGGAAGCTTGCATGTTGAAGGGTATAAATGTCTTATTTTTCTTAACAGTTCCTACCAAAGACATTTTCCAGAAATTGAGAGTCTGCACTAGCTGAAAACTTGTGAAGAAATTATCCGTTGTTACGTTTCTTCCAGAGTTCTTGTATTTGGCCACCAAGTCTAATACAGTTCTTTCCCCAATATTTTTTTGTCGTATACCATCTGACGGTTTACCTGTATAAATTTGGATAGGAGTAGCTTTGTCCTTCTTGGCACTTTCAGCACGAGTAGTTTAGCTGTCAAAACGTAAAAGGCGTAGAAACATTTTGAACCGATCCCGAGACATCACTGCTCGAATAAGTGGCAAAGAATCGCATTTCCACATTTCGGTAATATGTTCGTTGTTCCACTTATGAACGCAAGCAATTATGAGAATCCCCAAAAGCGCATCCAATTCTTCTTGAGTAAATGGCTTAAAACCTTGATATTTTTCTAAAACATTAGTGTTATAATTTTCTGTTATCAGTTGGCCTTTTGCATTACTTTCTCGGAGAATTGGGGAACAGATGTCTTTGGAGATGATAGTTCTAAATAATTCCTTTGGTGTATACGTACAAGTTACTGCCGTTACACCCATTTTACTTCTCAAAATATTGCGGCTAATTGTTTGGGCCTACCGTTGTGGTACAGTATTCCATACAGTGCCATCTTTGCCTGTCAAAATAGTAGATTTTGAAGAGCACTCTAATTCCACTTCGTGTTCATCGTAGTCACTTTCATCTGACGTATCACATTGTTCAATAAACGGTTACTCTTCAATATCGGCCGCTTCTAAATCTAAATTTTCGGGAACATATTCCTCTTCATCTGAAAGAATAAAAGGCTCCTCATCAGATGACCAGTCTAAAGACGCTCTAAGCTCGTCAGGTGTTAACCTTCAGTGGATATAATTATTATATTTATTATTTTATATTTACTATTTTCTTACCTTTTCTTTTGACATCTTGGCTTACGCAATCCAACGATAGTATCTGTCATTTTTTTATCAACACCACAATACTATTATACAGCAAAATATTATAAACATTAATTTATACTATATTTATAATTGTTTCTTATAACCACAGTTATTTACGATGCACCATGTCTCAGATATTACGATAGAATAGTGTAACCTGATGTGAGTATTCGTTTCACGCGTATATCAGAATCAAGATCGAACATGTTTATAAACAGGTCTAAATACATAAATGCTTACTTATGATATGTTAACACAAGTATTTTCTAAATTCATTGGATTCTATATGTCATACAAAACGATTTCAATATCAAACATTAAGATTATTGTTATGTGGTACCTGGGTACTATTCTCGTCATTAGCCGGTGTTTTATTTCTCAGTCACATAAAGGTTAAACCATATTTGCATGGTTTATTAGGCATATACTTTTTATATTTACACCTACCTCTGAACGATATGGACATTTCGTCAATAGTCATATTAGCCCCAGGTCAGTAAACTCTCTTACAGTTGGATACGAATTTATTAAAAATTTCTTATATTGGTGCCAACAAGTCTTCTCGACTCCTTTCAACACTGTCTTCTGGATTGTCGAAGAGTAGAGCTACAAGTAAAGTTGCAAATCTATTTTTGCTCATTACACATCGAAAAATCTCACGGCCTGTTCCATCAGTAGTAAATATTCTTTCGATCTTTTATGATTGGAATTAAACACAGCGCTATAAAACAATAATCCTATAAAACAGGGGTGGCCATTGCGCGGCTCTTGGAGAGGAATGAAACGGCTCTTACATAAATAAAATATACATATGAAGAGTAGTGAATTAAAACAACTAAATGTACAAAACCAACGTATTTATTTCACTTCTACTTACAGAGGTATAACAAACTGAATCCGAATATAAATTAAACGGATTATTATCTAAAACCTAATGATAATTATTCTTTAATTTCTTGTCATTCCCCAAACTTAAATGTTATTCAAAACCGAAAAAATATACTGATATTAATAAACTACATAAAGAAAAAAATTTAAATGCTAGATTTGCTAGTCGATGCTTTACAAATGTTGTCCATCTTAGCAGTTAACTGCTGAAAGTTTGGTAGATGACTTGTTAAAGCAGTTCATACAAGTTCGGTTAAATGTTGATCAGTTAAAATAGATCGATGCTTATTTTTAATAAATTTAAGTGTTGAATACAAAGCTTCACAGCAATAGGATGTACCAAAAACTGAAATTAGTCTCAGCGCATACTCCTTGACTTTGGGATATTTTTGTTCTGGAACCTGTTTCCAAAATTCAATCGTTGAACTGCCGTTGTGTTTTATTTGTTTTAGTCCTTCACCTTCTTGAAGCTCCAATAGCTCTAACTGTACAGCCCCAATATCCATAGCAATTGGGGGTGAGACAGGACAGTTGTTTTTTTTAAATATTAACTAAAAAAGGGTTTTCTAAAAATACAAATGATGGCTTCAGCGCACTTAAATCGTTGAATCTGTTGCTAATAACTTCTGCCAATCTCTGCAACTGGCATGTATAACTAGTGGTTTGAATTTCATATTTCGGTAAAGTTGTCAACATTTTAGTGAGACATGGAAAATGTATGAAGGTTTTAGAATCCAAGTCTTTCTCAAAGAGTTTAAGTTTATTGTGAAAGCTGAAAACACTCTGCTAAATCACAAATAAGTTTATTATGTCCTTGTAGCGATAAATTTAGTGATTGTAAATGTTTTACTATATCTGTGAAAAACGCCTTATCTATTAACCACTTGGGATCTTCAAGTTCTGGGAAAGACTTCCCTTTTTCAATAAGAAAGTTTTTAATTAGTTGTAGCAAATCGAAAAATTCTGCCAGTACATTACTTACTGAGAGCCATCTTACTAAGCAAAACCACGATACATCGAAGTGAATCGTCTTCTAATTCTTGTATGAAAGCTTTAAATTGTCAATGTGTTTTAGCGCTTGAACGAATGTAGTTTTTAATACTATCATCATAATATGGTCATATTTAAAACATTTTGCTGCTAGATGCTCTCTATGAATGATACAATGATACAACAGTTGCTACGCTAACTAACTTTTTGGTCGGCACAGAATGTTTCCGAAGTACACCGTCGAGAGCATTTTTTATATCTAGTCCACGAGTCGTGTCCTTTAGAGCAATAAGGTCCAATAGTTCTTTTTTCACGTCTACATTATTTGTTGCATAACGAACAAATACGGCTAGTTGTGGTTTATGCTCAATGTCCGTAGATTCGTCTAAGGCTAGTCTAAATGCTGAGCAGTTTATTAAATTTTTATGTAAGTTTGTTATGACGTCCTCGGAAATAAGAGAAAGTCGCCTTTCCATAGTAGTATGCCTAGATGCAGGCACTTGTTCTATTAATTTAAGCAATTTTTTATTTTCGGGGTCTAAAGCAGAAATTACTTCAAAAATATTTTTCTTAATAAACTCTCCTTCGGTATAAGGACGTTTTGCCCGAACAATATTAAAGGCAATGATAAAGCCAGCCTCTGTTGTCACATCTGCTTCCTTCATAAACATTGACATAACCTTAGTTTGGTTATTTAATTTTGCCTTTAAGGATAAAATTTTGGTACGTCTTAACTCGCCATCAGGTGGAAATTGTTGGTTGAACGAAGCGTGTTTTGTTTCATAATGCCGTCTAAGATTACTGGCTTTGAAATGGGCCAGTGTTACTTGGCATAAAAGACATACTAGCTTTCCATTTTTTTCCATAAAAACAAATTCATCTTCCCACTCCGCTTTAAATATCCTACCCTCTTCTTCATATTTTCGTTTTACTCGTCTTACTACACTAATCCACTAATGTTTTTTATTAGCTGCTTTTATTAACTGCTGACTGTTTTCGTTGCAGTCGTATGTTTATTTCTAACCACAAAATGACATTAGCTTTGTTCAAGCAGCAACTTCTAACTGGTTGCGGTTTGGTTAACTTTTTAGCAAATTGACCTTCACGATTCGATATGAATAGCAACTGGAATAACTAGTTCCTAAACAGTCAGAAATTTCTACTCGATATCCTACTCTGTACATAAGAGGTTTCAACCGTTTTAATATAGCAAAGTAAAATAAATATTTAAAATGAACTAACATATCAATATTAATGCTTTAATAACATTAAAATTTGTTTGTTTGTTTATTTTTGGGATATTTATAACGTTGAGAACATCCACCTATATTTATCCCTAATTATTATAATTCAAAATAATTTATCGGCTTTTTCAAGTGTTGTGATCTGAAATGTGGCTTCCAAAGGTAGCGAATATGGCCACCCCTGCTATAAAAACTCTCAAGTCAGTCATATCTAAATTTTTTAATTCGGATCTTTGACGATTTTTGTACTTCGCTTTAGTATTTTGCAATTTTGCATTGGTCCACTGCAATTCGACTTGAAGTAGATCATCGGTACAGAGAAGATTCCAGCAAGTGACTAAACTAGCCTCATTTCCTAATCCGGCAGATGGACGCAATCGCGGAAGTTGCATTACGATGTTATGCTTTTGAGTTCTCGTACGAGAAACAAAGCTCCAAGACGACCACTTGCATCTATTTTTTTCCATAAACAACTTTTTGCTTTGTTCACAATTGCTCGTGCCTATTTCACTTTAACTCGATTGTTCACTCATTTCCTTCGCTTCATCATTATCACTAAGTTCAATCTCCGAGTCTGTGTTCATGTTCACTTTTTTCGTAGTAGGTCTCATCAACAGTTGAAAAGTCTTCGCTGTACCGGGCTCTTTTGGACGTGGTTGGATTGTCACTCATCATTACACGTCTGTAGAAATGCAAGCAAGCCACAAAAATCGAGAAAATAGGCTACTTACTAAAATGTCACAACAACAAAAATTACACAAACGTCGTGGTCCGGTCACTGAGACCGCTTCATAATTTTAGTGTAATTTTTCTCTAACTAATACGAGCTTCATTTCTAATATTCGGTGTCAAACTGACCATGCGACTTGAAGGTATCGAGGGTATGGTCTTGTGATGTTGAAGTGAGGGTTCGTTATATTAGGAATGAGATACGTTGCGGTCACTGAGACCTCACTACAGTGGTTAAGAGTTAAGAAATACATCTTTCTAGCAAATTGCGGAGAAATAATGGATTTAAAATAATTTTGGTTTTAACAAATTTAAATTCGATCCTGTTCTTGTTTAGCTGACTTTTATTATGACCGCTATAAGAATCGATGTTCTTTGAAATTGTGGCATAGTTTCCAATATTTCTGATAGTTTTTACAAATGTGATATATAATATTGGTAATAATTATCACTCGGAAAAATCACTTTAAAATACATGATTTACGATAAGTCCACGTAGCAAATTAAGTCAGGAGCGCACTTCATACATCTATAATACATTTAGCATGTATAGGTACTCCTGTTTACTTCATTAAGCTCTTGTTTTTAAAGTTAAAAGATTAACTTTATATAATTACACTTCTATTTGATTTGTCTAGCAGGATTCATCATGAATCATTCCAATTCTTTTTTAATGTTGTAACCTGAAATATTACCTATTAGATAGTATATAAGATTTCACTTGCTTCCACTGACTTTAGGAAATATTGACTGTGAAATAGAAACAGTGGCATAAGTTCAAGATTAAAATTTTCTGTATTTAGATGTTTTGAAAGTATCAGTAATATGTATAATATAAAGGTTATAATATAAAGATTGTCGAAAAGGACTCATTTTTGGTATAAATCTTAGATTTTGTTACTAATAGCCACATGCAATTCATTTCATTACTATAGCTTGCTGGGTTTTCGAGTTGTGAATAGTGTCCTACTAAATTTGTGAAATTGGCCACTCTGTACCAGGTTTGAGATTTTTGCATTTTCGCTGCCTCTTTGGTCAGCCTTTGTTTGGTCCACCTTCTCATTGCCCTGAATGTCATTGCGAGCTGAAACGACACTACAAAGTGACAGTATCACATCTCAGGTTGCTGGTACCATAGGCACCAGATATGTAGGTACTCTGGATAAACAAGCACCCTTACAAAATTATTGAGTGCGGAGCAGCCATAGGGGATAGTTGGGTTCTCTGGGTGTATAGGCACTCATACGAAATTATTGATATGTTTATCTGGATTAAAGTTAGCATCTTCAATTAATAGTTTATATTTAATGAACTATTCATCTTATTGTTCAAAATTTAGTCCCAGCATCTGTTGCAAATGTTTTTTGGAGAGCATGCATTTTGAATAGAGACTAGAAACTGTTTCTAGAATACTTGATACTGCTTTCACAAGACTTGGAATGCTTTCAGACGACTTAAACTGCTTCCAGAAGACTTGATATTGCCTCTGGAAGACATGAAATTTCTCCAATACTGAATACTGCTTGTAAAACTGATGGCATATAACATTTTCATCCCAAAATACAAGATTGATAAACCACTTGAGATTAAGAATAATTAAAGACTTAATACACTATGCACTATAACAGTTTTTAATTTCTCGTAATTATTTTTTCTTAATTTTAATGTATTATTGATCCTTTTCTTCCCAATTGGGTCTCATCATCTGCTGCGAACGATTTTCTCAGAGAAAATTTTGTGAAGAGCCGACATTCATTGATTTGAGTGTTTTCATACGTATATTCAAAATCCGGCGCTTATTTCTGATATATATTCTTATAAAATCTAAAATCCATTAAGAAAAATTTGTGAAAAATGAAACATGTGAAATTGTTTTCTTGGAGTATTGCTTTCAATTAAGAAAATAAATTCGAAAATATTTGTGCTAATAAGAAATAAAATTGAATTGTTTGGGCTCATGATTATATATGTTACCGTTTTCAATTTGTACAACATCTGGGGTTTCTTATGTAGAGAAGTGTATATTATCCTATTGAAAACAATTTAAAATTTTGTTATGATTTTACTACTGTTCAGAGCTATTTTATTTATTATTAATGTAGAAAATGTTGT
Source organism: Onthophagus sagittarius (assembly GCA_036711965.1). Classification (NCBI taxonomy): domain Eukaryota; kingdom Metazoa; phylum Arthropoda; class Insecta; order Coleoptera; family Scarabaeidae; genus Onthophagus; species Onthophagus sagittarius. The sequence goes on from JASERS010000005.1 coordinate 27,641,876, forward strand.
ATAAATCCAACATATCTAAATTAGTATGTCTTAATATAAAGAGTGCAATGAGATGTCTGATTTTGGAGACTTACTCGACCTTACATCACACCACCACCTCTATACTACGCGAAAGGAGGGTAGCTTTATGTGCCTTATCACAGTATACCAAGAAGTTACTGTACGGTGGGTTTCAGGTCACAAAGACCTTAAAGTGAACTACGAAAAAGTCTCAAAGGTCGTTTTCTGCTGATAAGAACTTCCAGACATAATAACGCGAAAATTAACTCTATCCCTGAAGAAACTAAAGAAGATTCGTGTCTCAGCAAAGGTGATCCTAAAATATATACCCTGGGTAAGCTTAGGATCAAATTGATCGACTTTGCAAGGACGGTTCAGAGCTCACAGAAATTTTTGAAAATGGTTTTCCGACACTTGTCGCTATAAAGAAACAAGACGTTGAAGTAATATTAAGCGTTTATCGAGGATCTTATCTTGACATAACCTTTGAAGAGTTGAAATTAAAATACATCTTATAGGTAGTGATTGATGGTCCATTTTTTAAATTTTAGTTATTACATGTTTTATCTCGAGGTTTGTAGAAAATAGTGGTTTCTACAAACCTCTGGTTTCAAATAAAATTACTTACAAGATTACTCTGAATCACCTAAATATTTTGAGATCATGAGAATACAAAGATATAATTTATTTATTAGATTTGCAATTGATTTTTGCCTTACATTGAACTTATAAAACCTCAATATCCAAAATCTCCGTCTATATCTAATTTCTTTATTACAAAAAATTAATATTTTATTCATATCAAAGAATAAAATACTGTATTTGTATTTCTCGTGCGAAATGTAGATAAACACGTTTAGAAGACGAAATATTTGGTGTTTTTTTACGTATGAGAGGTCGGGCTTAATAGAAAATAAACTCCGCCTTGCTTCCGAACGTCCGTCGTCTGCGCCCCTCAGAAACTAACCGACCTGGTAAAGTAGTCTTAAAGAAAAAATAAATTATCGATCCATTCGGGTCCCATCGAAATCAGGGTTGCTCACGATCATGCACGTGAGTGGTACAAAAATTGGTGCCGGGTCATGCATGCCCCATCGTGACCCGGCGGAAATGACGTAGTTTGCACATCTCTAGTTCACATAGCTTTTATAATTTTTACAAATCGAGTCATTCGAATTGTTATATTGCCTTATAAAGGATGTAGCAGTCTTTAATTAATAAATTAATTAATTATTTGAATTATTATTTAGGACAGAAAACGATGTTGTACCAAAAGTGGTTGAAGCAATTTTAAATGTACCAGAAAATACCCACATAGCAGTTCGCCACACTTCCGTACTCCTCTTGGGACAACTATGCGAATGGATCGAAAAGCATCCGGAAACTCTCGATATGATTTTAAATTTTCTCGTTTACTGTCTACCTCAGCAAGGAATTGGGGCGGCCGCCGCCACAGCCTTGCAACGTATTTGCGAGACGTGTGGGGATCACATGCCTGGACATATTCCGGTGCTTGTTCATTTATTGCGTCAAGTGGATACCTTCGCGATAACCAATAATGCCGTTATTGGTTTATTAACGGGCGTCGCGGCCATCGTTAGTTGTATGCCTCATCGGGATGTAACCAGTGCTTTAAGGGAATTGTGTTACATGCAATTAACCCCATTGATGCAATTGATCGAGCAAGATGTGGTTCCCGTTCGAGGAACTAAATCCGATCCGGTTTTATGGGTTGATAGATTAGCCGCGATTTTTAAATATGTTACTATTAACGTAGAAGAGGGCGAACAACATCCATGTAGACCCATTATTTTAGAGGTGTGGCCTATTATTTCGAAGATTTTCGATAAATATCAAAACGATATTCGAATAATGGAGAGGGTTTGTCGTACGATGAGGTACATGTTGAGATGTGTTAGCCAACAAGTAAGGGAGATCTTAGAAAGCTTAGTCGGACAAATAATGCGGTTATACTTAGCGCATAAACATTCTTGTTTTTTGTACGTTGGGAGTATTTTGGTTGATGAATACGCAACGGATGTGACTTGTGTACAGGGTTTATTAGAAATGTTACAAACGTTCCTCGCTCCGACGTTCGAATTATTGCAAGGAGATAACGGATTAAGGAATCACCCGGATACGGTCGACGATTTCTTCCGGTTGTGTACTCGATTACTTCAACGAGCGGCGCTACCTTTCTTAAAATGTACCGCGATCGATCATATAATCCAATGCGCGATTTTAGCGAGTACAATCGACCACCGCGAAGCCAACATAACGGTGGCGAAATTTCTATGCGATTTCGTCGGATCAAGCAAAAGTGGACGAAATCAAAGCGATTTTCGCGAACGATCGGAGCTGGTTAAAAAGCTCCTAAACAAATACGGCCAACAAATGATGACGAATTTAATACAAGCCTCAGTTTTTTATCTCCATTCTTATATGTTAAGCGAAATTGGAGATTTAGTGTTGGCCCTGTGCGATTACGACCGCGATTTAGCCTCGTCCTGGTTGTGCGCGGCATTGGAAACGTTACCGAAAGACGGAGGAAATGGGGTTATCACCGTTTCTTCACAACAATTGAACGAATTTCATTATAAAGTTATCGGGTAAGATTTTTAACCGTTTTAATTAATTTTTTTTTATGTATTTTTTTCGCGTAGGTCTGAGACATCAAAATCGATTACGCACGCCCTGAAGGACCTCTCGAGATTATATCGTTGAAATAAATAAATGGAGAGCAAGGAGGTTTTATAACAGATTTATTATCAAGTTAGCTCAATCGAATTAACTAATTCTGTTGTGACAACAATTATGTGTGTGAAAGTGCTTGAGAATGTTAATAATTGTACATTAATTTTATAGTGAAAATTAAGTGACATTAAACCAAGAAAAATATGTGAACGGACTTGAAAATCAAATAAAATATGTTTATTTAAAAATAATTGTCTTTTATTATTTTAATTACAACAAACTAAATTTGATTTGATTAAATTAAACGACTTCGGGGGATTCGTGCGGTGCAGGTCTGTTAATAAACCCTCTTAATTTATCGGGAGGGGGCGAACTGCACGGGCAAATCCAACATATTTTAGGTTGATTCCCGCAAACGTCCTCCATTCGGGACTTTTTGGTCGTTTCTGGACGGAAAGGCCCCGATTTTGCCAATCTCTCAATAACGGTGCGATCGGCGCAAATCCCGTGAAGTTGATCCGTTAAGATTGCCACCGAAAACATTAAATAAATACTACTTATAATCAATAAAAGCCCATGAGAAATCCTTAAAAAAAATATAAAATTAATTAATCGTTAAAATTTGAAGCCAGAGTAAAATCCGGGTTGTTTACTAACATCCTTATCAAAACGATTCGGTTGATAATCGGAAATTGTCCGAATCTTACGTTGGCTTCAAACTGATTTTACGGGAGAATACAGATATACAGGATGTTGCTTCTACCAGAGTCCGTAAAGCGTATTGCACCAGGTTTTTTAGAAAATTATTATGAAATTACAAATTGAAATTTCAATTATTAATTGGAGAATCTATTTTCGAATGATGATGTCAATTTAGAGATATCTCACTCAGAACTTCAGATATAAGCTGTTGAATTTAATTGGGATTTTTTCCAATATTTTGTATAAATTTAAAAATTCCTGAAAAATCGATTTTTTGACATATTTTTATAAAATTACATTCAATTACTAATTGAAGCATCTACTTTCTAAAAGTGTAGTCAATTTGAAAATATCTCACTTAGTTCTTGAGATATAAACTGCTGAACTTAATTGGGATTCTTCCGATATTTTGTGTAAATTTAAAAATTACACAAAACCGTACCGCTTAGCCGGATTAAACCTTTCCGCGGGCCAAGTCCGGTAAATTTTCATACTGGATTTTGAAGACTTAGTACTACTTTCAGAAGACTTGATATTACCTCCAAACGACTTGCTACTGTCCCTGGACGACTTGAAATGCTTCTAGAAGACTTGATACTGAATTTGAAAAGGCTTGATCTTGCTCTCAAACGATATGAAATGCTTTTAGAAGATTTGATGTAGCAGCCAGAAGACATGTAATGACTTGCAATAGTCACAAAAGACTTAAACTGCTTCCAGAAAATTTGATATGCCCATACCAGATTTAATACTGTTTTTAAAGAACCTGATATTGCTTCCAAAAGACGTGAAATGTTCAGAATATTTGTAATGCTTTAAAAGATTTAATACTGCTTCTTGAAGTTCTTCCAGAAAACTTGGTATTGCTTTTGGAAGACTTAAAATGCTTCTAGAAGACACTTCTTCTAGAAAAGCGTATATAACCTCTGAAAGACTTGATACTGGTTTTAGAAAAATTTTAAATGCTTCCGAAAAACTTGATACTGCTTCCAGAAGACTTGATATTGTCTTTAAAACTTCTGGCAGAAAACATTTTCATTGGAAAAAACACGATATTGTTGATAAACTGTTTGAGTTTTCTTCGAAAATATTAAATACTATTAGACAAAATGCAAAATCTTGACTGGTAGATTGATCTTTTTATATCTCTTTGGATGCTATTATATTAAAATAGATGTAGTAGCATCATCTGCCAATAGTAAGCGACTTTTACTTTCTAGGACTTAATACCATACTTTAAGCAATACATTAGGAATTGATAAAGCAGCAGACAGTTTGTATATTTCAACAGTTAAATTGAGTAAATAATGCATCTAGCGAAAACGGATAACGATTTTTTTTAAGTTTTGCTTAAGTTTTTAAGTTAAGCTGTTGAGGTTAATTGGGATTTTTCCATTATTTTGTATAAATTTAAAAATTCCTGAAAAATCGATTTTTTGAAAAATTGTTATGAAATTACTTTCAATTATTAATTATAGCATCTACTTTCTAATAGTGAAGTCAATTTGAACTTAGTTCACACTTAGTTCTTGAGATATAATCTTCTGAACTTAATTGGGATTTTTCCAATGTTTTGTATAAATTTAAATATTCTTGTAAAAACGATTTTTTAGGAAAGTTGTTATGAAATTACTTTGAATTACTAATTAGAACATCTACTTTCTAAAAGTGAAGTCAATTTGATAATATCTCACTTAATTCTTGAGATATAAACTGCTGAACTTAATTGGGATTTTTCCATTATTTTGTATAAATTTAAAAATTCCTGAAAACTCGATTTTTTGAAAAATTATTATAAAATTACTTTCAATTACTAATTGGAGCATCTACTTTCTAAATGTGAAGCCAATTTGAAAATATCCCACTTAGTTCTTAAGATATAAACTGCTGAACTTAATTAGGATTCTTCTGATATTTTGTATAAATTTAAAAATTCCTGAAAAATCGATTTTTTGAAAAATTGTTATGAAATTACTTTCAATTACTAATTGGAGCATCTACTCTCTAAAAGTGAAGTCAATTTGAAAATATCTCACTTAGTTCTTGAGATATAATCTTCTGAACTTAATTGAGATTTTTCCAATATTTTGTATAAATTTAAAAATGCCTGATAAATCGATTTTTTGAAAAATTGTTATGAAATTACTTTCAATTACTAATTGGAGCATCTACTCTCTAAAAGCGAAGTCAATTTGAATATATCTCACTTAGTTCTTGAGATATAATCTTCTGAACTTAATTGGGATTTTTCCAATATTTTGTATAAATTTAAAAATTCCTGAAAACTCGATTTTTTGAAAAATTATTATAAAATTACTTTCAATTACTAATTGGAGCATCTACTTTCTAAAAGTGAAGCCAATTTGAAAATATTCCACTTAGTTCTTAAGATATAAACTGCTGAACTTAATTAGGATTCTTCTGATATTTTGTATAAATTTAAAAATTACTGAAAAATCGATTTTTTGAAAAATTGTTAGGAACTTACTTTCAATTATTAATTAGAGCATCTACTCTCTAAAAGTAAAGTCAATGTGAAAACATATCACTTAGTTCTTGAGATATAATCTTCTGAACTTAATTGGGATTTTTCCAATATTTTGTATAAATTTAAATATTCCTGAAAAAACGATTTTTTAGGAAAATTGTTATGAAATTACTTTGAATTACTAATTAGAACATCTACTTTCTAAAAGTGAAGTCAATTTGATAATATCTCACTTAATTCTTGAGATATAAACTGCTGAACTTAATTGGGATTTTTCCATTATTTTGTATAAATTTAAAAATTCCTGAAAACTCGATTTTTTGAAAAATTATTATAAAATTACTTTCAATTACTAATTGGAGCATCTACTTTCTAAATGTGAAGCCAATTTGAAAATATCCCACTTAGTTCTTAAGATATAAACTGCTGAACTTAATTAGGATTCTTCTGATATTTTGTATAAATTTAAAAATTCCTGAAAAATCGATTTTTTGAAAAATTGTTATGAAATTACTTTCAATTACTAATTGGAGCATCTACTCTCTAAAAGTGAAGTCAATTTGAAAATATCTCACTTAGTTCTTGAGATATAATCTTCTGAACTTAATTGGGATTTTTCCAATATTTTGTATAAATTTAAAAATGCCTGAAAAATCGATTTTTTAAAAAATTGTTATGAAATTACTTTCAATTACTAATTGGAGCATCTACTCTCTAAAAGCGAAGTCAATTTGAAAATATCTCACTTAGTTCTTGAGATATAATCTTCTGAACTTAATTGGGATTTTTCCAATATTTTGTATAAATTTAAAAATTCCTGAAAACTCGATTTTTTGAAAAATTATTATAAAATTACTTTCAATTACTAATTGGAGCATCTACTTTCTAAAAGTGAAGCCAATTTGAAAATATTCCACTTAGTTCTTAAGATATAAACTGCTGAACTTAATTAGGATTCTTCCGATATTGTGTATAAATTTAAATATTACTGAAAAATCGATTTTTTGAAAAATTGTTATGAAATTACTTTCAATTTTTAATTAGAGCATCTACTTTCTAAAAGTGAAGTGAATTTGAAAATATTTCACTTAGTTGTTAAGATATAAACTGCTGAACTTAATTGGGATTCTTCCGATATTGTGTATAAATTTAAAAATTCCTGAAAAATCGATTTCTTTAAAAAGTGTTATTTAATTACTTTCAATTACTAATTAGAGAATATACTTTCTAAAAGTGAAGTCAATTTAAAAATATCTCACTTGGTTCTTGAGATATAAACTGCTGAACTTAATTAGGATTCTTCTGATATTTTGTATAAATTTAAAAATTACTGAAAAATCGATTTTTTGAAAAATTGTTATGAAATTACTTTCAATTATTAATTAGAGCATCTACTCTCTAAAAGTAAAGTCAATGTGAAAACATATCACTTAGTTCTTGAGATATAATCTTCTGAACTTAATTGGGATTTTTCAAATATTTTGTATAAATTTAAATATTCCTGAAAAAACGATTTTTTAGGAAAATTGTTATGAAATTACTTTCAATTACTAATTAGAACATCTACTTTCTAAAAGTAAAGTCAATGTGAAAACATATCACTTAGTTCTTGAGATATAATCTTCTGAACTTAATTGGGATTTTTCCAATATTTTGTATAAATTTAAATATTCCTGAAAAAACGATTTTTTAGGAAAATTGTTATGAAATTACTTTCAATTACTAATTAGAACATCTACTTTCTAAAAGTAAAGTCAATGTGAAAACATATCACTTAGTTCTTGAGATATAATCTTCTGAACTTAATTGGGATTTTTCCAATATTTTGTATAAATTTAAAAATGCCTGAAAAATCGATTTTTTGAAAAATTGTTATGAAATTACTTTCAATTACTAATTGGAGCATCTACTCTCTAAAAGTGAAGTCAATTTGAAAATATCTCACTTAGTTCTTGAGATATAACCTTCTGAACTTAATTGGGATTTTTCCAATGTTTTGTATAAATTTAAAAATTCCTGAAAACTCGATTTTTTGAAAAATTATTATAAAATTACTTTCAATTACTAATTGGAGCATCTACTTTCTAAAAGTGAAGCCAATTTGAAAATATTCCACTTAGTTCTTAAGATATAAACTGCTGAACTTAATTAGGATTCTTCCGATATTGTGTATAAATTTAAATATTACTGAAAAATCGATTTTTTGAAAAATTGTTATGAAATTACTTTCAATTTTTAATTAGAGCATCTACTTTCTAAAAGTGAAGTGAATTTGAAAATATTTCACTTAGTTGTTAAGATATAAACTGCTGAACTTAATTGGGATTCTTCCGATATTGTGTATAAATTTAAAAATTCCTGAAAAATCGATTTCTTTAAAAAGTGTTATTTAATTACTTTCAATTACTAATTAGAGAATATACTTTCTAAAAGTGAAGTCAATTTAAAAATATCTCACTTGGTTCTTGAGATATAAACTGCTGAACTTAATTAGGATTCTTCTGATATTTTGTATAAATTTAAAAATTACTGAAAAATCGATTTTTTGAAAAATTGTTATGAAATTACTTTCAATTATTAATTAGAGCATCTACTCTCTAAAAGTAAAGTCAATGTGAAAACATATCACTTAGTTCTTGAGATATAATCTTCTGAACTTAATTGGGATTTTTCAAATATTTTGTATAAATTTAAATATTCCTGAAAAAACGATTTTTTAGGAAAATTGTTATGAAATTACTTTCAATTACTAATTAGAACATCTACTTTCTAAAAGTAAAGTCAATGTGAAAACATATCACTTAGTTCTTGAGATATAATCTTCTGAACTTAATTGGGATTTTTCCAATATTTTGTATAAATTTAAATATTCCTGAAAAAACGATTTTTTAGGAAAATTGTTATGAAATTACTTTCAATTACTAATTAGAACATCTACTTTCTAAAAGTAAAGTCAATGTGAAAACATATCACTTAGTTCTTGAGATATAATCTTCTGAACTTAATTGGGATTTTTCCAATATTTTGTATAAATTTAAAAATGCCTGAAAAATCGATTTTTTGAAAAATTGTTATGAAATTACTTTCAATTACTAATTGGAGCATCTACTCTCTAAAAGTGAAGTCAATTTGAAAATATCTCAATTAGTTCTTGAGATATAACCTTCTGAACTTAATTGGGATTTTTCCAATGTTTTGTATAAATTTAAATATTCTTGTAAAAACGATTTTTTAGGAAAATTGTTATGAAATTACTTTCAATTACTAATTAGAACATCTACTTTCTAAAAGTGAAGTCAATTTGATAATATCTCACTTAATTCTTGAGATATAAACTGCTGAGCTTAATTTGGATTTTTCAAAATTTGAATAAATTTAAAAATTTGTGAAAAATCGATTTTTTGGAAAACTGTTGTCAAATTACTTATTATGTCAAATTACCTATATATTATATATTCTTACATATTTTTTTGTTTTTTTCTTTTCAAACATTCATTGTAAACAAAACGTAATAAATTTATTATCGTTTTTCACCAATTTTGAGGAAATCAAAATGATCCTAAGTGGAAAAGTGGTCCTAGTAAGGGCCTCTTTTACCAACTGTTGATAAATTTACCTAACAATTAAAAACCGTTTTATACTATCCTCTAGATAGTTACTATAATTTTACTTGCTGTGATTGGTCATTTGAACAAAAACCAAAGGTGAATAAACTGGGCTATAAGACATTCTCCCAAACCTTTACTTTTGTCAAAATATAGTCGCTTCGTATATATAAGATAAATTACATTGATTCAGTTTCTAGCTCCCGTTGCTTCGTAAGTCATTACGTCACCCCCTCCCTTCCCTTCAAAACATGTTCTTCTGTCTCTGGTCAACCTGGTATAATACGCTTTACGGACCTTGGCTTCTACATATATTCCCTTTATGTATGGAATATAATATATATATATATATCTCTAATAAATAACGACTTTATAAAAAAAACTTTTTATATCTAGTTTGTTTAGTATTTTCACAGTTTTCAAATGTTTTTGTGTCAGAAAACAAATGAGCAATAAATGACGTTAGATACTACTAACTTAGCATGAACCCTCAAGCTGAGCCAACGAGAAAAGCTGGGATCGAAAGGCCTGAGAAAAACTTTTACCAGTTTTGAATTTAACAAAAGAAAGTCTAGGATAAAATTGTCTAATGATGTGGCTTCCTATGCCTTAACTATTCGGAAAGGAGTAAAGTGGTACCAGAATCTTGTCAATGCTTGGGTCCTCTATAAACATGTAACTAATCAGGAAGTGTTCTTGAACGTTTCAGAACGAACTCAAATTGGAAGGCCAAGATCTCTAAAAGAATTAACGCTAAGGAGATTCGAAGAAAATGTAGCCTATTATTCAAATCTTCGAGGTAATGCAGTTCGCCAAGAAGCCAGAAATCGGGCTAAATTTATTGCAATATATGTCCCAGGCAACCATAATGTTGAAAATTGATAAGAAAAAATTGTAATTGAAATTTGATAAGACCAGAGTGCCACATAGTAAACGCCTGAGTCTAACAGACAAAGCTTGTCGGAATGAGTGCAGACGTTTTAAAGCACCATAAGCACGACCACAAAGAACACTCACATGATAACTAAAGTTCAATTGATCATCTATAGTAACCCCAAGACTCTTCACCATATACTACACAGCTGTATTGGCTTATCCATAATAAAAACATTGACTCGAGCTTTATCCACAAAGCAACCGCCCTCTTTGTAAATACAATGTCTTGTCAGGATTAATGTTCAGACCATGATTTGCAATTTTGGTGCAGAGAACACCCAATTCATCAGTAATTATATCGATTTTGTTTATATTTGCAGGAATTGAAGATTAGTACTCGGACATCACTTTCCTGAAGCAGTGCGATGCAATGTTCAAAAACACTTGAGAAAATCGACTTCAAAATATTTCGTGACAGTGGAAGTATGATATATTTTAATTTTCGTCTAATACGTCAATTCGCTCTGGGGACTATGAGTTCGGTTGTCAACACAGGTTCAATCGCCATTGTACTTAATTTTTTTTTTAATTTTTATTTTATATAACAAAAACAGGTAATATTGACAATAAAAGCTAAAATACTTAATAAAAGTATTAATTTGTTGATAATCATCACGCTGGGATAAAGGAGGAAGAATAATAATAAAAAAATAATTAAAAAAAGGTAAAAATGAACGGGCTTGAACCTATGACCTCAGTGTTGACAACCTAACTCATATTCCTTTAGGTTAATTGACGTATTGAACGAAAATTAAAAGTTCTCGTATTTCTACTGTCGCAAAATATTTTGAGAAATACTTTGAAGTCGATTTTCTCGAGTATTTTTGAGCATTGCATCGTACTGCTTCAGGAAAGTTATGTCCGAGTACTGATCCTCAACCCCTGCAAATATGAACAAAATCGGTGATGCCGAACCTGTAAGGTCCCCTTGTAAGTGATGTCCTGGCCTTTGGTAAAACCTTAGGCTAGTTGATGTGAACGGAGGTAGACTGGGGAGCTGCACAAGGGGCCCAATGGGGCCTAAGTGTGGTGTACGTTTATTCGCGCACCCTCCTGCATCCTTACATACATACATACAACATGTTTCGTTCTGAAAATTGGACACCCAAGGTGCTGTTGAATGAATCGTTTAGTTTTTGATCTATTAACTTATTACATAAGACAAATAAGACTATTGGTAACTAATTTATGTATTGGTGAAAATAACTTAATTTTTACGTCGTCATAAGGAGAATAAAAACCTCTATCAAATGAGCTTAATGAAATCATTTGCTACTCATTCATTTTCTGAAATAAAAACATTTGAAAACTGTCTTATTATACGGTAAACAAAATATTAAACAAATTTTGTATAAAGTCGATATTTACCAAGATATTATATACTATATTCCATACATAATTTACATCCTGTATACAATTTCTTGGGTATAATAACTTACATTCGACCAAAATCTTTTTGTTGTTCATAATTGGGGCAATTTTCGCAAAAAAAGAAGACTGACAATGAATAACTGGCTAAAGATAAAGCAAAGCTTGAAAGAACACCTAAAAAAATAAAGATTTAAACGTTAATAATAAAATTATTTGCAAAAAGCTTATATTGAGATATTTATTTTTATTTATTGAGGTGATGTTAAAAAAAGAGATTAATTTATTATAAATCACGTTTAATATCGAATTAAACGATTACTAATCTATTAAATATACACAAAATAAATATTTTCTGATCAAACTTGAAAAAATAGTTACATACACATCTACAAAAAAAAATGTAACCAACAAATAAATTATTACCTACGAACTAATAAGTAAAATGGAAGTAAAAACATTTAATTACAAGTGATAATAGCCTGAGAAGAGTGTTGTATTGTATATAAAAAAAATAAGTACATTGACCCATTTTTCTCTTAAACAGATTTACTTAAACATCATGATCAATTAATGGTAAATCTAATTTACGCGGAAGTTTTGAACAAGGTAAAATCCATAACGCGGGGTGTTGTCTACCGCAAACTTCGCTCAGTAGGACCATTTTTGGTTTGTGCGGTCTGTAAGGACCTTGTTTTTGCGCTTGTTCGATGGCTGTTTCATCGCTGAGTATCGCCTGGAGTTGATCTGTGAGTATAGCGCACACAAAAAGTCCAAATAAAGCGCTCTCTAATAATAATATGATGCTGTGCATTCTAAAATCAAACCTTTTCATGAAAAGAAGCTAAACAACGATTTCAATTAAATTACATTCTTCTTTGTTTCATTAAAACGTCAGCGTCGCAATTATCGCAATCGTATACCCAGGATATTATTATTAACGAGATGGCATAAACAGAAAGAATGCCTAAAAAATAATTTTTGCAACAAATAAAACATAAATAAACAATATAAGCTTCTTTTTTATCGCTTTAATTTGATTTTAAATGAAATAAATCTTACCAACATAAACAAGGAATTGTATAAAATATTTTTGATTTCTCTCCCCAACACAATTATTTATCCAAGGACAATGATGATCCATCCTTCTTATGCACCTTTTACAAATTCTACAATGATGTGCTCTTGGCGGTCTGTAAGTTTCACATCTCGTACAAATCGTCCAATCTATGTCAAGGCCGGCTTCAGCGGAGTGCATATCGGAAAAATCGAGACGATTTTGAGGTAAAGGAACCGTTCCGGGATCGGAAATAACAGCCTTAAAGTGGGACATCGTCAAAAGGAATATGATCAAGTTAAATGCCACGGCGTTTAATGTACCCCATAAGCTAAAAAATGCTTTCTTTAGAGACAAATTCATTTGAAACGGGGAATTATTACCTTCCTTCCATCGTATGGAGTACAATCCATTTTATAACTACATAATCCGCATAGAAGACTGCCGCATAAGTTATTATTATACATGTAATCCCACAGGGATCTTTTATAAACATTTTCTACTCTCTTTATTGTTAAAATTAGTTGTGGTTAATTTTTAAAGGCAGTAAATGAGTTTAAATGTGGGTAGTTGCGTGTAAAACATCTTTTTGAGAGATTTATCGGTAATCTCTACTTTCACGTTATCAGCTGCTTTTGACAGTTGACAGCTGTTTGATTTTGACATTGAGTGTGTTTATGTTTATTTTTTTTTTAATTTAATATAAATGTAAGAATAATAAAGATAAATTAATTTGAAATTAATTAACATTTTATTATAGGATTATTAGTTAGGCAATTTTAATTATCATTATAAACAGCTTATTTAATTTGATACAGGCGACATCTAACGGCGAAATTTAAATTTAATTCTAATCCACTCTATTTTTTAAACTATTATCCTTGTTATAGATATACATACAGAATGTCTCTGAAATGCGTGTACAACGAAATATCACAGATTCCTTGGCTAAAAATAGGCCGATTTAAGTTAACTTATCTATATCCAAAATTGCTTCGTTTGGCCGCTAGAGGACCTCAAAGTTAGCAAAAAAAATTCGTTTATTCCTCATAACTCGAAAACGCTTTGGTTCAATTAACGTCTTTTTATGGTTTTGGGTGAAGTTATAAAAACACAGAAATGATCGAAAAGCCATGTCTTCAGCAGTTAACTCCATATTATTTTTCTGAGTAGGCGATGTAGTCATCATTAAAATTTCTGAATTGCCCATTTAGTTCTGGAACTTTTTTCTCTCTTATAAGATTTTGATTACATTAGTGGTTAAGCTAAAAAATTGGATTTTTTGAACATCTGTAAGCCTTTTTTACGTCATTGCAATTACAAAATCTTATCGTAATTGGTACTGATTTCTCTGGGGGCATTGAAATCAATAGTCCTTGCCGCTACAGTTGATTATGAACAACAATTATGAGGAAATAATTCCCTAGCATTCAGTTCCTTATTTAAGTACCAAACACATAATGATTTTGTAGTCAAAATGACGTAAATAAGGGTTGCAGATACTTAAAAATTCCTTTTTTCTGGCTTAACTACTTACGTAATCAAAATCTTATGAGACAAAAAAGAAAAACTTTTCAGAACTAAATGGGCAATTCAGAAATTGTAATTATGTAAACGCCGCCTATTCAGAAAAGAAATTATGGACTAATATTCGTTAAACACATGGCTATTCCATCATTTCTGTATTTTTAAAATTTTACCCAAAACCATAAAAAAACGTTGATTGAACCTAAAAACTCATTTCTTAAAAGTGGTTTAGATTCATTAACGTGTTCTCGAGTTATAATGAATAAACTTTTTTTTGTACTAACTTTGAAGTCCTCTAGCGGAAAGTGACCAGATTTTATAAGAGGAAACCTGCGTTAAATCTTTTTAAAAATTTTGTTTCAAGGAGTATATTAAAAATATTGGGCAAGACATTCAGTGGAAACATATTTTATTAAATATTAAATTTTTAGAGAAAAGGCTGTTAGTTAATAATAAATCTGAAATTTAAATTTGTATTTTAATTCATTTTTTTAACGTACTCACATGCTCGAAGTTATTCTTACTAAAAATTACCCCAAGCAAGAGCGAACTGCATAAACAAAAGAAGAAAGATGCAGATAATCTGACGAAAGCATATCAGTGTGGAGGAGGAAGCGAAAATAAGGGAAGAGTATAGACCCGCAAGAAAGGAGTTGACAAGAGTGATAAAGAATAATAAGGAGAACAAGTGGCAAAGTTTGTGTGATTAATTAAAAAACAACATGTGGAGAACGGTGTATCAGATTGTAACGAAACGACTGCAAATGAGAGCGAGAGAGAAATTAGATGAGGAAACAGTGGTAAACCAATTCAGAAAGTTATGTCCAGTATTGCAAGGGAATTACAAGGAGAAAGATAACTATCAAAGTGGAGATCAACAACCAAAAATGTTTACCATAGAAGAACTTAATAACAGTCTGAATCAGCTTAAGAGAAAAATGGCAGCAGGAGAGGATGGCATAACTAACGAAGAGAAGATGGAAGAAGGAGTCTCGATGTGACCTACACGAATGATTTGGCGATGGTGGTGAGAGCAGAGTCTGAAGAGACGATGAGAGATAGAGCTAAATATTGCATAGGTGAAGTGGCAGAGAATATGAGAGCTAAGCATACAACTAGCGGAAGAGAAAACTGAGATAGTGATTTTAGAAATAACAAGAAAGGTACAGAAAATAGAGCTTAGAGATAAAGTACTTAGGAGTCCATTTAGACAACGATCTAAGTATGACGGCGCTTATTAAAATTCTCAGAGAAAGTCGAAAAAATTTATAATATATTAACTCGGTTGATGCCTAGAAAAGGAGGTCCGTTGGCCGCAATAATAACATCGGACACTTTGTACTAAGCCCCAGCTTGGGAAAGCGCACTTGAGTATAAGAAATATTTTAAAATGTATATCGCACGGTAGCGATGAAAGCTGTAGGTACACTGGCTGGACACGCAACTATGGATTTGTTGGCCTGAAAAAGAAGTAGAAATTTTGAGACAAAGGGGGAGAAAGCAGAACAGAAAAGAAATGTATACGAAGTGGCAAGAGAGATGGAACCATTATGAGGGATGGAAAAAAAACGTGTATAAAAGATATAAGAGAATAGCATAGCAAAGGGTCTCTCGTAAGATTTATAGAACCCAGGCAATTATAGGATATAGTGAGTACCTAGCACACTTCGCGAAGATAAAGAAGAGTGGGTCGGATAGCTGTTGGTTTGGATGTCAAAAGACGGACACAGCTCGACACACAATTTTTGAATTTTGTAGCTTCGAAAAAAGGACGACGAAAACGAACACGGAAGTGGGACAATCTGTTATAGAAGAAAATGTAGTCGACCTTCTTGCAACCAATAAAGAGAAGCGTGACAGCGTAATTAGATAGCTAAGAGAGGTGATGAAGATTAAGGAGATGAAAGAGAAAAGGAGAGATCAAAAGAAAAAGAATTCAGAAGAGGAGCGAGTGTGGCAGTTTTGTCTCCCCCTATCCAGGTATGATAGAGGGACAAATATTATTGAAAAAATAATAAGTCGCTTTTGTGTTATGTTTTTTAAATTCGCCCGCGTGTGGAAACCATCAGAAACAGGAGAATTACCACGATGATATATATTCGAGGAAGAAAATCTGTATAACAAGACAAGGAATGGGAGGTGCTTTTACCCCTCCCCTTGTTCAAGTATACAGATAATTAATTACAGTTAAAAAATTGACGAAATGTTTTATGATTTGTTATAACTCAACCGGAGGAAGGAATATTCTGTCCAAAGTGGCAACAAGAACCTGACACATAGTAAAGGGTGGAGGAAGTTAAATAAATAGAAGCAAATAACAACAATAAAATCGCCAACGCAATCTGCTGTAATGTGTAAGCTAGTCCGGACTGCCAATATCCATTAGGCAATAAAGGAAATAGGGGGAGTTTTTTAGTGGTATAACCAGCATGAGGCCGGCACAAAAAAATCCCTGTCGCCGTCGCAGTCCTACACTGCTGGTTAGATAAAATTTTCTATCATGTGCACATCTGATCAGGGTTAATGCATAAGCATTTTTCTCCTCCTAAGTGCAAAAAAGGGCTTGTATTGGGTTGAGCCATCAATGTTAACCCGGTTCACTCGACCTAACCCAACCAGTCAATTAAGATTACTTACTTAGAAGTCGATCGAAACTATTTTTTCCTTAAAATTGTTAATAATATAGAAGATGTAATCCCAACTAGCTAGTTAGCATAAAATATTGTTGGTACATTGTTAACTAGTTGGGGTGGGTTGATCCATCAATCTTAACCCAGCTAAGCAAACCAAATCCAACTTGTTAACACTAGTTATTGTTTGACGAAGAAGTATCAATGTATTGTTCATTGTACTTGGGTCTGGGGTTCGAACATTTTCCATTTTTTTTTTGGAATCCACTTTTTTCCATCACCCAACACCCATATGTATTTTCAAAAATCGGCGCCTATGTATGATTAAGTCGCAGAAACGTAGATTATTATCTTTAGTACCCATGTTTACAGATTGTAGGCAGTTTGTTATAATTTGACAGTCTATTGTTTTTCTATTGACAATGGTGGTTTTATGAATACGAAGGCTTTCACGATCGGTGTTAAGTAAACTAAACTGGTTCGAAGTTCACCACTTCGAACCAGTTTCTGAAGAAAGTTGCAACATGGCATCCGAAACGACAAAAATTTTTTCAAAAAACGCACGGAAAGTTTCTAGCTTTAGATCTAGTGTTAGTCCTAGTGATAGTTGTAGTGATAGTTCTAGTGTTAGTGCTAGTGTTAGTTCTAATTTTAGTTCAATGGTGGTTTTGATAAGGTTGGCAAAATAGATATTGGTCTATAATTATTGTATATGCTCTTATTACCTTTTTGTATGTAGGTGTTATCTTCGTCAGCTTGAGCTCTTTTTCTGAAAGATTTTTGTAGACCTTTTTGTATGATTAAGTCGTTGAAACGTAGATTATTATCTTTGGTACCCATTTTTTTTGGGTACCCATCTTGACAGATTGTAGGCAGTTTGTTATAATTTGATAGTCTATTATTTTTTATTGACAATGGTGGTTTTGATAAGGTTGGCGAAATAGATATTGGACTATAATTATTGTGTGTTTCACCTTTTTTATATGTAGATGTTATCTTCGTCAGCTTGAACTCTTTTAGAAAGACTGTCTCCGCTAGATAATTGTTTATGACAAAACAAAAATGTTTGCTAAAAATTGGTTCAACCACTTTTATTATCTTTGTGGACAGTTCGTACATATCTGTTGTATTTTTTGCAATTTGCTTCTTTATTCAACTGACTTTATCTCCAAATTGCTTTCATCAATACAGCTGGTCGAAGAGTTTTTCGATGTAACCCGGTTTGAGAGAAAAAAGAATAGGTTTTCGACATTTAATGCTGAATGTTCTGCTGATGAGTTTCTCGTTCAGACAAGTTTGTATATTTGTTTTAAACGACTATCTTTTCTGACTTCAATAATGTGTAAGATGTCTATTTTTTTTTAATTCTGTGTTTTTACCTGTCCATTTTAGATTTGTACCTCTCACAGATTTTTTAACATTCTTCTCAGAGAATACATTTGGACAGCACTTGATAATATATTTGTTGATGTCTTAAAATAAGTTTTTAATTACCTCAATGTTTTTCTGAGTGTAAAGACATTAAGAGTCGTAGTAAAAGCAATAAAGTTACTATTTTTCAGAATAAATAATTTGTAATTTACAATAAATTCACCCGTAAAATGTCTATTATATAATATATGTATGTATAATATGTTTGGAAATACTTGATTTTTATTAAGGTTGGACCGACTATGATTTTGGCCGACTAACGACTATCCGACTAATCGGCCTTAAAAGGGCCGATTAGTCGGCCGATTAATCCGCCATTGCCGATCATTCCAAAGTTCGGACGTGTTCGAATACTTTTGGAAGCGCTTATATGCTACATAATCTTGTTGTAATTAGGGCTGGGAGATACTTTAAATGAGTTATTATATAAGTATATATACCTAGATACCTTCGTGGTATCGATACTATTCAAAGTATCGAAAGTAAATCGAAGTATCAAAAGTATCGAAAATATCGAATTATTAGAAATAATAGTGCATAATAAGCATATTCCTTATGTATTTTCTTCCTAGATATTACTTTTGGATACAGTACGTTATCTTAATGACGGCCCACATGTTGGCAGTGTGAGTGTTTATATCTCCAAAGTCCTGCTCATCATTTGGATATCTGTTAACCTGCTAGGAACATAAGTTAGAGCTGTTCCAAACACTGCACTTTATCTTAACAACTGCTAACTTGATGGCAGCATGAGCTATTATGTCTCCAAAGTCATGCTCATCAATTTTAAATTTGTCAACTTATTGGCAGCATGAGCTATTACTATTCCACAGACTATGTATTATCTTAGACTGCCAACTTGCTATATGTTATCTTAATGACTTGTGATTACTTAATGACTTGTGATTATGTTGCCGACTTGTTGGCAACATAATCTTGATCCATCGATAATTATACAGGTTGTCCGGTATTTTCCGGATCAGAGGTATACAGCGATGTGGAGTACATTATTTTGAGATGATTTTTCTAATAATTTTTTTTCACATTATTTATAACAACTGCACGAGAACTGTTTAAAAGACGTCTAATAGCAACTCTGGGAAATGACCGTGAGGTCGTAAATCAAAAGGCCTGCTCATCAGCTTGAAGTCTGCAAACTTGTTGATAGCATGAGTCAATTCTATTTCATGGACTATATATTATTTGAAGGACTGCCAACTTGTTGACAGGGTGAGCTATTATGTCTCCAAAATCTTGCTCATCAGTTTGAAGTCTGCTAACTCATAACATGAGCTATTACTGATCCAAATATTGTACATTATCTTAAAGACTTCATATATCATGAGCTATTATGCCTTAAAGCTCCTACTCATCACTTTGTAGTCTGCTATCTTGTTTACAGTTGGTTTATTCTAACAGAGAATTACGTATCAATTTATAAAAAAAATTATGATTTCTTATGGACAATTAATGGCGAACTAGCACCGAATTTTGCCACAGCTCGAACAGTAGAAATAAAAAACAAAATGAAGGATGAGAGATGATCACATCTGATCACTGTAGGATATAAATTTGTAGGAAAATGTCTTTATGCATCTCCTTTCATAGTCTCAGTACGTCTCTCTTTACTTCGTCTAATAGGTTGCTTATAAAATAAATTTTTCGTTGAATTACAGGTTGTAGGGACCTTATGCTAATATTAAACCTATCAGCTGCATCTCGGAAAGAAGCCATCCCATTTTTTATGTGTTTTCCTTCGTAGATTTTAATTTTGGTGTTAAAGTGGTGGAAATAATAAAGACAAAATAAAAGAGAAATAAATTCCGCACTTCAACTCTTATTAAGAACATATGGGTTCAATATGTTCTTAATAATTTTTCTTGATTATCGTACTCATCGCGAAAAAACAACAATATACGTAAAATTTCGAGTTATTAATCGTAACAGGAATTGAAATAATAAGGAATAACCACATATTGACTGTCATCTTCGAAGTGTATTAGCTCTTTTGAAGTACTTTAGGGCAGATGTTGATCTGATGTATATCGATCTTAAATATACTGTAATCTCAATTTCTTGTATACATAAAACAAGTTGCAACACTTCGACACTTTCGATGCTTTAATACTTTTCATACTTCGATACTTTTGATACTTCGATACCGATACTTTGCTGGTAGCGAATATCGATACTGAGGTAGGTATCGATACCATCGACACTTTGCTCAACACTAATTGTCACAAGTATGATGTCGAGATGTACAGAGTAAATAATTATGTACCCAAAATTCACAGGATTGGTATTGGGCGCGACGAAAATTTCTGTTATTTAATAGTATTATATTATTATATAAACGATAATTCTGTTTCCTAGAACTATTTCGAAACATAAAGGCACTAAAAAGTCACAACAATAACATTCGATTGATCAGGTATCAACATCATCTAAACATTGAGATACGCACCTAAAATTACAGCACTCACGTGGGTCACGATAATTATATAACACGGTATATTCGGTTTTTCTTTCGTAATACAGATATTTGTAGTAAAGTGTTATTTTTATAAAGGAAATTTTAATCTTCTGAGCAAAGCTGAGGAAGAAATTGCGTGTATGGGTACTTTAAAGTACACTCACATTCAAAAATTAATCATTTTTCACTATGTAATATAAATAATAACATAAATAATAAATACATAACATTATTCTTATTTTATTTTTCGTTGGTATATTTTTTGCAGCATTATAATAAACGCCGACTAATCGGTTTTATTGTTTAATGAGCCGATTAATTGCCGACTAATCGCAGATTAATCGGTACAACCCTAGTTTTTATTTATTTAATTGAATCGAATTAATATATCTTAATGTTTGTAATTGTATTTTATTTAACGAATTCTCAACGATGAAATAATGACGAACGAATTTGTAGACGCAAAGTCGTTTATGTAAACTCAATTAGTTGCAAAAAACTTTATTTATCTACTCGTTTCGATTCGTGTGTCGAGCGATTACTCACTCAAAGGAACTTTCGGCGCCTATCACGTCAGCAATAAGGCGAAAATAAGACGAATATTGTCTAATTACAATATTATTCTAAAAATATATACATTTGTAATTAGTCCTTCTAAAACAATTCCATATTATTCATGAAAAGTCTTTTTTGGTAAAAAAAATCAATATTCAATCATATTAATTTTATAATTTGAGTATGCAGCTTATACTGAGAGGCAGCACAAGATAGAGTAATTCAACTTGATCGATTGAATAACTATGTGTATCTATAAACAAGGCTATTATTATATTACTATTATATTATTATATCACATTATTAATTTATTAATGATGTGTTTATTTTTTTGAAATAAATCGATTTTTCTTAACTTAATTGGTTTAAATTTAAGGCATAATTTTAATGATTTTATATTTACCGCCATCTAACGGACTTATTTTAATTTATTAAAGCATTATTTCAGTGTTATAAATAATATATTATAAAATGTTAATAAAGATAAATTAATTTAGAATGAATTAATATTTTATTGAAAAATATTAATCAGACGATTTTAATCAAAATTATAAACAATTTGTTTAGCTTAATACAAACGAATTTAGCGATAAATATATTACATTACTAATTTATTAATTAAGTGTGTATTCTAATGAAATATTTAATTTAATTTATTAAATTTGGTTTTAAAATTTATTTTTAATGATTTTATGTATACCGCCATCTACGGGACTTATTTTAATGTATTAAAACATAACCTCAATGTTATAAGCAATATCTTATAAATAAAATGGTTAAAATTGAAATTAAACCAAAATCAATACAGGAATTCCTTGATAATTAACTCAAATCCAATCTAACATCGTGAGGAATATAATCAAAATGATTTCGGATCCTTTCGTATTCGCTGTGGCTCTAATAAACACGGGAGCCTTATTATTCCTTTGGATTTATTACGTAGGTATTCATTAAACGATACTCAAATATTAATCAAAACGTTTTTCAGATCATAACGATATCAGATTTGGAATGTGATTACTTAAACGCACAACAATGTTGTTCAAAATTAAATTTTTGGATCACACCGAAATTGTGTTTCCATTCTGGGATGGTTTTCCTTCTTCTCATCACCGGGCATTGGATTCTAGTCATTTTTAACATGCCTTTAACGGCGCATATGGTTTATGAAATAGTAAAAGTCCCCAAAGGCAACATCGGGGTATACGAGCCAACAGAAATTTATTTCCATGGAAGAATAAAACGATACATGAGAGATTGCATGATCCATTTGGGGTATTATTTAGTATTATTTTTCACGTATTTATACAGCATGATTACAGCTATTTTGAATGAAAACCCTATCAGTAAAGATGATGACGCAAATATTGAATTTTAAATTAAAATTTGGAGTGTATTTATTATTGTGTGATGAGTGTGATGTTATTAAATAAAGACTTTTGATTTATTTGGGTTTAATTTGGTTAATTTAAATATAATTTTGATAAAATTATTTTTGACAGATTTCATTAGGACTAATTAAAAAACAAGATTTTACTTTTAATTTGATGAAAAATGGTTAAAATATGTTTAATTAAGATTTATAATAAAAGAAATAATTAATTAAGATTAATTAATTAATTAAGAATAATTCGTTTTTGATTTGGATCAAGAATTAATTAGCATAAATGAACTATTAGTTGTTTTAATTGTGCGTCATTTAAAAACAATTGATAAGTTTTAATTGTTGCGTCGCTAATTGTTGAAGATTGACGAAATTAACGATTAACAATGAATTCGCAAAATATTGATATTGAAAACGAAGCGATGTTGGAAAATGTGTCCAAGTTTTTAGAAAAGCACAACGAAGGCCCGGGCATTGGAAAAGTGATAAATTTCTTCCCTTTCGACCGCCTCCGAAACATAAATTCAGAAGAGAAAATAAGGTTAATCATTATTTTTTAATTTAATTTATTATTATTATTAATTTTTTTATTATAATTTCGTTATTTTTAATTTGCATTTAATTTGTTGCGATCAAATAGCGTCCGCAAGAAAAATTCGCTAGATGGCGCTAGATAAAATGATCTTCTTCCTCTTAAAGTTCTAGGTTATCTTTCTTTTCCCAGCTACTGCGTCTATTTGTCTATGTTTGGTGCGCCTAATTTTTAACTAATTCTATGACTAAGGCTTGCCCCGCGTATATTTCATGCAATCTTCGAAACTGAAGCATATGATTGCTCAAAAGCAATCAGCAATTCTAAATCAATTTACTAGTAAATCAAACATTTTCTATACAATGCAAAACAAGCAAAAATCAAAAAGCAAAAAAAAAACGAATAAACGCAAAAAATAAATAAATAAACAAAAATTCCACCAAGCAAAACAAAAGAAACCAAGCAAATTCTACTAGTCTAGGCCTGTGCAAGGATCGGGTTTAATTAGAGAATAGATAACATAAACCAGACTTTTCTCGAACTTGGGGGCTGAGTTTCTTCACACGCTAAGCTTTAGGTTGCTCCTCGGACTTGATAAATTAAGGGAATTTTATTCTGGAATAAAGAAAATAAATAATTATGTATTAATCTAAGTACGAACTGCCATATGTAATTATGTATCATAATTACATCATAATTAATTATGTATAAATTATGTGTAAGTAATTTTCTGTTGTTGCCTGATTAGTTCTTAGGCGACTCATCAAAGTGTAGAAATATCTGGGCGTTGAGGGGTAACCCTCGAACCAGCTCTTCTTGTAAGGTTATTTTTGAATTTGCGCATACTATCCGCCTTTTATCTGCGATGACTCCTCCCATTCTCTGGACCAGGTTTCCAAGATCTTTCCTTTATAATATCTGCATATGTCCAAGGGATCGAGCTTAATATGCTCTGGTTGCAAATCCAAGCCCCTCTTTGCTAATTCATCGGCTCTTTCGTTGACGATTATGCCCCGATGAGATGGTATCCATACTAATATTACCTCTTGATGCTTATTCCTTAACTCAGTAAGAATTTTCAGTACCCTTATAAGCAGGTAATAATAATAATAATAATAAACTTTATTTCCATAAATACTAAAAAGTATAGAAAACGTCAACATAAAAAATTACACAATTGGTAATTTGACAGCAAAGAGTTCGTTCACTATGTACATGGTGTTTTCTAAAAGATAGCGCTTTAAACAATTTTTGAAGGTAATAGATGGTTTCGTTTTTAAATTATTAGGTAGGTGATTATATACTTGAATTGTACTTTTCTGCACTTTTGTAAATTGAGTTTTAGATGGTAACAAATAACACTTTTCTATAGCTCGTGTTCCATAACAATGCTGTTGCTCATATTTTGAAAAAAAAATATAAAATATATATAATTGATGCAGGTGTTAGAATTTTCTGATTTTTGGAAACCGGTTTACATGATTCTCTTATTTGAAGATCGTAAACTGCCCTCACACACTTTTCAACCGAATGTCCCCAGAAGATTACGCCATATGTTAGTCGCGACTTCACACATGCATAATATGCATTTACAGCTGCACTGATCGATACTAACCGCGCAATTGTTCTCAATGCAAAACATAATCGATTTAACTTAAGCGCCAGATCGTTGATGTGATGTTTCCACAACAGATTGGAGTCAATCTTCACTCCCAGAAACATAACTGCTTCTTTGGGAGTAATTTGCATATTATAGTATTGTAAATTTATTGGTTTGGTAGTCTTCACATTCCCAAATACTATAAAGTTAGTTTTTTCAATATTTAGCAGTAAATTGTTACTAGTAAACCAGTTGTAGAGAAGTTTCAGGTTATTTACGGCCTGTGCTGACAATAGTTCTTCAGTTTTTGCTATCGTAACTGCGGTGGAGTCATCAACAAACAATACTAAGAGATCATCTATAATTTCAGGTTAATCATTGACATACAGGATAAACAGAAAGGGTCCCAGTACAGATCCCTGCGGATTACCATGTAGAACTCTCATCCAGTCTGAGGCCACTTCAGTACCAGTACAATCGTAGGAGATTACCCGCTGTTCTCTGGTGACAAATAAGACCTAAACCAGTCCAGTGCAAGTCCCCTTATCCCCATAGCTCCCATTTTGTCCAATAGAATACATGGTGAACCATATCAAATGCTTTTGACAGATCCATCATCATACCAACAGCCAATTTGGATTCATTTATTCCAGCCACTACTCTTTCAAGAACTGATTATTGCTCTTATTGTAGATCGTCCTTTTATGTAACCGTTCTGTGTGTTGCTGAATATTTAGTTTCTATTCATATATTGAACTAACCTCTTCAATATTATCTTTTCAAATACCTTTGCGATGTTAGATATTAGCGCGATCGGTCGGTAATTTGTAAAATCAGCTTTATTGCCTTTTTTATATAATGGACTAAATATGGTCTTTTTCAGATTTTGTGGATATGTTACAGTTCCAAATGAGGGATTGATAATAGAACTCAGTGACACAGTAATTTCGTTAGCACACGCTTTTAAGACGGACACGGGTACCTCGTCATAGCCAGTTGCATTAGTATTATTTAATGACATTATAGCCGATTTGACTTCATCTGGGTCTGTTAGATGAAGCCCAAATGAATTTTTTAAATCAGCCTTTAATTTAATAGTGTAGGCTGTTCGTGTTTTAATACTGTTTCCAGTAGCTCTGTTAGTAAAATAGGTGTTCATTGCATTTAAAATGTCTTTATTACTCCTATACATATGTTGGATTTTGAGTTCAGCAAGCTGAAAATCTACATATCTTTCTTTCTGTTTTAGAGAATGTTTGCATTCTCAATAAAGTCGGATAATACTTTTCTTTTTGACTCAACAATTTCGTCACGAACATGTCTGCAATATATGTTATAGTACTTTCTGTCAACCGTTCCCGTTAACATTCCTTCATACAATTGTCCTTTTATGTGTGATTTATTTTTTATTTCATTATTTAACCACTTTTTTCCAATACTAGCATTTTTAAATACCTTTTTTTTTGTTTTTGTAGTTAAGTACCTCGCTATGAAATCCATAAAAACTTTATATGACAGCTCGGTCCCTTCATAGCTGCTCATAACATTCCAGTCAATCGAACTCATTTCATCACGTATTTCTCTAAGGACTTTGTCATTAAAAATCCGTTCTTTTATCTTTTTCACTTGATTTTTACCTTTGTTATAATAGGAACAGATATTTTTTGTGCTTTATGATCAGACAGAGCAGATGTAATTACTTCACTGGTAAATGTTCTTATATTTACATATATGTTATCAATAAGTGAGTGTGTATTTACTATTATCCTCGTCGGTTCATTGATGGTCGGCTTGAGGTCGTATCGACTAAGCATATCAAGTAACCTAAAAGTATTGGCATCTCTTTTTTCTAAGTTTATATTTAGATCTCCAGTAAAAATTAACTTATTTTTTAAGGTTGTTTTTGAGAGTTCTAATAATATATCTTCTAAAATATTAAAGAAATCTTCTATCTCGGACGTTGGTGAACGGTATATACAGATAATAGTAAAGTTTTGTGCAGCTAATTTTACCGCGGCACATTCAAGTATAAAGTCTCTACTTTTTTCCTTTATTCTTACCATTTCTGTAAATTTTAAATCAGACCTTACCAATATACACTAACCGCCATGTTGATTATGTTCTCTTGAATATGTTGAAGCCATTTCATACATTTCTACAGTAGTATCTATGGAGTCAATAAAAACAAGTAATTCAATTCGCAATAAAGTTGATATTGCGAACGCTCTGTATATTTTATATATATATATATATATATATATATATATATATTCTATTGGAATGGATAATTTAAAAGAAGAGTACTCACTTTGATTGTATTTTTAAACATTTAGCTTGTTTTATATTATTTTTATTGAGATACTCGGTAATAACGCTTTCCGTTGTTGTAGTTTGAAAACCACACAAGTGAAAATTAACATACTGCGGAGTACCTTTTAATTCTATATTAGTTGCTGTACCGTGAGCAATATTTAAAGTTGATTTTTTCCTTTGTTTTCGCATTACAGTAGTGAATGGTATGTTTTCATTGAGAGTCATAATCATATTTTTATTACTATCTTTAGGACTTTTAACATTTTTTTTGTACAGATTTTTTTAGAATGTCGGCATATTGTAAATTATTAACATCAACATTAATTTCAATTTCTTTTCTGTGTTGTTCTTTTGAATTTTTGTAACTGGGGTCAACAACTTCAACAGGTTCCTTATTCAACGTCTGCGATCGTTTTTTATCCCTTACCGATATTTCCTTGTTATTTAGACTCGTGGCGACATATTTACCAATAATTTCGATATTTGCTTTGGAGTTTTGTAATTCTAGTGTTTTTTTAATTTGTTTTAACTCTAATGCTTCATTATTATTATCTTTTTTTAGTTTCGTTATTTCCTTTCTAAGTGACTCAATTATATCAGTTTTCATCTCATACATATATATCTTGATTTTATGAAGAAATGCTTTTTCCATCTCGCCTACTTTGGGGGTTAGGTCGTAAGTACAATTTTCACATATCCAGGTTTTAATGGATCCATCTTCTCTCATGGTATTGAATTTAAGGACACTCACTCGTGCACATTCTATGTGATAAATGTTTTCACACTTTCCGCGACAGGAGATATAATCACTAGAACTCGAAATACTTTTATGACAGCTATCGCATTCGATCGCCTTTTTTTAAATACGGTAGTGGCATTGGTCTCCCATTGTGATGTTATTTATCGCCTTTAATGCGCTTAACGAATCCGAACATATAATCACTTTCCCCCACCTCTTCTCTTTCATTATTTCTAGGCTCCTGTATATCGCTTGCATTTCTGCTGCAAATATAGCCATATGTTTTGTTAGCCCATGTGCCTCATCAATTTCACCCTTCATGGAGTAGACACCGTAACCTGCCGCATCCGGGTTCTTCCTTACCGAACCATCTGTGAAAATAATGATACGTCTCGGATACTCTTCCCTCATGTGCTGATGGAAGATACCATTTGCCGCAATCTCCGTTATCCCAACTCTTTCTATGAAATCCACACAGGGTAGCTTCAACTTAATATCGATGTTTTGGTACACTGCCTCATACGGTATTGTGTAAAATACATCCTTGTTGCTCTTGTGCATGTCCCATTTCGCTTCTTTAATTTCATTGCAGACCCTGACCAGCATCGAAAATTTATCCGGATTAGCTCCCATCCTCTCTAATTGTGTTACTCCTTTTGGTTCTTTAAAATAAATCTTTTAGCTCTCGCCATTGAAATTATCTTTAAAGGGGGTTCGCCCGCTCCCACCTCAAGTATATTGGTCGGTGTGGTTAACGGTAGTCCTAATATTAGCCGGAGCCCCTGTTGGCAGTTTTATTCAACTTTGTCTGACTTGCATCCGTTATTGGCATCATTATGAGTAACATGAATTCTAACCTCGATCTTACTAAAGCTAGTATATAGTTAATAAGCTAAAAAGTTTAAAAAAAGTTAAAGCTAATATAATTCTAAGCGTAAGTGGGTCGCCACCCCAGCTTACTGATGACACGGCTCGTATTATGTTTAGAGCTTTCTCCGCCGATGCTATCGTCGCTCCGATCTGCTCTTTCCAGCTCAATTTTACGTTAGTTCTCAACCCTAGGTATTTGATGGTATCAACGTATTGGATAGTGTTGTTTCCGAATGATACTGGCGGTTTTGCGTCGTTTCTCCTTTGGGGTAAAAATCATTGCTTTTGTTTTTTGTGTGGCCACTGTAAGTGTGCGATTTTCAAGAAACACCTTTAGCTTTTCCATTGCTGTGTTTATTTTTCTAACACATCCATCCATTGTTTTTCCACTGCAAAAAAACACCACATCATCTGCATATGTCAGTGCTGCCACCCTGCGTCCGCCACTTCCAGGTTGATACCATTTATATATATATTGAAAAGTAAGAACATAACACTTAAGGGGCTCCCCTGAGCTAAACCCTGATAACTTATCCTTTCTCCTATTGTTCCGTTATCATTCTTGATTTTAATTAATTTCCTGTTATTTAGATAGAATATGGCCCGTAGGAAACGTACAGGCAGCCCCTGTTGCCTCAGAATTTTTATTAGCATTGGTATTGAGACGTTGTCGTATGCCGCCTGAATATACGAGCTAAGTATGCTAGCTGAATGGAGCTCACTAAGTACGCTGCGCAGTGTAGGATGCTTTTTCCTCTCCTGAAACCAAATACCGAATGATCACAGCGTATTTCCTTTTCTAACCACCATTCCAGTCTATGATTATGATTAAGGATATTGGTCTGTATCCTTCCGGTGATTTTTTATTTTGTCCTGGTTTTGGTATTGGTACTACCGTGATTTTCTTCCAATCACCCGGAATATTGCCCGTAATCCACACTATTTATTTCCTCTCATAATAGATTTTTTGCAGGGGATGGTAAAGTTTTCAAGTTATTATATGTGATCTTATCCCCCAGTGACGCGGAATTTCGGAAGGCTTTTAGGGTTTTTTCCAGTTCAGTGCTTGTAATGTCCTTTGCAATATGTTGATTAGTTGTCCTGCAATCCTCCTCTTTTATAAATTCCATGTTTCTCTTATCGGGCACAAAAGCTGGGCATATTTTATTCAGGAACCATTCGTCATTATTATCGCCTACATTTTTGTCCTTATTTTGCCAATGGTTCATTATTTTAATCTTTTCCCATATTATAGCTAGCGGTATATCTCTATTTATTTCATTACAGAATTTTCTGAAATGTTCACTTTTTTTCCTTAACAAGATCTTTTTTATTAGGGCTATATGCCTTTTGATTATCATATAGTTAACGTCCGTTTTATTTTCAGAAAATTGTCTTATTGTGAGTCCTCTTATTCTTACCGCCTTATCACATTCTTTGTCCCACAACGGACATGATGTTTCGTTTTGCTCATCTCCTTCAGAGGTCGTTTTAGCCTGTCTTTTGGCCTCTTTAATGGTCTTAATAACGTCTTACCGATCAAGCCTTCTTCCATGCAGCTATTGATATGCTTTTGGTATACTGACCAATTTTCCGTTACTTTCTCCTGGTGCTGGCTCTTCCCGCATCTCAAGGATCCAACAGAAGCCATCACAGGAAAGTCATTACTTCCCAATGTATCGCCCATCGTGACACAGAGAGCGCTAACTGCCAAGTCTGCTGAATATATCATGAGGTTCAAAATATTTTTACTATTCTGCCTCGTGAGAAGTGTAGTTTTTCCGTCATTTAATATGCAGAAGTTGCATTGCTCAACCATTGCTTGTACTGCTCTTCCTCTAGCGTTTATTAGGTGCTGGCTACTCCATCCTGGAAGATGAGCGTTGAAATCCCCTAATAAAATAAATTTCTTTGTATATGGAACATTTCTCAGTAGATCATCCAATCGTTGCTATTAGGGATAATATCCGGTGGGATATATCCTGCAACGATGGTTATATTATCTATCGAAATGTACAAAAAATGTGTTCTTTCTACTAGCGAGGTGATATTTTCATAATATTTAAATTTGAATTTTTTGTTTATTAATAAGGACAGCCCCCTTACGAATCCCCTCTACAAATATAGAGGTGATTATATCCGGGGGTTGATATAGGATAATTCTCGTTCAACCATGTTTTTGTTATAGCTACTAATGCTGTTCGTTGTCTTTTAAAAAATTGAATAAACTTGCCTTATTTTTGGAAAGGCTCTTGGAATTCCAGAGTAAAACCTTTGTCATAGGGGATATCATCTTCAGAGTATAGTATTTGATTTTTATTAATTAATCACATCGACGGTCAAGTGAAGTGGAGTGACAACTACCTGTTCTTCCTCTATTGTGGTATTAGGTTTTATTATCTTGTTGTTTGACTGAAAGTTTTGTTGGTTCCGGGCTACGGATTTTCCCTTGTTGATTGCTCTGTTGTTTTCCTTTTGTAAATTTTTTCCTGTTGTTTCGATTGGCTTTCCGGTGAGTTATCTTTTTTCTTTTATTATTTTCAGTATTTCATTTATGGTCGTTTCTAATTGGTTTTCGAAATGTCGTCGGTTTATAGTTATTTTCGCCTGAACCCTTGACTATTCTGAGTAATCAATTAAAGGCCTATAGCCGCATTGGATGCATTAATGTTCGTAGCATTTTCTGTCCTATTCGAGTTTTTTAGAGGGGGGAGTGTCGTTGCGAGCCTTACGTGTTAGATGTCACTGCTCTATTTGGGCTAGTAGTTAGCATAGGTAAGGTAGCAAGGTAAGCTGAGTAATTGTGTGTCGCCATTAGTCTTTTAACTTCCTTTTGTCTCATATAGTTAGGGCAGCACCTTTTCGATAAAGGGGTGCCTATAGCGTGTATCACGAGAAGTGGAGGTGACTCATCGCCTAACAGTGTACGGAACAGACGTGCGCGCTAGAAATCATTCCACACAAACACATGTCAGCGGACAGAATATTTGCGACGTATGCGCAAAATTCTTGCGGAAATTGATGAGTCACATTCATTTCTCGTGGTACAGACTATACCTCCGTTGAGTAATGGTTTTGTCCACAATGGCAGTATACCACTCGTTCTGTTGTACATTCTGATATATAATGGCCTTCAGAGCATTTTGGGCATCTGACTTGTGATTTGTATAACGTCTTTGTGTGACCATATCTACAACATTTATAGCACTGTATAACTGGTGCTACATATGGTTCAGGGACCCTGTATACATGGAAGAGTGAGACATACCTGGGCAATCTCACCACATCGAAAGTTACCACCACCGTAGCTGAGTCGACATATGCTACATTCTCATCTTCATCCACGCGCTTTCTCTTTAATCTCCTAACTCTTAAAACATCTCTTGCATTTTCAGTTCTTAAATATTTTATTAACGTTTCATCGTTCATACCCAAATCTATTTCCCGGATTATACCCCGGCAGGATACCCGATTTGATGGTATATAAGCTCTTAGCCCTTAAGTACTTGCGAAAAAAAAATTTTAAATTTAAAATTTTTTTTCTTATTCATCATTAATAAAAAACAGTGATAAAATCAAATAAAATACTTATTCTCATAATACAAAATAACAAAATAACTTAACAACTACCTATTTGTAACATACATTGCATATGTTTTTGGTACGTTCTGAACAAATATTTTTCTTGCAAACCAAACATAATTGCTTCGAATGTCGATTTCTAGATCTGGCACATAAATAACATCTTTTTCGTGCAATGTTCGTTGGCTCCGTCACTTTTTGCGCAGGTTCGCTACATTACGCCCTAATAGTTTTCTAATTTTTCTTGGCACATCTGAGCATTTCGATCTGCTTATTTGGTATGGAAAATATTTTTCACTCACTCTGATTTTCTTCATCCACTATAAACGAAATTTAAAATTTAAATTTTAACGGTAGAGAGCACACAAGGAAAATTAAATGAAGTATTTCACTTGTATAAATTATTAATCTTAATTAATTTGCGTAATGATGACAATTAACAATTTGACACAATTGGTTGTTTATCAATCAATTAAGAATATGACAACGTCAATAAGTCTCACAATTTGACAAAACTGGTTGTTTATCAATCAATTACGAGGATAACAATGCAAAAAGTGTCGTCTCCGACATATCGACATGACATTACCCAGGAATTAACGAATTTTAAGACCGTATTTTCTCTAAATAGTAGGATTGAACAAAACGCTATACAGCACACGTGAGAAACCAATATTTTCCACTCACTTGTATGTCTTTCCACACGAGCCGTAGGCGAGTGTGGAAATCTGACATACGTGTGAGTGGAAAACCTTAGTTTCCTCACTTGCACTATAATATACTATTTCTTTTCGTTACCACTTTCGGGATCTATTGCATCATCGTGATGCATTGTTGAAAGTAGTATAACAGATTTTTTCTTTTTCGATGTGTATGACAATATGGTTATGGATATGGTAAATCTAAAATCTGTGCTTTTCACCGCTTTTTTTTTTATTTGGTAAAAATTTAGGAGGTATCTCTTTTTTATTTTTACGTAATGTTTCGACAGTTGTTATATTATGAGATAACAACCGTTTAGCGAGTGGAATATTGGCTTGAGTAACCGAATAACGATTTCCTCAGGAGAATGATCCATTTTATAAGGCCCTTCAGCTTGAGTGCCTACATAAACTTCCATATTTACGGTATAAAAATTTCTCGCGTCGGACATAGCGAATAATTTGATCCCATAACGATTTGGCTTGGTAGGAATATATTGCCGAAATCTACAATGCCCTCGAAAATGCCACTAATTGCTCGTTGACAGTGACGTACTCTGATGGCGAGGAAAAATTCGAAAACTTGCCAATCAAATTATCAAATAGATTTCAAATCCATTTCGAAATGTGGTGGTGGTAATTTCATCCATTTCGTGACTTTGTCTTTTCCTATAAAAGATTTAAGTTATAGATTTTTCAAAAAAGAAAAAATATCAAAAACATACCAAGGATAAAATCAGCTCTATCACACACAATATTACTATTATCACTATCTGTACAGTCAAAAACTAAATTTGTATTGTGACTTTCGAAACTTTCATGATCAGAATCACTTTCATCACTTTTATTGTCAAAGAAATCGTAAAATTGTTCATCTTGCACTATGCGTTGAAGTTGGTTATCAGTTAGCGGTTTTTCCAATTCACCATGCACAGCAGCGTATTGTTTACGATTTTTTTTAATTTCTGATTCGCATATCTAATGTTTGAATAGATGATTATATTGACAAATATATGTTTAAGGAATACATGAATGTACAGTTCTAGAAGTCCATTAGTAAAAATGATATTCAAAGTAAAAGTGAACGGGGCGCCTGTTAGGCGCCACGTGAGTATTTAAGGGTTAAGTAAGGTTCGCTTTGATGTATTCAGAAATAATAAAGTCATTAGCCTTCTTGTAGTAATTAAATTCCATTTCGATACGATTCCTACCACTTTTTTCCACTTTTTTGATTCCCTCAATGCCACTATCAAACAGTTTTTTACCGATTACTAGGTCCTTCATATATCCTATATTTTTATCTATTGACTCGAGATAGATAGAATATGGGGGAAAATCTGTACTTTTGTACCTATTTCCATTCTTTAAAAATTTGTCTTCTACCAGATTATTTGACTTTTGTAGATTACCTTCAGAATTAGACACGTGTTTTTCAGACGGGGATTCGCCTAATGGCATTTCCATTGTAGGCCGGTTTCCCGGCTCTTTTGTTATCAACTGTCCTTTACGTGGGGTTTAATTTAATTTCCTTCTCATATTTTTAAAAATTAATTAAGGAGACTTACCGCGGGGCAGCCGCTTATTATTTATAACCTAGTTTTTAAGACGCACCAGAACTCCTCCGTCGTGTAGTCTGTGGCCTCAAGCACGAGAATCATAAAATGATCAAAATGACAGTTTAACTTTTTTGGTTTAATTTAAATGTTGTTATATGTTTTAGCAAAGTTATTACAATTTTATCGAAATTCTTATCGTCGAGGAAATTCTTCACGTGCCAACAAACGATGGAACATTGCTTTGAGTTCGTTTTGGAAAATTGGAAGCGTTTCATCGGTCAATTAAAATTAATTCTACCAGATCTTTTGGATTTTTTCATAAAATTGTTAATAAAGCTGCGTGAAAATAACGAAATTTCAAAGATAAACGTAAACCCGGAGAGGATTTGCAATCAGATACTTGAAACGTTCAAAGAAGCGCCCTTAAGAAAGCATTGTGTGAACGTTTTGGTCGAAATATTTTCGAGTTTTCAGCTGGAGTCAAAAGAGATTTACGATGATTGCATAAAAGAGGTGTATTTATATAACACTCGCTTCGATTATTTTGAATTGTACCGATTGGGTGCGACTTTGTCGATGAATTTAATTAATTTCAAGGATTGGAGCAGCTATAAACATTTCCGATCGTGGATATTAAGCTCTTCTTCTTTCAAGGTGCCATTCTTTCAAATGCTTTCCGATAAGGACGTAATAAACGAATTTCTTAAGTGCTTATTAGGCGTTTACTCCATTAAGGATCCCGATGATTACGAAATAACTCGCGTTTATATCATATTTGCAAACAGTTTTAATTGTTTTTTAACGATCGAATCGTGTAAGGCGAACGTCGTTGAGATTATCAAAAAAATGTTGCACGATTTATTTTTAAGGGGCGACTTCCCCCCAATCACTAATGATTTCTTCGACAATATTAAAGATTTTTCACTCGTTTCGAAGTATTTGTCGGAAATGTTCGGCTATAAAAGATTGGATCGAAGGGAAATTGCTGATTTAAGTAAGGAAGTAACGATAAGGTGTTATTCTTCGGAAAATTTCCATCCGATCACGTTAAAAGCGATTTCTTATTTATTTCCTAAGTACCTAAAGATTTCCACGACGAATGAGAACGTGATTTTAAACGCATTATCTAGATGTGATATCGAAAGAATACTCACATCTAATTTGGCGCAATTAAAATGGATTTTAGGCAGCGATCGCCTCCCTTTAATTTATCGCACGATTTCTTTTTGGTTAAAAAAGACGTCCGTAACCGCAGAATTTATTCGTATCCTCCAAGAAACCGATAAAGTTAAATTTTTAATCCAAACCATCATGACCGACTTTGAAGATGATTTTCTTTCCAATCGGGCCGCTTCTTTGTTGCGATCAATGAACGATTACGATGTGTCTAACTCATTAATATCCTACATCCCAAGCGCAATTAAATATCCCAAAGCATTAGCACTTTTATTAAAATCGAAACCCTCCATTCCTGAAAATTTA
The DNA here is from genome assembly GCA_036711965.1 of Onthophagus sagittarius. Taxonomy (NCBI): domain Eukaryota; kingdom Metazoa; phylum Arthropoda; class Insecta; order Coleoptera; family Scarabaeidae; genus Onthophagus; species Onthophagus sagittarius. The sequence goes on from JASERS010000005.1 coordinate 27,678,101, forward strand.
AAATTACTCGAATTTCTTTGCAACATGATAGCGTCGATTTTACCTTACATCTACAAAACGGAAGCTTTTATCGAAGCGTGCAAATACAGCGCGCATTTAATGATGCACGCGAAAAATAATAAAGAAGCCGTTGGGTGTTTCATCAAATTTGAGACTATTTCGGTTTTAACGAAAGCCTGTATAAGTAAAGCTGATGAAATTTCTATTTCCGGGAGTCAAACTTTGGCATTTTTAGCGAAATTGGAGGTAAAAAATGCAAAATTAATTGAATCATAATAATATCAAAAATTGTTTAGGATTTACTAGGCTTCGAAGCGGAGTTTTCGATTGAAATCGATTTTCGAAAAGTCTTGAAGGGTTCGATTACTCGCAAGAATTGGGGATTAACGTTGTTGGAGAATTTGTTAAAAAGTCGCGATGAAAATAATAGAAAAATGTTGAAGATACTCGAAGAGGATATTTTGGGACAGTTTTTGTACGTGCAAGAAATATCTGATGAAAAAGATGGAATGTGTTTCAAAGTTTTAACACTTTTCTTGAAGAAGTATAATTATCTCGCGTTTTCTTGTGTTACTCCAAATTTCGTTCACATGGTTTGTTTGAATATTAACAATGAAGATGGAGGAATTGATTGTTTTTGCAATTTTTTGGATACGTTGATTCAATTATTATTGGGAGAAAAGAAAATTCTCGTTAATCGTCTTCTCAACGTTCCTTCAGTGAAAAACTTTACTGTTGAACACAAATCTAAGTTCACATATTAATTAGGTAGTTATTAGTTTTTTACTTGTTTTGTTAACTATTTGTTGTTTCATGTTATTATACATTGATATTAAATTATTTTTTGTTTCAAGATCTCCTTCATAACCCCAACTACAAATACAACATTTAACAAATATAAATTATTTCTGAACCGACAAATTTATTATCAAAAAATTGTTATAAGAATGATAGCTAGGTGGGGGATAAGTGTGCGGGTTAGTGTAGATTTCAGCACGATGGTGAAAAAAAACGGGGGAAAGACGACCGGTTATGCGGTAGGGATTGCTCCTTTGATATAAATTGACAGCAGACTGGTAAAGAATACAGTATCTTTGTTATTATTAACAAACGGATTAAGATAAATTGGGTTAAGGGCCACTTTTACCATCTTTTGATAAATTTATCTTTTCTTTTTGGCGCAGTGGAGGAGAAAATGCGTTATGCACCTCGGCCTACTGTTGGCGCTTTCCATAGTCTGTCACTCTTCCTGGAATCGCCCGTCAGGGCATATCTTCAGTTTTCCCACTGCGCTCAGTAGGCATAGAGGTCTATACTGCTTTTCTTCATTTTTCTTTCCTCGCTTCTCTATTAGCACTAACTCCGCTCTTCTCCACACTTCTGGGAAGTTTCCCGTTTCGATACACAAGTTAAATGCCTCCTTTCCAAATATTTGTATAAAACAGTTAATAAACAGGTTGATATTAACGTTGTATAAAACGTTAATATCGACCTGTAATCTTTCGGCCCTTCTTTTGTTCGGCTCTTGTCCTAGTACCATCGTTACTTTTTTATTTCTAACTTCCTGTTCTAATAGGTCATAGCCAACCCACCTTCTGTTGCAGTTTAGTTGAAGTACTGTTACTTTTTGAGCCATTTTTCGATAAGCGGTTTATCCTCATCTGTTATTCTTCCCGCTTCCGTTTCACTACTGTTCTCTCTATTCTGTTTATCTCTCTTTTTCTTTCCTTCTTTACTTTTCTTTCTCCTACCTCCCTCTTGTCTGGTCCACATAAAAAAGTAACGATGGTGCTAGGACAAGAGCCTTCATCTTTCTGTTTCCACATCCATGTATTCTTTATTCGTTATTGTGGTTTGTTCTCTTTCCTTTTCCTCTCTAATTTTTTCTGTTTCCTCTCTTCCAATTTTTAAACTTTCTTTCCGCTTAATCTTCTTTTCTCGTTTATCTTCTACTATTTGTGCCCTGTACATTTCACATCTCATGCAAGCTGCACGGTGTCCTTCTTTTTCGCAATCTGGGCATCTGGTTGGGTTTTTACACTCTTTTGTCAAGTGTCCCTCTTTTTCACAGTTGTAACAGCAGTTTCTTCTGTCTGGTCCCACACAGTTCCTTATTAGATGTTTCGGTGACCAACACTTCAAATATCTTTTTATTCTTTTTCTTTCTTCTATGGAACACATTGATAGGCCTATTCTTACTCTCTCCATTCTAATCAATTTTTTTGCTCCTCATTCCGTAATCTCATTTTTATTTCACTGCTTTCGGAGTTTGTTTCTCTAATGATCGCTCTTTCTATCTCCTGCTTCTCCGTTGTTAGCATTAATCCTCTTATGTGCATGGTCTTATTAGTCGATTTTCTTTCATCGATTCCTCCGTCTGTTATTTTCTGTTCCACCTCCTCACTCAGCGCTTTCTGTATTTCTATTACTGCTTCTTTTTCTTTTTGTATTTATTTAGAACTTTTCCGTCTCGTGTGCTTCTTATCCCCTCTATTTTATCTATTCCCTTTTTTCCTTCGAGCTGTCGTTTAATTCCTCTGACCGTCTCTTCGTAAGTTTTTCCTGGTCTTTCCACTATTATTGCGTATGCCTTTCTTTTATTTGGTGTCTTTCTTTCATTTTCTTCTTCTATTTTTGCTTGCGTCGTATATAGTTCTATTTCTATATCCGTCTCTTTGAACACTACTTCTAACATCTTTCTGAAATTGTTTATGGGCATTTGTCTTATATGATGTATTGCGATTTTTTTCTCTTTCTTGTTTATTTCCTTTAATTCGTACATCCTTTCTGGTCTGTTTTCTCTACTGTATGCTTTATGACTTTTTCATTTCTTTCTATTTCCGTTCCTCTTATCTTCGTCTTTGTTGTTCGCTCTATTTCTTCGTATTTCTCTTTTAGTTCTTCTAGACCCGGATATGTGATTTTAAATTGGCCTTGTATACTGTGAGTCATATTATCGTCATCAGGTTCCACGACCACTACTCTCGTCGTTACTTGTTGCTGTCACAAGGGATTTCCTTCTTTTACTACTGTTCTGTGGTAGTATCCTTCTTTCCATTTCCTGTTCACCAGTCTTTTCCACTCTTCATATGTTACCGCTCCGTTTATCTCTTGTTCTTTCATTCTTTCTTGTGCCCTTTCATTTATCTCTTCCTCTGTTTCCGTCTGTGTACTCATTTCTTTTACTTCTTTCCTCTTATATTTCACCATTCCTTCTCCCATTCTCTGTATCCATTCTTTCGTTTCTTTTTTGTTAAATATGTCCGCTTGTCTTCCTAGCATCTGTATTACTTTCTTGATCTCCTTTTTTGTATTTTGTTCTTTATTTTGTTTTAATGTGTTCGCTCCGCGCATAAATGTATGTTATTTTAAATTTGAATTTCGTTCTCGTTTTACGGATCGCACGCGCAATCAATCGCTCATCGATTTTTGTATGCTCGCTTATTTTTGATTTTATTATCGGTGTGTGGTTCGCACATACAAGTGCCAGGGTTTTGCCTGCTTTGCCCGCTCGCTCGCTTTACTCGCATCTTCGTATGTATAATTATTTTTTCTTATAATTTCGCATTAAATTGTTTATGTTCCTTTTCTTTAATTAATATAATTTTCTCTAATTTTTCTTGTTTACATCACATATTTTTTTTACCAGCACCTAAATTTAAGTTCGACCCTTTTGGTACGAACATAATGTTTTCATCAATTTCATAATATTTTCTATTCCCGTCTTCACCGTCTTTGCTTGTTCGTTGTCTGCTTCATCGATTTCTATTTCGTTGTCTGCTTCATCGATTTCTATTTCGTTGTCTGCTTCATCGATTTCTATTTCGTTGTCTATTGAGTCTTCTCTTCTTCTTTTCATATCACCTCTGTCCCAAGACGAGGATCTTACGCTTTGTGGTGTCTCGCTCTCCAAGTCCGTTAACAACCAAACCTGTTCTTTTTGTGTTGCGTCTTTACCTTCCCTATTACTCTCACCCTTTTATATTATTGTTTTGTCTAACTCTTCTCCTGACTCATCTTCGCTGTTCAAGATGTCCGTGTTGGTCGTCGATTGCGATCCTACTTTTGGGGGTGTACGTCTTTGTACTTCTGCCCATTATTCTCTGCTCCATCTCTTTCTCGATCATTTCGTAACTAATATTGTGTTGCTTGGCTCGTCTTAGGTCTATCCGTCACTGGGGGGTCGACCTTACCCTCCTCCCGGTCCTGTCCGAGGCTCTCCGTATTTTTCATTATACCATGTTTGGAGATGTCAAAGCACCTTCCTTACGCTCTTTTTTAACCTGCTGGTAGGTGTACACCTACATCACAACACTAACTTCACACTAACACTTAAAACACTTAATCCCGTAGCCCCTGTGTCTCCAGACAGGGCTTGACATGGGGTGTCACCGTCCGGGATCACACGGCCCCCAGTCTTTTAAGGAGGTTTTCTCCTCCAGCTCAGGTACCTCGGGATTGTTACACCCGTACATAGGTTAAACCTAAGCCCCTGAGGGATTGATAATTTTATCAGTTATTAAACCGTTATAAACCGGCTCATAGCCAATTAGAGTGCTTAACCCTAGTATGACCAAAATGATTGAACGAACATTGATGACTATAACGGGTCAGTTTAGACCTATGCATGGTAAACCATCTTAGGCTTTGTTCAAAGCATTAAAATTAAATATTGTATCAAAAATATTTATGGAATGGTTTAAATCACTTCCTCGACATTGATAGCAACCCGTGGGTTGTTGATGTTTCGAATCTTCGGTAAGTTATTTTTCTTCCCGTACTTTGCTATATTTATACAATTTGCTATTCCTTTTTTATCTTTTTGAATATTTGATTTAAATCGAATTGCAAACATTTCCAGTGTAATTAAGACTTTTTTGTTCCAAATTAAAAAGGCATTATACAAAATAATTCATATCCGCATTTACAAAATAATTCATAAATAATACTTATGGCCATCGTCTTGTAGTTCTACGGCAACTATACTCTCGAAGATAGGCATTGAAACAAGAGTATATATTTTGAATCGATACTTGATACTGCTTCCAGAAGACTTGATACTATTGCTAGAAGGTTCTTTTGAATTGAGACTTGATACTGTTTCCAGAAGACTTGATATTATTGCTAAAAGGCTTGATATTACTTCTAGAAGATTTGATCTGCTTCCAGAAGACTTGATAACTTCTAAATGTCTTGATACTGCTTCCAAAAATTTTGAAACGTTTCGAAAAGACTTGAGATGCTTCCATAAATTTGATACTTCTTCTAGAAAACTTCTAATCTTTCTACATCTGGAAGCATTTCTTGACTACTCCTACTGCATACTTGATATTGCTTCTAGAAGAGTTCAAATCCTTCCACAAGACTTGATACCGTTTCTATAAAACTTGAAAGGCTTCAAGGAGAGTTGGTATTGCTTCTGGAAGACTTGATATTGCTTACAAAAAATTTGAAATGCTTCCAGAAGATTTGATATTGCTTCTGGAAGACTTCGAATCCTTCCACAAGACTTGATACCGCTTCTATAAGACATGAAATGTTTCCATAAAAATTGATAATGCCTCTCGTAAGATAGGCACCGGTACAAGAGTACATATTTTGAATTGAGACTTGATACTGCTTCCAGAAGACTTGATACTACTACTAGAAGGCTTGATCTGCTTCCAGAAAACATGATACTGTTTCTAAATGCTTTAATACTGCTTTCAAAAAACGTTTCGAAAAGACTTGAAATGCTTCCAGAAATTTGATACTTTTTTTAGAAACCTTCAAATCTTTCTACAAGACTTGATACCGCTTCTAAAAAAGTTGAAATGCTTCCTCTATAAGCATTTCTTGACTATTACTACTACATGCTTGATATTGCTTCTAGAAGAGTTCAAATCCGTCCACAAGACTTAATACTGTTTCTATAAGACTTGAAATGCTTCTAGGAGAATTGGTATTGCTTCTGAAAGACTAGATATTGCTTGTAAAAAACTTGAAATGCTTCCAGAAGACTTGATACCGCTTCTATAAGACTTGAAATGCTTCCATAAAAATTGAAAATACCTCTGGAAGACTTGAAATGCATCTAGAAGACTTGATACTGCTTCTAAAAGATTTTATATTGCTTGCAGAAAATTTGAAGTACATTAAAAAGTAATTATTACATTTCAGTAATTAAATGTAGAGGCCAAAATTCTAATAAAATTCTATAAAGTAATGACATGGAACAAAATTTAATTCAAATTTATGATGAATAGAGGAAGGTCTTTAAAACGTTAAAGGAAGTATTAAGAATATTAATATTACCTATAAGAATATGCCAGCTTTTATTGTTTACTCTAATTTTATAACAGTCTCATCTATTTCAGAACATGATAAGTTCTACGAGCGTTCAGAGTGTTTAGTTTCAAACAAAACAAAACACTCTGTTAATTCTTCCATTCTGTCAAACACGATTAATTAATAATCAAATTAAAAAGTAATCAAACATGATTCATACATTTGACCACCTGATCGAGCATGAGTCACGTGAATTGACGTGATTCATTGACATGATTCATGAATGATATTCACGTGAGTGGGTTTAAATCGTGAGCGGGAATAAAAAGTCACTCACGCACACACTTCTATTCACTACCAGGCACCGTAGAAAAAATGAGAGTACTCGTCTTCTAAATGGGCTGCCCTCTACCGGCTTTTCAACATCTCTAAGCACCATTGTGTTGTCGACCGAAATCATCAAGTATCAAAATATTCTAAATTCTTAAAATATTTTATAATAATTGTTCGTGGTGGTCTACTTGAAATTGCACTTGATCGCAATCATTTTTTTAGGAGTTTATTTTATCAAATTGTTACAAGTTGCAATAATAATTTATCAATCACATTTTTAAAATGTAATTTCGAAACTTAATAGAAATCTTTAATAATCATAAAAATGAAATCGTTTGAAATCATGATAAGAGACAGAAGAATTGAAACAATCGTCCAATTTTACCTTTATCACGAATAATTTAAAGATGCATGACAATACTTACTGATAACCCCTTTATCATATCGCTGCACTTGAAAAATCCGAATTGATTTTGACGAATTACAAATATTGTTCTAAGAGAGGTTCAGTTTACTCAAACAATCAATAAAAGATGTTTAAAACAGTTATATTTTTTATAGTAACTTTAATAATCGCCGTTAGCGCCGTAACGGATGATGATGCATATAAAGATGTTGTAAGTAAAAAATTATTATTTAATTTATTATCATTAATTTTTGATCAAATTTAGAATGAGTTAATTGAAAAATATGGTTATACGTTTGAAAACCACACAGTAACGTCCGATGGGAACATATTGGAAATTCACAGAATACCTAATAATGATAATAAAAAAGTCGTCTTGATTATGCATCAATTTTTAACTAGTTCTGCTGATTTTGTAAGTAATGGGAATCAAAGTTTAGCGTTTTTATTATCTGACCAAAACTACGATGTATGGCTCGGAAATGCTAGAGGTAATGCGTATTCAAGAAAGCATGAATCGATGAATCCAACAACCAATAATGAATATTGGCAGTTTAAGTATGTATTATCTTATCGTTGTTATAAATGATTGATTAAATAATATCTTTTTTGTTTAAATAGTTTAGATGACGTTGCAAAAACTGATTTGCCACAAATAATTAATTATGTTGTACAAACCACAGGGGCAGAAGACATTTATTATATTGGTCATGGTCAAGGAAGTACGTTATTTTACATTATGGCATCTGAATTGCCCGATTATAAACCTCCAATTAAACGTATGGTGGGTTTAGCACCAATGGCCCATATGGACAATATGCCAAATTTGTTCTTTAGAATTTTAGATACTGCACCTGGTATATTGGGTGATGGCATGAATCTTAAGGTTAGAGATTATTAAATTGATTCATATTTATATTTATAAAAATTAATATTTAGGCTATCTTTGACTTACTTAACATGTTGTTTAAAAGCAAACTTAACGACATGTTTTCAAAATCCGATGATTATTTCTTCGCTAAATTGTGCGATGATGAAGCAATGTTGGTCGAATTATGTGCTGGTTTTGTTAATTTAATTTATGGATTCGACAACGGTCAAATTCCAAAAGTAAGTTTTATTCCCAAAAAAATATATTTAACTTTTTAACTTTTCTTATAGACTAAAGTGCCTGTAATGTTATCTAATGCATATGCAGGAACTTCTTTTCAACATTTAAGAAGTTACGTGAACATGTATTTTAACGGTAAATAGAAAAATAAAAAATTAATTAATTTCTAATCAATAAATTTGTTAAATTTAGATGGATTCGCGAAGAATTACAAAAACTTGGGAAATATCGTTATACCCAATGCGATTTTTTATGGACTTAACGATTGGTTGGTATCCGTGAAAGATATTGAGCATTTAGCGGATGATTTGAAAAACAGTTTAGAGTTAATATACGAAATTCCTGATAAAGACTTTACTCATATTAGTTTTCTCTTTGGAAAAGATTCAAAGGAACTCGTTTTCGATCCGTTATTGGAATTTTTAGAAAAAACGAATGTAAACGATAAATATGAATTATAAGTAGTTAAAATATTTATCATAATAAAAAAAATTTATAAATTTTATATTACTTTATTTAAAATTAGTTGCAACTTCACTGTCCTCAGGTTTTTCTAATTCAATAATTGTTACAGTTTTTGCATAAATTTAATTAAAAATAAATCAATTGGATATTAATTTTTGCGATTGCTTTATTTTTGTTATAAAGATGTGCACTTTATGACCATCTCTGTAAATGATATACCCTAGACTTTGAGCCTTGTTTATAGGTATATATACATAGTTATCCAAAGAATTTAGTTAGTAAATTTTACTATTCGCGCCTTATACGCATTACTACGAAATTGTAAAATAGGTTGCAAGAGGAAACCTGCCTTAAATCTTTTTAAGAAATTTGTTTCAAAGAGTATATTAAAAATATTGGACATGCTCACATGCTCGAAATTATTATTACTAAATTTCAATATAATTGTTAAGGTCACACACCGCTATTCTTTTTTCTTCTATTGTATATATTGTAAATAATTATTGTTAAATGTGTATTTCATGCCCTTTCTTGTATGTATATTTTCATGTTTTTAAAACTCGTTTTGTCGTTTTGTGTAAGAATTTATCCGTCGAAAAATAAACTCTCTTGTTGTAAACTCTGTTGCAAGCCTTACCGAGAGACTTGGAATTGGACAAAATCAAGATTAATTCGCAAGTATAGACAATTTTATTAATTTCAAAAACAAAATCATAATAATAATACCCCAAGCAAGAGTGAACTGCATAAGCAAAAGAAGAAAGATGCAGAGAATCAGACGAAATCATATCAGTATGGAGGAGGAAGTGAAAATAAGCGAGGAGTATAGACTCGCAAGAATAGAATTGACAAGAGTGATAAAGAATAATAAAGAGAGGAAGTGGAAAAGTTTGTGTGATTAATTAGAAAACAACATATGGAGAACGGTGTATGAGCGAGAGAGAAGTTTTATGAGGAAACAGTGGTAAACCAATTCATAAAGTTATGTCCAGAATTGCAAGGGAATTACAAGGAGAAAGATAACTATCAAAGTGAATCTGAATCAGCTTAAGAGAAAAAAGCAGCAGGAGAGGATGGCATAACTAATGAAGAGAAGATGGAAGAAGGTGCCTCGATGGTGGTCTACGCGGATAATTTGGCGGTGGTGGTGAGAGAAGAGTCTGAAGAGACGATGAGAGATAGTTAAGTATTATATAGGTAAAGTGGCAAAGAATATGAGAGAGCTAAGCATACAACTACCGGAAGAGAAAACTGAGATAGTAGTGATTTTAGAAAGAAGAAGAAAGCTACAGAAAATAGAGCTTAGAGTAGGCTAACAAATCATTAAAAGCTCAGAATCGATAATGTACTTAGGAATCGAAAAAAATGTTTAATAACTTAACGCGGTTGATGCCTAGAAAAGGAGATCCATTGGCCACAGTAATAACATCGGACGCTTTATACGGAGCCCCAGCTTGGGAAAGCGCATTTGAGTATAAGAAATATTCTAAAATGTATATCGCACGGTAGCGATGAAAGCTGTAGTGTACACTGGTTGGATACGCATCTATGGATTTGTTGGCCTGAAAAAAAAAAATGGAAATTTTGAGACAAAGGAAGAGAAAACAGAACAGAGAAGACATGTACACGAAGTGGCAAGAGAGATGGAACCATTATCAGGGATGAGCAAAAACGTATATAAAAGATGTAAGAGAATCACCACCTTCCCAGCCGTCACAAAATACAAGAGCTCAAAAGCACAAAAAAAATAAAGGCTAAGCACATTATATCCTTCAGGAGCGTGGCTAAGTACCTTTAAATAGTGAAGAAAAGGAAGACGTAAGGTAGCGGAAGTGAACGGGAAGTATAGGAAAATAGGAATAGGGGATGAAGCAAGGTACAAGGCGATAAAGCTTATTATTATTTTTAATAATTTTCTCTCATTTATTTTAATTTAGTTTTGATTCTGTTTTGTATTATTTTGCTTGTTATTGTTATTTGTTTGAGGTTGTAAACTACATGGAATGAAGTCTTTTGTTGTGTTCTCGACTTCTATAAAGTGTATATTTCTATCTCTCTTTCTCGTAGTAATAAAGAGATTGTATTTTTAATATAAATATTATCTTCAGTTTTACGTATCGACCGCACTTTGGATGCTTGATACTGTATGAAGATCGCTCATTTGAATGTTCAGTCCTTGTCAGCTCATCTTGCTGAAGTACCTAATGTGGTTTTGGGACATGATTTTGATATCTTTGGAATGACTGAAACTTGGGTCTATCTATACTCTACTTTCCATATCTACACTTTATGCGGTTACCAGTATGTTGGTATATTTGTTGGTCGTGTTATCATTATGAAGTATTTAAATCTGAGGTAACAACTTTCATTGAGCATGTATGGATAAAAATTAAACTCAAGAATGTGGCCTTAATAATCGGCGTGATTTATAGACCACATGCCAACTTGGCGTCTTTTTTGTCTTCATTTGATCTGTCTCGGTGACTTCAACATAAATGCGATGGACGTTAGAGGTCCTTACGTTACTCGCTTTTTACCAGCGATCGAAGCGTTTTCTTTAAAACAAATAATTGATATGCCTACGTGTATAACTGGGACCTCCTCTACGTTGATTGATTTTATAGTCATCACTCACCATGATGATGTTGTTGATTCAGGTGCTATTGACACTCATAACATTGCTGACCATCACTTGGTTTTTGTTGTTTTGAATCTGACTTACACACATACTTTACCTCGTTTATTAACGTATCGCAACTTTAATCAGTTTAATCTTGATAATTTCTTGTCCGACTTGGCAGCTACTCCGTGGCATTATATAACAGATTACAATAATATAAATGATAAGGGTGATTTTGTGAATAACATTATTCTTTCTTTATTTGATATGCACGCTCCAGTCCGCACCACCCTTGTGCGCCGTCGTTGTGAGCCATGGATAACAGACAATATGAAGCTCATGTTCAAACTGAGGGATAAAGCTTACTCTAAATTGAAATCTCAGCCAAATGTTAGTAATTTCAATTATTATGAACAATTACGCAGCTACACTGACGGTGCTGTAAAAAGAGAGAAAAAGCGTACATTGATTATTTCTTTCGAAACAAGCGAGCTCGTGAGATGTGGAATGCTTTTTCGACATTAGGTGTTGTTCCAAATAAAAATCGCGCTATCAAAAATCGATCATATTGGTTCAGTTAATTCAATTAACCATTTCTTATTGTCAACCTAAACTCTTATGACAGGGGATATTGATGTCATTTCTAGATTTGGTTCCACTGTAATCCCTCAAGTTAGCGAATGTTTCCAGATCTCATTGACTGATGAGGAGAAAATTTGTAAAACTTTGAATAGTGTAAAGAGTAATGCCGTTGGTGTGGATGGGATCAGTCTGAGGATGTTACAATTGTGTTGTCCCATGATTTTGTCCTATTTGTGCCATATCTTTAATTGGTGTATCCAGTTTTCAATCCTTCCTGAACAATGGAAACTTGCTGCAGTTATACCCACTGCAAAAGTAAATAATCCCAAGGAGTTAAATGATTTGAGGCCTATAAGCATTCTACTTATTTTATCAAAAATTTTTGAAAAGATTGTGTCTACTCGCTTACGAACATATTTGGATAATTTCAATATTTTACCCCAAAAACAATCAGGGTTCAGGTCAGGCTTTAGTTGTATCACGGCGTTATTGGATGTTGTAGATGACATAATTTCGGCGCGTGATGATAAACTAGCAACAGCTCTCGTCTTGCTTCACTTTTCCAAAGCTTTCGATACACTTCATCATGATACCTTGCTTGTTTTATTACACCATGTCGGGATCTCCGATAGCGCTGTTGATTTTTTCAGATCTTATGTTACGGGTCGCGCACAGTTGGTCAAATTTAACAATGAGCAGTCGAGCAGTCTTCGTATTGTGTCCGGTGTTCCCCAGGGGTCGGTGTTAGGTCCGATCCTGTTTTTGATATACACATCTCAACTGTGTAATACGCTCCAGCACTGCTCAGCTTATATGTACGCTGATGATACTCAGTTACTCCATAGCTTTCACACAAATTTTATTAATGTTGCTCAAGAACGAATAAATTCTGATCTGGGCGCACTTATCAGTGAAGCCAACAAACTATGTTTACAAATTAATCCAAAAAAATCTGTTGTTGTGCTGTTTGCGAATGATGGGCTATTTGAATCAATCAGAGATAATTTGAGTATCGTCATTTAGGGCAATAGGTTGGACATTCTTAAAAACGCACGTAATCTGGGAGTTGTGTTGGATAGCAGTCTGAGGTTTAGGAGGCATGTCAATATTTTATTACAACGTGCTTATTCCACCCTTAAATTGCTGTATAGTAATAGAAATCTATTTACCCCTCAGCTTAAGATACAACTTTGCGATACCCTTGTGTTGTCACTTTTTAATTTCGGCGATGTGCTTTATCACCCCTGTCTGGATAGTGTGGACGCATGTAGAATACAGAGAGCGCAAAATGCGTGTTTACGTTTTATATACGGTCTTCAAGGGCGAACTAGGGTGTGTCACACTTTAGGAGTAGACACACATAAGCGCACCGCGCCCGCACCATCTTGTCCGCACCTGATCCGTATGTTGGCCGTGTGACTTGTCTCGCTATTGCAGTTACGGAGCTGTTTCGTGAAGAAATAATGTTAAAAAACTTTACGAATAGTGAATTAGGGATGGTAGCGCTTGCTTTGGAAAAAGAAGATGTTAATTGGAGAAGAATGTGGGTTCACAACGCATGGAAGAAAAGATTTGTCGAAGGGGAGTTTTGCTCACTTATGCCTCATCTACAGTGCGATGAGATAAAATTTTACGAATATTTTAGAATGTCGATGTTCACATTCAAGCAATTACAATTAAAACTCCAAGGGAAACTGAAGAAAAAAGATACATATTGGAGATTATCAATAACACCAAGAGAACGTTTAGCGGTATGTTTGAAGTAAGTAAACAATATAAGAATAAAACATAAGATATTTTTAAATCACTATTTTTATTAATTATTGTACATATATCTTGAAATAAATAAATAGTTATTAAATAGTTATCATATCTTTGAAACTAAAACATTTTTTTCAAATATTAGAACTGATGAGGGTTCATAGTGACTGTTAGCTTAATCTGTGGATAGTAAGGGTGACGGCGACTCTAGTGACATTGCTGAAGATGATTCCGAGTAGTTTTGCACAAAGCATCTTGATTGGTTACCCGCATTTACTTGTAGCTGTCTCAATTCTAACTCCTGTACTATATTAAAAAATTTTCCTTTTGCTTCATTTAGAAGCATAATGTCCAGTGATTTCAGAGTAGGTGCGATTCCACACAAAAAAGCATCAACTGGATGTTGTTGATATGTTTGTAACCTTGCTGCTTTTTGTTTCTCGGCTTCTTTTTCAGCGAGTATGTAGGCCATTAGTTGGCTCGCTGGCGATTCGTCTGTTTTCACATCGCGACCAGGAACCTTTCTTTTGGTTGCTGAAGATGAAACAAACTTATCTTTCTTTGCAAACAATTGATTCGTTTGTAAGGATGACTCTTTTCTCTGTAAAGTTATATCTTTGCTGCTACCTGGTAGGCTTCTTTCTTTTGCAGTATGCTGTTCATCTATGTCTATATTATCGAGATTTTCTTGGTGTGACATTCTTTTTGGTATAACCCCCATGACATTTTCTTGGGAAGAAATGTCTTGCGAATCATCATCATGTTCTAATTCAGCATCATCTTCAATGCCTACTTGTGGTTAAGAAGATAAAATTGTGGACTTGTCTTCAACTTTCAAGGTGGTTGCAATTATTTTCCAAACTCGTTCTTTATACTCAGCATTCTTATATTTTCCATGGGACTGATCATATAGTACTGGATACTTTCTTATATTTTCGACCAAGTTTTCTACATTCATTTTAATATAAATAAATAAATTTACAATATTAAAATTTATAATTTTTATAAAATTCTAATATAAAATGTTTTATTTTAACTTCGTATACCGCACCGTGCCCGTCAAAAAGTAAAGCAAACTAGTCGGGCACGTTGCGTCCTCGGTGAGATGTTGTCGGTGCGGCGTCGATGCGGTAAAGTGGGGACTTCACAGTACTTTTGTATGGCCCCAGTCTCGTACCGTGCGTCTTCCAACACACGGCAATCACACGGTGTGGGCGCGGTGCGGTTATGTGTGTCTACTCCTTTTGTAGTGGGCTGGCTGGCTAAATATGTCCCAGCGACGTATTCTGCACACCGTATGTATGTTTCGTCGCATTATTTTATACAAATGTCCTCTCTATTTGTACCACAAAATTCGGTTTCGAACTGATGTCCATAATATAAATGTTAGACATCCCCATTGCCTCACAATACCACGCCACAAAACTCAACTTTTTAAACGATCATTTTCTTATGGCATGCCTAACATATATAACAAATAAATAGCTACAAGGACTGATGCAAGTGAGTGCTCTTTTAAGAAGGAGGTTAGATATTTATTGTTTCAGCAGCAGAGAGATATTTAACTGTATTATTTAACCGTTAAACTGTATTTCTTTTTTATTTTTCATTTTTTGATTGCTTTTTTTCTTTGTTGTATTTACGTATTATATGTTTACATTTATTTTTCTTTTTTTCATTTTAAGGGACGATGAAAAACAATAGTATCTGCTCTAGGTGGATACATATTGACTCTTCCTTTTTGGCAATCCTTAGTATTAATGCTTATTTTGTTTTTATTATTTATATTATTATTATTATTTTTATTATTATTATTTTATTTTATTTGTATTGTCAATAAAGATTTATTATATTTATTATATAGAATAGCATAACAAAGGGTTTCTTGTAGACCTTTATACAATCCAGGCAATTACAGGATATGGTGAGTACGCAGCACACTTCGCGAAGATAAAGAAGAGTGGGTCGGATAGCTGTTGGCTGTCAAGAGACGGACACTCGACACACAATTTTTGAATTTGGTTGCTTCGGAAAAAAGACGATGAAAACGAACGCGGAACTGGGACAATCTGTTATAGAAGAAAATGTAGTTGGCCTTCTTGTGACCAACGAAGACAAGCGTGACAGCGTAATCAGATAGCTAAGAGAGGTGATGAAGATTAAGGAGATGGAAGAGAAAAGGAGAGAGGAAAAGAAAAAGAATTCAGAAGAGGACCGAGTGAGGCAGTTTTGTCTCCCCCGATCCAGGTATGATAGACGGAAAAATATTATTGAAAAAATAATAGGTCGCTTTTGTGTTGTGTTTTACAAATTCGCCCGTGGAAACCATCAGAAACAGGAGAATTACTATATATATGATGATATATATTCGAGGAAGAAAATCTGTATAACAAGACAAGGAAGGGGAGGTGCTTTTACCCCTCCCCTTGTCTAGGTATACAGATAATTAATAACAGTTAAAAATTTGACGAAATGTTTTATGATTTGTTGTTGTAACTCATCCGGAGGAAGGAATAATGAAGGATAGAGGAAGAGGATTTGATGGGTTCTGTCCAAAGTAGCAACAAGAACCTGACGAATAGTAAAAGGTGGAGGAAGTTAAATAAATAGAAGCAAATAACAACAATAAGATCGCCAAGGCAATCTGCTGTAATGCGTAAGCTAGTCCAGACTGCCAATATCCAATAGGCAAGGAAAAAGGGGGAGTTTTTTAGTGGTATAACCAGCATGAGGCCGGCACCAAAAAAAAGGTCCCTGTTGCAGTCCTACACTGCTGGTTAGATAAAATTTTCTATCATGCGCACATCTGACCAGGGTTAGTGCATAAAGCATTTTTCTCCTCCTAAGTGCAGAAAAGGGCTTGTGTTGAATTGAGCCATCAATGTTAACCCGCTTCACTCAACCCAACCCAACCAGTCAGTAAGAATTGCTTATTGTTTAAGGAAGAAGTACCAAAGAATTGTTCAATTCACTTGAGGCGGCTGACGTTTTTGAAGGCAACCGAAATTATTTTTGCTTTAAAATTGTTAACAATATAGAAGATGTAATCCCAACTAGCTAATTAGCATAAAATATTGTTGGTACATTGTTAATTAGTTGGGTTGGGTTGATCCATCAATCTTAACTCAGCTAAGCAAACCAAATCCAACTAATTAACACTAGTTATTGTTTGAGGAAGAAGTATCAATGTACTGTTCATTGTACTTTGGTCTGAAGTTCGAAGCTTTTTTTTTTGGAGTCCACTTTTTTCCATCACCCAAAACCCATATGTATTTTCAAAAATCGAGGCCTATGTATGATTAAGTCGTTGAAACGTAGATTATTATCTTTGGTACCCATTTTTTTTGGGTACCCATCTTGACAGATTGTAGGCAGTTTGTTATAATTTGATAGTATATTATTTTTTATTGACAATGGTGGTTTTGATAAGGTTGGCGAAATAGATATTGGACTATAATTATTGTGTGTTTCACCTTTTTTATATGTAGATGTTATCTTCGTCAGCTTGAACTCTTTTAGAAAGACCCATTATCTAGCGGAGACACCGCTAGATAATTGTTTATGACAAAACAAAAATGTTTACTAAAAATTGGTTCAACCTGTTTTTTACCTTTGTGAACAGTTCGTACATATCTGTCGTATTATTTTCAATTTGCTTCTTTATTCAACTGACTTTATCATCAAACTGCATTCAGCAGTACAGTTGGTCCTATTTTGATTCCTTTGAAAAGTTCAATAAAATCTTTTAAGAACATAATCGTTTTAGAATATACAGATTCATTTATTTTGCTTATAGCAGCTGATGGATGTCTTGAAGTCATCAAGTAAAACCATCTTTCTACTTGTTCTAAAAATCAGCAAGTAGTCAAGTAATCTGGTCGATTTAACTCACTTGCCAGAAATTTTAATGCACTGCACACTGAATGATTAATCACATTAGTTGATGTAGACACTTTCATTTTACTAAAATTTGTGGAAAGTAAGTCATCTTCGGTTAATTTGGGAGTCAATTTGAATGAGTGAGTTTTCTGATATTCAATCAGTTCACTAATATATTGTGCGGAAACTGTATTCGTTGCCAAATTATATTTTGTTTCAATTTCTTCAGGGATTATAATTATTTTGTTGCTAACTAACATCGCTTTAATATTTTTGAAGAGATGGGGGATATCAGCCATAAAATAAATGTTTCTATTTTGAAAAAAATGAGACGTTTTGCATCTAGTATCTGTATACCTGCCCGCTCCAATGCCTACACTTCGCCATAAGACTTGGTTAAAAGATCCTATATCCGACGTAATACTTAATACATTTAAGTTAAGGTTCACAGTTTTTGCAAGAATTTTTTGTATGATGTCTTTAAAAACGCGTCCATTTACAGAATCACCTGTAAAGTAATATGCCACCACTTGTTTCCATCTCAGGGTAACACCGGCCAACATAAATACTAACACATGTGTAGCAATGCCTTCATGTTCAGGTAAAGTAATTTGTCCAAAATATTTCTGTAATGAAATATCATATGTAGTACTAGCTATTGTAGCCATTTCATCGAGAACAACAACACAATCTTTGTCTAAAGTCTGGAATGAATCTACTTTCATTTTTAAGAAGTCAATAACTTCATCTAAAATGCCTGTGTCAAATCGAAGTCCATGCAGTTTACGTTGTAGGGTACGCACAGATGGCAAGGGCTGTCCTTGCCTCAAAAGTTCTTCATATCCATTCCCACCACAACTGAATTTCAACTTTAAGGCTTTCATTATGGTTTTATTTGACCATTTTAAAAATTTAGTTGATCTTCCTTGTCATCTTCTGCTTAACATCTCAATTAGATCGCTGGTGCAAATTTGTTTTAATAAAGTATTTTCCTCTGGTGCAGCAGTTTTGCTTTTCAACATTTTCAGCTGTTTATTACTATTCCTAAGAAGGCGACGGTACCTTTGCGTCCTCTGTTTCTGTTTCAAATATTCCTTTTCATACTGTAATAATTTCAGTTCTAAATCTTTCTTTGACGTTCCGGGAAAGTTTCCCAGCCCTACACTTTCTACAGTATCACTACATGAAGTATCAGTACTTTCTTGAAGTTGTGATGTGGGTGGCTGCTCCTCAAACTCTCCAGGTACTTCCGTTAAGTTTTCCACAGTTGTTGTGATAGAATATTCACCTAAAATGGACATTTTGCGTTAATTTTAGTTTCTTCTACTTTTACATCATCTTTATTTTTTAAGTATTTTTAGATTTTGTATTTACATTAATAAAATACATGATTAAGAAATGAACAAAGCTGTCGGATGGTCGTGAGAGACATTTAGTTGAAAAAGAGTTAAATACAGCTCCATATTTTTAATAATGTGCGATTAATACTAACTTGTTAATTCGCTTTAGATATTATATACATACGCCTCTTTAGATAAACAAGGCTTTGAGTATATATAATATAGAGAGAGCACGCTTACGTGAGCTTGTCTTGTATGGTTGGTAGGCTAATCTAAATGTTTTCATTTTATTTTTTAGGTCGTTCTCAAACCTTCTAAATAGTATCGAAGAGAGTGGTGCTTAAGCTTTTCGTGTATAGAGGGCTAATGAATAAAAATGAAGATAATTCGATTACACTTAATTTAATTATTTAATGGTGTTTAATAGGGGTTAACTGAAACTGCCGCTTATTAAAGACAAATGTGAAAAACAACGACATTCTCACTAATTGGAATTAGTTATCAGCTATTCTAAATAAATAAAATTTTGAAAGAGTTTCTTATCGGACGGTGAACGGTGAACTTGACGGGCCTCTTGAGGTTCCTGGAATTTCTTCTTTAACCCTCTTCATCGAATCTAAAAGAGACGGAAGATATATTAATTAATGTTCACTGACTTAGTGATATCGGAAGTAGGTGTTGAAAGGATTGTCGGGTCCTGGATTGTTAGACTAGAAGCAACCTTGGCCGTTTGTAGCGAAGGTATTCTGTGTCATAATCCATTAATCCCGCTAGGAGGGGATTGGGGTGGTTTTCGAGTCGCGTCAACTCGGTACTGGCCTTGTCCAGAATGAATTCCTCGATGGTCGCCCTCTGGGAATCATTGTGCAGTGTCGCATTACTGACAAACCAAGGTGGAGTTCTTGCACGTGCGACTGCGCGGCGTAACCCCAGTCTGAAGAGGCGTAAGTTATCGTAGGCCTGATAACCGCTTTGTAGAGTCGAATCTTCCGAAGAGGATCCAACTTACTTCGACGATTAATCAGAGCGTACAGATTGACCAGAGCTGCCTTCGCCCGGTTCGCCATCGCGTCAATGTGACTTTTCCAAGTAAGTTTAGAGTCCAGAATGACACCTAAATACCTGTCTTCGGATCGCCAGGGGACCTCGTCCCCTTGCAGTACCAACGCATCGGGGGGTCTCTGTCTACGCCGAGTAAAAAGTACTGCGGTACTTTTATCAGCGTTGATTTTGACCCGCCACTTTGCGAAGTAGTCGAGCAACTCGTCCGATACTGCCTGCAGTCTACGAGCGGCGACCTCGGGGGACCAAGATCTGCTGTAGATGCACACATCGTCGGCGTACATCGCTAACTGCGTGCGAATTCATTGACTTTAAATAAATCGGATTACTACGATTTGGATAATCGAGGCTTTACTACAGTATAAAAAAAATAATGTAAAGAACAATTTAAAAAACTTAATTACAGGTTTTTAAAATTTAGTAATTTTTGGAGAGATGCGGATAATATCATTTTTTACGGTATGTGCCTTACATAAATTATGTAATTTCACTCTTATAAGTAAATTAATAAAATAACTACGATGATCAAGATACATATTTCTAGCATTACTGAAAACGTCTCTACTTTCTTATTTTTTTGTTATTATGGCACAAATGTTTTTTAAATGTGGTTGAACGTCGACGATAGAATTGAATGCATCAAGACATGTTCTGTAATTTTAACTATTTCTAAGTTTGGAGTTTTTAAGCAAGCAAATAGATTCTCATTAACATAATTTAATTTAACTTAATACACACCGCGTCATAAAAAATTCATCACTTAAAATGATTATTAATTTAAAATCACAATAATTTTTGAACGTATTGCTCGATTTGAATAAGGTTTTTTATTTAAATGGTAAACCCACTGCCAATATTTCAGTAGGTGCCCTTCTCATTTTGGTGATCTTCAATTTCATTACTGGTGGATAGTGTTAATGTGTGTTGTCGAGCTAAAATTTAAAACTTTCTGTGGAGTGCACCGGTTACAGAAATTAATTTTAAAGATAACCTTGTTTTTTCTGTTTACTTCCGTTTTCTATGCAAGTTCGTATTGTTACAAGCACAATTTGTTACGCCCAAGTTACAAGATCTAGAAGATAACGTAACTTGCTCGGTAACGTCTTTAGAAATTAAAACAATTAATTCAAGAATATCGATGAAAATTAGTTACACTGTGACAAGTAAATCAAGCAAAATAGAATCAGATTAAGAATATAATTTTGGAGAATCTGGTTCCACTCGTCTAAGGGGCGAATACAGAGCTACCTGCCTGATCCATTCTGTCGATATCTACATATTTCGCTTTGAGACATTATGTAGGCTGTATGGGAACGTGTATTATCGTGCATGAACCAAAATTTGTCACTAATATATGGGTGAAACGGAAGTATATGTTCAACTAAACTTTCTTCAATATACCCAGCCTTGATTAAATTGCCGTTGATAAAGTAATGCTCCGCACGTGCTTCGAACCAGATTCCGACCCAAATAATTACAGATCCTGCCTGACATCGTAACCTTTCTGAGAAGTTGCACTACGTACAACGCTCTTTTGCTTGAAAGTACAACTGGAGCCTTGACTCATCTGAGAACAGCACGTTTTATGCCTGTCCATTGACCGGAACACGCTAGTTTCTGAGATCTCCACTCTGCTTCTTCATATCGTTTCCATACTATGTATTCACTAAAGACCGGATTTATAGAAAATATGCTTATGCTCAAAATTAAAGGCATTACAAATATATTTAAATATCTTTACGAATCAGTTAAAAATAAGTGAAATAAGACCAGGTTAGTTATGCCTTTTTTGCCTTTTTTGAGTTTTCATGCCTATTATTTTTTTATGCCTATTTAAAGCCTTTTTCCAACTTTTTGGCGTCTTTTCCCCAAAAATTGGTTGAATTATAATATCTATAAGATCCGCGTTTTTCATCGATCCGAATTTCAGCTTTGGAATTCCCCGTTGTGCCGCGTCGTCTTACATGGGATTCCCCGTATGTGGTTTGACTTGCGTCAAGTCTTCAATTCATTTAGTTGTACTAAAGTTACTTGAGTGACAGTGTGAAGTTCTTGCGTAGTACAATGCCGAAACAAAAGCCAACCGTAGAAGAATGGATTAAAGATTACAAGGAATTGAAATATGAACGCAATCGTTTATTTTGCCAAGCCTGTTTAAAAATCGTAAGTATTGATGGAGTTAATCGAGTAAAAACAATTAATTATATTAATTATATTTTTAAATTATGTATAATACCAAAGATTTTTAAATATTTAAAACCGACATTTAAATCTTTTTACGGTAAAAATTGGAAATTATAAAGAATATGCTATTCTTTATAATTCACTAGAAATAAAATTCACTATTGATTGATTCAATGTAGTTCTTCGATCACTAAAATTAATAGAACAATATATTGATTGTTTAATAATTATGGAAGATATTATAAAATACTGACGTTATTAAATTACTGTTAACAGATTAATTGTGACAAGAAATACTACATAATTCAGCATGTCAAAACATCATTGCACCAGGAAAAATTAAAACTGACTAAAAGTCAAACCAAAAAACAACAAACTATAGGTACAGCTATACAATCTGTGGTATTAACATCCGGCTACACTGAACAATCAAAATTCAATTTTGATCTTTGCAAAGCTTTGATAAAAGCAAACATACCAATCCATAAAGTGACAAATAAATATTTCAAAACTTTTTAACTTTTTTACAAACATATTGTACAATGCATATTCCCGATGAAAGCCATCTTCGCAAAAATTATATTACTTCAGTCTACAAAGAAGTTATTCAAGAAATAAAAAATATTATTGGAAATAATTATATTTGGATAAGTGTAGACGAAACAACTGATGTATGTAGACGATACATGGCAAATTTAATACTTGGAGTATTAAGTGATGAAAATTCGTCAAAAAGTATTTTAATAAGTACCAAAGAATTAAGTAAAACTAATAATAATACGGTAACAAGATTTATTCACGACGAATTAACGCATTTTTTCTTACCGGAGCCGGTACCGAAAAAATTTTACTTAATCGAGTAGCAGAAACTATAAGGTTACAGTTCCCATTAGTTAATAAATTAATAAAAAGCGGTAAACAAATATTTGTTTAGCCCCTTTAAGGGTAGAATTGTTTAGAGAGAGGTTACCAAATACCCCATTACCACCACAACCAGTTCTAACAAGATGGGGAACATGGCTAGATGTCGCTATATACTACACAAACGCCTTAGGTCATTTTAAACAATTAATAAATGAATCTCCGGCTAAAAGTAGTAAAGCAATACAAGATTGCCAGGCCGTCCTAAAAGAAGTGGAGCTACAAAATAATTTGGCATTTATAAAAAGCAATTACAGTTATATAAGTGAATCTATAAAATCACTTGAAAAACAGGATTTACCTTTAGTGACTGCAGTAGAAATGATTAAAAAGTTTCAAGACAGCACGTATAGCGTACCAGGGCATATTGGTCAAATAATTACGAATAAATTTAATGACGTTCTGTGTAAAAATGAAGGATTTGCCACATTACAAAAAATTGCATCAATTTTAAGTGGTGAAATTGTTACTGGATTTATTATTGATCCCGCATTAATTACAAAGTTCAAGTATTATAATTACAAGTGTGGACGTGGAGAGAAGTTTTTCGGCTTACAAGAATACGTTAAGTGAGAGAAGACACAACTACACAATGGAACATTTAGAACAACATTTAATAATTAGTTGTTTTCGTGATTAGTGGTTTAATAATTATATATGAATGTTTAGTTTAACGATGTATTTTTTAATGAAAACGTTATTAAAATACATTATTAATTAGGTATAGCAATTTTCGATTTCTAATTTTTATGCCTTTTTAATGCTTTTGTTGCCAAAATTTCACGCCTTTTTAAGTGCCTTTTTCCGTCTTTTTTGTGCCTTTTAATCCGGTCTTTAGTATTCACTTACGTTCATCCAACATACTTAGATACGATTCCAGATTACTTTTCTCAACTGTTGTGATATGTTGATTTTATAACACGGTCATTACAATATATCAATCACCACGGGTGTGGTGCGTCCATCTTCCACCAAAGCTTTACCTGAATAATTTCTTCAAGAATTAATGGCATTTTTCTTCTTTAGTAACACTCAACGATGTTAAACATAGCGTTGCAGAAGAAGCTGCGTTATATTTTAAACGTTGTAACTTTTGATGTCAATAACAATGAAAATTTGGCCAAAAAATAGAAGTGATCATGACAGACTTATATTTAAAATTATATTCTTGTCATCTAATTATATTCTTTTCTTCTGTATGCATTCCACAGCAAGCTTTAAAGTGTAGGAAGAAAACAGGCATTAGCGTTATTCGCCATTATTGAAATTGAAAGGCGACGAAATGGGGAAGACCCCTGCTTATATATTAGTAAAAGGTTGAACTTTCAAATATAAAGAATCTTATTTAATCTTCCGTTAGGCGCGCATGTATCCAGCAGATACACGCATAAAATTGCTTGCCGTCTGTTTAGAGATCGATATCTTTACAACCGACTGATGAAACAATGTGTCAAAATCATCTCAGTAATTATAACAAAGTTTACTGCACTCGGTGATCCTTTAATCACTCAGTTTGAAAAATTTTTGGCTCCTCAGTTTTTCTTTTATAGCGAGTTAAACATAAAACCGTCACTTTATGATTTTTATATGTAGATATATTATAGATTTACAGTAGATGTTTTACACTCAAGGCATATTTTATTTTTTTCATATTTTGTACAGTATCGCGAATTTCCGCGGTTTAAGGAGATGCTGATTTTTTGAAAATGGATTGACGGATTTCAACGTTTTTTGCACTGAATTGTGCGCCATAAATCGGTATGTCGAGCTCCAGTAATAGTTTTTCAAAATAAAATGTTCCTCCGATTTTTTGGAGCGAGTACAGTGTTTGAAAGAAACCAGAATTAGGCAGGCTAAGGGACGCCGGTGCGGAGTAACGAGCGAGCGACAATCGTCCTCAGAGAACCTGAGAAACCAGGATTACTGAGGTGACTGAATGTCTGGCGCAGTCTCGAAGATGCATACCAATTATTTATACCAATTTATTATCCATGGTATAAAATTAATTTGTTGATAAACATTTTTTACATTGTTCTAAATGTTAAACATGCAAATACAATTTGTTGTAATTTGTGTTAACTAATTCACGCTAAAAAATTAGAAAAAAATGATTTTAAAAAGCTATTACCGTCATTTGACAACACAACGAATTTATTAATGAATTAACACATTCACAATTTACGATTTCTAACTTTTAAAGATAATTTCTATAAAGAAAAAGGAAACGAAAAGTGCTGTTTTTATAAATCCATAGATTAAATACAACGGTCGTCTCGCCGTCGCTACAAACGTGGCGCGACACATCGTGTACAAAGACAACAAAGGAACTCAGTGAATTGAAAGTCAGAAATATTCTTCGTTCCAATGACTTTCTGTAGATCATTTTACAGCGTAATTATCTAATATACTTTATTTTAAATTAATTGTATAATTTTAAATAAATCTTGTTAATCAAATTTTCGCTAATAAATTAACAATAAATCTTGGTTTCGAACAGCGTCGCCTGTTATTAACTAGCAGTAACCTACCAGTCAGCTGATATTTTATGGTCCCATTTGGGTCTCGAAACCGCTGCCACTGTTTACTATTGACGTGGGCTATCTATACTATATATAATCAAAGCCCTAGATGATTAAAATTAAGGTTCCTCAAGCTGCAGGAACATCTACATCTAACCACTTAGGATTGTAACCCCCAATTAAGAAGGAGACTTTAACAATAAAAATCTCATAATAATTAACTGGAAGTGTACCTTTCGTTCGAGGAAGGTTGATAATCTGTAATTGAGGCGTTTGTGACCCATCTTTGCCCAGATGGTAATTTTATGCACAGCAACTTTTCTATTTTATTTTAGGCAAAAGAAAAATGTTTAATAAACATAAATAGTGATCGTCAGATATTATAGATATTAGATAGAGGTGTTGTTTTACATCACACATACATATTTTTATTCGTGATAAGCTTGGTTTCAAAACGGGATGCTCTAGAATACCCCAGTTTATATTTAGAAGCGGTATTACAAAACATCTTTTGTTGGCTGCAAATTTATCAATGGA
This sequence comes from Onthophagus sagittarius, assembly GCA_036711965.1. Lineage (NCBI taxonomy): Eukaryota > Metazoa > Arthropoda > Insecta > Coleoptera > Scarabaeidae > Onthophagus > Onthophagus sagittarius. The sequence continues at coordinate 27,704,088 of JASERS010000005.1, forward strand.
TGATACTCTGTATCTACATTGACGTTGATATTATAACCGGTATTTTCTTCACCCTTTTCTAGTTAGCCTTTCTTAATATTATTTATTTTATTAGTATTCGAATTGAAATTACGGATAAAAATCAATTTTAAAAAGTACTCTCTATAAGCCGATTACTAAAGATTTAAAATGTCTTAATTGACTGATTTGAGAGATATCGAGCAATTTCATTTGGTACAAATTTATGTGGTAAAAGCGCTATTATAAAACTATATAAACCAGGTAAAAATATTCGATAATGAAAACGTTAACTGCAATTAAATGATAATGGCGATGTTGATTGTATAAGCGAAAGGCGCTTAGTTAAGAGTAAAATCCCTAATTCTCTGAAAGATGTGAATCTGGTGTTCCATACAGACCTCTTCTTGGTCCTTTACTATTTATAGAATGATATACTTAACATTTCTTAATTTCTTATTTAACATTAAAACAGTTAACAAAATCCGTTAAAAAATGGCGAAATTCTAAACATAATCGGTAAGAGTAATAGATTTATTATCGCCTTTTGTTTATTTGATACAGATTCGTCCAGTTTTTTTTGATTATCTGTGGTGTAATATTCTGTCATTATGCAAATAGAATTTTTTAAAGTCTATTATTATTTTATATTTTCATATATTTTAGTTCAACATTGTCTATAGACTTTCAATAAGACACATATCAGTTGAATGAGCTGTGACTCTATACCACTATATCGGTTGACTGATCTATGATATGCCACGACTTTATGATTTCTGATCTATTTTATGCTATCTCAATGTGTTCTACTACATGACTATTCTGATGAAATACTGATGATTCTAATAGTTCGTCGGTTTAACCACATTGAGTGGTGATAACAGGTTTGTTCTGATCTGGGTCTCTCTGGAGTCACTCTGGAGTTGCTGCCAATGAAATAGCAGATGAGCTAATACGAGAGGGTAGCTCTAATGCGTTTGTGGGGCCAGAGTTGCGTGACATTTATAATGGCCAAATAAAGGATTGGACTATGTAATGAGGATATGATGATGAGGATGTGGCGAGGATATACGTCGTCATATATATATATATATATCGACGAGGTATGACCTTCTGAATCTTTTGTACTTCCGACATGAACATCTCAGCCATCAGTATTTGGAATTTTGACAGCAAATACGAATCTTATTTCTTCCCTTTTGCAATAAAAATGTCTTCTGTCTTTAGTCTTTAATGAATAGTTTATGGATTACTAAGTCAACATTTTGCATTTTGTTCAATAAATAACATTTTCCGCCAGTAGTTTTACAACCAGTATCAAGTCTTCTGAAAGCATTTCAAGTCTTCCACAGGCAATATCAAGATTTCTGAATGTATTTCAAGCTTTCTAGAAACAGTATTTTCAGAAGCAACTCGTTAATTCTTCTGGAAGCAATATCAAAGCTTCTAGAAGCAGTATCAAGTCTTAAAGGGGTAGTATCAAATCGTTTAGAAGAACTTCTGAAAGCCTAGAAGCCTTCTGGAGTCAAATGATCTCGAGTTGGGAAGTCTGTCAAGCTTTCTGAAAGCATTTCAAGTATTTTAAAAGCAGTATCAAGTCTTCCTGATGCAGTATCAAGTCTTCTGGAAGCATTTGTATGTATTGGTAAGCCTTGTATGCTTGGGGCATACAAGCTAAGCAGATATGGTAGTACGATTACCTAAGAAATATTTAGCATCGAAGAAACGAAAGGTGAAGTTTAGAATTGTTCTCAAACCATGAACGGAGCAAAATCCATGTTCTTAACAACCTACACATAAACAGTCTTTCTCTTAACTTTTTTGTGAACTTTTAAATAAGCTATGAGTTATTAATTTTCATCATGTGAAAGAGCGTCTCAGTCACACAATCGATAAAAGAGTGGGAACTTTTTTTTACACATGAGCTCCCTATTCGAAGACCAGGTCACGTATGTTGTTCATTTTTTATAAAATAGATAGCATTGATGAAATGTTGCTTTAAAATGAAGATTAACTTCAAAAATTATTGATTTCTATTTTTAAAATTGGACTATATTTATCAGAAGGAGGTCTACTGCCAATTGTAGTTGTAGTAGTAAAAACATTTTAGATGGGTTTATGAGTATCATATTTACCCAATCTTTAAATAATAATAATGTTGAAGATAAAATTCTATTACTTTTTTCAGTTTTGGAACTATTTTCAGTTTCTTTCTAAATAATATTTAGGGTGGGATTAGCTTTTCAAATTAAAACTATGAAACATAAATAACTAAATTAACCCTTCTTAATTGACTTGGAGTATTTTAATAAACGCATCATTCAAAGAGTGCAATATCTTAATCTGTTCTATTAAAATAAAAAAGTAACTCCAAAAGATTTTCTTTCTTGCAAATGTTGAAATCGCACTTTGAAAATTCTCCTGTCAATTATTTCTCGAAAGAATGTTAAATAGGTCAGTTTTGTTTACAAACATTAATTATATTGTGAAGATTTCTATTGTAATAGAAAAAAGAGGTAAGACAGGTAGCTTCCTTTTATTCCCCAATTAAAGTGTGAAATTTGTATTTTGGCCTGTCAATCATCCTCTGAAAGAATGTTAAGTAGGTCAGTGTTGTTTACTAACATTAATTATATATATTACAATTATATAACTTAAAGCGTTAAGAAACCTCTTTTGTCCACGGTCTTTGCGGTGGAGCAGGTGTTGTAACTTGCAAATTATCCAGCATAAATGTTAACAATTTTGGAATTTCATTTGCTTTGGAAAAAAGCGTCATTATATCCTTACTCTAGGGGTTCCCTTGTCATCCACGTTAGCACAATCAGGTTGAACAACTTTCCTAATTCATACGGCAGGATTTTCAAGCAATTGTGATTCAACAGTAATTCCTGTATCTTTGAGAGGATAATAAAAGGAGGTACAGAATGCGAGAAGCTCAGGTGGCCGGTAGTAATGGGATAATACAGGGATCCAGGTATATATGTGGAGGAGTGTTATAAAAGACAGTGGTGTACAAATATTTACAGATGGTGCTAAAAATGATGTTAATGTCGGCGCAGCTTTTGTTGTTTTTTTTGTGAGGGTGTTGAGGTGTATTGTAAAAAAATTAAACTTGGTAGTTTGTGTAATAATTGATTGTGCTAATTAGATATATTATTAAAAGCAATATTGAAACAGGATCAATTTTTATTGGATTAAAGGACATTCTGGAATTAAGGGAAATGAAAGAGCTGCTCAATTGGCTAAAGAAGCATCTTTGCTGGAAAATTTTTTATATTGAATTTATATCGTGACGATGTGTTACCAAAAATTAGAAAATATATTATGGGAATTTGACAGGAAAGATGGGATAAGTCAATTAATAGTAGATTGACGTATCAGTTTATGCCAAAAATTGGTAAAGTGAATAAGTTTCTATTTCCAGAAACAATAGAGTTGATCACTGGACATGGAAACTTTGAGGAGTATTTTAACAAAATTGGTAAGTATGAATCTTTGGTGTGTAATTGCAGTGAAGTACGGATAAATTTGAAGTGTCATTTAGAAAGTAAATTGTTTAGTAAAAACTTGTGTTGGTCTAAATTTAAAGACGAAATTAGTAATGTAAATAAAACTTATGCGTGGTGGTCTATTTTTAATGAATTCGCGAAGAAGTTTGTTGATGAGAAATAAATTTTAAAAAATGTAATGTCGGGACTGTGTTATGATTTAGCTGATTCTAGGAATTAGTATTCTTATTTTAGTAATGGTTTACTTGCGTGCTTACAAAATCACGTTTATGGAAGAGATAGGGGAGTTTGGAAATGATTAGTTAGAAAGTTAGTAGTTGGTAAAATTTATTATTACTAATAATTTTATGAATGAAATTATTTTTCTCTATTTGAATTGAATATTTGATTTGTAATTACATTATTGGTGTAGTACCTTTTAGTGGAGCACCATACGTTAATTTAAATTTATCTTTAAATAATATTTACATGTAGTGTGACACTATTTAGAGTGGCCGCCTCCTCAAGCGCCAAGTGATAATCCATCAACAGCGCAGAGGTAAATTTATCCCTACTTATAGATAACCGGATTGTTTACTATTGGTAAAGATTGTAGAGGTCTTACCTTACCTTCTTATTAGAATATGAAACTGTAAATCATTGGAAAAGATTTTCGCTCCCATACCAGTCTTTCTACGAGATCCGTCTGTGCAGATTTTAATGGTGATATTGCCATCTACATCTATGGAACTGCGATAGGAGAGGTATTTCCTGACAAATATAACGGTAGTCGGTATGTAGTCCGACTAGACTGTAGTAGTAATCAGTGCCACTGCCTGAATGTGTAAATGTAGGGGTGGCAGATTTAGCATGTTTTCCATGAACCTGGTAAGGGTCATATGCATGGCACTTGTAACATACATACACATAAGTCTCTGTATTCTATTTAGCACAGTATAAGTGATTACCAATATAGTTTTTGGACACCAGATTACTGCACCATATGTAAGCATAGGTATCATTACGACTGTGTACATCCAGAGGGCCGATTGGGTGACAAACCTCATGTCTTTCAGTAGCCTTCTTTACTTTATTGTCTAGGTGTGATTTCCACGGCCTCTTTGGACAAACTCAGTGGACATTTGGCGAACAAGGGTATTGGAAGGTTACCAATTTTTCGTAATCTTGTAAAGAGAATTAAGTCACTGTTATTGAAATTTACCAACTACTTCTGCCTCTCACACCATACCTCTGCTATATTAAAAGCTTCTTGTATCCTGTCATATAACACCCCTACATGTTTCTCTCTACAAAGACAGTAAGATCATCAGCACAGCCGACGGTAACAAAGTAAATGCTGAAAGAACACCTCCTTGAAGACATCCTACTTATTACCTTTTTAAGAGTGCATTTCCAGCCCATAGGTTAACAATTCTCTGCCTGAGACAGCTCGTTTTATTCAGAATGCAGATAGTCTTACCTAGCAGTCAGTCCTCTGCAGTCAGTATGTGGTTGGTGTCCCCATGAGATACTGCAGGGTCTATCGAGCCCAGAAAATGCACTTTCGAGATTTAACAGATTGACGATAATTAGTTAGGCTGTTTAATTAATGCTTTTAAATAAAATTGGCTTTTCATTACGAGATATTATTTCGCAAAGAGCTTGAGACCTTTAATTGAGATAACTGATACGGCTAAAATTGAAAAACAAGAAACACCCAGATTTATCCAAGAAGCTAATGTAATTTCAGGGTAAGCTAGTGACAGTCCTACCAACCAATAAGTATATGACGATTTAGAAAAGATGAGAAAATATAACTGTTCAATATTAAACACTCTTAGTAGGCTCAGAAGTTATACGGAGAATTAGCAGAATGAAAGCAGAATGTGTGTGTCCATGTAAGAGAAGGGGAGGGCATGTATACAAACGCAGTATTTAGGCCCCAATGGGGCATTTTATATGCTCTCGGCACTCACTCCAGCTATATCAAGCAGCCTAGGTAATTTCTGAAGGCTAGGATACAGTTCAGAGGTGTGTCTGCTACGGATTGGATCAGAATCCGTAGCAGAGCATTCTTCCTTTAACTCTCTCAATCGGAGATCTTGTAGGACAGAACAGTCATATAAGATGTGATATAACTCTCTCGTCGTTGCTGTCTCGTCTTCCTGTTCAGAAGCACGACAGAGAGGGTTGTCTACACACTTTAAGTTATAAATGTGTTTGTTAACCTTTCAGTCACTCATCCAAAAATTTGATGAACATCTTAGAGTAAAATATTTTTTTTGCTTTTACCGATGCCTTTTGGAACTTTGGTAAAGCAGAAAACCAAATGCAAGCGATATTTGTCATGTCTGTAGGGTACGCGCATGTATAAACATGAGTAGGCGAACCATGTGTACTGGACTAAAGGAGCGAGAGGGGGAGTCGTTTCCGAATCACCGCCATTGTAAGATACAAACGTGTTTAATAAGTAAATAAATAGTTACGCGAAGTTATAGTTTTTTTTGTTAAAACCGCTCGACCAATCACCCACTACATGGTGTCAAGTCTCTGGTAAAAGCAACCTGAAGATAAAGAACTCCAACAAGAGGTGAAAACAAAAAAAGAAAAAAAAAGTTCAGGGACAACTGGATAAAGAATATCATGGAAGCAAAAACCAAGGAGCTCCAGCGCAAGCTGGAAGGAAGAATTGACTGCAGAAAGAGAGGTAGGACGAACATCACATTAAATTCGGTTGCGCCGCCCGAGAAATTCGCGTTTGAAGCAGATCAATAGGACATGTGGTTAAGAAATTACGAACGATATCGTAACGTGACGGGGTTAAATAAACAATCGCAACAACTACAAGTCGACAATCTTTTATTCCATATGGGACCGCAAGTCTATAGGTTAAAAAATTCAGGAAGTAGACAGAAAGGAATCGGAAACGGACAAAAGTTCGAATTCTGAGTCCAATTACGAAAAATCGGAAATCGCAACAATCTCGGGAGGAGAAAAGACACCGTGGCGAATTGGTTTAATAATAAATGATACCAATATAGATTTTAAAATAGATACAGGTGCAGATGTAACAGTTCTAGCATTAAAGGATTATAACAAACTAAACAACAAACCAAAATTGAGACGCACAATTCAGGTTTTAAATGGACCAGGAAACAACAAATTGAAGGTCCTAGGAAAGGTGCGTTTAGAAACAACTTGGAAAGAAGAAAGAAAAATATTGAAAATGTTTGTAATCGACATAAAAGAAAGTTTATTGGGCAGACCAGCGATTACAAAGTTAGAATTGATAAAGTGGATTGAAACCATAGAGAAACCCTGTGTGGTTAAAGAAAAACAGACGATATCTGAAACAAAATATTCAAATAATGTTACTCGGGAATAGTAAAATTAAAGAATATAAACTACGATATAAAACTGATTAAAGATGTTAAACCATTTTCTATTGCAACCCCAAGAAGAGTACCAGTGCCATTGTTGGATAAGGTAAAAGAGGAATTGCTAAAAATGGTACAATTAAACGTCATCGAGGAAATCGAAGAACCTACAGAATGGTGCGCGCCAATGGTGGTAACATGTAAACAATCGGGAGGCATCAGGATATGTGGAGATTACACAGAATTAAATAGATACGTGAAAAGAGAAAGAGTATTACTTCCGAGTGTAGAGGAGAGTGTCTCCTAGGAGACACTAGCATAATTATATGATAGCAAGATATTTTCAAAATTGGATTGTTCATCGAGTATTTGGCAAATTAACTGAACAATCGTCAATCTTTACAACATTTTTAACGCCATTTGGTAGATTCTGATATAACAGGATGGAATAAAAATAGATAAGGAACATTTGAAAGCAATAACATCATTTCCTGAACCGAAGAATGTAACGGAACTTAGAAGATTTTTAGGAATGGTGAACCACTTAACAAAATTTTTGCCAAACATGGCTGAAATAAATAATTAGGGTTTTTTTATACAATACCTACAAGTTTACAACATATGAAACATAAATGATACATATTAATACAATAGTGAAATCTTACGTAATTATTAAAGAGTTAGAAAAATTAATTGAAATTTTTCAAACTGTACGTCAAACATTATTATATGACGTTAGTTGGTAATACAAAACGTTAAAACAAAATTTGAAAATTTAACACGTTGACGGACAGTTGCGTCTATAGCCGTCAAGTTCAAGTTCACTATGTGACATGACGGCAATAGCCGTCCAATACGAAACGGTCGTTTTTAGACACTGCGGCTGTAGCAGCACAAATGTGCATTTACCAGCGTACAAGTAGAAGCCTAGTGTCATGTTTTCGAAAAAAAATTTAGTATGCAAGGTTAACACATTGAGTATGCACGTGGTTGTGAACGGAGTAGTGCGATCTTGTTTTCTCTTCAATTTACAGTTGCTATTGATACATTTAACGATATTTTTTGTTTATACTGGTAAGTATTTGTTTATGATTGATTTTACACTTTAAATAGAAATAAAAAAATTTAAATTTAGCATTTTTTGATTCATTTAGCGATATTTATAGTTATACTGTTTACTTTTTGTTTTTTATGATATTACATTTGAAATATAAAAACAATAATGTAAATAATAAATGTATAAATAATATACAATAAATAATAATATAAAATAAAATTGAATGTTTTATTCAATATTTATAGAAAATGGCCAGTTGGGAAAAAGAACAGGCTAGGCTGCTGAAGCTTTTTGAGGAAACAGGTAGTGGGTCAAGTAACAGTGAATCTGAACCTGATGCTGACTGTGCTGAAAATAACAGTTCGGGTAGTGAAGAAAATGAATCAACTACAGATGAGGAATATGAAGCACCAGAAGAACCAGAAAATGATGAGACATGGCATATCAATACAACACCTATAAGAAACTTTTCTTTTGATGCAGATGCGGCTGGGATTCTTTTGGATATAGACGAAAATGTGTCTCCAATTCAGGTTTTTGAAAAAATTTGGGATGACCAAGTAATGGAAATGATTATAAAATCTACGAATGATTACGGCCTAAAACTTTGCAATCAAACACGGCCAAATACAAGGCATAGTAGGAAGGCAAATTTCAAAAATACTGATACGATTGAAATGAGAAAGTTTTTGGGTTTGTGTTTGCTTCAGTCCCAGCTAAAATTCTCCAGTATTAGAAAACTCTTTTCCATTGATGCATTACATTACCACCCAGCTTTTCCTTCACAAATGTCTGGAAGGAGGTTTGAGCAAATATTGAGATGCTTTTGTGTAGAAGAAGAAAATTCAAACGACCGTTTGAGGAAAATAAAAATATTTCTTGATTTGCTCATAAAAACGTTTGCGAATGCATATGCACCAAATGAGGCATTATCATTAGACGAATCTTTGTTATTATTTCGAGGAAGGCTTTCTTTTCGCACGTACATGAAAGGCAAAAAGGCAAAATACGGAATTAAATTGTACGAACTTTGTTCTGCCCAAGGTTATGTTTTGAACATAGAAATATACAAAGGCCATCGAGAAAACGAAGAAAACATGACAACTATTGAAAGTCTTGTGATGCGATTGATGCAGTCATATTTAAACAAAGGGCATCATTTGTTCATGGATAACTATTACAACAGTGTACCATTGGCTAACAAATTACTGAGCAAAAAGACACATGTGACAGGAACTCTTCGTGTAAATAGGAAGGGTCTGCCGCAAGAAATAACAGGTCGTAAGCTTAGAAAAGGAGAACATGTATGGCGACGCCAAAATCAGACATACGTGTCCAAATGGAAAGATAAACGGGATGTGCTATGTCTAACAACAGCTTACCACCCAAGTATGATAAACACAGCTAACCGTCGACAACAGGAAAAGAGAAAACCAATTGAAATAGTGAATTATAATCAGAATATGTCAGGTGTCGACATAGCAGATCAGATGATGTCCTATTATTCCTGTCCACGAAAAACAATTAGATGGTATAAAAAGATAATCTTTCATCTACTGGATGTAGCAGTGTGGAATTCTTACTACATCTTTAAAGAAAAGACAGGTTCTCAAATGAAGTTTATAGAATTCAGGGAAGCAATTATACGATCTCTAACTGGCATAGATTATAAACAGGATGGAAGGTCTTTGGTTCAATTTAAACGTGCACGAATCCAAACCAATGAAATCAACAACAATGGAACACAGCATTTTCCTGAGAATATTTCTCCTCCTGAAAATTATCAGCGAAAAACATATTTTCAGCGTTGTAAACAATGTTATAAACAGGGAGTAAGGAAGGAAACATCATATTGCTGCAAGAATTGCATATCAAAACCTGCACTGTGTCCTGCACCATGCTTTGAAACATGGCATACCGAAAATAATGTATAATAATTATAAAATTATAATAAATTTATTTGTCATTTATTTATTTTTGTTTGATCATGAACTAACATTTCGTGTAAAACTCCCAAAAATACTTTGTTGCTCACAAAAAATTGCTTATTTCAGTCATTAAACCTGTCATTTACGTTTTTAAATTTTTGCTGTTATAGCCGCCATCGTCCCATTACATAGTGTCTAGAGTCCGCTGGCGCCATGACGGTTGTAGCCGCAACCTAATTAAAGATGCTGAATTAATCAAAATTAAGTGTATTTAAGCAGAAAGAGTAAAACTATACTTCTAATATTCTAAAAATTACAAAAACATATAGTGTCAATTTTCGAATTTCACTTGTTTCTACTGTCCGTCAACGTGTTAACAGTGTAAACGACCCAAAACTTGATTATTATTACGTCGCCAACACCGTCATCAAACATATAACTCTCTTCCCCTTGTACATGAAATAGTTATTTTTGTTTGTGTTTTTTATTTTTGTATTTTAGGTATGGATCTCTCAGGCAACTATATTTTTTTTAGATTTAGATTGGTTTTTGAGTCGGGATGATTTGTTCATTAAGGCTTATAATGTTACTGTTAGTTTCAATAAACTTGTTGATTTCGTACATTTCCATTATTTCCCTAAGGTTGCTTTTATTAAGTTAGTGTAGTAATTTAATATTTTTATTTTCATCAAATATGTGGTTGTTGAAAATTAGATGTTTTCCGAATGCCGATTTTGAGCTGTTTTTATGTTCTTTAAGCCTTGTTTGTATGCTTCTCCCCGTTTCACCTATGACGTGGCTGAACAGGTCCCACATTGTAATTGCTACTGTTAGCAAGAGTTGTAGTCTTATTTTTGTTATTAACTAATAATGCTTTAAGATTGTTTTTATTTTTAAATGTCATTGTTATGTTGAACTTATAGAACATTTTCTTGATTTTATAGGATATTTCTCCTGGGTAGGTTATGGATCTGTACGTTGTTGGTGTATTTGGTTTTCGGTCGGATAGGGAAGTTGTTTCTTGAAGATTATATTTGCTTTGTATTTTCGAAAACATTCGTTGGATATATGTCGGTGGGAAGCTGTTTTCGTTTGCAATTTGGTGAATAATTTCGATTTCTATTTCTAGGTCTTGTTGTTCCAATTTTGAATGGAAAGCTCTGTATAGATAAGCCCGGTATGCTGCCATTTTATGAGTTTCATCATGATAAGAATCGAATGGGATGGTGGTACTAGTTTGTGTAGGTTTCCTGTAGATGTCATATTTAATTTTGTTGTTTGAATGTCGTAGTGTATAGTCTAAGAAATTTAATTTTTGATTGTTTTCAGTCTCGATAGTGAAGTTAATATTGGGGTGTAAACTGTTAATGTATTTATGAAGATTATCAATATGTTGGTCGTCTTTAATCAGTACTAAAATGTCGTCCATGTATCTTGTCCATAGGATAATATCGTCTCTATAAGGGTTTTGGTCACTAATAATTTGATATTTCTCTAGGTTGTCCATGAAAATATCTGCTATCACACTACTCAATGGTGATCCCATTGGTAATTAATCTAGATATTGATAGTATTTATCGTTAAAGATACAGAAATTTTGTTCTAAGCATAGTTTTAATAGCGTTAAGATGGAGCGAGTTTTGTCTTTGTTTTTGAGGTCAGTCTTTAATATTTCTTCTAATATCGTTATTGTGTCGGTTATGGGTATGTTTGTATATAGGTTATTGACATCAAATGAGATCATTTTAAAACCTTCTGGTAGCTATATTTTGTCAGTTAAATCAGGAAGTTGGTATCGATTAATTATGGTATATTTTGGTTGAAATTGATATCATTTATTATAAATTTTTGTAAAAGTTTTGCGAGTTTGTATGCGCTGGATTCAATGGAGGTTATAATGGGTCTTATTGATAATCCATTTTTGTGAACTTTAGGTAGTGCATATAATTTAGGAGTTTGCGGATTCATAGGTAACAGGTTGGTCAAGATACCTCCAATTTCTGTTATTGTTGTTTTGTTTTCTTTAGTTATTGATTTTACTTTTTTGTGGAAATTGTTTGTGGGGTTTTTATTGATAGTTTTAAAATTATTGTCTTTCATGAAACTTTCAGTCTTATTTATGTAGTAATGATAATATTTATGAATCATGAAATAAATAAACCTTTAAGAGAGTTATTGAAGAACAATAACATGTTTATATGGAAAGACCAACAGAAAAATTGTTTTAATCACTTAAAGAAAATGTTAATTACAGCACCGATATTAAAAACCATACAATGTAAACGCAGAAACAAGAGTCTTGGCAGATGCTAGCTCATATTGTATAGGAGGAGTATTGGAGCAGAAGCATGATGGGAAATGAAATCCTGTAATGTATATGTCGAAGTCAATGAATGAGATACAAAGACTTTATGCACAAATTGAGAAGGTAGCATTAGCAATCCTGACGAAAAATCTAACCAATTAATGATTCGACTACAAAACTACAGAGATTTAGATTAAGATTGACCAGATTCAATTATACGATTGAACGTATGCCAGGTAAAGATGTTTATACGCCCGATAAATTATCGAGAGCACTTATTAAACAAAATGAATGTGAAATAGAATATATAGATAGAGAAATAGGATATATAAGAGAGGTGGAAAGCTCAAAATATGTCGAAACAATTAATGAGGAAATACACATGGATTTGGATAGAAACAGAAGAAACTGCGAAAGAATAAAACGATCACGTATGTCTTAAGATAAAACAATTCATAGCAAACGGATGGCCAGAAAATGTAAAAGATTATGAACTCGCTCCATATTTTAAATACAGAAAGGAATTAGCAGTATATCAAGGGAAAATTTATAACAAAGATAGATTATTGATACCTAATAATTTAAGAAGAAACGTCTTAGAGAAGATACACGAGGGTCATTTTGAAATAAGAAGAGGGTTAAATAGAGCGAAAGCAACAGTTTGGTGGCTACACGTTTCAAAGCAAGTCGAAGATTTGATAAATAACTGTAACATTTGTGCTCAGAACAGGCCTACTAGAATAGAACCGATGATAATAAATCCACTGCCAAGATTACCGTGGCAGGAAATCGCTACAGATCTATGTGAATATAAAGGAAAAACATATTTGATTGTGGAAGATTATTACAGTAAATTTATAGAAATTGCAGAACTGAATAAAACCAAAGCGGAGAACATAATAGAAGAAATGAAAAATATCTTTGCAAGATTTGGTATACCAATAGTGGTGAAATCTGATAACGGACCACAATATAAGAATCATTATTTTGCAGACTTTGCCAAAACATATGGGTTTAAACATATTACCAGTAGCCCGAAATATCCAAAGAGTAACGGACTGGCCGAAAGAGCAGTCCAAACCGTAAAGAAGATATTAAAGAAAAATAAAGACATCTATTTGCACCATTAAAATGCGGTATACGCCGGCGAAATTATTCTTTACTCGAAATTTGCGTGATATGTTGCCTAGAAGTGAAAAATCGTTATCGCTGAATATACCTGATCATGACTACGTATATCAGAAATTCGAAAGAGAGACAGAGAAACAGAAGAAAAACCATGACCGAAGACATAGAGCTAGGGAAATGGAAGAACTACAACCAAATCAGAGAGTCTACATTTTGGATACTAAACAGTACGGAATAATGGTCAAGAAAGCAGATACCCCAAGATCATACAGGATAAACACCGATGGACAGGACATCAGACGGAATAGGAGAGATGTCATCATCCTAGGCAACGAGAAAGTGCGTGAGAACCGGGAACGTGAAGTGCGTGAAAACCGGGAAGGTGAAGTGCGTTGCAATCGCGAGAGCAGAGTATGTGAAAACCGTGAGAGTGATAAAAACTTTAAAAATGTCTCAAAGGAGGAAACCATTACCAGGTCTGGAAGAGTATCGCTCCGTTCTTACAGATACCGAGAGGAAAAACATAGACAGATAAATTAATAATTTTAGAAAGGGAGATGTAGGGTGCGCGCATGTATAAACATGAATAGGCGAACCATGTGTACCGGACTAACGGAGCGTGGTAGGGGGTGTCGGGTCTAAACCACCGCCATTGTAAGACACAAACGTGCTTAATACGTAAATAAATATATAGTTACGCAAAGTTATAGTATTTGTTATTAATACCGCTCGACCAATCGCTCACTACAATGTCCATTTTTAAAGTGTGAATCTTATCTGTCCATAAACGGTCATTAAACGCGCTGTTAAGCATGTCGTGTGTCTAATTTTTCTGTGCGATTGGGGTCGTCAGTTCCGCTTTTCTTCATAAATCATAATACAGTTTTTCTGAACAAAGAGAGCTTGCTGATGGGATTACCTAACAATCGTTTAGCAAACTTACTTGAAATGGAGATTTCTATTGGTATTCAAAGCCCATAATTCATACAGATTTATATTTCTCTCAACCTTTGATACCGCGATGTTGTGAGCGATTTTTTCAATACTGCCATTTTTATGTAGTTTTTAGATGGCAGTTCTACCGTAGATTTCCTATACATGCCTAAAATAGTTTATGGGTTGCTTTCGTTTTCTACGAAAGTTCACTGTTTAAATAAAGCCTTTTGGACGCCATTTCTGGTTCCGAATTATAATTTTCGTCGTCTAAAGAAAGCTTAATTGTAAGACTTTTCCTGAGTGCAACTCTATTGACCCGTTCAGTTTGGGAATCATCAAAGGAAAAGTTCTTGAAGCGATGTTCTAAAAATGTTATTAAGTAATATCTTGTTAAAACTGATGCCCCAAGTTAAAACGGGCTTACATATTTTCTGATAACGTCTTTCCAAAGTAATCAACGTGTTCAGAAATGAATCAGCACGTCTTTTATTAGGTATTTTATTTTGAAACTTTTCTAGGTAAAACATCTGATATACATAAGTGCATATGTGTAAACAAATGATTGGTAAGCTGAATACTACTCTAAGTGATAGATATTATCGATGAGTAACGATTGACGAGTAAATCCTCAAAACCTTCTCATCAAAATTAAAAACTACATCATAGAGTGCATTCATGTATAAAAGAGCGCATTTTCAGCTTTAATTTTATACACAAATTCTTATATCTTAATCTATAAAATAAAAACCAGGAGTATCTGTTAAACTTCGTTCGTGTAAATTTTTAATCTTACTTCATTAACACTAAACGATAACTCATCTTAAAAACAATTATTGAGTGTAATTATTAATTATTCTTTTATGAAAGATAAAAATATGTAATATCTTGAGTAGATCTTATTAAAAAAATTAGACTCCCTAAAAGTAATTGTATTCAGATAAGATTTGAATCCACTATAAATAAGCGTTTTAATTACTTCGCATCTGCAGTGTCTTCATCACCATGAAGTCAGCAATTTTTTTAATTTTAGCCTGTTTAGCTTTAACCAAAGCTAACGTAGCGAAGGATTTTCATCCAGCTGCTGGTTTAAGCATTGTTCGTATTAATTCAATAAATTAATTTCAATAAATAACTTTTTTCTGTTTAGGTGGAATTGGTGCAATATTATGGTTACCCAATTGAGGTGCATGACGACATCCAAACTGAAGATGGTTATTTATTAACAATGCACAGAATTCCCCATGGAAAATCAAACGCTGATCAAAAAGACAAAAAAGTAGTTGTATTGATGCATTGCTTAGTGTGTAGTTCAGCGGTTTACGTAGTACATGGGCCAGATCTAGGCCTTGCTTATATTTTGGCTGATCAAGGATACGACGTTTGGATGCCTAATGCAAGAGGAAACTTCTTTTCTAAGAAACACATCACTTTAGATCCTATAGATGATGCTGAAAAATTCTGGAGGTTTAGTTGGCACGAAATCGGGTATTATGATGTCCCAGCTTCCATCGATTATATCCAAGCAAAAACCGGAGTTGAGAAGATGTCGTACATTGGATATTCTCAAGGAACAACTTCATTTTACGTTATGGCGTCGTCAAGGCCTGAATATAATGACAAAATCAGTGTTGCAATTTCTTTGGCACCTATTGGTTATATGTCGCATATGACCGAAGCGTTTTTGGTGTATCTTTCCCAACATATTGACGCTTTGAATGAGATTTCCGACGTGATTGGTTGGTATGAACTTTTCCCAAATTATGGATTGATGGGACCTTTAATTAAATGGTGCAGAGGAAGTGGGCAAGAAATTTGCGAAGATGCTTTTTCGTTATTAGGACTAAGCATTGCTGATATGGACGATGTAAGGTTTTTTTCTATTATAAATTATACAACGAATTACTTTTTTATTTGATTAGGAGTATTTACCGGTTATGATGACCCATATACCCGCTGGTTCTTCTGCAAAACAATGGGTTCATTACGGACAAGAAATCCAATCAGGTTTATTAAAATAATTATTTATATTAATTAATTTTTAATCTAATATTACTTTTGAAGGATTTTTCAGACGATTTGATTTTGGATTGGTTGGTAATTTGGCCGAATATGGTAGTGCAACCCCTCCAAATTACGATTTAACTAAAATCACCGCACCAACAGTTTTCTTGTATGGAGATAAAGATAGTTTCGCTCACGTTGATGTATTTATTTCTATTAATTAAAATGATGTAAATTTTAATTATTTACTTTAATTTTAGGATGTGCAACAATTGCTTGGCGAAGTTCCCAATGTAGTTTTTGTCAAACTTATGGAAGGATTCGATCATATGGCGTTCATTTTCGACGAAAATGCTACAATTGCTGTTAAAGAACTTGTTGTGGATATATTAGATAATTATTAGAGATAATACTATTTGCTATATAGCAAAGTAATAAAATGTTTTTAAAACACACTCAGCGTTATCGATTGTAAGCAATCTTTCCAGACAGGTTAAATTACGAAATCTATGATTTCCTAAATAAATATTTTTAATCGAAATTTAAAACGAACTAATAGGATATTTTATACCACCTAAAACAGTATAATTTAAGCTTTAATTAAAGTTTGCAATTTTTTTTGTTAATGAAATCCGCAAGATTTTTCTAAATCAATCTTTCACAATCTTTTTATATTGCGACCCATAAAACACCATAAAAGAACACGACTATTTTAACGCGAGTTGAAATGAAACAAAAATCTTTTTACAAGAACTGCTAATTTTATGAAAACCTACCAATCTAGGTTGAGTTCGAAAATTGATACCTCGTAAACTATTTGAGATATTCAAAAACTGTTTTGTTTACTAAAAAGTGTAGAGTTTATAAATTCCAAAAAATATCATCAAGAAACCGATTTTTATGATTATTTTAAAAATTGTTAAAGAAATTTTTAATTTTATAAATATGCCACAAATTCAGGATGAGTTCAAAACTTGATATCTGAAACATGAATTGAGATATTCAAGTATGGGTTTGTGCTCGAAAAACCGTATAGTTTGTTTTATAAATTACAAAAAAAAAACATCAAAATGTCTTAAGAAATCGATTTTTTAAGAAACGATTCAGTAATTTTTTAATTTTATCAAGTGCCACAAATTTAGGTTGAGTTCAAAATTTAATACCTCAAAAACAAATTGAGATATTCAAGTATGGGTTTGATCTCTTAAGATTCGATTTTTCAAAAATGATTCAGGGAATTTTTAATTTTATAAAGTACCACAAATTTAGGATGAGTTCAAAACTTAATATCTCAGAAACAAATTGAGATACCCAAGTATGGCTTTGATCTCGGAAAAGTGTATACTTTCTTGTATATATAAATCACAAAAAAAATCTTCATAATATCATAAGAAGTCGACTTTTTACGATTTTCCAAATTTATATTATAGAATTTATAAAAACAGCTCCTCCAACAGTTTATTTTTATTTATTGTATCACTAACGTTTCGGGACTTACAACAAATAAAAATAAACTGTTGGAGAAGTTGTTGTCATAAATTGTATATTCTAAATTAATAAGATGACAGAAGGATTCATGAAGATATAAGAAGGAAGAAAAGTATACAACGATGTTCAATTTGATTAAACAAGGATTAATGAAGATTAATAATTTTAATATATTTTAAACTTCATGATGGGAAAAAGTCCCGAAACGTTGTTGATACAATAAATAAAAATAAACTGTTGGAGGAGTTGTTGTCGTAAATTGTATATTCTAAATTAATAAAAAGCCTCTATATACAAGATAAGAAAAGATTTTTCAAAAAGTATTCAAAAAATATTTAATTTTACAAATTTAGGCCGAGTTCAAAATTTGACATCTCAAAAATAAATTGAGAGACTCAAGTATGGGTTTGTCCTCGGAGAAGTGCGTACCTTCTTTTATAAATTACTAAAAAAGTCATCAAGTTATCTTAATAATTCGATTGAATGAAATGTCACAAATATAGAACGAGTTCAAAACATAATATCTCAAAAACGAATTGAGATACGCAAGAAAAGGTTTGTGCTCGGAAGAGTGCATATTTTCTTTTATAAATCACAAAAAAATCATCAAGATATCTTAAAAATTTGATTTTTTATCATTGTTTAAAAATGATTTAGGAAATTTTATAAAGTGCCACAAATTTAGAATGACTTCAAAACTTTATATCTCAAAAAGAAATTGAGATACTCAAGTACAGGTTTGTCCTCAAAATAGTGCATACTTTTCTTTATAAATAACAAAAAAAATCATCATAACATCTTAACAATTAAAATTTTTACGATTTTTCAAAAATGATTCAGGAATTTTTAATTTTATGAAGTGCCACAAATTTAGGATGATTTCAAAACTTGATATCTCAAAAACAAATTGAGATACTCAAATATGGGTTTGATCTCGGAAAAGTATATACTTTCTTATATAAATCACAAGAAATCTTCATAATATCTTAAGAATTCGATTTTTTTATGATTTTTCAATAATCATTAACTAAAACCTTAACTTTATAAGTAGTGTTACAAATTTAGGATGAGTTCAAAACTTGATATCTCAAACACGAATTGAGATATTTAAGTATGGGTTTGATCTCGAAAAAGTCCGTACTTTCTTTTATAAATCACAAAAACATCATCAAGATATCTTAAGAATTCGATTTTTATGATTTTTCAAAAATTATTTAGGAAATTTTTAATTCTATAAAGTAGCATAAATATAGGCTGAGTTCAAAACTTGATATCTCAAATATAAATTGGGAGATTTAAATATGGATTTGTCTTCGAGAAAGTGCATACCTTTTTTTATAAGCTACAAAAAAATCTTGATATCTTAAGAATTCGTTTCTTACGATTTTTTAAAAATAATTCAGGAAATTATTAATTTTATAAAGTGCCACAAATTTAGGATGATTTCAAAACTTAATTTATCGAAAACGATTTGAGACACTCAAGTACGGGTTTGTCCTCATAAAAGTGCAAACCTTCCTTTATAAGCAACAAAGAAAATCATCATAATATCTTAAGAATTAAATTTTCTACGATTTTTCAAAAATGATTCAGGAATTTTTAATTTTGTAAACTACCACAAATTTAGCCTGACTTCAAAACTTGATATCTCGAAAATGAATTAAGACACTCAAAAAAACATCAAGATATCTTAAGAATTACATTTTTTATAATTTTCTAAAACTGATTCAAGAAATTTTATAAAGTGCCACAAATCTAGGATGAGTTCAATACTTTATATCTCAAAAGTAAATTGAGATACTCAACTATGGGTTTGTCCTCAGAAAAATGCATACTTTTGAATAGATATCAAAGGAAATGTTTCATATTTTAAATTAAAGCTTTATAAATAACAAAAAAAAACATCATAATATCTTAAGAATTCGATTTTTACGATTTTTCAAAAATGATTTAGGAATTCTTAATTTTATAAAATGAAACAAATTTAGGATGATTTCAAAACTTGATTTCTCGAAAACGATTTGAGACAGTCAAGTATGGGTTTATTCTCGGAAAAATGTATACTTTCTTTTGTAAATCACAAAAAAATCATCAAAATATCTTAAGAATTAGATTTTTTATAATTTTTTAAAAAGGTTTCAGGAAATTTTATAAAGTGCCACAAATTTAGAATGACTTCAAAACTTAATATCTCAAAAACAAATTGAGACACTCAACTATGGATTTGTCCTCAGAAGAGCAAACATTCCTTCATAAATAACAAAAAAAACATCATAATATCTGCAGAATTCGAGAGAGAGAGAGAGAGAGAGAGAGAGACTTTATTTGGACCAACTCAGAAAAATTAAACATAATTAATACAGAATAAATAAAAACAAAAAAGTAAAATAAATAATATTTAATGTTGGTCCAACAGGGCTAACGACTAGTCGCGATACAAACGGTGGAAAAGTTGAAGAGAGTGGTGGTGATGCAGCGTGGTTACAAAAAGATTTCTTAATGTTTCCAGCGGGAAGTTATCCGCAATGGTTTGGGCTAGCTGTTGTAGACGGGGTTGGATTGGCGGTACTTCGGTAAGGTGGTAAAGCAATTGGTTGCTCGGGTTGAAGAGCGGATTTTGCGGGTGGCGAATGCGTGTGATACATCTCAAAGCAGCTTATTCAGCAACTTCTAGATGATACTTGGTTCCACCAGACGCGTCAGCTAATATCAGGGGGGCATATTCAATAATCGGTCTACAGATCGTTTTGTATATATGCGAGGCGCATTTCGTAGATATGCCACGGCCTTGATAAGTTAAAGATCGGAAGTGTTTCGCTCGATTTGTCGCTTTCATTTTCACCTTGATGGCGTGGTCGGTAAATTTAATACTTCTGTCCATCCATACATCCATCCATACATGAATGAGAAGAAAAGCGATAAAAAATCTGATGGTTGCGCCGTGGGTCACCAAGGTTGTGTCGTCTGCATACAGAAGGTCGTATGACTCCAAATCCACTATATCTGGGCTGGGGTGAAAGATGTCGCAACAGAAGAGATTGTACAACGTCGGGGATAATGGAGGATCCCTGAGGCAGGCCTTGCTGGGGGGAAAATTTACGAGAGAAAGATTTTTCAGTCTTACGACTGAGGAACGGTTGGAAAGGAATTCCTTGAGAAGATTGAGGAGGAAAGGCGGGACATTCAACACATTGAGTTTATATTATAGTCCGCGATGCCATACCGAATCAAATGCTTTGCGGATATCCAAGAAAAGAGTCGTAGAATGGCGTTTCTGAGAGCGCGTTACTTGGAAGTTGGATAGCAGTACACCCAAGGCGTGCGACGTCGATCTTCCAGGTTGGAAACCAAATTGATAATTTGGTATTTTATTTGAGACGGCTTCTAGTAATTTGTTTTTGATATGGGTCTCCATAATCTTACCAATGACAGAAAATAGCGAAATAGGGCGGTAATTGGAAGGATCTGATATCGAAGATTTCTTTTTGGGTACGCAAATTATAACCGAAGCCTTCCGAACTTCAGGGAAATCTTGATTGGATAGGCAGAAATTTAATATTTGGATAACATAGGCGTGAATGAGAGGATCTAGCTTTCTGAGGATTTTTTTGTGAGATGATCGTGCCCAGGGGCGGTGCTTGTACAGAGCATCTTCAGGAGTATCGGCCTGGGTGATAAAAGCGGAGTTATACTACTCATCAATTCTAATTTTGTTGACGGTGCAGAAAGAAGCATCCTCCGAAAATGTAAACACACGCTAGAGGTAATCACCATGGATTGTGACCATTTCTTCGGGGTACTCTTCGGGGTCTTCAGAATTCGATTTTTTACGATTTTTCAAAAATGATTTAGGAATTCTTAATTTTATAAAGTGCCACAAATTTAGGATGATTTCAAAACTTGATTTATCGAAAACGATTTGAGACATTCAAGAATGGGTTTATTCTCGGAAAAGTTTATAAATCACAAAAAAATCAGCAATATATCTTAAGCATTCGATTTTTCATCATATTTTAAAAACGATTCAGGAAATTTTATAAAGTGCCACAAATTTCGGTTGAGTTCAAAACGTTATATTTCAAAAACAAATTGTACTCAATTGATACTCAACTATGGATTTGTCCTCAGAAAAGTGCATACTTTCCTTTATAAATAGTAAAAAAATCATCATAACATTTAAAATAATATCTAATAATATAGATACATAATATCTACATTCAATAGCTAAAATTCAATTTTCTACGATTTTTCAAAAATGATTCAGGAATTTTTAACGTTATAAAGTGCCACAAATTTAGCCTGATTTCCAAACTTGATATTTCGAAAACGAATTGAGACACTCAGGTTTGTTTTTATTCTCGAAGAAGTACATACATTCTTTTATAAATCTTAAAAAAATATTAAAAATACTAATGGTTTTTGCACTAAATGGATTTTATTTTATTTTTCTCTGTGTGAAAATGTCTGTGTGTTGATCAACACACAGACATTTTACTATCTTCGTTCGGTTGTTTTCTTCTCCAGTTATTTTAATTTTTGTTAACTTCTCGAGTGGAATATATAATTATACCGGATAAAATCTTTATGTTACATTTTTGTTGTGATTTTTGACGTATTCTCCTGATGATGCCGTGTAGAAGGCGAAACCGGTAAAGAAAAATAAAATAAAATCCATTTAGTACAAAAACCATTAGTATTTTTAATAAACAAAAATGGAAAGAAAGATATCATTTAATTTAAATAAATATCACTGTATCTTAGGAATTCGATTATTTATAATTTTTTAAAAATGATTCAAAAAATTTTTTAAAGTGCAACAAATTTAGGATGAATTTAAAACCTTATATCTCAAAAACAAATTGAGGTACTCAACTATGGGTTTGTCCTCAGAAAACTGCATACTTTTCTTTATAAATAACAAAAAAATCATCATAACATCTTAAGAATTCAAATTTTTACGATTTTTCAAAAATGATTCAGGAATTTTTAATTTTATGAAGTGTCACAAATTTAGGATGATTTCAAAACTTGATATCTCGAAAACGAATTCAGACACTCAAGTATGGGTTTATTCTCGAAAAAGTACATACTTTCTTTTATAAATCACAAAAAAATCATCATTATATCTTAAGGATTCGATTTTTTATAATTCTTTAAGTATGATTCAGTAAATTTTATAAAGTGCCACAAATTTAGGATGAGTTCAAAACCTTATATCTCAAAAACAAATTGAGATACTCAACTATGGCTTTGTCCTCAGAAAAGTGCATACTTTCCTTTAAAAATAACAAAAAAAACATCACAATATCTTAAGAATTCAATTTTTTACGATTTATCAAAAATGATTCAGAAATTTTTAATTTTATGAAGTGCCACAAGATTTAGGATGATTTCAAAACTTTATATCTCGAAAACGAATTGAGACACTCAAGTATGGGTTTATTAAAGCACACGCTTGAGTTTATAAATCACAAAATATTTCATTAATATATCTTAAGAAATCGAGTTTTTACGGTTTTTCAAAAATGGTTCAGAAAGTGTTTAATTTTATAAAGCGTCACAAATTTAGGATGAGTTCAACACTTGATATTGCATAAACGAATTGAGATATTCACACGTGGATTTGTTCTCAGAAAAGTGCATAATTTCCTTTGTAAATCACAAAAGAATCATCAAGATATCTTAAGAATTCGATTTTTTACGATTTTTCAAAAATAATTAAGAGTATTTTTAATTTTATGAAATGCTACAAGTTTAGGATGAATTAATTTTAATTTTATCTCAAAAACAAATTGAGATACTCACGCATAATTTTATTCTTGGAAAGCTACGTACTATAAATAGTTTAATTAATTAAAATTAAATTCTTATATTAGCTATAAAAGAATTTTTTTTAATAGTATTTACATCCAATCCTCTTTTTACACGATTTTTTTTCGGAACGTATCTCTCGTGTCTTTTTATATAAAAAATGAATAAATCAAAAAAAAAATTTAAAAGGATTGGGTGAATTCTTCTAGTTTAATTTGATACCTAAATCATATTTTAATCTTCCAAATTGAAATCATCATGAATATTTAAAGTTTGCTAATTTTGTTTTGGCATATTAAGTTATGTACATCAAAACAAGAATTTCTTATATCTTCATATCTTACATACTCTTCAAAATTAAAGTTAGTCTGAACATTTAGTTTAATAATTTTTTGTTGACAGTTCGAATATGTTTTTAAGACCACACTTACAATTAGTGTTATCGATGTTTATCAATTTTTCAAGTGAAAATTATATAACACTTAATGAAATTTTCGATGTATTTTGTGCGAAAATAAACAAGAAACCTTTTAAAACAAGAAATCAAAGAGGTTTAGAGATGATAAGATTACGAAATTAAGATGTTTTTCTCCTTTAAATAGCGGGATTTTCAATCAATTTTAGTTCCCAGCCTAACTATGAAACTACACTTATTATTGTCATTGGCCATTTTGGTCGTCTCGAAAGTCAATGGAGAAAAACAACTGCACCCAGCTGCTGGATTAACTTTAGTAAGTTTCTTAATACTCAAATTTTTTTATTAATTTAAAACAAAAAATATAATAATAATAGGAGGAATTAGTCAAATATTATGGTTATCCAATTGAAGTTCACGAAAATATCGAAACCTCCGACGGTTATTTATTAACTTTACACAGAATTCCTCATGGCATAAACAATGCGGAAGAAACAAATAAGCCGGTGGTCGTCTTGATGCATTGCTTAATGTGCAGCGCAGCAGTTTATGCCACTTATGGTCCTGATAATGGATTAGCTTTCATATTAGCCGATCAAGGGTACGATGTTTGGATGCCGAATGCGAGGGGAACCCAATTTTCTAAGAAACACGTTTCGTTAGACCCCGTTGAAGATGCAGCTGAATTTTGGAGATTTAGTTGGCATCAAATTGGAAATATCGATGTCCCAACATCAATCGATTATATCCAAGCACAAACCGGAGTTGAGAAAATGTCTTACGTCGGATATTCTCAGGGAACAACCAGCTTTTTCGTTATGGCCTCTACGAAACCTGAGTACAACGATAAACTTAACATCGCGATTTCTTTGGCCCCGATTGGTTACATGACGAATGTAACTCATGCCATATACACTTATTTAGCTCAATACATTGAGGCTTTAGAAGCATTATTCAACATGCTTGGATGGTACGAATTTGTTCCAAATTATGAGTTAGCACCAACGATTGTTGAATTTTGTAACGGAATTGGAGAAGCTTTTTGTGAAAACATCTTTTTGTTGTTATTTGGAGAGAACGCTACTCAAATAGAAGAGGTAAAATTTTTATTAAAAATTTTGTTGTTCTAATTGTTTTTTTTTTTAATTATAGAATTGGTTCTCAGTTTTTGCAACTCATTTACCCGCAGGGGCTGCAGCTGGCCAATTTGTCCATTATGGCCAAGAAATCCATTCTGGTAAATATATCTAAAATTTTTACAAATCATCAATTTTTTATGGAATTTTTTAGGATATTTCCGCAACTATGATTACGGAGTTGTTGGTAATTTAGCTGAATATGGAACCTCAACACCACCAATCTACGATACTTCTCTAATTTCCGCACCAACCGCATTCTTTTATGGCGATAAAGATAGCAATGCCGCCGTTGTTGTAAGTTAATCGTACTTAATGTTAACAAATTAAAGCATTAATTTTTTTTCTTAGGATGTTGAACAACTCTTAGGAGAACTCCCCAACGTTATCTACACAAAATTCATCGTTGGATATGGTCATACCGACTTTGTTTTCAGCCCAACGGTCGTCGAAGATGTTTATAACGATCTTGTTGTGGTACTCAATGAAGCTAATAATAAATAAAGAGTCGAAATATTTTGAGACGTTTGCGTATTTTTTTTAATATCCCCCTTCAATCATTGATTCGTTAAATTAGATTATCTTTAATTAATACTAAAATTAAACCACTTCAAGATTATGATAACTTTCGTCGTTCTATAAAAAGGGACCCAAAACATTTTTTAATCAATTTTTTATCTCAATAATGAAGTATATTGTCGTGTTTATGCTTTTTGGAGTGGCTTTTGCCTTTCCAAAAGGAAAATCCCTCCATCCAGACACTGGGTTAAACATCGTAAGTTTTGCGTAAATAATTTATATTAACTTAATTAATTTCATCGATTCAAGATGGAATTAGCCGCAAGACATGGTTATCCATTCGAAATTCACGATAACATCCAAACAGAAGATTCCACATGGAAGAAATAATTCAGCAACTCCTAATCGGCCGGTGGCTCTTTTACTGCACTGCTTGACTTGCAGCTCTGGATTATGGGCGGCTTATGGGCCAGAAAAAGGATTAGCTTTTATGCTAGCTGATTTGGGATATGACGTTTGGATGCCGAATGCGAGGGGTAATATGTGGTCAAGGAAACATATAACATTAGATCCCGACGTCGATAAAGACGAATTTTGGAGATTTAGTTGGCATGAAATTGCTGTTTACGATGTTCCAGTATCGATCGATTACATCTTAGAAAAAACGGGGGAAGAAAAATTATTTTATGTGGGTCATTCACAAGGCACAACAACTTTTTATGTCATGGCTGCAGAAAGACCTGAATATAACGATAAAATAAGATTAGCCGTTACTTTAGCCCCGATTGCTTATATGCCTAATTTAACTAATGAGTTCATAAGATTATTAGCTGAATACGTTGATGAATTAGATGTAATAGCCGATATTATTGGGTGGCATGAATTCGCACCAAACATGCCTTTCTTTGATGAATTAGCAGCAGTTTGTTCTGATAATTCACCGTTGGAAGGTATTTGCGAAAACGTTTGGTTTTTAATTTTCGGCCAAGATTCTATTCAAATGGAAGAAAATATGGTCCCCGTTTTTGCAAGTCACGTTCCTGCTGGGTCATCCAAAGAACAATTTGTACATTATGGCCAAGAAATCATGTCGGGACATTTTAGACAATTCGATTTTGGAATTATTCGAAATTTAATTTATTACGGACAAGTAAATCCTCCTGATTACAATATAAGAGCGATTACAGCACCCGTAGCTTTATATTACGCTGCCAGCGATAGTTTTGCAGCTATTGTTGATGTACAAAGGTTAGCTAACGAACTTCCAAATTTGGCCAAAAATTATTTAGTTCCTGATCCCAGCTTTACACACGTCGATTTTTTGTTATCACAGAATGTTGTTGAGTTAGTTTATAATGATGTTATTGATTTAATGAGTAGGTATTAAATTTTAATATTATGTATCTAAATGTCAATATAAATTTATTATAATGAAAAATAATTGAAAATACTGTTTAATTGAACACTTAATTCGTTCTAAATACCCGACTGTAAAAATACTCATCAATAACAATATTTCACTAATCGTCTACCAAAATTGTATCACTTGTTATACCTTCTTTGAAATGATACAAGATATTTGAGGATTCAACCAGAAATTATGGAGATAGAAATTAAAATGTTTAGAGTGGTAATGCAAATCAATGAAACTTCAACAAACAGCATGCCATATCTGTCATCTCATGAGTCTAATGCCCGGTTTCTCGTACGTTATAGTATTGAGTTTTGTCAAAAAATCAATTACTTGTTTATTCCCGTCGATAAGTGGCGGTAAAAATTTTGAATAACAATTCGTAAAATTATTTATTTATTATATTTGAGATGAAAACTGGACAAGCCTAGCGAAAAATCCAGTAATAAAACACAATAAATAACATAAACAAATAATTAATAACAAAAATAAAAAAATGCTGAACAAGAAATTAATAATAATGAAAACTAACAAAAGAAAATCAACTAATAACGAAAATGATTAGTAAAAGAACAAAATTAATAAATAAGAAAACATTTTAACGGCTCAATTACACAGAGAACAGTTTAAAAATCATAAAGAATCAGGTCAACATCAATAATCTTTATCTTAAAAACGAATAAAAATATTGCAATTTGGTTCTCACCATGACAAAGAAGACACTTGCCTCTATAAATTTTGAATGTATCATTAAAATATCTCAAAAATTCGATTTTTGGAAATATTTAATTAACTTGAGATAGCCATAAATGTTCACGTTGAATTTAATGATTTATATCTCAAGAACTAATAAAGATTTTCAAGATCCGCTTTCGTCACGAGAAAATAGACATTTTCCTCTATAAATCATTAATACTTACGAAAAATTAGGTTAACTTAAATAATCTTTATCTCAAAAACGAATAAAGATTTTCTAATTTGGTTCTCACCATGACAAAATAGACACTTACCTCTATAAACTTTGAATGTTTCGTTAAAATATCTCAAGAATTCGATTTTTGGTGATTTTTAATTAACTTGAAATAGCCATAAATGTTCACGTTGAATTTAATGATTTATATCTCAAAAACGAATAAGTATTTTCAAGATCTGCTTTCATCACGAGAAATTACACACTTTCGTGTATAAATCATGAATAGTGCATTATCGTGATTTTTTAAAACAAGATTAATTTCAAAAAATGATAACAAATAGGTTAACTTAAATAATCTTTATCTCAAAAACGAATAAAGATTTTCTAATTCGGTTCTCACCATGATAAAATAAACAAAATAGCTGTTATTATAATGAATCATCATAGATGAGTTTGGTTAATGTCTACAATTTTTAGAATATGGGTGTTTGGATGCACTTGAAATTGATAAAATCGACCTGAATTTTTTTTGATATACAATTCTTTGAGAAGATGTTCGAATGTTACCTAATACATGTAATTGTATTTTTGCCAAATTTTATCTTCCTTCCAGGATTTTTTGTTTCTTCCCGTGTTAGAAAGCAATCAAAACGTAGAAGTCGTAAAATGCCCATGCATTTATTAAGTAACATTTCCTCCCACAGATAGTTCTTCTTTTCGAGTAATACCCGGAAACGGAATTTAGTAAAATCCCGAAAAATTCCTTCAATTCAAATATGGCAACATTTCCAATGCA
Source organism: Onthophagus sagittarius (assembly GCA_036711965.1). Classification (NCBI taxonomy): domain Eukaryota; kingdom Metazoa; phylum Arthropoda; class Insecta; order Coleoptera; family Scarabaeidae; genus Onthophagus; species Onthophagus sagittarius. Next base: position 27,732,797 of record JASERS010000005.1, read on the forward strand.
GATATTGTAAAAGAAGTACGTATGGTAAATATATAGTTGATAAAAATAATGCACAATGTTTAATTAACTAAATATTTGTGTAAATATAAATTTGAAAATAGAAACTATCATTTTTGACATACGTCACTGTCGATAATCACATTTATCGAGTCGATATACACTTAGCAGCAGAAGTCTGCGTACAAAAAACTTCTAACACTTTAATTGAAAAAATAAGGGTCATGATCTAATGTGATAAACTTCAATTTTTTTTTTATTTTGTGTATTAACTACATATAATTCTATTAACAAAATATGCATCAATAAAACAGAAATATTAGTTAAAAAAAAATTAAAATTAAAAATTCTCCAAATAATGCGTATGCAAAAATCTGCGTACAAATAAAGACGCCTTCTCCAAAATATACTTATTTACTTAAATACGTAGATGGCGATGTACGCTTTCCGATTTAAATAAAAGATAATCGGTGTCAATTATATTAGCAGAGGCTTAGAAGCTAAAAGTTAGAATGGACACGAAAGGAAAGGAAATTGAATTGGGAGAGAGAAAAATTATTGTAAAGTTATGGAAAGAGGGAAAATCTTTTCGAAAAATAGGAGAAACTGTCGGCAGGTCACACTCTTTCATTCAAGGAGTAATTAATAATTATAAAGACACTGAAGATTACCTCTCACGTCCGCGATCTGGTAGACCACGCCTTTTAACAAACCGAGAGAAGCGAAAAATTGTACAGCAGGTTAGAAAAGAACCTAGGCTGACGGCAAAAAAAATAGTAGAAAATGTACAAGAAGAATTTCATAAAACTATCAGCAAAGAAACGGCGAGAAGGACGTTAAAAAAAGCTAACTATCACAGTCGCGTTGCACGAAAAAAGCCATTTGTGTCAGAGGTCAATCGTCAGAAGCGGATCGCCTTTGCAAAAAAACTCTTAGACAAGCCATTGAATTCTGGGAGAAAGTTCTCTTTACAGATGAGAGCAAATTTTGCATTTTCGGTATTAAGGGTAAACAACTTGTATGGAGAAAACCTAATACTGCCCTTAATCCCGAAAATTTGAAAGCGACTGTAAAACACGGAGGTGGTGGAGTTATGGTTTGGGGGTGTATGTGCACCAAAGGGGTGGGAAGGTTGGTTTTCATAACATCGACAATGGACCATAAAATGTATATAAACATTTTAAAAGAAAATTTGAAGCCTAGCATCGAAAACTTGGGCTTGGGGCCCGAATACTTTTTTCAACAAGATAATGACCCCAAACATTGCGCCCACAACACTAAGCTTTGGCTACTATACAATACCCCAAAGCAACTTAAAACACCTCCACAATCGCCGGACTTGAATCCCATCGAACACCTCTGGGATTTACTGGAACGCAGGATTCGGCAACACAACATAACGTCGAAGGAAACGTTAAAAAATGTTATGATTGAGGAATGGGCCAAAATCAGTTCGGATGAAACGAAGAAATTAGTGCACTCCATGCCTAAACGTTTAAGGGAGGTCATTAAACGTAAAGGTTATCCGACCTCATATTAATATAGAAACAATGATCTCGGTTCGCATCACAATATCGGTTCGATATCGGCATGTGAATAGGTACGAGAAATCGGCCATATACGTCATAGAAATACGACCATGAATGATTTTTAAATATATATAAAGATTAACAGTAGAATATCCAGTACATGTTATTTTCTTTCAATTAGGAAATGATGCAAAACAGACTGTTCATCGTGTCTCTTTCTGTATGATTGTAGGTTTTCTTATCCACGATGAAAAGGCCAGATGGACTAAATGGATAATACTTGCATTAGAAACATGGCTACGTCGACGAGGAGAGACATAAACTACTTTATCAGTCAACTGGACAACATAACATAGACGGTGTGGAGCACACGTTGTTTGAATATGGAAGCTTCTAACAATAATATGAAATACAGGAAACCTGGCAGAAATTATGGACAGTATTATGAACAGTGTTGCTTTCAAAATACCTTGTAAAGGCAGGGAGTGAAGAAAGGAAGATGTTGGTGACCAAATTCTGTTGAGGCAATGACTAGAAAGCGAATAGGTGCTGGGTTGGGTTATTAAAAACAGCTTTTCTCATCTTCATAGGAATCACCCTCACTAGTTTTTATAGTTATCCATCATCTCACTTTTTTTTTCTTTATACAGGAGGAAAAAGCTTTGCCAGCCATCCCGGCTCCACGCCGGAGCGAGGGGCTCTCACCCTCATAAGAACCTCTTGTAGATCACTGCAGACGGGCAGGAATACGCTTTCGCGTTTAAGACTTCGGCCGCGGCGCTGTACAACTTCTTCACAGCTTCTCGTCTCTCGTTCCTTCGTTCGCGTATCACACCTTGATAGTCTAGACTTCCCTTTTGGACTCTCGGACATGCATAACAGAGTAAAAACCCAACGTTAACTTTGCGCGCTATGTCTCCCTTCTCCACTTCCTCCTGGATTTTACTAGAGTCACGATCTCCTCTACACTCGGCTTTCTCGAAATTGGAATGGTGGTAGTAGCACCGAGAAAAAAAAACAGAACAAAACCGCCAGCTTTTTGATGTCATTATATTACCATACGTACTCGGTGCGGGGTGCCGGAGCACCCCTACTCCTCTTCTATATCTTCCTTTCTTTCCGGACCACTACTGTTCTCTTCTTTCTTCTATCTCTTTTTCTCTATCTTGTTTCTATCACTTGCCTTACATAGTTTGCAACAGTATTCCAATTTCCTTCACTTTGCAGCATAACCTCAATGCAGCTTTCTGGTGTCATCCCTTTTCTTAATTTCATTACTAACTTTTCTCTGAGTTCCCTCCGCCTATAGCAATAGAAGAAGGTATGCTCAACATCATCCACCAGTTCACAGTATACGCAAAAATCATTCTCCGCTCTTTTGTGCCAGTACAAATGCGCCTCTCATGGCCGCTCAAGAACTGTATCAAGGCGTAATTCACTTTACCCTACCTGCGCGTCAGCCACGGTAATAACTCGGGCAGAATTCTTTTGATGAATTTTTTTCTTTTGATGTTAATTTGATGATTCTTTTATTAATTAATTTTAAGTCTAACTAGTTTCGCTAATTATAGCATCTTCAGAGAAAATAACATTTTTGTGTAGAATTTTTTGATACTCCTTATTTCTTTCTAGTTCTTGTTTCTGTCAAAACTTCTATTAATAAAAATTAAAAAATTAATTGGACAACACGTTACATGTTATAAACTGTAGTGGCGATACATGTTGTTATAAATGTGAAGATGAACAGATGACCTTTTATTTTTATTTTAGAATTCTTTTGGTCCAGGCCGCCTTTCCAGTATCCTTCTTCCATCTGTTCGCCCATTCCTCCATAATGTCCCCGGCCTCTGTTTCCTCCCCTTTCGTTATTCTTCTTACCCTTAAATCGATGGGCAGCGATCTACTCAGGACAAGTAAGGCCTCCGTGGATATCGTCCTGTACGCACTAATCACTCTAATTACTATTTGCCTCTGGATTCTCGTCAGCTTCACCACATGTGCTTTCACGCTTAGGGCATCACTCCACGCTTTACAGCCGTACAATAATTGCGACCATATCATCATACTTATCACCTTCCTTTTTTCGGCACTACGATACGGTGACGTATTGTATGTGGTCATTTTATTTTAAATCTTTCCCGATCATCACACCCAGATATTTCAGAGATTTCTTTGTTCCTATCTTATGTCCCTTAACGATAAATTCTATCTCTGTTTTGCAACGCCTACACTTCATTAGAACAGCTTCGGTTTTCTCTGAGGCAAGTTCTAATCCCATGGTTTCCATCTGCGTTGCTATTTCGTTCACCACTCTCTGTGCATCTAACTCCATGTCACTCACCTCCCATCCGGAGATTACTACTGCCAGATCATCGGCATATGCTACTACGCTTACGTCCTCGTATTCTTCATTTATCTGGAAAATCTTATCAAAGAAAATGTTCCACAGGAGTGGACCAAGGACCGATCACTGCGGAACATCTCTAGTTATCTAATAGTAAACGTCATTGTACTCAATGTATCTGTCACTAAGGTAATCCTTCACACAGTTCACCAATTGTGGTGCTATACCCTTGTCAATCATCAATGATTTGATCCTACGGTGCACTTCCGAACGCGTTTCTCACGGTGACGGTGATTAACATGCATTTCTTTTTCTTCCCTCTTCTAAATTTATCAATGCATTTTGCTTTATGTAGGACCTCCTCTATTGCATCCACCGTGGATTTATCTCTCGTGAAACCGAACTGGTCTCCGGATAATCTTCCTTTTGCCTCTAACTCTTCTAAAATTCGTTTTCTTGTGATGGCTTCGTATAATTTACCAAAGCAGTTCAATAAACAAATGGGCTATATGATGTTTAAGTCGATTTTATTGGTTTTTCTATTAGAACGAGTTTACCCGTTTTCCATATTTTCAGAAAATGGCCAGTTCAAAATGGTCATTTTTGAGCAGTCTGTTGTACATGTCTACCTGTTTTTGACCCAACCCGGAGCTTTTTTGTGTTTCAATTTCTTTTGCATGCGTTATTAGCTCTTCTACTGTGACTTCTCTACATAGTTCTTTTGCTTTCGTCGGTTTTCCATCCCATCTCTGTCCACTTGCGGCAGGGAATAATTTACCAATTAGTTCAGCGGCTTCCTTTTCACTCATTATTACTTTAGTTCGATTTTTGGTTTTCTTAAGCGCGATTTTATATGCGTCAACCCATACATCTTGTTCGAGCTCATTACTCAATTTCCTCCATGCATCTTTCTTCACCTTCTTTATTTCTTGTCTAAGTTGTTTTCTGGCTATGTTATATTCTGTTTTAGCATGCTTCTTTCTTTCTGCTGTCCACTTTTCCCATTTATTCTTGTGAGTCTGTTCCTTTTATTCGGTTCCGATATCATAACCACATCTATATGCTTAAATTTAATTCTCTTTTCTATGAGGTTCATTGCCTCACGGCTTCTGTTGACAGTCAGGTGTAGTATTTTAGATTTGTTCGCCATTTTTAAGTTCAACCGTTGGTGCTACTTTTTCTCTTATTGTCTCTTTTACTATTTTTCTCATCTCTGAGCGTTTTAACTCACCTGTCTCTAAATAACCATCATCTCACCTGTCATTCTTCCCTGTCATTCTTCTTCCCGCATTGCATCGAGGACTCTTCTCGATACAACCTAGAGGGTCCGATGAGGACCCTCCTCCGAGAGGGGCCTCATAGAAGCTCTCGGAGGAGGGTGCGTCTTGGATCCTCCTTCTATTCCTTATCCTTTTCCAGGTCCCGTCTGCTCTCCATTGTCCTATGACTGGTCCTACACTTCTCCGTTCATCTTGTTTCCGCCATCCTGTGAAATACATTAAGAAACATCCCCTTAGTTTTTCTCCTGTCTTTGATTACTTATGTACTCGGCACAGGGGAGCCCGTTAAAAGCCCGCCTCTCGTCCTTTTCTCTTCTTCTCTTATATCCTCATGCTGTAGTCTAGTTCTCATTCATCGTTGTTCTCAAGAAACAAAATACAAAAACACATACATCTCTACTAACTAAAATTTGAACTAATACTAGAACTATCACTAGGACTAACACTAGATCTAAAACTAGAAACTTTCGAGTTTTGCCGTGCGTTTTTTGAAAAAATATTTGAGGTTTCGGATGCCATGTTGCAACCTTCGTCAGAAACTGGTTCTATGTGACAAAATCGGGAATTGTAAGACAACATATAGGTCGAAAAATTAATTAATAATTAATTTTATATTAATTACAAGCTAATTACTAACTAATTACTGCGTCGCGTCCGGTTTGGGAGTCGTATTCGTCTTCACCACCATCTTCCATGTTCTGCTGAGTTCCCAGCCATCTTCTCTGCTGACGTTGTTTTTATATCGGTGGACTTCTATGGCTTCTCTTGTCAGCTGTTGATGATATTTATTAGTCCTAGCCAGAACCTTTGTTTTGTCGAAGTTTATTCGGTGACCTTCTGAGTGGCAGTGTTCTGCAACTGCCGACTGTTGAATCTTCTTCAGCCTCACAACCCTCTCGTGTTCCTTGATATGGCATTCGATGTTTCGTCCGGTTTGGCCAACGTAAAACTTCCCACAACTGCATGAGAGCCGATAGACACCCGCTCTTTTTAAGAGAGGTAGCTTGTCCTTGGCTATCGGGAGTGTATTCCGAATTTTGGTGACCGTTCCGTATCGCACCACGATATCGTTTCTCTTTAAGTGTCTTGCAATTCGTTCCGTTACACCGGAAACGTAAGGAAAACAGATGAATCCAGCTAGTTCTGCTTCCTATATCCATTTTTCTGTGGTACGTTCCGTAGAAACCGTTCCTCCTTCTTTAGGTTGTCTCCTTTACATATTCTTGGTGCTCTCTGGAACAGAGTGCAAATGACCGATCTGGTGTGATGTTGCCTCTAAATACCTATTAGTGTGGGTTTTCTTTCGATACACCCCCAGTTCCATGTCACCATTTGTTGTTCTAGTGACCAATACATCTAAGAAAGGCAACTGCTTAGCGGACTCCATTTCCATGGCAAATTTGATGATGGGATGTTGAGCGTTTAGATGACCTAGAAATTCAAAGAGGTTGCTACCATGTTGCCATACAACAAACGTGTCGTCCACATATCGGAGCCATAGCTTCGGTTTCCATTGACTCTTTTTCAGAGCATTTTCTTCGAATAATTCTATGTAAAAGTTTGCTATCACCGGCGACAAAGGAGATCCCTTGGCTGCCCCCACAAACTGTTCGTTTCTAGTTTTAGATCTAGTGTTAGTCCTAGTGATAGTTCTAGTGTTTGTGCTAGTGTTAGTTCTAATTTTAGTTCAGTTAACACCGGTCGTGAAACCTTACTTAAAAACTGAAACCTGATAATTAATTCACGATCTCCCTTATCATCACACTGCTCTTCGGTTTAATTTCTTCGTAATTTCTTTAATCTATCATACTCAAAGGTGTGCTCTGCGTGGTCTCGTTTGTTGCATTGTTCTTCAGGGTTCTTTTTATGAATGTACAAATAAGCTTTGAAGCACCCATGCCCATAATGAACTGATGAACCATGACTCATCCACTGCCTTGTAACCTAAGGTGTAATTTGTGGCAGAATTTTCTTTGAATTTTCTTTTTCTCCATCGGGCTTTTCCAGTGTCATGAGACCATCTATCTTCCGATTCCCTCGTGCGTTGTTATGTTATCTCGGTATTATTGCAGATTTTTTCCATTGCCGCCTTTCTCCTTTTAAGCATCAGATTGATCGGGTGTGTATCCCCCATCATCTGTAGAGCCTCTGTAGACGTCCTTTTGTATGCACTGGTCATCCTGATCAAGATTCTTCTCTGGATTCTGGTTAGTTTTTCCAGGTTTTCTTAATTTTGAAAGCATTCTCTAGTCTCTACATGCGTAAAAGATTTGAGAGTAAATAACCGTAGTTATCATTTTTCTCTTTTCCGCCTTTGGTCCATATGTTGAATCTGTATTACGATTCAGCGCATTTACGATTCTATTCGTTTGATTCTCTATATATTGTATTTGTAATAATCATTACTCTCAGATACTTTAGTGCCTCTTTCGATTGTACCACGTGTTCTTTCACTCTGACGGATGCTTCCCGTCCACATCTTCTGCTTCTCATAACCACTAGCTCAGTTTTCGCCGGGACAACTTCCAGGTCAATCTTTCTCACTATGCTGTTAATTGTGAACTGTGCTGTTTTTCCGGTCTCTTCTATTTCCCAGAAACTGACAACAATTGCAAGATCGTCTGCAAACACAATTATTATCTGTAACTATATCTAAAATTTGATCGAAGATGTTCCACAGTATGGGGCCCAGGATACAAACCTGTGGGACACCTCTATTTATTCTGTATGCTTCTCTCTCATACTCTATTGTTCTGTCGCTCAAGTAGGTCACTATATTTCATAGATATTCTGATATTTCTTTATATCTATTTTGATATTCCTTTTTACCTCTATTAAACTTGTCGATATCCATCTCGTCAAACCATATTGGTTATTCGACACTCTACCCATTTCCTCTACATCTTCTTCTAGTCTCTTTTTAATTAGCGCTTCGTACAGCTTTCCGTAACTATTTAGAAGGCATAAGGGTCTGTATTATACCACTCCACTTCTCTATCAGCACCAGCTTCATATAGTATTTGTATGTAAATACCACCCAACCCAACCCAACATAGCTTCAAAACTATCACTAAACTTAGAACTAGGAACATTAGGGTTTAGCTGTACCTCCCTTAAGACGAAACCCAAACCAACCTAGTTACACTAGAACTAACACTACACTTTGAACTAGGGTTGAGCGATAACTTAAATAAGATAAGAAGTATTGAAGTATCAAAAGTACCGAAGTATTGAAACTATCGAAAAAATTTTTATATACGTAGGTAGCAGAAACAATATATTATGTGGTCGACGTCTTCGAAGTCAGCCGAAATACTTTTTAGATAAACTTTAAGCAAGATAAAATTGGGTTCATGTTCCAAATCAGTAGCGCCGTCTGCGAATTCTACAAATTTTTAACAATTCAAGTTACTCTCTATTCTTAGGCAATATAATATCCAGTCTTTCATTAATACTGCAAATCAATTGTAAAACCGTGAAAGTGTATTGACCTATGTGTGTATATGTGTATACATGAAAGTTCCAATTGTATAATGTTTTCTCTCTTAAATTTGTACATCAGTATCTTACTTCCATTGAAAGTATGATGTTCTTAGATAGCAGCATCTATTCTGTATGTAAAAAATAATATATTATAGTCTTCCAATAGTAGTATGTAGTCTTCTGGTAAGAGTAACTAGTCTCCTGCGTGAAGTAGGAAGTCTTTACTAACTAATACCTAGTTATTCGTCACAAATCTTCGTTCAGCCAGTCTTCTATAAAGAGGATTTATATATCTGCCACCAATCCTTAGTCTTTTGCCAATAATGGCACCAGTCTAGTTTTCTGGCACCAATATTTTGTCTTTATTTTTGTCTTGTATTATCAGTATATAGTTCGATAGTTCATTGTACTTGTCCCCATCTCTAGTTCTCTGAAAAATCATTGTTATTCATTTTAGGAATTCTAAGCACATCATAGACTTTGTTAATTAATTATTAAAGCTAATTAAAATATAATAAAAATATAGAAGCAAAGGCAAGTTTCTATTTGTAATTAATTTTAAATCTCTTTGGTCCTGTCCATCTATGTACAGCGTGGCCAAATAAGAGTGTAAAGGGCAATATCTAATTTAGCTACTAGAGGGCATTTTCTAGCATTACAACAGAAATTGTGAGTTATATTATAAAAAGATAGTAAAACGAATCCCAAATAAACTATTGAAAACCGCTGTGGCTACATTCCAAATTACATTCAACACAAATAAGGTGGGATTGATAGTAAAAGAAAAGCTCTTTTCAACAATACCAGGCTTATTAAATTTCGTTCAGCCATCTTGAAATGATTGGCATTTGTTTACAAATATTTTCAAACACACCCCACCATTTTATTTTTATAGATAGAGTGAAAATGTTGTAAAGAACATGGTCTGAAAATAATTTCCAGCATTTTCTCTCAGCCACTTTACTCATTTACAATGAGTAGTCTCCGAGATATAACATTTTGCACGCTTATTTGGCCACCCTGTACAATTTTCTTCTTTCTCTTACCTATTCGGTATTTAGAAACCAAATTTCCATTTCTCTAATTAGGCCTCTTCTTGTGTTACCAGTGCCTTTTCAGTAATTTGCTTTTCTGTAATGTCACTTTTCTGTTATCCCAGTCTCCGTTCAGATTCTTCCGTTTGTTATCATTTACCTTATTAAATTTTTAGTATTTGTTTAGTTTCTTTATTCTTTTTTAGTTAACAGCCTTTCCTTTTTTTGGGTCTTCACCTTTCCTTCTCCTCACGTTTCTGTTCATTCTCCATTTCTCCGTTTTGCGATTCTGCCCAATGATTCTTTTATCCGTTTAGTCTCTTTCTTAAGTTTATCAGCAATCTTTTGTCAATCTTCTTCATCTCTGGTCCTCTGAAATATCATTTCATTGATATCCGGAAATTTAAGCAGATAATAAATTTCTTGAATTGATTATTAAAACTAAATTTTTGATGATGACAAATCAAAATTTTGTTTATAATTAAAATTTCTCTTTTCTCTTGTCATAATTATGTTTGTATACATATATATACTAAATATATTGAATTACTTGCTTCTGTTTCGTTTTATGGTGAAAAACTACGACTGCTACGCGTCGTCAAATTGATCAACCCCGGAGCGTCATTGTTAAATTCTCCTCTCGTATAAAGCACGATGAGTTCTTGGCTTCACCTAAGTTATTTCGTAGAAATAGTGGCACCCCGGCCTCGAAGGGTATTCAAGTACCAAGCATTTCTGATAGGCTTTTTTGTATGAAAAGAAGACAGGACTTCCTTCCAAACTTCAAACAATATGTCTGAACTATTTAAACGTGGAATTTGATATTATCTGCTTAACAGAAACGTACTTAAGCGAGTCAGTGCATGATGGAGAGATTTTTGGGAGCGACTATGTAATATGTCGACGTGATAGGTTTTCGTCTGGGTCATCGAAGACGGACGGCGGTGGTGTCCTCATGGCAGCTAAAAAACATCTGACTGTTAATTGTAGATCATATCTTTCCACTGAGGCTGGGGATTTGTGGGCGACGGTGAGGTGCAATGCATATAGTCTGTTATTGTGTTGTGCATATTCCCGCCCCCCCTGGTTCAGTGCTTTCTTGGACTGATTGCAATCTGTGCGCGACCAGAACCCTGACGTCGATCTGTTGATTGTCGGTGATTTCAACATCCCTGAACTATCCTGGCGACATTCTCCGACTGGTCATCTCATCCCTGCTGGCGCGTGTAACGCCCGATCGAATGAACTATTGTCCACTATTTCTTATTGCAATCTTATTCAATTTAATAATACTGTTAACCAAAACAATAGTACATTAGATTAAATACTATGCAATGCCGATACTGTCGATAACGTTCGCGCCTGTCCGGATGCCTTGGTCGGCTTGGATGACCATCATCCTGCCGTGGAATTGGAGCTGCATATTAAGTATGATTTTAAGATATGGAATGGCCCTTCTGGCCAGCTATTGTTTCGTAGAGAGGACTTGGAGAATATTCGTGAGAGCATTGGCTCGCTGAACTGGTCCGCGGAATTCTTTGGACTGGGGGTGGATGAGATGGTTGCGGTTTTTTACAGGTAGTTGAATCGTATAATTTGTCAATTTGTACTCCGGGAATTGCCGCGTTCCCATTATTTTCCTACCTGGTATTAGAAAAGAATATAATTACCTATGCTTTTCTACTCTGCGTTCGCGATCCAAACATCTGATTTCAGCTGATTATAAAGCATATCTTAATCGTATTCAGACAGATTTAATTGATAATCCTGCGCAACTTTGGCCTTATATTAAAAATAAGAAAAGATCCGACTTCGCCATCCCTGTTCGTATGGAATATAATAATTGCAGCGTGTGCCATGGTGAAAATATAGTAGAATTGTTTTCTATTCCAGCTCGGTTTTTATTGACGGTCGACTTGCCGTAGACTTTGATCCCTTGCCTTGCGCTGGTATGTCAAACGTTTGGTTTGACAAATCCGATGTTGTCTGTGCATTGAATCAAGTTAATTCTAATTCGGTTCCAGGATCTGACGGTTTACCCAGCATTTTGGTCACTTCCTGTGGCGATCAGCTGGCGGATCCTTTGTTAGGGAGTTTTCCCTTCCGTATGGAAGAAGGGGCTTGTTGTACCAATATTTAAATCAGGTCATAAACATTTTGTTATCAATTATCGTCCCATTTCAATATTGCCCATTGTTTCAAAAGTTTTTGAAAAATTAATACTTTCTAAATTTCATTATATACTAAAACCTTTTATTATCCAGGAACAGCATGGTTTCCGTAGGGGTCGATCAGTAGAGACCAATCTTGCTACTTTTATGACTTTTGTGCATAATGCAATGAATAATAATTTACAAGTAGACGCAATCTACACAGACTTTAGTAAGGCCTTTGACACGGTTAATCACGCAATTTTAATGAAAAATTACAATGATTTGACCTTTCATATGGCCTGTTGCGATGGTTTGGGTAATACATATCTAATAGACTTCAAGCGGTTAAAATTAACAACTTTATATCTGATTTTGTACCGGTTACTTCCGGGGTAAGGCAAGGAAGTCATCTTGGACCCCTACTTTTCTTAGCGTTTATTAACGATATTAATAAATGTTTTCGATACTCTAATTTCTTGTTATATGCAGATGATTGCAAAATTTTTTCATGTGTTTGGTCTTTGTCTGAATGCGATTTGCTGCAGGAAGACTTAAATCAATTACATGATTTCTGCTCTAAAAACTATCTCTTTCTTAATCTGAATAAATGTAGCAATTTGGAAGAAATCGTTATCCCGTGAATTATCCATACAGATTCGGTACCGAACTGTTGAAGTCTAGTTCTTGTGTTAACGATCTCAAAATTGTGTTAGATTCTAAACTGCTGTTTGGTCAACATATTGATAAATGTTTTCTAAGGCTCTGCAACGTTTGGATTTTATTCTTAGATCATGTAGAGCTTTCACCAATATAACTTGTATTATAAAACTTTATATGGCTCACGTGCACAGCATTCTTAATTTTGCGTTAATAGCTTGGAACACTGTGTATGCTACTTATGTTGATAGTATTGAATTGGTGCAGCAGAGGTTTATGCGGTATTTGGCGCATAAGTTTTTCTTGCCATATTGCGATTATGCCCAGAGATGAGCGGTCTTTGGCTTGCGGTCTCTTCGGATTCGCCGTAATTTCTCGGATTCAATATTTCTGTTTAAGTTGGGAAATGGGATGATAGACTGTCCATACCTTGTCTCCGAAATACATTATATTACCCCTTCACATAATGTACGTGCTCATGGCCTGTTCGGGTTGCCCGCATCCGCCTCTATCGCTCACATAAATTCACCTTTACCACGCATTCTGCAGTTATATAATTGGCACTGCTATTTTATGTGACTTGTTCGGCATGTCATTGCAATTATTTAAACGTGTCCTCGTCTCTTTGTCTGTAGTGCGTTAGTAATGGCAATTATTTTCTTCTTTTTCCATTCAGTTAATTATAACATTTAATTTGATTTGTATTATGATTGTTTTTTTTTGTTATCTTTTTGTACTGATTGTAACTTTAAAAAATATTATTGTAGAATTGTTTTTCTAGTAGATACTTCATTGAGATCTTTCCTGTTTGTATCCCTTAAAGAAAATAAATAAATAAATTTTTTTCTTGCCTTGCAACATTATTTTTGGTCTTCCAGTGCTATTTTAAGTTTCTTGTTTGCGTTTTACCATTCTGCCCAATTTATCTTTTATCCGTCTAGTCTCTTTCTTATATAATCAGTTTTTTGTCAATATTCCTCATCTATCGTCCTCTGAAAAACCATTTTTGGAAATTTAAGCGCATCACAGACTCAGTTAATTTAATCAACACTTTTTAATAAACACCACGATGGTATACAAACAGAAAATATTTCTTAACAGTAATATATTTTGAAAACAACACGCGTGGTTATTTTTAATAATAAAATTAAAAATTATCTTAAATAATACTCGGTTGCCAAATTTTATGGTCTTATTTGCAATTATTTTGTAATAGAGTATAATATCAGATAAAAGCGATAAAGTATTTCGTAGAATTTGCACATTTCATTTTGTTGGTATATAAACTCGAGCTAAACCTGCACTAAATAGTTCAAAATGATCGTTATAACATTAATTTTATTATTTACGCCTAATATTCTTTGTTTAGATCCGATATCTTATGCTCAACAAGAATTACCAAAATCGCAACATCCAGATGTTGGGTTAAATGTGGTATGTACATTATTTTTTATTTAAACAAATTAAATTAAAGTTAAAATTACTTTTAGATCGAATTAATACAAAAATATAATTACCCAGTTGAAAGGCACAGAGATATCCAAACGGAAGATGGATATCTTTTAGAAATCCACAGGATTCCTTATGGATTGAAAAGTGGACCCGCAGAAAATAAGCCCGTTATTTTTTTGATGCACGGTCTTTTAAGCTCATCGGTGGATTGGATTAATATGGGTCCAGAAAAAAGTTTAGGATTTCTTTTAGCCGATATGGGTTACGATGTGTGGATGGGGAACGCAAGAGGAAACACTTGGTCTCGAAAACATGTCTCATTAAATCCCGACGGCTTCTTCGACAAGAAAAAATTTTGGACGTTTTCGTAAGTTTTTTTATTATTTTTTTTTTGAACCAATTTTTGAGATTGTTTCTATTTAAGATGGAATGAAATTGGAATTTATGATTTACCAGCAATGATAGATTACATTTTGGCAGAAACAAACCAAGATGATTTATACTACATTGGTCATTCCCAAGGAACAACTTCCTTCTTTGTTATGGGCTCCGAAAAACCTGAATACAACAAAAAAATTCGTCTTATGGTAGCTTTAGCTCCCGTTGCGTATATGTCTCACGCCGCAAATCCTTTTTTGAAAGTTTTGTCACCATTAGAAGGAGCTTTGGAGGTTTTTAAAATCACCAGTTTTTTATTTATTTTCATTATAAACATTATTTCTTTAGGTTTTAGCTGGGTTGATAGGACTGTATGAATTTATGCCAAGTCAGAAAGGTTTAGAAGCGATGGGTTCACTTTTTTGCAAAGATGGTGCCATATTTCAAGAGATGTGCGCTGGAATTATTTTCTTAATGGGAGGATTTGATTCTCAACAATTAAATAGGACACTTATCCCTGTTATAACGAGTAACACTCCTGCCGGAGCTTCGGTTAAGCAATTTGTTCATTACGCCCAAGAAGTTACAAGTTTTAAATTTAGAAAATACGATTTTGGTTTGATTGATAATTTGATTAAATATGGATCGAGAAAACCACCAAATTATGGTCTCAGCAATATCGAAGCACCTGTTGCATTGTTTTACGCCAAAAACGACTGGTTAGCAAGCGTAACTGATGTTGAAAATCTAGCTAAAAAACTTCCTAATTTAGTCAAACAACATTTGGTGCCTTTTGACAAGTTTAATCATTTAGACTTCTTGTGGGCGATTGATGTAATTCCATTATTATACAACGCAGTGTTTGATGTTCTTTCCCAATATTAATTTAGACACAATTATAATTTTTATTTATAATATTTAATTCAATAAAAAATCTCTAATTGTTAGTATGAATAATTTCCAATTGTTGAGATTTATTTTTTAATAAAAGATAAATAATTGATATCTTAAGTAGATCTTATTCAAGAACATCACACCCAAAAAAGTAATTGTATTCAGATAAGATTTTTTCGACTATAAATAAGCCACTTTAATTAATCGCAATCTTCAGTCTCTTCGCAAAAATGAAGCTCGCATCTTTGTCGATTTTGGCCCTTTTGGCTTTATCAAAAGCCGAAGTTACCAAAGATATTCATCCAGCTGCTGGATTAAGTTTTGTTGGTATCACTAAATTAATAAATCAATCAAAAGTAAACAATCATTGTTCAATTATTTCTAGGTAGATATGGTCAAGTTTTTTGGTTACCCAATCGAAGAACACAAAGATATCCAAACTGAAGATGGTTATTTATTAACTATGCACAGAATTCCACATGGCAAAAATAATGGCGATCAAAAAGATAAAAAAGCAATTTTACTAATGCATTGCTTAATGTGTAGTGGAGCAATTTATGGGGTTTATGGACCGGAAAATGGGCTTGCTTTCATTTTGGCCGATCAAGGATACGACGTGTGGATGCCGAGTGCGAGGGGGACACAATTTTCAAAGAAACACATCACTTTAGACCCTGAAGATGACGCAGACCAATTTTGGAAATTTAGTTGGCACGAAATTGGTTATTATGACGTTCCAGCTTTTGTAGATTACATCCAAGAACAAACCGGTGTTGAGAAAATGTCTTATCTTGGTTATTCTCAAGGAACAACTTCTTTTTACGTTTTCGCATCGTCACGACCGGAATATAACGATAAAATTAATGTTGCAATTTCTTTAGCACCCATTGCTTATATGGGGAATATGTCCGATTCGTTTTTACAATATCTTTCTGAATATGTTAATGCTATAAATGAGTTATTCGACATGATTGGTTGGCATGAATTTGTACCAAATTATGAATTAATAGGACCTTTAGTAGAGTGGTGCAAAGGAAGTGGACAACAACTTTGCGATAACATTTTCTTTTTGCTATTTGGACAAACCACCGATGAGATGGATGATGTAAGTTTTTTTTTGATATAACAAGATAATATTTATTGTATTATTTACGTAGAATTGGGGACCTGTTTTTGCCACGCATTTACCTGCTGGGGCTTCTTCAAAACAATGGGTTCATTACGGCCAAGGAATCCAATCAGGTTTTTCCTTTTAATTAAATTAATTAATTATTCTTATTCTTTTTGTTATCAAATTTGTAGGATTTTTCCGTCGTTTCGATTTTGGATTAATTGGAAATTTAGCAGAATATGGTTCTGTAACCCCTCCAAATTATGATTTGGGCAAAATCACCGCACCAACTGCTTTCTTATATGGAGATAAAGATGACAAAGCTAACGTTGTGGTAATTTTTTTGTTGATAACAATTTAAGACAATTTCAATTATTTCTTTTAACACCCTCTAGGATGTTGACCAATTACTTAGAGAACTTCCCAATGTGGTTTACGAAAAACTCATTGAAGGATACGCCCACGTGGATTTTATTTTTGCTCAAGATGTTACAGAAAGAGTTAACCAATATGTTGTAGAAATTTTAAATAATTATTAAAGTTATTAATGAAGCTTTTTTTGTACAAATTCTATCAGTTACTTATTGTAACTGATATTATTATTATATAACAAATTTGATAAAATAATTTAAAACTATTAATGTAGATTAATCGATTGATTAAAAACGTTCATTGTACATATTTGCCAAATTTTATGGTCTTATTTGCAATTATTTAGCAACAGAATATAATGTCAGATAAGAGCGATAAGGTATTTCATAAAATTTCCACATTTCACTTTGTTGCTAATTAAACTTTAACTAAACCTGCACTAATTAGTTCAAAATGATCGCGATAACTTTAATTTTATTACTTGCTGTGTTAAATTTAAAAATATTAATAAAAACAATTTATTGATACAAAATTTCCATACCGGCAAATCAAAGAAAATATTCAAGGGAAAGATTGCTCAATTTTTCATCCTGAAGGAACGTATCGAGTTTGTTGTAAGTTTTCTTCCAAATATGGTTTTAATTTTATCTTTAACCGAGGTATTGGTAATGAATTGAATTCATTCGAACGATGATTATTGATTATATATTCAGGCCGATAGATACATGACAATTAGTAGTAAAATCTGATTTAGTAGATTTTTATTTCTTGTGAAAAGTTCTTTACATTTCTTGATACCTTCTAACAGTCAAAACGCTTTCCGAAATGTAAATATTAGTTAAGGTATACAATTTTGTTGTTAATAATTTTGAACAACTTTAGACAGTTGTGGACCATTTGAGAGACGTTTTAGACAGTTTTTGATGATTTTAAACTGCCTTTAATTGTAGACAACCAACTCGTAGATGGTTTTAGACAGCATTAGATAATTATAGGCAATTTTTGCCGATTTTCAACAACTTGTGGAAGATTATACAAAATTTTAGACAATGGTAGGCTATTAGAGACATATTTTAGACAGTTTTTGATGATTTTAAGCAACTTTAGACAACTGGATTCACTTTGATACCATTGCATGATTTTAGACAACTTCTGAATAATTCTAGACTAATTTTGGATGACTTGAGAAAGTTATTAATGATTTTGAACAGCTTTAGACAATTATGGACCAATTAGGGGATATTTTAAACAGTTTTTTATGATTTTAGCAATCGCTGGCTATTAGAGATATATTTTAGACACATTTTTGACGATTTCAAAAAGCTTGTGGATGATTCTAGATAACTTATTTGATTTTAGACGGTTGTTTAAAACATAACGGTAACTTTAGATAATTATGGGCTATTAGAGACAAATTTTAGATGATTCTAGATATTTTTAGACAATTAGAGATGTGTTTTAGACAGATTTTGGATGATTTTATCAACTCATAAATGATTTCACACAACATCAGACAATTATAGGAAATTATTGATGATTTTGAACAAGTTATGGAAGATTTTAGACTACTTTACACAATTATCGGCTATTAGAGACATAATTTATACAGTTTGATGATTTTAGACATTTTTAGATAATTAGGGATATATTTTAAACAAATTCTGGATGATTTTAGACAACTTTAGATAATTATAAGTTATTAAAGACATATTTTTGGACAGTTATTGATGATTTTAGACATTTTTAGACAATTAGAGATATAGTTTAGACAGATTTTGGATGATTTTATCAACTCGTAGATGATTTTAGACAACTATAGACAATTATGTGTAATTAGAGACATAATCTAGACAGTTCTTGATGATTTTAGATAATTCCTCGATAATTTTAGATAACTTTAGATAATTATAGACTATTAAAGACATATTTTAGGAGAGTTTTTGATGATTTTAGATATTTTTAGACAATTAGAGATGTGTTTTAGACAGATTTTGGATGATTTTATCAACTCATAAATGATTTCACACAACATCAGACAATTATAGGAAATTATTGATGATTTTGAACAAGTTATGGAAGATTTTAGACTACTTTACACAATTATCGGCTATTAGAGACATAATTTATACAGTTTGATGATTTTAGACATTTTTAGACAATTGGGGATATATTTTAAACAAATTCTGGATGATTTTAGACAACTTTAGATAATTATAGGCTATTAAAGACATATTTTTGGACAGTTTTTGATGATTTTAGACATTTTTAGACAATTAGAGATATAGTTTAGACAGATTTTGGATGATTTTATCAACTCGTAGATGATTTTAGACAACTATAGACAATTATGTGTAATTAGAGACATAATTTAGACAGTTCTTGATGATTTTAGATAATTCCTCGATAATTTTAGACAACTTTAGATAATTATAGACTATTAAAGACATATTTTAGGAGAGTTTTTGATGATTTTAGACATTTTTACACAATTAGAGGTGTGTTTTAGACAGATTATGGATGATTTTATCAACTCGTAGATGATTTCACACAACATCAGAAAATTATAGGCAGTTATTGATGATTTTGAAAAAGTTGTGGAAGATTTTAGACTGCTTTACACAATTATAGGCATTAGAGACATCATTTATACAGTTTGATGATTTTAGACATTTTTTAGGTAATTAGGGATATATTTTAGACAAATTCTAGATGATATTAGACAATTCGTGGATGATTTTAGACAACTTTAGATAATTATAGGCTATTAGAGACATATCTTAGATGATTTTAGACATTTTTAGACAATTAGAGATGTGTTTTAGACACATTTTGGATGATTTTATCAACTCATAGATGATTTCACATAACATCAGACAATTATAAGAAGTTATTGATGATTTTGAACAAGTTATGGAAGATTTTTGACTACTTTACATAATTATAGGCTATTAGAGACATAATTTATACGGTTTGATGATTTTAGACATTTTTAGACAATTAGAGATATATTTTAGACAAATTCTGGATGATTTTAGATAATTCGTGGATGATATTAGACAACTTTAGATATTTATAGGCTATTAAGGACATATTTGAGGCGATTTTAGACATTTTTAGACAATTAGAGATGTGTTTTAGACAGATTTTGGTTGATTTTATCAACTCATAGATGATTTTACATAACATCAGATAATTATAGGAAGTTATTGATGATTTTGAACAAGTCATGGAAGATTTTTGACTACTTTACATAATTATAGGCTATTAGAGACATAATTTATACGGTTTGATGATTTTAGACATTTTTAGACATTTAGAGATATATTTTAGACAAATTCTGGATGATTTTAGATAATTCGTGGATGATATTAGACAACTTTAGATATTTATAGGCTATTAAGGACATATTTGAGGTGATTTTAGACATTTTTAGACAATTAGAGATGTAAAATATTTATTTAATAATTTTTGCACTTTATTAAGACGATAGTATTTCATATAATGTTTCTACCGGTTTCGGTCACGTTTAGACCATCTTCAGGATACACATTTTTAAAAAATTGTTGATCGTATTGACGTTTTATTTTTATTTATGTTGTGATTTATGACATGTGTCAATGTGATATATTAAAATAGGATTAAAATAAAATAAAATAAAATTAAAATTGAATATTTCCCAAAACAAAAGTTCAAATATCTATTATAAATTTGGGAAAAATGGGAAAATGTTATTGCGTATGTTAGGGATTTTTAATTTTATTTTTATTTTTATTTTTAGGTGGAGTAAAAGGATTTTTCAAATACATATATAAAGGTTTTTCTGTGTAATTAATTTGGTCATTCAAACATAAAATTTGTGGATGATTATGTTTAAATTTTCTAATTTCATAAAGTTCAAGTATTTCCAAAAGGTTACTTTTATTTTTCTTATGAAGTAATGTTGTGTTTTTTGTTTCATTAAATTGGTGTTCTTTGTTAAATATTATATGTCTTCCAAAGTTAGATCTCTGTTGTGTTCTATGTTCTTTTATACGAGTTTTTAAGCATCTCCTTGTCTTGTTTTTCATCTTTTTCATCATAATTAGAGATGTGTTTTAGACAGATTTTGGTTGATTTTATCAACTCATAGATGATTTCACATAACATGAGATAATTATAGAAAGTTATTGATGATTTTGAACAAGTTATGGAAGATTTTAGACTACTTTACACAATTATGGGCCATTAGAGACATAATTTATACAGTTTGATGATTTTAGACATTTTTAGACAATTAGAGATATATTTTAGACAAATTCTGGATGATTTTAGACAATTTGTGGATGATTCTAGACAACTTTAGATAATTATAGGCTATTAAAGACTTATTTTGGGACAGTTTTTGATGATTTTAGACATTTTTAGACAATTAGAGATGTATTTTAGATATATTTTGGATTATTTTATCAACTCGTAGATGATTTTAGACAACTTTAGGCAATTATAAGCAGTTTTTGATGTTTTTATACAACTTGCGGAAGATTTTAGACAACTTTAGATAATTATAGGCTATTAGAGACATATTTTAGGACAGTTTTTAATGGTATTAGATTTCTTAGATAATTAGAGATATATTTTAGAAAAATTTTGGATGATTTTACCAACTCGTAGATGATTTTAAGAGAGTAGACACCATGTAGATGATTATAAACTAATTTTGTTTTTGATGATTTTGGACAACTTTAGACAATTATAGGCAGTTTTTGATGATTTTAAACAACTTGTGGAAGATTTTAGACAATTTTAAATAACTATAAGCTATTACAGACATATTTTAGGACAATTTTTGATTTTTTTAGCCATTTTTAGACAATGAGAGATGTATTTTAGACAAATTTTAGATGATTTTATCAACTTGTAAATGATTTTAGATAACTTTAGACAATCATAGGCTGTTTTTGATGATTTTGAACAACTAATGTATGATTTTAGATAACTTTAGAGAATGGATTAATGTAGATAATGTTAGATGGCTAATTGTAAATGGAATTTGGATGATTTTAAGCAGTTATTGATGATTTTGAACAACTTTAGATAATTATAAATGATTGTGATATATTTTAGACAGTTTATAAAGATTTCAAGGTCTTCAAGAGGGTTCGTGCTCTTAATCTAGGGGTTATGTTTTTATTTAAGCACTAAAACACTGAAATCGTTATTTAGTTTTTATTTAAAACTTTAACAAAATAAGAATATTGAATTTCACTTTACTGGTTACAGTTTTAATCGAATCAGTCTTTTAGCGTAACGTCGCTTATGATTACTTTTCGACTACTTTACGACCACTCAACGACTACTTAACGACTACTGACTTCCTTCCGAGGAAGTAGATTCGTCCCTCTCCCGACAGCCTTCAAGGACAAATCCTACATAAATACGAAAGCTTCTGATAAGAATTAAGTATGCATTATTTATATAAATGATTTGGTACTTCTAATTATCCCATTCTTATTCAATATGTTACCAGCGAATACACGGTTTTGTATATCACATAGTGTATCCAAGAATCATTTACCATCTAATCATACTTTAATTTCTGATAAAAAATGTATGATCGACGGTTTGTTGGATGTTGATGGAAATGGAGAGCTGATTCAGCAAAATATATTAAATTTACTGCATCAAATTCTGTGTAGAATAGTGGTCCATATAATGTCAGTTATAATACTTCACCTGTAATAATTACAAAAAAATGCATTTTTTTGGCCTCTACTGTAAAAACATAATAATAAAGCTTTAAAATTTTTGGCATTGGATTTATTTTTTCATAGCTTTTCTCTTATTATCACATATTTGTAATAGTATGAAATAATTTATAAAATTGCGTGAACTATTAGGAGTATAACATAAAAAATCTGAAAATAATTTTTACCTTTTTCAAGTATTTACAGTGATTGTAGAGATTCAAACGGTTAAAGTAAAAGAGTGGCAGCAAAACTGAGAGAGTACAACGTTTCATACAAAAATGGTTTAGAATTGACCTATAAAATATTTCCAATAAACGATTTTAATCCATCGATCAGTACCAAGAAATTCAGTACCATCAATACAAAACGAATTCCGATAATTAAAAGTTTTCAAAATAAATTAAATTTATTAAGGGCAATGAACTTTAATAATTACTTAAAATTTCTACAACATGTCCATTAACTCTTTCTGTAACATCTTGAGCGAAAATAAAATCGCCATGGGCGTATCCTTCAATGAGCTTTTCGAAAACTACATTGGGAAGTTCCCTAAGTAATTGTTCAACATCCTAAAAAATGTTTAAAAAGGTAATTGAAATTGTCTAAAGCGAATTTGAATTAACAAAGAAATTACCACAATATTGGCGTTGCTATCTTTATCTCCATATAAGAAAGCAGTTGGTGCGGTGATCTTGCCCAAATCATAATTTGGAGGGGTTACAGAACCATATTCTGCTAAATTTCCAATTAATCCAAAATCGAATCGCCGGAAGAATTCTACAAATTTGAAAATTAGAAACAAGAATGATTAATAAATTTAATTAGAAAACAAACGTGATTGTATTCCTTGGCCGTAATGAACCCATTGTTTTGAAGAGGCCCCAGCGGGTAAATGCGTGGCAAAAACTGGTCCCCAATTCTACATAAATAATACCACATTATCTTATTTACCATCCCAAAAAAACTTACTTCATCCATCTCATCGCTGGTTTGTCCAAATATTAAAAAGAAAACGTTGTCGCAAAGTTGTTGTCCACTTCCTTTGCACCATTCCATTAAAGGCCCCATTAATTCATAATTTGGTACAAATTCATGCCAACCAATCATATCGAGCAATTCGCTTAAAGCATCAATATATTCCGAAAGATATCGTAAGAACGAATCGGTCATATTCCCCATATAAGCAACGGGCGCTAAAGAAATTGCAATATTAATTTTATCGTTATATTCTGGTCGTGACGATGCGAAAACGTAAAAAGTAGTTGTTCCTTGAGAATAACCAAGATAAGATATTTTCTCAACACCGGTTTGTTCTTGGATGTAATCTACAAAAGCTGGAATGTCGTAATAACCAATTTCGTGCCAACTAAATTTCCAAAATTGGTCTGCGTCATCTTCAGGGTCTAAAGTGATGTGTTTCTTTGAAAATTGTGTCCCTCTCGCACTCGGCATCCAAACGTCGTATCCTTGATCAGCCAAAATGAAAGCAAGCCCATTATCTGGTCCGTACACCCCATAAACTGCTCCACTACACATTAAGCAATGCATAAGTAAAATTACTTTTTTATCTTTTTGATCGCCATTATTTTTTCCATGCGGAATTCGGTGCATAGTTAATAAATAACCATCGTCAGTTTGAATGTCTTCGTGTACTTCGATTGGGTAACCAAAAAACTCGACCATGTCTACCTAAAAATAATTTAACAATGATTGTTTAGTTTTCATTTATTTGTTAATTTAGGGACACCAACAAAACTTAAACCAGCGGCTGGATGAATATCTTTGGTTACTTCGGCTTTTGATAAAGCCAAAAGGGCCAAAATCGAAAAAGATGCGAGGTTCATTTTTACGAAGAGACTGAAGGTTACGATTAATTAAAGTGGCTTATTTATAGTCGAAAAAATCTTATCTGAATACAATTACTTTTTTTTGGGTGTGATGTTTTTGAAAAAGATCTACTCAAGATATTAATTATTTATCTTTAATAAAAATAAATCTCAACAATTGAAAATAAGGTCTAACAATTAGAGATTGTTTTATTGATTTAAATGTAAGAAATAAAAATTATAATTATGGTACAAATTAATATAGATGTGACTATTTATACATAAAGTATGTATACGTAATTGGCTATTTATGCATACAGTAGGTATATGCAATTGGCTATTTATACATACTGCATGTATACGCAATTGGCTATTTGTACATACAGTATGTGTACACATTTGGCTGTTTAAACATACTGTATGCTTGTATATATACCGATTATAGCTACTATAGCAACTAAGTTACTAATTTCTTTCAAATGCAGGCTTGTATTATATACACGAACGTATTTCTGGAAAATATTGTCGCATATATGGCGGGGTCCAAAATGTGTGATGACATAAAGTTTATTTTCTTAAATAAATAGAACACCCTATATTTTCTTGCATATTCTGATTAACTGCCTTAAATGCTATATATATGTTAATAAATAAAATGTATATGTTATTAAGCGTTTTGTAAAATTTTTTGAAAAGTTATGTAGTTACTTAGAATAGATATCACAATTTGTGATAATTATAGAAGAAATCCTCAGCATTTCAATTATAGAAGTCGCAATTCAATTAATCATTTACATGTTGAGATAAAAATTCTTAAACAAAATCGTAGTTTTTAAGAAAAAAATTAATGTGATCGTATTCAAAAAATCGTATCTCAAGAATTAATTGAGATATCACTTTAAATTTAGAAGCAATTTGAAACAAATTTAATTAATATTTAATGTGGTTTAGATCGTTTCTACATATCTTTAAATCTCCTAGTTATGATTTTTTTATTAAATCTTTGCAAAAACCTAATCATGTGTGTTTGATAAAAATCAAGAAATTTTTAAAGAATTGTATCTCAAGAACTAATTGAGATGTCGCATTGAAATAGGAGACTATTTGAAGCAAATTAAGTTAGTATTTAATGTGTCTAAGACTATTTCTCCAAACCTTTAAATTTCTGCGTTACGAGTTTTTGATGATGAAGAAATTTTCAAAAATTCGTATCTCAAGAACTAATTGAGATATCGCTCTGAAAGGTGCCTAAGATTCTTGCTTCAAATACTTAAATCTCCGAGTTATGATTTTTTGATTGAAACTCTGCAAAATAAGAAATAATTATGTGTGTTAGATAAAAATCAAAAATTGTTTAAAACTTTGTATCTCAAGAACTAATTGAGATATCGCTCTGAAATAAAGAGCAATTTGAAGCAAATTTTGTTGTTATTTAAGGTGCCTAAAATTCTTGCTTCAAATATTTAAATCTTCGAGTTATGATTTTTTGATTGAAACTCTGCAAAATATAATTATGTGTGTTTGATAAAAATCAAAAATTGTTTAAAACTTTGTATCTCAAGAACTAATTGAGATATCGCTCTGAAATAAAGAGCAATTTGAAGCAAATTTTGTTGTTATTTAAGGTGCCTAAAATTCTTGCTTCAAATATTTAAATCTCCAAGTTATGATTTTTTGATTGAAACTCTGCAAAATATAATTATGTGTGTTTGATAAAAATCAAGAAATATTCAAAGAATCGTACCTCAAGAACTAATTGAGATATCGTTTTGAAATAAGGAGCGATTTGAAGCAAATTGAATTAGTATTTAATATGCTTGAGATCCTTTCTTCATATCTTTGAATCTCCGAATTATGATTTTTTATTAAAACTTTGCAAAAACATAATCATATATGTTTGATAAAAATCAAAAAATGTTTAAAGAATCGTATCTCAAGAACTAATTGAGATATCGCTCTGAAATAAACAGCAATTCGAAGCAAATTTTGTTGTTATTTGAGGAACCTAAGATCTTTGCTTCAAATATTTATATCTCCGAGTTATGATTTTTTGATTAAAGCTTTGCTAAAACGTAATTATATATATTTGTTAAAGATCAAGAAATTTTCAAAAATTCGTATCTCAAGAACTAATTAAGATATCGCTCTGAAAGGTGCCTAAGATTCTTGCTTCAAATATTTAAATCTCCGAGTAATGATTTTTTGATTGAAACTCTGCAAAATATAATTATGTGTGTTTGTTAAAGATCAAGAAATTTTCAAAAATTCGTATCTCAAGAACTAATTGAGATATCACTTTGAAATAAGGAGTGATTTGAAGCAAATTGAATTAGTATTTAATATGCTTGAGATCCTTTCTTCATATCTTTGAATCTCCGAATTATGATTTTTTATTAAAACTTTGCAAAAACATAATCATATATGTTTGATAAAAATCAAAAAATGTTTAAAGAATCGTATCTCAAGAACTAATTGAGATATCGCTCTGAAATAAAGAGCAATTTGAAGTAAATTTTGTTGTTATTTAAGGTGTCTAAGATTTTTGCTTTAAATATTTAAATCTCCGAGTTATGATTTTTTGATTGAAACTCTGCAAAATATAATTATGTGTGTTTGATAAAAATCAAGAAATATTCAAAGAATCGTACCTCAAGAACTAATTGAGATATCACTCTGAAATAAAGAGCAACTTTTGTTGCTATTTAAGTTGCATAAGGTCGTTTTTCCAAATCATTAAATCTCCGTGTTATGATTTTTTGATTAAAGCTTTGCAAAAACGTAATTATATATATTTGTTAAAGATCAAGAAATTTTGAAAAATTCGTATCTCAAAAACTAATTGAAATATCACTTTGAAATAAGGAGCGATTTGAAGCAAATTGAATTAGTATTTATGCTTGAGATCCTTTCTTCAAATCTTTGAATCTCCGAGTTATGATTTTTTTATTAAAATTCTGCAAAATTTGATTATATGTGTTTAATAAAAATCAAGAAATTTTCAAGGAATCGTACCTCAAGAACTAATTGAGATATCGCTCTGAAATATAGAGCAGCTTGAAGCAAATTTTGTTGCTATTTAACGTGCTTAAGATCGTTTTTCCAAATCATTAAATCTCTGAGTTATGATTTTTTGATTTAAAAAACATAATTACATATATTTGCAAACAAGATGTTGTTTTGCAAAAAAATATAGGGTGTTCCATTTAGTTAAGAAAATACACTTTGTGTCGTCACACTTTTTGGACTACGCCATATATGCGACAATATTTTCCAGAAATACGTTCGTGTATATAATACAAGCCTGCATTTGAAAGAAATTCCTAACTTAATTGCTATAGGCGCTGTGATTGGTATATATACAAGTATACAGTATGTCTAAACAGCCAATTGTGTACACATACTGTATGTACAAATAGCCAATTGCGTACACATACTGTATGTATAAATAGCCACATCTAATTAATATTGTGCAAGAAAGAGATCGAGGACTGTCTCGTCACCTAAATTGGGTCCCAAACGGTATCTAAAGTTTTTTGAGTATCTCTTTCTGCTAAATGTAATTTGATAGCAGTTGTCACAAGAGGCGAAAAATTTTTGAAGCAATAGTTATGTAAACGTTCAAGATTCTCCTCTAGCAATCTCCGGAAAATAATTTACAGTCCACAGCGTAAAGCTGAAAAAAAATCGAGTGGCTCATTGATGTCGTTGCTATAAACCACCTTGAGGTACGCCCAACATAAGAGACATAAAACGAGACATATAATTATCCATTATCCAAAAAAAGCTTTCCATAACACGAAGCTAATCAATCTGATGCGAAAATCCGAGTTGTTATTGACTAACATCTCATGCAATTCGAAATCTCTTACTATCACAGCCAGAACCGGTGATATTTTAAAGCCCCTCTATTTGAATGTAAATTACATTGTCAAAGGTGAAAATTAAAGCATCTAAAATAAGTTTCAAGCCAAGCAAAAAGGGTATTTTTGTTCCACAACGGAATCATCGCATCCAGAGATATTAAAATGTGATCCTGAGATAGGCTAAAGCCTCTAAATTCATCCACACCACAATGAAAGGTGAACTGTTAAAAGTAGAACCTAAAATCGTATCAATGTGACATGATAAAGCATAAGATGCCGCACCAATCGATGGAATGATTGGCTTCAAAGTGTTGCTTCTTTCCGGATTTTTCCGGATCACATACTGTGCTATCAACCTTCCACCCATCCTCTTTGCCGAGGAAGAATGGTTTTTTAATTTTGTCTTTCTGGAAAATTAATACATATTTTTATTTAATTGTCTACGGTTTCTTACCATATCATCATGAACGCAAACTGATTAAACTACGTAATATTTAAGCTTTTGGTTTAATTTACACCTAAATAATTTTTGTGTTGCTTCAATTGTTCTGCATCCTTTAATAACATATTTTTGTTTTTTAACTATTTCATATTATTTTAAATTTCTAATGAAGTCATAAAAAAATGAAGTAATTCACTGGATTCAAATCATTTATTGAGTGTTTTATAGGCTAATTCTAAATATTAACACTTAGGCCCCTGTAGACCCTTTGTACTTCCCCACAGTTGATCGTTTATTCAAGGGTCAGGAAACTAGCCATGTTTCTCTTATCTCAGATTTGGAGTCATAGCATTCCGAAAATGGATTCCCTCTGGTCACAAACAATATGACTTACCTTCTCGAGATATGTTTGCCAGCTTTATGTAGAACATGAGCTTCAACATGAGGTCAGAAAGTGAGTGAGGAGCTTCATATCACTTCTTGATTTTCTAAGAAACTAAGTAGATCCCTTTCGGTTAGGATAGAGCAGAGTTTTCTTTGCAAAAGCACCTACTAGCGTCTCATCTCATCTATCGCAAAAAGCCTGATGGAAGATGGAGCTTATTAGCTTTGATGCTGTACTAACGGGTAATGGTACAAATGGTTCATGGGAGATTGGTGAGTTGTTAGTCGCCCATTTACGCCACATTATCGTGACGTTGATTACGTTTGCCTAATGGAGTGATTGCCAACAGGATCTCACCAACGACGATGTGGCTCAGTGCCGATCATAACGTTTCGACTGACCTTTTTAGAGTCTATAATAGTGTTGGCTGTTATGTTTATGGCAGTTATTTCTGCGGCGGCCTTCGTACAATACGACCCTAGCGAAAAAATTCCCGCACAGAACCTTCAGCTTTCTTTGATCCATCAGTATAGATGGTTTTGTCCGAGCTTATGTTGCTCTGGGGATAGAAATAATGTGTTATGTAGTCGACCACAATCGGAGCAATGTTGTCACGGCCACCTCCCTGATAAAAATATATAGGGGCAGCACGATCAGCGTTGTCTCCATCGCGATGGGATGTATGCATGCTTCAGTGCTGAGTACCAAACTATGGCTCTTGAGCTACCATTGGTCTTATCACAGAAATGTAAATCCACATAGTGACCCTCGAATTTAATTCTCATGTATTTCCAAGTGCCCTTCGACACTGGGCTAGTGCAATCAATGCTTTCTTGTTTTGCAACTGATGTGTGATGTCCAAGTCAAACCTTTGTCCAAGATAACACCAAGATATTGCAGTTTTGGAGCAAATGTTAATGGAAATTGGGTAGTGTTACGTGTCCCCGTTTTTTCTGTTTAATAAAAACAATCATCTCTTCAAGTTTAAGCACCTGCTGCACTCTGTAACAAAGAAAATCGTTAACTTTACCTCTCAACAGAATAGCTACGTTGTCGGCGTAACCAATAGTGAATATATATAAATAATAGTGAAATGCTTATAGTAGTGAAATATTTATAAGCACAAGAGAAGTGGTGAGAGTACCCTACCAAGTGGGCAGCCTCTAACCACATTTCTCTCTACTGTGTGACCTTTCTCTTTAGCCTGAACAACTCTGCTAGCTTTGTTCTTATCCAGATAAAAGTGGTTTTGTTAAATGCTTGCTCTATGTGAAGGAGAGCTCCTAAAATAGACTCTTTTGAATCAAGAGCTTGCTTAATACGCCCCATTACCATGTGTAGGGCGGTGTCTACAGATTTACCTTTGACGTAAGCATGTTGATGCAAGTTCAAAGGAAACGCAAGTTTTTTTAAAGTACATATTCTCTAATGTAATGATCACATAGTCTTTCAAGTGTCTTTAAAAGAAATGATGAGAGACTAATTGGTCTAAAGGCTTTTGGATCCATTGGTTCCTATTTGCCATTCTTTGGTATAAAGGATACTGTGACCTTCCTCCAGCAGATGGGAATATAATTAAATGCTAACCAATCTTTAAAAACCCTCATCAAGTATATTTTCAAATCTTCTAGGCTCCATTGACGAAGAGCAGGAAAGATACCATCAGGTCCGAGTGTTTTGAAGAAATCAAAACTGCCAACGGCATACTCTACCAACTTGTTCTGTACCACCCGATTGGCTGTCGTCAATCTCGTCTGGTAAAAGAGTTATTAAATTCCATTTGGTGTAGAAGCATTGAAAAATCTTGCAAAGAACATGGAAAGTGAATATCCATTAGTAAATGTAATAATTGTTCTGGATCTTTGGCAAAACTGCCATCAGGTTTTTTTAGAATGTGACTCTCCAGCACTCCCGACTTCTTCACAAAAACTTATGCAGGCTAGTCACTTTTTTGTTTTACTTTACGTTTAAACTTTGACTGGCATGTTTTGAACAAAGTCCATTCAAAATTCAGTCTAGTTTTTTTGCTTGATTGAAAGTTTTCCTGCAGGTGACCCTCAGTGAATGTAGATCAGGAGTTCACCAATGTGTAGCCTTTTCTTTCTCCTCTACATTCTCTCAGGACCTGCCGCGTCTCCAATTTATTGGTATTTCCAGGAAGGACATCCGAAAAATGTTGCATTTACTCATTTAGATTCTAAATAATATTCTAAATAACTCTTGTATGAAATGTTTTATTCCATCATTTATAGATATTGAGATATAAAACAAATAGTTGTAATCATTAAAAATTTTCCATTTTGGTGTTGGGGTTGGTACTACTGTATAATGGAATAAAACTATTTATAAGATATAATTTATACACAAATTCTAAAACTTTCTTGTAAGAAACATTTTATTGCATCAGCCATAATTATTGAGATATAAAATAAATCAAAATTTTAATTAATAAACAGACAAAATGCAAAATTTTGAACAATTGAATTACAAAACCTGATAGATAAGGAATCCAATTTGAACATAAAATGTATGACGAATAAAAATCATGGAAATTTATTAGACATTATTTTTAAAATGTACAATATAAAGTATCAATTTAATTCTTCTATCTTTAGATATCAAAATATACGATAACATCTTCAGAGGGGTATAAAAAAGTTTGCAAATCTGATTCAATGTGAGTCTCAAAAAAATGCTCGCAATCATTTTATTGGTAATTATATCTTTGAGTTGCGCTTATGCGCAACCCATAGACCAAGATGTTTTTGCTGATGATCTTCACCCTGACGTTGGATTAAACGTCGTAAGTACAATTTTTTTTTATTATCGATTTTTTTTATTGTTTCATGTTTATTATTAGGTTGAGTTGATCCAAAAATACAAATACCCCGTTGAAAGACATGGTAACATCCGAACCGAAGATGGTTATCTTTTAGAAATGCAAAGAATTCCTTACGGATTAAAATCAGGACCAGCCGATAATAAGCCCGTTGTGTTTTTAATGCACGGCATCATTTGCAGTGCCGCTGATTGGGTTAATATGGGCCCAGAAAAAAGTTTAGGATTTTTATTAGCCGATATGGGTTATGATGTTTGGATGGGTAATGCTCGAGGAACAACTTGGTCGAGAAAACACGTTTCTTTAGACCCTGTAGAAGATAAAGCCGATTTTTGGGAATTTTCGTACGATTTATTTTTAATTGATTCTTAAAATTATTTAATAATGAAATTTTAGTTGGAACGAAATTGGGGAGTATGATTTACCAGCGATGATCGATTACATTTTGAGTTATACAAGACAAGAAAAACTTTATTATGTAGGACATTCTCAAGGAACAACGAGCTTTTATGTGATGTGTTCAGAAAAACCAGCTTATAACAACAAAATTCACGTTATGGTCGCTTTAGCACCAGTCGCTTATATGGAAAACATGGAAAATCCTTTATTGAGATTTTTGGCGACTTTTGATGATACTTTAGAGGTTTGTAAAAATAATTTGAATTAAAATGAGGTGAATTTAATTAATTTTAGTTTCTTGCAAAATTAATTGGGATCCACGAATTTTTACCAAACACCGAATTTTTGGGGTCGATTGGAAAAGTTTTTTGTAAAGACGGCGCGATTTTCCAAGAAGTTTGTGCCGGAGTTATCTTTTTAATCGGCGGATTTGACTCCGAACAATTAAACCGAACTATGATTCCTGTTATTATGACAAACACCCCAGCGGGAGCTGCAACGCGTCAATTCCTTCATTATGCCCAAGAAATTAATTCGGGTGATTTTAGAAAATACGATTTTGGTTTGATTCAAAATTTAATTAAATATGGCTCAGTTTCGCCTCCTGCTTATAATATAAATAAGATTACGGCGAAAGTTGCGTTGTTTTATAGCAAAAATGATTGGTTAGCAGCTACTCAGGATGTTGATAGATTGGCCAAGCAACTCCCAAACATGGTTTATCAATATTTGATTCCTTTCGACAAATTTAATCATCTCGATTTTTTGTGGGCTATCGACGTGATTCCTTTGGCGTATAATTACGTTTTTGATTTATTGAGACAATATTAAAGCGAAATAAATTTGATTTTCAAGATGTACTTGTATCAATTTCACATTATATCTTATTATCACTACAATCTTAATTGAAACCAATTCAATTTCCAAATATAAATCGATAAAGCATTTTGTTTATTCAGGTTTTTGCAAAAATACTCTATCTTAAGTGGTCTTTTTTTACAAGTTGATTATCGCTGTATAAATTGGAGATTTACATTGTTAAAATCACCAATCAACGCGATGTGGTACCTTCTAATCGGTGTAATTTGCGCCTCCTTATCAGGAGGTTTTGCTTTAGAATTAGAAAGAGATGTTCACCCCGACACTGGATTAAGTGTGGTATGTAGATAATAACTAACCTTAAAAAAATCTAATCATCGATTATTAAATTAGATTGAATTAATCGTGAAATATGGTTATCCGATTGAGCAACATCAAAACGTACAAACTGAAGATGGTTATCTTTTGGAAATGCACAGAATTCCGCATGGAAAAAACAACGCAAACGAAACTAACAAACCGATTGTGTTCCTTATGCATGGTGTTTTGAGCAGCAGTGCAGATTGGGTTAATTTAGGTCCAGAAAGAAGTATCGCTTTCCTTTTAGCTGATGCGGGGTACGACGTTTGGATGGGAAATGCGCGAGGAAACACCTGGTCAAGAAAACACGTCAATTACGACCCCGATTGGCAAAAAATGTTATTTTGGTCTTTTAGGTGAAATTAACTCCCGCAAATTATTAAAAACGAAATTAACCTGTTCTTAATTATTCTTAATTAGCTGGAATGAAATTGGAATTTACGATTTACCCGCAATGATCGATTACATCTTAGAAGTAACCGGCCAAGAAAAACTCTTTTACATCGGCCACTCCCAAGGAACCACGTGCTTTTTCGTTATGGCATCTGAAAGACCTGAATACAACGATAAAATCATTTTGAGTATACAATTAGGCCCAGCCGCTTTCATGGATAACGCTTATAACCCATACTTGCAGCTTTTAGCTCTTTATGAACCCTACATCGAAGTAATTGAACGATATATTTAATAATTTACTCAATATTTTTTAATGAATACTTTTAGTGGTGGTCCCTTTACCTTGGCATGTACGAATTTTCACCAAGTTCAGCACTTAATGGTTTAATTGGAGAACTTATGTGTCAAGAGACCGCTTTATATGTTGAAATGTGCGCAAATGTGATCTTTTTGATTTCCGGGTACGATAGTGACCAACTCGAACGGGACATGTTAACCGTCTTTATGACCAATGCCCCAGCTGGAGCCGCAACAAGACAATCCTTACATTATTCCCAATTAATTTTGAGCGGAAAATTTAGAAAATACGATCATGGGATGGTTCAGAATTTAGTTGAGTATGGATCGATTGTACCTCCCGATTATGATTTATCACAGATAACATCCCCCGTTGCTTTGTTTTATGCTAAAAATGATTGGTTGGTTTCGCCAATTGTAAGATATTAATTATTTAAGAAATTAATTTGTTACTTACCGATAACTTAATTTAGGATGTTGGCGAGTTGATTCCTCTTCTTCCCAATTTGGTGTATCAACATTTAATTCCTTACGAGAAATTCTCCCATTTGGATTTCGTGTGGGCCAAAGATGTTAAAACTTTGCTTTACGACGATGTTTTGAAGCTAATGGAGAGCTACTTGTGAATGAAGTGATAAAAAAAGTGTACTTTGGAGCATTGAATAAAGTCGATTAAAATTTATTTTTGCGTTATTTTTGCTTTGATCCTATCTTGCAAAAAAATACAAATAATAGAAAATTCAATTAAAACGTGATAAGACCCTTTTTTATGGATTTTATCAAGGCCTCTTATACGATAACATTCATTCTCTGTTATGGGAGGTATATATTTCCGTTCGATAAACTATTCGGTGCATTGTCAAAATGTATCGCTTTGCATTGGTTTTGTTGTGTATAGCAGCTTCCTCGGCTGTTCCAGCTACCAAGGATTTACATCCTGATACTGGATTAGACGTGGTATGTGTTAAAAATTATAAATGATATTATTTATTTAATCAAAAATGTTTTTCAGATTGAATTAGTTACGAAATATGAATATCCAATTGAAGTTCACAGCGTAACAACCAAAGATGGTTACATCCTCGACTTACATAGAATTCCCCATGGCTTAAACAACGCAGAAGAAACCGACAAACCAGCTATTCTTTTGATGCACTGCTTATTGTGCAGCTCAGGAATTTGGGTTGCTATGGGACCCGAAAATGGTTTGGCTTTCCTTTTAGCCGATTTAGGTTATGATGTTTGGATGCCAAACGCAAGAGGAACCACTTATTCCAAAAAACACACCGTTCTTGACCCCGATGAAGACAAAAAAGATTTCTGGGATTTCAGGTAAAAATATCTTTTAAATAATTATTTAAACGTTTAATTTATGCTTTATTTTTATTTAGTTGGCACGAAATTGGTAGCATTGATGTAGCAACCTCCATCGATTACATCTTAGAAACAACCGGCCAACAGAGTTTATACCACATTGGTCACTCCCAAGGAACCACATCTTTCTATGTCCTCGCTGCTGACAGGCCAGAATACAACGAAAAAATTAGATTGCATATTTCTTTGGCTCCGGTTGTTTACATGTCCCATATGGACAACATTCTTCTCCATTGGTTGGCACCGATGGCCGATTCCCTCGAAACCATCGCCCATATTATTGGAATGTACGAATTCTTACCCAACTTGGAGCTCATAATGGAAATTTTAGGCGATGTTTGTCACAACTCTTTATCTGAACAATGCAACAACATATTCTTCTTAATCTTTGGTACATCCGAAAACATCGATGAATGGATGATGCCTGTTATTGCAACTCACCTCCCAGCTGGATCTTCTCTTAAACAATTCGTTCATTATGCCCAAGAAATCGAAAGTGGTAATTTCAGAAAATTCGATTATGGATTAGTACAAAACTTGGTTGAATACGGACATGTTAGCCCACCAGATTACGATCTTTCGAAAGTTACGTGCCCAATCGCTTTGTTCTACGGAACTAGCGACAGCATGGCTGGAATTGAAGATGTCGATCAACTTTCCGGTGAATTGCCCAACTTGGTTTACAAATATTTAATGCCCGATGAAAGTTTCAACCACATCGATTTCTTGTTCGCTGAGGGTCTTGTTGATAACATGTACAAACGTATCTTCTCATTGTTAAAGAAATATTAGAAAAATTGACTAGTTTTTGTATTATTGATCTAAAAATGTTGTTCAATAAAAAAAATTATAAATAAAAAATTGTTTTTAACCATCACGAACTGATTATAATTATAATTAATAAACAATCAAGATTATATCGTTGCAGGTGGGTCACTTAAAATTAAGTGAGGCAATGACTTTACAAATGAAAACGTTATCAAAAGTATTTTTCATAAATTTTATTTTACGCATTTAGAATGTATTATTAATAATAATTTATGGTTATGACGATGATTTATTTCTACAGGCTGTTTCTGTAAATCGTGGTATAATTTTAATATAATAATGCTACAATAAAAATGATGATGGTTTATGCAGTACTATTGTATAAACAAGTTTATATAACTAAACACTATTTATTTAACTTCTTTACAATAAAGACTTAACCTAATTTACAACAGTATTATGTCCGTATTGTCCGTTTGTACTTGCGCACGTGTGTGTGTGTATCTCGTGCTTAACGTGTGCACCTCTCACCATGCTAGGTCGCACTGGTTCGTACAAGTTTACTCGATTCGGTACTACCACCACACCTGACCGCGCCGAGAGTAAAACACTATTCTACATTCCTCCCCAATAAAAGATTTTTAAACTAAACTGCACTGGTAATCTTCGGTCTCTCGGTGGGTTTCGTCTGGGTGTCATGTGGGCTGATCGTTGCGCAGGCCAATCATTCTTGTTACTGACCGAACTCTGCTCAGACGTGTCTAACAATTCTGGCACCTCATGCGTCTTTTTTGTATCCTGGTTTATATCCTCCAAATCATCCGACAAAAATTCGTCGTTTGCATGTAGCATATTCATGATAGGTTTCTTAATCTCCGCAGGGCAATCGACTTTCATTCGTCCATATTAACAACATACGACAACGGTCCCGTCTGCTCCTCAACGACGCCTGGTTTACAACCTTTATCTAGAGGATTATTAACCTATACTGCCTCTCTCTTTTCACAATTTCTGTCAATAGTTCCTCGGTCGTGATTTCGCTTTTGTGTCATCTGCTCCATCTCCATATTTTTAGTAACATCAGGTTTCAATAGGTCAATCCGAGAACGCAAATGACGTCCAAACATCAATTGACTTGGTGTTCTTTTCGTTGAACGTCTTACTGTATTCCGATATGAGAAGAGAAAATTCTATAGTTTCAGATTTTGGGTTAATGTCTGACTGCTGGCCCGCATACGCTCCTTAAACGTACGAATTGCTCGCTCTGCCAAACCATTATACCCCATACCACCCAAAGATTTTGGGTGGTATGGGGTAACCCTTACATGTGTTATTCCATTCATATTACAAAACTCCTCAAACTCACTCGAGACAAGCTGAGGACCGTTGTCAGTTACTATAAACTTCGGCAAACCAAAACGAGCAAAAATCGAACGCAACACCTCTATGGTTTTAATGGACGTCACCGTCTTCATGGGGACTATCTCCAGCCAACGAGAATAAGAATCCACAAGTACCAACCAAATTTTACCCTCGAAAGGTCCCGCACAATCCAAATGGAGTCGACACCAAGGTTCGGACGAGACACCCCAAGGGTGAAGTGGAGAAGTGCGGCTACTCTTCCTCGGTTGCTGACAAGAAAAGCATTTATCTACTTCATAGTTAATATCAACGTCAAGTCCAGGCCAATAGACGTGGAGCTTTGCCAGGGATAGCATCGCTGATGTTCCAAGATGGCCATCATGCAACATACCCAGAACTCTTTCATGTAATAAGCTTGGAACGCATACACGCCCTTTCCATAACAAAATTCCCTCTTCGAACGATAACTCATCCCGTTTTTCATAAAAGGGGAGTAAATTTACCGGCATATCACTTTTATCGGGCCAAAATGATAAGGTATAGGGAGGATATAGGGCAAACACCCTATAACCTTTGACATCACATCGCGCTCAGTCGCTCTCTTCAATTTTTGTCTACTTACAGGTAACTTCTCCACTCGTAAATATAACAATCGCGAATGAAGCGGTACGCTATACGAGCTCAAAGATGCAGCTAATGGAAGTCGGGACAACGAATCTGCGGGACCATTTTTCTTCCCAGGCCGATACATGATTTCGAAATCATAATTGTTCAAAGTCATGGCCCAACGCAACAACCGGTTGTTTGCAATTTTTGGAGTCTGATGATCCTCACCAAAAATTCGTTTCAATGGTTTATGATCTGTAATCAGGGTAAATCGCCTGCCGTAAATATACTGGTGAAATTTAGACACGACATAAACCAAACCCAACGCCTCCTTATCTATAGTCGAATATCGGCTCTCTACATCATTGAACGAACGTGAAGCAAACGCGATGGGCTTCAAAGTATCATCAGGAAATCTATGTGACATGTGGTATCGCTAGAAATTACTAGCGGTTTGTCCGGATCATAATGGACCAAAGTATGGCTCGATGATAAGCTCTGTTTTAACACATCGAACACATGTGTGTCTTCTTTTGTCCATTCCCATTTTGCATTTTTCTTTAATAAACGATGCAACGAAACACATCTTACGTGAAGATTTTCAATGAACCTACCATAGTAGATTACAACCCCCAAAAAGGATAGCAATTGTGTTGCATTTTTAGGAACTGGCATTTGCCTTATTGCTTCAACATGGCTTTCGGTGGGGTGCAAACACTTCGCGTCAATTTTATGGCCTAAGTATGTGACGCCACTCATTAACCAGTCACACTTTGATCGTTGCGTTCTAATACCGGCAGCCCGCAGTCGCCGTGAAACTTCTCTCAATCTTTTCAGATGTAATATCATATTCGAGCCGGTTATGAGAATGTCGTCCAAATAACAAACGACGCCATCAATTCCAGAAAGAATCTGGTCCATCGTGCGCTGGAAAAGGGCTGGCGCAAAACTGATGCCAAACGGCAATCGCCTATAAGCAAAATATCCCTTATCGGTGGCCACGACCAAATATTTCCGTGATTCCGGATGAACCTCCATCTGAAGGTATGCATCCTTTAGATCAATCTTTGAAAAGTAACTACCACCCGGCAATTTGGCTGTGATATCCTCAAACCGGGGCAAAGGGTCCATTTGTACGTAACAATTTATTGTTACCTTAAAATCTACACATAGTCTCACCTTACCATTCGACTTCATAACAACAATTGGTGATGCCCATGAAATAGGCTGGTTTGTGGTATCCACTGGCTCGAGGACCCCCTCCTTCACCAATCTCTGCAGCTCTGCCGCAACTTGATCTTGCAATGCTAATGGCACACTCCTGGGACGAAATTTCTTTGGTGCAATGCCATCCTGGATATGAATCTTCGCATAATGACCCCTTAAGGACTCCTCGAACACTTGACCAAACACCTCCAGCAGCTTGTCAACAGTACCGTTCTCCGACACTTCTTCCTCCTTCTTAAGATTTTTCTTCCCCACATCGCTCGATATTACATGTAGAACTTTAGTCCCAGGTGGTAAGGATACGTTGAAGGCTAAGCACCAATCTAATCCAAACAAGGGAATGTCGTTTTCTTTCATCACAAACATATGTAATTTAAGCGTTTTCCTGAAAGCACTCACATCAACCCGTGTCTTACCAAGAGTCTTAATTGGTTTGTCACCATAAGCTATAAGAGCAGCACATTTTGTCAGTTTTGGCTTACCGATCTGCCTCCATACATTTTCGTCCACAACCGCGTGCACGGAATCCGGGTCATATAGCATGTCCAAGGCTTTTCCGTTTATAACAATTGACAGCATCACCCTATTAGAACCGCCAATTTTACGAACGTTTCGGATGGCAACTTCATCATCTGTGTCCGATTCACTAACCCATTCGGTTTCCGATATATTATCGTCTTCATCTTGCTCTTCTCGCACACAACGTGTAGAATGTTTTTGTTTGCCTTGATTTATCGTCTTGGCTGCTTGTTCAATCATTGCGTTTCAAGATATTACACAAACCTGATAAAAATGATTGTCTTCACCGCATCCACTGCATGTCTTTCCAACAAACAATCCTCGTTTACGTATAATTCGCGCACAACCGTTTTTTGTTCATTTGAGCTAAAGTCTTGTTTATCGGCTTTTGGGAACTTGTTCGTCTTATTTAGCTTTGGCACCGCACTGTCTAGGTTATGCTGGATATTTCCAGCGCTTTTGACCATGCATGGTGGCATTTAATTTTGAGCCAGTTAATTAGAAAACGTTGTCCAAAAAATTTATTTAATTTAGCTAAATCCTACTTTTCAAATAGAGTTGCTATCAATGATGAACCAGGCATCAATATAAATTATAATATTGAGAGAGGTTGTCCACAAGGTTCTAGGTCAGGTCTTAATTATTGGAATATTATGTATGACACCATTTTTGATATTAATTTACCTATAGGTTGTGAAATTGTAGCTTTCGCGGATGACACAACTCTTTTAGTTAGGAATAACCTTTATAAAAACATTTCTATTTTAGCTAATGTGGCTTTAAAAAAAATTAATCTTTGGAGTAAAAATTGTAAATTAAAATTTAATGCTTCAAAGTCAGAAACAATTTTCTTTGGAAAATTAAATCAAAGGTTACCAATTTTGTCTTTAGATGGTAATAGGATTAATTGTAAAAATGTAGTTAGATATTTAGGCGTCTATTTAGACGATAAACTTAATTTCAATTTACATTTAGATCATGTCACTAGAAGAGCTAGAGAAATATCTAACAAAATAGGAGCTGCTGGTAAGGTTAGCTGGGGCTTGAATGGTAATGCATCAAGCACCATTTACAAGGGTGTCATCGAACCTTGTATGTTTTATGCAGCTTCAGTATGGGAAAGTAATATTAAAAGTATAAAAGCTAGGAATAAATTTACAATGGGTTTTAGGGTTTTATACTCTTAGTGTTATAGCAGGTATTTAGAGAATTAACAATACTACAAAATTTGAATAGTTTAGATAATAATGAGTTAAAATTAATTACTGGTTTAGATTTAAATAAAAACCTTATTGAAAAAGAAAGTGAGTTTTTCATCCATCAGTTGTTCATCCAGCTAAATGAGCTGTTATGGATTTTAAAGTTTGCGGGAGTGTTAATAAAGTTAGTGGTGTTCAAATATATACGAATGATGCAAAAAGTGATGTTGATGTTGGTGCTGCATTTGTTGTTTATAGTGAAGGTGTTGAGACTTATAATGAAAAAATTAAACTCGATAGTTTGTGTAATAATTTTCATGCGGAATTAATTGCAGTTAATAGTGCTTTAAAATATGTTATTAAAAACGATATTGTTAAGTGTGGTATATTTAGTGATAGTGCTTCTGTTTTAGAAAGCTTGAAAAATATGAACAGACCAACTCATTTGCAAAAGGAGACATGGGATATGATCAGAGATCTAAAGAACAGGATCAATTTCTATTGGATTAAAGGACACTCTGGTATTAAAGGAAATGAAAGAGCAGACCAATTGGCAAAGGAAGCATCTTTGCTGGAGAATTCCCATATTGGATTTAATTTTATTTCTATACGAAGTTTTAAGAATAAGATTAGAAAATATTTTATGGGAGTTTGGCAGGAAAGATGGGATAAGTCAACGAATGGTAGATTGACATACCAGTTTATGCCGAAAGTTGGCATTGCTTATAATTTTCTGTATCCAGAAACAGTAGAATTGATTACTGGTCATGGTAACTTTGAAGAATATCTTAATAGAATCGGTAAACGTGACTCCTTACAATGCTGTTGTGGCGAAGTTGGAAATTCTGTTCATGTGTTGTTCAAGTGTGTGAATAAATTCGAAAATAGAAGTAGATTAGAGATTACATTGTTAAGTAAAGGCCTATGTTGGCCTAGAAATACAGATGAAATAAATAAAACAATTGAGTGGTGGACTATATTTAATGATTTCTCAAAGAAATTCATAAATAAAAAAAAATATAAACTTTGATTTCCGGGACTGTGTTATGATTTTGCTTTCTTTTGATATTTGTATTCTTTTATACACGCTTTTGCCAGCTTGCATGCATAATAGGTAAAGTCTATTTTATTAAACTTATTATTTAATTATTTTAATTTATTTGTATTAATTTTTTGATTTGTAATATCATTCGTCATTCATATTTATCTTTAAATAATATATACATGTGTCTAGACACTCGATTTACGTGACCATCCGGTTGTAGAGACGTTAATTGTCTCGCCTGAATTGACGCCTGTTCCAAAGTAACGGCCGTTGCCTCGACATCTTGGAGCGTTGCATCGATCGACGGATGCTTTTGAATTATCTTTTCTTGCCAACCGCGGTTATTAATCCCGAAAATCAATTTATGGCGCATTCTACCATCCAAACCACCACCAAAATCACAATCGCCAGCCGACGTACGTAAACGATTTACATAATCAGTTATCGATTCATTTTCTCCAACTCAAGTTCGAAACGTTACAAATAGTAGTCCCATTTCTCTGTTTCTGGCTCAAACTTATCAAATCGAAATTGTTAATAAGCTTCACTTTTACCGCCCGCACTCGAATCGGTCATGTTCACCGCGTAGTTCTACTTTCTCGTTGCCAAAATGTAGTACTATTATATAAACTTGTTTATATAACACTATTTATTTAACTTCTTTACAATAAAGTCTTAACCTAATTTACAGCAGCATTATGTCCGTTTGTACTCGCGCACGTGTATATGTGTATGTGTATTTCGTGCTTAACGTGTGCACCTCTCACCATGCTAGGTCGCACTTGTTCGTACAAGTTTACTCGATTCGGTACTACCACCACACCCGACTGCGCCAAGAGTAAAACACTATACTACAGTTTATGTTTAACTGATGACTCATGAAGAGTTTTATATGTTATTAGATGTTGAAGTCTTGACACCTGCTCACTTTCTAAGCGGACAGATACTTACAGCTATACCGCAATATGATTTATCAAATATAAAACCAAATTTTACAAAATGATACTTACATCTGAAACGTATAGGCCAATATTTATGTGCACTTTATGCCATCATAAAGAATATTTAAGTAATTAACATCAACGAAAAAAATCGCAGTTCTAATGAAACCTCATGAGGAGACTCCGTGTAGCTCAGTTACTTCCATTACAATGGCCCCTAGGCAGAATAGTGGAAGTATTTCTTGGACAAGACGGTATAGAGGGCGTGATGAATCTGAAAACCAAAGG
This sequence comes from Onthophagus sagittarius, assembly GCA_036711965.1. Taxonomy (NCBI): domain Eukaryota; kingdom Metazoa; phylum Arthropoda; class Insecta; order Coleoptera; family Scarabaeidae; genus Onthophagus; species Onthophagus sagittarius. The sequence goes on from JASERS010000005.1 coordinate 27,776,162, forward strand.
TGGTATTTTCAAACGCGGACGACGAAAACATGTGCCTTACCGATTGATTTCAAGATTAATTGAAATGTCTCAGTCTTTTTGGAAGCATAACTTTTCAAAGGTGGGAATATGCATGTTTGTTTCATTTCATGCTTGCAATTTATGCAACTCTTTTTGCATAAATAAATGTAAGAAAATTCAATATTTTAAGTTCGAAGAAGAACAAAAGAACGTTCTCAGTCCAAATCGATGTTAATGGTAGTTGAAAAGTGCTCGAATAAATAATATTAAAATTACGTGTTAAATTAATGAATCATTTTAAAGTAACCAGCGATTAGAGAGTTTGTTCTCTTATGTTTCTAAATCAAAAATCTCATACTTAACCTGTTAACAAATATTTTAATCAAAAAAGCAAAACGTAAGACAGTGAACACTACTATGGTAAATATAAATGAAGGTAGAAGCTATTTTCTACCTTGTACCAACATCATGCACGATAAAGAAAAAAAAAAGAAAATCAATAAATAACAAAATAATTAATTATAAACGAAGACAATGAGTGAGTTGACAAGGGCAGACTTAAACAACACAACGATCTCTGATTTTTTTTGCCTGATAGACAGGCTTAACATTAATAAAATCCCACCAACCAATATCAAGAAATTAGGAAAAATCCTCATTAGGAAAAAACAGGCACTACTTCGAGAAACGACCCACAAAACCTACAGTGATCTACAGAAAATAAGTTAGAGGTTACTACGACTCACCTTTCATTTCTAATGGATTTTCCGGAGAAGACTGGGATAAAGTGGGTAGACTAACAATGGAGAAAGCTGATCGTGAATTCCAGAAGATCCGTGACACACACATCATTAGTTTATTTCATTAGTTTAAATTATTGGAACGCCAGATAGAGAAGAAAAAGAACAATAGTCTACCAGTAGAAGGGATCCTTATCAACAGATCGAGTGTGTCCCGCTACCGAAGGAAGAAACAACGGTATTGTTCAAAGATGTCAGATGAAGAGATCCGCAAGAAGTCAGCAAAACCACTAAAATCCAACTTGACAGTTTGAGTGAAAAGAAAGCGCTTCGATCCATTAAAGAAAAATCAGAAATTGTGGTATCGTGGCAGTCAAAAGAGAATGCCACCGTTGCTATGAGCAAAGAAGAATATGACGCCAAAATGGTGAACCTACTGGACCCGGCCACATACAGGGGGATATCACCTAGTAAAGCACCTGGTAAAATCGACAGGAAATCCACAGGAACACCAGAAATGATTGTTTTGCAGGCGCCGGTACCACCAAAAATGTATGGACTACCGAAGATTGATGCATCGAAGGATGGTATAGACGGTCTTCGCCAGAAACTAATTCCGGAGGGATTACCAGAATATGTGCCATATTTAGTGGAGTACTGTTTATTGTCGACATATTTTGGTTGGAAAAGAGAGTTTTACGAGCAGTTTGAAGGGGCAACCATTTCCACATGGAAATATTCAAAGAAGATGATTTGAAGAAGAGCCAGTGGTAACCTAACTTGGCTTCTATTTGTGGAAGATACGTTTGTGATGGTAGAGAACGTCTTCAGGAATACTTGGATCATTTAAACGCTCAATATCCCATGATCAAGTTTAACATGGAAACGAAATCTGTAAAGCAGTTGCCCTTTCTAGATATATTGATCATTAGGGTGACAAATGGTGACATGGAACTTGGGGTGTTTCATAGAAGCAACATCACACTATCATCCCCAATAGAAGAGGACCGTGATCCGCACTTTGTTTCAAAGAGCAGCAATGATTTGTGAAGGAGACAACCTAAAAAAGGAGGAACGGTTTCTACGGGACGTGCTGCAGTAGAATGGATATACTTTGAGGGGCATCAACCGAGCCACTAAGCTGCGTCAACAGGGGGAAGATGCAGCAAGTAATGGAACGAATTGCAAGACACTTCAAGAAAAACGACATCGTCGTGCAAGAACAAGCTACCTTTATTAAAAGAAGCTTGGGTCTATCGACTATCATGTAGTTGTGGGAAGTTTTATGTTGAACAAATCGAACGTAACATCGAATGTCGTATCAATGAGCATGAGAGGAATGTGAGGCTGAAGAAGATGAGCCAGTCGGCGGATGTAGAATATTGCCATTAGAGGGACACCGAATAGAGTTCGATAAAACCAAGGTAATATCTAGGACTATTAACGCACTGCAGATACCAAGTAAGATCTTGGCGAAACGTTTTTGGTTGTTCCACAGGGAGCAATCAAGCAGATGAACGGATGATACCATGTATCAATTAGAACATGTACTTCTCCATCCGTAAACTCTACGAGCTACCATATATGTACCATAAACGAAACGCCAAATACTTTATCGAAAGATGCACGGCAAAACCCGAAAGTTTCTAGTTTTAGATCTGGTATTAGTTGAGATTATATTTCAGTATAATTGAGATAATTATTTTAAGTCATTATTTAGGTTTTGCAGAGCTGTCTGCTAGTCATCTGGTGCAAAATACATATACAACTGCAGCATACAAATGTCCCGTGCAGTACCTTAAATACTGCAGTAATTTCGAAGTATAAATAGAAAACAGTAAGGGTGACATACCAGGACAACATTCAGAGAGGTTCTGCTTTACAACATCCTGCTCGGAATATTAAGTAAAGGATCATGTCTAACTGTATCAAACGCTTTGCTGAAAATTGTGATTTTGCCCATATTTGTATTTCATTAAAGCTGTGCAGCAATTATGATCCTCTCTAAAACCCAACTGATAACACGACAAGAAATTAACTTTTTCCAAAAACACAAATAACTGTTTGTATATAACCCCCTCCAATACATCACTGGTCTAAGGGTCAGATAGGTGATAAGATTGCTTACTTTAGGCAACATAATAATAATGGTTATCTTCCATTGCGAAGAAACATTTTCTTCTAGGCAAACATTAACAGTGTAAGTAATAAACTGTAAAATATGTCAGCCACATAGATTTAATATGTCAATACAATATCATCTATACTGGTAAAAATTCAATACTTCTATCATTTATGATTTCAAAGACATCTAAATCTGAATCATCTGCTGGTTCGACTCGGGAGGTAAGATCAAGAAAAAATGATTTTATTTCATTGGATAATTCAGATGTGAATTATCCAAACCTGGAGGGAACACAGTTGTAAACCGTTTACAAATACATTCCCAGATAATTCTACAATTTCCTAGAACTATTATAACCACTATCAACCATCAGATTACTAAAGTAAGCTCTCTTCGAATTTTATCTGATTAGTTGTCAAATTTCTTAATCGTTTGTAATATTGTCAAGCTACATCACATTTAAAAAACTTAAATTTAAAAACTAAATTTAAATTAATCCCAAGCCCAATTAAAATCTTTACGTCTGCGGTGATCCTTAGTAAATTTTCTAATAATTAAAGGAACATGAACATTTAGCAAGTATAAAAGAGAATTTGTAAAGAGAAAAACCTTATCATCAATATTAGGTATTCGAAATATAATGTGAAGGGGAATGTCATACACCAGCGTTTCGAAACCTTTTTTTACTCGCGTACCCCCTGACCTATCATAAGTGCTCCACGTATACCTTCTTCATGATATGCATATTATAATTACTAATAGGTACAGTAATAACTCTATAACACTGAAATATTTTTATTTCTATCAGTTATTACAAAATAATGCATATTATATACTAATAGGATATTCTTCTTTCAAGTCAGCCCAGAATGAAATGAAGGATTTCTTTTCAAATTCTTGCTCATGTGAAGAATCCGTGCACACTCGAAATACTATTCACTGAAAGGGTACGCAATCCAGTAATCGTCTGTTCTACGTTTGGGGAAATATTCGTCGAAAACAGCCTTCAGTCCATTCAGATGTTGTATAATTTGCTTCTTAATTTTCAGAGATACATGAGCATCCGTTTCAGAGAGAAAATCGTGTAATGTTTCAAAAACTTCAGATTCCACTTTTCTAACGAAAGACTCAATTTCGTCTGTAACTTGGAATATAATTACTGCACTGTTTTGAAGGGACAAATTTAGCTGGTTTAATTTCTAAAAGATATCGGACATGTATGCAAGGCTTTGAAGCCATTCATGATCATCAAATTTAAATGAAAGTCGGAAAGGGTGGTTCTCAAGGAACACTTTCACTTCATGCCTAAGTTCAAACAAACGTGTAAGAACTTTACCCCGAGATAGCCATCGAACCTCAGTAAGAAGGAGTAGGATTTTGTGAATACTGCCCATTTCTTGACATAATGAAGACAATAACCTTGAATTCGTGTGGTGGGATTTGATGAAATTGGCCACTTTTACTGAATCGTCCAAAACATCTTTCATACTGTAGGAAGGCAATTTGATGCAAGAGCTTGTCAATGAATGCAACAATGTGTCCACTGTACTAAAGGAGCTACTGCTTTGACACATCCCAGGAGACCAGAATAACAAGCTGACATAGATTTGCCTGGAAGCTTAATTTCGTTGACACGCGGCAACTTCTCCTTAGGTTGCTCCTCACAAGGACTGGTACTCGATGATGGAGGATCACTTACCAAACCAGTAATTTTTCTTTTTTTAAGAGTGCCAAATTATAATTAGTGATCCATGTTTAAAAAAACAAGTTAAAATAATTAGAAAAGTAAGTAGAGTACTCTTCACTTTGAGAGCAAACCGGGAACTGATTCAAAAGAATATTACGGTAATAAAAATACAAAGACAGTTCGGGGACTACCTTTCCTAACACACCAGGATAAATACTATAATAATTGTTTATGGTAATGTTTCAAAATTTAAATAAAATTTTAAGTTATTGTCGTTTTGTGTAATAAAAATACTCGGCATCATTCGGAAAACAATTACTTATTTTGATTTGTCATAATTAAATGTTATTTGGATGGAAATACCATTTATTACAACAACTTTTTATCTTTTCTCTTTACTTAGTCCGCCATTGCATCTTTTTTTTACGCGTACCCCTTGCGACCATTTCACGTACCCCTGGGGTTACGCGTACCACATGTTGAGAAACGCTTCCATACACAACAATCAGGAAAGAACCAACATCAATACAGGTTTATACTGTATACCACAGTATACCATACATTGTATACCATATTGTGATCACTAATACTGCAGTCAACAACATCATTCTTTGTCGTAAGTGACGAGTTTGTGGTTATTATCAGACCTATTAATGTAGATGAAAGCCTTGTACCATTAGTAGATTCAGTAATAAGCTGCATTGCCCTTATTGATTCAAGAAGATTTATGTGAAATTCATATAAATCAGATAAATGCTCACTAAATGTTTCCAAGATATCGTGAAACTGTCTGTAGTTTTAGAATACTTTACTCCATGCTTTATGAATATACCTACATTTAGGATGATTTCCAATCCCGGGATCCCGGAATCCCGAATCCCGATGTTTTTTCAATCCTGAAATCCCGAAAAAATTCCGAAATCCCGAAGCAAATCCCAATTCAGTCCCGAAATTTTTATATCTTTAATATTAGGACAATATTATTTTAAGGATGTATGGTGGAGCTATTAACGAAATATTTCGATTTTTTATAGTGTACGAATCGATCGACATTGTGCGTACGTGCAGTTTGCTATTGGTATCGTGTTTCAGTAATATAGGATTCACCGGTGAAATCTGCGGTAAATCCCCCTATGCCGGGCCCGATCGATAATCGTATTTTGTGTCAGTAGTTTGGAGAGTGAAGGTTTTTACACAACTTCATACTGTCTTCATTCTCGTAGCGATTAATGAGAAAAAAGAGTTTAAAGCTATTATGGGTTATAGTGCTAAAATAGTGTATAGTGTAGAGCGTTCATCAATTGTATGTTAGTAATTTGTGTATGCAGAATTAGGCATTTAGTTTTAACCTACAGAATACAGGTACGAACAGCCCTTAGCTGCTCGTTTTAGCAAGATAATAATAACAAGAATGTTGAAAAATTAAGGTAAGTCAGTAGTACATTGTAAACCGCTGGAATTCGATATGTTATCTTTCATATCTTTTTAAATTCGTTGCAGTTATTTTATACCGCTGTTAAATAATACGTATTACGAAAACGGTTGAAGATGATGAGGAATATGTCACTCACCCTAAGAAAAATGACGAAAAATCTTCTATCTGGCAACATTCTTTAATTTCAACAAATAAGCAAAGTTTAACCGCGAAATTTAAATACTGTAACAAAATAATTGGTATTAAGGGAGGTTTTACCAAAGGCCTGCATGTTCATTATAATTTAAAACATTCACCCCAAGAAGAACAGGGTTCGTCATCTTCAAAACAATCAACTACAAAAACAAATTTAACTTCCAGTACTGTGGCCACAATTCCTGGCGCGACTCGAACTGATGATGACACGAGTATACCATCTAAGAGACAGAAAAAGATGAATGACTATTTCATTTCTCCTCCCGATAATGTTTCTATGGATGCTGTGTTATCTCGAATGACCTCGCTCGATGGTTTATCATTCAGAGTATTTATTACTTCGGTAGACCTTAGATTAGGCCTTCATGCTAGAGGATTTAAGGATGACGATATACCCAAATTTGTAACATCGAAACTTAAAGAGTTTAATATTTCGATGAGGATGAGGATGATTGTGACGAGTATTATGATGAGGATGAATTAGATGAATGTAATGAGGACTATTTGAAAGTGACAATGGGAAAAGAGAAACAAAACAAGATAGACCTTACAAAAAACTATGATATTGTATTAATAGTTGAAAAAATACGAAAGACAGTATTATTTAGACGTTCCCCTGTGAAAAATTCACTTTTATAAAATTATATTAAAGACAAACATGGTAAAGAACTTTCATTAATTTTAGATTGTCCAACAAGGTGGAACAGCTTACTAAATATGTTAGATCGATTCGTTCAACTAAAAGATTGTATCAGAAAAGCTCTGATCGATTTAGAGACTAAAGTCTACAACTAAAAACAAAATTAAGCAATGACCTGGAAGAGTCTTTAAGAAAGCGAATATCGGAGCGAAGAACCATAATGTCTGGAGTCATGGATTATCTCCAAAATCCCAATAAGCAAGACAGCGAGGATCTTTCTTTTTAAATTTGAAAAATATTTCAGAAAGCTTATCAGGAACCGTTCTCAGCAACCAAGCTGAACCAACTACAATAAATCTTGACGAGGACGGTTTGGACTCTGAAGATGAGTTGCCAATCGGCCGATTGAAAGGAGATGAAAATTTAAGTCTCAAAAACAAACTCGAACGGGTTATAGCCCCGAGTTTGTTATAACAAATGCAATGAAACCGGTACAACAACTATTGAAAGGAAAATCTATTAATGTTTTAAAGGTGGTGAAAAAGAAATGGCCCTATTAGAAAATGGTGGATTGCGTGGTTTACATTTGCAGCGGTGCTTTGAATGCTTGCTTACAGTTCAACCCACCAGTCGGAACGAGTGTTTTCTTCTGCGTCATCGCTTGCCACAAAAATAAGATCTCGATTAGTCGATTCTACCTTAGATGGGACTGGTGATGCTCGGAAGCCATTTCCGTTCTAAGTTGTTAATATAATTTGTTTGTTAAAATTTTATGTTTTTGTTTAAATTTGCGTTCACAATATTATTTTCGAGTTACGTAACTTATGTATTAAACAATAAGATTTACATATTACATTTCCAAGTTCTTTTATTAAAATAGTCAAAAATATAAGTTATTTTAACATTACAAATTATTTTTCTAATTTTTCGGGATTTCGAGATTAATCCCGGGATCCCGGGATTGAAATACAAAATCCCGAAATTTAATCCCGATCCCGAAATTTGGAAACCCTACCTACATCATCATTTTTGGAAAATCGAATTCTTAAGATATCTTGATGAAATTTATAATGATTTATAAAGAAAAGTGTACACTTTTCCGAAAACCATGCGTAAATATCTCAATTTAACTTTGAGTTTAATTTATCTTAGGTTGAGCTTTAAATTCAACCTAATAAAATTGTTAATTTGTAGCATTAACAATTTCCTTAATTATTTTTGAAAATCAATATTTCAAAAAGGAATCGGCTTTTAGAATCAGTTGGAAAATTTATAACAAAATTAATAATAAGAAAGTTTTAATGACATAACTTTTGTGAACACTCTGTATAGAATGGTTTTTGCCATTGCATATTTTTAAAACTGACCTTCAATGACAATCTATATTGAAAATGTTTAAATATTTTTTTAAGTTTGAAGGTCCATATCATATAATAATTTAGTATAATTAATGTTCCCTTTCGTTATCCTCTTCCAACTCATTATACTCCACCAATAGGTGGTGTAAAGATTTAAAGTCTTCATATCCACTTTTTATCCTCCATCCAATATCCCTTGACTCTTAATTTCCACATCTAATATATATAGTTACCAACTTCTTTCTCTCTAGGTTAGGTTATATCTCTTATCACCTTACTCTCTTTTGCATTCTTACATCTTTGTATACATTTTTCAGATCTTTCTACATCGCAATCTCCTTTAGTCTTCGGTTTACTTCTTCCGTTGAATTTTCGTAACGCCCCTTTCCAAACTCAATCTCCCTGCAGCACAAGATATTTCAATGCATTTTGCCTTGTACCTTCTCCTTAAAGTTGGTGTCACTCTCACACTATCTACCTTCATTTCTTCTCTTTAATATACAGGGTTTATCTGACTGACGTTCACAAACTTCAGGGGATAATTTTAAATTGTGGTTTATTTTTTTTCTCGATAAGCACCCTTCTTATATCTAGTAAAATTTTGTCACGTCATTTAGATACACCTGTACATCCCGGACTCAATTCTCTCTTCTATTTTTGCAACGAATATTTATTGTAATAAATAATATAATAATAATGATATAGAAACCTAATAAGAATTTTCTTATTATTAGTTTTAAAAAATTTAGCTTTATCGAAACATCAAAAACACTTTTATATTAATCAGATCTTTTCATAAAGATAAAAATAAATATAAAAGCTGGAGTTTTTTTCATAAATCGTTAGTCAAAATGAGGATCTTAATACTTCTTATTGCCTTTGTGGCTTCTGGTGTTTGGGCCGTGCCAAATAATTCGACCAAAAATCTTCACCCAGTTACTGGTTTATCCATAGTAATTTTTTGTTAATGTTCAATTTATTATTTTATTTATTTATTAATTTTTAGGTTGATTTTGTAAAATACTTCGGATATCCGATTGAAGTGTACGAAGACATCCAAACTGAAGATGGGTATTTGTTAACGATGCATAGAATCCCACACGGGAAAAACAACGCAGATCAACCCAGAAAAGGAGTCGCCTTTTTAGTTCATTGCTTATTATGCAGTTCTACTATTTATACAATGTATGGTCCCGAGAAAGGTTTAGCTTTTATTTTAGCCGATCAAGGATACGATGTTTGGATGCCTAACGCAAGAGGAAACGAGTTTTCAAGGAAACACATTACAATGAATCCCGATGACAATACAGGCGCTTTTTGGAGATTTAGTTGGCACGAAATCGCTTATTACGATCTCCCGGCTTCGATTGAAGTTGTCAAAGAAATAACTGGGGCTAAAAAGATGATGTATGTTGGGTTCTCACAAGGAACGACAACTTTCACTGTTTTAGCAGCAACTCGCCCGGAATACAACGATTTATTCAGTTTATCCGTTTTATTAGCACCTGGAATTTATTTTGCTAACATAAAAAATACGTTTTTATTGCTTTTAGCGAAACATCTCGATCCATTAATAGTTAGTCTTAATGTTTCATTCTTAATTTTAATTTATTAATAATTAATTTTTAGGAAGCCGTTAAAGCTATTATGTGGTTCGAATTTTTCCCAAACTATCATCTTTTCGATGCATTAGCCGTGTTTTGTAGTGGATATGGGCGAGAATTTTGTACGGAATTTTTCCTTACCTTCCTAGGTGTTACCCCGGATCAACTCGAACAAAGCTGGTTGCCAGTTTTTGCGACATATCTACCTTCGGGTTGTTCCGCAAATCAAGTGATTCATTATGGCCAGTTAATCGTATCGAAGAAATTCCAACAATTCGATTATGGCTTAGAAGGGAACTTAGCTGAATACGGCACACCAACACCACCTAAATACGATGTCAGTAAAATCACCACCCCCGTTGCTATTTTCTACGGAGCAAACGATGAAATTATCACTGATGACGTTGAAAATTTTGCTGCCGATTTACCAAATTTGGTTCATTTACAATTAGTTGACGATCCGATGTTTAATCACATCGATTTTATACTCAATGCTAATGTTATCGAATTGGTTTATAACGATGTATTAGCTCTCATGAGTCAATACGCATAATTTCGATGAAAATAAAGATTGTTTATGCAAAAAATAAGTTACGTGATTCTTTTTATCAATGTTGTTTAAAAAATATTACTTCATCATCACTTCAATCCGTCGATTATAGATTATCATCAAGGCGATTTAAACGATTGCTGTGTTGCAGATAAAGAAATAAATATATAAACAGATTTTTTTTAAATTTTCCTACAGTCAAAATGAAAGTCTTAGAGATCATATTAATTTTGTTTGGAATCTCCAGCGCTTTCGCTGGATCCAATGATACCTCAAAGAATTTACATCCAGCGGCTGGATTACCATTGGTTTGTCTTTTTTCTTTATATCACTTCCTTTAATTCCTCACAATTAAATCATCAAATTATTATAGGTTGATTTAATAAAATATTTTGGATACCCAGTTGAAGTTTACGAAGACATTTTAACCGAAGATGGATATTTAATCACCATGCATAGAATTCCTCGCGGTGTCACCGACGTTCCAAGAAAAGGGGTCGTTCTTTTAATGCATTGTTTAACTTGCACCGCGGCTATTTTTGCAATGTACGGACCTGATAAAGGTTTAGCCTACATTTTAGCCGATCAAGGTTACGATGTTTGGATGCCAAATGCTCGAGGAACCGATTTCTCAAGGAAACACGTTTCATTGAATCCTGATGATAACACGGGAGCTTTTTGGAGATTCAGTTTCCACGAAATTGGATATTACGATATCCCAGCTGCGGTTAATGTTATTCGTGAAAATACCGGAGTTGAAAAAATGTTGTATGTTGGATACTCCCAAGGAACAACTTCCTTCACTGCAATGGCAGCTTCTCGTCCAGAATACAACGATGTTTTTAGTTTGTCGGTTTTCTTAGCCCCCGGTACATATTTTGCCAAAATGGAAAATGAATTTTTGCTTTTCTTAGCGAAATACATGGATCCTTTAACTGTAAGGTATTTTTGTTGCATTCATTAATTAATAACGAAATTATTTTGTAGCAACTCGTCGATATGATTCAATGGTATGAATTTTTACCTAACTATCACCTTTTCGAGCCGATCGCGGAATTCTGCAACGGAATTGGCCAAGAATTTTGCACGGATTTCTTCTTTTGGCTTTTGGGTCTTTCCCCCGACACAGTTGAACAAAGTTGGCTCCCCGTTTTTGCAACGACGTACCCAGGGGGTTGCTCTGCAAACCAAATCATTCATTTCGGCCAACTCATCGCTTCAGCTAAATTCCGTCGTTTTGATTACGGTTTAGTTGGCAATCTAGGTGAATATGGCTCCGCAACCCCTCCTGAGTACGATGTTAGCAAAATTACAACACCTATCGCAATCTTTTATGGAGCTAAAGATGAAATTGCTACTGCTGTAAGATTACTATTTGTTTTAATTTTTAGATAATTTAGAAACGTTTTTCTTTTTGGTTATAGGATGTGGAGCAATTTGCAGCTGATTTGCCAAATTTGGCTCTTTTGAACCGGATTGAAACTTACAATCACTTCGATTTTGTTTTATCGAAGAATATTGTTAGTGATGTTTATAACGATGTTATTGATATAATGAATCAATATGCGTAAGGATTTTTTTAAATAAATAACAAATTTCATTTCATATTTTCTGTTTAAACCACATCGTATCTTTTGCCTGGTTTGTGATTATTCTGAATTATGATGAAAAATAAAGAGTAAAATAATAATTGAAACATATCACCCATTAAAAATTATATCAAAACAACAAAAATTATCATTTTTCAAGAAAAAGCTGATAGTATGTTACATCAACATGGCAGCAATGTATACATTAACTCTTCTACCCAGGCTATCTATTAAGTGGTCAACGTTCTTGTAGAATATCTCATTCCATGTAACCTTTAGATGTTGTCGAAGTTTATCCAGATTCTCAGGAAGTCTGTGTACTTGTCTTAGTCATTGACCCATCATATACCAAACATGTTCAATCAGCAAGAAATCTGGTGACAGTGCAGACTACAACTAAATTTGCATTCCAACTTGCTCCAGGTGGCTCCTGTTGAAAGACGGCATTTTGCAACGTATGCATGAAAGGTACTACCACCAGCTCCAGAGCTTTGTTGATATAACGATGTTCACTTAATATATCTAAAGTGAATGTAGTGGATGACCTTCGTCCAGCACATACCGTCCCCCAAATTATAACCCCAAGTATTTAAGCTGTGTGTCATCTTTGAACGAAGTCCAAATTTTGTCTTTCTCATCGATGTCGCCACATGCTTCCACGACTATAATTCACCAATAAACCGAACCTTGAATCATCACTGAAGACGATGCCATCCCATTGATGAACCCACTCTTAACCTTCTTGACACCATGCAAGTCTGGCTGCTTTATGGACATGTGGTAATGGAAATCGAAGATAACCCCAAAGGAAGAAATTCTTCTGTAAACAATTGCCATCGACAATTATGGGTTCTAAGCTCTCGTCCAATACATAGCAATCGACCTTGTTGTTAGGTTATAATCGCCATCCGAATAAGGAGCCAGTCTTTACGTGCGTAGCTTCTTTAGATCTGACTTTCAGCAGGACGGCGCCTCTGTCTACCAGCAGAGATGAGTGTATTATTACTAGTTGTTGAGTTTAATAAAAACACGTCTACATCTTTCTAACGTTCTTTATTAACTGCCTCGTCATGCCTGCTCTCGCATGCGTAACAACTTAAACCACCGTCGTACTCTAACGCCATCTATATACAACTTCACAATACACTACACTACTTCTCAATATCCTGGACAGCATGCCCTCGAACTACTAAAGAGATATCATCCGCATAGACACTTAACATCACTTTCTATATATGTTGGGAGATCATTTATACAAAGTATAAATAAAAAGGGGTAAATATTGATCATTGACGAACACCTCAATTGCATTCTATCTTCTCAGAGAGACCCGAGTTCCACCTGACACACTGATATCTTTGTTGACTATGGCTTTGTCTGGTTAGCCATCATACCCAGCGAATCTAAGAAAAACTTTTTCTCGAATAGTTTATAGGAGTCATCACCAGAGCATGAGTGAGATAGATATACACAGAGATAGATATACACATCCTATTAAAACATACACCGTAAACTTGCATCTTCGAGATCACTTGGTGCAGATGACAACTTTCCATCTATCAGCTGGAACAGAAAAGCAAATACAAGTAAGATGTGGGAAAATGAACACTGCGAACATGAAGACGTTTAAAATCGTAATAGAAGACATTCACTTGATATCAATAATATTCTAGAAACATATCGTCAATTGGTTTCAAAATGCATTCCATGAGAAGAAAAATTGTTAAAAAAGGCAATTTTCAAGCCAAAAAGAATTGTTAAAAATCTATTGGGGGTACAAATACACACATAGCAATTGAAGTTATGAAGGACTGTCGTTTAAAATAAATGCACAGAACATTAAAATCAGAATACATAAAAAATTAATCAAGCCAAGATGAATGCTTATAAACTTGCATAAATCAGTCTAACATAAAACAATTTTGGTGGCCTTGATAAATAAAAATATAGGAAAACACCAACGGAAGATCCAGGATTGAATGCCACGTGTTGTGTTGATGCAATCAGTTTGGTCAACTCGGCAATGTCAGCGATAGAATCACTAGGAGAAGCAACAGAGCTACAGGCCATAAATTCAATTAAGAATCAAAAAGTAAAAAAAACAAATAGATAAAGATATATACTAACTGTGCATAAAGCTAATTAAAGTAATTTTGCACCATTTATTAGCATACATCCAAGTTTTATCATAAACAAATATCTTGAGGAAGGAGTCTTCCCAAATGCTGACAAGATGATACCAATATACAAGAAGGGAGACAAAGGTATATGGAATAAGTATAGACCGATATCGATAGCAACCTTATCAAAAATTATCAAAAGTATTTGAAATTATAGTGAATAAAAAAATAGTAGACTATCTCAATGACGATTAGAGCCAGATTTTGCTCCTGGGATGATGTGTTTACAGTAATACTCAAATTCACGTTACTACAGAAAAACACGTTACTCTCATTTATCTGTCTCACCTGATCGAACCCAGAAGCAGATTTCCATAATATTCTAACTAAATGAAGCTCTTTCCGATTTGCTCCATTGACGGTTCAGCTTTTTACAGTGCACTTTATTGCACTGATTCAAGAAACCTGGGTTATAAAATCCAGGGTATACGGATTCAGTGGTTTAAGTGGTTCTATTCTTAGTTGCCCCAGTGCACAGAGGATGAGGACCGCTATTTACGTACCTAAACAAGTGGATCGTCATCTACTACCGCAATTCACTGGTAACGACGCCACAACCATTAGGATACGAGCATCCGTTAACCGTAAGGATACGGAAATTCTGGTGGCATCTACTGAAAACGTTGGAGAGACTGTGTGATAGATACATCAGAGACCACTGCGTGATCACCAAACCACTGGACTCTGATCAACATGCCTACACATAGGGCGCTGACGGCTCTCAGCATTGTGGTTGATTTCATCAACGACGCTGTGGACCGCAAAGAAGCTGCCCTAGGTGTCTTCATCGACGTTGAAGGAGCCTTCGATTTTCGGTTGAGCACAATGTTCCTCCGACCCTTTGTGGTTGGATAGAGAATACTCTCAGACTTAGACTCGTGAAACTAAGGATTGGCAATACCACCTTAAAAGGGACCGTTATTAGGGGCTGCCCTCTCCCACCTCTATTATGAAACTTTACACTAGACAGCCTCTTAAAACTACCCCGCTTTAAAACCGTTGGCTACACTAACGACCTGACCATCCTCGTCAGGGGGAAACACATAAATGTACTCTCTGAAAGGATGCAGGTAGCACTCAACATAATTGAGACCTGGTGTAACAAACAAACTCTCTCAGTCAATCCCAAGAAGACCGAGATGGTAATTTTTACACGCTCACCCATGCTAATTTATGGTGCTGTGGTGTGGTGGAACAGAACATCAAAAATCACCACCATCGCAGCACTCAATAGAATACAGAGACTTGCGTGTCTGATTGTTACAGGTGCGAGGAAAAGACTACAATCAGTAACTACCAAAAAGGTGGAGGTCGAACGTCTCTCTGGAGGGAAGCAGTCGAGGACTCATCCCTACTGGAGTGTAAAGCGGATAATATACCGGCCAAATTCATCTTCTCTAGAAAGTACCTCACCAAAATCGGTTCCACAGTAGCAGATACACAAAACAACTTGAAAATCTACACTGATGGTTCAAAAAGATGGTATTGGTCTGGCGCAGGGATGTTCTCCCATAACTCTAGGATTCGCCTCTCAAAACCCTTAGGTAATTTCACCACCGTCATTCAAGCAGAACTGACTGACATTAAACTCGCCGCTGACTACATTGTTAACACCAACAGTCGGGGTAAGTGCTGTACTATATTTACAGACAGTAAACAATCTATTTTAGCTTTAAGCAACGTTATGATAACGACTGCCCTAGTAATGGATTGCCACTTAGCACTGGATGAAGCCTCGATCCACAATCGAGTCTCCATTCAATGGATTAAGGGACACAATGGCTCAGCGGGCAACAAGAATGCAGACAGGTTAGCCAAAAGGGCAGCTGGAAGATGTGTTTGGGGCCCCGAGCCGATTGTCATCCCTGCCTTAACTACTCATATTGATATGAATAAGTACATTACCCACAAGAAATTTTTCAATCCGGGGGATAATAACCCGGGTTGTTATCAAACCAAGGAATTGTTAAAATATCCTTCTAAGAAAACAGCTCAGTATTTCATTGGGTTGGGCAAAACCACCCTCACATTAGCTACAGGTCTCCTCGCGGGACACTATAAGGTAAACAAGCATCTTCATAACTTGAGGATTGCTAATTCTCCTCTCTGTCAGGGCTGTGAACAGGACGACGAGACTGTAATTCACATCTTGTGTGACTGCCCCTCCTTAACCGACCTCAGAAAGAGGTTACTCGGGGAGAAGTGGTTTCCCACAAATGATATCAGGAACCTCCCTCTAAGTTATGCTTTTGGTAAAACCTTAGGCTGGTTGACGTGAACGGAGGTAGAGTGGGGAGCTGCACAAGCGGCCCAATGGGGCCTAAATGTGGTTTGCGTTTATTCACGCACTCTCTCGCATCCTTACATACATACAACGGTTTAGCTACTGCCGTCTTATTTGCGCGATAGAAAATGTTGCTTTATTTATAATGGGTATTTTTCTTATGATTATATTCTTAGATCTGGAGTCCGACATGTACTTCTGAAGATTGAATGTTCGATATGGCGTATGCAGATGATCTTCACCCAGATCTCAACGGTAGCTGATGCCGATAGACTACAACAAAATCTAGCAACAATTGTACATTGTTGTAAGACATACCAACTTAAGCTAAATATTATCAAATGTTGTATACTTACTTCAACACCATTAATTTATTCAGACTTATGTCAATGAAGTGTTCATTATGTTAACACTTCATTGACATAAGCCTACTGAAGTCGCTATTTTGTGCTAAGGTCTTGACCAAGATCGAATATGTTTGTATAATTTGGGATACATTATATGCATGTGTCTTGATCGAGTCCATTCCAGATTTTTGAAATATCTTTTATTAAAATCTGATTGTATTCACCCTGAAGGAGGCATACCACAAAATAAACTATTGGCACGTCAGAATATGGTTTCCTTGATGGATAGAAGACATACAAGCCATATGAAATTTCTTCTAAAACTTTTGGAAAATAACATTGATTTCCCCTTTCTTTTTGAGAGACTGGGTTTTGCTGTTGTCAGGATGTGTTCAAGATTTGCCTGCAACTTTATCAATCTTTGTGGTAAGACAAACATAATGAGACGCGCTCCATACACTCATCGTAGCTCTCGTATTATCACTTAATTATACATATATCGTTATCCTTTTTTGGGCAATAAAGAAATATTGTTATTACATCTAGAGAAATGGAGGTCATTTTTTTAATGGAAAAAGAAGCAATTCATATATTAGCTGGCTTAAAAATTATGGGAGCTGCAGAATTCACTTCAAAAAATTAAAAGTATTTACTTTGCCTTGTTGGTTTATATCTACCTGTCTTGAGTATATTCTCAATACGATTACACTACAGGATGATTACAATACATATTACAAGGAAGATATAATAATAATCACAAAAAACTTACCATTACATAGCCATCTAAATATACAATGCGCTACCACAAGAAATGAAAATAAAAGAACATACAAAATAAAAGTATGGAAATAAAAGAACTCCAAATTTCTGTGAAAAATTGCTGCTACAGCAAAAGTTCTACTTCGGCGAAGAATATTTTGCCATGATGGTTTGTGATTATTTATAATTATAATTATTATACTCATAACTAATTTTTCTAAATGCAAGTTATTGCAATACCTTTTTGTTGACATAATATTAATTAATGCTTTATTTATATAAACATAAGTACGATAATAAAGCATTATTTTACCGAAGTTTCAAAATTGTAATTTAAATTTTAGTGGCTATATAAAACTGAGCACATAAATATCTACGTAGTTTTATTTACCTCTCCGAAATTAATAAGTATATAATCCAAAGTGCAAGAGATAATTAAATGTAACCTTATTATATCTCAAGAGATCTGATAAGAAGTCGTATAAAAATAAACCAACTTTAACCAAAAACTTCAGTCAAAATGATATTCTCAATCTTATTCACTCTAATTCTTTTATCTTCCAGCGTTTTAGGAGACTCAAAAAATCTCCATCCAACGACTGGGTTAACATTAGCTGATTTAATAAAATATTACAATTACCCAGTTGAAGTCCACGAAAACATCCAAACTGAAGACGATTACTCATTAACACTACATCGAATCCCTCACGGTTTAAACAATTCAAACCAACCAAAAAAAGGTGTCGTTCTTTTGATGCATTGCTTACCGTGTAGTGCGGGAGTTTTCGCATCGTTGGGACCTGAACGAGGATTAGCTTTCATTTTGGCCGATCAGGGATATGACGTTTGGATGCCAAACGCTAGAGGGACAAATGATTCTAAGAAACACATTAGTTTGTCCTCAGAAGATCCAGATTTTTGGAAATTTAGTTGGCACCAAATTGGGTATTATGATATCCCGGCTTCAATTGATTATATCAAGGAGCAAACTGGATCTGAGAAACTTTTTTATATCGGATTTTCTCAAGGAACCACATCATTTTTTGTTTTAGCTTCAGATCGCCCGGAATATAACGATTCATTAAGATTGGCGGTTATGTTGGCGCCCAGTGCTTATTTTCATAATATAAATAACGATTTTATTAGGTTTTTAGCGAAATATATTGGTCCTGTTGAAGTGAGATTTTTTTGTTTTATGTAAATACGTTTATTAATGATTTTTTATTGGATAGATTATGATGGAGTGGATGAGATGGGACGAGATGTTTCCTAAAATTGAAATAATGGACGAATTAGCTGCGTTTTGTGGTGGAATCGGGAACGATTTTTGTTTGGAATTGTTTGGCTTGTTAGGTGTAGATTCAGACCAATTAGAAGCGAGTTATCTATCCGTTTTTCTTAGTTTTGTTCCGGCTGGATGTGCTGCCAAACAATTTATTCATTACGGGCAGTGTGTGGCTGCTGATAAGTTCCAAAAGTATGATTATGGCTTGGTTGGAAATTTGGGTGTTTATGGAACTGCAACTCCGCCTGAATACCCGATAAACAAAATTACAACTCCTGTAGCGTTATTTTATGGCGTCAAAGATGAAATATCGTCTGTAAATATTGAACAATTAGCTGTAGATCTTCCAAATGCGGTTCATACCCATCTTGTAAATGACCCAGAATTTAATCATTTCGATTTTATTTTATCTCCGAATGTCGTCGATTTGGTTTATAATGATGTAATTGATTTAATGAGTCAATGTTAATTGAAATAAAATTGAGGATTAAGAGTTTTGTATTTTTAATTTTTATTCTTTCATGAAGAATCTTTCATCTTTATAATTGTTTGTTTGGAATCTGGTGTTGTGCTAAAGAAATTGAATGAACCAAGATCTTATTTAGTACAAAACCACAATGGAAATCTAATTAAGGTTAAGACCAGAATTAAGTGGCATGCAAAGCCGCTTAATTCTCATTGATTTGGCAAAGCCAAATCCTGAAGGGGGAAGATGTAATAAGATAAGAATAGAAATGTTGCTAGTGTTAACGGACATCTCAGAAAAGATAGAGAGGTTAGGTAGCAGTAGAAACGTGTAACGTAAAAAGCAGAAATAAATAAAGATTAAAATAAAGAACAGTGCGTATTAATAATAATAAATAAAGAACCTACAGTGGAAATAAAGTAAAACATAAAACATGGCGCAGTCAAAGTGATACTTTCACTTTAGGATAAAATATATAAACCATAGGATAAAATAAAGTAAAGCATTTTTAAGAACAAATAAGATTGCCGGCGCCACTCTCATTTGAAGGTAACATTGTTCAAACCTTTAGAAAATTTAAGCAAAGCTTTGAGGTATATCTCATCGTAAGTGGAAAAGATGAAAAATCTAGCGAGTTCAAGGTAGCATTATTATTGAATTTAATGGGAGAAGAAGGATTAGAAGTCTATAATGCTCTTGATTTAACAAATGAACAGAAGAAATCGTAAGACGTGGTACTAAATGAATTACAAAGATACATAAGCCCAAAAATAAATTAGGTATATGAACGTTTTATGTTTTATAAAAAAAAAACAGGAGGAAGGTGAAACTTTCGACCATTTTTAACGGACTTGAAGAAGCTTGTCAAAACATGCAATTTTGTGGGTGATACAGATTCAATGGTTCAAGATAGATTGGTATTAGGAACTAAGAATCAATCTTTACAAGAGAAACTACTGCATATAGATAATTTGGATGTAAAAAAAAACTATAGAAGTGTGTAAAGCGAGTGAATCAACGGAAGTACGATTGAGAAACTTTCAAAATGGGACGAATGATAGCAAAGTTGATGCAGTAAAAAGAGGAGTAGGAGAATATTATAAGAAAAAAGAAAACCAATATAGAAGAAATGAAAGCAAAAGTGAATTTATTTGTGAAAGGTGTTGACTGAAACACAAATTCAAAGAATGTCCTGTATATGGTAAGAAATGTAAAAAATGTGACAAATATGGCCACTATGCAAAGATGTGCTACAAGAGTCAAGTTAGGAAAAAGGTTAAGGACATAAAAGAAGATAGTGAGGACTCTAATTTGGAATATGAAGAAGACAACGTCTACGTAACTTCTATTCTGGTACATGAAGTAAATCAACGAAGTGAATGGACCGAAACGTTAACAATTGAAGAGAAAAATAATAAAAATAATAAAATAATAAAAAAAATAAAAAGGATTGTTGTAGTACATTAACTGGTTTTATTATGAAATTTATAGTCTGACTAGTTTCGCTATTTATAGCATCTTCAGAGACTATGTCAAAGGTATATTTGAAAATAACATTAATGTGTAAACTTCATTGAAACTTCTTAATTCATATGTATTTCTTGTAAATAGATGACTTAGTTCCGAATTATATATATTATGAAATTTATAGTCTGACTAGTTTCGCTATTTATAGCATCTTCAGAGACTATGTCAAAGGTATATTTGAAAATAACATTAATGTGTAAACTTCATTGAAACTTCTTAATTCATATGTATTTCTTGTAAATAGATGACTTAGTTCCGAATTATATGTTTATATGTAAATTTTGATAAACTTCTATTTATAAAAATTAACATAACGTGTTCAGTTACTATTTAATTAATAGTCAAGTAAACATTATATCACTTAGAGTGGTAAAAGAGTTAAATAAACAAACTGAAATTGTAAGTACTAAGACGATTTTAGAAACATAAGGTATGTTTAAAATAAGACCGGTAGGGGTTGTAGAAATTAAATGTACCTGCAAAAATAAAAATTATAATTTGTCATTTATTGTTGTTAAGGAATCATTAATGCCGATATTATGTTTAGATGCTTGTTTAGATTTGAATGTTATTAGAAATGTATCAAGTGTTAATGAGATCAATACAAAAGAAAAATTTGTATCAAAAAACATAGATGTATTTAGTGGATTAGGTCGATTTGAAGAAGAATGTAAATTAAAACTAAGACAAAATGTAGTGCCTATTGTGAGACCTCCAAGGCGTGTACCGTTGAGTATAAAACCAAAGCTAATGGAACAATTGGATAGTTTAGTAGAACGAGGAATCATATCAAAAGTTAATGAACCAGTCGAGTGGTTCTTCGAGTTAATTTGGTTATAGTAGAGAAGACAGATAGAAAGAGTATTATAGATAAGACAGATAGAAAGAGTATATTAGTAGAAAGACAATATTGTGAAATACCCACTTTGGAGGAAATAGCTACTAAGTTGAATAACAAATTCTTTTTTCAAGTCTTAGATTTTAAAGAGCGGTTCTATCAAGTCGGACTAGACAAAGAATCAAGCAAGTTGTGCTCTTTTGGATGTCCCTTTGGCATCAACAAATTTAATAGAATACCGTTTGGACTCAACTGTGCACCCGAATACTTTCAAAATATTAATCAAGAAAGTTTTGGTGATATCCCAGGGGTCATACTTTATTTTGATGACTTGTTGATCGCAGCTGAAACAGTTCAAGAACATGATCGGATATTGCAAATGGTAATCGACCGAGCAAGGCAGTTAAATATAAAATTCAGTACAGACAATAGCAAGTAAAATATCTGGGAAATGTGTTCAATAAAATTTGAATGAGACCAGATCCCACAAAAACACAGGCAATAACTGGATTGGAAGTGCCAAAAAATCGAAAAGATTTACAAAAGATGTTGGGAATGATAAACTATTTGAGAAGATATATTCCAAACTTAGCAAATATATCAAAACCATTGAGAGATTTATTGAAAAAAGACGTTGACTGGATTTGGACATTGAAACATGATGAGGCACTCGATGAAACAGAAAATATAATTAGTTCGCCTGTTGTTCTAGCAAATTTTGATGACAAAAAGCTTGTAACAATACAAACAGATGCAAGTAAAGGCGGTTTGGGTAGTGTGTTATTACAAGAACAAAGACCAGTAGCTTTTGCGTCAAAGTTGCTATCAGCAACTGAAATTCGATTCAGTCAAATTGAAAAAGAATTTTTAGCCATCTTATATGCTTGTGAAAAATTTCGTAACCTATTGAATCTATTATGAAAAAGAGTGTTACTCAAGTGCATTCTCCTAGATTACAATATATGAAAGTGAGATTACTGAAGTATGATGCACAAATAACCTATAAGCCTGGAAAGGAAATGCTAATTGCGGATTTACTATTAAGAAATTTCCAAAAAGAAACAAAATACAAGGAAGATAAGACTCTAACAGAAATAGTAAATTCTATTGACATTTCTGATGAGAGACGAAAGGAGATAAAAGATAAAAATTGAAATGGACAAGGATTTGTTGTTACATCAAGTTAAACAGTATTGTCTTGACGGATGGCCAAAGGATGTCTCAAAAGTGACTACAGAATTAAAAGAATATTATAAAATTCGTAATGACATACATATGATTGATGAATTACTGTTCTATAAAGACAAGGTAATTATACCCAAAATTTTAAGATTAAAAATACTAACAATACTACATGTAAATCACTTTGGCGTAACGAAAACTTAAAAAAGAGCTAGCAAAGTTCTTTATTGGCCAAACATAAATTCTGATATTGCCGATTATATAAAGAAATGCAAAATATGCGAAAAATACCAGAAAGCCAATGTAAAAGAACCACTGATATTAAGAGAAATGCTAAAAACTCCATTTGAAAAGGTAGCTAGTGATATTATGGAGTATAGAGATAAATCTTACTTGGTTGTCATGGATTATTATTCAAAATGGCTCGAGGTGGTATCCTTACAGTTCAAAACGGCAACAGCCGTCATCAAAGTTTTTAAGACAATTTTTGCCACACATGGCATACCATCAGAGCTATACGCAGATAACATGCCCTTCAATTCTTGGGAATGCAAACAATTTGCGGAAAAATGGAAATTTAAAATAATAACGTCAAGTTCCAGATACAGATTGCGAAAGGCTTTTTGAGAAAATGTGATGATTTGGATAAGGCGTTGTTAGCTTACAGAAACACGCCAATTACTAGACTGGATAAATCACCTGCTCAAATGTTAAATAGTCGCAGATTAAGATCTGAATTACCTATAAAAGAGACACTATTAATTCCAGAACAAGTCAATTATGATTTGGAAAAAGAGAAATTGGAGACCAAAAGACGATTATACAAGCTGTACTATGATAGAAGTGCTAGGAAGAGGGAAGAAGGAGAAGGAGATAATGTAGTAATAGATAAGGGCAAAACTTGGGAACCTGGTGTTGTGCTAAAGAAATTGAATGAACCAAGATCTTATTTAGTACAAACCCACAATGGAAATCTAATTAAGGTTAAGACCAGAATTAAGCTGCACGCAAAGCAGCCGGTTAAGTTTAAAGATTATGTTTTATATTGAAGGGGGAAGATGTAATAAGATAAGAATAGAAATGTCGCTAGTGTTAACAGACATCTTAGAAAAGATAGATTTAGAGGTTAGGTAGCAGTAGAAACTACACGTAAAAAGCAGGAATAAATAAAGATTAAAATCAAGAACAGTGTGTATTAATAATAATAAATAAAGAACCTGCAGTGGAAATAAAGTAAAACGTAAAACACTGATTCAAAATTAGATTAATAAAAAAAAAATAATGAAAAAAAATGAAATGTTTAAATTTTAACCTGGTATTTATTGCGTTGCCCTCCCTCACAATCGACACGACACGGTTTTAACACTTACAAAAGATTTACAAAGACGATATATAAATGATACGCGAACCGTATCATTTCGCCCACGAACGCGCATCCATTCCACCCACCAAAAAATACTAGTTTTTTTAAAATTTTATGTTGGCAATGGACAAATCATTACAACGGGGCGCGTTAAATGATCGTTACATGTTTTTAAAGTGATTCTTCCAAGGTCCCATTGAAAACTGTGTCGGTTTTCATTCTTAATAAGAACCATATCTCTGACGACGGGATTTGATGAAGATTTGGTCCATTTAGTTCGTTGTTCAAGCGTATGTAAATAATCGTGCTTCCATCGTTTCCAAAAATGTTGAACGGTTTCTTGTAGAAGCTGCCATCGATCGAGAGGATTATCAGGTATCTTGGATAAATCAGGATCATTAAAATGTGGTGCTCGAGGGGGATTAAATTTCCATTCGAAGTTAAGTTTTTCACCTACGGTTTTGCCATTTCTTTCAAATGACTATTACATCCTATAAAATTAGTCCCTTGGTCTGAAATAAGAACAGAGCATCGTCCTCGGCGGGACACAAATCGACGAAGTGTTGCTAAAAGGCATCAGTAGATAAACCTGAAACAAGCTCAAGGTGAATGGCCTTGGTGGCTGTGCAAACAAAAACACAAATATATGATTTGATAGATTTAGAACCTCGATTTCTATTTAACGTAGTGAAGATAGGTCCTGCAAAATCCACTGCAGATACGGAAAAGGGTTTGATTTCTTCTATCCGAAACATAGGGAGATCGGACATGACTGGTGCATACGACCGTGGTTTCATCTTGAAACATGGAATGCATCTTGATAACACGCGATGGTTTACAAATCTTGATCCCATAATCCAGAACTGTTTCATCACCAATGATAGGACTGTTCGATATCCTGGGCGAAAGAATTGACGATGAACTTCCTCCACGATTAGTTCACTTAATCGCGCATTTCGAGGTAACAACACCGGATGTGTCTGATCAAACGATAACTCCGATTGTTTTAAACGTCCACCCACCCTAAGCAACCCGTCACGATCGATAAACGGAGATAATGAATGAAATGGTTTAGGAATTGATTTATTGTGACGGATGGCAGTAAATAGAAAAGAAAAGGCTTGATTTTGTACATACCGGACTATTGAAAATAATGCACTCTGTAATTCAAATGGAGATAGCACCATAGGAAATGATTTCCGTTTTCGTTGACAATGAAGAATGAATCGTTTACAATAAGCAAGTATATGTTTTATCTTTGATAAAGAAGAGAAACGATTAAGGAGTGTATCAAAGATATGAGGTTCAATCTCAATAGTATTTATGAAAAGTTCTCTTTGTGTCATTTGATTCAACGGGTTTAATTGACTAGATGGCCAATTATCGGAATGCTCACAGAGCTATGATGGGCCCTGCAACCAAATATCGGAATTAATTAATTGATCTGGAAATAATCCACGAGAACCGCAATCAGCGGGATTATCTAAAGATGGAACATGCCGCCAATGGTGAATAAGCAAGATGTCTTGTATTTTAGAGACTCGATTGGCTACAAAAACTTTCCATTTTTGAGCAGGTGATGAAAGCCAAGATAGAACGACTTGCGAATCTGACCAGGCATTAATGGAAGCAAATTGAATTTTGTGAGATAAAACTTCATTGAAATTCAGTAAGTAAAAGAGCTGCATAAAGTTCCAATCGAGGAATAGAAAGAAACTTTAGAGGAGCTACACAAGCCTTAGCACAAATAAAGCATCATACAACGGGGTAGGTTAAATTTTGATAACAATGGGAGTTTGGATTTAAACATATTCCATGAAGTTCTGATAAATTCCGGAGGGGAATCATCTCATGACGTTTTCAATTGCCATAACTGTATTAAGTGTTTGACCTTTAAAGTACAAGGCGTTAAAAATCCCAAGGGATCATATATTCTGGCGATTTCTGATAAAATTTCTTTTCTTGTACATGGCGTCACACGTGGTGTGTATGAATTAGTAAAGGTATCATTAACCGGATTCCACCGAAAGCCTAGGACTTAGTTATTACTACTAAGTTATTGTTGATAATTGATCAGAAACAGGAATGGATGATAAGACTTTGCTATTATTGCTGGCCCATTTACGAAGTTCAAAACCACCCTTTTGCAACACCATTATTAATTCATTTTGTAATTTAAGTAGATCATCGAGGGTAGAAGCACCACTGACGATATCATCTACATATATATTATATTTTAGTGATTCAGAGGTTATTGGAAATTCTTGTGAATATAAATTAGACAGTTCTAAAATTGTGCGAAGCGCCAAAAACGGTGATGAAGCAAGCCCATACGTTACGGTATTTAACCGATATTCTTGAATTGGTTTATCAGGAGATGATCTCCAAATGATTCTTGGGTAATCTCTGTCTTGTGGTTAATGAAGGATTTGTGTCATTTGTTTTATATCACAAATGAAAGCATATTTAAAACATTGAAAATTTAACAGAATTTTCATTATGTCTTGTTGCAGTTTGAGACCTATAAGAAGGTTGTCATTTAAGGATTTCCCATTTGACGATCTCGCTGAAGCATCAAAGACCACTCTTAATTTAGTACAGGAGCTTCCTGCTCGTAACACACAGTGGTGTGGAATATAATACGCTGAAGAAAATTTAGTAGATTTGTCAGAAATAACAGTCATATGGTCAGATGATATATAATCATTCATAAAATTTGTATACTCCTTTCTTAAATCAGCATTTTTGTTATGACTGTATTCCAAAAAATGGAAACGATTTAAAGCAGTTTGATATGAATAGCCTAAAGATCGTTTTTAAATGGCAAGGACACAACAAACCATCCTGAATCAGTACGCTGGTATGTGTTCTTGAAATGATCCTCACATTTTTGTTCCTCTTTAGACAGCGAGATTTTTATAGGAATGGATTCCATTTCCCAAAATCTCTTCAGGCAATGATCTAATGGATTTTCGTTTGTTGAGAGACAAGTTGTCAACGAATGTGCTATGAAATACCGATTCTAAGGCAATAGGATCATTTCTTCCGTTAGAAACTCGTGCTCCGGTGAGGATGTGTGGTACTAATTCTGCTCCAAGTAATAAGTCGACCTCTTTTACTTTAGAAAGTTGATCGGAGTGATATTTTAATTTACGAAGATGTGGATATGATTGAATATAACTTGACATTAGTGGTTGATCGGCACAAATGGTTGGTGTGATGATTGCATTGAACTTAAATTCCGGTGAGGTATCGGTACAAGGTTTAACAAGACAGTCAACAGATCCTCTATTACATATTGACGTCATGGAGTTGACTCCTCGGATTTCAATTGAAGTTCCAAAGGTACGATGAAGCTGAAGACGACATGTACGACATGAAATGGTCCAAATTGATCCTTAATGTGGAGTAATGCAGTTGGTAGGATCACATGGGAGATCTGAGATGACGTAGGTTCAGCAATTAAATTGCAATTGGTAATTTCAACAGGAACATATGATGATTGTGGTTGTATTTGATGCAGTAGAGAATGATATGGTTGTTGACAATACTTGCAGCGTCGTGTTGAGGTACATCTATTTAACTTTTTAACTATTTTAACTTTAAAAGATGGCGATTATGTGTAAGTCGTGTAGGAAGAGCATCTCTCGACAAGAGGATTATGTTTCTTGTACAGGGGAATGTAATTACTTAAAAAATACTTAAAGAAACTGGAGAAATAAAGGTCTGGTGTTATGAGATTTGTAACAACAACATAACCAAGGAAAACCACAACCCGGTATCCACAAAAATTATTGATGAAATGATAGCGGATAGGCTGGATGCAGTAATTTAAACAATTGTATTAGAGGTAACAAAAACTTTCAAGTTGCATATTGATGAGTTAATTACACTGTTAATACACTGAACTCAAATATACTGTTGATTCTTATTCAAAATTAACAGATGGCACCAAAAATCACTATGCCAATGTAAATAAACCATTAAGTCTGACTCAAAACAAACCGGCCCAGTTCGAGCCTAGCAAAAAAATTTGGAAAGATATTCCACTCAAAGCATTGGAAACAAGTGCGGCGTACAATGCTCCCACTAAAAACACCTCTTATGCGCTAGCAGCGAAAGAAATAAAAACTGGAAACTCCATAAATAATAAAAATATAAATAATGAGTCTGAGAAAAGAACAAATGATGACTTTACGGTAGTACAACACAGAAATAAACGCAGGTCTAGGCTCGTTATCACACATGGAACTGCTACAGATGGTGACTTGAAAGGAGCAATACTTTATGCTCATCTCCATGTTTACGGGCTGGACCCTAATACAAAACCTGTAGACATTGAGAAATATCTAAATAATAAGGGTTTCAAGTCGGTTAAATGTCTGCAGCTGGAATCAAAATACCCGGAAAACTATTCTTCTTTTAAGCTCTCTGTTTCGGTTTCAGAACTGGATGAAGTAAAAAATCATGAAATTTGGCCCGCTGGGGTAAGCATTAACCGATTTTTGAACAGAATTTCGCAAAAATCGAACCAAACATAATTGACAAGATAAATAACAATCCAACTAAACAGATAAGATTTTCAATAAAAATACTAAATATTAATATACAAGGATTGTACAATATCATTTCATTACAACTGTGCAGAATATGGATGTTGATTACATAGGTATCACCGAATAGTGGCTAACTTCCACTGAACTTAATTTAATAAATTTCAATAACCATAAATTGGGTGCTTCCTTTTGTAGTTGCAATAGCATTCAATTAGGGTGTTTAATTTTACTAAAAAATAAGGAAAGTTTTACAGAAAGACTAGATTTAAGGGCACTATCAATAGAAAAGGACATTGAAATCTCTGCGATTGAATCCCTGAAATGAAAAATAATTTTAATAAGTATATACCGTTCAACTGGAGGAAATCTTGAAATATTTTTTGACAGATTTCAGGATATGTTACGTAGTATAGAAGAAGAAATTAGATATAAACAGGGATTTATTGCGGGAGATTTTAATATAAATATACCATAGGAAAATATGAAGTAGTGCAACTGCGAGACATATCTGAAAGTTTTGACTTGCATTGTGTATTTTGCGAAATGTCGCGAGAAACCTTAACATTTAGTTCTTGTATTGACAATATTATTACAAATTGCAGTAAAGATCTATGCCATTCACAAACGAGCAATATTCATGTATCGGACCATTATGCAGACTTGTTAGAGCTGTTTGTGCCAAAGGAGAATTCTGCAAGCAAACAAATTATTAAACGTAGGAACATGAATCATGAAAACACTTACCATTTTAATGCAGAAATATCTCGATACTACGTTAATGAAAATGACTGTATCTCACCTACTATGCTGTTTTCGAACTACTTTAGTCATTTGATATCCGTCTTTAATGAATGCTGTCCTAAAAGAGAAATTACATTAAAATCCAGTAGACGTACCAAACAAAATTTACCAACAAGAATAAAAGATAGAATAAACACCATAGAGATTTCAAGTATTCTTGCGTAATGTACGAAAACGGACGTGGCATATAGAATTTATAATAAATATAAAAATGAAGTACGAAACGAAATAAAGCATGAAAAGCAATTGCAAAACGAAAATGAGATCTACAATGCATCAAACAAACAATAGAAGGTATGGCAATTAATAAATAATGAATTAAAGGCAAGAAAGAACACGAAGGGCAAAATTGGTGTTACACCTGAAGAGTTTAATGAATACATTCTAACAATTGGATATCAAGTTAACTCAGATTTAGCAAACAGCTATATGAACACTCTATCAATACAAAATAATGCGTCATGTTTTCTGCGACCCACTGATGCTATAGACATTATGTCCATAGTAAAGAAATTTGCACCAAAAAGGAGTGAGGACATATATGGAATGGCTTTCTTAAAAACTATATACCAAGCCTATATGTTCATTTAGTATATATCTTTAATATGTGCCTTAAACATGGAATATTCCCTAAGGAATTAAAAGTTGCTAAAATAGTTCCTGTTTATAAAAAGGGGGACATAACCAAACCTGAGAATTTTAGACCTACCTCAATATTGCCTACAATTTCAAAACTACTAGAATACTTGATTGCAGATAGAATCTCGAATTTCTTTAAGAAAAATAAATTTTTCACTGACTACCAACATGGATACCGTAAAGGTAGATCAGTAAATACTGCATTAGATAATACAATTCAAGATATCCTGAAGGCACTTGATCAAAGGAAATTTGTGGAACTAGTGAGTGTGGATCTGTCCAGAGCATTTGATAATGTAAATCATGATCTCTTACTAAACAAGTTGGCTTTTTATGGTGTGCGCGGAATTGCATATGATATCCTTGATATATATAAGTAGTGGTAATCGATGAGAAAAAGTCACGAGAAGTCGAAGTTCATACTGGGATTCCCCAGGGATATCACCATAATTGATTATGGGCCCACTGCTATTTATAATTTTCATTAACCACATGCCTAACAACGTACCTAACAGTAGACTTTATCTGTATGCCGATGATACTACCATAGTTACGGAGGGTGCTACGAACTTAGACTTGAAGAATACTTCAGATAAATCGGTGTGTAAGGTGAAACGATGATTTCGCCGCAATGGATTATTACTAAACGAGGACAAGACTCAATGTTTTACTTTTCACAAAGAAATCGGCAGTTCACATGTCAGATCATTGAATCTGTCGAAGAAACTTAATGGCGCGATCTTCTGCATTCCTAGAATACGTAGTATTAGTACCTTAGAATCTGCTAAACTTACCTATTACACCAACTTCCATAGCTTAATCTCTTATGGTATCCTCTTTTGGGGAGCTTCTTCGGCAGCAGAAAGAGCATTTGTACTTCAGAAACGAGCGATAAGGGCATTGCTCAAGCTGGGAAGCAGAGAAAGTTGCAGAAGTTACTTTGCTCAGTATAAAATACTTACCTTACCTTCAATATATATATTCAATTGTATAAAGAATATTCACCAGAAATTATACCTTCTGCCAAAAAACTGCGATTCCCGTAACTATCACACTAGAAACAAGGAGGAACTGCGCATCCCCACAGATCGTTTGTCTAAAACCCAAAATAATGCCACCTATTGGGGCATTAAATTCTACAACCATCTACCTAAGTCGGTACGAGATTTACCCTCCGCAAAAATGAGGAGTGTTGTAAAGAACTACCTTGGTCAAAACGCCTTCTATACAATTCAAGAATATTTGGAGAAAATCTTCTGTGTAGAATAATATCTTTAATTTCGTTATGATACAATTTATTATAAAACTGATTTGTTTATTTGTTTTTTTTTAAGTGACCTGTTGTAGAAGGTTTTGTTTTGTAATAAACTTATTATTAGTTAAATGCTTTGAATTTAAACAATTTCGACATAGACTATTTTCTCTAGCGTAATTGAGTCTCAGGAGGTTTTTTGGAATGAAAATTGGCGCATCGATATATTGGGTGTATTCCTGAACACAATGGGCATTTATTGTTCAATGGTGATTATTCAACTTTCAAATTGACACAAGATTTTGTCGAATAATTAACAGGAGCTTTGTTATAATTGCGGGAAGTATTTTCGCAAGTAGTTAATTGTACCGCATCTAATGTTTTAGCTTGGTTTTCAAGGAAATCAATTAGTTGTTGATATGTAGGAATCTCGTGTGAGTGAGTCAGTCTCAAATTTTGTTTTGGTAGATTTATTAAACTTTTGTAAAAGAATATTGAATAACAAAAAATCCCAATGATCCACCGGAAAGCCAAGATTTCTGAATCCTTCGACATTTTCCTTAAAAGTATCGACCAGTAAACGAACTGTTTTTGGAGATGATTCTGTTAACGATTTTGTATTTTGTATTTCGTTGTAATAAATAGTAGCGACATATCGGCGATTTTGATATCTGCCCTTTAAGGTGGAATAAGCAATGTAATTGTCTTCCGTTACTGGTAAGCCCTTTATTAAGTTAAAGACTTCATCTTTCAACGAAGACAAAAGATATTGATATTTTGCAACTTTGGATAGAGATTCGTTTTCATGAACCATAGTTCTGAATAAATCAAAGATTGTAGGCCATGCTTTATGATTACCATCAAAAACAGGTATTCATAATTTATTTAATTTGGGTGTTGTAGGAGGCCGCGAAGAATGAGATATCAATGGTTGCTTGGGATTTAAAATCAGCTTCTTCTATCATGCCAATAATCATGATCAGTCAAAAATGTGGACAGTTTTAAATTCTTCATAGGTATTTTCTGCGTCTTAGCTCTCTCTTTGAACATGATATGTTGTATAGGATCGTTAGGAAGATTTTGTGCAAGATTCATAGATTCTATGAGACGATTTAAAAAACCAAGACGGCGTAAAGTAAGTTTGACGAGTTTTTCCGTCATGATAAAGAAAATGATAATTAAAAAGGTTGTATTCTCCTAAACCCAAAAATACAGTTGTAATAACACCTTTAGGTGAAATTAAGAAAAATAATAATAAAAAATAATAAATGTTTAAATTTTAACCTGGTATTAATTGCGTTGCCCGCCCTCACAATCGACACGACACGGTTTTAACACTTACCAACGATTTACAAAGACGATATATAAAATGATACGCGAAACGTTTTAATCGGTCTCAGTTTAGCACAACCAATAATGAAATATTTCTAATTCATATTTATACTTGTATCAAGGTCCATAAAACGTATTGTACCAGGTTGGCCAGAGACTGAAAAATGCATTTTAAAGGGTAAGGAGGGGGGTGATGTCACGAATTACGTAGCAGTGGGAGTTAGGTCCATTACTATCATCTTTTAGTTAAATTTATCTTATAGATAAATCCATCCACTAACCAATCAGAATGCGTAAAATAGCCGTATCCATGGTAATAATGCTTTAGATATCTTAATCAGAAGATAGTAGTAACGAGCCTTGCTATCTCAAGTTATCTCACAGATAAAAAATTCCAGGGATATCCAAAGATTCTAATGATATTTGGGTTAAATTTTTAAATTGGAAACCAGATAGTCAAAACGCTGAACTTAATTGAGATTTTTCTAATATTTTGTATAAATTTAAAAATTCTTTAAAAATCGGTTTTTTGGAAAACTGTTACGAAATTACTTCCAATTACTAATTGAAGCATCTACCTTCTGAAAATGAAGTCAATTTTAAAATTCCTCAATTAGTTCTTAACATATAAGATGTTGAACTTAATTTGGATTTTCCAATATTTTGTATAAATTTAAAAATTCTTGAAAAATCTATTTTTTGTAAAATTATTATGAAATTACTTTCAATTATTAATTGAAGAATCTATTTTCGAAAGATGAAGTCAATTTAGAGATATCTCACTCAGAACTTGAGATATAAGCTGTTGAATTTAATTGGGATTTTTCCAATATTTTGTATAAATTTAAAAATTCCTCAAAACTCTATTTTTTGAAAACTGTTATAAAATTACTTTCAATTACTAACTGGAGCATCTAATTTCTAAAAGTGAAGTCAGTTTGAAAATATCTTACTTAGTTCTTGAGATATAAATTGCTGAACTTAATTGGGATTCTTCCGATATTTTGCATAAATTTAAAAATTCATGAAAAATCGATTTTTTGAAAAATTGTTATGAAAATACTTTCAATTAATAATTGGGGCATCTACTTTCTAAAAGTGAAGCCAATTTGAAGATATCTCAGTTAGTTTTTTGAGATATAAGCTGCTGAGCTTAATTAGGATTTCTACAGTATTTTGTATAAATTTAAAAATTCATGAAAAATCGATTTTTTGAAAAATTGTTATAAAATTACTTTCAATTATTAATTGAAGAATCTAATTTCTAAAAGTGAAGTAAATTTGAAAATATCTCACTTAGTTCTTGAGATATTAGCTACTGAACTTAATTGGGATTTTTTCAATATTTTGAATAAATTAAAAAATTCTTGAAAAATCGATTTTTTGGAAAATTGTTACGAAATTAGTTTCAATTACTAATTGAAGCATCTACTTTCCAAAAGTGAAGTATGTTTTGAGATATCTCACTTAGTTCTTGACATGTAATCTTCTGAACTTGATTGGGATTTTTCCAATATTTTGTATAAATTTAAATATTCTTAAAGAAACGATTTTTTAGGAAAATTGTTATGAAATTACTTTCAATTACTAATAGGAGCATCAACTTTCTAAAAGTGAAGTCAATTTGCAAATATGCTGAACTTAATTGGGATTCTTCCGATAGTTTGTATAAATTTAAAAATTCCTGAAAAATCGATTTTTTGAAAAAGTATTATGAAATTACTTTCAATTACTAATTGGAGAATCTAATTGCTAAAAGTGAAGTCAATTTGAAAACATCTCACTTAGTTCTTGAAATATTGACTGCTGAACTTAGTTGGGATTTTTCCAATATTATGAATAAATTTAAAAATACTTGAAGAATTGATTTTTTGGAAAATTGTTACGAAATTAATTTCAATTATTAATTGAAGCATCTACTTTCTAAAAGTGAAGTCAATTTGCAAATATGCTGAACTTAATTGGGATTCTTCCGATAGTTTGTATAAATTTAAAAATTCCTGAAAAATCGATTTTTTGAAAAAGTATTTTAAAAAGTAATTGTAAAAAGTAATTGAAAGTAATTTCATATTACTTTCAATTACTAATTGGAGAATCTAATTGCTAAAAGTGAAGTCAATTTGAAAACATCTCACTTAGTTCTTGAAATATTGACTGCTGAGCTTAATTGGGATTTTTCCAGTATTTTTTATAAATTTAGAAATTCATGAAAAATCGATTTTGTGAAAAATTGTTATAAAATTAGTTTCAATTACTAATTGAAGCATCTACTTTCCAAAAGTGAAGTAAATTTTGAGATACCTCACTTAGTTCTTGACATGTAATCTTTTGAACTTGATTGGGATTTTTCCAATATTTTGTATAAATTTAAATATTCTTAAAGAAACGATTTTTTAGGAAAAGTGTTATGAAATTACTTTCAATTACTAATTAGAGCAGTTCCAAAATTGAAGTAAGTTTTGAGATATCCCACTTAGTTCTTGAGATGTAATCTTCTGAACTTGATTGGGATTTTTCCAATATTTTGTATAAATCTAAATATTCTTGAAAAATCGATTTTTTTAAATCTACGAAATTAGTTTCAATTACTAATTGAAGCATCTACTTTCCAAAAGTGAAGTAAGTTTTGAGATATCTCATTTAGTTCTTGAGATGTAATCTTCTGAACTTGATTGGGATTTTTCTAATATTTTGTATGAATTTTAATATTCTTGAAAAAATGATTTTTTAGGAAAATTGTTATGACATTACTTTCAATTACTAATTAGAGTATCTACTTTCTAAAAGTGGAGTCAATTTGAAAATATCTCACTTGGTTCTTGAGATATTAGCTGCAGAACTTAATTGGGATTTTTCCAATATTTTGAATAAATTTAAAAATTTTTGAAAAATCGATTTTTTGGTAAATTGTTACGAAATTAGTTTCAATTACTAATTGAAGCATATACTTTCCAAGAGTGAAGTAAATTTTGAAATATCTCACTTAGTTCTTGAGGTGTAATCTTCTGAACTTGATTAGGATTTTTCCAATATTTTTTATAAATTTATATATTCTTGTAAAGACGATTTTTTAGGAAAATTGTTATGAAATTACTTTCAATTACTAATTAGACCATGTACTTTCTACAAGTGAAGTCAATTTGAAAATATCTCACTTAGTTCTTGAGATATGAACTGCTGAATTTAATTGGGATTCTTCCGATATTTTGTATAAATTTATAAATTCCTCAATCGATTTTTTGAAAAATTGTTATAAAATTACTTTCAATTACTAAGCAGAAGGTGATAGTAAACGAGCCTTAGAAGTTGAATCAATCTAATTTATCTTCTATTATGTAGTGCTTTCTTAATATTGATTGTGATAGATGCGTGTTTTGATTTTTATTATTTAATCAAACAAAATACGTAAGTTTGAAACCAGTAAAATATTAGAAATGAATCAAGAATATGTGGATAATTTAAAAAACACAATTGTGTAATATTAGACAATTTTCTTTTAAAAACTCTTAAATGATGATCTAGGTTGCATCTGGTTATGAATTAAGTGTTTATAGTTCATTATCTTTCTATCTATTTTAGGTTTTGAATTGTGATTAATTTTTGTACTGAAAATCCAAAATTATGATATTTTGTATATATTTGCTGTATTTTTGCAAATTCTTCATTTTCAGGTTGTAACTGGTTGTTTGTTTCAGGTTGTAATTTTCACGAATGAGGCCTTTGATCATCCATTTTGATTTTTGAATTATGAAAAAGTTTTGCAAAAAAAATCATCAATTATGATGTTTTAGAGATTTTGATGTTAAACTATAATAACCGATTCGATTTTTGGGAAATGATATGAATGAAAAAGAGGAATCTGCAAAATAAAACTTCAAAACTGCCAAAATATTAAATAATCTTTAAAATAATAAAAATTATTAAAATTAAAAATCGTCTAAATTCTTGTCCATTCAAAGCAAATTCTTGACCTAAGGGTTAAAAGAAAAATCCTAAAAGCCATAATAAAGACGGGGCGGGGGATTCTTTAAGCAAATAGAAAGATGATTCGGGTTTTGACTTTTTATAACGGTAGTTCTTCTTTTTCTTTTAATAGAAATTATATTATCATTTATTTTATCATACCATTTTACTTTATACTAATTTTTTTCTAAAAATTATATTGAAAATTTTAAGTTTGTTCACCTAAAATCGAGATATAGCACAATGTGCGTCACGTTACTCCTCAGCGTCTGTAATTTCTGACGTCATGACTAGGGCATGTCGGGGGGGTTTACTTTTCATACGTTCTCTGGCCTCTGGTCTCCGTCTGGCCAACCTGGTACAATACGCTGTACGGACCTTGACTTGTATAAAGATAAATTGTAGTCATCGAAAATTTTTTAGTTTCTCAGTTAATAACAATTTCGTATAATAATAATATTTTATTTATATCAAACAAAAATAGAAATGATTTCGTTACATTTACTCTTGATGTTTACGCATTTTCTTAACAACTTTTTCATAAACGTTTGTTCTTGCATTCGTGTCAAGAATCAAATCTAAGTTGGAATTGTAATCATTAATCTTAAGGTGTTCTTCAACTTTCGGTAATCGTTTTTCTAACGTATCGATATCGTGCTCATCAGCCAAAATATCTTGAGGTACAGAAACCAAAATAACTGGGACGTTGATTTTGGTCAAATCGTATTCTTCTGTGTTCTCATTTTTGTAATAAGGCTCAAATTTGTTGGTTTTGATCAATTGGGCGTAGTGAAGAAGTTCTTGGGTGGAGGTCTTGCTTGGGTACGCTTGCGCAAATTTAGTGGCAATTGTCTAAAAATAAAAAAATCAAATAATATTCGTTTTGATTTTTTTAAAACTTACTCCTGGGTAATTTCGGCCAAATCCATTCATGAGGAAATAAATGTTTCTGCATAAATTTTCATCACCTTTTTTATCTAAACATTTTTGTGTTATTTGAGAGACAAATTCTTCGGAGGGGATGAATTGGTGTGAACCCAACCATTTAGAAACCCACTAAAGTTAAAAATATAACAAAAAAAAAATAATTTGCAAAACAAACTTACAGCGGATGATTGATAATTATCGGAAATAATTTGCATCATTGGATGTTTAGAACTTTGCATGAAAACAAGTGGACCCAAAGCGACGATTTTTTCAATTTTTTCGTTATACTCAGGTTTTTGAGACAACAAAACGTAAACGGCGGAATTAGCTTGATTAAAACCGATGTAATGTAATTTTTGTAGTCCAGAAACACCAAGAACTTTATTGATTATTGCCGGGAGATCTTGAGCACCCATATCATCGAAGCAATAATCCCAAAAAGCGCGATCTTTATGCCCATTCAATCTGCTGTGGTGATTATCAGAATTACGAACACCTCTAAAGTTGCCCAAATACACATCGAATCCTCTATCAGCCAAAAGATACGCGATGGAGCTTTCAGAATTGATAACGAATTCGGAGGAGTCTCCAAAAATACCATGCATAAGCAACACAACAGGTTTTTCGGCTTCAATTCTTCCAGATTGTTTCAATTGCTCTAAAACGCTGTCTCTTTCATCTTTACCCCCCGCGATACGAGTTATCTCTAGTTTATAACCATCTTCAGTTTCAACATATAAAGTCTGGGTGGGGTATCCTTCTTCTTTAGCTAATTTGGACTAAGAAATCAAAAAATTATAAAAATATTGAAAGTATGTAAATAACATTGAAATTATTTCTATTTTACTTACAGCATTATAAGATCCCGATCCTAATGGAATGTGATGGGCGTTAACCGCCAAAACGAAAAGAGATAATGCTAAAAACGCCTTCATATCGATCGATTGAACTGTGAAATAAATCAGTTGATGGATTTAACAGTTTAGTCGCTTTTATACAAACTCAAATTTTGCAGATTTTGCATCTTGTTATAATATTATCAGTTTTGACGTATTTCGAGATTCGCTGATGTTAAATTTGAAATGATTGGTTTAATATAAATGTACTTTGGACAATTATATATTTAGAAAATTGCAAATTATTATAATTTTTTTCCGGTGATTTATGAGAACTGGAACGATTAATTTCCTAAAAAGAGAAAAATAATTTATGATTTATATAATCTTTTCGTAATTTTTTTGGAGTAGATCTTGATTTTCTTTGCTATGTTTAAACGCGTTATAACGTCATCGATAATTTAAATACAATATACCTTTTTTATTACGGAATTCGAAAGAGAAGTGTTTTTTATATTTAGTACAGCCAAAATTAATATTAGTTACATAATAAAATGGGCGAAAACGAGAAAAATTACCTTAAAGTTCAATTAATTTGAGAATAGAAAAATTGTGGTAGTCGTGCTTAACTATGTTAACCAATTGCTTTAGTTAGTTCCTAAGGTTACTACTATTACTGTATCTCAAATGAATGGAAAACTATACAAGTACTACTCTCAAGTATTAAATATAGAAGTCCTCTTCCAAATTTCATAATACAAATGGCATATTGTATTTAAAAAACTGTGGATAATGACATATCTCCTTTTAAAATGACTGAAAAAAATAAAATCTACTCAATATATTTTTCCATAAATTCTGTTTAATCTGTTGTATGTAATTGTTTAAAATCGGTGTCTCACGTAACTGGTTCGTTAAAACTATTTTAGGTTCCACAGTTCGTAAATGTTTGAAATTTCAGTGCCATGGGTTATTCATTCTAAACTCTAAAGTTTTGATCTAAAATATTTTCAAATGAAGTTAATCACAGCATGCATGGAATGCTGGAAAAAGTTTGATTTCTTTTAAAAACCATGGAACCTTGATAGTTGTTGTTTATTTTATTTTAATGACTTTATTCACACATACACATATAATTTACAATAGTAATTCTCTTTGAACAGGCGAAGTTCAGTCCAGGACTGCTTTTCAACTTAACCAAAGTAGAGTTAATGATAAAAAGAAAGAATAATAAAATGAAATCGCACTGTATATATACAAGTAACAACAAATATACAATAATAATAATTATCAGCTGGCGCATTGAACGGAAAAACGATTAAATTAAATGTAAAGATAAAAAATAATATAAGTACGAAGGCTTTCACGACCGGTGTTAACTGAACTTAAATTACAACTAACACTAGAACTATCACTAGAAACTTCGGGTTTTGCCGTGCGTTTTTAGAAAAAATTTTTGGCGTTTCGGATGCCATGTTGCAACCTTCTTCAGAAACTGGTTCGAAGTGACAAAATTGGGAGTTGTAAAACAATATATAGGTCGAAAAACTAAGGAACTAACTATTAAGGATACGGTAGAGTCTTCGCCAACAACTCATTCCAGAGGGATTGCCAGAATATGTGCCAGATTTAGTGGTACATTGTTTATCATCGACGTATTTTAGTTGGAAAGTAGAGTTTTACAAACAGTTTGAGGGGGCAGCCATGGGATCTTCTTTGTCGCTGGTGATAGTAAACTTTTACATGGAATTATTCGAAGAAAATGCTCTGAAGAAGAGTCAATGGAAACCTAGCTATGGCTCCGATATGTGGACGACACATTTGTTGTATGGCAACATGGTAGCAACCTCTTTGAATTTCTAGGTCATCTAAACGCTCAACATCCCATCATCAAATTTACCATGGAAATGGAGTCCGCTAAGCAGTTGCCCTTCTTAGATGTATTGGTCCCTAGAACAACAAATGGTGACATGGAACTGGAGGTGTATCGAAAGAAAACCCACACTAATAGGTATTTAGAGGTAACATCACACCATCATCCCCAACAGAAGAGGTCCGTCATTCGCACTCCTAAAGAAGGAGGAACGGTTTCTACGGAACCTACTACAGAAAAATGGATATGGTTTAAAGGACATCAACCGAGCCACCAAGCAGCGGAAGCAAGAAGAAGAAGCTCCAGCATGTGCAGAACCAACTGGATTCATCTGTCTTCCTTACGTTTCCGGTGTAACGGAACGAATTGCAAGACACCTAAAGAAAAACGTCATCGTAGTGCGATACGGCACGGTCACCAAAATTCGGAATACACTCCCAATAGCCAAGGACAAGCTACCTGTTTTAAAAGAAGCGGGTGTCTATCGGCTATCATGCAGTTGTGGGAAGTTTTACGTTGGCCAAACCTGACGAAACATCGAATGCCGTATCAAGGAACACGAGGGGGATGTGAGGCTGAGGAAAAACAAAACAAAGGTTCTGGGTAGGACTAATAAATATCATTAACGGCTGACATGAGAAGCCACAGAAATCCACCGACATAAAAACAACGTTAACAGAGAAGATAGCTGGGAACTCAGCAGAACATGGAAGATGGTGGTGAAGACGAATACGACTCCCAAACCGGACGCGACGCAGTAATTAGTTAGTAATTAGCTTGTAATTAATACAAAATTAATTATTAATTAGTTTTTTGACCAATATATTGTTTTACAATTCCAGATTTTGTCACTTCGAACCAGTTTCTGAAGAAGGTTGCAACATGGCATCCGAAACGTAAAACATTTTTTCAAAAAACGCACGGCAAAACACGAAAGTTTCTATTGTTAGTTCTAATTTTAGTTCACATAAAAATAATGTTAATATACATAAATAACTGAAAATATCTTATTAAAAATAAAATGAAAATATATTATAATAATTATCATATTAACAAAATCAAAATATCATCTATATGATTCAATCATATGTAATGGAATCATAAGCGATAGACCAGTGTTTCCCAAAGTCTTTTGGTCCACCGATCCCTTTTCTTAGTCAAACCTTGCCGAGGGACCCCCAGGGTGAAAAACTACATTAAATATATAATAGAAAAATGAAGACTTTAACTTTGTTGTCTTACTGGTAAATGCAACAATAATAACAACAATAAGCAAGCAAATCTTCGTCTCTATTTTGCAATTTTGAAAGATTTGGAAAGTAAGAACATTCTCCTCTTCCCAAGTTTTGTTTGTATAGCAAAAGTTTTGCAACAAAAGCAGATATTACAGTTTTAGTTTTGATTAAATTTAGTGTGTCACCTTGTAGTTTGAAATTAGTCTCGTTGAATCTGGCCAATAAATCAGTCATATAAGCGATGTCATTTTTCGAGATAATTAAATTATGACGCAACTCTCCAGGAATTCCAACACTGAATCAAAAAGCGAATAGAAGCAATTCAAACACGCATCTTTAGACCATCGCGCCATCGTACTTTTGTGTTAAGTAGTAAACGATTATAGATCATCATCATTTTCCAAACAAAGTTGAGCAAATAATCTCTCATTTAAGGCATTCCTTTTGATTTTATTAACTGCTCTAATGACAAAATGTAGTGATTCATGCAAACTAAGTCCACTAAGGTTTTTTGGCAACAAATGATGTCGATGAATAACACAATGTACCGATAGTACATTCGGTATGACTTGTTTCAAGTACGTCAGAATGCCTTGGTGTCATCCTACCATTGCCGGAGCACCATCAGTAGCAACGCAGATGATATTAGTCAAGGGTATAGCTTTTGCATCAAGAAATATTTTTAATTTAGTAACTAATGTTTCACCTTTCGTATCAGTTTCCAAACATTTAGCAAATAACAATTATTGGGAAATGTTTCTTCTTTCACAAATCTCACATAAGCTAAAAGTAAAGCCTCATTTCCAGGTAATGTTGACTCGTCAAGTTGTATAGAGAATTCAGATGTTTTTAAGTAGTCACATAAAGAGTTTTCCACACTCTGAGCCATTTCGTCGATCCTTCTTCGTACTGTATTATTACTCAATGGAATTCTTTTTATAATATCGTAAGCTGGTTTGTGATCACGGTGCGTATTACCTCACTTATAGCTGGTAGAATAAGTTGTTCGCCAATAGCGTTCGGCTTTCCGGACTTCAAAATCATTAAAGATATATTATAAGAAGCACGCAGTCCATCGTCATCTCTGAGATCTTGTCCCTATGAGTTCTTGCAATTTCGGTGTTTTCAAACATTTTTCTTTGAGTGTTTAAAAAAAACGTTAAATCCTTATCTCTATTGTCACTATGGATTTTTATTAAATGTTTCTTAAGCTTAGAAGGTTTCATTAAATCGTTTGAGATTGTTTTATTACATAGGAGACAGAAAGGTAAAGTACTATTTCCTAGTGACGGAATAAAGCCAAATTTAATATATTCAACACTATATTGTCTGCATTTTTTCTTCGGTTCACTCATACTGTTATCTAAAATAGGGGCACGTTTTGTGCAGGAAAGTACTTATATATATATATATATATATATATATATGGTAATTCGTAATGCTTCGCGGATGGAAAAGTATGTGTTTTGGTTGATCCGAGGTATCATCCGTTCATCTTCAAGAAGGGCAGACGTTTCGCCAAGATCTCACTTGGCATCTTCAGTGCTTTGTCGTAGTCTCCTGTTGACAGTCTGTCGCATAAGTCTGCATCGCGATGCCTGTTATTACTTGTATAAAATACAATTACGTACAATTTAGTACGATAAAGTACAATAAAGTACAATTTTATCACCTGTCTATATTTATATTTTACTTGGGATGTAAAAATTGCTAATAATTTATTAATAAATTAATAAATAATTTACTAATAATTTATTGGCGATTTTTTATTATTTTA
This sequence comes from Onthophagus sagittarius, assembly GCA_036711965.1. NCBI lineage: Eukaryota > Metazoa > Arthropoda > Insecta > Coleoptera > Scarabaeidae > Onthophagus > Onthophagus sagittarius. Next base: position 27,819,507 of record JASERS010000005.1, read on the forward strand.
ACTTCTGTATTAAAAAAATGTGTCTCAATTTATTTATTTTTTATTAAACCTTGCGTGGACCCCCTAACGTTGTTCAGGGACCCCCAAATCGATTTTAACTTTCCGAGGACCCCCTGAATGACCCTAGGGACCCCTTGGGCTCCGTATGGACCACTTTGGAACCACTGTGATAGACACACATTCGATCCGGCCACCAAGTAAGAGGTTGCGATACTGTACCTTGAAGCTGTTGAGTTTTGAAGATTGTTTAAGTGTAATTCGAAGACAATTCCAAACTTTTGTAATTTGGTACGAAAAACATTTTTTTTTAAATTCATGTGCGTGAGTAGGAGGCGTTAAAGTTCCTTGGAATCTAATATTCAAAGTATGCATGATCGGATCATAATTTTGTTATATAAATAAGGTGGTTTCCCAAATCTAATAATTTTAAAGTACAAATACGCAGAATGCAGTAGCCTTCGATGTTTCATATTCAACCATCTCAGATCCAATAGTTTATGGCTGACACCTTCCGTACCGCGAATGCCAAAAATTAGTCTTAAGCACTACACGAATTTTGTACTTTCTGGATTTTCCTGATTGCAACTGAAGACAAAAATGAAGAATGTACAACATCACAATAATTAAAATATTCCTTTTGTACAAAAGGCGCCAGCTATTGTATATTAATCTCAAATTAGCATATGCTCTTTGTGTACATTTGTTAATGTAATCATTAAATTTAAGTATTTCATCAATAATCATAACCAAACTCTTCACCGAATTAGTACAAGATACTTTGATATTGTTTACGGAAACATTCAGGTGGGACAATATGAACTCACGTTTATTTTTAGTCGCAAACAGCATTAATTCAGTTTTTGATGAATTTGTCATTAGATTATGCCGCTGAGAAATGTCAACAATAGCCTGGATATCGCTATTAATACAGTCACACGCAGTTGCTGCTTCACTCGGAAAAAAAAGAATAATACAATTGCGTGTCGTCCGCATAGAAATGTGATTTACAATAATGTAAGGACTCCGAAAAAGTTTTAGTATAGATGGTAAATGAAAGCGGACCCAAGACTGACCCTTGGGGAACACCTGCTCCTATTTTGAGCGGATCGGAAACATTGTTGTTCAGAACAACATGTTGTGTACGGTCAGATATATAACAATACAACTTAACCGCCATGTTATCAAACGCTTTATTTATGGTATCAAACGCTTTCGAAACGTCTAATAAACATAACAGAGTGGCTTTCCCCTTATCCAACACTGTGACAATATCATCAATTGTTGTTAAGAGAGCATTGGCGCAACCATAACCACTCCTAAAGCCAGACTGAATGTCTGGGAGAAGTTTATTGTCTCTAATATAATTTTGTAATTGAGTAGCAATAATCTTTTCCGCCACCTTCGACAGTACCGGGAGAATACTCATTGGTCGGAGATGAGAGAACGAAGACGGATTATTAATTTTTGGTAGAGGTTTGACCAACGCAACTTTCCCAGCTACAGGAAACGTCCCCTCAGATAAACAAGCGTTAATGATGTACCTAACATACATTACAATATGAGGAGAAGCAAGTTTAATAAGTTTAATATTCAAAGTATCAATCCCTACTGCATTTGTTTTAATTGAGTTTATTGTCTCAAACACTTCTGAATCACTTACAGGTTGAAATGAAAAATGTGCATCACCCATCTTATTATTTTTATAATAATTTAACAATTCCATATCGGGAGAAGGTGAAGCCAAGGTTGAACTTATATGTGACCGGGACTACGAAAAGGTACCTATGGTTAGAAATCATGTTTTCGAGAAAACAGCTGTTAAATTAAATAATAATTTTAATATTTGCGCTCCTACCTCTTTTTTTTTTCGTCTTAACCTTGGCTCTCCACCTCTCCTTAGACGTCCACTATTACAATAAATATTTCGAGATCGTGGTTTTTCGTTGTTGTGCAGCTAATTTAAAATTGTTTGTGAAAGTGCAGAATGGATTTAGAAGAAGAATTTAAAGCAGTGAGAAGCAATCTGAGAAATTGAGAAACAATATTTTGCGGATTGTGCTGAAGATTACGAAGATCAAGGTGGAGGTGTTAGTGACATAGAAGATGACGTTGTACCAGATTCGTCTTTCGATATGTCTCTTCAGGATACTGACGAAAATAAAGCGGTATTAGAAAAATATGGAAAGCGTAAGTTGCTGCCTGGAAATAAGGGCAATATTGTTTACACTTATCACAAGCTGCCTATCTGCCATAAAATGTTTCTGTTTTTGTACCCGCGCGGATTGAAGCGTTTTAAAAATTTATTAAATCACTATAACCTTCATGGTGTAGAAGTTCGAAGACACGGCAGTTCAAATAAACTTTGTTTCAAACCAGCATCAATTCAACCAGAAGAAATCACAAACGTAATAGAATTTATTAAATCTGTTGCTGATCGTATCGCTCTTCCGCTGCCAGGAATGTTACCAAAATTCAAGGACTACAAAATGATAAAATTACCATCAAATGAAACCAAATCGTCAATTTATCGAATGTATATTGCAACCCTTGATTTCGATGAAAGAAAAATAAGCAATAGATATTTCTGCAGAATTTGGGGTAAATATGTACTTTTATTTCTGTAATGAAGCCGGCTGACGATCTTTGTGACGTTTGTAGAGGTAGTGTTTCTTTTTTACTTAAGCGGTGCTCATTAGAAAACATTTTAATTAATCAATTTCTTGATGATGGTGTGTTCAGGTAATACGTTAGTGATTTGTCTAATGAAAAGCTGTTCCAATGAAGTGCGAGAAGAAAAGAAAAGAAAGAAAAAAAAAGAAAACTCATTTGTAGACCACCTGAACAAAGCCAGAAATTAGAGAGCGTTTTACCAAGAACATTGTTTAAACAAAGACGCTTCTGTGCAAGTTATATTGTTCGATTTTGCGCAAACAGTGCATTATCCAGTCAGCCCTCAACAACCAGGAAGTGCTTATTTCAAAGCTAAAAGGAAATGCTCTGTATTTCGTATAACCAACGAAAAAGAAAAAGTTCAGGTACTACAACTACACTTTACTTTATAAATCCTATCAATTTGCCATGGCAATTATTTTGTTTTTGTTATTTTCAGTACAATTGCTTGGCCGATGAAAGCGTTGGTATTGGAAAAGGTTCGAACTGCTTCATTAGTTTCCTTCATCATTATCTTCAAGCCTACAACGCGGCTAATCTTGTTCTCTTTAGTGATAATTGTGTAGACCAGAATAAGAACAACGTTTTCACACAAAGTTTTCCCCTGACAGATTTTTTCGATTATTTAAATCAAAATACGCACTAAGCAACGTAGATAATCACGAAGATCTAATGAATTGTGTCGCCGCTTCATCTCACTCCGGTCATAATAAGGCAGTTTCTGCCAAAGATGTTATTTGGTACAACTCGGGCAACTATATCAAACAATTTTATAAGCCATTGGTTGGTATTACCTCATACCATCATTTTAAAATTTCAAGAGTTGGCGTTGAAGTGAAACTGTTTGCCGTTTCTGAAGATACTGCTGAATTCGAATTACTGCTAAGTCCAGTAGATAGTCTAATGCCAACTGTTATTATTCCTGAAGGTCTCAGTCTGGAAAAGCAGTGGTATATTTACAATAATTTGAGAGATTTACTTAACAACAAAGTAAAAGCTGACTCAATTGCAACTCTACCAACACAGAAAACACATCAAAAATGAATGCAGCATCCACATCAACAAAGAAAACATCGAAGTCCACGAAGAAAGCTGAAAAATCCACAAAACAAAAAAGAACACCTGAACAAAACGCGATATCCGCGCCCAAAAAAAATTAAAAAGGATTAAATGAAGATTTGAAACATCGAAAAAAGTCCAAAGAAAAATAATGTTGAAGTTAATTTTCTTTCTTGCATTTATGTAATTTATGTTGAACATGTGTAATTTGTTACAAAGATAATAAAGATAGGAATTTACGATTTGTTTAATAGAAAAAGGTGTTAAATTTTCAATGTTTACAAATTTCCATTAAAAAAAAAAGGATTTTTCCGACCACAGGTGCAAAAGGTTAAAAAAAGTAATTTTTTATCTATTTACAAGTTTTTTCGTGATTCTTATAATTCATGTTGAATTTCATGTTTGAACTTGATGATTTCCAGCAAAAGTTTCAAACTTAGGAGTCTGCGGTTTGTTGCATTGAAAAATACGTTTAATTTTCTATAAATTTTGATCAAAAAACAAAAATTGATTTTTCCGACCATAGGTACCTTTCCGTAGTCCAGGTCACATATAATAATAATAATTTAAATCATTGGGACGATCAATATGTTGCGATATTACATAATTTCTACATCCACTCACATCGATTTCTCTCAGTGCCTGCCAGGGATTATTGCACTCACGTTGTACCCGTCTCTCCAAAAAAACTTTTTTCTCCCTATCAATCGCCGTATTGGCCAAACCTCTCAGCTGTTTGTAATAATCCCATGCTTGTTTTGATTTTGTTATTTTAAAATCTTTAAAATAAAGACTTAGGCTTTATCCCTAAGTCTTTGCATCTCCTTAACAGTCGGCGTAATCCAAGGGGCTGGCGGTCTAGTAAACCTACATCTTTTAAATGGAGCATAACAGTCAATAACTGATAATATACTAGAAGTGAAGAAATTTACTTTGTCGTTTATATCACTGAAATCAAATATTAAAAAGAACGGGATACGACATAAGTTATCAAGAAAAGCTTCATCATGAGAATATCTGAAACATCTTACATTTTTATATAATGGAAACTGCGGTGGCAATACAATCCCGATATCACAAAATATTAACTCGTGGTCACTAATACCATGCAACACAACCTTATCTTGTACAATTTCTAGATCTAAAACACAAATTACGTCTATCAAAGTTTGTGAACTTGCTGTAATTCTTGTGGCAGAAGGAATTATTTGAGAGAGCCCAACAGAACTCAATAAGTCAAGAAATATGTCTGCCGTAATTGAATTCTCTAATAAATTAATATTGATATCACCCATCAAAATTACCTTATCGTGCGTAGATATCACATTTGAAAGAATACTTTCCAGCTCATCAACAAAAATCAAGTAGTTGAATGTAGGGGATTTGTAAATGACGCCAATTGCAAATCGCAATTTATCCGCCAGAACAGAGATCCACAGTTGTTCTATAACATCAGATGTATCAATCAGTTTATATCTAATCTTGTTACTCATATCGAACGCAACACCTCCCCTCCTATCGCAACCGGATCAACATCACTAATAAGCCACATCTCGCTCAAACCCACAATCTCATAGTCAGAATTCTTAAGTAAATCTGAAAATTTATTAAATTTAGATGTTAAAGAACACACATTCAAATACACCAGGTCCATAATGCATACAAAAAAAAATGAAAATGTACTAATATAATGAAAGCAAATTAACTAATAAACGTAATCCAAGCAAAGCAAATACAAGCAGCACATTAATAAAAATATATAAATAAAACAAGTATATATTGAGTCGTGGGTTTGATACCTGAAATGGATGAAATGGTTTGATGAATACTATGATTTATTTTTTCTAATGCCATTTTTATTTAGAACGATTGTAAACTTTTATTTTTCAGACTGAAAAATTCAAAATTTTTGTAAATCCATTGTCCAATACAGATATTGTAGCATCTACGTTAAGTATTACGCTTCTATTTGACGCATTGTGCATGCCTAAGCAAATTTGTAAATACACAGAGAAAAGGTAAGAACAAACACGAAAATGTTTAAAGAATTAGTTAATTATTACTTTAAGAGGTATAATAATCACAAAAAGTTAAAGTTATATAAAATTAAATTCAAAATAGTTCATTTTAAGTTTAAATGTTATAGAATTTATCTCATTCTGCATCATAATGAAAATGATGATGATGAAAGTGAATATGATGAATTCGAGTTTTTATGATTTTTCAAGTATGACTAAAGAAATCATTACTTTTATGAAATGCTATAAATTTAGATTGATGAAAAATCAAATTTTAATGCCACATAACTTTTGTAAACCACTACAATACTTTTAGACTACTTAGAAATTATTGAATTAAAAGACAAAAAGTAGTTTTTGTTTTTAAATAAATTTATTAGTTCATTTTTATCAATATCACAAGTAAACAATTTTTCTTAACATTAACCTTTAAAACTACACTACGTCAAATATTAATCATTGCTGAATCCGCATACGCTGAGTAAGACTATTTTTAGCAACACATTAGATAATTCCTTTATCTAATAAACAACTATGAGTAAGTTATGACTTTACCGATAAAAGTGCAGCAAGTGTTTTATAAACGTACGAAGGCGCATCAATTCCAAAGATGAAATCCAAATGATTGAATTTCAAATCCGGAACTAAAATGTACGCTTGCGGATTGGCCAATTCGCTGTAAAGTTGCATAACGTCCTTATACGATGATAACCAGTCATTCATACTATGAAAAATGTAAATTGGAGCTTTAACGTTTTTTAAGTTATATTTTGGGGGTCTCAACGACCTGTATCTTTTAATATTTCCAATAACCCCGTAATCAAATCGCCTAAAATAACCTGATTTGATTTCTTGTGAGAAATGTAAAAGTTGTTTCGTTGAAGAACCAGCTGGGGTGTGACCTAATATCACCGGTAACATAGTCGTATTCATTTGGGCTTTATTAAACCCGCATAAAGCGAAAATTGCGTTTGTACATATTTGTTGGGTGAAATCCCCATCTTTACACATTGCAATTCCAACGTTTGCCATAAATTCCGAGTTTGGTAAAAACTCATTTATACCAACCAAAGAAAATAATTGGTCCAACCCCCAAGCTCCGTAAGATAATACTTTAAGAAGAGGACTCTTCATATTACTCACATAAGCAATCGGTGCCATACTAAATTGTGATATGATTTTCGAATTATAATCAGGCCGTTCTGAGCACATAACGTAAAAAATCGTATTTCCTTGAGAATGACCGATGTATTGAAGTTTCTCTTGCCCCGTTGTGTTAAGAACGTAATCGATCATCGCCGGAAGATCGTAAACGCCGATTTCGTGCCAAGAGAAATCCCAAAATTCGCGAGAATCGGGATTTAAATAGGTGTGATTTCTTGAATAACGATTTCCTCTTGCGTTTCCCATCCACACATCGTAACCCATCTCAACTAATATGTAACCTAAATACAACAAAAAAAATTATTTATTAAATGAATTGATTTGAAATAAATAAAAAATTACCTAACGCTTTATTTGGACCCATTAAGACCCAATCCCCGGAAGTTGCTAATATCCCATGTTGCATAAAAACAACAGGTCTTTTTATATTTTCATTCTTTATTTCATCTTTACCGTGAGCCATTCGATGTAATGTAAGAATATATCCATCTTCGGTTACTACATTATGAATTTCGCAAGGATATCCAGCTTTTTCGATCAATTCCGGCTTTAAAAATTTAAATTTAATTTAATATAAAAATAATTTAAAGAATACTAACCACGCTTAATAAAGCATCAATTGGAACTTTTCTGTCGTGTTTTAAAACTTTTTTTAAAACGCGATTTTTAGACCAACTTTCAGGCAGAATTCCCCCGTAAACGTTAATAATAAAAAGTGTTAAAATTAAAACTTTTACGGCAGTCATGTTTCTTATAAGTTTAAAGAAGGAATTGATTCGAAGTTGGGTTTTGTCGCTTTATTGTAGTGGGACACATGAGATAGTCGCAATTTTCTAAATACTTATTGGTCAGTTGTTATCGTTTTGGTGAATTAATCATCGTAAACAAACAAAGAAATTTTAAAAATCGATATTTTGATCAGAAACAGTTATAAATATGATATAACCTTGGCCTAAAAGAATATAAACACAATTATTTCATAATTTCTAAAGATTTATTGGGAGATTAAGTCGTTGATTTGATAACAAGATGCCCCAATTTTGTTGCAATAAAAGAATTATTAATATTATTTAATCCTTTTAATATTGGCTAAACATTTCGATAATTTTATCGTTCACTAACATATTAGCATCATCGGCTGCAAGAAACGCAACATGATTCCACATGTCTCTATCAATTTTGTAATCAAAAACGCAATTTGGAAGTAATTTTATCAATGCTTGAACTCCCTACAAAAGAAAATTAATAAAGTTTTTATAAAGGCATTCTTTTATTACTTTAACATCAGCAAATGTATCATATTCGCTGTACATTACGGCAATGGGCGCTGTAACTTTACTAATGTTGTACTCGGGCGGTTGTAAAGTACCGTAATGTTGCATATTTCCTTCGGGGCCGTAATCGAATTTTTGAAATCGCTCTAAATAAAATTGCTTGATTTAGCATGTTAAAATGTTTCTTTTAGAAATGAATTACTTGAATTGTACATTTGGGCGTAATGCAATAATTGACGGAATGATAATCCTCCTGGTAAATTGCTTACTGCTACGTCGTAAATTCGCTACAAATAAAAATGTTAATTTAAAAACTGGATAAAAATATTGCATATTTTTATAATTTTAAGTTATCTGTGTGGTGCAGAAAGATCTGCAAAAAGGTGGTGGGTGCAATTAGAGGATGAGGAAAAATTTGTGATTGAAAGTTTATATTTAAAGATGGATTTTTTGTATTTAGGTTGTCATAATTATTTGCATGGGGTGATTCAAATTTGATGTTTATTATTTGATATTAGTTAGAAAGAAAGTAGCTTAATTGTATTGATCTTTTTTTAAATAAATTCCAATGTCGAAAACCACAAAAAACCAAATTAACAATATCGTAAAAGGCTGATTTTAAGTGCAATTATCTTGCTTATTATGATGATGGACTAGATAAACTTAGATAAGTAATTAAGACATTATAAAGACACTTTGTTACAGATAATTTAATAAAGTAATCACAATAATTTTAATGGAAACAATCACTGTTTATGATCCTATTAAATTCGTTAGTTTTTTATGATTTCAAAAATATAAGGCTTGAAAGTTCTATTTCCTATCATTTTAGAATTAAGTTAAAAGACATTGAAATTTCCTCAAAGTTATTAAATTCTGCATAAACGTAAATTACTTGTATTAGGTAAGGTAAAAAATAAACAATCTTGAAAATATCGTTCCTCACGAATTTCTTGAGATATCGCCATGAAATAAGAAGAATTTTAAGGCAAATTTATGTAGTCTATAATGCCAAAAATTGTTTCTTCAAATCTTCAAATCTACGAGTTATGATTTTTTAATTAGAAATCTGCAAAAATGTACTTATATGCGTTAGGTAATAAGCAACCAAGCTTTAAAGAATGGTATCTCAAGAACTAATTATCTGTATTAGTTCTCAATGAAATAAGACGAAATTTAATGGAAATTTATGTGGTATTAAATGTAACGAAGATCGATTTTTCAAATCTTCAAATCTACGAGTTATGATTATTAAATTAAAACTCTGCAAACACGTAACAACATTATTAAACAATATAAAGTATCGTATCTCAAAAATAAATTGAGATATCGCATTAATATTGGAAGCAATTATGAGCAAATTTATTTAGTATTTAATAACCCAAAGACTGTTTCTTCAAAACAGAAAATCTCCGAGTTATGATTTTTGAATTAAAACTGTGCAAAAACATACGGTTATGTGTAAAGTAGAAATTAACTGAGCTTCAGGGAATGATATCTCAAGAACTAATTGAGGTATCGCAATGAAATAAGAAGAAATTTAAAGCAAATGTATGTAGTACGTAATGTACCAAAGATTGTTACTTCAAATCTTTAAATCTCCGATTTAGGATTTATAAAATAAAAACTCTGCAAAACGTAATTATATGTGTTGAATAAAAATCAAGCAATTTTCAAAGAATCGTATCTCAAGAAGTAATTGTGATATGAAATAAGAAGCAATTTGAAGAAAATGTGTATAGTATATAACGTGCCAAAATTCGATTCTTTAAGTCTTTAAACCTGCGAGTTATGATTTTTAAATTAAAACTCTGTTAAACGTAATTATATAGGCTACGTAACAATCAAGCAATTTTCAAAGAATCATATCTCATGAACTAATTGAGATATCGCAACGAAATTAGTAGTAAATTAAAGTGAATTTACATAGTATGTAATAATTGAGAACGAATAGTGGGAAATTCAACCAAGGCGGGGAAGAATTAAAAAATTTAAAAAAAACCTCCTTTAACCATAAACCAAGCTTTCGATAATTTATTTTTATCTTCTTCAGGCTATGCTACAAGCAGTAACCGTTGACAATTTTGATATAAAAAACAGTAATCTAACTTACATTTAGAGATCACGATGTATAACAATACATCAATGGTGATCAAAATAAACCAAAAAACATCAGAGGTGGAAGCAATATATATTTCTCGTAAGATTTTTACACGAAAAAACAACACCAACAGATAGCGTGGTTGGGATCAAGAGTCAATAAGGCGCGAAAAATAAGTCGAAACCAGATGCACCAACTCACATTGGGAAAAAAACTGTCTCTAACATCAAAAAACTTATGAAGGTTAACAGAAAATTAGCCAGTTTCAACAACTGGAAGCATTTCCTTCTTATGTGCCGAAGATCAGGCATCGTTCCCCGTCACATCAAGGACAACTCGAGATATCTTTACAACAACTTCGATGGGGCATCCAAGCAAATGTTGGAGAAGATCGATGGATGCATACGTAGGCTAGGAATTAAGTTCTTAAATTTTGAAATCTCTAGTACATTTCTAACCTTAAATAGTTTATATAATCAATTCAATAGTTTGAAAAAATTGTAAGTGACTCAATTCCTCCTAATATATATTTAAAATTAAAAAACCACCTAGATAAGGGATATAATAAGTATTTCAATTACATTAAAAACCGTAATACGAAGAAATTTAAAGACCTTTCTCAAGAATTTATGTTCAATAGGTTAGTCGGTGACCACACCAAATGGTTCTCTAACATCTCTGATTGTGACATACCTCCAGATGTTTCCAACTTTCTCTCTCTGTGCCTTAAGTTTGGTTTACCAGTGCTTGTTAACACCTCCCTTATCCCCCAGATCCTGGAGAGTCAATATTTAGGTCTATACTTGATAATGGTTCAAATTCTAAGAGAGCCAGGGTAACCAATCTTCTTACAAACCTAATGAATGTTAGGGACACTCTCTGTCCCCTGAATAGTCTGATCTCCCGTCTCAAATCAGAAACTGTCCGATTCTTGAAAGAACCTAAGCATGACCCCCTTCAAGTTGTTCCTGCTGACAAGGGCCAAGTCACTGTTGTCCTTAATCAGTCTCAGTATGTGGAAAAGTCTCTTTCTCTGTTGTCTGATACAGACACATATCAGGTCCTTAAATCTGACCCGACATTGTCCATCCAAAGAAGGCAGAATAAACTTTGCAAACACTTATTTGACTGTGATTACATTCCTAGAGTATATAGAACCTTAGTCTGCCATAATGGTGTCTCACCCAAATTTTATGGGTTACCAAAGATTCACAAGGAAGGCTCGCCACTTAAACCTATCATTTCCTTTATTGGCTCACCCATATATATGTTGTCCAGTTATTTAGAAATTAGAAACGACCTATTCAGGTCGTTTCATTAATTTCTATTCTTGCCATCCTACCCCAGTGAAGATCAACACCCTTAGGGCGATGAAAAATAGGGTCTTACGCCTGGCGGATGAGAGTTTTCATGATAAGAACCTTAAGGCTCTAACAAATATTTTCTGTAATAATGGCTTCCCGAAATCCTTAGTCACTCGAATCATTTACCATCAAGATTCTCCCATTCGGCCAGTTGCTGTGTCAACATCCCCTCTTGACTGGTCGATGACTCATCCTCCAGACGATTCTTTACCTGATTCTCCACCTACATTCGTTAAGATTCCCTATATGTTGGGTTTCTTAAAGTTTGCTAAATACACCTGCAGACTTCTGAGAAATATCTTCTCCTCCCTGAAGGACACTACACCTCGTCTCAACAACTAAGAGACTGTGCCACAAAGAAATCAGGTGGTACCGCCCTCGCACAACACCATGTTACCACGGGTCATAATTTTGATTTTGATGATACAAAAATTCTTTGCAAAGAAAAGTTTTATAGTAGGAGATTATTTATGGAAATGTTCCATATTGTCTCTTTAGACAACACAGTCAACTTCAGGACTGATTCACAAGGGTTAAGTGAGATCTACTGTCACCACATTGAATTGAGAAATAAACCCAACAACAACTCAGTCAGACCTCTCGTGGGGCTCTATTCGGTTTTAACATCACACAGTTGATCCCTTTAATTTCTTTTAATTTTGTTTAATTATAATAATGTCCTATAGTTGTGTTCCCTAGAGCCAACTTTAACCTTGCGTCGGCCTTCTGCCGTTTGTTATAGACTTTTTAGTCGTTTTATAAAAATTTCAAATTTCATATTCATTTGGTTAGATTTAGGATAAGAGCAAATTTGAAAGTCTCTTTCCTTGTCAATAAGTTGTTCCATCCTTGTTTGCTGAACCTTCCTCTCTTGATCCCAACCACGCTATCTGTTGGTGTTGTCTTTTCGTGTAAAAATCTTACGAGAAATATATATTGCTTCCACCTCTGATGTTTTTTGGGGACTCTTAAATTAACATCACAAATTAACATGTATTGTTATACATCGTGATCTCTAAATGTAAGTTAGATTACTTTTTTTTATAAAAAAGTTTATGGTTAAAAAAGCTTTGGTTTATGGTTAAAGGAGGTTTTTTAAATTTTTTTTAATTCTTCCCCGCCTTGGTTGAATTTCCCAATATTCGCTCTCAATTCTTAACAAGTGCAACCAGTACTTCCACCCTGACATAGTATGTAATGTGCCGAAGATCGTTTCTTCAAATCTCCGAGTAATGATTTTTAAATTAGAATTCTCTAAAATATAATTATATGTGCTAGGTAAATATCAACCAATTTTCAAATAAACATATCTCAAGAACTAATTGAGATGTAGCAATGAAATATGAAAAAATTTTAAGCAAATGTATGTAGTACTTAATGTGCCATAGATTGTTTCTTCAAATCTCTGAGTTATGAGTTTTAAATTAAAGCTCTGGAAAACGTAATTATATGTGCTAAATAAAAATCAAGCAATTTTTAAAGAATCGTATCTCAAGAAGTATTTGAAATATCGCAATAAAATAAGAAGCAATTTATAGCAAATTTACATAGCATATAATGTACCAAAGATCGTTTCTTCAAATCTTCAAATCTCCGAGTTATCATTGTTGAATTAGAACTCTGAAAAACGTACTTATATACGTTAGGAAAAGTCATCCAAGCTTCAGAGAATGGTATCTCAAAAATTAATTGATATATCGTAATAAAATAAGAAGAAATTTAAAGCAAATTTATACAGTATGTAATATGCCAAAGATCGACTCTTCAAATCTTTAAACCTACGAATTATACTGCAAAACGTACAACTCTGCAACGTACGCATTTGCTAGGTAAAAATCAAGCAATTTTCAAAAAATCATATCTCAAGAACTAATTAAGATAGCGCAATGAGATACGAAGCAATTTGACACAATGAAATAAGAAGCAAATTGAAGTAAGTTTTTTTGGTATTTAATGTACCAAAGATTGCTTTTTTGAATCTTCAAATCTCTACGCTAGGACTTTTTGATTAAAACTCTTTATAAGCGTAACAATATATGTTACGTAATAATTAACAAATCTTCAAACAATCGTATGTCAAAAACTAATTGAGATATCCTAATGCAACAAGAACCAATTTGAAGCAAATTTATTTAGTATTTAATATGTCACAGATTATTTCTTCGAATCTGCAAATCTCCGTGCTAGGATTGTTTGATTAAAACTCTTCACAACCGTAACAATAGGTGTTAGGTAAAAATTAATCAATTTTCAAAGAATTGTATCTCAGGAACTATTTGAGATATCCCAATGTAACAAATAGCAATTTGAAGCAAATTTATTTAGTATTTAATGTGTCAAAAGTTGTTTCTTTGAATTTTCAAATCTTCGTGTTATGATTTTTTGATTAAAACTCTTTATAAGCGTAACAATATGTGTTACGTAACAATTAACAAATCTTCAAAGAATCGTATGTCCAAAACTAATTGAAATATCCTAATGAAACAAGAACAAATTTAAAGCAAATTTATTTAGTATTTAATACGCCAAAGATTATTTCTTCGAATTTCCAAATCTCCGTGTTAGGATTTTTTGATTAAAACTCTTCATAACCGTAACAACATTTGTTGGGTGAGATATCCCAATGTAACAAACAGCAATTTAAAGCAAATTTATTTAGTATTCAATGTATCAAAAATTGTTTCTTTGAATGTTCAAATCTCCGTGTTATGATTTTTTGATTAAAACTTTTTATAAGCGTAACAATATATGTTACGTAGTAATTAATAAATTTTCAAAGAATCGTATGTCAAAAACTAATTGAGATGTCCTAATGAAACAAGAACCAATTTGAAGCAAATTTATTGAATACTAATTCAGTATGTCAAAGATTGTTTCTTCGAATCTCCCAATCTCCGTGTTAGGATTTTTTGATTAAAACTTTTCACAACCGTTCCAATAAGTAATCAATTTTCAAAGAATCGTATCTCAGGAACTATTTGAAATATCCCAATGTACCAAAAGCAATTTGAAGCAAATTTATTTAGTATTTAATATACTAAAGATTGCCTTTTCAAATTCTTATATCTACAATTAGCATCTTTTGATTAAAATTCCACAAACATATATTAGATATGTTAGATAAATGTATTATATATTCAAAGAATCATATCTCACGAAATAAAATAAAGCTAAATTTAAGCTAGCTCTTTCCATTAAAAAAAATAAAAGTGTTATACATCAAAGACTAAAAGCTACGTTATCAAATCCTTTGTAAAAATGTTTTAGTTATAACATTCAACATGTACTAATAATCAAGATAATTGTAGTGGCTAATACGATATCACTTTGAAACTCACAGTTTCCCAGATACCCTATATTCTGACATCGAATTTGAACTACCCTATACACAAAGAATGCCAGATTGTATTGATGTGCCAGAAGTTCTAAATTTATTAATGCATTTATTGCTGCTCCTGAATTTTGTCAAAGGAATCTTTGCGAAATCCTAAAACATATTAGATGTAATATTTCTTACCCTATCGATTTGGATTGAATCATATCCCATTGTTAAATTAAGATATGCTTGACAAATAAAAGCAAAAACGCTTGTACATAAATTTCTTAGAAAGCTTATAAGCATAGGACCACTCGGTATTTCATAAATACGTAAATAATCAAGAAGCCCCTAAAAATTGCACTAATTTAATTTCACTTGTAATAATTTATAATTTAATTATATACCCTTATGGCTTCGATGTTCTCCGAAACAACCAAAATTAATGGGTTCCTATTAAACTTAGTAATCACAGCGGGTCCAATTAAAACGCCCAATCGAATTTTATCGTTCATTTCAGGTCTTTCCGTATTCATACCTATGAAGGCTGATGCACCTTGGGAGTGTCCAATAAAAAATACTTTTTTCTCTCCGGTAACATTGATTATATAATTGATTTCAGCCGAATAATCGTAAACGCCGATTTCTTCCCAACTAAACATCCAAAATTGTTTCGAACTAGTACTTAATTTTTGATGACTTCGCGACCATCGAGTTCCTCTCGCGTTACCCACCCACACATCATAACCCGCCTCTACTAAAGCAAAACCTAAACTTCTATGACCCATCATAAAAAATTCAACAGAAGTTCCACCAGCGCCGTGTGCAATTACAACAGCGGGTCGATTTAAACGATTCGTGCTATTTACTCCGTACGGAATTCGATGGATTTCGATTATGTAACCATCTTCGGTGGCTATTCTATGACGTTCTATTGGATAATTGTATTTTTTTGCTATTTGAAACTTATTAAAAAATAATAATAAATGGTAAAGTAAATAAGAATCTTTAACTCACAGGTGTTAAGCCGTGATTTCCTTTGATGTCTTTAACGGTTTCGTCATCCAACCCATTTGTAATTATAGGTACAAATAAAATAAAAAAAATGTTTAGTAATAACATTGTTTCAATTGGAGTAGTTAGTTTGTAACGGAAAAAGTTGCATCAGGTCAAATTGTTTATATTGAAGAAATAAATTATTTATAATTTGTTAATTATAAATAATTGAGTCATTAAATTGGAAAAATTAATTAACGCTCGAATTTTTTTGAAAATCAACTAGTTTGTAATGAAAATTGATGTTCAACACATTGTAGCACAATACTTAGTAACAATTTTATTTGTAAAATAATTTTACTTGGTCATATCAATCATTAATTTTTTCTTATCAACAAAATGTAAATACAATAATCAATTTGTATGTCACTTTTAAAAATTGTTAATATGATTATAAATTGTCAACTGACAATACATTGAATATCTAAATATATCTACAGAAAATTTATTACCGATTTTTCAAAACTATCTCAGCATAAATTATAGGGTATACGTTAAATGTAAAATTAACTAATTATTTCCGCTTTTATGTAAAAATTGGACAATTTTTTGTAATATAAAATCTTTTCAAGACTTGTAACCGTAGGAACCATAAAAGTTTCAACGTATATTGCTGAAAAGCATAGGGACAAATTAAAATGTTCCGTAAATTCTTTATAACAATTAGAATTAACATCTAGCCTAGTTGTAGCCCCAACATTAGTTATACATTTAATTCAAGGAGAATTTAAAACAATCTAGAGTCAAACAAGAATTAAAACTATAACTAACGCTAGACCTAGAACTAGAAAGATTAAAAATGTTTATCAAAAATTCAACTATCTTTGCTGTAGGTGATGAATGAAACCAGTGGTTCCCAAAGTGTCAAGGGGTCCCTAGGGTCATTCAGGGGGTCCGCGCAAGGTTTAATAAAAAATAAATACATTCAGACACTTTTTTTTAATACGGAAGTTAAAATAATTATAAGAAATCGCCAATAAATTATTAGTAAATTATTTATTAATAAATTATTAGCAATTTTTACATCGCAAGTAATATATAAATATAGACAGGTGCATAAAATTGTACTTTTTTGTACTGTATCGTACTAAATTGTACGTAATTGTATTTTATACAAGTAATAACAGGCATCGCGATGCAGGCTTATGCCTGCTCGAATCTTGTATAAACAGGAATAGCGTCGATCCCTGCACCCACAAGTGGGTGTATATAACAATTTAGTTCTGTCTTGTGCGTGATGTGAAGTGCGTACAACAAATTTTCCGAGTGTTGGACAAAAAGAAGTATAATTTGTTATTTTGTTACACAGATAGTGAGTGTACTTTCGTTGCGTAAGTATATTTGAATAAAACTGATATCTCTTAAATTTAAATTTATTACAAAAAAAAAACAGATGTAAATTTAGTTTTAAATTTAAGAATTCGATTCGTGATTGGACAAAAGATAAACAATATGTTTCCCCAACTGTCGAGTTCTTAAATTTACGACAAAATTAATCTCGTATTTTTTTTTGTATAAACCTGGCTTCTCTTGTTTAAGTTGATTAAAAAAATTATGTATCACAGTAACACTCACTAAGGATTTCTTTTTTATTAAAATTTTTTAAGGAATTTTAAGTTTCTTCAGTTAATGTTTCGAATTACTGTGTTTTAGTGTATACCGTTGTTAATTAATTTTTAATTATTTATTATAATTATATATATATATATATATATAAGTACTTTCCTGTATTGTTTTGTGTCCTTTCTTTTCAGATAACAGTATGAGTGAACCGAAGAAAAAATGTAGACAATACAGTGTTGAATATTAAATTTGGCTTTATTCCGTCACTAGGAAATAGTACTTTACCTTTCTGTCTTCTATGTAATAAAACTATGTCAAATGATTCAATGAAACCTTCTAAGCTTAAGGAACATTTAATAAAAATCCATACTGACAAAAAAGATAAGGATTTAACGTTTTTTCAAACACTCAAAGAAAAATATTTTAAAACAAATATTTTTCCCAAGAATTGTTATTTGCTAAATGTTTAGAAACTGATACGAAAGCTGAAACATTATTTACTGAATTAAAAAGATTTCTTGATGTAAAAGTTATAGCCTTGACTAATATTATCTTTGTTGCTACTGGTGATGCTCCGGCAATGGTAGGATGACACAGACTTTTTGGCGTACTTAAAACAAGTCATACCGAATGCACTATCGGTACATTGTGTTATTCATCGACATCATTTGGTGGCAAGAAACCTTAGTGGACGTTTGAATGAATCACTACATTGTGTCATTAGAGCAGTTAATAAAATCAAAAGGAATGCCTTAAATGAGAGATTATTTGCTCAACTTTGTTTGGAAAATGATGATGACTATAATCGTTTACTACTTAACACAGAAGTACGATGGTGCGATGGTCTAAAGGTGCGTGTTTGAATCACTTCTATTCGCTGTTTGATTCAGTGTTGGAATTCCTGGAGAGAAGAGAGAATTCCTGGAGAGTTGCGTCATAATTTAATTATCTCGAAAAATGACATCGCTTATATGACTGATTTATTGGCCAGATTCAACGAGACTAATTTCAAACTACAAGGTGACACACTAAATTTAATCAAAACTAAAAGTGTAATATCTTCCTTTGTTGCAAAACTTTTGCTATACAAACAAAACATGGAAAGAGGAGAATGTTCTCAGTTTCCAAATCTTTCAAAATTGCAAAATAGAGACGAAGATTTGCTTGCTTATTGTCAACACTTAACGACCTTACTCAAAGATTTGAAGACATTCTTCACTTGGATATTCTCGACTGGGTGTTAAACCCTTTTGTAAGTAGTCAAACTCAGAGCACAAATGCAGATGAGTACATGCCAGTACAGGAGCAACTTATTGAATTATCCACAAATGAGGAGCTGAAACCAATGTTTAAGCAAGGATACGAAAATTTCTGGTTACAAAAACAGATCCCAATTTTATATCCAGCATTATGGGTTATTGTACAGAAGCTGTTGATTGGTTTTCCGTCTTCGTATTTGGTAGAACGTTGATTCAGTGCCATTATGAGCCTCGTCACAAAGAAAAGAAACAGACTGGAAATTAGTAATCGGGGGGATTTGCGGTTGCTACTGACAAACATCGAGCCGGACATATATAAACTCATAACATCCCATCAGGTTCATACAAACCATTAATATTTTATTGTATTTTAGTACAAAAGTTATAATCAATAAATATTTCTTCAACAAAATGTTTACTTTATATTTTATTTTTACGTCACCATTTACCATTAAACTATAATCCATGTTAACCAATAATCAATAATTAAATTAAAAAGTATTTTTTTATCTGTACTTGTATTGGTAATTTATTATCTATTGCAGCTTTACATGTTTCGACCTATTATGGTCATCTTCAGAAGCTTTGTTAAAAAATTAAAATAATGAACATTCCAAATATTAAATAAAATTAATTACACATTATTTGTTACACATAAAACTAAACACATTAAAATAAGTAAAATTGAACGTTAAAACTGTAAAAAGGACGAACAAGACAACTGTATCAAACAAAAAAAAATGAAATGAAAAAAAAGGGTTTCATTATTTTAATTTTTTAACAAAGCTTCTGAAGATGATCATAATAGGTCGAAACGTATAAAGCTGCAATTGATAATAAATTACCAATACAAGTACAGATAAAAAAATACTTTTTAATTTAATTCTTTACCATTAAGACAACAAAGTTAAAGTCTTCATTTTTCTATTATGTATTCAATGTAGTTTTTCACCGTGGGGGTCCGTCGGCAAGGTTTGACTAAGAAAAGGGGTCCGTGGGCCAAAAGACTTAGGGAAACACTGAATTAAACGAAGTTGTGGGTCTGATTGGGAATATCAGGCTTCTCGGAAAAATACGTTGAACAACTGAAATAATTTCATCATCTTACAAAGAAATGTATCTATAATTAACAGATTTAACAACTTTAAATCAAATTATAACTGACGTATTCGAGGGTTCCTGATGATTGCGTAAACAAGGCTGAAACCAGTAGAACAAAAAACATTTTATCCATCTTAATAAAAACTTCAAAAAATAACATACTTTTCATTATATAAAAAATAGATGGAAAAAGCACCCTGCACAATTATGTATTTTAGGTAAAGCTGAATGTCTGGGTATATATCGTATGGTGGGTTCATACAACGTGTTTTAGTTTTAGTCGTAGTCATAAGCATGAAAAGTTAAG
Source organism: Onthophagus sagittarius (assembly GCA_036711965.1). Taxonomy (NCBI): domain Eukaryota; kingdom Metazoa; phylum Arthropoda; class Insecta; order Coleoptera; family Scarabaeidae; genus Onthophagus; species Onthophagus sagittarius. The sequence goes on from JASERS010000005.1 coordinate 27,839,759, forward strand.
GTATTGTGTTGTAGTAGTACTGTCCATGCAACATCTTACGACTAAAACGGTTTTTATCCTAGTCACAAGAGTTGCCCAACTTTTAACTTCTTAAAGCTAAAACCATGGGTCACTACTTGACGCATGCGCACTTTTCGTATTCGTACCTTTAATGGCAGTGTTTTGTTTTATTTTGTAAATTAAGGTTAAATTGATTAGCTTTTATAGTTTACTTTATTATAATTATAACAATAATTTCAATAGAATCAAACCCAGATCAAATTGATTCGAAATTAATGAAATAAACCTACCAATATCTTTATGATACAGGACACAAAGATCCTAAAACTAAATTAATGTTTTCTTCGATCTTTGTGCGATTAACAAAAAATGCATTCAAGAAGCTAGGGATTACAATCCTGAAGCAAATACACAATAACAGGGATTTTAGGATAATCAATCCCGCGATTGATTTCGGGATAGTTTTATGCGTTGTCTAGGGTGTTTTTAAAAAACTTTGCTTTCTCCTGGTCAATTTTCTTCTGCAACTCAGCAAATGAAATATCGGCTACGTCTTCATGGTCGACTTTGTCATCTTCACCATCATTTCCTCTGAGTCCTTTTATTATATATTTTATCTCTTTCACCAGTACGTCTCCTTTACTCTTATTATTCTTTGTTTTATTGGACAAAAGTTCATTGTAACTGGAAATCCAGTTTGGGTCACTTAAATATCGAGGAAGGTTGAACAATCAAACAATCTTCTAAGGACTTTCCTAAAGCAACATTAATTTATTTAATTACTTGAAGAATGCATTCCACTTTGATCGAACCTTAAAGGCAAACCAATTCCTAATAATTTGAAATTCATTGTCACTAACAATGGAACTTCGCAAAGCATTGCTTTTATAAGACAATTTTTCAGGCTATTATATCGCTTTGACATGATTAAAAGGCTATTCCATCATGTTTTGCAGTCAAGTGGAAGTTTCTGTTCTTTTCCGTGTTCTTCTTTCACATATTTTGGAAGATCGTTTTTTGTTGGAGATTTTTTGAACATTTGATGATCATTGTTCATCAACGACATGTTAATAGTTGGCAACTTTATTTTGGCTTCTTTCGAGAATCATGTTTTTTCTTTCCTCATTCTTGTTATCCAAGGATCCCAATATCCCGGGATTGTAATCCCTAATTCAAGCTCATTACACTAGCAGTGACAACAATTTTGATTTTCAATTTTATTAATCACATTCAATTATGTTGAAAACAAAATATTTCTAATAAATAAAACGGTTTCACGCCAGATTTCTTTTTGTATTTTTAATTTGGCACGACTATTTATATGTCGATATGTTGCTTTAATGTACTGTGTTTAAACATTGCATAAACCAATGCCTTTCCTTACAACTAAAGCTAACGCAAACGGTTAAGACTATGACTACAACTAAAACCAAAACATGTTGCATGAACCCACCATTAAGATTCATGTGGTTAGGATTCATTCAATGATATAAAAAATCTTCTTAAAAGTGGAATATAGCTCTTACAATATAGAAATTAAAAACAGGCTGTCGTGTTAAAATAATCTATTTATTTATTCAATGTGCCTAATTTTCACGCAACATTGTGCACATCTTCAGGGCTGAAAAAAAAAATAAAATGGAAGCGAGAAATAACTCTTGGTTAACAAAGTTCCTTTTTTTGTCTTATAAATTAATCTCATAAGTCAAACAATGCCTACCAATGAACTGTAAAAAACAAAACTTATAAAAATAACTATTACACGAGAAGCGGCGTCATGAACACAACGAACAAATCTACGTATACTGCTGATCATACTGACTGTGGTACGTGTTGTTTCCCTGAGCAACACTTCTTTTTTGAATATTTGTTACAGCTCGTATCCTATATTACGTCACATAATGTTTTATTGGCTGCCTAACACAATCAGGGATCTGTTCATTTATTGGTAATTCTTGTTTCCGTTTCCACAATGTAAGACCTTGGTTCGTCAGCTATCCTTTATTATACCTTCCCGTTTCTTATCTATAATCCATACTCGATTGCCTCGATTGATTCGAGATTTGTGGTCGTTTGAACTCGGTGACATTTGTCGTAATTCTTCTTTCGTTCTTCCGTTTGCTATTTTTAGTTTCTCTCTAATGGTATGATTTGGTAGTTTAGGTTTTAATTGGCCTCAATTCTTGGCAGTGGGTCGCGCAGTGATCCCATGGCTTTTGTGGTATGTGTGTTATAATCATCGGATTGTTACGAACCCTGTATATCGCATTTATAATTAATTGTATTATTTTCTCATACCGATAAGTTTACAAAAATTCCCTTCTAATATTTTCCCACAACGATAAGTTGTTTTAAAGTACTTTATATTTTCTCATAGTGATAAGCGTTTCTTTCCAAGTATTCCTTGTAGTTCTTTGTTTGATTATACAAATGTCGACGCTGCATTGTCTTCAACAATGCATAGGTAACTTTGAGCGTACCATACGCGCATTTGGGTTTAAGTAAAGTAGGGGTAAATATGCGTAGGTAGGTCGAGAGCATAAATAGTCCGGGAACGCTAGATTAATTCTTTTTGTTGGTGACCAATTGTTGAAAAGACCATTTGTGGTCAAAGTACCATTCTAAATTCTCATCAAAACTAAAAGTAACATATTTCAATTTGAAAATCTTCTTTTGAACGTCCGTCGTCCGTCTTCACATTATTTATAAGTTCGTCGTCCGTCGTCCGTGGAATCGTCGTTGTAACATCGTCGATCAACGTTAACAAAGAAAAAACAATAAAACATCATCGAGTGTTTTCTTTACGGACATCAGCTCAAGAACCCTTAACTTGTGCTAGATAAGGGCATAACAGGATCTACCGCAGGACTTTTGATTTTTAAACAATTCTCACAGTTTTCAACAGTACTAATTATGTTTCTTTGTATACCTGGCCACCATACTGAGTCCTTGCTCTAGCTATGCAGCTATTAATACCTTGATCTCCTTCGTGGATTAGATTGAGACACCATCTTCTTGCTTCTCTGGGTATTACTATACGGTCTCGGTATGTAAGTGTAGTATCGACCGTTTTTAACTCGTTCGCAAATTGGATGTATTCTTTTGCTAAGTCGTTCACTTTGTTCTTTTTAGTCCATCCACTTTTGATGTATTCTTTTACACATTGTAGTCCATCGTCGCAATCTTGTTCTTTCTTGATCTTTTCTTCGGGCATAAAATCTACTGATACTTCCTTGATAATAGAGTTTACGCATGTGTCTGCGTCTTCAAGTAAAATGTCTTTATCGGATACGATGCACAGCGGAGCTCGCGATAGCGCATCTGGCACTATTAGGTCTTTTCCCGGCGTATACAAATGTTATAGTTAAATTTAGGTAATCGCATGCGGAATCTTTGTAATCTGTTAGACAATTTATTCAATTCTTTAGTCGCGAGGATCGCGATTAGCTTACTCATGTAATCGCGTACGCTTCCTTTTCAATTTGCGCGTAACAACGTTGCATGCGTTTAATGTCTTTGAATAAAAAAACACTGGTTTCCACATGCCTGCTTCATGTTCTTGTTCGAGAACCACACATCCCGCCTGGCACACCTGGCGAAATGTATGGTTGTACATGCGATCATATTGAATCATTACTAGATATTTTGATCCTAGGTGACTTTAATATTCCATCACTTGCTACCATAAACGATGAACGAGCTGCTTGTCTTCGTAACTTTCCTAGTTTTAACAATCTTCTACAATTGAATAACGTCGGTAATATCATAGATAGAACACTTGATCTGATACTTGCTTCAACACGTATAAATCTTAACCTGAAACACACTGATTTTGCCTTGGATCGCGAAGACAATTACCATCCAGCGTTGTTGGGAATTCTGAATATGCCTGCGCCTCAGTTTTCAACGGTTCGAAATATATACCGAGGTGCCCATTATTGTTTCAAAAGAGCAAACCTGCCCGATCTATACAGTGAAATGTTGAATATAAACTGGAATTACTTGCTATCTTTGTCATCAGTTGAAGTCTCCTGTGATATTTTCTATACAGCATTATATAGGGTATTAGATAATTATGTTCCAAAAACCAAAGGAAAACACATAGACTAAATATCCTTTGTGGTACTCTCCTAATCTAAAACGAATGCTTAAACTAAAAAACATTACCACAAAATGTCTAAACGAAACAATAATTCTTTTATCGAATAAGATATATTCGGCTCCGCCGGGACTGTAAATCACATATACGTGAAGATCGTCGGCAATACGTAAGATCCCTGGAGCAGAATATAAAGGTAGACCCAAAGAGTTTTTGGAGATTCATTAATACGACAAGAAATAGTACTGTCTCGCCAAATATTTTTAAACACGTTGGCGAAATTACTTCTGATCTACAGACTGTGGTCAATATGTTTGCCGATCATTTTGAAGGAATTTTGTAGGAATTATGGTTCAGATGTCAATCTTGATAATGCTCAAATTGGAAATGGCTGGGATGGTGTCTCTTTCGGCATCTCAGAAGTTAGTAATGATGAGATGATGGAGGCATTTAAGAAGTTTAAGGTAAAAACTACTACTGGCCTAGATGGTATCCCCGCATATATAGTCAAAGACTGTGCGCCTGTATTATTACAGCCTCTGCAGCATATTTTCAACCTAATAATCAAAAATGCTGAATTCCCGAAAATCTGGAAATTGAGCAGAGTTTGTCCAAGCTATTTTGATCAGATCGTGACACGCAAAATCGAATTTTATACTAAAGCTCGCATATCTGACCAATAGCATGGGTTTTGTAAAGGTAAATCCACAGCAACCAACCTACGTAGTTTCACTCAGTACGTATCGAATGCACTAGACTGTTGAGGACAGGTGGATGTGATATATACTGACTTTTCTCGTGCCTTTGATTGTTTGGACCATGGTTTGTTGCGTGAAAAGTTGAAGAGATTTGGATGTGATCACTTTCTTACGCGACTTCTGGTTTCGTATATAACGGATCGCAGACAATACATCGAGTTAAGTGGTTTGAAGTCTAGGCAAATTCATGTTACTAGTGGCGTGCTCTAAGGATCTATACTTGGCCCTTTACTGTTTAACATCTACATAAATGATTTGCCAACGATTTTCAACACTAACTCACTTCTATATGCAGACGACCTGAAACTATTTAGATCTGTAAATTGTGAGCATCAGTGTGCGTACTTCAGATAGATTTGGACAAACTTTGTATATGGTGTTTTGACAACAAGTCAACTCTAAACATTCTCAAATGTCAGGTGATGACATACAGCCATAAACGCAATACCATACTTTTTGGTTATATGCTTGGAGTGAAGCAGTTATCACGTATCTCAATAATAAAAGATCTTGGGGTATGGCTTGATAGGACTTTGTCGTTTAATTGTTTTGATCGTTGTAGAAACACGCCCTGAGGAAGATTAAAAATTTAATCGAAATATTAACATGTTGAAATAGTTTGTTTTAATTTTGTCCAAGATCCTACTCCTGAAAATTATTGTTTCTCTTCGCATCGCTAACGGGATCAAAAAAAAATAAAGACAACTTACTCATTATTATTATTATGTGATCATTTTCTTCAATTTTCAGAATTCTTTATTATGTTCGATCGTCTATTTAAATTCTCGATCTTTTCTTAGTAACTCTCTGATAAATTTAGTTTGTTCGGCAACATTATGGATAAATTGTCCCATATAATATACCATTCCGAGAAATCGTCTAACTTCGGAGATGTTGGTCGGTACAGGATACTTTACTATAGCTTCGATACTCTTAGGATCTGCATGTTCCATTTTTTCCAACAATATATCCCAAATATGTGGTTTCGTTTTTTCTGAATTCGCATTTTTGTTTGTTTAATGTAAGTCCATTTTTTCTAATATCTTTAGTACATTCTTTAAAAGCTTATCATGTTCTCTGTTACTATTGGTTGCGATTAAAATATCGTCAGCATGTACAATAACTTTATCGGATTTTAGCTTTTCTAAAATTTTGTTTACTGATGAGATACCAAACAGAATTTTTTTGTAGTTAAATCTTCCGAAAGGCATTCAAAATGTTGTAATTTTTCTCGATTTTTCGTCTAATTCTAGTTCCAAAATCCTTTTGTAAAGTCTAACTTCGTGAAAATTGTAGCATCTTGTAATTTTGCTAATGTTTCATCTACTGACGACAATTGAAAAACTTCCCTTTTTACATATTTATTTAATTCGGTAAAATCGGAACAAAATCTTAGTTTTCCTTTATTCTGTGCCACCACCATTGGCGCACACCAATCAGTAGGTTCTTCATCTTTTTGTATGATATCTTCTTTTAGAATTTTTTCCAATTGTTTTTCTACTTCTTTTCGTAGTGGTATTGGTGCTCTTCTTGGTACCGTAACTGCATACGGTTATGCGTTGTCGCTTAACTTAATTTTATATTTGAAATTTGTCAGTTTTCCTATTCTTTTAAATACTTTGGAGAATTTTTCTTTTAGTTCGTTTTCTACGTTAATGCTGTCAGCAACGGTCTTCCCAATAAATTTTCATTTGCATCTGCTACAAAGAATCTTATTAATTTTGCTTTATTTTCCATTTAATTGGTAATTTCATTTTTCCGTATACTTTTGTCTATCTTTTTTATCGCCTCCTTGACCAATTCAAATAGGTTTTGTTTGTTTTAACGAATATTTCTTGTCAAAATTATTTTTAAATCAGGTATGACTCAAGATTGATTTGTCGGCACCCTTGTCTATCTTAAAATCGATAATTTTATCATCTATATCTAATTGGACCTGCCATGGTCGTATTCTTTCAATTTTATTTACGTGAATTAAACTTTGCATCCAAATTCGCTTTCGCCGCTTTCATCTCGCGAACGCGTTTAGTTTCTGATAAAGCACATCGTAAGTCGTGCTCTACGTTGAGCCGATTCCTCGATTTTGTTTTTATGGAAATCATAATTGAAAAACCGCGGTCACATTTATATGTATTGGCAAATGGAATTACAATTCTTAAGGCCCTGTCAGCTAAAATTAAATATTCGGCCTGCATTTTTGTCCAAAATGTTGCAAGATCAGAATTTTGGAATTCAACTTTTGAGGTACAGTCTTCGCGTAGTTCGAGAAATTGAACTTTAGCTGCAACATTTGTATCTTTGAAGATTTCTTCATCTGTAGAAAACGGCCTTAGTATCCAAACGTGCTGCAGGGCTGCAGTACAGGGCTGCAATACCACCCCTAGAGGCGTGATTCTAAGCGTCGTTAAAGAAGTTGATCTCCCTACCCTATCACGAATCCAAATTTGGATTCCGGACAATGATGTGGATGTTAATACAAAAGAACAGACACTTCAGATTCTAGCGGCCCAAAATAGACATCTTGATATCGCCACTTGGTGCCTCTTCCGCTACGAAGTGAGGACAGACCCTATAGAAGCGATTGAAGTTCCAACCTCTGAGGCTGATGATAATACTCTCATCAACCTCGACACCGACCCCAGAACCCCGATTTCGCTCAAGGAGTTGGATGAGTTCATACTGGACACACCTTTGCCAAAAAAACAGCATTAGCTGGTGAACTCGCCTCGTCGAAATGACCGGAACAGGTGAGATACAGAGGGTAGGTGACTTAAGGGTGTTGCAGTGCAATCTACATCACAGTAGGGAAGCAACTGCCACCTTTTGTCGCCACCTTGATATGATGATTAACACTATTGCACTGATCCAAGAACCTTGTGTTTTCAAATCCAAAGTCTGCGGTTTCAGTGGCTTAAGTGGTTCTATTTTTAGCTGCCCTGCCAGTAACAAAGTCAGAACTGCCATTTACGTACCAAGGCACGTAAACGCTCACTTTATAACAGCTAGAGGTCAATCAATGATTGACACCACTCTCACTCTCGCTCATCATAGGTGGACCACGTTTGATCCAAGTTCCTTAAAGATTGGGAACAACCTAAAGCGTAACCCCAGAAGGGCGGATGTGGACGAGTTCAGATTTATACTAACTAGGAGTTTGAACGAAATCGGTTTGCTTAAGATAACTAAAAGCTTTGAGGTTTAGGAGAACTTAAATACCATTTGCGACTCCTTAATTAAAGCTTACAGAAAGGCCTGTCCTCTTCGACCTGAGGCTGTTTCGGGGCGTGCTACCGTTTGGTGCAGCAAACTCGGCAAGCTCAAAGAAGAAACAAGGACAGCCTTTAATAGAGCTAAAAACTCAAAATTAGATTCCGACTGGAAACTTTACAGAGGTAAGTTAACAGAGTTTAAAAAAAAAGCGTTCGTCATAGGAGGCGAGAAACGTGGAGGAAATTCTGTGAAGAAGTTTCCTCCTACAGCGAAATCTCTCGCCTAAATCGGGTACTTTCATCTGTCCCTGAACGACGAATTGGCTTATTAAAAAAGGCTGACGGTTCTTTTACCGAAAACCGGAGAGTCTTCATCTATTGATGGAGATACATTTTTCAGGTTCCAGAAGTCCCATGTGTTCACTTCAGGACACCAACCGTGAACCATTGCAGATGATCGGATCTTAGCCGAAGAAATTTGCAGGGAGGAAAAGATACGGTGGACAATTAATAGTTTTTCGCCGTTCAAAACACAAGGACCAGATGGTGTTATACCAGCCCTTCTACAATGGGGCTTGGAGATTCTTGTACCTGGTGAAAACTTTCCAGGCCTGCCTGGTGCTACACTATATACCCAATCGGTGACGTGAGGTTACGGTGAAACTTCATACCAAAACCGGGTAAGTTAGATTATTTCACACCGAAATCGTTTAGACCTATCAGCCTCTCCCCCTTTCTTTTGAAAACCTTGGAGAGACTGTGTGATCGCTATATTAGGGATTTCTATCTTCCAAATGCACCAGTAAATCCTAATCAACATGCCTACACTCAGGGCAAGTCCACAGTAACAGCTCTTCACTTGGTAACCAGCTTTGCTGGTGGGGCGCTGGACTCAAATGAGTCCGCCCTTAGTGTGTTCATAGATATAGAGGGAGTCCATTTCAGCCCTGAGTAGAATAACTATTACCTCAGGACTTGTCATGGACTGTAACCTAACATTGGAGAAGGCCGCAGTACATAACTGTGTTTCACTTCAATGGATAAAAGGACACTCGATCTGTTCAGGTAATAAACACGCTGATAGGCTTGCCAAAGGAGCTGCCAAGCGAGCTATATGTTCACCTGAACCATTAATCGCTCCGTCTGTATCAACTCAAATTGAGCTTATTGAAGATTTCACCCACAGAAAATTCACAGACTGGTGGGATAGGACAAAGGGCTCCTATCTGTCTAAAGAACTGTTGTGTTATCCTTCAGCAAAGACAGCCTTGTCTTTCGTAAGACTCGGTAGAAGCGCCCTACGTATTTTAACTGGACTCATCACGCTCGACACATCTTGTGTTCATGCCCCACTCTACAAGACTTCAGAATGAGAGACATTGGAGAGTTATGGCCGAGCACAAATGGAATCAGGAACACACCTCTGAGCTGTACCCTAGCCTTCGGAAATTCCTTAGGCTGTTTGATGTAGCCGAAGAGAGTGTAGGAGGAGAGAGTGTAGGAGTGTAGGAGCCCGTTAGGGCCTAGGTGCTGTATGCTTTAGTGTACCCTCCTCTTTCCTACATACATACAAGTCCAAAGTAAAACCCACGAGGTTTTATTCCTCACCAAAGGGGATCTAAGAGAATGCATCCTGATCATCCATGGACCCCTTAAATACTAACTTTTCCATACTGAAAAAGTGAGAGAAATGCGTTGCTAGATGCTACTTAAGACACAGTATTTTCGGTAAACCTCTCTTAATAGCCACCGACATAAATGAATAAAAGCTTGGAGCAATTTTAAGGTTCATTAAGTTCATAAGATCTACATTTACCCTAAACTTCTGAAGGGCTAAATGTTACAATAGATCTTATGTCTAATCTTGTACAGCCAGTATCTATTCCGTTACTAAAAGCATTTAGTGTTATGGAAGCATTATCTAGCCTTCGACTCGCAATAACTAGTATCCTGCAAGTAATATTATACTACATGCAAGTTTAATCATGCATGCAATTCAATGTGCCCTTGCCTAGTGCATTCGTGTACTAATGTTATGTGGATTCTAGTTTTAAATGTTGTTCACTATATTTATGTTTATCTTTAATTGTGTAAGTATAGGAAGATTAATTTTGGTTAAAATAAGAAAAAAAAAATATTAAAAACAATTTAATTAATGTTGATCACATAATTAAATTTAATTTAAAACTTACTGTACATTTCAATAAGTTTATCATTAAGTAGTCTATCTGCATCTGTTCCAATAAGATAAGCAAAATGATTAAAATGTTCACTTCCATTAATCAGATGGTTGAAAACGCAATTCGGTAAATCATTACAAAGGTCATGTATGTCCTAAAAATGTCAAATTAAAATACGTAAGATATGCTTTAATAATACAAACGTGAGGATCAACGAAGATATCTGTATTTCCACAAATTAATCCAACAGGTGCTGTAATTTTAGTTATGTTATATATCGGTGGTTTTGTAGATCCGTACCATTTTAAGTTTTCTTCGGGTCCATAATCATAATGCTCAAATCTCCCTAAAAACGTAACATAAAGAATTAAATTTTAATATTGCAATTTTATAACAACCATTTCGAATGATTTGGCCGTAATGAACCAATTGTCTCATTGAAAAACCTCCGGGTAAATTAGTTATTAGAACAGGCAGAATCCTCTAACAATAATTAAAATTAATCAATAAAATTTATTGTTATTTTAAACTAACCATGTCCATTTGGCTAATATCATACCCCACAGTGGTATGAATATAAGTAGAACAAATAAATTTAAATGGACTTCTACAAAGCATCTGGAAAAATTGAGTCAAAATAGGTCCGTGTGGAATTTCGTACAAATGAAGGTAATCTGTGACCGCTTCAAAAAATTCAACTATATCCGCAGCGGCCTTAAGCACCGGACTAACATTGTGTTTTGTATAAGCTGTAGGTCCAAGTAATAATGCCAAACGAATTTTCTTATTTATTTCCGGTCGATCAGATGCCATGGCAAGAAATGCTGTGGCACCTTGAGAATGCCCCAAAAAGAAAATTTTATCATGACCGGTAACGTTTGAAACGTAATAAATTTCGGCGGTGTAATCGTATACTCCGATTTCGTGCCAACTGAACATCCAAAACTGTTTTGATCGGTGATTTAGAGATTTATGTTTCAATGACCATCTGGTCCCGCGTGAATTTCCTATCCAAATATCGTAACCGGCTTCAACTAATCGACTAGCAATACTTTTTTTGCCCATTACTAAAAATTCAACTGACGTTCCTCCAGTTCCGTGAGCGATCAAAATCGGGGGCCTATTCGAAAGATCCGTGCTGTTAATTCCGTAGGGAATTCGATGGAGTTCGATGGTGTACCCATCTTCTGTGATAACGTGATGACGTTCTATTATATAACCGATTTTCTTCGCTATTTGGAACTAAATCAAACTTTAAAAAATTATTATAATTGAAAACAAAACTTACTATATTTAACCCTTCATTGCTTTGAACATCTTGGAAAGTTTTATTGTCCAAATCGGCACAATCACCGGTTAAAATATTTAGTAGCAAAAACGACAAAAGGAATCTGGAACAACCCACCATGCTGAGAACTGGTTCATAAAATAATGGCATAAAAAGCGAGTTAAATTGCGTAAATGAAAACTGCATCGACAATCATTACAATTAAACTAAAATACGAAAGAAATGATTTAATAGTAATATTGATTTTTTAAATGAAGTGGCAATAATAATTTACAACCCATTAACTGAGAAACATCTAATTTGAAAGAATTATGTTAACAGGTTCATCTACAAAAAAGGAAGGTTAGAATAATTATCGCAATTTGTTTTAATTGAACTAACTGAAAAGAGCATAACAAATTTTCTTGATTAAAAACTTGATTATATTACTAATAATTATTATTTGATTAGGTCAATATTACCTAGTTAAATTATTATTATTAATTTAAATATGTAAAAAAATAAAATGCATATTATTTCTATTTTTTAATTTATAACAAAATTGTATGTTGTAAATGCTCTATTTTATGTTTATATATTATTAGTTTCAGTTTTAATTGGAACGATTTTATAATAATATTAACATTATTGTTGATCTTTTTCTAATACCCATTTCGAAAATTCTAATCTTTTTTTTTAACTGAATATGTCCAGATGTATAGTTTTTCATCTTTTACGATAGATGATGCAAATAGATGCACTTGCATTTGTTAAAAATTGTTTCTTTATACCTTATATCTCGTGAAAATATCAAGTTTATACCAATATTTTTAAATTAGTCTAATTATCTTAAAAACTACATGTGTTAGACATACCTTATGCTTAACAAAAATGAAAGATAATTACTAAAGCCTTTTGGATCATTGAAAAAATATAGGGTGTTTCATTTAAAATAATAAAGTTATAGTCCCCCAAACATTCCGTAAATTAACTGGTTCTGGTAACCTTCCTGTATAATATTACCCAATAGTATTAGTGGCTTTCGAAAGACCCAAGCTTTGTTTATCGATATACCAAATTACAATCTTCAATATTTAATAATAATGCTGATAACAAATTTTAAGTAACCACAGGATTTTTCAAAAATTTTCACAAAATGATTGATAACTTGGCAACCTTGCATTCAAAATTTGACAACAAGATATGCACTTATAGCAATTAAGATTTTTTTATGTATCTTTTTACATCATATTGCTAAGAGCATATATAAAAAGATACATAGGGTTCCATTAAAAAAAATGAAGTTGAATGGCGGTCTGGAATAATGAAACTATACAGGGTATAGTTGAAAATAATTTTAATCGATGCAGCTTTGACAGTAATGTCTGATGACATAAAAACATTATTTTTATTTTCAACAGTAAAGCCACAATCTTCCGTCCCCGCACTGTTGACTTACCCTGTATATTAGTAGAATTACCATATTAGTGGAATAGGCATGCAATTTTGTTTGTATTCTAACATGATTTAAGGACTCGGTTTAAAAGCAGGGACTGTTTTACGGAACATTCATCTGAACCGCTCCTTAAGATTTTCCAGATACATACATGTACCATAATTACATATATTTCTATTAATAACTTATTTATTCTGTTCATAATGTATATGTAGATTATGTTGAAGAATAAAGGCATTTATTATTATTATTATATATGTTATAGTTAAAGCATTCATTACGTGAATGTATACACTATCTAGACAATGCATACATTAACTAATTTACTTAGTTAATGTGTATATAAAATACGAAATGTAAACTTTTACTAGTTGATGTATACAATTACTAACGATACTCGATAAAGTTGTAGAAGTTGTTTTAAATAAAAAACGAAGCGAAGACTCGACTGTGACGTGACCGTATGAAGAAGGAACAACAAAGGTATAAAAATATTACAACTCAAGAAATACAACTATTTTTAAATATATGCGAATTATGTTTGAAAAAGCGAATAAACGAAAAGAAAGGGTTGGTGGTTAAGCTGATGATATTTTCACACTATAACTCTAGATGCCAAGAAGACTTAATAGACTTTCAATCATAACCTGACGGAGAACTTAAATTTATATTGGTCTATCAAAATCATCTGACGAAATTTGTGATACTTAGAGCACTTAAAAGTAAGCAGGGATTGGAAGTAGCAGATCAACTACTTAATATATTCTTATTATTTGGTGCTCAATATAATAAAAGATTTAAAACAACTATGGCCTGAATTAAAAATTGTTCATGGTAAACCGCGACATAGTGAATCGCAAGGCAGTGTAGAACGCGTCAACCGAAATGTAGAAAATATATTGAACGCTTGAATGCTACAAGAAAGATAAGTAGAGATAAAAACCTTTCAATCAAATCTTTCTTTTTTTCTACAATAAAAAGCGATATATAATAGGGCGCTTCATGCAGGAATCAAAAGAAGTCCATATGAAACAATGTTTGGAGAGCCAGCGAATGTTGGACTTACTTCTTCTTCACTACCACGAGATGTTATTAAAGAAATTAATACTGAGGACGTCTTGGACATATTAATAAAGACTTCTAATGCATCTAATACAGAAGAACAAGGTGAAAATGAAATCACTTTTCATAGCAATGTTGCTATTTTGTAGGAATCTATCCCAGAAAGTTCTTTGGAAATCTTAGAAGAAGCTTTGCAAGAAGAAATTTTGCTAGTAGAGGAAATAGCAACAACGTGTGTTGATAAAGAAGAAAATAACGATATATTGAAAGAGAAGAAGTGCAGAAAATGTGAGGTTTTGTTATTGTCGGAAGATAATTCAATTTGTAATGTTTGCGTGCGTCTACATGAAATTAATAATAACAGAAATGAGGCCAAAGAAAATTTAAAACTTTAACTTACACGTATGAAAACAATATCTGATGCTTCTCATATGGCAGCAGAAAACGAAATGACTGTCCGGATTAAAGTACCTGATGTAGACAGGGGAAGAGGAGATTCTCGTTCAATCTTAGGATGTATAATGAAAAACACCGATGATGGTTATTTTCAAATAGGAACAAGGAATGCCATTTTGAAAGGTCTTTACACTAGATCCCAATTTAGTGTATACCCAGAGAAGGTACTAAACATCGATGATATTCCACCACAACAATTACCTCTTAGAACAGTGGTCACAGAGCAATCGGTAGGAAGTGGACAGGGATTTGTAAAATGCAATTGCAAAACAACATGTAATGGTAATAGATGCACATGTATAAAGAAAAAAAAATTGTGCAATTCGCAGTGCCACCAAAATTTACCATGCTGTAACAAATAAAAGTTGTATTTGCATTAATAGATGAACGGATTTGTTCTTTATATTGTTTGTTTTTGTATTTTTGTTTTAAGGAATAAATATTTGTATTAAAAAATCCGTATTTAAATTTTTATTACATATCTTAGTACAAAGCTTCCAGTTATTTTTCGGTTTTTTGATACTACGTCAAAAATATATTTATTACTATACTTACTTACCACTTGCAAATCCGTCTATTAAAAAAATTATACCGTCGTTTGGAACAACTTTTACAGATATTTGTTAGCAAATGTATACACTATCTAGTATATGTACACATTCACTAGTAAATGTATACACTCTATGATTAGTAAATACTTTCACTAAAACGTTACGTAAATGTATACATTGACTAGTTAATGTATACATTTACTGAAATGAAAGTATACATTAACTAGTCAATGTATACTTGAAACTGAAATGCACACTTTACCTGTAACATATACATTTTCTTTTTTTCTCTCGTGATGGTTCTTTATCTGTCTTATACTTTACCTTTGTAAAATATTTGAAAGATTAATAAATATTATTATTAATTTGATAATAGGCCTGCGTTATATTCATTAATAAAGTTAAGTGCTCTGATAGCCTGAGTGATTTTCGGGCAACATCGATACTTTCCGTATTACCTGAGGCACTTGAACACTTGGTATACTCAAGTGCATGATTACCCTAATAAGCATAAGCTAATTACAGATTATCAATCAGGTTACAGCACAACATCGACACTCAAGTAATTTGATTATCAAGGTTACTGATGATATTAAGCATAGTTGGGATGATCAACGAATAACCTTATTAGTTTTGCTGAACTTCAGCAATGCATTTGATGTTGTGACTCATAACTTACTGCTATCGTCTCTGTCTGCTATGGGCTGAGTTGTTTAGAAACAGTGCTACCAAATTCATTTCATGCAACTATTATTTATATGCTGATGATCTTCAAATATATACTTCAACAATTATGAATAAGCTCTATGAGTATCCATGGCATGCCTAATGACAATCTGTCTAGGATATTGTTTAGGAACTTTTACTAACAAAATTTTACTATTCCAATGATACGCAACTGATACGTGGTGACAATGTAATAGATTTCACGAATACAATCAAAAGCTTTGGGGTGACAATGGACTCAACGCTGTCTTGGAGGTGTCAAATTCAGTCTATTTGTAAGATGCTCTAGTATTGTTTTCATTCTTTGAGTAATCTTGGTTTTTCCGTCCCCTTGCTGTTCGTCGTAATTTTTGATACTCATAAATACTATTCCATAGCGTAACCAACCCATGCAAATACGTAACACTCATAGTTTTCTAACATTTAAGGTCTGCTTAAAGGATTGTCTATTATCCCTATACTTATCTGAATCCAACTCTTAATGTCGACTATTTCTGTTCTCTTTTATCTTTTCATCTATCAGCTGTACTCGTTGTGTTTATTATCTCTTTCTTCTTGTTCTTCTTTCGCTCAGTTGTTGAATTATTTATTGTTAATTTTTTATATCAACTCGAAGCATACACACATCGCCTTCGATGATAAGCTGGTCTTTGCGTCAACATACATTATAAATTTTGTTACTTGTTATTATTAGCAAGTTTTAATTTTGTTAAAATAGTACCGAAATCAAAATACGTTTGCAAAAAACATTCAAAAATGTACATTGTTCTTTTTTGCTTTAGTGTCTTTAGTGTCTTAGAAGGCTTGCAATGTTTCTAAAAGACTTCATATTGCTTCTAGAAGACTTGATATTACCTCTGGAAAACTTGAAATGCTTCTAAAAGAGTTGATATTGCTTTTAGAGGAATTTAACTGCTTCCAGAAGACTTGATACTGCTTGTAAAATTGCTGGCAGAAAACATATTCAGCACAAAACACAAGAGACTTAATATTGCCTCTGGAAGGCTTGAAATGCTTTCAGAAAAACTTGATCCAGCTTGTAGAACTACTGTCAGAAATGTGTTCATTGCAAAAAAATAGACTGTTGATAAACCATTTGAATTTCACTATTTGCATGATACTGTACTTGGGAGACTTGATACTGCTTTATTTAATGAAACGTATTCAAATCGATAAACAATTAGTCAACTGGTTGTTACTAATAGTTTAAAACGTTTTATGGAGACAGGCCATATAAAGGATATTCCAAAATGCGGTCTAATGAAAATATAAGGCAAAGTGTTTTACAAGGAGTAGTAAATAATCCACATATCTTAGAAGATAACTGTCATAGACGTATACAATTTTGTAAAGAAATAATGAGGCGAATTAACGATAAGCCAAACTTTGTTAACAGCACAACATTTTCTGACGAAACCATATTTTATTTAATAGCAAAAATTAATAGACATAATTGTTGATAGTAAGACACTCTGCTGTCTGCTGAGCCATCTGCTGAGAACATCCACTGTGCTATAGCAACTCATACGCAAACGTCGTTACAGAAATTAAATGTGTGGGCATGTATTTGTAGAGATCAAATTATCAACCCTAAAGCATTAAAAGCACCTCGGCGATCACTTAAACATGTGATTTCAAAAACCCAACAAAGGTGGGCATAAGAACAACACGGAAGGTTAAATTTGTGGAGTTTTTTTATTTTTTAATAAATATACGCTGCTTACAAGGAAATCATAGTCCGGGTATGTGTAAATGACGTGATAAATCCCATCCTTTTTGTGGCTTCAAATATAACAATTCTTTTTTTTTCAATTATGGCAATAGAGCAATTCTGAATCAAGAACAACGCCCAGGTCGCTAAGCTTGGATGTAACCTTTATCAGACGTGTTCCTAAAGGGTACTCAAAATGTATATGGTATCTCTTTTTGTAAATGGAGTTAACCTGATGGCCATCATTAATGGATTTCTGAATACAAAATCAACCAACTTTGTTTTAACCGACCACGCAGAAAACCATGTTGTTGATGAATAAATTGAAGTTGAATAGGTATAATTTATTGTAAATTAATTTTTCAAAAACTTAGTATAATGGAAGAATTAAGTTTAAGATTAAGTATAAGATTTAAATTAAGTATAAGATAATCGAACGCAATAATGAAAAGTTTAAGAAGATCGCGACTTTAAAGAGATTAACTTCACAAATCGGAACAGAAATTGCCGCATTAAAAACAGATGCGATGATTTAGAACAATATAGTCGTCATAACAACTTACGAGTCTTTGGTGTGCTTGAGGGGATGAATCAGAATACGGGTAAAGAAGTACTGCAGATCATGAATGAGAAGATGAAATTAAACATACAAGAGAGTAATTTGGATAGAGTGCACCGTATTGGAAATCCAGGAGGGGAAAAGCCGAGGACCACAATTGTCAAGTTTACGAATTATGGTGTAAGAAGTAAGGTTTTTAAGGAAAAATCGACACTTAATGGTACGGATTGGATAATCAGAGAGGACTTGACAAGGATGAGACAGGAGGTTTACCGGGGATACGCCAAGGAATATGGATTTAAAAACACATGGACCGCTGATAGAAGTATATTCTACAGGAAGGAAGGTCAAATAGTTAAACATATTAATGATTCTTAAGCGCTGGTAGTTTTGTTTGAAGAATTAACAATTTTATTTATATGTACTTTTCTTTGTTGTTGTTTCATGGTTATTCAGTTTAATTTGTTACCTAAAGTGGAATTTATTATTTTCATTCAGGTTTTATTTATCATTTTATTAATACTGGGATTGTATGAGAGTGGGACAAATGTATTTTCTTTTTTTAGTAATAATTGCGGCGGAAACCTTAACCTTTACACAATGACAGGGCTGATTACATTGTACTATCAGAATGTACGGGGATTGAGAACCAAAGCCGATCACTTTTTGATGAACGTTCTAAATCAGGATTTTTCTATTATCTGTCTGACCGAAACGTGGTTAAATGCGGGTTTCTTTAGCGCGGAGATTATGGATTCGACATACAATGTTTTTAGGGTGGATCGAACTGAGACTATGGATAAGCTCGGGGGGTGGTGTTCTTATTGGAGTCAAAACTAAGTATACAGCTTGTATGATCAGTTTGGAAACTGGGCTTGAGATTCAGGCAGTTAAGGTAAATTTTGGTGGTAAGTTGATAATATTGATGGTATCATATATCAGACCGTCGAGTAGTGTGGAAGTGTACCAGGAGTTTATAAACTTGATGACCAATTTGTATATGACATACGAAGCAAATTTTATATTTTTAGGTGATTTTAACCTGCCATTGATTACATGTATTGAGTTTGACTTTTATTCTATTGGTAGTACTAAGTACAATAACTGGGGATTTTATTAGTTTTTGTAACTGCAGGTCGTTGAATGATATTCCTAATGTAAATGGTAGAACATTGGATTTAATCATTTCTGATATGAACCTTAGTGTCCATAAATGTTATCATCCACTCACGTTTGAGGATCATCTCTCATTAGAAATTCAGATAAACTGTTATGTAAATAAAATAGTATTAACTCCTCAATATATGCGTAATTTCCGGAAAGCTAATTTTCTTGGTATTTATCGAGATCTTGATTTATCGAGACTTTTCCTTCTTAAGTTCATTTCGAAATGTGAATGACGCTATAGATGCATTCTATATCACACTTAATGAAATAATTGGAAAGTATACACCAATGAGAAGGGTTTGTTCTAGGAAATATCCTGTTTGGTTTAACCATGATATAATAAAAAGCATTAAACTTAAAAACTTTCACCACAAATTTAGAAACGTTTCTTCGCATAACATATGGGTAAATTTAACGAGTTAAGAGCTACCATAAAGCATGACAATGGTATAGCATACAATATACTTTCTGGAATTTCATTTCTAATAAAAAAAGAAATTTAAACGAAGCAACGTGTTTTCAACAACATGGTGTAACACTTTCTTCTGCAGAAAATATAAGTATGGCATTTGGTGAATATTTCAGTTCTGTTTTTGATAATATTTCTGCTTATGTGCTTAATAAACATGATGAATACCTTCAGAAAAGTTCGTTGAACATGTTTACAATTAATGACATATCGAATAATGAAATATTGGAAGCAATATGAAGATTAAAGCGAAAAAAGGCCCAACCCCCTTACATCATAAAAGGTTGCAAAAAGTTTTTTATGTTGCCTCTCTCTATTATATTTAACCTAGCTATTTCCACTTGTGCGTTTCCTTTACAATGGAAGTGAGCAAAGGTTGTACCTATACATAAGTCTGGTTCTGTAAGTGACATTGCCAATTACAGACCAATTTCAATAATATCTTGTTTTGCAAAAGTCTTCGAAAGCATTATATATATTAGAATATTTAATCACGTTAAGGAGACGTTACATGTTAACCAGCATGGACTTGTGCCCAATAGATCTGTAGAAACAAACTTAATTACTTTGAATGAATATGTTACTTCTGAATTGGATAGAAAATGTCAGGTTGACGTTATATACACCGACTTTGCCAAGGCGTTCGATAAAGTGAATCACAATGTACTTTTGGATAAGTTAGCTTTGTTTGGTTTTTCTAGAGAAACATTAAATTTTTTTGTATCTTATTTGCCGAATAGCCATTTCTACGTCAGTTACAAACATAGTGAGTCGCAGAAATTTAAAATAAATTGTGGCGTTCCTCAAGGAAGTAACCTGGGACCTTTGCTTTTCTTGTTGTTTATTAATGACTTGCCGTCCATTATAAAGGAGTGTGAATGCCTACTGTTTGCTGACGACCTAAAACTTTTTCGAAGTGTGCGTAATGAAAATGATTGTGTTTGTCTACAGTCAGATCTTAGAAGACTAATGACTTGGTGCGATGAGAATAGACTTCACCTTAATGAAGAAAAATGTGAAAAAATTACTTTTACATTAAAGAAAGTACCCATTGTTTTTGAGTATTAGATCAATAACCATAAACTGAAAAACATTGCACGGAAGAAGAATTTACCCCTAAATTCTGTGAAAATGTATATAAAGAAATTGTGTATATAATTTGTTGTATACATAAATTGTATGTATATAAGAAAGCTGGCGTCGTAAGGTGACTTGTGAATGTTATGCGTTTAGAGATTATGAAAAATGAATAGATGGACTGTGTTGTCATGTCATAAATTAATTTAAAAAAATAGAACAGAAGAGATAGTAGATACTATGAATATTATGAATATGAACGTTAAATGTCGTTTCTTTGTTTACGGAGAAACACATAGTTTGATTCACCACAAATAATATAAGGACATTATAAAACAACATTTTTGTTTATTAATATCAACAATCAAAATGGAAAAGCTGCGCTTCGAGTTTACGGTGTTACCGGGAAGTGATGGGAAATCTAATGTACTGCCGATAACCTCAATTACCACCAGCGATGACAAGGTTTATGCTAGCGGTTGGTAATCACATGATCATTAAAACGGCAGCCTATACTAAAGTAAAAAACAGCTTAACAAAAAGGTATCAAGTTCGAAGAATTTGGATTACATTGACAGAAGAACAGGAAAAAATCTACATTGACCACGATGGTAATATATAATTTTGGGATCAGTATCTAGAAGAAGTGAACCCAATACAAACTTGTACTACAAAAGAAACGGATTCATTGGAGAAAATATTTGAGAAAATACTGGGAGATTCTCAAGAAGCAAAACAACAGAACTTGGAGAATATTGCAGAGAAGTTTGTTATTGAAAAGTTTACAAGTAAGAACTCAAACGCAAAACAATGGATTGGCAATTTTGAAAAAGAGTGTATACGTTTTGACGTCGCAACAGATGACCAAAAAAGTGAAATACTGCGGTTGTTTATGGACAAAACTTGTACGGACTGGTACGGTTCTGTATAAAACTGACTATAAACTCAGAATGGTCAAGATGGAGAGACAAGTTTTGCGAGTCATTTGCAAACAAAGGATGGAGCCCAGTAACATATGCACTGTGGTTTAAGTACAAAGATGGATTACTTCTGGACTATGCCATACGAAAAGAAAAATTCCTATTGGATATGAGAAGATCTATTGATGCAGGTACTTTTGTAGATCTCATTGTATACTGTATACACTGTATTCTGGATAGAGAGACACTACAAGACACAGTGGATTTGTTTAATGAAGTAAGCAAATATGAACATATGATAAATAAGAAACATGTATTGCTTAAAAGAAGATATGGAGATGGTAATGCAACAAAAACATACGATAAAAATGAGAAAAAGTCTCCATGTAAAATTTGTGAGAAATTAAATAAGGGAACTCGTTATCATCCGGAAGTTAAATGCTGGTTTAGAACGAAGGAGGAGAATAAAACAAAAAAGAAATTTATTAAGCATGTGAACAACTCAGTGATTGAGACAGAATTAAATGAAACCACCCAAAAAACGGGCAGTAACACCATTAATAACTGTCAAACTACGATTAAATGATATATTAGAGATAAATGGGGTTTATGATTCAGGGTCAAATGTTTCTTTGATTCATTCTAAACTATTAAAAATAAAAGGAACCTAGTAACAATTAATGGTGTTAAAAAAAGTAAGCGGTTTGACAAATTTAAAGATAAAAACTGTAGATTTGGAGAAAAATGTGAATGTGTATATCATTGATGAACACAACTTCAAATATGATTTTCTAATAGGACTTGACTTAACACAAGCATTCGAATTGAGACAAAATGAAGACTTGAAAATATTCCAGAAATCACAAGTGAAGTATGGAAATACGAAAAGAGTGAAAGGGAATATTATTGAAGATAAGATGAACTCTAATAAAAAATAGGAGTGAAGAAAATAGGGAAAAATCAATTCAAATCAATTAATTAACTTCAATGAACATATTAGAGAAAGCGACTTCGAAATAAAAATAAACCATTTAGATGACAGTCAAAAGACTGAAATAAACAATTTAATAACAATATATCAATCAGTTTTTGTAAAAACTAATAATAAAAAAATAAATATGATGTAGGTACTGTCAACGGATATGAAGCAAGAATAGACCTACTGATAGACAAATATTACAGTAAGAGATCCTACAGATACACTTTGGAAGACAAGAAAGAGATAGAACAATAAATTGCAAAGTTACTGGATAATGGATAAATAGAAGAATCATAGAGTCCATTTGCTGCACCGGTCACTTTAGCATTTAAAAAAGAAGACAATAGGAAATCTAGACTATGTATTGACTTCAGGGATTCAAATAAAATAATAACACCTCAAACACAACCGTTTCCACTAATTGAAGAGTTAATGATGAAGACAAGAAATTGTAACTTCTTTTCAACCCTGGATATCAACTCAGCGTTTTGGTCTATACCTTTGCGAATTGAGGACAGAAAGAAGACAGGATTTGCAACACAGGAGGGACATTTCCAGTGGACTTGCCTACCTTTTGAACTTAAGACCGCTTCTGCGATTTTTCAAAGAATTTTAAGTAATATACTCAGAAAATACAAGCTTACAGATTTCGCCGTCCACTGTATTGATGATATCCCTATATTTTCAAAAACATTTGCTGAGCATATGACTCATCTCACACAACTAATGAAAGCCATAAAGAATGAAGGGTTTAGGTTAAAATTTACGAAGTGTACCTTTACTTCAGACTCAGTAAAATACTTAGGTCATATCATACAGAATAATGCAGTTAAACCAGTAAAGGACAACCTGATTTCGATAAAGAATTTCCCTGTACCGAGAACACAAAAAAATTTAAGACAATTCTTGGGGAAAATAAATTTTTACCACGAGTACATCCCCAATATTGCAATAACACTAGACCCACTACATAATTTATTGCGAAAAAATCAAAAATTCGTTTGGTCAGAAAAGTGTCAAAAAGCATTCGAGGGTTTGCTATGTTTTCAACCAGTACTGGAGATTTTCGACCAAGAATTACTAATCAATATTTATACTGATGCTTCTTTGGAGGGTATTGGAGCAATTTTAAAACAAGTGCAACATGATGGAAAAGAACCAGTTGCATACTTCTCAAAAAAAACTAAATGTGGCACAAGAAAAGAAAAAAGCAATATATTTGGAATGTTTAGCTATTAAAGAAGCGGCTAAGTATTGGCAATACTGGCTGATTAAAAATCATTCACGGTTTATTCAGATCATAAACCACGAAATCGAGAACTGATGAAAAACTTGGCGATCTAACATATTATCTGTCACAATATGACTTTAAAATAAAATATGCACCCGGAAAACAAAATTTAGAGGCAGACTGTCTTAGTAGAAATCCTGTATTAGAAGCAACAGAAAACACAGATGAGCAACTCAAAATTGTAAATTTTATGAAAGTAGAAGATATTATAACAGATCAGTATAAAAACGAAGAAATACAAAACAATAAAAACAAATTCATTAAAAAAGACAAAATCTACTTCAAGAAGGTTAAGGAGAAAAAAAATCATATCAGAAGAATTTAGTATGAAACTTATAAAATTGGTACATAAAAACCTATGTCGCATTGGAATTGGAGAGATGCACAAAACAATGAGCCCACTTTTTTTAACAAAAAATATAAGACAAATTTGTAGGAACTGTAATATATGTATAAAAAATAAATAAAGAAGACAGGACAAATTCGGATATATGTCACACCTAGGTCTTGCAACAAAGCCGTTTGAAATAATATCTAAAGATACTTTTGGAGGTTTCGGAGGCTCAAGGTTTACGAAAAAGTATCTCCATCTCTTAGTCGATCACTTTACTCGATATGCATTCATTTCAACATCAAAAAATCAAAATGCAAATGATTTTATCAAATTTGTCAAAAGTATAACGAATGTTGAAGATATTGGTTTGCTACTAACTGACCAGTATCCAGGAATAAATTCGAAAGAATTCAAGACCTTTCTAAAGGAGAATCAGATAAATCTGGTATTTACAGCAGTCAATGCTCCATTCTCGAACGGTTTAAATGAAAGTTTAAATCAGACATTGCTGAATAAAATGAGATGTAAAATGAATGAAAAAAAAATAGAAAGTCTTGGACAACCATAGCTCATGATTGCGTTAAGAAATATAATGAAACGTGTCATTTGGTTACCGGCTTTTCACCTACCTACCTCTTATGTGGAACAGATGTCATAATTTTACCAACAGAATTAAAGCATGAAAAGACCCATTGTGACTGGATCAGAGACAAGAAAATTTCCCTACAAAATACAATAAAATCGCATCATTACAACAAAATCCAGTTTGACAAAAACCGGAAGTGTAACGAATTTAATGTAGGAGATATGATATTTGTGGAAAACGGCAATAAATTAAACGGGAAGAAATTAGGCGAATTAAAAATAGGATCATATAGAATTATTGAGAAAATTTCAAATCCGATATACAGTATAGATACAAGTCATAAAAAGATGGAATCAAACTTGTTCCACGTCACGAAATTGATACCAGTCTCTACAATAGAGTATAAAGACGGTGAAGAATGTTAATTAACAAATTTTCAAAAAAAAAATTAATTAGACGAAAAAAAATTTTTTTGTTCCTTGGTAGGGGAGATATAAAGAAATTAAATGAATTCCTTTAAATAGTGTTATGGGTCACTAGCTGGTGTCGTAAGGCGACTTGTGAATATTATGCGTTTAGAGGTTATGAAAAATGAATTGATGGACTGTGTTGCCATGTCATAAATTAATTAAGGAAATTAGAACAGAATAAGGATTGATACTGTGAATAATAAACGTTAAATGTCGTTTCTTTGTTTACGGAGCAACACATAGTTTGATTCACCACAAATAATATAAGGACATTATATATAAATAATTAATTGGATTCAACAAACATAAAACCATAGCTATCCAGTATTGCTAAACTACAAGCTTTGCAGCCTGAAGATTATCCGTTACGATTATGATTATCTTTTGCCAATGGTTAACTAAAATTCAACACTTGGTCAACTGTCATAATACTCATATCTAGGCAGTCGAAAATCCATATGTTGTTAGCCGTAATCATTTTCAGCACAGATTTTCGATAAACGTTCAATAGACAACTTATTGGTCCCTTTGTGTTAATAAATCGATTGAAACAAGTTCTTTTGAATATGTGTCGATAAAAGTGGTTTCTTCAACATAATACAGAAATAACCTAAATTAGTCAATAACAAAAAAAACTAAGTTTCAGTATATACGTTTAAAAATAAAAAAATTAATACTACAAAAACTTTTTAACCGTTAATATGTTATATTCTTTTGAGATGTTGAAACATCCCTTGATAATACCATGAAAATGAAATCATAAGATCGTAAACATCCTGTACAATTAGAAGAAATAACTTCTAATTGTAACTTCAATATATGATGTAATTAGTAGTCCGCCTAAAAATAGCATGTACTCTTTTTTAAAACATATTTTAATTAAAATTTGTTTAATTAAATTAAAATTAAAAAATTTTCCACTTAGCGAAGAAAAACATTCGGATACCATGTTATCTAAATTTGAGATGGGAACAAAAAACCATTCGAATTTATAGAAACATAAACCTAGATCAACACGATGAACTTATTAAACAATGGCAACGTAGTTTACCAAACTCTATCTATTATTACTTAACTGTTAGATATTGTGAATAAAATTTGGCATACAATAAATACTTTTTTAAATTCCTCATTGTAAATTAATCAGATAACAATTCTTCAAATTTTATCAATGACCACACACTACTACTCAGTAATAGCAATTGGAACAGCTGTCATTGCAAAATCAAATATCTACCATTCACAACCAACTTAACAATTACAATCCGCAACAATCGTGCTCACATTGTAATTGCTATAATCATAATATAAGACCTCGTTAACGCTTTCTTGATCTCAACAATTTTCGTGGTCGACAATATCCTCACTTTTATATAACAATAAATAAAAATCTAAATCACCATCTACTTCTAATCCAAAAAAAGAATAATTATTTCAAAGGAAAATGGTAAACGTAAATCTACTCATCAATTTTCATGTCTTCATGCCTATGACAAAAAGATGTTAACGAATCGTTAAATTTATTACGAAATTTTCCATTTCTGTTTGCCATAGCTGACATAGTACTAGTTTATTGGCCAACTAATTATTGGAGCTGATTACCTAGGAAAATAAAAAATTTAGTAGATATCAAAAGTCGCGGATTAATGGGATACTACAACTAATAAGTCTGATTTGATTCATTAATTAAAGCAAATATACATAGGCGCCGGATTTTGAAACGATGAATGACTGCTCTTAAAAGTAAAAGTGTGAAAAATCTTTGTATCTGCGTATCTGGCCCATATAGTTCGTTTGCAATGGAATTGTGTTTCGCCAGCAGTGTTTACAGTTGTGAAAGAATTATCAAGTCTTTAATCTGCAGTTTTTGAACTTCTGACGTGAAGACTTTTCCTTTTTGCAATAAAAATGTCTTCTGCCAGCAGTATTAGTCTTCAACTAACGGTTTCTAGACTACTTATGTAAAAATTTTGCAATTTGTTCAATAGTACAGGGTGCAGCAATTAGTTCTCCCACTTTTCAAAAAATCGTGGAAGGGGCATCGATGGCGACAGAGGCGTGGAGATTGACATGTTCGACGCAGTGACAGCTCAAGTTTTTAGTCGTCGCAATGGTTTGGTCACGTGCGCATCGTGCTTACGTTGCCAAAGTGCTTTTAAAAAATGGCGAATCCGTTACAATCACTCAGAGAGCGTTCC
This sequence comes from Onthophagus sagittarius, assembly GCA_036711965.1. Taxonomy (NCBI): domain Eukaryota; kingdom Metazoa; phylum Arthropoda; class Insecta; order Coleoptera; family Scarabaeidae; genus Onthophagus; species Onthophagus sagittarius. The sequence goes on from JASERS010000005.1 coordinate 27,867,284, forward strand.
GCACAAGGTATGATTTGCAGTTCACAGATCCGGTCCCTGATCGAAAAACAATTTTGAGTTGGATTCACAACTTTAGGACCACATCATCAGCTGTAGGTGTGAAGCGTTGAGGCTCCCCGAAATGGAAGAGGACCCCGGAAAACATCGCCAGAGTGAGGACATCCATTGAGCAATCCTCAAGGCGCTCTGCACGGAAACATCCGGCTGCTCTTCGAATTTCGGACAGAACGATGAGACGAATTTTAAACTGCGACCTCAAGTTACACCCATACTAAATTGCTGTTATTCATGAATTATCCCCAGCTGACTGGAGAAGACGACGGGATTGTTGTAACGCTATCCTCGAGGCAGTGCCACCCACTGCAGTTTTATGGACGAGCGACGAAGCCCATTTCCACCTGTCGGGCTGCGTTAATAAGCAAAACTGTCGATACTGGGCCCCCGAAAACCCTCGAGGGCTTCTTCAGAGACCTTTACACAGCCCAAAGGTTACGGTATGGTGTGCCATGTCCACCGTAGGGATCATAGGCCCTTACTTTTTCGAGGAAGGAGCTGTTACAGTCACCGTGACGTCCCATCGATACTGTAACATGTTGGAGGAATTTTTGCGACCAAAGATTGAGGAATACGAGGAAGAGAACAATAGAGAGGACTTCTGTTTCCACCAGGATGGGGCTTGGCCCATACAGCCCGTCGTTCGCGTCAGATTCTGCAGGACATGTTCAACGATCAGCTAATCTCCCTACACGAGAACATTCCTTGGCCTCCTCGCTCGCCGGATTTGAGTACCTGTGACTTTTTCCTGTGGGGTTACCTCAAGGCTGAGGTGTTCAAACATTGCCCTAGGACCCTGGAAGGATTAAAAGAGGCAATTGCAGAGGAAATCGTTCACATTGACAACGGTATGTTAAGGAGAGTCATGGAAAACTTCCACGAAAGACTCCAGATGTGCGCCACGCGCCAAGGCCGTCATTTAGCCGACATTATTTTTAAATCCTAAGTCAAAAAAAAACTTGATTATACAAGCTTTTTGAATAAAAAAAATTTTTCAAATATGTCATTTCGTTTTTATTTAACAGCTCTTTCAAATGTAGGGAGAACTAATTGCCGCACCCTGTAGTTAATGTATTGAAAACATTTTCTGCCAGCAGCTTTACAAGCAGAATCGCGTTTTCTAGAAGCTGTATCAAGTCTTCTGAAAACAATATCAGGTCTTCTAGAAGCAGTAACAAGTCTTTCAAAGAATTGCAACTCTTCTGCAAATATTTCAAGTTTTCTAGAAGCACTTCAAGATTTCTGTAAATATTCTACGCCCTCTAGAAACAGTACCAAGTTTTTCATGGGCAGTATCAAATATTCTGGAATTAGTTCAAGTCTTCTGAAAGCATATGAAGTCTTCTTCAAGTATCCTAGAAATATTTTAAGCCTTCTAGAAGTAGTATCAATTCTTCAAGGAGCAGTTTCAAATCTTTTTGAAGCAGTTCAAGTCTTATAAAAGCAATACCAAGTCTTCTGAAGCATAACAAGCCTTCTAGAATCAGTATCAAATTTTCTAGGGATAGAAATAAATCGTCTGGGGGTAGTTTAAGGCTACTGAAAGCACTTAATAATAATAATAATAAACTTTATTGCAAAAAAAATAAATCTGCATACATAAAAAGAAAAAACAAAATAACAATATTTTGCAATGGGCGAAATTCGGGCCAAACGCATTCTTCCATTTAATCCAAAAAAAAGAACATAAAAAACTGAAAAAGTACTATGACAAAATTTAATGAAAAGGAAAAAAAAAACAAAATGATAATTTTCAACGCATCCATGATTCACCAACACTAATCTCTCAAACAGCATTTCAAGTCTTTGGGAAGTATTTCAAGTTACCTGGAAGCATATCAAATCCTTTGGAAGCAATTGCAAGTATTCTAAAAGCAGTATCAAACCTTCTGGAAGTATTTTAAATCTTCAAGAAACAATATCAAATCTTCTAAAAGCATATATTAAGCATTTTGTTGTTTATTTGGTATATACAATTTTTACTCTCTATAGTACATGTACATCTTCCCATCGTCTACTCTCCTCCCCCTTCCCACATCTCCGCCTGCTCGCCCCCATCACCTCTCTCATCCATTTTTTACCCTCGTCCCTCTCTCCCAAAGCCTGTTTCCTGTCAATTGCCTCCTCCCTCAGTTCGCTAAACCCTCTCAGCATGTGTTTCAGCATCTCCAAATCTTCACCACATAGTTTACACCACCTCTCAACATCGTCCGCCCAGTATTTATTTCCCCTCTCCTCATTGCCACAGCGGAATCTGGCCACCAATCTCTTCCCTTCATCATCCCCCTCCATCAACAAATACTTTGACCGCACCACTGTCACTATACCTATCATCTATACCTTTCATTGTATCTCCCTTCTCGTATCTGTGACCTTCCTTCCTGCTTCTGTATATCCCTGTCCCTATCTTTCAGTTCCCTCTACATTTCGACTCTTACCGCTCTACCGTTTTCGATGCCAACTAGTGAGTATCCCACCCTTCTATAATATTCTTCCCTGTATCTTTGCCCATAGATTGGCCTCCTCCCCTTAATTTCCTTCCAGGACTCTCCCAGGATCTTGCACTGCGGTCTTGCTTCTATCATTTCTTCATACTTCACCGCTCTTCTTCCCGCCTCCACCCTTACTGCATCCACTTAAACCTCCTCCCTTACTATATACCCTGGAGTCTCCCTTGCCAACCCCAGCACCCATCTCCAATATCGTGTTTGTTTGAGACCTTGTTCTCTCCATCCCCATACTTATACACCGTACATCATTGTACTCCTTACCAAGCCATCAAACATCACCTTTCGTTTTCCCACGTCCCTTCCAAAAGTTCTTTCTCCACATCCCCAAACCTGTCCCATCACTTTGTTCGTCCTTTTTGTCATCGTTCTCACATGCGCCCCGATCTTATTACTTTCTGTGAAACCATATCCCAGGTACGTGTACTCTTTCACTTGTTCTACTTCCCTCCTCTGTCACCACCACTCCTCCCTCCTTCTCCTACCCCTTGCAGAACTTCATTATCTTTGTCTTCTCGACGTTTACCTCCAACCCCTTCGCCTTAAAATATCCTTCCAGGACCCTCATTATCTCCTTCATCTCCCACGCCTCTCAAGCCACGACCACCAAATCGTCCGCATACGCCAAGGCGTGCACCTTTGTTCCTCCTATCACCACACCACCCATTTGCCCCCTCTCAAGTCTCTTTTCCAAGTCCGACGTATATATTGCAAATAGTGTGGGATTAAGCGGGCACCCCTGCCTCAAACCTTTTGTCGTCCAGAATACCTCACTTAACTCTTCCCCCACTTAAACCTTGTAACGAAGTTACATATTTCTTCCCGATTTACTTTCCGAAAATACTTCCCATCTTACTCCGACAAATATTACAGTTCCCGTCCGATTACTAAATTTCCGAAAAAGGATATCTTATCACCGCCTGTTTATGCAACCCAATCCGCATTTTCATTAATTTCATAATTTCCGTAATTAAACTTCAATTTCTCCGTTTCTCACTTTAAAACCGTTAACACAACTCCCGACAACATCTCCTGACCGAATACTCAATAAAGAAGAGTAATTAACCGAAATCCTAAAATACCGAAAAACACGTGTCACCGAAAAATATTATTAAATAATTAAATATTACCGACATTAATATATTTTCAAATAAAATCCGATGAACATCACCCTATCAGAGCAGCCAACTGACCCGAGGAAGTTTCAACAACCAGCAGGCTACCGTTCGACTACCGTACACCGACTATTTTTTATGATGCGGAATTAGAAAACCTACAACGTTAAAACCGATTACAAATGATAGAAAAGAATCTGGAATGACTGCTGAATGATTTTAATGATGATCCGATCATCATTAGCCGAGATTCTGTAATAAAGTCAATTAGCATAATAATTAAGTAAATTGCTGTATTCCTGATGGTCATCCACGAAATATATCTCTTGTGGAAGTTTGCCCCGAAGACCGCCGATCTTAAGAAGATCTTTAATCTGTGATTATGTTGTGATTAGGGCCGTTTAAGGAAACAACGTAAAACACGTGGTCCAGAAATTGTTTAATTCCGTAGTAGCCGTAAACCGTAACTGATTTTGTTGTAAATATTTTTGTAAATTTTCATGTAAATAGGAGTTTCTTTTGTTATGTATTGTTAATTTTTCCGTTAATGTTTTTTAATTAATTGTTAATTACTCGGTTGTTTGTTAACCGATTTTTATCATTCAAAAACTGGAACTATATAATTTTGTATCCCGCATCCGACAGTATCGTTAGAAATCCGTTTGCTTCATTAACTAATACCGCGCATTAAAAGTTAAATTTTGGTAACTGTTATCGATACGATCCCCCACGCAGAGAAATCCAGTTTTCGCCCCGATTTAGTATAGATAGCCGACCGAATTTTGAGAGGAATTCAATTATGGATTATTATTCATTGGTTCATTCTTACGAATTCAATTCATTGAGAGTCATTCTTTCGATTCGATCGATTAGTCTGATTGATTTTCGTCTTCGTATTAGCGACTTGCGAGACTGATTTTTACCACCGATTTCTCCGAACCGTTTTCCGAAAGTTTAAAGTAAGTACCGTTTGATTTATTATTGTGGATATTTTGTTTTGATTTCTGATTTTACCTTCCCGACTTAGTACTACTGCGAGTTTTCCCGTAGTACTTTCCGACCCCGTACTACTGCGAGTTTTCCCGTAGTACTTTCCGACCCCGTACTACTGCGAGTTTTCCCGTAGTACTTTCCGACCCAGTACTACTGCGAGCTTTCCCGTAGTACTTTCCGACCCAGTGCTACTGCGAGTTTTCCCGTAGTACTTCCGACCTAGTACTGCTGTGAGTTTTCCTGCAGTATTTTCCGGACAATTTATTTTACCGAAAATCAGGAAATCAAACGTCCGAGCTCCGCAATAGTATTTCAAACGAGGCTGAAACCGATTTAAATAAATAAAGAATCTTTTACCGACAACCATAACCAGTCCCAATAGAATTTTTATATACCTGTGTGTCAATCGTCCGTTTAAATATTAATAAATATCTTATGTCCTATCTCTGTCTCAATTTATTACCGCCTGCACCTCACCCTGATTTCTCCGACTGTAACCCCTAAAAGCTACTTAGGAGGCGAAAAAGTTCCTTACCTCTCTAAACATAAGGTGACGCCCGAGACCGTTAACATCTACCGAAAAGAAAAGGGCACCAAAGACACTCCCTCACCTTCCGGACCGAACCAAAAGAAAGAGGGAACGTCACAACCTTGACCATCGTCTCTCCGTACATCTCCTTCACCCTCCCTATCAGTTGTTCTGTGATACCTTCCCTCCTCATTACCTCCCAGAGCTTCTCTCTATCCACGTTATCGAATGCAGCCTTCAGGTCAATAAACAATCCATATAGCTTTCCCACCTTCTTGTTCAACTCCTTATCTATCAGCAGTTTCAGAATCCATATTTTGTCAATTGCCCCTCTTCCCTTCCTGAATCTCGCCTGCCCATCCGGCAACAACTCTCCCCACTCCATTTCCTCTTCCAACCTCCCCAGTATCTTTGCATAAATTTTGAAAGTTGTATCCAGCATAGTAATCCATCGACAATTGCTCACCACCATTTTATTCCCGTTTTTATATAGTGGGCATATCATCCCCATTCTCCACCTGTCCGGAAAACCCTCCCCCATCCATACGTCGTTTATTACCTTCCATAGCTTCTTCTTCATTGTCTTCGTCGCCTCCAACCACGCTTCATTCTGGATCTCATCCTCGCCTGGCGCCCTTCCTCTCTTCAGTCCCTTCAACGCTGCCACTATTTCTTCTCGTGTTATTTCTTCTCCTCATTGCACACCTCGCTCTCCCTCTCTCATTGCCCTCTCTTTCAACCCTCCCAACAATCCCATGAAGTAGGTTCTCCATTCACTCATTTGTATATTTCTGCTGACTTTCTCTCTTCCCTTCCTTATCCTCTTTAAGTAGCTCCATACTTCATTGTCCTCTTTCAATTCCTTAATCTCCTCGGCCTCCCTTACCTTCAGCTTGCCAACTTTCCCCTATAATGTTCTATTCCCTCTTTCGACCAATCTACCCTAATATGTTTTCCACCATCCTTCATTATCTTTCAGTTCCTTCTTCCCCTCGCTCCCTTTATACACACTTCTAGCTGCTGATGATCCAACTCTACTATCGCCCCAACCCTAAAATATTCTATCCTCTATCACATTCCTTGGTCCACTACCACATAATCTATCACGGACACCCCTCTTGCACCCGTATAGGTATATTCCCATTCAGTATCTCTAATCCCCTCTCCTCTACCCACCTCGCTATTCCTGTTATAATATCCCCGCACGCTCTTCCTCTCTTACTTCTCCTCTCTGCAAACACGCAATCCATTCTATAGCCTTCTGGCAACTTTCCCTCAATCTTTGCCCACCCTCCCTCATCGACCCAGGTCTCCACCATGCAAATTACCTCAAATCCTTTCAAACATTCCCAGAACTGCCCTCCCTTATTTGTGATCCCCGCTACATTCCAGAACACAATTTCAGCCCCTCGCTCTTCTCTAGCCTCTCCCCTAACCCGTCTAGTTTTTTGATAAACTTCCTTTGTGCCCTCTCCTCATGTCCTCATAATTAATACTTCTCTTCGCCAACTCTGCCGCTATCTGGTATTCTCCAGAGTCTTTTAAAAGCAGTATCAAGTCTTTCAAAGAAAGTATCAAGTATTCTGGATGCAGCTAATGTCTGTTTGAAACATTCTTGAAACATTTTATGCCTTTTAGAAGAGGTAAAGAACTTCCATGGTCAGTATCCAGTCTTCTGGAAATAGTTCAAATCTTCTGGAAGCATTTCAAGTCTTCTGTAAGCATTCTAGATGCCGTATCAATCCTTCCAAGGGCAGTATCAAGTCTTCTAGAGGCAGGTCAAGTCTTATAGAAGCAGTATCAAGCCTTCTGAAGTATAACAAGTCTTCTGGAATATTTCAAGTCTTCCGGAAGCAATATCAAATCTTCTAGAACCAGTATCAAATCTTCCAGGGTCAGAATCAAATCTTATAGAAGCAGTTTAAGGGTTCTGAAAGCATATCAGGCCTTCTGGAAACATTTCAAGTTATCTGGAAGCATATTAAATTCTTAGTAAGGAAGTAATATCAAGAATTCAAGAAGCAGTATCAAGTCTTCCAAAGCATTGCAATTACAAGTCTTCTGGAAACAACATAAAATCTTTTAGAAGCAGTATCAAGTCTTCCAAGGAAAGTATGCTGGAGGTAGCTCAAGACTTTTTGAAGTTCTCCAAGCCTCCCGGAAGCATTTTGAGCCTTCTAGAAGCAGATCCATTTTTCAAGGATCAGTATCAAGTCTTCTGGAAGCAGTTTGTTTTTGGAAGCATTTAAAGTTTTTGGGCACATTTTAAGCCTTGTAGATGGAGTATCAATTGTACCAGGGGCAGTATCATGTCTACTGGAAGCAGTATCAAGTCTTTTGAAGTATAACAAGTCTTCTGGAAACATTTCAAGTTTTCTGGAAGCAATATCAACTCATCTAGACGCAGTATCAAGTTTGCTGGAAATACTTGTATGTATGGGTGCTCTGCATCCATTAAAAATATTGCATGGATGCTCGTGCATCCGGCGCCTATGCTAATATACCATATCTTAAACTGTTTTCCACTGAAAGTAAATATTCACGTTGTTTAAAAAGAATCCAAACCAAATTCCAAAGTCGAAATTAGACTTCATATTCTTCATCAACAGTTAATCATAGTATTTGACACCACATATTTCAAATTCTCATTTACCATTTCGTAGACCAAAACATTTAGATGCTACAGTATTAGCAATTGTTAATCTCTCTTGGAATTTGTCGTCCATAAAAAAAGATACATTTAAGGTATCACTACCCGATTCGGTCTCTATGAGCTTACAGGAATGCCTTTTGACATCAGAAATGTAGCAACTCGTTATTAATGAAGTTACTGGAGGTTTAGATTTTATTTTCGTGTACTTACACGATATCCTTGTTGCGAGTAAAAATAAGCAGTGTTGGTATTAACATAACAATTAAACATTACTTAAACAAGAGAGTACATAAACTACTCACCAACTTAAACAACTCATAAGAAAAATAATTTTAGATAAAATAGGAAAGAAATTATTAAAAACAACTGAATGTTGATCACACAATTGAATTTAATTTAAAACTTGTTGTACATTTCAATAAGTTTATCATTAACAAGGCTATCTGCATCTATTCCAACAATATAAGCAAAATGATTAAAGTTTTCACCTTCTTTAATTAGATCGTTTAAAACGCAATTCGGTAAATCATTACAAAGGTCATTTACGTCCTAAAAATGTGAAATTAAGATAAGTAAGTTTTATTTTAACAATACAAACTTGAGGATCAACGAAGGCATCCGTATTGCCATGAATTAACCCAACAGGAGCTGTAATTTTGGTTAAGTTATATAGAGGTGGTTTTATGGATCCATACCGTTTTAAGTTTTCTTCAGGTCCATAATCATATTGCTGAAATCTCCCTAAAAATGTTAGAAAAATAATTAAATTTTAATATTCAATTTAATAAAAACCATATCGAAAGATTTGGCCATAATGAAGCATTTGTCTAATTGATAAACCTCCGGGTAAATTTGTTAGCAAAGTAGGCAGAATCCTCTACAAATAATTAAAGTTAATCCCTTAAGTTTAATGATATTTTGAACTAACCGGGTCAAGCTGGGTAACATCATACCCCACAGTAACATGAATATAAAGAACACAAATAAATTTAAACGGACTTCTACAAAGTATTTGGAAAAATTGTGTCATTGCAGGTCCGTGAGGCAATTCATACAAATGAAGATAATCTGCAACCGCTTCAAAATAGTTAACCATGTCCGCACCGGCCTTAACCACCGGATTAAAATTGTGCTTTGAATAAGCTGTAGGCCCAAGTAATAATGCCAATCGAATTTTTTTATTTATTTCCGGTCGCTCAGATGCCATGACAAAAAAAGCTGTGGCACCTTGAGAGTGCCCTAAAAAGAAAATTTTATCGTGACCGGTAACGTTTGAAACGTAATCAATTTCGGCTGTGTAATCATATATTCCGATTTCGTGCCAACTGAACATCCAAAACTGTTTTGATCGATGATTTAGAGATTTATGTTTCAATGACCATCTGGTCCCGCGTGAATTTCCTATCCAAATGTCGTAACCTGCTTCAACTAATCGACTAGCAATACTTTTTTTGCCCATCGTTAAAAATTCAACTGACGTTCCTCCAGTTCCATGAGCAATCAAAACCGGGGGCCTATTTGAACGATCTGTGCTATTAATTCCGTAGGGAATTCGATGGAGTTCGATGGTGTACCCATCTTCCGTTATCACGTGATGACGTTCTACTGTATAACCGATTTTCTTAGCTATTTGAAACTAAATCAAATTTTTTAAAAATTAATTATACTTAAAAATAAAACTTACTATATTTAACCCTTCATTATTCAGTATGTATTGTAAAGTTTTATTATCCAAATCGACACAATCACCGGTTACAATAATTAGTAAAAAAATCGACAAAAACAATCTGTAACGACCCACCATGCTTAAAACTTGCTCCTAAAATAATGGCGCATAAGTCAAATTAAGTTGAGTAAATAAAAGCGAAATCTCCAATCATTACATTTAAATTCAATGAAGGAAAAAATTGTTTAATGATAAAACCAATTTTTTTTAATAAGTGTCAATACTAAATTGCAATCAATTAAAAGAATTTTGAAGCATCCGTTTCAAAGGAATTGTGTTAACAATTTGATCTACAAAAAAGGAAGGTTAGAATAATTATCACAATTTATGTCAATTAATAATGTGTACAAAGTAACAAAACGTCCAATATTTTCTAGAACGGACTGCAATTTTACCTAAATTAAAAAAGCATAAAAATTTTAATTTTCTTGAGCAAAAACTCATTATAAAACTGCATTATTTTCGTAATAATCCTAATTCAACAAATTGAAATTCATGAATAGCAAACAAAATAATACATTTTACATTAAAATAAAATGAAAATTGTAATTCACATAATAATAAAACTATGTCTGTTAAAAATTAAATAAAATTTTGAACGAATTTCTTTTAAATGAAACGATAGAAAATTACCAATTAAAATTCTAACAACATGTAAAATAAAAAAAACTTATTGCACATAATAATAATATTAAAATGAAATGAATTTAATATAAATCAAATGAAGAACGGTTTTTACGTTTTCTAGGTAAGTTTGTAACAAAATTTATTGTCCAACCTGTTCCTTGACTTAATTTTACCAAGAAGATGATTTCCAAATGGATAGTTAATTTTGATTTGGAGGGTTCTATGATTTTATTTCTCCAAGAGGATAACTCAAGAATGTCCCTTAATTAAATTGCTTCCTCTAAAAGCCTACCAATTAAAGGTTAATAGAAAAAAATTTGTTTTAAATTATTTTTTAAATTTATTTGTTTAATTATTTATCTAAATATTTGTCTAGTTATTTAACCTTTTTAATTTAAGTAGTATGAATGGTTTGAGTGAAATAAAATGTATGAATGAAAGTTAATATAAGGAAAATCGAAAACTTTTAACATACTTCGTGGATGTTCTGAGATTGTCAATTAAATTGTTTCTTTGCGGTAAAACTAAATCCAGAATAAACTTCTGTAACCAAAATTTTAAACTATTGGTTGTGAGTCATAAAATGCGTGATATAGGATTAATAATACGGACTAATAATCTCGACGATAATTCTTAAAATCTAAAATTTTTCAAAATGTCGGCGATTCACTTTTAACGCGAGAGAGTAAAAGAAAGTAAAATTAGGTTTTGTTTTAGTTCTATACCATCAAAGAATCTCATATTCCCAAATACCTTTAATAATTTTCTCCCAAGAATATAACCTTAACTTCCACTCCTATTATCAAGTTACTTGGTAACATTTCATTTAAACAAAAATCTTTTAAAATTCTGAACTATTAAAATTCCAAATTATATTACCCCATCTATATCTCAAAATCATATCTCAAAATAAAAATATTCATCAAAACATGTAGCAAAAAGTGATAAAGAATAGTTCCTTCTAGATGGTTCTGAAGCAAAACAAAACAAAAATACGTAATTACGTAATTATGTAACACTACATACTGCTCACAAAGACTAAATATTACTAGTAAAAGACTGCATGTGGAAAATGCTTGTATCAATTTGTGTACAGCAGATACTAGATACTTGTTTTATGTTTAATAATTATATTGTAGTTTTACAAACCAGTTACAAAACTCAAATTCAAATTGCATTAATGACTTGCTGTGAATGACACAATTCTTAATAATAATTTTGTTAGCAACATCATCACTATGCATGTCGTGTGCACAGCATGCTACAGCCGCTTCCCCTATAAAGATTAATAATTAGAACTGATCTCACTGGCCGTATGAATTTGACGGGTTCCTAGAAGTGTGTGAAATTTTGCAAAAAGGTTTTTGAGTTGAATTGTCGCCCCTGATCATGGGTGATTGTGCTAGGAATGCCAAATCGGCTGAAATAATGCCGAAACAAAGTATCCTCAATTGTATTAGAACTAATATCTTTGAGAGGAAAAACCTCTGGCCAACGTGTGAACCGATCTATTACGGTGAGCACATATGAGCAGTTTGTGTATCAGGGTATTGTGAGTTTAGAGAATCAATATTTGTTCTGGACAACGTGTCCGCTACAATGTTTGATTCTCCTTTAATGTACCTGATATCTGATGTGAATTGTGTTATGTAACTAAGATATCGTGTCTGACGAGGAGTATTTTCTGTGTTAGAAAAAATTGTGTTGATTAGTGGTTTGTGATCAGTATAAACTATAAATTGATGTCCATGTAAAAAATGTTTAAAGAATTTGATACTAGTGTAAATTGCTAATAATTCTCTGTCAAAAGGTGAGTAATTTATTTGGCTTGATAATAATTTTTGGGAAAAAAATGCTAAAGGTTGTGTTTTGTTGTCTACAAAACACAACCTTTAGTAAAGGAACCTCAAGTAAAGGTGACACTTGAGGCATCTGTCGTCAGTGAAAGAGTTGCTTGTGGTGATGGGTGTGCAAATGAAACGAATTTTGATAAAAGTTTTTTAGCTCTAGTGAAAGAAATGTCGTGATCATGTGTCCAAGAAATGATTGATTTAAGTTTTTGTGAATAAAATGTTTTCGATACATGATGTAAAGGAGCCAAAATGTTTGAAATGAATCGAAATGAATCGCTGTAACTGTTTAAGTGTGGTTGGCTTGGGAAATTCAGTTATGGCATTAACCTTAGATTGCGAAGGGCGAATGCCATCAGCAGATATTTTATGACCTAGGAAATTTAAATCTGAAACTCCAAAAATACATTTTGTTGGTTGTATATTGATATTATAGGAGGTTAATCTCTCAAATAATTGTTGTAAATGAAGATAATGTTCTTCTTCATTATGACTGGCTACTAGAATATCATCTAGATACACGAAAAGGAAATTTAAACCAGAAAGAACTTCGTTAATAAACCTTTGAAAGGTTTGTGCAGCATTACGTAAACCGAAAGGTATTCTTGTGAATTCGAACAGACCAAACGGTGTGGTGATAGCCGTTTTAGGAATATCGTCTTCAGAAAAAGACTTACTACCCTGTAAAAACAGGGATTTGGTTATAAGCCCTCACCAGATCTAATTTTGAAAAAAATTTACAATTGTATAAATGTAGATTAAAATCTTGAATGTGCGGAAGAGGATAACGATCTGGTACTGTGATGAACCATGTGAACCATGTGAAGAGGCGACGCTGTAGAAGAAGAAGAGGGTCGGAAAATTCCTAATGCCACCATCTGTTCGAATTCTTTTTTTGCAATGTTGTGTTTGTGCACATCTAAACGTCGAGGACGACAAAACGGTAAGTATGAGTTGAGTTAACTATTTTGTGTTTAACGTTATGTCCAACTTGTTTTGTAAAGTCCGATGAAGACGTTAAATTTGGAAATTTTTTCAAAAGTTTTGTGTATTTGGTTTCAAAAGAAAACATTTTAAGGGTTGGAATAGTGTTTTTGACAATGGAACCGATTGAAAATAAATTGGTTTTCAAGTCTACCAATCGCTTCTTTTTAATATCCACCAAAATATCAATGCATGAAGAAAATCTGCACCAATGATTGGGGTACTAACATTGGCTATGGTAAATGCATATGGGAAATTCCTTCTTAGATTTAATGAAAAAGTAAGCATTTTTTAGAAATATAAAAATTTAATACAATATAAAAATTTTTAAAATTGTGTAAAAATGTGATAAAATTTTCGACTCCTCCTTATATTAACCCTTACAGGAATGAAAATTGGCTACTTACCGGCACACGACTGTAAATTTTGAAAAGTCTTGACTGTCGCTGATGTGTTGTTTTTGACCTCAATTTCAGGTGTCAGGTGTAGGTTCCAAAATTTTCGTCGGAGGCAGGTTAAAAATTTTCGTCGGAAGAAGGTATCACGTCGCAGATTTTCTTATCACGTCGGAAGTTTTCTGATCACATCGGGGTTTTCTCATCACGTCGGAGGTTTTTTTATCACGTCGGAAGTTTTTTGATCACGTCGGAGATTTTCTTATCACGTCGGTGGTTTTCTAATCACATCGGAGGTGTTTTGCAAGTTTTCTTCGTCGTATGAAAAGAAAATGATCTTTGGAACAGTGACGTTCTGTGTCGAGGCGGGTCTATGCAGCACTTAAATCCAGTTTCACGATCATGAATATCGCACCTGAATGATATCTTATTATATAAATATATAGGGATTTTAGTAGTGATTAGTTTGTGATAGTATGTTAGAGTATGAAGTTCTCTTCTTGAGCGCATCGACAACCAACCCGATTCAATGAGTCAGTGGGAAATGTGATCGAGCTTAAGGATTCCATAAATAAATCGAAGGCAACTATTCTGAACTTTCTGAATCCTTCCCAAGTCATATGAACACACAGCCGCATGATATAAAGGAGTCATATAGTTAAATTGAGAAAGAACGATGGAGTCACATAATTTTTTTTTCAATTTGATAGGGAAATAGCTTCTATGGTGATATAGTAGCCTTAAAGAATGATATCTAAAACTGTTATCTATAACCAAACCAAGACTCCTTGCCTCACTCACAATCGGCACCTCAGATCCCTGAATGTAAACTTTAACCAAAATATTTAATTTGTTGCAAACGGTTTTGTTACCAAAGAGCAAAACGCTAGATTTATTGGGATTAATTTTCAGAGAATGCAAATTGGAAATATTTGTTATATATTCCAAATCAGAATTTAAGATATTAATAGCGTCGCGCCATTGGAATGGACCAAAAGATATGTAAAGCTGGCTATTATCGTCATAACTGTAAACTTGATTATGTTTCACATTAAGAAAGATCTTTGAAGTATATAACGAAAACAATGTGGGACCAAGAATTGAGCCCTGAGGAACTCCAAAATTATTTAGTCTTTTAATCGAGAAGAAGATGTTATATCCTCAATCTGGACGCATTGTGATTTTTGTCCAAGATAACTGCTAAGCAGAACTACTGCTGAAGTATCAAGCCCTACAGAGTGAAGAATCTTAACAAAGACCGTATGATTAACAGTATCAAACGCCTTACTATAGACTAATAAAGTAAGAAAGGTAATATCACCCTTATCAGCCACAAAGATAATGTCATCTGTCACCTTCAGCATTGCAGAGCAACAATTATACCCTCGACGAAACCCAGACTGAGTAGATGGCAGACACCCAGTATCCGTAATAAATTTCGTCAATTGAACATTCGGCATTCTTTCAAGAACCTTTGATAACATTGGCAAAATACTAATAGGTCTCAGGTCTTTTAACGCTTTTGGATCACTACATTTAGGTATAGGTTTAATTAAGGCTTCCTTCCAGCAATCAGGAAAAACACTTTCCAGAACGCAGAAATTTATAATATGTGTTATAAAAGGTACTATGTGAGGACAGCAAAGCTTTATCATCTCTGGGCTGATATTATCAGCTCCTATAGACGTAGATTTCATTGATTTAATAACATTAAATACAACGAGTGGCTCGACGACACCAAACTTAAACCTCGAATTGTTATCACTGCCATTCATGGCATAAAATGTATCAAAAGCAGAGTCACTAAAAGGTGGGAAACCATCTACAATATCTAATATACTGTCAACAAAATATTTATTTATGTCCTCAACATTTTTCAAATGATCTGGTATGTTCACGTTTTTATTCTTACGGATGTTCATGTCATTAAGTGCACGCCATTTTTCTCTACCATCACTCAATTGAGAAACATACTTAAAATAAGCTTTCTTCTCGGACAAAACTGCTCGAGATGTGAAATTCCCAATGAAGGTAACCGCGTACGCCTGCATCTCTCCTTAGCCTCATCCTTTAGGGTCATTAATAGACGGAGGTTGTCCGTTAGCTACACATGACGAACCTTAGATAGATCAAGCCTTACATAGATCTAGCCTTGTAGATGCTAGATATTGCTAGTAGAAAACAACATTTTATGATTCATTCTATCGAAGGCTATAGAATAGTTAAGCAAACACAACACAGTAACCTTTCCGTTGTCCGATGCCCCCAGAATATCATCCACAATGTGAATGATTGAAGCCAGATTGAACCTCCGGTATCAATTCATTTTTATACACAAATTCTCTTAATTGCTCACACATAATCTTCTCCAACACCTTGGATAAGACCGGAAAAATGCTGATCGGTCGCAAGTTTGCAAAAGAATCAGGGTTCCTTTTTTTTGGCAAAGGAATTACCTTTGACTTTTTCCAAACGTTAGGAAATTGACAACTAGATATGCAGGAGTTGACAATATCTTTTATTTCAGGAATTACGTGCAGACAACAATAATTGATCATTTGAATGTTTAACCCATCCAGTCCCGCAGCATAGCTTCTTATTGGGCGAATAATCCTCTCTATATCCAAATCAGTGACTAACTCAAACTTAAATGAATCTTTGGTAATAATATTATGCATATAAAAATCATACAAATCAATGTCAATGGGTACACTTGAGGAGGTAACGCTCGCGAAATAATCAATAATTTTATTTGCATCAGCCAGATGTTCCGGAATGCTGCTAGTTGTGCGGCTCATCATTCCACATTTTTTCAACCCACCCCAAGGATTTGTTTGCGATTGTAAACAATAATCGACAAATGCCCTCCTTTCCCCCTTTATAGCACCTTTTATGTAAATCCTCATATCTTTATAATATTTCTATGATTCGTTCGTTCTTAGTACTCCAAAACTTTTATAAGCCTTATCACGAATCTTCTGCATCTCTCTTATGGTGTCGGTTATCCAAGGCATAGGAGCTCCGCGTACCCTATAGGTTCTGTCTGGAGCGTGAACATCAAAAAGCGTCAGAATGCTCTCGGAAAGAAAAGAAATTTTATCATTAACATCCACCATATGAAAAATCAAGAAAAAAGGAATCGCATACAGATCTTGCAAAAAGTCATGATAAAGTGAGTAAAGGCACGACGAGCAATAGAAAGCGGTGATCGTACAGGAGGCTCCATGTTCAAATTACAATAGATTACTTCATGATCTGACAATCCCTCTGACGAAACAACGTCGGTATTCCTAATGATGGTAGTGTCAGAAACAAAAATAAGGTCAATAATTGTTGCAGTGGTACTAGTTATACATGTGGGGGAGCAAACGATTTGACTCAAATTAAAAGCGTCTAAGCTGTCAATGAGTTTTCCCCCCAACGGTCAAGGTCTCCACATAAATCAGAATTAAAGTCACCAGTGAGTATCACTTAAGTAGGGATAACATTCGAAAATTGCGATTCCACTTCGCTGATGAAAGCCTCCGGGTCGCTCTATTTCTGCGATCTTTATGCAACACCCACCGCAAAAACCACCTTATGAAAAGTAAACTTAACCCAAACCTGCACTATAGCATTAGAAAACATTAATAGTTTAACTTTAAGGCTTTTCCTGATATATATGCCGACGCCACCACACCTCTCGCTCCTATCCTGTCTAAAATAATCAAAATTAACTAAGTATAAATTATCATTATCTATATATAAAATTAGAACCAACACTAGCACTATCACTAGAACTATCACTAGGACTAATACTAGATCTAAAAGTAGAAACTTTCGAGTTTTGCCGTGCGTTTTTTAAAAAAATGTTTGACGTTTCAGATGACCTTCTTCAGAAACTGGTTCGAAGTAAGTTTCTGAAGAAGATTGCAACATGGCATCCGAAGCGTCATATATCATCAGCAGAAACGATAACATGAAGTTTGTCCCTAAATACCAACAATATTTCGGTTTCGACGTCTTGTTATTTTGATTCGGGTACCCCGAAAACACGCACACTGTTACGGCGAGTGTACTGTTCCAAGTCGTCCAGTTTTTCGAAAATCAGCTTGTTCACTTCCTTCAGCGATAGGTTTTCTTCCTTCAACTCCCTAATTTCTGTAGCAAGTTGTTGTTTTACAATATTAACAATTTGAGCCATAAAAGATTCTTTTTTAATCAACTCATCAACGGAAGTGTGGAATAACTCTTTAAATTCTCGAAGATTATCTTCAGTAAAATACATCTCAACCGATGAAAAACCTAACATAGGACACGCCACTGACGAGCAATGTTACTCTGACAAAGACATGAACTCGACTTATTCCTACTCGACTTTTTATTCCTATCCAGATAATTAGAGAGCCTTCCCTTAATTAATTCTTCAAATACCTTTGAAAAAACCCAGCAACTGGAGCAATTCTTACCTATTTTAATTTATTTGGAAAAAATTCCCTGCTCGAAACATTTGCTTATCAAGGCCGTTAAAACTGGGGCCAACTGCTGAACCACTTTTTTAATGATATAGGTAGTGAAACCGTAGATATCCTCAGATTTTTTTCTTTTTAAAATAACTGTAATTGAATTTCTTATAAACCTCATAGGCCTGTTCCATCTTTATGGTCGATACCAACATTCCTAATAATCCAACATGTCCCTTTTATTTTATCTTTAACTTTAAAGACTGTTTAAGAGTTTTTGTTTTGTACGGCTTTACCTTTTTATACTCCATGATAAAATTTTTATCATAATGGGAAGAAAATACATGATGAAAGAAATTATAACAGTCAGCAGCATTCTGTTTCGTCATAACCACAATCTATTTCCTTAGGTTCAGCTCTAAAGTTGTTTATGTTTTGTTCATCACATTTTCTATAGTTAATTGTTTTATACTCACTAGTATGCTGGTGATCATTTCCTAAAAACTGTAGGAGCCCACGGTGATCGAATATATGTAATTCTTTTATTGAGTAAACCAATTCGAAAAGATTCAAATATACAGGGTTGCAAAATGAGTTTGGCAAATCAGTTTCAGAAACTATTCATTGTACAGCCCTGTTTAAAAAAGTCTTCAGATGCACGGCTAAACCCAATCCACCCAACCCTGTATATTTGAACCAAAACCGTCCTAAGGATTTCATCGCCCCAAGGCTGGGTTGGACGAACAAAATGAGTGCGCCCCTTTTCATACAAGATTCAATGCCAAAAGAGGTCCCCACATCAAAGAGGACACTGGGTACATTATGGGGACACCATCCATTTCATTGCAAAATCAGGCAACTTTGGCACTGGATAACGTTTTAGTACCCTTTTGACGATGTAATGGTCGAATTGAAGAAAACGTCCTGTTTTCTTTGGCTCATTACTGTATAAAACTGTACAGACTTAAGAAATGAACTCAACATTTTTAGCATCCCACCTTCATTAATTGGGTTGTGACCAGATGTAAGCTGACGACGACTTTTGCAAAAAAATCATCTTCTCCGGGCGAAATTAATTTCTGAATCGATGGACTTTCTTCTTTAGGGTTATATTAAATTACTGATCCATGCCAAACGAGCCAGTAAGAATAACTGCAGGCCAATATTTAATATGAAATTCATGATATTACGATAAATTTGTGTAAAAAGTATATAAACAATTTTTTCAACATTTAATTGAAAAAAAAAATAAAAAGCGTCGCTGTATATGAGACTAGATATAGCTAGTCGAAGACTACATGTTGCATGTATCCAAAGCAAGATACTGTACGGAGAACAATAATTGTTAAGTTTAGGAGGTATACAGGGTGTTCCCGTGACTCGGGGCATAAAATTAACCACATATACTAGAGCAAAAATGATGACGATTCGCGAAAAAAATTATTATAAAAGTCTTTAAATGGCCAAGATATGGGCCATCAAAGTTCAGAAATTTTAACACATTTTTCTAAATATTTTCAAAACCATTTATGGTAGAGGGTTGAAATTTGGTACAGAGTAAACAAACATCATGTAAAATCATTGAACCAATTTTGACTTTGATCGGACGACGGCAACCATGTTATACAGGTGTTCCTAAAATTTGTTTGCTCAGAACTTTTTTGTTTGTTCGTAACCCTACATTTTTTTTGTACTTTTTAATAGAAAATTTATTTTCGAAACTTTTTTCACTCTTTGAAAATTTTGATAACATTGACTGTTTTCGAGTTATACGCGAAACTGTTAAGCTTTGATTTCAATCGTAACAAATAAAACATATTCCGCAAGATCTGAGAAGGCGATGACAATTGAAAAACGAACTGATCTAATAACCATTATTTGCATAAATTTCTCAGTGTAGATTTAGTTAAATCCAGTGTTAATTTATTTTAATTGAATAAAAGAATGTAATTTCCAAAACAATAAATTTAATTTTCGCGGTAACAACAAACAAGAACATAATAAAAATTCTAACAAAAATATGAACAAGAACAATAAAATTATAAACAAATGGTAATAAATAAAACAGAACAAAAAAAAATACTAAAGCAGATGTTCAAAAACACTCCCGCCGGCTTCAATGCACGCCTGATATCGCCGTCTTAAATTAAAGCGCACTCTGCTGAGGACGTTGATTTCAGTTCGAAGTTGATCAAATGAATCAACAATTCGTAACCTCAGTTGATCAACTGAAGTTATTTCAACGCAGTACACAAGCGATTTAATGCGTCCCCATAAATAAAAATCTAGAGGTGTAAGATCCGGCGATCGGGGGGGCCAACTTATCGGTGCATCCACTCCTCGTCCAATCCACCGTTCCGGAAACCGTTCACATAGAAATTCTTGGACAGCATGTGTACTATGCGCAGGAGCACCATCATGCATATACCACATTTCTTGTCTTGTGTTTAAAGGAACGTCATCTAAAAAATCATTTAATTGCTCTAAATGTCCCCTGTATGTATGGCCATCCAGCCTTGACGGCAAGAAAACGGGTCCTATAATGACATCGCCCACAATGCCAGCCCAAACGTTAAGAGTTTTAACCTCCATTGCGATTTCCAAGCTTTCTTAAATCTTGGATTTTCGTCCGCCCAACTATGTGAATTTCTCAAATTGATGATTCCATCTTTAGAAAATGTCGATTCATCTGCAAAAAGTATTTTTTCTAAAAATTGATCATCAATTTGGATTTTGTGCTGCATTATTTGACAATATTGCAGTCGTAGTGGGTAATCAGCCTGTCGAACTTCCTGAACTTTATAACTATGATATGGATAAAGCTGTTGCTCGTGAAGAACACGCCAGATAGTTGTTTTTGACGTTAAAAAATGCCTCGCCATATCCAAAGTACTAGCTGTAGGATTTTCTTGTACGTAGTCTAGAATATCTTCTTCTAGTTCGGTTGTTCGGACTGATCTGACTTTACCGTTGTTACTAAAATTCGGCTTAAACGTCCCATTTTCCCTTAAACGGGTTTCAATTCTTAAAAATGTTTTTCGATTGGGCGCTCTGCGGTTCGGAAATTTCTCCCGATAACGGTTAGCGGCTGCTACGGCGTTTCCATGACATTCTCCCAATGTCAAAATCATGTCAGTTTGTTCA
Organism: Onthophagus sagittarius; assembly: GCA_036711965.1. Classification (NCBI taxonomy): domain Eukaryota; kingdom Metazoa; phylum Arthropoda; class Insecta; order Coleoptera; family Scarabaeidae; genus Onthophagus; species Onthophagus sagittarius. The sequence goes on from JASERS010000005.1 coordinate 27,888,303, forward strand.
CTAAATGTGTAATTGTCCATTTTGAACACGCAAAATTAATAAAAACTTCATTAACAAACAACTTTATGTTTAAACTACATAAGCAAGTTGACGGCTCAATTTGTTTTTTTTTTAATTGCCATGGCCAACTTTTTCGAAAATTATTGTGTTTAGTGTTACCATTGAAATCGAAGCTTAATATTTTCGCGTTTAACTCGCAAACGGTTAATGTTATCAAAATTTTCAAAGAGTGAAAAAAGTTTCGAAAATAAATTTTCTATTAAAAAGTACAAAAAAAATGTAGGGTTACGAACAAACAAAAAAGTTCTGAGCAAACAAATTTGAGGAACACCTGTATAACATGGTTGCCGTCGTCCGATCAAAGTCAAAATTGGTTCAATGATTTTACATGATGTTTGTTTACTCTGTACCAAATTTCAACCCTCTACCATAAATGGTTTTGAAAATATTTAGAAAAATGTGTTAAAATTTCTGAACTTTGATGGCCCATATCTTGGCCATTTAAAGACTTTTATAATAATTTTTTTCGCGAATCATCATCATTTTTGCTCTAGTATATGTGGTTAATTTTATGCCCCGAGTCACGGGAACACCCTGTATATTACTGTGATATACTTGTGAGATACTGACCAGACTTCAGATATTGGAAGACTACAAACTTTAAAAATTTCAAATGCGCAAATTCAATTTGCCCACATACGATCTTTGGATACGTCTTGTCGTTTACCATCGCTTATAGAAAACTACATTTTGCGTGAAGAGGACTAGATACTGCAACAAATAAAGCTGCATGACGGATAATATAAAGGAATATCTTGATGGATGACAAGCGAGAGTGATGTTTGAATATCTGGATGTAAAAACTCTTGAGTATCCTAATAATTTATTTCTAATAAATTTAATATGTAAACTTCAATATAATAATTATAAAGAAATTAATGTTGATTTAGAAGTTGAACTAAAACTTTATAAACCAATTCTGGAGCATCCCTTCCATACGCGAAATCATGATGGGACCACATTTCATCAGGAACAACATATTTTAATACCAAATTGGGTAGATCATTAGCCACATCACTTGTATCCTTAAAAAAATATAATAAAAACCGCTATCTTTTTTTTTTATTTTTAATCCCTTTTACCTCACATGTAACAAAAGGATCGTTCCTTCCGCAAAATAAAGCAATTGGAGCCGATATTTTCGATAAATTATAATTGGGCGGAACCTCGGAGTCATACATTTTTAAATTTTCAATTGTACCATAATCGAATTTTTGAAAGGTTCCTAAAAAATTAGTAATAAAAAATTGATTAAAATTGGAATTGCGAATTTAACTTCGATCAAACATTTGGGCGTAATGCTCCAACATTCGTATTGCAAGTCCCCCCGATAAATTATTAATGATAACTGGTATAAATTCCTAAAATAAACCATTAAATTAATTCGGAATCAAGTAATTAAATAATTACAGGGTCGATTTGTGTGCTGTACCCTCCAATTAAATAAATTAGTTGTAAACAAATTAATTTCATCATATTGCAATATTCGCTGCGAAATTTTCCAGGTGGGAATTCATAAATGTGTAGCATTTTGAAGAGGCTCTAAAAGAAGGAAATATTTGGTTTTGTCTTAATTAAATTTATAATTACTTTAAGTGTATTGTAGTTTTTAGATAGAGGCATCCATAAAGGATGTTTATTATGTTTGGTGTACATCGTCGAAGCTAACAAAATCGCTAATCTTATTTTGTCGTTGTATTCCGGTCTTTCAGATAAAAATACCCCAAAAGATGTTGATCCTTGCGAATAACCGATGAAAAATATTTTTGGTTGGTGGGTTATGTTTATTATGTAATCGATGCAAAGTGGGTAATCATAAAATCCAACTTCGTGAAAACTAATTAATTCATTGATTAATTTATTAAAAAAAGTTGTAATAAAATTTACCTAAATTTCCAAAATTCTTCATTATCAGGGTTTAAACTAACATGTTTTCTGGATGATTTTGTTCCCCTTACACAATAAATCCAAACATCATAACCAGCGTTAGATAAAGTAAATCCTAAACTTATATTTCCGGTTATCACGTAATGCACTGATCCCATATCCATTCCTGGTACTAATAAAGCTGCTGGCCTTTTAATATCGTTGTCGTTTACGTTTCCATGCGGGATTCTGTGTAATTCAATTATGTAACCATCTTGTGAGGTTAATTGATGAATTTCGAATGGGTATCCATACTTTTTCGTTACTTCCAACTAAAATTTTTATTGTTTCAAATGAAAATAAAATATATGTATTACTTACTATGCTTAAACCGTTATTTTGAAGGATATCGGCCAAAATTTCGTTTCCATAAACACCCCATAAGGTAAAAATAAAAATTGATAGAGCAATACAAATTTTGTTAAAAAACATGTTAATTTTTGAAAATTATCCAATCAACTGATGTTTAATACTGTAAACTACAAAATTAAACCTGTTTTATATTGGTAATTTATTTTAATTATAAATAATGAATCAATCACTATGGTTAATTAAGATAAAAACATTGTTATTTTCACAATTAAGATTTCTAATAATGCTTTATCAACAGTTTTGAAATAATCTTTGAACTCTGTATTTTTTTGCGATTTCATTAGCAACATAAACCATTTTTGTCTAGCTATAAGATTGGAAAATATACAGGCTGTTTACATGGTGTTTACAATAAAAAATATTTATAAACCAACGTCCTAAAAGCAGTAGTTTCAAAATTATTGTGGATTCTAGTGTTATTCGTGAATGAAGTATCTTGGTCTTGAAATGTTTATTTAATTGGGGAAAATACAAACAGAACATAAAAGCTGAACACGAAATGTTTAAAGTAAATGCTTCGTACAAAAGAATCACGCAGTCTATAGAAGACTCGGTTTTGTATTTTTTGTTGCAGATCCTCTAAATTATTAACATATGCTGAATACACTAATGATTTCAAGTAACCCTATGCAAAAAAGTATAGAGCATTCAAATCGGTTATTTAAGATCTACCATATAATGATAAGATATAAAGCAATAAATGTTCTATCCCATTTTACGTATCTGTGAAGAAGAAAATCTTTGATATTATACAAGATGATACCATTAGAGCAAAATTTATTGATATATATATAGCATGGAAGTAGGACTAGCTCATTTTCTTGCATATTTCGAAGTTGCATAATCCAACCCGATTTTATTCTCGTTTTTAAATTCAGTATTAAGAAAATTACGAACAATGACATTTCTTCTTTTCATCTTCAAATAATATAGGTAAAGTGTTTTGCAGAAAATCTAAATAAGTTTCACCAGTTAAGCGATTAGGAAGAATCGTTGATTATCAATCGATTATGTACAGAGCGGCTCTTACGTTGCGGGTGGGCGTGTAAATGTGTATGCAACAAATTGAAATTTGTCACGCAGAAGTTTATTTGGTCAAAAAGGATAATGAGAAAAAATAAGAATAAAATTTAATATAATAATCTTTAATGAATAGAATTATCAAACAAATAATAAAAGATATAAAAGAAAGATGTTATAAGTACGAAGACTTTCACGACCGATGTTAACTGAACTAAAACTAACACTAGAAACTTTCGGGTTTCACGGCAAAACCCGAAAGTTTCTAGTTTTAGAGTTAGTATTAGTCCTAGTGATAGTGTTAGTGATAGTGCTAGTGTTAGTTCTAATTTTAGTTCAAGAAAGATGTTATTAAATAAAACTTTTAATTAATCAAAACTGAAAATAAACTAATATTTCTGATCAAAAATTATTAACTGATTAGATATTACTGAACAAAAAGTTGTCAATTGAAGTTATTGAACATAATTTTTCTAACAAAAGTTACCAAATAATTTCACTTTATTAGACATACCAAACTAATAGAACGGAAGCTGTTAGTAAATTTACAGAAAACATTAAAAAAATTAATTATTAACTAAATTACAAAGGGTTAAAAATCTCATCGTGGTAACGGTTAATGATCGATTTTCTCTCTTGGTCCCAGCGGCACTCTTGGTATTTAATTTACCTCCGAAGATGGATCTCTGCTCCCGGATTTGGAACCCTTCTCAAAGCTCCCCGGGTTGGTGAGGGATTCTTGTTCTTTTTTGGCTCTGGACTTTGAGACTAACCACGGTTTGATATTCTTCTCTCGAGTCTGAGCCAAAACTACACTAAATCAAGACTGACTCATGACTAACTGAAGACTCCGGGACTCACTTTCCTTTAACCCGTCTGAGATCTTTGTAACCCTTCTTTTCTGAGCGCTCTTAATCTAAGCAATCAATTTCATTGGTCCTAGAACTCGGACACAAACTATTCGCTTTTAAACTAAATGTAAAGAAAGAAATCATATAGGGAACCTTTTGTTTAAATTAACGAACAACAATTGAAAATCAATTCTAAAATCAATCAATATAAATTTAATATAATACGCGGTTCGCCACAATTACTAAGTGTACTAAGTCAAACATTTACAAAAAATTTATACTGGCTTTTTGATTGCACAACAAAATGAAGATTTTCATTTGCCCAAACGTGATTGTTATGAAATTCAAAATTTCGTCTCTTGTAAAAGCAGTTTCGTAAGTGAATAAAACATCTGTAGAAATCTTGGAATTTGTACAATTGTTTCTGACGTTATATTCCCCTAGAAAGACATTAATGTTCACTGTAGGAGAAATATTTTCTGAAATCATTCTCAAAATATCCTCTTTACTGTAGGAGTTCTCACAGATCGAGATCGACCAGCATTGTGGTGAGATGTGTTCAAAAAATAAATTTTAATAAATTTATGGAAAATGTATCACTAGGTATGTTACGGTTAGGGTAAGTTTCCGAGCAACAGCCACCAATGCTTCAAAACGCAATTTAATACACAGGATGATTTGTTATAAAGCACATGTAGCAATACCGAACTAAAACTTGTTTTTCGGGTTCTGTGGGTATGGTTTGCATATCAAGACGAAACCTAGGAACGAAGAGACACAGATTCAATGTACGCGATTCGTTCATTATCGATGTAAAATACTCTTTTAGTTTGTGACAATATTTGTGTGTATTTATTAAATAAATACATTTTGTGTTCAAACCCCTGTGATATTATTTCACAAGAACTCGAACCACACTACATTACATTTCTGGCGACGAGAACGGAATATCAACGGGATATTGTATTTCGAGGAACACAAGAAACCAACATGTCAAGCACCAACACAAATTTCAAATTCGAACGATTTGAACCACATGGCGAAGAATGGGAATATTACATTCAGCGATTCGAGATGGAGTTGGAAATGAACGTGTTAATGGATGAAAGCGTACCAGATGAAAAACGTCGGAATAATTTGTTAACAAAGGTAGGACCAGAACCATTCAAAATATTAGTAGATTATTTTCGACCAGACGCCGCAAATACAAAAACGTACAATGACTTAAAATCGGTTTTAAATAATTACTACGGGAAAAGAACATACATGTTCACAGAACGCATCAATTTACGTTACGTTCATTAGCGGGAAATTGCGAATTCGGAAATAGCTTACAAGAACGCCTTCGCGACCAGTTGATTATAGGCATAGATAATGTTAACTGGCAGGAACAAATTATTCGAATGCATCCGGAAAATTCCGCTACGCTAAAAGTTCATGCAACGACGAATGCTCTAGAACAGGCGGCGGTTCAGTCTAGACATTTGGCGGCAGTCGGCGGAGCCGATTCACGTATAAACATTTCGTCGAAATAAATAAACGCGCTAGACAAAGTAAAACACAATCGATCGAAAAGAGAACAAAAAGCTTTAAACCCATCAATTCAATGCGTTTTTTGTGGAAATCAAAAACATAAAGATAAGAAGCAATGTCCGGCTTTCGGAAAAAGATGTGCACGATGCCACGATGAAAATCATTTTGCAAAGGTTTGTTTAAAATCGGGGCGAGCAAAATTAACCGATAAAACTCAAAAACAGACGCGATATTTACGTGATAACAATGATACAGAACAGAGCGGCGAATCAGATTCTAGTTCTGAAAAATCAAATTTTGACACAGCAAACATTCGAAACGTATCAAAAGTAAAAATCGTAGCAAAGATAAACGATGTCTACGTCAACATGCTTTACGACACGGGAGGAAAAAAATGGAAAACCCACATTGAAAGCAACCTCAAATTTGGTCGCATACACCGATCTTGAAATTGAAACGTTGGGTATCGCAGACGTAAAGGTGGCCTTTAACAAAACATTTACATTACCGATATACGTTATAAAACTTAGACTTTAAAAAATTTAGACTTTCGTTCCCACCAGGAACAAAGCTATGCAGAACAAAGACATTAAAGAATACAACAACAAACACAAAGTCAAACCAAACAACAATGCAAACAACGACAAAACAATATGAAAATCCAATAAAACTTAACAGTTTACTTGATGAATTTGAAGAACTTTTCGATGGCAGCTTAGGAACTATCAGAGGTCATCGAGCAAAAATTTATATCGACAAAGATATTAAACCAAAAGCGTTTCGAGCAAGAAATGTACCGATACCATTGCAAGAGCAAGTAAGCGCAGAGATAAACCGATTGGTAAATGAAGATGTGCTGGAACAGGTTGATGTCTCCACAACACCGATTGAATGGGCGTCACCTGTAGTAATAGCTATGAAATCAAATGGATCTGTTAGAATTTGTGGTGATTTTAGAGTAACTATAAACCCACATGTACAGATAGATGATCACCCTCTACCCACATTCGATACACTCACAGCCAAGCTGAGTGGAGGAAAATATTTCTCTACAATTGATTTGAAAGATGCTTATTTTCAGTTAAAGGTACATCAAGACTCACAAAAATACTTGACCATCATAACACATCGAGGATATTATGCTTATAAACGATTGCCATTTGGTGTTTCGTTTGCACCCGCACTTTTTCAGCGAACCATGGACCACATACTGTCGGGATTGGACGGAGTTGTGTGTTATCTTGATGATATACTAATTACTGCACCTACATTGGAAGAACATGTTGAAAAACTGGAAAAGGTTTTTATACGATTAAAGGACTGCGGTATTAAAACACAAAAATCAAAATGCCATTTATTAAAAGAACGTGTAACTTTCCTTGGACATCACATTGATGCAAATGGGTTACATCCAACGGGAGAGAAAGTAAGAGCTATCAAGGAAATGCCTTCCCCTACAAATGTAAACGAATTAAGGTCATTTCTGGGAGCAATCTCTTATTATGGAAGATTCATTCCAAATTTACACGTAACATGTGTTCCATTATACAAATATCTAAAAAAAGGACAGAAATGGGCTTGGAATGGAGAAGATGAGGAAATTTTTAATAGATAGAAGGAAATGTTAAATGTTAAATGTTAAATGTTTATGTTCATCTAATACTTTAGTGCATTATCATGCTGGTTGCCAATATATGTTACGAGCGATGTTAGCGACGTAGGTGCTGGGGCAGTATTGTTTCATAAATGTTCAGATGGAAATTTAAGACCAGTAGCTTTTGCGTCAAGAAAATTTAATGACTGCGAAAAACGTTACTCACCAATAGACAAGGAGGCTTTAGGAATAGTATTTGTCGTTACTCGATTTCACCATTACATCTACGGAAGAAGATTTACTTTGTTAACAGTTAACCATTGGAAAGAATTTTTGGAGAAAATCGGGAAACGCCTAAAATTGCTAGTAATAGATTGATGAGATGGGCAATGCTATTGAATTGCTACAATTATCAGATTGCTTACCAACCAGGAAAACAAAACGCACCAGCGGATTTGTTGTCGAGATTACCAATAAACGACACAACTTTATCTACCTCAGAAGAACAAGGACTATCAAAAAGATCACAACTTCTACACCTTCGCTTGAAAAATCTACCGATAAGAAAGAAGTTGTTGCAAAAGAAAAGTAGTGAAGACAAAATTTTCCAAAAAGTCTCGAGATATATTCAAGATTACTGGCCTGAAAAGAAGTACTTGACGAGGGAATTCTATTCATTTTTTGAAAAAAGGGAAGAATTATCATTAGAAGATCACTTATTGCTATGAATCACATAGAAAAGACTTTTACACATGCTGCACGATGGTCATATTGGTATTATTGCCATGCAATCTTTAGCGAGACTTCATGTGTACTGGCATGGAATAGATCAGGACATAGTAAATTTTGTAAAAGCTTGTTGTTTCTGTCAAACGTCTAGGAAAAATGAAATAAAAGTACCACTTTATCCTTGGGCAGTACCAGCAGAGGTGTGGACGCGCGTTCATATAGATTTTGCAGGACCGTATGAGGGAAAAATGTTCATATTAGCAATTGACGCTTATTCACGATGGCTAGAAGTAGTACCAATGAAGAATACGACAAGCAAGTCGACCATTAAAGTACTTCGAGAATTGTTCTCTAGATTTGGATTACCTAAATCTATTGTATCAGACAATGGACCTCAACTGACATCTGATGAGTTCGCAGAGTTTTGTTACGAAAACAATATTAAACACATAAAAGTAACACCGTATCATCCAAAATCAAATGGTCTTGTAGAACGCGCTGTTCGAACTTTCAAATCACGAATGGACGCTAATGACAAAAATGTGGATTTACATACTCGATTATGTACCCTTTTATTTACATACCGAACCACTGTACATTCTTCGACTAACCGTACGCCGAGTGAACTCATGTTAGTAAAACGTCCTAGAACTTATTTTGACAATTTAAAAACTGACGTTGCCAAAACTATGGAAGAAGCTAAATTGAAACAAAAAAATTATTATGATCGAGGTACAAGAGAACAGGAATTTCCAAATCAACAACCGGTATGGGTTGATAATCCAATGCACAAAGGATCAACTCCAGGGGAAGTTATCCAAAGAAGTGGACCATATTCCTACATAGTGAACCAAGAGGGAGTAGAAAGGAGAAAACACGCCGATCAACTCAAACTCCGAATTGTGACAAATGACAACGAAAGGACGACCGAAGAAAGAAACGAAGAAGTTTTACTATTAAATGAAAATTCACCACCGAAAATGGATTTCGAACATGAAGATAAATTTGTTGAAGTTGTTGAAACAATCCAAACACCACCAAAGACTTTACAATCACCAAAAGAGAAGCCATCAAATGAAAGCATGCCACGACGAAACCCTCCAAGACAACATCGACTTCCTACAAGGTACCAAAATTAAGTTATATACTAAAGCATTTTTTTTAGAGAGGGAAATGTGTAGCAATGCCGAACTAAAACTTGTTTTTCGGGTTCCGTGGGTGTGGTCTGCATATCAAGACGAAACCTAGGAACGAAGAGACACACTGTACGCGATTCGTTCATTATCGATTTAAAATACTCTGCTTTAGTTTGTGACAATATTTGTGTGTATTTATTAAATAAATACATTTTGTGTTCAAACCCCTGTGATATTATTTCACAAGAACTCGAACCCCACCACATTACAACACCCAACTACACCAGCGAATTTGACAACAACTAAAGACAAATGTGTTTAGTTTTCCATGAATAATATGACGAAACGTCTAAATATGTTTTTTTTAAGTAAAGTAAATCCAACTATATATATAACTCTTGATGAGAATTGTAAATAGATAAAATATCAGAACACAATTTTTAAATGTTCTGTATACATGAATGTACTCCCAATAATATTTAATTTTAAGGTTATATAGTAATTTATTTCTAATTTTAAAGTGTAACATAAAGTTTTGTCTTCTCCGTTTTGAACGAACTCTATATATATAAAATATTTGTAAAACATACTTCTCGTATAAGTATGTTGTTATATTAACAGGTGTTCAAGAAATAACCAAATAGTAGGTTCAATACAAAATTCGAACACGCAACACTTTGCACTCATTTCTAAAAATGGTTGCATAACTCATACGTATTATAACTACCCGAGATTCGTGCAAAAAAGAAGGCAAAATGGTCAACTTAAATTTTTTCCACAATATGTCGAGATATAGAAACTATAACTAATCTTCAAATTGGGCACCATTTTCATCTAAACAAATTTGAAGGCGAAATCTAAAACTTTCCACATTACTTGAAAGAATATCAGCTAAAATTTGTTTTATTAGGCTGCTATTCTCTTGCATAATGAAACTATAAATTTTTTTACCTTCAATACATGCAATTGGGAAGAAAAATATCAATAGTACATCAAAATTAATAGAAAATAGTAACTCCAATGTCAAGTCTTCTAGAGTCTGATGGAAGAAATGCTTGTATGCATTCCAAGTCTGTTGGAACCATTTCAAGCCTCCCGGAAGCATTTTAAGTCTTCTGGAAGTATTTAAAATCTTTTGGAAGCGGTATTAAGTCATCTAAAAGCAGTGTTAAGTCCTCTGGAAACAACACTTGTGGCAGCAATATCAACTCTTCTAAAAGCTTTTCAAGCCTTCTGAAGCACTTCAAGTCTTCTGGTAGCATTTCAAGTCTTTTGCAAGCAGTATCAAGTCTTCTAGAAGCATTTGGAGGTTTATAGAAGCATTTCAAGTGTTTTGGAAGGAATATACGTTTCCAAGAAGCATTTCAAGTCATCTAGAAGCATTTCAAGTCTTCTAAAAATATTTCAAGTCTTCTAAAAATATTTCCAGCCATTTGGAAGCAGTGTCAAAGTCAATATCAAGTCCTCTGAAAACAGTATCAACTCTTCTGTTGTTGTATCAAGTTTCATAGAAGCATTTTATGTCTTATGGAAGCTTTTCAAGTATTTCGGAAGCAGTATCAAGTCCTCTGGCAGCAATATCAGCTCTCCTAGAACTCTCCTAGAGTATTCTGGAAGCATTTCAAATCTTTTGGAAGTAGTATCAAGTCTCCTTTCTAGGCATTAAATTATAGGGCATTTCAAGTCGTCTCGATGCATTTCAAGTCTTCTGGAAGCATTTCAAGTCTTCTGAAAGTATTTAAAAAAAGTCATCTAGAAGCAGTATTAAATTTTCTGGAAACAATATCACGTCTTCTGGCAGTAATATCAACTCTACTAGAAGCATTTCAAGTGTTCTGGAAGCATTTCAAGTCTGAAAGCAGTATCAAGTCTACTAGAAGAGGGGTCAGCAACCTGCGGCTCGCGAGCCACATGCGGCTGTGAAGTTGAAAAAACATTTAAAAATCGTTCTGTTAATTATTAATTAGAGCTTCATCGTAAGCTAGCATCTACAAAGAAAAGATAAGAACTAAAGAAAAGCATCGAGAATTCAATCGGGATTGGACGGAGTCGTTCGCTTTGATATGCAACTCAGATAGTCTTCCGGCTGAAATGAGACTCATTTGCCACGGAACACCGGCACACAATAAAAAGTCAAATTTCAATATAAAACATACTCACTTACTTACGCAGTAAATCGTCTAGTAAAACGATTTAAAAAACACCTATCAGTTCCATGTTAAATAACTGGACGCAATCTGCAAGTAATGCTAATCTGACAAGGTTCACGGTATCACTAAAAGATGCAAAAGAAAGGCAAACCATTCACAGATGGTGAGTATGTTAAAGATTGCTTCATACGTGCATCTGAACAATTGTTATATTACTATCCAAAAGAAGAACATCTAGGATTGGTATCGCCCTCGGGACAAACTGGAGGGAAAGAAATAGCGAATGCCGTGCAAAAATGCCTTCAAGACAATAAGATCGATTTAAATAAAATCGTCTCAATTACAACTGATGCAGCTAGAAGTATGACTAAAAAAGATGAAGTGGCAACAACGATTCTTCACAGCAAAATAAACCACGAAATTCTTACGTTTCACTGTATTATATACCAAAAAAGCGCTTTGTGCTCAAACATTTCCGGCAGAAATAGTTGAAGTCGTGAATTTGATAGTCAACATTGTTAACAGAATTTGACAAAAGCACTACTTACCATTGTCAGTAGTTCAGATAAATGAAATGGAGTTCAGTATTTCGATGTCCTTTAGAACAATCTGTGATGACTTTCCAAAGGTAAGCGTTGAAACGTTTTGCTTTATGCTTGAATAAAATAGACACATTCCTAAATGAAAAAAGCATTCATCGCCCAAAATTAGAGAACGATTAATGTAAATAATTGTAAAAATTTTACTTTAAGGTAAATATCACAGCAAAATGCAATGAGCTAAATCTAAGATTGCAAGGAAAGGGAAACCCAGTCTATGTTTTGGTAGAAAAATTGATTTGTTTTGAAGAAAAAATAATTTTTTTTGCAGAAGAATTTTTTCTAAAGCAACATCGTGATTAAACCAGCGCAATTGCCACCAATTACTTCAGCACAGTTATAAAAAAATTAAAGATGAATTTTCTAGAGGAGTTGAAGCACTTATATTCAACGCATGGAATAATCTTCTAGATTGCTATAGCAAAAAGGAAAATGTTGGCTTTTAAAGTGCTGACTATTTCCGGATCGACATATTCCTGAAAGCAAGCGTTCTCTTATATGAATATAAATAAAAATAAAATAAAAAGCCAACTCATAAATGAAAATTCAACTCAAAATTGTCCAGTGATATTTTTGGTATTTGTTTATACCGTACCAAATTTTAAAGATTTATCATAAATAATGTTTGAAATTTTTGGCCTGTATCTTTGCCATTTTAGATCTTTGCCCATTTTTTTTTCATGCATCGTCATCACTTTCACTCTATATCTGGTTAAAATTTTTTCCCGAGTTACCGAAATACCCTGTATATTATTTAGTTTGTTGTGAAAAGCACTACTTTTATATGTCTTTTAGTAAGCAATATCAAGTTATTTGGAAACAATATCAAGTCCTTGGAAAGGGAGAATGTCTTGCTCGCATTCACCACCATCTTCCATGTTTACTGAGTTCCCGCAACCGCACACTGTTGAATCTTGTTGGAAATAATATTATTTCCTAAAAGCAAAAATTTCGTATAACCGAATAGAAGCCGTTAAACCTGGGACCATTTGTAAACACTCTTTCTTCTATCTTTTTTTGTAAGGCTTTTTTTAAAACGCCTAATTTTATTTTATTTTAACACCCATAAAAACCAAAAGGTTATGGGCCCAGTTACAAATTTTATTAGTGATTGAACTTTTTTTTCATTAAGTAGTGTTTATAGACAAATCCCCTTATAACGTGAAAGTTTTTTTTTCAATCGTGAAGTGTAGTGAAAGTTAATAATGGAAACAAAATCAAAAAGAAATATTCAACCCTTCAATGGAGAACGATATAGCATATGGAAATTCCGAATAAAATCATTGTTGACTGAATTACAGTTTTTGGATATAATAGAAAAGGAAGTACCAGAAAATCCCGACGCAATTTGGATAAAAAAATAATTTATTAGCGAAAGGAAAAATTATAGAATATCTAAGCGATTCTTTTTTGGGCTTTGCAAAAGTCCAACAAAATGCAAAAACTATAATAGACAATTTGAATAATGTTTATGAGCGTAAAAGTCTAGCCACTCAACTGGCTTTACGTAAATAGCTATTAACTTTAAAATTGGCACCCGTCATATCACTACTGGAATTTTTTACCAAATTCGAAGGAATTATATCTGACCTTGTAGCCGCCGGAGCTAAACTGGAAGAAATGGACAAAATTTCTCACCTGCTGCTATCATTACCAACATCGTATGATGGTGTCGTTACAGCACTTGAGACATTGAGTGAAGATAATATAAATTTGTCATTTGTAAAAATACAACTGTTAGAATACGAAGTCAAACTAAAGTCAGAAGACATAACGGAGCTTAAAGTTCTACAAGTTACAAGTGAAAACACCCAAAAGCCGTTCACGAAGTATAAATGAAAAGCACCCACAAAAAAATTTTTTAAACTGAATTTAAGAGACAACTCAAAATATATGAAGGGGAACCGTAAACAAACAACATGCATTGTGATCACTGTGGGAGAAAAAATCATGTTAAAAAGGATTGCTACTACAAACAAAACTTAAAAGTCAATAAGAAGGATAAACCAGCAAAGTACAATTTAATAACTGGTGAAAACACAAATGATAATCCAGGAGGATTTACCTTTATGACTTCGGGAAATAACCAAAACTGCAAGAAATCAAAAAATGATATCATTTTTTTGTTGGATTCTGGATCAACGGATCACTTAATAAATAGAAATGATATTTTTACGTCATCGACTACCTTTGCAACAGCCATAAATACAGGAGTAGCTACTCCTGTATATATAACCAATACATCGGTCCTCGCAACTGAAAAGGGAAGAATAAAATTAATCACAAATACCGGAATGGCGTGCACATTAGAAAACATTCTGTTTTGCGAGGATGTTCCATACAACCTACTCTCCGTACATCGTATTCAAACAGCAGGATTATCGATCATTTTTGATGGAAGTGGAGTCCAAGTGATGAAAGGAAATCAAGTGATGCTGACCGCTATCAGCTCAAACAATCTATACCAGGTGGTTTTTCAAATATCTGTAAGTAAAAATCTTTATATTAATAGCATAGCTAAAGCTAAAAGTTATAACCTTTGGCATGAATGACTTGGTCATATCCACAAAAACAAGTTTGAAAAATGTTATTGATGATAATTCTTGCATAAAAAACGTAAATGCTAATAATGAACTTTGCGAAAGTTGTATATTAGGTAAACAAACAAGGCTCTTCCAGATGGCGTTGAAGCAAATCAAAATCAAGTTTGCAAATTAAATAAAGCCATATATGGTTTAAAACAATCTGCAAGATGCTGGTTTGAACGTTTCGATCAAGCACTTAAAGAAATGCAGTTTAAAAATTCAAAGGTGGATACATGCCTATATGTTTTAGATAATAATGACATAAACAAAAATGTTTATATACCCTTGTATGTTGATGATTTAATTATCTCAACAAAGAACGATAATACATTTGAACTAAAATTAGAATTAACATTAGCACTAACACTAGAACTATCACTAAGACTAACACTAGATCTAAAACTAGAAACTTTCGGGTTTCGCCGTGCGTTTTTGAAAAAATGTTTGACGTTTCGGATGCCATGTTGCAACCTTCTGAAGGTAGGTTGCGTCAAACATTTTTTCAAAAAAACGCACGGCGAAATATCTTTTGTTGTATTAGCAAATTTTATATTTGTGTTAAATAATAGACTAAAATTTTTGAGAGGGGCTGTTAAAAGAAATAATATTATTTCCTAAAAGCAAAAATTTCGTATAACCAGGTGGAAGCCGTTAAACCTGGGACCATTTGTAAACACTCTTTTTTCTTTATCTTTTTTTTGTAAGGCGTTTGGGTTACAAGTGGTAACTTATAACGACACTCGCTCTACAGCCATGGTGGGAAGAAGAATAAAACGCATCAAAATTAAAACGCCTAAATTTACTTTATTTTAACACCCACAAAAACCAAAAATCTTCTTCAACCTCACATCTTATGTCCTGTTTAGCCAACGTAAAACTTCTTACAACTACACGATAATCTATTGACAAAGGCAATTAGAACTTTGTTCCGAATTTTGGTGGCAGTTTCGTATCGCACCACGATGTCGTTTTTCTTGAGATGCCTCGCAATTCGTTTCGTTACACCTGAAACATAACGAAGACAGATATATCCAACTTTTTCTGAAGTTACCCCATCTTCCCCACCTTCTACTTCTTCGTGACTCGGTTGATGTTTTTCGAAATACTCCCGTTTTTCTGCAGCACGCCTTGTAAAAACTGTTCCCCTTCTTCAGGTTAACTCCTTCATATTCCGATACAATCCAATTTCCATGTCACCATTTGTGCACTTAGTGACCAATACATCGAGGAAAAGCAACTTGATCATGGGATGTTGAGCGTTTGAGTGATTTAAGAACTCTTGAAGACGTTCTCTGCTATGTTGTCATATTACAAACGTATTGTCCACATTTCAGAGCCGTAGTTTTGGTTTTTGTTGATTTTTCTTCAAGGAATCTTCTTGACAACAATGGTTATCGCATGGCTACCCTTTCGAAATGCTCGTAGAACTCTCCTTTCCAACTAAAATACATCAAAGTTGAACAGTACTCCTCTATATCTTTGAAGTATTCTTGTAATCTCACCTAAAGATCATAGACACGATACCTTATGTATTTGTTATGTGGTATATGAAAAATACTCAGAATTAAACTTAGACCTTTTTGACAAACCCATTAAAATAGCATTTAGGAACGACGTCCTTCTTGCAAATTGTACTATCCTTTTCAAAGCATCTTGTTGACAACAATGGATATCGTATGGCTACCCTTTCGAAATGCTCGTACAACTCTCCTTTCCAACTAAATCACATCAAAGTTAAGCAGTACTCCTTTATATCTTTGAAGTATTCTTGTAATCTCACCTAAAGATCACAGACAAGATACCTTATGTATTTGTTAAGTGGTATATGAAAAATACTCAGAATTACACTTAGACCTTTTTGACAAACCCATTAAAATAGCATTTAGGAACGACGTTCTTCTTGCAAATTGTACTATCCTGTTTCCCACAGTAATTAGGAAAATTTCTTTAAATATTTGGTTTTGTGAACTTCTCTTATATATCATTTCTCTGTTAGTATCTTTAAGATTATTTACGATAAATAAAGGAAACAGTAAAAAATAAAACATATCAACATATGAAATGAACATAAACTTATTTTATACAACCTTATTAAGTTAGTTCTTTAATAAGTTTATATTTAAAAAAAGGTGTAAACTGATTAAGATTTTTTGAATTCAAATTTTTATTTGCGAAAAATGAATTGATTAACATTGTTATTAATCATTTCTATTTTCTTGCGTACATTAAACTTTTAGCAATTTTTTGAAGGTATGCAAGGACCGTTTTTCGGTTGCCTTATATAATCTGCCTTACAAAAACAACCTGCTACACATACCGATGTACAAACTGGTTGAGGATCTTTGCATGTTGCCGGACAAGCTGATCCGCATGTTTTAAATTCTTCGTTTTTATTACATCGGCTTTCTTGGGCTTTAATTAAAAATGCTAGAACAAGACAAAAATTAAGTCATTACTTATTGCAGCTTGTTATATAACTTACCTAAGCAAGAAAACACCATGAATGCTAAAATAAGTTTCGCCATTTTTCAAAACGTGTAACTTGTCGTTTTTAGGTCTATATAAGTTGACTTCGGCGCTGTATCTGAATCGATTAATGGGATTCATGAAATATATATGAATTGTTCTAACAGAAAAATTTTAAAAATTGTGCAGAGTATTTTCTTAATAACATTTAAAATAGCTTCCTGTAACACTTACGATATCTTGGAATTTTGCTGCGTTCAAAGTTATGAGGTTAACGATAGAAAATGTTTTTTAAAAATCTTACAAGGTGATGAAAATTAAAATTGAAAAAATAAATTAAAAAAAAAAAAAACGTATTATTACAAGTTAAGTTTTTATAACAAAATACTTTTAATTTAAATTTAAATATTTAATTTTAATACTTCTAAGACTCTTTTGATGCAATAAGATCACAATTAAGATGAAAATAAACTGTAGAATAAATTAGGTATTAAAAATGTTTTTGAAATAAACAAGAAATAATTTAAATTAAAAATACATATATTTGGTTTTTTTATTAAAAAAAGAATTAATATTGTTCGAAAACATCAAAAAGATAATTATAAACATATTCAGTTGCGTTCTTTCCGAAAATGAAATCGATGTGACTGAAAGTTTTATGTTCGACTAAATGATCCAAAACGACGTTTCCAAGTTCGCTCTTAGTTCTAGCGGCATCCTAAGAAAAAAAAATATTTTAAAAATTTTTCAAACTTAATCACAAGCTATTCTTACCGTTAAATGAACCAACCAATCATTAGCTGAATAAAAGTAAGCAACTGGAGCGCTAACTTTACTAAGATCATAATCTGGTGGGAAAGCTTGACCGTAAATATTTAAGTTTTGAACCATTCCGAAATCGTATTTTCTAAAGTATCCCTCTTTGATGCTTTGGGCGTAATGGACGTATTGACGAATTGCTGCTCCGGCTGGTGCATTTGACATCATAACAGGGATCATATTCTAATTTTAAAACAAGCTTTGAAATGAGTAATTAAATTTAAGTCAGTTTACTTACAGCGTCCATTTGGTCGTAACTGAAACCGGTGAAAATAAACATTAAGTTAGCACAAATTTCTTGGTAAGGAACTCCTTCGTCGCAAAAAATTTTTCCAATGTCATTAATGAGAGTTGAGTGAGGTCCCAATTCCCAAACTGCATATTCATCCAAGTATGGTAATAATTCTTCCCAATAAGGAGATAAGATCCTATAAAGTGGGCTAAGTATGTTAGGGAGGTAAGCGGCAGGTGCCAAAGCGGCCATGCATCTAATTTTATCGTTATATTCGGGTTTTTCAGCTCCCATAACAAAGAATGAGGTTGTTCCTTGAGAATGTCCGACGTAGAAAATTTTTTCTTGCCCAGTAGTTTCAGTGATGTAATCAATCATAGCTGGAAGGTCGATTGTTCCGATTTCATTCCAACTGAACATCCAAAAATCTTGAAGTTCAGGATCTAAGGTTGTGTGATTTCTGGACCAAGTGGTTCCTCTGGCGTTTCCCAACCAAACATCATAACCTCTTTCGGCAAAATGATAGGTAAGACTTCTTCCAGGTCCCATATTAACGAAGTCAGCTGCGCTACTTCCAAGCCCGTGCATAAGGAAAACGACGGGTTTATTTTGAACACCCTCGTTAATTCCTGGGGAATATGGCACTCTTTGCATACCCAAAATGTAGCCATCGGGTGTGGTTACGTGATGTACCTCAACTGGGTAACCTTGTCTTTCTAACATTTCAACCTAAAAAAAATCGATTAAATCATCGTGATTTAATTTTTTGATACCGTTACTTACAACATTGAGACCCCAATCTGGGTGAAGTCTTGATTGTCCTACTAAACCTCCAAGAGTACCTTGAAGGCAAATCAACCCGAACACGATCCAACTTGCCGAAGCCATGGTTGCAAATGGAATGAGATTTTGCGATTTCAAACTGGCTTATATAAAATTTCAAGAGTAGATAATATTTAATTTTAAATAAAAATCAGTCCTCGATTGTTTTTTCTACAAAGTAACCCCCGTGGATCGTTGAGATTAGAGAGATATATCTTAAAAAAACATTTGTTGATTGTGTTTATTGATTTGGGTGAAATAATGGATTACAATAAGATTTGCGATTAAATTCTTAAGTATCACTTAAGTAGGTTTAAGTGTTTAATGTGACATTGCAACAATTAATTTTTTTGGTGTCTCGAGTACCAACGTCATAACCTTTTTAAATTAATTTAAAATCAATTTCAAGAGTGTATTAGTTTTTGCTGATTCAGAAACTAAAACAAAACAAAGGAGGAGATAATTAATTAATTAAAATGATTTATTTGCAATCTAACACCTTTAATTGATCATGATTTCGTATTTAAATGATTTTTTAAATGTTTCAATTGATTTCACGTGCAGAAGAGTTTATTTTCGTTGCAAACTTATATAATGTTTTCATGATAAAGTCAAAACAGTCTGTAACATTATATTTTTGATTTTAATCTAATCAATAATTAAAATCTATTTCTCATTGTATATTTTAAATTCTTTACAAGCAAACAGAAGTTTTCAAAAAAAAATTTTTTTCTTTACGCTTTGTTTTTATCGATTACCAAAGAAGCAGAATAAATAAGAAGAATTTTATTTAAAGTAATAATAGGTAAACAAAATTCTCGGTATAGTTCAAAATAAATTTGTGCATTGCTGAGAGTTGACCCAATTTTGATGCTGGACTCGTCTGTAGTATGCTGTGTTGTAATGTTTATCATTTCAAAAAGTAGAGATTAAACACAGGCTGTAAAAAAGCAAAATTTGTCAAATAAAACGGGAAAAAGTTGTAAATGGAAGAAGGCGGTAGAAAGAAGAAGAGTTACGAAGACTGAAACGACAAGAACGAGATTGCTAATAGAAGACTAACTTTAGAATCAAATTATTCTGAACAAAAACTTCTGAATTGAATTATTGGAATCAGAATAGTAATAAAAGGAACTTTGATAAGATGAAATTGGTTATACAAGAACTTCTTTCCTTGGTCCCTTTCTCTGAAGGCATCGGATAAATCTTTTTGCCATTCCTTCATCCACTTCTTCAATTTCTTCTGATTCTTGACTAATTCTCTTATATTGCTATAGTCTCACCTCTATTCTTCCCAACTACTGCTATTTTATTTAATACTTTTTGTAGCCCTAGTTAAGAAGGTTGAAAGAACAAGAAAGAGATTGCTAACAATGACATGAATTACTGGAATGATTATGGTAAGAAATGTAAGTTGTTAAACAGAAACTAGAACGTCAAGATAAAGCTGGTTATACAAGAACCCCTTCTTCTTCCCTTCATTTCTTCCATTCCCTACGGTTCCTGGTTAGTTCCTTCAGATTACTAGTGTCTTCTCCCCAACATCAGCTATTTTTTTCTTCATACTTCCTCCGAACTCTACTTAAGAATGTTGAAACGACAAAAACAGATTAAGAGAACTTACACAAGCAGAAGAAATAATGCTAAACAAATACTTAGCAAGTATTTGTTCAATGACTTGAATTATTGGAATGAGAATGGCAAGAAAAGTAAATTATTAAACAGGAATTAAAACGACAAGATGAAACTGGTTATACAAAAACCTCTTCTTCTTCCGTTATTGATTCATTAACCTGATGACGTCGGCAAAATCTTTTTCCTATGCTTCCATTCTCTCCGCTTCCTGGTTAATTCCTTCTGATTGCTGGTGTCCTCTCTGTCTTATTCCCAGCTTCAGCTATATTTTGTTCTTATTCCCTTCTAACCTTCTCTTCTTCCTATGCTGAACCAGTACTTGCTAACAATGACTTGAATTACTGGAATAAGAGTGGTAAGAAAAATAAGTTACGAAACGGGAATTAAAATGACAAGATTAAACTGGTTATACAAAAACCTCATCTTCTTGATTCTTAACCTGATGATGCTGATTAAATCTTTTCCTATTCTTCAATTTCCCCCATTTCCTGGTTAATTCCTTCAGATTACTAGTGTCTTCCTTCTCTTCTTTCCAACTTCTGTTATTCTTGCTTGCTACTTCCTAACTCTACTTAAGAATGCTGAAACGACAAGAACGGGATTGAGAAGACATACACAGGCAAAAGGAATGATGTTGAACAAATACTTACTAAAAATTACTTGAATAATTGGAACGAGAATGGTATGAAAAGTAAGTTGCTGAATAGAGATTAAAACGACAGGATGAAACTGGTTATACAAGAACCTCTTCTTCTTCTTTCCGTGATTCTTTAATCTGGCTAAACCTTTTTCCTATTCTTCCATTCAAGAATGCTAAAACAACAAGAATGAAATTGAGAGAGCTTACACAGGCAAAAATGAATGGAGCTGAACAAAAATTTGCTAACAATAACTTGAATTACTGGAAAGAACTTCTTTCCTTGGTCCTTTTCTCTGAAGGCATCGGATAAATCTTTTTGCCATTCCTCCATCCACTTCTGATTCCTGACTAATTCTCTTATAGAGTTTCCCCTCTCTTCTTCCCAACTTCTGTTATTTTATCTAATACTTTTTGTAGCATTAGTTAAGAAGGTTGAAACAATAAGAAAGAGATTGCTAACAATTACTTGAATTACTGGAATGATGATGATAAGAAATGTAAGACAGGATGAAACTGGTTATACAAGAACCTTTTCTTCTTCTTCTTCTTCTTCTTCTTTTTTCCGTGATTCTTTAACCTGGCTAAACCTTTTTCCTATTCTTCCACTCAAGAATGCTGAAACAACAAGAATGAGATTGGGAGGGCTTACACAGGCAAAAATGAATGATTCTGAATAAATATTTGCTAACAATAACTTGAATTATTGGAAAGAACTTCTTTCCTTGGTCCTTTTCTCTGAAGGCATCGGATAAATCTTTCTGCCATTCCTCCATCCACTTCTTTTATTTCTTCTAATTCCTGACTAATTCTCTTATATTGCTAGAGATTCCGCTCTCTTCTTCCCAACTTCCGTTATTTTATCTAATACTTTTTGTAGCCCTAGTTAAGAAGATTGAAACAATAAGAAAGAGATTGCTAACAATGACATGAATTACTGGAATGATGATGGTAAGAAATGTAAGACAGGATGAAACTGGTTATACAAGAACCTCTTCTTCTTCTTCTTCTTTCCGTGATTGTTTAACCTGGCTAACCTTTTTTCGAATTCTTCCACTCAAGAATGCTGAAACAACAAGAACGAGATTGGGAGGGCTTACACAGGCAAAAATGAATGATGCTAAACGAAAATTTGCTAACAACGACTTAAATTACTGAAAAGAGAATGGTAAGAAAAGTAAATTGCTAAACAGGAATTAAAACGACAGGATGAACGTTACACAAGAACCTCTTCTTCTTCATTCCTTGATTCTTTTGCTTGATGATGTTGGCTAAATCTTTTTTACTTCTTCCATTCCCTCCGCGTCTTGTTTAATTCCTTCAGATTGCTACTGTCTTTGCTCTCTTCTTCCCAACTTCAGCTATTTTTTCCTAATTTCTACTTAAAAATGCTAAAACAATAAAAACGGGATTGAGAGGACTTACAAAGCCCAATGAAGTGGTTAAAGAGGGACTAGAACGAGAACTGGTTATACAAGAACCTCTTCTTTTTCTTTCCCTGATTCTTTTTTCTTTTTTCTTTCAATTCCCTTAAGTTTTTGGCTAATCCCTTAATATTGCTAGAGTCATCCATGTCTTCTACTTACTCCCACTTCTCATTACATCTTCCTCCCTTTAAATTGACTTAATTCTTTGCTTCCAATACTTTTTTATTGCTTTCTATCTATTTTGCTGATTATCTGCTCTTAATCCACTCTTTGTCTTGAACTAAAACTAGAACACTACTGGAACTTACACTATTGTTATCAGTAGTATTATTCTAGACCTAAGACTTAAACTAGAACCAAAAGCTTTCAGATTATGCTATATGTGCTTTCTTTTGAAAAATGTGTGAGGTTTCGGTGACATTGCAAGTTTCTTCAGGAGCTGACTTTGGCAAATTTTATAGCATCAGAACTACTATCGGCTTCCAAGATGCGATTTCTGAGTTCTTCTTAGGTGCCGACAGACTTAGAATAAAGCATAATTTTCAGAAATGGTGGTCATTTCTCAGATCTATTTCCTGCAATCCATCGGTTGCAATATGTTATAAGTGTAAGTAAAATTAACAACAATTAGTAAGACTGATTAATACTAACGGTAAGCTAATAATTAACTAATTGCTGCGTTGCGCCCTGTGTGAAGGAGGAAGAAGCTTTTTTGGTGCTCATCGCCGACAATCAGTAAAATTCGGAACAAACTTCTGAAAGTCAAGGACAAACTATCTCTGAAAGGAGCTGTTAACCAGCTATCCTGTAGTTGTGCGAAGGTTTATGTTGGCCAAATTGGACCTAATATCGAGATCCAGCATTCATGGTTGTAGACCATTTTCATGCAGCAAGACACCGAATTCAACCAAACAAACAGCTAAGTCCAACAAATATTACCAAAAACTGATAATAGAAGTTTAGAAGAGTTTAGCAGAACATGGAAGATGATGATGAGCACAAAGAAAACTTCCTCACCTTCAAACCAAGCGTGTCGCACTAATAGGTTGATATTATATATATAATCTTCCCCCACTGTTTCACGTAAAATCTCCATTTCCATGCCGTAATCTTTTATCTTGGTTAGCCATTACTTACTAGCGCATGTTAATATCACATTCATTTCATTTAGTTCTTTCTTTTCAAAAATTATTTTGTTTAAAATATAATATAGGTTAATTTCCCTTATTCCTGTATTTATGTGTATGTGCATTCTTCCATCCTCTGATATTTTTCTGTTCGTAATTCAAACAATTTCGTTGCATTTCCATGGTTCTCTGTTACACAGCATATCGTCAGTACAGAGAAAATTATCTATGTTTGCTAATCCCAAACTTTTACAACTTATTACTGTTTAATATTAATATGTTCTTCTTCTTATTGTTGTTTTATTCCCTTGCTTATTTAAAAAAATGTTGATGACTTGTATGACTGATTTCATTTGTACATACATACCTTATTTACTATAGGTACCTTTTCTTAGACAGGTTTTCAATTATTTTTGAACACTACTTATTGTACAAGAACTAGTCTAACACGATATTGGAAAAGCAGAAAAATGTTCATAAGAAAGGAGAAGAAGTTGATAGAGACCATAAAACGAAGCAAAATACTAGACAGACAAGATAGAAGTTGCAAATGACTCAAGATCAGAGGAAAGACTTTGATCTAAGTAACTCATCGTAATATTCCATTAATTCTGTCAATCCAATCTTTCAATTTGAGTTTTATTCTGGTAGATTATGATATAATGTTAAAAATTCAGTTTAAACAAATACTGCAAAAGTAGAAAAATTTTGTACAGAAAGGAGAAAAATTTGATAGAGATCATAAAAGGAAGCAAATTACCGGACATACAAGATAAAGGTTGCAGAAGATTGAAAGGAGAAGAAGAAAAACATATATCTTAGTAACTCATCGTAATATTCCATTAATTCTGTCAATCTAATCCGCCAATTTGAGTGTTATTCTGGTAGATTATGTTAGTGTTAAAAATTCTTTTTATTAAAAATAATGTTATACATTTTCCGTAAGGGCGTCTGGATATTCTGAAGTTGCAAAATCTCATCAACATCTTTTAGTTATCCATCAGTGCAAAGCAGAACTCTTTACCATGATGGCGTAAACCATCATAACCCGAGTACCTACGATGAGTTGATGAACTATTAATTAAGCTGCCATGTTTGATGCGGAATTATTAAAGATAAACTAATCAAAATTTTTATCAAATAAATCCTATAGTCATTATTCCCCTTCTCATAACCCCAACCCAGAATATTAGTCATTAATGAACCTCTTAGCATTTCTCTAACATCTTGTTCCTGCATGTTGGTGTGTATCAAAAGAGCTTTACCGAAAACTTTAAATGAATTACTGAAAATCTGATCTTTAGATTGTCCATCATAGAAGAGGTTGTATATGTCCGCTTAGAACATCTTTAAACCCGGTTTGCTAAGACCTCATGATTTTTGTTTCGCTCACCAATATGAGATTTGTAAAATTAAATTTTTTAATGCTTAGATTTAGTGAATATGGTACTAAATCGTGAAAAAACTTGTAAGATTAAAAAACGAATTAAAATATTTAAATAAAACAAAAAATTTTATTAACAAATTTAAATCACACACAATTAATATTTACTCATAATATCAATTACATGAACATTTAATAATGGGAGAATATCGTTAGCCCACATAAAATCGACATGATTGAAGCGTTCGTCTTCGTTCTTGTGCAATAAAGCCGGATTTGGCAACTCCGAATGCAATTGTTCCACATCCTAATTAAAACAAACATAATAAAATAACTATTTATTCTTCACTATGTTATTTCTTACCTTAGGATCACAAATCCAATCGTTGTCACTGTAGAACAGCGCAACAGGTGCTGTAATAGCGCTTATATCATAATCAGGAGTTTCTTCTTGGCCGTAAATTTCGAGATTTTGTTCTGGACCAAAGTCGTAATGAGCGAATCTTTTGCTGTTAATTTCTTGGCCGTAATGGATAAGTTGGCGGTAAGAAATACCGGCTGGGACATTACTCATTAAAACGGGAAGAGTGGTCTGTTAATTAATCAAAAATATTATAAAATTTAAATTCTTTTTAAGAATTGCGTTAAAATCTTACATAATTGATTTGGGGAAGATTATAACCGCAAACCATAAAGAGCAAACTAGAACAAATCTGTTGGTAATCAGCGCCTTCAGCGCAGAATTCGGTGATGGTGTGAGACACGGTTTCGTTGTAGCGTAACATTTCGTACCAACCGAGTCCTTCAATGATAGTCTATAAAATGAAAATTAATTTACACAAAATTTACTAAATAAACTTAATTAACTTACAACAAGATCATCAAGAACCATGGCTGCGACTTTGAAGAAAATGTTAATCATGCTAGACATGTAAGCAGCTGGTCCCAAAGAAACAACTAAACGCATTTTATCGTTGTATTCAGGGCGATCGGCCAAAAGTACGTAAGAAACTGTAGTTCCTTGAGAGTGTCCAACATAAAACACTTTATCTTGACCATTTTGTTCAAGAATGTAATCAACTTTTGCAGCGATATCGTAGTAACCAATTTCGTGCCAACTGAACATCCAGAATTCTTTCTCGTCGGGATCTAAAGTGGTGTGATTTCTTGAATAGGTAGTTCCTCTAGCATTTCCTAGCCATACATCATAACCTAAATCGGCCAAAAGAAAACCAAGAGCTTTCTCTGGGCCCAAATTGACAAAATCAGCTCCACTACTTAATAAACCATGCATAATCAGAACTGGGGGTTTGTTTGGTTCATCAGCATTTTTCAAACCATGGGGAATTCTGTGCATGTTTAAAATGTAGCCATCTTCGGTGGTAACCCAATGTCTTTCTAATGGGTATCCGTATTTTGTAATTAATTCCAACTAAATCAAAAAATTTATTATAATATAGATAATTTAGAAAATGAGGTAATACTTACAGGGCTAAGACCAACGTCGGGATGAGCTCCATAAGCGAAGCTGAAACATGCCAAAACGGCTAGGAGTAAATGTGTACTCGCCATGGTTACCCAAAGAGGAATAATCGTGCGATAATCTATGCCCCCGCATTTATAAAGTATTTCGATCTGATAAAATAAGCATTGTTGTTAATAATACAAAAAAGCACTTGAAAATAATTATTGCATTAAGTGGATCTAAGAAAAAATCGCTAAAAATTTATCGATAACATTTAAGATTTAATCTACTAAAAATTCAAAGTATAAAAATTATATTTTTTTTTAATATTTACTCATAACACGTAAATAGTAATACTGGACAAAATTTATTGAGTTCCAAATAAAATCCATATGATTAAAAATCTCTTCGGTTATTTTCTTTTTATAAGCAACGTTTGGAAGATGAAATAATAGCTTTTCAACATCCTACAAAAAATTATATGAAAAAATAATAAAAATTATTAAAATAATTACTTTTGTGGAACAAATCCAATCGTAATCGCTATAAAATATGGCAATGGGAGCTCTAATTTTCTTTAAATTATAATCAGGAGGAGTTTTCGTGCCGTATCTCTGCTTATTGATTCTTTCTCCATAATCAAATCGTCGAAAATGTCCGGATTTAATGATTTGTGCGAAATGGATTGTTTGTAAATATGATATTCCGGCAGGAAGGTTTGATAAAATTGCGGGAAGGAGTTCCTTTAATAAATTGATGAGTTGAATTTATTTATAATGTTTTAAAAAATTAGGGGAACAGTTTTTTTTTTTCGAAATCTGTAACTTTTTAAATTATATTAATAATTATTAAATAAAACTGTTTTGAATATCCTGCCCTCAGCCTCCGCTCCCAAAATCTGGCATCTATCTACCGCCGCCTCCCTCAGTTCACAACACCCTATGATTCAAAGTCTCTCAGTCATCTCCACACATGCATTTTGCAACGAAATCTGACATTCATTCACTTCTCCTTACCATCTCACCATACCTCGCATTGTATCTCCCTTCTCGTATCTGTGACCTTCTCTTGTGCATTTGTGCATCCCTATCCCTAATGCTTATTTCTCTCCACATTTCACCTCTTTCCACCCTACTTGTGTATATACCAGTTATTGAATAT
This sequence comes from Onthophagus sagittarius, assembly GCA_036711965.1. Lineage (NCBI taxonomy): Eukaryota > Metazoa > Arthropoda > Insecta > Coleoptera > Scarabaeidae > Onthophagus > Onthophagus sagittarius. The sequence continues at coordinate 27,916,033 of JASERS010000005.1, forward strand.
CCCACTCTCGTATAATATTCCTCTCTATCTCATTGCTCATACATTAATCTTCCCTCCTTGATTTCTTTCCAGCACACTCCCATGATCTTGCAATGCAAATTTCTTTCAATTTTCCTTGTATTTCACTGCTCTTACTGCTACCACTTTAACGTCATCCCTCACAATACACCTTGACGTCTCTCTGGCTAACTCTAGTACCCATCTCCAGTACCTTGTTTGTACCTCCTCCAGTATTCCTAGTTGTCTCCTTCTCCATATTTTTGCGCCGTACTTCATTGCGCTCCTCACCAGGCTCTCTTTCCTGCCACCTCCATTCCTTCCTCTTTCTTTCCCCCTTTGCAAAACTGCGTGATTTTTGTCTTCTCGACGTTTACCTCCAACCCTTTCACCTCAAAGTATCCCTCCAGAGACTTTATTATCTTCTTCATCTCGTTTGCCTCTATCTGCATTCTTCCTATCATCATCCACCTTATCTACTCTCTCCAAGGACACTCTTCCAAGTCCGTTGAATTCAACGCAAATGTCGAATTATCGACTTAAGCGACCCCATTTATCTCAATCCCTTCGTCGTCCAAAATACCTTGTTTAACATTTCTCCCACTTTAATTTTAGCCATCGTCTCCCTGTACGTCTCCTTCACTTTCTCCATCAGCCATTCTGTGATGCCTCTCCATCCCATTTCCTCTCTTCTATGGTCTACGTATAATGCAAATTACTTCCTACCTTCTAGTTTAACTTCCTATCTATCAGGTGTTTCAGTATGTATATATTGTCAATTGCTCTTTCCCCTCCTGAGTCCTGCTATCCCATCTGATAGATATCTGACAACATTATCTCTCTCTCCATTTCGTCTACCAATCTTTGTAATAGCATCTTGGTATATATTGTAAATATCATGTTCAACAGGACGGTTCCTCTACAATTGTCCACCATTCCTTTGTTGTCCTTGGGTATGTAATCCCCATTGTCCACCTGTCCGGAAGTCCGTCCCTTCTCCAAACGCCGTTTATTACCTCCCATAGCTTCTTCTTCACTATCTCCGTCACCTCCGATCATGCCTCATTCTGATAGACATCCGCTCCTAGCTGCCCTTTGATTTTTCAGCCAACTCAACTGCCTCTACACAACCCAAGCTCTCCTTGTCTCTTCTCTCTTCCACTCCTCCCAACAGTCGCATAAAATAGGCACTCCCATGATACTAAGAATCTACAGGTTCCTAGTATCATGGGAGTGTCACAAAGAGAGTGACGATTAAAAAATTCGTATAAAAACAAACTTTATATTGAATTAAAACTACAATTAACATTAAAACTATAGCTTTGAACTATCGTATTTTGCCGTGCGTTTTTTGAAATATTTGTCATTTCGCATCTTCTTCAGAAGCTAGTTCAGAGTGATTTCGAAGCGACTGTTGATAACGAAATATTGGTAGAAGAAATATTGGGTTGTGTTGGATTGGGCTAAGTTCGGTTGGGTTATGTAGATAAGGACGAGAAAAAGTAGTTTTTAATGTGTCGAGGTCCAACAACAGATTTTCACTGACCTTGAAAGAGAGGTTTGTATTGTATTAGGTTGGTTTATATTTTCAATTATTAGGGATAGGTATGCAACAGGGATAGAGACGTCCAGAGACAGAAGAGAAGGACGCCGATGAGGATGATAAAATGAACGATATGGGAAAATAATTACGGAGCAACTATCAAAATAAATTTTGAAGAAAGAAAAAGTTTGTGATGAAGACTGATTAGAATGAGTTGTAATTATCATCACGAACGCAGCAATACAACACTGATACAATCATTTACATCAATCATTTGGTATTAAATATGTGTTAACATATAGACTAAACCAAAATATTTTGGAAACATTCTTTAATTTAGTTTAATGACATCAAAAGAAGGACTTCATGATCACTCAAAACCTTTAGAATTTAAATACAGACTACGAAACTATAGCTAATAAAATTTTATGATGCACTCTCTGAAACTCGAAATATTCAAGAGGATTCGACCCCAACATTGGAAATTGTTGCTGATCCTCTTTTAAGCAAAATGTATTTATCTCAGCTAGTGACTGGTAATCAACAAAAAAATCATATCAAAATTCCTCGGTACAAAATCGTATTTTTATGTGGACAGATCAAGTTTCGGAACATGGATTAATAAAATATAGATTAATAAAATATACAATAGTTATGTTTACCAAAATTTCGTAATTTCCGCCAAAACTTGACGTCAAAACTTTGTGACGTCATGCGCAGAATGATCGCATTTTCGAATGGTTGACTATCCTAGCTTATATTCCTAGTTGGTACTGAGGCTTCCAATATCATCATTGGTATGTCTCCGTTGACTTCTTTAAACATCTCCATACATAATTCTCCTCTTTCAACTCTCGAATCTTCTTAGCGTCCCATCCCCACTCTTTCAACTCTCTCTTTTTTATCATACATTTCTCTTTGTAATTTTTCCTAGCCTCTGCATCTTATCCCCACCAGCCTTCGCTGCCATTATTCCAATCTCCTTCTAGGTTCCCTCTTTGCTTCTCTGCATTTCATCCCGCCAGCTGTTTCTCCCAGGCCCATGTCTCCATCGTTCACTTTCTTTCTTTACCGTCGCCTCCACAATCATCTCAATCAATTCATTCAACTCGTCAGACTCCTCTACCCTCTGATTCTTCACAGTTTAATGTGTTTCCTGTGAGACTATCCTTCAGTACCTTTCTAATCCACCCTCCTTTTTACACACTTATTATGTTTGATAATTTGTTTCTACCAACACCCCAACCTTAAATCTTTCCACCCTATCTCACATACTTTGTTTAATAAAATACCAGTCAATTACGGATGCTCCCCGCTCCCCGATTACTTACATCACGATGTAAGTAAATTCTCCCTTCACTGCCTTATCCAAATTCCCATTCGGTATATCCAATCCTCTTTGCAGCATCCATCGTAGTAGGTAGTCGTTTAAGAGGTCATGTACTGTGGCTGTACGGGTAGGTAGAGAGGAAAAGACAAGAAAACGGTCTTTATTTTGAATAATTTTTCGATTTCAACATATATTTTCTAACATATTGGTCAGTCTTTCGAAACCTTTATACCTTTATAATAATTCGACTATGTAAAAAGCTATAGATTTCGAAAAATTCCCCTATTTTTTTTAATCAGTAGATTTATTTATTAATTTCTTACGTAATTCATTAAACGGTAACTAAACCCGATGATTAAAAACAAAATCGTAGAACAAATTTTGTTAAAAATCGAGTTCTCCGAGCAAATAAATCGAATAATTTTCGAAATATTTTTGTGATGAGACAAAAATTCGCCGTTATGACTTGATAAAGTTTCCTACGAAAATAGTTTATTATTTAAAAAAATTATACTCAAATATTTACCATTAATAAAACGGATCCATCATAAAAATAGTTTACAAAAAAATAAATAAACGGGTTTATAATATTCGTCATAAAAGAGCAAGGTGCTAACATCACCCCTAAATTAATCTTTTTGTTATATTCCGGTTTACTCGATAATAACACCAATAAAGTAGTACATCCTTGTGAATGTCCCATATAATGTAACTTAACATAACCAGTTTTACCCAAAATATAATCAATCATAGCCGATAAGTCAAATAATCCGATTTCGTGCCAACTAAATTTCCAAAATTTTTTATCATTCGGGGATAAATCAGTGTGGTTACGTGAATAAAAGTTTCCTCGAGCGTTTCCCAACCATACATCATACCCATTTTCCGCTAATATAAAAGCCATCGATTTATTTGGCCCCATAACAACAAAATCAGCTGCACTTTGTACTACCCCGTGCATTAATAAAACTGGTCGTCCATGTTTTCTACGATTTTTTACACCGTGTGGAATTCTAAATAACGTTAAAATATAACCATCTTTAGTTATAACGTTATGAGTTTCTGATGGATATTTATTTATATGAATTATTTCTAGCTATAAAAAATAAATTAAATAATCAGACTTATTTAAGAATATTTGAAACTTACAGCTGATTTACCAACATGTGGGTGTGCACTAAAAACAATGTTAGGTATCATACCAATTAGTATTAAACATCTTATCATTTTGTTAAGCTGAAATATGAGAAGAAATGTTAAATTAATTATTTTGTAAATTGTAAGATTATTTTCATAGTATAAAATAATAAAAATGCGTATCAGAAATAAATAAGACATGACTTTCAAATCAGCATTTTCATTGTTTAAAAGTATTTACATTGTTCTTAATTTTATTAAACTAAATATGAGTAAGCTATTTTATATTTATCTTTAAGTGTAAGATAAGAATTATATAAAATTAAACTTATAATTATTATTTAAAGTATTATTTTTCCATTTCAAACCTTCCATGGATTTTTTTGGAAGCATTTTATGTCTTCCAGAAGCTGTATCAAGTGTTCTGGAAGCAGTTTAAGTCTTCTGAAAACAATATTCAGAAACATTATCAAGACTTGTAGATGCATATCAAGCCTTCTCGAAGCAGTATCAAATCTTCTGCAACTACTTTAAATCTTCCAGAGGTACTATCAAATCTTTTGGAAGTATTTCACGTCTTCTGGAAGCATTTGAAATCTTCCAGACGCAGTATCAAATCATTTGGAAGCATTTCAAGCCTTCTGGATGCTTAACAAGACTTCTAGAAGCACTATCTATTTTTATGGAAATATTTCAAACCTCCAAATATAATATTAAATTTGTTTGAAAGCATTTTACGTCTTCTGGAAGCAGTTTATGTAATAATTATAATATACAAATTTTATTACCATAAAGCTGCCTTTAGCGCAAGGGAGAATTGGGTATTCGTGTATCGGGTATTTCGTCCTGATTGGCTGATGGCGAAGGTCCTGGCGTCACGTAGTCGCCATCAGCCAATCCGAACAAAATACCCGATTCACAAATGCCCAATTCTCCCTCGCACTGAAGGCAGCTTTAAAGAATAAAAATGGTTATAACAATGACATAGAAAGTGACAGTGGAAAACAAATCAAATCATAAATTCAATTTTGATATGATTTTGACAAACGGAATGATTTACCGCCACAGACGATATAGTCTAATCGATCCAGTCTAAACTATATTACAATGATACCACCAGATGTACATATAGAAGAGTAAATAACTAATGCGGCGTTATAAATACATAATCATAATCACATACATTTAAAACCAAAAAGAAAAAAAGGAAAGAAGAAAAGTGTAAGAAATGCACACAGTAACAAAGCAGATGAGAAGGAAGATGAATAAGGAATATAGGGAAAAAAGTAGATAAGAAGAAAGTCAGAAGAAAAGAAAGTAAATTATTATAAGAGTATACAATAATTTTGTAATTTCTGGAGTTTATTACACAAAGATATCGACAGATCAGCAAATACCAGAGGTCACGTCGAACGTAAGGTGGAAGAAAGCACATAAATTTACGGAGGGAATGAAAACAAGAACAAATCGCCTGAACCTGGGGGCACCAAGACCTTGAAGATGGTTGAAGATGCTTGAAGAGGTTGCTTTCAAAAGATTTGATATTGCCTCTGGAAGGTTTGAAATGGTTCCAAAAGGCTTGATACTGTTTAGGAAGAACCTGATATGTACCCAGAAGGCCTAATACTGCTTCTAAAAGACTTAATGTTGCTTCGAGAAGACTTAAACTGCTTCTAAAAGACTTGATACTGCTTCTAGAAGACAAATTACATCATAACTCCAAGATCCTTAACTACATCTGAAAATTTAATGACAGCATCACCAAGTAGAAGTTGCGAGTTAGAAATGTAACCATCTTGACCCGTGGAGGATTTGTACCAAATATTATGGCTTGGGTCTTATTACCATTGAGCTGCAAGTCGTACAGTTTAGACCACTCAAGCGCTCTCTCAAGATCATTATTAATTCCCTCAATTGCTCGAGGAAAGTCATCAACTGATGTATCGGTATAAATATGCTTGTCATCCGGGTAAAGATGAATATTTGAAGAAATAACCTTGATGAAACTATCAATGAAGATAGAAGAACAGCAACCGAGCGAGAACACTGCCCGGAAAGAATCGCTAGACAAAACTGGAGTTTTTAATTTGGGTATGGGAATAGCATGTTTTTATATAGATGGAAAAGAGGGTGATTCAAAAGAAAAGTTAAAAATATGAATCATCGGAGGCAAAATATTGTTTAAGCGTTACCGGCGGTTCGGCAAAATGCTGGCCAACAAGCTAGGATCCAAAGTGGATTGCGTGAGATTGCGGTCAGTAACTCCAAGAGATCGCAGGGTCTTTCAAAATGTAGTTAGTGTCGACATAGATAATTTTTAATAAAAATATTTTTTTTTGTACTTTTGCATTTGTGGTTGCACTTATTACGCAAAGTGCGGTAGCAGTTGTAGTTATCAACTCATGAGTTACTTCTGTACAACGTTTTTACTTTATTACTTTAGCTCATGATGCCGTATATCAATAGTTAACCAAGGGATGGGAAAATGTTTCATTCTTCTTTGCCTCGTCGGAGCATGTTTGTCATACAAACATGTTACTCTATTATTAAAATAATTAATCGCCGCATCAATGTTCGTCATAAGATACTATGATTTCCAATCTATCCTCAACGCATTAGAGTTGAGTTTTTTGATAGTCTACATGTTTGAACACAGTAATATAGATTACGCTGAAAACAAACTACATTTCGCACTTGGACATCGCAATAAATAAAATCATGGTTGGCAAATTACAGAGCAGGTAGTTGGCCGTGAGCAAGAATTTTATTTTATCGGTGCAAGACTAGATGATCAAGTCAAGCAGAGAGTCAGACGAAGAAAGGTGATGTATTGGATAAGAAGGGATGGTAGAAACATTTGAGGAAGAAGTGACAAATTACACCCTCCCGTAGAATGCATACGATAATTTCTCAAGATACGATAGGCCGGAAAAACAATCATAGGAGAATGTAGGGAAGGCCTGAGCCAGGTTTCACTCACTAAGATTATGTCAAAAATGCGAGATTCAATTGGGATCAAAAAATCATTAAAGTGGGCACTTAGACTGTGGAGAATGCCATGACACGGAATGATGGTGTTCGTAAGATTAGAGAAGCGGTTAGAAGGGAGAATCCGTATTTAATTTATACGGTCCATCGGCCTCAATATTCCGGCTGGGGTTTAAGGGGGTTAACTGAGGTATATGCAAGAGCGAACATATAGAAGAAAAAGTGGATGAAGAAGAAGAAGCAGAATCAGATGAAGAAGAATAACTAGTATCCATGAAAGACAAAAGAAAATGTCAGAAGAAGTTAAAGTTAACAATAAAGAACACAATAAAGACACAGCAGAGACAAAGAAGACCATAAATATTTGTCGTGATTTAAGGTATATGTATAATAGAAAAAATTATGATAAGTGGTAACAAAACAAAACAACCTGATAAATAATTATTATCCCAGTATTCAGTCTTCAAGCAGTATGAAGTTTTGTGGAAGTATTTCAAGTCTTCTAGAAGTAATTTAAAATTTTCTAGAAGCAGTATCAAGACTTTTGGAAGCATTTCAGACCATCGAGATGTAATATCAAGTCGTTTGGAAGGATTTCAAGTCTTCTAGAAGCATTTCAAGTCTTCTGGAAGCAATACAAAGTTTTCTAGAAGTAGTATCAAGTCTTCTAGAAGCTTATCAAGTTTTCCAGAAGCATTATCAAGTCTTCTGGAAGCATTTCAAGTCTTCTAGAACCATTATAAGTCTTCTGGAAGCATTTCAAGTATTCTAGAAGCAGTATCAAGTTTTCTAGAAGCATGTCAAGTCTTCCAGAAGCAATATAAAGTTTTCTTGAAGTAGTATCAAGTCGTCTAGAAGCTTATCAAATCTTCCAGAAGCAAATTCAAACCTTCGAGATGTAATATCAAGTCGTTTGGAAAGATTTCAAGTCTTCTGGAAGCAATACAAAGTTTTCCGGAAGCAATATAAAGTTTTCTAGAAGCAGTATCAAGTCTTCTGGAAGCCTATCAAGTCTTCCAGAAGCATCATCAAGTCTGCTGGAAGCATTTCAAGTTTTCTAGAAGCATTTTAAGTCTCCTGGAAGCAATATTAAGTTTTCTAGAAGTTGTATCAAGTCGTCTAGAAACTTATCAAATCTTCCAGAAGCAGTTTCAAGTCTTCTGGAAGCAATATAAGGCTTTCTGGAAGTAAAATCAAGTTTTCTAGAAGCAATATCAAGTCTTCTGGAAGCTTTTCAAGCCTTCTAGAAGCATTATCAAGTTTCCTGGCATCATTTCAAATCTCCTAGAAGCATTTTAAGTCTTCTGGAAGCAACATTAAGTCTTCTGGAAGCAATATCAAGTTTTCTGAAAGCATTTCAAGTCTTCTAGAAACAGTATCAAGTTCTCTCCTAGTCTTCTGGAAGCAATACAAAGTTCTCCGGAAGCAATATAAAGTGTTCTAGAAGCAGTATCAAGTCTTCTGAAAGCTTAACAAGTCTTCCAGAAGTATTATCAAGTCTTCTGGAAGCATTTCAAGTCTTCTAGAAGCATTTTAAGTCTCCTGGAAACAACATTAAGTTTTCTAGAAGCAGTATCAAGTCGTCTAGAAGCTTATCAAATCTTCCAGAAGCAGTTTCATACCTTCGAGATGTAATATCAAGTCGTTTGGAAAGATTTCTAGTCTTCTAGAAGCATTTCAAGTCTTCTGGAAGCAATATAAAGCTTTCTGGAAGTAATATAAAGTTTTCTAGAAGCAGTATCAAGTCTTCTGGAAGCTTATCAAGTCTTCTAGAAGCATTATCAAGTCTTCTGGAAGCATTTCAAATTTCTAGAAGCATTTTAAGTCTTCTGGAAACAACATTATGTCTTTTGGAAGCAGTATCAAGCTTTTTGAAAGCATTTCAAGTCTTCTAGAAACAGTTTCAAGTCTTCTAGAAGCTTATCAAATCTTCCAGAAACAATATCAAGTTTTCTGGAAGCATTTTAAATCTTTAAGAGCCAATATCCAGTTTTGTGGAAGCATTTCAAGTCTTCTAGACGCAGTATCTAGTCTTTCAAGGCAACATCAAGACTTGCTAGAAGTTAAGGCTTTTGGAAGTAGTTCAGGTCTTCTAAAAACAGTATCAAGTCTCCTAGAAGCAGTGTCAGATTGTATTAAGAGGCTACTTTAGCAGGTCGGAAATAAGCATCGGATTTTGAATATACTTATGAAAACACTCAAATCTATGAATGTCGGCTCTTCACAAAATCTCTGAGAAAATTATACGCAGCAGATGATGAGACTCAATTGGGATAAAAAAGATCAATAATACATAAGCAATATATTTACAAATTATAAAGCAGTAACAAGTATTCTAGAAAGAATTCTAGTCTCAATTCAAAATGCATGCTCTCCAAAAAACATTTGCAACAGATGCCAGGACTAAATTTTGAACAATAAGCTGAATAGTTCATTAAATATAAACTATTAATTGAAGATGCTAACTTTAATCCAGATAAAAATATCAATAATTTCGTATGAGTGCCTATACACCCAGAGAATCCAACTATCCGCTATGGGTGCTCCGCACTCATTAAAAATTTTATATGGGTGCTTGTTTATTCAGAGCACCTACATATCCGGTGCCTATGGTACCAGCAACCTGAGAGGTGATACTGTTACTCTGTAGTGTCGTTTCAGCTCGCAATGACATTCAGGGCAATGAGAAGGTGGACCAAACAAAAGCTGACCAAAGAGGCAGCGAAAATGCAAAAATGTCAAACTTGGTACACAGTGGCCAATTTCACAAACTTTGTAGGACACTATTCACAAGTCGAATACCCAGCAAACTATAGCAATGAAATTTTGCATGTAGCTATTGATAACAAAATCTAAGATTTATACCAAAAATGAGTCCTTTTCGTCAACCTTTATATTATAATCTTTATATGATACATATTACTGATACTTTCAAAACATCTAAATATAGAGAATTTTAATCTAAAACTTATGCCACTGTTTCTATTTCACAGTCAATATTTCCTAAAGTCAGTGCAAGCAAGTGAAATCTTATATACTATCTAATAGGTAATATTTCAGGTTACAATATTAAAAAAGAATTGGAATGATTCATGATGAATCCTGCTAGATAAGTCAAATAGAAGTGTAATTATGGTAATGTTAATCTTTTAACTTTAAAAACAAGAGCTTAATGACGTAAACAGCAGTACCTATACATATTAAATGTATTATAGATATAGTGATAATCACAATATAATTAGCATTGCTACAATCTAACAAAATTGAACACCCCATAATTTCTTAATTAAACATCCTTATAGTGGTAATTAATTCATTCCAATAGAAAAACAAATATTCCTATACCATAAGAAATCATCAATCTTTGTATTTTGTCCACCTAAATTATTAGAAAATAACCACTGTACGGTCTGAGCAACTAGACAAACACATAAAACAGGTAACAACAGTGGGGAGACTTCAAAAATAGCATCATGCCGGAAGGAAAATATAAGCGAAAGGTATTATTAGTTTTATGCCTGCGCAAAGGGGATCTACGGATGTTCTCAGGCTTTCTAGCCAACCATGCATCCTTCTGATACCACCTCTTCCATATAGGACAAGCTACCGATCAAATTTTTTAAAGACTTTGTAATGACGAGTTAGAAACAGCAAATATTTCGGTACAGCTCTTTTGACACCCACCAACATAAAGGAACAAATCTTTGGAGCGAAACCCTTGAAGGGCTAAAGTGACAATAGACTTTATGGCTCGCATTGAGAAGAGTAGCCGCTTCCTTTAGCCCGGTAATAATAATATATAATAAATTGGAATTAAAATGAATTTTTTCGTTTTTTAACTTTTAATAGATGTATTTATTATTTATTTTTTGTCCCTTACAGGTTTCGGCTATTTTTAGCCATCATCAGAGGGTTTATCGTCAAATATTGGAGAATCTTAAGGTTATTATATATCGTAAATTGATGTTTGTTAAGTAATTTTGTAATAAAATTACATTTTATTAACCCTAGAATACTAATATGTCGTAATTTTTACGATGCTCGGGTTTCTTTGCTCGATATCTTATTGATGCCGTCGCTTAAACGGGTTCCGCGTCAAAGCACCTTCCTAGTTAGTCTTGTAATAGACGTATCTATATGCACATCGTTGTGGCTCCCTTCTTTCCCGACTTTTGGGGCGATCGTCGTAAAATTTACGAGTGATTAGTATTAGTGAAATCTTTTAAAACAACATAGTGATACCTGTTTAGTAGGTAAGATCAATGTTTATACTCCTCTTTTTATAAACTGATAGATAATATTTCTTAGAAAATGGAATCAGAAAAAAGCATTTGACTGACCCAGAGTTGGAAAAGGAAATTGAAAAAATAATGAACGGAGAGGACGACATGGATTTAGATTCTAATAATGATATCGAGAGTGACTGGGAAGAGGCAAATAATTTAGAGGTTGAACATGATTCCAGTGACAGCGTCAGTGAAAGTTTGAAGAAAACGAAATTATAGGGGAGGATGTGAATATTTCAAAGGAAACATCTGACCAAGATATCGACGATCAACTGTATAATAATCCTTGCAAGTGGCGGTAGATCATCTGACGATAGCATTCCGTATCGGAATTATTCGCAACAAAGAAACGCAAAAGATGTATGATAAAACCGAAATCTATTCCTCTGAAAGGAAAAAATGGTCACAAATAGTCTACAAAAATGCCTCAAAGATCAAAAAGAACAGCGCGGGGAAATATCGTCCATTTTGTTCCTGGAAGTAAAGGTTGTGCCAAAAGATGTTCAACCTTTTCTGATTATTTTTTGTGCTTTTTCTCCGATGATATTGTGAGTACAATTCTATGCTACACGAATGAAGAAATTAGAAAACAATCCTATATAGTGGTAAGTCATCGACTGTGGCAGCAGTAACTAAAGAGGAATTGATGGGGCTATTCGGAATCTTGATAATGTCCGCAGTAAAAAAAGATAATCACCTCAATGCCAAGCAAATGTTTGATTCCAAAATATCTGGATCATTTTATAAAGACTGCATGAGCTGCGAAAGGTTTATGTTTTTAATAAATTGTCTTCGATTTGACAATTCGTCTTATCTGGGACATTTTTATTGAAAAATGCAGAACGTCGTATATTCCTTCCTCTTATTTGACACTTGAAGAGCAACTTTTGGGTTTTCGGGTAGATGTCCGTTTAGGATGTATATCCCTAGTAAACCGTCAAAGTACGGAATGAAAATCGTAATGCTCTGCGACTCGTCTTCAAAGTACATGGTGGATGCTTGCCCATACTTAGGCAAACAGAAAGCAACGAAGGGGGTAGCATTGTCAAATTACTATGTACAGGAATTACCAAGTCTGTTCACGGTAGTAACAGAAACATAACGATGGACAATTGGTTCACTTCTATTGAAATAGCTGATAAACTTTTGGATGACAAATTCAAGCTGACTATCATAGAAACATTTCGTAAAAAATAAGAGGAAAATACCACCCGAAATGCTAAATATGAAAGTAGAGAACCAAATAAATCCATGTTTTGCTTCGACAAAAACAAAACTTTAGTTTCGTACATGCCTAAAAAACAAAATAGTGTTACACCTTTCAACAATGCACGAAGAGGCTGACATTTCGGAAAGGAACAACAAACCAGAAATAATTTTGAATTACAATGAGACTAAATCAGGAGTAGACTCGTTGGATCAAATGTGTTCAAATATGTCATGTAGTAGAAGAAACAGAAGATGGCCGCTCTGCATTTTTATGGCATGATCAACGCCGCCTGTATCAATAGTTATGTTGTGTATTGTTGCAATATTATCAAGAAACGTGAAAAATGTGTGCGACGTTATTAATTTGTGATCGATCTAAGCCACCAACTTGCCAGGCCATGGATGGAACAAAGGCTGAATATTAACAATTTACGCCGAAATCTGCGTCAAACTATCAAAGAAATCCTGAAAATTGATAATCAACCTGATGATGTCCTTCAAGTTGAAAGTAGACGTGCAACATGCTTTTACTATCCCAGCCAATTAAGACGAACGACGACCACGTACTGTACCGAATGCAAACTCCCGATTTGTGGCCAGCACCGGGGAAAATGGTGCACAGAGTGTTCTTAAAATGATAATCTTTTTTCTATTTTAATAAGTAAAATCTGCTTTTTAAGTTAAATAAATACACGTTAATTTTTGTTTAATAAAAATTTTAAGTTTACTCTATTTTCTGATTCATATTTTGAAATATCATAAAATTTAACGTTAGTATTAACGTATTAAAAAAACATATTAGTATTCTAGGGTTAAATATTACAGCAAATAACCATAATAAAATTTCCAACAATACAAAAATTTTAAAATTCTAATAAATAATAGTGCTGAATTATGTTAATAAATAATGTATATTTTTTGTAATTTGCCGAATCGCACGGTAAGTAGCCTCTTAAGAGGAAAAATCACAATATATAGTACATTATTAAAAAATTAATTGAAGATGGTAACTTTAACTAATTTTTTTTTATTTTATAGGAATGTTTTTCGTCTTGAATTAAATATTTATTTAATAATTTTTTTTTTGCACTTTTATTAACAAGATGATAGTATTTAACAGAATGTTTCAACCGGTTTCGGTTACGTTTAAACCATCTTCAGGAAATACATTTTAAAAAATTTGTTGATCTTATTGACATTTTATTTTGTGATTAATGTCATGTTGTGTCAATGTGAAAAATTAAAATAGGGTTGAAATAAAATAAAATTAAAATTGAATATTTCCCAAACCAAAAGTTCAAATATCTATTGTAAATTTGGGAAGGGAAAATGGGAAAATGTTATTGCGGTTTGAGTTCATTGTATATGTTAGGGTTTTTTATTTTATTTTTAGGTGGAGTAAAAGGTTTTTCTGTGTAGTTAATTTGGTCATTCAAACATAAAATTTGTGGATGATTATGTTTAAATTTTCTAATTTCATAAAGTTCAAGTATTTCCAAAAGGTTACTTTTATTTTTCTTATGAAGTAATGTTGTGTTTTTTGTTTCATTAAATTGGTGTTCTTTGTTAAATATTATATGTCTTCCAAAGTTAGATCTCTGTTGTGTTCTATGTTCTTTTATACGAGTCTTTAAACATCTCCCTGTTTCACCAAGGTAAATGGCTTTACATGTATCACATTCTAATTTGTAAACTCCATTATCGTTCATTTTATTGATTTTATCTTTGTTGTTAATTAAAATTTTATCTAGTGTGTTGTTGCTTTTGGATGTTATAACTATATTGTGTTTCTTAAAAATTTTTTTCATTTTATTATGTATGTTACCTTGATATTCTATTCTATAAATATTGTTTGTGTTATTTGTTATATTTGTAAGAGTGGTAAGTTTTATGTGATTCTGTTTGTTTCTGTATTTGTCAATCATTTTGTTGATGATTTGTGGTTTATATCCGTTATTTTGGCCAATTTGTTTGATAATGGATATTTCTGTTCTAAGTTCTTTTTCACTAAGTTTTGTGTTGAAGGCACGGTGTATATATGCGTTGAAAGTTGCCATTTTATGAGTATAATCATGAAAAGAATCATTTGGGATGATAGTATCTGTTTGCGTTGGTTTTCTATAGATACTGTATTGAAGTCCGTTGTCTGTTTTTAAAATTGTTAAGTCTAAAAAATTTATGCGGTTGTTATGTTCTATTTCGATTGTAAATTTGATGTCTTTATGTAAATTATTAATGTAGTTGTGTAAGTTGGTTATTGTTTCTTGTCTGTCATTGTCGATAAAAACGATGATATCATCTACATACACTTAGCAGCAGAAGTCTGCGTACAAAAAACTTCTTACACTTTAACTGAAAAAATAAGGGTCATGATCTAATGTGATAAACTTCATTTTTTTTTTTATTTTGTGTATTAACTACATATAATTCTATTAACAAAATATGCATCAATAAAACAGAAATATTAGTTACAAAAAAAATTAAAATTAAAAATTCTCCAAATAATGCGTATGCAAAAATCTGCGTACAAATAAAGACGCCTTCTCCAAAATATACTTATTTACTTAAATACGTAGTTGGCGATGTACGCTTTCCGATTTAAATAAAAGATAATCGGTGTCAATTATATTAGCAGAGGCTTAGAAGCTAAAAGTTAGAATGGACACGAAAGGAAAGGAAATTGAATTGGGAGAGAGAAAAATTATGGTAAAGTTATGGAAAGAGGGAAAATCTTTTCGAAAAATAGGAGAAACTGTCGGCAGGTCACACTCTTCCATTCAAAGAGTAATTAATAATTATAAAGACACTGAAGATTACCTCTCACGTCCGCGATCTGGTAGACCACCCCTTTTAACAAACCGAGAGAAGCGAAAAATTGTACAGCAGGTTAGAAAAGAACCTAGGCTGACGGCAAAAAAAAATAGTAGAAAATGTACAAGAAGAATTTTATAAAACTATCAGCAAAGATACGGTGAGAAGGACGTTAAAAAAAGCTAACTATCACAGTCGCGTTGCACGAAAAAAGCCATTTGTGTCAGAGGTCAATCGTCAGAAGCGGATCGCCTTTGCAAAAAAACTCTTAGACAAGCCCATTGAGTTCTGGGAGAAAGTTCTCTTTACAGATGAAAGCAAATTTTGCATTTTCGGCATTAAGGGTAAACAACTTGTATGGAGAAAACCTAATACTGCCCTTAATCCCGAAAATTTGAAAGCGACTGTAAAACACGGAGATGGTGGAGTTATGGTTTGGGGGTGTATGTGCACCAAAGGGGTGGGAAGGTTGGTTTTCATAACATCGACAATGGACCATAAAATGTATATAGACATTTTAAAAGAAAATTTGAAGCCTAGCATCGAAAACTTGTTCTTGGGGCCCGAATACTTTTTTCAACAAGATAATGACCCCAAACATTGCGCCCACAACACTAAGCTTTGGCTACTATACAATACCCCAAAGCAACTTAAAACACATCCACAATCGCCGGACTTGAATCCCATCGAACACCTCTGGGATTTACTGGAACGCAGGATTCGGCAACACAACATAACGTCGAAGGAAACGTTAAAAAATGTTATGATTGAGGAATGGGCCAAAATCAGTTCGGACGAAACGAAGAAATTAGTGCACTCCATGCCTAAACGTTTAAGGGAGGTCATTAAACGTAAAGGTTATCCGACCTCATATTAATATAGAAACAATGATCTCATTTATGAATTTTTTATAAATACTGTCCTGACTTGTACGCAGATTTTTGCATACCCGTTATTTGTAGAATTTTTAGTTTTGATTTTTTTTCTGTAACTACTTTTTCTGTTTTGTTGAAGCATATTTTGTTAATAGAATTATATGTAGTTAATATACAAAATAAAAAAAAAATCAAGTTTATCACATTAGATTATGACTCTTATTTTTTCAATTAAAGTATTACAAGTTTTTTGTACGTATAGACTTCTGCTGCTGAGTGTATCTTAACCATGTTATGATGTTGTGTCTATATGGGTTGTTATTGTTTATTATAAGTTCTTTTTCAAGTTTGTCTAAGAATATATCAGCTAGTAATCCACTTAGTGATGATCCCATTGGAAGGCCCTTATTGTAGGTGTAGTAAGTGTTTTTAAATTTACAAAAGTTAATTTTACTTTTATTTTCACTCACTCTGCTAATATTCATAGCAACGGGTGAGTGAAAATATTTTTCACTCACTCTAATTTTCTTCATCCACTATTAGCGAAATTTAAACCTTTAAAGGCACAACTCTTTGTTTAAACGTAACGGATGTGAACTAAAAAACGGTAGAGACCACACATAAAAAATTAAATTAAGTATTTCACTTGTATAGATAATTAATTTTAATTAGTTTATTTTAAGCGTAATGATAACAATTAACAATTTGACACAATCGGTTGTTTATCAATCAATTCAGAGGATGACAATGTCAAAAAGTGTCGTCTCCGACATATCGACATGACATTAGTCAGGAATTAAAGAATTTTAAGACCGAATTTTCTCTAAATAGTAGGATTGAACAAAACGCTATACAGCACACGTGGGAAACCAATATTTTCCACTCACTTCTATGTCTTTCCACACTCTGTATAATCTGACATACGCGTGAGTGAAAAACCTTACTTTCCTCACTTGTACTGTAATATACTATTGTATGTAATTTTTTCTTTGAATGTATATAACAATCCCTTTAAAACGCCATAATAAAAAATGGTGTATTGAAAAAACTAAAAAAACTATCGGTTACGTCATAACTCGTTTAAATAGGGCGAACAAATTTAACATTTACCCTAAAAAATAGTAAAAAAATTAAATCTTTAGACCTGTCTCAGTTATTTTTTCTTAAATTGTATTTAATGGTTGTATCGAATTTATCCACTACTTTTGAGAAGTACGGTATATGAACAGTATTAACACAGAGTATATGCAAACCTAGTGACATCTATTTTTGAAATTTTTAATCCTATACTTCAAAGTTTACAACGATTTTGTAATCAAATTACTTTTAAAAATTATATTTTAAAGCTATTGTTATCTTCCTACGGATTAACTCATATAAATAATATTATCCTATACAAATATTTATTGTTATATTTATTTTATTTACCTCAAAAAAATTGTTGTAAACACCGCGACATCTTTGATTGCAAATTGAACTATCCACGATAAGTTTGACGTTTAGAATCTCATTCAAAACTCTTAATATTTTTCTTATTTCCTCAACAGTACCGAATTTTAATTAATAATTTATGACCTAAAATTAGTTTGAATCGCATAGGTACGTTTATTGTTTAGAATTCAATTGGTCATTTTGTCAAAACAAAAAAGTCATTTTTCCTTTCGAAATTGTCATTTTTTATTTAAAAATAGCAAAAACTCGCAATAATGTTAGTTTTTCTGTTAAATAGAAGTGGAACGTCAATTCATCGGTAAAACGATATCTTCTGACGAGTCGCCGCCCGCCATTAAATCCCGTGTGCCGGCGATTTCGTCATTCGCCCGCAAAAATGCTTAGATTTCGGCATTTGGCGACGTTTGGCATGAAATCGGCTCGTCCGATTAAATTGAGCCCTCGAAATTCCACAGGTAACCCCCAAAATTAAGTTTCATTTCATATAAACTAACCTACATTGTCGAACATAACCTCACTTTGTCATGTGCTAATTTCTTTTATATTTTGTAGGACCACAAACGGTTTTTATCACCCAGAGATATTATGCAAAACCGCCGAATAAAGATGATAAAGTAGGTAGAAAAACGGAACCTATCACAAAGTTTGATAGGGTACAAATCGGGGGACATCCTGATTGTAGACCAAGAGAAAGACGACCTTGTGCTCCACCAGAATTAAATCCTTGTACTCGAAAGGTTTCCTAACCCATCCTTATATCCTAATTATTGAAATTTAGTTCAAAATTATTATGTTTGGTATTTTTTTAGAATATCCCATCATTACAAGAATGTATAAAACCCAACGAAATGAGTAGACTGCCTAAATTAGAGTGTGCTTTCGATGCTATTGAAGCAGAACATCGTCGGAGAAATAGGAACATTTTAATTATAGGTTTATTGTTTGCAGCACTTAGTATAGGAGCTGTAAGTTATTTTTAATAAGCACTTAACTCTATGTAATTAATTTTTTGTTTTCATTAGTTAGTGTTTTATTTAAATGCAACAGAAGATAAGCCACCAAAGAGAAAACCAAAACCAAAAAAACCAAGCAAACCAAGTAAGTTTCATATAATATTATAACCTAAAATTTACTTACCAATAAAAATTAATACACTTAATTAATCCGCAATAAAAACAATTGAATTGAATTTATAGATGTAATAAAAATCGTTATTGGTGAGTTATTCATAAATCCAGTTATAAACATAAAACTTTTGTAACTAATTTAATTAATTTTTCATCACGAAATTTCACATACAGGGCACCTTTACTTAAAGTAGAAAGTAAAGCTAAGAAAAGCTTACCACCCACATTTATTAAAAGAAATTCAACCCCCATTTTAAACTATTTTTTTATCACATAATAAAACATAGTTTTATATATTTTTATCAATATTCAAAACACCATCTTTAAGGGACTATACAAGGTGTCGTAACTGGTTCATTAAAACTTTTTTAGGTTCCACTATTCGTAGAGGCTTGAAATTTTGGTAACATGAGTTGTTCATTCCGATCTATTAATCTATAATATTTTCAAGATGGCCACCACTTCCGGTCTACCGGAAGTAGACCTCATCTTCCTTATTTTAAATGGAATGCTATAGTTTTTATTACACCATTCAATTATATGTAAGAAAATATGATGACTTTGATAACAGTTGTTGGTACCTACCACTTTTTGTTTTTGAGTTATTTTGATTTTAAGTGTTTTTACATATATAATATATTATATATTGATTTTAAGTATATATAACAGGTTACAGTGTTTTAAGTGTTACAGGAGGCCGCTTAAAACAAAATGAGTAATACAAAATGATTTGAAACAATAAAAAAAAAAACAATTTTTTAAAACATAACGCATCTTTTATTAAAATAACTACAAATGAAATAAATAAACAGTAAAATATATAACAATAAACAAAAAATGTATTCTAATAATATTAAAACATAGTTTTAATAAGTTTCTTCATCACTCGATATAACAAGTCGAAGTCGTTTGTTCGAAGGTTCTTCATCCTTTTCTTCGGTAGGGTTTTTTTCATCTTTTTCGTTCCTTATAAAATCTGTTATTTTGGTTTGCTTCGAAGCCCTTGCAAGTTCTTGGTAAATTTCACTACACGGTGATAGGGCATTTTGCAGTTCCCGTTTAAATTTTAAGCTGCTTTCAAAATAAGGATCTTCGCTTAAAATGTATAATTCGAGATCTTTTGCCAAGTTTAGCACTTTTTGCACTTGTTTTAGAGAGAAATTGGCAGCTTCGGAATTTTCTTCATCAGTGCTGTCTTGTGATTCTATGGGATCATCTTGTGATATCATTAGTACTAAATCTTCTTCACTAGTTTCTTGCTCTACCAATAAATTTTGGACATCTTCAATATTCATATCTGCAAAGCCTTCTCCTCCGATCGTCTTAGCAACTCTCCACGAATGATGGCCATATTTTCTTTCAACATTCATTTAGGGTTTATTTTTTAAGTTCCTTCATGGCAAGCACAATAATGTCCATGCATGTTTTAATTGAAAATTCTTTCCACGCTCTCATTATATCATTTGTTTTTGAATGCATTGCTTCTAAAATCCATTGAAGGTATATAGTATGACTTAACGGTGTAAATAATGCCCTGGTGTAAAGGTTGTATTAACGACGTCGTATTTAGTGGCAAAAACTCTATCCTGACGTTGGAATGGCTTAGATCCTGGGGGTGATTCGGCGCGTTATCAAGCAGCAAAAGCACTTTGAAACTCAAATTGTTTTTCATTAAATAATTTTCCACCTCCGGGACAAAGTAGTTAAAAGCCAATCCTTAAATAATTCTTTTGTTACCCAATCTTTCGAATTTGTTCTCCAATGTACCGGCAAATTATTTTTATTTACACCTTTAAGCACACGAGGATTTAACGACTTGTTAACTAACAAGGGTTTCGTCTTAGATCCCCTGATGCATTACTGCATAAAAGTAATGTTATACGGTCTTTCGAAGTTTTAAAACCAGCTGCTGATTTTTCCTTTTTTGATATAAATGTCCTATTAGGCATTTTTTTCCATCAGAGCGCAGTCTCATCAGCATTAAAAACTTGATGAGGGGTGTAACCTTGGGATTCCCCCAAGGTAAGAGGGATTCCCCTACAATTTTTACGTTATGTATTGCATAACGTTTTAAAATTTCTTTAACCAACCCTTACTTCCCACAAAGTCCAGGTTTATAGATGATTCACCAATTTCTATTAATCAGTTATAAATTTTGACAGCCTTTGCTTTAATCATATTACCACCCAATGGGATTCTTTTTGTGCAGCAATTGTCAATCCAAATGCTAAGCGCCCTTTCCATTTTTTTCAATAATGGGCATACGTGGGCGAGCCGAATATCTTGCGGATGTTGAAGATCCTGCGGCAACTGCACATCTAATTTCTTTTTCATTTTTTTAATGGTACGAATTGTTGCTTCATTTAGATTTAAACTTTTTGAAATATCAGTTACTCTCTCTCTCTCTCCATTTAATAAACGATTAAGAATGGTTATTTTTGTCTCCAAAGAAATAAATTTCCTTTTAAAACTCGTCTTTCTATCCGCATACATAAATTGCGACTGGAATATAATTTTTCTCTTAAGAAATAACTACGTTCTCTTAAAAACTACAAAGCTAATCTCACCTATTGTTTGTGTAATTTTTCCAAAATATTAATATCGCGAATATTATTTCTAAATCCCAACCGAACACACAAGATGCACTACGCGACACAAAAAGAATCGTGATGTGAATTACGGCTAGTCCCCGAAATATTTTATTTTTACGTATAAAACAAAGTTGGCTACTCATCACAGTTACCTATTGTTTAACTGGTAGTACCCGATGTTTAGTACCCTTTTTAGTTTTGTGTAGTATAAATACGAAGTTTTCTACACATTATAGCTACTACTTTTCCCAAACTGAGAAAAACGCGAGTAGTTTGCAAAATTAATTTTTTTATATAAATTTGTATAAATACGAAGTTTACTTCTTATTATGGTAACTTAGTGTGCCATTTGAAAAAAATAAAATTTCTGTTTTTCATGACCGTGTTACAGTGAAACCCACTAACGTGTTAAAAGAGGGCTTCCGCAATTTTCTAATCCTGTTAGAGCGAGACCGTGTTATAGGAGGGTTACCTGTACCACCATGCTCTTTACAAGCCCATATCTCAGCCAACGTTAATTTAAAAACGTTTTGCATTGGTACGATAACTCTTCATATGCTGTTAAATAGATTGTCATTTGTTGTATCAGTATATCTTATAGAGGCTGGCCATAAATTGAGTTACCGTTTCTCTGTATTCAATTGCGTGAAAGTCGAAAATTTTAAATGGAACGCCCCATATTTTAATACCCTATCAGAAAGGGAATTTAATAATCTACAAATTATCTATAAATATTCTGATTCCTACGTAAATTGCTAGAGACCGTTTCTGTTTTTGTTAGAAGGCCATGACATTTTGACAGTTTTTTGTTTAATTTATTTAAATTATTATTAGTATTACTACAATGAACTGTGATAGAATAAACTTTAGATTGCTAACTGTTGTTTACCAAAAATAACCAAAAAAAACTTAAAATTATAAAAATAAATTATGGGAATTTAATTCTCTACAAACTAGTTAGATGCTTTCCTATGCCTATTTGTTGTAGTTGCCCTTATATTTGGAAATCAATGGACGCATGCAATGCTGGAAAGCTTCTTGTTTTTATGTTAGAAAGCTATGGAGTTTTGATAACTTTTCATCCATATTTATGTTATTGTTGTCATTATTTAGTTGTGTCATCACTTACTTCTGACAATGTGTTTGAATATCATGGCGAATTATTCCAACGCCAACATTTTAAATTCGTCTTATATTCATGGCGGATGTAATAAAGTTTAGGATAGGATCTGCTTCTTAGTTTTCGAAAGATCAAAATAACAAGAAACCATAAATCTATATATATGATTGCTACCAGCAGCTTAAGATAATAGAATAAATGTTTTGTCATATTTTATTGTTTTACCAAATTCTTCGATAAGAGGTGCTTCGGTCGATTTAGATGAATAATATTTTACAAGAAAGCACCGTTAATAAATAAACTGAACTCTCTAGAAATATCTCGCCTATCATTACGTCGAATATTACGCCATATTATTGTTTTTCATTGTTTCATTTATGCGTTCTTCTGCTGGTTATTTTTGGCAAATAAAAGCTAACAAACTAAAGTTTATTCAATTGCAGATCATTTTATAAATAATACCAATGATAATATAAATAAATTAAACGATAAACTGTCAAAATATCATAGCCTTCTAATAAAAACACGAACGGCTTCCAGCATTTTCTGTAGGATTTTGATAAAATACTCAATATGAAGAAAACTATAATAAATAGGTATAGCAATGTTTATAGATAATTTGTAGAGAATTAAATTCCTTATGATAGGCTAAAAAGATATGGGGCGTTCCATTTAAAATTTTCGACATTTTCGCAATTGAATACAGCGAAACAGTAATTCAATTTTTGACCACGCTGTATAAGGTACACCGATTAACAAGTGACAATCTATTTGACAGCATATGACGAGTTATTGTAACAATGTAAAACGTTTTTGAATTAACGTTGGCTGAGATATGTGCTTTTAAAGAGCATGGTGACATTTGCCAATAAGCACTTAAAATCAAAATACGCTAGGTACCAACAATTGTTATCAAAGTTAACATATTTTTTTACGTATAATCGAATGGTGTAATAAAAACTATAGCATTCCATTTAAAATAACGAAGTTGAAGTCTACTTCCGGTAGACCGGTAGTGGTCGCCATCTTGAAAATATTTTAGATTAATAAATCGGAATGAACAACCCATGTTACCAAAATTTTAAGCCTCTACGAATAGTGTAACCTAAAAAAGTTCTAATGAACCAGTTACGTGAGACAGCCTGTATGGGATGGTTACCAGAACTGGTTAATTTATGAAACGTTTGCGGGACTATAACTTTGTTATTTTAAATGGAGCACCCTATATTTTTTTCAATGCCTCCAGGCTTTATTAATTACCTTTTATTTTTGTGAAGCACATGGTATATCTAATATGTGTACTCTTTGAGATAACTACACTATATATTTCAAAAATGTCTTCATAAATTAGATTTTTCACAAGAAATAAATAATGAAGAAGACATTTTTAAACAAATGCAAATAAGTTTATTTCGTAAAGGAAAAGTATGGATCTGTGCACAGACAATAGTATTGAGAAAACAACTGTTCAAAAATTCTATTTAAAGATGTTGCAAAAATCCGATCATAAAGTTTTGGCAATTGATTTTCTAAGAAATTCAAAAAGATTGTCCATTGATGGTTGCCTCGAAGAAATACGATCTGATCAAATAAGATTCTAGAATCCCTGCCCAGATAGTTTAGTAAAATTTGTTTAATTCGGGATAAACGGTCAAAGAGTATGTTAATTAAAACAACTTTTTCATATGCTAATATTGCGATTGTTTATTCAATCTTCTTCAGAGCTAAAATGGAAAATTTTTAAAGTCGAAACATGAGGTTAAATCGAACCAGCGTGTCAAGTTACAAAGAAGAAAATTATTTTTTTATTTAATTATTATTATTAATTATTTTTTTTTATTTATTAATTTTAGAAAAACTTGTTATACGAAGCCAACAAAATGAAAACCGTCACAACGTTACTTAAACGTATTGAACATATTACAATATTAAAAATTTGGTTAAAACTTTAAAATTGTAAAAAGAACATCACTAAATGTTGAACAACCAAGTCGACAATGAATTGCTATAAAAGTGTAAAAAAATTATGAAAAAACCTGTTCGTGACTGCAAAACCCAGTTTGAATTAAAACACACTGCCCATGACACAAAACGAAACCAATGAAACGAGCGATATAAATAAAAGCGGTATACGTTTTAAAATTCAAAGATTACAGGAAAATTATAAAAATTATAAGTGATTATAAAGACAAAACCGAAAATTAACATTAGAAAGATTAAAATTATTACATGATCTTAATAAATTTTAAAACAGCTAGACCACCAAACTTCAGAATATCATGTCCGTGGAGTAGTTAGACACAACTATGGAATCATCATAATGTGATGATAATTAATCATAATGTTGTAAATAAGTAAACATTGCTCAAATTCTGTGTATCCATCTTAAAATTGATCGCATTCTTGGTGTAATTGATATGAATCATCTCGAGAAAACGTCTATTATGATAATTCATTTCAGTGTCTAAAATCTTGACATCATCAAAATTAAAGGTGAGTTTGCAGTCATGAACATGTTGGGATAATGCACAAACTGTTTTATTCAACCGGAAATTACTTTTATGTTTTGATATACGACTTTTCAGCCATTGGGACGTTTGGCCAACATATCTACCATCACAGTCATTACATGAAATGCAATAGATTAAATTCGATTTGTATTTGTCTTCAGTTTTATCTTTTAATCTAGTGAAATGGTTTCCTAATTTATTCTTACAGCAGTTTATAATTTTTATATTCTCAATGACTGTGAGAGGTTTCTTTAAGGATTCACTCAATTTGTCAATAAAAGGAAGCTTTTTATATACCAAAGGTTCAGTTTCTAATAAAGTTGGATTTGTTAAGCTGGCCTGTTCGACGTTATTGACATTAGAAGTTGAAAACAGTAATTTACTGATTAGTTTTAGTGGATAACCACTATGCATAAAATTACTTCAAAGAAATTCTAATTTTTCTTTTAAAGAAATCGTTTTCACAAATTTGAGTAACCTATGTTTCATGCACAGAACTGTAGAAATTTTGTGTTTAAAATTGTTATTTGAATAGTAGTTTAAGTAACGTCCCGAGTATGTTGGTTTCACGTACCAATTCAATTGAATTTTATTAACGGAATTTCGTATAACTGTTGTATCTAATATATCTAATAGAGTTCAGGTTTAATATAATAGGTTAAATAATAGGTTTAGAATATTCCATTTCGGATTTTCTTCGTTCGCTTCTATTGCCAAAATTGCTGCTCTTACAAGACGAGCTCGATATCGCTTCTTCATGCACGCAATTATGCTTTGATTAAGAGGTTGGAGTGCAGTCGTTGTGTTAGGTGGAAAATAAAGCACCTTCACATTGTCCAAATTGATATCCTTAACATTGTGTGCAGCACAATTGTCCATCGTTAGCAAAACTTTTCTGTTCATTCTCGAAATGTCACAGACGTTACCCACGCATTTTTTTGATTACTATAATGGCGCGGTAAATGGGAACGATCTATTTTATTTAAACATTTGGGATTTTTTGACTTTCCTACTATCCACAGATTTAATTTTTCGCTTCCATCTGCTTTCACCATAAAACTGCTGTTACTCTTTCTTTGCTTATATTGCCACCATAACACTTTTCACCTTTAAAATCCAAAGTACGGTTTAGCATAAGATTATAAAAAACACCATTTTCAACAATGTTAAAAACATCTTTATCAAGATAGGCGTTTCTTATAAATTTGAACTCCTATCTCCACTCATCTATAGTAAGCACATTAACTTTATTTCCTTCTCCAGATAAGGCGTGGTCTGAAATACCGTGCCTACTCTTAAATCTGTGCAACCACCCAGATGTAAAATCACATCCTATTATGTTCAATTCAGCAGCGATTGATTTTGCCTTATCTTGTATGAAGGACCCTATTAAGGAAACATTTTTTGTTCTCATTTCGGTAAACCATTCAATTAATTCTTTTTTTCTAGTTCTGGAAATGCAGGTCTCCTTAACTTTTTACGAGACGTATGTTTACTAGACGCTACGGCACTATCAATACGGTATTTATTTTTTATAATTGTTGATAGCGTTGATTTTGATATGTTAAATTTTTCCGCAATTTTAGTTTTTCTAATAGCATTTTTTTCAACATGCTCCAATATTTCTAATTTCCTTTCTAAAGGAATGGATGTCCTTTTCAAACTCATTTTTTTCAATTAACACTGAATGAACACTTCTTTTCTAAACCTTAACACTTTGTACGCTCTCGAAGACCACAAACTTGCATTTGAAACTGCAATACGACTTCGAGTCGATAAACAATCGATCTACAGATAAACAAGTTATTCCCCGAATATCTCACCTTAGATCTTCGGGGAATACCTCAACTAGTCTTACATTACCTAGAGAACAAAAAAAATCGTGTTCGTAATAGCGATAATGGTTTGTATTAAAATCATACTTATGAGATGAAATAATTGTTCGTAGTTCGTTACCATGAATTTTCGTTATAATGAAGAAAAAGGCATATAAAATGTATTGAAGATATTTGTTGCGTAATTTTGATTCACAATAACGGCCATTTCGTTAAATCAATGTTCGCTATTTAGGGGGTTTACTGTTTATATAATCAAGTTCAATTAAAATATTTTATTGTATGTTGGTTTACTTTATTTTATATGTTCGTTTGACTAGTTTCATTTCTATGACATCTTCAGTGACTTAATTTAAAATAGTTAAAAAAACTAAATTTTCATAAACATTATAGGAAGTTTAAAGAAACATATTACAAATATCTTTCAATTCCGTATTACACTTAAAAATATCTTTGTTTATAAATTTTATTAAAACAGTTACGATTATTAGAATAATATTTAATGCTTGTTACCAACATTGGGCGTTATTTTTTATCCTTATCCATGCCATACTACAATTACTTTACGGTAATGTTTAAAAATATATAGAATTGTTTCGCTACTAAAATTACAATTAATATTGATGTGTTGTTTTTATACTGTTGTGCATCAATGGAGTCAAAAATAAAGATCTCTATCCAATAACGTGAAAAATCATATACCAAGCAATTTAAAAAACAAAAGATGATATACGCTGGAAATTGAAGATGGTGCTGGAAAAAAATTATTTGTACCATAGAAACAGAATTACAGTTTGGAGTGTTTTTGTTATACACCCTACAAACATTTTAAATCAATCTTATGAATAAATAAACCATACAAAGAATACTATAATATTTTATGTGAGCCTTATTATATGTTTGGATGCATAAATGTTTTCGAAAAACTAAAACGCCGTGTCCCCAGCAGAAATAAAAATTGTGTTCTAGGCGAACACTTGATGCAATGAATTTTATATTTGGGGCCTTTATATCCGTTTACATCGGAAATTGTTACTAACACCATTTTAAGAAAATTTTTAAAAAATGAAGAAAATATGTTTAAATTTTCAATTTTCGTAAATGTGATGATGTTAATAACAATTTTCAGTATTCAGTATAAATAAGTAAAATAAAACTTCTTTCTTCAGCCGAATCTACAATTTTTTTTTTATTTTTTTATATTTGTTAGAAAGTACTAAACTTAATTTTAAAACTTTAAAATTCTAAAAGAACTTACGGTCATTTACATAAAATTGATGTCACAGAGAACAGCACAATTAACATGTTAAAATTACATTAAAACGGTTGATTAATTTATAATAAAGGATTAAAATTGAAACACTAAAGACATGCAAATGTATATATGAACGGTCACAATAAAAATGGTTGAACATAAACCTGTATGAAAAGAGACGACGTCAATTTAAAACAAGTAAGACTACAATGCTTAAAAAACAGCCAAGCCAAAAAACACCATAAAAATATATTTAATATGTAATTAAATATCTTTCAGAAATTTGAATAGCGGTATAAATTTCATCTCTAGTTGATCATTCAACATGATGTAGTTTTTATTTTTATTGTGCTTTTCGATTTCTAATGCTTCTAACAGATCTAATTGGAAACCTTTTTTACACTTGTCGATAAGTTTTATACTTTCAAACTCCATTTTGTGTCCGGTCTCGATCATATGTTTATAAACATTAGAATTGAGTTTTAACAGACTTGCAAACATGGAAAACAATAATTATAATTTTCAGTATAACAGAATCTGGTCATATAGATAGTGTTCATCACACATTAGCAATTTAATATATTTAAAAAACCTATTACTCAGCAACAGCTTGCCAACGAACTACATGTAAATGTTTTACCATCTGGTTTGTTTATTGTAAAGATAGAATGTTACTTATGTTGTAGAAATAATTTTTGGGATCCTTTTTTCACCAATTATTGATTATAGGTTTTTTTTAAAGAATTAGAAAAATTAATTTTTAAAAAGTACGTCAAACGTTATTATGTGACGTTACGTCGGTAATATAGAACGTTAAAACAAAATTTTAAAATCCAATAATGTAAATGACCATTGTTATTATACCGCTACACACCGCCACCAAACACTTAATTCTCTTCCACTTGTATATGAAAATAGTTATTTTTGTTTTTGTTCTTTATTTTTGTATTTTAGGTACGGCTCTCTGGCAACTACAGATTGGTTTTTGGGTCGGGATAATTTGTTCATTAAGGCTTATATTTTTATTTGTTTCAATAAATTTGTTGATCTCATACATTTCCATTATTTTCATAAGGTTGATTTATTAAGTTGGTGTAGTAATTTAATGTTTAATATTTTTTCTTGATTTTATGAGATATTTCTCCTGGGTAAGTTATGGATCTGTACCTTGTTGGTGTATCTGGTTTTCGATCGGATAGGGAAGTTCCTTCTTGAAGATTATATTTGCTTTGTATTTTCGAAAACATTCGTTGGATATATGTCGGTGGGTAGCTGTTTTCGTTTGCAATTTGGTGGATAATTTCGATCTCTTTTTCTAGGTCTTGTTGTTCTAATTTCGAATGGAAAGCTATGTAGATAAGCCCGGTATGCTGCCATATTATGACTTTAATCATGATGAGAATCGAATGGGATGGTGGTACTAGTTTGTGTAGGTTTCCTGTAGATGTCATATTTAACTTTGTTGTTTGAATGTCTTAGTGTATAGTCTAAGAAATTTAATTTTTGATTGTTTTCAATCTCGATAGTGAAGTTAATATTGGGGTGTAAACTATTAATGTATTTATGATGATTATTAATATGTTGGTCGTCTTGAATTACTACTAAAATGTCGTCCACGTATCTTGTCCAAAGGATAATATCATCTCTATAAGGGTTTTTGTCATTAATAATTTGATTTTTCTCTAGGTTGTCCATGAAAATATCTGCCATCTTCAGTTCATCAATATCACCCACTTAATGGTGATCCCATTGGTAATCCATCTAGATATTGATAGTATTTATCGTTAAAGATACAGAAATTTTGATCTAAGCATAGTTTTAATAGAGATGGAGCGAATTTTGTTTTTGAGGTCAGCCTTTAATATTTCTTCTAATATCGTTATTGTGTCCGTTATGGGTATGTTTGTATATAGATTATTGACATCAAATGAAATCATTTTAAAACCTTCTGGTAGTTGTATTTTGTCAATTAAAATTAATATCATTTATTATAAATTTTTGTAAAAGTTTTGCGAGTTTGTATGTGCTAGATTCAATGGAGGTTGTAATGGGTCCTATTGGAAATCCTATTGGAAAAAAATGGATTATACAATTTAAGAGTTTGCGGATTCATAGGTAATAGACTGGTCAAGGTACCTTCAATTTCTGTTATTGTTCTGTCTATTGTTCTTCTGTTTTGTTTTCTTTAGTTATTGATTTTACTTCTTTGTGGAAATTGTTTGTGGAGTTTTTATTGATAGTTTTAAAATTATTGTCTTTATAATTATTTATATAATTATAATATCTTTATAATTATTTATAATTATTAATTATTCTATTGCCAATATTGGGAGGTTGATTTCTCTTTTTGGAGCATATTTCAGACCTTTTTCCATTATTCTTTTTTCTTGTTCTGTGAAAATCACGATTGCTGTATTCGTTACTTTGGGAAAAAAATGTTGAATTTCTTCTTGTTTGTTTATTTGATGTTTATTCCTTTCCCTTTCTTTTTCTGTTCTCAATTTGTTCAGTTTTTCTCAGTTTCTTTTTGCGAATTTCATTAAGAATTATTGTATCATGTAATTTAGCTTCTTTGATAATTTCTTCGATTTCGATGTAATGATATTATTTAAATCTTTGTAGCATTTATAAATTTTTGTGTTGAGTTCGTTAAATTCCTTATAATGGTTGTTTAGGGTTATACGTATATGTTGTATTTTCATTTTATTAGCTATATCTTTTTTATGTGTTGTGGATATTTTTTGTTAGTAAATTTTGGAAATAATTCCTCAGTTAAGCAGATTCTTAGAAATTTAATGCGTTGTAGTTGTAGTTTTATTTTATTTTTTACTTATGTTAGCTGACTTAGAAGATGGGCTAATATGGGAGGATTTCTTGCGCGAATTCTAATGTCCCTGTTCGGTAAGGAAATTAACGCCATGAGCGGCAACAGCAACAGAAATTATTGTTTCGTAAATTTATAAACAATTATATAGTTCTAAATAGAGAACACGATTATTACTTCCAATTTTAAGGACAATTACATGTTGTTGCAATTTGTGTTAAATGTTGTTAGTTTTACAACTGTGTAAGTCAGTCACATATTGTTAATTTGTTATCATCAGTATTTTAATTACAATATAATACCCGTTTTATATAGAATTTTAAAAGTTCGGTTTGTCTTTTACTGATGAAGACATCACATTCTATTCCCGTCTTTTTCTATAATGTAAACAGACTGAGACCAACAAAAAAATCTATTGTTCACTATCTATAAGGGGCCGGGCATATCGAAAAATAAGGCCAGCCTTCTTGGTTCCGGACGTCCGACTCCTGCGCCCCTCAGAAACTTTGTGACCGTGAGACTACAGCCTTAAGGGTTAATCGTACTAGTTTCGGGTTACCCCATTATCAGCGACAACTACAAACGTAAATTCATAAAAATAGTAAAAACAGCAAAAAATTGTAAAAAAAGCTTATGTATAAAACCCATTTTAATGGCGATGTTGCGAATATGAAATCTGTAGATAAAAGAAAAAAGAAAAGTTGAAATATTTAGAAATAAAAAATTATAGATTAAAAAGATAACTATTAAAAGTGTTTAAAGTAAAAATTACTTACGTAATTAATTAGAATAATGAAATAAAAAACTTTAAGATCGTTCTAAAGTTGTGTTAACGTGATGAGAAGAGACGAGACTGAAGTAAAGATCGAAAATTTAATGTAAAACTTGATTTGGAAAAAGAAAGAAAACAGCAAATAAAAGAAGGGAGATAGTCCGCCGCAAAATTATGAATCAAATATTTGAAAATAGGTTTATAAACATTTTGAATTTGGTCATTAAGTGAAATATGGTTATTATTTTTAATATGTTTATGGATTTCTAATAATTCCAGTAAATCAAGCCTATAACCCTTTTGACATTTGTGAATAAGAGAAATATTATTAAAATCTATGTTGTGTCCAGTTTCAAATTTATGTTTGTAGACATTTGATTGAGGTTTGGTTTTGTGTTCGTTAATTCTGTTTTCAAGCTTTCCGCCAGATCGAATACACCCCACACTCCTTTAATATATCAAATTGTTTGTGATGATAATTAGACAAAAGTTTAAGTAAAGAATTATTATTTGAAAATGTTTTGATTCCATGGTAATGTGATTGAAAGAAATAGGTTTATACACTGATTCAATATGACTTCTTGTAAATAAAGGATCTTTGGAAGTTGTTGAATTCTGTTATATAATTTATCAATATTATTGGAAGGGAAACCGAATTGAGAAGCTAAATCATAAATGTAATTAAATTCTTTTATTCTGTCTTTATCAGATAGAGGGTAGTCGATGGTTCTATTTATTAGAAATCTAAAATTAGCTAGTTTATGAGTCATGGGATGGTATGAGTCATAAGGAATAGTGGTTTTACATAGTTACATATTTTACAATAGTGGTGGAATTACAGTAGGTTTCCTGAAAATGTTATATTTTAAAAAATCTGAGTTATGTCTGGTAACAGCAAGATCCAGAAAATTAAGTGTTTTGTCCTTTTCAATTTCTACAGTAAAGTTAAGTTTTTGATATAAATTATTCAAGTATTTGTGAAAATTATGTAAATCAGTTATACTCTCCTCCCAAACACAGAAAATATCGTCGACGTATCTAATCCACTTGTGGATATGGTTTTTATATAAATTATTATCATTAATTATATAGGTATTTTCAATGTGATCAAGGAATATATCTGAAAGTAAACCTGACAAAGGCATGCCCATAGGAAGACCTTCACTGATATGGTAATATTCATTGTTAAAAGAACAATAATTTTGAGAAACTACGTGTTTAAGTAAAATTTCAAGATGTTCTGAAGTGTTATTATTATTGAAAGAATTTTTAAAAATATCAGAGATAAGTTGTAAAGTAAAATTTATAGGAACATTAAAATACAAATTAGTTGCATCAAACGATATTAAAATTTTGTTTTTGTAGTTTAAGTCTTTAGTTTGTTATATAAAATTAAATATAAAATTTTTGGAATTATTGATAGAATATTTAGATTTGAAAATTGTTCTAAAAATTTTTAGTAAAAAATTAGATATTTTTTAATGCCTTCCTTATGCAGTTTGGGAAGTGAGTATAATTTAGGTATTATGGGGTTCATGTGAATAAAATATGAACTATTAAAAAATTTTTGGTTTTGTAGAGAAGGGCCGGATGCTCTAATTGTAATGCTATATATGTGGGACAAACTGGCCGAAAGCTTGAAAACAGAATTAACGAACACAAAACTGGACAACTGGACACAACATATATTTTAATTATATTTCTCTTATTCACAAATGTCAAAAGGGTTATAGGCTTGATTTACTGGAATTATTAGAAATCCATAAACATATTAAAAATGATAACCATACTTTATTTAATGACCAAATTCAAAATGTTTATAAACCTATTTTCAAATATTTAAAACTTGATTCATAATTTTGCCGCGGACTATCTCCCGTCTCTTATTTGCTGTTTTCTTTCTTTTTCCAAATCAAATTTTACATTAAATTTTCGATCTTTGCTTCAGTCTCGTCTCTGCTCATCACGTTAACACAACTTTAAAACGATCTTAAAGTTTTTTATTTCATTGTTCTAATTAATTACGTAAGTAATTTTTTACTTTAAACACTTTTAATAGTTATCTTTTTAATCTATAATTTTTTATTTCTAAATATTTCAACTTTTCTTTTATTTACAGATTTCATATTCGCAACATCGCCATTAAAACTTTTTTACAATCTTCATTTTGTTTATCCATCAGATTACAAAATGCTTCACTTTATTAATTTTTCCAGTCTATGTCTGTCGTAGCTCTTTTGACTGTAAGTATTTTTTGAATTTTGGCGTTTTTTCATGTTTTCCACGTTTTCCATTTTCCACATAGTCATTCTCAATTTTGAATTATAAGTTTTAAAATTTTTTTAAATTTGTTAAACGCTTGTTCTTGCCGCGTTGAATGTTTTATACATACGTTTTTTTTACAATTTTTTGCTGTTTTTACTATTTTCATTAATCTTGCAACATGGATCATTCCTTTAAGGGTTACGGTTATGTGGTAGTAGATGATTTAACTTAAAGGTGTTTATCAGGGATGAGGGTGGAATTTTTTTAATAAATGAGGGTTCTTAAAAATAAGTGTCCTGTTTTTTTGAAAATTCATGACCAAAATAGAATTGATTACGAAGTCGTGATTTTTTACCTTCAATTTTTATTATTAAAATAATTTTTTTATTTTTCTTTCAGTAAAAGGAGTTCCGATTAAAAACCCAGCAAATTCAGGTGAAATCCCCGCCGAAGTCCCCTATTTATTGATAGGTGGTGGTACAGCTGCTTTCTCCGCGTTTCGCGCAATAAAATCAAGCGATCCAACGGCTCAAGTTTTAGTAGTAAGCGCAGACGGTTTTTACCCTTACATGCGTCCACCTCTTTCTAAGGAACTTTGGTTTGGCGAAGATGAAAGTGTTACGCGAAATCTAGAATTTAAACAGTGGAATGGTTCCCAAAGAAGTCTTTTTTATGAACCGGAAGATTTCTACGTCCCATGTCGGGAATTACTCGATACTCCAAACGGTGGAGTCGCGGTCGCTCGCGGATGGTCGATTTCTCATTTAGACGTCGTCGAGCGTATCGCATACCTCGAAAACGGACAAGAAATTAAGTACGGAAAGTGCCTTATAGCGACGGGGGCGTCTCCAAAAAATTTAGATGTTTTTGAAAATGCCGAAGATGCCGTTAAGGAAAACGTTACGATTTACAGGGATGTTTATGATTTTAAATATATGTTTGAGATATTAGGAGGGGCTAAAGCGATTGCGATCGTTGGTGGTGGATTTCTTGGAAGCGAATTGGCTTGCGCGTTTGGTAGAAAATTTAAAAAGGAAGGTACACAAGAGGTGTATCAAATTTT
This sequence comes from Onthophagus sagittarius, assembly GCA_036711965.1. Lineage (NCBI taxonomy): Eukaryota > Metazoa > Arthropoda > Insecta > Coleoptera > Scarabaeidae > Onthophagus > Onthophagus sagittarius. The sequence continues at coordinate 27,951,023 of JASERS010000005.1, forward strand.
TAAGGAAGGTGGTAATATGGGAAAGGTCCTCCCGGAATATTTAAGCTTTTGGACTACAGATAAAATTAAACATGAAGGGGTAAATGTATTAACAAATAGTGAAGTTATGTCGGCGGTTCCCTCTGGAGAGAGAGTCAAATTAACATTAAATAACGGGAAAGATATTGTTGTTGATAAAGTTGTTGTTGCTGTTGGAGTCGAGCCAAACACTCAATTGGCCGAAAAATCTGATTTAGAAACCGATCCTGATCTTGGAGGATATTTAGTCAACACGGAACTTCAAGCTAGATCTAACTTATACATCGCCGGAGATTGTGCGTGCTTTTACGATGTAAAATTAGGTAGAAGAAGAGTTGAACATCACGATCACGCAGTTATTTCCGGTCGATTAGCCGGAGAAAATATGACGGGTGGCGCGAGACCTTATCTTCATCAAAGTATGTTTTGGTCCGATTTAGGACCGGAAGTTGGTTATGAAGCGATTGGAATTATCGACTCAACTTTACCAACAGTCGGTGTATTTGCCAAAGCCACCGATAAAGACAATCCAAAAGCAGTGATAACCGCATCAGATGACGGTCTTCGTGCGGAAACTATCCCTCCAGAATGTAAGAAATATGCTGCTACTTCACCGGAAGCTGAGAAGAAAGCGCAAGATAGTCGAAGGGAGATGAGCAAACCAAGGGAAGGTGAAGATTTTGGGAAAGGAGTTATTTTTTATTTAAGGGATGATATCGTCGTCGGGATTGTATTATGGAATGTGTTCAATCGTATGCAAATTGCTAGACAAGTATTAAAAGATGAACGAAAGTACGAAGATTTAAATGAAGTAGCAAAGTTGTTCAATATACATGAAGATTGAAGAGATAATTTTTTTATGAAACAAAAAAAAAAGAATTTAACCATATACAATTATGAGTGGTTTTTGTTACATTTCATCTTTTTCTTTGCCTTTTTTGTTGTTATTGACACTTAACCATTTTTTTGTAGCTTAAGTTTTGTAAATAGGTTGTTTTTTTAAACATAAAAATCACATATATTTTAATCATGTACATAAGTTCTTTAAGGCCATGAGGACTTTTCGGTGCATGGTTTTTGTAAATGACACCCACTCTAATTGGAATAGTTTGTTTTTTTTTTCCTGTACTTTATGTGTAATGATGATGTGCTATAATTTTTTGCATTTGTTTTGTTAAATTTTTACACAAAGAAATTGATATGAAACCATTTCATTATTTTATTTATAGTTTTTTAGCTCCCTGTTACATTTGAGCTTAATTTAGAATACCTTTTAGTCAATTTCCAGATCCTTTGATGTACAGGTGTCCAAATTTCGATGGGTTTGCAGCAAGGTATCTTGGTAATTATGAAAACGTAGATAGAAGTGTTGAAAGTTCTTATTTTCACTCTCTCTGCTAATATTCGTAGCAACGAGTGAGTGAAAATTTTTTTCACTCTAATTTTCTTCATCCACTATCAGCGAAATTTAAAACCATTAAAGGTACAACTCTTTGTTTAAACGTAACGGATGTTAGCTAAAACACGGCAGAGAGCACAGATGAAAAATTAGTAGAAATTTTAGACAATTAACAATTTGATACAATTGGTTGTTTATCAATCAATTAAGAGCATGACTGTCAAAAAGTTAATTTTTGTTGATAATAGTATGCGGGTAGTAAATTTAACATCTGTTAATATACCAAACAATGTAAAAGATTTATTATCTTTAGGACCTAAATTTGTACTCCCTACTGATAAGAGAATGTTTATAGAAAATGTATTAAAAGGTTACTCAGATAAGGAAAAAGATATTAGCGGGGCTAAAATTACGAACACAATGACTAATTACATGTGTAGTAACGATAAACAAAATGTATCACATGCTTTGACAAAAATTTTATTTTTTGTTTAGCATTTTATTTATTTAGTATATACAATTTTTACTCTCTATACTACATGTACATCTCCCCGTCGTCTGCCCTCCTCTCCCTTCCCACATCTCCGCCTCCGCGCTCCCATCACCTCCCTCATCTATTTGTTACCCTTACCCTCGCCTCCTCCCCTTAATTTCCTTCCAGCACTCTCCCAGGATCTTGCACTGCGGTCTTGCTTCTACCATTTCCTCATACTTCACCGTTCTTCTCCCTGCCTCCACCCTTACTGCATCCACCTTAACCTCCTCCCTTACTATATAGGTGTCTCACGTAACTGGTTCATTAGAACTGATTTAGGTTCCACTATTCGTTGAGGCTTGAAATTTTGGTAACATGGGTCGTTCATTCCGATCTATTAATCTAAAATATTTTCAAGATGGCCACCACATCTGGTCTACCGGAAGTAGACCTCAACTTTGTTATTTTAAATGGAATGCTATAGTTTTTATTACACCATTCAGTTACACATAAGAAAATATGTTGACTTTGATCACACTTGTTGGTGCCTACCGTTTTTTGTTTTCGAGTTATTTTGATTTTAAGAGTTTTTTGTCAAATATTACCATGCTCTTTACAAGCCCATATCTCAACCAACGTTAACTCAAAAACGTTTTGTGTTGGTACGATAACTCTTCATATGCTGCTAGATAGAATGTCATTTGTTATATCTGTATATCTTATATAGGCGGGTCAAAAATTGAGTTACCGTTTCTCTGTATTCAATTGCGTGAAAGTCGAAAATTTTAAATGGAACGTCCCATATTTTCTACCCTATCAGAAAGTGAATTTAATTCTCTACACAATTATCTATTAATATTCCTATACCTATTTATTATAGTTTTCTTGTTATTGAGGAATTTATCAAAATCACATGTAAAATGCTAGAAACCGTTTGTGTTTTTGTTAGAAGGCCATGACATTTTGACAGTTTTTTGTTTAATTTATTTAAATTATTATTAGTATTATTTCTGCAATGAACTGTGATTGAACAACAATTTAATGACAAAAATTAAAATCAATAACATAAAAGAATGAATAACTTAAAACTATAAAAATAAATTATGCGAATTTAATTCTCTCCAAACTATTTAGATACTTTCCTGTGCCTATTTGTTGTTGTTGCCCTCATATTTGGAAATTAATGGACGCATGCAATGCTGGACAGCTTCTTGTTTTTATGTTAGAAAGCCATGGAGTTTTGATACCTTTTCAACCATATTTATGTTATTGTTGTTCATTACTTAGTTATGTCATCACTTATCGCTGTTAATGTCTTTGAATATCATGGCGAATTATTCCCACACCAACATTTTAAATTCGTCTTATATTCATGGCGGATGTAATAAAGTTTTGGATAGGATAAGAGACGTATCTCTTAGTGTTGGAAATAACAAGAAACCATAAATTTCTATCATCAGTAGAGAAATAATAAAATAAATGTTAAGATAATAGAATAAATATTTTGTCATATTTTATTGCTTTACCAAATTCTTCGGTAAGAGGTGCTTCGGTCGATTTATAATATTTTACAAGAAAGCACCGTAAATAAATAAACTGAACTCTCTAGGAACATCTCGCCCATCATTACGTCGAATATTACGCCATATTATTGTTTTTCATTGTTTCATTTATGCGTTCTTCTGTTGGTTATTTTTGGTAAATAAAAGGTAAAAAACTAAAGTTTATTCAATCCCAATTCATTGTAGAAATAATACAAATAATAATTTAAATAAATTAAACAAACAACTGCCAAAATGTCATTTCCTTCTAACAAAAACAAACGGTTTCTAGCATTTTACGTGTGATTTTGATAAATTCTTCAATAGCAAGAAAACTATAATAAATAGGTATAGGAATGCTTATAGATAATTTGTAGAGAATTAAATTCCCGTTTTGATACGTTGAAAAGATATGGGGCGTTCCGTTTAAAATTTTCGTCTTTCTCGCAATCGAATGTAGTGAAACGGTAAATTAATTTTTGACCACGCTGTATAAGGTACACTGATATAGCAAGTGATAATCTATTTGACAGCATATGAAGAGTTTTCGTACCAATGCGAAACGTTTTTGAATTAATATTGGCTGAGATATGTGGTTTTAAAGAGCATGGTGATATTTGCCAAAAAACACTTAAAATTAAAATAACTCGAAAACAGAAAACGCTAGGTACCAATAACTGTTATCAAAGTCAACATATTTTCTTACGTATAATTGAATGGTATAATAAAAACTATAGCATTCCATTTAAAATAACGAAGTTGAAGTCTATTTCCGGTAGACCGGAAGTGGTGGCCATCTTGAAAATATTTTAGATTAATAGATCGGAATGAACAACCCATGTTACCAAAATTTCAAGCCTCTACGAATAGTGGAACCTAGAAAAGTTCTAATGAACCAGTTATGTGAGACACCCTGTATACCCTGTAGTCTCCCTTGCCAACCCCAGTACCCATCTCCAATATCGTGATTGTATATCCTCCAGCAGACCTTGTTCTCTCCTTCCCCATACTTCTGCGCCGTACATCATTGTACTCCTTACCAAGCCATCAAACATCACCTTTCTTTTTCCGACGTCCCTCCAAACATTTTTTCTCCCCATCCCCAAACCTGTGCCATCACTTTATTCGCCCTTTTTGCCATCGCCCTGACATGCGCCCCGATCTTATTACTTTCCGTGAAACCATATTCCAGGTACGTGTTCTCTTTCACTTGTTCTATCTCCCTTCCCTGCCACCTCCACTCCTCCCTCCTTCTTCTCCCCCCTTTTCAGAACTTCATTATCTTTGTCTTCTCGACGTTTACCTCCAACCCTTCGCCTTAAAATATCCTTCCAGGACCCTCATCATCTCCCACGAACACCAAATCGTCCGCATACGCCAAGGCATGCACCTTTGTTCCTCCTATCACCACACCACTCATTTGCCCCCTCGCAAGTTTCTTTTGCAAGTCCGCCGTACATATTGCAAATAGTGTGGGACTAAGCGGGCACCCCTGTCTCAAACCTTTTGTCGTCCAGAATAACTCACTTAACTCTTCCTCCACTTTAACCTTGACCATCGTCTCCCTGTACATCTCCTTCACCCTCCCTATCAGTTGTTCTGTGATACCTTCCGTCCTCATTATCTCCCAGAGCTTCTCTCTATCCACGTTATCGAATGCAGTCTTCAGGTCAATAAACAATCTATATAGCTTTCCCCCCTTCTTGTTCAACTCCCTATCTATCAGGTGTATCAGAATGTATATATTGTCAATTGCCCCTCTTCCCTTCCTGAATCCCGCCTGCCCATCCGGCAACAACTTCCCCCACTCCATTTCCTCTTCCAACCTCCCAGCAGTATCTTTGCATACATTTTGAAAGTTGTGTCCAGCATAGTAATCCCTCCATAATTGCTCACCACCATTTTATTCCCGTTTTTACATAGAGGGCATATCATCCCCATCCTCCAACTGTCCGGAAACCTCTCCTCCATCCATACGTCGTTTATTACCTTCCCTAGCTTCTTCTTCACTGTTTCCGTCGCCTCCAACCACGCTTCATTCTGAATCTCATCCTCTCCTGGCGCCCTTCCCCTCTTCAGTCCCCTCAACACTGCCTGTATTTCTTCCCGTGTTATCTCTTCTCCTCCTTGCACACCTCGCTCTCCCTCTCCCATTGCCCTGTCTTCCACCCCTCCCAACAATCCCATGAAGTAAGTTCTCCATTCACTTATTTGTATATTTCTGCTGACTTTCTCTCTTCCCTTCCTCATCCTCTTTAAGTATCTCTATACTTTATTGTCCTCTTTCAACTACTTAATCTTCTCGGCCTCCCTTTAACCGTTGGAGGTGCCTGAAACCCTGACATCTCTTCACGTCTATAAAATCTTCTATTTTTTGTGACGACAACCCAATATATACTCTCCCAAACCTCGTTATCTTCCTTCTCACTCTCCCTGTCACTTCCATAACACAATTTACCACCCCCTTTCCCTTCTGCGTGTCTTGAACAGTATTCCGACTTCGTTCTTGAAATCATTCCAACCTATCCCCACCCCTTACAAAAATTTTACTTAAAGAAACTCAAACGTTTTTGAAGAATAATCCTAATATAATTGTAACAAGAGCAGATAAAGCTCCACTACTGTTCTCCTGAATAAACATCAATACATAGAAAAAGCAGAAGAAATGCTAAACGACACTAATGTATACAAATTACTGAAGAACAACCCTTTATTAAACATACAAAACAAAGTCAATACATATACAGGTGCCTCTAAAATGCGTGTACAACGGAAGACCACAGATTCCTTGGCTCAAAATAGGTTAATTTAAGTTAATTTATCTATATCCAAAGTTTCGTTTTGCCGCTAGAGGACTTCAAAGTTAGCAAATAAAATTCGTTTATTCTTTATAACTCGAAAACGCGATAATCAATCTAAGCCATTTTTGAGAAAAAATTCTCTAATATTCAATTTCTTACTTAAGTGCCAAACACGTGATTTTGTAGTCAATATGACGTAAATAAGGGTTGCAGATACTCAAAAAGTCCTTTTTTCCGGCTTAACTACTTATGTAATCAAAGTCTTATGAGATAAAAAAGTTTCAAAACTAAAAGGGCTATTCAGAAATTATAATTATGTAAGCGTCGCCTACTCAGAAAAAATATGGACTAATATTCGCCAAACACATGGGTTTACCATCATTTCCGTGTTTCTAAAATTTTATCCAAAACAATAAAAAGATGTTGATTGAACCTAGGAACTAACTTCTTAAAAATGGTTTAAATTGATTATTGCGTTTTCGAGTTATAAAAAATAAACGATTTTTTTTGCTAACGTTGAAGTCGTCTAGCGGCGAAACGAAGCAACTTTGGATGTGGATAAGTTAACTTAAATCGGTCTATTTTGAGCCAAGGAATCTGTGGTATTCCGTTGTACACGCATTTCAGAGACAGCCTCTGTATAAAACATTTAAAACAAAAAGGTAACATACTAGATACAGACTGCACGCGGCCGACCTGCGGATAGATGCATTAGTAATAGCTGGGCGACCGTAAGTGGGCGGAGCTTGCGCTCTCAGATATCGAAACCTTTAATGCTTTGAGAACGGGTGGTTTTTATTAAAGTTAGTTATCAATTGTTTTTACTAACCACAATTTGTAAAATTATGTAAAATAAGAAGGATTTGTTAAAATTAAAAAGAAATAAATCCCTGGTACACAGTACTAGTAATTTTCTTAGTTATGAAGCATCAGATCATTTTAGTGCAAAAATATTACAGCAACAAATTTTCATCATAACTTCATACCAATAAAAAAAAATATAAAACAAATAAAATGAAACATAATTCTCCTCATTTATTTAATAAATGTTCAAATAAACCACCCTCTTGAGCTGAACAATAACCCAACCGGTTGTACAAATTTATGTTATTTAAATTTAATTTACCGGTATTTATGCTTATGCAAAATTTTTAGCACTGTTGTTGCTCCAATACCAATTTCACGGGCAATTTCGCGAGAAGATTTGTGCGGATTCAATTCTGCTAATGCACATATTGCAATCTCCAAAGTGCTGATGTTATCTTCTGCTTCATTTTTGTTTTTATTATTTATTAATGTGAAATTTGATTCGAAATATTTCACTGTATTTCGTATGGTATTTGCAGAAGGAATTGGCCTTTCCGGATAGTTCACAGCAAATAAATCGCGACATACTTCCGCAGAATTACCACCATAAAATTGCTTTATCATAAACAACTTTTCTTCGGGCGTATAATACTCCATTTTGAGAAATTGTGCACTACAAATTTTAGCGAAATCGCTAGGCACACTAACCCAACCACAATCGCTAAACAAATGCAGTAAATGAGTAAAAACCAGTCTTTATCGTTCTTCTGGGATGATTTGACGCCTGTCTAGGAATGATGTCATAGCTCTGTGCGAAAAAGTAAGAGAATTTCGATTTTTTGTTAAAATAAAAATCAATTTTTTAGAACCTCTAAAGATTTCATTTTTAATAAAATTAATAAGATAAATTCCCAATTTGTATAAAATCGCATTGTACCGCCCTCCGTACGAGTATCACGGCTAGAACGGTGCGGTTGATTACGTCTGTCTCCGTCGCACTACGAGTTTCGTGCGGTTGCAGCAACCTGCGGATAGGGCTTTTCAATGTGTTAGACAAGGCATAGGACTTTAATGAGTTAGATAAAGAAATACATATCAACTCCAATCGGCCTGAGAAGTAAACATAGTATATCTGTTCTGTGTTAACTAATAGAAACCTTATGCCGTTCTTTTCCCACTTACGTTAAGCCTATCCGCAGCTCGAGCGCGAGCAGTCTGTATAGATTCGAAGAATTTAATAAGATACAGTTCGATTCTACCTAAAGGTGCGTTTTCCTCCACGGTCGCTAGTCGCCGGGGACTACAACTGAGTAGCTACGACTCATTCGCTATTACTGACGCAATACTTATCAATAAGTTTGTTTTCTTGGCGAAGTTTCGGTCGTAACTACCGAAACTCATTCGCAAGCGAGTTGGCGACCAGTAGCGTGGCTGCTTTGAGAGCACACAAGCTACTCTTTCGCAACGAAAATTTGTTGTTGTCGTAAATTTGTTTCCCAATTTTAGATTTGGACAAAATTTCTGTATCATCTTCTTTTCCATATGATCCAATGTCTACGTAAAGGAACTTGTAATTAGCGTCAACAAGAACCAAAAGCACAATGGAAAAATAATTTTTATAATTAAAAAAAAAGTGAGCCGCTGTTTTCTGGAGCCATAACTCGCACGTGTTTTCCGTCAATGCCAGCTATAACCTTGGGAAAGTTCCAACGATTCCAAAACTCTTCTGTCTTTTCTTTCAAATCAGTTTCTGAAGGTGGTGGAAGTAAGATTGGCATTGAGTTTCTTACATAAAGCTTGTAAAACGATTGGTATAAATACGCTAATGTAGCTGTGGGATATTCGATACGCAAATGATAAGGATCTGTAAGATTCCCCTGTTGCGAGAAACCTATAAAAAACAAAACTGTTAAATTGTAATAAAATATTAACTTTTTTTAAGTTGCATCTTGCAAAAAGAAATGGAAGAATCTTCGAGACAATTACTTCAAAAAAAAAAACAGTAAAATGCCAACCGGAAGTGCTGCTTTTAAAAGCAATATATATGGACCAACTGGCATTTCTAGATAGTGTCGAACTTTTATACAATTGAGTAAAACAGAAATGATAAGGATGAAGTATCAAATGTTGCACTAGATATTGATACGCCAGATTTTAACGAAAAAATATCAGAATGCAGCGAGCCAACGCAAAAGAAAAGAAAGCTAACTTTTGCAGCTGAAGTTTTATCGACATTGCAAAAAAACCGTTTGAAAAGGGATGCCATAATAGCATAGATAAATACTGCTCAAGCGACACCTGAAGATGAAATCGACACTTTTTTAAAAGGTTGGCGATGACTGTCAAACAATTTCCGCCTCTACTAAGGGCACAAACAAAAAGAAAATTTTATCAAATTGTATCGGATGCAGAAGTCGATTTACTGCGGTCAGCACCACCACAGCTAAGGTATGATAGCCCATATGTATATTCCAGCACCAGTATAATACCGTTGCCGTTTCCTTCAAATTGGGAACAGGAAAAATTACATAATATGGACCAGTGTCAGGGTACGCAATCAAATTCTGACGCCGCAAATTTATTTGATTCTTTTTCTTATAATTAATAATATATTATTTATTTATTTACATTTTATGGGTACAGAGACAGGACAAACCCAAAAGTTCTGTACCACTAAAAAATTATAATAACAAAGAAAAAGAAAACGTGTAACAAAAGAAATCAAAAATTGCCTTAATTAAACAATTAAAAATCAAATTAAACTTAACAGCGGACTTAAATGTCATTAAGAAAAAAGAAATTATAATAAAATAAAACAAACAAAATAACATAGCAAAACTAAAAAACCTTTAAAACAAAATAAACAATGCCTACTAATAAAAAATAACGGCTAAATTAAAGTACTTCAATTAATAAGAGTCTCGAGCTATCAAAACGTAGGAGGTAATTCGCTGACGGTATCAAGAACTAATCGCCTGAAGGTAAAAAAGGAGTGCTGAAATAAATCAATATTAAGTTTGTCAGTCAGGCGAGCCATTCGCAACATAGGAGAGTTCCGAAGAGCATTGGTGCGCGGAATAAGCGTACAGAACAAGAAATTAAAGCGAAGTAGGCGGGGAGGAACATGAATATTAACCGACTCCAAAAGAACTGAGGAATCACACATATTGTGTAAGACCTTGTAGAAGAATAGTGCGTCATTACACAGACGACGCTGGCGAAGAGGCATTAAACAAAAAGATCTGCAAGACGAATCGTAATTAATGTAAGGTGTGAAAGATTTAAAGTTTAAATATTTCACAAATCTAGATTGAATTTTCTCAATTCGATCAATATAAATAAGGTATTGGGGATTCCAAACTACAGTGCAAAAATTGAGAACACTGAAAACATAGGCAAAATACAAATTTTTGATAGCGTCAACGCTTGTAAAGGACGAGGTGGATCTCATAATAAAGCCAAGCATACGCCAAGCCTTATTAACAATGTTGTCAATATGCTGAGCGTAGAGAAATTGTAATCAAGAGTCACACCAAGATCTCTAATGAAGGAAACGCGTGTTAAGTTTTCGTCAGCGACGCTGTAATCGTAATGAAGAGTACTCTTTCTTCTCGAAAAAGAAATAACGTTACATTTAGATAAATTTAAAGTCAAATAATTCTCAGTGCAAAAGTCAGAAATCCTGAGAAGGTCAGTCTGCAGCTTTGAACAGTCTCTATTCTCATTTTGTACTGGAATAAAGAAAATTTACACTTACCTTAGTGTTAATGCCAATTTTCCCCCTGGTGTTATTGGATGCTTCACACGGTTAAAGGTTTAATTATAATATCGTCTTGGATAAGCTCCAATATATAACAAAATTGATTACGCGTTATACGAAAAAATTCTTTGAACTTTACTTCGTTGTCTATTAAATGATTTTTCACTAATATTGATTGATATCCTTCTAATCTTCGGTTTTTAAACATATACAAATTTTTTTTTTCTCTTCACTCTTCAAAACTAAAGAAAGAAGTAAATTTCCCTCTTCTTCTTGATAATTTAACAGCATTTTTATTAAATTTCTTTGACATACGTTCATTTTTACACGTGTTGTCGTGACTCTAAGAAAACACACAATAACAAAAAATTCGTCAGTGAATGAGTAGTAGCTACTCAGTCGTAGTCGTCGGCGACTAGCGACCGTGAAGGAAACCGCTTAAGATATATTTCCTTCCAAAAATACACAAAGAAGGTATACCTTTACGGCCAATAGTTTCATCAATAGGAACGGCAACATATGAACTATCTAGCTATTTATCTAAAATCCTTATTTCAGTTTTTACTAGAAAAACTAATTATAACATTAAAAATACATTCGACTTTGCAGAAGAATTCCGAGATTTTCAGCTACCTAAAGATAACGTATTGATTTCGTTGGATGTAGTGAATTTATTTACAAATATTCCTTTATCACTCATAGTAAAAATAGTAGAAGAAAAATGGGAAAGAATTTATGTTTAAGTTTGTAAGTAGCCTAAGAAAACTTTCTTAGTAGGATTGAATTTATTTTTTCATGCATCCATGTTTACTTTTCAAAATAAAATATACCATCAAATTTCAGGAGTACCAATGGGTTCACCTATCAGCCCAATTTTGACCTTAATGGTTATGGATGATTGTGTTGAAAAGAGTTAACGTTCATCAAAAAATATGTTGACGATCTAATTTTAGCCTGTAGAGAAGATAATATTGATAACATTTTGTATATTTTTAATAACTTTCATCCTAACATTCGTTTTATTGTGGAAAGGGAAATTAATAGAAGCATTCCCTTTTTGGACGCTATGATGATCAGAGATGAAAACCCGGATTAACAGAATTATTTAGAGTACATTTGAAAACCGATGGTTTAACACTTACTAACATTTACCCAAATAAATTGACCAATTACTTCTCAACATTAAAAGATAAAGCGGAAAATTTTCTAGAATCGGGACTTATATATTGTATTAATTGTAAAGATTGTAATAAAAAATACATTGGACAAACAAAACAGTGGTTGAAGAGTAGAATTAATAAACATAAAAGTGATACAAAATTTAAAAAAAACATCATATGCTCTATCCAAACACGCAGTTGACCAAAACCATCAGTTTGATTTTGAAAATACAATAATTTTAGACAAAGAATCAAATTATCATAACAGATTGTTTCTCGAAATGTACCATATAAACGCAGAAAATAATGCTAATTTCAAAACAGACACAGAAAATCTTAGTAAAATTTTTTTTTTATTATTTTTTATCTTTTTCAACTTATTCGATGATTCCAAAAATGTTTCCTAAAAAGTGTTCATACATTTGATGTAACGTGTTGACAAGTGTTGTTCATGTTATTTTATAATTTGTTAATTTATAATATGTCATTCGTTCTCGTCTTAAAGTGATCTGTGGTAGCGTTATTTCAATAGTTTCAAGAACCAATCAAATTTTTCATCAACATTAATGATATGATTAAATAAGGAACACAACTTTGTATGTATTCTAATTTGTTTTGATTATTGTATACCATTGTTATTTACTTCATTTTAGTGTACTATGAAGAAGGCTGAAATATAACAGTCGAAATATTAGTATGAAATAAAGTCGTTCATGTTTTAATAGATCGTTTCCTGAACAATTATTTATTTAAATCAAATTACTTACGATCGATAAAAAATGTTTGTGTGTTCTTATTAATGTCAAAAATTCGTCTCCTACATATCGACATGACATTACCCAGGAATTAACGAATTTTAAGACCGAGTTTTCTCTAAATAGTAGGATTGAACAAAATGCTATATACATATACAACAACATATATATACAACACACGTGACAAATCAATATTTTCTACTAACTTGTATGTTTTTTCAGTGAAAAATCTTAGTTTCCTCACTTGTACTGTAATAAACTATTATTAGTAGTAATTTTTGTTTGCAAAAATTGAAAAATAATCAAAAACTAAAACTAATGTTAATATGGTTTCAAGTTACAAGAATTATTCCAAGTTGTTCCCATTTTGTTGCACACATTGTTCATAAAGGATAATTTGGATTCTAAGTACATCGTTATAAATGTATAATGAATAAAACCTTAATATTTTGGTTTAACGATGTATAGTATATTTATAAATTTAGGTGCTACACGTGTTTCGGTTTATATAAAAACCGTCATAAGGCACGACTATAAATAAAATTGAAAGTTGATAAATACAATTAAAAACATGACACAAACAATTCTAAAAATTTACCAACAATTGTAGAAATACATCTTCAAATCGAAGCGTTAACTCCCTAGACCTAGAAATTAGAAAAAACTTCAACGAAATGAAACTTAATTTTGATATTTTCAGAAGGAACACTACTACTGATTGCATCATACCAAAAACTCTTTCAATTGCAATCAACGCAACAAGCTAGTTTTAGATTTTTCTTTAATTGGCTGAACAACATTCCTCTAAACGAAAACAATTACATTAATGAACTAAAAAAGATACTTAAAATAGGTCTAAATAACAACTATAACATAAAAGAACTGCAAAATATTTACAATAATATACACAAACGCAGAATAATTAACAATATTTACCCTCATTATAATATTAAGTCTAATTGTAAGTTTATTACTATACCCTTCAGCCCGACTCTTCAAAAAGATTTTAAACAATATCTATCAAAATTTAATATTACACCCGCCTTTAATTCAAACTTCAAATTAGGTCAAGTGTTAATTAATAATAAACACAAATTTGATCAAGATCAAAAAAGCGGTATACAGGCTGTCTTAGCGTGCGATTCGGCAAATTACAAAAAACATACATTATTTATTAAAATAATTCAGTGAAATTTTGTAAATAGCTTCTAACTATTCTACATAATCCATGGTGGAAAGTTTTTTAATTCTCCAAAGACGAGAATTACATTATCATTGAAAATCAATTTTTCCTTGCGACATATAAAATGAACTTTAAACGTGTTGAAACTTAAAAACTAAGTTACGTCCCTCAGAAAGGGCATTGGATCAAAAGCTCTTGTAAACGTGATACATATTCAAGATAGATTCACCACAAGAAAATTCATCAAAATTGGTGAAGAGTCAACTGCGATGTCTGCTTGTAAGTGACGCCGATAAAACAAGGAGCATCGGTCTTCTTGTTTTATCTCTAGCTTTTTTAATGCGGTAGGGAAGATATTCATCTCCAAAAATGCATTTTGAACGTTGTTTTACATTTTTGAATTTATAGATTACCATTTATAGCTTATTGCCTGCTTATTGCCAATGTTAGTATAGTTTGTATAAAGTTTACCAACTTATATATTATTACCGGGCTAAAGGAAGCGGCTACTCTTCTCAATGCGAGCCATAAAGTCTATTGTCACTTTAGCCCTTCAAGGGTTTCGCTCCAAAGATCTGTTCCTTTATGTTGGTGGGTGTCAAAAGAGCTGTACCGAAATGTTTGCTGTTTCTAACTCGTCATTACAAAGTTTTTAAAAAAATTGATCGGTAGCTTGTCCTATATGGAAGAGGTGGTATCAGAAGGATGCATGGTTGGCTAGAAAGCCTGAGAACATCCTTTCGCTTATATTTTCCTTCCGGCATGATGCTACTTTTGAAGTCTCCCCACTGTTGTTACCTGTTTTATGTGATTGTTTAGTAGCTCGGACCGCACAGTGGTTATTTTCTAATAATTTAGGTGGATAAAATGCAAAGATTGATAATTTCTTATGGTATAGGAATATTTGTATTTCTATTGGAATGATTTAATTACCACTATCCGGATGTTTAATTAAGAAATCATTGGGTGTTCAATTTTGTTAAGATTGTAGCAATGGTAATTATATTGTGATTATCACTATATCTATAATACATTTAGCATGTATTGTGGTACTCTTATTTACTTCATTAAGCACTTGTTTTTAAAGTTAAAAGATTGACATTACATAATTACACTTCTATTTGATTTATCTAGCAGGATTCATCATGAATCATTCCAATTCTTTTTTAGTGTTATACTCTGAAATATTACCTATTAGATAGTATATAAGATTTCACTTGCTTCCATTGACTTTAGGAAATATTTACTGAATTTGTTACTAATGTCTACATGCAAAATTTCATTGCTGTAGTTTACTGGGTTTTCGAGTTGTGAATAGTGTCCTACCAAATTTGTGAAATTAGCCACTATGCACAGGGTTTGAGATTTTTGCATTTTCGCTGCCTCTTCAGTCAGCTTTTGTTTGGTCCACCTTCTCATTGCGCTGAATGTCATTGCGAGCTGAAACGACACTACAGAGTAACAGTATCACCTCTCAGGTTGCTGGTACCATAGGCACCGGATATGTAGGTGCTCTGAATAAACAAGCACCCATACAAAATTTTTAAGCGGATAGTTGGGTTCCCTGGGTGTATAGGCACTCATACGAAATATTCAGCTTATTGTTCAAAATTTAGTCTAAGCATCTGTTGTTTCATTAAATGTTTTTTGGAGAGCGTCCATTTTGAATTGAAACTAGATTCTGTTTCTAGAATACTTGATACTGCTTTCAGAAGCTTTGAAATACTTCCAGAATACTTGAAATGCTCCTAGAAGACTTGGAGTGATTTCAGACAACTTAAACTGCTTCCAGAAGACTTGATATTGCCTCTAGAAGACATGAAATTTCTCCAATACTGAATACTGCTTGTAAAACTGATGGCATATAACATTTTCATCCCAAAATACAAGATACTATTGATAAACCACTTGAGATTATAGATAATTAAAGACTTAATATATAGTTTTATAATATATAGTTTTTAATTTTTCGTAATTACTTTTTCTTAATTTTAATGTAATATTGATCCTTATGTGAGTGTTTTCTATTTCAGTTTCAATTTCAACATCCAGAACCCATACGCGTATTCAAAATCTGGTGCTTATTTCTGATACGTTCTCTGATCAGTGCCGAATCACACAGAAAAAACTGGAATGCCTTCATGACAGCAAGACTATCTGTGAAAATGTTTATGGATGCATTTTTCTGTCCCTAGTGTAAGTTCAATGTTTGAACTTACAAAATGGAATGTTTGAGTATCTGCAACCCTTATTTACGTCATTTTGACTACAAAATCAGTATGCGTATGGCACTTAAATAAGTAATTGAATGCTAGAGATTTTTTTCTTCGTAATTCTTGTTCATAATCAACTGTAGAGGCTTGCAGATGTTCAAAAATTCCAATTTTCTGGCTTAACCACTAATTTAATCAAAATCTTATAAGGGACAAAAAAGTTCCAGAACTAAATGGGCTATTCAGAAATTTTAATTATGTAGTCATAGCCTACTTAGCAAAAAAATATGGAGTAATAACCGGTGAAGACATGGCTTTTCGATTATTACTGTGTTTTTAAAACTTCACCTAAAACCATAAAGAGACGTTAATTGAACCTAGGAACTTATATTTCAAATATGGTTTTGATTGATTATCGCGTTTTCGAGTTATGAGGAATAAATGAATTTCTTGCTAACTCTAGTGGCAAAAGGAAGCAACTTTGGATATAAATAAGTTAATATAAATCGGCCTATTTTGAGCCAATGAATTTGTGGTATTCCGTTGTACACGCATTTCAGAGACATCATGTGTTTTAATTCTTTATATTTATTATTGTTCGATAAAGGATATTTAAATACTCTATTTATCAGATAGTGAAATCCTACCATTTTGTGTGAAAATGTATGTGCGGAGTCATAAGGAATAATAGGGACTACTGTAGGTTTTCGATGTATTTGTTACGTCTTGTTAAGGTTAGATTTAAACAATTTAAATTATTGTTTTTCTCTGTTTCTAAGGTAAAGTTTAATTTATTATGTATTTTATTTAGATATTCAAGAAAATTATTTAAAGTTTCGACATCCCCCTCCCAAATACAAAAAAAACATCATCAACGTATCGTATTCATTTTACAATGTATTTTCTATAAGGATTTGTATTATTGATTATGAATTGTGTTTCTATATGATCTAGATATATGTCTGACATGATACCTGATAAAGGCACTCCCATAGGTAGTCCTTGAGCAATTTTATAGTATTCATCGTCAAATATACAGTAATTTTGTTGTAATTTTGTTTTTCAGTTCAATGTTACTTATTGCCTTTATAAAATCAATGGAGTTTGATGTGGTAAATGATGATTTAAAATTTATTATACGTAATACATTCAGCATAAGGCTGTAATGCGTCGTATAGACATATTTTCTTTATGTAATTTTGGCAATGAATATAGTTTGGGAATTATTGGGTTCATGTGTATAAATTTGTTGCTGAAAAAATTATTATTGCTATGTGATTGATTTAGATTTGGGGAAAATTCGATTAGTGTCTCTTTATATTGATTGATTAAATTTTTTTTGTTTTTCTAATGATTGTATCTAATGGATTTTTGTGTAGTTTTACATAATCATTGTGTTTCATATATTCTTTAGTTTTATGATTATAATCTTCTCTATTGATAATGACAATACCAGCTCTCTTATCCGCTTTTAGAAAGACGGCGTTTTCTGTTTTAAGTTTTTCGGGGATTGATTTTGTTTTCCAATACGCTAAGTGAGTTTTGTTGGTGTTATTCAAGGATTTATCTTTTTCTGTCTGTTTTATGTTCCTATGTTTTTTAGAATTAATCCTTGCAAATAATAATAATGTTAAAAATATAAGTTTTTAATTTTATTATTTATTAACATTGAAGAAATATTTTGCAAAAAAAACGCATATAGTTGAATAAACAAAATATCGACCTTTATATTTGATTTCCAATTTTAATTTGTAGATTCGTCTGATGATGAGTTTGTAAAGCTCGAAACCGGCACCGAACAAATAAATAAATGCAAGTAAAGAAGTTGTTTTATTACACAGGGTGTCTCACGTAACTGGTTCATTAGAATTTTTTTAGGTTCCACTATTCGTAGAGGCTTGATATTTCGGTAACATTTAGATACTGTTCTATGCCTATTTGTTGAAGCTTCTTGTTTTTATGTTAGAAAGCCATGGAGTTTTGATAGCTTTTCAGCTATATTTATGTTATTGTTGTCATTACTTAGTTGTGTCATCACTTATTGCTGTTAATATGTTTGAATATCATGACGAATTATTCCTACGCCAACATTTTAAATTCGTCTTATATTCATGGCAGATGTAATAAAGTTTTGGATAGGATAAGAGACATATCTCTTAGTTTTGGAAAGATCAATATAACAAGAAACCATAAATTTCTATCACCAGCAGCTTAAGATAATAGAATAAATGTTTTATCATATATTATTTTTTGTTTTACCAAATTCTTCGGCAAGAGGTGCTTCGGTCGATTTAGATGAATAATATTTTATAAGGAAGCATCGTAAATAGATAAACTGAACTCTCTAGGAATATCTTGCCCATCATTACGTCGAATATTACGTCATATTATTGTTTTTCATAGTTTCATTTATGCGTTCTTCTGCTGGTTATTTTTGGCAAATAAAAGCTAACAAACTAAAGTTTATTCAATCGCAGATCATTCTAGAAATAATACCAATGATAATTTCATCAAAATGTCATAGCCTTCTAACAAAAACACGAACGGCTTCCAGCATTTTGTGTAGGATTTTGATACAATACTCAATATGAAGAAAACTATAATAAATAGGTATAGCAATGCTTATAGATAATTTGTAGAGAATTAAATTCCCGTTTATATATGCTAAAAAAATAGGGGGCGTTCCATTTACAATTTTCGACTTTCTCGCAATTGGATACAGCGAAACGGTGATTTAATTTTTGACCACGCTGTATAAGGTACACTGATATAACAAGTGGCAATCTATTTAACAACATATGACGAGTTATTGTACCAATGCAAAACGTTTTTGAATTAACGTTGGCTGAGATATGGGCTTGTAAAGACCATGGTGATATTTGCCAAAAAACACTTAAAATCAAAATAACTCGAAAACAAAAAAACGGTAGGTACCAACAACTGTTATCAAAGTCAACATATTTTCTTACGTATAATTGAATGGTGTAATAAAAACTATAGCATTCCATTTAAAATAACGAAGTTGATGTCTATATCCGGTAGACCGGAAGTGGTGGCCATCTTGAACAACCCATGTTACCAAAATTTCAAGCCTCTACGAATACTGTAACCCAAAAAAGTTCTAATGAACCAGTTACGTGAGACACCCTGTATATTTTACATATTTAACATTTGATAAACTTGCAACATGGATTCAAACAACCAATAAAAAAGTTCTAATTAACCAGTTACGTGAGACATCCTGTATAGGTTTTCTGAGTAATATGTGTTTTAAATCTAATATCTGAACCTTGATACAATAATTAAATGAGAGTGTTATAGTAGTGAAAATGTTACAGTATTCTCAATTCTTTGTTTATTCCGATATCCTAGTAACGCGAATTTATTATAGCATGCTTACAATATAATGTATTTTATTAAATTTCGAGGTTAGTTATAAAGGAAGTATAGAGCAGAGGTGGGGAACCTTTTTGTCATTAGAGGCCACACTAAAATTAGGTAACAATTAAGGAGGCCAGATGAGTTAATATACCTATAAAAGCGAATTTTGTGATAATATACGTTTCGTATAGTTTTATCAATTTATTATATTATATAGAAATAATACAAAAAAAATAAAGTAATTAATTTATTTAACATTATAAAGAAATACAATAGTAAAAGTTAGTGGGATATTTGCATTTGTTTCTTGCTTGAAAGTACTTGAATATTTGGATTAAACTTCGTAACGCGCAGTCTTAATTGGTCCTCTAAATGAGTATTTGTAATTTGTGTTCTTAAATTTGATTTAATTTTTGTCATGATAGAAAATGTTGACTCGCAGCAATAATTGCTACCAAAACAGGAAAGTATACGGCGTGCATGCTCTCGTAGACATGGATATTCAACCGCATTTTTCCAGATTTCTAAGGGGTCCTTTTTAGCGTCAAAACGAGATTTGAGAATATTATCTTCTGCCAATTCGAATAACTCCATTTGTAATTCGGTAGGAGCATCGGATATATCTACTAAATGTGGTTCAAATACCAATTTTAAAGCAGGAGTGTGGTCATCAAAATCTGCAGCTCTTTAAGGATATTCTTCTAATAAAGAATCCAAGACTTCTATATATTCATCTAATATTTTATTTTCACATTTCTGCTCATTGTAAATTTTTACTAGCTCCGGAAAGTGTTCTGCAGATATATCCGAGTGAGCGAGCAATGTTTTAAAAAATATTATTTTTTTTCGAAACGCCTGGATCTTTTGCCACATTTCATATACATGCTTCGTTTTACCTTGTAAATATTTAAATTGTTTTGTTTTGTCATAATATCAGACAAAAATGCAATGTTTCTGCAAAATACTTCATCTGATAGATCACATAGTTTTCCTTTTTCTTGATAAAAATTTAAAATTTGTCGTCGTAAAATTAAAAGCTTTGCCAAAACTTGTCCTGTTGATAGCCAGCGAACTTGGCAGTAGTACGGCAAATCAACACTATACGTATCCTCGTCTATAGTTAACATCTGTCGAAATTCACGATGACGCATTGCATTAACGCGAATATAGTTGACAATCCTAATAGCTCTATCCAGAGTGTCTTGCAAAACGGTGGATTTTGCGCACAAATTATGCTGATGCAAAATACAGTGAAACGATATTAATTTTTCCAAGTTTAAGTTCTCCTTTTTTAACAATGCAACAAATCCTTCTTTTTTACCTCTCATAGAAGGTGCGCCATCGGTGCAGACACTTACTAAGTTATTGATATTTAATTGTAAGCGATGACATATTTCTCTAAAGTTTTCGAAAATGTCAACTCCGCTTTAGTTACAGCACGAATAAAATATAAAACTTGCGCCGAGTTAGTCCTATCAGTGCTTTCATCCAAAGCAATTGAAAAATAAACATCTTCATTTTGTATAATTATACGAAGTTGCTCTGTTACATTTTGAGCTAAATCGTGCTGCCGATCTGTTATACTTCTTCTTGAAAGAGGCAATTGTTTATATTTAGCAACATTTTCTCGATCTAACATACCTCCTGCTTCAACAATACATTCTTTAATTATTTCTACGTCGGCAAACGGTTTGCCCCTTTTTCCAAGTATAAGAGCAATTTTATAAGTAACATCAACTGCAGTGGTACTTTTCTTTACAAAAGCACTAACTGACGCTTGTTGATGATGTTTTTCATTTTTTAATTTTTGAAGTATAGCGCGTCGAGATTCACCTTCTAAGTTAAAATATTTATGCTCTTTATGAGTTAAATAGTGTTTATTTGCATTAGCTTGGTAGTATGAAAATAGTGATACCGTTGCGCACTAGGTGGCGTTCTAATACTTGAATTATACAATTGGCTATTACCAGTACTGATCAGTACTGAAATTTACCGTTCTTTATTTAATTCTTTATAGTATAACGAAATATTAATTGATCCAAGAAATTTTATGGAGGCCGCACAAGATAGTCAAGGAGGCCGCATGCGGCCTCAAGGCCGCACGTTCCCCACCTCTGGTATAGAGTATTATATATTTTTGGAAAGCTTGAAAAAATTCTAGTTCAACAAAAACATAAAATATAGGTGGTTCCATTTAAAAAAATGAGTTGTATTTATAACTCGAAAACAGTGATTACTAGAAAAGTTCTATGTGCACCATTGAATTCTACGTGAAAAAATCTATTAGAACCCATCTTCACTTGTTTGCTAAGATTCCAGATAGATACAGAGATACAGGGGGAAAACGAAGAGAAGCTATGAAAATTTGGTTTGCGGCATTATAAGTTTCACAAAAATGTAGCTCAGGTTCGTGAAAACCGCAACTTTCTATCTTTCATAATTACCAAGATAACCATCGATATAATAATAATAATAATAAATTTCTTTATTGACTGCCAATAGTAAATACAGGAAAATATAAAAATAAACAGATTCAAAACAAAAATAATAATTATGATATGATGTATACATACACGTCAAACAAAACTTAATAATATGGCAGTCAAAGGCGAAGTCTAGATTAACAGCCTCTCAAGAACCTGTCATCTGTTCCACTTAACCTGTGGTCGAGGCTTTATGTAACTAATATAAGAATTAAAAAAAATTGTATTGATTTTCAATTCTTCCAAAGACAAAAAAAGGAAAAAGAACACTTCGCAACACAGAGCTGCAAGTCATCCCCCCTTAAGCAAATGATCAAAATACAAGAACAAGCATCAAGGTCAGAACACCGAGGCAGCGTAGACATTATGTTGTAAGTTTTGAAGTGACAACAGAGCGGCACGTAACTTCACTTTAAAAACTTCAGGCTTTAAAATTTTCAACTCAAAAGGACATAAATTGTACTCTATAGCTATTTTATATGAGAAAGATCGCTTAAAAAGAGCGGTTTTATGTGCAGGTATAGTGATGGTGTTTCTATGCCTGAGGTTTAAGTTGTGTATATCTGTCCTGAAGGACAGATGTAATCATCAATCTTATTATACAAGTAAGGTGATGTTTTCGTAGTGACCACTTTGTGCGCCAGACATAAGAAATAATATTTGAAGCGATTCCTTATATTTAACCAATTTGTACTAATTAGAGTGTGAGATATTTTTAAACGTTTTCTAACCCCTTGAATGAAACGGATGCAGCTGTTCTGCACTCTCTGAATATGTTGCATATCGAAACCAGACAAACACGGCCCATACACCGCTGCACAGTGTACAACATTTGACAGAATCAGCGTTTCACAAAGATGTGTTTTTGTTGCTTTATTTAGTATGTCACGGTGTGGATAAATACACCGAAATGCTGCATAACCTTTTTTTATGCAAGCGGTCACATGTCCACTAAACCGAAGGTCGGTGTCAACTAACAACCCCAGATTCTTCGACTCCGGAGATACAGTCAAACTTTCCCTATTTAACTTAATATTAATATCAAAAGGTGATAAATTACTAAAAATAAAAAGTTTAGACTGTGATGGATTTAAGGTTAAAGCCATCTTGAGAGAGTATTCAGAAAGTGCCCCAAGATCCTCGTTTATTTTCGAGCAAGAAAATGTGATCAGATTTCTCGGAACAGTACATGTGTACTGTCGAATGCTTAACACATTTTGGCAACTGAGAGGTGTAGATAGAGAACAGCAAAGGAGCTAATATCGATCCCTGTGGAACCCATACCTCTATTGGCAGGGAGGCTGAAATTTCTTCATTTAATATAAGACTCACAACTTGAGAGCTCACAACTTGAGAGCGATTGGACAAATAATTTCTAGCAAGAGAGACTGCCTCATCAGTCATACCAACATAATGCAGCACAGAGAACAACATCCGATGGTTTACTTTATCAAAGGCCTTACTGTAATCCAAGAGCAAAACTACTTCGTGAAGGCCCCTATCTCGAGCTTTAACAATATCATTTATTAGACCGAAAACTGGATTGCGTTACAGGGAAAATATCATACCGGTAATATCATACCATAATTACGTTTCTGCAATTCCATGCATTTCTCCAAAACCTTCGAGAGAGTTGGAAGAATGCTAATAGGACGTAAGTCTTCCAAATTAACTGGATTTGTCTTTTTGGACAAGGGCATTACAATCGCATGCTTCCAGGCATCAGGAAATACTGAGTGCCCAAAGCAGCAATTTACAATATGTACAAGGTACGGTAATATTTCAGGAAGGCATTTCCTGATGAAGATTACATTCAATTCATGAGCACCAGCAGCTGTTGATTTGATCCCATTTAGTACGTTTAATATTGATGAAGAATCAACCATCCCAAACGAGAATCCACCATGAGACTCAGGGAACAATGTGTTGTCGTTATAGAAGGCAAGTAGGTCAGTATTAATATTGGTTTTACCAGCGACTTTTAAAAAGTAATCATCGATATTGTTCACATCTTCCAGATGTGCGGGAATTGTTGGTTTACATTTGTTACCAATATTAAGTCGATGTAAGAGCTTCCAAATCCTCTGCACATCATTATTTATAAAAGTATGATTAAGATAAGCCTTTTTCTTAAAAAAGAAGTGTCAAAAGATAAAAATTAAAGTAGGAAACCTTATGATTTATGTCGTTTATATAATAAATGTTATGCAAAGGTAGGAGAGCAAGATCAAGTTTTAGGCAGGCATCGTTTATGCTGACCACACTTCTACCCAGTCTAACAGCGGGAACAGGCCTCGAATTCGTGAGTAAGATATCATATTGGATAAGATTGTGATCAGATATATCTACTGGCTCATTAATTTGGTTTATACAATTATCTGCATTATTTGTAACCACACTATCAATCAATGTACTAGAGGGGGCGGTGATACGAGTGGGCGAGCTTATTACTTGGTAGAGTGTCAACTCTTCCAATAGCATATTTAGTCTCTCCGTGGCCGTTCTATTGAAATCCAACATATTAATATTTACATCCCCTGTACAATATAAAGAGTGGAAAACACCCTGCATATGACACAGTGTAGCTCCGAAGTTATCAAGGAAAGAACGTAAATTAGAGTTTGGAGACCTGTACACACAGCCAATAGCTAGAGTATCTGATCTTAATGATACCAAAATCCACACCTGCTCAATATCATCATTTGCAATACCCGAATTTGTAACGCATTTATTGAAACGCGTTATGATATAGTTCATTTGCAAATAATACAGAGAATATTGTTTCTCTACTTGAGCTTATTTTTAAATAAACAAGTTTGTCATGATTGAATTAAAGACAATTAAATTAAAAAACAATTTATTTCATATTCAGGTATAATTATCATACAAAATTATTTTTATAGATTTGATCGATTAATTTTGTTTCTTTGATAAATACTGAGCTTAATACTATAAATAGGTACACATAAACGATAATAAAAATTATTCAATTAAAATGCAAGAAACTTTTAACTTTGAGATTCCATTTAAAACAAATATATTGATCAGTTAAAAGGTTCTTATTCTATTAGAAAAAAAATAATTATGACATAATATGGCACATTTTCTTTTGTAGGCAATTCAAAAATTGGTTGTATTTAAGCCATAATAACATCTCTTTCCCAATCTCTACTAACACTATTCACATAATGATGTTCTTGATTCTTATTTTTCTCATCAACATTTACAAAATCAATCTTACCAATATTTTTATTCTGTGGCATATTCACATAATTATCTTTAGTTTTGATATCGTCGGTAATCAAAGGCATCTTGTTATAAGTCGGGTTAGAAAAACTCGGTATCTCTTCAGGTTCCGGAGAATTAGGTTTCGATAAATTGTCCAAATCCCTTAAGCTTAACATCGGTGTCATTTCCAAACATTCCCTTTCGTTTTGTTGTTTTTTATTGATGTCGTCGAATGTGAATACTTCACCATCTTTTATTGTTCTCGGAGAGAAAATGTGACCAGGTTTCATCAACAAATACGGTTGACCTGGAATTGGGCTTGAAATTCCCGAATCGTAATTAACGTATTGGGGCGTTGATAAACTTTGGAAATCGGTTGGACTTGCCATTTTCAGATAGTCACTTTGGATTTCCTCGAAAAGTTTTGTGTTCATTTTTAAATATGGGTCGTTTAAGTCCACGTAGTACTAAAAAAATAATCATAAAAAAATTGACTTAAATTATTCTAGCTTAGTTACTCTTAAAACTGATTGTTCTAATAAGTTCCCAATGCGTTCTGCTAATTTAGTGAATGTTGGTCTCAACATTGGCTTTTTATTCCAGCAGTCTGACATTACATCATATCTAAATTAAAATAAAAATTAATGCTTATATTTTGATTTTTTTACTTTAATTACATTTCTGGCGTTGCATAAGGTGGGCATTCCATCCTATATCCGTTTACTAATTTATGATAAAGCTTTTCATCCGCTTCCATTCCCGGATATGGAGTTTTCGCCAAAGAGAATAACTCCCACATTACAATTCCAAAGGACCAAACGTCTGATTGTGTTGAGAATACACGATCTGTTATAGATTCAATAGCCATCCATTTAATAGGCAGAGGGCTCTAAAAAATCATTTAATTTAATCATTAAATTAAAGATATCTGCCAAAAAAGGGGTTTTGGTTGTCGCTGAATGGCGGAGGATCATTTCCTAAGTAATTATGTTTGTAATTATGTGTTATGAGATCACTAGTGGTCGAACGTCTCTCTGGAGGGAAGCAGTCGAGGACTCACCCCTACTGGAGTGTAAAGCGGATAATGTACCGGCCAAATTCATCTTCTCTAGAAAGTACCTCACCAAAATCAGTTCCACAGCATCAGATACACATAACAGCTTGAAAATCTAAACTGATGGTTCCAAAAGACGGTATAGGTCTGGCGCGGGGGTATTCTCCCACAATCCGCCTCTTTAGGGTCCGCCTCTCAAAACCCTTAGGTAATTTCAACACCGTCATTCAAGCAGAAATGACTGCTATTAAACTCGCCGCTGACTACATTATTAACACCAACAGTCGGGGTAAGTGCTTTACTATATTTACAAACAATAAACGATCTATGTTAGCTCTAAGCAACGTTAGGATAAAGTCTGCCTTAGTAATGGATTGCCACTTAGCACTGGAGGAGGTCTCGATCCACAATCGAGTCTCCATTGAATGGATAAAGGGTCACAATGGCTCAGCGGGCAACAAGAATGCAGACGAGTTAGCCAAAAAGGCAGCTGGAAGACATTTTTGGGGCCCCGAGCCGATTGTCATCCCAGCCTTAACTACTCATATTGATATGATTAAGTACATCACCCACAAGAAATTTTTAAATGCGTAGGACTTATATTCATAAACGTTCTTATCCTTCATAAACGACATAAAGTGTGTAGGATTTAAAGTAATAACTTCTCAAGAATTCTGATATAGCTGATGTGATCCATATTAATCAAAAATTTGACTCTTCCTCTCAAAACTGAAAAAGTGAGCTAATCAGTTAGGTTACCATATCTTTTCCAACGATAGTGCGTCCTCAGCTTCTCACGAAGAACTCTAAGATAAAACTATCGAAGATAACCCTTGAGAGATTTGCGTTTTATGAGAATACAATTCTAGATAGCAGTATGTAAATGTTTATAAAATAATTTGACAGCAAGATTCGCATCATTACTATCCAGAAGTAGTCCGTTCATTTCCATAAAAATAAGATGTGGTTTACTGAAATTAGGCTCATCGTGGTATAAAATAGTTACGTCATTTCGCAAAAAATGGAGAATGAGAACTCTAATAGAGTGCACACAATTCTGGGGAAACAACGAATCATCACGTACGGTAATGAGAGACACGGCATCAGAATTAGTAAGAATAAGATCTAGCGTATTACAAGCAGAGTTTTTATGAAAATTAGTAATAAATAAAAATAAGTTGAGAAAGTTAAGAAAGTCATTAGAAAGAGCGCTATAAGGTCCCGAAACAACAACACAACGAGAGTCGTCAAGAACTGATCATTTAAAAGATGTACTGCTAAATCCGAATGATTCTAGATCTAGAGTTAGATTTAATGATATAAAACTGAGACTATTTGAAGAAAATTGAAATAATGATCGGACGGGTAAAAGTAACAAGCAAAAGTTCAATCAAATACCTGGGAGTAAGCCTCGACAAAGATATTAAAATGACGGCCCATATGAGAACGGTTATAGAAAAGACGAAGTAAGATGCAAAATACTATATATAGACTTTTACCAAAGATTGGAGGTCCGCTACATAGAAAAAGACGAATATATAAAAACGAAATAAAAACCGAGCTAGAGGGGAAGGGAATATTCCCCTTTCCCTCGCCCTAAGTATGTAAGCGAAATGTTATATTTCAAAGCACTAAGATTTTTCTTTTTATGAATCTCGTGGCGAAGAGAATGTGAAAACGAATGCGGTTATGAATGGAAACAGAAGGGGAGAAGCATTTGGAAGAGGGGAACGAGGAGGAGAGAAGGAAAATTAAACAAAACCGAACTAGACGGAAAGGGAATATTTCCCTTTCCCTCGTCCCAGGTATGCAAAGGAAATATAGTAGTTCAATAGACTGAGAGTTTCTCTTTTTGTGGATTGTACGGAGAGGGTAAAAAGGCGTAACGAGTGGGGAGGGAAATGATCAAGAGGAAGATGAGAGTGATGGGAAAAGATGTCATGTCTGTTTCTTTTGCGATGTACTCTGAAGTAATGCCTTCCGGCGGTTTCAGAAAAGACGAGGAAAGGGGTTTCTAGCTGTTCAAGACCTCCAGGACGGGGTTTTGTTAGCAGATTTTCCCCGACATCGTAAATAAAAAATAAAGAACTAACACTATACCTACAACTAGAATTATTCGGGTTTAGCCGTCTTCAGAGATGTACGGTTAAACGAGAATGTTTCTAGTTCTAGAGTTAGATTTAATGTTATAAAACTAGAACTAACACTAGACCTAGAAGCGGATAGTTTTCGGTTCAGCCGTGCGTCTTTAGAAACTTACCCCGAATCTTTCCACTTCTTGGTCTAGTGTTAGTTCTAGTTTTAGTTCAATTCAAATATTCAGGGCTACCAAATCAGTTTGTATAGTACTCTATTTCAGAAAGTATTCAGTGTAGAGGCCCTGGTAAAAAAGAATATCTAAACCCAACCCAACCCTGTATATTTGCACCAGAGCCGTCCTAAGATATTTGGCGGCCCAGGGCTTGGTTGAACGAACGAAACGAGGGGCGTACTTTTCATACAAACACATATATGATGGAATCACCATGCGAAACATTACAAAAAACACTGAAGTCTATTTTATTTACTTCAGAATATAAATCCCAGTTCAGAATTGGATCATTACGTAAAGATTTTGAATTGAAAATAACTTGAAAAAGACCCCCAGCCAGCTGACGTCACAAAACCTTGCGGCTCTACTACACTAAATTTTTTACTAACATTATGTTGCTTTTTGTAGTTGTCATCTTTATACATTTGTTTTGCCAACCCAAAGTCGCAAATTTTTATGATATTATTGTCGGATAACAAAATATTTCTTGCGGCTAAATCGCCATGAAGAACTTTCCTCGAAGCTAAATACTCCATTCCCCTAGCAACTTGAAAAGCCCAAGTTATTAAATCTTTCGTGCAAATCGGCTTGATCTTTCCCTTGTAATCCCCTTTATAATTCGACCTCCATTCAGGTTGAACACTGTTGTTACTTGTTAATGGCTCATCATGCCCCGTTGGTGTCATACACACCGTCGTTGTTGCTGTATATTGAGTTCGAGCGGTCGTGTTATAATTATCGCGGTAATCTTGCATGTCACTGGGGTTGTTTGTGTCGTTACTAACAAAAAAGTTAAATGTAAGATAAGTTAATTATGTAATTAGTTTAATTAATTAATTAACCTGTGACTACTTGAAATCGAAAAACTTCTTTCTAATAACTCGGCCCCTATGTTATAATCAATAATGTTGGTTTCCGGGTCAATTTGATTTACGAAATTTGCTCGATGTCTTAATAAATAATTATGTATATTCCCAAATCGGCAAAATTCCACGACCACAAGAAGTTCCCCTTTCGCAATATTTTTAGTACAAGCCCCGTGCAAATTAACGACGTTTATGTGTTGCCCCAAATTCCCCATAATTTTTAATTCTGAACTTAGAGCTTTTAAATAGGAGAAATCGACGTTTTTCTTAACCATTTTTACGGCTACAATCGTCGTTTCCTTATCGTTGCTTAACCCGATCGCTTCAGCTTTCATGACGACACCGAAAGCTCCAGCTCCAAGTTGTTTCCCTAGTTTGATATGATCCCTAGGTATTTCCCACCGTTCTTTATGGTATGGTAAAAGTTCGGCTTGTTCGTCGATTCCTATCTCGGGATTAATCGATTCGATTTGACCTTTTTCGAAATGTTCTAAGCCGGCGCTTCTTAACACCCGTTTTAATTCCTTAAAAATAATTGTTATTTAATTAATTTAATTGTTTTAATAATTTGGAGGTAATTTACGTTTTCCTTTCGTATTTTCAAACAGAGAAATAGTAAAATGATTAATGTGGCCGCGACTAAAACGGCGATTATTACGTATATGTAAGGTTTGGTTTCGGCTCTATCTGAAAAACAAAATTGTAAATAATTATTTTTAATTATTTATAATTAAATAATTTTTGTTTTCTTACTTGAGAATCCCATAAAAGTCGATTCCTGTATAACCCCTACTTTGTTAGCGACCGTACACTGGTAAGTCGCTTCATCTTGGACGTTCGTTTGCGTAAAAATTATTTTTTGATTATTATCTGTAAGCTTAATTCTGTCATCATCTGGAATAAATTCATGTCCATCTTTCTGCCATGTCACTTTCGGTCGTGGAATTCCATCAACGTTGCAAAATAATTCGTGCTTACTTGGAAATATTAAATTGTCGTGTTGCTGATTTAAATTTGTTTTTAAAATTTTTGGTGGTTCAGGATCTATTTGGAATTAAAATGATGTGGAATCTAGACATTTTTCTATACAGGGTGATTTAAAAAATCGCTGACAGACTTCTAGGGCAGATAGTACACGAAAAATTAAAATAAATAGTTTAGTAGAAACATTTACTAATTTTCTCAAAAGGGCAGAATTTTTGTATAAAGTGGACAATTATTTTTCAATTCTTATTCACCTTAGTTTTTCTTCTGCCTTTCTTCTTTCTATTTGTATTAGAAGTTTGATCAGATGTGTTTTCGCGAATGAGTTTTCAATACAAGACCTGACTCACTTTTGTAAAAACTCTCTACGTAAGTAAGTTTTAACAAAATTGTTTTAAAATTGTCAAATATAATCGGAAATCACCCTAAGGAGTGATTTTTATCAATTAAAAACGTCTAAGAGCCAAGAACGTTCTCTAGACCAACTATCCCCTCCCATTAGCGAAGTCTGGAAAAGATACAACTGGTCCCCGGCAGAAAAACTAGTTACACAAAACCCATATTATCTGTTGTCCAAACAAATAACGAATTAAATAATTCTTTGGATATGTTAATACCAGACGCCGATAATGGTGAAAATGATCCTCAAACCAATAGTAACAACAATATCAATAGTAGTAACGGAGATCAGCCTAAAAACAACAAACCAAAAATTCCACCAATATTCTTACGGAACGCCACCAGCCACAAAGTAATCATAAATGACATAAAAGCGCCAATTACCGAACATTTTACCACTACATACAAAAACACCTACCTTGAAATCAATTTAACAAATTCAAATGATTATCGAACGTTAACAAAATATTATAAAGAGAATAAAGTTGAGTATCACACCTTCCAAGGCACGAACAATAAACCACTAGCTGTAGTAATCAGAAATGTACCCATCTCCTTAAGTGATGACGAAATAGAGGAGGAATTAAAAATTAAAACGCTACCAATAATGAAAGTAACCCGACTTATGAATAAGAATAAACAACCAATGCCCTTATGTGCAGTAGAACTAACAGCCACTGACAAAGCGAAAGAAATTTTTAATATCAATAAAATAGCCAAAGCAATTGTTATTGTAGAACACCGTAGAAAATCAACTCACATTCCGCAATGTCATCATTGCCAGAGATACGGACATACCAAAAACTATTGCTATCACATCTCTAAGACCAAGATGTGTCAAATATGGTGGAGAACATTTATATAATGACTGTAAAAAAAATCCTCAGATGCCCCAAAATGCGCTAATTGTGGTGAAGCGCACCCTTCAAATTACAGAGGCTGTAAAACCCACAAAGAATTACAAGAACAACACCAACGAATTAATCACCGACGTCAGCAAAACGCAAACTTTAATAACGAGAACAAACGTAGTAATGAATATTATCCTCATAATATCCTTACTTCTTACGCAGATGCTGCTGTCAAAGTGCAACCTTCTTCTTCCAATAATTCCCGCTCAAATTCCAGAGAAACCACTAGTCATAGCCTATTAAACAACCTTCCTGACCCCACCAACTTATCTGATACCATTCTGAACTTCATAAAAGAAACTGCTCACACCACTAATTAGTAAATTAAAATCATTTATTATCAATGAATTAATCCCCAATATGCTCAATACCTAAATCAACCTCATCATTAAATAACATCAATATATTAAACTTTAACGTTAATGGAATCAAGATACATAGAAATAAACTACTTGCTTTTTTCGCAAGATATAAGATAGATATTGCATGTATCACCGAAACTCATTTAACTGATCGAGAAATATTTTCAATAGGTGGTTATACAATATACAGAAAGGATCGCCAATCAAGAACAGCAGCCGGTGGTGTTGCCATCTTTATTAAAAACAATCTGACACATTCAGAATTCATCTTGACCGAATCAAAATCACTTGAAGCTATAGCAATAATAGTCAATCTCTACAACAAACGCAAAATGAATATTATATGTGCATATAAGCAGCCAAATATAAAACTAGATAAAAGAGATTTTGAATCGATATTTAATTCATCAACACCTACCATGCTAATAGGGGACCTAAATAGCAAACATCAAATCTGGGGATGTAGAGCCAACAATCGTAGTGGGCTTATTCTAAATGATATTCTTACAAACAACGGATTATTAATACACGCACCTGATGAATACACTTATTATCCGTATAGAAACGATCACCAACCAGACATTTTAGATGTGCTAATTACCAAACAGATATCAACACCTATCAACCAAACGGTAGTACTTGAATTAAACTCGGACCATCTACCTATTGTAATCTCAATAGCCGAGAAATCTGACTATAAATGTAATGCACCAAGATTAATTACGGGCATGGTAAATTGGGAACATTTCAGAAAAGAAGTAATGAAAACAAGAATTCCGATAATAACTATAACAACACCCTCGGATGTTGACAAAAGCCTGAGAATTCTTACCAATAAAATTACAACATCAGTACGCAATAGCATCAAGCCCTTCAAAACAAATATTAATCCTAATTACAACATTCCTCCAGCATATATAGTTGAAATGATTAACCAAAAGAGACGTACTAGAAGAGAATGGCAAAGAAACCGAGATCCAAAAATTAAAAGGAAACTGAATCAGCTAACACACCAAATTACGGACAAATTGAACCAACATCGAATAGACTTTTATAATAACATAATCAATAATCTAACGACCAATGATCCTGGTATGTGGAAAACTACTAAAAGAATAATCCAAAAAAGAGAACCAATTCCTACAATAATGCATCAACACAATACGTATACCACAGATGCTAATAAGGCCACAGGCTTTTCAAACTATCTTGAAAAAATATTCACTCCACAATTTTTACAAGCGAATTACATATTCTCAAATAAAATTCAACAGTATATAGAAGCTAATCTTCCAATTCATAAATCCTTAGACCTTATCCCCAACTCATTGATCAAAAACCTACCCAGCCAGACCTTTAATATACTAAGATCCATATTTAACATCTGGATGAATCTGGGATATTTCCCCAATACTTGGAAAGAAGCAGAAATATTAATGTTTAGAAAACCTGGCAAGAATAAAAAGAACATCGAAAACTACTACTAGTCGAAGACTACCAATTAGTCTGCTTTCTGCCTTAGGTAAACTTTTTGAGAGAGTGATTTTTGAACGACTGAAATCAAAAATCACAATTATACCTAGTATCCAATATGGGTTCAAAAGTGGTCACTCAACAGTACATCAACTCACAAGAGTAACGGAAATAATTGAACGAGGATATGAAAATAAACAGTACACAACAGCGGCCTTTCTAGATATAACAAAGGCCTTTGGTTCAGTGTGGTTATATGGCCTAAAATATAAGATGCTTAAAACTAATATACCATAATATCTCAAAGCTTTAATTTTCTCATTTTTGAAAGATAGAACATTTTACATAAGAGTTAATAGCTAGAAATCAGAATCAAAACCCATTAAGGCTGGAGTTCCTCAAGGAAGTATCCTCTCACCATTACTGTTTAACATCTGTTTACAAGACATTCCTATCTACAAATAGGACCTAAAAGCGTTATACGCCAATGACATGGTTATAATCACTCAAAACAAAAATTTAGAAAGAGCCATTAAAGATCTCCAACACTCGATCAATGAAATTCACAGATGGCTGCTTTCATTTAAATCCAAAAAAATTTAAAGTCAAAATATTTACCCTTAGACAAATAAAGAACCCTACAACAGTAACTATCGAAAATCACCAATTAAATTGGAATCCTAGAGATAGTGCTATCAAATATCTGGAAGTGTATCTGGATCAAAGACTTACATGGAAATTTCATAAAAAACTAAACGAAGCATATGCAAGACTAAAAGAACTTTATCCAATTATCAATAAATCGAAACTGAAGATCGTGACTGAAGAATGTGACTGAAGACCAATAATAACGTACGCATGCCCAGTTTGGAGCTCATCAGCTGAATCCAATATTAAAAAAATCCAAGTGCTACAAAATAAAATATTAAGAATAGCTATTGATGCACCATGGTTTGTGAGAAACTCGCAAATACATGAAGAATTAGGAGTCGAGACAATAAAAGAATACATCAAGAAAACAACCAAAAAATATTTACAAGACCTTTAAAAGTGTCGAAGTGCACAAGAACACCAACTAGGAACTACTTGTATCTATCGCCGATTAAAACGAAAACTTCCACAAGACCAATTTGCAAAAGATTTAATAGAAAATAGTAGAGCATAGTTTAAAAAAAAAAATAATAATAATCAGGATGACATTTTGTTCCCATGCTACAAATAAGTTAAATTAGTTACCCTATTAATAAAAAAAAAGAAGTTTGTCAGCGGTTTTTTGAATCGCCCTGTATATGTAGAAATTATTTACCTGTTACTTTTAAGAAAACGTTCTCGCTCCTTTTTAAATTTTGACACATATAATGACCGGTATCATGTCTACTTAATTTTGGAATAGAAAAAAATATTTTGTTGGAATATTTAGTATAACTCTTATCGAAATTTGTGATATTCTTCGAATTATGGACCCAATAAATATCTTCTGGGTATTTTTGTTTATCCGCGGCGCAATAAAACGTGACGCTATCTCCAATAGCCATTTTTAATTCGCCCGAATTCCGATTCAAAGTAATTTCTTCGTTGTTTTCCTCCAACCAAATTTGAAAACCATCTTTAACATCTATAAGAAAATATTTTCCTAAAATCTTTTTATTGTTATTGATTGCTATTCTTACCGCTGACAATAAAGTTTTCTACTTTCTCAGAAACACCATACGAATTGTTAGCTTGGCATTTTACAAATCCGGATTGATTGCTTTGAATCGTCATCGAAAAATCAATTTCATAAAGTGAATTGATATTTCTCCTATTAGGTTTAATCTAAAATTTGATTCATTTTATTTTGCCATCTACTAAAAGAAAAATGTTTTACTTTTTTGTATTCGCAATCGGGACAATTTTGTTTGAAAAACAAGAAAACATCCGGTTGGGGGTAACCAGTCACCGAGCAATTAACGACACTTTTTGTATTAACCAGATTAATTGGATTTACCCCTAATTTAACTTGAGGTTTACTCTTCACTGTTAAATGAAAATTTAATGAGGTCTTGTTTAAATCATTAGCTTTAATCGTGTACGTCCCCATATCGTCAATGGTTGCATTTTTTATGGTTAAAATGTGTTTGAACCCTTGCTTTGTGAATTTGTATTTTGTTCCCTTATCAATTCTTTCATTGTTTTTGAACCATTCAACCTCCACTCTAGGAAAAGCTTTCACATTTACACTCCAATCAGCAGTTTCAGTACTATTTATTTCTACGCGATCGATTCCGTTTTCTTCGTAAATTTTAACAAAATGTTTTCCTTTTTCTATAAAAAAGAATAACATTTGTGTTAATTAAAGACATTGTATATGTGTGATATGGCTCATAAGTAGATGATATTTTGGTTTTTCCACATAATTTTTAAACTTCATGAAACCAGACAATTATTGCATGATAGTATTTTTAGCAAATGCTGATGCTAAAGCAAATAGTTTATCGTGCCCCTTGATGTGTTCACTCTAATGGTTTGACAGGACCCTTAGAGGAGGGTTAGCTTGGATTGGGCTGAGTTGGGTTGTGTTGTGTTATATGTCCCTCAAGGGCTTAGGATGATCCTAGGTGTGGGTGTAGATAGCCGGAGGTAAATGAGCTAGAAGTGCATACCTCCTAAAAAATCTGATACTTCGTGAAATGTTCCTATCTGGAGTAACATGGGACACTGGACTAGAGAAGGAAATACCGCAAAAAGTGATAACATGATGATAACATGATGATTTAGTACTGGACGATAGTACTAAATCATCTATGAAAGAAGGAAAAATAGGAAAAAAATTGATGAGAAAAATATAGAACAGAATAAGGAACGAGAAATAAAAGATATGTATATAAAGATGGAAAGGTTAGCAAGAAATAGCTAAAAGTAAAGGGGATGACTACGGTTGAGAAAAAAGAGATTATCAAAGTGGATGTCAAGAAGATGAAAAGAAGTTGTGGAAAAACCTAGAAACCGCGCGAAATACCTTGAAAGGAGACGATAGAATAACATTCCATCATATAAAGGACATATCGCTACACAGGTTAACAACAATGGTGGAAGTGATGAGAAAAAGAAGAGTTGATAAGAGAAAGGTCA
The DNA here is from genome assembly GCA_036711965.1 of Onthophagus sagittarius. NCBI lineage: Eukaryota > Metazoa > Arthropoda > Insecta > Coleoptera > Scarabaeidae > Onthophagus > Onthophagus sagittarius. The sequence continues at coordinate 27,987,698 of JASERS010000005.1, forward strand.
GCGTATGTTTTAATAGTTCAGAGTAAATGAAAGACATAAGAAGAAACGGTGAAGAAAATTAAGGAACAGATTCAAGGATAAAATGAGGCAGAAGTAATAAAAAACATAAGAAATACAAGGGATGGAAGAGTCTTGATAACAACATAGGAAGATAAGGAAAAAACAGAAAGATGATATATCGACTATATGAAGATACCTACTATATGAGAGTTATAACGGTTGAAATCAGCAACGAAGGAGCTAAGATGCTTACAAAGGAAAAGGTTTGAAGGTATGATTTACAATGAGCCACGTGGAAAAGTGGCTAATCGAAAAGAAATGCATAAAATGTGGTCGACAACACATTTAGCTAAGGACTGTATGGGCGAAAATCGAAGTAAATGGTCTTTTAACTGCGGGAAGAGTTACCACCGGACCAAAGAGTGTATATGATAAGAGAATGCAGGTAAAAGAGAATGTCCTGTATATAGGAAGACAGTAGTGGGAAGGAAAACGAAAAGAAGTGAGTATGAGCGAAATAAAGAAAACGATTCAAAAGCTAACAGAGAAATGCAGAAAGAGACAATAACAGATAAGGGCTGGGTTGGGAAAGAAAAAAAACGGAAAGCGCATAGCAGCAAAATACAAAAATGGAATGGAAAATAGGATGGAAAAGAAAAATAATGTAGAACTGAGCACAAAAAAAACAAAACGAACCTGGAATGAGAAAGTGATCCAAGCAAGAGCCATACTGTATAGCCAGAAAAAGAAGGGTGCAGAGAATCAGACGAGAGCATTCCAGAGTAAAGGAGGGGATGAAGGCAATGGACAAGTATACACTCGTAAAAAAGAAATAGACAAGTGCAATAAATAGTAATAAGAGAAGCAAGTGAAAAAGTTTATGTGATGAATTAAAAAACAACATATGAGAAATGGCGTATCAAATTGTAACGAGACGAATGCAAATGGAAAATGACGATTATGATACTAATAGAGAAGCCAAAAAAGGAAGAAACTGAACAGTGTTACAGACCTTTCTGCCTCTTTAGAGTATAGGACTATAGGAAAAGATACTGGAAAACTAATTAAGGAAGGGATGTTGTTTAAAATAAACGAGAAAAACTTGCAGAGCGAAAAGCAATTTGGTTGTAGGAAAGGAAGGAGCCCGGTCGATGCAATAATGTCAATTATTAATAGCGTAAAAGAAAAAAGAGTATCCTTGCAAAACGGAGGATCTTGTATAAAGATCCTTTTGAATATCAAAAATGCGTTCAACTCTGCACCTAGAACTGAGATAAACAGGGCATTGGAGAAGAAAGGTTTCTCAATGGAAATTGAAAGGATAATAAGGGCTTATTTACGTGTGGGGTTAGCTTGCGCGAATGATTTGTGGGTTTCGATGAGAGCAGAATGTGAAGAGATAATGAGAAGAGTGGCAGATAATATGAGAGAGCTGGATATATAACTTGTAGAAGAAAAGACTTAGATAGTGATTGTGTAAGGAAGAATTAAGTAGGCCGACAATTCATTAAAAGTTTAGAATCAGTAAAGTACTTAGGGGATCTGGTAGATCCAGACAAGGATCTACGTTTGACGACGCGTATTAAAAAAGTGTTTAGAAAAAAACCCAAAAAAGTGTTTAAGAATTTAACGCATTTGATGCCTAGAAAAGGAGATCCAAGCTATGCACACAGGAAATTATTGACGACAGTAATAACATCGAACACTCTACATGGAGCCTCAGCTTGGAAATGCTTACTTGAGTATAAAATTTATTTTAAAAAAATGAAGTTAATTGAAAAGAAAATGGCGATAAGCATAACATCAGATTATCGCACGGGACTGACGGAAGCTGTAGATACCTTGTAGATACCCTACTGGCCTTGGAAAGAAGTAGAAATTGAGACACAAAGGGAAAAAAAGGCAAAACATAACAGAGAACACACGTATACGAAGTGTCAGGAAAAATGGAACTGACACAGCAAATTCTCTCGTGTAAGATTGAGTCACTCGTTTGGATGTCAAAAGACGGACATTCTGTGGCTTTGACAGGAAAATGATGGAAATGAACACGAAAGTGGGACAAACTGCTAAAGAAGAGAATGTAGACCACCTTCTTATGAGCAACGAAAAGCAGCGTGATAGCATAACGAGATATCTAAGAGGGGCGATGAAGATTAAGTAGGTAGAAAAGAGAAGAGAGGAAGAAGAACTAACAAGAGAAGTACTCCAATCTCGGTGGGACTGAGTGATAAATGTTATTGGAAATTAATAGGTCGTCTTTCTGTTGTGTTTTGTAATTTGCCCGCGGGAGTAAACCATCTCGAAACAGAACAAGCAGCAGGATGATACATGCGAGGAGAGGAGTCTGTATAAGAAGAGGAGGAAGGGGAGGTGCGCTTACCTCTTCTTTCGTCCAGGGACACTAATAATTAATATTAATTAGAAAACTTACGAAATGTTTGTTTATAATTTGCTGTAACTCATGCGGAGGATTGAAAAAATAAAAGAAAGAATCTACATAATAAGGGAAGGATGGGGAGGTGTCCTTACCTTCCCCCCGTCCAGCCAGAGGAAGGAATAATGAAGGATAGAAGAATATAACGAATAGTAAAATATGGAGGAAGCTAAACAAATAGAAGGAATATCGGTATTAAGAGCCGAAGTCACATGATATATCTTTGTGGAAAAAAAATCGTTTCAATGTTGAGTTTTAAAAACATTTTCTGAAAGCATATCAACGTAACTACCAAATAGAGCAACCTAGTTCTTGGTTGGCTAACCGTTGCTATTAATGACAGTGGGCATGGAATCAACCAGTGCATCAATAGTAGCCTGGCTAATCTTTGCTTGCTGGTGACCCTTTTACTTATATCCAAGAGTCCCACAGTGGTATATTTATGTTGAGATCCGGGCTCTGGTTGCACCAGTTAATTATCATTACCGAACACTGTTCCCGGATATGTGCTTGTGATCATTACTTTGCTGCCCAGTTACTATCAACCACGATCCCTGTTTTTGCATGCCCAGAGAAGCACGCCAACCTGCAAAATTTCCCTGTATTTGTGGCAGTCCATGATATGCTTTGATATGCGTGGAAATATGCCGATTCTATAAGGGAATCACTGCCTTGCTTCATAGCGGGAAGAAGGTATTTGAGATTGAGGCAAGTGATAGCACGATTTACTATAAATTCCGAATAGCAGGAACATAAGCTTCTCACACTGCTATCGGTCCCAATTGATGATCTGTGAAACCAGTGGTTTCTTTGCCGAACGCCGACCAACAAGTTTAATATTCTTCAGTCTCAAATCGTCGAGCTACGTCTAACAGTTCTTTTTCTCCACGAAGCCATCGAGAACGTTTGCGTATCTACGTCTTCAATTACGAAATCATTGACTGCGTCGATTCTGACAGATTCTAGAGCTGGCATATCAATTTTTAAACAAATATATGCAATAACGGTGGCTTTTATGGCAGGTAATCCGAAATATCAAACATTTTTTCAAAAGACGCATGATAAAACCCGAAAGCTTCTAGTTATAGGATTAGTTTTAGTGTTAGTTTAAATGTTGGACACGCTTTGGTATATAGTACTGATAGAACGGATAGTATACTTTTGGATATATTAAACCGGTGCCATATTTAATGAACTGTATAACGAAAACACAGCTCCTTAATATCTGGAGAAAGGCGAATGTGTTTTGTAACTATCCGGTATCGGGCTAATTTAAAAAATCTTAATTTAAGAAATAATTAAATTAAAAAATGCGGGATTGCACCTTATAGAATATTGTACCCGAGAATGTGTGAATATTCATTCAGTATAAGAAAAGTTTTGCGACAAAAACCAAAGTATCATATACTTTTGAGCAGTACTATAGAACCCGAATGGCATATACTGGTTTGAAGCCAACACTTCTTATGTGTTGAAAACAAAATTGACCTTGGTCATATCGACATGCGATAGTGGCGTGTAATTAATTTATCAGACTTTAACCAGTGGTGTAGCCAAACTTCATTCCAAGCACAAATCAGCACTCCGTATCTTGTATTGGCTTCAAATTTTATTAAATATACTTACTTAAAATATTATTTATAGTCAAAGTGGAATTAACACTTTCTTCTTTATTATCGTCATCGTAAGCCAAACACGTGTAGTCACCTTTATCTTTTGACGCATCCAAGTTTGTAATATTAAGGTTCAACGTCGATGTGAAATCTCCAAAAATTGGTTCAGTTGTTGTTTGTATCCGATCTGTGGAGTTCTATTAAACAAATAAAAAATGCATATTGAGTTGTATAAAAGAAGAAGACTTACCTTGATTTCGGTGCCGTTTATAAACCATTTAAGGAAAGGTGCTAGTTGTTGCGTATCATACTTTATAGAACAAGTTAGAGTTAAAGGATGTTCTTCCGAGAAAAAATCCTCTATGGTACCATTCTCGATTGTTGGGAGATCCGTAAATTCAACATTTTCTAGGATTAATTAGTTGATTAAATAACACAAATGATTTCGACTTTCTTTTTGAGGATATATTTAAAGGATTTGCTACGAAAGCATAAATTTACACAGTTTTTGATTAATCTGTGTAATTTATTGTAAATTATGCGAATACAGAAGTAGCAATAAACAGTGAAGAGGAAAAAACCCAAAGCTATTAAAAACCACCACCAAGGATTTTTGTCTTTTTAATCATTTACTTACTATTTGGAAATATGAATATATCATTATCAGAATCTGAAGTATAATGACACGAAACATCGCCTACGAAGTTTTTATTGGCGTTCAAAATTGTATATCCGATTTTCGGATCGAAAGTGTACCGCAATAAATGCTAAGAAAAAAAATTTAATTAAACTTTTTAAAAATTTTGTTTTGGATAAGCAACCGATCACCAAATCTATTTAGCTAAGACAGATTCTAAGCAGCGTGTAAAGTGTAAAGTGACGTAAGTATATGGTGTTGTGGTGGATTTAAGTCGAGACAAAAACTTTTTTATAAGATAAAATTAATTATTAAAGAAAACATACTATAAATTGCAACAGAATATTCTTTTTCCGATTTAGAATTGCCGAACTCACAAATGAAATGTACGTGAGTTTTAATCGTAGGATTTTGCCATGTGTGCCCTATTCTTCCATCGTAATCCCAAAAACTCCCATCAAAGTTTCGTTTATTCATTTGTATATGTATTTTTGTATCCTGTAAAAACAGGTAGATGTTATCTACTAAGTTTGGTTTCTTTGTTAATTTATGTTCATTCTATTAGTTGATGTGGTGTTTGATAAGCAACGAAAGTGTTATTTTTGATTTATTTACAATATATACAGTATTGGGAATAGGGAAAATTAGGCTACTTCTGTGTTGTTTTCTTTTCAATACAACAAATTATGCCCACTTTTATATGAAAACCCACTAAAATTTTAAGTACAATTTTTAATAAATCGGGATCGTTCTTACCTTCGGCTTCCATTACCACCTCCTCATAAAGCAGCTAAACTTGTATGATGTCAAGAACGGCAAGGGTGGGATCATCAATGGAATGACATCGTCTTCAGTTATGAATCAAGGTTTTGTTTATGGGTGAATAATGATCGTAGAAGAGTACGGCGACATCGAGGGAATGACGGAATTTAGAATTCGTTCAAAGACGATACACAACCTTAATACCTGGGGTTGGATTGGACGAAGGGTACTCCTTACGTTTATTTCAGGCACATCGTTACATCGAGAACGTTCTGGAACTAGTGTTGGCACCTTTCATGCAGACGTTGCAGAATGCCACTTTCCAACAGGATAAAAATCCCATACTGTTGTGGTTATAAAAAAGTACCTGGAGCAGATTGCACAAGTCTGGGATACGATGTGTCGGTGACTAAGACAAGAGTCCAAGACTTGAGGTTCGAACCCAAGTCAACCCCAGGAGGACATCGATCATTTAATAGAAAGTATGGATAACCTTAGTATGGTTCAAAATTGTACTCTAATTCATAATGTTTGGTATATTTCATATAAAAGTGAGTGTAATAATCATATAATAATATAAATGTGATGATGTGATTTCAAACCTACTTCTTATTTGTACAAGGAAATCCTTACGTTCGCGCCCATCGCTATTAAATGTTCGAAATATACAGTGCATGAGTAATTGGGTCGGCTCCCGCGGAAACCAAACGAAACCAACACGATCGTCGTAATTCCGGAAGTTGTGCTGTGATAATTCTTCCCGTGGAATCTGTCCAAACGTTCTATTAATTGTCAGTTTGTGTTAGTACATGCAGAAAATGATAATAAATAATGTTTTTAATTAATTTCTGTACACATTAATGTTTTAATATTTAAAATTAGTGCATACATCACTTGAAAAAAAGCACCCATTACAGCGAAAAAGAATTTTTGCGGCTATTAAAATCTTATTTACAAGTTCCAAGTAATTTCTTTTACTTACATTATCACCCATTTGATAAAGACTAACATTAACCCTTGGTGATGTTGGTTTGCAAGGGACCACAAGCGGTTTATGTTCTCGGCCACTTAACACCCTACTATTAACATCGTCTGTGTCCACATATAATTTACTTGCATTATCAACGTAAATGTAAATCGATTTATTTATGAATTGGTCATCTTTTTCCGCACAAGTATAATATCCAACAGCTGGGTGATCAACGTCAAAAACTTGAATTATCGACACAAATTCATTTTCATCACTAATCTCTTCATGTATAGAAGGTGTTATAGGCTAAAATGATATTAAATGATATTTAAATTATATAATTATATTGACACAAAATAATAAAGTACACCTACCAGGTTATTTTTAGGATAATGCCAATCAATTGGCCGCTGATGACTACATTTAATAACAACATCTTGGCCTCTCTCAGAAATGTATTCAGTTCCATTTTTCACCCCATTTTCAATTTCTATTGTTATACAAGATATTAAACCTGAAATTAAAAAAAATAAATTAAAACGTTAGAAGAAAATAAAAGACAAAAATAAGAATAAAATTTTATTTGAATATTTATCTGGGTGGTCATAAACTCCACTCGATATCTACCAACGTCCTGCGTATTTCCTGTTGATATGCGGTGACAGGATTGTAGAAAGTACGCAACAATTTTTAACAAAAACTTTGCGGTTTTAATATATTAAAAAGAAATAAACAGAAAAAGCGGTTTTTACGCAAAATTCATCGATTAAAAAAAAATTGAACGTTATAATATTTGAACATATTATCAAACGGCGTTCTGAATAAACAGATAAGGATACAAAAGATTTTGTGTTCAACTATTTTCGAACCACGTTTTTGAATTTGTTTCGTAAACAAACAAATTGGCGCATGTGGTCCAACAGATAATGTATTGAGTAATATTTACTAAAATATTTTTAGATTATTTAAGTGTGAATGCTGTTATTGTAAAGGTTAATTGTGAGTAATAGAAATTGTCTCGAATAAACTTAAGACTCGAAACATAGCTTGGTTTTAATCAAATTGAACTTAATAATAAAGCTTGAGATGATTTGATGGTCTATACATTAAAAGATAACTTTTTGGACAAAAGGATTAAGGAAGATATCAATGAGAGTCATTGCGAGCCATTCGGAGTCATTGTTTAAATTTTTCGACCTTAATAATAGGAGTAGAGATTAGGGAAAGAGACTAAATAGTCCGTTTTCAAATTGAATGAAAAGCTCAATGGACAAAAGAAATAAAGATGTCGATAAAAGACATTGGGAGTCATTGCGGGCCATTCGGAGTCATTGAGATGCTTGAATTTAGTCCTAAAATGACTATGGATTCCTTATTTACCAATAAATCTGACTCTAGACTTTGAGAATATATTGAGTAATATTTACTAAAATATTTTTATCTTTCTCAAGTATCAATGATGTTAATGCAGAAGGAAATATTAATTTAGACTTAAAAAATATCTTAAATGCACTTAAGGCTCGAAATAACACAACGCAAATCAGAGAAAAAGTGATTTGATGGTCTACAGATGAAAAGATAAAACTTATTGTACAAAAGAATTATAGAAATCATTGCGAGCCATTCGTTGTCATCGAGATGCTTGAACCTGAGTCTAAAAAGACCATCGACTCATTAATTACCAATAAATTGTGTTGTAGAGCTAGAATTAAGACAAAAAGTATATTTAGTAATATTTACTAAAACATGAATGTGCATGTTTTTATTGCAGAACGAAATTTAAGTTTAGGATTGATTGGATAAAACCCACAATATGAAAATAACTAGAGTACTACGCTTTAAACGGGTGTAGGAGTTTCATTTTGAGAGCGAATAATGCTGAAGCATTAAAAAAAAATAAATTAATAATTAAAAAAATTAAAGAGAAATCTCAAGAATAACAAAACAGAATAATCATATGACTCATAGAAACAACAATGTTGTAGTTTTTTGGAAGGGAAACAATTGAAATCGATGGTGTTGATGATAAATAGAAGAAAACATGGGAGATAATGAATAGACATCCACCAGGATTGACAAAATTGGACAAAGAGGATATTGAAATTTATTACGCTGATGAAGTCAAGAGAATGCTTGTGAGAGAGAATGCTTGTATTGATTATCTAAGTGACGTTCACACTTCTTCCTATAGGTCCTGCTACACACATGTACTAACAATGAAGTGGAGTTTTTACGACAGCCAACATGCATATCGTGCAGGACGATCTACAACTATGGCAAATACTAGAATGGTAGAATAAATAACAAGATCATATAATAAATGAGAAAAGCAACAAATAATCTGCTGTAACTTAATCCGAGCATTTAATACGGTTGATCATGAACATGTATTGAATAAAGTCAGTTTTTGTAGGATAAGAGATATAGCATATAAAATTATGGTGTAATATCTATCAAGTAAGATATAGTGCGTTGGTTGTAAGAATGAAGTTTCAGATCGAGCGGCATCGAATGAAGATGTACCACAGGGTTCCATATTTGGACTGATATTTTTTGTGGTTTACATGAATAACTTGCTGATTGCTGCTTTTTATTTGTACGTAGATGACAGGATTTTCATAATATGAGGCACAACACGCAAGGAAAGTGAAGTAAAATCTGAACAGAGGCTTAAGATAGCCGTTGATTGAATGAGTGCTAATAACTAGAAATGATCCCGTGGTGTTTATTGAACATAGTGATCGGAAAACGTTCTTTCTTAATCACCGTGATTTCACCGTTTACATTTAAAATACCATGATAACTAGCTGACTCAGAATTAGTGGTAAAAGGATTATTGAAATTTGAATTGGAATATTTTGTAGAGTTAGTTTTCCTTCAGAGATGCAAACATCTGAGGAGAGTGTTTATTAATATGCATACCATCATCAGTGAAATGTAGTAGAAAGACTTCATGGAGTGTTTAAGAAATAATTCAGAGGTTTAAATTACAAAGATTAAAAAGAGTGGGATGAGTATATCGATGAAGTATATATTTGTCGTAAAAAGTGCAGCACACGGTTTCAGTCCTGCGGAGTTATGTTATAGAAGGCAAATTGGATCTGCGTATATCTCGTCGTAATCTTTGTAGTATGGGTTAATTACGAATGTCCACTTTCCAAGGTTATCCATGAAAACTTTTGAAAGTTATTCCTGAGTTGAATGGATAGCTTTTCGAGTGATAATTCCCGATGTTTTCGTTGTTGATTTAACCGTGAGATTGAAAAAAAGAAGCCACTTACGATGAAATTAAATGTAAAGTAAAGGAATCATCCAAAACTTACTTGAAAGGAATTTCGGCTTACACTGAGGAAGACTGTGTTTCAGAAGATTTTTGGTGATCAAAGATCAAGTATTTTGATGTCAAATTCCTTTTAACAAGTGCTTTCTTGAACTAATATTTTGGTACGATTGCCTATTTATGTATGCTTGTCGAGTAGTTGATATACTAAATTACATTGCTTCGAAGGATTGCTATTAAAGCGAAGCATTAAGGGAGATATTCTTGTACAGATCACTATTTTGTTACTTACAAACTTTATATATTATGAAAAAAATTAGAGGAAATATTAAAACAATTTATGTTAAAAGTTTTATGGAATGGCAGAAATAGTAATAAGCCAGCAGTTAGTTATGTTTTGAAATTACTAAAAGGATTGGAAAACATGCAAGAAACTGTGGAAATCAGAAGAAGTTAACTCCTTAACACAGGTATGTAGATAAAAAATAAAATTTCGGGAATAAATGAATGGGAAAACTGAAATACTGAGACGCAACACTGCTTTTCGCCTCTCCATCTTGAAGAACCAGGGGACTCTAAAAGGAAGAATCATCGTGCGAAGCTAAGCCGTTCCAAGATCCCAACCGAATCCGATTCAATGGTGTTTTTGAAGCCCACTTATTATTACAACGTCTTCGAAGTCAGCCAAGATTATTATTATAATTTTTTTTATTTCCTCTAAATATACTATTCATAAACGTCTTGCATTCATATCTCGGCAGATCTCCAAGACGTCGATCCCCAAAGCATCACTATGTTAGATTGGGTTAGGTTGGACTTCGAAATTTCATCATAACCCAAAATTTCGGCCATTCAAAGTGTTATTCATGATACTAGGAGCGGCTAATGAGATTATGTCACTCGATACAAAAATTCTTCGGTAACTTAAATATTCTCCTAAATACACTCATAATCATCTTGAATTCATGTCTTGCCCGACTTTCTTCGACGACGACCCCCCAAAGCATCACTAAGTTGGACTTCGTTGAGTTAGATGTTGAAATTCCAACCCAACACTTAGGTCATCCAAGGTATTATTCATGATACTTGGGGCAATCAAGTCGGTCGAGATTACTTCTTTTGATACAAAAATTCTTCTATAATTTTCTCACTCTTACTCAGTCTCAGTAGACTTCAAAGACGTCGGCCACTCAAAGCATCACTAAGTTGGATTGGATTGATCTATCTTCGAAATTCCAACCCAATCCAAGTTCGGTCCTCGATATAAAAATTATTCCTCAACTTTAATATTCTCACGAATTTATTGCTTCTAATTGTCGTGCAATCACATAGGCCAACGTCACAAAGATTCTTCTTCAACGTTAATATTCTCTTGAATATATAGCTCCTAATCGTCTTATATTCATATCTCGAACAAATTCAAAGACGTCGGCCGCCGAAAGCATCACTAAGATGGATTGGATTGGGTTCTATTTTGAAATTCCAACTCAAAACTACGTTCACCTAAAGCGTTATTTATGATACTTGGGCGGCCAACGTCTTCAAAATTGGCCGAAATCATTTCTTTTGATACAAAAACTCTTCCTCAACCTTAATATTCTCCCGAATATACTACTTCTAATCGCCTTGCATTCACATCTCGAACGATTTCGAAGACCCAAAGCATCACTAAGTTGGATTGGGTTGGATTAGATTTCGAAATTCCAACCCAACCCAATACTTTGATCATCCAAACTGTTATTCATGATACTTGGGATGGTCGAAATCTTTGAAGGGTTAGGTTGGATTGTAATTTCGATGTCTAATCATAATAATGGATAGAAATAATACCAAAATATATGGATACTATTTATTTAAAAAATTATGGGCACCGTCGTTTTTTATTTTACGTCATTGATTATTGGTGATTATTATTGAGTGTTGCTGGAATACAGCTCATCGACGAATAATCTGGTCTCCAACGCTAGCAAAACCCAAAAAATTAACCTATTTCCTGACACAGAACATACAATGGTTTCTAGGTGTGTGTATAGACACTTCCCTTACCCTTATCGTGCTGTGCAAAAAACTTGTGTGGAAGGCGTTTGCAAAGCGTAATATGATCAAGATGTCACGAAGAAAAATTTCGATATGGCAATCAACACGTAGTTTAAGGAGAGTATTTCAACTGCATCTCATATGAAGTTGACACTCGTAACATAACATAGCTTTTTCCAGATTAAACTTAATAATAGGACTAGAGATCTTTGAAAGAGGCTGAATTGTTGGTCTGTAGATTGAATGAAAAGCTCGCTACATCAAAGAATTGAAGATGTCGACCAAGGATATAGGAAGAACATGTAGACTAGTTTTGAATACAACTCTTAAGCTGCATTTTGTGTGAGGGAGAGTACTGACGTCACGTGATTGCCATCAGATAATCCAATCTAATCTGCAAATACTGAAATCTCCCAATTTCCTTTGCAAAAAAAACAGCTTTAGAGATCTAGGTAAGAGGTTGAATCGTTGGTCGACAGATTAACAAAAAAACTAAGTCTACGAAGAACTCAAGGAGATCTCAATAAGGCAAAGTTTTTTGGAGTTATTGTTGCCACTTTTTGGCAAGCTTTGAAATCTCAATATGGAAATTAACACCTAACATAACTCGTAACATAATTTAGCTTTTCCCAGATTGAACTTAATAATAGGACTAAAGATTTTTGAAAAAGGCTGGATTGTTGGTATACAGATTGAATGAAAAGCTCATTACATCAAAGAACTAAAGATGTCGATGAGAGATATAGGGAGTCATTGCAAGCTATTCTCGCTCTAGAATTTTAGATTCTGCATCATGTAGACTTGTTTCTGAATAAGCTGCCTTTTGTGCGAAGGAAATTTAAGGATTTGGGTATTTAAAGATGTCTTTGGATTGGCTGATTACAAACGTACGTAATCGCCACCAGCCAATCTGAAAGAACCTCCAAATACCGAAATCTCCCTCGCATAAAAAGTAGCGAGAGATTTGGGTAAGAGGCTGAATGAATCATTGGTCTACAGATTGAAAGAAAAAACTTGTTGAAAAAAGAACTCAAGGAGATCTCAATGAGAGAGACTCCGGGAGTCATTACTAGGTGTAAAAGCAATTATAATGTCTTTAATTATAATAAGAATAGACTAAACCTAGAATTAGAAACAAACACAATTTTTTCTAAGTGTAGTTTTAATTAATTGTGCAAGAAAATAAATTCTAAAACATTTCTCTTTAAGAATGAAGTTGATTAACCTTCGAGGATGAGTCACAAACACCATTCACGTTCAAGAAAATCGTCTTTTAGTTTCACATTGAAAACATTGAACTATTTAAACAGAACTTTCCATTCGATTTTATCACTATCCTATTTTATAAATATTTTAATTTTATGTTGTTGTATTAATATTAAGCGACTCTCAAACAAACAAACAAAATTTCCGATTACATAAAAAAGTTATTTTTGTTAATGAAAATTTTTAACTCATAAATCGCGAAAGAAACAGCATTTCAATGGAAAGATTAGTAATCGCGGTTTATGTCTTTTGTTAAAATTCCATAAAAACATAAATTTCGCGGTATTTTCTTTTTGATAAAATAATGATCTCAAAAATGAATCAGCGCCGTAAACAAACGCGAAATTAAAAATCTTCATTCACCTTAGGAATGTTACGAGAGAGTTTATGCGATTCAAAAGAATTCCAGATAAGCAAAAAGGTAAATAATAAGAATTGTTTAATTGGAGTATGTCATCGCGATAAAGGAACAAAATAGTTTCTTATTAGGAACATAAAATACCTGTATGACTAATTCTTAGCCTTAGGTGTTAAACTTACACGATGTTAAATTGTTTACAATCATGAAACGTAATTGTTAAAAAAAATCACAATGAGGAAATTGTTTAAAAAATATCTAAAAGCGACTTAAAGAATTTTTGAACATTAAACGCAAATTTGGATTCCCGAAGGTAAACAAGAATTTAAGCGCGAAAATAAAATTAAATTATTACTCACCTACAAATCCGCTAATAACTAAAATAAGTATCAAATAAAATAAATTCATCACTGCCATCCTGATTGTCACTGTTAACACATAATCTTTTTTTTTACATTAAATTTTTTTCGTGTTTCACTCACAACACGCTCTCACCGCAACACTGAATCAAGAATCCGCTTACAAACCATTCGTGGTTGACTCAACGTCCTCGAAGTCGCGGAGAACTGGTAGAATGAATATAAAAATCGAAAAAAATGTACGTTGGGTTGTATCTATACAGCAACCGGAAGCGAAAACCTTTTTTTTCCCTTTTTAAATCCTTTTGTCTTTCTTATCTTTAATCACAAACCGACAGACTTAATTACCACAAAGCCGTTATGAGGAAGTGTCGAAAGCTTCTAAATTTTAAATGCGTGTTATCCCTAGATAAGCAAAAAGGAGGATCATATCACCTCGAACAAATATCGTCGAACATGAGTTGGAGAGTTATTAGCAACTATGAATGGCAAATTCTTAGAAGTGAATTTTTAAAATGTCATTTAGGTTTTAATGAGAAATTTAATTAGAAAATGTTTGCCTTTTGTTATTAAAAATATGTGTTGGTTAATTTTAGAATATCTTGTTTAAAACAGGATGCGTTTATGTCGCTGTAGATAGGCGCATCTAGATTAACTTTTGCTTTAAATTAACTTCAAAATGAATTATCATAAAGAAACCCATAAACATAATCCGATTATAACCGTGAACGTTTATTAATTTAATAAAGCTAACATTTAGGGATCGTTAAACGAGATCGCGGAATTTACTTTTGATGAGAAAAGTTTGAATCAAATTTTGCAAAATTATAATTATAATTGTCGGTTTACTTAAGATTTACGTATTTACATTCCTAATTATTCTGATAAATTTTATTTTTAACGTAAATTAGGTTTAGTTTCATTCATATTTTTAAAAAGCATTTAGTTTTTATTATTTATTTTGGGATAAACAGCACCATTTACTTTTGTGATAACAATAATCACACAAAAAAGGTGTGTGAGGTAATTCTTTTTAAATTTAGATTTGTTACCTAACTTTTATTTTTTTTCAAAAAAATGAATGTTGATTAAATATTAATACTGATTTTATTTAAAAAGACTTCTGCAATCCATTTTACACAAATTACAATGCTCAATTTTTTTTCTGATTGTTTTCTGATTGATTTTTTTTTAATTTCATCAAGACTTTATCGATATCTGTGCTGCAAGTGCGTTTAGCGTTTTTTTCGATAAATATTTTATAGCTACGAATAATTTCCTGGTTGATAAACCAGTTTTCATCTCTCATGTCTCATAACTGAGACACTTATTCTTATACTTTGTCTTCTCGTGTATCCGTACCGTGGACCAGTTTTTCCTTGTCTTTAAAAGTCTTCACGACGGCCCCGTGGAGTGAAGCGTGTTTTTCCCTTTTTTCCCATTCTTCTTTTTTCATTTTGTTTCGGTTTTCTTTTTGGTACTTTTGTTTGATTCTCTCTCGCTTAAGACCGCAATGCCTGCTTGCAAATGTTGTAATGCTAAATGTAAAGACGGAGATTTTGTGAAATGTTTTCTCTGCGATAGTTAAAGCAACTATGCATTGGCAAAGCGCCAATGCATGTAAATAAAGCTAATCTTTAGTGAACATGTAACAATTGCGCTAAGTGTAACAGTCGTATAGCTGCACTGAAGGCACTCATTCAAGATCTAAGTGCTAAAATTCAGTCTTTGTCCGATTCAGTTAAGAATATGAATGACATTTATATAAATCATCCCTGGTCTGATGTAGACTCTTTGATTAGCAGTGTAATACATGAAATCAACGAACGGGAACGTAGATCAACTAACGTAATTTTAACCAATGTCGTGAAACGGATGACAGCATTCTCACGGATGTGATTCAATGCATTTTCAAAGAAGTAGTTCCCTCCCTAATGCGTATCAGGAAGGTGTTTCGGATAGGGAATTTGTCACAATCTTCGATGGTTGGGGCAAGCTCGAGACAAACAAGACAATCTAAGCCGAGACTAATTAAGCTTGTACTGGAGAGTAAGGGTGATGTTCTTTCATTGTTGAGTAAATCAAAAAATTTACGTAAATCTACAAACATTAAAAGCATTTACATTCATCGTGACCGAACACCCAATGAGCAATTATATGACCGAAATCTTCGAGCTGAGCTTGCTAGACGTACTGAGCTCGGAGAGAATGATCTGTACATCAAGAATGTGAATGGCATACAAGTTATAAGGAAATCCAGAAGCAGTCAAAAAAACTGAAGACTACCCAACAGAGCCTGTATCAGTTTGTGCTTCTGACTTTAGTATTATTATATTGTGTGAGACGTGGTTGAAAGATATTATTCCTGATTATGAGGTGTTGCCTAATCCTTACACAGTAGTAAGAGCAGATCGCAGCGAACGTCGTGGAGATGGTATATCTTAAGGAGTATGTCTTAACTTATCTTCTCCAATCGATACCATTGATTTTGTTTCTACTAAGATTTGCTTTAGAACTTCGGATAATTGTTTGAAATTAATTCTTCGCTACATACCACCCGCTTGAGTTATATAAGCATCTCTTGTCCTATCTGGAAGCTGCTCTCGATTTGTCGTCTGGAATTGTTCTTCTTGGTGATTTAATGTCCCAAAAATATTCCGATCCATGCTGTAATTTTAGTGGTTTGCTTAATAATTTCGCTAGTTACAACAATTTAGATCAATTAAATCATGTCACGAATAATATGAACCGCACACCTGATTTGGTATTTGTTTCTTCAGATGTACAACTAAACGTATTTAAGTCCTCATTTGAACTTATCAGCAGCGACAGTTACCACCCTGCACTTACGATGGACATGAATATGCCTTCTGAGGATGTGGGTTCTTATCAAATTCGTCAAGATTCCAGATATGCATTTCGTCAAGCTAACTTGGTTGGAATGTATTCGGCGGTTTCCAAGTTTGATTGGAGTGAATTATTGACACTGAATTCAGTCGATCTATGTTGTGAGCATCTTTACAGAGTTCTTTATGAACTACTGGATGAGTACATCCCCAAACAACGTGGTAGAACAATTGAATTTAAACATCCAACATGGTTTAGTCTAGGTCTGAGGCGCCTGTTTAACAAGAAAAAACATTATTATAAAATGTATAGTAAAACTAAATCACAGTTTCACCGTCAAATGTACTCCCGTTATAGACGTGAAAGTAAGTTGCGTCTCCGTCTTGACCATCAAACGTACATCGCTACTGTGGAGAGAGATGTAAATGCCGATCGAAGTTTTGGTCGTTTGTATATTCATCGCGCAAAAATCATCATCTTCTAATTATATTATCGGATGGCGATAATATACTGACCGCTACCAAAGACATTGTAGATCTGTTTGCCTCTCATTTTGCTAGTTCTTACAATTTACAAGGGAATGTTATGAAGTCCGAAAATTTTGATAATGCAATCACCTTTGGAATATCTGAGATCAGTAAAGAGGAATTATGGACGTCATTCAAGAGTTTCAAGTCGAAATCCACAACAGGTCCGGACAGTATTCCGGCTTTCTTTGTCAGAGACTGTGCGATCCCTCTTCAAATAGCTCTGCGCCATATCTTCAATTTGATTATCAAGACATCATACTTTCCGCCGGTCTGGAAACAGATCAGAATTTGTCCAGTTTTTAAAAGAGGTGATAGACATTGTGCCGCTAATTACCGACCCATTGCTATTATAAATAATTTTGCTAAGTTGTTTGAGCAAACCATTGTGTAGAAAATGGAATTTAACTTAAATTCACGAATATCGACAGCGCAACACGGATTCTACAAAGGTCGTTCAACTACCACCAATTTAACAGTTTGACATTTACAGACGGATGTTGTTTACACTGATTTTTCACGTGCATTCGATCAACTCGACCACGATATTCTGTTTCGAAAAATTAAGGAATTTGGCTGCGATCTAAGTCTTTCGTTGCTGAAATCGTACCTACCAAATCGAACGCAATATGTCGTGGTGTGCCACAGGGTTCATGTTTAGGACCTTTACTGTTTACGATGTTTGTGAATGATTTGCCAAATTTGTTCAAGAGATCAACGTCGACGATCTGAAGCTTTTCAGAACAATTGAATCGGACAATGATTGTATCAGCTTGCAGCAGGACTTGACCAAATTGTGTTCATGGTGCCAATCAAATGGGTTGTTGTTGAACGTTGCAAAATGTCAAGTCATGACTTATACAAATAAAAGAGAAGTTATTCATTATGATTATCGGCTAGAAGACACAAGTCTTGAACGTGTGCCAGAAGTTAAGGATCTGGGGGTTTGGTTCGACAGTAAGCTACTATTCAGCGACCACATAAGTAAGCTGTCTTCTGATGCCCTGAAAGTCCTCGGATTTATCACTCGAAACTGCTAGGAGTTTTCCAGGATGAGTTCAGTGTCTAGTCTTTACAAAGCGTTTGTGAGAAGTAAATTGGAGTATTGTGCAATTGTCTGGTCACCAATAACTCAAAACAAAAAAAAAGGGTGCAGAGGAAATATGTCAAATATATACATTTCATAGAATACGGGCATTATCCTCCTAGAGGTGATTACTATCATGAATTACTTCAGCGATATGATCTTAGTGCACTCGAATCAAGACGGCAGCAACTATGTGCTTAGTTTGTGGACAATTTATTGCTTGGCTGTGTAACATCACCTGAAGTTCTGTGCCGATAAAATTTCCGAGTGCCAAGGATTGACTCCAGGAACACTAAGACTTTCTTACCGCATAGGGGTAACACCAATTGGGGCCTACATTCGCCTATCAATAGAATCACGCGCTGCCGATTTTGTAGATGATGGATTGTGTTAATTTTGTTTTGTTATATATTCACTTATTAAATTTAAAAAAGTTCATGTGACCTTCTTTAAATAATTTGAATAATTTTTGCAATTTTTATAATATTACCTTTGTTATAGAACTTATGTCTGTTGGGGTAATAAAGATTATTATTATTAAATAACCGTTTCGAAAGTACAAGTTAAAGGAAATGTTTAGTTAGTAACATTTTCAACAGTCAACAAGTCAAAATATACGTCATTCCAAAGTTTATTGTATTTTGCATTCAAAAGTGTAAATGTTTCAACGAAACATTGAATGTTGAACAAAAACGTTTTCGAATGATATCAATTTTGAATAGTTAAAAAAAAATTGACACAATGTGCATTGAATCATACTTAACGTGACGGTTTTTATTTCGACTGAAAACAAGACAAATCTAGGTACTTTTGTCGATAATCAGGTGCAGTCTAAAATTATTAAAATTTGGTTTTAAGTTAGACTTGATACAGCTCCTACAAAATTTGATACAGTTTCCAGAAGACTTGCAATGCTTCTAGAACACTTGTTATTGCTGCTATACGTCATGATATTGCAATATGAAGTCCTCTGGAAGTAGCTTGACACTACTTCCAGAGGACTTCATATTGCTTATAGAAAACTTAATAATTGATATTGCTTTCAGAAGATTTGAACTACTAGATGGCTTGTTATTACTTTCAAAAGACTTGAAATGCTTCCAGAAGACTTGAAATGATTTTAGAAAACTTGGAATGCTTCTGGAAGACTTGTTATGCTTCTAGAAAACCTGATACTACTTCCAGACGTTTTGATATTGCTTCTCGAAGACTTAAAATGCTTCTAGAAGACATGATATTGCTTCCAGAAGATTTGAACTGCTTCTAGATGGCTTCTAATTGCTTCCAAAAGAATTGAAATGCTTTTAGAAAACTTGATACTACTTCCGGAAGTCTTAATATTGCTGTTAGAAGACTTAATACTACTTCCAGAAAATTTGACACTGCCCTTGGAAGACTTGAAATACTTCCAAAGGACTTGATACTATTTGTAAGACTATTTATAAAAATTGGATACTGTTGATAAACCAATTGACTATGCTTTGAAAATATTAAATACTATTGAACAAATGCACAACCTCTAGAGTCCATAAACTGTTAATTAAAGGTTAAATACTGCTGGCAGAAGACACTTTTATGGTAAAAAGCGAAGAACTGTTAATCAAATTTAATTTTCCTTCCAAAATATCAAAAGCTGTTGGTAAAATACAACATCATCATATCCGCTAAAAGCTAAATTCTGACAAAAAAAACTGAAAAAAGCTTAAAAGCTGCCAATTAAAGACTAGATACTGCTTGTAAAAGTTTACTTATTTTATCAGACTTTTTTTGGAGAATGCAAGCCAATCCTTTTTAGGCATTACAACTGCATCTTATTATGTAGTTACAGAAGTACAGTAAAGAGTTGCTAATTCATACAACCCCAAATCCGAATTGTCTGGTAATCTGAACAAAACTGAAAAACGTAAAATTTGCATTATGTCCCTTGTAATCCGAATTGGTAAGAGATTCGCTAATCGGACAAGACTATTCGTTCTATCTGCAGAGAAAGACGATTAATTCCAAAACACTAAAAAGCATTTTACAAAACTGCTGAGTCTATACTTTCTAAGGATTGCAAATCCTTGTAATTTATTAGCAAAATAGTAGAGATGTGTATTTCAAAAATCAGCTGAGGAAGAAGAACCTGATGGCGACATTCCACTGTCCATTCAATAATTTATGTATCATGCTGCAGCTAATAAACCATTTTCTTCAAGAAGATGTTGGGAGATAACCGAATTAAAAGTGAGGAAGTTAGTAAAAGTTTTCGTGTATCATGTATTGCAAGATAAACAGCAGATAATGTTATTATCTAATACAATTTGACTATAATCCGCATGCTTCTATCATTTAAATTCAACTGATTTTCATTGATTCGGATTAGCGAAGCTTTACTGTAATTATTCTATGCTTCTATTTTCGTGGAAATAGTAATTATACTCGACTACTTTTTTCAAGCAGTTAGCCAAGCTCTGCGTTTGATCAACTTTGCTAATAAATTTCGTGTAATGTGTAGGATAAAAACTGATTTTTTTCTAAAGACAAGTGATCTTTTAAACGGTTTGTTACATTCACATCCATTGCTGATATAGTTTATCCTTCAGTATTTAAAGCGGCTTGGTGAAAACCAACTTCTTGGGCGTGCACAAAATATAACCAGCATTCGGAGCTGGGATTGCCAAAAAACAACTTCAATATATTCGGGCATTAGATGATTAATTATTAGAAGAGCAACTATTAGAATGAATGCCTATGAGAAGACTATTTTCTTAGATTGGCAATCTAAAATAGTTTTCTAATCTCACAAATATTTTAAGCACTATTATTATTAAGTATAGACCATTTAGATTTATTGTAACCCAACATTCTTTTATACTCTGTACCTATCAAGTCATAGAATTCTTTTACAGTTTCAATGCCGTTTCAACACTATAAATATTAAAAAAGTAAATTTTGACAATAATGCATTCTAAATCAATTCTTCACAGCCAATCCCTATTAGTTCTTGTTCCAACAATGTGCTCGGTTTTGTGTAAATATTGTTTACACTTTTTCTATTTACCTCCCTTCAGGTTTCAAAAAAATGTACACTTACATTTAGGCATGTTTGGTATAAGTCTCGCAAACAAAGAAACGAAATATTACTAATAAAAAAAAGCTGTGTAAATACAGCTAGATACTTAATGAGATTTATACACTTATGTGATTATGAAAACGGGACGTTTTAGAGTTTATTCGGGACGATGGGACTACTAACAGAAGAACGGGACAATCCCGTTCAAAACGGGACGTATGGTCACATAAATCACACTTGCTAATTAATCATATTTCTTTGAGGCAGCGAACGTCTTCGAAATCGACCGAGGTTATTTGTTCTGCCTATCTTATGCAAGATACTCACGCAATCTATGGTAGATTTCTCCGAATTTACAAAGATTTGATGTCAAAGTCTACTCATCATTCCAAGTGCTTATACTAATTTATGCAGTTTATGCCACGTTTTAGTATTGCCCAATTTCTTGCAAAGAAACAAGTACAACAGAACTTTCTTAACTCAATAAAACCCAGTAAATTGTCCAACAACATTATTGCTGAAACGAAGAAAGATATAATAGAAGCGTCCTTCAACAACGACGATGATGAATTAAATAAAATTAATCATTGGGCATCGAACATATTTTGTACAAATGGATGAAAAGAATAAATTTATGATGATATGGCTAAGTTAATAAACTGTTGTCTTGAATATAATTTCTGTGCAACACTTTGCTTTGTTCCTATTTTATATAGTTCGTCATCCCTTTTTTGTAAGACTACAGACAGTATATAGCGAGCATCACCTCTGTCGACTTCTGGAACAGGAATTCTTACAGTGATACCCAATGGCACCGGAGGAATTCTTTCCACGTGTTAAGCATTTCCTGAGCTTGCTCTCTTAAATTATATTTGGAACTGATGCGGTTCTCTACAGCTAAAACTTTTTTTAAGCATGATAGGCAATCAACATTAGAATAGTCGTTTGCTGATGTCACTTCGAACCAGTTTATAAAGAAGGTTGCAACATAGTATTCGAAACGTGAAACTTTTTTTCAAAAAAAGCACGGCAAAACCCGAAAGTTTCTAGTTTTAGATCTAGTATTAGCCTTAGTGATAGTTCTGGTGTTAGTGCTAGTGTTAGTTTTAATTTTAGTTCGAGCAAACTTTTAGTTATCTTAAATAAACGAAAAAAATTCTCTTACAATTTGTATTTACATTACCTAATTTTGTCTTTAAATTAAATTTTGTCCCTGTTTGCGTTGAAGGCAAAACAACAAAATTCCTTGAATTAAGGAATTATTTGCATTAGCGAATACCTTAAAATGAAAATGTTGTTTACGGTAATGTCTATGGGTTTAGATTAAAGTTAGATCTCAACAAGTAAAGATAAAGATAGACAACAGCTGAAAAATATAATAAGAAATGGCAAAAGTTACAGTTAAGTTTTTGAGGTCATGATTCTTTTCTGGTTAGGTTCGTAAATCAGAGAACAAGTAAATATTTGCAGCAAAACAGTACGTTTATTTTTGTCTTATTCTAGCTTTGCTAATTCGTGAGCAAAATTGCAGACAAAACGAAATATTTCAATCTTGTGGAACCGCGTGTCCCCAACCTGTAATGAAGTGCCTGATAGAGGTTGTACAGCTCAGTGTGTACGGGGATGCTTTTGTAAATCTGGTTATGTATTAAATAGTAAAGGTAAATGTACTCTTAAAAAAATAGCTAATAGGAGTTTACTACACATGATGGCATAATATTTACTAAACTCTTCTAATTTTTTTAAAACCTTTGTTCATTAAAAAATTAAAATAAACGCAAATTGATTGTGTGCATTTTTTATTACCAGCTTTATTTATTTTAAAAAATGTTATCATCAAAAATTTCCACCTGTTCTCAATATTGTGACCTCAAATTCTCTGTCTGTATTTGCATTTAGATTACTTGTAAATCATTTTCGCTTTTTTGAGATAAATAATTCCGTATAAATATATGCGGTTAATGCAGTTTTACAATAAGTAATTCATCAATTACATTGCAGTAACATTGAAAAAGAGAAAGCGAGATAATGGCAAAAATCCTAATCCTTTCCGTTCTGGCTTTAGGTAAGTTTAAATTTAAATCTAAAATCTTTGTAATAATCTACAATTTTTTTAACAGCTTCTATTACGTTCGCTGCTAAAGTTTGTCCTCGTCGCCAAGTTTACAAAAGTTGTGGGACAAGTTGTCCCGAATATTGTAATTGGGATCCAAGCAATATGATTTGCACTTTACAATGTGTACAAGACTGTTTTTGCCAGAAGGGATTCGTCCTTGAAGCCGTCGATTCCAACAATTGCATTCCTAAGGGTATATGCTCGCAAGTACCAACTTGCAATGAACCCAATGAAGAGTACAGAATTTGTGGGAGCCTTTGTCCCAAATATTGCGGACAAGACGATTTTGTTATTTGCCCAGCTTTGTGTGTTCCTGGATGCTTTTGTAAAGCGGGATACGTTTTGGCATCCGAAAATAGTAATGAATGTATTTTAGAAAGTGAATGTTCCGCTTAACATTTATTGTTATAAAAATTGTTGGGAATAAAATAGATATTAGATGAGTAAATTATGTTATTATTATTTTTGGTACAACCTTAATACTTGATTTATTGACTCAAAGGAAATATTTTTTAACATATTCGATTTTTAACTAAGTATATAAAATTAATTGTTCATTCTGTAATCTTTAAATTTGGCTCTATCTAATCTTAGACGTTCATTTATAACCTCTATAAGTTATATTTCTTAATTCCTAAATGTTTCGGAGATAAAACATTTTTTGACATTAAATACTAAAGCAAATTAGCAATTTTAAACAATTTGGTTAACTTTTTTTTAAACAATTAACTCAGACCTAAACATTTATCCATAATCTTCGAAGTTTCGAAACATCCCGATTTGTTTTCGAGTATTGAAATTTCTTTAATCCTTTATTATCACATAACAGTATAAAGACGCCCAAATAGTTTATGATTTTGAAGTTGTACAATTATTTGTTGACCATTGTTTAGTTTGAATTGGATACCTAATTGTTATGTAAACACTTATTTTATAATTTGTATCTCACAAACTAAACGAGATAGCAGGAAGAAAAACAAAGCATATTAAAGCAGACTTAATTAATTTTGTAATACAATCTGGTATATCAACGAATATGATAAGTTATGGTAAAAACGCTCCGCTTCAATAAACTGTATCTCATAAACTAATTGAGACAAAAAGATGAAATAAAAAGCATACCAAAGCAAATTTAATTAGTAATTTACCTTACAAAACTCATTTGTTTGATTCTATGGATCCGGATATAATGTGTATGATACAATATGTGTTGGATCATATTTATACAATAAATCAGATTTCTTGGAGAATTCTTGGACGTCTTTGAAGTCGACCGAGATTATTTCTGCAATCTGTTTCAGGAATGATAAACTCAAACTCACGTAAGATGTCATGTAGTCGGATTCAGAACAATTTGATGTTCTCAAAGTCTACATAACATTCTAAATTGCATGCGATTGGCACAATGTGTGTGTGCTAGAGGATTACATTTGTAAGTAAATCAGATTTCTTTCAGTCACTCGGCATCTTCGAAATCCACCAAGGTTATTTCTGTTGTCTATATCAAGAAAGATACTCTCAGATTCACGTAAGATACTACCTATTTGGATTAACAAACGTTTAATGATATCAAAATTGCAACAAATGGTGCTAGCTGATTTTTATTTTTTTATATTCAAAAGTAAAACCGACTTCGAAGACATCGATCGCCTACGAGTACCACAAACAGCAAAAACGCAAAAAAACTTAATTAGTTTGTGTTGTTAAGAAAGCTATTAATATTACATTCAAAATTTTAAGGATAAAGAAAAAGCTTAAAATTACACTCTTCATCCTTTGCATTGACTGTTTAGGGTAATTTGTCTGCCATTTCATTTCCCTAACTTTTTTGTTGGCAGCAATGCTAGCAACGTTTAATTATTGTCCAATTTGTTTTATCGTCCACTTTCGAACTTCTTGCATAACAACAACTATACTTAAGTATTCCTCAATTTGTTGCAGAGAAACGAGTAAAATATAACCTTTTTAAATCAACCTAAGCCAACCCAACCCAGTGTATTGTCAAACGACATTATTGGTGAAACGAAGAAGATATAATGTGCATTTATCAACCATGACAACTAATATCTGGTTAATTTCTTTTAGAATCATTGGGCGTCGAAGATTTTTTGAAAAGTTGGACATTTTTGTAAATTTTTGATGTTTTAGCTGAGTTTGTGGGCGAAATTTATGGATATTGAAAATTTATATCAACATAAGATTCATTCGACGGAATCGACGATTATTACAAGGTGTGCTAGATGATATAAGTAAATCAGATTTCTTGTAGGTGCTGCCGATGTTCGAAGTCGTCCGCGGTTATTTCTTCCGTCTATTTCAAGCAAGATAGACTCAGACTCACGTAAAATACCATGTACTCACATATTTGGATTGATGAAGATTTGATGTTTTATACGTTTATCACTAAGTATGCTAAATTATACTTATAAGTAAATTAGATTTCTTCAAGGCGGACGACGTCTTCGAAGTCGACCGAGATTTTTTCTGCCGTCAATCTTAAGTAAGATACACTTAGACTCACGTAAGGTCCTATATATTTAGATTTAAAAAAGTCCTCAGTTTGCTCAACATTCTGAATTACATACCATTATCACAATATCTGCTGGATCATATTTATAAGTAAATCAGATTTCTTGGAGGAGCTCAACGTTTTCCATAACTAATATTGTCAATCGAGCTTATTTTTACCATCAATTTCAAGCAATTGACTTACTTAAGATATAATGTTCTCACAGGCTACTAAACATTCTAAATTGCATGCAATCGTCACAATCATAATTTTTTGAAGTCGATTTACTAAATGTCATAAACTAAATATCGATTAAATCATTAACTATGCCCACCTGTGATTTATGATCTATGACTAGCAATTTGTCATTTAGAAGCCTTGCCAGACCGAAACATTACAGGTATTTTAATAAACAATATGCCTTTATAGAAGCAGAAGATAAAATGTTCGAGTCGGTGTTGCAATGATGAATATTTGTCACTTCAAGAGGACAAATCACACTTAATAAATTATTCCGAATCACTTTTTTCGAGATTTAAATTAGTCAAAATCCTAAACAGAAACACTAGGATCCTTAAGGATGGAATCTACTAACCCCAGGTACATATAATAATGTCGATGACTTGATAGACACAGAAGAATGTCGACTTTTTATCAATGCTTTGCGAGTGCATTTGAACGCTATACTTCTTCACATACGCGTCATCTTGGTTGATCCTGCTGTTCTCGACAAAATTAATTGCAAAGTCTACAAATGGTATATCGGCACTAACCTCAAAGTTGTAGCAACTCTACTCAACTTACAACTCAAGTACACAAAACTCTGCTGTTTTTTCCGAGTGGAACAGACGATCGAGAAATTCCCAATACATTGTTAAAGATTGACCAGTCAGGGCTAAGTATATTTCTGGACGAAAGAATATACTGCATAAGGCATTAGTGGAACCTAATAAAATATTTCTACTGCCGTTATATATAAAATTAGAGTTAATGAAGAATTTTGCTAAAACTCTTCAACAAAAATTTGCAATATTTCAATTGCTAAACTTAAAGAGCTAGAAAAGCTAGAAACAAGTTATAATAAATGTTCGAAATCGTGGCTGATTGCATTCAAGCATTGTGTTATACGCGAAGAATTGATACAAGTGTTGTTCTTCCTACTTCTTGAGGAGAGCGGCTGTCGATTGCTGCTCAAACGCGTTCTGCTAGAATTTGTAATGCTTCAGAAGACTTGATATTGCCTCCAGAAGACTTGAAATGCTTCCAGAAGACTTGAAATTCCTCCATAAGACTTGATAGTTCTAGAAGACTTGCTATTGCTTTCAGAGGACTTGAACTGATTGACAATATATTACACAAATACATAAACAGACATTTTCCTCTAAAATTGAGGA
The DNA here is from genome assembly GCA_036711965.1 of Onthophagus sagittarius. Classification (NCBI taxonomy): domain Eukaryota; kingdom Metazoa; phylum Arthropoda; class Insecta; order Coleoptera; family Scarabaeidae; genus Onthophagus; species Onthophagus sagittarius. Next base: position 28,014,952 of record JASERS010000005.1, read on the forward strand.
AACAAACTAACAATAACGCTCAATGGATTACTGCTGGTATTAAGACATCTTGTCAAAAGAAGAAGATATTACATAAAAAAATCGTTAAGGGATTGCTGTATATAACATATAAAAATTATTGTAAAGTTCTGAAAGAAGTAATAAAGCTTGCAAAGCAACAGTCCAACTCAAGAATTATAAAAAATGCAAATAACAAAATGAGAGCGGCATGGAATTAGACCGAAGAAAGTAATTGGAAACCATACAGTAGAAGATATTGGGAATCATGGTGAATCTTAAACAGAAACAGTAAACAAATGTAATGAATATCACATTAATATCCAATGTTTGTAAAGTTTTTGAGAAGATCATTTCCTGCAGAATTGTTATGTTTCTGGAAGTAAATATTATTCTCACAGAAAAACAAAATGCATATCTAAAAGGACGCAATACAGAACGTGCCATCTATCAAATGACGTCAGAAATATTAAAGTATCTAAATGAGGAAGGAAAGGGAGTGGCTGGGCTTTTGATTCCCTGGAAGCAAGTATATTGATGTATAAATTATGGAATATGGGTGAATAAGAGGAAAAGCTCAATGTCTAATTAATTCTTATCTGGTTGATAGAAAATAATGTGTAAAAATGAGAGGAAGTGATGGTATGACCTATGTTTCTGATTACATTTTAACCAAACGTGGTGTGCCACAGTGATCAATTTTGGGTCCAATACTTTTTGTGATGTACATGAATGCCTTGCCTGAAGTGATTGATCAATCGGTAGTTATAGAACCTTATTACTGAGGTATCATCTGCATCTATATGCATCTATATGCAGATGATACCTCAGTAATATGTTTAGGAAATACAAATCTTGAGGACAGAATTCTTAATACCATAGAGTGTGCCGAGAAATGGTTTAATGCAAATAATCTAAAAATGAATATGAGCAAAACCGAGATAATGGAATATACCTTAACGAATTCATGTGATGCGATCAAGGTAAATTATCTGGACGAAGAATTGGTGTCTACCTATACTGTCAAATTCCTTGGTATGATAATGGATAGTAATCTACAATGGAAGAAATACATTGAATATTTAGCTTCTAAGATGGGCAAATATGTTCACTTGATCCGGCAAGTCAAAGCAAGAGCATCCACTGATGCAGCCTTAATTACTTATTATGGAACAGTATACTCGCAATTAAGACATGGTGTGATTTTCTGGGGTTTTTCCTCAGCAGTGAGTAGAGTTTTCCTATTACAAAAGAGATGCATTAGATCTATCTATGAATTAAAAAGATCAGATTCTTGCAAAAAATATTTTAAAACAAATCGAATACCTACCCTGACAAATATTTGCATTTTGGAAAGCGTTTTGTGTGTTAGACGGTATCCACAGCATTATCAGGAAATGCAAAGAACTCATCTATACTCCACAAGAAATAAGAATTTATTAAATTTGCCAATCACAGAGTTTACTCGAATTCAAAAAATGTCATGTACCAATCGGCTAGAATATATAATCAACTTCGAATGAATTAAAGTCATTAACACACCTCGGTTAAAGATAAAGTTAAAACGATATTTAGAGGAGAATCCTTACTATACATTAAATGAGTACATTCTGGATGAAAAATGAAGCAATTGAACTTTTTTTGGCTGGAAGGCGAAAACAGTGTATATAATATATCCTGTATAATGTTTCCTTTTGAATATTTGTTTCTGTTGAGTTGTACTATGCTAGTATGGCCATTTTGTATCAATAAACTTATTATTATTCCAAAATACTTGAACTGCTTCCAAATGATTCAACACTGCTTCTGGAAGACTTGCTACTGTTTTTAAAGGACTTGTAATGCTTCAAAAGATTTGATACTGCTTGTATACAATCAAATCTTTTTTTATACGGTCTTTTTTAACACGATTATGAAATAACACGGTTCACTAATAAATTTTTTACACGAATTTTTTGTTATAGCACGAAGCCCAAAAACAAATTCGTGTAAAAAAATTTATTGGTAAACCGTGTTATTTCAAAATCGTGTTAAAAAAGACCGTATAAAAGAAGAGAGGGGGTGTAATACGTAAACTACTTCTAAAAATTGAAACTGCTTCTAGAAGACTTGATGTTGTTTGTAAAACTGCTGGTAATAAATGTTTTTATCGCATTATAGGTATACTATTGGACACAATGCAAAATCTTGAGTAGTCTACAAACTGTTAATTTAAGATTGAATATTGCTGGCAGAAGATATTTTGCTCATTATGTATAACGTTAATTGTAAATTTTTGTATAATTTAATGAAACCAGTTTTCCATCAGGCTTCTTATTATTGGTTTCGATTATTTTTTTTTATCAATACATCTTCCTTTCTATGCTTATTTTTTATTTTCATTTGTTTGTCTTTCATCCGGCTCTAGATTCGCGTTGTAAGCTGTATATTGTCTTTTTTGAGCCAGTCTAACTCACTAGAGACTAAATCTTAGTTATGGAAAATAACTTTGACATTTTTGTTGTCTCTCAAACGTTTACCCGTACTCAGATTTGTCCATATTTGCCATCGATAATTATCAGTATGTATTTAAGGGTCGCATTGGAAATATTGTGAAATTTTCTCTGATTTACGATTCTTGTTATAGTCTGTACCACGAGAAGTGAAAGTGACTCATTGATTTCCGTAAGAATTTTGCGCATAACTTACAAATACTACGTGCGTGCGTTGACGTGTGTTAGAGTGAAATGATCTCTAGCACGTAGGACTGTTCCGTACACTTTTAGGCGATGAGTTACTCTCACTTCTCGTGGTACAACCTACTGTTTCTAAAATTACTGTTTCGCTTGAACATATTTGATAGGTTTTGTTGTTGAGGGAGTGTCCTTGATTTTGAGGGTTGCTTATAGGCTTGAGGGTAGTGTGGGGGGAATTTTTGAGAGAGTTTGAGTATACTTTAGCTATTTTGGCTCCATCTTGTAATGAATTGAACGGTTTGATATTTTAATATCTATGCTCTTAACTCTTGCTCAACCCCTGTCCGAATAGTCAGTGTGACTCCTGTTCATAACATAGCGAATCACTGTTTGATTTGTGTAGTCTTGGGTGTAGTGGCTCAGGATACTGAGAAACTAGGAGCATTATCTTATGGAGATTTTAGTAATTTTGATATTTGGGTATTTAATAAGGATCTTATAAGTCTTCCTTGTCATCTGATGTTGGATAGCCTGACAGAAATGATAAAGTCTCTTTTATCATTATTTTTTATTATACAACTATTTGACACTCATACACCTGTACGTGTTATTACCAATCGCAGACAACACCGCCCTTGGATAACTGATAGCATCAAGTTGCTCATGTCGTTGTGTGTTAAGGGTTACCGTAATTTCAGAGGGTCGAATTATCCGGCTGATTTTGAATATTATAAACAGTTGCGAATGTATACCATATCAGTTGTACTTAAAGAAAACAAAACTTACTTTAATTACTTTTTATATAAATCTAGTCCACGTATTTTATTGAATAGGCTTAGAGCTCTAGATGTTGCTATTAAGAAAAGTTGCTCGATTCCAGAATTTATTGCAAGCGATGATGATATGAATGCTTTCCTCTTGTCTACTCAAATTGTGGATTCTGGGGACGCTGATCTGATTGATGTACTTTCATTCACATGCCTTTCGGAAGTTATCGATCTATTTTACATAGAGCTGGCTACTGAGACGGAAATTATGGAGGTTATACAGTCAATCAAATTTAACGCAGGTGGTGTGGATGTTATGAGTTTGAAATTGCTCATGTTATGCTAACGTCTGGTGATACCATATATTTGCCATCTGTTGAATTATTATCGCGGTGAGTTTGATTTATCGGCTCCAAAACTTACCCCACTTCGAGCTCGATCTTTAGAGGCTTCTTAGGCTGTCTCTTTGTTGCTCTTTGTATCGCATAATTTGTTTCTTATGGTGGGGGCTGTGTAAGCCAAACTCGCCGCGCTCTGATTATTATATTGAGCGCTTTGTATTTCCGGATCAGTGGAAAATAGCTTTAGTTGCGTCTGTTCCCAAGTCAAAAAATTCTGATCAATTAAAGTACCTTAGGCCAATAACTATTTTGCCGATTTTGTCGATAGTGTTTGAGAAAATAATTGCAATTGGGTTAAGGGTATATCTAAACAGATTTAAGAGTCCTCCCGAGCGTTAGTCTGGATTTCGGCAGGGATACAGTTGTGCAACTGCTCTGCTGGATGTCGTTGATGATGTGCGAATTGGGCTGGATGATAGATCTGTGACTATTTTGATTTTACTTAATTTTTCGAAGGCTTTTGACACCTTGCACCATCCGACTCTTTTGGCTGTTCTCCATCATGTTTGCTTTTCCTAGCCAGCTTTGCATTTTTGGAAAATATTTAAGTGACAAGTGCCAACTTGTAAAGTTCAATAACACACACATTAATCAAATGTACTGCTCATATCACTTTTACGATTTACATTACTTTTACGATGAAGCATATGGTCACTGCGAATGATAATATTAATGCTGATTTGACGACACTCGTGGACATGGCCAATAAGCTTTGCTTGTCTATTGATAGTGATGTCATCCGTGTTTTCGTTTCAAAGTGATAGCTTCGTCAGTATGGTTAAGAATAGTTTCAGGGTAGTCGTTAATGGTAGGGTAATAGATACGGTTGATGATGCGCGAAATTTCGGAATTGTGATTGATTTTAAGCTGAGGTTTCGGAAATATATCTCATTATTGTTGCAAAGAGCTTATTGGGATTGACTTCGGTAAAAACTACTAATTCAGCGTCTTAAGGTACAAATTTGCGACATACTTGTCCTTTCTATTTTCAATTATATGATACCGTGTATCATTCCTGCAAGTTGTACAAAATGCGTGTTTACGTTTTATATAAGGTATTGGAAGGAAAAATCGCATATCTCATACTCTGGGTTGGGTTGGTTGGCTAGACTTCTCTAGACATGGTTTATTTTATTCAATCTGTTTATACCATAAGACAGCATAAGTGTTCGCCAGATTTGATTTAAAAAATTTCCTTTAGGACATATGTTAGAGATAAATGTTGGACATAAAAACGTAGTTAAACACGTAATGTGTGTCTAACATATGCAATAACCTTCCGAGTTATGTTTGGAAGAAGGATGAATGGATTTTCAGATTTATGGTGAGGCGGATTTTGCTTTGTGAGTAGGCTGGGATGGTTAGATAATTTAGGGATTGGTAATAGGCTGTGGCTGCGATTGTGACGTCAGCTGGGATGACACTGCACTTTCTGTATTGTTATGTAGATTGGGATATAAATTTATTTGTTATTTTTGCTTCTTGGTTACTTATTTTTCTTTTTGTAATTGATGTTTGTTTTGTGATTTGGGTTGATTAAAAAAACAGTCTGAGGTATCTTCAACTCTTTTTGGCAGTTTAACTTTATTAATTATTATATTTATGGATTATTCATTTTTATAAACTTCCTTTTTTTGAATTATGTATTTAACCTGGCAGGACGCGCGCAGGCGTAAATTATACCCAAGTAATATTTAAAGACAGATTGTTACATCATCGGATATAATTATGCTGTTCAGGTTCTTTGTACCTTCCAAGAACCTTGTTTTATTACCTTTTTGTGGATTTAGAATGTTATTATTGTTTAGATGTATAATAATCGCTTAAAAACTGTTGTACGTGGTACTTTTTACCCATTCGCGCGTTGATACGTATACGAGTTAAATCGTTCAGCAATATTTCGAATCCTTTCTTAAAAATAGTTTTTGAGAGCAAAGTGTAATAATGGATTCAAAACCAGGGATCAACATCAATGGTACGTAACAGACCTTTGACGTCGACGTTGGTGAATGTAGAGAAAATAACTCACTCAGAAAATGTTTGTATTATTGAGATTGATCATGACACAGCTAGTGAACAAGATGAAAGTTTCAAAACCAATGAGCCAGACGACGACATCCCATTGGCCTCTTATATGAGTTGCTTTTATTATGGACGTAATGGCACCCAACGGAAAGAAAAAGTTCCTCCAAAAAATGTTAGAACGAAGAGACATAATTTTGTGTCCAATAAACCGGGCCCTAGAGGAGAAGCAAAATAGTTAATACTTTGACACCATTTGATGTTTGGAAGTGTATGATCACTAAATGTATTAGAATTGAGTTAATTTATACCAATACACACATAGAAAAAGTCCAGCTTGCACGAGGACATGACACAAATCTACTAATAAATCTGAAATTTGCGCGTTATTTGGATTATTATATTACGCTGGAGTAATGAAATCGGCACATCTGAATACAAATCATTTATTGGCAAAAGATGGTTTTGGAAGGGATCTATTCATCTTGTATATGTCCAGGCAAAGGTTCCTGTTTTTGCTAATATGTCTTCGTTTTGATGATGTGAGAGATCGACGTCAAAGGAAGAATATTGGCAAATTGGCACCTATACGAGAGGTTCTTTCTATACTACAGCAAAATATGCAGGTATCTTATGTAATAGGAGAATACGCGACGATTGATGAAAAATTAGAACCGTTTCGTGGAAGATGCTCATTTCGTCAGTTCATAAAAAGCAAAACTCGCTATGGAATTAAAATGTTTTTGCTTTGTGATGCTCAAAGATATTATACGAATAACTTTGAAGTTTATGTAGGAAAGCAGCGTACATGTCCATACGAAGTAAGTAATGATCCAGTTTACATTGTGCAACGTCTTGTAAAACCCATTGATAAAACGTGAGGGAATGTTACGATGGACAATTGATTTATGAGCGTTCGAATGATGGATACTTTATTCAAAAAACATAAAATTACGTGTACTGGTAACAAAAGGAAGAGAACGATACTCAACATTATTTGCTTTTCACAAAAATAAAATGTTACTTTCATACATACCTAAGAAAGATAGAGTGGTTATTTTGGATTCAACAATGCATGAAACAACGGATGTTGACAACAATTCTATACAAACGAAACCAGAAGTTATATTATTTTCTAATTCAACGAATGGCGGTGTTAATACTATTGATGTTTTGTGTGAAACGTATTCAGTTTCTAGAAAATCGTCTCGATGACCCTTACTATATTCTTTAGTATGTTAAACACCATAGCTATAAAGGCTCTAGTAATTCATAATAATCCAAGAAAAATATTGTGTATGGGAGAGATTTTTTTGAAAACCACCAGTAATCTCGTAAGTTGTAATTTCATAATTACATGTACCGTAAGTTTGGCATATTCTTTGTTTATCATAACTTCCCTTGCCAACGGAACTTAATATTCATTATTGTCCTAGGAAAATAATAGAAATTGTCAAGATTGGCAAATATCATTATTTCAAATGAAATCGATGTTTGAAATAAGTGTTATACCTTCAGAACGCTTTAGATATTTGGTGGGTAATAAATTCTCACAAGCAGCATGCGTAATTTCTTCAAATTTTATTTTTCTTTTCATCGTACCGCACTACACCTAACAAGTTTTGACAATTTTTTTTGTTTGACAATAAACGTCAGTCAGTCAATATCTCTTGTCAATATCTGGCAATTAAACTTTAGATGTTTTGAAGAATCTAACTTTTGCTGGTGGGAAAAACGTAATAAGTCATGCGGCACGTAAGAACTAACATTCCTCGGAAGAATCACGGGCATCGCGTCCTTAAGCAATAATTACATACGCGCATTCTACCGGGTTAAGTTGTTTATTTTTTATTGTTTATAATGCTGCTAATAAACTTTGTTATTATTATTTGTATTTCAAAAGACAAGATACTGTTAATAAAATTTGATTTTGTTTCAAAACAGCAAATACTGTTGGAAAAATCCAAAGGTTACGGTACTTCCAAAATTCGAAGTGTAAATATGCTAAAGCATATTAACGATCTATTATCCGTGCCAGATGTCAAGGCCTCTCTAAAGTAAGGGCACCTTAGAGATCGATATCTTCGAAATCGCTCGATGAAAAGAATTGCGGTAAAGTTTATTGTAATCAATGAACATTTCTGTGTATCAAAAGTTAATTTGAAAATTTTCGGGTCCGCGGTTTTAATCCTATCGCGAGTTAATTGAAAAAAGTACCCGAACTTTATCTACTTTCCGATTTTTTTTTCTCAAAAACTATTAGACGAAAAAATTTCAAATTTGAATTGATGATAACTCGATGTCTTCTTAATGTGAAACATACTTTATTTTCACGATATTAAATACAGTTTCGTGAAAAATCGCGGTTTAGTAAGCTGCTGTTATTTCGAAAACCAACCTATGGATTTCAATGCGATTTTTACCAAAATGTATTAAAGAAAGTCGTTTGTCGGATTCCGTAATCAGTTTTTCAAAATGAGATCTCCCTTATGAGCACTTCTCTCCGGAATTTATTTCTGTTTCCCTTTAACTTGTTCCCTAATCGATCTTAAAAAATTAGGGAGCCCTTATTTTGAAAAACTGGCAACAGAATCCTACATACAACATTATTTATTTATTTATTTACAATTTGGGTACAGTACATGATGAACCTATAATAAAACCGTACCACGGCATTAACGAAAAAGAATGAATATACAGGGTGAGTGAATAGTGCGGGGACGGAAAATTGTGGCTTTACCGTTGAAAATAAAAATAATGTTTTTATGTCATCATACATTATTATCAAAGCTGCATCGATTAAAATTATTTTCAGCTATACAGGGTGTTCCACTATTCCAGGCCCGTATACAACTTTATTTTTTTAAATGGAACCCTATGTATCTTTTCACATATGCAGATTAATTGTCTTAAATGCTATAAGCGCATATCTTGTTTTCAAATTTTGAATGCAAGGTTGCCATGTTATTAATCATTTTGTGAAAATTTTTGAAGAATCATGTGATCATTTAAAATTTGCTAACAGTATTATTATTAAATATTGAAGATTGTAATTTGTCATATCGATAAACAAAGCTTGGGTCTTTCGAACGCCACTAATACTATTGGGTAATATTATACAGGGTGGTTAAAAGAACCGGTTAATTTATGAAATGTTCGTGGGACCATAACTTTGTTATTTTAAATGGAACACCCTATATTTTTTCAATGCCTGAGAAGGCTTTATTAATTACCTTTCATTTTTGTTAAGCATATGGTATATCTAACATGTGTACTTTTTGAGACAATTACATTATTTCAAAAATGTCGGCATAAACTTGATTTTTTCACAAGAAATAAACTATGAAGAAGACATTTTTAAACAAATGCAAGTGCGTCTATTTTGTAAAAGATGAAGAAGTATATATGTGTGCATATTTAGTTCAAAAAAGACTAGAATTTTCGAAATGGGTATTAGGAAAAAATCAACAACCATGTAATTTTTACGATAATCTTCTATACAGCAAATAAGCGATCTTTTGTAAAAATAACTATGTCAACCGCCTTAATCTTCATTACTACGATATGGTCAACAGTAAATTTATATGAGAAGTAGCCCACTAACAACAATGGTGCTAAACTATCTGGGCAGGGATTCTAGAATCTTATTTGATCAGAATAAGAAAATAATTTTAGTCGAAGCAGCTTTGATTATAATCTATGATGACACAAAAACATTTTCTTTATTTTCAACAGTAAGGCCACAATCTTCCGTCCTCGCATTATTGACTCACCCTGTATATAAACATATAACTGACCAAAATTAAACATAATAATAAAAATCAAAATGAGAATAACAATAACAATAGTGCAGTTAAAACAAAAATAAGTAACAAAAAAAATAAAAACTAAAGGGAGAAAAAAATAAGAAAAAGGAAACATGAGCTTTATAATAAATTAACTAGAATATAAAAAAAAATAAAATAAAAAATAAACCGAATTGTTAGAAGTAAATAAGAAACCGAATTATAAATTAGTGCATGTTTGTAGATACACTAAAATTATATAAAATAAAATAAAGTAAATTTTATACTCACAAACAATATAACATAAATTGCGCTGATATGTGAGAGGATATTCGCGAAATGAAGCAAAAAGAGCACGCCTAAAAGCTATTAATGAAGACGATTGGAATCGAAACAGATCCACATTAATTCCATCTACAGCTTTAGCCATTCGTATCATGGGCGAATTAAAGAGTGAAGGTGTCGGTATAAAGAACAAAACGTCGAAACGCAACTAACGGGGAGAAACAAGAAGATTTATAGCATTAATAAGAGCAGGAGAATCACGTATATTATGCAGTAACTTTAAAAAGAAGAGTACATACAGTACATACACGGCGCTGGCTCAAGGTTAAAACGCCAAAATGTTTACAAGAAGAGAAATAGTCTGAGTAGTGGATTGAACATTTAAAACATAAGTATTTTATAAATTGTTTTGAATTCTTTCTATCCTAGATATGTATGTTTGATACTGAGGGCACCAAACAACACTGCAGTAATTAAGTATGCTATAAACGAAAGCAAAATACAACACTTAAATTGCAGTAATACTTGAGAAAGAAGCAGTAGATCTCTTCACAAAATCTAACATTCGCAAGGCTTTGGATACCATCATATTAATATGTTTATCAAATAACAATTTATCATCGAAAATAACACCCAGATCCTTAATAGAAGTTACACGGGTAATACCATAGCATCCGTATAGTTGTAGCAGATAGTACTCCTCTTCCTAGAAAAAAAGATAACGTTGCATTTAGTATAGACATAGTTAAGAGTGAGGTGATTGTTTTGACAATACATCTGAAGGTTATCAAGATCTGCGTACATAAGATAATGGCAGCTTTGAATCGCATCAAATATATCATTTATATAGATGTTAAACTATCAAGAGCCAAGATGACTGCCTTGAGGAAACTCCCGATGGCACTAATATCGGCTTAGAATGGAACCTATTAACAGATACTATTTGTGATCTGTTCTTTAGGTAGGAAGCGAATCACTGTAGCAGACGACCGTAAAATCCGATTCTCTGAAGTTTCGAAAGCAGAAGGTCATGGTCGACCAGGTCAAAGGCTTTACTGAAATCTATATAAACTGAATCAACCTGACAACCTTGCTCCATAGAGTGTAAAATTAAATCAGTATATTCCAGGAAGTTACCGTCAACCACGCGACCAGCAAAGAAGCCATGCTGTCTAGAACCAAGTTTGGACTTAATAGAAAAGAAAAGTCGAGCATGCATTAGTTTCTCCAAAACCTTCCCAAACACCGGCAGGATCAAAATAGGTCTATAATTGGACACAGTTCTACGGTCACCCGATTTAAAAATAGGGAGAACACAGGTCTGCTTCCAAAATGATGGAAAAATGCCATGTTCAAGGGATTTATTAAATAAGATAGTGACAGGCAAAGCAAGGGAATGCGAGTATCTCTCAACCAAGATGGAAGGAATACCATCTGTACAGATGGTTTTATTTAAGTTGATTGATTTAAGAGCCTCAATCAACCCAAACGTTATAGGACCCAAAGAGCACATATTATCACAATCATTAGATGGAACCGGGTAGGTAGGGTTAGAAGTAACAAATACAGAGGAAAAGAACTTAGCAAACAGCACACACACCTCGGCACCACCCCTAGCGGAAACCCCTTCAAGCGTCAGTATAGAAGGAACAGACTCCACACTTCTCTTACTCTTTATAAAGGACCAGAAATTTTTAGGAATGGTAATGATGCTATTTTCCACGTCACGCACATAATTCTTGTAATCTAATCCAATAAGGTATTTAGCTCGACCTCACCACTATCACCACTTAGACACGTTTCCCAATCAATTTCATTAAGATAGTCATTAATGTCAGTGAAACGGGCTTTATTAAAGTTCGGTTTAACTTGCTGCCGCATCACCAAATCACGAGATAGGGTTATTGGACACGTAAATTCAAGAGTTGTATGCGCACTGTCCTCAGGAATCAAAAGAGCAACGGATAATTGGATTGAAGAGACAGCATTAAAATTACTAAGTATGAGATCTAGCGTATTGCCTACAAAATTCTTTAAATAATTGAGTTGATTGAGGCCTGAAAGAGACAGAGCATCAAGGAAGTCGGAAAAACGAACACTCAATGAACTAGACGCTAAGGAAAAACGTCCATGAACATCAGAAGACCATACGATGTCAGGTAGATTAAAGTCACCACATATAATGAAGTGATTATTAGGGTGACTATAATCGAATTTAAATCATTTATGAAGCTGTAGAGAGCAATGTTATCTCTAGGTGGGATATAAACACAACAAACATGCAACACCAAGTGAGCAAGACGGAGTGTGACCCCCACAACATCAATGCCATTGAACCAGGAAGATTGTTGTGAGATAGGGAGTGAGGCATCAACACCGACCAAAATACCCCCGCCATGAAGGCTCTTATCAAGTGTACTTGGACGAAGAACTTCGGATGAAAAAATTCCAGGATGTAACCATGTTTCGGTCAAACATATAATATCACAATCAGTATTCAAAAGATTTTGATGCAACACATCTAATTTAGTACGTAGGCCTCGCACATTCTGATAATAAAATCGAAGACATTTTAATAATAACTACATAAAAAAGAAATTACCCAAAAAAAGAAAGAAAAAAAATGCTAACCAGCATTACAATTTAGCAACATCGGTATCAGACCTTAACAACACGGCACGCGAATCTGCACTCCTCCGAACATAAATCTGACAATTACTTGTCCAAATATATTTATATCCCTTTTCTTTAGCAATCCTTCTGACTTTATCAAAGAAAACCTTGTTGGCTGTAGGTAAATGTTCATGCACGAAACAACGGGCCTATATAATTATTATTATAAGCCAGGCGACGAACCACCTCTCGTAGATCTTCTTTTCTGCCTTGCCGCCTCAAGGAAACCATCACGCTTGAGACGACTACAGAATCGAACTACGATCGCCTTAGGAACAGCCGGTCTATCAGAGGGATTGTAGCCACTCGGACCATGGGGAACCCGGTGAACAGCGTCAACATCGGCGACAGAGACCGGGACACAAGAAAGGCGCCCAAGGTCTCTACAATGTTTAACAAATTCTCGCCGCCTTCTCCGGAACACCACGAATCTCAATATTACTGCGTCGTGAATATTGTTTGAGACTAGACACAAGTTCAGACAATTCAGCGACCTGCTTCTTCAGATGAAGGTTTTCAGCATTATGTTTGTCTAAAAACTTAAAACGTTCATCCAGACGCTTCAGAGACGCCTCAAAATCAGAAATACGCTGGCAGCAAAATTGCACCGATTCTATAACGTCATCATACCGAGTGTTCAACGTACGCATAATACTGCGGATCTCTCTTACTATATCAAATACGGATTCCATAGTGACGGCGCGAACTGAATCGAACGAGAAAAGCCCACCAGCCGACGAAGAGGAGCGCAACTATCGGCAAGACGGAGGACTACGACAAGCCGCACACCTCCAAGATGCTCCGGCAACGGATAGAGCAGCAGCCGATACGGACACAAAATCCACGCATTTGGTGTAAAACCAAGACCCGCACGCCTCGCACTGCACCTCCGGCGTTTTTTTCCCCACCTCATTTTTACACCTCCCACAAAACTTGTTACCCGGCATTATTAATACCATGGTATAAGAATATAAGGTAGAACCGTTTCAACACAAATTTTTCGTCCTTCCGCGCAACTGGCCCACAAACGTCATACTGACGTAGTTGTTTACGTTAGTCGGCATCAGTCGCCATGTTGTCTGCTTTGTCTCCGCTGCACAGAAGCGAATTAGTTAAAAATCATGGTCAAAAAGATATTTCTATTTATTAGTTGTAAAAATTGGTGGAAAATAAGAAAATCTACACAATTAACAAATATGAAGTATAAGCTATAATACGCGAAATCCCGAACTTAACTTCCCCAACTCCTTTACACGTGCATATACAAAAAGTGGCTGGGATTACCATTTACAAATTTAAGTAATATGCTTAAAGCTGTTAAAAAATCTTTACCACAAATGATGGCAGTTCTGGTTTGAAAGCGAAAATTTATTGGTTCATGCAGATATTTGTATGTTCAGAGATGAATCAAATACACCACATGGAGTCATTGAGAAAAGTGAAAACAGAGTCTCTCTACTCTGAGTCCCAGGTCCTTCTAGAGTACTAGTAATCACACGGTAGATGAGTTAGCGCGATAAGGCAGCGTTGATGCATTTGTCGCACCAGAGCTAGCGATATCTCATTTGTCATGACCAAACAGCAGAATGGACTATGGGCTAAAGACAGACTTCGCCTATTGTGAACCAGTTCTCCTGGAATGGGATATGCAAAATTATTTAACATCGTTGCTGTCAAACCCGGGAACATTTTCGAAATTGGGTGTTAATATTAGAGTTCTAATGAGTGTCCTTACTGGGCACTGGCGACTAAAGACACACCTCAACTTGTTGGGTCAAGTCTTATGCCACCGCCCTGCTGTGAATAAGTTTTGGAGAGACAGTTCCCTTTTGTCTAACACATTGTTCCGACAGCAACTTTTTTTTGGAAAAATACCTCGTTGGCTATAATAATATATAAATATGGGCTTTTAAAGATTATGGTGATATTTGCCAAAAAACACTTAAAATCAAAATAACTCAAAAACAAAAGCCGCTATGTAACAACAACTGTTCTTGTCAACATATTCTTAATATCAACATAATGTCATAATGTAATTCATAATGTCAACATATTCTTTTATATATAATTGAACGGTGTAATAAAAACTATAGCATTTCATTTAAAATAACGAAATTGAGGTCTACTTCCGGTAGACCGGAAGTGGTGGCCATCTTGAAAATATTTTAGATTAAAAGATCGGAATAAACAACCCATGATACCAAAATTTCAAGCCTCTGCGACTAGTAGAACCTAAAAAGTTCTAATGAACCAGTTACGTGAGACACCCTGTATAATTAATTAGGTTGATTAACAACACGATTTTCCTCTTCTGTACATTATCCTTTTTATAATAATAAGTATAATAAATATTCCAGGGCTGACTGGCAACACGCTACTTGCCGAGGATTTGACGTGATGTTACAGTTAACTTCATACCGAAACCGGGCAAGCAGCACTACTTCCTCCCGAAGTCTTCCTATCAGACTTTCCTGTTTTCTTCTGAAAACTTTAGAGAGACTGTGTGACAGATACATCAGAGACCACTACCTGATCACCAGACCATTGGACTCTGACCAACATGCCTATACACAGGGCAAGTCAACGCTGACGGCTGTCAGCACTGTGGTTGACTTCATCAACGACGCTGTGGACCGCAAAGAGGCCGCCCTGGGTGTCTTCATCGACGTTGAAGGAGCCTTCGATCGAACGACTTTCTCAGGAATATATGAGGCCTTGGTTGAGCACAATGTTCCTCCGACCCTTTGTGGTTGGATAGAGAACACACTCAGACATAGACTCGTGAAACTAAGGATTGGAAATACCACCTTACAAGGTACCGTTACTAGGGGCTGCCCACAGGGGGATTTTCTCTTACCTCTATTGTGGAACCTTACACTCGACAGCCTCTTAAAACGATTAAAACTAACTCGCTTTAAAACCGTTGGCTACGCTGATGACCTGACCATTCTCGTCAGGGGGAAACACATAAATGTACTCTCTGAAAGGATGCAGGTAGCACTCAACATTATTGAGACCTGGTGTAACAAACGAACTCTCTCAGTCAATCCCAAGAAGACCGAAATGGTAATTTTTACACGCTTACGCAGGTTAGACGGATTTAATCTACCAACGCTTGCGAACACTCCACTTAAACTTTCCAATGAGGTTAAGTACTTGGGCTTAATTATGGATAGTAAGTTAACGTGGAAAGCCCACCTAGATTATAGAGTAAAAAAAGTATGCATTGCTCTTGGCCAATGCCGAAGGGCTGTTAGGAGGACATGGGGGTTGTCCCCCCGAGTAGCCCTTTGGATCTACACTGCCGACATTCGACCCATGCTAACTTATGGTGCTGTGGTGTGGTGGAATAGAACTTCAAAAATCACCACCATTGCAGCACTCAAAAGTATACAGAGACTTGCGTGTCTGTTTGTTACAGGTGCGATGGGCTCTACTCCCATCGCAGCCATGGAGGTCATGTTAACCCTGCCACCTCTATATCTCTACATACAAGAGGTGGCATTGGTAACCATGAAAAGACTACAATCAATAGCTACCAAAGGTGGGGGTCACTGGTGGTCGAACGTCTCTCTGGAAGGAAGCAGTCGAGGACTCACCCCTTCTGGAGTGTAAAGCGGATGATATACCGGCCAAACTCATCTTCTCTAGAAAGTACCACACCAAAAACAGTTCCACAGTAGCAGATACATATAACAACTTGAAAATCTACACTGATGGTTCAAAAAGACGTTATGGGTCTGACGCGGGGATGTTTTCCCACAACCCTAGGATCCGCCTCTCAAAACCCTTAGGTAATTTCACCACGGTCGTTCAAGCAGAAATAACTGCTATTAAACTCGCCGCTGACTACATTGTTAACACCATTGCCTCGATCTACAATCGAGTCTCCATTCAATGGATAAAGGGTCACAATGGCTCAGCGGACAACAAGAATGCAGACAGGTTAGCCAAAAGGGCAGCTGAAAGACATTTTTGGGGCCCCGAGCCGATTGTCATCCCAGCCTTAACTACTCATATTAATATGATTAACATTACCCACAAGAAATTTTTAAAAGCGTGGGACAATAATACGGGCTGTTTTCAAGCCAAGGAATTGCTAAAATATCCTTCAAAGAAAACTGCTCAGTATTTCATTGGGTTGGGCAAAACCACCCTCACATTAGCTACAGGACTCCTCACGGGACACTGTAAGGTAAACAAGCATCTTCATAACTTGAGGATTGCTAATTCCCCTCTCTGCCGGGCCTGTGAACAAGACGACGAGACTGTAATTCACATTTTGTGTGACTGCCCCTCCTTAACCGACCTCAGAAAGAGGTTACTCGGGGAGAAGTGGCCGTCCACAAATGATATCAGGAACCTCCCTCTAAGTGATGTCCTGGCCTTCGGTAAAACCTTAGGCTGGTTGACGTGAACAAAGGTAGAGTGGGGAGTTGCACAAGGGGCCCATTAGGGTATAAGTGTGGTATGCGTTCATTCGCACACTCCCCCGTGTCCTTACCTACATATAACAAAAGATTCAAAACACAGAAAACTTAACGTAAAAGAGGCACCGACAACTGCACTACTGAGCCACCGAAGATCGTGATAAAGATTAACGAAATTGTAGATAAAAATTAACGATATTGTTCTGGATATTGTACTATTAAACATTTGTTGGTAAAAATCGCATTGAAATCCGACAGGTCGTTTTCGAAACAACCGCATCTTACTAATCTGCGATTTTCCGCGAAACTGTAGGAATATCGATAAACTAAAGCATACAATAAACTTTACCGCAATTTTTTAAACGAGCGATTTCGAAGATATCGATCTCTGAAGTGAGGGGCCTTGACATCTGGCATGGTTAATAGACAGCTGTTGTTGGCTCCAACACATTCTCCAACATGTTGATTATTTTCTGATCTGAAATTTGCTAGAGCACATTTCTTTTATATCTCGAGAACGGCACAATAAAATTACAAAATATAAAGTTATTCATAAATTATGTGACCATATGTCCTGTTTTGAACGGGATTATCCCGTTCTTCTGTTAGTAGTCCCATAGTCCCGAATAAACTCTAAAACGTCCCGTTTTCATAATCACATAAGTGCATAAATCTCATTAAGTATCTAGCTGTATTTATACAGCTTTTTTTGTTTTCGAGACCTATACCAAACATGCACCTAAATGTAAGTGTACATTTTTTTGAAACTTGAAGGGGGTAAATAGAAAAAGTGTAAACAATGTTTATACAAAGCCGAGCACATTGTTGGAATAAGAACTAATAGGGATTGGCTGCGAAGCTCATAATGTCCATAATGCAATTAAAACTGAAGATTGTTTACCAATTGATTTGACAATAATGCATTCTTATTGTCAAAATTTACTTATTTAATATTTATAATGTACGCATTGAAACTGCAAAAGAATTCTATGACTTGATAGGGTATACAGAGTATAAAAGAATGTTGGGTTACAGTAAATCTAAATGACCTGTACTTGAAGAGTGCTTAAAATGTTTGTGAGATTAGAAAAAAGAATTTTAGATTGCTAATCTAAGAAAATAGTCTTCTAATCCTAATAGGCATTCATTCTATTAGATACTCTTCTAATAATTAGTCATCTAATGCCCGAATTTATTGAAGTTGTTTTTTGGCAATCCCAGCTCCGAATGCTGGTTATATTTTGTGCACGCCCAAGAAGTTGGTTTTCACCAAGCCGTTTCAAATACCGAAGGACAAAATATATCAGCAATGGATGTGAATGTAACGAACCATTTAAAGGATAACTTGTCTTTAAAAAAATTCTGTTTTTATCCCACACGTTACGTGAAATTTATTAGCAAAATTGATCAAAATTAGAGATCGGCTACCTGCTTGAAAAACGTAGTCGAGTATAAGTACTAAGTATTTCCACGAAAATAGAAGCATAGAATAACAATTAGTAGTTAAGTATCTAATTAGAGTAAAGCTTCGCTAATTCTAATCAATGAAAACCAGTTGAATTCAGATGATGGAAGCATACATTATCTGCTGTTCTTGCAATACATATAATACACTAAAACTTCTAATATTTTCCTCACTTTTAATTCGGTGATCCCAGCTTCTTTGTGGAAAACTGCCTTATTTGTTGCAGCATAATATGCAATAATTCTTCCTCAGCTGATTTTCGAAATACACATCTCTACCATTTTGCTAATAAATTACAAGGATTTACAAACCTTAGAAAGTATGGACTCAGCATTTTTGATAGAAACGCTATTCAGAGTTTTGGAATTATCGTCTTTCTCTGCAGATAGAACGAATAGTTTTTTCCCATTAGCGAATCTTTTACCAATTCGGATTACAAGGGACATAAAGCAAATTTCACGTTTTTCAATTTTGTTCAGATTACCACGGAATTCGGATTTGGGGTTATACGAAGTAGCAAAGCTTTACTGCTCTTCTTTAACTACATAATAAGAGGCAGTTATAGTGCCTAAAAGGGATTGGCTTACACTATCCAAAAATGTCTGATAAAACAAGCAAAGTTTTGCAAACAGTATCTAGCCTTTAATTGATAGTTTTTAAACTTTTGATATGATGATGTTGTATTTTGCCAACAGTATTTGATATTTTGGAAGGAAAATTAAATTTTATTAATGGTCCTTCGCTTTTTACCATAAAAATGTCTTCTGCCAGCAGTATTTAACTTTTAATTAACAGTTTATGGACTCCTTACGGAAAGATTGTGCGTTTTGTTCAATAGTATTTAATATTTTCAAAGCATAGTCAATTGGTTCATCAACAGTATCCAGTTTTTACAAACAGTTTTACAAGTAGTATCAAGTCCTTTGGAAGCATTTCAAGTCTTCCAAGGGCAGTATCAAATTTTCTGAAAGTAGTATTAATTGATGTCTAAAAGCAATATCGAGACTTCCGGAAGTAGTGTCAAGTTTTCTAAAAGCATTTCAAGTCTTTTGGAAGCAATAACAAGCCATCTAGAAGCAGTTCAAATCTTCTGGAAGCAATGTTATGTCTTCTAGAAGCAATATCAAAACTTTTGGAAGTGGTATCAGGTTTCTTAGATGCATTCCAAGTCTTCTAATGTCATTTTAAGTCTTCTGGGAGCATTTCAAGTGTTTTGAAAGTAATAAGAAGCCATCTAGTAGTTCGAATCTTCTGAAGGCAATATGAAGTTTTCTAGAAGCATTTCAAGTCCTATGAAAGCTGTATTAAGTTTTCTAAAACATCTCAAGTCTTCTGGAAGCTTTTCAAGTCTCCTTGAAGCAGTATTAAGTTTTCTATAAACAATATTAAGTCCTCTGGAAGTAGTGTCAAACTTTCTAGAAACATTTTAAGTCTGCTAAAAGTATTTTCAGTCGTTTGGGATCATTTCAAGTCTTCTGAAAGCAATATCAAGACTTCTAGCAGCAGTAACAAGTCTTCTGGAAGCATTGCAGGTCTTTAGGAAACCATCAAATCTTGTAGAAGCTGTATCAAGTTTAACTTAAAACCAAATTTTAATAATTTTAGACTGCACCTGATTATCGACAAAAGTATGTAGGGTTGTCCCGTTTTCAGTCGAAATAAAAACGGTCACGTTATTCATAAACCATAAACAACCATAAATAAATTTTAATTGAAGAGAACGCAATTGATTATAATTAAATTTCCATTCGCAGATTTTTATTTAGATTTAAAATCTTTGGCGAAAATCGTTTTTTGAAATCTTTATTTATGGCCAAATAATTAAAATAAATTGAAAGTGTACACAGCTATATTTATATATCTCAATACATAAATAACAATGATAAATGTTATGTTCAACGTGATTTAGTGAAAATGCGCCACTTAAAATCTATACGACGCTTTACTTGTATCATATCCTTAAAACATTACGCTTTTATCACTTCGAGTTACATTTATTATGGACTAAACAGTACAATTTACTGATTACAAATAAATTCATTATAATTAAGTAAATAAAAGTGTGTTAAATAAGTAGTTTATGTAATAATTATTTATATAAATGTTTAAATTTTTATTTCCCATTTTCAACATTTTTAATTAACGAGAAAATAAAAATTGACTAGAGAATTGACATTCAAAAGATTAGTTTATTTTTTTTTCATGTCATTGTTAAAATAGCTTGTATTTAAAAATACTTATGTAACCCATTTTACACAAATTATTACAGACGAACTGTTAAGTTTAATTTACGATTTTTGCTTTACATAACCACATACATTAATGCTTCATCAACAATTTACAATTATTACAATTATATTTTATGATTTATGTGTATATGTAGTAACCCAATTTTTTTTATAAAAGGGCTATTTTTAAGTACTAGCTTTTGCATATGGAAGCTTAATACATCTTTATTAACGCTCATCACATTAAGAAGATTACTCATTACATGTATACAGATAAGTACGTAATTCTTACATTACTAAATGCAGTCCTTTGAAATGTTGTTGGCTTAATTTGCCATTCATGAACACACTGACTGAATTCACTGACAAGTTATTACAAGAAAAAACATACACATATATCTCTTTGAGATTACACACATCAGATGTTGTTTGATATGATCATTGGTCTTATACAACATTTTTTTGTTTATCTTTTATAATTTACAATTTTTTTTATTACTCGCAAAACGATGGACAGACAAACATTATATTTTCGGTTAATTTCCCATTTTTGTTTTAATTACTTCGTTTAAGTTGTGACGTTTAAGTTTCACGTTGTCTTGTTAGCATTATCATAACCTTCGACCAGCGTTTTTATGATAAATTTAATCGTGATGTTGTAGATGTTCTCCACATTCTCCGTGTATCTATCTCCGAGAGTTGTTTTAACGGCTTCCAAAAAAGGTTGTTCGATTTTCTGAAAAATAATAAAATAAACAATCAAGGAATCGTTTCAAAATGATGTAATAAAATGAACAAATTCTTGGTTTAAGCGAGAAAAGTTTGAATTAAAATTGTTTTTAGTTTAGCGAAAAAATCGTTTAGAAAGTTTAGAAAGTTTTTAAATTCGACACCGGTTCAAATTAAGAACTTTCCTCTTCGAAACGAAGGGATGGCTCTAATGCTACCTCTTCATCCTTCTCTATAGAGACATTTACGAAAATCCAATCAAAACATTTTCGACAAAGTTTTACAAAAAAAATTTACAATTATAATAAACACACGATAAAGTATGATACTAATTTTTGGAGGTTACTAATTTCCAATTACAAAACTGATTTGTATCGTTGAAACTTCCGACGTGGACGATGAGATTAAATCGTTAAAGTGAAACCACTAATGAAATATTGCCCGAGCTCCAGCGATCCAATTATGAATGTAAAATGATAATCAATTTTCCAATCGGTTTTCTATTATATCTACTAACCCAAAAATAATCCACTTTAAAACCTGGTATTCTTCTATGCGAAGCTCCGACTTGATGAAGATATTCAAAAAACGCATCCAAATTATCCAAACCTTTTATTCCTTCATCCAACGTTCTCATCACCGTTGTGGCGTGTTCGTGAAGTTCCAAACTATTTGCTTGATCTTCTTTTGTTTTTAGTTCTTTAAATTTTGCAAATAATTCCAATAGTTCTGCGTGTTCTTCAAATAATCTGTAACAAAAATTTTTTGATTAAATATTATGAAGTTTCCACAATTTTTTGAGATTAATCCAAGTTTTAGAGTAATACATAAAAACATATGCTACTATACAGAGTGATTCAAAAAACCATTGAAAGACTTGTAGAGTATCATCTGTGTGGAGAATATTTTACGAACAACATTTCAGAATCTTTTCCAACACGAGCCACATTTATTACCACAAGATAACCCGCCAACACTGGAATGATAAGCAATTCAACAGGAATTGACCATTGAATAGATGGTTGACCATTCTACAAGGAAATTTGGCCATTTAACAAAATTTGCAGTGGGGAATAAAAAATGTAAAAAAGTTCTCGTTTGTGAGTCCATGTATATTAAGAGTATTTATCTTAATTTTTCATATTAGCTGTCAGTTATTAAATCTGTCAATTTTTGAATTTCTCTATGTTTGAATACAAGTTATACCTCATATCTTACGTATCATAATTAAGACTTCGGCGATGTTTTGTAACTTGATTGATTACAAATATCCATATAATATCTAAAAATATCTATATATTTTCAAATATTAATTTTCATATTTTATTGCCTTACATATGTTTGTTTTGAGGCATAGTGTCAAAAGTTTTTTAAGTATACATAAGACTATAATTGTATCATCCCATGCATTTCATACTTTAATCTATTAGGAATTATACTTCTCACTTGAAAATTTTTCAAGGGTCGTTGTTAATATTCTTTTGGGGTTTACTCATTTAAACCAACATTGGGCAACTGAGTCATTTATTTCTTTACCTAAATCAAATTTATTGAAATAATGAAGAAAATCTTAGGATCTTAACAAATAAAATTAAAATAAGCACGAAAAAAGTGGATCCTGCATAACACATAAAAGATTAAGGAGCTTCGAATTCAAAACATCCTAATCACCACAATACAGCAAAAATGTTTGCTGCATATTCTTCAATGAAACTTATGGGAATACGTGCTCCAAAGATTGTAGAATATGTAATAGAATATATATATATAATCTCTGGTCTATGAAAACTATTCCAACCGCGAAATAGGAGCAGAAAACTATATTTGCAAAAATCCTATACACTGTTGTAAACAATTCACGAGTACACTCTGTATAGTCTGAATGCGTGTGTCTAGTGCAATGAAATTTGGTATAGAAATAGTACTAAGGTAATGTGGCATGAAGGCGATATGAAAACGAGAACGAGCTGGTCATGAAAGCATTTTTATACAATCCTCTCCACATAGGTCTGTACAACATGCCCGATGTCTTTGTTCAGCTCATTTTCCAGATCTGAATCCGATCGAATATGTTTGCGATATGATGGATATGGTGGGTTGGAGACTTCAACGTTATGCTGCTTCTTCGGCGAAAGTTGAGGAGCTATGAATCATCATGGAATCTTTTCTATTACAATTTTTTACATTTTCATCCAACAGGGTTAGGTCACGAGGGTTAGTTATAGTAGTTTAGTACTACTTCGTACTATATGGGAATAGAAAAAGCAAGGGTTTTTAGAAAATGTGCAGACCAGATACTAAAGGTGGGTATTGGGATTAGTTAGGGAGACTTCGAGATATATAGTTAGGGATGAAATGAAGCTAGATAAGTTGAGGATGGAAGCGAGTAAGCGAGCGGTGCCTTTTGAAGAAAGGGTGTAAGGTAGAGGACACTGTTAGATCTTGGAGGAGTGCTGCAGACAGATTGAAGCAGGTAATAAGCATGATGGGCAGTAAGAAATAAAAGGAGTACTATAGAAGCATGGAATACTCATCGAAATGGGTGATCAGAAAGAGAAGAACTTGAAATGTGGAAACAGGTGGAGAGCACGGACAGGATGTAGATATGCAAGAAAGCAGGACGGCGATAAAGGAAAGTTGGTATAATGCGAATTATTATGAGGTGATATCGGGGGGGTACCAAAGTATTTGATGAGGGAAAGGGATGACGAGAGAAAGATGAAAAAGTGGTGTAGATTGTGTGGAGAAGAGTGGGACTTCATTCAGATGAAAAGGAGAAGATGGATATGTGAGGTTATGGAAGCGAGAAGAAAGAGAGATAGAGAGATAACAGAGTAGTTATCATAATAATTAGGGCATTATTGTAACTTTTGGGAAACAATAAATTATTATTATTCAATTACTACCAGGAACACACCCCAATTATACAGGGTGTGTTCGTGAACTTATTCCAATACTGTAATAATGTCTTTAATAATAATTAGTTTTTTGGTAAATGTGTTTTAATGTAATATTATAGTATTAAGAAAATCCTGCTTTATTTCTTTTTCTGTGTGAATACGTTCGTTAATAATTAAACTTAAACTTATTTGATATAGTTTTGATTTAAGATAATCAACATAATTTTAAAAATTTCTAAGATAAAAGACAAGCTAAGTTATACCTAATTTCTTAGTTATCATAACTAAGATTCATCAGCTATTTATCAATTTTGAAACATGTTGTTGGCGCATGTTTTAGTGTTTTATTTACAATTATTTGAGCCAACATTTTGTAGTACATATAAAGTACTTTGTATCACTTTAAAGTAGAATTTCTAAACTTTTATAAAGTTATACCTGATTTCTTAGTTATCATAATTAATTTGTTTCAGTGACATTTCAAATTTTAACAGAAATTGTTAAAATGTTTGATTTCAAGTCAATAAAGCCAACTTTTGCTAGTAAACATAGATTACTATACATATATCATTTTAAAGTGGATTTTCTAAGCTTTAATTTAAGCTGCATCTCAGTTCTTTTATATCATAATAAAGATATTAGCGATGTTTCAATTCTGACAGATTTAGTTAACGTAAGTTTTAGAGCATTTTATTCATAGTTATTAATTTATTTATTTTATTAGATATAGCTTAAATTAAAGTTTAGAGACTCTACTTTAAAATAACATACAGACTATCCAAACTTCAAAGCTCACCATTGGGATCTCGGAAAATATAAGAGATAGAGCAATGGTTAAATAGGGAATGTTTTGCAGAATTCAATGCTCACATCTAATCATATTTCAAATTCTCATTTCAAAATAGTTAATAATTTGTTTAATGGCCGGTATAATTTCATTTGTTAATAGCCTTAAATATCTGTCCCCAGTTACGTTATAATCAAAGATAAAAGGACTTATTAAGCAATTATTTAAAACGAAAAAATCACACTCAAAAATGCAACTAAGATACCCATAAAAGCAAGCAGATCAAACCAAATATTAAACCAAATCGAGTTTGAAATCTTCTTTGATTTACAAAATGTGCAAAACATTCCCTATTTAACCGTTACTCTATCTCTTTTAATTTCCGAGATCCCAACGGTGAGCATCGAAATTTGGACACTCTGTATATCATTTTAAAGTAGAGTCTCTAAGCTTTTATGTACGCTATACCTACTTGCTTAGTTATCATCATTAAGACATTCGCAACCTTTTGAAATTTGACAAATTTTGATGCAACAAAAATTTGGAGTGTTTCATTCTTAAGCCATCAACACCAATTTAAATTTGTCATTTTTTATTATAACTCAACTTGATCCAATACTGATATATAATTTTAATTCTTTTGGTTTAATTTTATTTATGCAAACACAGGCTGGTATGGATCACTTCAAAACGGAGATTTCAAACAATTTTTTTAATGTTTATTAATAAACCCGCAACGTTTTTGAGAATTTAAATATTTACTTAACCCACATTTTACACAAATTAAATTTAATCAATAACAAGTATTGAAGATAAACAATCTTTTTATTGGATATTAGTTGATATCAAAACATTTCTAGAAATGTACGTAAATCAAAATATTTACGATAAACTTCCTCGTTTTTGATCTTCAAAGACTTTGATCTAATGAAATAAAACGTCCATTAATTTTAGTTCATACTTTTTTTATTTATTGATAAAGTTTTGATATTCTTTCAAACGGTTTAAACAGATTAACAATCTTTTTCTTTAACGCATTGTCCCTTGGAATTGTGAAGAAATCCGGGTTTGCAGTAACATCCTGGAACGCAATTAAAAGCGCAAGCTCTCGGATTTTTTTGAGCGCAAGTTGGCTCGCAAGCGGATCCGCAAGTTTTGTATTCTTCGTTAGGTCCGCAATTTGTTGCGGCAAAAACTTAAAAAAAATTACAGTAAATTTGGTATAAAGTTTAATTTAATAAATAGAATATTAAATATTACCTGATACTAAAAGCACAGCAAAAAGCACCATGAAGTAAAATAATTTCATTTTGTTATTTTTTTTGTTTCAAGTTTCGAAGTAAATTCCAAGAGCTAATTTTCAACGAATAGCGTTAACTTTAAGTTTCAATTTCCTTATAAAGTTTTCGTTATCTTAAGAGGTCATATGTTATTTAAGATTAAGGATGCAGTTTTTTCGCGATATTATTTATCGCAAACGTTTTATCAAATTTACTAATAATAACGAAAATAAATTTAAACTTTTTTCTTGTATTATTCACTTTGGCAAAGTGAATCAATTCAAAAAAAAAAAAACATTTTGTTAATAAATATTTAAAAACACAGCTATTTCCATCTTCTACGAAATTACGATATTTAGATTAACTGGAAATATTTATCGAATGTTACGATATTTTTTATTTTCTTCTTGTTTTTCAGATAAGAATGTTATATAAAAAGTTTCACGAAAACTTATTCAGATAAGTTACTATTCATAAAATTGATGGTTCAAAAAGGCTGTTTTATGACAGTAAACTTTACGATGGATCTAAAAGTGATGTTTGCGTTTTACAGAAGTTCTCGTTTATAAAACGCTTTCCGTAATGATGGTATAAAAATGCTATCGACAATGTTGTAAATTTATGAAATGAAATAGAAAAATATATTGATTTTTATATTAAGAATTTTATCATATAATCTCATTAAAAATCATAATTTATCAAAATTAAACCTTGCACGATTTTTTTTTAATTCAATTTTTATCTAATTATAATTTTTCTTTAAAATGGCAAGCTTTCACATTTCTTTTCATCGAAATTTTTGATAAATATTTACATTGATATTCTTGAAAAGCACATTCTTATCTTTATTTTAATATATAATTAATGATTTTTTCACCAAAATTAAACCTTGTACGATTTGTTTGAAAATGAAGGTTATATAAAGAAATCAAAGGACGGTCCTTGCATTCCTTCAACAGAATAGAAAATATTTAAAGGGCTTACCGTGATTACTGCGGGAAAAAGGATGTTAAAACTTGTATAAAGAATTTCGTTCCTAGATGCTATTGCAATGGGATGTTAAAAAAAGTCTGGAAACTTGCTGCTCTAATCATGCATATATTAGTTGTGGGGACTCTTGTCCTCAATTCCGTAGGGAATCGAGTCATTTACGTTGCCCTATTTCCTATGTACGATGTAAATGTAAATAAAACTATGTTAGCTAGATTAGACTAAATAAACATAAAACCAAAATTACTTCGGTATTATGTTTCTTAACATTGAGGTTACTCCTTGTTTCGATCTTTTAATTCTGTAGAAATAAAAAGTTTAACTTTTCTACCGATTTCGGTTTTACACCTAGACCTTCCTCAGGACTTTCGATACGTTGATGCGTTAATTAGTTAGTTGAAGATCCTATTTGGATACTTAATATATTATTTGAGATGTAATTTTTATAAATCTACTTATTTCTTCTTGATCCTGTTTGACAGATTTAATTAATTTTTGATAACTTATGAGTTTAGTTTGACATATATGTGTTTAGCGTGATATAAATTGCACACGCAGAATAACGTATTTCACTCATTTTAAGGCGTATTACGTCTTATCGTACACTTTAATAATCGTAGTTTTTCTTTGCAGTGCTTAACTTACTAGATTGTTATTGATAATGGCTGAAAAACCAAACAAAGTTGTGGTAACAATTGCACAACTTTCTTTTTTTTTCAAATGGTGCATCAATGAAGCAGATGTATTTTGAATACGGAATTTGCCTATTAGTGATTGTTACCTCGTGCCCTGTCCTACTTTGTAACTAAAGCTGATGTCTTCTTTTCTTTGTTAGGACTGGAAAAAAACAGTCCTAACAATTGATGTATCCTTCGGTTGGTTACATCGTTTTAAGAAACATAATTAAAGAAGGCGGGTTGGTGTCTATGGGCGTTTTTGAAAGTGCTTTTCCAAACGCACTTTAGCATTTAAAAGTGAACGTAAAGCGGTAGCTTACAAATGTAGCAAAGATGGAGGACTACAATCTTGCTATTCAGCTAGAGATCTCAATCAGAAGTGTTTTGTAATCGGAAAATCTAAATGGCAAGATCTTCCAAATGAGGCAATAGCAGAAAATCTACCAGTTGATTATTTCAATCAAAAAAAGCTTGGGGATTAACCGGTAGATTTTTCAAGAATGTTTAAAAACAAATTTATACGCCCAGTGCATAAACACATTGAGTCAGTGGATATACCAAGAAAAGCTGCTATGTTAAACTCTCCTTCATATCCATCTACATATAAGTAAGCACACAAATGTTTACAAAGTTTTTGCCCTCAAATCCTACGCTAATATAACTCATGATAGTAGGAACATAAGATAAGATATTCAAACATTCGAAAATGCGATCGTTCTACGCATGACGTCACAAAAAAAGTTTGGCAGCAATTACAATTTTTTGATAAATATAACAGTATTTCAGTATATACAGTGCTTCCCATAACTAACGGATAAATTCGATAAATCCATCAAAAACAACTCATGGTTGTTGAGACGGATCTATAGGTTTCATCGTCTCATCGTCAAGAATTTTCAAATTCAGTTTCAAAAAATAAAGCATATTGTATTAAAAAAAATAATGGATCATAACTAGTTTAAAAATGGCAAAAAAATAACTAAGCTTAACTCTTGCAAAAAAAAAACTAAATTTTGTTACCCATCTCAGCGATTTTCCATAAATTGTTTTTAGGAGGTTTTATTAATCCACCTTTCAAAACTTGATATGTCCATATAAAAGTAGGATTTTGAGCCGAGTTTGTTGATTTGTTGAGTTTAGGATACATATATTCAGCAAAGTATATACACAGCAATTTTTAATATTAGAGTCTCCCTGTGGTCTGATGCATTGGTCTGACAGCGTTTTTTTTTCTTTCTCATGGCTCCAATAGCGACAGCAGAGGCTTTTAGATGGAAAGTGAGCTCTAATGGAGACTCCAAATAGATCTCTTTAATACCCTAAACAATTTGATGAGCTAGTTCACATGTCAGTTTATTTTTCTTCTCAATGTTTAATTGAAAAATGCGCAAGAGTTCATCCTTCAAATCACAATTGACTACACTCTATCACAAAGATAGGGTTGTTTTTGATGAATAATGAGTAATCACTCATCTTACTCATCTTTTATTAGCTTTGCCCAAATCCAGGTGACTTTTGTGTGTTAGCTTGTCCTTCTTCTATTAAAAATTATTTAAATTATTATTTATTAAATAATTCATAATTTATGCATTCTTATGATGCTGCTATGTTATATCCTCAAAAGTCATGCATCCCATCAATTCACCAAATGTAAATCCTATACGCTTTTTGACTCTGTTAAACCAACTGATTACCCCAGTCCTATTTCTGCAAGAGAAAGTAAGCAGACCAATCTCAGAATAGTCTTGAAAATGATTCGCAGTGGGATTTTCGTATGCATCCATGATCCAAAGCAGGAAGTTCTCGGAATTTTCAGAAAATTTTGTTGCATAACAGCGCTTGTTAGATGATGGTATTGCTTCTAAAAAAGAGAACTGGCAGAAAAAATACCTATGGTTTTCCTGTGGTTTTTACCTGTGGTTTTCCATTTTTTTCGGCTTTTATCAGCAAACTTTACAAATTGAGACAAATGTATCTTAATCTAAAGACTCAGCTTTTGGCCTTAGTTCCATCCAAGACATCCCATAATGTCTCGTAAAAATCAATGCAATGCATTTCATCCAATACGACTTCCTTAATTGAGCTTGCTTCTTGAACTATCAATTCTTCGTGTTGAACCCTCTCTGGAATTGATTCAGTGTTGCGATCCCCAATGATCCTCCAGATGTCAGTTGTTTATTGTTATAATGGAGGAATGCAACTATATTCTTAAAAATGTCTGGGATTAATTTATGATCAAAAATTTCCCCTGTTAAGTACAAATTAAGAAAAATTTTAGCAAAGATTACGCTTTCGTCAAATTACGTAGATTTATACTTCAAAACAGAAGAAATATATGTCTTAAAAACTTCTCATCTCAAAGAGTGCTGGTCAAAATAATAGATGGAATTTCACTATCAGGATCGTAAACCCAATATCCCTTTATCTTTTCTCCATAACCTGTCTAAATCATCTCTTTTATCTTTTTGTACCATTTAGTTCTCTTAATTTTTGAACGACACTACCAAATGATCTGAGATGGCTTACATTCGGTTTTCTTTGAAACCACAAATCAAATGGGGTGTTATCACCTATACCATTAGCTCCATATATCTGATATAAATCACCGTGTTTTCATCCAAAATTATTCTTTGAGATCAGCAAAGAGTACACATAAACATCTTAGCTTTACTCTTAAAGTTCGGTTCATTCTATACTGCTCTGGTGTACATTTTAACATTTTTCAGATTTTCAGTTTAATTCTTGAATTGAATAAATCTTTTCAAGACTTCATCCTGTATCTTGAAGCAATAAACGAAAATCATCCAATTGTAATGGTCTTCAAATTCGATGCTGTCTCTAATTTAACAAAATACTTTGATTAGCCAATCGATTTTACTTCCATTGGACCACATTTTTCCATTTTATGTCGGAAAGATAATCTGGCTTATTTGCCCTGGTAACATAATATACAACAATCATCAGCTTTTATTCCTCGTTTACATGACAATCCTCCTATCACTCCTTTCTCCGTCATAGCTAAATACTTATTATTTAAATGATCCAGTCTGCTGTGTCATATTTTACTTGTAACATTCTTAAGCAGTATCAAAGTTTCTGGACATTGCAAGTCTTCCGGAAGCAATGTCAATTTTTCTAGTTGTGGTATCAAGTCTTCTGAAGCATTGCAAGTTTTCTGGAAGCAATGTCAATTCTTCTAGATGCAGTATTAAGTCTTCTGGAAGCATTGCAAGTCATTTGGAGTATCTCATATCTTCTGGAAGCGTTTTAAGTCTTCTGGCAACATTTCAAATTTCTGGAAGCAGTATCAAGTTGTCCAGAGAAATTATCGAGTCTTTTGGAAGCATTTCAAACCTTCTAGAAGCAATATAAAGTCTTGAAATGTAAGTGATTGCATTTCAAGCCATTTCGAAGTATTGCAAGTCTTCTGGAAATATCTAATGCTTTTGGATGCATTTTAAGTCTTCTGGAAGCAATGTCAATTATTTTAGTAACAAAATTTCTTGAAGCATTTAAGTCTTCTGAAAGTATTTCATGGAAGCAGTATTAAATCTTAGAGAGGTACTATCCAGGCCTTTGAAAGCATTTCAAATCTTCTGAAAGTAATATTAAGTCTGTTAGATGCAGTAGCAAGTCCTGTGGAAACATCTCAAATGTTCTGAAAGCAATATCAAGTCTTTTGGCAGCCTCTCTAATCTTTTGGCAGCAATATTCAGTCATCTAAAAGCAGTATTAAGTCTCCCAGAGGCACTATCAAGTCTTTTGAAAGTATTTCAAATGTTCTGCAAGCAATATAAAATCTTTTATTAAATGATATCTTTCTTTCCATTTTTATTTAATAAAAATACTATATAGTATATTTATAAAATCTTTTAGATGTAGTATTAAGTTTTCTGAAAGCATTGCAAGTCTGTTGGAAGCAATATCAAATCATCTAGAAGTAGTATTAAGTCTTCTAGAGGTGCTATCGAGTCCCTTTGAAACATTTCAAATTATGATCCAAAACCTTGATAAACTGGGCTTGTTTGCCATTCATCTTAAACATTACACTTGTACTTTGATTATAGCTATACAACTGGAGTAACATTTTCTTTTATTCCAATTTTTTAACCGTCAGTCTCTTAGTGACGTCAATCGTGCATTGTCCGCCATCTTATAGATACGCAATAGCTTACCTGTATATTTCTAGTATTATGACATAAACTATAGACCTATGGATGTACAAATAACAAACAAAGTAATGAGAGTGAACTATAACGAAGATGATGAGGTATATCCAATATGGCATTATAAGAATCCGTGAAGGAAATTATATTGACAAGAACACATGAATTATAGTAACATGAAAATGCAATGTATTTTAGTACACGCAAATGTTAAAAAAAAAGTATAAGTAATATACTCTAAAAGATGGAAGACTTGTTTCAAACTTCAATTGCTTTCAATGTAAAAGACTTATGATAAGTATTGGCGTGATGTTCTGTGAACATGAGTAACAGACTGTATCAGCATAAAAATAAATAAATAAAAGTAAACATCTAAGCTTGCGTAGAGAATGGAAGCAAGAATACACTGTTTTGCAGATGAATTGTATTTGGGGTTGATATCCGAGAAATCTATGAGGATGCCATCGAGAATAAGTTGTGAATTAGTAAAATTAGCTAATCTATTTAAAAAAGAATTTCTACCAAACACAACTGATTACATTTTAGTCATGATTTAGACGCTCCACAGCCAAAAGGAATTTTAACGATCGTAAATCTGGAGATCATCTGCATATAAATGATAATTAGGAGAAATTATTTTTGTTATAATTATTGATAAAAATAGAGAAAAGTAGAGGACCCAAAACAATTCCTTGGAGCATTCAATAAAGAAGTTATTGAGTGGACGAACGGCCTTTGTGGAAGCGATTGGATAGGATCGCATACCACAACAACCATAACAATATTGCTTTGATCGACTAAATCAAATTATGAAATCATGCAGTTCTAACAAGGTCAAACGTCGGTTATCATCAGTAATTTTGATAAGTGGGGTTGTGGTATTCCAATCTGGTCGGAAACCGGACTGGTAATCATTGATTATACGACGCTCCTCAAGATAATTAAATAGTAGATTATACACAATACGCTCAAAAGCAGTTAACAGGATAGAGAAGCAATTCAAGAGGGACAACTGGAATGCTGGACAACTGGACAAATTTCAATGTTTCCAGTTATAGATGTGAGTTATTAATAAAAGAATCAGTAAAAGTATAAAACTACAACCTTGTACACATCATCCTCATCAACCATAGTGAGAAAAAAGGTAGAAGAAATAAGGGATGCCCCAATAGTTTAAATTAAGGTGATTTTGGAAGCAGTATTAAGAGTTTCTGGTGGTTAAGCTAACAAATTTCCGTCCACAACGATTTGAATAGGAACGAAATTAATAACACCAAGAGATCTTAAAGTTTTCCAGAACGTCTTAAGAGTAGTCCCAGACGGTTTCTTTAAAGTCTCCTCAAAATTGGCAGGAAAACTTTTGTTAAAAAAGTATAATATTGTATTAAAAAAAGGTGTTTTCAAAGTAAGAAGCAAAATTTAGTCACCGATATTTTGGATTATGCAGTTTCGCGACACAATGTTATAATGATTAAACGATAACCCAGAATTTTGTAAAGAAATCATTTTTTACAAGACAATTTTCGTTTGAATTGGCACAGTCAACAGACAGAAATGCGGGTATTGATCCGACGAAAATTCTCACTGGAAAATTGAGACACACACACAATATTCTCAAAAAATTAATCTATGGACAGGAATTTTGAATGATCAAATTATTTGGCGATATGTTTCAAATATATTTTTCCAGACTCTTATTTATTTCTAATGGGAATAATTAAAAAATAAAATTTACGCGAATATGTCTAAAATTTATTATTATTTCCACTCATGATTGGTTTCTATTTTTCTAGAAGAGAAAATCATATTGAACATTTCCTACATTCTTTTTTTAATTTTTTATTTTTATTTCATTTTAGTATGTTTCTTCAATTTATGATACGTACTTTATTTTTGTTTCACATTTATTGTTCTTACATCGCGTAATTTCTCTCATTTGTTAAGAATATAAATATTACAAGGAATATATTAAAAACTGAAGGTGATAAAGAATCTTGCGGTTGTAATAAATTCCAAGAAGTGCATTGTGTAATCTAAATATCCTGAGATTAAGTATCATTAACGTTAAGAATTTTAAAGTCGATGGGAATTATGCAATAATAAAATTTTGTTTCAAAATATGTTTGCGTCATTTTACGATAATACTATAACATCTACACTAGTTATTTAGAAAACGGGAGTAATTAGTCTTTGATAACAAAACAATTTTTTTGCTCTTTT
This sequence comes from Onthophagus sagittarius, assembly GCA_036711965.1. Taxonomy (NCBI): domain Eukaryota; kingdom Metazoa; phylum Arthropoda; class Insecta; order Coleoptera; family Scarabaeidae; genus Onthophagus; species Onthophagus sagittarius. The sequence goes on from JASERS010000005.1 coordinate 28,049,429, forward strand.
TTTAGCAAACCATAAACATTATTGGAATTACCACTAATGCAATGTTTGAGTAGTGCTTCTTAAGATAAGTTAAATAGGTTGCATTGACGACAATAAGGTCAAATAAAAGTTAACGTTTAATTCTCTATATGCCTACGATCTTTATAATGCAGGCATGAAGGGTTTGATAATCTAAGCAACTAAATTAATGAATTAATCCAAAATTTGATAAAAAAATTCTTATTGTTTTATTATAATTTCCTTTATTAACATTATTATCATTTCGTGACGAAAGATTATACAGTACCTACTTAACTTAAGTTTGCTTAAGATCTGAGATTGAATTATTTTTTTATTTAGCAAGAAATTAAAAGAAAACAAGATAGCGTAATTAACCGCAATCTAAAATTAGACTGGATAAAAATATTACGTTTTTAAAATTTTTCTTTAGTAACTATGTAGTTTTAATTTCAGTTTGGGTCGTAATGCTAATATTAAAGATCTTTAATAATATCTTTAAAAAATAATTAAAAAATTAAAAATTAATTATATATTAGATGTGGCTATTTATACATACTGTATGTATACGCAATTGGCTGTTTGTACATACAAAAAACTGAAAACTAACATGAAAACTAACTTTAATAAATGAAATTGTAATTGTGTAGTTATTACCACAATATTAAATGAAATAATAACGTATACAGTCAGTATCAGTAAATAGCCAATTACATATACAGGGTCCTGCATCCATAGCTCCTATACCAATTAAGTTAGGAATCTCTTTCAAATGTAAACTTGTACTGTATATATGAGTGTAAAAAAGTGTGATGACTCAAAATGAATTTTTCATTTTAATGGAACACCATATATTATTTTTTGCATATTTGAATTAACTGCCTTTAATGCTATATATATGTTAATAAATAAAATGTATATGTTATTAACCGTTTTATAAAAATTTTTGGAAATTTATGTAGTTACTTAAAATAGATATCACAATTTGTGATAATTATAGAAAAAATCCTCAGCATTTCAATTATAGAAGTCGCAATTCAATTTATCATTTACACGTTAAGATAAAAATTTTTAAACAAAATCGTAGTTTTTAAGAAAAAAATTAATGTGATCGTATTCAAAAAATCGTATCTCAAGAATTAATTGAGATATCACTTTAAAATAAGAAGCAATTTGAAGCAAATTTAGTTAGTGTGTTTAATGTGGTTTAGATCGTTTCTTCATATCTTTAAATCTCCTAGTTATGATTTTTTTATTAAATCTTTGCAAAAACGTAATCATGTGTTTGATAAAAATCAAGATATTTTTAAAGAATTGTATCTCAAGAACTAATTGAGATGTCGCATTGAAATAAGAGACAATTTGAAGCAAATTCTGTTGTTATTTAAGGAACCTAAAATCTTTGCTTCAAATATTTAAATCTCCGAGATATGATTTTTTGATTGAAACTCTGCAAAATATAATTATGTGTGATTGATAAAAATCAAGAAATTTTCAAAGAATCGTATTTCAAGAACTAATTGAGATATCGCTCTGAAATAAAGATTAATTTGAAGCAAATTTTGTTGTTATTTAAGGTGTCTAAGATTCTCGCTCCAAATATTTAAATCTCCGAGTTATGATTTTTTGATTGAAACTCTGTAAATATAATTATGTGTGTTTGATAAAAATCAAGAAATGTTCAAAGAATCGTATTTCAAGATCTAATTGAGATATCGCTCTGAAATAAAAAGCAAGTTGAAGCAAATTTTGTTGCTATTTAACGTACTTATGATCGTTTTTCCAAATCATTAAATCTCTGAGTTATGATTTTTTGACTTAAACACATAATTACATATATTTGAAAACAAGATGTGTAGTTATATCATTTAAGAGTTCCATTTATATAAGAAAATACACTTTGTGTCGTCACACTTTTTGGACCACGCCAATGTGTGGTCCAAAAAGACAATATTTTCCAGAAATACGTTCGTGTATGTGATACAAGCCTGCATATGAAAGAAATTCCTAATTTAATTGCTATAGGAGCTGCATATGGCATATATACAAGCATACAGTATGTGTAAACAGCCAATTGTGTACATATACTGTATGTACAAATAGCCAAATGCCTATACATGCAGTATGTATAAATAGTCAATTACATATACATACTGTATTTGTAAATCGCCAATTGCGTATGCATACTGTATGTATAAATTAATATTCTTATAAAAAGAAATTCAGTTTGGTACATTAGGTCTTTGTACAAATGTTAAATAATAAGGCTCTTTATGCTTTAATTTTCTTTTTCATCAATGTTCAATAATAATCAGCCAACACTTCACTGTTCAAGTTGTTCTGATAATGTTTCTCAATAACAGAAATGTCGATGAAACCTCTCACCGCTTTGACATCGCGAAGATTTGGGGAAACGTAATCCAAGTGTGAAAACAGAAAAAACTGATAACTTCTTCTTCATTAAAAACTGCTATGTAATCTTGTATTTACACGCTCAAATCCTCTTCAAGCACCACGTTCTAAGTCATTCAAATTCTTCTCATCAAATTGAAAACATCTTGCTGTAGGTGTTGAATGTAAGGTTCTATAAAAATGCCCTGTTAAGTTTTGCATTTGAAATATTGGGAAATTTTTGTTGAAGGTATTTGAATTTACGACGATCCATTGCTTTGGAAATATCTTGATTGACTATCCAACTCACACAAGAAACATCAGTGCTTTATGTAATCAAGTTGCAAACCGAATAGAATTGCAACAACTTTCCTCTTCAGTTGCAAAATACTGCGATAGTTCGTTCTGGAAATTACGATATGCTATCATATGCATATCGTAATACGTATGCCTGGATTTAATAGTTTCCTGTCTTGAGTTCTAGATAATAGTATTTCTACTTGAGATATTGACGAATTCAGATTTCCAATAATTCTGATGGATTTGTTAAGTGCGATTTGAAAATTTGTTCTTCTGCTTCATGTCTTCACTCAAATTACAAATATTCTAGATAACGAAGCCTTCTAAATAAAGAAACATTCCTCAATTATTAAGCTTTGGACCCATTAAGTCTAAAGTTATCAAAAAAGCGTGGAAAATTCTACCCACAATTAGTGTGTTCTTCTTTATTAAGATGATGTATCTTAAAATTGAATACTCACATTGTGATGTAGATACTTTGTGCTGTCCATAATGTGTTTTGTGTAAACATTATATACTTACAACGTGTTCTAGCTAGAGATGAGCGATCTCCTGATCACTGTTTACGATTTACACACAAGGGTATCCACATTTCCTCAGAAGTATGACAAAAACACATTACTGAACATATTTTCTATAGTTGGTTTTTCTCTAGAGATACAAACATATTTTGGGATGGTATTTGTTAGAAACCTATACCATATACCATCCTCAGTCAAATGCAGTTGAAAGATTTCATGGAGAATACTCAGACTTTTGTGTTATGATTATGGAAAAGAGTTTAACGAGCACATTGATTAAGTAATATCTAACATAAGAAGTGTACTATTTAGATTGGCAACGCTTGCATAAAAGGAAGAGAGTTGGGTTGTGGCAGTACGGAGAGTAGATAGAGTTAAGTTCGTTAAGTGTTAAATGTTTGAGAGAAGAGTAAATAAGAGTAAATTTATTACTAAATGAGAAGGAGTTTCATTTATTAAAACATCATGCAACACCTGCAGCGTAAGGTTTCAGTAATGCAGAGTTATGTCATTCGAGGAAAATTAGATGAATGTATATGAATTGAAAAAGGCGAAGAAAGGCTATAGAAGTTCTACAATGAGCAAAAGGTTTAAAATTGGACTATTTACAGAACAACACAGGACGGTTCAATTTCAAGAATTTAATTGGAGAATTTCGTTGATTATTTTCAAATCGACCTGAAAGATCCAATTTGGTGCAAACCGACGTTTTTTTGAAAATACGTATGGAAGCATTTTCCAACAAAATGGATGAATTGGATCTGAGAAAATACAAAATTAAAATTAAAAAAATGATTGAAAATGATATCTCAATTTAAATAAATCCATTACCAATTTTGTATGGGTGCTCTTTTGGAAGAACTACAAGTCTTCCATAGTATATATCAAGTCTTTTGGTTGTACTTCAAATCTTCTAGAAGCAGTATCAAGTCTTCAGGATGCATTTAACGTCGTTTGAAGTATCATGTCATCTAGAGGCAGTATCGAACTCTCTGAAAGCAGTTCAAGTCTTCACGTTTTTTGGAATCTGGTCAAGTCTTCCAAACTATCATGTCTTCAGAATGCATTTAACGTCTTTTGGAAGCAGTCTCAAGTCTTCTAGAGGTAGTATTAAGACCTCTGTAAGCTGTTTAAGTCGTTTAGATGCACTATCAAGTCTCTTGGAAGCATTTCAAGTTTTCGAGAGGCAATATAAAATCTGTTGGAAGTGTTTTAAATCTTCTGGAAGTAGTATCAAGTCTTCAAGTATTTTAAGTATTCCAGAGGCAATATCAAGTCTTGTGGAGGCATTTCAAAACTCGTAGATACCATATTAAGTGTTCTGGATGCATTTCAAGTCTTTTGGTAGCAGTATAAAGTTTTCCAGACATAATATTGGGTCTTCTGAAAGCAGTTCAAGTCTTCTGAAAGTACTATCAAATCGTCTGGAATCATGATAATTTTTCCAGAAGCAATGTCAAGTCTTTTTAAAGTATTTCAAATCATCTGAAAGTATTACCAAGTTTTCTGGAAGCACTATCAAGTCTTCTGAAATCACGACAATTCTTTCAGAAGCAATATTAAGTCTTTTTAAAGTATTTCAAATCTTCAATATCAAGTCTTGTGGAAGCATTTCAAGGCTTCTAGTTGCAATGTCTAGTCTTTTGGAAGCATTTTAAAAAGCAGTATCAAGTCTTAATTCAAAATACGAAATAAAACGGTTTAACTTAGGCGTGATTAAGCCCAACCCGTATTCTACATTTATTTTGATAATGAAAATAACACCGAGATGTATGAACACCATACATAAAACCACGATCACCATTCTATTTTGTTTAACGTAACGGGGAAAAGTAACTGTTACTGAAACATCAGTTATCACAGTTCTGGGTACGTTTTGTGTCCGATTTCTTTGTTAGAACTCGGGTATTGCGAGTAACCTATATATTTAAAACCGCTCGTAAACTTTTATTATACATAACCCACACCCACAAAGTTAATCAGAAGAGAAGAAAATATAAATCCCTCTAAATATAAAGGCGACGAAAATAGAACACAACAACTCAACAATCAATAAAAAATATGTTCATCAAGTTGAATCGAAAGACGATGGGCAACAAGAAAGTTAATAACGAAATATTCTTTTTATTGTATGTTTAGTATTATTGATTTACATTAATGTTAATTAATTATTAATCCGGAGATATTCACGTTTGAAAAAGATAAAACTCTTCACATTCTTTTCAAGGTATTCGCATTATCACAGAATTTTGTTTTTTTATTATATTTTTATTTTGCATTCAACCTTAACCAGGGCAAAAATTAAATTTAATGCTAATTAAGAGATGTAAAAGCTAATTTTAAGGATTTCTTATTTATTTATGATAATGTTATAATAACAGTTTTTGATAAACAGCAAGAGTGGATAGACGTGTTGTCAATTGAGCTCTTCCCTTACATTATTTTTTAATAAGTATTATGACTCATCAAATTAAAATTATAAAAATATACAAGCAATAGTGATGACATCATTTCTTTTAACAAAGAGGAATTTTTAATCAAAAGTGAACTGCAGAAACCACAAATGAAAATTCTTTTAGACTCATTAAAGAACAAGAAAACCATAGCTGATTACAAGGAAAGTCAACCCTGCACACCTAAGCCTAAAACCCAATTCAATGAATCCTACTCAGCTATTATATGCAATGTTGAGCTAGATATTACTGACGAATCAATTAGTAATTTCTTAACTCAGAAAAATATAGTCCACCGTTACTGCAAACGCATCATATCGCGGGCAACAAATAAACCGACAAGAAAAATTAGATTAATTACAGGTGATGCAAATGCTTATGAACGCCTTGTTAAAGAGGGACTATTCTTTTTGCATAATCATTACGTACTCATAGTAAGCGATGCACCTCCACCTACACTTATACCATGTTCAAAATGTTCAGCTTTTACACATAATTCAGAAAACTATATTAACGATCTAACATGCGGAAACTGCCAAGGCAACCACAACACAGCAAAATGCAATTCAACACGACCCGAAACCTGCCAAGCATGCGGTGACGACGGACATCAGGCATGACCTTTCAAATGCAAGAAAAGACCCCTCAAACCATAAGAAGGAATTCCCTCGATAAAAATAAAATCAGCTATAGAACTATAGAAATATATGAAACATTACCCACTGAATCTGGCTACATATAGCAATCATGAGAGTCATCAACCGACTCTCAAAAAAAAACACCTAGTACTTAATTACATCCTACAAAATGACACTGACTTAGGTCTGTTCACCGAAACCAAAATGAAGACAAACCAAACCATTCTAACCATTCAAAGGCAAAGCTATCACAACACAACAGCCAGAGGGGGTTTTATTATACTATCAAATCCAACATACAACCTAAACAAAGCTGTTTTATCCCATTCCACGATGAACTACTTCATATCTTTCTTGTGTATTGTCACCCTCATTCCCTACTAGAAACAAATATCTTTAGAAAGGCATCCCAATTCACTTTTGCAATAGTTATCGGTGACTTTAACCTTAACCAGACCAAAAAAAACAACTCCAAACATTCCTGGACAACTCCAATTTTGTAAAACGACACACAAGCCCAACGTTCATTATGGCAGGAAACAACGACACCACGCCGGACGTTATTATTCATACCAGCAATCTAAATAATATCATTACCAACATTGAAACAACGGGAGATTTATGTTCGGATCATCTGGCTATATCTTTTAACATCGAAATCAACTTAGCAGTACACACCCACATAAATGAACAAACAACCAAATACGACTTAAGACGAACTAATATTGAAGGGGTAAACAAAGACATGGAAAATTAGTTAAATACAACGCATAACAAATCCATAAACATGAAACTCATCTCCGACATCCAATTAAAAGTCACAAACACTACTATCAAACAAACACAAAAAATGATAAATACACCCTTCCAGTACTACCTGCATGCAGAAATCATCAACAAGCTCAAAAATAAATGAAAAATATACAGGGAATACATAAGATCAAAAGACCCAAACAAAAAAACGGAATATAACAAAGCTAATAAAGAAATTCGTAAAGCGATAAAAACATTCCAACAGGATCAATGGTTGAAGGTATGCGCAGAAATAAACCAAGACCAAGGACGCACCTTTTGGCAGAAAATCAAAAAAGTTACCAAATATAATAAAGTTAAGATAATTCCTACGTTGGTATTCAAACACAGAGAACACAAAACAAATAGTGAAAAATGCGAAGCATTAGCAAAACATTTCTATAACGAGTTTAGCCCAACCGAGAATGTCTTATTTGACACAAACAACAAATTAATGGTGGAAAAATGGTACGAGAATTTCTCAAATCAAAATAAAGGCTCAGAAACAATTACCGATATAGACGAAGACAAATACATGGAACACATCAGCAAAGGAAAAAACTCAGCCCCGGGAAAAGATCTAGTCACAAAAAATCTGTTAAGAAACCTCAATCACACGATTCACCAATTTATACAAAAATCCATGAATTACTGCCTAAAATCACGACAACTTCCAAACATATGGAAAAGCGGTACCATTATTCCGATTTTTAAGCCTAACTCTGACCATCATCAAACTAAAAGTTATAGACCAATAACACTCCTTCCAATATTAGGTAAAATCCTTGAAAACATCATAAACAAACGAATCCTGAAATACGCAAAGATCCCTATTTATCAATTTGGTTTTAAACCCAAAAACTCCACATTACATCCATTAATCACGCTTATAAGCAACATACAATTCAATCACAAAGTACACAAAAAACAATGACACTATTTCTGGACATTAACAGAGCTTTCGATTCGGTATGGCACTTGGGACTTTTCTTCAAAATGGAAAAAATGGGCATTAAAAACAACCTGATTAAATTAATTGACGGATTTTTAAATGATAGATCATTGCAAATAAGGATAAACGACACATTTTCGTCTCCTTTCTCACCTAAACAAGGAGTACCCCAAGGTTCCCCACTGTCTCCCACCCTATACAATATATACTGCTGTGATATATACGCAGAAGACCCGCACTACTTCAACAAGCTCTGGGTTGAAGTATATTTTGCAGTATGCGGATGACACCACGCTTATTTTACACAACAACAGGTTGGACAAAGAAACAGATAACCTTCAGGGACTCTACGGCCAAATATTGCAATTTTTACACAAGTGGAGACTTACGCCTAACCCGAAAAAATTCCAAATGCTTATCCCAAACCACTGAATATCCGATAGATCTCCTAGAATAGTTGATGACAATGTTTACATCAAACCGTCCCCATCTGTGAAATATCAGGTATAACGGTAGATAATGGCATAAAACTATCTAAGCACTTTAAAAATCAAAAAGGCGAGCAATTAAAAGAGCAAAACTATTTCGATCGCTAACTTACAAAGACCAAGGCATCAATACCAGTACCGCAATGATAATATACAAAGCCATATGCAAGCCAATCTTATTGTTAGATTATGGTCACGTTCTCACAATCAACTCCACAAAGAACACTAAGGAGATCATTAACAAAGCCGAAAGAAGATGCTTAAGGAACATAATCAAAATCCGACATCGAAACAATCCCTTGCACAACATCAGCAATAAAGATCCATACGATATAACACAAATAAAACCAATTCAATTAAGACACAAGACACTAAACAAGAAATTCATCAATAAAAGTCTCAATACACAAATATTGGATCGGGTGTGTCAAAGAAGATCGAATAGTAGCAATAACCGCAAACTTTTAGCAGTATACGAAGCACTGATGGAAGAGCAGGATGAAGAAAATTGAAATGTTTGTTACACTAAACAAAAATTATAACTTTATTTAAGTATTTCTATTTATACTATTTATATAATTTACACATTATGTTGTATATATATAAAATATGTAAAGACAAAAACATGTAAAGGCGGAAAGACCTGGGCTTTACATGTCGACGGTCGGTAGCCAATAAAAGAATTATTTCTCTCTGATATAATAATTTTTAGTAAAAAAGTAATATTTAACTAAAACCAAAGTCAGAATTTCATTTATAGTATTAATATCTACATATACATATGTATAATGTAGATGTATAAATTGTTTTTTAACCTTAAAAGCAGTTTATATACAAAATGAGGATTCACGAGGATTCTAATTCGTCAAAAAGATGATTTGATGATTATTGAAAAAATCCAATCAAGATCAACTCTTGAATACGGAACTTTATTCCAATTTTATTTTCTGATGAAATTATTTCTCTAGACTTATGACTTATGAGGCTTCAGGTCAAATCGGTTCATGTATACAAGTTCTGTTGCCATGAGATCTGTTTATCGAATAACATAATAAATTAAAAAGGCAAGTTCTTTTTCCAGAATCATCGTTATGAGAGTAAGTAAAACCATGAACTGGCCTTAGAATGAGGAGAATAAATTTATTTATAGTTTATGTGTTACAGTGTTTCGACCTCTTGTTCATCTTCGGACACAACGCCAACAGTTTAAGCAAACCACATAAAGTCGTTAACGTTATTGTCGTTAACGTTTTTAACTATTGTTAGAAATGAAATATGCCTTTAAGTCTTGCAAAAGTTGCTCAGATAGTAGCTTTGGATAAGGATGGACGCTGCTTGCGATATTGGCGGTCTTAGACTATATAGACTGATACTTTCAATCTGGGTCGGGAAGATCGCGTAAGTTATGAAATCGTCTAGAGTAAGTGCGGTAGGTAAACATAGTATAGAGGAGATTTGAAGAAGTGGGATTGAGATCGCAGAGACTAGCACCTGGATCACAGTTTTCTGAAATGGAATTATTTGTGTAGAAGTCTGCTTCGAAGAATGTACGGAGATTTTCTTTATGAATGTAACCTCTGTATGGTTACTATGTATGGCTCTTTATGGTATATTGAAGAAATTTTGTTTGATCACGTGGCTTACTTATTGGTAATAACTTCTTGTTCATGCACGATAATGCATACTCCCATACAGCCCGACAAGTGTCCCAATACCTATATGTTTGGATATCCGCATTCAGTCTGCGGTATTATAAGTAGTTTCATAGTCTACAATCTTTTAGGTAGCTCTGATTTAAAGCCTATAGAACACTTGTGGTATATACATACTAAGGACACGAGTTAGTTAAATTGAACAAAAAATATAAGTAATCTGAACGTATTAAACCACTTAGAAAGGTAGGAAGAAACCACAGAATTGCTGAAATTGAAGAGTTTCAAAAGTTATTGTAGTCATCATTTAAATAGATAATATCGTATGTTTTTGTATTAAATGAAACTTTAGGCAACACAACATTCACGGGCGAGAATAAAAATCAATAATACGCAAGCAAAAAGAGATTCTGGATTCTTTGCAAAAGGTAATTTTTTAGCATGAAATTTACCTGAAAAGATAAGTGAACAAAAAAAATTTCTTGGAATACTTTAGATTATTTTACCTTTGAAATACCAATGTCGAAATAACTATTGAAAAAAACTGTCGTTAGCAAAGAATAACAATAATTTCATGCGAAATAGAAATTATTTGAATTTTTAGAATTAATGGCATAAATAGATGTTAGATACCGACAGGTTTGGATTGTTAGTATAAAAGCAGCTCCCCAAGAAGTCGTTTCAATTATTAGTTAACAAAGTGTGCACTTTCATCAAGATGTTTAAACCTATTCTGATTTGTTTTCTCTTCTGCATTTTTGGTAAGTAATTATTAATTTAAGTAATCTTGAAGGATATTGATAAAAGTTTTTGCATGAACTTTAGAAATTTTCTCGCAAGAATGTCCAGTTAATCAAGAATATACTACTTGTGGATCTGCTTGTCCGAAGTACTGTGGCAAGCCAAAAGAAGAAGCATGTTCGCTGCAATGCGTTCCTGCTTGTTTCTGCAAAGCTGGTTATGTTAAGAAAAGTAAAAAAAGCAATGAATGTATATTAGAATCGGAATGTCCTTGTGGTTCTAATCAAAAATACAATGAATGCGGAAGCGCTTGCGCTGCCTATTGTGGAAGAAATGCCACCATAAGGTTGTGTTCCAGGCTGTGAATGCGTACAAGATTACGTTAAAAAGGATCAATATTCTAATGAGTGCATTTTGAAATCTGAATGTCCAAATGGTAAACATCATTAATGTTAATGATTTTGAAGTTGATGGAAATTAAATATGTGTAATAATAAAATTTGCTTTCAAAATATTTTTGCGTCGTTTTAAGTATTGTACTAAAATGTTTGCAATGGTTAGATATTTAGAAAATGAGAATAATTTTTCTTTGATAACAAAATTATTTTTTCTTGCCCTTTTTTAAACAAAAACATTGTTGGAATTGTTTCTAGAACAATATTTAAATTGTACTTTTTAAAATAAATTTTAATTAACCATAGATTTTTACACAACATTTGATACAATCAACCGTAACCTATTCAGTTTTATTTTGCAATTTGTTGGTCTAACATCGCCAACAAAGAAGTTGACTACAAAGATTCATTCTTGGACCTCTTTTGTATACTGTGTGTACGTCATTTTAAAACTACCATACAATATTCTACATTAAATTTCTCTTTCCGCCGTTTGATTTGTCAGCTGATATGTTTAAATGAGTTACCACCAAAGGCCGAGTTAATCCTTTTCGTTAAGCCAAAATTAATATTTTTGTAAACAATGCAAGTGTTACATAAAGGTAATACTATAAAAGGTCTGTAGGTATTAATTGATGAAACACTGACGATTAATGATCACATTAATAAATGTATCTACTGTAACTTATAAACCATTTAAAATTGTTGCAATTTCTTGAATAGAAAACTTAAAGCGTGAATTTCAATTGTGTTTTCGTGTTTGAATTATTGGGATGTAATATACTCTACCTCTATCTCATTTTACAAAAAGGAAGTCAAAAAGGTGCACAATTAATATCTACGACTAAGTTATGGTGTTAAACAGCATGTCAACAGCATGTTGGTGATTGTATGGCGGATGTAAACTGGATGACTATACAAAACCGAAGAGTTTTAATTATAAAGTGTCAAGTTAGACGTTGAAATAGCTTTAAACATTAAAAAATTGACAGTTACAACAATGATGAAGTACTGATGACGTATGGGTAACAAATTAAACACTAGATATTGCATTCAGAAGACTTGGAATGCTGGCAGAAGACTTTCAATGATTTCTGAAGACTTGAAATGCTTCCAATAGACTTGATACTGCCTCTGGAGGACTTAATACTGCTTCCAAAAAACATGACACTGCCCCTGGAATAGTTGAAGTGGTTTAACTGAACTTAATACTGCCACTAGAATGAGACTAGATGAGACTTGAACTGCATTCAAACGATTTGATAATATCCCTAGAGGACTAATTCTGCTTCTAAAAGATATGATATCTTCCAGAAGATTTGAAATGTTTTCAGAGCACCTGTAATGTCTCAGAAGACTTGATACTGCTTCTAGAAGACTTGAAATGCTTTCAGAAAATTTAAAATGCTTTCAAACGACTAATACTACTTTTAAAACTACCGGCAGAAAATATTTTCATCGTAAAAAACAAGATACTGTTGATAAACTGTTTAAGTTTGTTCCGATAATATTAAATATTATTGGACAAAATGCAAAATATTATTTAAGTCCAAAAAAGCTATATTAGAGATTTCTGTCTTCCAAATGCACCAGTAAATCCTAATCAACATGCCTACACTCAAGTCCACACTAACGGCTCTTCACTCGGTGACCAGCTTTGTTGGTGGGGCGCTGGACTCAAAGGAGTCCGCCCTTGGTGTGTTCATAGATATAGAGGTAGCTTTTGATAAAGCAACTTTCTCTGGTATTAACGATGCCTTGCTTGAGCATAAAGTTCCACCGAGTCTTTGTGGTTGGATTGAGAACACTCTCAAACATAGGATAGTTAAGATTAGGGCTGGCGATGTCAGTCTTCATGGAGGAGTTACTCTAGGCTGTCCATAAGGGAGTGTACTTTCCACATTGTTGTGGAATCTCACCCTGGACAACCTCTTGAAATGCCTCGCTAAAGCCAATTTCACCACAGTTGGTTATGCAGATGATTTGATCATCCATGTCAAAGGTAAGCACATAAATGTACTATTTGATAGGATGCAAGTGGCTCTCAAGTTGATTGAGTCTTAGTGTGACCGACAAGGACTCTCTGTGAATCCTCAGAAGACAGAGCTGACTCTTTTCACACGATTGAGGAAGGTTGGCAAGCCCAGTTTGCAATCTCTTGCTAATACTCCATTAGTTTTGTCAAAAGGAGTCAAATATCTGGGCATTATACTTGACAACAAAATGACATGGAAGGCTCACCTAGACAATAGAGTAAAGAAAGCGTATGTTGCATTCAGCCAGTGCCGGAGGACTATAGGTAAGACATGGGGGCTGTTACCTAAAACTGCCCTCTGGATCTACACAGCTATAATTTGACCTATGTTTACATATGGTGCAGTAGTCTGGTGGTCAAAACCTTAAAATTTATTTCCACTGCTGCACTAAATAATGTACAGAGACTTGCATATTTGTATGTTACAGGTGCGCTGTGATATACCCCCACCGTAGCCATGGAAAACATGTTGAACCTACCGCCACTTCATTTGTTCATTCAAGAAGTGGCACTGGTGACTGTGTTTCGAATGCGTACAGCAGGAATCTTTATTGGTGGGAGAAACAGTAAAAATGTAACACGAACTTCATACCCCTACTACACATTTCTACAAAGAGTTATCTCATCTACCCAAGTTCCACAGAAGTAAAAGTAAATAATTGTAACAAAATCTACACTTATGGTTCGATTAGATGAGAAGGAGCTGGAGCTGGAGTTTTTTCGTACGATCTCCAACTCCACATATCTACTCCATTAAATAAAGGTACCACCGTCATACAGGCAGAATTAATCACCATTCTACTTGTCGCCGACTTTATTGTCAGATCCAACTTGCAAGGTAAGACTTTCACAATTTATACTGACAGTAGAGAATCTCAGTAGAATAACTATTACCTCAGGGCTTGTCATGGAGTGTAACCTAACATTGAAGAAGGCCGCAGCACATAACTGTGTTTCACTTCAATGGATAAAAGGACACTCGACCTGTTCAAGTAATAAGCACGCTGATAGGCTGTTCACCTGAATCGTTAATCGCTCCGCCCGAATCAACTCAAATTGAGCTTATTCAAGATTTCACCCACAGGAAATTCACAGACTGGTGGGGTAGGACAAAGGGCTGCTATCTGTCTACAGAACTGCTCTGTTATCCTTCAGCAAAGACAGCCTTGTCTTTCGTAAGACTCGGCAGAAGCGCCCTACGTATTTTAACGGGACTTATTACGGTCACTCTAAGGTAAACAAGCATCTCTACAACCTTAAGCTTGGTACTAGTTCCCTCTGTCGCTACCGATACAATAGTTAGCGGTCAGATATCTATGGTACCAAGATCTTTTCTACAACAAGAAACTTGAAAAACCGAGTCCGTCTTGAATTTCTTTTTCTATTTAAATAGTTATGCAAGACAGAAAAATTAAAATTATTAATAATTATACATAAAAGCTAATACATATATATCAATCCTTAATATATTATATTACATTTGTGACAATTTTCCACTCTATTCCCAATTTGTCTAAATAGGTACTTAACACTTATTTATTTTTTTGACGGTTTTTGATTGAAAAAAAATCGATTTCATACTCATGATCCTTTCTTTTATTTACACATTAACTAAAAAAACATGTTTAAACTTGTTGCTGTTACTGGTGCAACCAACCACCTTTTATTAAGCCGATAGCAATCCTCATAAACAAAACAATTTGTACATCACCGAATATCTGTATGCTCTCGATAAGTTTATCGGTCGAATAGTTATCAGACAGATTTATTGGTATATTGTACAATCGGCTGTAAGGCTTGTTATTATCACCTGGTTAAGCTATTTAAGGGATTATTAGCATGGTCAAATAGCCGCATTTTGACGCATTCTGATTGGCTAAATGATGAGTTAATGGTAATAATAGTAGTAATGTGGAGGGGCTAGTGGTAACCTAACCTCCATTAGTACCATCTTGTTGGAAGTTTTATGTAAAATCGATATGTGCGTAGGTTTTAGGTAGGCGAGTCTCATCTGCTAAGATGAGACTCGCCAAAGAGACGATTGTAATATGGATCGTGAATCGTACGTTGAGAACAAGTGTTCAATCACATTTTTTTGCATTATCTTGCACTGCTATTATCTGCAGTTTATCTTGTAGTACATATGATACACAGAAATATCTTCTTGCTCTATAGATAGATCCAAAAATCTATTAATTCCGATTGGCGAATATTTTACAAACTCAGATTAAAAGGAACACAATGCAAATTTTACGTTTTCTAATTTTGTTCGGATTATAAGGGAATTCCGATTTGGGAATGTACAAATTAGCAGAGCTTTACTGTATATTGTTGGCAAAATACAAAATCTTCATGTTAGAAATTCAAAAACTGCCAATTAAAGACCAGCGCTTTCTAGAAGTAATACCGTCATAAATTTGTTGGCAAGCAACCCACCATTTAAAATGTATTTAGGTTTTATTTTTAGTTGCTTATTTTCTATTTTCTTTGTTATATGGCGTATTTTGCGAAGCACTATTATACGCAAGATTTCTTTTTTAGCTATGCTGTTACAATAATGGTTCATGTCTGATTGGTACAAAAAACAAGAAGTTCTTGCTACCTACTCAAAATACTCCAGTAACATTCGTAGGTTTTTCACCTTCCCAGTTCGTTATTCGCCTGTCTTATACCTTGTTATCAATTTCTTCGTCTCCACTCTTATTTTCAAATGAATAACGTAACGTTGTACTATATCAGTCTTCTTCAATTATATCATCGGTACTGAACCAATTTCCTAGCTCATGTTCGTCTTATTTGGATTAGTACTAGTGCAATTAGTTCAGATTTAGTGACTTTATCATCACCTAAGCAATTGTCATCTTCCTTCGATAAATGCGTTTCATTATTTCAATAAAACCCTGAATTATTGATTGTGCAGTTGACGCAACATGAAGTAGAAAGAAAAAATATAATAAAATTTCCATCGGCAGATTTTAGGATTTTGCCTTTTGAGCATATAGTTAAGTTTCGAGTTTCTATCATTTGATTACAAAACTGGCAGCTTAACATTTCAACAATTTATCATTGAATTTGCCATGTAATATACAGGAGGTCTTTAAGGCCTAAATGATCTGTAATTTGAACGAGATTTGTTACCAGACTGTCGACATTTTTGACAAAAATTTCATTACTTAACAAATTAATAAAACTATGAAATTATTTTATCACAAGAAGAAATTTCAACATAAAACTTTAGTGCGATTTCTCGTCCTCTAATACGCATTTATGTACCAACATCATTACGTTATATATAATCTTCAAATTATTATAATATTTCAATCCTAGAATATGACCATCACAATATTTACTCAAATCTAGCAAAAATTGAATATCGATATTTATCACGGCGAAATCTTGTATCAAATGTCAAACTTCTCTAAACAAACATAGATGCTCACCTTTCCAACAGTTTACGATTCCAAGAGGCTGCTTTTAATATATTCATATTGACTTAGATGGTATTTTTTCATCATTAGATAGTTCAACGTACATTCTTACCACTAGTTTTAATGAAGAATCTGCTACTATTCCAAAAACCCTTTTAATTTGCAGAACCATGACATATTGCTGAACGGAGCTCAGACCATTGGAAACATGCTCTTCCTGTTCTATTAGTTGCACTCAGATCTTTAGAAAAAAATTCAGGTTGTTAAAACACCTACGTCAGCTGCTGAGTTTAGGTATTATCGTTGGTTTTTGAATTAAATAGAACTTTGGGTAACACAACATTCACGGACGACAATAAAAATCAATAATATGCAATCAAAAGTACAAAAAGTTACTCATAGTAAAAGGTAATTTTTTACCATCAAATTTATCTGAAAAGATAACCGAACAAACTTGCAACATCTTGAAATAGTTTAGATTATTTTATCTTTAAAATACCAAAGTCGAAATAACTATTTAAAAAATTGTCGTTAACAAAAAATAGCAAGAATTTTTGCGAAATAGAATTTTTTATTAGATAGATAGATTTGACAGGTTAGGATTGTTAGTATAAGAGCAGCTTCCCAAAAGGTCGTTTCAATTATTACCTAACAGAATTTGTAATTTCAGCAAGATGTTTAAACCAATTCTAATTTGTTTTATTTTCTGCATTTTTGGTAACTAATTATTAATTTACGTAATCTTGAAAGATACTAACAAACAGTTTTTCACCAGTTTCAGAAATTTTTTCGAAAAAATGTCCAATAAATCAAGAATATAACTCGTGTGGATCTGCTTGTCCAGAGTACTGTGGTCCTAAAGTAAACGAAGAGTGTACAGCTAATTGCGTTGCTGGTTGTTTCTGCAAAGATGGTTATGTTAAAAAAAGTATAGATAGCATGGAATGTATACCAAAAAATAAATGTAAAGAAACTTGTGGTCGTAATCAAATATATACTGATTGCGGAACCGCTTGTCCTGACTATTGCGGAAATACCAACACAGCTTGTGTCGCACTCTGTGTTCCAGGCTGTCAATGCGAAGAAGATTACATTAAAAAGAATAAAGATTCTGATGAGTGCATTCCGAAATCTAAATGTCTACCTGGTCCACCATTAATGTAAATGATTTTAAAGTTGATGGAAATTAAATATGTGTAATAATAAAATTTCGTTCCAAAATAATTTTGCGTTGTTTTAAATTTTGTACTAAAATGTATGCAATAGTTAGGTATTTAGAAAATGGGATTTATTTTTCTTTGATAACAAACCTATTTCTTTACTCTTTTTTTAACAAAATATAAAAATTTTTGGAATATCTTCTAAACCAATGTATTTTTTAATAAGAGATATAATTAACTACGATAAGTTCAAATCAAAATTAATACTTAACTCTTCTTGTGATCATAGTCTTTAAGATGCAGTTATGAAGATTTTGATAATCTAGGCAATCGGATTTATGAGTTGATCGTATGATATGTCTAAAATAAGCAAAAGAAATGACATAGTTTTGTGTCTTTTAGATTTTTCCAAAGCATTTGATACAACCATCTTGCAATTTGTTGGTCTAAAATCGTCAACAATCAGTTATTGTTGATGATATTATTTTGGGTGCGTTAAATTTATTGAGCTTAACAATTTGTCTTAACCTCCTGTTATTTTTCAAAAAAAAAAAAAAACACACACCAACCCAAATAAAATATTCCACTTTTGATCGCGAATTACTGGCTATTTATGAGCGATAAAGTATTTTCGTCATTTCTTTAAGTATTTTTCTTAAGACAATTACGTTATTTAAGTTATATAACACAATTCACATCCGATATTAAATATATTGAAAGAGAATCTTCTTAAATGCCATAAAGTGAGAAATATTACGAATCTCAGTATGCAGATTGTTCCAAAGGGTTGTCGCCTGCACAGTAAACGAATCATGGTAAATCTCAGGATTATGGTTCGGGAATATAACCAGAGAATCAAACCCAAGGTTTCTAACCGTACCTGGCAACTGAATAATGTTATAGTCAAGCATTAAGTGAATGAATGATAAAGCAACTTGAGGTACTCTTTGATTTAGGTATTGGGACATCACATTCCGGACTGAAGCAAATGTGTATCGTTTAAAGAAATAGTAAAAAATGTGAGTAGTAGGAAGAAGTTCGAGACCAAGTCAATCAGATCCCACACTGGAAGACCTAGAATAATTCAAGGCAGCGTGTACTTCTGATGCGGTGATCAAGACAGAGGAGAAAGAGGAGGACTTAGTCGAAGCAAAAATTTCTATTAAGTAGACATCTTAGGATAGAGGAGGATCAGCAAAAACCTTGCCAATGAATTCCCATCACAAGAAGCCCGAACAGAGAGAGACACAACCGCCCCTAAGGAACGCATAATCTTCCAAAACGTTCTGGGACTCGCATTGGATAGTCTCTGATAGACATAAAATTTTCTAGCACTCCTACATTGGAGATTGCAATGGTTACGCAAGATCTCGTGGTTTCCACGATTAATAGTAGTTGGAATACGTTTAAATAAAAGTTACTCATTTCAACACTTAACCAGGGTGCGGGTAGATGTCTCAACCTGCTTCACCTGGATGGAACATGCTTGTCATAGAGATTGATAACTTTAGAGTTGTGGAACAGTGTGGAACAAGTCATTATTAATACGACTCAGGACTTGCTAATATTATGTCACAGTTGCACTGCACGGTAGATTAGATCATGATTGGAAAATTGAGCAGTAGGGTGCTGACCATGCGGAAATATGCTACTCGAACAAATAATAGTAAGATCTGAAATCAATGTACGAAGATGATGAGTTGAGCACTTTACACACATCCAGATATAATACATTATTTTTTATAATAAAAAGAGAAATTTTGTAATAATAACGATTGTTTTATTAAGATTTCTTTTGTTAACATTATTATCTTTTCGTTATCAAAAATTATGCAACACCCATTTAATTTAAATTTACTTAAGATACGAGACTGGGAAATAAAAAAAGGAAAATATAATTTTTTACTTAGCAACAAATTATAAAAAAAGATAGGGTCATTAACCGCTATCTAAAATTGTTAACGAAATGTTTTTAAGAAATGGTCATAAATGGGTTAAAGGAATTCGCTATAATCATGTTTTTCTGTGTTGCAGCCTAATTAGTAAATAAGTAACTAATAAGTAAGAACAATTCATAAATAGTATGTATAATAATATAAGATTTCATAACGTTTTGTGCCTCGTTTTGTAAAAGATAAAGTCTACTTTTAACTTCTTGAACTGTAGCTAAAATGTATTGAGAAATGGTAAAAGTTGTGTTTGATATTATCGTTCTTTTTTGTTTAGGTTAGTATGTCCAAAAATAAGAAGGTAATTCCCCCAAAAACATTGTTAATTTTTGTCTTGTTCTAGTTTTATTAATTCGTGGTGCAGAAATTTGCGGAGAAAATGAAGAATATAAAACATGTGGGGTTGCTTGTCCTGAAACCTGCGATACCTTTTTTATCATACCTTGTCCGCTTCAATGCGTAAAGGGATGCTTCTGTAAATGTGGTTATGTATTAAATAATAAAGGTAAATGCATCCCTTTAGAGGATTGCTAAAACAACCTTACTTAGCAGAACATGGCAATATTTACACTAAATTTTTCTTTGTTCATTAAAATGTGAAATAAACTTCAATTAGTTGTGTGCATTTTTTATGAGTGAGTTTGTTTGCCTTAATAAATATTAAATTCGTTCCCAAAAGTAACTGATAAACTCGATAAAAATTTATTCATTTATTTCTTCATCAGGTTTGTTTGCCTTAATAAATATTAAATTCGTTCCCAAAACTAAATGATAAACTCGATAAAAATTTATTCATTTATTTCTTCATCAATATTTTTTTCATACGACAATGCCACATTTTTACTACAAAAAAATAAATAATAAATAAAATAATTTTGAATTTACACCAAAAGTGACGAAAACTTAAATCTTTAAACCCTTAATAACTTCATTTTTTATAAGGTCTTCAGAGCATAAGGTAATTTTTGTATCTATTTGGTAAAACTCGTTATCTTTTACATTTATTACAACACCAATAATGCATTTTCACATTTGGATATTTATTTACTGACGCGTTGCTTTAATTTCTCCAGGTTGATTTTTTGCATTTTTTCTTATTGCTAGAACAGATTTTTTCTTTATGTGAAGGATTCATATTGCAAGTTGTTTAATAATATTGGAAAATGGATAATAAAAACTTCTTAACATCCTAAAATTTAAATAAAAAAAAAATTCTGTGACAACGATAAGATCAGTAATCAATTGAATACTCTATTGAGGCATGTCGTTACACAAAATTATTGCTATTTCGATGGAAATGTTTACAAGATCACTGAGGGTCTCCCAATGGGCATGCCATTATCAGGCCTATTATCTGATATATTCATTGATCATATTGAAAACACTTTTATCACCAATGATAATAATCCCTTTAAAAAACACATAATCACTTGGATTAGGTACGTTTATGATATTTTTTGCGTATGGGAAGGAGATGGTTTATCACTGGAAATGTTTCATAACTATATTAATCAACTTCATTCCAACTTAAACTTCTCAATTGAGATAGAAAAACAAAGATCTTTAAATTTTCTCGATATGCATTTAACAAAATTAAACAACAAAATGGGTTTTGATATTTTTAGAAAAGACACTAATGTTCCCACCACCATACCATATGATTCTGCTCACCCTCTGACACAAAAATTAGCAAATTTTCGATTTTTAATCAACAGAGCCTTTAATTATCCTTTAACTGAAGAAAGTAGAACAAAATAATTAAAATATATATATATAATCTAGTCCAAATTAACAAATTTCCATCTAAAATCATAGATAAACTTCTTCATAAAATCACTCTTAGTAAAGATCCTCTTTATTCTAAAGAAAACATTGCAACTACCTATAAATCTCTGCCTTATAACATAGTTTCCGCTCAAGCTACTAAGATTTTATCAATATACAACGTTACCTTAAGTTTCTCCAATCATAACACCATATTGAGAATATTTTCCAACTATCACGTTGAACATAGAGACATTCTCGAAAGCTCTGGAGTATATTCTATTGAATGTTGTAACTGTGATGGTATTTACATCGGCCAGACTGGGAGGAAGTTAAGTACGAGAATAAATGAACATAAAAATAGAGCCACTGCAAATGTCTATAAACATCATATAGAAAATGGACATGTCATACATTTCAAAAACACGAAACTTATTCAGGAATGTAAAAAAAATTATAAACTTGATCTATTTGAACAATTATAAATTAATAAATACAACAGAAATGGTAAATACACACTTCTCAATGATCAAATTGATGTTGATTACAAACCTTTATTTACATATTTACATTCTAAAAACATATAAAGAAGTGAGAAGTATTAATTGGTTCTCGTAACCATGTCTCTTTTCCTGTTTTTACGCTCAATTTCAAGTTTGTTATTTTCAATCTGTGTTGTAATGTCGTCCTCTACAAATATTAAAATAATTTTCGTTAAATATTTTAAAGAACGGTTTTGTTATTGTGTATAAATAGTTTTATTATGATATTTTAATTTTATTCACAGTGCTATGTGTGTTTTATCTTATAACTTAATATTTTAATTTTGACAGTAAGTTTAAGTTTATTTTACACTTTTTGCTTTGTTAATAAAATATGATTTCAATTTTATACAGATTCGGCTGATGATGAGTGCATATGTCACTTGAAACCGGTACCGATTAAATAGATTTATTAGCAAGTTAAGAAGTTTTTATTATCCATTTTCCAATAAGACTTTTTCTTGTTGAATTCTGTGACACAGTCATACAACAGCAAAATTCACCTGGTATTGTTAACAGACAAACATATTAGCGAAATTTCAAAATTATCCTTAACGACAAAAATAAACTAGCAGTTAGACTTAAATTCACAGTATAGTTTGATACGGATGTGGAGTTATTGGTTAACTGTATCCAACATGCATCATGGGATAATGCCTCTAAATTAAACGCAAGGTCTAATTCGAGAGAAGGGGAAAATAAGACGCAAAGGGCACCAAACTAGAGCTTAAGAAGATAAAAGTAGATTAAATAATGTTACTCAATATGTAAATGCTCTAAAGAAATGCCAGATTGCAAAAATTTTTAACCGCAGGAAGGATTGAGGGCAATAAAAAACAGCAATTCAATTGATTCTGCCAATATTTCGTATCTATTTCGATACTTCCTCAAGAGGAAGTATAAGGAAATATAATTTCCTCAAGAAGAAGTATCAAAATAGATACGAAATATTGGCAGAATCAATTGAATTGCGGTTTTTTATTACCCTCAATTCCTCCTGCGGTTAAAAATTTTTCCGATCTAGTGTTACTAACGGGATTGAACAAAAAATCTCCTCTTTAGTTTTCTAAAGGAATGCCTAAATAAATTGACGTACGATAAATCTATAGAGTACTCACTAAGGAATGCAATCAAAAGTATAAAGAGACCAGTCACCCTAAATCCATCTATTAACAATAAAGATGGTAACTTTGCTAGAAGTGATGAACAAGCATAATTTGAGAATACCTAGCAAACACATTTAAAAATAATGTAGAAGAGTATTTATAACTGATAATAAAAAATCGGGACAATATGGAAATAACATCATTACTTTGCGAGAAATATTTTAATATTTTATATTTTTTAATAAATAATTTTTTTAATAAAAAGAAATATTTTAATATTTTAGCAGAGTTTTGAAACATTTATCTAGGAAAGCTGACTTATAGTATTCTGACACAGCCATCACTTCAAGTATGCACTTACTTTGTGGAAAATTATTGAGGTCGTAATGATTCTTAAGCTGAGGAAACCAGCAAATAAAGTTTTGTCATACAGACTAATGTCATTATTATCAGTGATGTCAAAATTATTTGAGAAAATATCATTAAAAAGACTACACTTGAGGAAAGAAATTAGATACAATCGTATAAGTTTCAATTTAGAGAGGGTTACTCCACCATAGGCTAGGTACATAAGATATCCAGCATCATAGAAAACCCGATAGAGGGAAGGGAAGTTTGTTCTTCTGTGTTCTTGAGGCACTCCCATCGTAATTTCTGCCTTCTCCGATGTTTTTTCTCCCACTGTTACAATTTGTTTTCTATTTTCTAGATAAGATTTTAAGATGACACATAACAGTCCACGTATGGTGTACGTGGACTGTCATGAGTATTCTAACTTTTCTATCAAAGGATGATGGTTTATACTATCAAAAGCTTTACATAGGCCGATACTCATTAATCCTACAAACTGTCTCTGATCAATTGCAGTCAAAATCCCTTGCACAGTTTCATAAACCGCGGTATCAACAGATTTTCCTTTACGATATCCGTGTTGGTAGATAGTGAAAAAGTTATTTTTTTCGAAATATGCTAAAATTCTATCTGTTATTATGTATTCAAATATTTTTGATACAGCGGGTAGTATTGAAATTGGTCTAAAATTTTCTGGGTTATTCTCTTTTCCTTTTTCATATATAGGAATAATATTAGCCACAAAATCAACAAATTTTCTAAGATCTATAAAGAGTGACTTGTACCATGTAAATATTGATGCCATCCAGCTCCTCGACAATATTAACCAGATGAAAAGGAACTTTACTTATTATTTCGAAAGTTATTGTGGTCTCAACTAGAACATGTGCAGGCTAACAATATTATATCAACGGCACAATCGCGGTTTTCCCGAGGGGTATGGTGACCGCTTTATCGACGATTACAGGTGATGTTTTGAGAGCTATTGACAATGGGATCCTTACTGTGTTGATTCTCTTAGACTTTAGTAAGGATTTCGATACTAACAGTTTGTTTTGGGTGATATTTTCCATTTATACAGCTAGCCTTATTTCTGTTTTTCACAGTTGTAACATTCATTTATATGCAGATATGACACAAGTAGAGCATGCAATACCAAGATCTTGAAAACCGGGATCCCGTACAATTTTCGTCTGTTATTGGTATTATATTATTTTGGTATATTATTACTATACTAAATATAAAAAATATTAAAAAAGCGTCAAATCATCGGGCAACCCAGTAACTGTTCGTTCTCTACGCATTGCCACAACATAATATTGCATCAACACTCCTTTCCTCACTCTCTATCTTTACAAAGTATTTTGAAGGCCACTCTGTAATTATTTCTTCATGTATTTTATTGTATCTTCTGTATCTTATCGACGCTCTGCTCTTCTGTTTGAATAATATACCTCAACACAACCTCATTTTGCGAGAGCGCCCTCCCTCCTTCCCGCACTATCGTCCACTATGCCATCTTTTCATCATCATTTTTACGCTCCCTCCTGCGCTTGCTTCGTAACTGTGACCCCCCTCACAAATATTTTTACTGTATTCCACATTTCCTAACATGCCACCATAACATTTTTGCAGTTTCTTGATCTTAAAACTGTTCATTATTTCTTCCAGGTTTACTATATATTATCTTACAACTTGCGTACTCAAAAAAGGTGTGCTCTACATTGTGTATGTTATGTTTAAAGAGATAGTCTCTGAAGTAGCCGTGGCCACCCCCAGTTGACTGATAGCAACCCAAATATTATCCGTTTAGTCCATCTGGCTACTTCACCGGTTGTTCTAATCTTGAACTATTTCCTTTTCCAGGGAGGTTTGATCTTCCTTCGCTCCTCCCGCGGATATCCTTCCTTTAGTCATTGGCTCAAAATTGGTAGTAAGCTTATCAGTATTTGCAGTGCTTCCGTGGAAACAGTTTTGTAGTTAACACAACAAAACCCAACCCAGCTCAGCCCAATCCATCAGAATGCAACTGAATGGGATGGCATAAGTGGGTATAATTTGTCAGATCATTAGACAATGTAACCGTTAGGGGTAAGAAAACCTTTAATAAACATAGGAAAGGACACGATGAACAGTCTATTTGGCATCATTTAATTTTAATTTTGATGATCAAGCTTTCTTTTGATCAAAAGATTGTGTCACTACATTGACAAAAACTACTATATTACTAATGTGATACCAAGATTTTTAATTTGAGATACTCTAGGTAAGACATAGTTTTCCAATTTGTACTCACATCTGGCCTTTGAATTTCTTGAAAAAGATATAACATTACATTTAATAGGATTGAGTGTCATAAAATTGTCATTGCAATAAACTTGCAGTGCGTCAATGTCACGCTGCATTCTCGAGCAGTTGAATGGAGAGGAAATATGTGCAAACAATTAGAAATCATCAGCATACATTAAGCACTGGTAGTGTTTTATGACTGTGAAAATGTCATTGATGTAAATATTGCAAAGGAGGGGCCAACTTGATGTACACCTGAAGGGATGAAATAAGTATTGATGTGATCTATGACTCATGAGATGACAGATATAACCTAGATATGACGAATTGAACGATAAAAATAGTGATAGCTCATGATGTTGCTATTTGGATACCAAATACCGGTATTAAAATTTTGGTGCGGTATTGCAAGCCCTACACGCAAGTGAATCCTTCAGATAATTTTAATGACAGATTAGTTGTGATCAACCGAAAATTGACTGGCAGAAAGGTTTAGGTTGAATCAGGTCTTGTTTATGGAGGTTCAAGCAGCTTCGTGGTCAGCAACTGCAGTATGTCCGCGAATAGAGTTACAAAGAGGAAAAAAAGATATTTCAAACAACTAAATCACACTAGTTTTATAGTCTATGTATAGAAGATAACAAATTATTCCCATCTTTATGTAAAAATTAATATGTAATAATCATGTTTATAATTTTTGTAGACAAAAACTTCAAATCGTTTCATGCCATAGATTTTGTCACCAACCAGTTAAGTCCATTGTGGTATACTCTTAGAAGACTTCAAAGGATTGCGACCTCTTACGGTCTACGATGTATATATTTCGGGAGCTGCGTTAATATAATAAGGTATGGGATTGTGTTGTAGGGGGGCTGTATAGAACTAAATCAACTCAACATAAAGTGGAAATTTTCAAAAGATGTTTCACTTATCAGATAACCAAAGTGTACGGTAGTATTGATGACAATATCAAAGTACGGAGCGCGTCTTTTTTTGATCAGGTACATCTTCGCTTTTAAGTAGTTCTTGACGACAAACTCTAAACTGTTGTCTTGAATATAATTTCTGTACAACACCTTGCTTTGTTCCTATTTTATATAATTCGTCATCCGTTTTTTGTACGACTACAGGCAGTATACAGCGAACATCAGCTCTATCGACTTCAAGAACAGGAAGTCTTACAGTGATACCCAATGGCACCGGAGGAATTTTTTCCATGTGTTAAGCATTTTCTGAGCTTGCTCTTTTAAATTATCTTTGGAACTGATGCGGTTCTCTACAGCTAAAACTTTTTTTAAGTATGATGGGCAATCAACATTAGAATAGCCATCTGCTAATGTCACTTCGAACCAGTTTCTGAAGAAGGTTGCAGCATGGCATCCGAAACGTCAAACATTTTTTCAAAAAAAGCACGGTAAAACCCGAAAGTTTCTAGTTCTAGGTCTAGTATTAGTCTTAGTGATAGTTCTAGTGTTAGTGCTAGTGTTAGTTTTAATTTTAGTTCGAGCAAACTTTTAGTTATCTTAAATAAACGAAAAAAATTCTCTTACAATTTATATTTATATTACTTAATTTTATCTTTAAATTAAATTTTGTCCTTGTTTGCGTTGAAGGCAAAACAACAAAATTCTTTGAATTAAGGAATTATTTGCGTTGGCGAATACCTTAAAATGAAACTATTGTTTACGGTAATTTCTATGGGTTTAGATTAAAGTTAGAAATCTACGAGTAAAGATAAAGATAGACAATAACTAAAAAATATAATAAGAAATGGCAAAAGTTACGTTTGGGGTTCTCATTCTTTTCTGTTTATGTCAGTAAATCAAAGAAAAAGTAAGTATTTGCAGCAAAACAGTACGTTTATTTTTGTCTTATTCTAGCTTTGCTAATTCGTGCGCAAAATTGCAGACAAAATGAAACATTTCAATCTTGTGGAACCGCTTGTCCCTTAACTTGTAATGAAGTGCCTGATAGAGTTTGTACAGCTCAATGTATACGGGGATGTTTTTGTGAATCTGGTTATGTATTAAATACTAAAGGTAAATGTATTCTTAAAAAAGATTGCTAAATGGAGTTTACTACACATGATGGCATAATATTTACTAAACACTTCTAATTTTTTTAAAACCTTTGTTCATTAAAAAATTAAAATAAACTTAAATTGATTGTGTGCATTTTTTATTACCAACTTTATTTATTTTAAAAAATGTTATCATCAAAAATTTCCACCTGTTCTCAATATTGTGACCTCAAATTCTCTGTCTGTATTTGCATTTACATTACTTGTAAATCATTTTCGCTTTTCTGAGATAAAAAAATCCGTATAAATATATGCGGTTAATGCAATTTTACAATAAGTAATTCAACAATTACATTGCAGTAACATTGAAAAAGAGAAAGCGAGATAATGGCAAAAATCCTAATTCTTTCCGTTTTGGCGTTAGGTAAGATTAAATTTAAATCTAAAATCTTTATCATAATCTACAATTTTTTTTGTAACAGCTTCAATTACGTTCGCTGCTAAAGTTTGTCCTCGTCACCAAGTTTACCAAAGTTGTGGGACAAGTTGTCCCGAATATTGTAATTGGGATCCAAGCAATATGATTTGCACTTTACAATGTGTACAAGATTGTTTTTGCCAGAAGGGATTCGTCCTTGAAACCGTCGATTCCAACAATTGCATCCCTAAGGGTAAATGCTCAAAAGTACCAACTTGCAATGAACCCAATAAAGAGTACAGAATTTGTGGGAGCCTTTGTCCCAAATATTGCGGACAAGACGATTTTGTTATTTGCCCAGCTTTGTGTGTTCCTGGATGCTTTTGTAAAGCAGGATACGTTTTGGCATCCGAAAATAGTAATGAATGTATTTTAGAAAGTGAATGTTCCGCTTAAAATTTATTGTTATAAAAATTGCTGGGAATAAAATAGTTATTAGATGACTAAATTATGTTATTATTATTTTTGGTACAACCTTAATACTTGATTTTTTGACTTAAAAGAAATATTTTTTAACATATTCGATTTTTAACAAATTATATAAAATTAATTGTTCATCCTGTAATCTTTAAATTTGGCACTATCTAATCTTAGACGTTCATTTATAACCTCTATAAGTTATATTTCGTAATTCCTAAATGTTTCGGAGATAAAACTTTTTTTGACATTAAAAACTATAGCAAATTATCGATTTTAAATAATTTGGTATAACTCAGACCTAAACATTTATCCATAATCCTCGAAGTTTCGAAAAATCCCGATTTGTTTTGGGGTATTGAATTTTTTTAATCCTTTATCATCACATAATAGTATAAGGACGCACAAATTGTTTATGATTTTGAAGTTGTATAATTGTTTGTTGACTATTGTTTAGTTTGAATTGGATACCTAATTGTTATGTAAACACTTATTTTATAATCTGTATCTCATAAACTAAACGAGATAGCAGGATGAAAAACAAAGCATATTAAAGCAAACTTAATTAATTTCTTTGTTTCTATGGATCCGGACGCTATGATTTTTGTAATACAATCTGGTATATCAACGAACATGATAAGTTATGGAAAAAACGCTCCGCTTCAATAAACTGTATCTCATAAACTGATTGAGACAGAGAGATGAAATAAAAAGCATACCAAAGCAATTTGCTTTTTGCAAATTGCAATTTGCTTAATTGGTAATTTACCTTACAAAACTCATTTGTTTGATTCTATGGATCCGGACATTATGACTTTTTAATAAAATCTGGTATATCAATGGTTATGATATGTTATGGCAAAAACGCTCCACTTCAATACATTATATCTCAGAAATATATGGAGATAGCAAGATGAAATGAAAAAAATATTAAAGCAAATTTAATTAACACTTTACTTTACAAAACTCATTTCTTTGTTTCTATGGATTTGCCTATTATGGTTTTTTTAATACAATCTGGAATATCAATAGCTATGATAGGTTAATGCAAGAACGCCCCAAACTTAATAAACTGTATTTCAGAAACTAATTGGGATAGCAAGATGAAATATACACCATTTTAAAGCAAATTTAATTAACATCAAACGTGACCAATCTTTTTTTTATTAATATGAATTCGGATGTTATGACTTTTACAACAATCTATTGTATTTAGCTATGATAGATTATGACAAAAGACGTTCAACTTCAATAAACTGTATCTCAGAAACTAATTGAGATAGCAAAATGAAATATACACCATTTTAAAGCAAATTTAGTTAATAGAGTAACGTGATAAACCTGGACGTTCTGATTAATATAAACTAGTACATCAATGGCTATTATAGGCTATGGTAGGCCCTAATACAATAAACTGTACTTCAGAAGCTAATTTAGATAGCAAGATGAAAGAAAAAGCATACTAAAGCAAATTTAATTGACACTTCAACAAACATAAGAATGTTCCAAAATACTTGAGCAACAAATAAGGTACCAAACAAGATATACAGGGTGTTCCCGTGACTCGGGGCATAAAATTAACCACATATACTAGAGCAAAAATGATGACGATTCGCGAAAAAAATTATTATAAAAGTCTTTAAATGGCCAAGATATGGGCCATCAAAGTTCAGAAATTTTAACACATTTTTCTAAATATTTTCAAAACCATTTATGGTAGAGGGTTGAAATTTGGTACAGAGTAAACAAACATCATGTAAAATCATTGAACCAATTTTGACTTTGATCGGACGACGGCAACCATGTTATACAGGTGTTCCTAAAATTTGTTTGCTCAGAACTTTTTCGTTTGTTCGTAACCCTACATTTTTTTTGTACTTTTTAATAGAAAATTTATTTTCGAAACTTTTTTCACTCTTTGAAAATTTTGATAACATTAACCGTTTGCGAGTTAAACGCGAAAATATTAAGCTTCGATTTCAATGGTAACACTAAGCACAATAATTTTCGAAAAAGTTGGCCATGGCAATTAAAAAAAAAACAAATTGAGCCGTCAACTTGCTTATGTAGTTTAAACATAAAGTTGTTTGTTAATGAAGTTTTTATTAATTTTGCGTGTTCAAAATGGACAATTACACATTTAGTGAACAAACTGACATGATTTTGACATTGGGAGAATGTCATGGAAACGCCGTAGCAGCCGCTAACCGTTATCGGGAGAAATTTCCGAACCGCAGAGCGCCCAATCGAAAAACATTTTTCAGAATTGAAACCCGTTTAAGGGAAAATGGGACGTTTAAGCCGAATTTTAGTAACAACGGTAAAGTCAGATCAGTCCGAACAACCGAACTAGAAGAAGATATTCTAGACTACGTACAAGAAAATCCTACAGCTAGTACTTTGGATATGGCGAGGCATTTTTTAACGTCAAAAACAACTATCTGGCGTGTTCTTCACGAGCAACAGCTTTATCCATATCATAGTTATAAAGTTCAGGAAGTTCGACAGGCTGATTACCCACTACGACTGCAATATTGTCAAATAATGCAGCACAAAATCCAAATTGATGATCAATTTTTAGAAAAAATACTTTTTGCAGATGAATCGACATTTTCTAAAGATGGAATCATCAATTTGAGAAATTCACATAGTTGGGCGGACGAAAATCCAAGATTTAAGAAAGCTTGGAAATCGCAATGGAGGTTTTCTCTTAACGTTTGGGCTGGCATTGTGGGCGATGTCATTATAGGACCCGTTTTCTTGCCGTCAAGGCTGGATGGCCATACATACAGGGGACATTTAGAGCAATTAAATGATTTTTTAGATGACGTTCCTTTAAACACAAGACAAGAAATGTGGTATATGCATGATGGTGCTCCTGCGCATAGTACACATGCTGTCCAAGAATTTCTATGTGAACGGTTTCCGGAACGGTGGATTGGACGAGGAGTGGATGCACCGATAAGTTGGCCCCCCCGATCGCCGGATCTTACACCTCTAGATTTTTATTTATGGGGACGCATTAAATCGCTTGTGTACTGCGTTGAAATAACTTCAGTTGATCAACTGAGGTTACGAATTGTTGATTCATTTGATCAACTTCGAACTGAAATCAACGTCCTCAGCAGAGTGCGCTTTAATTTAAGACGGCGATATCAGGCGTGCATTGAAGCCGGCGGGAGTGTTTTTGAACATCTGCTTTAGTATTTTTTTTTTGTTCTGTTTTATTTATTACCATTTGTTTATAATTTTATTGTTCTTGTTCATATTTTTGTTAGAATTTTTATTATGTTCTTGTTTGTTGTTACCGCGAAAATTAAATTTATTGTTTTGGAAATTACATTCTTTTATTCAATTAAAATAAATTAACACTGGATTTAACTAAATCTACACTGAGAAATTTATGCAAATAATGGTTATTAGATCAGTTCGTTTTTCAATTGTCATCGCCTTCTCAGATCTTGCGGAATATGTTTTATTTGTTACGATTGAAATCAAAGCTTAACAGTTTCGCGTATAACTCGAAAACAGTCAATGTTATCAAAATTTTCAAAGAGTGAAAAAAGTTTCGAAAATAAATTTTCTATTAAAAAGTACAAAAAAAATGTAGGGTTACGAACAAACAAAAAAGTTCTGAGCAAACAAATTTTAGGAACACCTGTATAACATGGTTGCCGTCGTCCGATCAAAGTCAAAATTGGTTCAATGATTTTACATGATGTTTGTTTACTCTGTACCAAATTTCAACCTTCTACCATAAATGGTTTTGAAAATATTTAGAAAAATGTGTTAAAATTTCTGAACTTTGATGGCCCATATCTTGGCCATTTAAAGACTTTTATAATAATTTTTTTCGCGAATCGTCATCATTTTTGCTCTAGTATATGTGGTTAATTTTATGCCCCGAGTCACGGGAACACCCTGTATATGATAACTGACTTCATACAAAAATCAATAGAGGGAAGAAGAATCTGTTCTGAAATTTCGGTTTTGTACAAATTTTCCCCATACATTTCACCCAGACATTCCAGAATAAAGTGTTAACTTGTTTACTCTCGAAATAGTGACATCCACCAGGATGTCACCAATCTTGCCAAGAGCCATGTACAGCAACTCTTACACCAGTTCCTACACAATACCAACCAGACGTGAACACTCAAGAGGACGAAACCTTAACCTAGTTGTTTTAGTGCTAAGTGTAAAAGCAAAGAAAGATTCCGAAATGTTGCATGTTTTGTGATTGTATTTACTTTTAAATTAGGCTGAAATAAAATTGTGTATTGATCGTATTCCGATCAGATTGTAATAATAATTTAAGAGAAAATAATGAAGAAAAAACTTCGACATCAATTGAAGTAAAGCTAAAGTTTAAAACTCTTACTATGACTAATACTACAAGTAACACTAAAAGCTTTCCTTTTTATGCCTGTTTTGAAAAAATGTTTGTCGTTTCTTAATATTTGCATTTACGTCACCTCGTCTAATATTGAGCAGTTACGGTTAACTTTGCATATTAATAAACGTAAATTCATTTTGGGTGTGCTCTATCGACCTCCTGGCTTTCCCTGTCGGACATTTTTGGATGAGCTTGAGAGCGTTTTGACTGCGTGTCTGCCGCGGAGTGATGAGATAATTTGTTGTGGTGATCTTAACATTGATGTTTTTGATTTGGATGGTGCTAATAGGAATGGTTTTATGACTTTACTGTATTCTTTTGATGCTGTGCAATTGATAAATGAACCTATAAGAGTTACTGCATCGACTTCTAAAATACATGATGTGATTGTTGCATTCAATACGATACGCATTCCTGTCCGAGGTTCTGAGGTTTGGAGCTGTCAGGTGTCTCATCACGACATTGTCTTTTGTGATGTAGACTTCTGTTCTTCGACTGCCTCTCCGATTCGGAGACTATGCAGAAACTTAAAAAGATAAATATTTGTGAATTTCATGACTTCTTGCGGCAAATTCCATTCAATTTTATCTTCTCCATGAATAATATTGATGATAAGCTTTATTTTTTTAATGAACAACTACTTAATGCATTTAATGTTTTTGCTCCACTTATTGGGGGTGAAGTTCATAAACGTCCTCCTCCTCCATGGCTTACTGATAACCTGAAACTAATGATTTTGTTGTGAGATAAGGCAAAGGATGACTATAGAAGGAATCGATCTGATGCTAAATGGGAGTACTTTAAAACTCTTAGAAATTTAACGGCTTTCACTATTAAAGCTGAAAAACGAGCATACTTTCGGTATGTTGGTGGCTTTCAGGACAAAAAGCTAATGTGGGGAAAGCTTGATTCGCTTAATCTGAGAAAGAGAACGGAGTGCAATATTCCAAATGCTTTGTGTAATGTTGAAGATCTGAATGACTTGTTTTTAAGGAGTGTTTCGGACATCACTGAAAGCTTACCGCCCAACCCTGTTGCTCTTGAGTATTATTGTAATTTAAATGTTAATAACGAGACATATTTTAAATTTAAATCGGTATCGACGGATGTAGTAGACAAGCTGATCTGTAATTTGAAGTCTTCTTCAAAGGGCAGTGATGGCATTCGGGCAGATATGATTAAACTAGCTAGAAGTGTTGTAAAATACTTCTTTATCAAAAAGAAAATTGTCTCTAGTAATGTTTCAACAATACATTGAAAATGGCAAGAAATGAAATTTTGCAGGATTGTCGTAAATTAACGATATCTCTCATATCTTTGGTAATATACATTCGATCATGATGTTCAATGCTTCAAAATTTAGAGAATTAAATGTTCCACAGGATAAAATAGCTAACTTTTTTGTTCATACATAATTATTTTTCGTTACGATGAAGTGAAAAAAAAATGAGGAAAAATGTCAAAAAATTTGATTTTGTTGAGTTGTTTTAGGCTTTAGCAAAATAAATTCGTCTGGATCACGAA
The DNA here is from genome assembly GCA_036711965.1 of Onthophagus sagittarius. Classification (NCBI taxonomy): domain Eukaryota; kingdom Metazoa; phylum Arthropoda; class Insecta; order Coleoptera; family Scarabaeidae; genus Onthophagus; species Onthophagus sagittarius. Next base: position 28,084,208 of record JASERS010000005.1, read on the forward strand.
CACACTTTGCAAAATAACAAATATACTGAACATGAACAGTTACTGTGTTTTTTAATTTACCATTTTCCACATTTTTGGGTATATCTCGAAAGCTGGACGTGATGGAGAAAAACTGAAGACAGTTTCAGAATCAGCACAACATTCTACATTACAAAAAAAATATTGCAGTCTTTGAGATTTTTCTTGTAAACCAGTGTAATCATATATAAAAAAATATGATACGATAGTCGTATGGCTCTGAGTTTCACCCGACTGTCTCTCGAGTGTACTCTCTATTGTTAATTACATCTGATATATTGTCATTTTGGATTTTATTGTCTTATTTTATTTTGTATACTTTTTTGTTTCTCTTTTTATTTTGATATATACATTTTTTTTCTTCACTTATTAATAAAGTGGTTATTATTGTCAATGTCCCGACTATAACGCGATACCAAGAAAGATTTATATTCCTTTTTACAACACTTTTTAACACGTTACAATGTAGTCGGCTTCACAATGCACATTCATATGGCAGCATGCATGCTAAGACATTATCTAATGGATAGTTTATAAATGATATATTTCAGTTTGCACAAACATCCTTAACTACAATGTTGAATACAAAAAGATATTGCATTGTTTTCACATTAATCGAGACATTTACTTTAGCAAATTTGAATCTGTTGATTTGGCCCACACTCGATATTGAAAACAACAGATAACTGAATCGACAGCTTCATGTTCGTAAACGAGGTTACAATAACAATGGCCGTTACCACGACAACACACGAGATCGAGAATGGATCCGAATGGCAAAATTGCCTACAATTTAAACTGCACAACGAGTAATATTCGTTTGTACCACTTTATTGAAGTGTAGATATAAGGTAATAAATTTATTACGAAATTAACAAATACGTTTCAAACATAAATATATATGTTACAGGTAACGTTATACATTTACGTAACGTTTTAGTGAAAGTATTTACTAATCATAGAGTGTATACATTTACTAGTGAATGTGTACATATACTAGGTAGTGTATACATTTGCTAACAAATATCTGTAAAAGTTGTTCCAAAGGACGGCATATTTTTTTTAATAGATGGAATTGCATGTGATGTGAGTGGTAAGTAAAAGTATAGTAATAAATACATTTTTGAAGTAGTATCAAAAAAGCCGAAAAATAACTGAAAGCTTTTTTGTACTAAGATATGTAACAAAAATTAAATACGGATTTTTTTAATACAAATATTTATTTCTTAAAATAAAAATACAAAAACAAACAATATAAAGAACAAATCCGTTCATCTATTAATGTAAATACAACTTTTATAGATTACAACATGGTAAACTTTGGTGGCACTTCGAATTGCACACATTTTTTTTCTTTACACGTGTGTATCTATTACAATTACATTTTGTTTTGCAATTGCATTTTACAAATCCCTGTCCACTTCCTACCGATTGATCTGTGGCCACTGTTCTAAGAGGTAATTGTTGTGGTGGAATATCATCGATGTTTAGTACCTTCTCTGGACATACACTAAATTGGGATCTAGTGTAAAGACCTATTTAGTTGTTCCTATTTGAAAATAACCATCATCGCTTTTTTTCATTATGCATCCTAAGATTGAACGAGAATCTCCTCTTCCCCTGTCTACATCTGGTACTTTAATCCGGACAGTCATTTCGTTTTCTGCTGGCATATGAGAAGCATCAGATGTTGTTTTCATACGTGTAGCTTGAGTTTTAAATTTCCTTTGGTCTAATTTCTGTTATTATTAATTTCATGTAGACGCACGCAAACATTACAAATTGAATTATCTTCCGACAATAACAAAACCTCACATTTTCTACACTTCTTCTCTTTTATATATTTCTTCTTTATCAACGCACGTTGTTGCTATTTCCTCTACTAGCAACATTTCTTCTTATAAAGCTTCTTCTAAGATTTCTAAAGAACTTTCTGGGATAGATTCCTGTACAATAGCAACATTGCTATGAAAAGTGATTTCATTTTCACCTTGTTCTTCTGTATTAGACGCATTAGAAGTTTTTATTAATATTTCCAAATCGTCCTCATTATTAATTTCTTTAATAACATCTCGTGGTAATGAAGAAGAAGTAAGTCCAACCTTCGCTGGCTCTCCAAACATTGCGTCAGATGGACTTCATTTTTACTTTTACTCCAATGGTTAGATTTTTCTTGTAGCATCCAAGTGTTCAATATATTTTCTACATCTTGGTTGGCGCGTTCTACACTGCCTTTTTTTTACACTGCGATTGACAATGTCGCGATTAACCATGAACAATTTTTAATTCAGGCCAAAGTTGTTTTAAATCTTCTATTATATTATTTACAAATTCTCATCCATTATCAGACTGCAGTATGGATGGGGCACCAAACAATAAGAATATACTAAGTAGTTGACCTGCTACTTCCAATCCCTGCTTACTTTTAAGTGCTCTAAGTATCACAAATTTCGTCAGATGATCTTGATAGACTAATATAAATTTAAAGTCTCCGTCAGGTTGTGATTGAAAGTCTATTAAGTCTACTTGGCGTCTAATGTTAAAGTGTGAAAATATCATTGGTTTAACCACCAACCATTACTTTTCGTTTTTTCAAACATAATTCGCATAAATTTAAAAGTAGTTGCATTTCTTGAATTGTAATATTTTTATACCTTTGTTGAATTTCCTTCTACATACGGTCACATCCACCATGGCCCTTTGATTCGTGAACTTCATACAACACATCAAATAATTCTTCAACAACAACATAACACAACACTTTATCATGTAACGACATCGTAATGTTTTAGCAACCAAAAATGACGGTTTGCCTTCCGAGCTGAGGCCTTTGCAATTTTTACTTCATCTACTAAATTACGATATTTTGATAAACTCATCCGAAAGCTATTACGCTTTTGTGAAATATTTTCAATACAACTATGAAATTTAATTTTCATTTCATTTTTATCCATTTTACTAACTTAACAAGTTAACCGAAAGATAAAGCCTTATTTTTAGGGTTGTACCGATTAATCGGCGACTAATAGGAAGAGCCGACTGTTCGGCCACTTTTTTGTCTACGATTAATCGCCTCATTAAACAATAAAACCGATTAGTCGGCGTTTATTATAGTGCTGCAAAAAATATACCAACGAAAAATAAAATAAGAATAATATGTATTTATTTATTACATAGTGAAAAATGATTAATTTTTGAATGTGGGTGTACTTTAAAGTACCCATACACGCAATTTGTTTCTCAGCTTTGCTCAGAAGATTAAAATTTTCTTTATAAAAATAACACTTTACCACAAATATCTGTATTACGAAAAAAAAAACGAATATACCGTGTTATATAATTATCGTGACCCACGTGAGTGCAGTAATTTTAGGTGCGTATCGTTTAGTGGCAGAATCGGTATTTCTAAATTAGTAACTAGACTGGAACCAGATGTTGATACCTGATCAATCAAATGTTATTGTTGTGATCTTTTAGTGCCTTTATGTTTCGAAATAGTTCTGGGAAACAGAATTATCATACTTGTTACAATCAGTGTTGAGCAAAGTGTCGATACTTGTCGATGGTATCGATACATACCTCAGTACCGATATTCGCTACCAGCAAAGTATTGGTATCGAAGTATCAAAAGTATCGAAGTATGAAATGTATTGAAATATCGAAAGTGTCGAAGTATTGCAACTTGTTTTATGTATACAGGAAATTGAGATTACAGTATATTTAAGATCGATATACATCAGATCAAGATCTGTTTAATGTAGTTCAAGAGAGCTAATATACTTTGAAGATGACAGTCAATATGTGGTTATTCCTTATTATTTCAATTCCTGTTACAATTAATAACTCGAAATTTTACGTATATTCTTATTTTTTCGCGATGAGTACGATAATTAAGGAAAATTATTAAGAACATATTGAATCCATATGTTTTTAATAAGAGTTGAAGTGCGGAATTTATTTCTCTTTTATTTTGTCTTCATTATTTCCACCACTTTAACTCCAAAATTAAAATCTACGAAGGAAAATACATAAAAAATGTGCTTATTATATACATTATTTTATTATTAAAAAATTTATTTCTAATAATTCGATACTTTGAATAATATCGCTACCACAAAGGTACTAATACTCTATATCTTATTTATGCTACCGCCAAGCCCTAGTAGTTAGTAAAGAGAAATGGAAAATTAATGGAAAAACCGCACATATTAACATGTCTGTGATTAACTAGTCATTGGACGGCTTCTTTCCGAGATGCAACTGATAGGTTTAGTATTAGCATAAGTTCCCTACAACCTGTAATTCAACGAAAAATTTATTTTATAAGCAATCTATTAGACGAAGTAAAGAGAGACGTACTGAGACAATGAAAGGAGATGCAGAAAGACATTTTCGTACAAATTAATATCCTACAGTGATCAGATATGATCACTTCTCATCCTTCATTTTGTTTTTTATTTCTACTGTTCCAGCTGTGGCAAAATACGGTGCTAGTTCGCAATTAATTGTCCATAAGAAATCATAATTTTTTTTATAAATTGATATGTAATTCCCTGTTCGAATAAACCAACTGTAAACAAGTTAGCAGACTACAAAGTGATGAGCAAGATTTTGGAGACATAATAGCTCACCCTGTCAACAAGTTGGCAGTCCTTCAAATAATATATAGTCTATGAAATAGAATTGACTCATTCTATCAACAAGTTTGCAGACTTTAAGCTGATGAACAGGCCTTTGGAGATATAACTGCTCTTAGCAGTCTTTAAGATAATGTACAGTGTTTAGAACAGGAATAACTCATGGTGTCATCAAGTTGGCAGACTTCAAACTGAGAAGCAGGACTTTGGAGACATAAGACTTTAAGATAATGTATAGTGTTTGGAATAATAATAGCTTAAAAGCAAAATAATGTATAGTCTGTGGAATGGTAAGAGCTTATGCTGTTAACAAATTTGAAGACTTCAATGTGATTAGCAGGACTTTGGAAATATAACAGCTCATGCTGCCAACAAGTTGGCAGACCTCAAATTGACAAAAATGATTCTAAAGACATAGTAGGTCATGCTGTATAGTTTTTAAGATAATGTACAGTGTTTCGAACAGTAAAAAGATAGTATACAGGTGTCCGGTATCTTCCGGATCAGAGGTATATAGCGATGTAGAGCACATCATTTTGAGACGATTTGTCTAATAAAATTTCTTCACATTGCTTATAACAACCGCACGGGAACTGTTTAAAAGACGTCTCATAGCAACTATCGGTGGAAGCTTATGTTCAGTCAAGTCGGCAGTCATTAAGATAACATATAGTCTGTGGCACAGTAATAGTTCATGCTGCCAACAAGTCTGATGAGAAGGACTATACAGACATAAAAACTCATGCTGCCACCAAGTTGACAGTTGTTAAAATAATATAGAGTCTGTGGAACAGTAATAGCTCATGCTGTCAGCAAGTTGGCAGTCTAAGATAATACATAGTCTGGGGAATAGTAATAGATCATGCTGCCAATAAGTTGGCAGACTTCCAGCTGACGAGCAGACCTATGGAGACACAAGCACTCATAGTGTACAGTGTTTGAAACAGTAATAGTTCGTACTGCCAATAAGTTGACAAATTTCAAATTGATGAGCATACCTTTGGAGACATAATAGCTCATGCTGCCAACAAGTTAGCCGTTGTTAAGATAATGTGCAGTGTTTGGAACAGTTCTAACTCATGTTCCTAGCAGGTTAACAGTCTTCCAAATGATGAGCAGGACTTTGGAGGTATAAATACTCACACTGCCAACATGTTGGCCGTCATTAAGATAACGTACAGTATCCAAAAGTAAAATCTAGGAAGAAAATACATAATAAATATGCTTATTATGCACTATTATTTCTAAAAATTCGATGCTTTCGATATTTTCAATACTTTTGATAGTTGGATACTTTCAATACTTCGATATTTTCGATACTTTGAATAGTATCGCTACCACGATACCACCTCAATAACTCATTTAAAGTATCTCCCTAGTTACAACAAGATTATGTAACATATAAGTGCTTCCAAAAGTATTCGAACACGTCCGAACTTTCTAATGATCGGCAATGGCCGATTAATCGGACAAATAGTTACTAACGGATAGTCGTTAGTCGGCCAAAATCATAGTCGGCCCAACCTTACTTATTTTGAAACTTCCTGAGAACTACTGTGTCTTTTTTACATTGATTTTAAAGAGAGCAAATATTATAATCTAACCTATTTTAGAATTCAACATAACTGTTAAAGAATAGCTTAAGTTGGTTGGTTGGTTACATATCGTTGTCTACGTTGTTTATCGATCGAAGTTTTTTAGTTATGTTATTTTGATTTTTTATATTTCAGAGTTTTCGCTACGTTTTTTGTTTAAAACAACTTCTACAACTTTTGTTATATAATACATTTTAAACGTATATTAAACTTTAACTGAGTATCGTTGGTAATTGTATACATCAACTAGTAAAACTTTACATTTCGTATTTTATATACACATTAACTAGGTAAATTAGTTAGTGTATGCATTGTAGATAGTGTATACATTCACGTAATGAATGCTTTAACTGTAACATATACATATAGTACAAGTTAACATACAAACAGCAAAACTAATTTTTGTCTTAAATTAAAAGAAATTTGTGCTGAATTTAAAAATTTTTACTTTTGTAAGTCAATAGAAATAAAATAAAATTTTAAGTGATCAAATTATTATTTTATTATTTTAGAATTTTAAACTGTCTCTTTAACATTTTCGAAATCATAATGGTTCATTTAATTTTCCTTCTTACATTTCCTTCTTCTGGTTTCCTCTGTAGTGCTCACGGCACAATCATCTTCCAAGATACAATCTAAAGTACTGTTTAATGGATTGTTTCTGGCAATATATCCTGGTTTACAGAAGCATCCTCGAGTACAAACTTGAATACACATAGTTTCAGGGTCTTTTCCACAATAATTAGGACAACTGCTTCCGCAAACTTGATACTGTTGGTTTGGTCCACACGTTGGAACGTTGTCACACTCAGAATTTAAAACACAAGTATCTCCATCGACTGCTTCAAGTATGTATCCGGGATTACAATAACAATGGCCGCTGCAATCGGTAAGACACGAGATTGCCGATGGATCCCAATGGCAATACTCTCTACAATCTGTACCGCATAACGAGTAGTATTCGTTTGTGCCACATTGTTGAAGTGAAGATGAAACAGCTAAAATTCAAGACCTGTATAATAGAGTTAATGCGAAATTAACAAATACAATACATACATAAAAGTAGAGTTAAAGTAATTCCTAAGATGTGCTTCATTTTTCTTGTACAATCAACTGATTATTAACAATAGTTTTGCACGGTTTATATAATAGTCCTTATCTTAAATTAAATAAAATTTGTGCTACATTTTAAAAATAGGCAAACAAATAAGCGAGTAAATTTAAATTATATTTTATCACTACTTTCTTAACTAATACGCCCATAAAATATTTTAAAAAAAGAATTTTTAAGCTTAATTTATTGCCGATTGTTGACACTCAGATAACAAGTAAATATAAATAACCGGTTCAAAAAAAAAAACGTTTAAGCTTGTTTAAAATTTAACACAACCATGGTTCCTCAAATCGCTGTATTTGCTTTAACGCTGGGTAAGCATTTTATTAATTATATTTTTATTTAATTATATTTGCACATAATCTAATTACATTTATTTTTAGTTGTTATCGTTGTCGCTCAAGATAATTGTGGCCCCCCGCAATGCGGTCCTAACCAAGTTTACAAATGTGGTTCCCCTTGCAAGGATTTTTGTAATCGGACACCCATTATTTGCGAGGGAGACTGCGTTTACGGATGTTATTGTAAAGATGGTTACAAATTCGAAAATTACCAATCGAACACTTGTGTACCTGAGGCGCAGTGCAGAGAATGTCCAGAAACTCAGGTATTTTCAGACTGCGGATCTGCTTGTCCTGATTATTGCGGAAAACCCGAGGGTATGTCGTGTATTCAAGTTTGTGTCCCACGATGTGTGTGCGAACCAGGATTTATTCTTGGTGGGAATGGATCTCAAATTTGCATTCCAGAAAGTGAATGTTAAAAAAATTAAAATGTTATGACATCAATATGTATTTTTACCTAAATAAAGATTTGTATTCAATTGAAATAAATTGCATCTTGTTTACTAAGTGAGGTAACAAGAAGAAATATTCACCATCTTAATGCAATTTTCAGTTTTTATTTATTGTTTATATATTTTTATCCATGTTTTTTTTGAAACATTGTTTGGCAAAAATTTTACAAGCATTTAACAATTTTAAACACATTTAATTTTGTCGTTTACAATTTAAAAAAAAAACGTTGACGAACATAACAAGGTCAAATATGCAGGCATGGTTTGCAAAATTCCCTATTTCAGCAACTATTCATTGTACAGGCCCTTATTAAAAAATGTCTTCAGATGTAGAACCAAACTCAACCCAACCCTGTATATTTGAATTGAACTAAAACTAGAACTTCCACTAGGCCTAGAATTACAAACATTAGCGTTTAGCCGTCTTGAAAGATGTACGGCTTTATTTTTAAGGAAGTAACTATTTTCAGAAAAACAAAGCGCTGAAACACAGAAATCATGACTGAGAATCGAAACTAACCATTTGCGAAAAATACCAACTTTCTTTGCATCTCAACCACAGATTTTTATTTAAACAAGTAGAGGCGCAGTTTGTTATTTCGAGAGTCACGAGTGATTCCGTATATTTAATTAATACTCAGTTGCTTGCCGAAATAGCATCTATTGTTTATGATATGATTAATGATCCACCTGAAAGAGATTTATATTCTGTTTTGAAAGGAGTCTTGTTAGAAAGACTTTTATTTTCAGGAGAAATACGTCTTGATGATTTACTGTATGGTACTCAGATGGATGACCAATGCCCATAGTAACGCTATAGAAACATGTTAACAACGGTTGGTAGTTCTTCGATGGTAAGTCAGAGTATGGTATTTCGGTTGTTTTACTGGACTCTGGGAAGGAGGATGTGAGTGATCTTTTAACAATTGCTGATAAAATTTGGGAATCTGTCAACAATCCTTCAACTTCATTTTTAAATTGTATTATGAACAATTCAGAAATTATTAAAACATTGCAAGATTTTTCCAATTCCTCTCCAACTTCTTTTGTACGGTATGTCATATGGTTACACAAACTATAACAGAGGAGACTTCCACGAACAATTTCGGTTGCTTTGCTGGCCTCTGGAAAGGAAGATGTTATTGTTTTTTTAACAATTGCTGATAAAATTTGGGAATCTTTCAACAATCCTTCAACTTAATTTTTAAATTGTATTATGAACAACTCAGAAATTTTTTAAGTATTGCAATATATTTCCAATTCCTGTCCAACTTCTTTTGTGTGGTGTCACATGGTTATACAAACTATGACAAAGAAGGCTTTCACGAACAATTTCGGTTGCTTTGCTGGTCTCTGGAAAGGAATATGTTATTGATCTTTTAACAATTGTTGATAATATTTGGGAATCTTTCTACAATCCTTCAACTTAATTTTTATGTTGTACCAAAAATAATTTAGAAATTCTTAAAATATTGCATGATTTTTCTAATTCCTGTCCAACTTCTTTTGTATGGTATGTCACATGGTTACATAAACTATGACAGATGAGACTTCCACGAACTATTTAGGTTGCTTTATTGGCCTCTGGAAAGGAAGATGTTTGTGATCTTTTAACACTTGCTTATAAAATTTGGGAATCTTTCAACAATCTTTCAACTTAATTTTTAAATTGTACTAGGAATAATTCAGAAATTTTTAAAACATTACAAGATTATTCCAATTCCTGTCCAACTTCTTTTGCAGATCATAACACAATGCCAAATTTCCATCAAATCACAAGTCAATTCTATTGACCAACATTTAAATGACGAAAAAGTCCTCGTTCTTGCTTAAACTGTTATTATTGACGACTTCAAATTCTGCTTCCAGAAATTGTCAATATAATTCATCTAGATCTAGAGTTAAATTCAGCATTCTAGATGCAAAGTTAAATCTTATGGCATAAAACTAGAATTAACACTAAACGGGATAGAATTAACATTATTATCCGTGCCAGAAGTCAAGGCCTCTCACTTTGGAGATCGATATCTTCGAAATTGCTCGATGAAAAAAATTGCGGAAAAGTTTATTGTAACCAATGAATATTTCTGTGTATCATAGGTTAATTTGAAAATTTTCAGATCCGCGGTTTTTCTTCTATCGCGAGTTAAGTGAAAAAAGTACGTAATTTTTCAGAGTAGCGACAACTCTAAGTATCTGATTTTGCCAAATCAGTTTATAAAGTACTCTATTTCAGAAACTATTCATTGTAGATGACTTCATTACAAAAATATCTTCAGATGCACGGCTAAACTCAACCCAACCTAACACTGTATATTTGAATTGAAATAAAACTAGAACTAGCAGTAGACCTAGAATTAAAGTCATTCTGGTTTAGTCATCTTGAGAGATGTACAGCGTCTGAAGACGCACGACTAAACCTCATATATAACTCCGATTGTATTTTGAAAAGAAGAACAGAAAATGATCACCTTATTTGGAAGGAAGTGACTATTTTTGGAAAAACAAAGCACTGAAACACACACATCAAGGCTAAGAATCGAAGTTAACCATTTGCGAAAAATACCAACTCTCCAAGCCAACCCAATCTAACACTGTATATTTGAAACCTGATCGTTAAAAGTCTGTTTCACGATGGCTTTCCAGAAATCGTCAATATAATTCATCCAATCTCATTAATTGTCTTACACAATGTTAACCATCCTATTATAACAAATTCTCATTTACCATTATCCCGACCTCGACGTTTACATCCCTCAAAATTTGCGATTACCAAAAAAATATTTGAAGTTATGGTCTTAGTTGGTATTTGCAGACATTCATCGTCTTCAGCAGCTTCACTACTACACAAGGTGTCAAAGAAAGATTCTAATGATTGGCAACCTTGCGGTGATTATCGCAGGCTGAATTCAATTAGAGTCCCCAATATCCATTGCCACATATTCAAAATTTCAATCTGAACTTCCATGGATTGATTTAATACGTGCATACCACCAAATTCCAGTTCATGATGATGATATTTACAATACGGCCATCACTACACCTTTTGGATTAATTGAATTTAGTAGAATGCCATTTGGTTTGCAAAATGCTGCTCAAACTTTACAGTAATTCATAAATGAAGTTCTAACAGGTCTCGATTATTTATTTGTGTATTTAGACGATATCTTCGTTGCTAGTAAAAACGTAATTAATTATTTTAGGAGTCATAAATATCCAAATAGTTGCAGTTATTTTTTCTTTCTTTCTTTAATGTAAAATTAAACGCTTTGGATGGTATTGTACTTTTTTTATTAATATACCTTTTTTATTAAGATATATATATATATATATATATATATATAATTGGCTATTTTTTGTTCTACCGGTTTTGGTCGAAAACTGACGTGTTCGATTCCTGAAGATAATCTGATCTAGACCACAATTGGTAGAACCAAAAATAGCCAATTCCATCGTAATAAAAAATACAATCCAAAGCGTTTCATTATATCCAACTTAAAAAAATATATTTTTAGTGTATCTTCGTTTAAACTTCCTTAGTCACCACATTTCATCTGAAGGTATTCGACCGTCAGATTCATTAAAAGATTCATTAAAAAGTTTACAAATGTTCTTAGGCATGATAAACTATTATCACAGATTAATTCCTAATTTATCGAAAACAGTAATTCCATTGTATACTTTATCAACGACTCTTAAAAAAATCAAAAGAATATCGATTGTTGGTCTGATGAGCATGATTTATACTTCTAGTGATGCTTTCTCTCTTAATACTGATGCTTCAAATTCAGCTATGGGAGATTATTGATCATAAAACCCAACCTATTATTTTCTTTTTCAAAAAAATATAACCTAACAAAGCCAAATATTTAATCACATTCGATCGTGAATTACTCGCAATATATTCTGCAATAAAATGTTTCTAACATTTTCTTCTGGGTAATCAATTTCCTGTTTTACCATCATAAAACTTTGGTCAATTCATTTACTTCAAAATCTGAAGAGACCCCTCGGCAGGCACTATATCTATATTACATCACCTAATTTACTTCTGATATTACATTTATAAAAGGTGATGTTAACATCGTCGCCGACACTTTTTTAACTCATTTCATTTTCAAATTTATACTTTTGGTATGAGACTTTATAACTCATCTAACACTCTATATATAAGAAAAATTTCGTTACATTTCTTTCAAAAAGTTTCATTACCTCTGTCATTCTGGATTTCGCGCAACTGTTCATTATTTGAAGGCATATTTCTTTTGGTTTCATATTAAATTATGGAGTTGCATTTCTTGCCAAAAAACAAATCTGTTCTGAAAATCCCTATTCCGAAAGGCAGGTTTGAGCATATTCATATTGAGCTTGAACTAAAATTAGAATTAACACTAGCACTAAAACTAGAACTATCACTTTTTTATATACTTTTTATATACTTTATCACGTTTTTTGAAAAATGTTTGACGTTTCGGATACCATGTTACAACCTTTTTCAGAAACTGGTTCGAAGTGGAGTCGTGAAAGCCTGCGTACTCATATTGAGTTTGTTCATCTATTCCTAAAAACGATGTACTACGTTTGAACAATTATTGATAAATTTACGCGTTGGCCGAAAGTATATTCGATGTACTATACACCATTACTCATTATTGTGGGAGACAATTTGAATCTAATTTTTTTCGGTTTAGTTAGTTCAACGAACTAATTGGAACTTCTCAGATTTGTTCATCTTTCAAATCATTCATTGCTACCAGAGGAAGCAACAACAGATGGAACAACGATCTCTCAATTATTTTCTTGGGACTCAGATCTTCTCTCAAGGAGGATCTGGGATGTTATTTCACTGAACTGGTTTATGGTCAGCCTCTTTGCTTAGCTTCTCTTGAATCTGAACCACTACTTGTGAGTTTACGAGAAACATTTTCCAATATTAAATCAATTTCTGCATCACATCATTCATCAAAGAAAACTTTGTTTATAAAGATTTGTCATTCTGATTTTGTATTTTTAAAAACTGAAAGTCCTAAATCTATTCATTCTCCTCAATATGAAGAACCATATAAAAAATTGTTATTTTTCACAACAATAAAGAGACAACAATAAACATTGATTCTTTTAAACCCGCGTTTGACCGTGATAACAATAATCATAAGAAGAAGGCAGTTCGAACAAATACAGTATTTGATGTTGCTTTTGATTTGCTAAACTTCCATAAAGTGAAATATACACCATTTTAAAACAATTTTAATTAATATTTAACTTGATAAAAATTAGTTCTTTATTTGTATAGATCCGCACGTTGTGATTTTTTAAATAAATGTTTATGTATTCCTGATTATAATAAAAGTTAACTAAAATAATTTGATTTGTTTTTAACTTGTTTATGGAAATCTAATAATTGCTAAATAGGTAATAAAGTTCGTGCAAAAAAATAAATAAAAAATAAGATAAAATTGTTAAAGACACCTTGACAATACACTCTCTAACTGATGGTCATAAACAATATTTTTGGAATTTTTTTAATTTAAATTTGTTGTGAGTTAAAGTTCACTTATTTTATGATACCTATATTTACCTTACATACCAAGATTATTTCGTTATCGTAAAAATTTTATGTAAAACCCCTTTTAACGACCACTAAAAGCATTTTAACATACTTAACATACTTTAACATACTTACAATAAATCGAGATAACTCGAAAAATTATTATAAACATTCTTCTTATTTTAATTGGGTATAAGATTAACTAAATCTTACAGCTTCTATCGAAATTATCTATCAATAATATCTTTTTATCTTTAGCTGCCATTGCTGCTGGACAATGTACCGGGGCGAATACATTTCAACAAGCATGCGGTTCTAGCTGTAAAGATTACTGTACTAATGGTTGTTTCTACATCTGACTAAGAAAGACTAGATAATAGGGGTGTACAAAAGTTAGATATAGTTTTCAAAACTAAAATATTCAACATACGGAATTAAAAACTGCGAATGTAAAACCAGCAAAATTTGCAGAATTTAGATAATACTTGAAGAAGGCTAAGTTGATTGCAAAGCGGAACCACGACTTGTAAGATATAAAGATTTGCTTTATTAAATGTACTAACTCTAAATAATGGAATAAACTATGTTTCTACTTTACAATAGTTTAGTACGAGACGTCAATTTTTTCTAAAATACTTTATTTTATGCACATATTTACATCACATTTGACGATTTAACATGTACGTGCCGTTCTGGGCATTCAAATATTTGTTCTCCGATATGGTGAAGTATAAAAACCTCTCCACCAGCATTCAAGATTAGTTTGATTTTTCCAAATAGAAGAATCCGGGCGTATTTAAAAATGTATTCGATCTTCGCTCTATTTTTGGTTTGTGGTAAGCTAAAATCAACATTAAGAGAGTGTTATTTTTTAAATGATTTTAATTTCTTTAGGTGTTGCTGTTTTCGGCCAAGAATGCGGCCCAACTAAGGTATGGAATGATTGTGGCACCGCTTGCCCCAATTATTGCAACAAAGAAGTCAATCCCCAAGAACCTTGTACGACGCAATGTGTAGCTGATTGCTTTTGCGCTTCCGGTTTTATTAAAAAAGCAATTGATTCAGATGAATGTGTAACACAAGAAAATTGCCCCCCAACGTGCGGCCATAATAAAATTTGGTATGAATGTGGAAGTTTGTGTCCTAAATATTGTGGTCAACCGGGTGATATCGCTTGCCCGGCGCTATGCGTCGCTGGATGTTTCTGCAAACCTGGTTATGTTTTGGCAAATGAAAATAGCAGCCATTGTATCCCAGAACATCAATGCGCTGTTTAAAATAAGATATCATTAAGATATTTTGTGTTAAATAAAGAATGATTAAAGCTTAAAAGAAATGTAAAAAATATTTTATCTTTATCCTTTTATTTATCGTTTATGAATCAATGTCTTGAAAACTAGATTTAAAATATAACTTCTAGCTTAACCCATTAAAGCCCAACGTAACCATATAGTAAGTAGAGGTGTCGTTTAACTGCTACTACCGCTTAGTTATTAATGTAAACTACTAGATAGTGGTATAGGAATGAAATTTAACGTCCATTTTATAAGTACAAAATTTTTGGTTGTAGACAAGTTAGTGTATATGTGTTAATTGGTGCTCTGAAAACTGTGTTTGTGCAGAAAAATGGCAGAAACGTTGGATTTTCGTCTAGTGTAAGTAGAATTTTGATATGAAGTATTTCAAGTACCTAATTCAAATTATTGTCATTTATTGTAAAATGATGTACTTTTCAGATGATACTCGAAAATATAACCTAACTTTTAGCTTTCGGAAAATGGAAAAATTGAAAGTCATATGTTACCAGATGGTAACACTGGGACATTAAGTATCCTAATTTTCAATCTTTTTCCTTTCAGTGGTATAACATTAGAGGAAGCGTTAGCAATAATAGCTGAGAACGATTTAAACGTAGGCGGTATATATATCGAACCTCCTAATCCTAATGTATTGATCGATGAGGAATCTGGAGACGAAGAAGACAGTCCCAACATAAATCATCTAAGCGGAAATCAACTGACCGCCGCTGCTGAAATTGTTCTCAACCTTCCAAGAAATAGAAGAACGATATAGACGATATAGATGATAACGAGAAGGAAAACAATGAAATAGAGGATCACGAATTCGTAGCATGTTCAAAGTTTTCATTGATAGATGGAGATTTAGAAGCTCCAATATCAACGTTTCCAACGCATGACTATGGCAACATCATTGGTAAATCCATCATAGAAGTTTTTGAACTATTCATTGATGACGAAATAATTGAATACTTAGTCGAACAATCGATAACTATATGCTGCATTCAAAGATCGTTCCGATTATACCGTTACCTCTGACGAAATTAGATGTGCAATTGCAATATTAATTTTAAGTGGGTACAACAAACTACCCGGTAAACGTTTTTATTGGGACTCAAATACTGACCTGCAAAATTCTATGATATCAGAATCAATGAGGCGCAATAGGTCTTTCACTATTCTGCAATTTCTTCACTGTGCTGATAATAACGATTGTCATCTGAATGATAAGACTTGGAAGATTAGACCCCTAATGGATAAATTGAAAAATAAATTTATAGAACACTATGTACCTGAAGAGCATCTGTGCTACGATGAGACCATGGTGAAATATTTTGGACATCATGGTTGTCAGTTCATACGGAGTAAACCAATTCGCTTTGGTTTCAAGATGTGGTCGTACAATACATCATCTGGTTATTTAGTGAATTTTGATCTTTATCAAGAAAAATCTCCAAAAACCGTTGAAAACTTTCAAAAACTTTTTGGAAAGCCTACAGAGCCGTTTGTTCGAATGTTGAACGAAATACCAACTGAATAAAGAATCGTGGGAAGCAATGTTTTTTTCGATAACTTATTTACTAGTGTAAACCTGATGAAGTATATGAGGGAAAGAGGTTAGTGTGCAACAGTTTGAAAATGTTGACCAAAAATTTTAAACAAGGAGAATATTGTTCCTCTCTAGAAAATGGTATGCTTGTGTTTCGATGGCTTGACAATAATCTTGTTACAGTAGTCTCCAATCATTACGGTGTAGCTCCTATTGGATCGGTTAAGAGGTTTTCTCAAAAAGAAAAAAAAATTGTAATAATTCCTAGACCAAATGTTATTGGACTTTATAACAAATATATGGGAGGAACGGATGTCATGGATGAGAATATAAATAGATATAAAATATCAATCCGAGGAAAAAAATGGTGGTGGTGTCTTTTCAGTTGGATGCTGGACACAGCCATTCAAAATACTTGGGTGATATATAGAATGGTACATCCATCTGTACAGCAATTACAATTTCGCAGAGAAATCGTCCAGGTATACCTTAAAAAATACGGAACCCCTAGTAAGGGAGGTGGGAGACCTTCAATACCTCCTTCGAGCATTTCACATAATCGAGTTAGTGATGCTATGCGATATGATCAAAGAAGTCACTTTCTGATTCCAACCGACAAAAGAAAAGGATGTGCAGGATATGGATGTTCTTCAGTTGTAAAGACAATGTGCAATAAATGCAATGTTGGACTGTGCTTGAAATGAAACCTCATTTTTCATACTATGTAGTACCGTTGACAACAAATATTTTATTTTATCAAAACGCTTTTTAATTTTCTGCTGCACCTCCATAGCCTAGTGTTACCATAAGATAACACCGTGTAACAGGATAATTAACTAAATGAAAATGAAAATTACTGTTATTAATTATTAATTATACATCTATGAACGTAAAATAACTAAAAAAATTAAAAAATATGATATAAAAATAATCGGGCTTATATGGGTTAATTAATATAATATATCGGCAAATTAATAAAAATATAAATATACAGCACACAAGCGTCATATAAACATAAGTCGGTAAGCTCTTTGAATAAGAATTATTATTTAAAAAGTCAAAATATACTGATAGAAATTTTATGGTTATTTTAATCAGTAAACAATACGTTACAGTACAATTGGATGTAACCGAATCAATACAACAATCATGCAAGGTATCACTAAAGTTGAAAGAGCACTAATGCTTCGCACAATTGAGGTTTTAATCTTATATTAAGTAAGCACGGATTCTTAGTATTGATATTGAAACACAGTTTTGAAGCACGAGTAATCAATCCATTCAGATCACTATTAATGCATTGTTGAGCAAAACACTCTTGATGAGGAACAAATGAAAACAATAGCAAAGTATCGGAATGAAGTCTATTTAAAGTAAATACCTGTCTTCGATGAAGCAGTGTTCAAAGAAGGTGCAAACTTTCTACGATGTCAAATGCTTTTGAAAGGTCTAAAAGAATAAGGACAGACACAGATTTATTGGCAGATTCACGAATAATATTATCTGTCCCCTCTAACATAACTGAGCGTATAGATAAAAATATGTTTAATAGTATCGTGATAGCCAGGTGCATTAACAGGTGAAGATAAAAAAAATATATTGATGGATTCAACATTAGTTACACTCTCTGGGATAGATCGTTGTCTAGAATTAGCAATATCCAGTAATATTATTAAAAAATTTCACAGCTCACGACTGCTATTAGATTGTAGTGTAAATTCAATGTAACCCTTTCTATTTTTATTCCTTTCGTATACAAGAATTTGTAAAGTTGCGGAATTCCTTATACCACGCAAAATCCATTACCTGTTCAGTTCTCTGAAATTTGTTACACGCTTCATTTCTCAGTTTCATAAGTAATTTAACATTATTTGTTATTCATTGCCGGTACAATTTTCCTAAGTGAAGTTGTCCTTATGGGAGCAGACTTTTCAAAAAAAGATAACACAAAATTATTATCTATATTACATGGACTGACACCTATAATATTACATGCGTATTATACATGCGTAATGTAATAAAGATAAGTGAATGATATATTAATACCAATAATGTCGGATCTAGACTTGCCAGTCGATAAACAGGCAAGTAAAGGTAGTCTTCATACCTAAAGGCGGTAGGCAATTAAACGTCGGCCCCAAGACGTACAAATCAATCAGCCTAACTTTCTTTCTCCTAAAAAGAAAGAAAAAACTTCCATCCAAATCAACTTTTTTACCAAAAAACAAAATCAACAATTACCGCTCTTGATGCAGTAACAAACACCATAGAAGAAACAATTGCAACTAAAGAAATATCTTTATGCCCTTTTATAGACATAGAGACTACTTTTGATAACAGCTCCTACGAATCCAAAGAGAATGCTAAAAAGAATGCTAAAAACATATCGATCGACAACCAAATGGTTCCTAGCCATGTTCGAAAGCGAACAGATCGCAACCCCTCTCACGATTTTATTACAAAAATAATATAATAATTGGTGTTAATAAAATCAAGTCCAAATAATTCTTTAGAACTGAACTACTATTTTACAGCCAGTAAAGCTTTTAGATTTTTATATTGAAAATGTTAATTAGATTATAAATAATAGAATAATAATTTAAAATAATAGATAAAAATAAATATTAATTAGAATTCCGTTAAAAAACTGAATTTTGAAATAATTAAAGTTTCTAAAACTTGAAAATCTGTTGGATACAACAATAACACTTATACATAGACATCGGTTTTTGAAATTACGGTGCTCAAAAGGAGTGAAAAAACGCCCATGTATCTGAAACCTGTAGTTTGCGATGGCCAGCGCAAAAGTCTTCTGCCAGCGGTATTTACAGTTTTACAAGCAGTATCCAGTCTTTAATTAGTATTTTTTGAAAACTTGTAACATAAACATTTTGTTTGCCAATAGTATTTGCTATTTTGGAAGCAAATTCTTATTAATAGTTTCTTAGCTTTTGTTATAAACATGTCTTCTGTCAAGAGTATTTAGTCTTTAATTAACAGTTTGTGGCCTACTTACGTTAACATTTTCGATTTTCTCAAAAAAAAAATTCTGCCAAAAGCTTTACAAGCCTCCTAAAAAGCAATATAATGTCTTTAGGAAGCTTTTCAAGCCTTCTGGAAACAATATCAATTATTCCAGAGGCAATATCAAGTCTTCTGAAAGTAGTTCAAGTTTTTTAGAAGCAGTATCAAGTTTTCTGAAGCATTGCAAATCTTCTGGAAGCAACGTCAGGGCTTTTAGAAGTAGTATCAAGTCTTCCAAGGACAGTGCCAAATCTTTTGGAAGCAGTTTAAGGTTTATGGCAGCATATCAAGCTTGTTAAATACATTTTCAATCTTTCAAAAGCAGTATCATGTTTTATACAGGCAGTACTAAGTCTTATAGAGGTAGTATCGAGTCTTCAGGAAGCAGATCAAGTCTTCTGGAACCAACATCAAATCTTCTGAAGGAAGTATCAAGTCTTCTAGAAGCATTTTCAATTTTGTGCAAACATTGCAAGTGTGTTGGAAGCAATATCAAGTCTTCTGAAAGCATTTCAAGGCGTTTAAATGCAGTATCAATTTTTCCGGAGGAAGTATTGAACCTTCTAGAAGCTATATCAAGGCTTTTTAAATATTTCAAGTTTTTCAAGGGCAATATGAAGTCTTTTGGAAATATTTCAAGTCTTCTAATAGCAGTATTAAGTCTTCTGGAGGCAGATCAAGTCTTATAGAAGCAGTATTAAATCATCTGTAAGCATTTGTACGTACGGGTGCCCTGTACCTATTAAGAAATGTGGATGAGCACCAGAGTACCCACGTATAAGGTGTCTGTTTATCTATATCCGATATATTTGATGATTTCCTAAATTTAATAAATGATATTGAAATGATAAGAGTTAGACAATGAGTTGCGATAACTACGTAATTTAGATTTTAGTAACTTTAAGGCAAATGCTGATGTCAAAGAATTTTGGACACAAATTTCCAATATTAAATTTGTTTTTAATTTATTATACTTTCCTCATTCTAGTGCTACCATAGAAAGGATTTTTTCCAACGTTAATTTAACTTGTACTAAAATGGAAAGCCGATTTAATACTAAAAGTCAACTTCGAGGTTAATCAAAATCTTATAAAAAAATTAATAATACACAACATATTTCTTCCAGTCTTATTTGCATTGTTGAAAGTAACATGATATCACCTTCCGTGGAACGTAGGAAAATCATAGTATTCTTTAAATGGTTGAAATGATGGTGGTATCTCCCGTTTGTTATTTTGAAGTGTACTCACTATTTAGTGTGATGCGATTTTTGAGCAAGCCATGTGCTAAATGTATGCTTTTCACTTTTTCACTAAACACAACTTTTCAACCGCTTTCATATCTGGGGGAGATGAAACTATAAACTACTATACTGGATACTGGCCTTCAGATTGTGTTCCCACATAGATTTCCGTATTCTGAAATTAATAATTTTTGATATCTATCATAGTGAAGACATTGATGCCTTATCCTTTTGATTTCAAACGAAGGTACTTGTGGAAACCGCAACGACCACGGTATCTCACCAATTGTTCATCAATGGTAACATTTTGAGTTGGTTCGAAAGAAAACGAACCCTTCTCAAGCGGAATATGAATCATTTTACAGGCATGGTATTTCGAAAGATGGTGACATCGGTCTTATCTGTAGCCCATAGATCCAAATAATTCAGACGAGAACATCTAAGAACTCTCCATGAACAAACTCGCGTCACGTTGTCTTCTAAATTTTGGTTGAATCTTTTGGATAAGGATGTTGGTGCAATGCACCAGAATTTGGAGTACACAATCGTTGAAGAAATACCTCCAAATATCTTGTGCATCAACGTAAGTGATTTGGACAGATTTGTTATACCAGTTGGTTAAGGGTTTGTCTAGTTAAGGGTTAATGAGTGCTTTAATAAAAAATGGATTCATGGTTCAGGAAATCGCTGATGAGCTAGTAATTCCAATCCGAGGCAAATATGATACAATCACAAGTTAACTAATGCATATAGCCCTACTACTTACCAGCACTTGGAACAGGAGTGACGGGTTCACCATGAATCCTAACAAAATACTACATATCCTTTCACTCGAAGAAGGAAATTGCAACTTAGAGCACCCTCTATTGAAGATAAAACTATTAACCTCAAAACATAGGGTAAGTATCTAGGAGTAATTCTACATAGCAAATTAAGCTTGAGATTAAAGTTCGACAAGGTGCGGAAAAAGACCATTATGGCTAAGCAGATCTACAACGAATGGTTTATTAGACCTACGTAGCAACAATTAGACTTATGGTCGCCTATAACTCACCGGCTTGATGGTCAAAAACAAATCATAAGACAGTACAAGAGGCAACTTAGAACAAGATGCTCTTCACGCAAGATGATGCAGGATACACCCAGAAATCTTCAAGAACTCTATTCTAAACTAATTGATCGCAATTAAGACGTACCTTATTCTGACAGAACACAACTTCGACCAGCCGTACAAGGTCATACATAGAAGCTGGGGTGAGAGCCCATAATAAGCCCAATAAGAGCCCATCCTGGTAGTTTATACAAAGATTTGCATTCATTTTATCGATTATTTAAGCCCTGTTACAGAAAACTGAAAAACTTATACAGTGCATCTTAATGTTTAAGATCACATTGAAAATTGAAACGTAAACATCCACAAAAAAATATAGTAATAATGTTAAGTAAACGTTATTAAATTTTGTTTCAAATCGGCATTCAAATAATTTCCTTATTTCTAAAGAACCGGACGTGTGATATGTTTATATTTACAATAAAATTAAACTAATAATTCGATTTTTATTTGATTTGTTTATTGGTGAAACAAATTTTTTTTAAATAGGTAAAAATCTCGTATAAAAAATACAATGTAAGATAAAACTTTTGAAGACACCTTGAGTATTCACTCTCTATTTGCTGGTCATAAATAAAATCTTAGGAAATTTTTTAATAAAAAACAAGTTATAAAATAATTTTGTGCTGGTTAAAAGTTCATCCATTTTATGATACCTGTATTTGCCGTGCACACTAAGATTATTTCGTTATCTTAAAAAATTTGGTATAAAAACCCTTTTAGTGACCACTAAGATCATTCAGCTTTTGATCCTTACAATAGATCGAAACACCTTCAAACAGCTACAAAAATGGAAAAAATTATTATCAACGTTCTTCTCGTTTTAGTTGGCGGTAAGATTTATTTTATCAATAACTTTTTATCTTATTCAACATGTTTTAACTATTAGCTGCTATTGCTGCTGGACAATGCACTGGGGCGAATACAGTTGAACAAGAATGCGGTTCAAGCTGCAAAGATTACTGTACTAGGAATAATACAGAAGAAGTTTGCATCACTCAATGCGTAGGTGGTTGTTTCTGCATCCCCGGATACAAATTCAAAGGTGCCGATGCAGACTTTTGTGTACCAGAAGAAGAGTGTCCCACATGTCCCGTTAATCAAGAATATTACATCTGTGGATCGGCTTGCCCCGACGTTTGTGGCAATCCTGGACTTTGTGTTGAAGTTTGCACCGAAGGATGTTTTTGCAAGCCAGGTTATATTCTTCAAGATGCAACCAGCAATGTTTGTGTTCCGACGAGTTCTTGTTAATTTAATAACTTAATTCTGTTACTTATTTGGAATTGTCTAATTTGATATTAATTACATTGAATATTGGAAAATATGATTTATTAGAAATAAACGTTAGTTAATGCAAAAAAATAGTTTTTTTGTAACCAGTTGTTGTAAAAGATTGGAAAATTAATTATTCTTGCAGAAAAATAGAAAATATTGAAGAAAGAGGAACTGACAATTGTATAGATAACTGGTAAAGAATAACTTGCTCAGAGGGCTTTCTAATGAAACTTCTTACTTCGAAATAAGATATATCTAGGGGTTGTAATTGTTTGTTTATATTAAATATAAGTGTTAAATTGGAATTAGTGGAAAATAGTGTTTGATGACTTTCTTGAACTTCAGGATAATGGCCATTCCAAGAGTCTAATAATAACGATTTGGAACAAGTCTTCGGAAAATATACATTTTATAATCAATTCTTCACATATGCTAAACTTAATTTTCTGGATTTTGATGTTTAAACGTAAATATTATCTCTTTTGATCATTGTATTTGTCTATCTTGGTATATTTCATTATTGGTTTTATATATAAAATAAGAAGTCTCTTCCCCAAACTGTTCACCCCAAAAACTCTGCTCAGGGGTTTTGTATAAAAATAGGAAAACTTTATTATTTTGGTCCTTAATACTAATCCCTTTCTTTATTATTGAAATTAATGAGCAAACTTATTGAAGTACATACTACTTGGCAATTACAGTTTCCGTGGTCATCTTAGCATTTATAATTTGCAAATAATACTAATAAGAATTAATACTAAAAAAGAATTTTTAACGTCAAAGTTAAAATGCGAAAATTGTGATTCGTGTGCAGATGGCTACAATTTTTAACGAACTGCCTTTTTTTCATTCCCTGCCATCAGCATTATTTAACAAACAAATTTTTCTTAATGCTCAACGTTGGATTATGGCGACCCACGTTTATTTTTATTTTCATTAATTATTTTTCCCAATTATACGCATCGCTGGTCTACCGTATTTTTAAAAGATTTTCCACATGTTAAATTTCAACATCATTTCAATTTTTTTTAGTTTTCTTC
Organism: Onthophagus sagittarius; assembly: GCA_036711965.1. Lineage (NCBI taxonomy): Eukaryota > Metazoa > Arthropoda > Insecta > Coleoptera > Scarabaeidae > Onthophagus > Onthophagus sagittarius. The sequence continues at coordinate 28,108,459 of JASERS010000005.1, forward strand.
ATGTGGTACCCTTTGTAAGGGCGAAACATTTATATAGTACCTAAATTAAATAAAACTTCATTATGGGTACATTTAGTATTATTTGCAAATTATAGATGCTGCTTGTTGAAGAAGAAATTCTTAAAAAGGAATACTAAAAAAATTGAGTAACATTAGATATTTGTTGCAGAAAGGAAAATTGTAGTCGCAAGAAAAATTAGAATAACAATGTTAAATACTGGTTACAAAAGGGAAGTTCAAATAATGAAATAATATATGTGTGCAGAAGTTAGATATCGTTTGCTAAGGGTAAATTATTCAACATAAGGAATTAATTGCAAATATAAAATCATCAAAATTGCAGAATCTAGATGCTGCTTGAAGAAATCACAACCACTAAGACATCCAGAATTGTTATATAAAATGTTACCAGATTTGTTGTATCAAATGTTTGCAGAATCTAGATACTGCTTGCAAAAGAAAAAGTTGATTATAAGTACTAAGACATCAATTCATCAAAGATAAAACATCAAAGGTAATCATCAAGATATATTATTAATTTTAAAATGCGTAAGATTTTTGGTATAGAGTGTTTAAATGACTTCAACTTTTTCTCAAATCAGGAATGGAACATTAATAATGAAATATTTTTATTAATCGGTGCATCCTTGGTGCACAATTCAGTGAAGCAGTACTCGTAAAGGATAATAAGCATTTTTTTATTTCTTGTATTGTCAATAAGTGGTGTGGATGCAGATGTTGATCATGTAAGATACGCCAAATTATACTTTTGGATATTCCGAGATACCTTTTTATGTCAATAGCATTGGTGGCACTACGATCTACCACAAAATCTAAAATATTTTCTTATCATGTTGTTTTTTATGTAAAAACTAGCATCTGATTCCCGTTATTTACATATTTTAGATCTGGTTTTTATCAGCTTGTCTCGCTGTTACGTTAAAGTTTGCGTTAGAACAGTTTGCTTACTGAAACTATAATTATTCGCCATTTTAAACTACTATTATACAATCTACGAAATTTCATACAAGGCTTTTAGTATTTTGTAGACTAAAGATTCACGTATCAATTAATAATACACTAAGTTATTTCATCATTAACTTTGTGTATTATTAATTGATATATTTACTAATGATGAAAGATGGAATCACAATTAGCTAAATTAAAGATTCACGGTCTCAAAAGACAACTCCATATTTTAGCAGGAAATGAATATGTACATTCAATGCTGCCTTAAAGTCCAGCCAAGCTTTCCGGCTACTCTAAAAATAGTCTTAATGGCATATGAGAAACGACTGATCTTGCCAGAAAGAAATCAATATGACTGGTTCAAGATAGTCCAAGATCTATTTCTAGGGCATATTGTTCGATATCTAGCTATGTTCTAGTGTTAAAGAGCATAAGTGTTAAATATCAATTTTCATTGTGTTCTTTAAACCAATCCCCAAGATTATTCAGAAGCACAGTAAGTGATTTCTGGATTTAATAGTCTGTGCTTGAATCGCTACGTCATCCGCAAACATTATAATATTTATTGATGGGCACAAAAAATGTTTACAAAAAATAAAATTATAATACTACATTAAATGTGATTAAAATAACAAAAACTTAATAATAACAATCATCAGTCATGATGACTGTTATTGTTTCTCATCGGCCCTTTTTAGAAAAACAGAAAAAAAATTACAAAAAGAGAAAAGAAAACAATGCTAATATATAACTAATATTATAACTATTGAAAATATCTAATATAGTGTTGAGATGATCACTTGGTACCGAACAAATTATGTCATCAACATATTTGAAAATGAACGGCAATTCAAACGGTAACTTAGGAATACAATAATCCAGTAAACTATCCATCACCATAGTGGCCAAAATTGGACTGAGAGAACTTCCCATAGGAGTACCAAAAATTTGGTTGTAGAATACACCATTAAATCTAAACGACGACGTATCAAAAAGGAAAGTAATTAAATCAATAAAAGTTGTAATGTCCAAACTTGTGTTATCTTCTAGATGGCTCCAGTTATTAACTATGGTCTGTTTTACCAATTCTAGGGAATGTTCGTAAATAAGGAAACAACATCAAGAGATATAATCACGTAGGTGGGAGGTAGAATAAGGTTCTTCATTTTTTCAGCAAAAGTGAAAGAATCTTTAACCTTATATTCAGTCCTTTCCGCGAACGTCGACGTTAGTATATTAGATAGAAATTTAAAGTTTATAAGTAGGTGATCCCACAAAAGAAATAATCGGACGCAACGGGCAGTCCAACTTATGCAGCTTAGGCAATCCATAGTATTTTGGAGTTGTACCATTGTGGCAAATCTTGTGAATAAGTATTTCTATCGATGTATTCTTTATCTAATAGTACTTTTATAAGCTTATACATTTGTGTTTGAATTTTCGTTGTTGGATCTTTGTTAATTATTTTATAAGTTGATTGATCGTTTAAAAGTTGTAAAGATTTAGTAATGTATTCTGATTTGTTCATAACGACTGTAATTTGACCTTTATTAGCTTTAAGGAATAACAAGGGATCATCTCTTCCTTGATGAAGGATATAGTCTTTTTTAAAGTTTTCTTAATAAATGAATTAATTGGATTAGGAGGTGATGTGTTTAATAAAAAATTGGTTGTTAAATTAGTACATCTAGCTTTAACAAAGTCTTGAACATTGGTTGCTACTAACTTGATTCGATATTAGCTAACATTTTTGGTACAGTAGTATCAGAGACAGACGGTGCGACATCAAGCATAGAACTAAGAGACAAAAGGTTACTTATATCACTTGGTATCTCTACATCCTTCTGTTTATGAACCAATTGTTATTATTTTTACATACCCTATCAAACTGATTGTTACTATTATATAAGTTTTTGAATTTCTTAATGTTAACATTTTTAACCGCATTAAATCTTTTTACAAAAGCAAAATTGATGTATTGTTCAAACTCAACTAAAATGTGAGTGGGTAAAAGTTCAACATGTTATATACATGTTAGATATATAAGATTAGTTTTATTGCCTGATGAAGCAACAAATTATTGCGATAGCTCGGATATCAAGAAAAGGAAGTTGTTTTCTTATCCTGCTCATTGGTTGCTATTCCCAAGATTTTTTAATCTTTTTAAAGAAGTAAAGAAAGCAATAAGAAGTAGATAGAGTAAAACTGCTACAATAAACATTCTCCTTCCCTATTCTATGTAGTTCAAATAATTTCTCACGAAACTTTAAATATGATTCCGCTCTATCAAGAGAAACTTTTTAAAGCTTAATTTAAAACTTCGCTCACCCTGCTGTCTAATTCAATTAGGAATAATAAGAAATATTATTCATGATAGTATCCACATTGTAAGAATAAGATCGTTTAAACATCTGATATCTGTGGCAGGGTATGCATAACGTGTGGCGATGTCAGCTATTAATGTTGTGCACATCACCACGGTACCTAAACTTATTAGTTAAATATGGTGAAAAAGGTTGGCAGAATAGAGGATTCTATCACGCGACATGTTTAACCAATTTGACCTACTTAAAGTGTGTGAAATGAACTCCCGCTTTTTGATACCATATATAAACCGTAGACATGAATCATGTACCATTTGTATACGCGCTGCAGTAACAGAATCAAGACATGGATGATATAGAGCATCCCCATAATTGAATAAGTACAGGACAAGAGCCATTACGGTAATGTTTGTAGTTACTCGTGGTAATTTATTCCCATACAGAAGGAACAAAAGAGGACAAAATATGGAACGCCGAGTCCTTGAAAAAGCTGAGAGCTTGACTTCCCTCTCCAATCTGGTCTTATTTTTGTTGCCTGCTAAATTGTGAGGAACTACACATTGTATCCTTCCTTATAGACAAGGATAGGATTGATAGGATTTCATCTATGACAAACAAACACCTTCCAAGACAAACCTCTTTAATTTAGTCAAAAGGAAAAATATTTTACAAAGGTGTTTGTAAGATCCATGGACAATGCTATTGTAGCCTATTTTCTATTTAGTCCCAAGATAATATTTTCCAATGGTTGTTTATGGCTTTATGGGGTTTGTGGGTTATTTATCAATCATTTTTTTTTTATTTCAAGAGCTGTACGTTGCGATTTTTTTAACACATCTTGATATATAACTTATTAGAACGAAACTTAATTAACAAATATTCGATTTATACTTGATTTGTTTCAAACACAAAAAGATAAGACTAAAAAAATAATCGCGTATCTAACGCTGTTAGACAGGGCAACAAACCAATGATCAAAATCTTTAAATTCAAAACAAAAATTAAATTTAATAATAAACAGCAAACAAAAAAAGAAACAGGATTTAATCCTTTACAAGAAATTGAAGTCACCCTTTTTTATAAGATCCCTTAAGATATTGGCAGAGAGTTTTCGTTTTTTTTTGTGGGTATAACTTAAAATTTGTCGCCAAATCCTTTCAAACCAAAATAATTAGATTTATAAAGTGGTCAAAACAAAAATTCCAAAGACTTATTTCTAAAGTTAAAAACCCTTAAAATGGGAGCAAAGAAATAAAAGAGATTATCTTTAAAACGTGACAACATACCTGTTAACAGGGTTTTTTTATATGCTAACCAAAATAAGAAAAGAAAACCTAAATGTGGATGCAAAGTAATATGTAATAATCCCGGAATCCGGTGTAAATATAGACGTAAACTAACATAAACGACTTACGTTTCCAAAAATGCGCTTAATTTAAGGATTTTCGGGAGAAATCCCTCAAAATCAGGATACAAGTTCCTCGCCAAAAATTTCGCAAAAACAGGTCTTTGCCTGAAACGTTCACGACCGACTCTCTCTCTACACGAGGGACCAATATCAAACGGGGTTTTTCCTACACCCCCTGACGATTGCCAAAAACTTTAAATTCTCAAATATATATCAAAACGAAAACAAAATATCGAAAACAATTAAACTAAAGTAAAATTAAACCGTGACAGTATAATAATAATTGCTAAATAGGTAAAAATTTCATATAAAAAAATAAAATTGTTAAAACCATTTGCTGGTGATAAAAAATATTTTGGGATTTTTTAAATAAAAAACTAGTTGTAAATTTCACAAACCAAGATTATTTTGTTACCGTCAAAATTTACAAAAAAAAAACTATTTGCTTTTTTTACCACCAAAAGCATTCGCCTTTTGATAATTGTAATAGATCGAAACACCTCCAAAAAGCAATAAAGATGAATAAAGTTATTACCAATATTCTTCTTGTTTTAATTGTTATTTAAAGAATTCTTGTTAATTTAATAATATAAATCCGTTACTTATTCAAAAATGTCCAAATTTATATTAACTACTTCAAATTATTATAAAATTTGATTTATTTGAAATAAAAACTAATTCATCTAAAAAAATGATGTTTTTATCCAACCATTTACTAAAAGTGATTGCAAAATTTGAAATCTTGCGTGTTGAACAAAAAACTGTTAACGTGGAATATCAGAAACTAGATGTAACAAAAGATCTGTCACTAGGACTAGTATTAGAACGAAACATTTGCCTTGTTGCAGCCTTTCTCATAAACTGGTTCCAAGTCCTTCATTTCGTAGTAAATATTTACAGGAGTCAAATAGTGCATGCAAAAGGAAAAGGTTTCTTTGCACATGACTAAAAAATGTAAATTGCAAAGTAATTAATGTATGCAGAAAATAGATATCAGAAGTTATAATTCATTTTAAACAATTAGAAAGTGCGAATATAAAAGTTAGAGGTAGCATCCTTTTTAAATCGTAATCAGCAGTGTTTCAACAGCTTCTTATTCCACTTTATTACACAAACGACAGTATAAACAACAATTTTTTTAATAACTATGAATGTGCTACGTTTAGAGAGTGACTCTTCTGTGGTTCCGAATAGTTCTGAACCTTTCTGTACATGCATACTAAATGCATCCATATAAACGTTCAAAATAGGCCTTATGTAGGATATTTCGTCGTTGCGTCTTTCCTAACTTTTGAATCAACTTTGAATCAAGTACTAATGATTTTGAAGGTAAAATGAAGAATATTTCGATATAGTAGTATATATATACTGCTTTAACTGAGTCTGTCAACAGGAGACTACGACAAAGCACTGAAGATACCAAGTGAAACCTTGGCGAAACGTCTGCCCCTGTCCACAGGGAACAACCAAGAAGATGAACGGGTGATACCTCGGATCAACCAGAATACATACTTCTCCATCCGTGAAGCACTACGAATTATCATAATATATTAATACACATATTAATATATCTATGATTGGTTAGTCATTAGACGGTTTCTTTGCGAGATGTGTGTTCAGTATTACCATAAGTTCCCTACAACCTGTAATTTAGCTAAATAAAACTTTTCTTGATTTTAAAACTTTACCCTGCGGTGTTGATATTGTCTCCGGCAGTTTCAAATACATTGTTTCCTCTAAGTTTCCATATAAAAACGCGGTTTTTATATCCATCTGTTGGACAATCCATTTGAAATGATATGCTATAGCTAAAAGTATTCTAACTGTTTACAGTTTTATTACTGGAGTAAAAATATCAATACAAAATCTCTTGTTAGTAATCCCGCTTTGTATTGTATCTGGCTTTCATTTTCTTTTATTTTGAAAACCCATTTGGCATCTATTAGTTTTTCATTCTTTGGTCTATCTACTTCCTCTTAAGTTTTTTCCCAGCTTTCCTTTTCGTTACGTTCCATGCTAGTTTGTAAGTTGGTTCATCCGATTGAGTTATCAAACAGGTCTCAAAACCGCTTTGTCTAATAAACTTCTATTTGTTAATGTTGTGGTTTTTTCTTCTGTTTCTCCATTGTTTATGGGCTTGGTTTGTTTATTCATGAGCTTCTTTAATTTTACTATCCCATTTCCTTCTCTTTTCTCCGAAAGAAATGTACAAATTCTTCTTTCACTTCTGTTTCAGGTGCTTCATCATTATTATCTATGTATTATCTATATTATCTATCTTTGTACTCGTGACTTTTCTTTTCCTGATTTTTAACATTTTTATTCTCACCATCCGGCTTGAAAATTATGTCTCTAGCAACTTCAATTCATTTCCTTTCTTGCAACAAAGCCTGTAACTTTTCGTATCTTCTTCATATCTCACTTAATGGTTCTTGTATTTGAGTTGTCAAACAGGTTTCATAATCATTGTATCTCACTGTTTTTTAAACAAACTTCCATTTCTTAATCTTGTGTTTTCTTCTTTTTCTTATGTTTTAGGTGTCTCATTGTTTATCGATACCTCTTCTTCGGTTATTTCATCATTATTATATGTGTCTTCGATGTTGACGTTTTCCTCTTCTTCACCAACTTCCTCTTCTTTATTTTTGTGATTTTTTCGTTTATTGATTGTCAATACTTTTATTCTTACAATCCGGCTTGATAATTATGTCTCTAGTAACTTCAATTCGTTTCGTTTCTTGACACTAAACCCTGCAACATTTCGTATATTCTTCATATCCCCTGAACAAGGGGATATACTTTTTTAATTTTGTTATCACATTTTCTTCTGTTTTCTTTCGGAACATATACACATTCTTCTTTTTCTTCTTTCTTCTGTTTCGGGTGCTTCATTGTTTACTGATACCACTTCTTCGGTTATTTCATCATTATTATCTATGTCTTCAATGTCGACGTTTTCCTCTTCTTCACCATCTTCTTCTTCTTTGTTCACGTGATTTTTCTTTTCCTGATTTTCAATACTTTTATTCTCACCATCCGGCTTGAAAACTATGTCTCTAGCAACTTCAATTCGTTTTGTTTCTTGACAATCAACCCTGTAACCTTTCCTATCTTCTTCATATCCAACTTAATGGTTTTTCTGATTGAATGGTCAAACAGGTTTCATAATCATTGTATCTTACTTTTTTAAACAAACTTCTATTTCTTAATCTTGTGTTTTTTTCTTTTTCTTATGTTTCAGGTGTCTCATTGTTTCTTCTTGTGTCTCTTCTTCGGTTATTGCATCATTATTATCTATGTCTTCAATGACGAGGTTTTCCTCTTCTCCGATATCTCCTTCTTCCTTGTTCTCGTGACTTTTCTTTCCTTAATTTTCAATACTTTTATTCTCACCATCCTGCTTGAAAATTATATATTGATACCTCTTCTTCGGTTATTGCATCATTATTGTCTATGTTTTCAATGTCAACGTTTTCCTCTTCTTCGCCATCTCCTTCTTCCTTGTTCTCGTGACTTTTCTTTCCTTGATTTTCAATACTTTTATTCTCAGCATCCTGCTTGAAAATTATATATTGATACCTCTTCTTCGGTTATTTCATCATTATTATCTATGTCTTCAATGACGACGTTTTCCTCTTCTACGCCATCTCCTTCTTCTTTGTTCTCGTGACTTATCTTTCCTTGACTTTCAATACTTTTATTCTCACCATCCTGCTTGAAAATTATATATTGATACCTCTTCTTCGGTTATTGAATCATTATTGTCTATGTCTTCAATGTCAACGTTTTCCTCTTCTTCGCCATCTCCTTCTTCCTTGTTCTCGTGACTTTTCTTTCCTTGATTTTCAATATTTTTATTCTCACCATCCTGCTTGAAAATTATTTATTGATACCTCTTCTTCGGTTATTTCATCATTATTATCTATGTCTTCAATGCCGACGTTTTCCTCTTCTACGCCATCTCCTTCTTCTTTGTTCTCGTGACTTATCTTTCCTTGACTTTCAAAACTTTTATTCTCACCATCCTGCTTGAAAATTATATATTGATACCTCTTCTTCGGTTATTGCATCATTATTGTCTATGTCTTCAATGTCAATGTTTTCCTCTTCTTCGCCATCTCCTTCTTCCTTGTTCTCGTGACTTTTCTTTCCTTGATTTTCAATACTTTTATTCTCAGCATCCTGCTTGAAAATTATTTATTGATACCTCTTCTTCGGTTATTTCATCATTATTATCTATGTCTTCAATGCCGACGTTTTCCTCTTCTTCGCCATCTCTTTCTTCCTTGTTCTCGTGAGTTTTCTTTCCTTGATTTTCAATACTTTTATTTTCACCATCCTGCTTGAAAATTATTTATTGATACCTTTTCATTAGTTGTTTTATGATTATTATCTATCAATGTCTTCAATGTCGACGTTTTCCTTTTCTTTGTCCTCGTGATTTTTCTTTTCTTGATCTTTTCCATAAGCCGTTTTATTGTTTACTGCACTTTTTCTTTGTCTGTTCAAAGTATAGGCTGCAGTATTTATTGCTTCAACCATTAAATATTTTCAATATCTTTTTCTTTTAATATTGTCTTTACCGCTTCTATCAAAGTTCTCATTTCAAGTATAACTTTCCATCTCTTAATGCTATCGCAACAATTATTATCTTTAGTAAATTTACACATTTTTTCATCTGATATCATTTTATATCCTTTCGATAGAGCTACTCCCAAAGAAAATAGATTTACTTTCATATTTGGTACATACAAAATATTTTTCAAATCTCAATCATCCCAATTATTTCCATTTAATTGGATTCTTCCTACTGCTGTAACATCTAAGAAATTTCCATCTCCAATTTTTATTTTCTTTGTAGATTTCAATGTTTCCATTTCTACAAATTGTTGATCGCTTGCACCACTGTCCAATATCTAATACTATTTATTATCTCACTTAGTAATGCTTAGTACTTACAAATACATGATTTTTTCCTTTTTATAAGGTTTTTCATTCTGTAAGATGTTTTTTGATTTCTAAACCAACAATTTTTAGCGAAATAACCTTGTTTTTTACAAATATTGAAAATATTTTTTTAATTTTTATAATGCTTTTCATTCTGTAGGTTGTTTTTGATCTCTAAACCAACAATTTTTAGCGAAATGACCTTGTTTTTTACAAATATTGAAAACATTTTATCATTTTGTTTTCATGTTTTGTTCCTGTTAGAAAAACAATTTCCGATTTTTCGTTTATTTTTATTCTTTACTTTGCAATTAACAACCGTGATGTTAATTCACATATTGATTGATTCTTCGACGGAACTCATTCCAATGCGGATATAAAATGTTTGTACGGTTCTGGAAATGACATGATTATCTTCGCTATTAACATTTAGTAGGAAATTGGTTTTCCTATTTATTTTAATTGAGTAGTAATTTCCTCTAACTTCGCTTGAAAAACTAACATATTCTCGCCTTCGTATTTAGTGTTTACTAAATGTAATCTCAATTTATATTTATGATCATATACTGAATGTCGTTTTTCCTACATTTCATATGCATTTGCACAACTTAAAATATGTGTAATACGGGCTTCTTCCATCCTTTATACTAATATTCCTTGCGCTTTTACATCTTTCAATCTTCACTTCTTTAAAATTTCGTCATATTTTTCAGTACCTTAACTTTGGTTCCTTTCTTCTTCTGTTACTATATCAAAGCAATCCTTTGCTTTTAACTATGATCATAATCGAGTTAACAGCAAGTCTTAGTAATGATATAAATTATATTTCCACTTTACAATATTTTAACATAACTTTTTGCAAACACCTTCAATAAAAACGCTTAACAAATTTACAACACATTTTACGATTTATCATCTACGTGTTATTCTTAGTATTCAAAAATTTGTTCTCTGATATGGTGAAGTATAAAAACCTCACTAACAGCACTCAAGATTAAGTTCGATTTTTCCAAAGAGAAGAATTCAAACGTATTCAAAAATGTATTCGATCTTTGCTGTATTTTTGGTTTGTGGTAAACAAAAATCAACTTTAAGAGAGTATTATTTACTAAATTGTTTCTTAATTTTTAGGTGTTGCAGTATTCGGCGAAGAATGCGGCTTAAATCAGGTATGGAAGGATTGTGGCTCCCATTGCGAAGATTATTGCAACAAAGTAGACGATCCATATGAATCTTGTACTTTGGAATGCGTACCTGGTTGTTATTGCGCATCCGGTTTTATTAAAAAATCAAAAAATTCAAATGAGTGCGTTCCAGAAGCGAATTGCTCCGCATCTTCTTGCGGTCATAATAAAGTTTATTCAGACTGTGGAAGTATGTGTCCTAAATATTGTGGTCAACCGACTGATACTGTTTGCCCGGCGGTATGCGTTTCCGGATGTTTCTGCAAACCTGGTTATGTTTTGGCAAATGAAAATAGCCCCCATTGTATCCCAGAAGAACATTGCCACGCTTAAAATAAGATATCATTACGACCTGAATATGTTTTGTCAAATGACAATAGCAATAATTGTATCCCAGAAACTGATTGCAATGCTTAAAATTAATAAATAAAGGATGATTGTAAACAGATCCATCTTTATCATTTAATACCTTATTAGTCATCTCAAAAAAATCCTAAAATCGGGTAATTTTAAGATTTTATCTAAAGTATAACTTACAGCTCAACTAACATAACTTATTGGCAAATAAATAAAAAATTAAATATATACTTTAAGATTACATTGAAAATTGGAACTTAAATAACAATAATGTTAAAAAAACGTGATTAAATTTAATTAGAAAATTTCACTACTTGTTATAAAAACGTGCCAAATTGACATTCAAATTAGTTCGAGTTTGATCTTTGAGAAAGAACCTATCCCTCAACAATGAATAAATTGTTAGCTTGTGTTGGCTTATTCTTAATTTTGGGTAACTTTTTAAATTTAAATTTTTCTAAATTAATTTTATTATAATTTTTAGCGGCGGCTGTTATCGCACAATCATGTGGGCCACACGCAACACATAATTCCTGCGGATCTGCTTGCCCAGACTACTGTACTAAACCAAATGGAACATCTTGTACAATGGAATGCGTGGACGATTGTTTCTGTGATGATGGCTACGTTAAGAGAGCAATTGATTCGGCAAATGATGATTGCGTTCTTAAAACTGAATGTCCTTCTTGCGGCGCCAATGAAGTTTACAAAATTTGCGGAACTGCCTGTCAAGATTATTGTGGAAAACCAGAAGGTACTATGTGTACAATGCAATGCGTGGTAGGATGTTTCTGCAAAGAGGGATATGTACGTACAATAAATAATAATACTTCTGCGTGCATCCCCAAAACAGAATGTTAAACAAATTATATTAAAAGGAAAATAAAAATTAAATTAGCATCAATTTCGTTGTTTTTCGACCTTATTTTATGTTTATACAAAATTAATTTATGTATAAATAAATAATTACGTGGATTCTGCAACACCATTTTTATTGCCTTATGTTATACTTATTTATTTAAGATAACATTTAGTATAAATACACGATAAAAAAAAGAATTAACCATATCAACCTCACGAACAATCAAGAACCATGCAGAACTTCTTAGTAATTCTCGCCTTAACTTTAATCTCATGTAAGTAAAATAATCTCAACAAAATTATCAAATCACTTCTAACTGATTATTTTAGTTGCTTCCGCAACAGAGGAAGAAACGCTTCCAAAATGCTTCGCAAATCAAGTTTTTAGTTATTGCAACACCGCTTGCCCCGAATATTGCAACAGCAAGGATGAACCCCAAGTTTGCACCGAGCAATGCGTAATCGGTTGCAGATGTGCCCCGGGTTACGTCAAAGAATACATCGATTCGGATAATTGCGTCTTGGAAAAAGATTGTCGAAAAGTGGAAAGATGTGGGCGCAACAAAACTTACTATTTGTGCGCTTCTCCGTGTCCGAGATATTGCGGAGGACCCGAAGTTGAAAATTGTCCAAGAAATTGTGCCAAAGGTTGCCAATGTCAACCTGGATATATTAAGAGGTCGGAAAATTCCAACGATTGTATTCCTTACAGTGAGTGTCCTGACTTTCAAGTTTAAGTTTTGAATGATTTTATTAAATTGTAAAAAACGAAAATTGAAGTAGATGTAATATACGAACAATAAAGAAATACTTTGTGTTTTAATGAACCAAAGCTCTATCAATAATGACCCTAAAATAATAATGGTTGACGAAATCAAGTTAGAGAAAATGTCCCTAGTATTACATTATTATTATCATTGGAATCAGAACAGTGCGCTTAATGAATTAATCACTTACTGAATCTTACATTTCATGCCATTTGAGAACTACACATCAGGCTTGAGAGAAAACAAATGGACAAGTTTTGGGAGAAGTTCAAAAATATTTTTAAAGAACGAAATTGCGACGAGTAGTATAGTCGACCACACCAAGATCCGGAAATATGATACAGCTGTAAAACACCCTTAACAATAGAAGCGGCAATAATTTTATGAAGGGTGTTCATAAACAAGTTATAAATAAAGACGTATCAACTTTTTGGAATGTTCGAACGAATGTAAAGTGTGACGAAGTCAAAAAAAATTAATTGGTATGTCCCGGACTTTTTAAACTATATAAGATTCTCGACCTCGTTAAAGACCTAAACCTAGAAGATTCTTGTTCTAGTTCTGATATATAAATATATATAAAACTAGAACTAACATTAAACCGTAACATTAAACGTAGAAGTCTTCAGATGCACGGCTAAACCCAAACCTTTCTACTTCTAGCTCTAGTGTTAGTCTAGTTTTATTTCAATTCAAATATACAGGGTTGCCAAATCAGTTTGCAAAGTAATTTATTTCAGAAAGTATTCATTCGAGAGGCCTTCGTTAAAAAATGTCTTCAGATGCACAACTAAACCCAACCCAACCAAACCTTGTTATATTATATTAACCTTGTTAAATATATGAATTGTAGAAAAACTGGAACTAACACTAGACGTAGTACCTTATACATACGGGTTAAGCCGCCTAGACAGAATGTTTCTAGTTCTAAATCTAAAGTTAGTTCTAATGATATAAAACTAGAACTAATACTAAACCTAGAAGTAGAAAGATTCGTATTTAGCCGTGTTAGTTCTAGTTTTACTTCAATTCAGTATTGCCAACTCAGTTTGTAAAGTGCTCTATTTCAGAATGAAAGGAAAAGAGTAAGAATTGTAGTGGCCCTCGTTAATAAAATGTCTTCAGATGTACGGCTAACCTATCCCAACCCAACCCTGTATATCTGAACCGAACCACTACAGAAAATTTAGTTTGTTTGCTGATCAAAAACCAATACCTTTTTTATTTTCAAGATAAATGCAATCAAATTTTGTGTGAATATTAAACTAACTGCATACATTGCTTTAAATAAGAGTACAAATTTTCATTTTGTGAATCGATCTGAATTACTGAGCACTTCAGTTCATATCTATCTTCATAGAGTAGATACTCGTGACTACACCCAAATCAATAACGAAATATTGGTATCTGATGCACCCGCGACCGATTGTCTGCCTTTATACTACATGTCAGACATCGAAAGAAAACAGAGACCGAAAGAAAAATAAAGCGTTTACCTGCTCCGTGATTCAACAACTAGATCAGAGATCTTATGGATAAACGCAACGTGGTTAAGGTTCTTCTTCACCGCAACGCTTCCAATACGAATAGAGAAAAATACAACTTTCTATGGCACCTCTGTAAGTGCCGATGCAGAAATGTTAGAAAAACGTTTTGGAAGACCATGCATTCTCTTGACATAATTAAAACTCCGTCTTCACATAACCTTGATTGTAAGTGTTTAGGTGCTTATTTTGCTAATTCGTCTATTACTCTCGACCAATCAATCAAGAAATCAACTTTGCTCATTATCAGTTCTGGGTTTTCTTTCGCCATGTTTAACGAGTCTTAGGTAGAGATGTGCGCGTGAGTGACTTTCTATGCTCGCTTACGCATGATAAATCACATGACTTGCGCGAGAGTCACGTCAATTCACGTGACTCACGCTCGATCAGGTTATCAAATGTATGAATCATGTTTGATTACCTGTTAATTTGATTATTAATTAATCGTGTTTGACAGAATTAACAAAGTAAATTAATGTTATCCATTATTTATCATTTAATATTAATATATAAATAAAAATCATTGAAACCTAGTGATATAGTTTTTTTTTTTTTGCCGATTTCGGTTCATAATAGCCATCTTCAGAAGAAACACCTACGTAGATAAATCAAGTTAACTGTATAAATAAATTGTGCAAAGATATTGTATATCTGTAAAAATATTTGATAAGGGCCTGCACAACTATTATGTAATGATATCTGAAAATCTTTTTTATAAAAACTTACAACAATAACATAAACAACTTTATAAACAACATTAAAAATATAATAATGAATCCAACTACCCAATTCCACCAAAAAAAAAAAAACACAGAAAATCATAAATGAGTGAGAAAGTAGTAACGTTATAAATTATCATCCTGAACACACAATTAAGCAATGCACAAATAGACAAAATCAATGCATTGAAACTACATGAAAACTTCACAAAGACTTTATCCGATATAACCAACCTCTATACAAATGTTCCAATTCAAGAGTCATTACAGATAATTGAAGAAATCACAAAAGTAAATCTTGAAGGTAATGTAGATTCCAACAACTTCTCTAAATTGTTTAAGCTGTGATGATTACCCATCGGCGCACCATTAAGTGGACTCATATCTGATATTTTCTGAATTTGTCATTAATAATAAGAATTCATATAAAAATAATATCCTATTCTGGACTAGATATGTCGACGATGTATTTGCTATTATTAATAATAGAAATAACATACATAACTTACATACATTAATACAATCCACAACAAAAAAAATAAATTTACTTTGGAGACGGAGAAGGAAAATAATATTAACTTCTTGGATTTTACTTTACAAAGACACAAACATAAAATTACGATTGATAATTCCGTGAGCCTACCCAAACAGATAATATCGTTCCATTTGACTTTTCATGATTCATACATACATAACTAGAAATATTTTAAACAATTCAAAAAACACAACAAGTATGCTAGATGATAATGGCATCTACAAAATAGATTGTGACACCGATCTGATATACACCGGTCTATCCGTCGTTCAGTAAAATATTATTATTTAAGAAAAATTAAAAAATCGATTTAAATGGGTGACGCCGGATCCCGTCGAATCCAAAGTCGTTGACAATCACGCACATTCACGTGAGTGATATAAAAATTAATGCTCGCTCACGGTGGGTCATGCATGATCCATAGTGACTCGACGGGATTCACATAATTTGCACATCTCTAATCTCAGGTAAGGAACGTTCTTGTAAAAGCGCGCTCTACATATGTCGGTGCTGTTGATGCTAGTATTAAGCAACTTCTTTGGAGATAATTACTCCACCATTGCTTCATATCTTTAATTAGAGTCTTCGACCTTTCCTATAACTTGGAAACAGGCCTGCGGTGTACCCATTCCTAAGGTTAAGTGCCCTACTAGCTTAAGTGATTTTTGGCCAATATCGATACTTTCTATATTATCCAAGGCACCTGAACGCTTGATGCAAAATTAATCTTGATGAGTTATAATCAATCTTGATAGTCTGTAATTACCTTGATTGACCATAAGCCAATTACAGACTATCAATCTGTTTCAAGTTTTCGACCAGACCACAGTATGACATCGGCACTCATCAAGGTTACTGATGATACTAAGCATGACTGTGGCGATCGACGAATAACCTTATTAATTCTGCTGGACTTCAGCAAAGCATTTCATGCTGTGAATCATAGTTTAGTGGTGTTATCTCTACGGGCTTTACCTCTGAGTGCGTTACTTGATTTAGGTCACATCTTACCCATCGTTCATTCATACGTGACACTTCATCTTCTTCTTCTGTATTTTAAAGCCATAGTGGTGTGTCTCAGGGAAATGTATTGAGTCCATTAGTATTTTCAATTTTTATAAACACTGTTACCAAATTCCTTTTATGCAACTATCAAAAACTCAATTTATATCTGGATGATCTGCAAATTTACACATCAACAACTGTGAATGAGCTCACTTGACTGGTCTAAATGGTTTGGCTTATGTTTGAATATTGCCAAAATGCCAGCTACAGCATTCGGTTCAAAGCTTCAATAACAAAATTTTGCCACTTCTAATGATACGCAACTTCTTCTAACTAGGCAACGTAAAAACTTGGGGGGTGAGTGGAGTATTGATGAAACTTTATATTTGATGGCCGCAGAATCTACTTTGACCATTTTTAGCATTACGTCTGTAATAAATCTGTGTTATGTATATATATATATATATATATATATATATATAGAATATAGTGGTAATTCGTAGTGCTTCACAGGATTCAACTACATCTTAACTCGCAGGACCATTCCGGATGAAGAAATCATCGCTAACGGGGAATCTAGCTTAACTTCAATGGAGAAACAAAAAGCCGAAATTTTAAGAATGGAGATCTGTAGGATATTACGTTTAGCTAAACCACCGAAGTCAAATTTAGATCCAAGTGAAATTCAGGCCCTAAAGCAACTCAAAACCAACCAATGCCACAGTGGTTATGGACTCGGTGGATTAGAAGCAGAAGATCACGGACTTGTTCAAAGATACGGCCTACAAACCAGCAGCAAGAGACACTACAACTTACCTGTAAAAGACAACCAAGTCGAAAATAGGGACATCTCCAATAGATCCGGAGATAAATAAAACTCTAATCCCTCGAGAGAAATCAAGCAGGTTCCCTAAACTTTATGGTCTTACCAAGATACACAAGCCGGATGTTCCATTTAGACCCATTGTGAGTGCCTTCAACTCACTGGTACAAAAACTAGAAAAGTACCTTGCGAAGATCATGCAGCCTATTACACAACAAGCTGACTCCTACGTACGAAATTCTGAACATTTCGTTCAAATTCTGGACAATGTCCAAATTGAAGACAGTGATATCTTGGCAAGCTTCGATATCAAGTTTCTCTATCCTAGTATCCCGATCGAAGAGGCCCTCAAGTAAATCAGAGAAAACGAAGACTTGCCCAGCCACATCGTAGACCGGTCATCATCTTCGTCATTTGGTCTTTTGGAAAAGAAAAGCTTCAGGAATTCCAAGAATATTTGAATACCATTCATCCAAAGATCCAGTTCACCACGAAAATAGAAGACAACGGACAGCTCCCTTTTCTCGACGTATTAGTAAAGAAACCTCTCAACAGCCTGCAGCATACTGTATACAGAAAACCTACCCACTTCACAGATCCAATCAGTCGCCAACTCGCTAATCTCAAGATCCGTTCGACTTATAGATAACGATAACAGATTAGAAGAAATGACGAAAGTCACCTTGGCCCTTGCTCAAAACGGCTACTCCAAATACATGGTGAAGATAGCCATCGATCGACAATTCAAACCGAAGGACCCACATCCAGAGGAAGAGACTAGAAGACCCAACGTCTTATTATCCCACATCAAATGAATCACTGACCGCATAGGAAGACTGCTACGGAAACACGACATCAGTACCACCTACAAACCCAGCAAGACTATAGGAGCCTCTCTCAGAAATCCAAAAGACCAAATAAAATTGGAAAATCTAGGAGTTTATTCCATCCCCTGCGGCTCATGCGACAAGAACTACGTGGGACAGATCAATAGGATAGCTGCAAGAGTAGAAGAACACAAGCTGATCATCCGGAACAAATAGCTCACTTCTGCTCTCTTCCGCTATCATCTGGACGCAGGCGTAATCATCAATTTCGAGGGTTGCAAGCAGGTAGCCAATATTCCGCATTGGAGAACCAGATTGATCCGGGAATTCATGGAAATAGCGAAGAACAGCACCCTCAACAAGAGGGATGATGCCCTACACTTGTCAGCTGCGTGGAGGACGGTCCTGGAGCACTCCAGGCCCAGGGCTGCTTTCCTGAGGCAATGTCCATCGAATTCGGGACGGCAGGACGCCGAGGTGCCCAGGTCCAGCAATCACCGGGTAGCGGGTCAGTAACCTTTTTAACGGATGATACCTCGGATCAACCAGAATACATAGAATATAGTATATATACAGGTGTCTCATGTAACTGGTTCGTTAGAACTTTTAGGTTCCATTATTCCTAGAGGCTTGAAATTGGTAGTATAAGTTGTTGATTCCAATCTTTCAATCCAAAATAATTTCAATATACCGGAAGTTGATTTAAACATCGTTATTTTAAATAGAATGCTATAATTTTTATTGTTTACCTTTTACTTATACGTTCAAAAATTAATAATATTATATTTTATTATATAATAATATTATAATAATATTGATAATCACTTTAAGATATAAGGATATTGTGTTCTCCATGTTCATCATGTTGTAATAAATAATAAGGTAGAAACCGAGGTGATGATGAATTAAGGTTTTTTATTTGAGATCTGTGCTACATATACATTTCGAGTGCCAACACACTAGTCATCAGGCACAACTAAAAACAAAAACAAAAGGAGTTTAATTAACTATAGTACATCGATGTAAACAAAAAAGTGTTAATAGTAATAATAGTATTTACCGTCAACTCAAGAATAAAAAGAAAAAGGAGTTCTATTCAACGTATTAAGACTTTAAGAACGACAACACTTTAAGATACTTACAAAGAACCCACTTAACTATTTTCATATAAAAGTTAAGAAAATGTTAAATAATATGAAAGACCACATATATCGAGAAAAGCCCATTTCCTTGCTACCGATAAACCCAAAGATGCCCCGTTTGTACTCACGCCCAAAACTACATAAACCGAATATTGCTCTTGGACCCATTATTTCGTCCATTGATTCCACTACATATAGGATTTCTACATTTTTTATTCAACTTGCTAAACAATACATGAATTTCAAACCCAAGTTAATAACACAGTTAATAACAGATTTGAACTTATTTCTAAATTAAAGACTATTAAATTACCAGAAAATTTCACAATGGTATCTTTTGACAGTGTCAACCTTTATACCAACACACCAACTAAAAGAACACTTGCTTTATTTAAAAAAATTAATAATATTTCCAATTGTGCATTGAGAAAACTTTTGGAATTTAGAAAGTTGATTGCTCAGCATGTGGAGCAGTTTATATAGGAAAAACAGGTAGATCTTTACAAACAAGGATTAAGGAACACAGAACCAGAACTCTAATTTTGATCGACATTTATTAGAAAACAATCATGATTTCCATGAAGAGGATAACACCAGATTGCTACACCAACAAAACAAACGATATTTATTGCAGATTTTGGAAGTATACGAGATAGGCAAATTTAAAAGAAACAACCCTAATTTACAGTACTTAAATGAGTAAGTACAATTAACCCAAAGACCATTATATTTGGAATTACATCAACCTTATACCCTTCCCAAACCTCCAGGCGGAAGAGGATTGAAAATTTCGTAGCATTTTTACATCGCACCGATCTCGGAGTCCTTACCTACCTAAATATGTTGGTACCGACCGATTTCTGTTTTCGAGTTATTTTGATTTTAGGTGTTTCTTGGCAACATTAATTTAAACAGTTTTGCATTGGCACGATAACTTTTCATTACATAAATAATTATTGTTCTAACTCTTTAAAGATAATATTGATAACCGTAAGCAGCTAATGTCTGTTGGTTTTAAAGATATAGTAGATATAGTAATGATGTGTGTAATTAGCTACTTCTGGTTATCAAAAATAATTTTGATTATGAAATGTTATTAAAAAATGTTATAATCTACATAAAAAATCCTTTAAAATGAATCCAAACACGATGAAATCCATCGTGTTTTTAAGATAAATCATCTTAAAAAACAACGTAGATACAAAATTAATTAATTTAAGTTGGCAGCATGTCGTTAGCAACATGGGGTTAAAATAATTAATAACCCTGTTAGTTTTACAAATATGATTATGGTTTTATGTAGCAGTTTGTAACATGTTTTTATGATCAAAAGTAATTTTAAACAGCTGCGTAGCTTCGTGTACACGTTATTGGAATAGAATGACCTGAATATACTATAATCAGGGTTGGATTGGGTTGGGTTCAAATTACCGATAACCGGGCATTTTTCTTGGAAACTAAACAGAAAAAACATAGCTTGCATGTCTCTTTTTTTAATTCCGGTACTGAAAGGTTTAAAGCTCTATTGCCTTTTGTTTTTCCTTTCGAGGTCAAAATTGAAAATATCCTTTAAATTAAGTAATATAAGTTGTATTATATTTTTTTTAAATTAATCTTTATCTACTTTATATATGAAGCTATAAAATATATAAATGTCACTCATGTTACATATAAGATTTAAAAATTATAGTATAAATTTATTAATATTAAAATCATTTCTCAAATTTACTGATAGGTCTATTTCTTTTGGTTTTAGAGTAATACATAATAAAGTTAACAATAAACTTTTTTTATAAAACTTACAAATATCGCCATCTAATGTCATCTAGTATAAATATTTTATTAACGTAAAAAGGGATAATTTAACAACAAAAAATCGTTTTGATGAATTTAGATACTTTTTTAACAATGTTTCGATAGTGTTTATAAAATAGAATGGTTACTGTTTGTTAATAAATAACTAGTCCTGCGTTAATACATAATTTAGAGTAGATGAAACTAGATGGCGGTGATTAGAATTTTTATAAAAAACTTTATTTTCAACATTATTCAAAAATAATAAGGAATAGACCTGTGGCAGCTTATATTTTTGTAATCAGAAAAAATAACGAATTTTATAACCTAAAAATTGTTAAGAAAATAATTTAATTAAAAAACGACAAAGGACTAGCAACTATTATTATAAATAATATAAATCAAATTAATATTGTATCCTAGAAAAAATATAAAATAAAAAGATATGGCTTCCAGGATCCTCAATATCTGCATCTCTTTTATGAAGTCATTTATAGAATCCTCGGTATATTGGGAAAGGGGTTGTAAAGCGATTTATAAATTGGAACATTGGAAGAATAAATTTGATCATTTAGACATTCGATATTGTT
Organism: Onthophagus sagittarius; assembly: GCA_036711965.1. Taxonomy (NCBI): domain Eukaryota; kingdom Metazoa; phylum Arthropoda; class Insecta; order Coleoptera; family Scarabaeidae; genus Onthophagus; species Onthophagus sagittarius. The sequence goes on from JASERS010000005.1 coordinate 28,130,255, forward strand.
TGTAATAATAATAATTTTATTTTGCAAAAAAACAACGAATACTTACAAAAAAAAGAAAATCAAAAAAAAACTTATTTTATATTTCCGCACAAACGCGAGGAGGCAATTCAAGAACATTCTTGATCTTCCATTGCCCCCTCGAACAATAATTAATCATAAAAAAATGATATTAACTTCCGATTCATGTAATTCATGAATCGGAAGTAATAAAATATGTAATAAAATAAAAAATAGAATAAATGATAAAAAAAAACAAATCTGCAAGCCGCAGAATAAATCGAAATCGTTTTACCAATTAATTTTGTTCCCTAATACATTTAAATGGTAAATCTAATTTGGTTAATAATTGTAATTTGATTCTTGAACAACCGAACATAGAGCTCTCTCCGCAGGCGTGCAGACCTCATCGACTTTAGTTCATCTGGGAGATCATTGTACGATTTATATATGTGATACGAAAAGGAACTCTGAAACATAGAAGTCCTATGGTAAGGAGGATATATGCAAGATTTCCCTCTCGTATCACGACTACCCACCGTAGAATTAAAACGAATTTTATTAAATAAATACTAAGGTGTTTTTCTTGTTATAAATTTATTATAAAATATTAATGCCTGGAGCTGCATTCTATTACCCATTGATAACCATCCTGCGTCTGTCAATTTGTGTGTTATATGCTCAAATTTATTTATATTGTAAATATATCGTAGGCAATTATTTTGCACTAACTGAATGCGTTTTGCATCCAAAATACAGATCGCAGGATGGTAAACCGGTACTAGGTAATTAAATTGAGATAACACAAGCGTTTCGCATAACCTTTTCTTTAAATTGACAGGAAGGTATACGCAAACTCGAGTAAGCGTTTTTGATATACCGACTCACTTGGGCTGCATACCGGAAATCATTGGAAAGGGAAAGGCCTAAACTTTTAGATCCTTCTACAAAAGGAAGCGTGCAACTACCAACAGCAACTTGTATTAAGTTTTTCAGGACCAAGCAGACACCTCTGTTACCAAACATTACAACCGCAGACTTTCTAGGATTCAATTTCAGTTGATGTATATTTGAGGTATCCAATAGATTTTGACAATTTTTAACAAAGTACAATGGATTACCGTATCAAACGCCCTACTGTAATCTAGCAACGCCACGATTATAATATCACCTCTATCATTAGCCGCTATGATGTCGTCTGTGACTGCCAACATTGTAGTTGTGCAGCTGTATCCCTCTCTGAGCCAGACTGCGTAGGAGGAAAAATATCATATGAGTTGGCAAAATATGTCAACTGACGCTGAATGACTCTTAGAAAGAAATGGGAGGACACTGATGGGTCGCAAATCACCAAACGAAGAAGGTTAAGATTTTTTTGGAATAGGTTTTACAATAGCATGCTTCCAACAATCTGGCACCGTACCTTCAATTAAACAAGTGTTGATAATATGTGTAACGTAGGGGAGCACTGTTGGTCAGCATAATTTTAACATATTAGAACTTATATCATCTACACCTGCTAAAGAGGACTTAAAGGCATCGATAACATCACCCAGAGTACTCTCCTCAATCGTAGAGAATTCAAAGTTTCTATTAGAAAAAGAAGTATCACTGTACAAATCCACATTATCTCCAACAGGTATACTGTCGGTAATGCTCGCCATCCCACCAATGAGAAAGTCATTCAGCTCATCAGCCTTTTTAAGATGATCCGGTGTACCTCCACAGCAACGCTTCCCACGCTTCACGTTTAAAGATTCGAGACGACGCCAAGTGTTTTTAAGGGCAATCTTACCCTTGAGTGGCTTCCCATGAATCCAGAAAAGAAGATAAAAGAAGTGAATCAGGACTCCCACAGTTAAGAACATTAATGTTAAAGTCGTCACAGCAAATAATTCGATCTGTCAACAATAGACAGCTTGCAATAGAATTATCCAGCTTACTCAAAAATAAAGAGTGATGAGTATGAGATGGTCTATACGCGACACCAACCGCCACATCACCACCGCGTAAATGGAGTAATAACCAGAATTGTTCAATATTGGTAAAAACATACACCCCCACCCCTAGAGCCCCTATCGCGTTTTGTAACACTGTAAAATGTCAGATGCTTGTAACATGCTTAAAGGCTCGACAGAGTTAATTTGAAGCTCTTCTATTGATTTGCCGGATGAAACTATAGTTGTGTCGTCTGCATATAGACAGAAATCCCCATGTGGTATTGTGTTCATCAAGTCCAACTAATTCTACGAATTTTCTTCTATCTATCGCTGCCAGAATCTTGCTATTGTTTCTTGTACAGCTGTGTTCACTGATCTATTTTTGCGGTATCCATGCTGAAAGTTTGTAAAAAGGTTTTCTTCTCAAAAAAAGTTGAAATTCTATCTGCTATTACACATTCAAAAATTTTAGATATTGCTGGCAAGATAAATATAGGTCTGTAGTTTTCAACCTTGTTTATATCACCTTTTTTGTAGATGGGTATGATTTTAGCCATCTTCAGTTCTTGTGGATTAACCCCTTGTTTTAAACACATATTTATGAGATACACCAATTGTGCAGATAGGCTTGATATAAAGCTTTTTATAAAAGCCACAGATATTCCATATATGTATTCACTAGTTTTTGTTTTAAAACGTTTTACTATTGCTTCAACTTCTGTACTGTCGGTGCTTCTTAGAAAACAGGAATTTTCATTATTAATTAACAGTCTTTTCATACAGTCATTTCCTCTTTGAAAATCCACATTGTTATTTGTTCTTGTCAGAAAATTGCTGTATTCTTCCGGTGTTACTGCCGTATTGCATGCTGCTTTTTATTAATCTTTATTTCATTATTTATAACATCCCATATCTTTTTTGATTATTTTCAGCTTCTTGGATGAGCGTTTTATTTTGCAACTTCTTTTCCGGTGTTATTTGTTATCTCAACTATATTTTATATTTTAGATAGATTTGATACGCTTCTTTCGTTTTTGTGCACTGTGCCGTTATTCCAAGAAACTCCACGATATCAATATTATTCTGCATATTTGGAGATAAATGTTCTTTTTTTCTTTATTCCATTTAATATAACAACTTCTTTTTCAGGGCAGCAGTTGTTAAAACTATCAATAAAGTAGGAAAAATAAGCAGAGAATATTGTTGCCGGTGTGTCTCCAGTTCTTTCGAAGAAGAAATACTTCGACATTTCTGCCTTAAAGTCGATAATATTGTTTGCTCCTACGTTTCTTTTTTTGATCACTTGTTTTGTAATCAATGTGTTTTCGATATTATACCATTTTAGATATGGTGCGTAATGGTCAGCCACATGTAAATTCAGCGTTTCTTCCGTATATTGATCCTTGCTCCAATTAGTGACAATATTATCAATGCATGATTTTGTTGTTGCTGACTCTCTTGACGTTTTATAAAAAACACAATGTAAATTATGGCTTTGTAATAGGTCATGAAGTATCATTACTTCAGGATTCTCATTTGCTTGCACATTGACAATATTGAAGTCTCCAGCGATTAAAATTTTTTTGTATGCTATTCACTTTCTATGCTGTGAAGTAGATCTTTAAATTTATTTCTAAGTCCTTGAACATTAATGTTGAGTAACCATGCTTGCATTTGATCAGAGTTAAGAGAATGTTCAGCAATGGAGTTTGACTTATTGATTACGTTTGATATTTTTTTCGCAGAATTCGGTCTAAAAAACGATTTAGACATGTTCCAGATGGCCAAATATCAGGCTTTTTTACTTCATCCAACTGTGTAAAAGGAACAGATAATTTAAAGGATGAGTAGTTTTCAGGATATTTAGATTCTAGCTGACTACACTGTACCGAACTGAAACCTTTATTATTTAAGTATTTTACTACATCATTTGATTTTGTTTTTGGGTCAAGGCCATAAATATGAATATGACCATATCGAATTGCTCCTTTTAATTCAATGCTGTTTGCAGTTCCAAAGGTAGTTTCTGAAAACGGCCCACGTTTTTGGCGTCTTTGAACAACCTTAAAGTCGCCAATAGCGTCTGTTACATTTGTTTGATCATTTGAATTATTATCCTTTTTATTTACGATTTCGTTTGATACTGATTTTGCAGCAAGCGCATAAGATATTGTCTGATTTTTGGTTTTAAAATTCTTTTCTTTAGTTTTTGTCAGTCCGATCGGTTTTTCATTTATGGTATTTTTGACTTGAATTATTTGAGTAGATTTATTCCCTGGTTGACTAAGGTTGACACCTATAGGTACTATTGGTATCTCATCGACAGAGTTCTTTATTTTTATAGAATCCTTTATTAATTTTATTTCTTTTATTAATTCTTTGTTCTCGTTAATTAGTGTGTCTAACTGTAGTTTGAAGGTCTTTGTTACCTCAGAAACGACTTTTTTTATCGTAGCTTACAACTTAGCCGATACAATTGTCTCTATATCGCCCATGAAATTCAAATTATTTGGGTTGTTTGAGGTTATTTTATTTTTGCAATTGTTGCATGACCAAACCTTATATTCTCCAGTTTCTCGAAGCTGTAAAAATTGTTCTTGCGTAATATTGACATATGATAAGTGATAACTACTGTTACACTCAGATATATTTTCCGAGCACTTAGCACACTTTATCGCCATTTTTATATATTTTTATTCGGAATAACAAAGGTAATAATATTAATTATAAAAGCTCGTCTAGATCCGATTGCGATCTAATCGCAATAGATATATTATTTTTTTAATAAAAATGTTACCATCATAAGACCAAACATTTTTAAACCCAAACTTATTTTTAGCTTCCTTTAAAAGATTGTATTTGGAAGCTGTTAAGTCTTCAGTAATAACTAATTTCGTACCCTTTAACTTAGACTTGGCCGTAAAGATGCGTTCGCGAAACTTGTAGCTAGTAAATTTTACTATTATAGGTCTTGGAAATTTGGGGTTACCATCCTGAGTGGAATCCATCTTGCGCCCGAGTGCGTTGTCGTTTGATGACGAACTAAGACCAGTTTTATTTCTAAAAGGGCCGGCACGGTGACGAAGATATTTCCACTCCCAATTTTTCCCGAAAAACTTTAAGTAATTTACTTTCCACATCTTCATTCTTTTCCTCGACAATACCAAAAACGCGTAAACTGCCCCGACGGGTATACTGCTCGATGTCATCTAATCGACCACGTAGAAACTGGTTTTCCTCCTCTAATTTAGCCGCATGGGTTCGTAGGAATTCCACTTCCTTATTAATAATATTAGCTATTTTCACACAAAAATCCTCACATTCAAACATTTTTTTCACCGGCTGATTGGACAATTCTTCGATTTGACGAAGATCTTCGACACTTAGACATATATTTAAATACAGTAATTGTAACTTTAATGGAGCGAGGGGGAACACGTCTTACTCAGATGCAGACATAAATCGGATGTTTATATGGTTCTTAGATTTATCGATTTCATATTTTTCGAGCAACTTCAATTTGTGACCCTTATTTTGATGGTGAAGTAGCTTAACTAGTTTTCTTAAATATTTTCGGTACGTTTTGTCTTAAAATCATCAAATTTGCAGTTACTACATTCTTTTCATGAAAAATCGTTTAAGATCACTTTCGAAATTATGAAACTACAGGATCAATGCTATACAAAAGTAGTCACAAAGGTAATTTGCTAAAAAACTTTTATTACGTCGTAAACCCTTCAATTTTCCAACTGATCCCAACAGCCCATTTCTTTTTAAAAATATTTTTACCCTCATAAATTTTTCCTTAAAGGCATTCTTTTCATGTTAGTCCCAAAATATTCAAGCTCGTTTTATTATTTTTTATGATTTATTTTTCAACCTAACTTTATAGCTTTTCGAAATTTCGCACTTTTCTGAGAATTAAACCATGCATAAGTATTATTCATTTTTAAGATATTAACTTTTGAAAGCAACATAAATTTGTAGCCCATGATCAAATTAATTTTTTTAAATCATATTTGTAAAAATCGTAAAAAATCGAGTTCTTAAGATATCTGAATGATATGTATTCTATTGTGATTTATAACTAAGGTCCGAATTTATATGCAATAAAAATAAGCAATATAAGTTTATATGCAATAAATATAAGTTAGGATTTCGAGATATCAATTTTTTACTAAATTTGAAGTATTTCATAAAATTTACAATTTCCTTAAACATTTATGAAAAATCGTAGATAATCGAAGAGTAAAAATAATTTTAAAACGGAAATATGTTATGCAACTACTTTATAGGTAGTTGTACATTTTCAAAAGTGATCTTAAACGATTTCTCATGATAACATTGCATTAAGCGCCAAATTATATCTTTCTATCTTTTCCTAAAATTTATTAATTTTGTAGACTTATGTCTCAGTAATTTGTAGGTTTTGATGAAATATATTTACACAAATCATTGCCATTTTTACTTTGTGGTTAAAATTATGTCACAACTTACAGCAATATTTTTTACAATATTTTTTAGTTTCTTTTTCTTTTAAACTCGTGTAAAATCTCCCCTAGGTAAAACCAAAAAGTCGATAGCGTATTGAGGTTTTCAACACAATAACTACTCATAGTCCTATTAGTTAGTTCACATCAAATTTAAATCACCATATACTTTGAAATGAACTGTTAAATGTATTTACGTTATAAGATTTGTCAAAATAATTATTGACTTAACTTATTCTCGTCGTTATCATGATAAATTTACAGGTATTGTTCCGAAAAGCCAACGACTGCATTTATAATATTTTGTTGATTTAAAATTATATTGTTTCATGAATTTCTTAAATAAATTAAGAGGAAAAAATAAGAACTTTTTAATAACGTCATAGTATGGGTATAATTGGAATTATAAACATGAATTTTAATCCTTCTAAATACCCCTATAAGATTTTTTGAAACGATAACCTGCTACACTAATAAATAGTTGACATCACGGCCAACGAAAACATCTTCCGTTTCGCTTCATCCTGTTCGAGTGCAACGAAGAAATTATCCTCGGTTCACGTAGACATCTTTTTGTGTAGCCACAAAACAGTGATTCTCAAAACTTTAAAACCCATTTATCACGCACAATTTATTGCACCTAACACCAAGTTATTCAATTAAAGAATAAATACAATGTATGTGGAATTTTTATAGTATAAATTTTGAATAAAAATTATAATTTTGATAAATATTGAGTGGGATACCATTTGAGGAACTCTGGCTCCATGTAAACATTATTATTCCAGTCCTGACTAGCAGGTTTTGCCGGTCAATATCGTTGAGTATCCCGCTAAAAAAAATGAAGAGACCGCAAATGGTTAAACGTATAAACCAAGCCGATTCCAAATTCCTCGTCCCATTCCGCTTAAAGCCGCGCAAACAAACCCTCCTCTATATACTCCAGTGCAAATACAGCTTGGCGTTCATTCAATTTTCGTCACAATGTCTTTCGAGTTCCTGCATAAGTACTTCGTTGCATTTAGCCTTTTATGCTTTCATCCTATTGTTGGAGATTTCAATCCTGGTGAGTGAATTGATTATAATAGAAAATTTTTGTGTTTATATCAACTTTCTTCAGTGTTTCTTCCAGAACCTTACGTAATTAACTACGAACAACCCATAGTAATCAGGTGTGGCGATGACCAATATTTCGATCATTGCGCTTCATCTTGCCCTGTGACCTGCGAGAACATTAATAACCCACCTTATTGCCCATCGGTTTGCTCAAAGGGGTGCACGTGTATCAACACACGTTATGTATACGACAGTAAGACTAGGAAGTGTGTTCCCCCAGAGTACTGCCCTGCGCAGCCAAACCGCTGCGGATATAATCAAACTTACTATCAAACTAATTTCAATGGACCTACGTGTGATGGGGTGGTCATTAGTTACAACCAACCCGGGTGTTATTGCGGAAATCGATTTGTGCTAAACAGACTGACCGGGCGATGTGTACTACCTAGGGATTGTCCTAAATATCCTAGGGATCGTAAGTTAATTTTATCATGAAAAAATTATAATTAAAAAAATATTTTTTATTTGAAGAGGTTTGCCCAAATAACGAATTCGTTAATTCTTGTAAAAATCCTTGCGAAGCTACTTGTCGTAACCCTGTAGATAACATCTGCCCCACACATCAATGCATTTATGGTTGCTCATGTAAGAAAGGTCTGGTGAGGGATGAATCAACTGGAAAATGCATCGACCAATATTATTGTCCAAAGAACCCTCAAAGTAAGTTTTATTTATTATAAAGTATGTCCCCGAATAGAGTTACAAAGAGGAAAAGAAATATTACTAATTTTTCAAACTTTTCTCGGATATGTTCAAACCACTAAATTAAATAAAAATTGAACTATTTTTTCTAACATACAATTTTTCAAGTAATATGTCAAACAATCATGATAACCATAAAAGTTAACTAACAACTTATGTTTGTGAAAAGTATAAGGGGAAATATTATGACTAATGTTAGTCCTAATATTTCTAGTTCTAGGTCTAGTACTTAGTTATGAGCTAGGTTGTAGTATTAGTTATGATTAAACTAAATAATAAACTAATAAAAACTAGAAAATAAACTAATTAAAACTAGAACTAACACTAGACCTAGAACTAGAAAGATTCAGGTTTAGCCATGCGTCTTCAGGCGCACGTTTAGTTCAATACAAGTCTTTATCTGTATACAAATATACAAGTGCTTTATCTAGATACATAAGATAGATAATATATTCAGCAAGTGTGTCGAGACCAAAACCAACGTAGCTATTGCACTTGTCTTGTAATTAAAAAGTTCCTTATGTCAAATTTGACTTTTTGAGTTATTTAACTACTCCCTATTCAAAATGGACAAACATATTTAGGAATATATTCAAACAGGTGGAAAAAAGTATGGAGAGTTTATCAACGATCAACGTAAGAAAATCTTATATTATTTATTACAAAGCTAAACAGAGCAAAATCTTGTCAAAACAACAATTCTGTCATTAATATTGGTTCCCTGAAAAAAAGATGTGGACGGATAGTTAATGATTATAGTCAGCAAATTGCAAACATTTCTTCCCTTTGTATAGAGATTCGCTATAAAGGGTTTCTCAAAATATACCTCTATTACGCGTTACGGTCCACGTTGTTTCAATTTACGGCCAAATCTGAGTGATATTACACTCAAAAAACTCTTGTCAAAGAAACATCCATCAAAAAAACACTTTTGTTTTGAAGGAATATCTTCGAAAGAACAATTTGAGACAAAAAATTCTGCTTCTCTTGGATAATGGGAGTATTATATCCCACCAGTATATCGAACCTGTCTGAAAATGTAAAAATTAAATGTCTATCTTACAACTGTCCCGATTCAGCCAATGCATTGGACTAAAAATATTCATATGTGGCTTTTATGGGTTCCAGAAGTCTTAGTATTGTATCTAGAAGATATGATACTGTATCCAGAAGACTTAAAATACTTCCAGAAGGTTTTATTTGCTGCCAGAAGACTTGATTCTGCTTCTAGAAGTTTCGAAATGCTTCCAGAAAACTTGATATAGCCTCTGAAAGACATGAAATAGTTCCATAAGACTTGATATAGGTTCTAAAAACTTAAAATGCTTCGAGAAAATTTGAAATGCTTCTAAAACATTTGATACTGCTTCTAGAAGATTTGAAATGTTTCCAGAAGTCTTGATATTCTCTCTGGAAGAGTTAAAATGTTCCCAGAAGACTTGACATTGCTACAAGAAGACTTGATACTGCTTCCAGAACACTTAGAATACTTCCAGAAGATTTGATTTGCTTCTAGAAGATGTGATATTGTATCCAGAAGACTTGAAATGCTTCCAGAAGACTTGACACTGCTTGTAAAAGATTTGATACTGCTTCTAGAGGATTTAAAATGCTTCCAGAAGACTTGATACTGCTACAAGAAGACATGATATTGCTTCCAGATGACTTGATATTGCTTCTTAAAGATTTTATACTACTTCTAGAAGCTTTGAAATGCAGAAAGTATTTAGAAATTCTTTTAGATAATTACGATCTAAAATAATCTGCAGAAAGTTATTGAAACGATCTACTGTGTACGTCGTCTGTCTTGGTTTAATCCATGCATTCATAAAAACAGCAGTTTTCGTTTGCTTTTTTCCTCTATAGGTAAATCTGTGAAGGTTGGAAATTGAAAACATTTGAATGTGTACAATAACTTTTGAACGTGTTTGCTCTATTGAAGAATATCGTTTATTCCAAAGGTCAACATTTTGCTAATACATCAATACAGATTTTAATCATTTTTGCGCCAATTTCTATTGTTGTTAACATCAACGTTACAAGGTTTAAAGCATAAAGCAGTTCTGCAGCACTATCGTTAACATCGTTGGTTTTTCTTGGATAGAAACATACCTTTACTTCTTGCAGAATTTGTTCAGGTAACAGCTTTGGTGAAAGGTCTATGCACTACAAAACTTGATGATGATTGATATATTGTAACGACCATGTTACGAAATCAACATATCACAACAGTTGAAATAAGAAATCGTCGGAATCATATCTAAGTATGTTAAATGAACATAAGTGAACACACAGTAAGGAGAAGAGTTCAATAAGCAGGGTAGAGATCATATAGACCAAAGTGTTCCGTGTAAGTGGACCAATGCAGAGGGATAAAGAATACTCTTCTCAGATGAGCGTTATACATAATGCAACTTCTCGGAAGGATTACAACACCAGGCAGGTTCTGTAATTATTTAGGTTGGGTTGGGTTGACTTGAGTTTTATCAACAGCAATCTAATCACGGCTCGGTATATTGAAGAAATTTTAGTTGAGCATATAGTTCCTTTCGACCCATTTCTTGGCGAAAACTTTTGACTCATGTGCATTCACGTCATTACCTTTGATGATAATGCCCGCTTCCATAGAGCCCACTATTAAATTAATTTAAATTATATCAAAGAGAATCTGATTGGATGCTTAAAAACTTGATAATTAGAAATAGTTAAATTTACAAAAATATGTCTTGGTCCATTAAATTTTATCATCGATGTTCAACCGCATTTCAAAAACATTTGTGCTGTAATAACAAAACAAGTTTAAGGAAGCAAAGGCGACATATTTATATTAACTTCTGACATATTTTACATAAATACTGAAGCTTCACGCAATTTTTTTCTTACATAATTCCTATTCATATTTTGTGTGCATTATTTTGTACTATATCTTCAACAAATTGCATAAAACCCTCATTGATGCTATTGAAATGAATTGCATTGTGGCCTAAATTTGAATATCACCAAAATAATTGAGGCTGTCTTTACACTGAGAGGTGTTTAGCCGGATCTGATGAGGGAGCAATTTATACGTTTTTTAGGTGTTCGCTGGGACCGTACATTAACATATAAGTGTACTTAGTGGAAAGCTGATACTTTTAATATAACATCGTAATATCCTGAAAAATGTTGACGCCAAGTTCATTGTTGATATAATTTTGAAGAAGGATGGATCTTCCCTGTTCAAAGTGCATAAGTGCATTGTATAACTGTATTAAAGTCAATTTTGGGATTGTGATGTCTAGTATTTCTTATTCCCCATAAAGTATTTTGTTTTTTTGCAAGTTTATCTTGCAAAAACATCTTCCTAACCTTTAAAACCATTTTCGTTTGCTAAAGGATCTTTTGTGTAATTTTAGGAAGCAAATCAGGACTACTGTCATCAGTTGCAGAACTAATACAATTGGGCACAATAATGTTGTCGATTTCAGTTCATCCCATGAATCGCAAATATTCAAGATAGCACCTGTTATATTTAATTGCTTGCAAAGCTCATTGATTGATTATTTGGTTTCGGTTTCATTAACAAGTTATCCAAACGTTTTCTGCAGTAATAAGTTTTGAATATTGCTATTACTCCATGGTTGAGTCATTGGCTGAATCAGGGCAGTTCAGTCAAGGCAAGCAGACAAGTGGTTTAAGTGGTTTAAATGTAGCAGAATTACAGAAGTGAGGCAGTAAATTGAGACATCGTAGGCAGTAAAGCGAAATGAAGTATATTTTAAGAAGACCGTTATGACGAACTATATAAAGATGGGCCGAATAGGGAGGTTATGAGTATATATTAAAGACTAATTTCCTTATAAGGGTAAAATTATATACACTTTGTATGACACATGACGCAAAAATGATGTTACCTGCAACAAGTAAACGATTATTCGGGGTGCACGGTCCAGGTCAATTAATTAAACAACTTTTTAAAAAGCTAATATTTCGGTTATATTTTTTAACCTTCCTCAGAGCATTTTCATTGCTACAAAAGATCTTACAATTAAAACCGCAACAAATTCTAAATCAATCAAAAAACTTACTTGTTTCAAAAAACCACCACCATTAAAACAACCAAACAACATCAAGATCATCAAACAAATCTAAATATTTTTTTTTTTTTTTTTTTAATTTAATCTTTATAATTTTTTAATATTTTAATAAATTGGAAAGAACTGCAATATCTTTAACAAAACTTCAAAAAGATGGCGAGGCGTTTAAAATGTTAAAAATTAATCACAACGTGTGTGCGTCTCAAAACTTGAAATTTACAAGAAAAACCACTTTTACCAACACCGTGTGCAAAACGGGTCAAGTGCGCAAGCGTTAAAATCTGAAATGTTTCTCGGTGAAGCCGCCAAATTTTAAGAAATGAACAAAACAAGTGAATTAACAAAACACTGAAAAGAATCTTCTACAAGTCAAAACAAATAATACTTGTTAAATAATACTTGTTTTGTTCATTTCTTAAAATTTGGCGGCTTCACCGAGAAACATTTCAGATTTTAACGCTTGCGCACTTGACCCGTTTTGCACACGGTGTTGGTAAAAGTGGTTTTTCTTGTAAATTTCAAGTTTTGAGACGCACACACGTTGTGATTAATTTTTAACATTTTAAACGCCTCGCCATCTTTTTGAAGTTTTATTAAAGATATTGCAGTTCTTTCCAATTTATTAAAATATTAAAAAATTATAAAGATTAAATTTAAAAAAAAAAAAAAAAAATATTTAGATTTGTTTGATGATCTTGATGTTGTTTGGTTGTTTTAATGGTGGTGGTTTTTTGAAACAAGTAAGTTTTTTGATTGATTTAGAATTTGTTGCGGTTTTAATTGTAAGATCTTTTGTAGCAATGAAAATGCTCTGAGGAAGGTTAAAAAATATAACCGAAATATTAGCTTTTTAAAAAGTTGTTTAATTAATTGACCTGGACCGTGCACCCCGAATAATCGTTTACTTGCTACTCACGTTGTGTCGGTCGAAGATACTTCTTTTCCACTTGTTACCTGCAACCTCTCCTAAAATTACTAAATTTTAAGTCTTAAGATGGAACTAAACCCAACCCAACCTAGCTCCAGAACTTATGCTAGGTTTAGAATTAGAGACATTAGGGTTTAGCCTTCTTAAGAAACGTATCGCTAAACTCTAATATTTATAGTTCTAGGTCTATATTAATTCTGAAGCTGGATTGTCTAGTCTTAGTTATACTTTTAGTTTCAGAAAAATTAAAAAAAAATCTAACGTTTAACAAGAATTAACACTAGACCTAGAAAGTTGTAGGTCTAGTGTTAGTTTTTGTTTTAGTTGGGTACAAGTATACAATAATCGAACAACAGCTAAAAGTGAAGCTAATACCAACACTAAACCCTAACCTAGAACTAAAAACATTTGGATTTAACCGCACGTTTCTTAGAACGGCTAAACCCAAATGTTTCTAGTTCCAAGTCTAATTTTAGTATTAGTACTATTGTAAATCAATTCTCTCCTTAACGGTTATTCACGGTGGAAAAGCTTAATTTTATGGTTACATATAAATTAAACTTGGAAATTTTTCAATTAAAAAAAAAGTCTAATTTTTATATAAAAATGAGAATAATTAGTTAATTTCTATAGTTAGTGTATATAATAATTATATTATTTATATGATTAAGTGATTTGAACATATCCGACACAATATTTTATTTTAGATAAGTTTGAAAAATCAGTTATAAGATTTTTTTTCTTTCTTTGTAACTCGATCCAAGCACGTACTGTATAAATTGAACGTAATAAATTAACTTCATTTTGAAGATCTCAAATGCAACGAAAACGAGGAATTTTCAACGTGCGGACCTCAATGTGAACCCACATGTAAATACCCTCAAAGAACGTGTAATTTAAATTGCGTTAAAGGATGTTTTTGTAAAAAGGGTTATATCAGAACATCTGAAGATGGAGATTGCGTTCCGCGCTGGGTTTGTGATTATATACGTCAACCTTATTATCCATTTGCAATTCTATAAATGTAGATAGAACGATTTTTTTTTTAATAATATAATCGAATATGCAAACTGATTATAATAAATACTTTTAGCATTCAATTAATGTTTTTATTAACGAAAGAAGATGCCAATTTTTGTGTTAATATTAACTTTAATAAATGAAACCTCTTTGCGAAACAGCTTGTCTTAATCAGCATTGGGCAAATACCTTAATACTTTAAAATTTAGGTATCTACCCAACATATGTACCTAATAGGAAAATACCGGGTATATTGGAATTTAGGTGAATACCATGTATCTGGTATTTTTACTTTGTCAACTTAAGATACACTTTATTGTCAAATTTGACTGTTTAAATGTAAACAAAAACAAGGAAATGATAAATGTAATAATTTAATTTATTTTGAATAAAACAAAATATTCTTGCTAAACTAAAATTATATTCTGAAATAAATCAAAAACTATACAATCAGGTTCATTTGTCGACGTCGAAACTTATGCCCATCTCGATGTTTGCACTTTGTGATGAGTCGGTATCTGAATCAGTTTCAAAAGCCAAACTTTGAATTTCTAAATCTACACTATTTTCGTTATCAGAATGTTGCGCAGAACAAGCAGAAAATGATGTACTTGATTTTGGTTGTAGTAAAAATTCATGTGGCTGAAGTTAGATTCAGGGCGGGGGATTAATAATAATAACTCGGTATTAGGTGTAAAACGTAAATAATTTTTTTCACAAAATCTGGAAAGTGTAGCACCCTGGAACCATATTAGAAAATTCACTTAACCCTTCTAGAACCTATCTGCAAAGGGACACACAAAAATTTAGAGGTGGCGGCGGGGGGTGAATAATTTAAGTTATGATGGTTTTAGGTGTAAAACGTAAATAATTTTTTTCTCAAAGTCTGGGAAGTGTAGCACCCTAGAACCATATTAGAAAATTCACTTAACCCTTCTAGAACCCCTCTGCTTAGGGACACACAAAAATTTAGAGGTGGGGGCGGGGGGTGAATAATTTAAGTTGTGACGGTTTTAGGTGTAAAATGCAAATATTTTTTTTCTCAAAATTTGGGAAGTGTAGCACCCTAGAACCATATTAGAAAATTCACTTAACCCTTCTAGAACCTCTCTGCTTAGGGACACACAAAAATTTTGGTGGTGGAGGCGGGGGGTGAATAATTTAAGTTATGACGGTTTTAGGTGTAAAATGTAAATAATTCTTTTCTCAAAATTTGGGAAGTGTAGCACCCTAGAACCATATTAGAAAATTCACTTAACCCTTCTAGAACCTCTCTGCAAAGGGACACACAAAAATTTAGAGGTGGGGGCGGGGGGTGAATAATTTAAGTTATGACGGTTTTAGGTGTAAAATATAAATAATTCTTTTCTCAAAATTTGGGAAGTGTAGCACCCTAGAACCATATTAGAAAATTCACTTAACCCTTCTACAACCCCTCTGCAAAGGGACACACAAAAATTTAGAGGTGGGGGCGGGGGATGAATAATTTAAATTAACTCGGTTTTAGGTGTAAAACGTAAATAATTTTTTTCTCAAAATCTGGGAAGTGTAGCACCCTAGAACCATATTAGAAAATTCACTTAACCCTTCTACAACCTCTCTGCAAAGGGACACACAAAAATTTAGAGGTGGAGGCGGGGGGTGAATAATTTAAGTTATGACGGTTTTAGGTGTAAAATGTAAATATTTTTCTTCTCAAAATTTGGGAAGTGTAGCACCCTAGAACCACAATTTTCTAATATGGTTCTAGGGTGCTACACTTCCCAAATTTTGAGAAAAAAAATATTTACCTTTTACACCTAAAACCGTCATAACTTAAATTATTCACCCCCCGCCCCCACCTCTAAATTTTTGTGTGTCCCTAAGCAGAGGGGTTCTAGAAGGGTTAAGTGAATTTTCTAATATGGTTCTAGGGTGCTACACTTCCCAAATTTTGAGAAAAAAAATATTTACCTTTTACACCTAAAACCGTCATAACTTAAATTATTCACCCCCCGCCCCCACCTCTAAATTTTGGTGTGTCCCTTTGCAGAGAGGTTTTAGAAGGGTTAAGTGAATTTTCTAATATGGTTCTAGGGTGCTACACTTCCCAAATTTTGAGAAAAGAATTATTTATATTTTACACCTAAAACCGTCATAACTTAAATTATTCACCCCCCGCCCCCACCTCTAAATTTTTGTGTGTCCCTTTGCAGAGAGGTTCTAGAAGGGTTAAGTGAATTTTCTAATATGGTTCTAGGGTGCTACACTTCCCAAATTTTGAGAAAAGAATTATTTACATTTTACACCTAAAACCGTCATAACTTAAATTATTCACCCCCCGCCCCCACCTCTAAATTTTTATGTGTCCCTTTGCAGAGAGGTTCTAGAAGGGTTAAGTGAATTTTCTAATATGGTTCTAGGGTGCTACACTTCCCAAATTTTGAGAAAAAAAATATTTACCTTTTACACCTAAAACCGTCATAACTTAAATTATTCACCCCCCGCCCCCACCTCCAAATTTTTGTGTGTCCCTTTGCAGAGAGGTTCTAGAAGGGTTAAGTGAATTTTCTAATATGGTTCTAGGATGCTACACTTCCCAAATTTTGAGAAAAAAAATATTTACCTTTTACACCTAAAACCGTCATAACTTAAATTATTCACCCCCCGCCCCCACCTCCAAATTTTTGTGTGTCCCTTTGCAGAGAGGTTCTAGAAGGGTTAAGTGAATTTTCTAATATGGTTCTAGGGTGCTACACTTCCCAAATTTTGAGAAAAGAATTATTTACATTTTACACCTAAAACCGTCATAACTTAAATTATTCACCCCCCGCCCCCACCTCTAAATTTTTGTGTGTCCCTTTGCAGAGAGGTTCTAGAAGGGTTAAGTGAATTTTCTAATATGGTTCTAGGGTGCTACACTTCCCAAATTTTGAGAAAAGAATTATTTACGTTTTACACCTAATACCGAGTTATTATTATTAATCCCCCGCCCTGTCCGCATCTGTCCCTTTGCAGAGGGGTTAAAAGATCGCTAAGTGAATTTCCTAACATGGTTTCAGGGTGCCACATTCCCTAAATAATAAGAAAAATTATTATATAGTGTTCATTATAAGTATTTGTCTGGTCGACTGTAAAAAAATGAATCTGAATCTGCTTCAGATTCGAATCTGAATCTAACTTCAGCCACATTAAAAATTCCTGTATCTACTTTAGATATCGACGTTATATCACATAGTTCTCTGCACCAAGAAACTTGAGATGTAGATACAACTCCAGAGGGAATTTGTTAAATCCTACATGATTTTTATCGGGTGAATTCGTTGTATTTGAGTAACGTATGAACTTTGATTTAATGGATCTGAGCAAATAACTTTTTAGATGATCTAGAAATCAAAATGATCAACAATGACAGGAGGCCATACAAAAACAATTTTATTCATTAACACAAAAGATATTGGCACAATTAAGAATTTACATAAATACACTACACAAAGGTATTAAATCTACTTTAGAAATAGAATAGACTAATATGATAGATTTCCTGGTATAATCATTAAAGACCGGATTTATAGAAAATATGCTTATGCTCAAAATTAAAGGCATTACAAATATATTTAAATATCTTTACGAATCAATTAAAAATAAGTGAAATAATACAGGTTAGTTATGCCTTTTTTGCCTTTCTTGAATTTTCATGCCTATTATTTTTTTTATGCCTATTTAATAGGTATAAAAAAACAATATATTGATTGTTTAATAATTATTGAAGATATTATAAAATACTGACGTTATTAAATTACTGTTAACAGATTAATTGTGACAAGAAATACTACATAATTTAGCATGTCAAAATATCATTGCATCAGGAAAAATTAAAACTGACTAAAAGTCAATCCAAAAAACAACAAACTATAGGTACAGCTATACAATCTGTGGCATCAAAATCCGGCTACACTGAACAATCAAAATTCAATTTTGATCTTTGCAAAGCTTTGATAAAAGCAAACATACCAATCCATAAAGAGACAAATAAATATTTCAAAACTTTTTTACAAACATATTGTACAATGCATATTCCCGATGAAAGCCATCTCCGCAAAAATTATATTACTTCAGTCTACAAAGAAGTTATTCAAGAAATAAAAAATATTATTGGAAATAATTATATTTGGATAAGTGGTGACGAAACAACTGATGTATGTGGACGATACGTGGCAAATTTAATACTTGGAGTATTAAGTGAGGAAAATTCGTCAAAAAGTTTTCTAATAAGTACCAAAGAATTAAGTAAAACAAAAAAAAATACGGTAACAAGATTTATTCACGACGAATTAACGCATTTTTTCTTACCGGAGCCGGTACCGAATGATAAAATTTTACTGATGGTGTCAGACGCGGCGGCATACATGGTAAAAGCTGCGTCTAATATGAAGTTTTTGTACCCTAATTTAATTCATTGTACTTGCTTAGCACACGGGCTTAATCGAGTAGCAGAAACTATAAGGTTACAGTTATACATAAATTAATAAAAAGCGGTAAACATATATTTGTTAAAGCCCCTTTAAGGGTAGAATTGTTTAGAGAGAGGTTACCAAATACCCATTACCACCACAACCAGTTCTAACAAGATGGGAAACATGGCTAGATGCCGCTATATATTACACAAACGCCTTAGATTATTTTAAACAATTAATAAATGAATTTCTGGCTACAAATAGTAAAGCAATACAAGATTGCAAGGCCGTCCTAAAAGAAGTGGAGCTACAAAATAATTTGGCATTTATAAAAAGCAATTACAGTTATATAAGTGAATCTATAAAATCACTTGAAAAACAGGATTTACCTTTAGTGACTGCAGTAGAAATGATTAAAAAGTTTCAAGACAGCACGTATAGCGTACCAGGACATATTGGTCAAATAATTACGAATAAATTTAATGACGTTCTGTGTAAAAATGAAGGATTTGCCACATTACAAAAAATTGCATCAATTTTAAGTGGTGAAATTGTTACTGGATTTATTATGGATCCCGCATTAATTACAAAGTTCAAGTATGCACCAATTACAAGTGTGGACGTGGAGAGAGGTTTTTCGGCTTACAAGAATACGTTAAGTGAGAGAAGACACAACTTCACAATGGAACATTTAGAGCAGCATTTAAAAATTAGTTGTTTTCGTGATTAGTGGTTTAATAATTATATATGAATGTTTAGTTTAACGATGTATTTTTTAATGAAAACGTTATTAAAATACATTATTAATTAGATATAGCAATTTTTTCGATTTTTAATTTTTTGCCTTTTTAATGCTTTTGTTGCCAAAATTTCATGCCTTTTTAAGTGCCTTTCTCCGTCTTTTTTGTGCCTTTTAATCCGGTCTTTAATAATCATAGAATAAACAACTGACTGCAAGTTTTTTTCGGACAATCAAATGAAAATAAAAAGGATGTCTGTAAGAAAACATATTGTCAAGAATAATGGATACAGAATAGAAATAGTCGTTAAATTGATTAACCCTCACCTCGACTTTGTATCAAACTGCCTTCTTATTACTTATCGAATCGTTTGAAAATAGGGTTATTGAAATGACGAATTTGTATGGTGATCATCGTTATAGAGAAAATTTGTTAGCTGTTGATGTACCCACAATGCGTGTTTACTATGGATTGCTTTTATTACCTTGTATTTATCGTGAATGTATTGAAGAATTGTGGAACGATAAACATGGATGCTCAATTTCCGTTGCAACTAGGCATTCGTTGATTCAAAGAAATCAACAGTTATCTAGAATTCGAAGATAAAGAGTAAAGAGAAGCTCTTATTCGTTTCGCTTTCGATAATTAGATTCAACGGTTTAAACAGTTGTATATCCCGTGAGATTTAGTTAGTCAATGCTCAATATTTAAGTTGGATGGTGATATTGAGTACTATTCAAGCAGTACATTTCATCAAAATCGGCTAAACATGGCATCAAATTACAGCTTTTGCATATATTATCCAATTGAATACCAATTGGAACAGTACAAAAAAATATTGTAGAATTCTATTTTTGATATGTCCGCCCAAGCATTATGTTTTTTTTATATAATACAACAAAATACTAGACCACAGGGTACAAATGCGAAAGCCGTTACAGATAGTGTCCGCATGCAATCAAATGAACATCTATCAACATCGGGTGCTTATCACCATTGCTATTGGAATACGCATCAGTGATGAATCAGCATTCGATGCACCAAATGTGTGAAATACGTTTTTTTACCTTATCGATTTACCGTTTGTGATGATTACGTAAAGTGTAAAGTGTTCACATGAAAAAGCTCTTGCATTTTTTTTTAATAAAATGTAAAAACTAAAAAAAGATTTCTATTTCCATCTATTCAAATGTATTCAATCAACCAATCATTAAAAAAATTGGCAGCAATAGACAAACAGTTATTGTATGATATTGCGTCAGTTTGATACATGAAGTCCGGATAGGGGTTAAGGAAGGAACGATAAAAACAAATGCAAAAATCTAACAACATTGAACAGAATAATAACGACAAAATATTTGAAATATTATAGTGCCATAGAATATCCAGGGAATAACAACAATAAATTGGGGAGGATATACAGACGTGGGGTTTTCTGATCACTTGCTGGTTTATTGTCAATTGGGAATTTCTGTGTGTAAACGTGAAATCAGACAAATTACTTGTCGAAGTTTGCGTAGTATTGATTTGAATGCCTTTAATATAGATGTTGATCTAATGAATTGGGAAGCTGTTTTTGATTGTGAAAACATCGACGATAAAGTTGGTTGTTTTAATGATATATTGTTGTCTTTGTTCGATGTCCATGCTCCGGTTGTAGCAAAAACCATAAAGAAAGGTCCATTACCTTGGATCACGTGGAATATTAGATAAATGATCAAGTTAAGGAATAATGCTTTTAATAAGTATAAAAAATCCAGAACACAGCGAAATTTTCAATACTATAAAACCTTGCGTAATTATGTCACGGGTGCGATTCGTTAGGAGAAAAAAACATTTTTTGAATAAAATTTGATTGTCAATGACTCTAAAAATATGTGGAATAATCTCAAAAAATTTAATATTTTAAAATCAACCGCTACTGCTATTCCATCTCATTTGGCTGATAATATTAACACCTTTTTTAGCAATTCCGTAAAAAGCACTCTGGTTGAGCCTGATATTAATCTTATTATTATAATAATAGAATGCACCCAGATACCCCAACAATGACATTTCGTGAGGTTTCTTCAGATTGTTTTCTGAAAATACTTCTGAATATGAAGTCCACTAGTGTGGGTTCAGATGGGATCAGCTTAGATATGATACGTTTTTGTTGTCCCCGTATTTTTGATGTACTTGTGTATATCTGCAATTTCTGTTTGACTCAATCAGTATTCCCAGACTCCTGGAAGCACGGTTATGTTACACCCATTCCCAAATTGGTTCAAGTTAAGACATATAAGGATCTGAGGCCTATAACCTTATTGCCGGTTTTATCAAAGTTATTGGAGACACTTATGGCTGAGCAGCCTCAGTTTCTTTTGGAGGCGCAGTGTATACTACCACTTAAGGAGTCTGGTTTTTAGAAAACAGTTTAGTTGTACCACTGCGCTTGATTTGACTGATGATGAGTTTCGGGCTTTGGATCAGGACAAGTCAACTTTATTGATACTGCTTGACTTCAGCAAGGCCTTTGATATAATTAATCACAACTTATTACTAAATATATTGAAGTTTATCGGATTGGATGCACATGCAATTAAACTATTTGATTACTATCTTTCTAATAGAGTGCAGTCTGTTAAATTAAATTCAGTGATGTCCAGTCCTACAATCTGTTCAACAAGTGTTCCGCAAGGGTCTATTCTTGGACCAGTTCTCTTTACTATTTACACTTTCAATTTATTCTCTAAATTAATGCATTGCTCTTACCATCTCTATGCCGACGATACGCAATTATATTATAGTTTTAAATCAAATGATCTCCAATCGGCATGCCGTATAATTATTGATGAATTGGGTGTTCTGTGCACCGAAATTGCAAATAATGGTCTGAAAATTAATCCTGACAAGACACAAGGTGTTGTATTTGCAAAGAGGGGTGGTTGCTTTGTGGATAAAGCTAGAGTCAATGTTTCTATTATGGATAAGCCAATACAGTTGAGTAGTATGGTTAAGAGTCACGGGGTTACTATAGATGATCAATTGAACATTAGTTATAATGTTGGTGTTTTATGTGGTCGTGCTTATGGTGCTTTAAAACGTCTGCACTCATTCCGACAAGTTTTGTCCGTTAGACTCAGGCATTTACTATGTGACACTCCGGTCTTATCAAAATTATTCGAATTGTAAACATTTATATTTCTGTTACTCAGTTTAATATTTTGCTCTTTTTTTCTTTTTTATGGTGCAAGTAAAATCAGTGGCAGTTCTGCTGCCTATGCTGTTCTTGAACTATAACTCAATAAACCATTTATTATTGTTATTATATTCAAGAAATATAACATAGAATTCGCTTCAAACAGTAACAACACCATGGAACAAATATAATTGACAATAAATATCGCGTAGAAAAACTTAACTAAAATGGAGTGTACAGATTAGAATACATGTCACGCAACTTACATAAAAGAAATAGGGAGATCACTAAGGACACGAATAAAATCTAATTTTGTTATGTGACATCTCATTGTCCTTGGGAATCACCATTTGATGAAAATAAGAATACACACTTACTTCACTATAAAAATAAGTGCATCAATCTAGAAATACTAAAATACTGCGAAATTAATAAATTCAAATACAATAACATAGACATCGTTTTCCTGACCGACCAGACAACGAGGAACCATAGACCATTCTATACATTTTTAAGCACAGAATACATACCCTCTGATTTTATCAGAAGGTGCCAACTTTGCAACTCCATTTTTGATCTTGAAAAAATATAAAAATTCATTAGAATATGTGTGATTTTGTTTAATTGAAAAGTCTTATTATTGTTTTAGAACAAAAATTACTAGGAATTCTTTCCTTTTAAAATATTAAAAAGATTTTATATTTTACTTTTAAGAGCAGTGCTTAGAAGTTGCCAAAGAAGGTACGTTTACTATTTCTCTGGTACTTAACAGTTGATGACGTCATTCTTGAGTTAAATTATAAACATATCTTCACAGTCGGTTATATTATATTAATTGACCATTTTTTTTATAGAATGCAGCAGATATTTTAACTTGTTGAACGATGGCATGAATGTACGTTCATACCTTTTTTATCAATCTTAAAAAGACTGAGATTGTTCTCTTCACGTAACAGAAAAACTGGAACATTTACGAAAGGATTTGAAAATCACATATTAGTTACAACATCAAAAAAAAACACGATTGTACTTGTCCAGAATCGAAGGGCAGTTGGGAATACTTAGGGATTAAAATGTACCGAAACATGTGATGTTCAGTATGATATTCAGTACCGAAACATACATCTAAAGGAAAAAAGTTATACCGTCAATTTCAGCAAGGGAATTCAAATAACGCATGGGATATGTTTTGCTTTGAGAAAGTGTGATATGTTTCAGATGCTAATTACATTTATGTCTTTGGGTTCCTAATCTCATAAATTCTTATTTTATTGGGTCGGTCCCTGTTATCAGTGTGACTGACCAGAATTTGCAGAGACACTTAATAATTTGAAGCAAGGATATCATTATCGGTGGTAATGGGATTAGTCTTGGAGCTATTAAAATGTGTAGCCCCTATATTGTGCCTTATATTAGGGACATAGCTAACTGCTGCTTTCCACCCGAGAGATACCCTGCACTATGGAAGGAATCAGTGGTTTGCCTATGGTCAGGAGTCCAACTGCTTATGCAGACTTGAGACCTATTAGTATCTTGCCCGCCATGTCCAAGGTGATCGAAAGAATCATGTGGGACCAACTATCCGAGTATGTTGAGGGGAATGGTTTGTTATCACAAACGCAATCGGGTTTTAGGTGCGGATATAGTTGTTCTGCGACCCTGATTAAGATCATTGATGATATAGTACGAGAAACCGATAAAGGTAATATTACATTTCAAACTATTCACTCCCTTCTAAAGACTTGAGGAAAGCATGTGCACGAGTAAACTCTGATCTTCAATGTCTTCTTGACATTTCAACTTGTAATTCGTTGCATTTTAATTCTAAAAGATCTGAAATTATGATCTTTGGTTCAAAGAATGCAAGACATTTAGTTAATAAGATGAACATTGTGATAGGTAATGAAGTACTTCAATTTAAAAAATGTGTTAAAAATGTAGGTGTTATCTTAGAAAAAAGTTTATCTTTTAATGAACATATTAATTGTTATGCCTAAAAAGCATATGGTAGTTTAAAAATTATATATTCAAACAAAAATTTTCTTAGTATTAAATTGAAAACTATGCTTTCTGACAGTATGGTACTCTCTTTGTTTAATTTCGCTGATACATTGGTCATAAATAATACAAAGGGTTCAAAGCTCTTGTATTCATTTAATATCTGGTTTGAAGAGATGAGATCATGTTAATTTGAAGCTTTCGGACTTGAATTGGTTGAACATGCATGGCAGAAGACTGTTGCATACAGCCTGTTTTTACTACAAGGTAATTTTCAACCAGACGCTGCCGTACTTATTCGAAAAAATATAATATCGAGGGGATGTGCACAAATCAGAACCATACCGGAAATATTTTTCATGTCACATATTTAAAATACATAATAGCTTACTATTATTATCTTTGGACTACTGTGCATCATTTGCACTACATTTCATTGAAAGGGGTGAGCGTGTGTTATAGCCTGTGCACTTTTCCTCCCTACCTTCCTATTCTTATTCCTCCGTGACCTCCTCTTTATAATCTTTTCTCTACCATTTTCGTTCTTGTTTTCCTATGTTGCCTTCGTGAATTGGCGACGTTTTTTCTTTCATAAATTTCTTTGGCCACATCGTCTATTATTTTATTTACGTTGGTAGTGGAAGAACAACGGAAGCTGAACTAATATCGTAGGATTGTCGCAAGATTGTATGGTAACAAATCCTATTAATAACAATCAGATGTAATTGTACTTATGTATTGTCAGTCTAATACACCTGTAACTTCTTGGGATAATAAATTACAATATTTATTTATTTATCTAATACAAAATATCAGCTCTCCGGGTTGGGTTGGGTTTGAATTAGGTTGGGTACGAGTTCATGGTTCATGAACCGTTCAAGCCACTTTTTTTGTATTTCCGCAGTTCTCTTCTTTAGGTTTTAATTTATATAG
The DNA here is from genome assembly GCA_036711965.1 of Onthophagus sagittarius. Lineage (NCBI taxonomy): Eukaryota > Metazoa > Arthropoda > Insecta > Coleoptera > Scarabaeidae > Onthophagus > Onthophagus sagittarius. Next base: position 28,155,812 of record JASERS010000005.1, read on the forward strand.
CTTTACAGTACAATTACAAACTCCCGTCACAACACTTCGACATCTTACTCAAGGTCTATAGAACATAAGGTTACCTAATTCCCTATGCCTCTGTAGTATCGAATATTACCCCGCAGATTGACGTCACTGGTTCGATACAATCAGAGTAAAGAGTTGAGTAAAAGATAGCCTATATAATGGTACAGTCATTAGCTTTGTTCCAACCAGTGCTCCGACTCGTCAAATGCAATCGCCCATATCAAGTGATGCAGGCCAATCTGCTTAATTGGAACGACAGTACTAGACATGTGCAATTGCATTTGACGAGTTCGCGACGAGTTGGAGCGCTTGTTGGAACAGCGCTTTGAAAAAGCGCTCCAGAAAAGAACACTTTTTGTATTGTTAATATTTATACAAAGACTGTGAATGAATTTTAATTGAATACCTTTTTTTTCAATTATGTGTATTAAAAAATGATTAGTATTTCAAATGAGCCCTCATAGTGTAATAAAAAATTGCACTTCCAAGTATGATACATGCAGGAAAGAAGGATTGGAAATTTCATTCTTTCGATTTCCAAATGATGAGAGTATTTGTAAACGTTTACAAATACTCTCACGTAAACGAATTGTAAATTAGAGACAGATCCAAAAACTTCAAGGATATTTTACTTACATTTTGTAAGAGACGCTTTTGAACGGGATTTAAAGTCTGAGTTATTAGGATCAAAACCAAAAAAAAAATGTTAAAGAAATTGTCTTTTCCATCAATAAAATTGGAAAGTAATTTACAAGCTTCTCTTAATGAGAATAGACAAGATTTAGGCAATGACAATATTTAATCTGGTTGTGCTGCAATAACCCAAACAGGAAATATATAGATCAACTGTGACAACTCAGACTGAAAGCTCTATAAATAGTTTTATTTGTAATGTTATTGACACAATTACAGAGTTGAATATAAAAATTGATTCACTTACAACAGGAAATGATAGAGTAAAGGGCATTTTGATTGAAAAAAATAAATTGATAAAAAAATACAAACTCAAATAAATATTTTATCAAAAAGGCAACAGCAGAATACTTTGACAAATGCAAATTCAAATATAAAAATTAAGGAAAAATTCCAAAATGTTTTTACATCAACACAAAAAAAAAGAACTAAAAAGAAAGTACGTTGAAATCAAACGGATATTAGTAATGCATTCACCTTAAGATATTTAAATAAAAGTTGTTACTTATATTTAAGAAATTATTTAAATTATCCTCTACCAGGTAACAACATATATTTAAACATTATGTAAATATGGCATTTAGATAGTGTAGTTTTCAAGAATTTAATGCTTATGCAGGTTTATCAACATTGCAAAACTGGTGTTCAAAAATAAACATGCGAGAAGGTATACACCATTCAATGTTACTTTTTTTGTCAGTGGCAGCACAAAATTTCAATGAAATGGAAAAAGTTGTTGTTCTTTCGTTTGACGAAATGAAAATGGCAGAATCATACGAATATGATAGAAAAAGAGATCAAATTATTGGCGCACTCTCAAATGCAAGTGATTATGACAAGAGGATTGTTTGGTTCGTGGAAATAACCAATTTTTGTTGATTTTGATACACGGATTACTGAAGACATTTTGAAACTGTTAATAACAAAATTATATGACATTTGGTTCACCAAATGTTGACTTATGGAGGGATTTGTAGCTTAATTACATAAACACTTATATAAGTCATCCGTGCACTAAAAACAATATCTATCTTTTTGCACACACTCCACATTTATTAAAATTAATTAGAAACTGGTTGGTATATTCTGAATTTATTTTAAAAGAAGATACAATAAATAAATATTATTTGGAAAATTTAATTAAAGAATGCAATACATCCATCAGTTAACAGTTGCTATAAAATAAATGAAAGCCATATTAGATGTGAGGGGCCTAGAAGGCAATATGTTAAATTAGCAGCCCAACTACTGTCAAGGACCACGGCGACAGCTTTAAAACGTTATTATTCAACTGAAAAAAACGCATTGGTATTAAGTGAATTTATAGCTTTAGTAAATGACTGGTTCGATGTTATGAATTCAGATACACCATGCAATTCAATTACATTAAACAGTGGCTATGGTAAAGAGGTAGATTGTCAAAATCAAATTTTGAATTCTATGCACTATGTCATATCGGAATTGAGATGCAAAAATAAAAGTATGTTGCAGATATTTCAAAAAGGAAATTTGATGTTCATAAATTTATTGAAGGGGTTATATAAGGCTGTAAAAAGTCGATATAATATCCAAAACATCTTAACACATAGATTAAATCGAGATGTGTTAGAAAACTTGTTTGGATAAATAAGAAGTAGGGGTCGTTTGAATAATCATCCGACACCATTGAGTGCCTTAGAAAGAACATGGGTAATTGTACTTGGTAATTCAGCCTTATTAGCATCAAATTCAAATACTGAAGATCAAGAAAATAAAAAAGATACATAGAAATGAGTCAACAACATCATCATTATTAAACAAAAATATTGATGAGGAATTAAACAAATAATTTGAAAATAACACTCTGTTATCAGATGAAGATGGACTGCAATATTTAGCTGGTTGGATACAACATTCATTTCCAAATTCGGGCGAAAACACATACAAAAGAAATTAAAAACTGCATAATTATTATTTACCAACGTGGGTAGAACAATTATCACTTGGCGGGCTTACAATGCCATCACAAGAATATTTATCATTGATAACCAACCAATTTAGAACATGAATTCAAAAAGATTATCGGGAAAAAGTGAAATTGATCACTCCAAAGAAGTTACAAAAAAATTATTTAATAAAATATCATCTATGTTTGATAAAGAATTACTGAATGTTATTAACGTTTTTTTAAGACAACGTGTGTTTATAAGAATAAATTTTTTAAATAAAAAAATATGACGAATTAAAAAATCCAGAGCCTTTCAGAGGAAAATGGAAAAAATAAAAACAAAATTTCCAAAACATTAAAGATTGTTGTTGTATAATATTTCTTATAATAAAATAAATTTATTACTGAGTAGTACTACTATTATTAATTTAACTCGATTTGATTATTTCGCTTTCACTTTTATTACCTTTATTCATTTATTATTTTCTGCATGTTTTGTTGTTATAAAGTTAGTATTTTCTACTCTATTCCTTGTTTTATTCTATTCCTGGTTTTATTTTGTAATTCAGAGCTTAGTTACAAAATAAAGATAATTTAATATTAAACCATTACTGCATAAAGACAATTGATTTTTAATTTTGTTTTTTGGATTAATAAGAATGTGAATTTGAACGTGAATTTTAAACATGCTTTATAAAACTTGTTTTTTAATATACTATCATAATATTATAACATCGAAAAAAAAACTTTATCGTAATATTAGCAATATTGCTACATATTTTTATGTGAATTTATATCTTATACGTTTGTATGTGTGCGCGTGCGCACAGTTCATAGAACCAGCTACGTCACTGACTCACCTTGCTTCTCTGAGGATGAGAATCGGCATTGGGTAACCTCATGTTCTATAGACCTTGCTTCTTACTCTACGTTAACAGGTTATTATCTTAAACGTAACTCACTTCATTCTACTTTTGACACACAGAGGGCGTGATATTCAAACCCTAATACCCTCTCTCAAATCTAAATTACAAATTTTTATTTGCTTATTTTAAGTTTAACTTTAAACAAAAATTTTTAAACTTTTCAAAACAAAGTGATTTTGTTAAAACGTCTGCAACGTTTTTATCAGTGGACTCATATTCAACATTCACTTGATTGTTCGCGATAACGTCTTTAATAAAATGTAATTTATTGTCTATATGTTTGATCTTCTAGTGTTTTCATAATTTTTTATCATAGCCACTGCACTTTGATTGTCCACATATAAAATTGGTTTCAGTTATTGTTTGCAAGGTCCTTAGCTAGTCCACTCAAATGTAAGATCTCAGTACAACACATTATGGCCGCAACGTATTCAGACTCTGCCGTTGATAAAAAAACTGTTTGCTGCTTCTTCGATGCCCGAGGGACCAAATTTCCATGATAATAAATTGTAATTCCGCTGACACTTTTTCTATCAGTCTGGTCACTTCCCCAATCAGAATCTGAGTAAGCCTCAATGTTGTCGTGTCTTTCATGTTTTTTAAAGTTTAAACATAAACTTTTAGTAGTTTTGACATATTTTAGAACTCTTTTTGCTGCTTTCCATGTACTTCTAATAAGTTTATCCAAAAATCGTCCAAGATAGGATGTAGCATATGATATGTCAGGTCTTGATATTCCTGCTAAGTAATTCAAACATTCAACCAACACCCTGTACATTTATCAATTGATCATTTTTGTTTATCTGATATTCTACTTCCATAGGGGTTTTTGAAATTTTACAGTCTTCCAAATTGAATTTCTTTATAATATTGTCTGTTAATTTCTCCTGTGATATTCTGATTATACCCTCTCTTACTTCGATGTCCGATCCCAAAAATGTTTTTACTTCTCCTACGCATTTTGCATTAAAATCCTATTTCAAAATTAAAAACTAATTCGTCAATGTATTTATCTTCTCCACTTACAATAATGTCGTCTACGAACACTATTAACCAAACTTTAAAATTATAGTATAAGCAAACGTCATATCCAGATCGTTTTAAATTATTTCTCTTGGTAAACTTATTAAATGCGTCATTCCAACATTTTGTTGACTCTCGTAAACAATACATAGCTTTGTTTAATTTCATCATTCTTTGTTTTAAATACCCATTTTGTCTCTATTACCGTTTTGTTATTTGGTTTCTTTACTACTTCATATGTGTTAAACTTGTTCAAAGAATTTAATTCGTTTTTTATAGATTCTTTCCAGTCTTGGTGTGGCGTTGCTTTTGTGAACGATATCGGGTCTTCCGATAAAGTTGACATACAGTATTCTTGTTTCTTGTATTTCCCTTTGATTGTCAGTTTCATTCTGAATTTCATCTCTTTCTATTTCCTGTACTTCACTTTTCTCATGCACCAATTCTTCATCGTTGATTACATTTCTCACATCTGGTTGTTTATCCTCTTTTTCTGTATTATAAATATATTATATCGTTTTCATCAATGGTAACATCTCTTGAAATAGTAATTTCTCCTGTTTTTGATTTCCAAAGCCGATACCCCGCTCCAGAGACCTATCATTCTCATTTCATTTCCTCTTGCTTCCAACTTATCTTGTCTTGGTAATCTAAGCATCCACGCTTTTGCTCCAAACACCTTTAGTTTGTCAATATCCAATTATTCGAGATACATCATTGCTGGCGTTTTCTCTGACAACGCTTTTGTAGGTGACCTGTTTATTTGGTATACAGCACATCGTACAGCTTCACCCCACAAATATTTTGGTAAATTCGTATCAATAACCATACATCTTGCTTTGTCTAGAAAAGTACGATTCATTCTCTCAGCTACAGAATTTTGTTGTGAAATTTTGTACGGGTAAATTCAAATACCGATGTACAGGTAAATTCCTGTTTGATTCCATTCTCCTCACAGAACTTTTCTAATTTCTTTGTTACATATTTCTTTCCGTTATCACTTCGTATTTTTGATATTTTTATGTTTTGACGTTCCATCTCTTTTATGTATCTTATTACTATATTTTCAGCCTCCGACTTATTTTTTATTAGGTAAACTTTGCAAAAGTGCGAATAATCGTCTATTAATGTTATGAAAGGTATTATCCTTTCATCATTGTACAATGGGATATTTGTTGGTCCCCACACATCCGTATAAATCAATTCTCCTATTCTTCTTGAACGTGATTTTCCTGTCTCTTTAAATGGTAACCGCGTAGCTTCCCACATACATTTACGCTGTATGGTAATTTCAATAATTTGAGTCCTCTTCTGTTTATATGACCAAACCGTCGAAGCCACAAATCAGCATCCATTCCAGAGACTAAAGCTTTATCTTTTTTCCAGATGTCATTTCCAATTGAAAATTCACCAATATAAAGTCCATTTTTCAACTTAAATTTAACTACCTTTTTACCAACATTTAATTTTGCTTCTTCTCCTCCTCAAATACTGCTTTTATTACAGCTTTATTTATTTTTCTTACTGATTAGAGGTTATGAGACAATCTCTTAACAATCAATGCTTCCATATTAATTGTTCTATTCCCATTTTCCGGCCCTGTCTTTACTTTTAAATAACCTTTTTCTTTTGTTATCATTTCACTTCCATTAGCTATTTTTATATTTATCTGTGGAATTTCAACAATGTTAAGCATATACCTTCTTAAATTTTCTCTCACTAAGTGGTGAGTAGCTCCGGAATCAAAAATAAAATCTTCTTATTCTGCTCCGTTTTTGACTGTTGAACCCACCATTGCTTCGAGCATAACTTCACCTTCTATTTCGCTTTGTGCAATACTGCTTGAATTTGCTAAGCCTCCTCCTCGACCAAATCCTCCTCGTCCTCTTCCACGAAATCTTCCTCGATAATTCTTTCTCGGTTTGGGACATTTTGCGATGAAATGAACTTGACTGCCACAGTTATAGTATTTTGGTTTCCCTTTTGAAACGAACAAAATCTCTTCATTTTTCTTTTCATCATTATGATTTTTAAATCTTAATTCTGCATCTAGTAATTTACTTTTAACGAACTCTACTGTTAAAGCTACTGTTGTCGTTTCTAATACTGTTATAGCGGTTTCATACTTTTCTGATACGGTTAAAAGTAAATGACATACCTTATCGTCTTCTTCAAGCTTCATATCAGTCGACTCCAAATCTCTTATCAAACTGTCAAATTTAATAAAATGATCTTGTAAACTATCGCCATTATACTTTAAAGACAACAGCTTTCTCCGTATGTACAGTTTCGATAATGTACTTTTTCTTTCAAAAATAGTCTTTAAAGATTTAATTGTTTCATGTGCAGTTTTAGGAATCTTTTACTTACTCAATATGTCGATCAGAGATGCATTGCATAATTATAGACTTTGCCTTTGCATCTTCTAGGTTATGTTGTTCTCGAGCTTTATTCTCCATCGCATTTAGTTCTGACTCTGTTTTTGTATTTAATGTTAAGTCTCGACATCCTCTTCCATCCAATAGACAATTTACACGAAACAACATTTTTATAATATTTGGTTTTACTCTTTTTTCATATCTTATCCAGTCCTTCGCTCATCCCTTTTCATCACACAACATTACTTATTAAAACCTTAGTAAGATACAACATTTCCTCTGGGTGTTTCAACGGTTTTTGATAGAGCACTTATATCATGTTTATTTGCCTCTTTATAACACAGTTCTCTGTCAGCAGAAGAGAAATACATTAAATTTCTCGTTTGATAGTCTTAAAATAGTCTGGAGCGAGTCTTGGAACGAGCCTGATCATAAACAACCCTTCCTTGAAGCTCGCACAGGTTACATCACATTGCATTGATTTGCGCAGTCAAGCCACAATTTAGCACTGAAACGATACTCAAGAGCAGCCTAAGCTGGGGCAAAACGCTGACCAAGTGTACAGATCGATCAAAGAAAACTGGTGGCTCTAGAGCGGGATATTTTTCGCATGATTTCCTGCCGAACCTTTCCACTTCGCTAGGGTTATACTCCATGACTACTCAAGCAGAAATATCTGCTATAAACGTAGCAATGAATATGATAATCAACTCCAAAACATCGGTAAAACGTCATCTAAGTCTGCAGAAACGTTGTAATCTGCACTTATGGCATGCAGAATCTCAAAACGAACCAACACATGTAAATACCTTCAAAGAACGTACAATTTAAATTGTGTTTTCTAATATGCATTATTAACAATGGAAGATGCAAATTCTTTTCCTACATAAGCAATTATTATAAATAATAAAGAAAATGTTTTTTTTTCAAAACAAATAAGTAAAGAGATAAAAAAATACGTCGGTACTTTCTATATTGACGCCTTGTTTGTTTCTTAGAATTTACAAAATACTTTAAACCGGTGACTTCAATACATTTTTCCGATATCGCAAAATTCGCATTGAACAGATTTTTTCAGATCGGAATATAAACCCGAGCTCAAGCTAGCTTCAGTATCAGTGCGGATTTATTCTTAGCACAATGTTCAAGTATATAGTTTTTGCGTTTTTAGTAGCGACCGCGGTCGCTTTAGAGGAGGGTAAGTTTTCTGGAAAGTTCTTGAACGTTTGAAAAAGATCTAAGAAATATGTTGTAAAATAATATTTGATTAACGTTATAGAAAATGCAAATAAGCTATTAATTATTTGTTTATAGATGATTTATGTCCGAAAGAAAATGAAAAGCCTGGATTGCTTGACAAATCTTGTGAGGATAAGAAATTTGACGTTAAAAAAGAGTTAACTTGCGTCTGCAATTGGTTCTATTATAGAAATAAAGATGGAGAATGCGTGAAAGCAGACGAATGCGGTAAGAAAAGAGAATCAATAAAATAGATGTTATATTAATTATTTTTTTACGCAAAAGAATCAGGAACTACGACTACTACAACCAAAACCACAACATCAACGGAAGCCCCTAAGACTACACCATGTCCTACGTTTAAACCCCAAAGTAACCAGCATTCATTACTTCCTAAATTAATACTTAATAAACACATTTATTTTTTAGCACAATATTGTTCGGAAGGTTATGAACTAACTCCTGCTTATTGTGGTGGCGGATATCGTCCAATGAATCTCCAAAGACATAATTCATATTATAATCAACAACCTAATTATCAGAAGAAATGTTTCATGTGTAACAAAAAGGCTGGAAAATACTACGGAAAATAAGTTGCTTAAATTGAAATATTTCTTTTGTTAGATTTTGAAATGTTATTATATGTTAATAAATCTGACACACAGAAAGTGTCTAACAAAAATTAATATTGTTTTTTTTTTCTATTTTTCAAGGCGGTAAGTAAAACGATAAGAAGGCATGTAAGCATTCAGATATTAACTTAAAATATGTTTGATTTCAACACATTTTTGCGGTATCGGTAAAAATTACATTAACTACATTTTTGCATAAAATTAAATTTAACTTAACTTGATTTAACTATAATAAATTGGTATTATTATAAGCATCACGTTTAAGTGTATAGTTTATGGCGTTTTAATATCTCTAATGATCGCTCCAAGAGGAAGTAAGTTTTTTGTAAGAAATTTCTGGTTTATTACGTTTATTTTAAACATTAAACTGAAAAATATCAAACAATTTTTTTGGAGGTTTAGATCAAATTGTTATTAATTAACGTTCATTTTATAGCGGATAAATGTCCAAAATGAAAAATGTAAATTGATTTATCTTGCTAAAAAAATTAAAACTTTTATTAAAGTTATTTGCGTTTGTGATAACTTTGTGCGTTTACTAAATTTAATATAACTTTTTTTTTCGATTACTTTTATTGAATTTTTAAAGTTTGTTATACATTTGTAATAATGAGAATAAATCTAAAAAAATGTGGGGAAATATATTTTTAACTTATGACTTCAAAACATTCTCCCGATATCAGCAAAAGCAACATTGACCGAATTTTTGCATAAACCGACTCGAATTATCGTGCACACAAATGCAAGCTTATTGTTAACATGATGTTTAAGTACGCAGTTTTTGGTTTTGTTATATCCTCGGTTTTCCCTCTATGCTTGAGTATACTTTGTTTTCTAAAACAAAATGAAAAGATCGGGTTGATTGAGCAATCATGCGATATGACATATAAAATTTATAAATTATCTTGTGTTTGTAAATGGTCTTATTACAGAAATGATAAAAATAAATGTGTGACTAAAGCGCAATGTGGTAAGGAAAATGTTTTGTGAAAAAAAATTGATTTTATGTAATTTAATTTTTTTTAGAGACAACAACCTCTATTATGTTTCCAACATCTACAACGTCTACAACATCTCGAAGTTCTGCCACACCTACCACACTTACAACGTCTAAATCATCTGACGGTTCTGCCACATTTACAACACTTTCAACATCTACTACAGCTTTAACGTCTACAATATCTACAACATCTGAAAGTTCTGCTACATCTAGTACATCAACAACGTCGACAACATCTGAAAGTTCTGACATATCTACCATATCTACAACGTCTACAACATCTGAAAATTCTTCCACATCTTCTACACCTATAACGTCTACATCTGAAAGTTCTGCCACATCTACTACACCTACAACGTTTACAATATCTGAAAGTACTGCCACATCTACCACACCTACAACGTCTACAATATCTGAATCTTCTACCACATCTACAACACCTACAACACCAACAACAACTACACCTACAACCACAAAAACTACAACCACCCCACACTATCATATCTTGACATCAGGTACCGTAAAAAGTGTACCATATCCATTTGATGTAATAGGGTGATTCTTTAATGTAAAAGTAAATAACTCTTAGTTAACGAGTTCTTAAGAACTCGTTAACTAAGAGTAACTAAATGCTTGAAAATTCATTTTCGATAATATCATCTTAAATAAAATGTCAGCTCTCCGGGTTGAGTTGGGTAGGATTAAGTTGGGTTCTATTAGTCAGTTTGCTGTTTCATTTTTTGGTGCAAAATTTGCTAACGATATAATGGTCTTAAAATAAAATGCACAAAATTTGGTACTTTATTTCCAACAATATCATTTTAAATAAAGTGTCACCTCACTGGGTTGAGGTAGATTGAGTTTAGATCAGGTTGAGTGTGGATTCATGGTTCATGAACCATCCAAGTATTATGGTTCTTTCCTATACTGGAGTTGTATGGCACTGTATGGGATCATATGAGATTTTCCGCGATTATCTAGATTTGTATACAGTATTCCTCTTTCCATATCCTTTCAACCAATGCCTTTATACGTCTATATATAAGTCTTTATATGAAATCTGTGGCGTTATATATAAACGAATTTTTAATCAAGTTAAAAAGCACAATTTACCCTTCTACAATTACGCTACGCTGCTGCTGAGAAATATTACAATTATTATTATTTAAAATAAACATAAATAATGGGAGTAAAGTTAAGTTAAACGCACAGGTATCTCTCTCTAGATCTTACATATTTCAAATTTTATTTGGAACTGCAATTTAATTTTTAAATTATTCTACATTGGTGGTTCTGTCACCACCAATGATAACTGTCCTGTCAACATTTCGTCGATGAAACTTTCTTCATTCTGGACGAACAAACCCGAAATCTGGTTTACTCAGATTGAATCACAATTCACTATTTCTTAAATAAACTTCGACTAAACTAAATACCATCTTCTCTCCGGAGAGAAATGTATAAATTCATCAAAGATATTATAATTTCCCGTCTCTCATGTGAAAAACCACTAAATGAATTACTTTCTTGGGTGGTCAACAATCGTCTGAGTTTTATTGAGGAACATTAAGAATCATGGGTCTCTCTCACATGGTAAGTCAAGATCTTTTGTTAAAACTGTGGAAAAGACGCTTTTTTTCACAATTACAATATCATTAACAACTTCAGGAAAGGAGGATATTAACGAAATATTACAGACTGGTGATAAAATCTGGGAAGCTTATCATCCAGGTAAAACTCATAAAGGCTCAGAAATTCAAGGCACCTCACCATCAACTTTAATTAATCAAACAATATTATCAGATTTGGCAAAACATCACTCAGATACTTAGAGCAAAAGAATTGTCAATGGAATCTCAGATTAATGTTCTTCAACAGCAATTTCATTTTAAAGCAGAATTTGAACAGATGATAGAATACGGTATTTGTTGCCCATCCTCATCATTTGTTACTTCAGCACTTCACATGACAGCTAAAAAGGATTCTACAGGTGTCCTCTTAGCGATTATAGGCAACTCAATGTATTTACGATACCAGATTGGTGTCCCTTACCCCATATATAAGACATTAACTTAAAAATTCATGGATGTTCTGTTTTTTCTAAGATTGATTTAATTAAAGCTGATCACCAAATTCCCGTTGCAAAAGAAGATATTTATAAAACAGCAATTACAACACCTTTTAAATTTTTTTAATCTTTTCGAATTTTTACCTTTTGGTTTACGTAATGCCGCTCAAACGTTCTGAAGGTTCATCAACGAACTAAATTTTACTTTCGTACATCTTCAACTAATATATCATATATTAGTTGCTAGTAAAGATAAGCACGAACATTTGGGCCATCTTAAACAATTATTCGATCGAATAGACCAATTTGGTATTATAAAGAAAAAATAATATTTAAACTTCTGCACTTGCTTTATTTAATTTAATTTAAATCGATACCGATTTCGGAGTTCACTCCATCATCAGCCGAAAGCTACAATTACATTAAAAAAACTTAAAAAATATACAACAAAGACAAAAAATAACTTACTTGAGATTGTCATAAAATTTTCAAAAAATCTTCATGATTATTATAAAATTGTGAAATTTGAAAGTTAATGTGAATGAAATTTTTTTTATATTTAATATAAAAGTTATGACGAGGAATGAAAAAGTTCCAAAAGTTAAAGATGTGATTAAATTCATGTTAAAAAATACGTAAAAGCTGAAAATAGATAAAGATAAACTTACATTGATAAGGTGATCTAATTAAAACAGAGAAAAGTTTTGTTTAAATTAAACTAAAAAGTATGTGTTATAATTTTATATGTTTGAATTATATATTAATTTTAAGATTATTTAAGTTGGCTATATGTACAAGTTCAAAATGTATATAAAACCAGTTTCGAGAATAAAGAGTTCAGTTCATCTCTGACACGTGTTCGTGATATAACAGTATGCACGACCATGTTAGCGGAGCGAGAAAAAGAAAGTGTTACAAACAAGTTGTATGAAAATGGACTTCAGATATAAAAAGAAGATATTTTGAGTACGAATCTTATGAAAAAGTTGGTTAATTTTATATATGGGGAAGCCATTATCTCGAGCTAAATCATAAATGAAATTAATTTCTTTAAGTTTATTTTGGTAAGATAATGGATTTGTGATTTTTTTTATTTGTGTGTGAAGATTTGCAAATTTGTTGGGATGAGCAGAATCAAAAAGTATAGTAGTGCAAACATTGGAGAACTTTCTATATATATCAAATTCGACAAAATTGTTAATGTTACGATGTAAAGTTAAATCTAAAAAATTTATTTATTTATCTCAATCTCTAAAGTAAATTGGAGGTTTTTATGTAAGTTATTGATGTAATTATGAAAATTGTTTAGAATCTGTTGTTCACCTTTCCAAATACAGAAAACATCATCCATATATCTGCACAAAGTAAGAATATGACCAAAAAACGGATTTACAGGATTTATAATAAAGTTATTTCCTATATTATCAAGGAAAATTTCAGCTAACAACCCTGACAATGGCATCCCTGAAAATACATAAAATTCGTCGTTGAAACGACAATAATTTTGTGAAATTATATGTTTGATAATTATATTAAAATCTTGAACATTATTTTTATTGATGAAATGTGAATTAAATAATGTGGAAACAATATCTAAACTATAATCTAAAGGAACATTATTATGAAGATTAGTGACATCAAAAGAGACCATAATACAAATAGTGATATTTATTTTCTTGGTCAAATTTATGAATTGAACAAAATTACTTATATTAAAAGAAGGTTTAAACTGTATTTGTTTGAAAATGTTAGACATTAAATCAATAAGTTTACGTGTAGGTGAGTTACCAAAATTAGTAATAAGCCTGATGGGCATATTTTCTTTGTGAAGTTTAGGCAATAAATAAATTGTAGGTAAATTAGGTTTGATGAGTGTTCAGCTAATGTTGCTTTACGTGAATTTATAATTTCTTGTGTTTTTCTAATTATTTTATCTAAAGGATTAAATTTAATTTTAATATAATTATTTGAATTCAGAAAATCATATATTTTTTGTAAATAGATTTCTCTGCTTAAAATAACAGTACCTGCATCAGCTTTAACATATAAAGCGTTATTATCTTTTAGTTTGCATTTTATAGATTTTAAAGTTTTAAAGCAATTTAAATTTTCTAATGTAGATCTACTGATTGTATTAATTTTGATTGTATTGATTAAGTTTGTTATTATTTATTAAAAATTTTCAAGTTAGAAAACAGGTCAATTTTTATATAAAAATGAGAATGTTTAGTTAACTTTAGTTACAGTATAAAATTCGTAAGGATAAAACTCTTTGTAACTTGATCCAGGGAGATACTGTATATATCTTCCTGTATATGTATTTTATATAATATAAATATATTATAGCCTAATTTCAGATTCGGTTTCGGCTTAACGTTTCGATCGGACACTAATATTTAGCAATTAAACATTTCGAAAAGCTCAAAATGGTGGTCGCAACTCTAAATTTCGTCTAAAACAACAAACAAAAGCAAACAAAATTTGTATTTTTCAACCAGGTATAAAAGCTTCTAAAAAATTAAACAATACAAGATACTATTGGCTTCATATGAATTCTGATATATCTCTTTGGACAAAATCATGTGTTAAACGTCAAATTTAAAAAATTCAATGTCATAGAAAATCTTCAATTATGAAGATTTATGTTCCGAAAGGTCGTTTTGAACATATCCATGGCATGATGTTCTTCCGTCCGTGGTTATTCTTATATTTTAATACAACGATTTACTAGATGGACAGAAGCTTTTCCTCTTTTATCAATTTCCTCATCAACTATTGCTAATACAATTTACGTACACTATTTCTCACGTTTTGATATTCCACATTCAATAACGCATGATCAATGTTTTGGTTTGTTTCAAATTCATATTTCAACATACCATCTTCCATGTAATGTTATTATTAATGTTGTTATATTGTTGAAATATAACTCATTGGAAAGAATTCTTTTTGGTTTACATTCAACAATAAATTAAGACTTAAGTTGTTCGTCTGCTGAGTTACTTTATGGCCAACCTTTAAGACTCCCAGGTGCATTCTTTTCAATTTCTCACAATTTTATGGATACTCCCGATCAGCTTAAGAAACCACTTTTCAAACTTGAGACCAATCACGATGTACCATCATTCTATTGATAAGCCTTTCCTACATAAAGAGTTAGAGAAATCTGATTTTGTTTTTGTTTGTATTAAAGGTAAAAAACTTATCTTTCTGCAAAATATGAAGGACAATTCAAAGTTATTAAGAAATTCCACAAAAGTTTTTCTATTTTTAAACAAAATTGAGAACAAGTTTGGTGTTGACAGACTAAAATCTGCTTTCCTTTTAAATAATTTTGATATTAGTAATGTTAAAAGAAAAAAAACAATTTGAAAATTTCTTTTGCAGTACAATAATTTTCGTTTCTCTGGAGAGGGAAATAGTTGCATACATATTGTTTCAACGGTTTTTGATAGAGCACTCATATCGTGTTTATCATATCATGTTTTATTATCATATCATGTGGTCAATATTTTAAGTACACCCAATTTGGGGGAAAGATTTGGCTGGTATTGGAAAAGTAACTAAATATACAACGATTTTTTAAAAAGCAACTAGACAAATTGAAATAAATTGGCGTCAACTTTTGGTAGGTAGTGAAGCTAAACCCAAACGACCCAAACCCGGTGAACGATAAATGGTGTCGTTATGTTATAAAATTAAAAAATTGATAATGTACAATGCATTAAATATAATTCTCTTCTTGTCCTCCTTTCGCATAGTATCTTCCCAATCATGTACTTGATCTCCAGACATGCTGGGAAGCGACCACCTTCTTAGGCAATCTTTCTGAATTTAATCTTCTATGTGTTTTGGGTTTTCTTGATCCGCACTCTTACCTATTCTTCCTATCAAACATCCTTCTTCACTCTCGACAAGAGTTTGATTTAAGTCCCTCACCCCCCGTATTAGTTGCTGAACGACCTATAAGAGAGCCAAACGTCCGAAGACGTGGTCCTCATATCTCTGGGTGCAAAGCCCTGTAAATCTTGGTCTTTATATTCTCCCAGAATTGCTAGCAAACCCATCAGAGGTTTTTACAATTTTGTCCATAAACCCATATTTAGAATATATTTTATAATTAACCGACAGGTTGAATTTGATGTCACAAATTGTTTCCAGATTTGTACTGACATTGGTAATAATATCTTAAACAAAATGTCAGCTTTATGGGTTGGGTTGAGTTGGGTTCGGTTGGATTCTATTAAAATCAATTTCTTGTTTCATTCTTAGGTAACGATATAAACATCACAACATGAAATTTTGAGAATTTGGTGCATCATTTCCTCTCTTGGTTGGGTTGGGTTGGGTTGGGTCGGATTAGTATGGAGACAATTATGTAACGACCTGGAAAATGACATTTGGGGAGATGCCTATAAAATTGCCTTGAAGAAAACAAAAAATATTGAAAAATATAAAAACGCCTTTGGATTGGCACCCTGGGGAAAAATAGTAGAAGCATTAGAAAAAAAAGGAATCTCGAAGAACCTACTCAACATAATCAAAGATTACCTAAATGAGCGAACAATAGAATATGATGGACAAGTATATGAGATCAGTAGAGGAGTGCCTCAGGGATCCATTTTGGGACCAACACTGTGGAACGTCTTCTGTGATGAATTACTGATTGAAGAACAGAGGGAAAATCTAGACGAAGGGAAACTTGTAGCATATGCAGACGACCTGGCCATTGTGATCAGTGGATGGGAGCTCGAGGACATACACAGAAAAGCACAAATAATAATACAGAGAGTGATACACAAGATGGAAGAAATGGGCCTCGAGATAGCACCTGAAATAACAGAAGCAGTGCTGCTCAAAAGCAGAAGATGTAAAGGGGAGGTGGAGTTAAATGTGAAGGGACACGTAGTTAAATCAAAGAACTCAGTGAAATACCTCGGTATCATGATAGGTAAAGACTTAAGGTGGCATGAACAAATTAACTACATCACAAACAAAACACAAAAAACAGTAAATGCATTAAACAGAGTGATGGGATCGACCTACGGACCGAGGGTGGAAAAGAGAAAGTTAATAGCCTCAGTTATTTTTTCACAAATTTTATACGGATGCAAGGCATGGTGTGAAGCACTTAGAACAAGAAAACATCTTGAAAAGGTTAACAAAATACAAAGAAGAGTGATTATTAGGGTGACAAGCTCATATAGAACAATATCAACGGAGGCCCTACAGGTGATAGGAAACACAGTACCTATAAATTTAATGGCGAAAAGAAGAAGTACAACGATAGAAGAAACAATAGATCGAGGTGAAATAAACGAGCAGATAATGAATGAGTGGGAGATAAGATGGGCAAACGACACGGGGAAGGCCCGATGGACGAAGAAACTAATTCCAGAACTGATGTCATGGATTAATAGAAAATGGGGGGAAATAAATTATTTCCTGAGTCAGTTTCTTAGTGGACACGGATGTTTTAAAGCTTATCTGCATACTCATAAGAGGAGTCTTGATGAAATGTGTGTATATTGTCAAGATAAGGTGGATAGTGCGGAACACACGTTCTTCCAATGTAAAAGATGGGAAAAGAACCTAGAAGAAACAAACAAGAAATTGGGAATAGTTCTAACACCGGAAAACTGTATTGCCACTATGCTGAAGTCCGAAGAGAAGTGGAAAATAGAAGAGAAAGTAACACAGAGTTAAGGGATAAGCGCCAAACGTCGGAGAGGAAAGTGGGGGCTGTCTGAAAGCCCCCCTAACCAGGTAATGTATAATCTGCAAGTACTGAAAAAGTTTAACGATGTGCTTTGTTACATATTGATGAGAGCAACCAGAGTGGTTGAAGGGGTAAGCGTCAAACGTCGGAAACGAAAGGGGGGGGGCTGTCTGAAAGCCCCCCCTAACCAGGTAATGTATAAACTGTAAGTACTTAAAAAGTTTAATGAAGTACTTTATTTTACATATTGATGAGAGCAACGTAGAAGAAGAGACAAAAAACGGAAAGAAGCAGGAAGAAAGAGGCGAGATTGGTTTCCCTGAATGGCGGTAAAACGGGGTAACTAATTATTTCCGAAGCAACGCCTTCCTGGCGGTTCCCGGAAGAAGACGAGGAAAGGGGTTTTTAGTGGGTCGGGGTTAACTTATTAGACCCAACCCCACACTATCTGGCCGTCCATCATCCCAGGCCAGATGTCTATCTAGCAGATTTTCCCCAACCTCTTAAAAAAAAAACAAAAGGGTTGGGTCGGATTAGTATGGAGACAATTATGTAACTACCTGGAAAATGACATTTGGGGAGATGCCTATAAAATTGCCTTGAAGAAAACAAAAAATATTAGTAAAACGATCTTGGAGGAGGAAAGATTGGTAAAACTAATTAGAGAACTGTTTCCGGATAGAACTGATTGCACGGGAAAGGTGATAAGACCGGCAAAAATAGATAGGGAAGTCACGGAAGAGGAAGTTAAAACCATCGCATGTGGAATGAACAACAAATGAGCACCCGGTACGGACGGTATAACGATCGAAATAATGAAAGATGTGGTTAAAATCGAAATCAAAGAAATCGCCAAGATGTACAATAAACTACTGATGGAAAGCAGATTTCCCATAACTTGGAAGGACGGCACACTAGTTTTGATTGAGAAGGGTGATCAAAAAGAAAAGAAGTTCAGACCATTATGCCTGTTGAACTGCATTAGCAAGTTGTACGAGGGTATCATCAGGGCAAGAGTGAATGAGGAACTTGAGAAAATTAAAGGAATCTCACAGCACCTGTACGGAATCACAAAAAGAAAATCAACGGTGAACGCTATAGAGGAAGTCCTGAGATGCGCGCAAGAAACAGAAAAATTCAACAGGGTAAAAAAGAAGAAGTGCTTGATGCAATTGATGTAAGAAACGCGTTTGGAACTGCAACCTGGAGCGGAATAATAGAAGAAATGAGGGAGAAGGGCTTAACAGAAGGCCTGACAAATGTAATCAGGGAGTACTTGTCAGATAGAGAGGTTGTGTATGAAGGCAGAAGGGTGAAAATAACAAGGGGTATCCCGCAGGGATTAGTACTCGAATCGACCTTGTGGAACATTTACTTCGACAGGATAATTAGATCGCAGGAAGGAAATGACGACGTTAAAATAATCGCATATGCTGATGACTTAGCTTTGATGATTACGGGATGGTATGAGGAGGACGATCACTCAAATAGAAATTATGATGAGGGCACAAGGTTTGAAAATGGCACCAGAAAAAACTGAAGTGGTACTGCTGAAAAGTAGGAATATAAAATGGGAATTAGAGCTGAGGGTGGGAAACTGCACCATAAAAACAGGACAAGCGATTATATACCTGGAAGTGATGATGGGAAAGGATGGAAGATGGAACCAACACATCAAATATATTGTACAAAAGACCCAGAAATCAACAAGAGCCTTGTACAGAATCATGGGGGCAACGTATGGACCCAGTCAACAGAAACGTAAAATGATCGGCATGGTTATAACATCAAAGAACTAACGAAAGTACAAAGAGGAGTCCTAATAAGGACAACCAGCGCTTACAGAACCACGTCAAATGTTGCGCTGCAGCTAATGGGAGACATGCCCCCCATAGACTTATATATTAAAAGAAGGCTGGGGCAAAATCAAAACGAGAATGGGGACAGTATAGAAGAGGAATGGCAAAGGAGGTGGGAAGCCAATACAGAGGTGGCAGGCTGGACCAAGAGATTAGTTCCAAATATATCGGTGACCATGAACCGAAAATGGGGCGAGGCAAACTACCACATAAGCCAATTTATGGGTGGACATGGGTGCTTTAAAAGCTTCCTTCACAAGCATAAACGAGCCATAGACGATAAATGCAAATATTGCGAAAGAACCGATGACGCCGAGCATACTTTCTTCCAATATGACAGATGGGAGACTACAAGAACAATAATGGAGAGGAAGGTGGGCAGACGAATAACACCAGACAACTGTGTGACGAAGATGATAGAAAGCGAGGAAAACTGGGTGGCGATAGAAGACTTTGTCAGGGAAATTATTACTGCGAAGGAGAGGGACGAGAGAGAAGAGGTAGAGAGGATCATAGGGGTGCTTGTCCAGCCCCTCAGTCAGGTACGTTAAAGATAAGATTTTATTAAAAGTTGGGTGGTTTTTTTTTGTTTGTTTTGCACGGCGTTCATTGAATGGCGACGGAGAGTGTCATCAGGGAGATGTGAGAAGAAGAATGTTGGATAATAAGGGGCGCCTGTCCAGCCCTTCAGTCAGGTTCGTTAAGGCTATGATTTTATTAAAAGTTGAATAGTTTCTTTTTTTGTTTTGTTTTGCGATGGGGAGCATCATCAGAGAGACGTGAGAGAAGAAGAACACAGAGGACTCGGGATCTCAGCAATGGTAAAAACTTCGAGGAAAACTCGTGAGAGTGTTTCCGGAGAGGACGAGGACAGGGGTCTTTAGTGGATCGGGGTTAATTACTAGCCCCAACCCCACACTATCTGGCTGCCCATCATCTCAGGCCAGATGTCTGTTGAGCAGATTTTGCCCGACCTCGTAAATAAAAAAAAGGGTTGGATCGGATTCAGTTAAAATCAAGTTATTGCTTCATCCTTAAGTAACGATATAAACATCATAACATAATATTTTGAGAATTTGGTGCCTTATTTCTTCTCTTGGTTGGGTTGCATACGGTTGGATTGAGTTGGGTTGGGTTGGATTTAATTAAAATCAACTTTTTGCTTCATTCTTAAGTAACGATATAAATATTATAACATAAAATGGTAAGAATTTGGTGCTTCATTTCCAATAATATCTTAAACAATATGTCAGCTCTATGGGTTGAATTGGGTTGGATTCAATTAAAATCAATTTATTGTTTCATTCGTAGATAACGATATAATCATAACATAAAATGTTAAGAATTTGGTGCTTCATTTCCAACAATACCTTTGACAAAAAGACAGCTCTTTGAGATTAGGTTCTATTAAAATCACCTTATTATTTAAATATTTAAGACAAAAATGAAGAACTCTTACCTAACGACATAAATTTCACAAAATAAAAATTCAAACTTGAAGCTTCATTTCCCATTTTCTTATGACCCCTTAAAACCTTACATTACATTTTATTACTACCTACACCCTTCCATACTTTAGAACAGGATTTTAACGTCGATTAAAATAAATAAATCTTCCAAATTTGAAATAACCACCACTAAATAACCGAAGAGAATAAAATATTTTATTATAAATCCTAAATAATCAAATTACTTTTAAAACAAATCCCTTTACACATAAAAATTTATTTCCCCACATAAAATACCTTTACAAAATGTTCAAACAATTCAAAACAATAAAAAGCTTTGTACTCTTTCAAAGGAAACCCAATAACTCTATATAAATAAAATTTTCCAAGAATTTTCTGTTTTGTTCTATAAATGTTGGGCATCAATAAACATGTTTGCATTCCACTTCGTCTTATTTTTCGTGTTCCAACAAATTTTTGATGGAAATTGTTACGGTAAGTAATTAATTTAATAAATATAAATAAAAATATAAATGATTTAATTTATTATTATCTTTAATTATTATTATCATTATCTTTAAAAAGATTTCGTGGAAAATGAGGAATATCGTTGCGATCTTCCTTGCGAGCAATCCTGTTCTACTTTAGATGTATTGGTTCCTTGTTATGGCACGAAAATATGTGGGAAATTTTGTAAGATGGGATATATAAGAGAAAGCGTTGATGGGACTTGTGTTAGACCTTACGAATGTCGTATGAAACTCTCATTTTTTTGATTATTTTTTTTAATTTACTTAGTATATTAATTTTAGATTCGTGTTCCGCGAATGAAACTTATTCCGCCATTGGCAGAGATTGCGCGAATTGTCAAAATTATCAAACGGCAAGATGCAGGAATAAACACGAAAAGAAATGTTATTGCAAACATGGATACATAAGAAATGAGCGTAATGAATGTATTTTTCCTATAGATTGTTGAAGATTTAATCAAATTAAACTTACTTAAGAAACATGGTAACTCCCGTTGATTCCATGGCTCTACTAATTCCTTTCCATGAAGCCAACATGTTATATTTTTGTTTAGCGCTTAAGGGTAGTCTTGAATCTAAAGGTGGTGGCGGTGGTGGATCGTCCAACTTACTGTTGCGGTTTCCAGTACTACTGGCTAGTTTTCCCAGTTTACAGCCCATATTGTTCACTAAACACGCTAGTTTACCGAAAATAAATTTATAAAAATTATCTAGTTTACTTTAACTTAATTTATTCACTAATTAATCGCGCACTAACGCTATTTTTTAACTTCAAATTAATATTTTCCATCCCAATTCGTATCTACAACAAAAAATAAGCATTAAACTTTTAAACAGTTTCATTCAGATTCTTTCACATAATCAACGCAACTTTAGAAACTCGAAATGTTCGAATATAAATATGAGAATTAGAAGATCAAATAAAACATAGTTAGGTAATTGTGTCTAAACAGAAAGAGAAAATATGTAAAAGAATTCTTTTTTATTATTCGTTTTGATCCAAATGATTTCTATTGTACACACTTCTATACAAAACCCCCTTTTATATTAAAAAAATCAATGAAACCTACAACGGTTTTGGCAGCTGTTATCCCACTAAAAATGACCGAGTAAAATGTAATATCGCTTCCACAGAAACCAAAAAAAAAAAAAACGATTTTTATTTTTGGCTTTTTCAATTTAACCGCTATGATTCTTTGTACTTTATAATTCTTTTTGGTGGTGGATAAGGGTTTTATTTGTACACCGTTTTATTAATATTTGTTCAAATTACAAACGATAAACACGTGCTTTTTAAAAATCAATTATAAAGTTTTCCACTGAAAAAGTTAATAATAATAATATTCCTCTTGGATAAAGAGTAGTAAACAACGCACAAAACAAAACGCAAAAGGATGTATATTGACATATTATTACAAGGTTAAACCATAAATTTGTTAGATATTATTGTTTATTTGTTAAGTAAATGCGAATTTTGGCAAATCTATTGAAAACTAAATGGTGAATTTAATGTATCAACTCGTTTGTTGTTTTCTCTTTTTCTCTATTTGTTCTTAAGATATAAATTCTCAAACATAATTGAAATGCCGATTTGAATTGAAATGTATATTTCAAAATTTCTTACTTTATCGATTAATAAAAGTGAAGATAAAAAATTATAAGATTTCATTAGAATTAAATGGTCAATTTAATGCATCAATCCCTTTCTTGCTAACACCTTTTGATCATAAGATATAAATTCCTAAATTAATCAAAAAACCGGATTTATGTTAACATGTTATTCTAAGCTTTCACTAATAATTTATTATCTTCGTGATTAATAAGTATGAAGATGCGCAATTTGGTAAATCTATTTAGGATTAAATAATGAATTTAGTGCATCAACCCGTTTGTTGCTGTCTCTATTTGCTCTTAAGATATACATTTCTAAAGATAATTGAATACTCAATTTGACTTGAAATATAAGATTATGACCAAAACTTATCTCATTGATTAATGACAGTGAAAATACCAAAATATAAAGATTTCTTTAGAACTAAAATATCAATTTAATGCATCAATCCCTTTCTTGCTATCACCTTTTGATTTTAAGACATAAATTCCTAAAATAATCAAAAAAACCAATTTTATGTTAACATGTTATTCTAAGCTTTCACCAATAATTTACCTTCGTGATTAATGAGTAAAAAGAAGCAAAATTTGGTGGATCTATTTGGGATTAAATAATGAATTTAGTGCGCCAACCCGTTTGTTGCTATTTCTATTTGCTCTTGAGATATGAATTTCTAAAAATAACTGAAAATTCGATTTGTTTTGCAATATAAGATTATGAACAAAGCTTGTTATCTTATTGATTAATAAAAGTAAAGATACCAAATTATAAAGATTTCTTTAGAATTAAACGGTCTAAATTTAATGCATTTATCCCTTTCTTATTATCACCTTTTGATCTTATGATATAAATTCCTAAAGTAGTCAAAAAACCGGATTTATGTTAACATGGTATTCTAAGCTTTCACTAATAATTTATTATCTTCGTGATGAACACGTATGAAAATTCCAAATTTAGTGGATCTATTTAGGATTAAATGACGAATTTAGTACATCAACCCGTTTGTCGCTATCTCTATTTGCTCTTTAGATATAAATTTTTAAATAAAACTGAAAACTCGATTTGAATTGAAATATAAGCTTATGAACAAAACTTGTTATCTTATTGATTGATAAAAGTGCAGACACCAAATTATAAAGATTTCTTTAGAATTAAATGGTCAATTTGATGCATCAATACCTTTCTTGCTATCACCTTTTGATCTTAAGATATAAATTCCAAAAGTAATCAAAAAACTGGATTTATGTTAACATGTTATTCTAAGCTTTCACTAATAATTTATTATCTTCCTGATTAATAAGTATGAAAATGCGAAATTTGGTAAATCTATTTAGGATTAAATAACGAATTTAGTACATCAACCCGTTTGTTGCTATCTCTATTTGCTCTTTAGATATAAACTTTCAAATAAAACTGAAAACTCGATTTGAATTGAAATATAAGCTTGCGAACAAAACTTGTTATCTTATTGATTGATAAAAGTGCAGACACCAAATTATAAAGATTTCTTTAGAATTAAATGGTCAATTTGATGCATCAATACCTTTCTTGCTATCACCTTTTGATCTTAAGATATAAATTCCAAAAGTAATCAAAAAACTGGATTTATGTTAACATGTTATTCTAAGCTTTCACTAATAATTTATTATCTTCGTGATTAATAAGTATGAAAATGCGAAATTTGGTAAATATATTTAGGATTAAATAACGAATTTAGTACATCAACCCGTTTGTTGCTATCTCTATTTGCTCTTAAGATATAAATTTCTAAAGATAACTGAAAACTCGACTTGAATTGAAATATAAGATTATGAACAAAACTTGTTATCCCATTGATTAATAAAAGTGAATATACCAAATTGTAAACATTTCTTTAGAATGAAATGGTCAATTTAATGCATTAATCCCTTTCTTGCTATCACATTTTGATCTTAAGATATAAATTCCTAAAATAATCAAAAAACCGGATTTATGTCAACATGTTATTCTAAGCTTTCACTAATAATTTATTATCTTCGTGATTAACTAGGGTTAAATAATGAATTTAGTGGATTCACCCGTTTGTTGTTATCTCTATTTGCTCTTGAGATATGAATTTCTAAAGATAACTGAAAACTCGATTTGATTTGGAATATAAGATTATGAACAAAACTTGTTATCTTATTGATTAATAAAAGTGAAGATACCAAATTATATAGATTTTAGTAGAATTTTCTGTTGAATTCAATGCATTAACGTCTTTGATGCTCTCTTTATTTGTTCTTAAGATATATATTCCTAAATATAATTGAAAACCCATTTTGATCTGAAAGGTATAGAAAAGGCTTCTTTGGATTTTTATCTCAATATAACGCCATAATAATAAAATAATCTTATTATTCTTAACCATGCTTATAACACTAAACACTAGTAAATATCAAATTAATTACAACCATAGTCTCATTCGACTAGAAGACACAATGCCTTTATACGGTTTTTGTGTAATTTCAAAACCTTCTATATCTGTCACCACATATCGATCACTATCAAGCACTTCTTTGATTTTATAAGGACCTTTATATTTAGGCAAACATTTCTTATTCACGCCAGGTGCAACATCAATATTAGTTATCATGACATAATCTCCTAACTTGTAAATGTGTGACTTCTTATGATGTTTATCAAGTTCTTTTGTGTTCTTTACTTTCCAACAGCAATCTCACTATTTACAGTGTTATTTGTGGTAAACTCTACATTAATTAACACTTTATATCAAATTTTTTGACTCATCTACAGTTTTAGACAATATCTAACAAATAGATTCGTTTATAACCTCCATCTGACCATTAACTTGAGACATACCTGTTGCAATTTTTACATGTTCGATTTCATACTCAAATTAAAATATAATTAAAATAGGTACTTTTTCGACCTAATGCACGTACCCTTTGTTTACCAGACCTCTGGTCAATACAGTAGCTATAATTTTGTAATTCTAATGCCCACCTCTTTCTTTATTTTTTATCTCTTTCTTTTATAAAGCCAATTTTATTATATTATAACCAGTTATTACTTTGAGCTGAAAGTAATACCTAGCAAATACACTCGAAAACGTTGGAAAGAATAATTAATTGCTAACATCTCCTATTCCTACGAGTGATACTTAGACTCAGTAACGTTTACTAAAGTAAACTACAAGGTGAAATTATCATACACACTTTGTATTAAAATAGAGCTAAATTCGTGTGATAAAGCATTACAAAGTAATTGAGTCTCTAAATGCGGACCTATGTAAAACCAATTACTCCACTAACATCTGATTCAATTTCTCAAAAGCTTTAACTTTGTCAACCCCAAATACCTACGGAAATATGAGATCAAACAAAGAAAACTTTGAACCTCTCTGAAATTTATTGGCATTGCATCTTATATCTTATATCTTGATATAAGAAATAAAATTTCAAGCTATATCCTTTACAAATTCCGTCCCATTAAATCAAAAACCTGTTCTAGAATTTATAAATTTTGGTCTATCGTTTCTATCGCAATAAATATGTCATTATGTAAATGTAATTCTTATCTTGATTAAACAATTATTGAAAAATTAAATTTACAAATCTCATAAAAGTTAGTATTGTGTGTTTATATTGAAATTGGCCCCTATGTAATACAAAAGATGTAAAATTACTTTTTTTGCCATTGTAATTTGGTGAGAAACACTTTTTAAATCTAACTTTGTAAAACAAATCCCTTGTTTTTAAGCCTATCCAACCGGTCATCAATTAACTGAAATGGGAAATTCCACATAATCCACGCACAATTGTAGTCCTGCAGGTCTTTTATAAACAAGAACAATTGGATTACTGAACACTGAAATACGCTTCCTGTTAATTCCTTCATAAAGCAAATCAATGATTTTATTAATTTCATTTTTTTTATAATAGGATATACGTCTAGGTTTAAAATAAAATGGACTATTCCACTTATAACGTGAATAACTAATAAGAATTCGCGATTTTCTGTCAATTGCGAGTATTTCAGCAGTTATTGGGCCGTCACCATGGAGAACGATTTTACGAACCTTTGTATAATCGCTGTAATACAAAGGTTCGTATAATCGCTCGTGGGACATTTAAATAATTTCAGGATATCCATAAAGATTCCATAACAATCAATGCAATTTGCCAATAAACATCGCAAATTTTTTTTATTTAAAATACTAAAAATATATTTTTTATTCATGAAATAGTACAACCCGTATACAACTCGACAATCGAAAATATTGAAAATATTATACGAAACAATCATTAACAATTATTAATTTCTTCCTTCTTCGCACTGAGTCTCTGTCCTATTCTAGCACCCGCCTAGAACCATTGTTGCCAGATCTGGTAAAATTTTACCACATCTGATGATTTTGTCGTGATCTGACGGAATGTTAAAAGTTTCAAAGAAATTTCACATTTCTGCTGATCTTACAAATTTACATTTCTTAATTGAAATTTCGAATAAAGTATCAGGTATCTAAACAAAGAAAATAATTGTCAATTTGTTGGCAAGATGATTTATCATTGCTCCAAACACTGAACATTATCTTAAAGACTGCGAACTTGTTGGTAGCATGAGCAATTATGTCTCCAAAGCCCTGCTCATCAGTTCGAAGACTGCCAACTTGTTGGTAGCATCAGGTATTATGTCTCTAAAGTCCTGCTTATCATTTTAAAGTCTGTCAACTTGTTGGCAGCATGAGCTATTATGTCTCCAAATACTGTACATTATCTTAAAGACTGCAAACTTGTTGGCAGCATGGGCTGATATGTCCCCAAAGTCCTATTCATCAGTTTGAAGTCTGCTAACTTATTGGCAGCTGAGCTATTACAGTTTCAAACATTGTACATCATCTTGAAGTCTGCCAACTTGTTGGCAGCATGAGGTATTATGTCTTCAAAGTCCTGCTTATCATTTTAAAGTTTACTAACTTGTTGGCAGCTGAACTATTACAGTTGCAAACACTGTACATCAATTTGAAAACTACCAACTTATTGGCAGTATGAGCTATTATGTCTCCAAACACTGTACATTATCTTACAGACTGCCAACTTGTTGGTAATCTTCAAAAGGATGTATAGTGTTCGGAACTGTTATAGCTCAGCAGCCAACAAATTGGCAGACTTCAAACTGATGAATAGGACTTTGGAGACATACCAGCTTATGTTGCCAATAAGTTGGCAGTCTTGTAGATAATGTACAGTGTTTGGAGACGTAATAGCTCATGCTGCCAACAAGTTGCCAGACTTTAAAATGATAAGCAGGACTTTAGAGACATAATACCTCATTCTGCCAATAAGTTGGCAGACTTCAAGATGATGTACAGTGTTTGAAACTGTAAAAGCTCAGCTGCCAACAAGTTGGCAGACTTCAAACTGATGAATAGGACTTTGGGGACACACTAGCTCGGTCTGCCAACAAGTCGGCAGTCTTTAAGCTAATATACAGTGTATGGAGACATAACAGCTCATGCTGCCAACAAGTTGGCAGTCTTGAAGATAATGTACAGTGTTTGGAGGTATAATAGCTCATGCTGCCAACAAGTTGACAGACTTTAAAAAGATAAGCAGGACTTTAGAGACATAATACCTCATGATGCCAACAAGTTGGCAGACTTCAAGATGATGTACAGTGTTTGAAACTGTAAAAGCTCAGCTGCCAACAAGTTGGCAGACTTCAAACTGGTGAATAGGACTTTGGGGACACACCAGCTCATTCTGCCAACAAGTCGGCAGTCTTTAAGATAATATACAGTGTTTGGAGACATAACAGCTCATGCTGCTAACAAGTTGGCAGACATTAAAATGATAAGTAGGACTTTAGAGACATAATACCTCATGCTGCCAACAAGTTGGCAGACTTTAAGATGATGTACAGTGTTTGAAACTGTAAAAGCTCAGCTGCCAACAAGTTGGCAGACTTCAAACTGGTGAATAGGACTTTGGGGACACACCAGTTCATTCTGCCAACAAGTCGGCAGTCTTTAAGATAGTATACAGTGTTTGGAGACATAACAGCTCATGCTGCCAACAAGTTGGCGGACTTCAAGATAATGCACTGTATTTGGAACTATGATAGATCAGCTGTCAATAGGTTAGCAGACTTTAAAATGATAAGCAGGACTTTGGAGACATAATACCTCATGCTGCCAACAAGTTCGCAGTCTTCAAACTGATGAGCAGGACTTTGGGCTTAATTACGTATCTCCAACCGCTTAATTACGTATTTCTAAGTTTACGTAAGTCGGGATCACGTATGCCGAGGTATTACTGTATATTTAAATCACAGCGACCCTAAGATATTCGGCACCTCAGGACTGGGTTGAACAAACTAAATACAATGCCAAAAAAAATCTGTAACTCAGAGATACATGTATGATAAAACCACCATGCATTTTATTACAAAAAGAGGAGTTCATTTTCTTATCTACCTGGCTATTTCATATATTTTCCTAAAGAGGTACAAATGTTTTGTTGATAATACAATTTCTTGAAATATTATTAAAAAAACTGTCATAACTGTTTCTGTATAAATGAACTTATTCCACGCATTATACTCTTTCACCACCTGCTCTATAACTGCTCTCGGATAAGACCATCTCCCTTTAACGATTTAAAGCGTCACCCAACCCCAATCTTCTACGTAACTGACGTGATTTTGAGCGGCTAATATTATTTGGGTCGTCTGTACATTTGTAGAAATTAAATTTTAGTTTGGTTAGTTGGCGTCTTGGCGGACGAAAGAGAGAAAGAGAAAGAGAGTAGAAGTAATAGAGGTTGCACGAAGGTCATGTTGTGTTAGAAGTAGAGAAGAGCGTGGTTGTGTTTTTAATATATATTTATTTTATTTTTGACACTATTTTGAGACAAATCCCAAGAAGTCTTTCTACAGTCATCAGAAGTAAGATAAAGAACTGAAAATTAAAATTCATTTCTCATTTTCGTGAGACCGCACACAAAAATTTCAGATCTTAAGAAAATTCCCTTCTTTCTCGGCTTCTAACCTGCTTCCTTCCTCACATCTTTCTCTTTACACAAACCCTTTTACACAAACTCTCTTTTCTTCTCCTTCTCTTTCTTTTTCTTTTTCCAACCACCAGACTTCAATTCGCCAAACCACAAATCTGCAATAATATTTCAAATATTCAAATGCAACATAGATTTTAACGCTCCAGGGCACACAGGCGCTCACACTTGTCTTTCAACCTCAAAAACGAGTTTTCATAGTAAATTCACGACATGAAATGAAGTGTTCTTACCAACAGCACACAATAGATTTTAATAGATGTTCCCTACAAATATTTAAAAAGTTTTTCAACATAATTAAAAAAAAGTTTCAACATTGATTTATTACATATATTTTTCATTTCAACTTTACACATTTTCATTGTAGGTAATAAAATATTTTTCTAGATAAGTGTACTCCGTGTTGTATAGGTTTTGTATTGTAATGTTCGTCTGATTCGTTGTATTTTTATATTTTTGTAGTTTCTGAAGATGCCTGCTTCTGACAGGCGAAACATGTCAAATTGAAATACCATTAAATAAATAATAGATGATTTTTTAATCAAAAATTATTATTTACATTAAACCAGTTAATGTGCAAAATCAATAACAACATATCCTATTATGAAAATTAAAAGTTTCATTCGGTGACGCTGTGAAAAAATAAGTTCTACACTGTTCTAGAAGGAAGACGCCACCATAATCTGGCAATACTGCCTAGAACACACGTTCTAGGCAGTATTGCCAGATTAGGAAAATAAAATTCACCAGATAATGGGAAAAGAAGGCACCAGATGTTCACCAATTATTTTCAAACATTCTTCTGCTCAGTTTTAAGAATTTTATCGATTTACGTATCATCTTACATCAGAAATACGTCAACATTTCATTTATTTATTACCAGTTGTGCGTCTCAAAAGATTCTATCTATCATTTTTAATATATAGAGTGTTTCGATGACTCGGGGCACAAATTAAACCACATATACTAGAGTAAAAATGATGATGATTCGTGTAAAAATTTTTGGTCTAAACCAATAAAACTCAAAAACGGTAAATATTAACTAAATTTCGTAATAGTAATAAAAGTTTCTAAAATAAATTTTCTATTGGAAGGTGCAAAAATAAGTGTAGGTTTACGAGCAAATAAAAAAGTTCTGAGCATATAAATTTTAGGAGCACCCTCTAACATTGTTCCTGTGGATTAATCTACCTTTAACAGTATTGAAAACATTTAGAAAAATCAGTTAAAATTTCTTGACTTTGCTGACCTATAACTCCGCCATTTATTGGTTTAGACCAAAAATTTTTACACGAATCATCATCATTTTCACTGTAGTATAAGTGGTTCAACTTGTGCCAGGAGTCAAAGAAACTCCCTGTATAATATATATGCTTCTACCATCTATACCAATTTTCAACGCTATGCAAATATTATTTATAACTAATATCCATTTTTGAGATGATTTAAAACACTTCGTTGTTAGAGTCTCTCACAAACAAGAAATAAGAAAAACAATAACACTAAACCTTAATCTATAGTCCATTAGTATGTATGTATAGCATTTGGAACAATTAATAGTGGTTCATACTATAAGTAAGTTGGCAGACTTCAAAATGATTGGTAGGATTTTGGTGACATAACAGCGCATGCTGCCAATAAGTTAACAGGCTTCAAACTAATGAGTAGAAGTTTGAAGATATAACAGCTCATATTGCCAACAAGTTGACAGCCTTTAAGATAATTTACAGTGTTTCGATACATAGTAGTTCATGCTGCTAACAAGATGGTAGTCTTCAAACTGATGAATAGGACTTTGGGGACATATCAGCTCATGTTGCCAACAAGTTGGCAGTCTTGGTGGCCAACTTGTTTATATATTAAAAATGATAGAAAGAATCTTTTGAGACGCACAACTGGTAGTAAATAAATGAAATCTTGTCGTATTTCTGATGTACGATGATACGTAAATTGATAAAATTCTTAAAACTGGGCAGAAGAATGTTTGGAAATAATTGGCGAAAACCTGGTGTCTTCTTTTCCCATTATCTGATGAATTTTATCTTCCTAATCTGGCAATACTGCTTAGAGCACACAGGTGGCGTCTTCCTTCTAGAACAGTGTAGAACTTATTTCTTCAAAGCGTCACAGAATGAAATTTTTAATTTCAGTTCTTTATCTTACTTCTGATGACTGTAGAAAAGACTTCTTGGGATTTGTCTCCAAATAGCACCAAAAATAAGATAAACATATATTTAAAACACAACCACGCTCTCTTGACCTCTATTACTTCTACTCTCTCTCTCTTTCTCTTTTTCGTCCGTCAAGATGCCAACTAACCAAACTAAAATTTAATTTCTACAAATGTACAGACGACCCAAATGATATTAGCCGCTCAATGTCACGTCAGTTACGTAGAAGATTGGGATTGGGTGAGGCTGTAAATCGTTAAAGGGAGATGGTCTTATGCGAGCGCAGTTATAGAGCGGGTGATGAAAGAGTATAATGCGTGGAGTAAGTTCATTTATACAGAAACAGTTATAACAGTTTTTCTAATAATATTGCAAGAAATTGTATTATCAACAAAACATTTGTATCCATTTAGGAGAATATGTGAAATAGCCAGATAAATGAGAAAATGAACTCCTCTTTTTGTAATAAAATGCATGACGGTTTTATCATACATGTATCTCTGAGGTACAGATCTTTTTTTGGCAATGAATTTAATTCCTTCAACCCAGCCCTGAGGAGCCAAATATCTTAGGGCCGCTCTGATTTAAATATAAACTTGTGTAAACTTGGAGATACATCATAGAGGTCATAGAGATCATAGACATCATAGAGATCTTCTTATCATCTTGGAGATATATCATAGTATTTTTAGCTCGTTCACATCAGTTTCGTATGAGAATCCAACGAGTGTGTGTAAGAATATTTTAATTCGCTATTTTTATTATTAATAGTGTTTTAGAACAATGTAAGCATTTAATATTCTATATATGTAAACATTAATTGAAAGCTTTATTTATTTCCTTACATAACTACTAGCTATTATGTAACGAAAAGAAAAGCATTTGATTTAAGAAAACGTAAAGCTTTAACACTTGAATTATAACACAGTATTTTAGAGGATTTACGAAGGAGGCATGATAAAATGATAAAACTAAAATTCTTGACGCTGTTAAAAATGCCCAGCCATTAAATTCAAATTTAATTCGTAAACGACATGGTATGATAGCTGAAATGGAAACCTTGCTTAAAGTATCGTGTGAAAACCAAGTGAAGGTCAAAAATTGTTCGGTAGACCAAAATACCATGTGTAATCAAGCCAGGTAGATTTTTGAAAAGTTAAAAGAACAAACTGCAGATGATGCAAAAGATGAAACTTTTGTAGCCAGCAGTGGTTGATGTTGTCGTCTTAAAAAAGATGCGATTGGCACAATATTGCAGGATGTGGGGAAGCAGCAAGGGTCGATAAAGTCGCCGTATCTGCTTTTCCTATCGCATTGAAGAAATTAATAGAAGAAGGCGATTATAGCACACAGACTATTTTTAATATAAACGAGACAGGGCTTTTCTGGAAGAAAATGCCTCATTGAACGTTCATAGCACGTTAAGAAAAAATATTTTCAGGATTTAAAGCATCGAAAGATCCATTAACAGCTATGCTTGGTAGACACGTTGCTGGCGATTGTAAACTAAAACCTTTGTTGGCGTATCGCAGTGAAAACCTTAGAGTCCTAAATAATAAAACAAAATCAGAATTGCCAGTAATTTGGAAGTCCAATCGAAAAGCCTAGGTTACTGATTCTTTATTTGAAGACTGGTTTGGAAATTATTCTATTCCGGAAGTTGAACGGTACTCTTTCTCTAAGAATATTCCATTTAAAGCGACACTAACCTTGTCAATTATAATCCTGGCGTTAAAATAACATTTGTACCCCCAAACACGACTAGTTTACTCACTAGTCTCCACGGTCATTTAACCGTTTAAATCAATCTATAAACTTCGATTACAACTTGTCCGTTAAGATTTTTGCAATAAATTTAATGTTCTCGAGGCTGTTAGGAATTGTGGAACGAAGTTTCTTCAAAAACAATGAAGGGCGTTTGGAGAAAGCTTTGTCCCGACTTCTTTGCTGATTCACCTCAAAAAGTACCAGAAAATGATCTTGTCAATGGTCACTCAGCAGCTAACCTTATCAAATATGATCTTCGAGTTAAAGTAACATTTTTGCCGCCAAACACGACTAGTTTACTTCAATCTATGGATCAAGCTGTTATTAAAACATTTAAGGCGTATTATACTCGACGGTCATTTAACCGTTTAAATCAATCTATGAACTACGATCACAACTTGTCCGTTAAAGATTTTTGCAATAATTTTAATGTTCTCGAGGCTGTTATCAATCACAGAGGAATCGTGGAACGAAATTTCTTCAAAAACAATTAAGGGCGTTTGGAGAAAGCTTTGTCCGGACTTCTTTACTGATTCATCTCAAAAGGTACCAGAAAATGATTCTGTACTCGAAATAGTAGCGAATATTGTTATTTTAGGAAAGAAAGTTGATTTGGAGCTTGATAGCGAAGATGTCATTGCGCTTTTAGAGTCACATGATGAGGAGCTGAATGAAGAAAATAATGTTGAAGTAGTGCAACCGGAGAAAGTCCTAACCATTACAAAATTGACGGAAGCACTTAATTCCATATGGAATGGGGTATTACTGTAAGGGTTGGGTTGGGATTAGCCGTGCATCTGAAAACATTTTTTTAAAGAAGATGTTTACATTGAATATTTTCTGAAACAAAGTACTTTACAAACTGATTTAGCAACCCTGTATATTTCAATTGAAGTAAAACTTGAACTAAACCTAGAACTAGACTCTTTTTTTTAAAATTAGTGTGAAAGGGACGTACTCGTTTCGTTAATCCAACCCAGCCCTGGGGCGCCATATATCTTAGGACGGCACTGGTAAGAAATATCATATGTACACACAATTTTGCTTTCCATTGTACCCGATCTTCACTCTGTTAAAGATACTACAAGAGTGAACTCCCTAAACCCTGCCTGCCATTTGGCTTGGCGCATCTGACCTTGAGGGGTCAATATGGTTTTTGTCGGCTGTAAGTTTATAAAGAAAACTTCTTATCCTACAATTAGTGATTATTAGAGTAAAGGTAGCAAATTATACAAATTCATTTGTCATGAACCCGTTTGTTGTTATCTGCATTTCTCTTAAGATATAAATTTCAAAACTTAATCAAAAAAACGGATTTGTGGTGAGATGTTGTAATATAATTAACACGTTTAATTAGTCTATTTAATTATTTTTATCTGGCCCAAAGTTTGGACGCATTATATTGTTGAAATGATTTAGATGGATTGCACCTTGAATTATCTGTCGCAAGATGGACTCATATATGATCGCAAAACCATTGCATAATACATTTCGTTTTAACTTCAATAATGTTCTATTTTAGGAAACTAACAAGGTCCCATTTGTAACAGAAATTCAATACAAACCTTCGTTTCAGAATGTCAATCTTTATTAAATCGTATATGATAGCCTTTTAGATTTTGTAATTTGTTTGTTCGACCAGTAATGAAAGAAAAACGTTGAAAAAAGATCTCAGCAATGTGAAATTACTCGTATCAATCTTTTTTTTGATGTTTCTGTTTGTTATCCCACTGAAAATTTTCGAGTAAAACCTAATACCCTTTTCACAGAAAGCAAATAATAACAATTTCTACTTCTAGCTTTTTCAATTTAAATTTTTTAAATTCTTTTTGGTAACAACAAATAAATAATATTTTATTTGCGCTTCGTTTTATTAATATTTGTTCAAATTACAATCGATGAAAACATTTTTTTAAATCAATCGTATAGTTTCCCTCCAAAAAAATTAATAATAGCAATATTCCTCGATGGTTCTCACCGTGCAAGGTTTGAAACAACACGCAGAAACGATCTGTCTTCGTCCTATCTTATTTTGAAGCACCCTGCTAATTCGTGAAGACGAAATATCTTCTTCAAAATTAGACGAATCGAAATCATCATCTAAAATAAATTAAATTAAATATTTAATAAAAAAGAAACGTTTCGAACCTTTACTAAAATTTCTTTTAGAGTATTTCGAGCAAACACTCGACACCAAAAGATCTAATCGATCCCCGCAAGCTTGATAAACATCTTCTGAAGAAACCAAACTTGCAAAAAGAGAAATTACCAATAAAAATTTAACCACCATTTTTGGAATACCCTTTGATATCTTTATCGTAAGGCTATTAAGGTTTGAACTTGGTCACGGTCTAGGTGAAGTAAGTTTATATACGAAAGGGGTTGTTTTCAAACGAACCGAGTTGAATTATTCGAGGTGATGTGCTTCGATTTTCCAGACCGTTGGATTTTAGCAAGCGACAACCCGATGTATTTTCGTAAAAATAGCTTTACAAAAACGAAATCGATTTTTGGTTTATTCGAAACCTATTGAATGAATTCAAATTATTTTAATGATTTAAAACAAACGGTATTACTTATTTAAATTGCTGTGTAATTTAATTAAACAATGCTAATACTGTAATGGAACCAAATCGCAATTGCACGAGGCGAAAGGGGAAAAACACAATTTTAATTGTCGTGTTGTGTGCAGGTGAACGAGTTTAAACAACTGTTCGTATGGAAAATAGAGAACGCTCAGTAACGATTTTAATTAGAAGAGCAACCCAAATTGGGAATGTTGCTTATCTAATAATATTTACAGAGTTTTAGTACTCGATTAAATTGGTTAAAATTACTCGGGTGTGTATTTTGTGACCAAAAAAGATTTTAAATGACTAATTTTAGATTTCAACAATATTTTTTTAACCCAAACTATTTAATGTTATTTGATAATTATGTATAAAATCAAGGTCATATCAAGGCCAAGGTCGCAATTCTTTGACCTTGAAATTTTAAGAAGATTATTGGTAATCTAAGCAAATATATATAAAAAAAATAAATTCAGTTATTTTTAAGGATTTGTTTCTCAACAACAAATAGAGACGTTAACAAAACCACTAATATGAATAGTAAATAAAAATTGTAATAAAACATCAAAGTAGAACTAGAACTTCTTCACTTTAGTCGAACTTCATTCCCGTATTGTAGAGTGGATGCATTTGAATCAAAGTGTATGGACAGACGAGCTAGGTAAAGCTTTGCAACTTGTTTGCGAATCGAAGTACTATCGATAACGAGCACTAGAAAGTAAATAGGAAACGGTTTTAATTGAACTCGTATTGACCTAACTATTTGTTTTATTGTAGATGAATTAAAAGATTTCCTGATTATCTACGACGACCCAAACGGCAATGAACGAGATCATTTTTCATGTTATCAACTATCAAGCGTTATTAAACGCAGAGTTGTCTACAAGAGCTGTTGTGGAGGAATGTTATCAAACGCTTGTACTTTTGAAATGCTGAGTTTGTATTGCGAACGATAAACGATAATGATTTTTTTCATATTTAATGTTGTTGTCAATTATATCTGAAAATTTAATAAATTGCAATGATATGAATGTTTTACTTAATTATTTTTAGCACGCATTAAGTTTTTCAATATAATGGTAGTTTGATCATATTTTGGAAATACATCTCAGGAACAAATAGAGATGGTAAGAAACGTATTGATGCATTAAATTCATCATTTAAATTATTTATCATTTTTAGTGATCACGGAGGTAACATATTTTTAGTTAAACCTTGCATAACATTTTAACGCAAATTAAATGTCTTGATTATGTTTTAGAATTCTCTGTTTAATTCTCAAAACTAAAAGTATAATAAATGTAAACAATATCATGGGAGATACATCAAAGTCAAATTATTGCAGTTGATAACTGTTAATGTTTTTCTATTGGCCCTAACAAAAACCAAATTAAATAAAATAAGATAATTCATTCTAAACCACACGAGTAATTTCTAGTATCAAAGGATCTCTTAAAAATATTATTGTAACAAAAAATCTTATTGTATATTTTACAGGGAAAGTTGATTGTTAATACTAGTTGACTTTGCCTAAGTAAAATTCTAAGCAAAAGTTCTAGGTAAAGTAAGTACATATAAGATGTCGGAAAAGTGTGGGACATGTGATCAAGCTACCAGGAAAACTTACTGTATACAATGCAATACAAGTGTGAAATGGTTTCACAATGATTGTATTGACGTAAGTCTCAACATAGTAAAATTTCTGCTGAGAATAAGAAGAAAAACGGTGAGAGATGGTTATGTGGCGAGAGCTTATAAAATAAGGTTACGGCTAACGAAAATAAAACAAATTGAAAACAGGAAGAAATGAATCAACTTCAAACACAAATAAAACATCTAAACAATACGAAATTGGAGTTAAATAAATCGCCAACTGAGAAAAACGTTGTTATAATTGGCATACTAGCCCAAGATGACAATATGTTGAAGATTGTTGAGGAGTTATATGACACTTTAAAGCTTCAAAAGTATAAATTTAAAGCTTTTAGAATGGATAGAAGGGAGATAGGTCGTAAGCTCTCGACAAAAGATGTATTTGAAAGTGTCTAATACCAAGTCCATTAGTATATATGTACAGCATTTAGAATAATTGATAGTAGTTCATACTGTAAATAAGCTGGCTGACTTCAAAGTGATGATCAGGAGTTTAGAATCATAAAACCTCATGCTGCTTATAGTGTTTGGATCAGAAAGAGCTCATGTTGCCAACAAGGTGTCAATTTTTAAAATATTGTACAATATTTGGAACAGTAATAGCTCATACTGCCAACAAATTGGCAGACTACAAATTGATGAGTATGAGTTTGATGACATAACAACTCGTGTTGACAACAAGTTCATTGTCTTTAAGATACTGTACAGCGCTTGCAACAGTAATAGCTGATACTGCTAACTAGTTGGCAGACTTCAAACTGATGAGCATAACGTTGAAGATATAACAGATTACGCTGTCAACAGGTTGGCAGACTTCAACTTGATGAGCAAAGCTTTGGAGACATAACAGCTTATGCTGTTAACAAGTTGGCAAGAAGAAGATGGCTTTAGGATAATGTACAACGTTTGGAACTGTAATAGCTCAGACGTCAATAAGTTAGCAGGCTTTAAATTGATAAGCCTTAGGAGACATTATACCTCATGCTGCCAACAAGTTGGTAGTCTACAGAATAATATATAGTCTGTGAAACAGTAATAACTCATGTTATCAACAAGTTGGAAGTATTTAAGGTAATGTTGGAATTGTAGTATTAGTTGTTACTTCATTAATGGGATACAAGAAGATAACAACGGCAAAATGGTGTTATATGGAGCGCACCTTTACCGAATTTAAGGAAAAACTTAAGAAGTATGAAACAATTAAGACTAAACGATCCGACTCCAGTAAATTCAAGAATTATGATAAGAATTATAAGAAAGGTCAGTAAGATAATAGAACCAAAAACGAAGACCTGTATGTTTCAATTGCGGTTTGAAAGGTCATAAATCAACTTCTTGTCCGAATAAAGACAGAGGTACCAAGTGCTTCAATTGCAATAACTATAACTATGCTATATGACCAATAGCATCAAGCTATACAAGAAAGCATGAAAATGCTGAAATACAAGAACCGAGACAAAGATCAAATCAAAGAGTTAACTTAATAGAAAACAGTAAAAGAAAACAGTTTAAAACTGATTATTAACGAAGTAGAAGAACGTGCTCTATTGGATACAGGAAGTGATATAAATGGAATTCGACAAGATGTTTATACAGAAAAGTTATCCGATATACACTTAGATGATAATTCAATTAGTTTACAGGTACTAGGTAACAATAAAGTGAATACTTTGGGCTCTTTCACTGCGAATACGATTGTAAATGATGAAGAGTTTTTACTCAGGTTCCATGTTATACCAAGACATGCAATATGTTATAATGCTATTATTGGAAGAGATAGTTTGCAAATGGTGAACTTAGTTTTTAGAGATGGTGAAATTATCGTTCATAAAAACGAAAATGTGGATTATATGATGCAAATATCGACGTTTAGACAGACAGAGGGAAATACATGTTTAGATCTTAATCATATCAAAGATAAAAATAGTAGAGTAATAGTGCGTGAGTTAATCGAAGATTACAAACCGGAGAAGACGAAGACTATAGATGTTACGATGAAAATTATTTTGAAAGATGAATGATAGAAGGCTAGAGGTAGACAAGCAGATAGAAACTTGGTTGAAAAAACAGACTGTACAAGAAAGTTGTTCAGATTTTGCAAATCCTATAGTATTAGTTAAAAAGAAAGATGGGAAAACAAGAATTTGCTGCGATTACCGCAAACTGAACAAAAAGATCATTAAAGATAGATTTCCTTTACCATTAATAGAAGATGTTTTAGATCGACTGCAATCAGCTAAGTATTTTAGTACATTAAATTTAAGGAACGGTTTCTTTCATGTGCCTATAGATAGAGATAGTGTTAAATACACTTCATTCGTTACACCAACAGGACAATTTGAATTCCTAAAATGTCTGAATTGTGTAGCAATCCAGCGACGTTTCAACGATTTGTGAGTAGAATTTTTAGAGAGTTGATGCTGAAAAATATAGTAATGTACTACATGGATGATATAATTGTTATGAGTTCTACCACGAGTAAAGGTATTCAACGATTGGAAACGGTTTTAAGAATTTATAAAGAATATGGTCTCGACATAAAGAAGGAGAAGTGTCAGACTTTAAAAGAGAGGGTTGAATTTTTGGGCTATATAATTGAGAATGGACAAATACGAACTTCAGAGGAAAAAACAGTGGCGATCAAACAATATTTCCACAACCTGACACAGCGAAGCAGGTTCAATTATTTTTGGGTTTGACAGGAAACTTCAGAAAACTTATTCCTGATTATGCGACTATCACAAAGCCTCTGAGTGACATGCTAAGAAAAGATAACACCTTTATTTTTGGAGAAATACAGAAACAATCATTTGAAACTTTACGAGAAATGCTAAGTAGCGAACCGATATTAATGATTTATAAGCCTGGTAGAGAAACGGCATTACATACAGATGCCAGTAAGCACGGATATGGAACATGTTTGCCTCAGAAAGCCGAAACTGATTTAAAATTTCAACCAGTATTCTTTATGAGTAAAAAAGCAACATCAACAGAAGAAAAGTATTCTAGCTACGAACTTGAGGTTTTAGCCATTATCGAAGCATTGAAGAAATTTCGTATTTATTTACTCGGCACACATGTTAAAATTGTTACCGATTGCTTGGCCTTTCAAAAGACAATGGATAAGGAAGATTTAACTACAAGAGTTGCTCGATGGGCTTTATTATTGGAAGAATATTCTTATATAATAGAACACAGGAGGGGAAAACGAATATTTCATGTAGACGCACTCAGCAGATATGCCGTGATGACAGTTACTAAATTAATACGAGATAATGGAATAGTTGACAGGTTAAAATTGGCACAAGAAAAAGACGAACACTTGATAGCAATTAAGACAATATTGCAGACAGAAGATTACGAAAATTTTTTAATAAAAATACGATACTTTATAAATACCAAGATGGCAAAGAATTAGTAGTAGTACCGAAAGACATGCAAGAAGTTATAAAAAAGGCGCATGAGATGGGTCATTTTTCCATAGCAAAAACGTAAGAAGTAATTGTACATGAGTTCTACATCCCGAAAGTAAAAGAGAAGATAATGAGTTGCGTTAGAAATTGCGTTTCGTGCATTTAGGGAAAAAGGAAGGATTATTACAGGCAATAGATAAAGGGGATACACCCTTAAACACCTATCCTGGAGATCATTTAGGGCCCTTGCCTTCCACTAATAAAAATTATCAATATATTTTAGCAATAATAGGCGACTTTACTAAGTTTACTTGGTTATACAGTACAAGATCGACGACTGTGAAAGAAACTATATTTTGTTTTAAGAAACAACAAGGCTATATTTGGAAATCCATTCAGAATAATAACAGATCGAGGTACAGCTTTTACAGCAAATGAATTCGAAGAATATTGTCATGACGAAGGAATTCGACATCTTTTAACAACGACAGGAGTACCAAGAGGACAGGGGCAAGTCGAAAGAATTAATCGTACAATTATTCCCGTTTTGACTAAACTCAGCTTAGATGATCCTAAAAAGTGGTATCGACACTTATATACGGTACAAAGAGTATTAAACTCTACATACCAGAAAAGCATCAATACAACACCCTTTGAAGTAATGGTTGGAACGAAAATAAAAAACAAGGAAGATATACGTATACGCGAGTTAATTGATAAATGTTTATTGGAAGACTTTAACGAAGAAAGAGAGAAAATAAGACAAGAGAGTAAGAAACACCTATTGAAGGTGCAAGAAGAAAACAGAAAGGGTTATGATTTGAGAAGAAGAATGCCTATGCTATATAAGGAAGGATCACCGGTAGCAATTAAAAGAACACAATTTGTTTATAGTCAAATATTATTTATAGTAATATTTAGGTTCTTATCAAATAGTAAGAGTGAAACAAAATGATAGGTGCGATGTTGTGAAAATGACTGATGATGAGGGACCGATGAGAACTTCTACATGTTCCGAATATTTGAAACCATGGATCGAAAATCAAACCGAATCTGAGGCAGATTCGCTGTCGGATGGCCGACTGTTGGAGTTGTAGTATTAGTTGTTACTTTTATAATAGATGGCGTTGGTGAGGAGAGGTTAGGTAAAGTTTACCGGTAAGACGTGTATAGACAAGTAGAAGAGGTTAACACGTAGAAGTGTGTAGATATATTAGAGGTTAAGAAGTACACGCAAGTAGAAGTAATAAGAGACGTAAAAGAAAAGACGTGTAAAATAAGCTGTGGAGAAAGGATTGTGTTTTTGTAAACTTTTAACGTTTAATAAATTTGTGTTATTGTTTTTAAAACAATCCTCATTATCTTTAACCCTAGACTACAAGAAGATCCTACAGTAATGTACAGTGCATGCAACCGCAATAATTCAGCTGCCAACACGTTGGCAGATTTAAAACTGATGACTAGGACCTTGGAGACTTAACAGCTCGGAAGCACGAGCTGTTAAGTCTCTGTTAAGTCTAAAACAGCTCATGCTGCCAACAAGTTGGCAGACTTCAA
Source organism: Onthophagus sagittarius (assembly GCA_036711965.1). Taxonomy (NCBI): domain Eukaryota; kingdom Metazoa; phylum Arthropoda; class Insecta; order Coleoptera; family Scarabaeidae; genus Onthophagus; species Onthophagus sagittarius. Next base: position 28,199,067 of record JASERS010000005.1, read on the forward strand.
CTTGATGAGCAAGACTTTGGAGACATAACAGCTCATGCTGCCAACAAGTTGGCAATCTATAAGATAATGTACAGTATTTGGAACAGCAATAGCTCATACTGCCAACCAGTTGGTATACTTCAAACGAGTTGAAAATTTGTGTCAAACGATTTTAAACCGAGTTACCTAAATCGAGTTAATAGCAAAAATCTAAAATCTGTAAATTTGCAAAGCGCACACTGGTTTAAATTGATGAACGCAACAAAAAAGTATATAATAATAGTAGAGGTTTTGAAGTCAATATTGTGTTCTTTGACTCAATTATGGTATTTTTTGAGGTAATGTCAACAAATTAAATATTTGCTATAATTCAGAAAAAAATTATTTTTAACGAATCTATAAAAAGATCTAATAAAAAGTTGAATTACAGGAATAATTTTTAATATGGTGTATTGAGAAACAGTATTTGGTTACGTTTCTTTGGATTTCTTCATTTATTTTTATCTAATCGCATAAAAACCCGCTTTAGAAAATAGTCTTTTGGATAGCGTCAAAGTTGTTGCACAGGTATTTATGATTATTAATAAGTTGTAGTGGAGTTAGACTTATGATACTCTGACTTTTGAGTTTCTGATATCTTTTTGTCTATAACGCCCCTAATGTAATCTTCAATAATAGAAGTAGGAACAGCGCCGAAAACAGTGAATACAGATGTTTGGTCAGTTGACTCCAAAACTTTCCGTTGATAAATAGTCGTTTAGTTAATTTATTATCCACTTTTACGCCTAGTGCTTTCTGAACTGAATATTGATTTTTTATATCGCGGATCAAGTCTCATAAACCCTAAAGCTGCCCTTTGTACGAGGGAGATTTGGGTTTAGAGATTCGTTCGGATTGGCTGATAGCGATCACGTGACGCCAGTACCGAAATCACCAAATCTCCCTCGTAATAACAACCTTAGGTCACGTCTCTATTATAACGGTAAGAGTTCTTTGTATGTGCTTGTTTGGCTGTGTCATTTGAGTTTTGCTATTAATATATGTAAACCCAACTAAAGTTAATAACAGTCTAACTCGAAGTGACATGAAATAATTTCAACTCGAGTTAGCCCGGTTTGATAAATCGAGTTGACCCATTTTTAGTGCATTGCATGGTGGGATAAAAAGATCTCCGTATGAAGTAATGTTCGGTTGCCCCTCGAGACATGGCTTATCTAGTTCAAAACTACCTTTTGAAGTATTGGCAAATTTAGAAACAGAAGTTTAACTTCAATGCGTAATTGATCAAATTCAATTACAACAAGAAATGAAATTAAATGTAACAGAATTATAAATATTAATGAAAATGAAATAAACCAAAATTTATCAAGTTGTGAAAAATTCACTGATCTGGACAAGTCTACTAATGACATTAAAAAACAGAGAAATTGAGCTTTTTACTGTATAGAACAGCAAGGTGAATGCATGAAAAAGCCTCAGATTAGGTTGAACCATTAGTAGAAATAAGGACATCAGTTCGAATTATTATCCCTGATGTTGATCGCTGAAGAGGAGATGGTCGATCTATCTTTGGCGTGATATTGGAGATTGTCAATGATAAATTTTATCGAATTGAAACAAGAAATAACGCCAAGCATCTTAAGTCGCTTTTCTTAAAGTAATTTTACTAAGCTAAAATAAAAGATCTTTCTCTCTCTCCCTATTCATAGTATTAAATTGTTCAGTGTACAATGATAAATTTTTTTCAGGTTTTAATTCACGAAATCTAGTCGAAATGTTATCCAAAAAAATGAAGTTCTTGTGGATAAAACAACACCGGAGACTATATGAGGACTGTTGCAACATCAGAATTACTTGAACGTGGACAAAGAGTTTTTAAATGCAAAACAAACTACAAATCCATGAAGTGCATATGCAAGAAAATAGGTGTACTTTGTAGTTTAAAGCGTCACAAATCTTCACCTTGCTATAATAAATGATAAACATTTCTATCGGTATGTATCATAAAGGATTAATTCTTCGCTTTAAATTAACTTTTACTAAAAAGGCAAGGACCACACCACTCTATTCTAGATAGAGTCACCTTTTACTGCAAAATCGACTTTCCCTGTAACATATAATTATAAATAAAGGGGTGTTTTACACAATAAAACTTTGTGATATAAGTATAATGTGTATAGAAGTCGAGTCCTCTACATATTAAGCCAATCTGCCCAAGAAATGAATGTATGAAAAAAAACGGAAAGCAAGATTTTGTATTCTTTGAATTCTATGCCTACGTACTATCAACATAGGAAAGGTATATGGTATATATAGTCTTCAAAATTAAATAATACCTATGTCTTTTGAATCTCAGACATTACTATGCAATTACACTAATTTGCTGATCATTTGAAGCTCGTAAACATGCGAGCTATGCCAAGTTTAACATTATCAACCCACAAATCCAAAGAATTCTTTTTAGAATAGATTTATACCACGGAATTTTTACTGTTAAATCATACTATACGTAAACATAGCAGTGCATATCGTTGATTTTTTCGCAACAGCACAGCAAGGTCTTGTTCTTAGTTCTGGAGAGAATGCTAGTTATAGAACTTTTCATACCGATATTCCATATACCAGGATCTAGAGGATCTAGACAGACGATTTATGGGCAGTATTATCTCATAATGCAATCATACATGATCAACATAATATAATAAGCAATATAATGAGCATCGATCAACGTTGCTCAATTTGATGCAACTCAACCGAATCCAACTGAACACAATCTAACACAACCCAATATAATAATACGATTTAAGCGAGACTAATCTATCCCACACAACTTTTTCTTTTAGAATGTGTATCAAATTTCTTTCTTAAGTCAGCTCGCTACATCCTTTAACATCCTGGCCGGATGATGTAGAACTTTATTGATAGAACTTTATTGATGTAGAATTGATGTAAAACCTTTATGGGGAGGATATCAACAAACAAATCAAGGACATCGGTAACTCACGGATTAGACAACGCAAGCTGTTAAGCAGTTTAGCTTTTTTACGAATATGCAGAGAGAAGAAAGTTACGCCTACGTTATTGAAGGTGAAGCACCACATCGACTCCGCTGCAGCTCGAGAATCTTGATTAGGACAGAACAGGCATTACTACGAGAAAAGATATATAAGACCTACAGTGATTTACAGAAGGTAAGCGAGAGATAAAGTGGACAGACTAACAATGGAAAAAGCTGATCGTGAATTTCAGAAGACCCGCGACACACATATCAAGAAATTTGAAACATTGGAACGCCGGGTACAGCAGAAAAGAAACAACAACAGTCTACCAGTAGAAACAATCGTCATCAACAGATCGAGTATCCCACTAACGAAGGAAGAAACCATGGTATTGGCCAAAGGACTAAATTACGCAATCGCCCCAAGGAAAGTCCCGAAGGAAGAAATTATCTGGAAAGTAGAAGCAGCAGTTCGAGGGATGCCCGCACTGAAAGCCGAAGAGATTCGACAAGAAGTTGCCAGGGTATTGAAATTGCGAAACCACCGAAATCCAACTTGACAGTTAGTGAGAAGTAGGCGCTCCGGTCTATTAAAGAAAAGTCAGAAATCGTCGTGTTGTCAGCAGACAAGGGGAATGCCACCGTTGTGATAGACAAGGAAGAATATGATGAACAAGGATGACGCCAAAATGATGGACCTACTGGACCCGGCCACATACAGCAAGATCAAGAAGGACCCTACAGACAAGATCGTAAGGAATATGAAGAGCCTTGTAAAATCCATAGGTATTCCACCAGAACAATAGAAAGGTTACAGGCTCCGGTACCACCAAGAATTTATGGACTACCGAAGATCCATAAACCAGATGTCTCCCTTCGTCCTATCGTCAGTGCTATCAATTCCCCAACGTACCTACTAGCCAAACATCTCGCGAAAATTCTATCTCCCTTTATAGGCAACACAGAATCATATGTTAGGAACTCAACACATTTCGTGGAATCGGTGAAAAATGTAAAGTTAGATGCTAAGGATATTTTGGTTAGTTTCGATGTAGAATCTCTCTTTGCTAATGTACCAATTAAGGCTGCGGTAAAGGGTCTTCGCCAAAAACTCATTACAGAGGGATTGCCAGAATATGTGCCAGATTTAGTGGAATAATATAATAGTTTGAGAATAGTTTGAGGGGGCAGCCATGGGATCTCCTTTATCGCCGGTGATAGCAAACTTTTACATGAAATTATTCGAAGAAAATGCTCTGAAGAAGAGCCAATGGAAACTAAAGCTATGGCTCCGATATGTGGACGACACGGAGTCCGCTAACCAGTTGCCTTTCTTAGATGTATTGGTGACTAGAGCAATAAATGGTGACATGGAACTGGGAGTGTATCGAAAGAAAACCCACACTAATAGGTATTTAGAGGCAACATCACACCATCATCCCCAACAGAAGAGGTCCGTCATTCCCACTCTGTTGCAGAGAGCAGCAAGAATATGTAAAGGAGACAACCTAAAGAAGGAGAAACGGTTTCTATGGAACGTACTACAGAAAAATGGATATTGTTTAAAAGACATCAACCGAGCCACCAAGCAGCGGAAGCAAGGAAAAAAAGCTCCAGCAAGTACAGAACCAGCTGAATTCATCTGTCTTCCTTACGTTTCCGGTGTAACGGAACGAATTGCAAGACACCTAAAGAAAAACGACATCGTGGTGCGATACGGAACGGTCTACCGGCTATCATGCAGTTGTGGCTATCGTGCAAAGTTTTACGTTGGCCAAACCGGACGAAACATCGAATGCCGTATTAAAGAACACGAGAGGGATGTGAGGCTGAGGAAGATTCAACAGTCCGCGGTTGCGGAACATTGCCAATCAGAAGATCACCGAATAAACTTCGACAAAACAAAGGTTCTGGCTAGGACTAATAAATATCATCAACGGCTGATAAGAGAAGCCATAGAAATCCACCGACATAAAAATAACGTTAATAGAGAAGATTGTGGTGAAGACGAATACGACTCCCAACCTGGACGCGACGCAGTAATTAGCTTGTAATTAATATAAAATTAATTATTAATTAGTTTTTCGACCTATATATTGTTTTACAATTCCCGATTTTGTCACTTCGAACCAGTTTCTGAAGAAGGTTGGAACATGGCATCCGAAACGTCAAACATTTTTTCAAAAAACGCACGGCAAAACCCGAAAGTTTCTAGTGTTAGTCCTAGTGATAGTTTTCGTTCTAATTTTAGTTCACTTAACACCGGTCGTGAAAGCCTTCGTACTTATATGATATAGAACTTGTTCGGTCTCTTCTCATAGTTACAGTCTGGAATTTTCCTCTACTCACTTTCTTATTCCACAAAATATTTTGGAAGCCTCTCCGTAATTATGTTACAAATCTTTCTTGCTATGGCATAATTCTCTTCTATGTCTGGATGACCATATCCCTGTCAATTACCCCCCTAATAATTAATAATACAATCCAACCAATCTCAGCACCACCTAAGTTAGCCAAATGATACAATTCTGAGACTATTGTGAGACTATTCTGTAAATTTCAATGATTAGAAATCCTTCAGGGTAAACAAGAACGGACATGAACAAAATAATGAAATTGAAAAGATTACTATTGTCCGTGCCAAGTGTCAAGGCCCCTCACTCAAATCTGATCTGGTGATAACCCGATTTGTTCTTAAGGTGGGGCACCGGATAGATTTCAAACGATTTTTATCAAAATATGTTTAACAACGTTCATTTGTTCATTCTTTAACACATTTTGATAAAAACCGAGGAACCGAAAATTTCCAAATTAACCTACGATACACAGAAATGTTCAGTGACTACAATAAACTTTACCGCAATTTTTTTATCGAGTACTTTCGAAGATATCGATCTCTAAAGTAAGAGGCCTTGACATATGGCACGGACAATAGTGCCACCTAAACAAAGAAAAGTAACAAATGCATTTAACAACCGAACTTAACGGACGATAACTCACGATGGCCTATCATTTATTATTTATCATCATTTGGTCTTTCATTTTGGACGAGTAAAAAATTTCTGTGATCCTAGGTCTAGTGTTAGAACTAGAAAGTATCGAATCCACAAGAATTCACCACATCCGGACCAAAACCGAAAACACATAACTTTTTAGAATTAATAGCAAGATACTGCCTCTTAACATAACCAAGCAGTATATAAAGGTCAGCATTATACTTCGACAATAAATAGAGATAGCAACAAATTTATTGATTCACAACATTTATCGTGTAATTCTAAATAAATCTGTAATATTTTGTATTTCCACTTTTATTATTAAAAAGCAAGATAAGAATTTTTTGCTGTTATACTTATATATCTATCAAAGTTTATATCTTCACTTTTAGTAATCACGGAGCCATCAAATTTTCTGTTTAACTTTGTTGTAAGATGTCAACACAAATCGAATTTCTTTTAATGATTTCTTCCTAATAATCTTTTGGAACTTACATGTAGGTCAAGAACAAATAGAGCTAGCAGCAAGCGAGTTAATGCATTAAATTCACAGTGTGATTCTAAATATATCTCTAATATTTAGTATTTTAACATTCATTAATCACTAAAATTTATTACTATTGGCATAAATATATTTATTATTTAGTATCTCCAAGTTAATTAATCACTAAGCTGAACACTTTTGTTCTTAAACATACATTTCATTTCAAATTGCGGCTTCAGCATTTTCAAAAATAACGTATTTATTTAGAAAACAAATTTAATTTAAAAAATGCATATACTTTAATCACATATCCATTAAAAGTTATTTAATTTCCTTCATTTAGGTGCTTGCGTGAGAAATTCGCGAACATAGCAAATATTAACGAACCGTTAAGCGTATTATGACACGTGCTAAATCGATTTGAATATGTCTCACTTCCCTGGTATACCTACACAAACACTACGTAAATTAAATGAGACTATATAAAGAGTTCAATCTTGTAAAGTACAATAAACGATAGATTAATTTCTTAACAAGAACATCCATTCTAAATTCGCACAAATATTTTAATTGCGAAAAGTAAACATTTTAAAATAGATGTTTATTTGATTAGTTTTATGTCTCATTTTTCAGATGGTCTCGAAAACTTTATGGATCAGCATTTTGATAATAATCGCTTACTTTTCAAATAGTTGTACAATGGAAAGTTACCAAGCGTGTGGTGACCATCTAAGCGATTTATTATCGTTTGTTTGTCAATCCGTTTATACAGAAAAACGAGCCATTAACGAACAAAGTAAGTAACATTAATTTTCTTTAGTTCAATCATTACAAAATCATTCTCAAAATCATTTTAGGTATTTTACAAGACATTTTAACAAAATTTTCCGAAAATGATTATTTAGAAGAATATGAAAATAAATTCAAATTAAAAAAAAATGTTACCTTAAGACAAGTTGCTGATGAATGCTGTAAACGGTCGTGTTCTCGCGGAACTTTGTTATCGTATTGTGGTTTTTAATGTCTAAATGAAACATTATTATTAGAGTATTGATTTGTTTAATTAAAATTTCTTCCTAAAAATAGATTTAATTTGCGTATTGGATTTTATAACCAATTATTAAAAGGTTAAACTACAATTTTGTTATCTCCGTGATTAATAAACGTGAAGATGCGAAATTTAGTAGATTCATCATTTTTTAACTTAACTTTTGAGAACTAAATTCGTAATGATAACTGATATACCGAATGGAATTGAAATACGATTATAAGAAAAAAATCTCTTCATGTTGAATTTGAAGCACCAACCCGCTTGTTGATATCATTATTTGTTCTTGAGGTATAGGTCGCAAAAGATAATCAGGAAATTCGATTTGTGTCGATATATATTAGAAGATTAAACTAAAAATTTATTAGCTCAGTGATTAATAAAAGTGAAGATACTAAATTATACACATTTATTTAAAATTTCTTGTTGAATTTGATGCATTAACCGGCTTGTTGGTATCTCTATTTGTTTTGGAGACATAAGTACCAAAAGCTAATTAAAAAAATCGATTTGTGTTGATATAGTATTACAAGATTAAACTAAAAATTTATTATCTCCGTGATCAATAAAAGTGAAGAAGTGAAATTTTGTGGATTCATTTAAAATTGAATGGTAAATTTAATGTAGCAACTCATTTTTTAATATGACTATTAGTTCTTAAGAAATAAATTCGTAAATATAGCTGACATGCCGAATGTAATTGAAATATATGTATGTTTAAGAACAAAATCCCTTATCTTGATTAATAAAAGTGAAGATACCAAATTATTCATATTTATTTAGAATTTCCTGGTGAATTTGAAACCTCAATCCTTTTCTTGGTAAATCTTTTTGTTCTTTAGATATAAGTTTCAAAAGATAATCAAGAAATTCGATTTGTTTTGATATAATACTACAAGATTAAACTAAAAAATTTTTATGTTCGTGATTAATAGAAGTGAAGATACTATATTATACACATTTATTTAAAATTTCTTGTTGAATTTGATGCATTAACCGGCTTGTTGGTATCTCTATTTGTTTTGGAGACATAAGTACCAAAAGCTAATTAAAAAAATCGATTTGTGTTGATATAGTATTACAAGATTAAACTAAAAATTTATTATCTCCGTGATCAATAAAAGTGAAGAAGCGAAATTTTGTGGATTCATTTAAAATTGAATGGTAAATTTAATGTAGCAACTCATTTTTTAATATGACTATTAGTTCTTGAGAAAAAAATTCGTAAACATAGCTGACATGCCGAATCTAATTGAAATATAAGTTTAAAAACAAAATCTATTAACTTTATGATTAATAAAAGTGAAGATTCTAAATTACACACATTTATTTAAAATGTTATTTTATCAATCAAAATTAACATTTTAATGAAAATAACATTTCTATTGCAATATTTCTATTTTATATATGTATGTTACCTCCAGTATTTTATCCAATACCTAAAAAGCTTACAGAATAAATTCCTTACAGGCTATTTTAATGGTTATTAAATTGAATGAAATTAAGCAATTTTGGAAGAAATTGCAACTTGATACATATCTCACATTCAATTGAACTTGACTCTATAGTTGGGTTGAGTTCAACCAATCTTCAAGAAATAATCAAATCTAAAATATGGAAACTACGGAATATTTCGAAAAGTTAAATATTATCTAAATTTTGGATATGGGCTCATATTGAATGGTATGAAGTTGGAGTTTAATCCAATCCAATAGAAGAATTTTGGATCGAACTTCAACTTCATTCTTAATAATTTGAAGTTGGAGCTCAACCCAACTCAACCATAGAAGAAAACCTTCATACCATGCCTCTTATTGAATGGTGTGAAGTTAGAGTTCAACCCTGACTGGATTGGGTAATTTTGAGATTTTTGAAAAAGCTTCTAACATATCTTATGACTTCTAACATAAAATGATAGCAATTAATTCTATACATATTCAGGTTGCTTAATCAAAATAATTATAAATACTGAATGGGATACGATTCTAATGTACCAAAAACAGTTTTCCAATCCACATCTAAACCCGGATGTTTCTAGTTCTATGTTATCCGCAGTTATGGATGCATCATAAATTTATTTTATGATTCATCATAAATAAATATGCAGTTCGCTAAAATCATATTTAGTCAAAAATTGATTACAATATTGACACCGCCTCATTTTCTGATGAGGCGGTGTTATTATTAAGTTTTTGTTATTTTAATCACATTTACTGTAGTATTATAATTTTATTTTTTTGTAAACATTTTTTTTTGCCCAACAATAAATATCATTATTATTATTATTATTTAACATTTAGTTGCTGAAAATATTATTAATAATCGATTGAATCGGGTCACGCCGTTTCCTATCAAAAACAAAGTTGCTCACGATCAGGCACGTTCACGTAAGTGATCGTGGGCAATTTATGCTCGCTTACGGTGGGTTACGCATGACCCATCGTGACCCGGTGGAACTCACGTAATTTGCACATCTCTACTGCAATAGTTAAAATAATATTAAGATGAATAAAATATATATGTCTCTAATCACATATATGACTAATATATGTCTCTAATCATTTATAATTGTCCAAAGATGTTTAAATTCATTAATAGTCATCCAATATTATCCAAAATTAGGTTAGACTCATCTACAAGTTGTCTAAAATCATCCAACATGATCTGAATTAATCCAGTTGTCTAAACTTGACTAAAAAGGTATAAAGTCATCAAAAAAATAAAAATCATCAGAAACTACGTAAAATACGTCCCCAATTAAGGTCCCTTTATCATATATAAAACCCCCTTTATAAATATATAATTTATTAAAGTCCCTTTGTAATAAAACTTTGAGTTGCACGAAAGCTTTTGTAAAGTTGTGACGTATGTTTTACATTTGGAGAATATATTGTAGAGATATATTTTCCAGAGAATATAACGTATCAAATTTCTTAAACAAAAATTTGATTTAAATATTAAATGTCAAAATTTAAAGGTGAATTATAATAGTTTTGAAAATATAGAGTTACCGTTCTATGTTGTAAATTTATATATGAGAAAAAAAACAAATTTGTTGAATTTAATTAAGTTTGAATTAAAAGTGTTGAATTAAATGTTTTTTTTATAATTTTATTGTAGATTGAAAAAGAAAAAATCTTGTGTTTCACCAAGGTACTAAAATAGCTCGTGGAATATTAAGAGGAAGGGAAATTGGGATTGTTAAATTTGGAGATTAAATTATTAGAAAATTTAGGGAGCGTCTTATAAGAGATGGGGGTAGGTAAAGAATGTGGGCAAGGACCCCAAAAAGTGCGAAAAAAGCATGCGGTCAAGTTTCCATTAGTCCTCTGCATTTTGGGGAAAGGGGTTATTAAGGAATGTATATAAAGGTGTTTTAGACATTCCCTTTGGAGGTTTTTGAATTTAAGTTTGTCAATTTCGAATTGTTTCAAAAGATAGTTTGAAACCCTTATTTTGTGAGAGCAATAAAGATACGTTTTGTTGAATGTCAACATTATGTTTAGTAGTTAACATGTGTCTTCCAAAATTGGAATTATCATTAAGCTGGTGCTTTCTGATTCTAGGTTTTATTGTTCTACCAGTTTCACCTATATAGATGACTCCTCATATATCACATTGCAACCTATATACTCCATTCCGATCCAAATTTTCCATTTTATCTTTAGCTCAGAAAGTTTATCTTTAATAGTATTGTTGTTTTGAAAAGAAATTTCTATATTATTATCTTTAATATTGTAACATATATTACCTGAAAAATTAATAGATCGATTGATTAATTCTGTTATGGTTTTCATTCTGTGTTAAATTTTGTAATGATATTCATGAATTAAATTAAGTTTAATTTGAAGTTTGTTAATGAATGAATTAGTTTGTGTATTTGAAAAACCGTTATTGTTTGCTATTGTTTTTATGATTTTAATTTCGTTATTTTTATTTTCCTCAGAAGGTGGAGTATTAAAACATCTATTGACATAAAATCTTATGGCAGACATTTTATGTGAAAAATTCCGATAAGAATTTTGGGGAATAAGGCTCAAGCCTAGTTAGACTCAAAAAATTTCTTTCTATTCAATAAATCAGTTTAAGTCCAAAAAATACAAGTCTGAAATTGAACTGGTAGATGGATGACAGCTTTCATTATAATTGATATAATTCGATCATCTTACATACTGGCTTTGAGAATATGTGGTTTTTCTTCACTCAACAAAATGACCTTCTTGTGGATATAGAAAAATATGATAAGCTTGCGCCAAGAGTTACAACCTTTGTTAAAGAATATCCCAGTGAATTAACATGTAATTAGAAAGTTAAACTAAAAATTCGTTATTTCAGTGAGCATTAAAAGGTAAATTTAAAGTATCCAATGTTTCTTAATGTTTCCCTTAATTCTTATGGAAAACTTAAAACACGACCGGAGATTTAAGTTTTCAAGCATATTTTTTTTTTTGGAGTGATTAATGAGTGTGAAAACATCAAATGTTAGAGATTTATTTAGAATTTATGGTTAATTTAATGCATCAACCCATTTTTGTTGCAGTCTCTATTTGTCTTTGAGGTATAAGCAGTGATGATCGCTAGGAAAATATCCGGTGAGTAGGTATTTATAAAATGGGTCTAGGAATTGGCCCAGGTTTAAGATATCTGCCATTTATAAAAGAAAGTATGTACTTTTTCAGAAATAAAACCATATGTCAATATCACAATCCGTTTTTGAGATATCATGCTTTGAACTAAGTTTGTAGCATTCCATAAAATTAACGATTTTCTTAATCGTTTTGAAAAAATCTAACATCTGAATGAAATTTTCAGTCATCTTTAAAGGAAAGTCGTATGTTTTTGAAAAAAAAAACCATATTTGAATATCTCAATCCACTTTTGACATATCGTCTTTTGAATTCAAAGTAAATTTAGAGCATTACACAAAAGTAACCATTTCCTTAAAATCCTTTTTGAAAAAAAATTTTAAAAAGTCGAATTCTTAAGATATCTTGATGAGATTTCTGCTATTTATAGATGAAAGTATGTACTTTGTTAGAAAGAAAACCATATATTCAATATCAATCCGTTTTTGCGATATCAAGTTTTAAACTCAACTGAAATTTGTGACGGTTCATAACATTAAAAATTTCCTTTGTGATTTTTGAAAAGTCGTAAAAAAATGAATTTTTAAGATATCTTGATGAAATATTTTGCCATTTATAGATGAAAGAATGTACTTTGTTAGAAAGAAAACCATATTTAAATATATCAATCCGTTTTTAAGATATCAAGTTTTGAACTCATTCTAAATTTATGACATTTCTTGACATTAAAAGTTTCATTCGTGATATTTGAAAAATCGTAAAAAAATGATTTCTTAAGACATCTTGATGAAATATTTTGTCATTTATAGATGAAGCTATATACTTTGTTAGAAAGAAAACCATATTTAAATATATCAATCCGTATATATTAATATTGTCACTAAATTTGTGACATTTCATAACATTAAAAATATACTTCGTGATAATTGAGAAATCGTAAAAAAAATGATTTCTTAAGATATCTTGATGAAATGTTTTGTAATTTATAGGTGAAAGAATGTACTTTGTTAGAAAGAAAACCATATTTAAATATATCAATCCGTTGTTAAGATATCAAGTTTTGAACTCAACCTAAATCTTTGACGTTTCTTAACATTAAAAGTTTCATTCGTGATATTTGAAAAATCGTAAAAGTGTCAATTCTTAAGATATCTTGATGAAATATTTTGCCTACTATATTCAAATAAATCAATCCGTTTTTGAGATATTAAGTTTTGAACTCAACCTAAATTGGTGACGTTTCATAACATTAAAAATTTCTTTCTAGATTTTTAAAAAATCGTAAAAAAATCAATCCTTGAGATATCTTGATGAAATATTTTATCAATTATAGATGAAAAAATATACTTTGTTAGAAAGAAAACCATATTTAAATATATCAATCCGTATCATATCAGGTTTTGAACTCAACCTAAATTTATAGAATTTCACAAAATTAATTATTTCTTAATTCATTTTGAAGAAATTGTAACAAATCGAATTCTTAAGATATCTTTTTTATTGGTTTGTAGTTTATAAGGAAAAGTATGTATTTCGAGACCAAAACCATATTTCATTTTGATTTTTGAGATTTCATGTTTTGAACTTAACCTAAATTCCGAGATGTGACCTTTAGAGTAGAGTCACAACAACAGATTGAAGAAAACATTTGATGCCCAACAGATTTTTTGTTGACAATTTGTTGATAATTAAGGGAAATTTGTTTTTTTTTTGCTAAAAAACAACAATTTTTAATAACAATATACAAGTAATTTTAATTCGAACAGTTTTTATGATTGAATCTTAATATATTTTAAAAAGAAGAGGAAGAAAATGTATGCTCGGGTATTTAACACTGGGTATAAGTCTCAATAGATAATCAAGAACTTCCATTTGTTTTGGTATGTTAATACAAGGTTAAACTAAAAATTCTTTGTGTAAGTGATTAACAAAACTTAAGATGCGAAATTTGCTAAATTAATTTAGAATTTAATGACGCAATTAATATATCAATCAGTTTCTTGCTATCTCTATTTTTTCTGGATATATAAATTCTAAACGATGATCAAAACATCATTCTAATAAAAGATTTAATCCGTACTAAAAATAATAAAATAAAACTTTCATTCCATTGCAATTTATTAATTTTTCAGATATAATTGACAAAAATACTAAATATTAAAAACATCCTTATCGTTTATCGTTCACAATATAATCTTAGCATTTCAAAAGTACAAGCGTTATAACAACATTCCTCAACAACACCTCTTGTAGACAACTCTTTGTTGAATAACGATTGATATTTTCCATTCGGGTTATAAAATGGAAACTGATCACGTTCGTCGTCGTTTGAGTCGTCGTAAATGATCAGAAAATCTTTTAATTCGTCTGTGATAAAAACAAATTGTTAGTTACGTCAATAAGGGTTCGATTAAAACAGTCTCGTATTTACTTTCAAGTGCTCGCCTTCCGTAGTACTTGGAATCGCAAACAAGTTGCAAAGCTTTACCTAGCTGGTCTCCACACACTTTTATTCGTTTTCCACTGCGTCCACTCGACAAAACGATAAATGTTAGTACGACCAAAGTAAACAACCATACTTTAGAGCCCATCTAAAATGTTTTCAAGTTGTACTTTTATGTTGTATTAAAAATATACTTACTTTTGGGATTATTTGTGAATTTGTAGTTGATTTAAGATGAATTTGTTGGTTTAGAATGATTGTGTACTGAGATTAAACCCTTTATATATCCGGGGTGTTTCCAGAAAATAACTTGATTAAGATTTAATATATTCAAAGATATTAACATATTCAAATTAACATATTTCGGGCTTCATTAAGCTTTGATATCTTCAAGTTTTTCATAATAAAAGGGGTTAAAATAAATTATTAAAATAAAATCGGTTTGAATTTGATGAAATTATTTAATTAAAAATATAAGAAATTAGGATGAAATGAAAAGAGAATTTTATCAGTTCTCCTTAAAATTTAGTGAATAAATTTGCATAATTTATCCTGTCTAAACTATGAAGTGTCTTTGTGTTAACTAACCAGTAAAGCATGAAAATTATTTTGGTATATAAGCACCTACAACGTTGGAAGCACTTCCAGTCACATCCTAGTTGTGAAACGCTTCTCTTAAAATGACGTAACCAAAAAATAAAGAGAACTAGAAAGTTTCAAAACGAATAAACTTCGAAACATCAATATCTGGCTACATTCCAAGTTATCAATAAGATTCTTAATTGGTTGCAAAGTAAAACTTCAACTCAAGTGAATCAACGTTCCGATTTATGCTATGAATACGAGATTTAGAAACCGAAATAGATTTGAACTTAAATGTTTGTCTCTGAAATTGCTTTAATTCGAAACTTTTTTCGACGTGGATGGTAATTTTAAAAAATGTTTCCCCACTGGTCGATTAGCCTTTTGTAGATTTGCAAATTACATGCAAACTGTTCTTTTATGCGTCCCTTTTCTTGGAACAGCAACCGGGAAAATATTCAGAAAGTAATGGAACGAAAACGAGATCATTCCGGGGGATTATTGAAAATATCTTACAGAAATATCAGCTCTTCCAACTTTAAATTGGAATCCGGCCAATAACAATTAAGGGTAACGTTTTGGTTGAATCCTTCTTATTTTTATCGTAAGATATACAAATTTTATAGGTTTTATTTAACAATTATTACTTCTTTTATTATAATTAATTTATTGACTAAAATTAGAAGTAATTTTAAAAAATACATAAATATTTCTTTTCTGACTATCAGTTTAGAAAGTGAAATTAATTGTCTAATTGAAATCGAAGATGCAACACTTGGTAGATTTATTTAAAATTAAATGGTGAATTTAGTGCATTAATCCTATTTCTAATGCTTCTGTTTGTTCTTGAGAAATAAATTAATAAAAATAACTGAAAACCCGATTTGAATTAGAATGTAAGTTTAAGAACACCACCATTTATCTTAGTGATTAATGAAAGGGTAGATACAAATTTATACAGGTTTATTTAGAATTTCATGGAGAATTTAAAGCACCAACGCGTTAATTGGTATCATTATTTGTTCTACTAATGACATTAATTCTAAAACATAGTCAAAAAACATGAAATTTGGGATGGGATGTTATTACATGGTTAAACTAAAAATTCTTTATCTCCGTGATTAATAAAAATGAAGATGCATAATTTGGTAGATTTATTTAGAATTAAATGGTGAATTTAATGCGTTGACCCAATTTTTAATGTCTCTATTTGTTCTTGAGAAATAAATTTATAAAGATAACTGAAAACTCGATTTGAATTGAAATGTAGGTTCAAAAACACAACCACTACCTTAGTGATTAATGAAAGTAAAGATACCAAATTATACAGATTTCTTTAATATAAAACGGTGAATTTAATGCATTAACCCGTTTGTTGCTACCTCCATTTGTTCTTAAGATATAAATTCTAATGATAATAAAAAAAATGGATTTGTGTTAACTTATCATTACTAGGTTATACTAATAATTCGTTATCTCAGTGATTAATAAAACTGAAGATGAGATATTTAGCAGATTCATTTAGAATTAAAGGGTGAATGTAATGCATCAATCCGATTGTTGCTATCTCCATTTGTTCTTAAGATATAAATTCAAAATTATAATAAATAGCTGATTTGTGTTAACTTATTATTACTAGATTATACTAATAATTCGTTATCTCTGTGATTAATAAAACTGAAGATGAGATATTTAGCAAATTCATTTAGAATTAAACGGTGAATGTAATGCATCAATCCATTGGTTGCTATCTCCATTTGAACTTAAGATATAAAATCCTAAAGTTAACTGAAAACCCGATTTGAAATGAAATATAATTTTATGAGCAAAACTTGGTATTGTAGTGATTTAAAAAAGTGAAGAAAATAAATTATACAAATTTATTTAGAATTAAATGGCGAATTCAATGCATCAACCCGTTTGTTGCTATCTGATTTGTTCTTAAGATATAAATTTAAAATGATAATAAATAGCGGATTTATGTTAACTTATTATTACTAGGTTATACTAATAGTTCGTTATCTCAGTGATTAATAAAACTGAAGATGAGATATTTAGCAGATTCATTTAGAATTAAAGGGTGAATGTAATGCATCAATCCGATTGTTGCTATCTCCATTTGTTCTTAAGATATAAATTCAAAATTGATAATAAATACCGGATTTGTGTTAACTTATTATTACTAGGTTATATTAATAATTCGTTATCTCAGTGATAAATAAAACTGAAGATGAGATATTTAGCAAATTCATTTAGAATTAAACGGTGAATGTAATGCATCAACCCATTGGTTGCTATCTCCATTTGAACTTAAGATATAAAATCCTAAAGTTAACTGAAAACCCGATTTGAAATGAAATATAATTTTATGAGCAAAACTTGGTATTGTAGTGATTTAAAAAAGTGAAGAAAATAAATTATACAAATTTATTTAGAATTAAATGGCGAATTCAATGCATCAACCCGTTTGTTGCTATCTGATTTGTTCTTAAGATATAAATTCAAAATGATAATAAATAGCGGATTTATGTTAACTTATTATTACTAGGTTATACTAATAGTTCGTTATCTCAGTGATTAATAAAACTGAAGATGAGATATTTAGCAGATTCATTTAGAATTAAAGGGTGAATGTAATGCATCAATCCGATTGTTGCTATCTCCATTTGTTCTTAAGATATAAATTCAAAATTGATAATAAATACCGGATTTGTGTTAACTTATTATTACTAGGTTATACTAATAATTCGTTATCTCAGTGATAAATAAAACTGAAGATGAGATATTTAGCAAATTCATTTAGAATTAAACGGTGAATGTAATGCATCAACCCATTTGTTGTTATCTCCATTTGAAGTAAAGATATAAAATCCTAAAGTTAACTGAAAATCCGATTTGAAATGAAATGTAATTTATTATAAAAAAGTGAAGATAATAAATTATACAAATTTATTTAGAATGAAATGGTGAATTCAATGCATCAACCCGTTTGTTGCTATCTGCATTTGTTCTTAAGATATAAATTTTAAATGGTAATAAATAATGGATTAGTGTTGACACGTTATTAACAAGGTTTATAAAAATGAATTTGCAAGATTTGGCAGATTCATTTAAAATCAAACTGTAACTTTAATGCATCAACCCATTCGCTGCTATCTCTATTTGTTTATTTTAAGTTGATATGAAAAAGTTAGTTTAAGTAGATTAATATAAGATCTATTAAAAAAAAATTGGTGGGTAATAAAAAACAGCCGGGAAATCCTCCCTATTCAAATCATTCAAAATCGTCACTAAAAAGAACTAGCTGTTCAACAGTTTTAACGTTTCGTTCTTTGAGCCGAGTTTCAAGTACTAAACTCGAGTTTTTTTAATTTATTTTACGTTTATTGGGTGATATTTTCGTACTAAGTTGTGCCGAACACAACGGCAACTCCTGAAGTGCTTCTTAGAATAAGACCTTATTGTCTTTAACCTCGGTAACTGTGTTATATTATAACAATGGACAAGTGCTTAAATCGGCCAACAAATAGAATTAGTGGTACAAAACAGACGACAAGGCTTCCTCTAGGAACGTCGAAAAATTGTGAGAAAATATGATCTCGAGTACCTATTAGGATTCACCGGGAATCAATATACAATGGATCATTGTTCTCAATACTTTATTCGCTGCGAAGTATACTTCGTACTTTATTGGCGAATGAAAGTGTGCGTCCGAGTAAATCTTCATGTTATATGGAATCGAAGCATACCATTTAAAAGATAGGTCGATAGATTTTTTAAAAGAAATTATTGAATATGAAGTGTACAAAGAATCTTCTTTCACATTTTGTAAATGTTAATGAAAATGCTACTCTTACCTTATTAGCAATAGCGAGAATTTATTGTTGCCATCGATTAAAAATGCTGTTGGTGTGATGATTGGAGAAAATGGCGTGAAGGAAATCGAATGGATACCACTTTCCAATAATTCCGTTGCACAAAGAATTAACGAGATGTTCCGAGATTTAGTTAATTCGTAAGGTTACTCGGTAAGGCTACTTGTTGCACATGAAGACATCTTGTTTTGCAAACCAATTAGTCGTTGAACGGCCGATGAAATATTCAAAGAAATGGATTTCCATGTAAAGACAAAAGGCTTGGATTAACAGAACTGTGTTTAGCTCGAGTTATATGTGGGAATGGTTCTGAAAAGAAATCCCAATGCTTTATTGATTCACTGCATAGAGAAGCACTGGATACAAAATTATTGCATGATGATTTAAAAATGAGTGGAATTGTGCCATGAAGTCACAGTTTGCTTGGTAGGAAAAATTGATATCTTGAATCATTATTAAAAAAAGAATTTATTCTCAAGTGTTAAACGAACTAAATTTGTATCTACAAGGATCGGAAGGATTTGACTTTTTGTAGTTCACGATAAAATTGAATCATGAAAACTTTGATATTTAAAATTTTTTAAAATTTGATGTTTGATATTAAATATTAATAATAAATATTTAATATATAATTATTATTAATAATAATTTGATATTTAAAATTTGATATTAAAAAGCTTGTTTTATTGAAGAGATACATTTTCACTTATTTAATGGAGTTGAAAAATAACTTTGATGTCTACAAAAAGATGCTAACTGGATTATCATTAAGAGCAAATAAAGAACTTTTTGACTTATCTGAAAACGTGGGCTAGATCTCGATTCTATCTGGACAAAAGTAAAAAATCATTGACAAAATTTTGGGTTTTCAGGTACGAACAATTGTGGGTAAGAAGTTACTTGGAGAAGGATTTAATGTAAATACAGTATCAGACGCTGGTTGTTATTCGTTCATGTAATCATCTTTTATGCGATAGTCGGCGATATAATTGTTTATCTTTGATTGTGTGTAAAACCAACTTGTTTAGATACTTTTTAGGAATAAGTTTCAAGCACTAAAATCGTCTGATTGAGGAAAGTAAGTTCAAACGAATCATTCAAAATTTTTTACACTTTAACTTTTTTCATTATATGATTTTGACTTAACAACAAATTGAATGACTTAACGACAAATTGTGAAAGTTTCTTCATAACATGTTCTAATGAAGGAGGGCCATAATGAATCAAAATTCGACATATAACGAAAATTCTTCAATTATACTTTGATAACTGATAACACTTTTTCATTTTCTCTTGGTTTTCTGGTAAAACTTGAGATCTTTTGAGTGAGTGAGATCTTTTGGCATGCTAAGTACTAATCTGGGGTCAAAATTATAAATTTTTCAAAAATCAAGATGGCGAATACAACACAGAGAATTAAAATTGCAAAAAACAGGTTAATTTACGCAAAGCTTGATATTTGAAGGGAAAATAACAGCAAAATTATTTATGTCTTCCGGAAATTTAATTCTACAAAAAAATTATTATTATAGCAACAATATCGTGTAGGAAATTAATGTCCTATATCTAGGTGTATATTCTATATCTAGGGGTCCTTATATCTAGGTTGTATGTGGTAATGGACTAAGCGTTTATGATTAATTGTCAACAATATTAGTGGATGAAGTTTTCTACCATCCATTTTGATTTTTGAGTTATAAACAGTTTTGCAATAAAAAACATCAATTCTGATACTGTAGAGATATTCATAACGATTAAATAGGTTTCATACATGACGCTTATCATGGTTTTTAATTTTATAGTTTTACCTAACTTTTATAATAAGACTCTTAAATTAGGACATTTTCGAAAGTTTCATTATAACTTTTTGCGTTCATTTTTGTATTTTGAAGATTTTGCTGTTTTCCTGCAATCCTTTTATATCTAGGCATATACCTATTGCATGAACGCAATTTTTAATTTTGAACGATCAGATGTTTTGAAACCGAGCGCCTAGCCCATAGGCGACCTCGTTGAAATGAAACAAAATCGTTTGTTACATGTCTCAGTAAAAACACAAAGTCTTGTAAAAGAACAGTTTCTCCCAAAACGCCGAGGTCGTTTGTGCGTGAAGCGCTGCAATCCCAATTCACAATTGAAGATTTTGTGTTGATTTTTCTAATCTGGCACCGTCCCCGAAAACGACCTTGGCGAAATGAAACCAAATCATTCCTTACAGATCTTAGCAAAGATATAAAGTCTTCTAGAAGAAAATTTTCTCTCCCAAAATGTCAAGGTTGTTTGCGAGCGTGGAGCTACACAATCCTACAAAATGGTCGATTTTATGTACAACAAATAATTTTTAAGACATTACAAATCCTGCGCCAAAGATAACCACAAGATAAACACAATCGTTCCTTACATATCTTAGTAAAGATATAGATTCTTACATATTTTAGCAAAAGTACAAAGTCTTCTAGAAGAAAATTTTCTCCCCATATGTCAAGATCGTTTGTTAGGCACTACAATCCTCTAAAATGAAGGGTTTTATATAAGCATATCAAATCCAGCGCCTCGCCCGCAAGCGACCTCGGCGAAATGAAACCAAATCGTTCCTTACATGCTTTAGTAAAGATACAAAGTCTTGTAGAAGAAGATTCTCCCCAAAAACGCCGAGGTCGCTTGCAGATAAGGCGCTACAATCCTTCAATATTGAAAATGTCGATTAATCAAATCCAGGGCCTCACCCAATCAAGCGATCTCGGCGAAGTAAGACAAAATCATTCGCACATGTCTTAGTAAAGGTACAAAGTCTTCTAGAAGAAAATTTTCTCCAAAGTTGGCCTCTTTGGAGCCTCTTTGGTTGTTTGCGAGCAAGGAGCTAAAATCCTCCAAAATGAACCTTTTTATATAAACATATCAAATACAGCGCCTCGCCTGCAAGCGACCTCGGCGATTTCCAAAACGTCGAGGTCGCTTGCGGGCGAGGCCCTGCAATCTTCCAAAATTGAAAATTTTGTGTCGATTTATCAAATCTGGCGTCACGCCCGCAAGCGATCTCGGCGAAGTGGGATAAAATCGTTCTTTACATATGTGTAAATAGATAGCACATCGTGTTTGAAGGACTAATAAAAATTCTTATTTGTACTTAGCACTACCGGTTTCGAATTATAATTTTATTCGTCTTCAGTTGCAGTTACACATGTTAAAAAAGTAAAATTGAACGTACTAATAATAAAATTTCTTTTTTATATAAAAAGTCTTACCGTCTATTGGAAATTAATGGATAAGTAGCATAATGTGTGTAACTTAACATTGATGAACAAAGAACACAAGATACATATCACCAAAAATATAACACTTAATCGTTTTTTCTGTATTTAAAAATTATTATACGTGGAAAAATGTAAACTGTCAAAAGTCGTTATGTGGGAAGAGGGATGTTATTATTATCATCAGGTGGAACAGGTATTTCTTTATGTATAAAATTCGAGAAGAAACGAGTATGTCCGAAGTCGGTGATTTGGTTTTTTGATATTTTATGATTTTAAATTCCGCAAACAAGTCTAATTTTTTTGATTTAGGGCAATGGTGTAACAGTGTTAAGTTATCAATGTTGGCATGATAGTTGTGTTCATTTAATTGTTTATATACTGCGGACTTTGTTTTCTAAATGTCCTTTGTATCTTATACCGAGGTTTCTTCCAGTTTGCCCGATATAAACAGCCTCACAGTCTTCGCATTTTATTATGTATATTCCGTTTAGTTGAGTTTTTTCAAATTTGTGTTTGCAGTTAATGAAGATATTTGATATTTTATATTTTTTGCTAGCGATATTATAATTATATCTTGATGTTATTTTTTGTAAAGAATTAACTAAAGGAGCATAATCTGAAACTGAAATGTATTTAGATACAGCAATACGATGGGGGTATATTTTGGAGATTATTAGTTTGTTATAGATTTTGTAGAATGTCCTCTGTAAATCTTCAATTTCACAATTATTGCTAATGAATAATATATTCATAGGGATTGTAGTGGCTCTGTTAATAAGATATCTAAAAGATGCATCTTTATACTTGACAGGACAGAAGGAGTCTTTTGGAATAATGACATCCCTGGTGGTTTTCTATATATTTTATAGTTTAAAGTGTTATTAATCAAATCTTTAGATATGGTTAAGTCAAGGAAGTTAATTTGATTATTTATTTCTCTTTCTACGGTGAATTCTAAACTACCCACATTATTAAAAAGGCTCAACAAGGCGATTAAATTAGCTTTGGAACCATTAAAAATTATTAAGATGTCGTCTACGTATCTTGTATAGAATTGTATCTGCCTTGTTGAGAAATGGAGATGTTTCTGTTTAAAAATCTGTTTCTCTAAGTGATCCACGTAAAAATAAGCTAGAAGACCCGACAATGGAGAACCCAGTGGTAGGCCATCCGGCATATAGTAATATTTTTGTCAAAAATAAAAAAAAATTGTTCTGTAATCAGTTTTAAGGATTTATTAATGTTCACAATGTCTTGGTAATTAAAATTGTTAGAGTGATTGATCTTGCTGATTAGATATTCTTCTACTATTTCTAGTGTCGTGTTGATAGGTATATTGGCATATAAATTCTTTATGTCGAAAGATATTAATATAGATTTATTGTCAATTTTAACATTGTTAAGTCTGGTGATCAGGTCTGAGGTATTTTTAATTGAGTAGGAAGATTTAAATTGAAATCTGTTATATAAAATATGGTGGACAGCCTTTGGGATATTATTGCATGGAGAGTGAATGCTGTTGACAATCGGTCTTATGGTTTTGTCGGTTTTATGGAGCTTGATTAGATTATAGATTGTAGGGTGTAAAGGATTCATATTATTCAGCTTATTAAGATTAAAGTTAAATTTTTCGAAAGTAACTTGTGTTTGTTTAAGTGTTTTTTTAAACCTTTTTATAAAGTTTTATTGAAGAAATGTAGTGTTTTTTCCAAATATATGTTCTTATCTAAAAACAACGCGTTTTTATCACCATATGTGCAAACAATGTTATTCTTAATTAAATTAGATCTTAAGTTATTTAATGTGGTAAAAATTGCTTTGTTAGCGTTTGGCTTAGTTTTTGTTATTGTATCCTTACATGTCTTAGTAAAGGTACAAAATCTTCTAGACGAAAATTTTCTCCCAAAACGCCAAGGTCGTTTGTGAGCGAGGCAAGATGGATAATTTTGTGTTAACATTTAAAATCCAGCGCATCGCCCGCAAGTGACCGCGGCAAAATGAAACCAAATCGTTCCTTACACTCCTTAGTAACGATACATAGTCTTGTAGCAAACGATTTTCTCTCAAAACACCGAGGTCGCTTGCGAACAAGGCGCTACAATCCTTCAAAATTGAAAATTTTGTGTCGATGGGACAAAATCGTTCCTTACATGTCTTAGTAATGGTGGGTTCATGCAATGTGTTTTAGTATTAGTCGTTGTTATAGTCATAAGAGTGAAAAGTTAACGTATTGTATTATAGTAGTACTGACTAAAACGGTTTTTGTCCTAGTCACAAGCCAACCCAACTTTTAACTTCTTAAAGCTAAAACCCTCGTTCTAAACTTAACGCATGCACATTTTTCTCTTTCGTGCCTTTAATGGCAGTGTTTCGTTTTATTTTATAAATACAGGTTAAGGTGGTTAACTTTTTATTTTATTATATTACAATTGAGGCGATGAGACTAAAATGGGCGAATTCAACAAAGTATGATTTTGAGAAATATTTGTTTTTGATATTTTGCATAAGGACGAATTCAACAAAATAATTGTTTTTTAATAATCATTTTTTTAGTTATGAGATAAAAAATCAACTCAAATCCGGCAGTTTTCAGTTTTTTTAATAAACTACCTAACGTTATTTAATAGTTTTTAATACTTTGATATTTTCTAGCAATACCAAAGGCATTACTTTTCACCAAAGACAGTGTTTTAATTACTTACAAAAAAGATTATTCTGTTTGATTCAATACAATAAACAAATTTATTTATTATTCATAATCCAAAATGAAACCGGTGGTTAGACGTGTTGTGTTTGCCGGTAGTACTCTTAGCCGTATTGCTTAAAATCAAACATCGGTTTTGAGTGATATTCAATTTTTGAATGGAAAGAAGGGCAAACTTAATATTATTGTTAGATAGAACAATTCGTAAACATTCAAATTAATGAAAAATGCATTAGCGCCTCAAATATAATAACAATATCAATCAGGGTTGTTATATTTTAAATAAAGTGTTTAATACAAACATTTTAAGTTTTAAAATGTTTAAACAGTTCAAAGGGTGATTTAAAACATGGGGTGTTTTTTTGAAAAAACAGTTTTGTTGAAAAGAATGTGTTATTTTCCTTTTACGTATGTTTATCGCCAAACCTACATTACAACTAAAAAATAAAAAATAATAAAACGAATAATAAAAAATCATTACTCGTTTCTGCTAGATGCACTATTTACTTCAAGAGTAAATAGTACAGAAAAAGTCGCTTAATATTGGTCGCTACTACATCGGATGTAGCTATTAAAATAATTTCAAAATTGCCTAGATCAATCTGCCAGTCAAGATAACTCAAATATTTTATCAACAATATCGTGTTGTTTTTGCAATGAAAATGTTTCTTGCCAGAAGTTTTAAAAACAATAACAAGTCTTCTTGGAACAATATCAAGTCTTTTGGAAGCATTTCAATTCTTCTAAAAGCAGCAACAAGTCTTTCAGAAGCTATATAGACATTTTTGGAGGAAGTTCAAGCATTCTAGAAACATATCAAGTTTTTTGGAAGCAATATCAGGTTCTTTAGAAACAGTATTAAGTCTATTATGGGCCTATTAAATCTTTTGGAAACAGTGTAAGTCTTTTGTAAGCAAAAGAAAAACAGTATTAAGTCTTCAAAGAGCCGCATCAAGCCTTCTAGAAGCAATCCATATCTTCTGGAAGCGACATCAAATCTACTAAATGCAGTATCAAGTCTTCTGGTAGCATTTCAAGTCATCCAGGAGCAGTATTAAGTCATTTGGAGGCAATATCAAGTCTTTTGAAAGTAGCGTTAAGTCTTCGAAAAGTAGTATGAAATTTTCTGGAAGCATTTTTAGTCTTTCAAAGGCAATGTCAAGTTTTTTGGAAGCATTTCTATGAAGTATTCTGGACACATTTCAAATCCTTTTTAAGCAGTATCAGGTCCTCTACAAGCAATATTAAGTTTTCTATGGACAGTATCAAGTCTTTTGGAAGCAATATCTGCTGAATTAAGATTTATGTCTCGATGACAAATAAGAGCAGATTTAAAAGTCAAACTAACTTCTCATAATTTGAAACTCATTGTCATTAATGATGACATTAATGAACTTGGTTTTTTGTTGGTGATTTTTATTATTTTCTGACCATCATTGATCAACGACATATTAATCCCAGATTCGGAAAAATTGGTTATTATGGGAACAATCCCGGGATGCAAGGGTCCCGATATCCCGAGATTGTAATCCCTAATTTAAACGCATTACGCTAGCAGCGACAACAATTTTATTTCTATTTATATTAAATAATGTTAGAATGTGTTAGAAACAAAATGTTTCTAATAAACAAAACGGTTTCACTGCGTTTTCTTTTCTTCCGTTTTTCACTCAGATTGCTTTTTGTATTTCTAATTTGGCACGACTTTATATGTCCAAATATCACTTGAATGTGCTTGCTTAAATATTGCATGAACCAATACCTTTCCTTACAACTAAAGCTAATGCACACGGTTTAAATAAAAACTTACTGTAGGCTTATAATCAACATTTCAGATGGTGAAATTGCACCTTTATTTGGTGTTTTTAATAAAAAAGGAGAAGAATGACATGCGGACATATTTAAAAAATTGTAAATCGTCCTCTTCTATATCTCTATGCCCTAATAAGAGTGGCATAACTCCCCTCTAATTCTCGATTCTTATTGATGGGCCTTCTATCAACACGCCGTCGTCTTTTATTCTACAATCTTTGTACAATCTTACTAGCAGCGACAACAACTTTCTTTTTATTCATATTAAATCACTATGATCACTATCAATAATATTAGAAACGAAATATTTCTAAAACACAAAACGGTTTCTCTCCTGATTCCCCAGATTTGTATTTTTAATTTGGCACGATTGTTTATATGTTAAAATTTTGCTTAATATGCTATGCTTAAGTACTGCATGAACCAATACCTTTACTTACAACTAAAGCTAACGCAAACATTTAAGATTAAAACTAAAACTAAAACTTTATTTAAACACGTTGCATGAACCCACCATAAAGGTAGTCTTCTAGAAGAAAATTTTCTCCCAAAACGCCAAGGCCAAATGAAACCAAATCGTTCCTTACATGCCTTAGTAAAGGTACAGCCTTCTAGAAGAAGATTTTCTCCAAAGACGTAGAGGTCGCATGCGAGCGAGGCGCTATAATCCATCAAAATTGATAATTTTGTGTCGATTTATCAAATCGGACGCCTCACCCACAAGTGATCTCGGCGAAGTGGAACGAAATCGTTCCTTACATGTCTTAGTAAAGGTACAACGTCTTTTAGAAGGAAATTTTCTTCCAAAACACCAAGGTCGTTTGTAAGCGGGGCGCTACAATCCTCCAAAATGGACGGTTTTATATAAACATATCAAATCGAGCGCCTCGCCTGCAAGCGACCTCGGCGATTTGAAGGAAAATCGTTCCTTGTATATCTTAGTAAAGATACAAAACCTTCTATAAGATTTACATTCTCACTCCTCCGAGATCGTTTGCGGGCGAGGCGCCATAATCTTCCAAAATGAATAATTTTGTGTTAACATTTCAAACCCAGCGCCTCGCCCGCAAGCGACCTCGGCGAAATGAAACCAAATCGTTCCTTACATTCCTTAGTAAAAATACAAAGTCTTATAGCAAAAGTTTTCTCTTAAAACGTCGAGGTCGCTTGCGGGCAAGGCGCTAATATCTTTCAAAATTGAAAATTCGTCAAGGGTTCGTTGGACAATTTTTACAATATGTCCATCTTTATCGTAATTTGATATAAATGTGATTATTGCGTTAGTTATAGTGTGAGTTACAAACATTATTACGATGGATCGTGTTACAGACAACTTTGGGAAACACCGACCAAGCGTATTAGCATGTTATTACAAAGTTAAACTAAAACTTCGTTATCTCAATGACTAATAAATGTGAAGATGGGACATTTTGTGGATTCATTTAGAATTAAATACCTAATTTAATGCACCAATCCGTTTCTTACTATATCTCCTTGTCCTTCAAAAATAAATTCTAAAAGATGACCAAAATATCTTTGATAATTATGAAACACAAAATAAAAGAATTTTTCTATGTCAACCAGTTTAGAAAATGCAGCTTTAAGTGACTCTAAGTCGTATATTGTATCGTAAACCGTAGAAAATAAAGAGAACGATGTCACGTTACGTGCACGTTTATCCCTGGCTCCTTCTTTATTTTTACGGCTATTTTATAAAGGAAAACTTTACAACTTCAATTGACTTTAAACGCAACTTAAAATGCAATTCCGTCGAAATCGCGCTCTGGTTATTATTGAAATACCTTCCCTTCTGGAGTTTAATAACAGGCTACAAGAGCTCAACCTTTATGTTTATGTTTTTCGAAGAGAAGATTTATGAAAGGTTTGAATAGCAATTTTTCTTTAACCTAAAAAAAACTTTTTAAACACTTCTTACTGGCGAAACATAAATCCTGAAAGAAATGTGGGCGACATTTGCATAATGGAGTGTGAAGTCGACGACAGTTTTAAAAAAGTTTTCTTCGACTTGTTTCTTAAAGTTTTGCGTTTTCTTAATTTAATCCAAAACTTTGAAATAATAATTTGTACTTCTAACTGTACTCGGTATTTCTCTTAAAATTGAAGTACATCCTGTTGTTGTCAGCGACCTAATTAACCCTAAAACTCAAATGGCACTCTCACGGTCGTCGGAATAGAACACGGGGGGTTCCTTATCCGTGAACTTCACGGATGGTAATTAAGCGGGTTTCTGTACAAATTGTTTTAGAGCGGGATCTATAAATTCTAACTTGCCAGTATCGACTTAATGGTATTAAAACGTTAATTAAACCCTTGTACGCATATTTTAATACTACATTCTTTTTGTCGTAAACCGACTTTGTGTGTAAAGGTTTTTTAACTGTTGATAACAACAAAAGTAAGGTTACAGTAACAAAAAATAAATATTCATTTAGAACATAAAAGGTCAACATGATTAATAGTAACTTGTAAAATGCTGGTAGTTGCTCGGCCATGCAGGTAAAATCCAGGGTTATCCGATATGAGAATGTGTGGAAAATAAAAAAACCAAAAAAATTGTACCCATATACCAGTCAAACTTCACATTGTGAAGTAGAGGAAAAACGAGAACCATGATGCAACCGTATTGATCTACAAAAGCTCGGTTTCAACCTCGTAAACGTCAACGTAAAATTAAAGCTTATACGATAACGAAAGATTTAGATTTTCTCTATATATTTATTAAGTTTTTATAGAGAGTTCTAAATTTATATATTTTAGAACGAAATAATTTCAGTTGAATGCTC
The DNA here is from genome assembly GCA_036711965.1 of Onthophagus sagittarius. Classification (NCBI taxonomy): domain Eukaryota; kingdom Metazoa; phylum Arthropoda; class Insecta; order Coleoptera; family Scarabaeidae; genus Onthophagus; species Onthophagus sagittarius. The sequence continues at coordinate 28,228,632 of JASERS010000005.1, forward strand.
ACACGCGATTGTTTTAATCGATAAATGTTGCCTGCATCGAGTTACGCAGCTTAATTTAGATGCATAACACCTCTTATTGATCTCTAACCATGGAGAGTTATGCTGTGGGGAGGAATAAATCAATTAACATTATACCCCTCGGTGTCAATTCGAATAATGACAATTAAATTGAGTGGCTATATGTCTTGTGATGATGATTTCTTTGATAAAACCTAATTCTTGTTAAGGACGACAACGTTGACATGACCAACACGCATACGATAAAGGAGTGATGGATGGTTTAATCCATTTGTAACATAATTGATCTCTTTATCTATTAAATCGTCCTGGTAGGTTTCATCAATTTCAATGTTCGAGACTCTATTCGAATAGTATTATCCTGGATTTCCCTGGAATCCTATACAGTTTTGTTACCGTTTCCAACAATTAAGTGATTAACCTAGACCTTACATTAACTAACTTTAAGGTCACGCATAAATATCAATTCAAACTCAGTCTTTTTAAATTAAACTCAGTTTGCGCGAGTTCTCGTTCAACTTTTAATTGGACCGTACTAAAATTTTTAGTTTCTAACGAACCAGTCCGCGCTTTCTGAATGTTATTAGTTATAACTAGTTCGCTAACTAGTATTTCCATACCATTATAAATTTCGACTGAAATGATATTAACGGATTTCCCGATAATCCTATAGAACTTCTTATTAATTATGCAAAGTAATTCAGTTATGTGGACTAATGGCATTGGCTAAACTCGATAATTTCAAGAGAATATTCGATGATTCAAAGAGAATTTGAAACTATGTTAATAATTATTTCTTTATAATTTACGTTGTTAAAGAGGTTGGAATTAATTAAAGGTAATAAGGAATAGCTAATTTCTGTTCTTTAAGAACTGAAAACCAGTTGTCTTATTGATTAATCATTCATCTTATAATTAATAATAATACATGATGAATTTAATGCGTCAGCTTAATTGTACTGTCTCCTGTTGTCCTTAAAATATAAATTCCAAAAGTTGGTTATTTCAATGAATTTACTGACGACAAATGATGATTTGCCGAACTTTCCATCTTTAGGTGGGCACATAATTTTCGCCAACATTCCCCTCTTGTATGATGAACTAAACTACCTAATAGTCCCAAATATATCGTAGATTATCAACTCTATGTGGTACACACCAGAAACTAAGTGGCTATTAAATTTATTAGAAATACATATATAGCTAGAAATGAAAGAGAAACAATAATGCTGTCTATTCGGCACAATATAAAAGACTGAGTTGTTTGATTAAACAAGAATATTTTTGATATGTATTCTTCCTTAGTACTTCTGAACAATCGCTTAGTTCTGATCAGCGTAACTTGGAAAGTTATATAAGACAGAAAACAGGAACCTCTCAACTGCCTGGCAAAATGATGTGTAATGAGCACATAATTACACTGATTCAGATAAAATGTGAATTCTTTTACAGATCAATTCTCCAAGGTACATACTGGTATGTTTGATTACAACAAGTAATATGGTAATATGGTACACACTGATTTTTCTAAAGCATATGATATGATTAATCGTGACGCCTCTTGTATAAACTTTGTGCTTTTGGATTATATCCGAAGCTTATGAAAACGTTTACCCTTTACGTGCAAATAAAAATGATAATGTACCCTTTGTTCAGTAACACTTCGATGTTGGAAATTTCTGGCTATTCATCCATTAGTTTTATCCACAATGGACCAATGCCGTCGTGGACATAAGTATATTTCAATGTGGTGTCGTTACGTATATCAATAACGTGCTTTCTTTACTTTATTGGGATGATGGTTGTATTTGATCCTTGAAGTGAAAAATTGACGTCGTCCAGGTACGAAAATATGTTTGCAAAATATGTTAAATTTTGAAGTCAATTACTATCACTTCTAGCATATTCACTTTCAGATAAAAATATATTAAATTTCATCAAGCAATTCCCGAGTCGGATTAGACCTATTCCTCTCGATATCCATCGTACATCAGTATGAAGAAAGAGACTTTTATGTAAGCTGCCCAGATCTTCACACAATATACATACATATCCTGGCATTTAGAGTTCCAGATTTGGTGAAATTCACCAATTTCATCATGTCATTGAGAACTTTGTGCAAAGCAGTTGGTATTCGTTTAATGGCCCCTCTTCAGTTCTTCAGGCTTGTCATGAATCACTGCAAGCCATAGCCATTGTATAGAGATGTGATGGTCTGAAGTAGCTATAAGTGGTGCATAATGCTGATGGTATGATGATGGCTGATATGATCGCACACCACACATCAAAGGGTGCCATTATACGCAGCTAACTGCAAACTGGCAAGTTTGGTCGTTAATAGAATCTGTTGACTAAATTGGAAAGTCGTATTGAGTAGTAGTCGTAATGATGTAACCGTTGTGAATTAAAGATTAATGTCAATAATTGATATGCTCTCAGTTTTAGACTCAAGGTATCTTCTATTCTATAAAAGGCATTCTTCTTAAGAAATTAACTACATTCAATGTTCTGGAAAATTGTCTCTTGTACCACACATTGAAGACATTGTGTTTTCAGCAGTGAGGATACTTACTTATATTGGTTCTCCGAACCCCGAGTTTTCTAACATCATCACATATGAACTTTGCTTTTTCCAAAATAAAAAAAGGCTCTGTACTTTGGTGACCACGAAGAAGACATTCTTCAAAAATTTGTCTACAACTGGACAGATCGTATCTGAATCATGGAATGAATTACGGATCCTTACTGTAACGTTAGAACTTTTCTGCTCTAAATGTAATAAGAGATAATGAGTGTATCAGGTTTTTGCAGAAATTGGTAGTTTTTGCGGTGCCTGCGCGTACAACACGTAATACAAACTAACCAACAAATTTTCTAATAATAATATAAGAGGAATGTTTTGAGTTATATTTGTTTCATAGCATATTGTTTTGTAATTGAACTTTATTCGGTAATTAAGTGAAACATAATAATATAATGGGTTTATGCTGACGTATTATTACATGGCTAAAACTTCGTTATATACCTTAATGATTAATAAAAATAAAGATGCTAAATTGTTTATAATTAAATGGTGAAATTAATTCATAAACCCATTTTTTAATGTCTCTATTTATTTTTGAGAAATAAATTCCTAAATATAACTAAAATCTCGATTTGAATAGAAATAGAGGTTCAAGAATCTTTTATCTTACAAGGAGAGGGTTTTGGATGAACACAAAAAAATCGATGTAAAAACCGTATAATATTTTTCACCTACATCTCAAATGAATAAATTTTTTTCAGCGGTCACCCGTCCCCTTTTTTTGCAGAAAAATCAAAACTATGCGCATTAAACAACAGTCATTAAACTATTTCTGTACAAAAAAGGGGACACCCACTTCCCATCGTCGAAAAAAACGGGGTATTCACTCCCCATTTGAAAAAAAGGGGAGGATAAATTATTTCATTTGAGATGTAGGCGAAAAGAGTTTCTACCTCGAATTTTTTGTGTTCATCAAAAACTATCTGTTGGTCAGTCCCTGTGTGGTGATTATTTGTCATTCATCAATCTGCTTTGTGAGATAATCTTTAGACAAGAAAATACAAGAAAAATCTGCTTTGTGAGATGTAGACAATCTCAAATGAATACATTATTTTCAGATAATGTATGATATTGAGATATGTAGATAATGTAAGAAATTTTGCTTTGAAATTGTCTATATGATTATAATACCATATAGAGCAGTCATAACTGACAGAAAAAGTTGGAATATTCTTTTAAGATTGTGAAAATGTGTTTGATGTCACATATAATTACAATAATGATCAAGAAACGTATGACAAATTAACAAAAAGTTGTCTAAATAATCTGATGTCACAGTCAATATATAAATTGGCAGAAACTGTAAAAAAATGTTTAGAAAATGTCTATATGACCATAAAATCCCACACAACTGTCAAAACTGGCACAAAATGTTGGAAAATTACTTTGAAATTATCTAAATGTGTTTAAAGTCACAGACAATCTTAAAAATTGGTAGGAGTCATATAAAAAATTAACGTAAAAAGTTGTCTAAATGCATTTGATATCGTAGTCAACGTCTAAAGTGGCATAAAATGTAAAAGAATTGTTTGTTTGGACAATACCTATATGACCATAATACCACATACACCTATCAAAACTGATAAAAAATATTGAAAAAAATGCTTTAAAATTGTCTAAACATGTTTAATGCCATAGACAATTTCAAAAATTTTCAAGAGGCACGAAAAATTCTTATGATATTGTCTAAATGCATTTGGTATCATAGTCAATGTCTAAAGTGGCATAAAATGTAAAAAAAAATTGTTTGCACAATACCTACATAACCATAATACCACATACAACTGTCAAAACTTATAAAAAAATATTTAAAAAAATATGTTTTGATGTTGTCTAAATGCATTTGATGTCATCGATAATGTCAAAAATTGATAGGAAACGGAAAAGTTCTTATGAAATTGTCTAAATGGATTTGGTATTATAGGCAATGTCTAATTTGGCAGAAAAATAAAAAAATTAATAATAATAATAATACACTTATTGACAAATTTGAAAATATATGCAATGCAATTAACAAAACGAAAAACTTAACTTATTTGTCAAAAAGAGCCGAGTCAATGTATCCATATAGGATACTATTGTTTTTCATCGACCGTATTTTTTCATATAAATAAGGTGGGCATTTGAACAGAATAATCTGTCGAAATAAGCACGCGGAATGAAGTACACACCTCCGCAACATACTGAGCCAACCAACCCTGTGTCACGCCTGCGAAGACCATAAATGAAGCGTAGACATGCATTTTGCACCCTTTGAAATCTAGATGTATTTACACTACCCAAACAAGGATGATACAGCACATCTCCAAAATTAAACAGAGACAACACAAGGGTTTCACAAAGATGAACTTTAATCTGTTTACTAAATATATGTCTGTTACTATATAACAACCAAAGAGTATTGTAGGCTCGCTGCAACAACAGACTGATGTGTTTTCTAAACCTCAAATTGTTGTCCAAGACAATACCCAAACTTCTCGCCTCCCTAACAACGCGAAGCCTGTTCCCATCAATAACTATATTAAAATTTTCCCTAATTGATTCAATAATATTATCTCTCCCAAACAATAAAACAACAGATTTATTAGGATTAATTTGCAAACACAATTTGTTAGCTTTTCCGATAAGTGCTGCCACATCTGAATTCAAATGATCCTGTGCACTATTAACAAAGTTTAACTGAAAGCTATGTAGTAGTTGTGTGTCATCAGCATACATGTACGCTGTACAGTGTTGTAGAACCGTGCAGAGAGGGAAAGGGTAAATTAAATAGAGAATCGGACTCAAAACAGATCCCTGCTGAAAACCAGACACAATTTGAAGTTTGTCAGATACAAGATTATTAAATTTTACCACTTGTGTGCGATCTGCCAAATAGGATCTAAACAAACGTACGGCTGCATCGCAAAAACCAACATAGTGCAACAATGCAAGCAATGTGCAACGATATAAGGTATCGAAGGCTTTCGAAAAGTCCAACAATACAACAGCAACAGCAAATTTGTCATCACGTGCCCGAATTATATCATCCGGCATATCCATTAATGCAGTACCACAGCTAAACCCGGGTCTAAAGCCCGATTGCCGCCGTGGAAAAGTGTTAAATCCAAAAACGTTCGCATATGAACAGCAATAATTCTTTCAACAATCTTTGATAAATTTGGTAATATGCTTATGGGTCTTAAATCATTCAACTCCTTGGGATTTTTTGATTTTGTAATTGGCGTAACCAAAGCAAGTTTCCACTAATCAGGAAACACCGAGAATTCCATAAACCAATTAATAATATAACACAAATAGGGCAAGATTACTGGACAGCACATATGCAACATTTTAACACCGATCCCATTAGCACCAATAGCATTACTCCTAATACTGTTTAAAACTTTCAATATTTCTTCCCCATTTGTTAAAGAAATTTGAAAACTTTCTACTTGAGGTAAGACAGTAGAATTAAGGAAAGAAATCGTATCCGCATTGCCCGGAAGATCCAATTGTGTTGACAGAAAAAAATTATTAAGAGAATCCACAGTGCCTATGTGATCAGGAACAGAACAAGCCTTTTTTGGGATAGCAGCCATGGAAGCAAACGCGCTCCACATCTCTCGTGCTTGCCTATTCTGAAAGAAGTGGTCAAAGTACGCTTTTTTCTTCCTCCTGATGGCACCATTTGTATAGTTGCGCAATTGTTTGTAGTAATTAAAATGAATAGCAGTTTAAACAGCAACTTAATATTATCAGTTATCCATGGTCTACATTTACGCCGATAGCAGTACATACAGGGGGGTGCAGGTCAAACAACGATAAAATATGAAAATTTATAAAGTCAACTTTTTCATTAATATCATTGAATTGAGTTTATAACTGAATTCAATGATGCCAGGGAACAGCACTAAGATTGGACAAAAAACATCATCATTAAAATTGCGAAAATCTCGGAACGAAATTAAGCGCGGTACACCACCGTCTACAGAGGCTAGATTCAAGATCACATATATCAAATGATGGTCGGCAACATTATGTATATCAATAACACCAGAATCAACAACAGCATCGACCGAAGTGATGATAAAGTCAATCAATGTTGAAGAAGTGCCAGCCCTACGAGTAGGGGTGGTAATTATTTGTTGAAGGGAAAAAGATTCAATAGCTGGTAAAAGACGAGCATAAGGGCCATTTATATTCAAAGCATTCAGGTTGAAATCACCAAAGCAGATGAGTTTATCACAATCAGGAACAAAAGTCGACAAGGCATCCTCAAATGATGTCAGAAAGTGCTCCAAATTTGCGCGCGGTCTATAGACTACACCAATTATTAAATTTACATTGTTTATTTTCATCTAAATCCACATATGCTCAATAAAGGGACTTACCTCTGACATAAGTATTTCGAAGTTATAACTGTTTCTAATATAGAAACCAACACCGCCACCACGTCCAACCTCACGACTAGCAAACATAAGTTGGTAATCTTGCAGAGTAAACACATCATAATTGGAATGGCATATACCCAAGTCTCAGTCAATGCAAAAATATCGAATTCATTTTCAGTTATTATGCCAGCAACGTTCGCAAAATGTGCCGACAAAGACTGAACGTTTAAGTGAGCAACCCTCATTAAATTATGCACCTCCTTAAAACACAGCAGAAAAACCCCCGACCGCAATCTGACCAAAACCAAAAAGAAATTTCGTTAGGACAAGATCTATATGACTATAATACCACATACAACTGTCAAAACAGACAGAAAATGTTGGAAACATACTTTGAAATTGTTTAAATGCGTTTAATGTCATAGACAATTTCAAACATTTTCAGGAGACATGAAAAATTAACGAAAAGTTGTCTAAATGCATTTGATGTCACCGATAATGTCAAAAATTGATAGGAAACATTAGAAAAATTCTTATGAAATTGTCAAAATACATTAGGTATCATAGCCAATGTCTAATTTGGCAGAAAATATAAAATATTTCGTTTGGACAATATCTATTTGACCATAATACCACATACAACTATAAAAACTGACAGAAAATGTTGGAAAATACTTTGAAATTGTTTAAATGGGTTTGATGTCAGTGACAATATCAAAAATTGCCAGAAGATATAATATAAAAAATAAATGATAAGTTGTCTAAATGCATATGATGTCATCGATAATGTCAAAAAATAATAAGAAACGTTAATTAAGTTAACTAAATGCATAAGATATCGTAGTCGATGTCTAAATTAGCAGCAAATGAATTTCGTTTGGAAGACATTTATATGACTATAATAACACATACAAGTGTCAAAACTGACAGAAAATGTAGGAAAATTACTTTGAAATTGTCTAAATAAGTTTGATGTCATAGTCAATGTCAAAAATTGGCAGGAGACGTTTGAAAAAATAACGAAAAGTTGTCTAAGTGCATCTGATATTAATTTCATTTGATATTCCAGAAAATGTCTAACAAGAAATTGGCAGATAGTGAAACAAATCTTGGTTTGTTAATAAATTTATGTTTGTAACTTATTATTGGTGATTAATAAAAGTGAAGATACGAAATTCCTCAACCTCACTATCAACAGTTGTTATTTCACTATTTTCAAAATGTTGCTTTTCGTAACTGCTGTTAGACTTCCATAGTGAGATCTTCACACTGCGAGGTCACTACCTCCTCGACATCACCAACATTGGCTTCAAGACAAAGATTGTTGAAGAGATCTAAAATTTCTAAATTTTCTGTACCTCCTCACGTTTTTGTATCGTCTCAAACCTTTTAACGTCAAGGTCGTAAATATATGATGGTAGTAATTTTCTCCACGGATAGTTTAAAGTTCTTCTCTTAACCTCGGTCCAAGTATTAATCTATCAATAGAACAGCTTTATAAATTTTACAGCAAACTTTTTAGAGGCTTATTAATGTTAAATTAGTCTAATTAGTGATATCGAAACATTTTCAAAACATGTATTTGATATAGTCTCACACAGATGTTTCACTGCAATTCATTTAAATTTGTATTTTTCTTTGTTTCCAATTCGTTTACCCATGCCGAAACGTTAGAACGCCACATGAGTGCTAAACTGTCTTTACACACATTGAAATGTTTAAAGGCCCTAGGATATTCAGAGTAGCACACAAATAAGGGCTCTAGCTTAAAATCACCACTTACGTTTGCATAAAGGAGGAGTACTTTCGCTGTAATGTAGGATCTTGGGTATTTTCTTTCTAAATAAACCTGGTTCATCACAGTTGAATATAAACGATGAATCAAAAACCCTTAACAATAAATTCATAATTCTTAAGAAACAAAGTATAAAAGATGATCAAAATACCATTATAAGGTTTAATACGACACTTCAGCATTTCAAGAGACCTTAATCGAGGTTGTTTGCGACCACTCCAAGATAGTTTTAAAAGTTGGAAAAAGGGAATTAGTAATATTGAAACTACGTTTATGATCCATATCTAATCCTGATTCATATTTTAAGATTCAAACGTTTCATTCCACCCCCTCATCCCCACTTTAATTCTCACGATTCATCCTATCCATAAACTTTAACTAAAATATTCAAACTGAGTAGTCTTCCAACATCTACAAAACAAACATCCCCACTGCTTGCAAAATGTAAACCAATCTGTCTGTTGAAGCCGCGAATAAATTTAAGTGATAATCGGCTTGGTTCCAAGTTGAAACAAAATTGTCGCATCATACGGTACGTGAGTTTCTTTAACAATAAGTGCCATATCGTCGTCTTCACAATCTCGTAAAATATTCATTCGATATTTGCCTGGGAATAGAGCCGAGAGTATGAGAGAATCCTTGGGGTAAAAATGTCTCTGTATTCACTAGAAATGTTTTGAATTTTGAAATTGGAGTTGGGTTTTATGTGTTATTCGAATTAGTTGACATTAAAATTTATGAGCTACTAATTCCGGGAAATAATCATGTGATAATCGGGTTAATTGATGTCAACCTAATTTGAATTATTGCCAATCAATTATTAATTAGAAAGATTTTTATTTACATCAATAATGTTTACGTTAATAATCCTTGGTATTCGATGAAAACTTCACATTCTTTGAGTTCTTGATCAGCTTCACTAACACAATAAATGTCCCAAAATGCGTTAAACGTGATGAAAAGGGTTGGTCCGTAATCCCAAAAATCGGGACACGCCAAACATAAAATACACAAATACATAATCCATTTAAGTATTAACCATATTAAGAATGGGTTTTTGGTTGATTTATTTTCTTTGAATATTACAGTCATATTTTGTCACATAAAATTTTGATTTATTTCAAATCAACGTCATATATTATACTTTTAATATTTTTTGTTTAATCATTGGTATAATTTAGAAAAAATGAATAAGAATAATTCTTTGACTAGCTGGCCTTTCTAGAGTAAATCCAGGGAAACAACAACAGTCTATTAGTACGGGTAAGATCTTATCTTGCTCCTCCTTTAGTGAGGTTGTTTGTCAAGATGCTGCAAAGTGCTTGCTAGTTTGGATTAATATGTTGTGCACCAGTTTCTGAAATAATTAACTTTGATAACGGATCATTTTCATAATGAATTAATAATCGATTATTATCTAATTTTATATTCTTATTATAATTCAGTATTCATATTGAAACCAGTGATAAAGGAAAAGATCATCATTAAGCATTCAATTCACGATTGGGTCGAACGTCATTAATCTTTTTTTCTAAGAAGATCTAGTACTTCATTGATTTCATTAAGAAAACTCGTTCAATTATCTTATTCGTTGTTTTATTTTATATCTTAAGAATATAGTGATAGATAAATATGAAGTAAGTATGGATTATGACTCCTTGATATATTAGAAATTTTTCCAATCATAATCCTTCTGTATCAGTTTTAGTACTCATGTTATAATCGATTTTGTTAAGAAAAGTCGATCAATTTCGTCATTTTATGGTTTAGGCTATATCACTAGAATAAGATGATAAATATGAAATAGTTATGGATTATGATTCCTTGACATATTAGGAATATTCCTTATTCATAACGATTTTCTCAATCAGTTTCAGTGCTCTTGTTATAATCGATATAAGAAAAATCGTTCAATTTTGTGATTTTGTGGTTTAGACTATATCATTACAATCTGGTGGTAAATAAATATGAAATAATTATGGATTATGATTTCTTGATATATTAGAAATATTTTTATTCGTAAAGTTTTTCTCCATCAGTTTCAGTATTTCAGTTGTAATTGATTTTATTAAGAAGAATTATTCAATTTTGCCATTTTATGGTTTATACTGTATCTTTAGAAACAGATGATAGATAAAAATTAAATAATTATGGATTATGATTTCTTGGTATATTAGAAATATTTCCCATTTATAAAGTTTGTCTCCATTAATTTCAGTACTCATGATAAAATTGATTGTATTAAGAAAAATCATTTAGTTTGGTCATTTTATGGTTACGGCTATATCATTACAACCTCGTGATAGATAAAAATGAAATAATTATGGATTATAATTGTTCGACATATTAGATAATTTTTCATTCATAACTATTTTCTCCATCAGTTTTCGTACTTAAGTTATTTCGTTCAAAATCATCGTCCGTTTTTAACATTCTATGATTTATCTCATATCACTAGAAACTGGTGATAGATATGTATGAAGTAATTATGGATAATGATTTTTTGTTGCATTAGGAATGTTTGTATTCATAAAGTTTTTCTCCATCTGGGTCAGTACTCCAGTTGTAATTGATTTTATTAAGAAAAATTATACAATTCTTTCATTTTATGGTTTATACTATATCCTTACAAATAGATGATGGATAAATATTAATTATGGATTATGATTGTTCGATATATTAAATAATTTTTCATTCATAACGTTTTTCTCCATCAGTTTTGGCACTTAAGTTATTTCTTTCAGAAAAATCGTCTATTTTAAACATTTTATAATTTATCTCATATCACTAGAAACTGGTGATAGATATGTATGAAGTAATTATGGATTATGATTTTTTATTGCATTAGGAATATTTTTATTCATAAAGTTTTTCCATCAGGGTCAGTACTCCAGTTGTAATTGATTTTATTAAGAAAAGTTATTCAATTTTGCCATTTTATGGTTTATACTACATCTTTAGAAACAGATGATAAATAAATATTCAATAATTATGAATTATGTTTTCTTAGTATATTAGAAATATTTCCCATTTGTAAAGTTTTTCTCTATTAATTTCAGTACTCAGGATAAAATTGATTGTATTAAGAAAAATTATTCAGTTTAGCCATTTTAGGTTACGGCTATATCATTACAACGTGGTGATATATAAATATGAAATAATTATGGATTATAATTGTTCGATATATTGGATAGTTTTTCATTCAAACTTTTCTTCTCCATCAGTTTTGGTATTTAAGTTATTTCGTTCAAAATCATCGACCGTTTTTAACATTTTATGATTTGTCTCATATCACTAGAAACTGGTGATAGATATGTATGAAGTAATTATGGATTATGATTTTTCGTTGCATTAGGAATGTTTGTATTCATAAAGTTTTTCTCCATCCGTTTCAGTACTCTAGGTGTAATTGATTTTATTAAGAAAAATGGTTCAATTTTATCATTTTATGGTTTATACTATATCCTTAGAAACAGATGATAGATAAATATGAAATTATTATGGATTATGATTTCTTGGTATATTAGAAATATTTTCCATTTATAAAGTTTTTTCATTCAATTTCAGTACTCAGGATGTAGCTGGTTTTATTAAGAAAAATCGATCAATTTTGTCATTCTATGGTTTAGGCTATATCATTAGAATAAGATGATAAATAAATATAACATAGTTATGGATTATAATTCCTTAACGCATAGGAATATTCCTCATTCATAATGGTTTTCTTAATCAGTTTCAGTGCTCATATTATAATCGATTTTGTTAAGAAAAGTCGATCCATTTTGTCATTTTATGGTCTAGGCTATATCATTAGAATAAGATGATAAATAAATATAAAATAGTTATGGATTATGATTCCTTGGCGCATTAGGAATATTCCTCATTCATAATGGTTTTCTTAATCAGTTTCAGTGGTCATGTTATAATCGATTTTGTTATGAAACGTCGATCAATTTTGTCATTTTATGGACTAGGCTATATCATTAGAATAAGATGATAGATAAATATGAAATGGTTATGGATTATGATTCCTTGACGCAATAGGAATATTGCTCATTCTCAATCAGCTTCAGAGCTCATGTTATAATAGATTTTGTTAAAAAATCGTTCAATTTTGTCATTTTCTGGTTTAGACTATATCATTACAATCTGGTGATAAACATATATGAAATAATTATGGATTATGATTTCTTGATACATTAGAAATATTTTTCATTCATAACATTGTCTCCCCAGTTTAATACTTAAGTTATTTTATTAAGAAAAATCGTCCATTTTTAAAAATGTATGATTTATGTTATATCACAAGAATCTGATGATAGATAAACATTAAATATTTATAGATTATGAGTTCTTGATATGTTAGGAATATCTTTCATTTATAATTCTTTCCCCACCGCTTTTTATCCTCAAGATGGAATTGATTTTGTCAAGATAAATCGTTCAATTTTGACATTTTATGATCTAGGCTATATCATTAGAATAAGATGATAGATAAATATGAAATAGTTATGGATTATGATTCCTTGACACATTAGGAATATTCTTTATTCATAGCGGTTTTCTCAATCATATTTAGTGCTCATGCTATAATCGTTTTGTTAAGAAAAATCGTTCAATTTTGTCATTTTTTGGTTTAGACTATATCATTACAATCTGATGATAAATAAATATGAAATTATGGATTATGATTTCTTTATATATTAGAAATATATTTCAATCATAACATTGTCTCCACCAGTTTAATACTTAAGTTATTTTATTAAGAAATATTATTAATTTTTAACATTTTATGATTTATAAAAAACTAATGATAGATAAACAATAAATATGTATAGATTACGATTTCTTGACGTGTTAAGAACATCATTCAATCATAATTTTTTGTCCACCACTTTTTCTCCTCAAGATGGAATTGATTTTATTAAGATTAATCGTTCAATTTTGACATTTTACTATTTATTGCTATATTTTTGTTATAATTATACCACATAATGAACAAATTGCACGTGTTCCTCAAGAATAGTAATTTATAACATCTCTAATCCTAACCACAAGTGCTCTTGGTTTAACTTTGGGAGAAAATCTATGACTTCAATTGATTAAGCCGAGGTTTCTATCACCAAAGGCACTGCAATTAATCCCACGTCCATCCGAAACTAATTAACACATACTAGAATTGATTGTGAGTTTGAATAAAGTTAAGGTGTTAATTTAAGTCAGTTAACTTACAAAAGTATTTAAACAAAGTAACACCTTATCTCAATCTGCACCTCCCAACAAAACATTTAATGAGAACCAAATATTTAGAAACTATAAAAGATGTGCAAGAATTTAACATTTTTATCCCTATTTTCGAGTGGTATTCGTAAATAAATATAAATTGTATAAATATATATGCAATGAATATAACGTATACGACAAGAAATCTAATATATACCTCATTGAAAATCTAATTATAAATAGAAGGTGTTTATATTTAATAGTTTACGATTGTAAAAGTGTTTAAAATAGCCACTTCCGTAAACTGTTTTTAAAAATATTTTTCTCCGTATTATAAAAAAAATACCTCGTATTAAATGTAAAACAGAATAAACCAAAGTAAAGTGGGCAATTCATCTTGATAAAGCGATGTAAATAATTAACACTCAATATCGATGATGTGGAAGTAATTAAAACGCGCGTTATATTTTAAGCACTATCACAAGTGTTATATCACTCATAATAATACCAATAACACATAATGCACATCAGGACCTGTTGTTTATTTGTTCCTTTGTTCATCAAAGCCTGGATCTGGAAGTAATAAAATAAGATTGTTCTTTGATGTGGTAAAATAAACGGTTGTGACATTAAGAGGTTTTACGCCTTCGACAAGGCATTTATCTTTTTATATTCTCTCTTCTTGATCAGTAAAATATCTAATATCTCGGTAATCAAAAAAGCTTTTTATTTCATTTAATATCTTCGATTGAGATTACGTTGGGACAGTACAACTCAATTTCCGTCCTACTTCTTTTGCTTTCCCTTTGTTTGATTTGGCCTCCTTGGAAAACAAAGGACTAAGAACCTTTGTAGGACGACCATCCCATTATTTATAAAAGATATCTAAGACGGAGATACCTCTATAATGGACACGGTTAGGGCAAAAAAATAAATATTTATTTTGTAGCGAATAGAACGCAAACCAATTCCGATAACAACGTTCCATTATAACTCATTATAACGAGGTAAAGTTTTAATAAATGCAGTGAGTTGTAGATACTTTAATTTTAGTTTGGATCGTTAAAAGTTTTTCTTTCGTGTAAAAAATTAAACGTATAAATTGATTTTTGAAAATTCTCGATGAATAATTTGCATGAAAAGTGAAATGCAAATTCGGCTTAAAATTGGGGAATGTTTTTTTAATGAAAAATTCATATCACATTCGGACAATCTGACCCATCAAATTTTAATAGTGCCATTTCAAGTTGTCATCGATTATTGTTACAAGTTTAGACTTACTTCGAAACATCCACAGGTTGTGTTAACGGAGTTTGTAATTAATACAAAAAATAATATTTTCAGAAAAAATAAAACTATCATATTAATATACATACTTTTTCCTTTTGTGGTTGAGAGCTTAAATAACACAAATTTAATTGCACCGTATACACCGAAGAGTAACTGTTTATTTAAATTATTAGCGACGATTAAATGAATTCACTAATTGCTGGTGTCTAATTGCGAAAATAAAACCGTGAAAAATTCGTCAGTGGGTGATTGATTTTTTAATTTACTCGTTACTATAAAAAATATTTTTTTAGTCCAATAAAAAAATCATTAAAGTCCCGCTTATTTATAAACACTCGATAAAGATATCTAGTGATTTACCTATTTCTCCTTACAATTCGAAAGGAGTACGTTTGCACGGAAGCCAGAATTGAACTGAGCTGTGTCAACGACGTACAGAAGCGTCGCGACGCATGCGTCCATTTTCGACGCCCGCTTTTCCATAGAACGTCCTTCCTTTCTTCAGGTATCCATAGTTTTCCTGAACTTTTTCGAATGCTTCGAGGATGAAGGATGTCCGAACACTCTTTAGATGCTTGAAACTATCCGGTTTTTAACTTATCGATCTCTTAAATATTCAGTTTTTAGAAATGTGCATGAAAATGTGGATGAAAATATAAATCCATATTTCAAGGGAGTATGAAAAGTTGAGGTAAGCTCTCGCAAGAGCTCTGTTTAGAAGCGACTAAACTTTAGGTAGTAAGCTTTCGTGCTTAGTTTTATTTTTCGTGTAGCACATTGTGAGAGGAAGGAAACAGCGGGAGGTGAATTTTCAGGAAATTTCTTGTAATCCGATGAGATACTTGTGAGTGGTGAGGGGTTTAATTTAGTTTAGGGAGCTTATACGAAATCAACAGATACAGAAAAAAACTTTATTTTAAAGGGTATAATAAAATAACGTCTTTATTAATTTGGAATGTAATGGAAATAATAATGTAAGATAAACGATTATTTAACAATGACAACCACAATACTGATTATTACGAAATGGATTACTAATTTTCAGTGATTAATTCGAAATCTGCACATAGTCCAACAACGTGCCATTAACACTGAATTATTACATGACATTATACGTAGGTTTGTATTAAATCGTCCGTAACTTCAATCCTGCACGATTGCCTAACTCAAGTTCCATAACCAACATTAACTAAAAGCTGTTGTAAATAAGTTTAAAGATGCTAATTTAAGCTTTAATTTGATACAGAAGCTTTTTTTTAACTTCATAATTAAGTAGAGTATGATTTATTAAAATTAAAATCTTGAGGTTGCATACAAATTTCAACATTTTCTAAAAAACGATCTTGGTATAACTTTAAAATGATAAAATACTCAGTTGTATATCATACTAAATAGGACACTTTAAAGTTTAATTTGACACAAAAACTATTTACAATTTTTTTTTTATTCAAACTAATTTGAAATCGAAATATCAATATTGTTTAAAGAATTGCTGTGATTCAACAGCAAAACGTAATGATATTAACTTATATATGACATTAAAAAGGATACTTTAAAGTTTAATTTGATATAAATTCGTTTTCTTAACTTTATACCTAAGTCGTGCACGATTTATTAATATTGTAACATTTTCTAAAAAACCGTTTTGCTCCAACTTATAAATAATAAAATATTACATTAAATATCATTTTAAAGATTTATTGAATGTTGAAAGATATTCTTATCTTCTTAGGTTTAAATCCTCGCATGAATTATTATAGTTTACCTTTTTCCATTCACATTAGGTTAGAATCGAAATTAAACAAATATTTTTTAGAGAATTATTCTGATCCAACACCAAATGAAGAACTATTAAATTACGTATCATATTAAAAAGTAAAGTTGGACTGACTATGATTTTGGCCGACTAACGACTATTCGGCTCTAAAAGAGACGATTAAAATCTTTAAAAATCCCCTTTGAATCAGGTACTTTTTGTAGATTCAAGTACTACAATCTTGACTTTATTTTGACCAGAGCTGGGCAGTTAACTGTAAACATAACCTGAGAATCTTAACAGCAGATTGTAAGAGGTCAATTGGCGAGTCATTTTATATCCTACAAGACTACATACTTATTATTACTGCTAAAAGTCTGGATTTTGCTTTCAGAAGACTTGAACTACTTGCAAAATTAATAAATAAATAAAAGAAAAAATTAACGATGATATTGTTTTTATTATTTAAAATCGGTGCGACACTGTTTCGATTGCCTGGCAATCTTCGACGGGCACGACTAAAAGTACAAACATGTAATTAACATATTAAAAATATAATTATGTATATAAATACCGTCAAAAGGATGAAAAATACAATAAAAACATAAAATACAGAAATGGCGACAACGAATCGTGAAACTTAAGTGAGTGAGAGACTCACGCCATCTACAGATTCCAACAAACTGGATAGGTTTTTTTCTTTTTTCAAAAAATATGAGCAACACTTGTGCGCAGGTCCATTTAAAATAAACGGGTGGAAGCGGTCAAATTAAACCGAAGCAAATCTATTGAAATTAAATTTCATTGACGTATCTAAGAAAAAATCTGTTGTTGTTAAAGTCCGCGAGGTCGTTCAGGAGAAAATCGTTATTTATGTTATTATGTTTATGTACGAACATTTCCTCCAAAAGATCTAGTTCTTTTGATTTTTTGACTTGTCTTAGTAAAATTATTTCATAATCAATCTTATGTTTTGTGTTTTGTATATGTTTATATATAGCAGAATTTTCTTTTGATAAATGTTGTTTAAATCTGGTTTTTAAATTACGGCCAGTTTGACCTATGTAGAAAGAATCACAGTCATTGCAGTTGATTCTGTATACGCCGCATAATTTGTCTTTAATGAACCTATGTTTATTATTTAAGATATATGCACTTATTCTATTGTTTGAGGTATATGCTTGGATGATGTTAAATTTATTGAGATTTTGTTTGAGTTTGTGTTGAATTGAAGTTACAAAAGGAACCGCTAGATATCTAAATTTGTTTGAATAGTGTGGGAAGATAAGTTTGTTAATTTGAGAGATGTGAGTTTTGTTGTAAATCCTCTGTATGTCTGAGATGTTGTATTTATTGTTTAAACCCATCTTTATGATTATTCCCATTTCGTTAATGTATTCATTTTCTTGTAAGGGGACGTTAAATATTCTATTAAATAGAAATCTGAAGGATGCTGCTTTATGTTGTAAGCAGTTATATGAGTGTTTTTGAATAATGACAGCGATTTACCAACATTATTTCTTTTGATGGTCAAGTCTAAGAAACTCAGGCTACCATCATGTTCGATTTCTGTTGTGAATTTTAAGTTTGATATATTATCAAAAATGTTGGAAAGAGCTAGTAACTTAGCGTTGGTACCCTTATACAGGATGATAATGTCATCCACGTATCGGCCATAGAATAATATATCTGATACAAAAAGATTGTATTTATCGGAAAAAAGCAATTCTTCGAAGTGTTTAATATAGATGTCTGATAGAATTCCCGATATTGGGAACCCATTGGTAATCCATCTTTCATTTGGTAAAAGTTTTTTTCGAAAATGAAAAAGCTTTGATCACATATCAATTCTAGAATATTTTTAAAATTATTGATTTCTTTAATGTTTAGATTTAGTTCAGTTTGGTGTGCAATTAAATGTTTTTTAATTATGTTAATGGTATCTTCTATGGGTACGTTAGCATATAAATTTTTGATATCGAAAGATAAGAGTCTATATTTATTTGTTAATTTCAGATTACTGAGTTTGTGAATAAGTTCTAGAGAATTTTTTATATTGTATTTCAGATGTTTATGAAAAATCCTGTAAAGATATTTTTGAATTATTTTAGCAATTTTGTTAGTGGGTGTGTTGTTGTTACTTATAATGGGTCTTATGCTTTCTTCTTTCTTGTGTAATTTAATAAGGCTTTTGAGTGTAGGTATAAGTGGGTTCATTTCTATGCTATTTGAAGGAGTAATGTTGAATTTGTTTAAACCTGGTTGATATTCTTTGATAAGTTTTTTCAATTTGTTATTGAATGTAGTGGTTGGGATTCTCTTTATAGGGTAGATATTGTTTTCACTGAAGAATTTCAATGTTTTTTCGTTATATGTTTGTCGATCTAAAATGACATAACCCGCGTTTTTATCTCCCAATGTTACTGTTAAGTTATTTATAGAGATGGTCTTTCTTAGTGATTTCAATTTGTGAAGAGTAAAGGAGGTGTGATTTGATAAATTATGTGAGGGTTTAATATTTTTTATTAGATTATGGGTGGCAGGGTCGGTAGTCGTAGGTGGAGAATATTTGTGACCCAAACGATTTTAGATAATAAAACAATATCATCGTTAATTTTTTCTTTTATTTATTTATTAATTATATAACGATGAGCATTGAAAATACTATCGCAAAACTTCAAAATGCGGAGTTATCCGTTTTATTGCAAACGATGAGAAGTACAATGCTAAAGAGGAAAAAAACTGAAGATACTTGCAAAAGTCTTGAAATGCTCTCAAAAGGCTTGAAATGCTTATACAAGACTTGAAATGCCTTTAGAAGACTTGAAATGCTTCTAGAAAACTTAATAATGCTTCAAGAAGATTTGAATTACTTTTAGAAAACTTGATACTGCATTTATAGGCCTTGAAACGCTTCTAGAAAACTTGATATTGCTTTCAGAGAATTTGAACTGCTTATAAATGGCTTGATATTGCTTCTAGAAAACTTAATACTACTTCCAGGAGATTTGGTATTGCTTCTAGAAGACTTACACAATACTTGAAATGTCTTTAGAAATCTTGAAATGCTTCTAGAAAACTTGATACTACTTCCAGAAGACTACATATTGCTTCTAGAAGGCAGTGTTGAAGAACACTTTGATACTGTTTCCTAAAAACCTGAAATGCTTCCGGAAGACTTCTTATTATAGCTAGAAGACTTGATATTGCTTTCAGAAGACTTGAACTGCTTCCAATAGACTTAAAATGTATTCAGAATACTTAAAATGCTTTTAGAAGAATCGAAATCCTTTTAAAAGGCTAGAAATGCTTCTAGAAAACTTAACACTACTTCAAGAAGACGTGAAAAGCTTCCAGAAGACTTGAAATGCTTTTAAAAAACTTGATACTGCTTCAAGAAGACTTGATACCGCTTCTAGAAAGTTTGATACTGTTTCCTAAAGACTTGAACTGCTTTCAATAGACTTGAAACGTTTTCAGCAGACTTGAAATGTTTTTAGAAGAATCTAAATGCTTTTGAAAGCTTAGAATGCTTCTAGAAAACTTAATACAGCAGAAGACTTGAAAAGCTTCCAGAAGACTTGAAATACTTTTAGAAAACTTGATTATGCTTTCATAGGACTTGAAATGCTTCTAGACAACCTAATATTGCTCTCAGAAGATTTGAACTACTTCTAGATGGCTTCTCATTACTTCCAAAAGACTTAGAATGCTCCCAGAAAATTTCAAATGATTACAGAAAACTTAAAATGCTTTTAAAAAACTTGATACTACTTCCAGAAGACTTAGCATTGCTTCTAGAAAACTTAATATTACTTCATGAACGCTTGAAAAGATTTCAGAAGACTGAAAATGCTTTTAGAAAAGTTATTACTGCTTTCAGAGGATTTGAAATGCTTTCAGAAAATTTGATCTGCTTCTAGATGGCTTGTTATTGCTTCCAAAAGATTTGGAATGCTCCCAGAATACTTGATACTGTTGAGGTTGACAACGCTTGCATAAAGAAGAGAGAGGGAGTAGATGTAGAGAGCGCCGAATATATAAGATTAAGGTTATGTTTTTGTAAGCGGTTTTTAAGTAAGGATTAAGTCAAGTGTATAATACGAAAAATAAAGTGAACTTATTAATAGAAGCAAGGGAGTATCATTTATTAAATCATCAGAACTGCCCTTAGAAGACTTGAAATGGTTCCAAAAGACTTGATACTACTTGTAAAACTGTTTATAAAATTTATATCTGGGTTATGGGCCCAGACTACGTACGAAAGAAGAAGATATAGTGTCAAGAAAAACCGTTCCAAAAAAAAGTGAGGTTAAAGAAAATTTTATTGGTTAAAAAATGACATCAAGAGAAAGATATCAAATAACTCAGTTTGCGGGAGATTTAAAATTGCACTTTGTAAAAAAACAGATTGTTGGGAGAAGAAGAAAAACGAAAGAAATTTCAAAGGAGAGATATAGAGAAAATAGAAAATCAAGAAGAGGGTAATAGCCAGAAACATTATGGTTATGGACAAAACAGAGGTCGTGGAAGAGGTGGTCGAGGTCCATTTCAAGGTAGAGATCAAGGACCAAGTCAGAGTCGAGGAAGAGGGCAACCTGGAGGAGGAGTTTTTACTGCAGAGTCGAAAAGCATGGGTGAGCAAGCATTCCTGTGTGGCAACAATGATTATTCGCAAACGAACGTATCAGATTTAGTGTGGTATATGGACTCGGGATCGTCTGATCACTTAGTTAACAATAAAAACGTTTTTCAAAATTATATTAAATTAAAAAAACCTAAAGTAATTAGAGTAGCTAAGAGCGGAGTTGAGTTACATGCTGAAGGAGTAGAAAATATTAACATAGAATGTCAGACATATGGAAGACCTAGTTTTATAAATATAACAGAGGTGTATTATGTTCCGGAATTGCGAAAAAATTTATTGTCTGTTTCAAAGAGTAGTAATGGTTATAATATTAGCTTTAGGAAGATAATGTAAGAATTTTAGATAAATTTAAAAACTTGATAGTAGAGGGTCAAAGACAAGGTTCGTTATACACAGTAAATTCAATAGTAAAAAATTCAGAAATAAATTATGTATCGAATAACAGTACAGATGAATTATTAAAGTTATGGCATAGGCGTTTTGGTCATTTACATTATAAAAACATTAAAATGATGTCAATAGGCAATATGGTTCACGGTTTAGACAATTTAAAAAAAAATAAAACACAAAGTATTTTATGTGAAGAATGTATTTTAGGCAAAATGTCAAGATAACCATTTAACAAAGTTGGGTATAGAGCGAATAAACCTTTATAACTGGTGCATACCGATGTATGTGGGCCAATAAGTCCAACTACTTGGGATGATTGTAATTACTTTGTGACGTTCATAGATGATTTTACGCACTTTGTCATGACTTATTTAATTAAAGACAAATCTGAAGTTTTCGAAAAGTTTAAAAATTTTACTGTTATGCAAATAAACATTTTGGTAGAGATCTGTTAAAATTAAGATCAGATAATGGAAGAGAATATGTATCGAAAGAGTTCCAACAGTTTTGCGAACAGAGAAGAATTCGTTTACAATACACAGTGCCATATAATCCTATATAATCCTGAAATGAACGGCGTGGTGGAAAGAATGAACAGAACGTTAGTAGATAAAGCACGAACTATATTAATAGAGTCAAAATTGTCAAAGAAATTTTGGGGAGAAGCAATTTACTATGCAGCATAAGTGACAAATAGATCTCCAACAGCTCAGAAAAATAAGACCCCAAGTGAACTATGGGAAGGTAGAAAACCGAATGTAGGAAACATAAAAGTTTTTGGTAGTATTGCATATAATCCTGTTCCAAAAGAGCAGAGAAAGAAATTGGACCCAAAAGTTAAAAAAATGATTATGATAGGATATTGTAGTGGAAGGTATAAACTATGGGATGAAGATAAACAGAAGGTCGTGGTCGCTAGAAACGTTATATTTGATGAAACTCATAAGCATAATAAAGAACAGGAAATAAAAATTCCGGAAGAAGAATTGAACGAAGATAATATAATTTGGCATTATGAAAAGGATCAACAAGAAAATATGGAAAATGACGAGGAAGAAGAAGAAGAGACAGAACCAGAACAGGAAGAGGAGGAAACAAATAAGAAAGAGGATGAACATAAAAACATAGAAGAAAACGAGTATAATAATATACAAAAAAGAAAACGAAATAAACCAAATTGGCAAAATGATTATATAGTAGACTTTGTAGAAGATGAGGCAATGTTTGCATATAATGCAGATCAAGATGATGATATACCGATAAACTATGATGAAATTGACTCCAGAGAAGATAAGAAAGAATGGGATAAAGCTATAGAGGAAGAGATAAAAGTATTGAAAGAAAGTAACACATGGATAAGCGTATTACAGCCAGATAAAACAAAATTGATTGATACATGGTGGGTTTTTACAAGAAAAGAAACTAAAAACGGACTTATATGTAAGGCGAGATTAGTTGCTCGTGGATTTCAACAGGAAACATTTGAAAATGTATATTCACCAGTTTTGAGAATGCAAACTTTAAGAATGTTATTATCAATTGCAACTTATCGAGATTATCATTTACTTACATATAGGGAGCCTTTTTGTATGGCGAAATAAAAGAGGACGTATATTTGAAACCACCTAAAGGAGTAGAAGTTCCAAAAGCGCATGTTTTGAAATTTACAAAGTCATTATACGGATTAAGAAAATCACGAAAATATTGGTATGAACGTTTTATAAAAACTATTACGGAACACGGTTTTGAAAGATCAGAAAGTGATTATTGCCTGTATCACAAGAAAGATTTATTTCTGTTGTTATATGTTGATGATCTTTTAATATTGGGCGCAAATATTGATGAGATAAGTAAAGTAAAGCATTTTCTATCAACACAATACAGAATGAAAGATATGGGTTCTGACACTTTAACTTACTTAGGTATTACAATAACTAAAACAAAAGGATGTATTCAGATAGATCAATTATTTAAGAAAAGGTTTTAAGACAGTATTTAAGAAAGGTTTTAAAACGTTTTGGTATGGAAAATTGTAAAGGTGTAGAATCCCCTATGGATGAAAATTATAAATTTAATAAAGATTGTGATATTGATATGTCTTATGAAAAGCAATGTAGATCATTGATAGGTTCTTTGATGTATGCAACAGTAGGTTCTAGACCAGATTTATCAACATCGGTTTATTTACTCAGTAGATTTCAATCAAGAGCAGGTATTGAATTATAGAAAGCATTAAAGAGAATATTACGTTATGTTAAGGCAACAATTAAACTAAGTTTATTATACATAAAAGATAGTTTAAGTTTACCGCTTGTAGGGTACGCAGATGCCAATTGGGCTAGGGAAGATGATAGAAAGTCTACCTCGGGGTATTTATTTAAAATATATAGAAATACTGTAGTCTGGCGGTCTAAAAAACAAACGACCGTTGCGTTAAGTACAACTGAGGCTGAATTTGTATCGTTATGTGAAGCAACCGTTGAGGCTTGTTGGATTAAGAAGTTATTGATGGAATTAGGAATAGATACTAAGATTATAACAAGAAGATAATCAAAGTACAATAAAATCAGTTCAAACACCAGATCAAAAGAGATTAAATCATATGGATGTTAAGTTCAATTTTGTAAAACAAAAGGTTGAGGAAGGTATTATTTCAGTTAAATATATATGTAGTAAAGAACAATTGGCAGATGTTTTGACCAAGTCAAAAAATAAGAAAACGTTTCAGTTTGCTATTAAATGTTTAGGTTTGTATGATAAGAAGGTAAGCGTTGAGGAGGAGTGTTGAGGTTGACAACGCTTGCATAAAGAAGAGAGAGGGATGTTTTTGTAAGCGGTTTTTAAATAAGGATTAAGTCAAGTGTTTAATACGAAAAATAAAGTGAACTTATTAATAGAAGCAAGGGAGTATCATTTATTAAATCATCAGAACTGCCCTTAGAAGACTTGAAATGGTTCCAAAAGACTTGATACTACTTGTAAAACTGTTTATAAAATTTGGATACTATTGATAAACTAACTGCGTATGCTTTAAAAATATTAAATACTATTTAACGAAATGCACAATCTTTACGTAAGTAGTCCATAAACTGTTAATTAAAGGCTAATTACTGCAGGCAGAAGATATTTTTATTGTAGAAGGCGAGGAACTCTTAATAAAATTTAATTTTGCTTCCAAAAATACCAAATACTGTTAGCAAAATACGATGTTCATCATGTTAATAGTTTAAACTGACAATTAAAGACTAGATACTGCTTGTAAAACACTTTCTTCCCAATTTAGCCAATCCAACTCATCCCATACGTATTTTTAGTAACCCTAATGATTATTTGTATAGGTTTTTGTATTTTTAAATCCTTTCCAAAATGGTCTTTGCCTTTGTACAGATTCTAAATTTTATAAATTCCGCGAAATAATCATCTTGGGTGGGGTTGGGTACATACCCTGGGAATTATCAATTGAAAATAAATACCCGGGTATTTAATGAAGCAAATATTTATAAAATGCAAACCAACATACCACCAGCATACCAGCAGTTGAACGAATGTTCATCTTTACATCCTTGATTCATTGATTCATTGATTCATCTTTACATCAAGAAGACATGCTATCTCTTACAATCCTTTTGAGCAGTTGGGGATACTCTTCAAAAATACTCTTCCAGTCAGGTCATCATCATTAATGCTAGCCATCTACATCTACTGCAGCCCAACATTTTTTTATACTCAGTACCTATCAAGTCATAGAATTCTTTTAGAGTTTCAATGCGTCATTTTTCATACAATGTTGTTTGCAGCATTATATTAAATGCAGACTAATCGATGCTTTTCGTTTAATCGCCGACTGATCGTGGACTGAAATGTGGCCGAATAATCGGCTTCTCCGATTAATCGCCGACTAATCGGTACAACCCTATTAAAAAGTATACTTTAAGCGTTAACTTGATATAAATGTCATTTTCTTAGCTCCATATTTAAGTCATGTACGATTTATTAAAATGAACATTCTTTTTATGTTGATAAAGTTATATATCATTTTAAGGATGATATTTTAAAGTTTAATTTAATATGAAAAGCATTTTCTTATCTTTATACTTAACTCATTAGGTGCGCAACCCACGTAAATAAGTTAGACATTATCGTGTTATAGCGGTATTATTGTTGGATAGTTTACACATTCTTTGCAGTTAAGAATAAATCACAATATTATTTTATACGTTGATTCGGAAGAGGAATATTTTTCTGAATCAGAATTGGAGATAAACTTCAATCCAATAAACGGCAAAATTCATTCTCATGACTTCTCACAATGTTATGCAAAACATCTTTTTGATGTATCGCATTCCGAGATTCGATCTGATGCTTTAAGTGACAATTCATCCGAGAAATAGATTTTTTTTTGTATTTTTATCGCGTAATATTGCACCTTTATTAGACGTAAACGGAATTCGCGACTTCAAAGCTGGATTCATGTAAATAAAAACGACGAGTATTTATTCATAAAAGTGTTAATGACAAAAATAAGGAATTTGAAAATAAGTAAAAAACACACGCTTATATTTTCTAGTTTGATGTGGGGAAATCGTTATATGTGCATTTTATCGAACTTGCACCTTTGCATGCCAATCGAGACAACAAGTATTACAAACTTACAAATATTCATTTATTTCTCGACAGCATAAGAAAAAATTGTTAAACAACTTTTCACCCGTTTGAAAAACTATGTATTGATGAATCTGTAATTGAATACAAAGGAAATAAGCAATATATCCCCAGCAAAACGTCATAGGTTTGGTATAAAACTATGTTTGCTGTGTTGTATCACAACGAGTTAAGTCCAGAGAAAGCTAATTTCCGTTTTAGGAATTTGTGGAAGTGTGTTCACAACGCTTTTAGAAACATATATAAATTAATATTAAATTATTGAACAGATTCCAACAACAAAAAACAAATGTTTATCATACAATATAGAAAGTACAGAAAAGGAAAGCCAACGTTCCAAAGAAATATAATGAAAGACGAAACTGAGAGCTTTTCTACGGAAATTATGTTCATCATCAAATGGAATGACAAGAAGAAAGTATTAATACTGATTACAATGCATGAATGTACAATTCTTGGTACTGCGGAAGTTGATAGAATCGCGAACCAGAAACATGGGGCTGTCAACCCTCAAAAAAACCTTTCTTAGATGATGTCCAGTCAGCAGTAATAAGACGTAGGGTACACTAGTTTTCATGTACCCTCCATCAAACAGAATGGTGCTCAACTTCAACCAATATTCCGATGCGTTTGACCGTACATCATTTTCCAATAACTAAACAAAAGAAGAAACAAGCTTTCCGTCCTTATGTAGTATGTTTGCAAATAGTAACAAAAGGAAAGTGTCGTAAAGAAACTCACATATCATAGAATTCAAAATTTTTAGATTTTCTATTTCAACAGTTTAATTTACTTTTTTTCAATTTACTTTACAAAAAGTAAATTATTGATGAACTATAAATTAATTATTGCGGTTATACAAATAATACTAGGCATTCAATGGGTTAAAGTCTCCACGATTTATTAAACTTTATATTTTTTTAACTCAAAATCAAAGCTTGAATGTAGTTAAAGATATTTTTATTACATATTTTTCTCTTCATATTTAAGCCCTGCATGGTTTCTTAAAGTTTTGAATTATTTCATTCAGATAATGTTAACATTTTCTACATTAAAAAAAAAAACTGTTATGATCCAACAGCAAAATGTGATGATATTACGTTATATGTACATCGTATGAAAGAGGATAGCTTAAACTTTAATTTCATATAAAAATCACATTCTTATCCTCATATTTAAACCCTACGCGATTTATTAAAGTTTAGAACTTTTTTATTCAAATAAGCATAGAATTAAGATTGTAAAAAGAACACTTTAATGTTTTTTTAACATAATATTTATATTTATTTTGATAATGAAAGGCTCACAATATAAGACTGCGTTAGAAATTAGGAATTCTTGTTAATTGTGGGTTGTTAATTTTTCAAAACCATATTAAAAATGTATCCAGAAAGTTATTAATAAAAAATGTAATCGTTTGATGTGAATCTCTAGTTTCATCAATTTTTTATTGTGGAAATACCTTATATTTTCCTTTTTTCAATGCTATTTTTAGAAACAAAATTCAAAAAGTTCAGAATCTTGTCAACATTCAAACCTCATCTGTCCCAGAAGATTCAATTTAAAGATGATGTGCATTCTATTAATATTAGATTCAAAGGAAAGCTAAGTCCTCCCATTCATAGAATATCACTGTTTGAAACCTTGTTTAGTTTTCAAATAGTACAGATCAACAATAATTTGTTAGAGAGTGTCAAAGAGTCTACATCACCTACAAACTGTAAGCGAAATATGGATAAATATTTATTTGAAAAACTTCTACAGAATAATTAAACAAAATGATAATGATGGCGAGATCGTGAGTGACAACAATTTCACAAGCTATATTATTACTATATTAAAGTAAATGTTAATGTACGACATGTGTAGGTAATACCGTTATGGTGTAAAGCAGCAGTTCGGGTTGCTTGGGTTGTGATAATTATTTATTTAGGTCATTTATTATGTATTATCAAAATTCTGGAGTAATAAAGCAGTATTATTATTATTATAAAAACCATATTCTTATACTAAACGGAGTACCGGTTATACTGTATACAAACATTAAAAAATCTTGAGAATGGCAACCAATGAGTAGGATAAGAAAACAACTTCCTTTTTTCGATATCCGAGCTTTCGCAACAGTTTATTGCTTCATCAGGGAAACACTACAATATTAAAATAGATGGGCAACGTTACAAAACATCTCAAAATTAAAGTTTTCTTTTAAATCGACTTACAATGGAAGTAGGAAAAAGGTTGACTTCAAAATTCGATACAAATTAATTGGTAGTTAAAAAAAAGTTAGTTTCAAAAAATTAAAAAATCATATTTGCTTGACACATTAAAATAAGTGTAGAGGACAATAAAATGACAAGGTTAAAATAGAATGAATTTTTTTTTTCAAAAACAAGAATAACTTAGGTAAATTTTGTTTGAGAGGAACACTGGAGGGGTAAAAGAAAAACAGGCGGTTCAAAAAGTTAAGGACGTAACTCTCGTCGTGTAAAGTCATTGTTAAGTATGAAACTGTAAGGTGAACTTATCCCTTCTTTATCCGTTCGGAAATTCACTGAATTTATGTCTTTATTAATGTAAACCATTTCTAGAAATAGACGTTTATTATAAACCGACTCTGTCTAAAATCTTAGCGTTGTTAAAATCAAAATGGTGACCTTCCTTAATATGATGGTAAACAAGAGCACTTTTATTCTCATTTCTACCCCTACAATCATTCCGATGTTGTTTAAGGCTATTCCCAAAATACTGCGCTGTCGTACCAATGTACGTTTCTTCACAATTAACGCAAGGTATAGAGCAAATGATGTTAGATTATTGTAAAATAGGAATGCTGTACTTGGTATTTGAGAAAACTCTATTAAGTGATAAGTAATTATATTTAGCAAATTTAATATTGAACTGATCGAAAAAGGAGATGAACCTAGATGTAAAGCCTTTGAAGAAGGGTATTTTTACATATTTAAGCTGTTTTGTTGCTTCAACATCAGATCTTTGGTCACCATCAAAAGGACTTATGGAAGTTACTACAGAATGATTGAAAATTCCATTCAAAAGACGCGGTGGATAACCGTTATTAACAAAAGCATTCATCAGTTTTTCTAGGTTATGTTTGTGAAAGGAAGGATGAGAGAGTTTCAAAACTATATGCTTCATCCCCACAGAATTAATCTTTTGGTTCATTGGATGATTAAAAAAGAAGTTGATGTATCGACCCGTGTAAGTTGGTTTAGTATACCAACCCAGGAGGATCATTTGATCCTCACTTCTCATCACTCGGGTATCCAAGAAGGGAACTGAAGCATCCGTCTCCGTCTCCATTGTAAATCGAATACTAATATTATAACTATTGAAAACATCTAATAGAGTGTTGAGATGATCACTTGGTACCGAACAAATTATGTTATCAACATATTTTAAAATGAACGGCAATTCAAACTGTAACTTAGGAATACAATAATCCAGTAAACTATCCGTCACCATAGTGGTCAAAATTGGACTGAGAGGACTTCCCATAGTTCGATAGGGTATGTAAATATAATAACAATTGGTTCATAAACAGAAGCTGATAAAGGTCAAATTACAGTCGTTATGAACAAATCAGAACACATTACTAAGTCTTTACAACTATTATACTAGGAATACTTATTCACAACTGATTTGCCATAATGGTACAACTCCAAAATACTATGGATTGCCTAAGTATGCACCTTAGGACTGTCCGTTGCGTCCAATTATTTCTTTTGTGGGATCACCATAAACTGTCTAAATCTCTATCTAATATACTAACATCGACGTTCGCGGAAAGGACTGAGTAGGAAAGAATCAATGATTCTTTTACTTTTGCTGAAAGAATGAAGAACCTTATTCTACCTCTCACCTAAGTGATTATATCTCTTGATGTTGTTTCCTTATTTACGAACATTTAATTAGAATTGGTAAAACAGACCATAGTTGATAACTAATAAATAATAATTTAATTACATTTAATGGTGTATTCTACAATCAAATTTTTGGTACGCCTATGGGAAGTCCTCTCAGTCCAATTTTGGCCACTATGGTGATGGATAGTTTACTGGATTATTGTATTCCTAAGTTACCATTTGAATTGCCGTTCATTTTCAAATATGTTGATGTCATAATTTATTCGGTACCAAGTGATCATCTCAACACTATATTAGATGTTTTCAATACTTAGAACATTAGTATTCGATTTACAATGGAAACGGAGACGGATGGTTCAGCTCCCTTCTTGGATACCGGAGTGATGAGAAGTTAGGATCAAAATGATCCTCCTGGATTGGTATACTAAACCAACTTACACGGGTCGATACATCAACTTCTTTTCTAATCATCCAATGAACCAAAGAATTGATACTGTGGTGGGGATGAAGCATAGAGTTTTGAAACCCTCTCATCCTTCCTTTCATAAACATAACCTAGAAAAACTGATGAATGTTTTTATTAGTAATGGTTATCCACCGCGTCTTTTGAATGGAATTCTCAATCATGCTTTAGTAACTTCCATAAGTCTTCTTGATGGTGACCAAAGGTCTGATGTTGAAGCAACAACACAGCTTATATATGTAAAAATACCCTTCTTCAAAGGATTTACATCTAGGTCCATCTCCTTTTTCGATCAGTTTAATATTAAATTTGCTAAATATAATTACTTACCACTTAATAGAGATTTTTCAGAAACCAAGGACAGGATTCCTATTTTACAGCAATCTAACATCATTTACTCTATTCTTTGCGTTAATTGTGAAGGAACGTACATTGGTACGACAGCGCAGAATTTCGGGAATAGACTGAAGCAACATCGGAATGATTGTAGGGGTAGAAATGAGAATAAAAGTGCTTTTGTTTACCATCATGTTAAGGAAGGTCACCATTTTGATTTTAATGACGCTAAGATTTTAGACAGAAAGTCGGTTTATAATAAACGTCTATTTCTAGAAATGGTTTACATTAATAAAGACATAAATTCAGTGAATTTCCGAACGGATACAGAAAGGATAAGTTCACTTTACAGTTTCATAATTAACAATGACTTTACACGACGAGAGTTACGTCCTTAACTTTTTGAACCGCCTGGTTGTCTTTTTGCCCCTCCAGTGTTCCTCTCAAACAAAATTTACCTGAGTTGTTCTTGTTTTTGAAAAAAAAAGTCATTCTATTTTTAACCTTGTCATTTTACTGTCCTCTACATTGATTTTAATGTGTCAAGCAAATGTGATTTTTTAATTTTTTAAAAATAACTTTTTTTTTAACTACCAAGTAATTTTTATCGAATTTTGAAGTCAACCTTTTTCCTACTTCCATTGTAAGTCGATTTAAATAAACTTTAATTTTAAGATGTTTTGTAACGTTGCCCATCTATTTTTATATTGTAGTGTTTCCCTGATGAAGCAATAAATTATTGCGAAAGCTCAGATATCGAAAAAAGGAAGTTGTTTTTTATCCTACTCATAGGTTACTATTCCCAAGATTTTTTAATCTTCATATTCTTATATTAACTTTTTTTAAAACTCCACGGTTTAATTTGATGTACAAACTAAATTCTTATCTCGATATTTGAACCCTGCATGATTTAAAAGTTTTTTTTAAACAATTTTTTTGTTCAAATTATAGAATCAAAATTTCAGCATCTTTTAAAAAATTGCTATGATCCAACAGCAAAAGTAATGATACTAAATTATCGTATTGAAAAGGACATTTAAAAGTTTAACTTGAGATACAAACCATATTCTTATCTTCATATTTGAGCCTTGAACCGTTTATTAAAATTTACAACTTTTTTATTCAAGTTAGCATAGAACTACTAAATTTTCAATATTCGCTATGATCCAACAGTAAGAAATAATGATATTAAGATATACAGTAAACCCCCTGTATAGCGAACATCGATTCAATCGATTCAAAAAAATCATCATTTTTTAGAACCAGTTTCTGAAGAAGGTTGCAACATGGCATCCGAAACGTCAAATATTTTTTCAAAAAACGCACGGCGAAACCCGAAAGTTTCTAGTTTTAGATCTAGTGTTAGTCCTAGTGATAGTTCTAGTGATAGTTCTAGTGTTAGTGCTAGTGTTAGTTCTAATTTTAGTTCAATTAACACCGGTCGTGAAAGCCTTCGTACTTAAACTATTATCATTATTGCGAACATGAATTTTTTTGTTCTCTAGGGAATGTACTACTAGTTGAGGTATTCCCCGAAGATCTAAGGCGTGATATTCGGGGAATAACTTGTTTGTCTGTAGGTAGATTGTTTATCGACTCGAAGTCGTATTGCAGTTTCAAATGCAAGTGTGTGCTCTTCGAGAGCGTACAAAGAGTTAAGGTTTAGAAAAAAGTGTTCGATCAGTGTTAATTGAAGAAAAAATGAGTTTGAAAAGGACATCAATTCCTTTAAAAAGGAAATTAGAAATATTGGAGGATGTTGAAAATAATGCTATTACAAAAACTAAAATTGCGGAAGAATTTAACACATCAAAATCAACGCTATCAACAATTATAAAAAATAAAAACCGTATTGATAGTGCCTGAGCGTCTGGTAAACATACGTCCCATAAAAAGTTGAGGAGACCTGTATTTCCAGAACTAGAAAAAAAATTAATAGAATGGTTTATGGAAATGAGAACAAAAAATGTTTCCTTAACAGGGCCATTCATACAAGATAAGGCAAAATCAATCGCTGCTGAATTGAACATAATAGGATGTGATTTTTCAACTGGGTGGTTGCACAGATTTAAGAGTAGGCACGGTATTTCAGACCACGCCTTATCTCAAGAAGGAAATAAAGTTAATGTGCTTATTATAGATGAGTGGAGACAGGAGTTCAAATTTATAAGAAACGCCTATCTTGATAAAGATGTTTTTAACATTGATGAAACTGGTGCTTTTTATAATCTTATGCTAAACCGTACTTTGGATTTTTAAGGTATAAAGTGTTATAGTGGCACTAGAAGCAAAAAAAGAGTAACAGCAGTTTTATGTTGCAATGCATATGGAAGCGAAAAATTAAATCTGTGGATAGTAGGAAAGTCAAAATATCCCAGATGTTTAAATCAAATAGATCGTTCCCATTTACCGTGCCATTATAGTAATCAAAAAAATGCGTGGGTAACGTCTGTGACATTTCGAGAATGGCTTATTCGTTTTCAGCGAAACATGGCAGCACAAAACAGAAAAGTATTGCTAACGATGGACAATTGTGCTGCACATAATGTTAAGGATATGAATTTGGACAATGTGAAGGTGATTTATTTTCCACCTAACACAACGAGTGCACGCCAACCTCTTGATCAAGGCATAATTGCGTGCATGAAGAATATCGTGCTCGTCTTGTAAGAGCAGCAATTTTGGCAATAGAAGCGAACGAAAAAATCCGAAATGGAATATTCCACAAGCGATACGAGCGTTGTTGGATTCTTGGAATTCAGTAACATCAAACATTATAAAAAATTGTTTTAACAAAGCGTGGACAACTGGTAAGCATTCATCGATAATTAGTTCTTCTTAGTAACTTTTTATTGTACATGCTTTTATTGTCTGCATTGTAGGCTGAATTTACTGATGTAGAATGGGAAAATTATTAACACATCTTGTCAGTACCTAAACAAGTTATTTTTGATGAATACTGCACTATTGACAGTGAGGTAGTGACTTCAGAAGCAATTGAAATCGATTTACCATTAATAAATGCAGGCCAAGAATGGAAAGAAAATGAAGAAGGCAATGAAGGTGATGAGGAAGAAGTGGTAAATGTAACACACCCTACAAGAGCTGATATTTTAGCGGCTCTGTCTGATTTGTTATCGAATTCATTATTTATATCACAATTTAAAGGTGTCCGAAGGTTTCGCGAATTCTTTGAATAAAATTACTAAAGAATGTTTAAGATGAACAAAACCTGTTTTAAAGCAAAGCGCCATAAATGATTAATATGTTTCTAAACACCCCAAGATCCTATTCATTATTGAGGCGTTGAGTGCAAAAGTGGACTAACCCCAGCGTATAATATATGTGGGTTAGCCCACTTTTGCTCTCAATGCCTCTATTATTCATAATATATAACGAACTAATTCGTTACAGCGAAATTGCGAACATTTCATTATAGCGAACGGCTTGCATTCCCCCCTGCGTGTTCGCTATATCGAGGGTTTACTGTATATCGTATAAAAGAGAATAGTTTAAAGTATTGATTGACATAAAAGCCCTATTCTTATCTTCACATGTAAATCCAGCACGATTTCTTAAAGTTTACAATTTTTTATTCAGATTAGGTTGGGATCGAAATTTCACAATAATAACAATATTTAACAAAAATCTGTGATCCAACACTAAAATGTAGAAAATATTCAATTATATAGCGTATTAAAGAGGATGCTTTAACGTTTAATTTGATTAAATGTCGTTTTCTTATCTTCATACTTAAGTCGTGTACGGTTTGTTAGAGAATGAATTTGTCATTAAAATTTCAACGTTTTGACGGTTTTGGTTCTACCTTAAAATGATAAAACGTTCAGCTAAATCTCATTTTAAAGATGATTCATTAAACTTCAATTTAATATAAAACGCATATTCTTATCTTCGTATCTAAGCCATGTACAATGTACTAAAGTTTACAAATATTTTTTAATCAAATTAGATCGAAATCAAAATTTCAATATTTCTTACAAAATTGCTGTGATCCAACATCGAAATGTAATGGTATTAAGTAATATAGCGTATTAAAGAGGACTATTTAAACGTTAAATTCATACAAAGGCCATATTCTTACCTTCATGTTTAAGTCCTGTACAATTTCTTAAAGTTTACAATTATGTTGTATTCAAATTACGTTGGAAACAAAAGTTCAACATTTTTAAAAAATCGCTGTAATACAACAGAAAAATGTAATGATATGGTGTATTAAAGAGGATCACTTAAACTTTAAATTCATGCAAAAGCCATATTCTTAGTAGCTGTGATCCAACACAGAAATGTAATAATATTAAGCTATCCATCGCGTTCAACAGCACATTTTATTTGACATAGAAACCATTTTCTCATCTTCGTTTATAAGCTCTGCGTGTTTTCTTAAAGTTTACAATTTTTATTAATCAGAGTAACAGAATCAAAATTTTAATATTTTTTAAAAATTTTGTTATCGTCCAACCACAAAATGTAATGATATTGAGCTATATAGCGTATTAAAAAGGGCCTTTTGAATTCATATAAAAACCATGTTCTTGTCTTCGTATTGATTTCTTAAAGTTTACAATTTTGTTTTATTTAAATTAGTGTAGTATCAAAATTTAACATATTTTAAGAAATTGCTATGATCCAACAGCAAACAGTAATGATATTAAGTTATATATGGTATTAAAGAGGACACTTTAAAGTTTAATTCGACATATAAACTTCATTCTTATCCTTATACTTAAGCCCTACACGATTTCTTAAAGTTACAATTTTTTTATTCAGATCAGCATAGAATCACAATTTCAATATTTCTTAAAAATTTTGGTTTGATCTAACAGCAAAATGGTTATTATTAGGTTTATATATCGTATTAAAGATGAACATTTAAACTTTAGATTCATATAAAAACCATATTCCTATCTTCATTTTTAATACGTGTACGATTTCTTAAAGTTTATAATTATATTTTATCCAAATTAGGTTGAAATCAAAAGTGCAACATTTTTTTAAAAAATTGTTGTTGCAACAGCAAAATGTAATGATATTAAGATATATAGCCTATTAAAGGGAACTCTTTAAACCTTAAATCCATTTAAAATTTATATTCTTATCTTCATGTTTAAGCCCTATGCGATTTTTTAAAGTTTGCAAATATCTTTTATTCAAATTAAGTTGGAATCAAAATTCTAAAATAAAAAAATTGCTATGATCTAACAGCAAAATGTGATAATATTAACTTATGGTATTAAAAAAGTCACTTTAAAGTTTAATTTAATATAAAAACCTTCATATTCCAATCATACACGATTTACTAAAGCTTACAATTTTTTTATTCAGGTTTTTATTCACTTTCTAAAAAAAGTTTAGGTGCAACATTAAAATTATGAAATTCTTAGTTATATACATATTATTTAAAAAATGATACTTTAAAATTTAATTTAAAATAAAATCTTCATATTTAAGCCCATTGCAATTTTTTATAGTTAATAAATTTTTATTAGTTATGATCAAAATTTCAACGGTTTATAAAAAAATTATTCTTGTCTAACTCAAAAAATTTCCCTAATTCAATTATTGTTTAATTTTTCCCAATTCTCTCAATATTTTAATATGACGTAGTGAATAGAAACCCCAACAGATAATGACTTAGAATTACGAAGTCTAAATTACACGTTTTAGGTATCTTATTATAAGGGTTATTACGTGAAAATGGTCTAATATACGTAAAGCCGTCTAAATAAGCTTCGTATACGCGGCAACTAAGTTGAGGTAGGTCAATTTATAGACACTTAATCTACTTAATTAACTTAATTGATGTACTATCTTAAAAAGTGGGATTAGATAATCGGATTATTAAGGACATGATGGAAGTAATTTCGGAAATGGGTTCCTATCGCAAATACATGATTTGTCGGTTAAACGAATTCTACTTACCCAATCATTTTAATGGGAAAGTGACTTCAAAGTTAATTCACCTTTGACGTTGGGGTTTTCGGAAAGTTATTTGGGCTTTCAAATATATTAATTAATAATAATTGAATTGGGAGAAATTCGTGGCATAAATCAACCTACCTGTTAATAATTAATAAATTTCCAGAATGTGTTAGTAATCTCGGTGGGTTCTAATAGTTTCTAAGCTACACATTATTGCACTCACGGCCTCGGGTATCGAACGTTAACTAACTAAACCTGGTATGCACCGAAAGCGATCAAATTGATCAGCAACATTCTTTAATCCGTATAAAAGGAAAAGACTTCCTTTCGAAACTGTTACGTACATGGAACAATGACGCATTGTTTTGGCGGTCATTAATATTGCAAGTCGTAAAGTAAACCGCACGCCTGGAATAATAATTAACTAAATGTCGTTAGGATGAATTAATAATAATAATTTCCTTTGCCAATAAAATTCGCAAACTTTCCACTTCATTTCTTACTTCGGTAATAAAGGGCCCGTAATTTCCCCTTAAGCCGCATTCGAGCTTAATGGATTTACGGCGTAGAACTTTAATTTCAATTGGCACAAATTGCACCGAAAGACATCAACTGGTTACAACCTGCTCGCCTCCGTCCTTTACGCTGCAAATTTGCAAGTCCTCATGCGGTATGAAGTTGCCAAGTGAGTTTAAACAGGCGCTCGTGTAGCATCAAGTGCACTTCAGGGTTACCCTTGACACAAAAAATCCAGGTCATGTGGGAATGTGAATTATTTACCTCTTCCGCGTTGAAACGCTCCGGAAGAATTTTGTTAATCAATTTTTATTTATCCTTTAAATTTTTAATTTCAAATAAATGGTGGAGGAGCCGGAATTAAAAATAAGAGAAGTCGTTATGTTCCCGATTACGTTCCGGAGAATTACAAACAAAACTTGAAGTAATTTACCGCCCAATTCCCCCGAGATACGTTTGATTCGAATCGTAACTCAATAAATCACCGATTTGGAAAAAGTGCTTGCTGGGGGAATTCCCCAAATCGATTCAACAAAGAAAAATCGACTATAAATTAAATTCAATTAAATTAGATAGAATTATTTTGTTGTCTTCCTCATTTCATTATTCAAAACGGAAGAAGCCTCTACAATTTATGACCGTCTCGTTGCATATTAAATTATGACCATAAAATCCCGAGGGAGTTTCTCCCCACTTTGTAAGTAGATATCGATCCGAAATAAATCTAAAATAAAAGATCACAAGCTTTACTTAATCTACACTCATAAAATAAACAAAAAACAACACTCACTTTCAAGTGAGTTTGAAACTTCAAAACTTTTACAATAAGGCTTTATTACCAACTATGAAACGATGAAAGATTTGTAAAAAAAAACAAAACTAAAATTAACATTTTTCAAGAATAAATTAGTATGAGTATAGTTCACTGAACAAATATAGTAATCCTGAGTGAAGCAACTCACTATTAAGTATGCAATTTCTTAATCTATTCTCTTAGGAAAAATGAAAAAGAAATTCAAAAGAATTTCTTTCATATAAATGTTGACAACACTTTTTGACAAATCTTCTATTAAGCTAAGTTTCCACATACACGGATTATTGGCGCCAGTACGAAGCTAGTTTCGTGGCGCCACAAATTGTTTCCACATAGGCATAAGGATGACTGAAGTAAGTTTCATGTTTTTGCTAAGTCAAGTATCCTCCAAAATGCAAAACCAAAATACTTATATGAGAGATGTCAGTTCACGTAAAACTACAAACAACTTTAAGATTTTTGACCTCTGGAGATTCTTTTATGTCTTTGCAATATATGTTTCGTTTGCTTTTTTGGCAATGTATACAGTATGTCCCCAGATAGAGTTACAAAGAGGAAAGAAAGCTAACACTAGAGATATGTTAGTAGAGATGTTTCTACTTTAGAACTATAAACATTTGCGTTGGGTTGGGTTGAGTAGCCGCGAACGAAATAGAAGTGAAGGTGAAGAATGTAACGATTAAATCCAAAAAATCTCTCAAATACTTAGGAGTTATGATAGGCAAAGATTTAAAATGAAACACCCATATAGACTACGTTACTGGCAAGGCACAAAACACAGTCCAGGCATTGTATAGAATTATGGGCTCAACTTATGGCCCTAAAACTGAAAAGCGCAAAATGATAGGTG
Organism: Onthophagus sagittarius; assembly: GCA_036711965.1. Classification (NCBI taxonomy): domain Eukaryota; kingdom Metazoa; phylum Arthropoda; class Insecta; order Coleoptera; family Scarabaeidae; genus Onthophagus; species Onthophagus sagittarius. The sequence continues at coordinate 28,268,171 of JASERS010000005.1, forward strand.
GTAATATACTCACAGCTATTATATGTCTGCAAAGCATGGAAGGGCGCTATTGAAACAAAAAAGAACATCGAGAAACTCCATAGAGTACAGAGAGGTATACTTATCCGAATAGTGAGCGCATGTAAAACGACATCGACTGAAGCATTACAAGTAATGGGTAGCTCGCCTCCTATAGACGTATTAATTAAAAAAAGAACGACTAAAGAAGGCGGGATGGACAAAGAGGTTAATACCTGATATTGCAGTATGGCTGAGACGCAAGTGGGGAGAAGTAAATTACTACATCAGCCAATTTATTGGAGGGCATGGATGTTTCCGGAAATACTTGACGAAATATAAAAGGGCCACAGACGATAAGTGTTGCTACTGTAACAAGGTAGACGATGCGGACCATACGTTCTTCCAATGTATCAGATGGAACGAATTAAGAGCGGAAATGGAGATGAAAACAGAACGAAAATTAAGTCCAGAGAACTGTATAATAACCATGTTGGAGAGCAAAGAAAAATGGGTAGCTGTGGAGGAATACGTTAGCGAAGTGGTGAAAACGAAAGAAGAGGAAGAAAAGAGAATAACGATGGATCCCACACCGCTATAATGAGGGAGAGGAAGAGTGGGAGGCTTTTCCAAGCCTCCGGGAGCCACCGGGAGGAACGAGAGTGCATCGACGGGAGGAGAAGAACGAGAAGAGAAGAAGAAGAAAGAGTTGGGTTGTGGAGAGGAGAGAGGGGCCCCCCACAGCTCCCTTCACCGGGTACGTATAATTAAGATAGTTAAAAAGCTGAAAGAGTATTATTAATGTTCCATGAACTGGCTGACAATGAGATGGAAGAAGAAGAGGAGTGGTCAGTGTTCAAACTCCGAAGAAAGCTCGCGAGAGTGATTCCGGAAGACGAGGAAAGGGGTTTTTAGTGGGTCGAGGGTGTCTGACCTCAACCCCACACTATCCGGCCGCTCATCATCCAGGGCCGGATGTCTGTTTAGCAGATTTTCCCCGACTTCGTAAAAAAAAGGGTAGCCGCGGTAGCCATAGAAGCAAAAAAGAGACTCAAAAGAGAAATAAAGAATTCTAAAAGAGAGGCGTGGAGGAAACTATGCAATGAACTGGAGGAGGATGTGTGGAGGGATGCTTATAGAATAGCACTAAAAAAACAAAAAACTTAACAACAGCCGTAACGATCAAGACGTATATAAAATAATAAAAGAACTCTTCCCAGAAGGGAAAAAGGAAGATGGGAAAAAGAATGCATGGATGAAGGACAAAACTGCGAGGAAACCACGATAGAAGAACTTCAAGAGTTGACGAAGAAAATGAAGAACGGAAAAGCGTCGGGCCCGGATGGGATAACCCCCGAAATAATCAGGGATGTCATAGCCGTTGGAGCGGAGTCTCTAGCAGGGTTGTATAATGAATTAGTGAGGGAATGTCGATTCCCGAAGAATTGGAAGGAGGAAAGGTTAGTTCTGATAGAGAAACCGGACAAGGAAAAGGAGAAGAAGTTTAGGCCACTATGCATGTTAAATTGTTATGGGAAACAGTATGAAACGATAATTAAGAGAAGACTCATAAATGAAATAGACTTAATGGTTCGAAATCGAACAACCAGTACGGTTTCGTACGTGGGAGATCCACGGTACAGGCGGTAAAGAAAGAAAGTACAGGAGTACAGGAGGTAAAAGATAGTAAGTACAGGAGGTAAAGAACCTCGAGAAGTTTAGAAGGGGTAAGAAACGTATGTGCATGCTGATCACACTGGATGTTCGCAATGGTTTCGGCTCCGCTCCGTGGGAGGAAATTATAAGGGCAATGCAGAGGAAAGGAATTGAAAAACAGCTAGTTAACGTAATAAAAGAATACTTAGACAATAGATTCCTGATTGGGGTCAATATTGGGGCCTCTGCTGTGGAATATTTTGTTTGACGAGCTGCAACAGCACATAGAGGAAACAGAAGAAGTGAAGCTGATTGTATATGCCGACGATCTGGCGGTGATAATCACGGGCTGGAATATAGAAGAGGTAGAACAGACTGCGCAGGCAACCATGTATACAATCATAAATAATATGAATGAAATGGGTATAGAACTGGCACCAGAGAAGACGGAAGCGGTGCTCTTGAGGAGCAGAAAGATCGGAAGGGAGGCCGAGATTATGGTCAAGGACCACAGGGTAGAAACAAAGAAACAAGTGAAATATCTGAGAGTGAAACTTGGGAAGGACTTGAAATGGCAACAACATATAAAATACGTCACTAATAAAGCGCAAAAGACCGTAAGAGCATTACACATAGTGATGGGTTCAACCTATGGACCGGCTGCCGAAACGAAAAAACTGATAGGTGCAGTGATCTATTACCAATTGGTGCACGCCTGCAGAGCTTAGAGGAACCCCGTGATAATTAAGAGAAACCTAAGGAAAATTACAACAATACAAAGAAACATACTCATAAGAACAACGAGCTCATATAGGACCGTCTCTACAGAGGTGTTACAGGTTTTGGGCGACTCTATGCCCATGGGTCTCATGATTAGGAACAGAAGTATGTCAGATGAGGAAAATATGGAAAGGGAGGTGGAAAAAAGCAGAATCTTAGGGGAATGGATAGATAGGTGGAGAAGGGATACGGGAAAGGGAAGATGGACGAAGAAAATTATTTCGGACATCGAGCCCTGGCTGAGACGAAAGTGGGGAAGCGTAAACTACCACATGAGCCAAGTTCTCACCGGACACGGATGCTTTAGGACCTATCTGTTTAAGTATAAAAGAGCTGACGATAAAGAATGTGTCTACTGTGGCAAAAGTGATAACGTGAAACGACGAGATTGACGAGAAACAATAACACCAACCAATTGCTTAAAGATAATGCTGGAAAACGAAGAGAAGTGGAGCCTAATAGAAAATTTGTTTAGATACGTAATAGGCAATAAGGAGAGGGAGGAGAGAGAAGGAATCCCATAAAAGGGAAGGAGGAGTAGGAGGGAAACTAAAGGGGGGCTTTTGCAATAAAGTCTCCCACAACCAGGTAAAGTAAAGGAAACAATACTGGTTAAAAATCAAAAGGTATGCTTGCTCTGTTTTTTGGCGCTTCGGAGGGAGATTATGGAAGCCAATCCAATAAGGAGAGGAAGAAATGACTCCTCGGAGGGAGACCAAGCAAGGCAATCCAGCAAGAAGAAGTAGAGAGGGGCGCCTGTACAGCTCCTCTCCTAGGTACGTTTAAGCAGAATAGTTTTTAAAAAAGTTCACGCCGGGTTTTGTTTATTTTTGGAGCCTTGGAGAGAGAACAATCCAGCATGAAGAGGACAGAGAAGGGAGAGAGTTGTAGACAAGTCTAGGAGCCCAGGAGAAAGGGCCACTCCGAAGAAAACTCAAGAGGGTGTTTCCGGAGAAGACAAGGAAAGGGGTTTTTAGTGGCTCGGGGTTTATGACCCCAACCCCACATTATCTGGCCGCCCATCACCACAGGTCAGATGTCTGTTTAGCAGATTTTCCCCGACCTTGTAAAAAATGATGTTAGCCGCGAGCCGTACGTCACTTCAGATGGACTTTGTTTATTAAATTGCTATGGGAAGGTGTACGAAGGCATTATAAAAGATAGACTAAAGAAAGAATTGGACGAGAGAGGGGGCAGTCTGAAAATCAGTTCGGCTTTAGGGGAAGATCTACGGTTGATGCAATAACAAAAGTAATCGAGGAGGCAGAAAGCTAGAAAGATTTAGAAAGAAGAAAAAATGAAAAGTATGCAACCATCGACGTAAAAATGCGTTCAGCTCGGCGCCCTGGAAAAGAATTACTCAGCAATTGTATAAGAAGGGACTCTCGCCATATTTGATCTATATTATTAAGGATTATCTAAGTAGAAGAAGTATATAGTATAATGGAGATGCTGGAGACAGATGCAATATGTTCTTTAATAAAATATTTGAAATATAGGGAAAGAACGAGAAAATCAGACATGGGACTGGAGGTGGCACCGGACAAGACGGAGGTTATTATGATCAAGAGTCGGAAATGTGTCAGAGGAAGTAAAATCAAGGTGCAGGAACATGTGATCTTTCCCTAAAATATTTAGCAGTAATGATGGAGAGAGATCTGCAGTGCTCTCTGCTAGACTGCTAGCGCACTTCACAGAATAATGGGATCCACATACGGACCAAGTATGGAAAAGAGAAAGATAATTGGTTCGGTTGTCTTCTCTCAGATGTTATATGCCTGCAAAGAGTGGGGGGAGGCGTTCGATATAAAAAAACATCAACGAAAATCGTCAAGAATACATAGACAGGTTTTCCTACAAATTACTAGTGCCTACAGAACAGTCTCCACCGTGGCACTACAAGTGATGGCAAGTACACTGCCAATTGAACTAATGGCTAAAGGGAGGATGTCCACTGGAGCAGCAAAGGAGTAACGAACATCCTTGGAGGAGGAAATACTTCAAGTTTGGAACAACCAATGGAGAAGAGACACGGGAAAGTCCAGATGGACAAAATGCATAATACCTCAATTGGAAATGTGGTTATCTAGATGTTGGAGAGAGGTAAACCATTTTAACTGTTGGGCGAACACTGTTGCTTCAGAGCCTACCTATTTAAACACAAAAGGAGTAGTTAAGAAGGTAAGAGGAAGGAGTGTGTTAAGGTCATGGTAAAAAGTGGGGAAAGCTGAAATACAGTGGAGATGTTCGTAAGGGAGGTCATAGTAGAGAAGGAGGAAAAGGAGAGAGCGAGACAGAACAACATGTAGGTATGGTGACGATGGAGAAGAAGAAGAAGCCCCTATCTGAAGCCCCCTGGCTCTCTACAGCCCCCTCTCACCAGGTACGGTATGTTTTAATCTTGAAATGCAAAAAGTTTGATGGTGTCGTGAAGTGTATATGAATTTAGAAATCTTTTTGATATTCTATATACGCATTACGTATACTTCGTATTTTTTCCTTTTCCGACGTTTCATCAAAATGTTCCTTCTGACAGCATCATTTCGTGCTAGTTAGTCCTTATACGGTGGAGTTTTTTATCTGATTCCATAAATAAGGAAATATTGTTTCTAGAAATAGTACTGTTTGTTTTAATCAATTCTTAGGAATTCATGAAAAAATACTAGGTTCAAGACCACTAAGATTTCTGGAAGTAGATCAAGCTTATTAGAAGCGGTATCAAGTCTTTTGCAAGCAATATCAATATTTCTAGTAGAAGCATTTAGTCTTCCAGTGTAGTAGTAAATCTCTTCTAGAAGTAGTTCAAGTCTTTTGAAAGCATATCGAGTTTTTTTTGTATGTTAATTTCTGGAATTACGGAACCAAATGCACATTCACGATCATTGACAGAACTGAAATAGATAATATATCATTTCATCTCACTCTGATAGACCGCGCACTCTCATTGCTTAAATAGAACAAAGAATAAATATAATGCAAATAAGATTAAGATCAAATAATAGTGTGGACACCTTGTTATATGAAATAGAAATATTGTAAACTGGGGTGATCTAACTCAGTCCGAATCAGTTTTGGAAGAAGTTCCCTATCTCGAGGAAGAATCGTTCCCCACCTTAATTTCTTCTACTCCATCTTGATCTCCATTGCACAATTGTCGACCTACCACAACTTTTATTTAATTTTTTATTCAACAACTTTTACGTGACTTTTATTTGACTTTTATGCACTTTTGTTATATCTATGCTAATGTGGAAAGGTAATATCAAAGAAATTGTATAACTGCAAGTACATATAATCACCAAAAGTTGACGCTAGCGCTCCAGACATTTCTACGATGAACGAGTATTCGGGAAGAGGTGAAAACTTATAAAAACTTTATAAGTTATTAAAATATTTTGAAGTATTTTGGTCTAGTTAAACCGTGTTGTGAACGAAACTGCAAACACCAATTTATCAAGTACAACAATTTTTCGATAGTTCAAGAACTTTACAATTTTCTTTCCTATTATTATTTTATTTAGCATTAAATTAAGAAACAGAAATCTTGCATATATAGAAAACGCATTAAAATTTCGCTGTTTATTAAAATTACTTTTATTACCTTGATAGCTTCTATATAAGAATAAATTAAATACTTTCTATGATCACAATACTGTTTGATTTTTTTATGCCCCATTCACTCTTAATTGAAATGGGAACCAGACAGTTCTGATACAGGAACCTATAACAGAATTATTTTTAAATTCAGAATTGCCAGTTTAACCGATTTGATCCCATGTCATGATTGTCAGTACTAAACGTAAAGGCTAATAGTGTTATAACCCTAGGGCGCCAACTGCTGGAGGGCGCCTGTTTTTGCAATGAAATACATGGTGTCCCCATTATACATGTAACAATGAAATGCATGTGTCCCCTTTGAGGTGCGGACCTTTTTATTTGGCATTGAGTTTTGTATCAAAAGTATAAGACATATAAGCTCTATGAGGATATAGCTGCCTAAGACAGAAATATACTTTCTCTTTATGTAATCATTAATCTGTCCACGATATCTAAAGCTGTTATCAAGTGTTAGATCCAAGTACTTTATACCATTTACACGTTGCAAAATTATATCGCCCAAGTTTAGATTAGATAATTAGTAATCTTATGGATAGTTTGTAAATCCCTATTTAAACTTATCTCCACAACATGACTCTCATCACTATGAAATTATTGGTATATTTGAACATCCTCATTATACGTATTAATATTAGAAGAGGTCAACCGGACAGCGAAACTAGAAGTATAGAGTCTTGTGTTGAATCTAATGACTTTATGCGTCTCCCAAGCTCCAACTCTTAACTTTTGTGTTCTACCCACTACGACCCAATCCGAACTACAAAATCAACTGGGTTCTTTTTCTTTTGCAATGAAAGGACAATGGTACGTTTCCACTGATCATAAAAAATATTTTCAATCCAAGAAGAAATTAAAATATGTGTCAAATATGACAAAATAACGGAACAAGACAATCGATGCAATCTAATACCCGTCAGTTCCCATCACTGAAATAACCTCCATAACCTTAGACGGGGTAACCAGACGCAATGAAAACACATTGGGAGTGAATACTGTAAACTTTTTATAGTAGTTGTCAGTCTCGCCTGATGCAATATTGTCAAGGATATTTTAAACACTATGCAAAAAAAATTGTGCCATCCGGATTCTACAACTGTATGGGTAATTGGCTATTATTGTGATTCTTAGATTTAACTTGCAAATGTTTCAAACCTCCCCATCTGAAAACAAACTATTGTTCGATGTATGGCCTATCCGGCGTTCGGTAATAGTTATGTACGTAAGCAGTTATGAAATGACTAATTTTGTTTAACGAACGCAAAATTTAACCAATCCTTAACCCAGGTATTAAGGATGTGTCCCCTTTTTGAACAAATTGAACAAAAGTCCGTTTTTGCTAAGGGTGCGCGACATCAAGTCGCGCACCCTTCTACGATCATTATTCACCCATAAACAAAACCTTGATGACCCTTGACGTTCTTGATACCATGTAGGTCAAGAACGGAGAATTGCTTTATAGGGAGATGTTAATGAAAGTTTAAGTTATGAACGACAAGTATCGGTTTAAAGCTCTCATCCAATCCACAACAATCGACCTCTTTGTTTAAAATCGATCCCTGGTAGCCACCCTCTAAGGAGTCGGTATTCACAGACCATAACCAAGTCAATGATATGGACAAAATTTCAACATCGTTGCACCAGGGGCATTACAAAGCATCTACTTATGAAAAGAATATTGAAAGTTGGAGATAACAATGGTATAGGAAACATAATAGTTCAGTTTTTTCGGCGGAAACTTTCGAAGTTTCTAAATAATCGTAAATAAGCTTGGGTTAGCATAATATAAAGTTAGTATCTCGTTTTGTTTTCGTCGAAAAGATATCGAATGTAAAATAAGTTACCTATCATCCAGTCGGAACAAATCAGAATGTGTATGGTTTGTTAGGTTGGTGACGGCTTCAAAGAAGCGGGGGTCCACAGGGAGAGTGACACAAAGCTGGGAAAAACGTGACGGCTATATTCCGGTTGCTGGTAATTGATTTAAGGGGGTTTTTGCGTTTTCCACAGTGAGACATGTCGCTTCATGTTGTGTCACCGATCGATACTTTTACTCTCCATTTCGCTCTAACAGATTTAATTCGGAAATCGCCGAATATCCAAATTAATCGGAAACGTTTCAAGCGTTTAGATAAATCCTTGTATGGTATTATTCTTTGTGTATGTTATCCTCCTAGGATTACATCATAATCGTTCACACGTCGGCTCCTTCGAGAGCACAGGTAGGAAATTCCTGCAACCGGGGCGATAATGCGATGCAAATATCCGGCAGAGCTGTGTAATCTCCGGACGTGTAGGACAGTTGGACGAGTCCTCTATAAAAGAGGGGCTCGAGTCCCTCAAATCGAGGTTTCCCACGGATTTGCATCGCCACAACGATCTGGCGACCACACCGCTTCCTCCTTCTCCGTTCTGCAACTCTATACACCCAACGCTATGGTACGCAGGCTGTTGTCGCACTTGAAAGAAGAAGAGAGGATCCGGGTATAAACAGGATGTAAGTGGGAAATGTAAGGGCATACGTCTACGTATACGTTGCCAGTGGATGAAAGGGATATGCGATAAGTAAAGGCTTTATTCAAGGTTTTGATGCGTAGGCGAGAGAAAGCTCGCATTGTACGAAACCGGAGTGCATATGAAATATGAACGACATAGTGTTACCTTGATGGATGCAAATCCCATTGCTTCTTCCAAACTCCTTTTTGCCGTTTCAGAAATAACTTCAAGGCCGTACAAGTGGATTGAGCCGAGGTTCCTGCATCCGCTAAAGTGAATCCTTAACGTTCGAATATCGATCAGCCCTTTTTTCGGTAAAGGTCGTAGTACTTTTTTTATTTTACGACATCTCGTAAATATTACAAACGGGGAATTGCGTATAGAGCTTAAAAAGACCCTCTAAACGGAAGACCCCAATCTTTATTCAGGTTCAGCAGTTATTGTTTTAGAACGCCACGGGGCGTTAAAACGGCGCCAAGTTATTAACTAGCTTATTAAAATTTTACGGCTCGTTACGTCCGCCTACTTTAAAAGTAAACTTGCTGCACCGTTTCAAATTACTTAGATAAACTTAAATCGCAATCGATTAAAAAATCTGTAATGAGAAGTTGTTTGAAGATTAGAGCGAAGCGTTGTTACGATTTAGGTCTTGCTAATTAGTACCGGCACGTACGTTACTCAAAGGAGAATTTCAAGCATTCCACGTAATGTGTATATAAAGCTGTTTATAATTAGAGCCATCGCGTAAACACATTTTCAAATTATAAGGATAACAACTTTTGTAGGGATTTAACAAGTTGGCGCTACTATTAAAAAAGAAGTTTACCAAATTCATCTTTTCATAACAAAGTGTTATATATTATATTAACATTATTTATAAAAATGATTTTGGTCCAACTTTAAAATGAAAAGGTAACTTATTATTTATCTTCTTTAAAAAATAATTAAACTTTAATTTGATATAAAAATCATATTTTTTTCTTTTCAGATTTACACCCAGTACGATTTGTTAAACTTAACAATTTTTTTATAATCAACATTTTCTGAAATAAATATTTTATTCCATCTTTAAAATAAAAAGATAATTAGTTATATGTGGTTTTAAAGAGAATGCTTTAAGGTCTATTAAACACATCAGCGATGTGTCAGTTCCGTATTTTTTTAATGATATTTTTCAAATTCCTTTGATGTATTTTTGTACGCATTTTGACAAAAAGAATTAAATTAGATTAATAAATGAACAGGGTGGGCCAAATTGGGTACATTTAAAAGGCAACTCTTATTTCTATAACCGAAACAAGAAAATGATATCAGTATCTGAGCCTCGATTTTTATAAGAACTATACCGTCTTAAGATATTTGGCGCCGCAGGGCTGGGTTGGACAAAAGAAACGAGTGCGTCCTTGTTCATACAAAATTAAAAAAAATGATTCCTGTTCTAGATCTAGTGTTAGTTCTAGTATTACTTCAATTTAAATTGGGTTACACAGGGTTACCAAATCAGTTTTTAAAATACTCTCTATCAGAAACTATTTATTGTAGACCTTCGTTTAAAAATGTCTTCAGATGCATGGCTAAACCCAACCCAACTCAACCCTATATATTTCAATTGAAGTAAAACTAGAGTTAACACTAAATATAGAACTAGAATCATTCAGGTTTAGTAGTCTTGAGAGATGTACAACTAAACCCGAATGTTTCTAGTTCTAGATGTAGAGTTAGATTTATGGATATAAAACTAGAACTAACACTAGACCTAGAAATGGAAAGAATGGGGTTTTAGCCTTGAGTCTTTAGGCTAAACCCATAACATTCCACTTCTACGTCAAGTGTTAGTTCTAGTTTTACTTCAATTCAAATATACAGGGTTGTCAAATGAACTTGTAAAGTACTCTATTTCAAAATCTATTCAATGTAGAGGCAGTCGTTAAAAAAAATCTTCAGATGCATGGCTAAATCCAACCCAACCCAACCCTATTTTTTTGCCCAGAGGAGGAGAAAATGCGTTGCGCACCCTAGCCTACTGTTGGGTCTAATCCTGATGGTCGGATGTATATACTTCGGCCAGGAGTGTGGAACTACGTTAAGCCCCTCGCTATCCACTAAAAACTCCCCCTCTCTTCCCGGAATCACCCATCAGGGTATCTCTTCGGGGTATCCACGTGCACTAATCACACTGGCACGGTCTTTTTCTCCAGGTATTCTCCAGGTCTCCAGATATTCATTCAACATTTACACACACAAAAAGAAAAAGATAATTTTTAATCAATTCATTACTCTTTTTTATACCTGGCTGGGGGGGAGAAGTTCTCCTCCTCCTCTTCTCTTCTCCGTCCTTCCCTCTCATCAGTCTCCATTTTGCCTTCTTCCTCTCCTTCCCTCCAGGCATTCGTGGACACATTTACACAAAAATAAAACAGCAAACATTAATTCTTGAAACAACTTTTATCTATTTCATACCTGGAAGGGGGGGATAAGTCCCCCCTCCTATCTTCCTCCTTCCCTACTGCTAATTTCCATATTTTCCTCCTTCTCCCTTTATCCTTTTCTTCCTCTTCTTGTCTCCAGATGTTCGTGGATATTTACACAACATAGAAAAATTTAATTTTTTTAAACTATTGTTTGTAACTCTCATACCTGGATGGGGGGAAAAGTTTCCCCAGTGTTTTCTCCCTCTCGATCTCCCTGAGTTTCACGTCTTCGTTCCTCCACTTCTTTCTTCTTCATTATGTTGCGTAACATATTTATAATTATATCCCCTTCCTCTCCTCTCGATATCATAAAACCAGAAACATTGTTCTCATCTATGTGTTTCCCAATGAGTTGGTCTGCGACATCTCTGTCCTCTTGAAACTCCCTACATTCAAAAATTGTGTTTTTCGGCGTATCGGGTTTATTACATCCAAACCAACATAAATCTGACTCTATCTTTTTGATATTTTTAAGATAGCTACCAAACGTGCCGTGGCCTGTTATGGCCTGTGTTGCATAGTACTCCGTATTTACGGCTGACTCTTTCCATACCCGTACGTCCTTTATAAACGTGCTGGCCCACCCTGTACACTTTCCCCATCGTTTTTGCCAAAATGGTCCGTCATTTTAAGATCTTTGTCCAGATACACTCATAAGTACTTAGCTGATTTCGTGCTCTCAATCTGAACTCCCTCGACAATTATGTTCCTAGTTGTGATTTTACGCCTTCCCTCCAGTATAACCAGCTCAGATTTTTCAAGTGCAAGCTTGAGACCATATCCTCAAGTATTCGTTTTGTTTGCCTTATGCAATATTCAGCTATCTCCAAGTCATCAGCGTAACCGACAAGCGTTACTCCTTCCTCTGTTCTCTGCCGGAGGACTTTGTCATAAAACACATTCCACAAAGTTCCGTCTAAAACTGATCCCTGTGGCACTCCACACGTGATCCTCCATTCCATCCCTCCTGGCATTAAGATCTTTCTCTGGCTTAAGTATAAACCTAAGATTCTTCTCAGTCCGAAGCTAATACCTGCCTTTTCCAAACCATTTCGTACTTCCTTCCACGGTACCGAGTTAAAAGCGTTCTTTATGTCCAGAAGCACCATGACTCTGTATCCCCTGTGAGCATGTGATACTACTTTTCTCGCTATCGCTTCCTCAACTATAGCCATCACCGCGTCTACTGTACTTTTACCCTTTTTGTACCCACACTGCCATTAACCAGGCGCTCAAAAAGTTTGCCCACTGCGCCAAGCATACAGAGAGGTCTGTACGACTTGTCTTGATTGGGTTTTCCACGTTTAGGTATCAGTACAAGAACTCCCCTTTCCCAAATCTCAGGAAAATTTCCTTCCTTTAAACATTGATTGAACACATTGAGAAAGACAGTAGGTTTTGATTTAACGCAGGCTTTCAGGATTTCGTTTGTAATTGCGTTCTTTCCCGGAGCTTTTCTTAGTTTAAGCTGTTTGACGCTCAGTTCCAATTCATCGATGGTGAATAAACTGGTAAGTTGTTCCTCCTCTTGCTCTTCGATCTCCACCTCCATTCTTTTTGGTACCACTTTCACTGAGTACTACTTCTGGACTTGTTGTCCCTTTCTTCGTCTTCTTCCCTCCTGCATCTTTAAGTGTGTCCTCCGTTTCTTTAGCATCATCTTTATTTTTCGCCTTTGTATCATCCTCCAACCCAACCCAATCTAAGCCTGTATATTTGAACCAGAGCCGTCCTAAGATATTCGGCGCCCCAGGACTGGGTTAGATGAACGAATTGAGTGCGCTGGTGTTCATTCGAATGCAATGTCAAAAATAGGTCTACACCTCAAAGAGGACGCTGGGTACATGTATGATAGGTACCATGCATTTCATTGCAAAAGCAAGCCCCCTTGGAATTGGCACCCAAGGTTGTAGCCTTAATAGACCTTAGGTGTAGGACGGCGGTGTATAAGAAATTTAATGGTGGAAACCGCATATCGATATCTCTTATGGTTTCAGAGAAAAATGTAATTTAATCACCTTTTGTTGTATTGCCACCTAATCAAAAAACTTTGTTACTTCATCCACTAATTCTTTATACAAAGTTACAAATTGTCCTTTAGTGTCTCTTTTCTTCCATACTTCATGCATCCACTTTCGCCTTTTCGCTATACTCTTCCTTATCTAAAATTATAATAATCATTGCTGTCTGTAAACATTTTGATCAATATCATAAAAAACGGAACGTATCCAATACTGAAGGACATATGTAGATATGTGTCACTGAGAAGTCACGAATATCACTCACACTGAACAAATACGGAATTAATGCAGAACTAACACGTCACTGATGTGTGTAAAAGGAAATTTGCACTGACACTAATGCAATATATAATAAGGAAGTACGTATACGGTACGGAACTGATTTGTCACTGACCTATATAAATGGACCTTTAAGCTTTAATTTTAAGCACAAATTGAAAATTGTTTTAATCCAACTTTTAATTGAAAACGTAATATTTTAAAGGAAACATTTTAAGCTTTAATTTGATATAAAAATCATATTCTATCCTTCAATTTTCGACCAATATAATTACGTGAAGTTAACAAGGTTTATAAATTAGCTTATAATTAAAATTTCAACATTAAAAAAAATCTGTTTTGTTTGCTATATGATAGTTAATCATTGTAATCTAGACATTTTCTTGCAGACTGGCAATCATCCAACCTAATTCTTGCCATTTCCTTAAAGTTTCATCCTTGATCAGTACAAATTCAAACTTATTTTTACTAGATGATGATTAATAATTGTAATCCAGACATTTTCTTGCAGATTAAAACTCACCCAACCTAATTCTTGCCATTTTCTCGATGTTTCATCCTTGATCATTTCAAAACCAAAATGGTGTTTGCTATATGATGCTTAAACATTTTAATGCAGATATTTTGTTGCAGACTGATACTTACTAGCCATAATTCTCGCTATTCCCTTGAATAATTGATCTTCATCCATGATCAGCATAACCGAAACTTTTGTTTGAAATAAGATGATTAGTCATTGTAATCCAGACATTTTGTTGCAGACTGATGCTCATCCAACCTAATTCTTACAATTCTCTTGATGTTTTATCCCTGAGCAGTACAAATCCAAACTTATTTTTTCTATATGATGAATAATCATTGCAGTTCATACGTTTTCTTGCAGATTGAAAGTCATCCAACCTAATTGTTGCCATTTTCTTAATGTTTCATCCTTGATCACCACAAATCCAAACTTATTTTTGCTATATGACTATTAATCATTACAATCACGATATTTTCTTGCTAATTGAAAGCCACCTCACTTAGTATTTTCCATATTCTTGATGTGTTATCCTTGATCATTGTAATCCAGACATTTTCTTGCAGATCGATACTCATCCATCCTGATTCTTGTCACTTTCTTGAAGTTTCATTCATAATCTGCCCAAATCCAAAGTTATTTTTGCCATATGATAATTAATCATTGTAATCAAGACATCATCTTGTAAATTGAAACTCATCCGTCCTCATTCTTGCCATTTTCTTGAAGTTTCATCCATGATCAGCAAAAATCCAAATTTATTTTTGTTATGTGACTATTAACCATTACAATCACGACATTTTCTTACTGATTGAAACTCATCCACCCTGATTCTTGCCATTTTCTTGGAGTTTCATTCATAATTTGCCAAATCCAAATTTATTTTTGTTATGTGATGATTAATCATTGCAATCAATACGTTTTCTTAAAAATTAAAGCTCGTTCAACTTATTTCTTGCCATTTTCTTAAAGATTCATTCACGAGCACAAATCCAAACTTATGATTACTAGATGATGATTAATCATTGTAACCCAGACAGTTTCTTGAATATTGAATCTCACCCAACCTAATTATTTCCATTTTCTTGAAGTTTCATCCACGATCTTGTTTTATAAATGAGATTAAGGCACTAAAATTTAGAATTACAAAGTTAGGGCAATATTAATGCTTTCTTTATCTTAATGGTAACACTGGAGAATCGAGGCTTGTTACGAAATAATTTTCAGAACAAAAATTGTAACAAATTTTATTTCTAATAATATTGCTCTGTTGCACGTTTATTGCTAAATGTATAAATATTAAGGGGTAGTACGAACATATTAAAATTTGATGAATTTTGTTACTTTGCAAGATATTAATGGTAACACTTGGAAATCGGAGTGTGTTTCAAAACTTTCAGAAAAGAAAATTGTAACAAATTTTATTTTAATCGTTATTGTTCTCTTACACTTTTCTTCTAGCAATAATTGTAAAATGCAGATATTCAATAGTCTATTATGCGTGATATTCATTAAATGAAAAAAAGTTTTGAACAAAAGGTGTGTATTTCGGCAAAGCATATAATATATGTACTCCTTTTATACGATGAAGTTTTCGATAAAATTAACTAAGTATATGAATTATAAGGTAGTCTGAATTTAAATACCTC
Organism: Onthophagus sagittarius; assembly: GCA_036711965.1. Classification (NCBI taxonomy): domain Eukaryota; kingdom Metazoa; phylum Arthropoda; class Insecta; order Coleoptera; family Scarabaeidae; genus Onthophagus; species Onthophagus sagittarius. Next base: position 28,283,655 of record JASERS010000005.1, read on the forward strand.
ACCCAGTATATCATTTTAAATATAATACTTTAGACTCTAATTTGATATAAAAATGAGATTGTAATCAAAATCGTTGTAGCCTATCCATATATTATTATATTGGTTATTGTATGTAATTTATCTATTATATTTAAGTTTTTCTTAACGATGAACCACAAGATTAGGTTATATTCGTTTATTTTCGGTTAGGTCGCTTCTTGTATCATAAAAAACTGGAGCTCTACTGTAATTTAATAATGCAATCAGAGGTCTGTTGGCGTGACCACCGCTCGTTTGGTGCTTCTCTCTGAAAATTATTATAAACGGTAGTTTTGCCGTCAGTTTAAAAGCCCTGAAGCCACGAAATGCAGTCCGCCCTTTTTCTTGTCAGTCGAGTTCCCACAGCAGCTCTGTGTGCTATAAAATTAAAAAATTGAGGATGTTTTTAGGTCACAGCATAAATATTAACTTCAACACTATTCGTAATTAAATTATTCATCGAATGTATATGAATATTGTACGTGGGGATTGTAAATATTACATTCACAGTTGTGGGTGGTAACACAATCATAATTTCGCAGAAAGCCCGTCGATTCATTCGCAAAGCGTTAAAAGCTCACTCGACTCGAGGTTTCGCTTCTTTGTTAATGCTGTCATGGTGAAATAGACAAAGTGTATTAGCGTTGGTGCTATGTACATCGACTGGATTACTATATTATTCAACATGAATCTAAAAGCTGTGGCTTATGGTAATCGGTTGTGGTGGAAGTTTTTTAACAACCGGTCATTACGTAAATTGACGTTGACGCGATCGTTAATTTCTTCCACGAGGTTCTCACCTCTTGTGGGAGAAACTCGTTTTCCCAACAGCTTTCACTTCAGTTCCGATTCAAAAAGAAAAATTTTAAAAAGGAAATCAAAAGAAAAAATCAATGCTAAAAATCAAATTCAAAATTCATCTTTTATTCAGTAAAGGATCCATCGATAATCCGAGAAGGCGTTCACCCACTCTTTGTTGGTCATTTAAAACGCTTCTTCCGGCAGCAAGTAAGGTAATATGTGCGAGAGAGAGGAAGAAACAACAACAACCGTGCCTCTTTCAGTAGCTAAGGAGGCAGTCTTCGACGGTTTCCTCAGGGACAGCCTTTAGTCACCACAGTGCTTCTTCAGATGCCGCAGAGAGCGGTATTCTAAACCGAATAGTCTGGTCAACACGTGTTCACAAACTTTAAGCCTAATATTTATTTTAAGTACTCAAATTTCTTTATAAAATTGCGTGCTGTTATTGTTTGGTGAATTATCGGACTTAGATGAGGTTTTCAATCTAAACGATCGCAAATCGTTCAGCGTAACGAACCGTGAAGTAACTCTTAACAGTAATTTGTGTAGTTCGTGGCGAAGGATGGTTTAGAAAGGGAAAATTGAAATTAAATCGTTCGGTAAGAGTTGGGTTATTCAATATTTTTAAATTTAACACACAAAAAAGGAACGAATGAGTCAAAAGAAAACACCTGCTTCTACAACATCCGGTGTTTAAACTTCTCACCAAAGATACCGGGTTTCGTAAAGGTGCTGAAGGCGACAATTCCTCTTTAAACCGCAAAGTCGCAAAAAACCACCACAATGCACCATTTCGTTTCGTTGTCATGGTCCTAATCCATTTTATCATTCTCAGACAATACTCGACGAATTTGCGGGCGTTTCTCCGCCTTCAGCGAAAGATCGAGCCTTTTGAATTCGTGGGGTCTTTCGTAGAAAGTATAATCTCTTTGTTCTCTGACGAAATAACTCAAGGTTGCCCGTGTATATTGGTTGGCAGATAATTGAAGCTGTCTACCAATTATACCTACAAATTATAGCACGAAGGCATTTCAATGGAAAATTGGTTTAAAACTGTCTCAAAGAGTACCGTATAATTAAAATTGAACGTCAAAACGCTTGTATGATGTATGATATAAAGCATGTAAAGCAGCTTCGTGATGTTACCTTTATCCTTGAAGCAAACTTTACTTTCGAATGTAACGCAAAACTCTAATGTTCGAGATTCCAAGATAATCTTTAAATAAATTTAATCAATAAGTTCTAAAAACAACGTTGTCCACGAAAGAAGACCGAAAGATAAACTTTTCCACTTTGTGTGGATCAAGAACCACGCTTTCATAAAACTTAATTAAATTTTAAAAGCTTTATCTTTTGTCAAAAGTGACGTTATCATATATTCTTTAAAAGCGTTCTCGTTTAGCTTATTAAGACTGCATTACCCCCCATAAGAAAAGGAAATCTAATCCGGGATGAAACGAAAAATTAATTTTTAGCGGCAATTAATTAAACGGGTCTTTCTCTCTCCATTAGAAACTAAACTATCGTAAAGTTCTCACAGAAAGTAAACAATAAGTTGCGTTCTCCAGCTACTTATTGTTGCTACAATTTCCTTGCACAATCCGGCCTTTGAATGAACCGCTCTCACCAAAGGTACTAATTCAAGTTTATTACTATAAAATTACATATTTATGGATAATGAGACTGAAGGAGATAATAATTAAATAAACACTTTCAAAACTTTCTAGATAATTACGTATTTAATTATAATTTTAATAAGCAAAATGGGTCAAAAGTAATGATAGATTTTATGTTTATCTAAAAAATAAAACTTGTTTTGATCTAAATTTAAACTAAGTGGATAAATTGTATACATTTTCAAAGAGGATAGTTTCTATTTTAATTTGAAACATAAACTGTATCTTTATATTAATAGACACAATTGAGGTGATTATTTCAAATACTTAAGGCAAAAATGGATAGTTGAAATTTTTTAGTGTAATCTAGTTTTTGTTAATATAATAAATAATATTATCTACGGCATTTGAAAAGGATTCTTTTAGCGTTAATTTAAAATATAAATCATGTCTTCACTTCTATTACTACACATTAGGTGGTTTATTAAAGTTTTATTAAAATCTGATTTGTAAGTTGAAATGGATAGGTGTAATTTTTTGGAGTAACCTAATTTAGCTAATACAACAATATAAGTTATTGTTAACGTCATTTGAAAGAAGACTTTTTTAGTTTTAATTTGAGATATAATTATGTCTTCATTTCAATTAATACAGAGATGAATAAAATCTCTGATATTTTCCAAATTATTAATAACATTTTCAGTAACTAAATGTTGATGTCAATATTCTAATCAATTTTTAAGTAATATGATTTTAACGAAGTGTATATTTATTGTAACAACATTCTACAAACTAATGAAATAGATCAAAATTTAATTTAAATTTATGATGAATGGATCCATAAGAATTATTGATATAACGGATATCCGTATCCTGCGAATAATCCCCATCCCCGTCCACATATATATTTTCCGAGCTCTGGTTCGGCAATAATAAATAAATTTTTTAAATCGTTTGAAAACCACTATCACTAGAAATAATACTAGACATAGAACTAGAAACATTCGGGTTTAGATGTGTATTCGAAAACTGTTTTGTCATAGCAAAAATTTCATAACAAAAAATTTTTGTATTCTCTAGAAAGTGTCCCATTCAGTATTTATAAGTATTTTGCGTACATTAAACTAAGATGTATTTAACCACTCTTTGGCACTCTCAAAAACATTAAAATCTATTTTCAATTTTTCTACTTCGATTAAGTATCACACAGATATTTTTAGTACTTTAGAGGCAGTTTGGTCACTACCAATCCTATATCCCATAATAATTTTTTTGTATTTTCTAAAAAACATCTCATTTAATGTTTTTTTAATTGTTTTGCACAATTCTACAAACACACAAATACAAGTACACTCTAAGACGCCTTTTTAAGCTTTTGACATCATAAAAGCTCTTTCTAAGACCTCAAAATTAATTGTTTTAAGTTCTTCAACAATGATTAAGTATCTCAAGTGTATTTAGAGCATTAGAACCATTTTGATCAAGACCAATCAATATACATCAGAATTAATTTTTTTTGTATTTTCTGGAAAACATCTTCTTTGTATTTTGTAATTGATTTACATTCATTAAGCAACGTTAATATATGCAGAATCAATTACTATCATTTTATGTTAGAAAACATAAGATATAACATGTTAGGAGGTTTTTCAAAAAGTCCATAATATTCTTCAATGCAAGTTCCTAAAGTTGTATTGGTCCATGATTTTTGAAGAATGTTATGTACTGGGTTAGGTTAAGTTGAGCTCCAACATTATACCATTAAATATGAAGGATAATGATTAGGTTGGAGCTCAACCTAACCCAAACCAAACTATAACATTCTTCAAAAATCATAGACCAATCCAACTTTTGGGAATAAACTCTGTAAGTGGCATGTCGATTTCTCCATTAAACATTTCCGCTTAATTATTAACATAGAATCGATAGATTAAACAGAACTAACGTATATTGCTCAGGGAGATTCACTCGAAAACAGGAAAGTGTTCGTTATAACCAGAACCACTTCAATAATCATTAGTTCGTTATATCCCGAAGTTCGTTATAGATGGTTTCGTTATAGATAAATTTATTTAGATTATGTTGGACAGAGACATTTACTGGACTATTGCGTTAATTCGTTACAACTTAACCAAATCGAACGCAACCAACTCAACCCGTAACATTCCTCATATTGAATGATATCAAGTGAAGGTTGACCTAATCGGAATCTATATCTTCTATATCTAGAATCTAATCGAACCTAATAGGAATCTTCTAAGTTTTTTGGAACTATTCCGTGATTTTTCCTTCCATTGTTGGATTGGATTGAGCTCCAATTTCAGATTATTAAGTATGAAGTTGAAGCTCAATCCAATCCAAACATAGGAGAAAAAATCACGGAATATTTTGATTATTCCTTCTACAACTGAGTTGTTTTAATCTTCAACTTCATGCCATCCCTTATATAACAAAAATCAAATCCAAAATTGTTCTGTGGTTTTGGTTGGATTGTGTTAAACTCCAACTTTATACCTTTCAATATTAGCCCATACTCAAAATTTGGAACAATTTTTAATTTTTGGAAATATTCCGAGATTTTTTCTTTCATATTTTAGGTTTGACTTTTTCTTCTATAGCTGGGTTGAGTCAAGCTTCAACTTCATGCCATCATATAATAAAAAATCAAATTCAAAACAACAAAACTTCTAAGTTCAATTCGATATGAGAGATGGTATCAAGTTCTAATTTCTTCCAAAATTGCTTAATTTCATTCAATTTAATAATCCTTAAAATGGTCAAGTTAATTTAAATACATTTAATTCGTATTTTTTTTGAAATTTTTACATATAAGGAACTTATTCTGTAAATTTTTTAGATATTGGATAGAATACCTGAGGTAACATACAAATATAAAACAGCAAAATTGCAATAGATATATTATTTTCATTAAAATGTTAGTACGTAACTTTTTTTATAACTCCACATCCGTTAAATCTGCACCCAAAAATCCGCATCCGCGAAATTAGTATTAATAAAATCCAGTTCCGCATTCGCATCTGCTAAACCCACATCTGTAACATCACTAATAAGAATATACCAGATATTATTATTTTTTCAATTTTATAATAGTCTTATTTGTTTCAGAACATGATAAATAAAACTAAACAATGCATAAAAAGTAATTCACGCGCACATTTCTAGCTTAGAGTATATTAACAGTATAAATACATTCTTTTAGCATTAATTTGAAATATAAATCATATCTTCATTTCAATTAGTACACATTAGATGGTTTATTAAAGTTTTATTAAAATATGATTTTTAAGTTGAAATGGATAGGTGTAATTTTTTGGAGTAACCTAATTTAGCTAATACAACAATATAAGTTATTGTTAACGTCATTTGAAAGAAGACCTTTTTAGCTTTAATTTGAGATATAATTATGTCTTTATTTCAATTTTTAGGTTAAGATGGATAGTTGCAATATTCTGGTGTAATTTAATTTTTTGTGAGTATAACTAATAACATTGTTAACATCATTTGAAAGAACGCCCATTTAGCGTTCATTTAAGATATAAATCATATCTTCATTTCAATTAGCACACGATAGATGCTTTAGTTATCAAAGTAAAAAAAAATAAAAAGTAAGTTTATTAAAGTAAGTTTTTTATTGCCTTTGATCTAAAAGCTTAATATCAACAATTTCAAAAAAACACTATATAAAGATAAATTTCTGGAACAGTGTACAGCCTTGTCATAGTTCATCATATTTCTATATATTTTTTTTTCAGAGCAAGAGAGAGAGGAATATTCGGGAAATTATATTGTCGTTGTAGTGGGATGCATTGTAGTGAGAATCCAAATAAAATCTCCGATGTTTTCCAAATTATTAATAACATTTTCAGTAACTAAATGTTGATGTCAATATTCTAATCAATTTTTAAGTAAATATGATTTTAACGAAGTGCATATTTATTGTAACAACATTCTACAATCTAATGAAATAGATCAAAACTTAATTTAAATTTATAATGAATGGATCCATAAGAATTAGTGATATAACGGATATCCGTATCCTCCTAATTTGAGATACAAATCATATCTTCATTCCAATTAACACATATTGAATGAATTTTTAAAGTTTCACTTAAAGTGGGGTTTTAGATTAAAATGGATAAAGTTATAATTTTTTTATTAACCATAAATTTTCTTAATAAGATGTTGATACCATTTAAATAAAGATTCTTTTAGCTTTGGGTAAAAGAATCCTTATTATAGGAATATCTTGGGTGATACTCTTAAAGCTTCACTGGAATCGGATTTACAAAGTACTGTAACGCATCATATTTTATATCAATATATTCACATTCTTTTTCTTCTTTTGCTACTGATTATCAATTACTAGCCGACGTTTTGTTTCAAAGAGTATCAGCAGCAATTTCCAATGCTGGAGTCTTCGTCAATATTGTCAGCTTCAGAGTCAGTCTGGATGTTCATAAAGTCATCCATTTGGTCATATTAAACCAAATTCCAAAAAAAAATTTCCAAAATGTCTTGGTTACAAGAAATACATCTCTCAGTCTTTTAAAGACATCTTTATAATGACATACTTATATCGATTCTATATACTTATATCTACAAACTCGTTATACAAAACTAGTTGTGTACCTCTCTTGACTTAACAACTCAGGCTTTAATCCAGCATCATTCCTGACAGGAGAATCTATAATAGCTTCCCTCCTCATTTGATCTTCCATTTTCCTTTGATCTCCACACATCTTTTCTGCTCTAGATCCGCGTGTTAAACTCAGGTATCTATTTAAGGCATTGACAGTTCTATGTATCTTGGTTTCCATATACTCTATCTATGCCTCCCCATTTTAAGTTTTTTTTCCAATCATTATAACTAAATATTTTGCGAGATTTTTGATTCGACTAATTTCGACATAATCTTTGACACAAACCGTAGTTTGTTATCCGCGTTTTCTGCTTTTCTTTGTTATCTCGCTATTGTTCCAACATTTGATTGAAAAAGACATTCCATAACATGGACCTCAAGAAAGATCCCTCTTCAATTACTGTCTCTATCGCATTTATAAACACAACACAACTCAACTCACTCAGTCCAATTAGCAGTGCAAACACTATACTACTTCCCAAAACCAGTTTTGCTTCAAAATCACTTCGAACCAGCTTTTGAAGAAAGTAACAACATGGCACCCGAAATGTCAAACATTTTTTCAAAAAGCGCACAGCAAAATCTGAAAACTCCTAGCTCTAGTTTCAATTCAATATAAAGTTTGTTTGTATAACAATTTTTTGACCGTCACTAACCGATTAAGCTAGGTTAGGTTTCGTCTTAAAAGTGGTACGGCTAAACCCAAATGTTGTTCATTCCAGGTCTAGTGTTAGGTCAAGCGTTAGAGTTCACTCTGTTTTTAGTTGTTATGCAGTCTTAAATCGTTGTATACTTGTATACTTGTGTTGAATTAAAACTAGAACTAATAGTAGACCTAGTAGCTTTCTTAAAATATACCTAAATTTGCTTTATGGCCTAAACTCGGTAATTCCCCTCTTTTGGTCCGTTGAAACTATCAACAATTACAAGGAGATGCGTTGTTTGTAAGAAAAATGTGAAATAAAAGTAGTACGTATGATTATTTATTTTTTAATTCCTGATGTGATTGGTTTTTATGGTTGTGTTATAATTTGCCGGTAAGTACTGATCGAAGATGAAATAATAGCTGCTTATATTCTAGGCATTATGCAAATAATTTTTTTTAATGAAATATACTTCAGCAGTTATTAATCATGTGGATTGAAGAGAACAATTAACGAAAAATTGCTATGAGTCAAATGAATATCCAGGAAAAAGCAATATCTATTTTTGAACGTTTGGAATAGTTAGAAGAACGTTTAGAACGTTTAGAACGTTAGAATGGTGAAGAGACAATTGGCAGTCCGCAAATAATTGAAAAATTCATCGCAAGCCGCGGTTGGTTTGAAAAATTCAAAGGGCGACATAACTTGAATTACATCAAAATGGTAGGTGAAGCCGATCCAGCCCTAGAGTATCCAAACATATTGAAATCAATTGTTGGGTACTCTAGGCAGGTACGTTCCACAACAAATTTTTAATGTAGAGGAAACTGGCCTATAGTGGAAAAGAATGCCGTATAGAACATTTATTTCAAGAACGAAATAGTGGCGTCAGGATTTAAAATGTCTAAGGAACGATTAACGTTGCTGCTTGGGGCAAATCAGCCGCATTTGAGATTTTAAACTCAAGCCATTTTTGATATACACGTCCGAAAATCCAAGAACTCTAAAAGAAATAAATAAGACTTGATTATCTGTTATTTGGAGATCCAACAAAAAAGCTTAAGAACTATTTCTATCTTGAAATGAAAAAATGCCTTCCAAAAAACAAATTGAGTCAAAAAATCCTACTTCTCTCGGATAACACTCTCTTAGATATCGATCTCAACTGTGTGAGATATAACAGATAAGATGTGAATATAGAATATCCGCCTAAAAATACAACTGCCCTAATTCAGCCAATAGATCAGGGACTAATAGCTACATTCAAAGTTTATTACTTCCGGAAAACTTTTAGAAAACTTGTTAATGAAACCGATAGCAAATCATCAATTAAAGAGTTTTGGAAGCAATTTAATATGAAGGATGCTGCAGATAATATTGGCGAATCATGGGATGAGATAAAACCAACAACAACAATTTTTGTTAGTTTTGAAACTAGCAACAGTAGTCCTGATTTCCTTCCAGAAATTAGAGAAAATATTAAGTTTAGGTAGAAAAGTTGGTTTTGAGTACTTGAAAGAAGATGATGTTAGTTTGTTGGATGCATCCGTCATTCGATAGTGGCTGGCACTATCGAATGATGAATTAATATTTTTTGCAGAGAGCGAAATATTTCAGGTGGAGGAAGAAGTAGTTGATATTACAATCCCAAAATTCTTCAAAATGATCCCAACAAAAAATGCAGTGCCAACGTTTCTCGTGGTATAACTATAGTTGTAAATTGCTACCAGGAGTTGAAAAGAGAACTTTGGACGAATATTGGATGAAAACAACAATGGAAACTGAAAAACTACTCAATTCAGACGAATCATAAAATACATATTTATGTGTATACATATTTATGTGTACACATTATACATAAATTTTTATAAAAATAGTAAAAAAGTATTTTAAATAAAAATTGAAGTTTTTTTGTCGATATGTATGTATGTAATTGAGTTTACACATATACAAGTACATATCTCTACCTTGAAACAAGAACAACCAATGTCAATATTTTTACTTTTGAGGAAACGGTTAAAGAAAATTGTGCTATTTTTTATACACGATTTTATTTATAACCTTGATTTGGTGATATGAAACGTTTTTGGTTTTTTCTTATATTCATTTCTTGCTTCTTCTTTTTAACATGAACCTTCCATCTTAACTTGGCGTCAAGTGTCATGTCCAAGTATTTAGCACTGTTCCGTTAATATTCAGCGATGGAGGGTTATGTAGTTTTTATTATATTCGGCGTAAACACGTCTGCTAGATGTTGTGCAAAGATGTCAGCTTTCTGTTTATTATCTCTTGTCCATTTACCTAAATCTTTCCTTATGGGAGGGACTGACGTAATTGGCCTTTTAATGCGCTTATTGGATTTCCACGACGAATAATCATTCTCTTCCCCACTTGTAAGTTTAGATAAAAACGAATTCATAGAGACTTCTTTTAGTTTGCGAATTTCGCATTTTAATCTTTGTGTTTTATTATTTACTATAGCCTTGTCTTTTGGATCTCGACTTTGTTGCCAATGTCTTCTTGCTGCTATTTTTTCTTTGACTAGGACGCGTATTTCTTTTGGATAATTGTTTCCTTTCGTAATATACTTTATTTCTCTGGTGTTATGATAAGCAGCTGTTTGTAGTAATTTGGTAAAATACTCTGTATGTTCAATTGCTCAGTAGTTTTTAGACTGACCTTTAAATTTATTTCTGTGTGGAATCTTATGCTTATCAGTAGGCCAGTATGTTGGTTTACCTGTACAATGAAAATTTCCTCCCATTTCTCCTATGGCTTTCCTCAGTTCTTTTCCTTTGGTAGTAGTTAGCCTCGCTCCCCAATCAGTATGCTTGGCATTGAAGTCACCACCCACTATAAATCATTCCCCCATATGACACAAAAATGTTTTATAACTATCTTTTTTAGGTTGTATTTTGGAGGGCAGTAAATTGCTTCAATTCCTAATTTTTGTTTCATTGAATTGATGACTATTTTAGTAAGTTGAAGTTCATTACTTTGCATTGAATGGTCTTCATAATGCGTGATAGCATCCTTAACCATTATTGCCGTTTCTCCCCTCTCTTTATTGTCTGGATGGGTAGTATGGTACGATTTGTATCCTTGCATCTTAAAGGATGTTTGGTTCGTTAGATGTGTTTCGGAAATCAGGCATACATCAACATGTTGTGTAGTTAGGAATGCTTCTAATTCAATTTTTTTATTGGTAATGCCATTGGCATTCCATGTGGCAATCCTAAGATCTTTTTGGGTCATTAAGCTCGTTTTGGGATTGTACCAGTCCACCTTGCTTCTAGGCGGTCTAATCTTTTATTGAATTGATCTATCCTATCCATCATTTCTTGTACGGTTTTCTCATTAGTTCCTTCGCCTTGTTGTAATTTAGTTATTTGTTCGCTTATACCTGCTCGTACTGCATCATCAAAAGTTAATTGGTTAGTCGTTTTTTCGACATAAACTTTTTAGGACCAAGCATTTCTTTTCCTTTCTCTTGTTGTTGTTGTTCTCTTCTTTTTTGTAATAGTTTGGCAATACTTAGTAATTTAATCAACAAAAACATTGCTTTTTGAAGGAATGAGTACATGATGCATTTACACTAAATAAAGTCAAAAGTTAAAATAGAAAAGCAAATTCCTTACCTAGTATTAAATCTAATGGCTGTTCACACAAACGTTATTTTCTCTGCTCTGCTCTGCAATTTTTTCTGCGACATATTAACAATATAACAATAAACAAACACAATAAAGTTTTAGTACTGTCAGATCATAAACATAATTTATGTTACATGCTTACATTTAGGAACGTAATGTAAGCATACCAAACGTACCATTATTACAACTGTAATAACAACCAATGTCCGCATTGGCTATTGTTGCATACTATAATATACATACTCAACCGACCATTGTTAGTTTGGCTCTTCTTGCACTGATATTTCTTTATAACCGTGGTTAATGGTTAATTCTCAGATAATGGTTATATTACGACATCAACTGTTCTTGCATTAAGAAGTTTCGAAATAATACTATCAAATAACTAATAAATGTCATATTCGCTATTTTATGATATTGGTTGTTCTTGTTTCAAGGTACAGATATGTTATATAGTTTCGTTATACGGCATTTCGGTTTACGGCCGACTTTCGAGGAATGCCTGATAACGAAGTATGAGCGTAATATACAGAGATTCAGAACTTAAAAAAAAATATTGTGGAACTAAAAGTATAACTAACACTCGACCTACAACATAGTTACTGTAGTAGGTGATTGGTCGAGCGGTTTCAACAATAAACACTATAACTTTGCGTAGCTATTTACTTACTTGTTAAACACGTTTGTGTCTGCAAATCTCTCGTCTAATAGCGATGATTCGGACACGGCTCCCCTTACCACGCTGCTTTAGTCCGGGCATAAACGCCTACTCATGTTGATGTATAATCCGTGCACCCTACATCTCCCTTTCTAAAATTATTAATTTATCTGCCTGTTTTCCTCCCGGTATCTATAAGGACGACGCTATACTCTTCCAGACCTGGTAATGGTTTATTGATTTGAGACCTTCTTAAAGTGTTTATCACTCTCACGGTTTTCACATACTCTGCTCTCGGGATTGCAGCGCACTTCACCTTCCCGGTTTTCGCGCACTTCACGTTCTCGGTTGTCACGCACTTCACGTTCTCGGTTCTCACGCAATCGCCTTCACGGTTCTCACGCATTTCCCCGTTGGCTAGGATGATGACAGTCTGTTCCGTCTGATGTCCTGTCCATCGGTGTTTATCCAATATGATCTTGGAGTATCTGCTTTCTTGTCCATTGTTCCGTACTGTTTCGTATCCAAAATGTAAACTCTCTGATTTGGTTGTAGTTCTTCCATTTCCTTAGCCCTATGTCTTCAGTTATGGTTTTTCTTCTGTTCCTCTCTCTCTCTTTCGAATTTCTGATATACGTTGTCATGATCAGGTATATTCGACGATAACGATTTTTCTCTTCTGGGCAACGTATTACGCAAATTTCGAGCAAAAAATAATTTCGCCGGTGATACACCGCATTTTAATATTGTATTTCTGAATGCCAACAAACCTAAATAAAAGTCTTTATTTTTCTTTAATATCTTTTTTACGGTTTGGACTGCCCTTTCGGCCAGTCCGTTACTTTTTGGATATTTCGGACTACTGGTAATATGTTTAAACCCATATGGTTTGGAACAATCTGCAAAATTATGGTTCTTATATTGTGGTCCGTTATCAGATTTCACCACCATTGGTACACCAAATCTTGCAAAGATCTTTTTCATTTCTTCTATTATGTTCTCTGCTTTGGTTTTATTCAGTTCTGCAAGTTCTATAAATTTACTGTAATAATCTTCCACAATCAAATATGTTTTTCCTTTATATTCACATAGATCTGTAGCGATTTCCTGCCACGGTAATCTTGGCAGTGGATTTATTATCATCGGTTCTATTCTTGTAGGCCTGTTCTGAGCACAAATGTTACAGTTATTTATCAAATCTTCGATCTGCTTTGAAATGTGTGGCCACCAAACTGTTGCTTTCGCTCTACGTAACCCTCTTCTTATTCCAAAATGACCCTCGTGTATCTTCTCTAAGACGTTTCTACTTAAATTATTCGGTATCAATAATCTATCTTTGTAATAAATTTTCCCTTGATATACTGTTAATTCCTTTCTGTATTTAAAATATGGAGCGAGTTCATAATCTTTTATATTTTCTGGCTATCCGTTCGCTATGAATTGTTTTATCTTAAGACATACGTGATCCTTTAGTTCTTTCGCAATTTCTTCTATTTTTCCACCCAAATCCCTGTGTATTTCCTCATTAATTGTTTCGATATATTTTAAACTTTCCACCTTGTAGTCTTGTAGTCAAATCATTAATTTGTTTTGTTTTTAACACTTTTAGCAATGGTTGCTGATCGGTCAAAATAGTAAATTCTTTTCCTATTAAAAATTGTTCGAATTTTTCGCAAGGTATCAGGATTGCTAATGCTTCCTTCTCAATATGTGCATAAAGTCTTTGTGTCTCATTCATTGCCTTCGACATATACATTACAGGATTCCATTTCACATCATGCTTCTGCTCCAATACTCCTCCTATACCATATGAGCTAGCATCTGCAAAACTCTTGTTTCTGCGTTTACATTGTATGGTTTTAATATCGGTGCTGTAATTAACATTTTCATTAAGTGATTAAAACAATTTTTCTGTTGGTTTTTCCATATAAACATGTTAAAGGTTTATTTATTCCAGCCATGTTGGCAAAAATTTTGTTAAATTGTTCACCATTCCTAAAAATCTTCTAAGTTTCGTTATATTCTTCGGTTCAGGAAATGATGTTATTGCTTCAAATGTTCCTTATCTATTTTAATTCCATCCTTTCCTATAACAACCCAAAAACTTTATTTCGTCAGTATAAAATTTACATTTCTGCTTATTGAGTTTTATTCCGTTATCGTTGATTATTTGAAAAACTTTATTTAATAATTCCTCATGTTTCTGTTCAGTCTTCGAAAATATTAAAATGTCATCTATGTGTACTAACACTCCGTTTACATCTCCAAATAATCAATTCATGCATCTCTGATATATTTTGGGTGCTGATGATATCCCGAATGGCAGTCTCTTATAGCAGAATCTACCAAATGGCGTTAAAAATGTTGTAAAGATTGACGATTGTTCAGTTAATTGAATTTGCCAAAAGCTAGATGAACAATCCAATATTGAAAATATCTTGGTATCGTTTAATTGTGCTAGTATCTCCTCTACACTCGGAAGTAATACTCTCTCTCTTTTTACGTACCTATTTAATTGTGTGTAATCTCCACATATCCTAATGCCTCCTGATTGTTTACATGTTACCACCATTGACGCGCACCATTCTGTAGGTTCTTCGATTTCCTCGATGACGTTCAATTGTACCATTTTTAGCAATTCCTGTTTTACCTTATCCAACAATGGCACTGGTACTCTTCTTGGGGTTGCAATAGAAAATGGTTTAGCATCTTCAATCAGTTTTATATCGTAGTTTATATTCTTTAATTTTCCTATTCCTGAATAAACATTGTTTGTAGTCCGGTACACCCTACAGTTACACCAACATTTTAGTACGAACACTAGACCTAGAACTAGAAACATTAGGGTTTAGTCGTACGTCTCTTAAGACGACTAAACCCTAATGATTCTAGTTCTAGATCTAGTATTACTTCTAGTTTAAGTTGTAAATTAAAAATATATATATCAAAAATGATTTTTGTATATAAAGAAGTTGACCAAATTTGTAGAAAAGGGATATTTTGACCGATATGGATACTAAAACAACTAGTCATCCATGCTCACCCGGTATATTAGGTGATTTTTTAAGTCTGTTTTAAGACACCACAATCTGGGGACTTTTAAATTTTTTAAATTTCCACTAAAATCCAACATTTAACAGAAGACCTTTCAACAAAAATCCATTAAGAAACGATTGATTGTTTAGCTTTAAACAACATTATAAACACAATACATTTATATGAAACCCGTTAAGAAATGCTCCAAACAAAAAGTCATAACGTTACAAAGCACAGAGGGTCTTAAAATATAACAGCAACATGCTTTGTACCGCCCATTATTTTACTGTTGACTTCCTCGAAAAATATAAGCGATGACCGGTCGTAAAATATTAATTTAGAGGTTAAAACTATCGTTAAACATCAATTTACATTTAACGCGATCGAGTATTGACATCGCGTGCTTGTAATCCATAGGAAATGCCAAACAAACGTGCCACGACATTTATTAACATATATGCTACGACGTTTCTTCGCATGATACACGGCGTTATCTAACGTGAGCTTGTTCGGTCTTATAATGGTACCGTTAAGGACCGCTTCCTATAAGCTTGCGTCGACTCAATTTCTTTTAAATTCAATTCAGGTCGCAGATTATGCTAATGCGGACCATTCTTCATGTGACGCTCTATCAGAATCAAGAAAACAGCACACACATTCTGCATGCGTTTCTATTAGACGACAGAATAAGATCAGAACGTGTCATTAAGCGTTCCGTAACGTAACTGTACAAATACAAGTTCAATTTAAGAAGAATCTTAAATTCTGAGCTTATTTGAACGATGAGCTTTTCCTGTATTTACATATCGTTAGTGGAGGATTCACACAATCTTTATTTAAGTTGGTCTTTTCGTTGTTAATTATAATCCTTTAATCTGCTTATTATAAAAATTTTTTTTATTAATAAAAAATGACGACTTCATTAACTTCGATTACCTTCAAGTTTTAAGGTATATCTGATAAATAATTTATGCAATATGCAAACTCGATCAGACGACTATTAACGATACATTTCCTAGGCATCGAATATCCAATTATATACAAGATTTTACCATCCAAAAGCAGGAGAACCATCGATCACGGAATTATTTTAATTAAAACCTATCATCTTCGAACAAGATATCTTCCACAAGCGTTCGCATAGTATGCTAATCAGGAGCTTATTATGCGGGAAGAGAAATGAAATTACGATTCGGTTGTAATTATTATTTTTAGCTATTTGCACGGAGCTGCCACATCAAACGGTACGTTCATTTATAGTCGCTACTCTCCGGATTTCGTTACTTTAAATATTTGACCTGCGTCACTAACAGGCGAACTCGGATATCTTGTAAATATTGATCTCATCAGCTGCCCTTGAAAGTAAGACCAGGAGTTCAAAAATAGGACGAGCAATTACCTCCCTATAAATATAGGAAAAAACAATCAAGTGCCTATATGAAACAAAATTAATTAAGAACTTCCTGTTTAAAAATGAAATGTATTTGGCATTACTTTAAATTTAGATATTCCGTTTCCTGCGTATCGTAATCCAACGACAATAATCTAACATCCGCAGGATGATCTAGAACAGTTCCTGCCGGTCCAATTTCCTGCCAACACACTCGCAATAATCCCTTCTAATTTTTTACCGTTATCAAAAGCCTGAAGATGTACGACGTTCGATTCGCGAATTCCCGCCTTTACTGTGGCTTCCTGGTGATGGTTTAGAAACGAACACGATTTCTTGAGTGTAATGGCTTGCGCCGAGCAGGAGGAAGCCAGTAAATTGGTTTCTTTGACGCGAACGTACGCGATGATCTATTTCTTTATCCTGCCGATGTCATTCGACCGTTCGACGCGGTGGAAAATTGCCGCAGGATGAATGTAATTACCTCCGCATAAATAAGGATATAACTTTTTTTAATGCTACTTTATATATTTTTTGTGCGAAAAAAAGAATGTAATTACGTGTAACGTTACGCAGTTTATTTGGATTCTTGATGTTTGACCACGTGTAATAATTTGTGTAAAATAAATACCAACAGGAAAGCATAATTAAATTATTTTCGTTACTTTTAATTGACCGGAAATAGCAAATTTACGTTTGATGTATTTATCTTTAATCGTGTTGCAAAATATTTTATTATTTATTTAACACGATAATTAAAACACGAAAATTAACACATTAAATTGATTGTTTGGTACAACTAAACATCAAACCTCAAAGGGTTTAATCACTTAAT
The DNA here is from genome assembly GCA_036711965.1 of Onthophagus sagittarius. Classification (NCBI taxonomy): domain Eukaryota; kingdom Metazoa; phylum Arthropoda; class Insecta; order Coleoptera; family Scarabaeidae; genus Onthophagus; species Onthophagus sagittarius. Next base: position 28,300,963 of record JASERS010000005.1, read on the forward strand.
TCTTTAGTTTAACAAATATGGAATTAATTCAAATCGTTTATACATTAATATCATAAATTAAGTGTAAATCTCATTGAGTTTAATTAAATTAAAAGTATTTTATATCTGTACTTATATTGGTAATTTATTATGAATTGCAGCTTTACATGTTACGACCTATTATGGTCATCTTCAGAAGCTCTAAAAACGATGAACAATAAAAAATAAATAATATTAATATATTTTAATTATATATATTTATAATAATATTATAATATTAGTAACTCAATAGAGTAATGTAAACTATGACATGAAAAGCAACATCTAGAAACAGATTTAAGATTACAAAAATAATTTACTTGTTAAAAAATTAAAAATAATAAACATTTCAAATATTAAATAAAGTTAATTATACATTTGTTACACATAAAACTAAACACATTAAAATAAGTAAAATTGAACGTTAAAACTACAGGTATTATGTGCGAAAGAACAAGCTCTCGACAGAAACGGCATTGGCAGAAAAGCTTATGTGTGAAAACAAGACAGAAAATAATAATAAAATTTTTTGAAAAACAGAAACATTAAACCAAAAAATTGAAATACAAGAGTCTATTATTTATTTATTGTGCTGTTTATTCTGTTTTTGGGGAAACGGATTGGGTAGGTATTTATATAGAAGAACTTTTATGAAATTAATTTGATCATTGAGACACTGTACAGTCGAATTACACTAGTTTATAAAAAAGTCTCGACTGTAATATTTTATTAAATGTAGAATGTTGTGCTGATTCTGAATCTGTCTTCAGTTTTTCGCCATCACGTCTAGTTTTCGAGATATACCCAAAAATGTGGAAAATCGTAAATTAAAAGACGCAGTAACGGTACATGTTCAGTATATTTATTATTTTGTGTACTTCTAGTGTACTTCTGTAACTACATGGACATGAAAGTGGATATCCAGACGAACAATTTAAGATATTGGCGGCATAAATCGGACCTTCCGTTATTTTACTACAGCCTAAAAGAACTCACCAAAATCAAATTTTTTGACATTTTTCCCATTTTCTTGTCACTTTATCGCACTGTAACAAAAAATAATAATATATGAACAAAAAAGTTAGCTATTCTATCCCGTAGAACATTTAATTCTCTAAATTTTCAAGCATGATGTCCATGATCAAACGTATTTCACCAGAGATATCGTTAGTTTACGACAGTCGTGCAAAATTTCATTTTTTGCCATTTTCATTGTATTGCTGAAACATTACTACAAACAATTTTTTTTTAATAAAGAGGTATTTTAACTGTTCTATGCACTAAGTATAAACATTAATTTCATTGAAATCAATATTATTATTTTGACACTAATTTAGTATAACGTATTTGAATAGGTTGGTTTTGTAGATATAAAAGTAATTGCCGCAGTAAAGAAATTTACTAACTTCTACTTGTTAAGTATCGACTTACATTTCTATGATTTCAAGTAATTGCGGACTTACAAGGCGATTTTACAAAATATTGCTGTTTTCTTTGGCGCAAAGACTGGCCTTCTACAGAACATTACGATGCTGATGCTTGTAATGTCTTAAATAAACCTCTAGTGAGACCAGTGTCATATTGCCTCCACTACCCATCAAACTGGATTTGATGAAAAACTTTACGAAAACGTTGAATCCAGATGGCCCAGTATTTAAATATCTCACCTAGCTGTTCCCACAAATATCGTACGATATACTAAAAGGAGGCATATTTGTTGGCCTTCAAATAGGAAAATTAATAAATCACAATGAATTAATGTCAATATTGACAACAAAAGAAGCAAGGCGTGGATTAGATTTTTAGAAAACCATAGGAATGAGAATTCTCGCGAAATAATTTCTGCAATTTCTATCTTATTGCACAATTACCATGCCATAAATGCAAACATGTTGCTTAAAATCCATTTTCTCCAATTGTATTTAGATTTCTTTCCATGCAGTCTTGGAGCGGAAAGTGACGAACAAGGCGAGCGGTTCCATCAAGATTTAATGACATTGGAAATATGTTATCAAGGTTACTGGGAGACACAAGGATGATGGGAGATTATCTCTGCAGTGTTATTAGATAAATCGACCCAAAGATATACAAAAAATTGTTAGTAATGTAGTATACATTAAATATGAAATTTAATTCCATAAAATTCTGTAATATAATTTGTTATATAAACCTAGACAATATAAATAAAAAGACAAAGGAAAATATCACTTGTATGATCAGCCAATCATCCAAGTGCACAAAGTGGAACTATGCCAAAATCAAATCCTCCTGACCAATTATGCTTAATGTTCAATATTTAGAACAGCTAAAATAATATTGATTTTAGTGGATTTAATGTTTCCACTTACTGCCTGCAATAGTTAAAATACCTCTTTATTAAAAGAAAATTGTTCATAATAATGTTTCAAAAATATAGTGAAAATGGCAAAAAATGAAAATTTGCACGATTGTCGTAAATTAACGATATCTTTGGTGATATACATTCAACCATGGTGTCCAATGCTTCAAATTTTGGAGAATTAAATGTTCTACAGGATAGAATAGCTAACTTTTTTGTTCATATATAATTATTTTTTGTTACGGTGCGATTAAGTGAAAAGAAAATGGAAAAAATGTCAAAAAATTTGATTTTGTTTTTAGGCTGTAGCGAAATAACAGAAAGTCCGATTTATGCCGTCAATATAGTTACAGAAGTACACTATGCCAAATAACAAATATACTGAACATGAACCGTTACTGTGTTTTTTAATTTACGATTTTCCACATTTTTGGGTTTATCTCGAAAACTGGATGTGATGGAGAAAAACTGAAGACAGTTTCAGAATCAGCACAACATTCTACGTTCTATCTAAAATATCGCAGACTTTGAGGAAAATTTTGATTAAAATTTGTAAACCAGCGTTATTGGATCAGAAATTATCAATTTCATATGTTTCTAGAAGACTTAGTTTATAGCCTTTGTCTTGTTTATGTAATAAATCAACGTTTTTATCAATGTAAAAATCATGGTTGCGAAATAGTAAATGTCTACCAAATTCGATTCTTCTTTCTGTAAATGATCTCTAACCCTAATCTTCAGTTTTCTACCTGTTTCCCCCACATATGTTGCTTCACAAGTATAACACTCAAGCTTGTAAACTCCATTATTATCCAATGTCTCTAGTTGATCTTTAGCGTTGAATAATGCTTTTTGTAACGTGCTGTTATTTCTAAAAAGATAAAAAGAATTAAATATAATAAGAGCTATTGGCGTCAATAATGGTTATCAATATTCACATTTAAATTCTATAACTAATAAATTCATAAATAAACAAGATTTAAGATTCTCAACAAGCCTTCAACCTATTACAGAAAATAACAAAATTTACAGATCCATTACCTTTCCGGTAATAATAGCCTACAATATCCAGACTATTTGTAGAAACCACAATATTAGCATATCTTTTAGAAATAACACTAAACGGAGTAATAATTTATTGCTTCATCAGGGAAACACTACAATATTAAAATAGATGGGCAACGTTACAAAAAATCTTAAAATTAAAGTTTCTTTAAATCGACTTACAATGGAAGTAAGAAAAAGGTTGACTTCAAAATTCGATAAAAATTAATTGGTAGTAAAGAAAAGTTATTTTTTAAAAAATTAAAAAATCACATTTGCTTGACACATTAAAATCAATGTAGAGGACAGTAAAATGACAAGGTTAAAAATAGAATGATTTTTCTTTTTCTCTCAAAAACAAAAACAAGTCTGGTAAATTTTGTTTGAAGGAACACTGGAGGGGCAAAAAGAAAAACGGACGGTTCAGAAGGTTCAGGACGTAACTCTCGTCGTGTAAAGTCATTGTTAATTATGAAACTGTAAATTGAACTTATCCCTTCTGTATCCGTTCTGAAATTGACTGAATTTATGTCTTTATTAATGTAAACCATTTCTAGAAACAGATGTTTATTATAAATCGACTCTTTGTCTAAAATCTTAGCGTTGTTAAAATCAAAATGGCGACCTTCCTTAATATGATAGTAAACAAGAGCACTTCTATTCTCATTTCTACCCTTACAATCATTCCGATGTGTTTAAGTCTATTCCCGAAATACTTTTTTTTACTTTTTTAATTTTTGTGCAATTTAAGCAAGGAATAAAGTAGAGGAATCTTTGGATTTATTGGATGATAATTGGTAGGATGTTGAAAACGTTGACATTATTTTCCATAAGAAAATTTTGTGTAGCTTTAATTATTTTTTTGGTTTTAGTATGAAAGGCAGAAGTAAGATTTTTTTGATCTCAATGAAATTGTTTTCGTTAAATATAATAAAGTTTTCTCAATGTATAAAGTTTTATCTAAGACCACTAAATGCTATCGTACCAATGTACGTTCCTTCACAATTAACGCAAGGAATAGAGTAAATAATGTTAGATTGTTGTAAAATAGGAACGCTGTCCTTGGTTTTTGAAAAAACTCTATCAAGTGGGAAGTAATTATATTTAGCAAATTTAATATTGAACTGATCAGAAAAGGAGATGAACCTAGATGTAAAGCCTTTGAAGAAGGGTATTTTTACAAATTTAAGCTGTTGTTGCTTCAACATCAGTCCTTTGGTCACCATCAAAAGGACTTATGGAAGTTAAGAATGATTAAGAATGATTAAGAATGATTGAGAATTCCAGTCAAAAGACGCGGTGGATAAACGTTATTAACAAAAACATTCATCAGTTTTTCTAGGTTTTGTTTATGAAAGGAAGGATGAGAGAGTTTCAAAACTCTATGCATCATTCCCACCACAGTATTAATCTTTTGGTTCATTGGATGATTAGAAAAGAAGTTGATGTATCGACCCGTGTAAGTTGGTTTAGTATACCAATCCAGGAGGATCATTTGATCCTCACTTCTCATCACTCGGGTATCCAAGAAGGGAACTGAACCATCCGTCTCCGTCTCCATTGTAAATCGAATTCTAATATTATAACTATTGAAAACATCTAATATAGTATTGAGATGATCACTCGGTACCGAACAGATTATGTAATCAACATATTTGAAAATGAACGGCAATTCAAACGGTAACTTAGGAATACAATAATCCAGTAAACTATCCATCACCATAGTGGCCAAAATTGTACTGAGAGGAGTTCCCATAGGCGTACCAAAAATTTGATTGTAGAATACACCATTAAATGTAAACGACGACGTATCAAAAAGGAACGTAATTAAATCAATAAAAGTTGTAATGTCCAAACTTGTATTATCTTCTAGATGGCTCCAGTGATTAACAATGGTCTGTTTTACCAAATCTAAGGGAATGTTCGTAAATAGGGAAACAACATCGAGAGATATAATCACGTAGGTTGGAGGTAGAATCATATTCTTCATTCTTTCAGCAAAAGTGAAAGAATCTTTAATATAATATTCAGTCCTTTCCGCGAACGTCGACGTTACTATATTAGATAGAAGTTTAGATAGTTTATAAGTAGGTGATCATACAAAAGAAATAATCCGACGCAACGGGCAGTCCAACTTATGCACCTTAAGCAATCTACAGTATTTTAGAATTGTACCATTATGGCAAATCAATTGTGAATAACTATTTCTATCGATGTATTCTTTATCTAAGAGTACTTTTATAAGCTTATTCATTTTTGTTCAAATTTTCGTTGATGGATCTTTGTTAATTATTTTATAAGTTGATTGATTGATCGTTTAAAAGTTGTAAAGATTTAGTAATGCATTCTGTTTTGTTCATAACGACTGTATTATGACCTTTATCAGCTTTAAGCAATAACAAGGGATCATCTCCCTCTTCCTTGATGACTGAAATAGTCTTTTTTAAAGTTTTCTTAATAAATGAATTAATTGGATTAGGAGGTGATGTATTTAACAAATAGTTAGTTGTTAAATTAGTACATCTAGCTCTAACAAAGTCTTGAACATTAGTTGGTACTAACTTAATTATAGATTCGATATCAGCTAACATTTTTGGTACAGAAATATCAAAGACAGACGGTACGGCACCAAACTTTGAACCAAGAGACAAAAGGTTACTTATATCAGTCGGTAACTCTACATCACTTCTGTTTATAAACCAATTGTTATTATTTTTACATACCCTATCGAACTGATTGTTACTATTATATAAGTTTTTGAATTTCTTAATGTTAACATTTTTAACCGCATTAAATCTTTTAACAGAAGCAAAATTGATGTATTGTTCAAACTCAACTAAAATGTGAGTGGGTAAAAGTTCAACAAGTTTAGATTTAGTCTCTTTTATGGAATCCTCAATACGTTTTATATAAAAAAAGGTTATTTCAATTTCAAAATTAAGTACTCTATTGCTAACCCTGTCATTAAAATCAGCTATTCTTCTAGTAATATGCCCTCTTGAACCTTCCAATAGCAACTGAAGGTTCCTTGAACCGTTTGAAATGTGTGTAGGTGTAATTCCATGACGTCGACATTGAAGTAAAAAATGTCTGCGATTTTGTAATGAAGCCAATTTGGTGTTAAGAGTCATCCTTGTTTTTAATAAAGTAGCGGTATGAGGACCATAGGATCTTCTAATTTCTTCTAAAAATCCCATCTGTAACGTAACATTAAAGGGAGTACATGTTTTACCATGTACAAAGATATTTCTTACTTCCATTGTAAGTCGATTTAAAGAAATTTAATTTAATTTTTAAATGTTTTGTAACGTTGCCCATTTATTTTAATATTGTAGTGTTTCCCTGATGAAGCAATAAATTATTGCGAAAGCTCGGATATCGAAAAAAGGAAGTTGTTTTCTTATCCTACTCATTGGTTGCTATTCCCAAGATTTTTTAATCTTTTTATACAGTACATCCGGTACTCCGTTTAGTGTTATTTCTAAAAGATATGCTTATATTGTGGTTTCTACAAATAATTTGGATACTGTAGGCTATTATTCCCGGAAAGTTAATGGATCTGTAAATTTTATTTTGTGTAATAGGTTGAACGCTTGTTGAGAATCTTAAATCTTGTTTATTTATGAATTTATTAATTATAGAATTTAAATGTGAAAGTTGATAACCATTATTGATGCCAATAGCTCTTATTATATTTAATTTTAGTTTTATTAATGTTAGATAAAGGTGTGTTAAAGCACCTATGTAGATAACCTTTAAAAACTGTAATTTTATGTGAATTAATATGGTACGAATTTGCAGGAATGATGGTATCTGTCTGTGTAGGTTTTCTATAAATTTCGAAATCAGTGGAATAATTATTGTTAATTAATGTTATGTCTAAAAATTTAATCTATTATTGTTCTCAACTTCTAAGGTGAATTTTATATTTTTATGTAAGGTATTGATTTGTCGTCGAACTGGCAGAAATTTTGTTGAGTGCAAATATTTAATAATTTATAAACATGTTCGGCATCTTTTAATTTAATTTTGTTTATAAGTATAGTTTTTGCTATCTGTAAAGTTTTTTCAATGGTTGTTGGTGTAAAGATTAGTAATGTTGAAAGATAACAGAGTATAATTTTTAGGTAACGTTAAATTTTGTAAATTGTTGATAATTTGATATCTGTTAGAAATGGTGTGATCTGCTTTAAAATCAATTATCTGTTTAAAAAACTTAATTAAAAATTTTGAAATGTTGTAAGTACTAGAACCGATAGAAGAAATTATTGGTCTAATTGGATAGTTATTTTTGTGCAATTTAAGCAAGGAATAATATAGAGGAATCTTTGGATTCATTGGATGATAATTGGTAGGATGTTGAAAACGTTGACATTATTTTCCATAAGAAAATTTTGTGTAGCTTTAATTATTTTTTTGGTTTTAGTATGAAAGGCAGAAGTAAGATTCTTTTTGATCTCAATGAAATTGTTTTCGTTAAAAAATAATAAAGTTTTCTCAATGTATAAAGTTTTATCTAAGACCACTAAACCTGCGTTCTTGTCTGCGTTGGTAATTATCAGTGAATTGGCTTTAATCTTTTGTTTGATGTTGCGTAAGATTTTGTTTTCATTTAAATTAGTTTCGTTTGTAACATTCCTCCTTTTGTTGAAATTGCTGTTGTTTTTGCGTTCTTCTTTTTTGAGTAACTCTATAAATTCTTTCCTTAACACATCTTCCCCAGGAGTTTTGTTAATGGCATTTTCAATTTCATCTTCTGAAGATGACCATAATAGGTCGTAACATTAAATTAAGCTGCAATTCATAATAAATTATCAATATAAGTACAGATAGAAAATACTTTTAATTTACTTATTGATTAGTGGTTAACATGGATTATAGTTTAAATCGTTTTCATTGAGTTTAGGTTGATAATCACATTACATGTACAGAGTGACACAGAATTAATAGACTTTTTAAACAATATTTTATTATTAGAGAATGCTCAGCTAATTATGCCATTTCACAAAATTAATACGGAAACAATATTTCTGAAGGATTTTCATATGTTCTCTCTCAATATTGCTCTGTCGATTTGACCCAACATCCACATACATTAATTTCTTTAAATGGAAGTTAAAATTTAAAATTTTTATTAATTTACGGTTAATTTGGGAATATAACGTAATTTGCGGTACTTTATCTCATCATTATGAAGTGATATTTCTGGAGTCCATCATTGAAAACAATATCTTATCTAAGTTTATATTATAAGTTAGTTATCTAAGTTTTTTGGGTAACTGTTTTTTATGAAATATTACTTTTTAAAGCTAACTAGCGGCTAAACTAAGCCATTTTGTTATATATGCTTTTAAAAAGAATGGGTTTGACCCAACATTAAACTGAAAAGGTAATACATCATATTGAAGAAGGCAGTTTAAATTTTAATTAGGGATATAAGTAGTTTGTTTAATAAAATAATTTGTAAAATTAGTAATTAGTAAGTTTATTTTATGGTTCATTTCATTGTACTATTTTCATTATGAGTAAGTTACTTTTACATCTCCTTTATACTTCATTTTAAATTTCTGTTTTATTATCTTTCTTTTAATTTGTTCTTCTTTCAATTTTTACAGGGGAAACATGTAAAAATTGCAAGAATAAATAACTGAGTCACTTTGACTGATAACCACTCAAAGTGCAAAGAAAACCAATTTCATTATTGTTTTCAACCTCCGTTATTGTTTCTTTAACATTTAAATAAGAGTTTTTTTAACAGTAATTTAAGATACAAATAAAATTTTTTACTAGGTGATTTTTCAAGGATTTACTTAAACCTGATTTTTAGGTTAAAGTTACAACTTTTTATTTCCCCCATATATTTTTAATATAATAAGTAAAGATGCAAGCCACACTTTGGTATTGAAACGATACTCCAGAGCAACCTAAGCTCAGGAATAACGGGCACTGATAGCCCAAAGAAGGCTGGAGGTTTTGGAGCGAAAATTTTCTCGTACAATTTCAAGCAGTGTCTTTATGTTTCGCTAGGGTCGTATTGCACGACAGTTTCTAAGAAAATCTAAAAGTGTCTTGAGGTTTCTCACCCACTTCCCGATCGAATACAGCCCGTTACATAAGCACATGTTCTACATGAAGCTGGTGAATGTATCCTTCTATAGAGAGATTGAAATGAAAGACGTACTCTACCTTGCGTACTTAACGGAATCCATATTTTAGTACCATGGTCTAAAATTTACATACCTATATGTTGTATATTAACGTTCATGAAAGGAATGGGCAGGTTTTCGGGCCCATGAGCTGCTAATTATGGGAGCGTACAAAACGTCCGCTTGAGCATAAGTGTTTGGTCTATTAAGCTATCACACATATACTGCAGGTTCTTGAACATTTCCGAACGTTATGTAGCCGATATTTTTTGTAATCTTTGTTTCTAGCATCGTCCGAAAGTTGGTAATATAGCATGCTGTATGATGCTTTCACCGTGAATAAGTAATTTATGCGCTGAATGCATTAATGGCATGTAGTACCATTGATATAACTCTACATGCAATTCTGCTGTTTTATATGCGTATTCTCCAAACCTTTCGTCATCTAAAACATCAATGGCAGAGTGTATGATAATGTGCTGTATACTTTATCATCGATCATTCTAAAAAAATAATTGATATTTTACACTGAATTGTTTATCACCTACCTATATAAGTGTTGTCACTAACCAATCAGTTTAGGATTCTGTATTTGAAGCTAAACATCTGGTTCCCACAGCAGTTTTTTTTTGCAAACTCTATAAATATGGGTCAACAATATGGAGTCGAAGAATTTTAATAGTATTCTTGTAGATGTTTCGTCGGTTAAAAGATACATATAATGAAATAAACAAATGGGAATCTGATATTTGATCTATTTCACCTGGCAGAATCCGTTTATATTGGCTTTGTCTAGAAAATCCATCATATCCCCACTTACACATTAATATGAGATCAGTTACCATAAGATATTTTAATGTTTCCTCTGATTGTATTTTAAAAAGTATCTTGATGGTGAAATAAGCTAACTTTGTAATCTTATACTGGCACTTACTGAGATAATAGTTAACGACAGAGAATCAAGGTGACAATCTTTCTTTGATATCATCTTTATCATCTTTCTATACTTCTACCTATATAGTCCTATATCTACTTGACTCTTCTTTATTCAATGGACTTTAACATGATCCTATTTTAGAATTTACAAAACACTACCAATTTTTTTAGTGTAAAATCAAAATTCATCTCTAGAAAGCTATACCGATGGATTTCGTTCACAAATAAGGACAGTTAAGAAAAAAATACATTTCCTTAAATGAGACAAAAATGGGCACGAGATTTTATGATGAACAGATTCTATATTAAATGGAGAATTCAATACCAAACTTTAGTCGTAAATAGATTTAGCTCACAACGATACATCTACTCAAACATAACTATTCATTAACTAGCAGTTTGCTACAAAAGAAAATCTAGCAAGACAACTAGCGAAGATAATAACATTAAACGTAGATTATCGTTATTGTCAAAGTTAGTATATAAAAATAATCAGAAATGTTTCCGAAATAAAGTGTTTTAAAATTCCGCTGAAATATCTGGTTGTTAGACATCGTCGAATTCTCTCGACTTTAACAGCACTTTTTACGTTCTTAACATAATTTATGGTTTAGTTTGACTTATGTACTACAATTGTCATTTATTTTAGTATCTATAATTATCTTTTAGTACCTTAATTATATTTTCCGCTTGATTTGAAAATGTTTGATAAAATAGGTTTTGGCCAAAAATAGAATTTGCCCCAATGTGCGACATGAAATTACATACATCCAAAGATGTCCACAACACCATTTAAAGACAATACACTTTTACCTACACCTAACCTAGTGTGGTAACCTAGGACAATGATGGCGAATCTTTCTAACTGGACGTGTCAAAATTTTCAAACTCTTAGAAAATAATATGCTGCTATGTCAGTTAAAAATTTTAAGACATATAAATGAGAAACAAAATAATTTAAACCGACCTCCTATTGTATGCACTCTATAATTTATTCTCTGCTTATGTGTCAAGAAAAATGTTTCCACTTTTTTATCGATTCAGTGTAACTTTAAGACACTCTTTCACAGGATGAAAACCAAAAACCTATAGTTTATATAAAAGATCCCTAAAAGGTATGTAGAAAGAAGAGTACGTACAAACAGAGAACAAACAGAAATTATTTGTTGGAAAAATACATGATGAGATAAAAAAATACTCAATAAACATACATTTGACAATATCAAGCTGTTTTTGCAGCTTTTCTTTTTCTCTATGGGCATCTATCTCGAAACTTTATTACCTGTAGGTTGGTCAAAACATGGATATTGCTTTCAAAAGGCTTGATATGCTTCAAGAAGACTTGAAATGTTTCCACAAGACTTGATACAGCTTCCACAAGCTTTGAAATGCTTTCAAAAGACTTGATGTTGCTTCCAAAAGACTTGATACTGCTTCCAGAAGACTTAAACTGCTTCCAGAAGACTCGCTATTACCTTTGAAAGACTTGATACTGCCACTGGAAGACTTGATATTGCTTTTAAAAATTTTGAAATGCTTTCAGAAAACTTGATACTGCTTCCAGAAGCGTTTAAATGCTTTCAGAAGACTTGATATTGTTTCCAGAAGACTTGATATTGCCTCCAGAAGTCTTAAACTGCTTTCAGAAGACTCAATACTGCCTTTGGAAGACTTGACACTTTTTTAAGAGGGGATTAGGAAATCTGCTAAACAAACATCTGACCTAAGGTATCATGCGGCCAGGTAGTGTCGGGTTGACTTCCCTCTTAGGATAGCCGACCAACTAAAACCCTTCCCCCTCTATTTCCGGTACTACCCATCCGGGTATTTCTTCGGAATTTTTAATGCAAGATATCCCTACTCCTCTACTGTATGCGCCCTTTTCCTTCTCCACTCCTCCTCCTGTTTTATTTTCATAACGTATCTAAGGTACTGTCCCACGTCCTCCCAGGTATCACGGTCGGCCAGCATCAAAGCCCCTATGTTGTACTTGCTTACTTCATTATACTTTCCAAAGCATTTCCTTCTATCTCCCTTTGACATAACCAACACTGGTCACATCACTTGATATCTTTTTCATATATGTACCAAAGACTCCGTGGCCCGTCATCACCTGGGTCAGGAAGTAATCAACCTCACCCACCCTCTCCCCACCCATGGTTTCACCTTCGGTACCATTGTCCGGGCCTATCCCTCATACTGGTCCCTCCTACCCTGCCAGTTCCGCATGGGGTGCTCCCTCAGATCTTTCCTACTTTGTCTCCCTCTTTGATGTAGGGAGACTCTTTCCTCTACCACCAGGTCCATAGGTGGCATCCCCGCTATTACCTCAATGCTCTTCGCTGAGACCGTACAATATGCGGATGTAACACTTATAGCTATTTTTCTATTTATTCCTTTGAGCATCTTCTTATAACAATTATATTTTAACGCCTTACTCCAGGTGGGCGCTGCATACGACAAGGCCGACGTAACCGTAGTGGCCACTAGTTTTTTTTTTTACTACTTCTTGGTCCACCTACGTTTGGCATAATCCTTCGTAATATGTTGGTCATCTTTAGGGCCTTTTCTGCAATCCTTTTGACATGTGCCGTCATTTTCATGTCCTTATCCAAGTAGATGCCTAAGTATTTTGCCATTGGTGAACTTTCTATCATTTGTCTTTCAATAGGAACCTCCATTTTTGGCACTTTCCTTCTACCCTACAAAACCACAGTCTTTTTGGCCACTACCCTAATACAAATCTCTTTTAATTTTCTTATGACTTTCTCAACCGCGTAGCAAGCCTTGTCCTCCACCATCTCCCTAGATTTGGCGCTTATGATGAGGGCCAGGTCGTCGGTATATGCCACCATTTTCACCCCCGGCTCCATTTTAATTTTTAATATCTGGTCATAAAATATATTCCACAGCGTAGGTCCAAGTATCGAACCTTGTGGAACCCCGTTAGTCTTCCACACTGTTCCGTTTGGAACCACCACCCGCCTCTCCGATAAGTAGGCCTTAATCATCCTCACGAGATACTCACTAACGCCTCCTTTCTCTAGAGCACGTAATTCCAACCCATGGAGTAGAGCCAAACGCATTTTCGATGTTAAGTAGGATGATTAGCCATAGTTCCTGATTCGTAAGTGCCTTCTTTTTGATATTTTCTACCACTCCTTGGACCATCCTTATCGCATCCACCGTCGACCTTCCTTCCCTGACACCAGATTGGTTTTCGCTTAAAAGTTTTTTGTTAACAATTTCCTCGTTTAGTCTATCCCGGATCAGGACCTCCAAAAGCTTAGCCATAACATTTTCCAGACATATCGGTCTATACGTGGGATTTCCTTCCGTATTCTTTTTTGACTTCTGTATTAGTACTAAATTTGTCGTTGTTGTTGTTGTTGAAGATCGTTTTGTTTCCCGAAACGCTGACAATCATTATTTCCGGTGAGACGTTATTCGGTCCAGGCGCAAAGGGAGGTATGTCTGTCGTCCAGGGAACTCCCATATCCCACACAACATCCTCATGCTTTGGAAACAACTTGGCCATCTATTGTCGTATTACTTGATCGGTTATAATTTCTCTCTTTCGTAACTTCAGCTTATTCATAACTATGAGGTATGCCTAAGGAAGACTTGACACTGTCTTTGGAAGACTTAATATTGCTTTTAAAAGACGTGAAATGCTTTCAATAAGCTTGAACTGCTCCAAAAGATTTAATACTGCCGCTGGAAGACTTAGTACTGCATCTAAAAGCCTTGATTTTGCTTCCAGAAAACTTACAATGTTTCCAAAAACCTTGCAATGCTACAGAAAAACTAATATTGCTTCTAAAAAACTTGAAATGCTTCCAAACCACTTGAAATGATTCCAAAAGACTTGATACTGCTTCTAGAAGACTTTGATACTGTTTGTAAAACTGCTGACAAAAAATTTTGTTTTTCAAGTTTGTTTAATCTTGAAGAGGACATTCTTATTGCAACAGGCAGGAAACTGTAAATAAGATTTTCCAAAATACATAAAACTGTTGGTATACAAAATGTTCTCGTCAAAAGTTCAAATAACACCAGTTAAAGACTAGATACTGCTTGTGAAACTGTAAACACTACCGCCAGAAAGCATTTTCTTTACAAACGAACCATAAATACTAGATACATGGGCGTTTTCACACTTTTTTTGAGAATTGTCATTCGTCGTTTGATCCAATTCAGTTTGTTTCAGCACACTTATTTCCAATAAAACAGTGACAATGAAGCTGCGAAGATTATCTGACGCTCTAAAGATAAATCAGTTGATTGCAGAATTTTTCCAAACTATTTGGCCAACTGCTGGCTCTGGCTTACGCATTAGTGCTGCCCTCTCGTACTAGCTCAACTGCCGTTTGATTAGCAGCAATGACAAAGTGACTTGGGATCCAGATAAGAAAATCTGGCTATCACCGCTCAGTGTTGTTAAAGCGATGAATTGTTTGACTCATCACTATTTACATACAAATTCTGACAATTCGCTACTTCCTCGTTTAATCCCAAGATCCCTCTTCACTTGAACAATCAATAGTAAAAAACGGCCAATATGATCATATTCACAATCTCACTTATCCAGTGTTATTTATTTGAAAATCTGAAACTAGCAACTGACGCTATTAACTAGGACAACATTTTGATCTGAAACAATACTTTGACGTCCTCCAATATCGGCCAATACAGAAAAAAGAGAATAATTAAGCCGCCTTTTTATAAACGAGGACACATGTATTTAGAGAACTTTAGAATTTTAAGAACTCATCATATAAAACGTGATCTTGTCTCAGTAGATGTGTGTCATTCAAAATCTATTCGCGTGTCATTTTTGGCACGCGTATCATTAGTTCACCATCCCTGGCCCAGAAGATTTACTCTTCGACTAAAATCTACCAGTTAATAGAAAGCCTTTTAATTTAGATTGGTAATCATAATACATCAGCTACTGTATCTCGACAATATTAGCTGATATTCTCACTTCGTTGACGTTAGAGCGATACATTACGAACACCAACCTGAATTTATAAAATCTCGTTACATTATAATATCGTAATAGATTAGTCCCACCATCTCGCCCGCAAGCGACCTCGGCGAAGAGAGTATAAATGATTTCTTATTCAAGTGTTGTGTATTCAATTACCTTCCAAGACAAAACGAATAATATAACTTAATATCGCAGAGCTCGCTTGCAAGCGAGGCGGTGGTCCTGATATAATGAGTTGCATTTGCTATGGAGAGATTGTAAATTATCTACTAATAAGATATATCTTTTTTGTTTGACCTTAAAAAGCGCTAACGTATTAAATAGTTTTATCACATAATTTTTAGGTGTTCGAGAAAAAATCAAATCAAATCGTTGATGTTCATTTATGAACTGATATCATAAATTAAATGTAAAATTTAATTGAGTTCAGGTTGGTAATCATAAGATGTACGTTAGTTCCTACGCCTCGCCTGCAAGCGACCTCGGCTATATTAGATAATATCATTCATTTTGCCTTAGTTTAATAAGATTTTACAGGTTTCCAGGTTAGTATTCATAAAGTACTCTAGCGCTTCACCCGAAACCGACCTCAGCGAAGTGATTATATACAACTGTTTTCTACTCAACTGTCGTCTATTCACCCTCCAAAAACAAAAGAAATGATAGCAAATACCACCGAAGTCGCTTGAGGGTTCTAATACCAAAAACTTCTAATCGAAGAATATATAGATAGAAGAATATATGTATTTGTTTATTATGCGAGAGGTTATAAATTGTCAGAAATATTAGATGATATCGTTCATTTTATCTTAGCTCAATGAAATTTTTAAGTCCAGCACATCGTCCGCAAGCGACCTCGGTGAAACCAAGATAAACGATTTCGTAGTCAAGTATTGCATAGTCAATTACCTTCCAAGACAAAACGAATAATATTGTCTAATAACGCAGAGGTCGCTTGCAGGTGAAGTGATGACCCTGATAAGCAAAAAGTTATAAATTATATACTAATAAGAAATATCTTTTTGATTTACCTTAAAAAATGTTAATGTATTAGAGACCATTAGATAATTTTTGATCTTGTCCATTACAACACCGTGAGATAGATAATCATCTAGTTAACCGGTATTGTGCCACCAACTGAACTTTTCTTCACTAATGAGCAACAATAACTGTTAATGGTGCCTTGGCGTGAGCTTGGGAACGTTTTACCTAAATAGACCTCCGTTTGTCGATGCATATCTAACTTAACTCTTATTCATTCTTTTTTAGATACAATAAAATGTACCTTCAGATGAATTCAAAGCTAATAATTCATGCGTCAAGTGAGATAATTGCCGTATCTTCCGATTGAAATCGAGGCAATCATCAACGCCGTTATGGTTTCCATACAATTCCCCGGTAATAAAATGGTGCTACCGCACATTTCGCGAAATTCTAAAGTGTTATACGCCGTTGTATAATTATGAATAGGAGATTTTCAACGTGTGTGTACAGTTAATCTCGACATGTGTTAAGCGTACTTATGCCGGCCAGAACAATCACATTGTAATTGTATCAAATGTCTGATGTGGCATAGACATCGAATAGAACTCAGAATACAGTAAATTTATTATTATATACGTTTTATAATCACCCCTCATCACATCACACGAAAGATAATGTTTTATCGCAGAAGAAACAAGGGTAGGACAACCTAAATTCGTTGACCTCTCGTAATTCCACGTGATGGATATTTAGATTTACGAACGAACCGTCCTCGGCATTGACGTCAACGAATGAGTTTTGAAACAAGTATATTACAAGGTTTGAACACAATCCTGGGTATAAGGAGAAACGTGTAATGAAGTCATTTGAAGTTTCTTATCTTGGTTTAACTTATGACAAGTTTCACGGAAACTTGCCCAATATCTCTCTTAAGCAAATATCTTGTTAAATTTACATGGGGGAATAATTAATATTTAATCAAATTAAGGAACTTTTATCAAAGTAAAGTTATCAATTAATATAGGATAACTCTATGAATAGTGATATTGATTCCTATTCGGTATGTAGTTAGTTGGGATGTTATGATAATTGGCGTTGATATTCAGTTATTAAACATCATGTATCCAGCCATACACTCAAACGACATTTCACATGACGATATTCTGAATTGTGTTTGTAGCTTGAACGGTCGGAGGTTCAGGAATGGTAATTTACGGGTGCTCGAATTTCAATTGGAGATTGCGTTTTGACCTGTTAGAGTTTGATCTGTTTCATATAATGGATCAAAGGATAAACAGATATGACATAAAATTTGTCCTAATATATAAACTAAGTTGATTAACTATCTATATCATAAAAAGACTGGATAAGACTCGGTGTAGTAATGGGTAAGATCAAAATCATTTAATGCATAAATGTTTTTAAGGTCAAGTAAAAAATAGAAATATTTGCACTAATTACTAATAAAACTGTAAATAGTAACACTTTGTACTACTTTCAACAAATGACATAACGGAAACATCAGTTAAACTACATTTCTGATTAGTAGACAATTTATAACCTCTGGCAGAGTAATAAATACGTTTAGTCTCGTTTTATTCGTTGAAATACTAACCCGAGGTGAATTGACCGATTTAATATAAAACTAAAAGCAAAAAGTTGTGTTAACGAATTCCCCCATTTCACGTTATCCTCCTTTTTAAAGTATTTACAAACTCCTTTCACGCCTAGGTTTCCGAACGCAAATAATATTTGCATAAAATTACAATAATGATGATTCTTAGAAAAGATTAATTTGGTATAATACTCGGTATGCAAAGAGAGAAAAGGGAAGTTAAATCCCAACGGTAATTCGGTGTCGTATATATTTACAGATTATTATCGAATCTACCTACTAATAACTTTACGGCGCCATAAAATACGTATTACTACTTTATTACAGAAACTAACTCAATTCTTTCTGGTACTATTATTAAAGTTGTAAGGAAAAAGGTAAAGTGTCCCGATAACGACCTTGAGTTTACGGTTGCAGGCCACAGACGTTTCGGACAATTGAATTGACCGGAAGTGCACTTCCGGTTAGTGGGTAACTTTAACACGTTAAAGATTTTTCGTTACACCATAACTATACAGGATGGTCCAAATTTTTGTCCGGAAACTTGATTAGGATGTAGTGATTGGTAAAATATAAAGGTTTTTTTATAAACTTAAAGTATGAAATCAATTCGATATAAATCCTTACTTTTTTTAATTTTTGAGATAAAATTGAAACGTACGTAGGATTTGATTTCGAGTTAATATAACGTTAATATAAAATTAGTTAATTTAAATTAATATAAAAATTAGTTAAAAAATAAACGATTTTTTTAATAAACAAATTAATCTCAGTTAATATTAATATTATTAACAAGGTTTTATAAATAAACAAGTGTAAAATGTAAATTATTTTGTTAAGTTGAAAAATAAAAATATATGCAGTTATTCATATTAAATATGTGGGAGGAATTTAAGTCATATCATTATATTTTTATTTTATTGCATATCTTGGAGTTTTATACAATAGCAATATAATAATTAAGATAGTTTTTGGATTTCCTTCTTTTTTCAAATAAAAAAATATTTTAACTTGAGCATTCTTTTCCTTATTACTTTTGTAAAAACATTTACACGAATTTTGTTGTTTAAACCTCATCTAACATATTTGCAGTAAATTTACAAAATCGTCGTCCGATTTTTTTCCTATTTGATTCCTCCTCTAAAGGTATAGTTGAGGCAAAAACTTGTATTTATTTTTTAATTATTACAATAAGAAAGTTCTTTTAACTGTAATAATGAAGAATGGATTCAAGAAAAATATGTTTGAAATCAAACACAAAACAACAATTAAATGATCATTTAATATTAATAAGGTTAGTACGACCTACTTTTATCAATACAAAAGATACAAACATAAACTTTTACAACTACAACATATCCATTTTCTAAAAACATGTTTAGAAGAGAAACTAAACCCAAATTTCTTAAAACATAAATATCCGGGGAACTTGACAAAAACCACAGTCGATAAGTTACAACAAAGAGAAATCAGAAGAGAACTTAAAGATCACTATAGAAAGATAAATGAATTCAACACAAGAATTTATTATTATTATCAGGAATTCACCAACAAACTTCACCATCTAGAGACCGAAGAAATAATGATGAAAGTAGGAGAATTGTTAGAATATACACTGGCAAAGGAATGGGAGAAAAAAGAAAGAGAATTGAAAGAACTTCGAAAGGAAAAGACGAAAAAGGAAAGGATAGAGAACATACAAACAAACTACAATAACCCACACAAATTCCATGATCGAGTCACAATTCTTTCAAATACCACTTTTGACACTGAAGAAATGAAACTTCTCAACAAAGGAACTAAATATTCAATAACAACCAAACCAAATTTGAGAAGAATAGCAATAGAAATGGAAGCTATGGTAAGGGGGATGAAGGAAGAAGAAGAAATAAGGAAAAATTTGCAACAGGTTTTAATACAAGAAGACACTAACAAGAAGAATAGGAACAACGAAAATAAGATGGCAGAAAAGGAAAGAAGAGAAAAGAAAAAATTAAAGCAAACCAATTAATCTTCACTAAAGCCGACAAAAATGCAGGTTTAGTAATCTTACATAAAACAGAATATTTATTAATAAAACAGAAAAATTCCTTAATGATAACAATTACAAAAAAATCTTAAAACACCCCACAAACAATTTTCATAAAATAGTAAAAAAAGTTGCCCATACAGTTGAGGATACTCTTAAAAAATATGTCAACATTAACCATTTTATCCAATGAACCGAAAAACACTTAGATTATATTCCCTCATTAAACTAGACAAAATAAATCACCCAATCAGACCCATAATAACATCCATAGATGCCAGCACTTATAAAATTTCAAAGTTTCTCATTCAATTTTTCAAAACCAACATATGTTTTGAAGCTAAGTATACAATTAAAAATAGAAAACAACTAATCCAAAAATTAACAGATACCAATTTACCAAAAAAAAAGCACCATTATATCTTTTGATATAGTTAATTTGTACACAAACATTCCCACAAAACAGACCTTAACAATTGTCGAAAATATCCTAAGTACACAAATGGAAAAAAAGACAGTGAAAATATTTTTAAACTTTTTCAAATTTGCTTACAACAAAACCTTTGCAATTTTCAAAACGAAACATATACCTATGAGAAGGGACTACCCATGGGCTCACCCCTAAGTGGTTTATTAGCTGATATCTTCCTTAATGAAATGGAGAACGAAAAAAAACCCTTTCATTGACAATATTCTGTTATGGCAACGCTATGTAAATAATATTTTAGTAATCATTGACACAGACGACGAAAAAATAATTACTAGTATACATCATTACATTAACACACTACACACGAAAATTCAATTCACATTGAAGCTTGAAACGAACAATAGAATAAATTTTCTTGATTTTACATTAAATAAAAATAACCAGAATATCCAATTTGAAATATATAGAAAACCCACTCAAACTAACTTAGCAATCCCATACGACTCTTTCCACAATATAACACACAAAGTAGCTGCATTCAGATCTTATATCTACAGAGCGTTTAATACAAATTTAAATGACATAAACTTTGCCAGAGAAGTGGAAATAAGAAAAGACATCGCCAAACATAACGCATTTCCAAAAACGATAATAGATAAATTGATATACAAATATCAAAATAGACAAAAATTAAAGGTTTCTTTCCTAACCTATCAACACACAGACGTTTTACTATCTTCGTTTCGATTGTTTTTCTTCTCCAGATATCTTAATTTTGTTAATTTTTCGAGTGGAATATATAATTATACTGGATAAAATGTTTATGTTACATCTTGAGATACAACTTTGTTGTGATTTTTGACGCAAGTTTTTAGAAATTATTTACCTTTTTAATTTTGTTTTCGATTTTCGCTAAGTAATGTAACTTGTTTTTAATTTTAAGATTGAGATTATAAAAATTTGTATTTATTAGGTAGTCTCCTGATGATGCCGTATAGAAAGCGAAACCGGTAGAGAAAAATAAAAATAAAATCCATTTAATGTGTAAAATCATTAGTATTTTTACAAAACAACAAGATTACAAGTTTGAGTACTACTTTAAGTGATGAATTATATTAAGTAGGCTTTGTTTATACAGGATGTCCCGCTATGTTTGTACAACATATATAAGCGTTTTATTGTCTACAATAGTATCTTTACAATGTTTTCAATAATAACTTCAATAATATTCAATGAAATATTATTTACACCCTCCACACTCTTCCTCATTTCCACATCCAGATTCATTATTCTCCGCCAGCTTGTGCATCTCCCGCCCTCACCTCCCTTTTCCAGAATACGCACCCCGTCAAAACCCCACACAATCCACGCCAAAACCCTATTTTTCCACACCCCCAGCAGTTTTTTGTCTTCTCACCACTACAACCCTCCCCATCCATCGTTCCCCCTCACCCCTTCCCCAATAACCACTCTCGGTCTATCTCCTCCTCCTTCAACTCACTACACCTATTCAACATATGTTCCAATGCTTTCCATTCCTTTCTACACAGCTTACACCGCCTCTCCTCATCACCCATCCAGTATCTATTAGCTCTTTCCTCGTTTCCACATCGGAAACTAGCCACTAATTTCTTCCTCTTTTCATCTCCTTCCAATATCAATTATCAGCAGTCCTTCCGGAATTATTTCCATGTACCCTTCTTTATCCATTCCCTCTTTTATTTGTGTCCCTCTTTCCGTTACCGAATATCCATTCGTCTATAACAAGAGTCTTTATTTCCTTTCCCATATCTGACCTTTCCATTCTTTCTTCATATTTCACTACCCTCGTGCTCGGTCTATCTTCGTTTCCGTTGCCTGTAAGAATGGGAGTCCCACAGGGGTCCATACTGGCTCCTCTTTTATTTTCTATTTACACCTCCCAGCTGCCGGTGAGCGTACAGCATTCATCGATACACATGTATGCTGATGACACTCAGCTATACATAACCTTTCCTAAGGAACAGATTGTACAGGCTTGCTTAAAAATTAATGCAGATCTCGAAGCTTTGTGTGACTATTCTTATAAAATGGGTTTAACCCTAAATGCATCCAAATCAAAAGTGATTGTCTTCGGTAATCCTCGCGTGGTGGTAGCACTTGATACATGACGAAATATAGAAATTATTCTTAAATATATGGAAAAACTCTGGATAACTATGGATAGAATTTGTCGAAAAGATCGAAGACTTCTATGTGAAACCAAATGCCACACTATTTATTATTAATTTAAAACAATTAGTTTTATTTAATTGTTAATTTACACATTTGTAGTCTGTAGTCTAACTCAAAATGATGCGCTCTTCCGAATCTGCAATCTTTTTTGCTTCTCCCCAAAACTCCATCTCCCTAGCTAAGGACTTTATTCACTTCTCCTCGAGCTCCATACTAAATTCCTCAGCATCAGGCTCGAGACTCTCGCGAAAGACTTTTCTCAAAAAATCTAACGACTGACTCCTTAGTATAAACTTAACGTTCTTGCGAGAAATTTTTAATCTTTAATTATGGTATAAAAAAAATTTCACGGTATGATTAATGTTTGTAAACAAAACTGACCTATTTAATATTCTTTCGAAGGATGATTGACAGATCAATATAAAACTTCACGCTTTAATTGGGGTACAAAAGAAATCTTCACGGTATAATTAATGTTTGTAAACAGAACTAACCTACTTAACATTTTTTCGAAGGATGATTCACAGGTCAATAGAAAACTTCACGCTTTAATTGGGGGACAAAGGAAGCTACCTGTCTTAACCCTTTTTTTAATTACAATGTCAAAATGTGGTGCACATTTGCAAGAAAGAAAGTTTCTTTTTTAATTTTCTTAAAAGAACAGATTAAGGAATTGCATACTTTTTGAATGATGCGTTTATTAAGATGGGTAAATAAATACTAAATATTATATGGGACTCTAAACAGAGCTGGGTAATTACATATACTTTAAAAATAATTACAATTGCAAAATACTGTTTCAAAAAAGGAATTAATTACAAGTACAAAGTATATATCTTAACAAACAGGAATTATTAATTATTTTGCCAAATACTTCTATAATACTTCTAATTACTTTTTGGACAAGAAATTATTTATATATTGATTTTTTTAAATTATTAAAGGTATTCACCCATAGGCGCCAGCTTTTGAAAATACGTAAGGGTGCTGGATGATGAAAAAAGCGAATTCCAAATCCAAAAAAAAAAGGTTCGCACCTCAGAACCAAGAAAAATGAACAATACTTTGCCACTTCTTCCTTGAATACTAACTAACGTTAATTGACTAGTTAGGTTAGGTTGGGTGAACTGGATTAAGATAACTCAACCCAATTCAACAATAATTTATGCTAAATAGCTAGTTGTGATTGCATCTCCTATATAGTTGTCAATTATAACGAAGAAATGATCTCCAAGTAAAACGAACAATACTTTTAGCAACCGACGTCTTTGAAGTCGGTCGAGATTATATTTTCCACACGATAAATAACTTTATTGAAAAATACTTTCGGTCGTCTTTGAAGACGCCGGCCGTCCCAAGAAAGATGAGCAATACTTTGAGTAGTCGACATCTGCGAAGTCAGCTGAGAGTATTTCTACCATATGATGATGGGAACAATCCAAACCAACTCAATGCAACAAAACCCAATTCAATCCACTCTTTTCCTGGAAACATTCTTCAGAGTATATCTTCGGGATTTCAGCATGCGCTCAACCTTATCCTATGATATTACATCTCGCATCTTCTGGGCTTGAGCATTTTGTCTTCAATTTCTTTGGTTCGAACGTTACATTTCTCTTTGGGTGATTTCCTTTACACTTTTAGGCACTCCATTTTAATACTTGGATCTGCTATGATAACTGTGCCATGACACTCTTCTCATGCAATTCCATAATTCCGGATAATATGAAAATAAAGATCATTATTTGCCATTTGAATGAGTTCGGAAAATAATCGATATATAAAAATATATTTACTAAAATGTTCAATATGTCAGTAAAAACGGTCAAAGTTTAATAGTCAAAGTAATAAACGGGTTTTGCATGTTTTAGTCAAGGTTTTCAAAGATATACAATATTCTATACTTACTTTCTATATCAACCTTAAAATTTAACATTATTTTATAAAATATCTATTTAATTATTTAAATAATAATTATAAGTTTTTTAAATAATAAGTTCCTTTTCATTTAGTTTTGTGTAGAAGGCACGGTGTATATATGCGTTGAAAGCTGCCATTTTATGAGCATAATCATCAAAAGAATCATTTGGAATGATAATATCTGTTTGTGTTGGTTTTCTACAGATACTGTATTGAAGTCCGTTGTCTGTTTTTAAAATTGTTATGTTCAAAAAATTTATACGGTTGTTATGTTCTATTTCGATTGTAAATTTGATGTCTTTATGTAAATTATTAATGTAGTTGTGTAAGTTGGTTATTGTTTCTTGTCTGTCATTGTCGATGAAAACGATGATATCATCTACATATCTTAACCATGTTATGATGTTGTGTCTATGTGGGTTGTTATTGTTCATTATAAGTTCTTTTTCTAGTCTGTCTAAGAATATATCGGCAAGTAATCCACTTAGCGGTAATCCCATTGGAAGGCTCTTGTTGTAGGTGTAGAAAGTGTTTTCAAATTTACAAAAGTTTTGCTGTATGCAGATTTTAAACAGGTTAAATATATTTTTTCCACTCTCATTTGAAGGTGACATTGTTCGAAACTTTAGAAAATTTAAGCAAAGCTTTGAAGTATATCTCATCGCAAGTGGAAAAGATGAAAAATCTAGTGAGTTCAAGGTAGCATTATTATTTAATTTAATGGAAGAAGAAGGATTAGAGGTCTATAATGCTTTAGATTTAACAAATGAACAGAAGAAATCCTATGACATTGTACTAAATGAATTACAAAGATACATGAGCCCAAAAATAAATGAGGTATATGAACGTTTTATATTTTATAAAAGAAAACAGGAGGAAGGTGAAACTTTCGACCATTTTTTAACGGACTTGAAGAAGCTTGTCAAAACATGCAATTTTGTGAGTGATACAGATTCAATGGTTCGAGATAGCTTGGTATTAGGAACTAAGAATCAATCTTTACAAGAGAAACTACTACATATAGATAATTTGGATCTAAAAAAAACTATAGAAGTGTGAAGAGCGAATGAGGTAACGGAAGTACGATTAAAAAACGTTCAAAATGGCACGAATGATAGCAAAGTTGATGCAGTAAAAAGAAAAGTATGAGAATATTATAAGAAAAAAGAGAACCAAGATAGAAAAAATTAAAACAAAAGTGAATTTATTTGTAAAAGGTGTGGACTAAAATATAAATTCAAAGAATGTCCTGTATATGGTAGGAATTGTAAAATATGTGACAAATATAGCCGCTGTGCAAAGATGTGCTACAAGAGTCAAGTTGTGAAAAAGGCTAAGGACATAAAGGAAGATAATGAGGACTCTAATTTGGAATATGAAGAAGACAACGTCTACGTAACTTCTATTCTGGTACATGAAGTGAATCAACGAAGTGAATGGACCGAAATGTTAACAATTGAAGAGAAAAAGGTTAAATTTAAAATAGACACAGGTAGTTAAGTAAACATTATATCACGTAGAGTGGTAAAAGAGTTAAATAAACAAGCTGAAATTGTAAGTACTAAGATGATTTTAGAAACATATTGTGGGTTTAAAATAAGACCGATAGGGGTTGTGGAAATTGAATGTACCTGGAAAAATAAAAATTATAATTTGTCATTTATTGCTGTTAAGGAATCATTAATGCCAATATTAGGTTTAGATGCTTATTTAAATTTGAATGTTATTAGAAATGTATCAAGTGTAAATGAGATCAATACAAAAAAAATTTTTATCAAAAAGCATAGATGTATTTAGAGGATTATGTCGATTTGAAAAAGAATGTAAATTAAAACTAGGACAAAATGTAGTACCTATTGTGGGACCTCCAAGGCGTGTACCGTTGAGTATAAAACCAAAGCTAAAGAAACAATTGGATAGTTTAGTACAACGAGGAATCATATCAAAAGTTAATGAACCAGTCGAATGGTTAAGTAATTTGGTTATAGTAGAGAAGACAGATGGTGGTTTAAGGTTGTGTATGGACCCTAAACACTTAAATGATGCTTTAGAAAGACAATATTGTGAAATATCCACTTTGGAGGAAATAGCTACTAAGTTGAATAACAAATGCTTTTTTACAGTCTTAGATTTTAAAGAGGAGTTCTATCAAGTCGGAGTAGATAAAGAATCGAGCAAGTGGTGCTCTTTTGGATGTCCCTCTGCCATCTACAAATTTAATAGAATGTCGTTTGGACTCAACTGTGCACCCGAATACTTTCAAACTATTAATCAAGAAAGTTTTGGTGATATCCCAGGGGTCATCATTTATTTTGATGATTTGTTAATCGCAGCTGAAACAGTTCAAGAACATGATCGGATATTGCGAATGGTAATCGACCGAGCAAGGCAGTTAAATATAAAATTCAATAAGAATAAAATTTAATACAAGCAAGTGCAAGTAAAATATTTGGGAAATGTGTTCAATAAAATGGGAATGGGATCAGATCCCACAAAGGCACAGGCAATAACTGGATTGGAAGTGCCAAAAAATCGAAAAGATTTACAAAAGATGTTGGGAATGATAAACTATTTGAGAAGATATATTCCAAACTTTGCAAATATATCAAAACCATTGAGAGAATTACTGAAAAAAGACGTTGAATGGATTTGGACATTGAAACATGATGAAGCATTCGATGAAATAAAAAATAGAATTAGTTCACTGTTGTTCTAGCAAATCTTGATGACAAAAAGCCTGTAACAATACAAACAGATTCAAGTAAAGACGGTTTGGGTAGTGTGTTATTACAAGAACAAAGACCAGTATCTTTCGCGTCAAGGTCGCTATCACCAACTGAAATTCGATACATTCAAATTGAAAAAGAATTTTTAGCCATCTTATATGCTTGTGAAAAATTTCATCATTATATCTACGGTAGAAAAGTTCTTATACACAGTGATCATAAACCTATTGAATCTATTATGAGATAGAGTGTTACTGAAGTGCATTGTCCTAAATTACAACGTATGAAAGTGAGATTACTGAAATATGATGCACAATAATAAGCCTGGAAAGGAAATGCTAATTGCGGATTTACTACCAAGAAATTTCCAGAAAGAAACAAAATACAAGGAAGATAAGACTCTAACAGAGATAGTACATTCTATTGACGTTTCTGATGAGAGACGAGAGGAGATAAAAATTGAAATAGACAAGAATTTGTTGTTACGTCAAGTTAAACAGTATTGTCTTGACGGATGGCCAAAGGATGTCTCAAAACTGATTACAGACTTAAAAGAATGAATAATATTAAAACAAGTTTCTTTTTGCACTTTTACTGGTTATATTATAGTATTAATTTCAATAGTTTTTACATGTTTCGCCCATTCCTTGCTCTCCCTTAAGTGGCCTCCTTTCAGACATATTCTTAGATCACTTAGAACGAAACTTACTTAACCATAAAAACAACATTAACGACAATATCATATTATGGCAAAGATATGTAGATGACATATTGGTTGTATGGAATGATGATGGACTTAACCTTATTGATGATTTTTACAAACATATTAATACTTTACATCCTAAAATCAAATTCACGATGGAAATAGAAAAACATAATAAATTAAACTATCTAGACTTAACCTTAATAAACAATAGTTACTCCATAGACTTTAATATTTATAGGAAAAATATTCAAACTGATGTTATCATTCCCAACAATTTTTTTCATGATTATTCACACAAAATTGCAGCTTTTAGAGCATATCTATGTAGATGGTATTTCACACCTCTTTCAAATGAAGATAAAGATAAAGAACTAAATATTATCAGAACGATAGGCATTAATAACAATTTTGACCTACAACAAATAAACTCTTTAATTAATAAATTCATCACCCGACAAAATAACAAAAACCTAACTACTTTGAAACCATTACAGTCCATACGCCAAAATTACAGATCTATCCCTTATCCAGGTAATATAGCATTCAAAATAAAACAAACCTTCAAAAAACATGACATCAATTTATCCTTCACAAATAATAACACCTTACAGAAACTACTTTTTAATGCTAAAGACCACATAGATATACTAGACAGTAACGGTGTATATAAGTTAGAATGTGATTCTTGCAGAGCTTATTACATTGGAGAAACAGGTCGCCCTTTAAAAACTCGGATAAGGGAACACATACAAAGAGAAGAATCCAACTTTGGCAACCACATATCCACTCACAAACATGTTTTTTATAAAGACAAAAAAGTGAAACTTTTACATCGAATTAACAAAAGCTACAAACTCAATTTACTCTAAAAATATGAGATAGAGAGACACAAAAATCTCAAAACAGAATTAGAATGTCTCAATGATCAAGTATCTTATTCCGTTATTCCAATTTATAAATCTTTGTCAAAACCTTTCCTACAGGATACCGAGGGCTCTCATGCAAACGTACATGGGAGTCGCAGATCCTGAGGATATATATTTTTTCATTTTCACGTTGATTTCATCCCCCCCCCCTCTTTACCACACTTTCTTTTCATTTCCAGTTCTAATCCTTACAGTAGATGATTCATATTCTTATTTTGATTACTTTTATTTTAAATCTTTTATATATAATATAGTTGATTTTATTTTAAATATTTTATATAAGCTTGCGCTTGCGTATTGTACCTAATTTTAATACTAGTGACTTTACAACCTGTTTTATCTGTTCGATCGACATCTTCTTTTGCTTTAAACTCGTTTTAATTTCTACATGTTTCATACGATTTTCATTTGTATCAAGATTTTATTTTTCATCTTTTATTCTGTTCTTATGATTATATTGATTGGATTTTCTCTATAGAAGTTGCTTTTTCTTTGTAAGTACTTTTTGTTTAGTTCATTTTTATGATATTTCTTTGTTACGCCATTTGAATTGGTCATGTTCCTTTCTGATGAAAAATTTTAAGTTTAAATTATATAATTTAGATTCACAATTTAATTTTAAATAACTTTGTAATAGTTTATTTGCAATTATCTTACTTAATTACAACTTTTTGTAGATTTCTGATGATAAAATTCGTAATGACATACATTTGATTGATGAATTACTGTTCTATAAAGATAAGGTAATTATACACAAAATTTTAAGATTAAAAATACTAACAATACTACATGTAAATCACTTTGGCGTAACGAAAACTCAAAAAAGAGCTAGCCAAGTTCTTTAATGGCCAAACATAAATTCTGATCTTGCCGATTATATAAAGAAATGCAAAATATACGAAAAATACCAGAAAGCCAATGTAAAAGAACCACTGATATTAAGAGAAATGCCAAAAACCTCATTTGAAAAGGTAGCTGCTGATACACAGATAACATGCCCTTCAATTCTTGGGAATGCAAACAATTTGCGGAAAAATGGAAATTTAAAATAATAACGTCAAGTCCCAGATACCCGCAATCCAACGGCATGGCAGAAAGAGCAGTTCAGATTGCGAAAGGCTTTTTGAGAAAATGTGATGATTTGGATAAGGCGTTATTAGCTTACAGAAACATGCCAATTACTGGACTAAATAAATCACCTGCTCAAATGTTAAATAGTCGCAGATTAAATTCTGAATTACCTATAAAAGAGACACTATTAATTCCAGAACAAGTCAATTATAATTTGGAGAAAGAGAAATTGGAGACCAAAAGACGATTATACAAGTTGTACTATGATAGAAGTGCTAGGAAAGGGAAGAATTGAGAGGAGATATTGTAGTAATAAATAAGGGCAAAACTTGGGAACCTGGTATTGTACTAAAGAAATTGAATGAACCAAGATCTTATTTAGTACAAAACCAAAATGAAAATCTAATTAGACGGTATAGCATACATTTGAAATAGTCAATGAATAAAATGAAGATGAATCAACAAGAATTGGAAGAAGCTTCAAGTATTGACAGTGCACCGTAGGTGAATTGTAATGATGATGGACATGGGGTAAAAACGAATTCCTGAGCATGATACGATTAAGACCAAAACTAAGCGGCATGCAAAGCAGCCGGTGTAACGAGTATAACGTGAAAAGCAGAAATAATAAAGATTAATATGCACACTGTCGATAGCAACCAATCGTGACACTTATCCTATATTTAAAACAGTCAGGGATTATTCGAGCTTTAACCAGGAGAATTTTGACAGTGATTTGCGTTCCATAGATTGGCACGCTTTACTTCAATTTTCTGATATCTATGATAAATTAAACTTTTTTAATAAATACTTGCTATACGTATTTGATAAACATGTTCTAGAGAAAATTATAAAAATCTCACGGCCTAGTATGCCTTGGTTGACTGCGGTTATTAGATCCATAATGGAAACTAGAGATAAGGCTTTGAGCCGCTTCAACAGACCAAGAAACCCGAGCATTGGCAATATTACAAATCATCAAGAAATTATATAACATTTTCAGTAGGTAAGGAGCAGAAAGTATACATGAATTCTGTTTTTCAAGATAAAAGCATACATAATTTGTGGAAAACATACAATAAATTATGCATTGAACTAAAATTAGAACTAACACTAGCACTAACACTAGAACTATCACTAGGACTAACACTAGATCTAAAACTAATAAATAATAAAAAAGGACTAACTGAGTTAGAACCAGTTTCTGAAGAAGGTTGTAACATGGCATCCGAAACGTCAAACATCTTTTCCAAAAATGTACGGCGAACCCCGAAAGTTTCTAGTTTTAGATCTAGTGTTAGTCCTAGTGATAATTCTAGTGTTAGTGCTAGTGTTAGTTCTAATTTTAGTTCAAATAACACCGGTCGTGAAAGCCTTCGTACTTATAAATTATGCATTGGTTGTAAATCTAAAAATTGTAATATTCCTGAGAATTTATGCGATGCGGATAACTTTAATAATTATTTCCTGAAAATATCTTCAAACAATGACATTGATCATAACTTATGACATTTTTACAATGGTAACGCATTACATAAATTTAAAGATTTGTTTGTCTTTCGTACTATTGCACGTAGTGATGTGGCTAGAGTCATATCGAGTATTCATTCTAATGCTGTGGGCAATGATTTTCTTGGTATAAATACAATTAAAATGTCATGTCCTTACTTATTAGATATTATAACGCACATAATCAATACGTGTCTCTTGGAGGCCGACTGTTGGAAAGATTCCATAATCATCCCTTTGCGGAAGACTGCTGCTCCGAAGTGTTATACAGATTTTAGGCCTATAAGTATTTTGCCAGCCCTCCCCAAGGTACTGGAAAAAATAGTTTGCACTCAACTTCATGAACATTTGTTGCTTTATAATATCATACCCGAGACCCAGTCAGGTTCATCAGTTATGGATGATGTCTTACGAAGTGTCGACAAGGGTGAGATGCATGCAGTTGTGTTATTGGACTATTCTAAAGCATTTGATATGATAAATCATAATCTCTTACTAAACATTTTGCACTACATTGGTCTCAGTCACTCGGCAATTGAATTTTTTAAACATTACCTCCTAAACTGAAAACAACGAACTAAATTCAAAGACTCCCTATCGAAACCGGAACTTGTATCTAAAGGGGTTCCTCAGGGAAGTATATGTGGTCCTTTGTTGTTCATTATTTATACTAGTACGTTCTATAAGAATTTCAAGTTTTATAAATATCATGCCTATGCTGATGATACCCAGTTATCATTATCATTCCCTCATACTGCGACTAATGTTGCTGCGGTCAGAATTAATTGGGATGTATAATCCCTTGTTGATGCGTCTGATGTACATGGCTTAAAAGTTAACCCCAGTAAATCTAATGTGATTGTCTTTGGTAACAGGAATCATATACTATCAGTTACTGATAATCTTAAAATTACTGTAGGCAATCAGGAGCTACAGCATGTAGATTCCGTAAAAAATTTAGGTCTAGTAATTGACAAAGACTTAAAATTTAATACTCATATAAATAATTTTTTACAGAAATCATACTGCATTTTAAAATCCCTTTATCCGTATCGGCACGTTTTAAATGAGAACAGTGAACGGTTATTGACTGATTCTTTAATTCTGTCAAAATTCAATCACTGCGATTCGGTCTATGGTCCTTGCATAGCTAAGGATAATCAAAGAAGGGTACATGTCCAGAACAGTTGTCTAAGATTAATTTATGGCATACGAAAGTACCACTAAATTTCACATAAGTTGAATGAGTGTGGCTGGCTGAATATGTATAATAGGATTACTCTACATAGAGGAGTAGTTTATTTCAAAATTCTACATAACAAAACACCTGCTTATCTGAGTAATAAAATATCATATCGCACAGACGTCCATAATATCAATATTCGCCGAAAAGACGCGCTTACGGTGCCTCGTCATACGTCGGCTGCTTTTCGAAATTCGTTTATTTATGGTTTCACAGTTTTTTGAAACACTCGTTCATTAAAAATGTTAAATCTGTCTAGTTTCAAGATTAGTTATAAGCGATATCTTTGTGAGCGGCAGACAAAATCGGTTTAGTTTTTTTTTGTTTTATTTTTGTTGCATATATTTGCATTTATTGTGTAGGCGCGATTACATTTTGAAATTAATTCATAGCAGCTAGGGGAAGAGCAGGCCTCACTACTCTGTGGTGTTGCCTGACCTAGCTACCTAATTAACCTTTATTGTTATTATTTGTTATTTTTATTTATTTGTTCTTTATTGTTGCTTGAGGTATATGGCAAGATTTATAATGGGTTAATAAATGCATTATTATTATTATCATTATATAAGGAACAGTGTGTATTAATAATAATAAATAAAAAATAAAGATAAATCTTGGTGTTTTGGGATTCATTGGCAAAATAGAATATAAGTTTTTGTTAAATTTTTGTAGTGTTTCTTTGGATTCAATTATAATTTTTTAGCTGTTTTGTGGAAACTTGTAGTCGTATCTTTTGAAATAGTTGTAAAGCCGTTTTCTTTTAAAAAATCTTCAGTTTTCTTTATGTAGTCTTCTTTGTTCATTATTATTAAACCCGCGTTTTTATCAGCTTTGGTGATAGTTAGATTGTTTTGTTTGATTTTATGTTTTATGTTATTTATTAATTGTTTTTCTTTCTTAATTTTTCGTTCTTTCATTAACTCTTTTTTCTTTGTTTTTCTTTTTGTTTCATCTTTAATTAATATCTGTTGAAGTTCTCTATTTATTGTTTCTTTGGTTGCTATTTTCTTCGTTATTGCTTCCAATTCAATAGCTGTTTTTCTCAAATTGGGCTTAGTAGTCAATGCATATTTGTGGCCTTTATTAAGCATTTCTAATTCTTCTGGGTTAAATGTTATGTTCGTTAGATTGGTCATTCCTTTATGGAATACATGATGTTTCACGTTGTAGTCCTTAGTCATCTTTATACCAAGTGGTTTTATTGTTCATTATTTCTTGGATTTCTACATTGTTGGAGGTCTTTGTTAATCATGTCATAAAATAAAACACGATATAAAACAACAAATTTTAAATAGATTTTCAAGATCAACAATACTCTAAAGATGGATTTCCTGAAGATGGTCTGAAAAGGCCGAAACCGATTGATAATAGAAACCAAATAACATTCGTCTTAATAAAAAAGTAAAAAAAATAATTAAATAAATACTTTATTCGTTCAAGACGAAAAAACATTCCTTTAACAGTATTATTTTATAAGTAGACTATGATAAATTAAGTGATCGCGTTGCTAAAATACCAGAATAAAAAAACCTTTTATTTTGTGCTAACAATAAAGCGAGTGTTACTTGATTGGTAGTGCTTTAAAACATCAATATGTTTTATTGTTGTTAAGAACCTTTTTCTTAGTATGGAGTACCAAGGAAACGATGAAAAACATGATAAAAACATTTTAACTAATATCTTTATATACTATTAGAAGAGAAAAGTTTAAACACACTCCTGAAAATAATAAAGTAACTAAATTAAATTTAAAATTATTAAACGTCTCACAGGGATGGCGTTGACAACCCGCTAGGGGATAACTCCAAAACTTTACAACATTATGGTACCACCATTTTGGAGTTCCAACCCTGACCTCTGTTTCCGGCAAGTCGAAGCACAATTCGCGTTGTTACAAATTAAAAGTGAGAAAACAAAATTTAACTGCACCTCTCTTTTTTCCAATCCGAGTAATATAATTACGACGGTCATAAATCTTAAACAGTCTAACCACAAACGACTCCATATACCACATAAAAATCAGCGTTAATTGAAAAGTTATAACTTATAAGCGAAGAAAAACGCTTAGTTAATATCCTTTCAAGATCACAAATGAAGGATTAAGAACCCTCCGAATTTTACAGGTCTATGTCCGCTAAAGTAGGTGGGTGAATCCCAAATTGTTAATTAAGGTAAGGAAAAGGAACTTGCCTAGGGCAGTTTGCGTTGCTCTCCTATCATCTGTTAAGGACGAAATTGCAGATCTTGTTTTTGTCGCAGAAAAGGTCTGGGAATCCTTAAATTTGCCCTTGTTTCCATCCTTCCTATTGTAAAGCTGTTGCTTGAGGTTTTGCATTCGATCGATATTTTTTTACATTATGTGAGAGACGAAATACGTTAAAACATCAATCAGTTTTGGGTACACACATCAACGACATACTCCAATTGGAAGAGAGTAACGGTATGCAGAAATAATAAAGTTCATAAAAGAATTCATCGTACCTAATGTTTAATTTCACATTTATCTTGAAGATCAAAATTTATACCAACCTCTTTGTGAAGTTATTAGACGTAATTTTGAAGGGCCCTCTTTCAAATTTAAACGCTGTCTTATCAAGTTGATAGATATTACCGATCGAGACGACATTCTTGAATTAATAAAACATTATCACGAAGGAAAATCTAATCATCGTGGAATAGATGAAACTGAACTGAGATTGAAATCAAAATATTGTTGGCTAAATTTAAAAAGCTCTGTACAAACCTAACATAACCAAATGTGAGATAGTAACATATCAGAGAAACTTAATTAAAATCGAATTAAATATCACCCCAGAAAAACGATATGGCAGAACGATTTTGCAATTTCGCTAGGTGGAACCATAACTTATCTTTAATTTTACTTGATCTGAAATCATCTCTAAAGGAGGATTTAGTTTCGGTTGGGTGCTGAAAAGAACTGAATTGGAAAAAAATATATCTGAAGAAACGTTTATAGCAAATGTTGGGACTGAATTAGGAAAAAAACGCTCAATAGTACATTCAAATAAAAAAAAAGAATTCAACTAAAAAAAAAATGAAGTCAATGACAACTTCAAGATAAAATCATTAAAAACTTTATAAGGACGTTTTTGCACCCACAATACGTGAGTTTTACAAGCAGATTTTGAGTTTTGCCAAGAGTATTTACTATTTTGAAAGTAAAATCAAATTTTATTAACAGTTTCTTATCTTTTGCCAACAGTAGTTAGACTTTAATTAATAGTTTTTGAACCAGTTACGTCAAAATGTTGCATTTTGTCAAGCATCAGTGTCAAATTTCAGGAAACATTTCAAGTCTTCTGCCAGCAATATCAAGTCGTCTAGAAGTAGTTTCAAGTCTTCTGAAAGCAGTACTAAGTCTCTTGGAAGTATTCTAAGTCTTCTGGAAGTAATGTTAAGTCTTCTAGAAGAGTATCAAGTCTTCTAAACACATTTCAAGTCTTATGAAGCAGTATCAAGTCTTTTGAAAACACTTAAAATCTAGAAGAGTATCGAGTCTTCTCAAAGCTTTTCAAGACGTCTGAAGCAGTATCTAGTTTTCTGAAAGTATTTTAAGTCTTCTGGAAGCGACATAAAGTTTTCTAGAAGCAGTATTAAATCATCCGAAAGCACATCTAGTCTTCTAGAAGTATTATCAAATCTTGTGGTAACATTTCAACTCTTTCAAGCGCAATATCAAGTCTCTTGGAAACATTTCAAGTTTTCTAGAAGCAGTATTAAGTCTTCTGGAAAGATATTAAGTTTTCTGGAAGTAATGATAAGTCTTCAGAAGCAGTATCACGTCTTCTCTAATAATTTCAGGTCTTCTGAAAGCGATATAAAGTTTTCTAGAAGCAGCATCAAGTCTTCTGAACGTATATCTAGTCATCTGCAAATAGTATTAAGTCTTCCATAAGGAGTATCTAGTATTTTTAAACTCATCAAATTTTGTAAAAGTAGTATCAAGTTTTCTGGAATCAGATCAAGTTTTGGTCAAGGAATATCATGTCTTCTGGAAGCAGTATCAAGTTTTCCAGCGCTAATGTCACGTCTGCTGGAAGCAGTTCAAGCTTTCTGGAAGCAGATTAAGCCTTCTGGAGCAATTTAAGCCTTTTGTAAGCAGTATTAAATCTTCCAGAGGCAGTGTCAGCACATCTGGAAATGTATCAACTCTTCTGGAATCAATATCAAGTCTCCTAGAAGCAGGATAAAGTCTTCTAGAAGCAGTATAAAGTCTTCTAGAAGTAGTATCTAGTTTTTTCGAAACAGATCAAGTTTTGTAAAAGTAGTATCAAGTTTTCTGGAATCAGATTGTCTGAGTCAAGCAGAATCATGTCTCCTAGAAGCAATATCAAGTCCCAATTACTGTATTATGATGAGTGAAAGACGTGCCTAAATTCCAAGTTGAAATCAAAATATCGGTAGCCCATGCGATACTTTAAAAGCATAGATATAAACTCTACAAAGAGCAGACAGTTCAATCCATTCCACTGAGAGATACCAAACCACAACAGTTTG
Source organism: Onthophagus sagittarius (assembly GCA_036711965.1). NCBI lineage: Eukaryota > Metazoa > Arthropoda > Insecta > Coleoptera > Scarabaeidae > Onthophagus > Onthophagus sagittarius. The sequence goes on from JASERS010000005.1 coordinate 28,338,329, forward strand.
GAATTCTGTAAGTGGTATTTCAACCTTGCACAAAATAATATTACCTTTAGTTCGTCTATGTCCGTTACATGGTCTAAAGAGGCATGCGGTATCATCACAGGCAGTGCCGTATCACTGTTTTAATTTTGTTAATTTAGTTATCTGTAACACAACTACAATTTTGTATATTATGTGGATGTGGCTATTTATACATATAGTATGTATACGCAATTGGCTATTTACACATACAGTATGTATATGTAATTGACTATTTATACATACTGCATGTATACGCAATTGACTATTTGTACATGCAGTATGTGTACACAATTGGCTGTTTAGACATACTGTATGCTTTTATATCTACCAATAACAGTTTCTATAGCAATTAAGTTAGGAATTTCTTTCAAATGCAGGCTTGTATTATATACACAAACGTATTTTTGGAAAATATTGTCGCATATACGGCGTGGTTCAAAAAGTACGACGACACAAAGTGTATTTTTTTAAATAAATGGAACACCCTATATTTTTTTGCATATTCTGATTAGCTGTCCTAAATGCTGTAACTACACATCTTGTTTTCAAATATATGTAATTATATTTTTTAAATCAAAGAGTCATAACTCAAAGATTTAATGATTTGGAAAAACGGTCTTAATCACGTTAAATAGCTGCTTTATAATTCTGCTTTTTATTTCAGAATGATATCTCAATTAGTCCTTGAGATACGAATTTTTAAAATTATTTTGATTTTTAACAAATATATATATAATTAGGTTTTTGCAAAGCTTTAATCAAAAAATTATAACTCAGAGATTTAATGGTTTGGAAAAACGATCTTAAGCATGTTGAATAGCAACAAAATTTGCTTCAAGTTGCTCTTTATTCCAGAGCGATATCTCAATTAGTCTTCTGGAAGCATTTCAAGTCTCCTAGAAGGAGCACAAAGCCTTCCATAAGGAGTATCTAGTTTTTTTAAACTTATCAAGTTTTGTAAAAGTAGTATCAAGTTTTCTGGAATCAGATCAAGTTTTGGTCAAACAATATCATGTCTTCTGGAAGCAATATCAAGTCTTCCAGCGGTAATATCACGTCTTCTGGAAGCAGTTTAAGCTTTCTGGAAGCAGATTAAGTCTTCTGGAAGTAATTCAAGTCTTTTGTAAGCAGTATTAAATCTTCCAGAGGCAGTGTCAGCACATCTGGAAATGTATCAACTCTTCTGGAATCAATATCAAGTCTCCTAGAAGCAGTATAAAGTCTTCTAGAAGCAGTATCTAGTTTTTTCGAAACAGATCAAGTTTTGTTAAATTTTTATTAAACACAAAATTAAATTTTGCAGAGTTTTAATCAAAAAATCATAACTCGAAGATTTGAATATTTGAAGCACAGATCTTAAGTTCCTTAAATAACAACAAAATTTGCTTCGAATTGCTTTTTATTTCAGAGCGATATCTCAATTAGTTCTTGAGAAACGAATTCTTGAAAATTTCTTGATTTTTAACAAATATATATAATTACGTTTTTGCAAAGCTATAATCAAACAATCATAACTCATTTTGTTTAAGAATTTTTATCTCAACATGTATATGATAAATTGAATTGCGACTTCTATAATTGAAATACTGAAATTCCTAACTTAATTGGTATAGGAGCTATGGATGCCTGACGCACTGTTGCAGCGACCCTGTGTATGTAATTGGCTATTTACTGATACTGACTGTATACGTTATTATTTCGTTTAATATTGTGGTAATAACTACACAATTATAATTAAAATTTCATTTATTAAAGTTAGTTTTCAAATTAGTTTTCAGTTTCTTGTATGTATAAACAGCCAATTGCGTATACATACAGTATTTGTAAATAGCCAAATCCATATTATATTACTTTTAATTTTGTTTCTCAAAATCTCAACTTAACCCGTATTTTTTTACACTTTTTGGAGACGGTACTGTGGGATCAATGACTCTCACTAATTTTCACAATTTTTGAACATTTAAACTATCAACGATCCTATTGTCTTTTTATATTACGTGTCACAAGAACTAATTGGGATATTGGAGTGAAATAAGAAACAATTTGTAGTATATACTTAAAATGCTTTCAGAAGATTTGAAATGCTTTCAGAAGACTTGAAATGCTTCTACGAGAGTTAATATTGCTGTCAGAAAACTTGATACTGTTTCCAGAGGGCTTGATATTGCTTCTAGATGACTTAATACTGCTTCCAGAAGACTTGAAGTATTTAAAGACTTGACTTACTTTCATAAGACTTGAAATGCTTTCAAAAGACTTGAAATGCTTCTAGGAGGCTTGACATTGCTTCTAGAAGACATAAAATGCCTCTAGAAAACTTAGTACAGCTTCTAGCTGACTTGATACTGCTTCCAAAAAACTTCAAAAAGCCTTGATTTGCTTCCATAAGACTTGAAATACTTTTAGGAGTCCTGATGCTCCTCCCAGAAGACTTAAAATACTTCCAAAAGACTTGATACTGGTTGTAAAAGACTAAAAATATTTTCAGAAGATTTGAAATGCTTCCAAAAGAGTATCAAGACAAAATGAATTACAATTACTAAAATTTGAGAGCAATGTATGCATAAAATGGGAATAACTTCGAACTATTCTTGTAAAAATATTATGGTACCTTCAAAATATTCGTTTAATTATTTTTTATTTAATAATTAAGAAGTGATACTTTCAAATAATCTAATTATTAATTTATTTTAACAAAATGTACAAAAACATTTAATAATAAAAATAAAATTTGAAATAACCGAAGATATGCAACTCATTATACAAGCCTCACAATGGGCCATCTGTTGAAGGTATCGCGAATCATCGCTATTTTCCAGAGTTAAATCGCTACTTTTCAACTGTATTGACCACTTGCAAATAGATGGCGCTAAAATGGATTTATTTTAATCAATAACAATTTAAATTTAATCGTTACATATTTTATTAACTATTTAACTGCATTAATTACTCCTACTTAATTACGTAGTATCACCATAACTATTCATGGATGTCACAACGTATAAAGAACCATCCATTGTATTCAATGAACCACGTCGGAAATGATAAAGATCATAAATAAACTCGTTTGCATATGTGGAGACACGAATTAATCGGCACGCTTACAATGGGATATTAAATTAAGAAATACATGTTTTTTAAATGCATGGTATAACTTCCGTTAGAGTAATTAATCTTAAATCCATCATCCCATTATTTTCATTAGCGAATGTAGCGGTTTCCTGCTAAATGAATGGTAAGAACGCGAAGTATTTCAGTCTCAGTTCGCTAAATAACACTGTTTTTTTCTACAAACGACCTGTTCATGATCGCTAATTATAATGATTTATTATGGTCCAACCCAGGAAGTAATTCCTAAGTCGTATTCTCAAATATGAATTATGGAGGAGGTTCTTTCATGATCAATCTAGAATCTAGATATTAGGACATCTTATTTAGTTTTTTAGTTCGATGTAATTGATTTATTTAGAGTAACTTCTAAGACGTGTGTGGTATTAAATGTAATACACCGCAATACAACCAGAAATACAACCCAGCATGTAATTTATAACCCATCCCGACCATTAATAATGTGATGTCCTCACTAATTCTTCTTCATCATGTTTAAATCAGCGTCGGATTAAACCTTGTTGGAGTAAATAAATAAATGTTAAGTTAAACAGAAATTTTCGATCCGATCCTGGAATACATCCTCAGGGTTTATTTTAGAATCCAAATAAACACGGCTATTAATTCAAGAAGTTAAACCATGTCTGACAACACAGTTTTCGCGATATACCAACGCCAAAGAGAAACTTACCTCTTCGTTCTTTAACACAACTTCCGATGTCGTTAAAATTTACGACCACCATAGTACCGTTATAAGGTTTCTGTATCTCTTTCTTTCCAGGAGAACCTCTCCGAACTGACCAAATTGGCGTTTCGGATTCCGCATTAGAATGCAAACCAAGAATGTTAATATCGATAGGGCGCCGGGAAATCAACAACAAGAAGGAGGTGGAGGAAAATTGAGTAAAATGCCAGAGATTAGAGAGGTAAATTAATTTATTAAAAAATTTTTCTACAATTTGTGAATTAATTTAAAAACCTAACGCTTTTTTATGCGCGTTTATTAAGTCTAATTTACCCTGGGCTATTTCGGGGGTATCTTCGTTAAAAGTTAAATGAGATCTTCCTAAAACTTGAGAAACGGCCGCTAAAAATTCTTCTCTGGTTAATGGAACTGGTTCAACCTCAGCCACCAAACCATCCGGTCCAAGAGGTGGGAGTTCCGCGCGGAGTTTTTGAACCAACTTAAGATGTTCGAATCGGGCATTAGCAACTTCTGGTAAATCGACAACTTGCGCTGGGATATCACTACCGGTTGCAATAAAACCATTCGGACCAGAGGAGTAATGAATAGTATGAGGTATTCCTTCCGTATCGATGAAGGTGTAGTAACCGCTGACGGTTCCATCTGGTTTCCTTTCTTCTAACCTTGAGGAATCGATTCCCATGAAATGAAAAGTGTACGAACCATCCGTACTTTGTTGAACATTAACACTTGTACCTGTTTGTAAAGGTAACGCGAAAGCTGAAGCAGCTAAAGCAATAAAGATGATCTACGAAAAAAAAATCATTAAAACGAAACAATAAAATTAATTTAATACTTACAAACGAATTCATGGTATTGATGTGTTCACAAAAACGAACAGCGAAGAAGTGGAGTTTCCAAAAATTAATTCTAATTTATACTAAAAAAAGTATTTAACTTAATTACCTTGATTTTGATAACGACAAAATTGAAATTCCTTACTTACAACTTTTTCATTTTAATTAATTTTTAATTATCTTCGCAGAAATCGTGGTTAATCGGACAACGATCGGAAATACAAGAAGATGATGCACCTCCGGTTCCGCCAAGAGGCCCGCTCATTTTCGCACCTATCCCTTTATTACCCAAACAAGCAGGTAAATATTTTTTATGTACTCTAGTTTGTAAAATCGTATTTTGAAGATATTTTCAATTCTCAAAGTAAGTCATTATGGATAACATAGCAGATAATAATGAAAGAGTGAAGAAAACGTCTTCAGACCGCTTATTTTCGCACCTATTCTTTTATTACCCAAATAAGCAAGTAAATATTTTTTATCTACACTCATTTGTAAAATGATATTTTGAAGATATTTTCAATTCTCAAAGTAAGTCATTATGGATAACAGAGCGTAAAATAATGAAAGAGTAAAGTTTTCAGACGCACGGCCAAACTAAAACTTTCTAGTTCTACGTCTAGTTTTAATTCTAGTTTAGAATAGCAGCTAAAAGTAAAGCTAATACCAACATTAAAGCTAGCACTAAACCTGTAACTAGAAACATTTTTAGTTCTAGAAGAATTTAAATGCAAGTAGAATTAAATAAGAAATCTTCAGACGCACGGCTAAACCTAAATCTTTCTAGTTCTAGGTCTAGTGTTAGTTCTAGTTTTAGTTCGATGCAAGCATACAATAATTTAAAACCGAATAACAGCTAATCTTAGAGCTAATACCAACATTTAAGCTAGTACTAAACCTGTAACTAGAAATATTTGGATTTAGCCGTACACCTCGTAAGATAGCTGGACCCTAATGTTTCTAGATGTGTTAGTTCTGAAGCTGGGTTGTAGGTCCAGTATTAGTTACACTTTTAGTTCCAGTAGAATTTCCAACCAAGTAGAGTAAAACAAGACCTAACACTAGACCTAGAACAACAAAGATTTAGATTTAGCCGTGCGTCTTTTAAGACGGCTGAACCCTAATGTTTCTATTTCTACGTCTAGTGTTAGTTCTAAAGGAGGGTTGTAGGCAATATTGCCAGGGTTAAGTGGAACTACTTTCCCTAGATTTCTTAGTGAAATTTCCATAGATTTTAATAGATGCAAAATAATATTCAAATATAACAAAAATAGTCATTTATTATTATTTTTCATTAACGATTTTTACAAAATAAGATGTATTTATCAAATTAAAAAAGGAATACTGTAAGAAATTTACAAATTTCCAGAATTCGATAGGTCGTGGTAAAAATTTTGAATAATAACTCTTAAATTATTTATTTATTATATTTGAGATGAAAACTGGACATCGAAGCATCCAGTAATAAAACATAATAAATAACATAAATAAATAATTTCTTAACAAACATAAAAATGCTGAACAAGAAATTAATAATAATGAAAATTAACAAAAGAAAATAATAACATAACATAATAAATTAATAAGAAAACATTTTAAAGGCTCAATTACACAGAGAACAGTTGTGGGGAAATTATATTTATTATTAATTTCAAAAAATCGTAAAATATCAGGTCAACTTCAATAATTTTCATCTCAAAATGGAATAAACATTTTCCAATTCGGTTCTCACCATGTCAAAATAGACACTTGCCTCTATAAATTTTGAATGTCTAAAATATCTCAAGAATTCGATTAGCCATAAATGTTTACGTTGAATTTAATAACTTTTATCTCAAAAACGAATAAATATTTTCAAGATCTGGTTTCATCACCAGAAAGTAGACACTTTCGTCCATAAATCATGAATAATTCATTAAGATATCTTAAGAATTCGATTTTTCGTGATTTTTTAAAACAAAATTATTAATTTCAAAAAATTATAAAAAATTAGGTTAACTAAAATAACCTTTATCTCAAAAACGAAAAATATTTTCTAATTTAGTTTTCAACATGACAAAATAGACACTTACCTCTATAAATTTTGAATGTTTCATTAAAATATCTCAATAATACGATTTTTGGTGATTTTTAATTAACTTGAGATAGCCATAAATGTTCACGTTGAATTTAATGATTTATATCGCAAAAATGAATAAATATTTTCAAGATCCAGTTTCATCACGAGAAAATAGACACTTTCCTCCATAAATCATGAATAATGCATTAAGATATCTTAAGAACTCGATTGTTCGTGATTTTTTGAAGCAAGATTATTAATTTTAAAAAATCATAAAAAAATTAGGTTAACTTAAATAACCTTTATTTCAAAAACAAATATATATGTTCTAATTTAGTTCTCACCATGACAAAATGGGCACTTGCCTCTATAAATTTTGAATTACCCATGTGGAACCCATATTTTGGATTATTGATAGTTTCATTTGGATTTAAGTTAGTATTATTGAGCTTCTTCTTTCCAATTCAGTCTCAGGATCTGCTACAAATATTTTTTGGAGAGCACATATCTTAAATTGAACCGTGATATTGCTTTTAGGAGATTTGATACTGCTTCCAGAAAACTTGATATCGCGTCTAAAAGTCTTGATCTGCTTCCAAAAGATCTAATATTGCACGTAGATAACTTGACATTGCTTTCCAAAAAACTTAACATGCTTCTATAAGACTTGAATTGACGAGAGTACTTGCTACTGCTGTTAGGAGTCTTGGTATAGCTTCCAGAAGAATTGAAACCGATACTAGAAGACTTGAATTGCTTCCAGAAGGCTTGATATTGTCTCGGCAAGACTTAAAATGCGTCAAAATGACTTGATACTGCTTCTAACTTGATATTGCTTCTAGAATAGTTGAAATGTTTCCAGAAAACTATTAATGCTTCGAGAAGACTTGAAATACTTCTGTAAAACTTGAAATGCTTCTAGAAGACTTGATATTACTTCAAGGAGGCTTGGTACTGCTTCTAGAAGATTTGAAACTGGTTCTACAAGACTTGAGTTGCTTCCGGAAGACATAATATTGCCTCTGGAAGACTTGAAATGCTTCCAAATGGATCTTCTAGCTTGTTATTACTTCCAAAATGCTTAGAATATTTCTAGAAGACACTTAGTGCTTCGAGAAGCCTTGAAATTTCTTTTGTAAGACTTGAAATGTTTCTAGAAGACTTGATACTGCTTGTAAGATACTTGGTACTACTTTCGGAAGATTTGAAGCCAGCTCTAGAAGACTGAATTGCTTCAAGAAGACTTGAAATACTTCCAAATGACTTGGTATTGCTTCTAGCTTGTTGTTGCTTTCAGAATGCTTGAAATATTTCCAGGAGACTTGTAGTGCCTCGAGAAGACTTGATACTGCTTCTAGGAGACTTGGTACCGCCTCCTAAAGATTTGAAACCGGTTCTAGAAGATTTAAATTGCTTCCAGAAGACTTGATATTGTCTCTGGAAGACTTGACATGCTTCCTAATAACTTGGTACTGCTTATAGCTTGATATTGTTTTCAGAATGCTTGAAATGTTTTAATAGTGTCTTCTAACACTACTGACACAGAAAACATGTTCATCGCAAAAAACAAGATCCATTTGACAAACCATTTGAGTTTACTTCAAAAGTATAAATCTTGTATAAATCTTATCGTAAGTAGTACAAAAACTGTTAGTTAAAGACTAAACACTGCTAGAAAGAGACATTTTTATTGCAAAAGGCAAGAAATTGTTAATAATATTTGATTTTTTTAATGAAATATTATGTCATTTGTTCAAAAACTGCCAATTTAAGACTGTATGCTGCTTGTAAAACTCTAAATACTGCTAGCAGAAGACATTTCCATTGTAAACGTACCATAGACGCAAGATCCGGGTCCACCCGTCCCAACACAATATTTTTATTGACCTATACACATAGGCGCTAAAAACGTGACTTCTTTGGCTGAACTTTTTTTGAAGTTTTTTTTTCGTAGTATGAATTTTTTTCCATTTCAACACCCAGTTTCTTTCAGCACAATACGTATTGTTACGAACCGCCTAGCTATAGTTGGTCAAGTCACTGCCAAGTGATAGGAATTATTTCAGATATTGGTGTTCCAAATTGCCGAAACTGCCCGAACCTAAGTTAAAGGAGGGATTTTTCACTGGTCTAGACGTAAGACAACTTCACTGATCTCCTCGTTTTGGAAACAATGGCAGATAAGGAAAAAGAAGAATGTGACTCTTTCAGGAATGTGGTGCATACATTTTTTTGGGATACTTGCAGCGTATGAAACTCAAGGATCTTCTCCCATCAAAAAAAGAAGTATCTAATTCTTTCAGGAATGTAGCGCATACATTTTTTTGGGATACTCGCAGCGTATAAAGCTCAAGGATCTTCCCCCATATTGATTATTTTCCTGAAAACTTGGAAGCTTATAACGAGGAAGAGGGTTAAAAAATTCATCAGAACGTCCGTGATTTTAAGAGACACTTTCAAATAAAATATGATGTCAGTATATTAGCTGATTACTGTTTAACTGATGCTTAATCGAGAAGCCAAAGAAAGAAACCGGAAGCGCGTTCGAAGAAGCAAAGAAGTCCGCTCAATTGGTTACTGTGCAGGAATATATCTGGTTTAGATGGCTCTAAGTCAAGACTTGACTTTGTTAGTTTACCCCTTTATAGCATTTATCATATGAAGGATATTAATCAAAGAGTAAATTTCTCGTAGATACTGTTGAATCAACATGGTTCGGTGAGGAATCTTAGATTTACTAAGCCTCTTATTCCATGGCTCTAGGCAAATTCAGAAGACAAAACTAGGCCCTCATTCCTATTACTACAAATGTGTAGTTGTACACATTTTTTACTACAAATATTTAAGAAATTTAGTTACATCGGCAATACGTTATAAAAAAAGGTTATTTCAGTAGAGCATTTAAAAATATGGATATGCAGAGTAGTCAGAGGCTTTTAAATGGCCTTTCGGACTAACTACCATACATTGTTCACATTATTTCATCTTGTCTTGAGCAATCGGTATTTCGTAATCTGTGTCAATATCAATGGCATACAACATATTTATAAAATACACTCTAATAAGATAATTAATTTTAAGTTTCAACCATTTAACTAGAACAAATAACAGAATCTTTGGAATCTGTTATTTGGGCTTAGCCATTTGATTGCATAGTTTTAATCCAATGATGTCATATTAACGCAGTATGTATTTATTTATCTCTCCTTTATTTTTTTGCTGTCTGTTTATTATTATTATTTAACGTACGCTTTCGCAGCACAGATTCCTTAATAAAGAATCAATCAAGTGACAAAGAATTTCTTGATAGTTTCAGAAATTTTGAATATGTGTTAATATTAATCCGAGTATATACATTATATAAAAATAACTATTTTTATTGTTGTTGGGATGATAAACGATCCTCGTCTAAGTAATTTACGATTTCCAGATAAGCGGTATTTAAACTTAACACATAACGCGAGGTGAATTCATCAGTTGGGCGTGGCGACTAATAGTAGTAATTAACCGCATCGGGAACGATAGATAGTTTCACATTAATGTTTCGCATTTATGTTGCGGCCATTAAGGATGTTGAATCTAATAAGTCAATCCTGTATTAATTGGTCCAAGACTTCCTCCGCATAAACACGTCTTTTTATGTTTTCCATAAAGTGTTTGATTATACCATGCACGTTTTCTGGTCTGTATTGTATTTTAAATCACATTCTCACAGTCTTTTTTTCTTTAATAATCTCGAAAGGATCATAATTTATTGTTGTTTTATGAATTTCGATGGATTTCATAAAACGTTTTTTGAATAATCCATTTTTTTCGTTTTTCTAGAAACTTTTTTATATCCCAAGCCAATTAAACCATACCCTTAAGGTAACTTAAACACGTATTGATAGGAATGTGGAGTCATTTTCCTCTAATTGTAGCTTTCATGCATTCCATCGAACGTAAAATGCGCGATTGTCATTTTTAGTTTGTCTATGTACTGTATGCGAGTTCGAACCGGATTCTCATCGAATTCGATCACGTTTTATTACAAGGACGAAAAAAAGAGAATTGAGTTATTTAAATGTTTCGGTCTGTAAAAATGTTCTCTTTTTCGATTTCGTCTTCCGGTTTCATCTCCTTTAAACGGAACCCGAGCTTTTAAACGTGTGAAAGGAAATTTAAATTGCGCTTTGAACCGTCGTTCAAAGAAGAGAATGGAAAAAAATTGCTTTCGGCGAGTGTGTAATGAGTTTCCGGTGAAATAAAAAGTTTTTACTGTTTTCTAAATAAAATGATTTTAAATTGACAACGTTGTTTTTGTTTAATTTGCAGTCCAAAAAAAAGTGAAAGTTTCTGTGGTCAAGGTATCGCGGAGAGGCTCACCTTTTTAATGCCGAAGGTAATGCCCCCTGCCATACATAATTCATCAGATGAACAGCCCATAGGTCGTACGCAAACCATAAATACTCCGTTTATGACGCGAACGATTGAAGCGGTTGCAAATTGCGAAATGTTTGAATCAACACACGGTTCATTTATCCATACAAAGTTAGTCCTTTCATGAAGAAACTTCGATTTTAATAGAAATAAAGCTAGATAATTTTTTAATACGCTTATTAGTTAAAATTTGTATCTCGTCCTGTCGTTTTATTGTATCTTCAACATCTCTTTTTGGCATTCCAATCAAGCTGACATCACAATTGGTGCATGAAACTTCCATAGCATCCATACAATACAACGCAACTTTCTCTCCTTAATTTGCTTACTTAAATTCCTTTTAACTACTTGTAATTTGTTTGACATCGTTTTGGTTGGTGACCTTCCCATTAAATTCCAACAAAAGTTGCATGTCGCATTAGCTTTTCAAATTGAGAGATATATCGTATGATGGGAGCTTTTGTGAAGATTTATGTCTATGTTCTATACAAGCATTTAATTCGTGCTTGTTTCCACACAACTAATAATTTTGCATGATCAATGTAATTCTCGAATTTACCATTTGGTAATATGATCTCTATAATGGGTGTTAATGAATTGAATCTGGATCCAATGCGAATGTATCCAATGCGACTGTTCCTGTTGTTCATGCGGGGGGGTTGAATTCACGGAATTCACCGAATCTTGTGGGTCGTACCCCTAAAACAAAGGTGTTAATACTGGGCGACAATCACGCCCAATTAATAACGCCCAACAAAATTATCTTGCTGACACATTTGAGATTCTTATTATATGTAAACCCAATGCCTGTCTTGACGAAGGTGTTAAAGATATAAAATTGTTATGCTAATTTTACTAAATCTGATTTTGTGATCTTGTTTGGTGGTTGTAATAACGCATTGAGTAATTGTAAGATTACAAGTGATGTTCTAAGAAAAGTTACATCTGTCAGTAGTATAACTAATGTTATTTTCATGTCTGTTCCTTTCTGGAACCAGAAACCTAAATAAGATAGTTGTACTTACAAAATTAATCGAGATATATATGAATTCCTATATATGAATGTTAATATAAGAAGCCGTTGTCATTTTCTGGAGACGAATTCACTTTTAGGACCTCGTAACAAAACCAAACATGGACTACATATGAATAGCTGCGGTAAATGTAAATTGTACACGCACCTAGGTAAACTGATCTTAAATATATTCGGCGCTTCTCAAAATCTTCATCCTAATTTAATTACTATCAATTGTTTTAATCAAAATTTTTTTCAAAATTGTAACAGTAAACTAGCCAATGGCATATATGATAATGAGATTAGTGTTAAGTTTGCTGATCTAGGCGGTGATGGTGTGTCAAAGACAATTAAAATTTTACATTATAGTATACAGGGACTTAACGACAAAAGCTCGCAGCTTGAAGTTTTTGAAAGATAATAATTTTGATATTCTGTGTTTGAATGAACATTGGTTGTCAGAAGATGAAATAAATTCTTTGAAAATAGATGGGTTTTCATAAAAATGGGGGTATGGCCATCTACAGTGATTATAAAACTATATCCCCTAATCAACTTTCTATTAATTTGACGTATTTCTCCAAGGAAATTGACTTTGAGACTGCGGGCTTGGTTGTTAACGGTGTTCAGCTCATGACGGTCAATCCAGCTCTCCTAACGGAGATTTTCATCTTTATTTATCAAAATTATCTGAACTTTTAGAGAGGTTATCATTTGATAAAGGTGTTGTGGTAACTGGAGACTTTAATGTTCACTTTGAATCAAACTCCAAAGAGTCTTGGCTGTTGCGGGACCTATTTTCATCATTTGGATTACGCATAGCTACTAACGAAGCTACTAGATTGAACGCTTGCCTTGATAATGTATTCACCAACCTTAATATCAATCTTTGGAATGTAAAAGTGGTGAACCCATGTTTGTCAAATCATTCGGTGATCTCTTTTGAATGTAACATTGCTAATTGCTACCCTAAGCTTAAATCTAAAATTAGTTATCGTCCAATTACTCGTTGCGACCTTCTAAAATTTTATAATTTTGTTGAGAAAATTGATTTTTTTTTATTAATCAATTGAATATTGACGTAAATACTAAATTCAGAGTATTTGTTGAATTATTAACTGATGCTTTCAACTATTGCTTTCAATTAAAAACTAAAATTGTCGATAATAATGACATCGACACTAATCATGTATCCTGGTTTAATAATGAAGTTAAACTAGCTAGAGATTTGCTTAATTTGGTTTCGGATCTTAACAAATCCTTTCCGGAGTTTATTCCTTGGGATCGTGTGAAAGCAATCTCAACGAAATAGCAGATACATTTCTAATTCTAAAAATACCCAGAGGGCTGTGTGGAATGTTATCAAAAACAACAACCCTAGACGTGCTATTAATGGCGTAAATGAGTGTAATGCGGATGATTTTAACAGTTACTTCTGCAATATTGCGGAAGAACTACTTTCTAATATTCCACTTCATCAAAGTGAATATTCTGATAATGTTAATTTTTTATCGGAACAGTTTATTTTTCATGAAATATCGTTAACTACTTGAGAAATGTCATTTCTACTCTTAAGACTACTTCCAGCAAAGACATTTATAGTTTGAATTCGAAGATCATAAAAGTTGTTCAAAACTCTAAATTCCCTTAGTTAAACTAATTAATCAATGAATTGCTGCTCATATTTTCCCAGATTGCTTAAAAATAAGTAAAGTGGTACCAGTTTACAAAAAGAGTTCAATTAACGAGGTCTCAAATTACAGACCAATTTCAATTACTCCTGTTTTGGGTTAGATTTTCGAAATAGTCTTATATAACCAGTTAATAGTGTATCTTGAATCCAATAGCCTCCTAAATGAGTCACAGTTTGGTTTCAGGAAAAGTAAATCAACTACGTCAGCAATTTGCAAACTAGTTTCACACGTTAATAAATGCTTTGAAAATAAACATTATGCATGTGCATCTTTTTATGATCTTACGAAAGCTTTTGACTGTGTATCTCATAACCAATTATTAATTAAACTGCAAAATTTTGGTTTTGATGCTGGTTCTATTATGCTAGTTAAAGCTTATTTATCAAATCGATTCCAACAAGTAATTTATAAAAATCGACTCTCTTCAAAATTATCTATTAAGCATGGAGTACCGCAAAGGTCTGTGCTGGGCCCCATACTCTTTTTATTATTTATTAATGATTTGCTGGATAACGTTCTTACGTCAAGTAATATTATATTATTTGCTGATGATACATCCACTGTGAATATAAGTGAAAATATGCCAGATCTTTCCAGTGAGGCAGTTGGATCTCAGGGTTGCATTTTTGACTGGTTTTCAGCAAATCAGCTGAGTGTAAATGAATCTAAGACTCAGCGTTTAATCTTCTCTTTACGTGCACTAAATGATAATGTTCATAATTCTATTGCTGTCAAATACCTAGGAGTTCGTTTGGATTGTAAGCTTACATGGGAAGAGCACGCAATACGAACTACTAAACAAAATTATTTACTGCATTAGAAAATTAATTGATATTGTTCCGGTAAATACATTACTATGGATATTTTTATCCTCACTTATCCTATGCCATTCTTGCTTGGGGTCATTGTGCACATGCTGCTCGGGTGTTTTCCGGTCAGAGACGATGTATCCGAGTGATCTCGAATTTAAAATTTTCTGACTGTTGTAGATCCAAACTTGTTGAATTGAAAATTTTGACTTTACCTTGTATTTATATATTTAGCTGTCTCCTACTATACATTAAAATTCTATACATTAAAAAAAATCCTCAAAATTTCAAAAGACATGATGAAGTCCATAAATACGAAACCAGACATCATGATAACCTCGTAATTGATTATACTCGTACTGAAAGAGCTAGGGTTGGCACTAATTACTATGGAATTAAATTCTTTAATTTGTTGCCTAATCCCATCAAGTTAATTGATATTAATAATTTCAAATCAAAGATCAAGGATTGTTTGTTGGCAAGAGCATTCTACAGTGTGGATGAGTACTATCTGAGCATCTTTGATGACCTAATATAGGCCTTATCTAGCATACCTTATTCGCCCGGATTTGTGTCGTTTTTTATTGTGGACGTAATTTTAAAGTTGTCGTTAATGTTTGTTTGTAGACTATGCGTAATATTACATGTATTTATTATTTTATATTATTTTATATCATTGTATTGTATTATTATTTTATTTTTATGTATTATACGCTTTTCTGACTTGCGCAAATACTTCTGTATGACGTCGCCAATAAAGAATTATTATTATTATTATTATACGTTTAGACTTAGGTTTGTTATACGTTTAGACTTAGGTTTGTTATGCATTTTTCAAATATCTTTTACTGAAAATTTATTGCATGGCTTTTGCCATTTTCTAAATTCATTTATAAATAAAAGCGGGTATCTCCAATAGGTCTCCAATAGGTTGTTGAAGGAGTGTGATTATAGGATTTTCCCGTTTTCTGAAACTTTTTTAAAAGCGGATATATCCGGTTTTGTACACGAGCTCCTCGATTTCCCACCGAATTGTGTAATGCTTGTAACATTTCCGTACTTAGGACTTTGCTAAGAAATTACCTGCCTTCTACAGTTATCTGAGGATTTTCGTTTCCTCTTCAGCTGATGGGTTTATTTGTTATGTCTTTTTTATTACAGCCTTTTTTTCTGTTATTTGACATATAGACTTTTTTCTTTTTTTTATAATAATATTTCACTTGTATACAGACATTGCCAATATGATCTTTTCGAAATCATAATTATTGTAAATCTCACATTGTTCTAAATCCCAATTTTAGCTAGAAAAAAGTAATTGGCTAAATTTAAGGTATTCAGGCATAGGAAATTTTTCTCAAAGCTCCAGTAAACCTAATATAACAAAAAACTTATTATTATAGCTAACAATTGTATGTAAGAAGTTACTCTAAAAACGATTGAATGCAAATTGATCCTCAGACGCTCCCGTTATACATTAATGTGATCGATCATCCTTTATATTATTGTTCGGCGACATGATTGTCGACTTTTAATTGTGAGTTAAACTAACTTGTTTAGATATCCGTTAGTAAGCAGTTTCAAACACGTCAGATTGAAGACGAGAAGTTCAAATCGTTCAAATATTAGAGACAGTGTGAACAACTTTTTTTCATTACATGATACTGATCTTAAATTTTGAAAATTTCTTTACAATAGTATATTTAAAAACATGTGAATGGCGAGATCTTTTGAGGTGCTGATTACGAATCTAGAGTCAGAATTATGAATTTTTGAAAAATCAAAGTGACTGATACAACACAGGACTAAAATTGCAAGAAACAGAATAGTTGATGCAAAGGTTGGTATCCGGGCTTTATGGTCATTTATGGTTTGCAGACATAGGAAGTTTTCCTTAAGGCTATAACATATAACATTTATTATTATAGCAAATAGTAGCGTACCTTCAAATGGTGTAAAGCGGATCAAAATATTTATCAAGCATTTCGTAATGAAGGTTACGTAATATAATAATATAATGTTCTTTCTACGCTGTTTTTCACATATGGTCGTAGTAACTTACGAGGAGGCTTACTTTCGCCGTAATTTAATATATTTGTCGCTGACATATTTTTTAAGATGTCTTTCAGTTCAGCAAACTATCTTTCTATTACGACCTCTCCGTCCGTTTTAGTTTTTGAGTTGTGGTTGATTTCTATGCTGAAAACCAGAAATGATGATAATTTGAAGGCTTTTGCTGTAATCTTAGAATCCTCTCACATCTAATGTGTAAATGGAAATGGATTACGCTTTTCCACATTATTATGAAAAATCTTAGCGAATGAGGCCTTTGAATTAGGGAAAAGTTTTACTATAAAAATCATCAACTGTGATATTTTAGAGATTTTGGCCTAGATTATGAGCTAAACGTATATGATTTATTACCAACAATAGTTATGCAGAAACTATCTCTCCGTCTGTTTTAGTTTTTGAGTTGTGGTTGATTTCTATGCTGAAAACTAGAAATGATGATAATTTGGAAACTTTTGCTGTAATCTTAGACTCCTCTCATATCTAGTGTGTAAATGGAAATAGATTACGCTATTCAATATTATTATGAAAAATCTTAGCGAATGAGGACTTCGACCATTAATTTTGATTTTTGAATTAGGGAAAAGTTTTACTATAAAAATCATCAACTGTGATATTTTAGAGATTTTGGCCTTGATTATGGACTAAACGTATATGACTTATTGACAACAATAGTCATGCAGAAACTATCTCTCTGTCTGTTTTAGTTTTTAAGTTGTGGTTGATTTCTATGCTGAAAACCAGTAATTATTAATTATCATCATGATAATTTAAAAACTTTTGCTGTAATCTTAGAATCCTTTCATATCTAGTGTGTAAATGGAAATGGATTACGCTTTTCCATATTATTATGAAAAATCTTAGCGAATGAGGCCTTCGACCATTAATTTTGATTTTTGAATTAGGGAAAAGTTTTGCTATAGAAATCATCAACTGTGATATTTTAGAGATTTTGGCGTTATTACTACGATATTGTAATAACCAAATTGTAACGAGTTATGGGTTGTAAATCCTTAGACTATAACGAATAACTTTCAGGCATAAGACTTCTTTCCATGGACTTTAATTTTTAAGCTTCAATTTTTATAGTAAAATTCTTAAATAATGACATTTTGAAAATTTGGATAGACTCCTTACCTATCTAGGTAGTGCCTGGTTTGGATTGGCATTTGTGGCACTCTTTGTGTGTTTTAGATTTTGAGTTGAGGTTGATTTTTATACTGAAAATCTGAGATAATGATATTTTGAAAAGCTTTGCTGTCAGATTGGTTATGGATTTTGCTTCTCTGGTTCATTATAAACAATAATTTTGTAATCCAACTCTACTAATTTTTGAGTTATGGTCGATTTTTGTAATGAAAACACGAAATAAAGACATTTTAATTATGCAATGAAGTACAAATAATTTTCAAAAATATAATAAAACTTATGAAAACTTAGTGCACAGGCTTTTAATGACATTAGATCTTGTTATAAGATATATTAAGTTGGATTAGTTTATCTATATTTGTGTACTGCTGGATATAAACCTCTTCCAAATATCTTTTGCTGAAAATTTATTTCTGTCTTTCGGTATTCTTATCTAATCATTCAAACAATCTTTCAACTTAGCTTCTCGTGGTCTTACACCATTTATGATGTCTTCTACATAACGTATCTCTAAACCTTTATATAAAACTGAAAGCAAAAAGAAGGCAAAAAAGTAAAATAGAGTTGTTAGATATATTTATCATCGATCCATTTTGTTGAGGTCTCCTTGGTTGGCGACTTCCTGTCAAAGTTGAAAGAAGCTTTCATAGTACACATGAGTGGAGTTGTCGTAGACTTGTGTGAGAAGGTGATGAGAAACTTTGAGAAACCATTCCAACAGTATATTGCAGAAAACCGACGTCATCTGCCTTTCGCTATTCTTATCTATTTTATCGATACCATACATCATCGAGCCACCATTTTTGAAAACAGAGAGAAATCAAAAAAAGCAAAATAGAGTTGTTAGATATATTTAGCATCGATCTATTTTAACGAGATTCTCTTGAATGACCTTCCCGTAAAATTCCAAAAAAAAGTTTATCAGCATTTCAAATTAAGAGATATCTATATCTTTTATGATGATTATGTTCTTTACAAGAATATAATTCGTTCCTGTTTCCACATGGCATAACTAATAATTTTGCAAGATCAATGTAGTACTCAAACATAAAGTTTTTAATGAGTATTTAGGTGCTATGTAACAATAATAGTAAGTTGAATAATAATAAGTTGAAAACTGAATCGGGTTCCAAGAATTAATCGTTTGCTCCGACTCAGTTTGGATTGGTTTGGGTTGCGTTGTTTTTATGTATCTTCTTCTTTTTCATCTACTTTTAATTCTTCTCTACAGCTCTAATTTGTCGTAATCTCATACAATTTGTGATGTCTTCTGCATAATAATAACTTGTTGGACTATTTTGTCCGATGAAATCTTTAAAGAAACAGTATCAATCAGTTTCGACAAAATCAGCTGATTTCATGACAAATCTAAGCATACGAAAAGTTTTTCATCTTTTCCTAAATCGAAGTGCTCATTGAATAATAGTTTAGTATCAAATGTTGCATCCAAATTCCTTATCAACAATTCACTTCCCTCCCATGATGTGGTCAAACCGTTCAGGACCAGTCTTTTTGTAACAGGTGATGAAGTTTGTCAAACAATTTGGAACAAGTTGTACATAGATAGATCCCGGTGAAGACCAGTACTGTCTCTAGGATTGGAGACACAATATTACAAGAATGCTTCCCTGAGGGACAGTGGAGGTGTCTGACACAGTCTGCAAAAGTAGAGTTGCTAACCGATTGCATCTTGTCCGCTACATAAGAAGCAAGCCTCTGTTGAATGCTGTAAGGTAAACCAACATATTACATTTTTTCCAACAAAAGCAGATAATCAACTTTATCAATTACTTTACTAAAATTAGTGTAGACAGAGTTCACGACAATTGTCATCAAAGGAATGCAAAATGTAATTAGTATATTCGAAAAAATTGGTTTTCATCGAACATCTAGTAAACAATCTGTGTTGCTGAAAATTGAGAATTGCGTCATTTTCCATGGATAAGGAATCTCCCGTTTCGAAGGTATGCCATGACCATCTCATTCCTCTGATCTAACAGCGTCTCATCCCAGTGTACGTCAATAAACTTAGAAATCTGCAAGAGTTGAAAGAAGCTATCATAGTACAAACGAGGGGAATTGACATCGACTTGTGTGAGAAGGTAATGAGAAACTTTGAAAATCGACTAAAACAGTACATAGCGGAAAACAGACGTAATCTATCTAACATTATCTTCAAAATATAATTCCATTTTTTTATTATTAAAGGTGTCCTTCCAGTCTAACCATCCTAAAGTTGCAATTTAAGATTAATTCGATTTTTCAAAGATACGGTGCAGTAGTAGCCATGTTTGATGATGAAGAGTTTTGATAAGGTGCAGTAATGCTAAGTGGCGTAGAAACGCACTCGGCGATTTTTCCCATTTTTGTAGCTATAATTTCTTTTTATTAAGAAACTAGTAGTATTAACTCATTTCAAATGATATAATAACCTGATGATATGGTTGGCAGTGCTCATCAGACAAGGTTGCCAATTGTTTGCTGAAGTTATCCAGGTGATGACGTAAATAATAAACTTTCCAAGACGTTTAGATGACGCAATAAGGCCAACAATCGTCAACAATGATGATTGTGATATCGAAAATTTGAATTTCTTTCGAAATAATGTGTTATGTGTTGAAGATTTCATTCGATAAGATTAGTCCAACTTAATGTTTACATAGATCTCATATTTAAGTTTTAGCTACAATTCTATTAGTTAACATCTGGCGTTCGCTCGGTGCACACGTGTCCTTGTGGTACAGACCGTGAACCGGATTTTACGATAACAAGTGGTGGATTGATAGAAATGAATACATATTTTTATAAAAAACCGTTCAAAATCATTTTAATATAAATAAAAAGTAATTTTAAATGAAGGGATATTGCGGTTGCGCAGCAATTTGTCGGGAATAAAATGAATGAATATCTCGTATTAATACGACAACGACTTACTAAGAACAAAGATACAACAAATAATGAAACCGAAAATAGTATGGGATCGGATGATTTAATAACTCATAAGGAGGAGCACGTTCAATATCAACTCCTTAAAGAAGAACTAAAGAAAGCAGAAGAAGTAATAATCTTTTTAAGAAAACAAATGACAGGGCTAGAACCTAGTAAAATAACATCCTTTAGTCCACGGAACCCGATGAAGAAGATGAACTAGTTAACAGAGAAACAGCATGGTTACTACCAAAAAATAAGAAAAGAAAAATTTCTACATCACCTAAACAACCAACAGAATCCCCACACAAGAAGGATTCTGGACAAAATCAGCAGAAATCGCTAAAATTACATAAGCCACCCCCAGTGATCTTAAGCAATGTGGATGATTATCAGGTAATTAAGAATTCTCTTTTAGCACAAAAAATAAATTTTAATGCTACATTTATGAATAATAAACAAACGAAATTAAACGTGGAGAATGGGGAAGAATATCATGATCTAACTAATATGCTAAATAAATCAAAGCAGCAATGACATACATATGAGAACAAACAAGAAAGGCCGTTAAGAATTGTTGCTAGAAATCTACACCCCTCATGACAGACAAAAGAAATCAAAGCTGAACTTGTACAAAAAGGTCTTAAAATATTCTCTGTTGAAAACAAACTCAAAAAGCTCAAAGAATATGGAGTTTATAAGTACATCAAGCTACCATTATTTATACTTACATTTGATAAAACAGAAGATATAAAGAAAGTGTACAGGATTAAATACTTAGCCAACATGAAAATAAACATAGAAGCGTTTAAAACAGGAAAATTAATTCCGCAATGTAAAAGTGTCAAACCTTCGGATATACTCAAAAATGTTGTAGCCGCAACCCTGTATGTATTAAATGTGCAGGAAATTACATAACTGCTAATTGCACAAAGCCAAAAGAACAAGCACCAAAATGTGCAAATTGTGCCGGAGCGCACCCAGCAAGTTATAGGGGTTACGATATTGCCAGACTATTACAAAAAAGAAGAGAACAACATCAACAACAAGAGAAAGGAAAAGAAATGCTTGGTCCTAAAAAGTTTATGTCGAAAAAAACGACTAACCAATTAACTTTTGCTGATGCAGTACAAGCAGGTAAAAGCGAACAAATAACTGAATTTCAACAAGGCGAAGGAAATAATGAGAAAGCCATACAAGAAATGATACTCTAAATGATGGATCAATTGAATAAAAGACTAGACCGTCTAGAAGCAAGGTGGACTGGTATAATTCCAAAGCAAGATTAATGGCCCAAAAAGATCTTAGGATTGCCACATGGAATGCCAATGGTATTACCAATAAAAAATTTGAATTAGAAGCATTCCTAACTACACAACATGTTGATATATGCCTGATTTCCGAAACACATCTAACGAACCAAACATCCTTTAAGATGCAAGGATACAAATCGTACCATACTACCCACCCAGACAATAAAGCGAGGGAAGGAACTGCAATAATGGTTAAGGATGCTATCACTTATTATGAAGACCATTCAATGCAAAGTAATGAAGTTCAACTTACTAAAATAGTCATCAATTCGATGAAACAAAAATTAGGAATTGCAGCAATTTACTGCCCTCCGAATTACAACCTAAAAAAACATAGTTAAAAAACATTTTTGTGTCATATGGGGGAAAGATTTATAATGGGTGGTGACTTCAATGCCAAGCATACTGATTGGGAAGCGAGGCTCACTACTACCAAAGAACAAGAACTGAGGTAAGCCACAGGAGAAATGGGTGGAGATTTTCATTCTACAAGTAAACCAACATACTGGCCCACTGATAAGCATAAGATTCCGGATCTGCTAGACTTCCTTATTACAAAGAAAATTGCAACAAATTTTATAGAAGTTGAAGAAAATTTTGACTTGGATTCCGACCACTCAGCTGTTGTCTTAACACTAAGTGAAAGAATCATTAAAAAAGAAGCTAAACCAACTCTGGTGAATAAAACTACGGACTGGGAAAGTTTTAGAATTGAACTGCAAACAGAAATAAATTTAAAGGTCCGTCTACTGAGGAAATAAGCTACTGAGGAATTGGACATACAAACAGAGTATTTCACCAAATTACTACAAACAGCTGCTTATCATAAAACCAGAGAAATAAAGTATATTACGAAAGGAAACAATTATCCAAAAGAAATACGCGTCCTACTCAAAGAAAAACGAGCCGCAAGAAGACATTGGCAATAAAACACAAAGATTAAAACGCGAAATTCGCAAACTAAAAGAAGACCCTATGAATTCGTTTTTACCTAAACTAACAAGTGGGGAAGAGAATGGTTATTCGGAAATCTACTAAATGCATTGAAAGGCCAATTACGTCAGTCCCTCCCATAAGGAAAGATTTAGGTAAATGGGGAAGAGATAATAAACAGAAAGCTGACATCTTTGCACAACATCTAGCAGACGTCTTTACACCGAATGTAATCCAACATAGTAAGCTGCAAGTTATAGATAATTTAAAGTCAACAAAAATTGCTCCAGTTACTCCGAAAAAGCACCGGGATTCGACCTAATTACTGGGCAAATACTTAAACAGCTTCCAAAAAAAGGTATAGTCATGTTAACCTACATATTCAATGCAGCTATTAGATTAAATTACATACCTGCAAGTTGGAAAGTTGCAGAAATTATTATGATACCTAAGCCAGGTAAACCACTGCATGACATCAAATCATATAGACCTATATCGCTTCTGCCAATAGTTTCTAAACTATTTGAAAAGCTGCTGTTATAACGAATTAATCCAATTATTCATGCAAATAACCTAATCCCTAATCACCAGTTTGTCTTTAGACAGAAGCATTCAACAATTGATCAAGTACATCGGATTACAGACGTCATAGAGAAAGCACTCGATGAAAAACAAGTCTGTTCTGCACTATTCCTAGACGTAGCACAAGCATTTGATAAAGTTTGGCACGAAGGCCTGATTTATAAGTTGAACAAATTCTTGCCAAAGCAATATGTAGAAATCTCATCATCGCATATAACCAACACGGATGACACAGCACTGCTTGCAGTGGGACCAAAAGTGACAACTTCTAGTCCTATAGGAGACATTAGCTACGTTCGCGGATGACACAGCACTGCTTGCAGTGGGACCAAAAGTGACAACTTCTAGTCAAGCACTGCAAACAAAAGCTACATAACCCTCCATCGCTGAACATTAACGGAACTATAGTTCCCTACGAAAAAAGTGCTAAATACTTAGGCATGACACTTGACGCCAAGTTAAGATGGAAGGTTCATGTTAAAAAGAAGAAGCAAGAAATGAATATAAGGTTTCGATATAAATGGCTATTAGGACGACACTCGAACTTGTCATTATATAACAAGACTGTAGTGTACAATCAGGTCTTAAAACCCACGTGGTTATATGGTATAGAAATCTGGGGATGTGCGAAGGATACTCATATAAAAATAATACAAACAGTCCAAAATAAAGTACTACGTGCCATCGTAAACGCCCCATGGTACGTAAGGAACGACGATATATACAGAAATCTGAATATCCCAACGGTGAAGGACGAAATTCAACGGTACGCTAAAAAGCATGAAGATCTACTACATCAACATGTGAATGTGGAAGTGCTTCAATTGCTAGATAATCACTAACTATATCGAAGATTAAGAAGAATTAAGCCATATGAGCTAGTGTAGAGTAAAGTGAAATAGCAAAGTATTGTGCGAGTAACATTGTGTATAATATAAGAAACCACTAAGTGAAGTCATTGGTCTGGACGGGTGTAAATATTTGTTGTCTGTTTTGTAATTGTTGTTTGTTTTCTTGTCTAGTAAATAGAGATATGTTAATGGTTGGTCTAGTTAGACCAATTTTAATTAAAAAAAACAATTCTATTGAAGAATAAAATGTGAAATCTTCAATGGTTCTTGAGTTGTAAATGAAAAACTCAGCAAGCAAACATAAAGATGAGGAAAAAATAAAAACTCTTTGATATTTCATTTGGAATTTCTCACCCTCCAGATAATAACACCGAAAATGTTATTCAGTATAATTGACAGTTTCTTCATCACCACTGGCGTTCTCTTTATCATCTCGTTCGTAACACTCTTTGTACAGAACTGTACCGGCAATTTCATCATCCGTTAAAAATTCCGAAATTACAACATTTTCGTCACAGTTTACGTAGTCTTGTGTAAAATTCATTTAGACGGTTCCAATACAATATTTAGAAATAAACTGTATACATATAAGTCTTCTTCATTAATCATTTCTATTTCATTGTTGACATATAGGAACATTAAATAGTAGTAAGTGAGTTTTTGTTATAACCAAAATCAAATTTATTTAGATTACGTTAGATAGAAACATTTTTGATCTGGTAGATTAGTTCTAATTAGTTATGTCAAAAAACTTAAAATGATATTATTAGATATATTTGCTTCGATCCATGCAGATTTATATCATGGATCGATATATTCTGGTCAAACAATTTGTTTAATGAAATTGGAAATAATTTTAAAGATAATGAAGTTTGTCTTGAAAAAGCGTTAATCCACAACGTCAACGCTCGATGTAAATCGCAAAACTTTCCGTCTTGATGAATGGGGCAGGTATTTCAATTAAACTCCATCGTCTTTCCGCGCCATCAGATTAATGAGTTTCTGTATGCATACAAGTTGATGGAGAGGATGCTGGATTTTTTTGGATTATTTTTTCTTGCGGTTGTTGTTGTTTTCCCAGCGTGTTCAGCTTCCGTAATTACGCTTTCAATTAAATTCCTAGGTGTGGATTAAAATTAAAATTTTAAATAAATTTTAAACTGTAATCGTTCCACTAATTGGTACATGACTTAATTAATACAACTGTTAATTACGTTACAATTCACTGCTTCAATAATATTTCAATTTCAAATTTAGTAACAATGTATGTACTTAGGAGTTGTTTTGGTTTGGAACAATAATATTTTATGTCAGTCAAAGTTAATTTTGTTCGCCCTCCTGTCGATGGAACACGACAACACACCCACTCGAAGCCACAATAGAAATCACAATAGGTTCCATGTTTGCCATTGAAAGAAAAAAAATCGGCTCCGGTGAGTTTAAATAATGCCCCATTGGAATGTTCGCCGACCGGAGTCGAACGATTCCGTTGAAAGCCGAACGTGCCAACCCGGAGACTATCATCTCTTCGGTCGGCTTGATCTTTACATTTTCAACCTGTTACTTTAAAAGCCAGGTGTATCAAAACGATCTCCGAGAGAGGATTGTTACGATGTTTAAACGAAAACGCGAAAGGTGCGGTGATGCGTATTGAATATACAAAAATAATCGTTTTTTTTGTGCTTTTGAACTTTGAAAACTCCGGACGTCGACTCAATCATTAATTTATAAAAAAATTGCGTGTTGTGGTTTTGTATTTTGCTGCGGAAGGAAAGCTGGATCAAAATTTGATCACAAACACCGGTAAGAGATAAGAAATAAGAAACAACCCAACTCAATCTAACCCAACCCAACCCAACCCCAATTAACAAAATCAGTAAGACATTAAAGTATCCATTAAATTATAAAAAGGAGTTTAAATTGAGTTATAAAATTGTTAAAACTTATAAAATTTATGTTTCCATTACAATCCTTTTTGGTGGTTACCGGTGTAAGATTTCAAAACGAGAAAACCAGTTCTTGTTTTTACTCTATCCTATATGAAGGATATTTATGGTTATGGTCACCGCCATTCAGGATAATAGCATTGAACGTGTACGTGCATTCACACGGGAAATACTAATATAATAATAATGATCGTGATTTCTTCATTATTTCATTACCACATCAAATTTTTATCCCCACGCAATAAACAGAGCGGAGATCTTTCCAACGATTCCACATGGATTTCATCGAAATTCACAATAAGATTATAAACGAACCGTGGAAGCGTTCATAAACATTTCACTCTGCATGAAACAATGTCGTAACTTTGCAAAATTACCGCCTGAGGCGGTTTTGTATTTCAAGCTGAATGAATTTCTCGTTTGAGCACATAATTACACACTTCGATAGTTTGCAGAGTGAAGATTGCATAAGAAAATTTTAGTTGAAAGGATTTTTAATCAATTTCTTGTTAATTGACAACCGAATTAACTCAAAAAATGATTGAAACATTCGAAATCGTTATTTCCGTCCTTAATTAAAACGTTAATACAATTTCATTAAATCTATAATTATCACGCATACAAATAATTAACGGTTTGCAATGATTATGTTAGGAAAGCTCCCAATTGATTAAAGCTGTAGATATGTAAAGTTAAAAGGTATGCAGCATACACATATTATTCGCTTCATTAATTTCGTAGATTTCCTTCTGTACAAATTGTTCAGAATTAGTTAAGAGTTGAACATGCAAATTAAATTAACACTAATCTATGTGGGAATTATTTTAATTCGCCGATTTTTACCCTTTATTATCTAATTGTGAATACCATTACCTAAATTCCATGGTGAATCGTACCTAAACGTTAAAGGTAACAGTATACAATCCGTTAGGAGGCATATAACTTTACAATCTGGCTGTTTACAGGACACACACCTTAACTAAAAAGAACTCCAACAAGGCTCAATTATAATCGTGCTTCGTAACCTCAATTTGTCTTATGAACCGTGTTTGGGTTAATAGTGTAATAAAATTTTTGTGTTAACCTGATATATTTTTAAGAGATTTTATTACGACGTTAAAAACTGACTAAATTAACCCAAAAAGAAATCAAGATATTGTAAATTAAATTTAACAACCGTTATCTCAAAAACTAAAAGATGTTTTAATAAGCTGTTTATTTTGTTAAAAAACTTCTTTGTAAATCGTGGTCATATCATAATAATCAATTATCAAAAACGATTAAAAAACTGAAAGATCTTTAAACGATTATAAGGTTTTTTAAAAACTAACTATTTTGTTGAAATTTTTTTCTTTTCTTTGTAAATCACGATCATTTCATAATGATCAATTAACAAATTTATCTTGTACGAATTCAGTTCAAAAATGAACAAATTTGCAAGTTAAGATAAACAATCGATATCTCAAAAACTAAAAGATTTCTGCGAAAGTTTTCATAAGCTGTCTATTTTGTTAAAATGTTTAATCTTTTCTTTGTAAATCGTGGTCATATCGCAACGATAAATTAACATATCGTTTTTGTGTTTTAAGAAACATTTTTATATAAATTAACGACGAATTTAGTTTAAAAACGATTAAAAATTAAAAGATCTTTAGACGAATATAAGATGTTTTTAAAAATTGACTATTTTGTTGAAAATCTTATGCTTTTCTTTGTAAATCACGATCTTTTCATAATGATCAATTAAGAAATTTATCAAATTATTGTGTTTTAAGAAAAATTTTTATATGAATTAACGACGAATTTAGTTTAAAAACGATTAAAAATTAAAAGATCTTTAGACGATTATAAGATGTTTTTAAAAACTGGCTATTTTGTTGAAAATCTTATGCTTTTCTTTGTAAATCACGATCTTTTCGTAATGATCAATTAAGAAACTTATCATGTACGAATTCAGTTCAAAAATGAACAAATTTGCACGTTAAGTTTAACAATCGATATCTCAAAAACCAAAAGATTTCTGCGAAAGTTTTCATAAGCTGTCTATTTTATTGAAATGT
Organism: Onthophagus sagittarius; assembly: GCA_036711965.1. Classification (NCBI taxonomy): domain Eukaryota; kingdom Metazoa; phylum Arthropoda; class Insecta; order Coleoptera; family Scarabaeidae; genus Onthophagus; species Onthophagus sagittarius. The sequence goes on from JASERS010000005.1 coordinate 28,366,822, forward strand.
TTAATCTTTTCTTTGTAAATCGCGATCTTTTCATAATGATCAATTAACAAACTTATCTTGTGCGAATTCAGTTCAAAAATGAACAAATTTGCACGTTAAGTTTAACAATCGATATCTCAAAAACTAAAAGATTTCTGCTAAAGTTTTCATAAGCTGTCTATTTTGTTGAAATGTTTAACCTTTTCTTTGTAAATCATGGTCATATCGCAGTGATAAATTAACATATCGATTTTTTGTGTTTTAGGAAAAATGTTTATATGAATTAACGACGAATTTTGTTTAAAACCGATTAAAAATTAAAAGATCTTTAGACGATTATAAGATGTTTTTAAAAACTGACTATTTTGTTGAAAATTTTACGCTTTTCTGTTTAAATCACGATCATTTTATAATGATCAATTAACAAACTTATCTTGTATGAATTCAGTTCAAAAATGAACAAATTTGCAAGTTAGGTTTAATAATCGATATCTCAAAAACTAAAAGATTTCTGCGAAAGTTTTCATAAGCTGTCTATTTTGTTGCAATGTTTAACCTTTTCTTTGTAAATCATGGTCATATCGCAACGATAAAGTAACACATCGATTTTTTGTGTTTTAAGAAAAATTTTTATATGAATTAACGACGTATTTAGTTTAAAAACGATTAAAAATTAAAAGATCTTTAGACGATTATAAGATGTTTTTAAATACTGGCTATTTTGTTGAAAATCTTATGCTTTTCTTTGTAAATCACGATCTTTTCATAATGATCAATTAACAAACTTATCTTGTACGAATTCAGTTCAAAAATGAACAAATTTGCACGTTAAGTTTAACAATCGATATCTCAAAAACTAAAAGATTTCTGCGAAAGTTTTCATAAGCTGTCTATTTTGTTGAAATGTTTAACCTTTTCTTTGTAAATCATGGTCATATCGCAATGATAAATTAACATATCGATTTTTTGTGTTTTAGGAAAAATGTTTATATGAATTAACGACGAATTTTGTTTAAAACCGATTAAAAATTAAAAGATCTTTAGACGATTATAAGATGTTTTTAAAAACTGACTATTTTGTTGAAAATCTTACGCTTTTCTTTGTAAATCACGATCATTTCATAATGATCAATTAACAAGTCTATCTTGTATGAATTCAGTTCAAAAATGAACAAATTTGCAAGTTAGGTTTAACAATCGATATCTCAAAAACTAAAAGATATCTGCGAAAGTTTTCATAAGCTGTCTATTTTGTTGAAATGTTTAACCTTTTCTTTGTAAATCATGGTCATATCGCAACGATAAATTAACATATCGATTTTTTGTGTTTTAAGAAAAAATTTTACATGAATTAACGACGAATTTAGTTTAAAAACGATTAAAAATTAAAAGATCTTTAGACGATTATAAGATGTTTTTAAAAACTGACTATTTTGTTGAAAATTTTACGCTTTTCTGTTTAAATCACGATCATTTTATAATGATCAATTAACAAACTTATCTTGTATGAATTCAGTTCAAAAATGAACAAATTTGCAAGTTAGGTTTAATAATCGATATCTCAAAAACTAAAAGATTTCTGCGAAAGTTTTCATAAGCTGTCTATTTTGTTGCAATGTTTAACCTTTTCTTTGTAAATCATGGTCATATCGCAACGATAAAGTAACACATCGATTTTTTGTGTTTTAAGAAAAATTTTTATATGAATTAACGACGTATTTAGTTTAAAAACGATTAAAAATTAAAAGATCTTTAGACGATTATAAGATGTTTTTAAATACTGGCTATTTTGTTGAAAATCTTATGCTTTTCTTTGTAAATCACGATCTTTTCATAATGATCAATTAACAAACTTATCTTGTACGAATTCAGTTCAAAAATGAACAAATTTGCACGTTAAGTTTAACAATCGATATCTCAAAAACTAAAAGATTTCTGCGAAAGTTTTCATAAGCTGTCTATTTTGTTGAAATGTTTAACCTTTTCTTTGTAAATCATGGTCATATCGCAATGATAAATTAACATATCGATTTTTTGTGTTTTAGGAAAAATGTTTATATGAATTAACGACGAATTTTGTTTAAAACCGATTAAAAATTAAAAGATCTTTAGACGATTATAAGATGTTTTTAAAAACTGACTATTTTGTTGAAAATCTTACGCTTTTCTTTGTAAATCACGATCATTTCATAATGATCAATTAACAAGTCTATCTTGTATGAATTCAGTTCAAAAATGAACAAATTTGCAAGTTAGGTTTAACAATCGATATCTCAAAAACTAAAAGATATCTGCGAAAGTTTTCATAAGCTGTCTATTTTGTTGAAATGTTTAACCTTTTCTTTGTAAATCATGGTCATATCGCAACGATAAATTAACATATCGATTTTTTGTGTTTTAAGAAAAAATTTTACATGAATTAACGACGAATTTAGTTTAAAAACGATTAAAAATTAAAATATCATTAAACGATTATAAGATGTTTTTAAAAACTGACTATTTGATTAAAAATCTTATGCTTTTCTTTGTAAATCACGATCTTTTCATTTTCATAATGATCAATTAACAAACTTATCTTGTACGAATTCAGTTCAAAAATGAACAAATTTGCAAAGTTAAGTTTAACAATCGATATCTCAAAAACTAAAAGATTTCTGCGATATTTTTCATAAGCTGTCTATTTTGTTGAAATGTTTAACCTTTTCTTTGTAAATCATGGTCATATCGCAACGATAAATTAACATATCGATTTTTTGTGTTTTAAGAAAAAATTTTATATGAATTAACGACGAATTTAGTTTAAAAACGGTTAAAAATTAAAAAATCTTTAGACGATTATAAAATGTTTTTAAAAGCTGTCCATTTTGTTGAAAAGCTTTTAATTTTCTTTATAAATCACAAAAACATATCTCAAAAACTAAACGATGTTTTCAAAAGCTGTCTGTTTTGTTGAAAAGCTTATACTTTTCTTTGTAAATCGTGGTCATATCATAATGATCAATTAACATATCGATTTTTTATGTTTTAAAAAGAAAACTGAATTAAGTTCAAAAATGAAGAAATATGCTCGTTAAGTTTAACAATCGATATCTCAAAAACTAAAAGATATTTATAAAAGTGGTCTCTTTTGTTGGGTAATGTATGTTTTTCATAACTGGACCATGTAGACAGGGAGCAACTAAGACAGTATAAAAAATTGAGGAAATCGTTCCAAAGTTAAAACATTGTAAAAACAATAGATATTGACATACCGAAAATTTTGGTAATATTTTTATTTAATGGGTATATGAATATTATATTTACCCGACATTTAAATAATAATAACGTTAAAGTTCTTTTTATATATTACAGTCACACTTGGTGTCTTTCTGAAAAATATTTAAAAAGGCAAAATTCGTTTTTCAGAACAAATGTTGCCTTTTTTAAATATGGAAGTATGAAATTCCGTTCTAAAATCTATTCTCATATAATCTAATCCTTCTATATTTTAATATTCAGTTATAAATTTTGTTTCTTTGCCAGTCCTAAAAACCGCATGGCTCAAAAAGAGCGATGACATCAAATTATTGACTTAAGAGTGATCCTACTTAATCTGTTGCCTTCAGGTAATATTTAAAAATGAACTCCAAAAGAATTTCTTCCTTGCATTAGCAAACAATATAGTCAACATTAGTTGACTAGATCTTTCCTGAATACTATTTTCTTCAAGTTCCTACCTCGTTGAGCACCATTATCTCAACCCTCGGTTACTTAGATAAAATTTTGTAATTTCATTAGTCACACTAGGTCTGCTGGACCTATAACCTACAATATTAGTTTTTATATTTAAGTATTAAGTATTTTGTATAAACTTATGTTAGAACTTGTGATTGGGCGTGGTAATGACTATTCACACCTACCATAGGTGCCGGGTTTTAAAAATATGTATGGGTACTGAAAAGAATAAAATAGACTCAAAAGACAAATTACGTATCTTAAAAAAATGAATTGGGTGTGTAAAGTTGTAAAAAATGTAAAATATCTGCATAAGATGTAAAATATCTACATAACATATCTGAAGAATAAACTCAACAGATTAAACCATTATGGATGCTCTTTTGGAAGCATACATATAGTTTCTAGTCATCTGAGAGAATTTCAAATCATCTAGAGGCAATATCAAGTTTTCTAGAAGCAGAATCAAGCTTTCCTGGGGTAGTAATAAATCTTCTGCAAGCAGTCCAAGTCTTCTGGAATTATTTCAAGTCTTTTGGAAGCAGTATCAAGTCTTCCAAAGACAGTAACGAGTCTTCTGGAAGCAGTATTAAGTAATCTAGAAGCAGCATCAAGTCTTGTGCAAGCAGATTAAGTCTTCTAGAAGCAGCATTAGGACTTCTAGAAGCATTTCAGGTCTTCTAGAAGCCGTATCATGTCTCAATTCATAAAATATTTACAGCCGATGTTGGAACTGAATTGGGATGAACAGCTTTTGAAATAGTCCCGTCTCGGCATATAATTTCTCTTGTTCTCCATAAAAATTAATCTTGAAAAAAGTAAGTCAGCCTTCCTCTAGATGACTATATTATTGCAGCCATATTTATATATTATTTAATATATTTCCATATTTAATTGGCTTTAAAGAAATGTATTGTCTAAATCCACATGGTCCTCAAAATGCTATTCTATTTTTTCCAGAGCAACAGCAAGACATAATTATTCACAAAAAGAAGTGAATATTTCTCTTACTGCAGCTAAATCATCTGTTGTACACCTTTGAGATCGCGTTGCTTTTTCATCAAAATGAATAACTCTGAGAAGTAATTTAAATCTTGTTTTAGACATCCCTACACGAAATATTTCTATTTCGAAGTCACCAAAAATCATCAAGGCTTTGATGACCATCTCGAAATACACTTGCCAATTGTAGATAACCCAGACAAACTGCAAGTCTGGTATTGGAATTGATTGGTATTCTTCCAATCCATGGTACATTCCTTCACTGAGTATCATCTCTCCCTATGGTACAGATGAACACTACTTATCAACAGACAGTAAGAAATTCTAATTTCTACGTACCACTATAAAAGTTATCACTTTACGTTCAGTTATATTTTGAAATAAAGAAATTTACGCAATTATCATACAATAAATTACAAAACTGTTTTGCAGAAATAATATCAGCAATGTTTATAATTGTAAATAGCAAATGAGCAAAAAAGTTACGTAACAATATATCTCAAATAGTATGGATGTAACTAACGTAAATCCCTCGATTCGTAAGCAACTAGTGTAAATTTCGCGGTATGAATTTGTGACAAGCTAACTAAAGAAGTATTCTGAAAAGTCACGTGTTCGAGGTCGGCCGAGATACCTGGTATCTAGAACGATCGACCTCTTCGCAGTCGACCGAGGTAATTTCACCTATCATGAACAACTCTCAGAGTAAGCGACTTGGGTTGTCTAAAATTTGTAGAATTCATAGTCGACGCTCAGGATTTTGAGCATAAACACAAGTTTACTCTGCTTACGATTTATGAAAAAAGTATCTCATTCTCAGCCAACTTTGAAGACGGCTGCTTTAAGTATTGTTCTCACTACCTGGGTCAGTGTGCTTAGTTTTTTAGTTATAAAATACGAGGAAAAAAGTCGAAATGTGCAATACTTGGGTATACCCGCTGGTGGAGGAAGCATGCGATGAAGATGTGGATGATTCTGATGATGAAGAATTTTCAGAAAAACAAGTAACAAACAAATTCATTACGTTAGTATAGCAAGGTCAATTTGTGACTTCACTGCTTGTCTTACTGCACTTTCTGAAAATGCTTCATCATCACAATTATCCTTGTCTTCGAACATATACCTACTACAGTACCACATTCTTGAAAATTCATTATTTACGTCATTATCTGGACCACCTCAGCAGACATCTTATTTTAACTACTGACTAATTTTAACAAATTAATTGGTTGTTGAATTCAAAAAATTTAAGGTTATCATTTAACAATAAAAAAATGAAATTATCTTTTAATGATAATCAGGCAGATGACGTCCGATTTATGCAATGCGCTGTTTTAGTCATTCCTCAAAGTTCCTCATCACCATCTCACACACGTCGACGCCAATTTCCATCACACTTCTTTTAACTCTTACAGATTTTTAGGGTGGCTTACAATATAGCTTTCAACAAATGCTTTTTATGTGGTTGACAGGACGCAATCGATTAGTATCTCTCGTTTTTTCCTGGCAGACGCTGGACGCAGGACGCTGGATGTCGGTCCATTTTAGGTCCCAATTAGGTCCATTGATTTTCAATATTTATGTTAACGATATATTTAAATGATTTAATTATGCGAATTATGTGTCCATTTGTTTCTATTCTGCTCTTCAGCATGAATATGAACTTTTTCACTTTGACTAAAAGAATGATTTTTGCGAATACAACGATAACTTATTTGGACCAACCTCACTTCAAAGCAAAACTTGAAGTATTCCAAATATTTAACGGGGTAGTCTAAATTTTATAATTACCCTCCACAGACAAAAAGAATCATTACATCACACCAAAAGCGAATTGTGAAAGATCATTTTTCGATTTGCTCGATTATAAATTATGGTACAAACTTTCCAATAAATAATGTACTTTACAAAACCACCCATACTTAATTAAACACAAAACTCGTAGCAATCTATCTTCCTCTATAAACCACCTCTTATTTATCGCATTATTTCATTAGATTAATCCTGATTTAAAATCTTGTTGACATATCTAGTACGATTATTAAATTATTTATGAAGTGTGCATAATAAAGTTGTACTTTCTCAAAAAATATCTTCAAATTTTATATTTCCGTTTCGACAAAGAAGTTTTTCGTTTACCACAGCACCTGTTGCCCCTTTATTATACCTCGGGTCATCGTCAAAACGGAAACAACGCTTGGTCGATGGAGGTAGAAGCAATTTTAAACGAACTAAATTCATTTGGGGTGAAGTAACCGTTGGATTACGGTGAGAACCAGACAATATGTGAGTCAACTTTTTTTAAAAAAGAAGTTAACGTAACAGTTGTGTGGCTTATGGTGATGATGTGATATGGTTAGTTCTGTGAATATCGTCGTTGTGCAAGGTAGTCGCTTTAAATGATTTATCAAACGCCTAAAAGTTCGAGAAAATTTTTCGGTGTTAGAAGGATTTTATTCGGTAGGTTTCTTCAATGTAATTTATCTTCTTGATTATGTTTTGTTTTCGTTTTGTTTTGATTATTAAATGGTCACGGTTACTTGAGTTATCTTTTATTTTTCTTTGTTAACATCATAACACCGTTTCTTTTCTCGTTGTTGTCTTGATCTTAGCAAAAGTCAAAATCCATAATTTTAATGGTCAAATAAAAAGTGTTCAAATCCAGTAGCCAAGCGTATCATATTTTTCGCAACCGACTTCCCGCCTTTCTATGTAAATAGCCCCTCTACCGCGAACTTTAAGCCGTTCCGCACTGAGTTTCTCTGCTCACCGAGTACAATGAAAAGCCATATCATCGTCAGTTGGGTTTTTCCTACAATCGAGATTGGATTGAAACGAGATTTCCGTATTTTTTGTGATATGTGTAGATTATTAAGTGGATTATAAAAAGTTGTTGTAAATGATGACGTCGTGTCATGGCCTCGGGTCGCACCGTGCGCCAAGTGAAGCACGGGGAAAAATTGAGGAGATCTCAAAGTTCCCTCAACCCGTTCACCACAACACAAGAATTTATAGGAAATGTTAAGAAGAACGGTAAATAATTCAAATAAATAATTCAGTTTTGTAATCTCATGATTATGTATAATATAGCTTCTGGGTGTTGACTTTAAAGAAGTGATGGGTGACATGTAAATACCCGGTGGGTAGGTATTTATAAATTCTAAGTAAAATAAAGATTAGATCTGAATTAACAAATTTTCGACATAAAGCCGATATGGTCAAAAATCATTTTATGGGATGGACACGATTCTATGCTACCACTTTTATGGATCTTTGGCCACTTCCTAGATCTAGGTCTAGTTTTAGTTCTAATTATAGGTCGATACAAGTACACAACAATCTAAGATTAATTGAGTCCGCGGGTACAGACCGGGTTATTTATAAAGCAGAAAACATTAACTGTTTGAAACTGATCCTTGTTAATAGATACCCGGATGAGGGGAAATTACTCCCCATCTTTGCCCCTCTTATTTCTCGTCCCTATTTCCATACTCTCTCTCCCTCTTATCTCGTTCCTTCTCCTGTATTAATCCTCTTATAAATTCCTCGACTATTCTCCACTTTTCTCGCCCTTCAGTAACACCTCCAGTGTGTTCTGCGATGATAATACGTTTTTTAGTTTTCTGTTTGCCTCTTTTGCTCTTTTTCCACCTTGGACAAATAATAAATGTGAATTTCACATCATTCCTCTGCCCACAAAACACATTTATCTTCTTCCGCTCTCTTGTGAAGGTGCAGATAAGCTTTAAAGCACCCATGCCGGCTCAGAAATTGCGCCGTAGAATAGCTCATGTCTCCCCGTTTTCTTCCCAGCTATTCTGTAAGGTCTGGTATCAATACCTCAACCCAGACTGCTTTTCCCGAGTCCATTCTCCATCTTTCTCTCAATTTATCGGCAATCCGCTTATCCACCTCTACCCCGTCTTCTAGGCTCGCGAGCCAGCGAGTCAACTTTAGTGCCTCTGTCGATATGGTTCTATATCCACTAACTATCCGAATTAAAATTTGTTTTTGACCCTTTGTTAGTTGGTTCTTTAGCTGCTTTTTTTCCAGTGCCTTGTGCCATATTCTATACGCATACCACACCTGGGATCATATCACCGCTCCTACCGTCTGCCGTTTTTTTTCATTCTTTATCCATATGTCGATCCCATAACCCCATGTATCGTCTTCTGCGCTTTTCTGCAGGTGTACTATGTGTGTTATACTATGTCTGCTTCTAACCAACACCGCCATCGTCTTTTTTGGAGCCAGCTCCAGGCCCATTTTCTTCATTCGCTGCGCGATTTTTTCCATGACTGTTTGTGCGATTTCCTGAATGTCTCATCTGCGTCAGCGACAAATTCTACGTTCTCCCCGTTCAACATGCATCTGATCGAAAAACACGTTCCACAAGATTAGGCCGAGTATTAACCCTTGTGGCACTACTCTTATCTGCTCATATTTCGAACCATTATACTCCACAGATTTATCCATTAGGTAGTCGTTAATACAGTTTTCCAGTTGTGTTGACATTCCTTTCACCTGCATGTATTCGATAATTTGGTCCCATGGTGTTTATTCAAACACGTTTTTAACCTCCACCGTTATCAACACACACTATCTCCTCCTTCCCTTCATGTATTTGTCCCAACTGTTAGCTGAAGTTATTACTTTTTCTATAGCGTTAGTTTTGTATCTCCCTTTTGTGGAATCAAACTGATTTTAAGCAAGTCACCCCTTTCTTTTCAATTCCTCTATAATCTTCTTTCTTAGCATTGATTCGTTCAGTTTTCCCATAGTGTTTAGCAATCAGGTTGGTCTATAGGTTTTCTTAGCTGTATTTTGTGGTTTTTCAATCAGTACCAGTGTTCCTGTTTTCCAAGAATTTTGGAAGGTGATATTCGTTCATCAATCTGTTGCACATATCCATTATTTTTATTGATTCTGTCATTACCGCATTCTATAAAATTTCTGCCGTTACTCTGTCCGAGCCCGGAGATTTATTATTTTTAAAATTTCCTACTACTTTTTCTTAATCTCACTTTTTTCCCACCTCTCTCCTGGAAATAGTTCGTTGATCAGGTTTTTCATTTCATGTTGCTCGATCATCACCTTCGATAAATTTTTGGGTTTTTTCAGTGCAATTTTATTCGCGTACCCCCACATATTTTCCTCCAACGTTTTGCACAACCTTCTTCACGCTTCCCTAAGGCAGAACCCAACCCAACCCAACCTAACTTCAGAAGTAACAGTAGACTTAGAACTAGAAACATTAAGGTTTAGCCGTCAAAAGAGACATGTGGCTAAATCCTAATGTTCTAGGTCTAGTATTACTACTAAAGTTAGGTTGTAGATCTAGTAGTAGTTATATTTTTAGTCGCAGAAAAATTTACAACAACGAGAAATGGCTCCTGCACAAAAACAGCATTCATCATGAAAAAATAATCGTTACTTTTTGTCTTAGTCAAGTTAACATACCGCACTTTGTTGGGGGTATGTCCACACATTCTCCTCTATCCTGTTTCTCCTTCATCCACACGTTCTCGTACCATCTGGAGAACCACACCGTTCACCAGAAATAGAAATTATTACCTTTTTCTTATTATTTGTTTTACGCGTTATTGTTCTCCAGCTCAACCCATCCTTGGGTCCCGTTCAGGCTATTGCAGGCACCTTATTCTTTACCAATCTCTCATTCCTGCGATGATGCATTTCCTGACCCTTCGTCCCTATCCTTTTCGGAAAACACCTTCCTCACAAAGGTTTCCATCACCTTCCATTTCTCTTCGTCTGACAACACATCTATCATGCTGCTTGTGGATGTTATTTATGACAGCCTCCCAGGCTTCACACCCATACCGAATTTGGACGTATATAACCGTCCCTATCATCTTTCCCTTTTCCATGTTTCGACTGTATGTAGAATCCACACCTCTATGCAATGCTTTAGTTGTTTTTTTGTGCCTTGTTTATGACATACTTAACATCCGTGCCACCGCAGGTCCTTCGCTATCAGCATACCCAAATATTTTATTTCCTAGACTGTTCTCAACCGGCAGTTTTAGTCATCACCTCTGCTTCTCGTTTATTCTTCTTGCTTTCTTAGAGTTTTAAGAATGGACGAACCAAGGCGATGGTTTTTTCCGGAGCTAATTCTAATCCCATTTTCTCAATTGTATTTTCAATCATTTCCATTGTTTCGTTCGTAGTTTTGTCGATTTCCTCCAAGTTCCACCTGGATACTATCAACGCCAGGTCATCCGTGTATGCCACCAATTTATGTATTCTGTATCCTATATTTCTTCCAGCAATTCGTCAAAGAAAACATTCAACAGTAAAGGTCCAAGGATCGACCCCTGCGGTATACCTCCGGTCACCTCATACGTCTTCTTCGTTGTATTCAATCGTTTTGTCCTGTAATATTCCTTTATGATATTAATTAAAAAGGCAGTGTGCCTTTTTTAATGAGAGCTCAACGATCCCGCTCCATGGCGCGGAGCCTAACACGTTCCTTACAGCCAAAGTGATCAATAAACCAATCTTTTTTATTCCTCTTTTAAACTTTTTCAGGTTTCTAGCTTCCTCCAATACCCTCTCTATTGCATTTACTGTAGATCTGCCACACGTAAACTTCGTAAAGTTTTCCATAGCAGTTCAGTAGACATACAGGTCTATATTTCCTCTCTTCTTCCTTCCCCGACTTCTCAATTAGTACGAGTAGTTTAAGAGTCTGTTATACATCTCTGTTAAGTATTGGCATCTTTTCTCCGACACATCTTTAATAATTTTGGGAGGTATTCTATCCAAACTGGGTGCTCTCTCATTCTTCATGTTTTTAACTAGGCCGTGTAATTCTTCCGGTGTAGCCTCTGTATTTCTGCGTCTCCTATATCGGCTCTTTAATCCACACTGTTTTCTTTCCATTTGGAAAAAGAACTTTTATAGGCTTGTCTGCATATTGTTCTTCCATTGATTCTGTAGGCCTCGCCCCATACAACCTCTTCTAGCTCATTGCGTAGCTTTCTCCATGCCGCCTGTTTCGAGTTCTTAATCTCTCTTTTTAGCCTCTCTATCGCGTTTAGATATTCCAGTTTTGTTTTTCTCTTATTGTTAAGACGGAACCCAACCCAACCTAGCTTAGAACTAGAAATATTATGGTTTTGTGGTCTTAAGAGACTTACGCAAAATTTTCCAATTTTTCAGGAAAGTTAATTTAAAAAAAAATCGGATGAATTTAGGGAGTCGGAAACCGAAAACCATTGGGAACCTCTGATTTAGAGATTATTATATTATTTTTGAGTTTATGCATAAATAACTATTGTTATTGCATTTTGTAAATACTTCAAAATTCCCATCTTGGGTAAATACCCTCGAGTATGTACCCAGGGTATATTCCTTTGAAAATAAATATCCGTGTATTTAACAGCACTCTGTATAATATATAGCTTCTGGGTGTTGACTTTAAAGTGATACCCACTCAGAATGATTCAGCTAAGTGTGTTAGACACTTTCATTTTTGCATAACTTGATACATACATTGCTTGTAAGTAACCTTTTTTTTAATAAGATTTTTTTGTTTTAGTCGAGGTGGATGGTTATGGGCCATATAAGCCTGTGCCGCCTCCAAAGCCTCTGCCACAGCAGCCGTCAACTTGTCTTACTCCTCCTCCTTACAGGATGCCCCCTTACCCCCTGTACAACGAGCCTAACATCCCTGGGGCAACGGCGAACGCCAGTCTGGACGCACCTGTCGCGATATCATCACCTGCCACACCACAAAACCTGCAGACACATTCAAGCAAGTTCCCGGTAAGTTATGAAGGAACTTTACCAAGAAAGTTTTTACCCCAAGCAACGGTTCTTTAAAATCTTTGATCAAGTGCAATTATCATTTTTTCTTCTAAGCCGCATTTTTTCTTCTCATTTCAAGTAGGAACGAAGCAAAGGCGCGTAACGCCATTAATTTGTATGAGGTTGAAAAAGCCGTAAGGCGCTGATTAACGCTAGATCCTTATCTTAGTTCCTGCGGGTCTCTTCCCAAGCTTGATTTCTCAAGCAAGACGGTTCTTAAACTCCCCTCTCCATATTGTCACTTATTAAGAAATCTTTGGTGTTTACGCCGGGACGCTTTCCGCACCGGCAGATACAATCGATAATGGTCAATTAAAGCCAGACAAAGTAAATACGGTGGAGATTGGGATACGAATTTATTACGTTGTTCGGATGCTACCAGTAGAGTCGGAAAACTGGTCGGATGACGCTGTCACCGCAGATTTTTACTCGCATCCGTAGATATGTTGAGTGACCACAACCTCTCATCTGGTCAATTTTCCTCCAAACGAGGTATGCGCGTGAGATAAACCAGTTTCTACGGTGGCTCTCCAAGAATTCGAGAGTAATTGGCGTCGCGTGAACTTGAACTAAAAGTGGAAAAGCTTCGAGTAACGTCTCTTCTGAGATGGTTCCCATTGCTCTAATTACAGATTTTTCTTTTTTTATGTCTCAAAGAAACCAATAATTAAACTTATTTTCTTTTTTCTTTACTTTTACCTATTCACTTCACTTTCTCATTTTGAATCTAACAAAGGCTTTGCTACAGCGTGTATATGATTTTTGAATGATTCACTTAATTACTTTTTTTATTGCAAAATAAAACGATTTCTGCGAAAACGGTAGCAAATTACTCGAAATTATACCGTAGGCCTATAAACGTGTTATGACCAGAAATTACAGGTTAAAATAAGAGCTTGTTAAGCAATTAGTTCACTCCGGCTTTGATTTTCGAAATAAGGCCAAAAAACGAATTCGCAAAATAACTCTGGGAATCTTTTCTTTGAATTGATCAACGTCGACCGAGCGCCTTTCTTCTTTCCGTCTTTATTCGTTCGAAAGAAGCGGAAGGCGGCCACGCGAGAGGACTTTAACCCCAACCATTGTTACCTTGCTCTACTAGGTCTACGAATTTCCTGTTGGTTGAACTTCAACTTGAACTTATATAAATTAATTTTTGTATTTTATTTTGTACTTATTGTTATGAGTGAATACTCTCATAATTTTGTGCAGTGTGGTTAAGATTCGATGACGCAAATTTATATGTTATTTAGTAACAAAAATATTTCTTCAAGTTTTTGAGGTATGATTTTTAAATTAGTACTCTGCTAAGACGTAACCAATTAAAATATTGCAATGAAATAAGAAGCAATTTGAAACAAATTTATATATGTAATGTTCCCAGGATCGTGTCTTCAAATTTTCAAGTCTTCGAGTTATGATTCTTACATTATACACTTCGTAATGCAAGAACTGATTAATTTTAATTTGAGATTTGTCATTTTGTCCGTATTTTATGTTAATACTAGATATCATTTGAAAATAGTAACTCAACCAAACCCAACCCAACCAGTTAGTTAGTACTAAGTATTAGTTGGGTTAGGATGAAGTATCTCAACCCAACCGAACTAGCTAGTTAGCGTGAGATATTAGTTAAATTTGGTTAAAATTAATGGGTCAATTTAACTAGCTAGTTAGTACTTAATATTAGTTGGATTGAACCATTAATCTTATCGCAACCCAACCCAACCCAACTAGCTGGTTAGTACTCGATACATCTCAATGCAACCCAACTAGCTAGTTAGCTCTAGATATTATTTGGGTTGGGTAAAAGTTAATGACTCAACTCAACTAACTCGTTAGTACTAAATACTAGTTGGGTTGGATTGATTTATTATCCTTATCGTAACCCAACCCAACCTAACTAGCTGGTTATTACTACATATTGAGATATTCTATGAAATAAGAAGCAATTTATTACTACATATTGAGAAATTCTAATGAAATAAGAAGCAATTTGAAGCAAATTTATATAGTATGTAATGAGTCAAAGATCGTTTCTTCAAATCTTCGAGTTATGATTTTTAAATTAGAATTCTGCAAAATCCTAATCATCTGTGCTAGGTAAATATCAAGCAATTTTTAAAGAATCATATCTCAAGAATTAATTAAGATATCGCAATTAAATAAGACGCAATTTGAAGCACATTTATATTGTATGTAATATTCTAAAAATGGATTCTTCAAATCTTTAAATCACTAAGATATGATTTTTAAATTAAAACTCTGTAAAAACGTAACTATGTGTACTAGGTAAAAGCAAGCAATTTTCAAAGAATCTTATCTCAAAAACGGATTCAGATATCTTAATGATATAAGAAGCAATTTGAAGCAAATTTAAATCTCCGAGATATGATTATTAAATTAAAATTCTGTAAAAACGTAATTATATGTGCTAGGTATAAATCACGTAATCTTCAAACAATCATATCTCAAGAACTAATTAACAAATCACAATCAAATAAGAAGCAATTTGAAGCACATTTATATAGGATATAATGTGCCAGAGATCGTTTCTTCAAATCTTCAAATCTCCGAGATATGATTTTTAAATTAGAACTCTGCAAAAACGTAGTTATATGTGCTAGGTAAAAATCAAGCAATTTTCAAAGAACATCTCAAGAACTAATTGAGATATCGCATTGAAATAAGAAGCAACTTGAAGCACATTTATATAGTATGTAATGTTCCAAAGATCGTTTCTTCTAATCTTCAATTCTCCGAGTTATGGTATTTAAATTACAACTCTGCACAAAAGTAATTGTATGTGCTAGGTAAAAATCAAGCAATTTTTAAACAATCATATTTCAAGAACTAATTGAGATATCGCAATGCGCAATGATATAAGAAGTAATTTGAAGCAAATTTATATAATATGTAATGTAACAACAATCGTTTCTTCAAATCTTCAAATTTCCTAGATATGATTTTTAAATTAGAACTCTGCAAAAACGTAGTTATATGTACTAGGTGAAAATCAAGCAATTTTCAAAGAACATCTCCAGAACTAATTGAGATATGGCATTGAAATAAGAAGCAATTTGAAGCATATTTATATAGTATGTGATGTTCCAAAGATCGTTTCTTCAAATCCTAAAATCTCCAAGATACGATTTTTAAATCAGAAATGTGCAGACATCTAATTATATGTGCTAGGTAAAAACCAAGTAATTTTTAAACAATCATATTTCAAGAACTAATTGAGATATCGCAATGATATAAGAAGCAATTTGAAGCAAATTTATGTAGCATGTAACGTGCCAAAGTTCGTTTCTTCACATCTTCAAATCTGCGAGTTATGGTTTTTAAATTAAAACTCTGTAAAAACGTAACTATATTATTTGGTAAAAATCAATCAATCTTTAAAAAATTGTATCTCAAAAAATTAATTGAGATATCACAATAAAATAAGAAGCAATTTGAAGCAAATATATGTAAAATGCAATGTGCCAAAGATCGTTTATTAAATCTTCAAATTTCCGGATTATAATGTACGTCTTGAAGGCTTACACTCTCTTTTAACTGTCTAAGTCATAAACGTAATGTCTCTTGAAGAGAAAACTATTGTGGAGGAAATTTATAAAATAATGAAAATACATCTAAACAATAATTTTAGTTGGGCAATATGCAAAGAATTTTCAACAACATACAAAAAGTTTCACACCTGTATTCAGACAAGGCCATAAAATCTCAGGTCAACTATTGAACAATAAACATAGATTTGGTTCCTTAGAGTTGAGTGGATTATTTGAGGTGTCCTATCAAAATTTCGAGGGGATCTATATAGGTCAGACGGGCGGGAATCTGAGAATCAGGGCACGAGAACATCTTACTAAGAATTTATATACTTTCTTCAAACATCTGAAAGAACATAACCACTTTGAAGATATTGGAAACATTAAATTATTGAAACAGGTTTTTTAACACACTATTTAATGAAATCATTGGATTTTCTAAAAAATCCATGTTTGCATGATGTATGAACATTTTACAGTTTTCGTCTTTGCCTTCAATGTCTTTTCCAGTATTTTTCGTTACGTTTGATTGATCTTCAGTGATTTCAAGTTTTCATTGTCACCATTTTTTATATAAGTTTCAGTTATACAGTCGCTTTTGTCAATTCAATTTTGTTTTAACCTTCCATCTCTTTTTCTATAGAATTTGTTAACTAATATCTTAGACAACGTTAATTTTTAAGTTATTTATTATAATTTTTAAGTTTTCGATTACAGTCGTGTCAGAGGACTATTTTGCAATTGAAATACACCTCTAGTGTATAGCCCCAAAATCACGTAAATAAATAATACAAATTTTATCCAAAATACCTAATTTTTTATTTCGATCCAATATTAATTGAGATGACCATAGAGAGAACACTTGCCTTCATATCTCTCTTCAATCATATCTCAAGAATTAGTTTAGAAAAAACAAACCTTTTTAGCTTTATTTTAAAATAATAAGGAAACAAAGCCTATATTTTTGAATTCAGAGCAATTTAACTCAGTAATTTAATAAATTAAAAATTGTCGTAATACCTAAAAATCTAAAAGCGAGAACAACTTTTTTTATTTCGTCATAAAATTCACTGAAAAAATGAAACCAATATTATTATTGGTTTCATTTTTACCACGATAATTGGATTTGTTGGTTTTGCAGTTTGAGGTTTTCAACATAACACTTTATTTAAAAAAAAAGAAATAGAGATATGTAACTCTTACAGTTTCCGGGATAAGTATTCGAACAACGAATTTGAACCACCCACTGAACTTAATGTACAGGTGGTTCAAATTACGATTGAAAGTGTATTATACGAAAATTGCAAGCGAAAAGGTGCAACGATCTTCACAGATATTAATAATAATAATAATTCATGACATAAATGAGTAAACTATCACCCTTAGATAACAGCTAGTTAATACGCCGAGTTCAAAGACCCAACCTGTTTGAGTTAATTGTTGCGCAACTAAATTAGTTTTTAAGAGGTTTCCAAAATTCCATTACAACTTTTCATAATGACTTCTCCAAATCATTATAAAATCAAGTTTTCCTAATAATTGGAGCATAATGTGTCTTCATGATCCCTTTAAGTCTGATAAGATTCATTTAAAATGCATTTTATTTTTATTTTTTAGATTGAAAGAGAAGTGATTTTATCAAGCGGAGATAAAAACTCAAAGATCCCGATTTTGCACGACTACATGAAGAAATCGAAAGGAACAATAGCACCGGACGTTCCACCTAAACAAATGCAAGCTTGGACTCAGGGATCCCAACAGCAACAGCCGCAGGTTTTAAGTCCCGATCAGGTAGGTATTAATCGTTGGGTGTTGCTTTGAAAAAAGGATAGAGGTAAAAACCCCGCACGACGATGGTTTCTATGCCCTCAGGTCCTCATCGTCCTTGGAGTCATCGACATCTTAAATAATTCATTTCTATTTCTCGACGACCTTGATGGACATCGAGCGCGTTTGGTCTTTTCCTGTCGGTTTCCACGAACTCAACGTGTCCCGGCTATTTTGAACGCCAAAGCGATTGTTTCTTTGCTGGTGTGTGTACTCGGACGTGCATACTGATTTTTATGGATACTCGTCTTGCGTTCGAAACTGTGAATAACGGTTTATGTACGGTGCAGCTAAGTAGGATGTGTAATTTGTATAATTCAAACAAAAAATTTTTTGAGTAATAATAAAAATTTTTATTGGGATATAAAAGTTTTTATTACATAACTTATTTCTTTATGGTTTTTATGAGTAAAGGAAGTAAAAAATTGAATCATCCATTGAATGTTTAACACCTTAGACTGATTGGTGGTATAAGAACCACTTAAAATTCTCAGTCAATACAATGGCCGAACGCCAAGCTATGCATCTTAAAGGCTGCCGAACGAATTTGTACACTGTCGCCCAGACAATTGTTGCCCGACACGAACTCGTGTAGGCGCAAACACGCCATACCATTATGCACAATGGCTTAATTGTGAGACTCTGTTCTACGGAAAGATATTATCTTCGGGGATTGTTTGTATTCATTGTGCATGACCAGCACACGCAAGTCCTTCGTCTTTCCTTCGGTTTACTCAGTCTTCTGGTATGCTCTTTACGGTGCGGGTTGTCGGTTTTTTCCGTTATGGTTGAATTTGCTTTAAACAACGATGTTGTAAGGTCTTTTGATTACGCACATTAACACTTTGCATTTATTTCATTTTTTAGAATCACTCAGGGCATGTCCAAGCAGCTCAATCTAACCAACCCCTCCAAAATTCGGAAGCTTCTTCTTTGTATAGAGCAACCTATCTTTCTGGCCAAGAATATTATAACGGGCAAGCATCAACAGGCGCGGTACCAAGATCTGGTTGGCACGGCGAAAAATCATCCGGAAGAACGTACCAGACCGAAGAATATGTTGGCTCAACCCAAACTGTTATTCAAATTGACCCCAAAGATTCCCAAAAAGACTCTAATAAAAACGGAAAAGGAATGACAAAGACTTATCATACCATTAAAGACATCATTTCGAGCAAATTTAAAAGCAATAAAGAATCTGAAGATAAACTCGATGAAGGTCTGAATAATATTGCAGATGAGATGAAAAAGAATTCGAGAATTGAAGAAGAAGATGGGAGAGCTAAAAAGACAGCCGGGGAACAAGGGATATACGGAAAACCCCGCGTTGAATCATCACTCTCCATGCAGCATCAATACAACCAACATATCATCCAGCAGCATATGATAGCCTTCCAAAATCAACAGCAATACCAACAGTACAAAAACCAAAATATAATGTATAACCAACAACAACTTATGCAAGCTCGATCCCAAGAAATGTTAGCACCCCGACCCGAAGATTTTTACCAAAGCCCCTATACGAGATCAAGAATGCCCCAAAATCAACAAGGCTACATCACAATGCATCAACCGTTAATAAAAGAGAGATGCGTCGATGATAGGAGGGCCGTCCCAGAACAAAGAAGTGCCCAACAAATCGAACGAGACAAACAAAAAAGTTTAGAAACGAGGCGAGCTGCTTCCCACCCCCAATTAGCTTACGACGAAGAAGAAAACTCAAACGATAGCAAACCTCAACCCCAAGCAACCAACCAATCAGTTCCGATTCGAAGAGGATCCCACGGAAACATAATGGAAGTTCAACAAGAAGAAAAAGACAGCGACGATGGGGGATTCTTAAACAGAAAAGATTCTCGAGAGAGACGCCCGGAAACATCAGAAGAATCCCAAAATAACTCAACCGAACCCGAAGAAAAACCGACACTTAGTGGAACCCCACGGAAAAAACTTGAAGGTGAAATCGGAAAAATCGAAGGAGTTTACAACGTCGGCCAAAGAACCAAAATAACCGGCGAAGACGATATTAGAAATCTCAGAAAGCAAAATGCCGGGTCCGGTGCGAGTTCTGATTATGATAAACCAGGGCAATCTTCGTCCAATGCTGATTCAGGAAGAGGCTCGGCCGCTTATAGTAGCGGAAGACGACCCGGCGTTGACACCAGCAACGAATCAGAACCCCCTCATACCTCTAATTACAGAGATAATCAACCTCACGATCCCGAATGGGTCGACATTGTCGAAAATGAACTAAGACATATCTTAGAACCAAAATTACACGAATTATCTTTACATGGAAATAACATCGGGATCGCTAATTCTACACTTAGCGAAAGCATCTCATCTATAACTCCTCCATTACCGCCGTTATCACCCGGTGAGCAATCATCCCCTAATGTGACACCAAGGAATTCAACTCGATATAAACATTCGAGGTAAATTTTAAATCGATTAAGTTAATTAAAATTTGTTGATTAATTAATGTTTTAGTCTTCCATACGGGAGTAAACCAGATTATGATATTTACAAATCAAAGATGCATGCTGGAGCTATGAATGGGAATAGATGGCATCAAGGTAGTTCTCAGAAACACCGGTCAACAAAGAAAATTATTGATCATAATGCGATGATGAGGACTAAGCAAAGTAAGAAATATTTTAATTATTTTCAATTTTTTTATTTATTATGATAGATTATGTTGGACCGGTTTATGAACACAAAAAATAATAACGGTTAATTTTGGATTCGGTTCAAAACTTGAAAAAAATATTAGTTCGGTTCTGATTATCGGTTTTTTAAACAAAATTTAAATAAATTCGAAAATTATGACTAAAAATTAGACACTTTTAAAGGGCGACTCATTTTTCTATCAGAGATAGATGAAAATGAAAATGATATCAATGTCTCAGATACGATTTCCATAAGAAACTTAATAGCGAAAATTGCATATTAAATAATAAATGCAATTTCGAAAAGTCGTCATAACTTTTTTCTTAATTAAAAATTTTCTTTTATGTAAAAACATTTTTAAAGTAACCTTTTATTCAACCTTTCTTTGAAATATACAACTTGGAAATTTTTAGTGGATTACTGCTTAATTGGTGCTTTGATAAAATAATTGAAGCTTTGGTAGAACCACGAAAAAATGATAAAATTTGAAATATCGTGGAGGTCTTATTGTTGAAAATGAAAAAATTAATTATATATCAAATTGAAAGTGAAACCGTCCTCTTTCAAATGATGCATAAACCGTTGTTTTTGACGTTTTAGTAGAATTGCGAATAACATGATAAAATTTGAAAGATTGTGGAGGTCTTATTTTCGAAAATGGAGAAATAAGTTGCATACCAAATTGAAGACTGAACCTTCCTCTTTAAAATGATATATTATCCGTTGCTTAAATTTGAAATTAGTTCCACCTAAGAAATGTTAAAGATGATGTTTTTGACGTTTTAGTAGAATCATGAAACAATGATAAAATTTCAAATAGAACGTGAAGGTCTTATTTTTGAAAATGAAAAGGGAAGAAAGGACTTATACATCAAATTGAAGGTTGAAAATTCCTCTTTAAAACGATGTATAACTTGTTCTTTCAGTTTGAAATCGATTTCACTTAAGAAATGTTAAAGTTAATGTGTTTTTGACGTTTTAGTAGAATCACGAAAATATGATAAAATTTCAAAAAGATCGTGAATGTCTTAGTTTTGAAAATGAAGAAATGACTTATACATCAAACTGAAGCTTGAACATTCCTCTTTAAAACGATGTATAACTTGTTCTTTCAGTTTGAAATCGATTTCACTTAAGAAATGTTAAAGATGATGTGTTTTTGACGTTTTAGTAGAATCACGAAAAAATGATAAAATTTCAAAAAGATCGTGAAGGTCTTAGTTTTGAAAATGACGAAATGACATACATCAAATTGAAGCTTGAACATTCCTCTTTAAAACGATGTATAACCTGTTCTTTCAGTTTGAAATCGATTTAACGTAAGAAATGATAAAGGTGATGTTTTTGGACGTTTTAATAGAATCACGAAAAAATGATAAAACTTGAAAAAGATCGTGGAGATCTTATTTTTGAAAATGAAGAAATGGCTTGCATATCAAATTGAAGGGTGAACCTTCCTCTTTAAAATAATATATAAGACGATCTTTCAATTTGAAATCGATGTCACTTAAGACATTTTAAAGGATGATGTGTTTTTAAGGTTTAGTGTAATCACGACAAAATGACAAAATTTGAAAAAGATTGTGAAAGTCTTATTTTTGAAAATGAAGATATGACTTGTACATCAAATTGAAGGTTGAACATTCCTCTTTAAAACGATGTATAACTTGTTTTGTCAGTTTGAAATCGATTTAACGTAAAAAATGTTAAAGGTGATGTGTTTTTGACGTTTTAGTAGAATCACGAAAATATGATAAAATTTGAAAAAGATTGTGGAGGTCTTTTTTTTGAAAATGAAGAAATGACTTATACATCAAATTGAAGGTTGAACATTCCTCTTTAAAACGATTTATATCTTGTTCTTTCAGTTTATTTCAGTCTTATTTTTGAAAATGAAGAAATGACTTGCAAATGAAATTGAAGGTTGAGTCTTCCTCTTTAAAATGATGTATAACTCGTTTTCTCAATTTGAAATCGATGTCACTTAAGAAATATTAAAGGATGATGTGTTCCCTGTGTGACCTATTCACCAGCATCATTTTGGTTACGCACTTCTATAAATTCCTTGTTATAACAATTCAATAGCTTGTGAATATCGTTCCTGTCAACATCCATACCTAATTCCGTCGCAAGATCTATTATTTCTTCTATTGTGTTTTCAAGAAAATCTACGTCGACTGTTACTTCCGTTCTGTCATCGACAAAAGTGGACAGATTTTCTTAGTAAACATTACTCAATGTTTTCTTTAAAATTTTATCCCAAGATACTCTAATAATAAAACGGAGAATTTCTGCCAATAATCTTTAACGAATATTTGATCATTCTGTGCTCTGAGCATTATTCAAGTGAACATCGTGTATTATATATAAGCCTTAGATATTTTAATAGCTCCTTGGTCCATTGGTTGAAGCAGGTTGGTTGTGTTTGGTGGCAAAAAGACAACCTTAATATGTTTGTTAAAATCAAATAGAACAGTTGGCGGATTACTAAGGGCATTGTAATAAAGTGACAGTCAAACCAGTTTTCGAAGATGGACGATATCATTCATGCCTTAGGATTTGATTTACAAATTATGACCAAGCCAGCTTTACACTTATTTTTTAAAGCTCTTGGATTTTTTGATCTATAAATTAAAAGAGGCGTTTAATTATAGTCACCAGCTGCATTCGCACCAACCGTCACGGTGAAACGGTCTATATGAACTAAAGTTAGAACTAACACTAGCACGAACACTAGAGCTATCACTAAAATTATCACTAGGAATAATATTAGATATAAAACTAGAAATTTTCGGGTTTCCAAGCTTCTAGTTTTAAATCTTTTATCAGTCTTAGTAATAGTTCTAGCGTTAGTGCTAGTGTTAGTTCTAATTTTAATTTAATTAACATCGGTCGTGAAATCCTTCGTCCTTATATTACTTATAGTGTTTTTTAGATTTAGATGCTTTAAAACCTCGAAATGTTTTTTCTTTGCCAGCTATAAAGGGCAAGTTAGCACCACATTTTTGGTATTAAAATGTTTCTTGTAGCAATTTGACATCGATTTTACTTAAGAAATGTTAAAGGATGATGTGTTTTTGATATTTTAAAAGCATTACGAAAAAATGATAAAATTTTGAACAACTCAAAGTTGAAAGATGTGGTGTTCCATTTAAGAAAATCATTTTATGTCAATAACTACTAAAATATGGCATAATATGTACAGAACACATGACTGTTCTATAATTTCAAAATCATAATAAGACGTTAATCGAACCATTTTCGAGTTACTCAAGATAAAAGAATTTTTTTACCATCTTTCAAATTCTCTAGCGGCAAAATAAAGCAAGTTTGAACATAGATAATTTAAGTTAAAGCGACCTATTTTGAACCAAGGAATCTGTGGTCTTTCGTTGTACACGCATTTCGGAGACACCTGTATAATTATACAGGTGTCTTTGTTTTCTGATTAGTCGTATTTCCATGTCACTACGATATAGAGAAACTGATGTTCGTTGATGTTCCAAACATCGGCGTAAGAAGTTAATATGATCCTGATTAAATTCTCTCTTCAACATGATTCCCTTTAATGATTCATCATTCAATTCATTAAAAATGTACAGAGTATTTAGGTGACTAGAGTAGGACATTAGAGTGCAAATGATGATATTTTTTTAAGTGTCTTAAACACTATTTATGATAAGGCTTTGAAATTTATTATGAAAAATTTATTTATGAGTTAAATATGTTTGCGAGAACAATGCTATACATGCTGTTCCTAAGATTTGTTTACGCAAATACTAAATGATTAGTACCAAGAATGTCAAAGTAATAGAAAATTAGTACATTACATAAATACAACTTTGTTATTTACTTTTCGATTTGCATGAGCCAAGCATCAAATGAAATAGTTTTATGCATTATATGATTCCCGATACAAATAATTTATAACTTTTCTTTTTCAAATTAATAATGTTTTTCTTCACGTTATTGGATTGATTTTTATTCTGAACACGCTGATATGCAGTACATCCATTTTGAATGTAACTTTAGTGGCGAAGACACCTGTATATTAGAGGCTATCATACAAGAACACAAAGCTGTAATTCTGTCATTTACGTTTCAATATATTTTTTTTATCTAAACTTCATAGTTTTGGTGTTCATGGTGAGTTCTCCGCTGATGATATCAAATTTTATCTGCGTATCTCCTCTCCGTTGGATTGCTCAAAACTGCAAACTGATCTTCTCAGGATTCCTGACTGTTGCACTGAAAGCTATTCTTTCAAGATTAGAGTCAAGCTTGACTTGACTTTTTTATTATAAATTTTGTATGGTACAGAACTTTTGGATTTGTCCTGTCTCCGTAACCATTTTTTTTGAAAATAAATAACTGGATAAAATACAAGAGAACAATATGGTTAGAATCAAAATTTGCAACAATTTTTGTCTTAAAAATTTTATGGCACATGATCCGTTTTCCAACTATTATCATTAAAAATTTGTAATATGACAAAATTAATCAAATTCCCATATTTTGGTGTATATATATATATATCGATATCTATAGGTTGCTTTTGTTGTAAAAGTTTTTTTATAGCATAATTCTTTTCCTGAGTGTCACAAAATACGACGTTAATCGGACCATTTTCGAGTTATTCAAGTTAAAATTTTTTTGCCATCTTTCAAATTCTCTAGCGGCAAAATAAAGCAAGTTTAAACATAGATAACTTAAGCT
This sequence comes from Onthophagus sagittarius, assembly GCA_036711965.1. Lineage (NCBI taxonomy): Eukaryota > Metazoa > Arthropoda > Insecta > Coleoptera > Scarabaeidae > Onthophagus > Onthophagus sagittarius. Next base: position 28,392,117 of record JASERS010000005.1, read on the forward strand.
AAATCGGCCTATTTTGAACCAAGGAATCTGTGGTCTTTCGTTGTACACGCATTTCGGAGACTCCTGTATAATTATACAATAATGTTCCCTAAGTCGTTTTCTGATTAGTCGCATTTCCATGTCACTACGATTTGGAGAAACTGATGAGAAACTGAATTCTCTCTTCAACATGATTCCCTTTGATGATTCATCATTCAATTCATTAATAATATATAGGGTATTTCGGTGACTCGGGGTACATTTTCAATCACATACATTAGATTAAAAATGATGATAATTCACGTAAAAAAATGGTTCGAGTGGTAGAGAAAAAAAATGGTCTTCATGTTATTGGATTGATTTTTATTCTGAACACACTGATATGCATGTTGAATGCAATTTTAGCATCGACACCCTGTATATAGAGACATCCTCTATCATAAAAGAACGCGCTAAGCTATGACTCTGTCATTTACATTTCAATACATTCTTTTTATCCAAACTTCATGGTTTTGGTGTTCATGGTGAGTTCTCTGCTGATGATCTCAAGCTTTATCTGATCTTCTTAAATGATCTTCTCATAATTCCTGACTGTTGCACTGAAAACTATTTGACCCTAAACGTAATTTTATTTCTTTTTCGAGGAGGAAGAATACATATTGTTCATTACGATCAAAAACTTGGTTTTATAATCTCATAAATTCACCTGAGCCTGTATAAGCGTTGATGCGAATAAAAATTTGGTTTTGGATTGAAAAAATTCATTCTAGATTTCTGAAATATATAGGCACATAGATATTGGTTTTTTGTTACATAATCTCTTTTTTATTGTAAATTTAAAATTGGAAATAAATAACTAGATAAAATACAAGAGAGCAAGATGGTTAGGAGCAAAATTTGCAACAATTTTTGTCTTAAAAATTTTATGGGACATGATCCGTTTTCCAACTGTTATCATTAAAAACTTGTAAGTTGACGAAATTAATCAAATTCCCATATTTTGGTATTTATATCGATATCTATAGGTCTGAGAGCAAAAATTTAATAGACCAATATTGTTAAAACCAAAGTTTGCTTTTGTTGTAAAAGTTTTTTATAACATATTTTTTTTTCTGAGTGTCACAAATAAGGACGTGTAAAACGACGATTTCACGACATCAAAATTTCAATATATCGCTTAATATGTTAAATTTAACAAAATATTATTATAAGAAACCGGTTTACCGGTTAATTGAACCGTAATTTCAAGCCGGTTCATTATCCCCACTTTAAATATAATAATTTGATTAAATTTTTAGTTTTTGGATTAGACACAGCTGATATGACATCAACAACAACCCGCTCTTTAGATTTAGAATCGATGCTTGATGGCCAATCAGACTCTGATGGCGATTTAAGCACAACCGACGCACGAGCAATTAGGAAACAATTAGAAGGATTAGAAAGCATGTACTCAGAAGTAAGTTTTATCTAAAATATTTTTTTTATTTCATTAATTTTTGTTCCTTAAGGTTTTAAAACTTCTCGGTGTTAAAAAGCATTCGGGGAGATATCAACCGTCCGATCCAAAGTTTTGTAAAAGGCGTTATGGAAGCATGTCATCGTTACCATCTAGTTCTGTGAGCAGTAGACCAATTCGTGATAAACGACGTGCTACGGAAGAACGAAAAAAAGTTAGAGATATGCGCGGCATTAATAAACGATTCCAAAGGCTCGAATCGCATGTTGTTACTTTGGCGAGATCCGTAGCTCATTTATCATCAGAAATGAGGACACAACACCTTATGATACAAGAAATGGAAAACATACGCGGTGAAATCGCCGCATTGAGAACACAAACGAACATGTTGAACGTTAGATCTCAATCGAATACACGACCAGTGAGTAGTTCCAAAGATTTACCCAGTTTAGCTAATCCAACTAGGGTGAAGAAATTGACGAAGTTTTTTGGAGATGAGCCGCCATTGTTAAGGTTGTTTTTAAGGAAATTAGGTTACGAGGTAAGTTAACTTTCACATGAAATGTATCACATATTACGAATTAGATTATAATTTTGAAATTTCGGTTAAATAATGTTTTATTATCAACTAAAAAACGATGAAAGTGTAGGTAAAAAAATTAAAGAAAAAATCATGTTTTTCAAGAAAAAGCACGCATTGAGTTTACCCATGCTATTAAGTAGTCGATATCCGCTTCATAATTTAAATTATAATAATTATACGATATTTCTTGAGCCAAATTTCTTTGGTAACCCCTATGTCATATTCTTAGAATCTGAATAATTACCGATTAAAAAAGTAACGCAAAAAATTTAAAGTTACGCCGCTGCTTGCAAATATCAAGTGTTGGTTTTAGAAAACAGAACTTTATTGATCTTTTCCCTTCTGCAAATTTTGGCTCAACAAATATCATGTTGACTGTACATATATTTGCCGCTCGCTTTGAAAAGATAACGAAAAGTTACCACTCAGAAATACCATCAAAGAGAGAATAATACATTTTAATAAAAAACGTACATCAATTAAAAAAATAATTAAATAATTCTAAATATTTTTCGATTTGACTTGATAAAATCGCATCATATCAAATGCTGGATTGGCCATTATTGCCAAATATTCTGATGGCCTTGCTGTGAGAGAAGAGTTTATTATGATCACTATACTTAGATCACTCAATACCAATAAGTAAATAAAAAAAACGAAATATGTTAGCTTCTTATAGGAATTTTCGGTGACTGGAATGGGGCATCAAATATGTAGGTTCGACCTTTCGACACTTTCGGAATAAAATAGGAATTTCGGCGAAGTTTTGGTTTCGGTTATATTTTGGCTGAAACCGAAACTACGCCCATAAACGATCTGTTTGAATCAAAACTTCAGTGATATGAAATTATATACTCATTCCAGACCGTAAATTGGTATTGATAAATTGCATTAAAATATATCTGTTTGAAATTGCATTAGTTATTCAGTCCAGTTATTGATATAGTCATATCATGTAGTTATTAATAAGTGCTATTTAAAATCCGTTTCCAATTTTCCTTTTTATAAGTTTGCGTGCCCTATGTACATGTTCTATTCAATTCTTATGTTCGGATATTTTTGCTGGAATTTTTGAACTACATGTAAACATGATCCACCAGTACCATAGCAATGTACACTGTACAATTAAAACTAGAGCCAACAATAACGCTACAGCTACCACTAGAACTTGAAACATTTGGGTTTAGCGGTACGTCTATTAAGACGGAACCGAACCTGTTTTATGTTTTACTTTATTTCCACTGTAGGTTCTTTATTTATTATTATTAATACACACTATTCCTTATTTTAATCTTTATTATTTCTGCTCTTTACGTTACACGTTTCTACTGCCACCTAACCTCTAAATCTATCTTTTTTAAGATGTCCGTTAGCGACATCTCTATTCTTATCTTATTACATCTTCCCCCTCAATATAAAACATAATCTTTAAACTTAACCGGCTGCTTTCCACGCCGCTTAATTCTGGTCTTAACCGTATCATGCTCAGGAATTCGTTCTTTTACCCTATGTCCATCATCATTACAATTCACCTTCGGTGCACTGTAATGACACTTGAAGCTTCTTCCAATTCTTGTTGCTTCATCTTCATTTTACTCATTGACTGTTTCAAATGTATGCTGTTCCGTTTAATTAGATTTTCATTTTGGTTTTGTACTAAATAAGATCTTGGTTCATTCAATTTCTTTAGCACAACACAAGGTTCCCAAGTTTTGCCCTTATCTATTACTACATTATCCCCTTCTCTCAATTCTTCCCTCTTCCTAGCACTTCTATCATAGTACAACTTGTATAATCGTCTTTTGGTCTCCAATTTCTCTTTCTTCAAATTATGATTGACTTGTTCTGGAATTAATAATGTCTCTTATAGGTAATTCAGATCTTAATCTGCGACTGTTTAACATTTGAGCAGGTGCTAACAACGCCTTATCCAAATCATCACATTTTCTCAAAAAGCCTTTCGCAATCTGAACTGCTCTTTCTGCCATGACGTTGGATTGCGGGTATAGTCTGTACCAAGAGAAGTGAATGTGACTCATCGATTTCCGTAAGAATTTTGCGCATACGTTACAAATCTTATGCTCGCGCGTTGTCTTGTGTTAGCGTGAAATGATTTCAAGCGCGTGCGTGTGTTCCGTACACGATTAGGCGATGAATCACCTCCACTTCTCGTGGTACAGACTATATCTGCGACTTGACGTTATTATTTTAAATTTCCATTTTTCCGCAAATTGTTTGCATTCTCAAGAATTGAAGGGCATGTTATCTGCTTATAGCTCTAATGGTAAGCCACGTGTGGCAAAAAATTGCCTTAAAAATTTTGATGACGGCTGTTGCCGTTTTGAACTGTAAAGGTCCCACCTCGAGCCATTTTGAATAATAATCCATGATATCCAAGTAAGATTTATCTCCTTACTCCTTAATATGACTAGCTACCTTTTCAAATGGGGTTTTTGGCATTTTTCTTAATATCAGTGGTTCATTTACATTGGCTTTCTGGTATTTTTCGCATATTTTGCACTTCTTTATATAATCGGCAATATCAGAATTTACGTTTGACCAATAAAAAACTTGGCTAGCTCTTTTTTGAGTTTTCGTTACGCCATGATTTACATGTAGTATTGTTAGTATTTTTAATCTTAAAATTTTGGGTATAATTACCTTATCTTTATAGAACAGTAATTCATCAATCATATGTATGTCATTACGACTTTTATAATATTCTTTTAATTCTGTAGTCACTTTTGAGACATCCTTTGGCCATCCGTCAAGACAATACTGTTTAACTTGACGTAACAACAAATCCTTATCCGTTTTAATTTTTATCTCCTCTCGTCTCATCAGAAACGTCAATAGAATGTACTATTTCTGTTAGGGCCTTATCTTCCTTGTATTTTGTTTCTTTTTGGAATTTTCTTGATAGTAAATCCGCAATTAGCATTTCCTTTCCAGGCTTATAGGTTATTTGTGCATCATATTTCAGTAATTTCACTTTTATACATTGTAATCTAGGAGAATACACTTCAGTAACACTCTTTTTCATAATAGATTCAATAGGTTTATGATCACTGTGTATAAGAACCCTTCTACCATAGATATAATTATGAAATTTTTCACAAGATGTAAGATGGCTAAAAATTCTTTTTCGAATTGACTGTATCGAATTTCAGTTGGTGATAGCGACCTTGACGCGAAAGCTACTGGTCTCTGTTCTTGTAATAACACACTACCCAAACCGTCTTTACTTGCATCTGTTTGTATTGTTACAGGCTTTTTGTCATCAAAATTTTCTAGAACAACAGGCGAACTAATTATATTTTTTATTTCATCAAGTGCTTCATCATGTTTCAATGTCCAAATTCATTCAACGTCTTTTTTCAGTAATTCTCTCAATAGTTTTGATATATTTGCTAAGTTTGGAATATATCTTCTCAAATAGTTTATCATCCCCAACATCTTTTGTAAATCTTTTAGATTTTTTGGCACTTTCAATCCAGTTATTGCCTGTGTCTTTGTGGGATCTGGTGCCATTCCCATTTTATTGAACACATTTCCCAGATATTTTACTTGCTCTTGCCTGTATTGAATTTTATTCTTATTGAATTTTATATTTAACTGCCTTGCTCGGTCGATTACCATTTAATCCGATCATGTACTTAAACTGTTTCAGCTGCGATCAACAAGTCATCAAAATAAATTATAACCCCTGGGATATCACCAAAACTTTCTTGATTAATATTTTGAAAGTATTCGGGTGCACAGTTGAGTCCAACCGACATTCTATTAAATTTGTAGATGCCAAAGGGACGTCCAAAAGAGCACAACATGCTTGATTCTTTATCTAGTCCGACTTGATAGAATCCCTCTTTAAAATCTAAAACTGTAAAAAGGCATTTGTTATTCAACTTAGTAGCTATTTCCTCCAATGTGGGTATTTCACAATATTCTTTCTAAAACATCATTTAACTGTTTAGGGTCCAAACACAACCTTAAACCACCATTTGTCTTCTCTACTATAACCAAATTACTTAACCACTCGACTTGTTCATTAACTTTTGATATGATTCCTCGTTCTACTAAACTATCCAATTGTTTCTTTAGCTTTGGTTTTGTACTCAACGGTACACGCCTTGGAGGTCTCACAATAGGCACTACATTTTGTCCTAGTTTTAATTTACATTCTTTTACACAACGACCTAATCCACTAAATACATCTATGTTTATGGCACTTTAAATTTGTTTTAAAATGATAATTATATCTATCACAGTTAAAGATACAATGTTGGATTCAAGAGGTCACAACATCAAAGTTAATGAAAACTAAGAAATCATTTATGGCACTTTAAATCTGTATTAAATTTGCTTTAAAGTGATAATTATTTCAGGTTGATATCTCAATTTGTTCTTGAGATACGATTCCTCAAACCCTTAAAAGTTTTTTAATTTGTCATCATTATGGATACAGGGTTGTGTTTAAAAGATACTAATATTCAGCTTAATGGAAACTAAGAGTTCATTTATGACACATTAAATTTGCTTTAAAATGATAATTATTTCAGGTTTAAATCTCAATTTGTTCTTAAGATACGATTCTTAAAACTTAGTTTTTTTAATCTATCATAATTATGGATATAGAGTTGGATTTAAAACATCATAATATCCAGATTACTGGAAACTAAGAGTTCATTCATGACACATTAAATTTGCTTTAAAAGCATAATTATTGCAGGCTTGATATCTCAATTTGTTCTAGAGATACAATTCTTTAAACTTAAGTTTCGCAAATCTATCACAGTTAAAGATACAAGGTTGGATTCAAGCGGTCATAACATCAAAGTTAATGAAAATAAGAAATCATTTTCGGCACATCAAATCTGTATTAAATTTGCTTTAAAGTGATAATTATTTCAGGTTGATATCTCAATTGGTTCTTGAAGTACGATTCCTCAAACCTTTAAAAGTTTTTTCAAATCTGCCATCATTATGGATACAGGGTTGGGTTTCAAAAATCATAATATCCAGCTTAATGGAAACTAAGAGTTTATTTATGTCACATTAATGATTCTTAAAACTTAGTTTTTTTAATCTATCATAATTATGGATATAGAGTTGGATTTAAAACATCATAATATCCAGATTACTGGAAACTAAGAGTTCATTCATGACACATTAAATTTGCTTTAAAAGCATAATTATTGCAGGCTTGATATCTCAATTTGTTCTGGGGATACAATTGTTTAAACTTAAGTTTCGCAAATCTATCACAGTTAAAGATACATTGTTGGATTCAAGAGGTCACAACATCAAAGTTAATGAAAACTAAGAAATCATTTATGGCACTTTAAATCTGTATTAAATTTGCTTTAAAGTGATAATTATTTCAGGTTGATATCTCAATTTGTTTTTGAGATACGATTCCTCAAAGCCTTAAAAGTTTTTTAATTTGTCGTCATTATGGATACAAGGTTGGGTTTAAAAGATAATAATATTCAGCTTAATGGAAACTAAGAGTTCATTTATGACACATTAAATTTGCTTTAAAATGATAATTATTTCAGGTTTAAATCTCCATTTGTTCTTAAGATACGATTCTTAAAACTTAGTTTTTTTAATCTATCATAATTATGGATATAGAGTTGGATTTAAAACATCATAATATCCAGATTACTGGAAACTAAGAGTTCATTCATGACACATTAAATTTGCTTTAAAAGCATAATTATTGCAGGCTTGATATCTCAATTTGTTCTAGAGATACAATTCTTTAAATTTAAGTTTCGCAAATCTATCACAGTTAAAGATACAAGGTTGGATTCAAGCGGTCATAACATCAAAGTTAATGAAAATAAGAAATCATTTTTGGTACATCAAATCTGTATTAAATTTGCTTTAAAGTGATAATTATTTCAGGTTGATATCTCAATTGGTTCTTGAGGTACGATTCCTCAAACCTTTAAAAGTATTTTCAAATCTGCTATCATTATGGATAGAGGGTTGGGTTTCAAAAATCATAATATCCAGCTTAATGGAAACTAAGACTTTATTTATGTCACATTAATGATTCTTAAAACTTAGTTTTTTTAATCCATCATAATTATGGATATAGAGTTGGATTTAAAAGATCATAATATCCAGGTTAATGGAAATTAAGAGTTCATTCATAACACATTAAATTTGCTTTAAAACGAAAATTATTTCAGCTTAATATCTCAATTTGTTCTTAAGATATAATTCTTTAAACTTAAGTTTCGCAGATCTATCACAGTTAAAGATACAAGGTTGGATTCAAGAGGTCATAACATCAAAGTTAATGAAAACTAAGAAATCATTTATGGCACTTTAAATCTGTATTAAATTTGCTTTAAAGTGATAATTATTTCAGGTTGATATCTCAATTTGTTCTTGAGATACGATTCCTCAAACCTTTAAAAGTTTTTTTAAATCTGCCATCATTATGGATGCAGGGTTAGGTTTAAAAAATCATAATAACCAGCTTAGTGGAAACTAAGAGCTCATTTATGGCACATTAAATATACTATTATAATATATCATTTATATGGGCAAAGTGGGGCAAAGTTTCGATGACCTCACACTGGGAGAATTACAAGGCAAACACTTTAACAGTTTGAAAATGAAATAAACCAACATTTCGTGGGCAAAAATTCATTAATTGCTGAACAGAAAATATTAAAAGTTGGATGGAGATAACTTTTATTAGTTGATAAAGCATTATTTTACCGAGATTTCAAAATTCTATTTTAATTAATTACTTAAATTAATTTATTTTAATGAATTTAGAAATATGCTAACGTTTTCGAAAATGAAAGAATTGGAATGGTTGAATTACCGTATTTAACTGAAGAACGTTTGCAAAAAATGGGTGTGCCTCTTGGTCCAAGATTGAGGATAATGCAGGAAGCGCAAATATCCGTTTGCAAAGATAACACACTTTGTATAGTATAAACGTTTCTTTATGTAGCATATGTAAATACCTAAATGGCGGCTCGAAATAATATTAAATTGAAATTTAGTTTTATATTATTATTTATATAAAAATTTTTTGTTATTAAAACGATTTAATTTTAAGTAATAAGTTGTAAATGTCGACTTGCATGTATTAAATAATAATAAGGTTCTTATTTATTTTCTTTTTATTGCCAACAGTACCAAAGATTTGTATGGAATAATTAAAACTTGGGCTGATTGTTTTTTTTATAATTATATCAATTGCAATAAATTTACTTCTTAAATATTTTCTTTTATGTTTCCTCAAACCCAAAAGACACCTTTCCAGGTATTAAGAGCCAGTCACCAGGAGATAAGAAAAATCAAACAAAATCCGTTATAACTTCCCTGATATACGCAACGTTTATTCTGTGATACAAAATATATATAAAAATATATTCATAAGAGTTGTGCTTATATTACTGTGGGTTTTGTCCACAATAAAGAATAATTTGTTTTAAGTTTAATAATTATAAATGATGATATTTCCTTATGGAGGTGTTGAATTTTTAAGGTTAATTAATAATGCGACACCTGACCTCCAATAATAATTTATTTTATTCTAATTCGACGTTTCGAGTCATAGGCTTATTTTCAAGACGCTACAAATAACAATTTAAGTCAATATGGAGAAATTTAAGATGGCTTAATATTTTTGAATAAACGGTGTCAATTTTCCCCGAATCGGTCTTGAAATTAATTGTTTTATTTATGTTTTTAGTGATATAAATTGCTTCTAAATCTTTTCTTTGAATCATATTCTCGCTCGTTATTAAAATTTTTGGTTTTTGAAATTGAATTTGTGATTATGTTTATGCGCGTGTTGACAAAGAGCTGTTGTTTGTAAATTTTTTGTTTGTTTAGTGTCGTATTCATGTTGTTTGACTCTGCTTTTTAATAGTTGTTTAGATTCTCCAATATAAGTACCATTGCAATTCATACAATCTAATTGGTAAACGGTGTTGATTTTATCTAATGGATCGATTTTATCTTTCATATATGTTATGTAATTACTTATTTTGTTGTTATTATATTTTGCAAATTTTACTTCATTATATTCATATTTTTTGAATATAGATGTTATTCTATCCGGTAGATTAGATATATAATTTATATTGAAATATTTGCCTTTGTTTTCTTTGTTTCCAATAGTGGTAGTTGGTAATGTATTCAAATTATCTACACTCCCATTGGTGACTGATGAACCAGCATCGCTTGTAAAATAGTTAGTAATCAAATTTTGATTTCTATTGTGGGTAGGTCTATGCCGTAAGTTATAATTATGTGATGTTGATCTAATATCAGTATTTTGTTGTAAAGATGTGTCATTGTCGCTTGTATGTTGCATTTCCATTGTATTGATACGATTGTATAACTTGTACCATGTAGCATTAATAAGAATTTTTGGAAATACATTTTCTAATAGTATACTGTATATTTCAAATTTTACTTGTTTTATATATGCTTCATCTGCCAAAGTTATAGCTCTATTTATCAAATTGTGCATTATGTTTCAAAATTTGGTTCCTTGGATGATTACTTAAAAAACTAAGGAGTCTGTTGCTTGATCTTTCTTTTTTATTCCACCTCGTTAAAAGTTTGTTGTTAACTTCATCATAACAAATCTTCAAATCAAGAAAACGTAGCTGATTATTTATACTGATTTCGCATGTGAAATGTTATTATAATTTCATTATAGCTATTTAAATCAGCTAATAATGTTCCATGAGTATATGTAATGTACTTCAATAGTAGTTTAGGCTTGACATTACTTGTTACTAATTTTGTCTATAATAGATTATTCAAAACTATGCCACTAAGTTACTAACTTAATCGATGTATGGTCTACAATGTTATTCCAATTTTCATCAAGCCCAACCCAACCTAACCCAACCCCTTTTTTTTATTGAGGTTGGGTAAAAAATCTGCGAACAGACATCTGGCCTGTGGTGATGGACGGCCAGATAGTGTGGGGCTGGGGTTAAAACCCCGACCCACTAAAAAACCCATTTCGTCACTTTTCTGGAACCGCCGGATGGCATTTCTTCAGAGTAACATTTCTTTTCGTCGTGGCAGATCCCTAAGTATTCCAGACTCCCCCAAATTCCATCTCGGAAACTCACTCTTATTCGGGATAAAACAAAAAAGTCCAGGGTTAGTGTTCTGCAATATGTACATTTTATAGCGTACCCGATTTGGAGGGACAAAAATATGCCTCTCCCTTTCTTTATTCAGCTTTATATATTTTCTCGGCTGCCTGATTTTTGGACTATATCCAACATTACTCCAGAACCCGAAATTGTAGATTTTGGATTCTGCTCCTGGCCCCAGACTTACTGACTCGACCCAAGAAGAGAAGAATCTCATGAAACAAAAGATCAATTCCGATCTTTTTGAAATAAAATTTTTAGATCGCATACCCATCTAGGAGGGGCTGACTACTGCCCCTCCTTCTCTCCTTCCTCTGTCGCTACACTGACTTTTCCGGACTCTCTCCATTTCTCTCTCGTATTCTTCCTTCTCCTTCATTATCCCCGTAATCATCTTTCTGATGGCCGACCATTTTTCTTAGCTTTCCAGCATTTGGACAATAATGTTCTCCTTGCTTAAGCTCTCTTCTCACTCTTCTCTCCGCATCTCTTCTCACCCTTCTCTCTATATAAATTTAAACCAGAAAGAACTTCGTTAATAAACCTTTGAAAGGTTTGTGCAGCATTACGTAAACCGAAAGGCATTCTTGTGAATTCGAACAGACCAAACGGTGTAGTGAGAGCCATTTTAGGAATATCGTCTTCTTCTACAGGGATTTGGTGATAGGCCCTTACATGATCTAATTTTGAAAATATTTTACTATTGTGTAAATGTAGATTAAAATCTTGAATATGCGGAAGAGGATAACGATCTGGTACTGTGATGTTGTTGAGCTGTCGGTAGTCTCCACATGGTCTCCAATCGTTGGATATTTTTTAAGAACTATGTGAAGAGGCGACGCTGTAGAAGAAGAAGAGGGTCGGCAAATTCCTAATGCCATCATCTGTTCGAATTCTATTTTTGCAATGTTGTGTTTGTGCACATCTAAACGTCGGGGACGACAAAACGGTAAGTGTGAGTTGGTAACTATTTTGTGTTAAACGTTATGTCCGACTTGTTTTGTAAAGTCCGGTGTAGACGTTAATTTTGGAATTTTGTTCAAAAGTGTTGTGTATTTGGATTCAAAAAAACATTTTAGGGGTTGGAATAGTGTTTTCATAATGGAACCAATTGAAAATAAATTGGTTTTCGAATCTACAAATCGCTTCTTTTTAATATCCACCAAAATACAAAATGCATGAAGGAAATCTGCACTAATGATTGGGGTACTAACATTGGCTATGGTAAATACAAAAATAGTCGGGAATTGACAGAATTTCCCGAAAATTGAGGTTGACTTTTTGTCAAATTTTTGAATTTGGAAAAATTTTGTTTATCTTTTGAAACCCTTATTAGTTTTTTGATGTCGATGGAAAAGTTTTATTTTTGTCGGTGCAGGAATTGTAAAATTTGCAAGATATTCAACATAATAATAATAATAGTTGAATAACTCGGAGAATTAGACTTATTTCGCGAGTGACGTGACGAAGAACGATGTCTATCTCTAGAACTGTGAAAATAATTACAGTTACAGTTCTTTGACGTATTTGTTGGTATGTTTTGAAATTTTGTAGTAAAAAAGTTTATCTGGTCTTCAAAATTTTTTGTTCTGTTGTCCTGTTGTTGTTGTTGTTGTGAAATGGAAGTCACAAGTGCTTGACAAGTTAACGTCAGATTTTGAATTATTGTCAGTAAGTCGTCGTGTGGTGGTGTTGTTGTGGCACGATATTCTTGAATTTCTGAGAGATGTGTTAAGGTCGATGTCAAATTCATTGATTCCCACACCTTGCCAGCAATGGAAAGAATATCTACCACGTCCTCTTTGCCAGAAGCGAGGAGTGCCACCGAAACAACACGAGGAAGTTTCCTTTGCCACAATTTTAACAATAAATTTGGACTGACCACCTGCGAACCACCAACCGTGGTCAATATCGTTCGATAAAAATCTGATAGTTTTTGATCTCCCATTTGCGAACCTGTCAGAAGATCATCCAGACGTTTTTCTTCACTCAATGATAATCTTGCAATTAATAATTTTTTGAGTGAAGAATATGGATTCGTATCTGGAGGATTCTGTATGAGATCAACTACGGTGGAGATGATCTCAGTGGGTAAATTTGCCAAAAGAACATTAAATTTGGTTTTTTCATTGCTAAACCTAGTTAATGTAAACTGTGCTTCTACTTGCCGAAACCATATGTCGGGATTAGAAGGTTAAAATGGCGGTAATTTCAATTTTGAAATATTTTGCAATCCATGCGCAGAATTGTCACCATCAGCGGGATCTATCATTTTTAATAAAAAATGTCTAAAAATTCGTTTTTATTAATAAAAATTTCTTAAAATTGTGGAAAAATGTGATACAATTTTTGATTTTTCGTCGGAAGCGGATTCAAAAAATATCACGTCGGAGGTTTTCTAATCACGTCGGGTGTTTTCTTTGCAGGTTCTCTTTGTCGGAGTCACCAATTTGTGGGTTTTGTCCACAATAAATAATAATTTGTTTTAAATTTAATAATTATATTGTAGTTTTACAAACCAGTTACAAACCTCAAATTCAAATTGCATTAATGACTTGCTGTGAATGACACAATTCTTAATAATAATTTTTGTTAGCAACATCATCACTATGCATGTCGTGTGCACAGCATGATACAATTACGGTTTGCTTCGTCAATTTCACAAGACCAAGTGCGTCTTAAAATTACATTAACATGGAACGCTTCGAAAGATGGACTACGGTAAAGAGCTGTTGTTGTTTCAATCTTCGCACCGGAACTCTTGCAATAGCCCAGTTACGATTGGTAAGGTAAAAAAAACAAATTTAGATAAAAATTTAATATTTTCTCCTTTTAGATTTTCAATTTTATAATATTACTTATCAGTATCCTTTACCTAACTCACCAAATTGAGATACCTTGAAATTTTGTCTACGTAATATATCTTATTCGACTACGCGTATTAATTCTCTCGATAAACATAATTCTTATAGTAGGGGTTGTGGAGGTAAAAAACCTAAATAACGCCAATTACTTAAGATAATTAACTTTCGATTTCTAGGATAAACCAAATTTGATTCTCATATCGCAAGTTATAACTGGCGCGATAATTACATCAGATTTAATTCACATTATCACCATGATACTAGACGTTATTTTCCTGTTTAGTACATTATTTTCTGCGAGTAAGTTTAAAAAGAAATTTAATAAAATTAATACACCAAATATATTTATAGTGTTACAGGTGTACTTTTGGATAGTTATTCAAAGTTATTACAGAAGTCGTTTAGTTCTGCTATCTCAAGAAATAAGTCAAGTTGAAGTCTAATTAATCATTTCATACTAATATACGTAATATGTACTAACAGTAAACGTAATAATTAATAAATATATTTTCACTACCAGTATAAAATGTTATCAAGCATCATTTATCACTCAGCGGTCTTTTTAAAGCCCAATTGATTCATCTTTGGTTACATTTAACTACTGGATATTTTCCACGACTACTTTAATTTCACTTCCCATGATTGGCTATTTGGATCGACATCTTTTATAGAGTCGATATCACCTATTGGTGTTCTGGTAGGATCTGATCGACAGATATTGCACACAATAATTATCGAACGGTTTTTGATAGTTTTGTCAAAATCGATTACTTGTTTATTCACGTCGATAAGCGGCGATAAAAAATTTTGAATAACAATTTCTAAAATTATTTATTTATTGTACTTGAGATGTAAACTGGACAAACCCAGCGAAGCATCCAGTAAAAAAACACAATAAATAATATAAGCAAATAATTTCGCAACAAAAAAAAATTGCTGAACAAGAAATTAATAATAATGAAAATTAACACAAGAAAATCGAATAATGAAAATTATTACTAAAAGAACATAATTAACAAATAAGAAAACTTTTTAAAGGCTCAATTACACAGAGAACCATTGTACGTAAATTATATTTATTATAAGATTTTCCAATTTGGTTCTCACCATGACAAAATAGACATTTACCTCTATAAATTATGAATGTTTCATTAAAATATCTCAAGAATTCGATTTTTTGTGATTTTTAATTAACTTGAGACAGCCATAAATGTTTACGTTCAATTTAATGATATATATCTCAAAAACGAATAAATATTTTCAAGATCCGGTTTTATCACGAGAAAGTAGACACCTTCCTCTATAAATCATGAATAATTCATTAAGATATCTTAAGAAGTCGATTTTTAGTGATTTTTTAAAACAAGATTAATAATTTCAAAAAAAAAATTAGATTAACTTAAGTAATCTTTATCTCAAAAACGAATAAAGATTTTCTAATTTGGTTCTCACCATCACAAAATAGACACCTACCTCTATAAATTTAAAATGTTTCATTAAAATATCTCAAGCGTTCGATTTTTGGTTAACTTTTCAATTAACTTGAGATAGCCATAAACGTTTACGTTGAATTTAATGATTTATATCTCAAAAACGAATAAATATTTTGACGATCCGGTTTCATCACGAGGAAGTAGACACTTTCCTCTATAAATCATGAATAATTCATTAAGATATCTTAAGAATTCGATTTGTTGTGATTTTTTAAAACAAGATTATTAATTTCAAAAAAAAAATTAGATTAACTTAAATAATCTTTATCTCAAAAACGAATAAAGATTTTCTAATTTGGTTCTCACCATTACAAAATAGACACCTACCTCTATAAATTTAAAATTTTTCATTAAAATATCTCAAGCATTCGATTTTTGGTTAACTTTTCAATCAACTTCAGATAGCCATAAACGTTTACGTTGAATTTAATTATTTATATCTCAAAAACGAATAAATATTTTGACGATCCGGTTTCATCACGAGGAAGTAGACACTTTCCTCTATAAATCATGAATAATTCATTAAGATATCTTAAGAATTCGATTTGTTGTGATTTTTTAAAAGAAGATTATTAATTTCAAAAAATCAAAAAAAAATTAGATTAACTTAAATAATCTTTATCTCAAAAACGAATAAAGATTTTCTAATTTGGTTCTCACCATTACAAAATAGACACCTACCTCTATAAATTTAAAATTTTTCATTAAAATATCTCAAGCATTCGATTTTTAGTTAACTTTTCAATCAACTTGAGATAGCCATAAACGTTTACGTTGAATTTAATGATTTATATCTCAAAAACGAATAAATATTTTGACGATCCGGTTTCATCACGAGGAAGTAGACACTTTCCTCTATAAATCATGAATAATTCATTAAGATATCTTAAGAATTCGATTTGTTGTGATTTTTTAAAACAAGATTATTAATTTCAAAAAAAAAATTAGATTAACTTAAATAATCTTTATCTCAAAAACGAATAAAGATTTTCTAATTTGGTTCTCACCATTACAAAATAGACACCTACCTCTATAAATTTAAAATTTTTCATTAAAATATCTCAAGCATTCGATTTTTGGTTAACTTTTCAATCAACTTCAGATAGCCATAAACGTTTACGTTGAATTTAATTATTTATATCTCAAAAACGAATAAATATTTTGACGATCCGGTTTCATCACGAGGAAGTAGACACTTTCCTCTATAAATCATGAATAATTCATTAAGATATCTTAAGAATTCGATTTGTTGTGATTTTTTAAAAGAAGATTATTAATTTCAAAAAATCAAAAAAAAATTAGATTAACTTAAATAATCTTTATCTCAAAAACGAATAAAGATTTTCTAATTTGGTTCTCACCATTACAAAATAGACACCTACCTCTATAAATTTAAAATTTTTCATTAAAATATCTCAAGCATTCGATTTTTAGTTAACTTTTCAATCAACTTGAGATAGCCATAAACGTTTACGTTGAATTTAATGATTTATATCTCAAAAACGAATAAATATTTTGACGATCCGGTTTCATCACGAGGAAGTAGACACTTTCCTCTATAAATCATGAATAATTCATTAAGATATCTTAAGAATTCGATTTGTTGTGATTTTTTAAAAGAAGATTATTAATTTCAAAAAATCAAAAAAAAATTAGATTAACTTAAATAATCTTTATCTCAAAAACGAATAAAGATTTTCTAATTTGGTTCTCACCATTACAAAATAGACACCTACCTCTATAAATTTAAAATTTTTCATTAAAATATCTCAAGCATTCGATTTTTAGTTAACTTTTCAATCAACTTGAGATAGCCATAAACGTTTACGTTGAATTTAATGATTTATATCTCAAAAACGAATAAATATTTTGACGATCCGGTTTCATCACGAGGAAGTAGACACTTTCCTCTATAAATCATGAATAATTCATTAAGATATCTTAAGAATTCGATTTGTTGTGATTTTTTAAAACAAGATTATTAATTTCAAAAAATCAAAAAAAAATTAGATTAACTTAAATAATCTTTATCTCAAAAACGAATAAAGATTTTCTAATTTGGTTCTCACCATTACAAAATAGACACCTACCTCTATAAATTTAAAATTTTTCATTAAAATATCTCAAGCATTCGATTTTTAGTTAACTTTTCAATCAACTTGAGATAGCCATAAACGTTTACGTTGAATTTAATGATTTATATCTCAAAAACGAATAAATATTTTGACGATCCGGTTTCATCACGAGGAAGTAGACACTTTCCTCTATAAATCATGAATAATTCATTAAGATATCTTAAGAATTCGATTTGTTGTGATTTTTTAAAACAAGATTATTAATTTCAAAAAAAAAATTAGATTAACTTAAATAATCTTTATCTCAAAAACGAATAAAGATTTTCTAATTTGGTTCTCACCATTACAAAATAGACACCTACCCCTATAAATTTAAAATTTTTCATTAAAATATCTCAAGCATTCGATTTTTGGTTAACTTTTCAATCAACTTGAGATAGCCATAAACGTTTACGTTAAATTTAATGATTTATATCTCAAACACGAATAAATATTTTCAAGATCCGGTTTCATCACGAGAAAGTAGACATTCTCCTCTATAAATCATGAATAATTCATTAAGTTATCTTAAGAATTCGATTTTCCGTGATTTTTTAAAACAAGATTATTAATTTCAAAAAATCAAAAAAATTAGATTAAGTTAGATCAGAAAGAACTCGGTCGATAGCCCTATTCCAACCCTTTCATTAATAACATGTTATTATTATAATTTTTATTATTTATTTATGTACAAGGGTGTTGAATAAAATTTGTTTTTCTTCTTCCTAGATTAACTTAAATAATCTTTATCTCAAAAACGAATAAAGATTTTCTAATTTGGTTCTCACCATCACAAAGTGGACACTTGCCTCTATAAATTTTAAATGTATCATTAAAATATCTCGAGCATTCGATTTTTGGTGATTTTTAATTAACTTGAGATAGCCATAAATGTTTACGTTGAATTTAATGATTTATATCTAAAACAGGCATAAATATTTTCCGGTAAGATCCGGTAATTCGATTCGCACCATGATAAAATAGACAAAATAGCTATTATCATAATGGATCATCATAGGCGAGTTTGGTTAATGTCTAGAATTTTTAGAATATGGATGTTTGGATGAACTTGAAATTGATAAAATCGACATAAATTCTTTTGATATACAATTCTTTGAGAAGATGTTCGACTTTTTCCTAATACATGTAATTATATTTTTGCCAAATTTTATTTTCCTTTCAGGATTTTTTGTTTCTTCCCGCGTTAAAAAGCAATCAAAACGCAGGAGTCTTAAAATGGGGTTTAATAAGGCATTCATTAATATTTTCCCCAATTCATTCTTCAAATATGGCAATACTTCCAATGCAGATGTTATATAAAACTGCACATTCAAAAATTGAAAGTAATCCCACCCTACGTATTTAATCGCATTCTCATCGATAGGCAAGGAAATTTCCTTTTAAAATTTCAAAACAATGCACAACGTTTAATTACGTAAATATTTATGTTGAATGTATTAGAAAATAGAAACTATCACTTTTGACATGCGTTACTGTCGTTAATCACACTTTGTTGCTTGCGATATAGTTATCGGTTCTGTATCGGTCTGATATCTTTTATCGGCTTTTTCAGAAACCCAATTGACGGATATCGCTCGAGTTATCGATCAACAGCACGATATCGGTTCGATATCAACATGTGAATACGTACGAGAAACAGGCCATGACTATAGTAAATATCCGATAATTAATTTAACCAAATGGGAATAAACCGGGCCTTAGTCTCATATAAATTCTAAAAACAATCATATAACTTTGATTAGCTGGACGTTGTCTTTTATTTATATTGGTAATAATTGTAATTTAAAAAGAGCTTCATACCAATTTATTTGAAAAAAGGAAGTATTTTCAGTGCGTTTGGTTTGTTTTTAGAATCTTCCAGGTAAGTACTTTTCTGATATTATTAACTAAAATCCTGTATGGGTACTTAAATAAAGATTTTATTATACATCTCCAAAAATGTGGTTTCACGGATGCACTGCGCACTGAATGACAAATTTTTCTTGAAACGGCACTAAAAAATGATCCTTCATTCTAAAAAAAGTCGCAAAACTAGTTTCGATCAACAACTGTTAATGTTTTTATATATATATCTCATAATGAATTTTTATCTAATTGACAAGAAAAATGTTAACTTTTTAATGAAGACGCCCATTTTAAAAAATCTCGATTAATTCTTGAGATATAAATCTTTAAACTCAATACAAAATTATGATGATTTTTAAATTTCTTGAATTAACCTAAAAAAATCGTCATAAATTCATTTTTTAGAACATCATAATGAATTTTTATCCCATTATTAAGAAAAGTGTCAGCTTTTTAACGAAGAAGCTCGTTTAAAAAAATCTCGTTTACTTCTTGAGATACAAATCTTTAAATTTAATCCAAAATTGTAATATTTTTAAATTTCTTGAGTTAAGCTAAAATATTCGTGATAGATTTAATTTTTGAAATAATTATCTCTAATAATTACTCCAATTTTTTGCAATTATTAAGAAAAATATGGACTTTTTAATGAAAAAGCCCAGTTTAAAAAATCTCGTTTACTTTTTGAGATACAAATCTTTAAACTCAATCCAAAACTGTGACAATTTGTAAATTTCTTGGGTTAAGCTAAATAATTCGTGATAAATTAATTTTTTAGAACATCGCAATGAACTATTTCTTTTTCTTACTATTAAGAAAAGCGTGAGCTTTTTAAAGAAATTTTGAAAGAACTCATTTACTTCTTGAGATACAAATCTTTAAACTCAATCCGAAATTGTAATAATTTGTAATTTTTTGGATTAAGCTAAAAAATTCCTGATAAATTTATTTTTTGGAACATCATAATGAACTTTTGTCAATTATTAAGAAAAAGAAAAGTGTGAGCTTTCTTATGAAAAAGCCCATTTTAACAAATCTAATTTACTTTTTGACATACAAATCCTTAAACTCAATCCAAAATTGTTTTAATTTTTAAATTTCTTAGGTTAATCTAAATAATTCATGATAAATTAATTTTTTGAAACATTATAATGAACTTTTTTCCAATTATTAAGAAAAGTGTGAGCTTTTTAAAGAAGAAGCCCATTTAAAAAAATCTCGTTTAGTTCTTGAGATACAAAATTGTGATAATTTTTAAATTTCTTGAATTAAGCTAAAAAATTCATGATAGATTTATTATTTGGAATAGCATAAAGAAATTTTTTGCAATTATTATAGAAATGTGAGCATTTTAATGAAAAATTCTATTTTAAAGAATCTAATTTACATTTTGAGATACAAATCTTTAAACTCAATCCGAAATTGTGATAATTTTAAATTTTTTTGGATTAAACTAAAACTTTCTTTATAAATTCATTTTTTGGAACATAATAACTAACCTTTTTCCAATTATTAAGAAAAGTGTGAGCTTTCTAATGAAGAAGCCCATTTTAACAAATTTAATTTATTGTTTGAGATACAAATCCTTAAACTTAACACAAAATTGTGATAATTTTTAAATTTCTTGAATTAAGCTAAAAAATTCATGATAGATTTATTGTTTGGAATAGCATAAAGAAAGTTTTTGCAATTATTATAAAAATGTGAGCATTTTAATGAAAAATACTATTTTAAAAAATCTAAGTTAAATTTTGAGATACAAATCTTTAAACTCAATCCGAAATTGTGATAATTTAAAATTTTTTTGGATTAAACTAAAACTTTCTTTATAAATTCATTTTTTGGAACATCATAACTAACCTTTTTCCAATTATTAAGAAAAGTGTGAGCTTTCTAATAAAGAAGCCCATTTTAACAAATTTAATTTACTGTTTGAGATATAAATCCTTAAACTTAAGACAAAATTGTTATAATTTTTAAATTTGTTGTGTTAAGCTAAAAAATTCGTGATAAATTTATCTTTTGGAATATCATAAAGAAATTTTTTCCAATTATTAAGCAAAGTATGAGCTTTTTAATAAAAAAGGCCTGTTTAAAAAATCTCAACTAATTCATGAGATACACATCTTTAAACTGATAATAAGGTTTAAGCTAAGTTATACGTGATAAATTTATTTTTTATTATATCATAATAAATTCTTATCTAACTATTAAGAAAAGTGTGAGCTTTTTAACGAACATGTTCTTTTTAAAAAATTTCCTTTTATTCTTGACATACAAATCTTTAAACTCTATCCAAAACTGTGATAATTTTTAAGTTTCTTGGGTAAAGCTAAAAAATTCGTGATAAATTTATTTTTTGGAACACTATAAAGAAATTTGAAATAAAAAAAAAACTATTTTAAGAAATCTTGTTTGCTTTTTAAGATACAAATCTTTAAACTCAATCCAAAATTGTTATAATTTTTAAATTTTCTTGGATTATGCTAAAAAAGTCGTAATAAATTCATATTTTGAAATATCATAATGAACTTTTTTCTAATTATTAAGAAAAGTGTGAGCTTTTTAACGTAGGAGCCCATTTTAAAATCTCGTTTAATTCTTGAGAAATCTTTAAACTTAATCCGAAATTGTGATAATTTTAAAATTTCTTGGATTAAGCTAAAAAATTCCTGACAAATTCATTCTTTGGAATGTCGTAATGAATCTTTTCCCAGTTATTAAGAAAAGTGTGAACTTTTTAATGAAAAAGTCCTTTTAAAAAAATCTCGATTAATTCTTGGGATACAAATCTTTAAACTCAATCAAAAATTGTGATAATTTTTAAATTTCTTGGATTAAGCCAAAAAATTCCTGATAAATTCATGTTTTGGAACATCATATACAAGTTTTTAAACTCAATCCAAAACTGTTATAATTTTTAAGTTTCTTGGATTAAGCTAAAAATTTCGTGGTAAATTCATTTTTTCTAAAAAAAAAAGTAATTTATTTTGATAATTATTTTACTACAGTACAATTACTAGAGAAATTGATACTGGAAGAAACATTCGCATGTGGCACCATAAGGGAGAATCGAAAAGGGTTACCTAAAGTAATGTTAAGTGCAAAAAATCAAATTCTACAAGACAAACAAGGAATCTGGTCACCACTTTTTATACTCTTTTATGTGCTCAGTCGTCACTTTTACTATTTTAAATCTTCTTAAATTTTTCATTAATATCTCATATTCAACAACTGTATAGATCCAATCAATTTAGCATAAAAATTGAAATCAAATTCACATATCGGTTTGAGCTTCGAACTCCGTTTTTGCGCATTATGTAACACTAAATGTACAGAATAGTTTCCACTCAAAACCTCATATTATTTCGATTCAAATACAGGTGTTACATTTTATAAGTTTCTAATTTCCACAGCAAAAATATTGTACAAATTAAAACAAAATTACGTGCAATTACGTGATGCATATGTAAATGAACCTCAAATCGTTGAAGATTATAACACAATTATCGAGTACCACGGCTAATTGCGTCAATGCTATCTGATTGATAGACGTTCCGGAAAATGGTGTTACCGCAATTTGTGGGGATATATGGAAATCGGATTATAAATGCATTCGTCAATCACCGCAAGCTGAAATATGAAACTGATATATCTCTACTAAAGTTTAAAAGAGACAAAGTAACTCTTGGATTCTGCAATAAATCGCCATAATTTCTACTAGCCAAAAAAATAGTGTTCAACAGGACCTGCTCAAAAAAGAAAAGACGATACAATTATAGCGTATCTTCTGAAATTCGCTTAGTAAATAGGGAAACACCGGCCCAAATTCGTTGGTCAACAAGGACGATGTAAAATTTGTAATACCTCGTTCAACGTAACATACAAAATTTTTACGTAATATCCTGCTTTTGATGGAGTGTAGATTTTAGGCTAACCAGGAAAGCATTCAAATGTCAAGTTAATGATCGTTATATATATCCAAAGGCTGCAATCAGAACCCTCACCTGCTCAAAATTTTTATTATCCTGTAGAAATATTCAATCATTCTTAATGTGCTGCTTTTGAGATTTGCAAGCATTTCATTCGGACATTCATTATACACTGAGGTAAGGTTGTATGACAAAGACCTCTTGACAAACGCTGGGTGTGTATGTTGTGGATATCTGTTCTGAAATTATTAATCTTATTATATAAGCTTGCCCTCAGAGATTTCTCTGTGATTATTTTATGTGTGAGACAAAGCAAATGTAATTTTTTACGATTTTCCATGTTTAACAATTTTGTTTTTGCACCAATGTATGGGATATCTTATCAAATTTCCTAATCCCATAAATAAAGCAAAGACAACTGTTTTGAAGATATTGAATACGATAGACATCTCGTTGAAGCAAACAAGACTATGCCTGTTTGGGTATAGAGATCCTAGGACCGTGTATTACTTTATAGCATATGCGGTTACGTAACTACCGAATCTTAACTTTCTATCAAAAACAAAGCCCAAATTTTTTGCCTCTAACTGTACTTCCAGAATTTCATTTTTGAGAGATATACAAATATCATCCCGTTCATAGGCACCGCGAACCACCACTTTGGATTGCGACTAATTAAGTGTTAGGCAGAAAATAATCATAAACTGTTTGTAGATCGGTGTTCAGTTTTGTAGTGTGTATCATTCTGAGTATGTCATCAGAATACAGAATCCTCTGGTGCACCAGATTTGATCACTATTTCAATAGAATCATTTCATCATAACATATAATGACATATAATTCCAATTGAAAATAATTTATATATTTCAATAATCTGTACGTTACCACGGTGGGATGAAGATTCTTATGTATATATGGAATTTTACAGAATATAAGATCATGATCCGAGGAACGAGCTGGCCTAGAATCTGAGGACGTGCTTGACTTATCATTCGTCCTTGTAGAGAAGAAATGAATTAAAGTAGTAATAATTCTTCTAAGAATTCATCAAATTCTCTAATATAAGTGTTTTCTATGTCCAGAAAGTCAATGTTGCAATAAGCCACACAGAACATTTTATCCGACAGTCCTTGCTTATTGTAAAAGCATTCGTTAAGTAAACTTCGTTAACAGGTGGATTGTAAAAACAACGTATAACATTTCTTTTATCGTTGGCTTTTAATAAAACCTAGAATTGTTCAATTTTATCATTTATATTTGGTCTCAAAATTGATGCCATGGTCGAGGCTACATAAAGAGTTAAGCCAACTCCACTGGCACCCCTATCTCTCCGATAAAAGTGAAAATCCTCAACAGCAAAACCACCAGAGAGCAAAGAACATCTAATGTCATCAATGTAAGGTGAAAAAGAGCACGCTTTAATGTGTGCAATTTTAATATTTTCTTGCATCATTCAGACCCGCCACTTTCATAATGAAAAAGAAAAAAAAACAAATAAGTAATCAAACGATGATATTGTTTCCAAAGTTTTGAAATGATTCAAAAGATTTGAAATGCTTCAGAAGATGATTCCAGGTGGTTTGAAATACTTTTAAAAGACTAGATACTGCCTTCAGAAAATTTGAAATGCTTTTAGAAGACTTGATGTTGCTTCCAAAAGTCTCGATATTACATTTGGCAGACTTAATACTGCTTTTAAAACAGTCTTTCAGAAGGTTTTAACTGCTCCCAGAAGACTTGATACTGCCCCCAAAAGACTTGAAACTCTTTCAGAAGACTCGATACTGCTTCTAGAAGTCTTGAAATGTTTCAAGAAGGCTTGATATTGCCTCTTGAATACTTGAAATACTTCCAGAAGACTTGATATTGTTTTTTAGAAGGCTTGGCATTGTTTCCAGAAGACTTGAAATACTTTCAAGAATTCTGAATACAGCATCTAGAAGACTTAATATGCTTCTAAAATACTTGATAGTGCTTCTAGAACACTTAACATTGATTCCAGAAGATTTGATATTAATTATTAAGGTTTAAACTGCGCCCAGAAGACTTGATATTGCCCACGGAAGACTTGAGACTGTTTCAGAACACTTGATACTGCTTGTAGAAGTCTTGAAATGTTTCCAGAAGGTTTGGTATTCCCTCTTGAAGACTTGAAATACATCCAGAAGACTTGAAATACTTCCAGAGGACTTGATACTGCGTCTAAAAGACTTGATATTGTTTCTAGAAGACTTGACATTGTTTCCAGACGATTTGAAATACTTTCAAAAATACTGGATACAGCATCTGGAAGACTTAATATGCTTCTAAAACACTTGATACTGCTTCTAGAACACTTAACATTGATTCCAGAAGACTTGATATTATCTCCAGAAGAAATTAAATTCTGTCAGAAGCCTTGATGTTGCTTATTGAAGACTTAAATACTTCCAGAAGATTTAAAATAATTCTAAAAGTATTAATATTGCTTCTAGAAAACTTAAAATGCTTCCAACTTGATACTGCTTTTAGAAGATGTGGTACTTCTTATAAAACTGCAGGCTTGTAAAAAATGTTTTTTTCGCATTAAATACTATTAGCCAAATTACTTAATCTTGACGTAAGTAGTTCGCAAACTGTTAATTAATGGCTAAATACTGCTTGCATAAGACATATTTGTTGCAAAAGGGAAAAACTGTTAATAAAATTAAATTTTGGTTTCCAAAATACCAAATAATGTTGGCAAAATTCAAAATCTTCACGACAGAAGTGCAAAGACAACCAATTAACTCAACTAGAAGATTTGACATCGTTTCCAGAAGATTTGAAATGCTTTCAAAAATTCTGGCTACAGCATCTAGAAGACTAGAAAAAGAAAATTTTTTGGGTATTTACTCGTTTTTTCAAAACAGAAAGGTTCATTGGTGTGTATCTAGATGAATACTTATCGATTAAAAACATCTTCGGTATGCTTAATTCTAAGAAACAACCATCTCTGGTATGGTATTCTTTTATATAAATATTAGAGGATTTATTTGGTCTGTTTTTGAATATATTTCAAAGATATGGTGAAGCAGAAAATACTTAATTCTGCTGAAAAATGATTTTTATAAAATATATAAAAATTTTAATAATAAAAAAATATGTTATTTGGACGTGTTTCCAAGGTAACAATGTAGAACAATTTATTGGTGTATGTTAAAAGGATACTTTTCGATTAAAAACATCGATAGCAATGTCAACAATAAGTATAAAAGAACTACTTTGGAAGTTTCTTGGAACTGTTTCAAATACACCATTGTGCAGAAACTTCTTATTGTTGTATATCAAAAGAATTCTAATTGATTAAAAGCATCCCTGTGATACTTTCTTCTTATAGAAAAATTAAAGAACATAATTTTGTGTATTTAAGCCTATTTCCAATATACTACCAAAATGCAAATCGTTTATTGGTGAATTAATGATACTTAATATCTATAAAAGATATAAAAGAAGTTATTTGATCGTTTTTTGAAAGTATTTCAAAGATGCTGTGATTCAGTAAATGCTTATTGGGGTTGATCAAAATGATTATAGTATCTATCTTCAAACAAGGAAAATGTTTAATGAGACAAAAAATTATATGAGAATAATTAATTAATGCTAATGATTATTATATTAATTAAAAAAAATTTGTTTATCAACGGTTAATTTTATTACATTGTATATAATAAAAGCTAACACATTACATTACATTACATTTTATTTGTCGAATTTTAAAGTACAATTGACAAATATGTTTACATAAAAATATCTTTAAAGTGTTAATAATTATTTTATTGTCATGAATTGGAAGTTTTTTATATATGTAGGTACACTTATGTTATCATTAAAATTTAATTAAATTGTTATAATTTCGGAAACTCTATCATTAATATATCGATAATTTATTTAAACAACTTCAGGATATTTCGTTTCCATTACTTCCGGGTTATTATACGCGACCATCGATGGATTTGTAATTGTCATAGGTTCCGTTACAAGCGATTGATAATAACTAAACACTGTTAACCAAAGATAAATTGCAGGAACTAGAAAAAAGTGAGGTACAAAGAAGTTTTCGTTAATAAATTTAAATCTTACCTGCAAATATGAAAGCTATAAGTACCAAAGGTTCCAAAATAGATAAAATTATTCCAAGATAACAAATTACAATTAAAATAGCCCCCAAAAGTACTAAATAAGGTATTAAGAGGACGCTTGATTCCTAACAAAAAAAAGTAAATATATTTTTTATGAAGTAAAAATTGAATCATATTTACCTTTATAGCTCCTAAAAGAACCATACCATTAATAATTACCCCCGAAAATGTTGCGGGAATGGCAATTTTATAATGTTCAGGGGGTTGATCACCAGTCACAGCGCTTATGCAAGCAAACAAGAAGTAACAAATCGAACAAAACTTAAATAAAAACAACCCCAATTACAAGAAAGCTCTACAGGTGTTTATTTTTTCAATAACTTACAGTTTGAAACCCACCAATCACCATCGTTCCACACTTTAAATCATATTTGCAGCAAAAATTTTGCAATTTCAACATGTTTGCCAAAGCCATCTCCGCGTACGACGTATTGAAGTGCTACGAGAAGGGACACAAAAGGAATAAGCGGGAATACGGGGGTTGATTTTACTCCCCTCTGGCGCTGCCGCCAGAGTGGGGGACATTTTGGGTGCCACAGTGTCTAGAATCTCTGGCGCTGCCGAAATGGACCGAGCTGTAAAAATCAATTTGCTGTCCCCCCCCGAAGGGTGGCCACGGAAGGAACTGAAGAATGAACGATTGAATTCCGGTCGTCTCAAGATTCCGAAGCATATTAAACAGGTTCAATTTGCTTGAGAATATAAAATTGTCGAGTGACAAAAAATGCGTGCGAAAACTCCGCAAGAAGTAAACGGAGGTGGAAGGGAGAACGATAACAATCTATCTGTGTTTAAATCGATACGTGTCCTCAACCTGATTTTGCATATTGAAACTGAAAATGTTGGAAATTTTAATAACTCTTATTAAAGCAGATAAAACACAAATGTTAATTTGTATAAATTGGAGGATTAAAAAACTAAATTAATCATAACTGAAATATTAAAACTGATAAGGAAAAACATAAAAAGAATATTCCTAAGGTATCACTTACAAGGGAAGTGTCCCTCACCGATTTTGATGCAATTTGGAATAGTGGTAAAATGGACCAAAATAAGGTTTCCTTAATTTTTTATACCTGCGGTAAAAGGCCCTCGGCGAGATTTAGGGGTTGACAGTTTTGGGAAAATGAGCATTTTTCGGCTGTATTCGAAAACGAAACGGCTAATCAAAATTTGGGGTGATCAAACTGATATTCTTTTTTAGAGAGCTTTCTTTTGATGTATCATACATATACAAGAGGGTGAAAAGATGTAAATTACCCCTACTTTTTTGGAATAATTTAAAAACTAACGTATCGATTTTTTTGGCTTTAAATATAAATAAAATATAAATAGTACGTTTAAAAATATTAGTTACGTGTTTTTTCCCATTCGATCTAGACCAACCCCAACCCCGACGAAGTTGCGGGGGTTAATACGTCATCACTTTTCATAATAATAACGCGGTAAAACGAATTTGGAACGAGGAAAAGAATTTAAACAAAACCGTGAATTAAATGTTATTGCAACACATTAAAATGTTTATTACTAGAAAATACCTTATTCGACATTTTGGGGTGGGTGGGGGTTAACTACCCCATTAATAATTTAACGCGGTGTTTTCTTTATAAATAAAGTAAAATTTTTAGGATTATTTTGTAAGGATTAGAAGTTAGGGGAGGAAACTGTATTTTCGGTTAAATCTCAAAAATGAAAACTGTTATCTTTATTATATATAATATATAGGTGTCTCACGTAACTGGTTCATTGGAGCTTTTCTAGGTTCCACTATGCGTAGAGGCTTGAAATTTTTGTATCATGGGTTGTTCAATCTGATCTTTTAACTTAAAATATTTTCAAGATGGCCACCACATCCGGTCTAACGGAAGTAGACCTCAACTTCGTTATTTTAAATGGAATGCTATAGTTTTTATTACACCATTCAATTACACGCAAGAAAATATGTTGACTTTGATAACAGTTGTTGGTACCTACCGTTTTTTGTTTACGAGTCGTTGTGATTTTAAGTGTTTTTTGGCAAATATCTCTATGGTCTTTACAAGCCCATATCTCAGCCAATGTTAATACAAAAACGTTTTGCATTGGTACAATAACTCGTCATATGCTGTTAGAATATGACGAGTAGATTGTCACTTATTATATCAGTGTACCTTACACAGCGTGGTTACAAATTGAATCACCGTTTCGCTGTATTCAATTGCGAGAATGTCGAAAATTTTAAATGAAACGCCCCATATCTTTTTAGCATATCTAAACGAGAATTTAATTCTCTACAAATTATCTATAAACATTGCTATTCCTATTTATCATAGTTTTCTTCATATTGAGTTTTTTATCAAAATCCTACACAAAATGCTGGAAGCGGTTCTAGTTTTTATTAGAAGGCTATGACATTTTGATAGTTTATCGTTTAATTTATTTAAATTATCATTGGTATTATTTCTAGAATGATCTGCGATTGATTAAACTTCAGTCTGCACAAATGTTTAAAGTTTCGAATGATACCAATTTCGTTGAAATAAAATTAGTAATAATCAAGTATATATATTAATCAGGAAAATGCCATTTTACCCATAGGGTGTAGGCTATACATAGAAATTAAAAACAAAAACAAAAATACCATTTCCGTATAAAATAAAATAAAATAAATAAATTCATTGTTGTCTATATACAAATTTGGCACATTCCTTTTTGTTTTTGGAAAGAGTTCTAGCTTGTTGTATCTGCAACCCTCTACTGTCCAATATTTTAGCTATTACACCATTCCACTCCTGTCTTGGTCTCCCTCTTCCTCTTCTACCATACGGCTTTGCTTCCCATACTTGCTTCACCGGTATCTCCTCTTTAAGTCTATTTAGGTGTCCCCACCAGCTCAGTTGTCTCTTCTCTATATACTCTTCTAGAGTTTCCATATTTAACTCTTTTCTGATATCTATGCTCTTTATTCTCTCTCTTTTTGTCACTCCTTTTACCCTATATAAGTACGAAGACTTTCACGACCGGTGTTAGTTGAACTAAAATTAGAACTAACACTAGCACTAACACTAGAACTATCACTAGAACTATCACTAGGACTAACACTAGATCTAAAACTAGAAACTTTCGGGTTTTGCCGTGCGTTTTTTGAAAAAATGTTTGACGTTTCGGATGCCATGTTTGCAACCTTCTTCAGAAACTGGCTCTAACTGAGTTCTAACTCAGTTCTAACTGAGTTCTTCAGATGTCATGTTGAAACCTTCTTCAGAAACTGGTTCTAACTGAGTTCTAAATGGAACCGTTCTAAATGGAATATTACGCAATATTATTGTTTTTCATTGTTTCATTTATGAGTTCTTCTGCTGGTTATTTTTGGTAAATAAAAGCTAACAAACTAAAGCTTATTTAATCGTAGATCATTAGATATAATACCAATGATAATTTAAATAAATTAAACGATAAACTGTCAAAACGTTAAAGGATTTTGATAAATTACTCAATATGAAGAAAACTATAATAAATAAGTATAGTAATGTTTATAGATAATTTGTAGAGAATTAAATTCCCGTCTTGATAGGCTAAAAAGATATGGGATGTTCCATTTAAAATTTTCGACTTTCTTGCAATTGAATACAGCGAAACGGCGATTCAATTTTTGACCACGGTACACTGGTATAACAAGTGACAATATATTTGACAGCATATGAAGAGTTATCGAACGAATGCAAAACGTTTTTGAATTAACGTTGGCTAAAATATGTGCTTTTAAAGAGCATGGTGACATTTGCCAAGAAACACTTAAAATCAAAATAACTCGAAAACAAAAAACGCTAGGTACCAATAACTGTTATCAAAGTCAACGTATTTTCTTATGTATAATTGAATGGTGTAATAACTTTCCATTTAAAATAACAAAGTTGAGGTCTACTTCCGGTAGACCGGAAGTGGTGGGTACCTTTCTTTCACGCGGTACCTTGTCAAAAGCCTTTTCTAGGTCTACAAATCCTAGGTATATTCCTTTTTGTTGCCTAACATTTCTTTCAATAATTTGTTTGAGTGTACATATGTGGTCCTGTATACTTCTACCCTTCCTGAACCCACTCTGGGCTTGATCTAGTATTTTCTCTATTATAGGTTATATTCGATGGTCTATAATTTGTTCTAGTATTTTTATGTTTGTATTGATTAGTGTAATTCCTCTGTAGTTGTTGTATTGTCTTCCATCACCTTTCTTGAATATTGGTATTATAAGAGATGTTTTCCATTCTTCTGGTATATATTCTTCTTGCCATATCTTTTGATATATGTTTACCAATATCTTCATTTCTCTGTCCTCCGAATCATCTCCGTTGTGATCTTGTCTTCTCCTGGTGCCTTTCCGTTTTTTAGATTTTTTATCGTTTCTCTTACTTCTGCTTCTGATATGTTTTCGTCTAGTTTTTCATTTACAACGATACTGTGCGATTTTATTTCTTCTGTCCACCACTTGGTTTGATTTTTGTTCTTGTTATTACGGTGTTCTCCACAAATTTCTCCTGCTGCTGTTAACATTGCGTCTCTCATCATCTTCCACGCATCTACTATTTTCCTTCTTATATCTTCGTCTAGTATACTCGTAACCTTTTCTCCGTATTTCGTGCTTATCTCTTCTGTTCTCAGTTTGTATGTTTTGATTGATTCATGTTTCTTCCTTTTTTCTATCCTTGACTTCACATTTCCTTCTCTGTTGTTTCTAATTTTGGCGACTACCATAAAGTGATCGCTTCCTATTTCCAGCCCTCTTACCACTCTTGAGTCCACAATTTTTCCTTTATTTACCTCTTCTACTAGTATGTAATCAATAACTGACTTCCGTTCTTTTGCTGTTTCTTCTCTGGTATATATGTATGTCTTTATGTGTAAAGAATGTGTTAGTTATTAAAAAGTTATGTACTGTTCAGAAATCTAGCATTCTCCTTCCGTTGTTATTTCTCGTTGCTATCTTCTCCATATTTTCCAATCATTTGTTTATATATATTGTACACCATTCGTAGAGGCTTGAAATTTTGGTATCATAGGTTGTTCATTCCGATCTATTAACATAAAATATTTTCAAGATGGCCACCACTTCCGGTCTACCGGAAGTAGACCTCAACTTCGTTATTTTAAATAGAATCCTATAGTTTTTATTACACCATTCAATTATACGTAAGAAAATATGTTGACTTTGAAACAATTGTTGGTACCTACCGTTTTTTGTTTTCGAGTTATTTTGATTTTAAATGTTTTTTTTCAAATATCACCATGGTCTTTACAAGCCCACATCTCAGCCAACGTTAATTCAAAAACGTTTTGCATTGGTAAAATAACTCGTCATATGCTGTTAAATAGATTGTCACTTGTTATATCAGTGTACCTTATACAGCGTGGTCAAAAATTGAATTATCGTTTTGCTGTATTCAATTGCGAGAATGTCGAAAATTTTAAATGGAACGCCCCATATCTTATTAGCCTATCTAAATGAGAATTTAATTCTCTACAAATTATCTATAAACATTGTTATACCTATTTATTACAGTTTTCTTCATATTGAGTATTTTATCGAAATCCTACACAAAATGCTGGAAGCCGTTCGTGTTTTTATTAGAAGGCTATGATATTTTGACAGTTTATTTTTAAATAATAAACTTTAGTTTGTTAGCTTTTATTTGCCAAAAATAACCAGCAGAAGAACGCATAAATGATACAATGAAATACAATAATATAGCGTAATATTCGACAAAATGATGGGCGAAATATTTCTAGTTCACTTTATTTATTTACGGTGCTTTCTTGTAAAATATTACTCATATAAATCGACCGAAGCACCTCTTACCAAAGAATTTGGTAAAGCAATAAAATATGACAAAACATTTATTCTACTATCTTAAGCTGCTGGTGATAGAAATTTATGGTTTCTTGTTATTTTGATCTTTCCAAAACTAAGAGATACGTCTCTTATCCTATCCAAAACTTTATTACACCCGCCATGAATATAAGACGAATTTAAAATATTGGCGTGGGAATAAATGGCCATGATATTCAAAGACATTAACAGCAGTAAGTGATGACACAACTAAGTAATGACAACAGTAACATAAACATGGTTGAAAAGCTATCAAAACTCCATGGATTTCATAAACATAAAAACAAGAAGCTTTCCAGCATTGCATGCGTCCATTAATTTCCAAATATGAGGGCAACTACAACAAATAGGCACAGGAAAGTATCTAAATAGTTTGTAGAGAATTCAATTCCCATAATTTATTTTTATAATTTTAAGTTTTTCATTCTTTTATGTTATTAATTTTATTTAAATTGTTGTTTTTCATTGTTTCATTTATTCGGTTTTCTTTTGGTTATTTTTGGTAAATTACAGCTAGCAATCTAAAGTTTATTCAATCGCAGTTCATTGTAGAAATAATACTAATAATAATTTAAACAAATTAAACAAAAAACTGTCAAAATGTCATGGCGTTCTAACAAAAACACAGACGGTTTCTAGCATTTTACCTATGATTTTGATAAATTCCTCAATAGCAAGAAAACTGTAATAAATAGGTACCGGAATATTCATAGATAATTTGTAGAGAATTAAATTCCCTTTCTGATAGGGTATGAAAATATGGGGCGTTCCATTTAAAATTTTTGACTTTCACGCAATTGAATACAGAGAAACGGTAACTCAATTTTTGACCAACCTGTATAAGATATACTGATACAATAAATGACAATCTATTTAGCAGCGTATGAAGAGTTATCGTACCAATGCAAAACGTTTTTGAGTTAACGTTGACTGAGATATGGGCATATAAAGAGCATGGTGATATTTGCCAAAAAACACTTAAAATCAAAATAACTCGAAAACAAAGAATAGTAGGCACCAACAACTATTATCAAAGTCAACATATTTTCTTATGTATAATTGAACGGTACAATAAAAATTATAGTATTCCATTTAAAATAACGAAGTTGAGGTCTACTTCCGGTAGACCGGAAGTGACGGCCATCTTGAAAATATTTTAAATTAATAGATCGGAATGAACAACCCACGTCACCAAAATGTCAAGCCTCTACAAATAGTGGAACCTAAAACAAATTCTAATGAACCAGTTACGTGAGACACCCTGTATATGTCCCCTTCTGCATCCTCTGTAACTTCCTCTAGCTTATCCCAGAATGCTTCTTTATTACAGCAACCTCATCTTCGTTTGGTCCATACACTACCATTTATGTCCTTTGGTTCCTGTCCTGTTTGTTACCCATTTTAACCATTCGTATTCTTTCATTTATTTTTATCCATCTGTCA
Source organism: Onthophagus sagittarius (assembly GCA_036711965.1). Taxonomy (NCBI): domain Eukaryota; kingdom Metazoa; phylum Arthropoda; class Insecta; order Coleoptera; family Scarabaeidae; genus Onthophagus; species Onthophagus sagittarius. The sequence continues at coordinate 28,427,025 of JASERS010000005.1, forward strand.
ATTGCTCTCTCCAATTTTTTATGTATTATTCAGGCCACTCCTGCTGTTGCTCTTTTCTCCATACTCACTCCGCTGTATATGGATATGTGTCCATTGTCGGTCTATTTCCTTCCCTGTCCTTTTTTTGGTTTCTGTTATCAACAATATATCTAGTCCTGTGTTGTCAAATTCCATTTCCAGTTCCTCTTCTATACCCTGCATTCCCATTTCTTGTTGTATAAATTGTTCTACTTTTCCTATCAAGTTTTCATCCTCCATTTTCAGACCCTTTATTACTATGTTGTGTCTCCTTTTATCTCTCCTTCTCGTTCCTGTCTGTTTCCTAGTTTCTCAATTCTCATTGTTAATTGTTCCCTTTCCTTCTTCCATTCCTCACTCCTCGCGTTCATTTCTTTCTTCAGTTCCCTAATTTCCTCCTTTAGTTCCTCTTTATTCCTTCTCATATCATCTTTGATTTCATTCATAATCTTTTTCATCATCAATCTTAATTCTTCCACATTTTCTTTCGTTTGTTTATGAGGTCTATCAAAGGGTTTTGTTTGGTCTGTTTCCTCTTTACGACTCGCTTCCAGAGCTTTTCTCTGTTGTGGAGATCTTAATACTTTTTTATTTCTTCCAAAAATTGAAATTGCCGATATCTCTTCCTGTTCCTATTCTCGCACTCGTTTGTTTCTTTTTTCCATTTAACCAGCTACGGTTCTGCTTTTCCTTTGTCTGCGTTTGCGCCCGTTAGAGCTACGTAAAGTCAAGTGTCATAATCAAGTAATCTTTACAAAACTTTACATGTTGTAAAGTATACTTACTTTACATGTTGTATACTTACTATACAGTTGCCATATACGGACGATCCGAACGATCCCCTTAATATTGAAAGATATTGCAACCTAGTTATAAGTGAATCCTAAAACACAAATCATTGTTCCAAGGTAACACATATCACAAGTATCGGCTTAACTCTATTAGTTATATGGTAAGATTAATAACTTCCAGGAAAGAAATGGGAGAAGGTTAGTTTTGTTTACTTCACATTTTCTTTAACTTACATCACTAATTATTTTCGTGCATAGAAATAAGTTCGAAATATTTCGCAACCACTACAAAATCATAACTAGATTTTATTAAAAATAAAAATTATAATTAAAATGTCGTTATTATTTTCCCATCTTTTTACCGATAGCTACAATAAGCTAATATTTGCGATCTTGTACACGCTTTTTGGCAACATTCATTAGCAACCCCGTATCGTTTACTTCTACTATTTAAAATTTTCAGCGCATGTTCTTTCGGTAAAAACTTCATACTTCTGTCAACATCAGACTCTAAATACTGTTGGTCGTTTTGATACGTCATTGGGCCTAAAAAAACAAATTTTTTGTAACAATCGCGTAGTATATAAGCAATAAAAGTCTCACCATTGTAAAAAGATTTACAAACTATTCTTATGGTGTCCGCAAGGAGAGATCCACATACTTGTACAGACTTATTTAGTGGATCCTGGGTTGTCGATAAAATAATCAAAAAAGAAATGTGTAATGATGTAAATAGGAATACGTGTGAAATGTACTGCAAATAAAGAAAAATACATAAAATGAGAACATATTATTAAATTTATTGAATAATTAATTAATCGGGACAATATAACAATAATTCACTAATATCGCAGGGTTTTTGACAACAATCCTCGACAATTCCTCTTTTTTTAAATCGATTGCGAAATTTTAACCACGGATTTTTATTTAATATTTCTAAAATTATTTTCTTGAATTAGATTTAATCATAACAATTATTAAAATCGTTACCGTTATTTTCATTGTCACAGATTAAAATTATTAAATCATCTAACATCGCTCCACAAGCTATAAATGTATCACAAAGAACAAAGCAAATTAAAATATTTAATATGAACCAGATTTTAAATTGTGACTGGAAAACCTAAAAAGAATTTTTGATTTTTCCGAGAAAATAATTTTTAAAGAATACATTACCATAGCTCTCGTAAGCAATCTCACTAAAATGGATGAAAATGCTATACTTAACGGTAATTTAGATTTTTTATTTGATTTTGCCATATTCAATTTTATTATCGTTATAAACTGTAGACGTAATAGGTTATAAAAGCAACAATGGGATTGTTTATTGACTTTTATTCAAAAAGTACTTATAATTAGAAAAGAATTGATAACAATATACAATTTAACTTATTTTAATGATTAATATATGATTAATTACTTTTAATTTAGTATCACGAAATCACAACATTCGCAGTCTTAGATATCACAAATTATTGAGTCATATTTTTCGAGAAAATATCACAGTTCTTTTCTCACTATTAGAATAAATCTCACTATGTAAATTTTTCATCCAGTCTTCTTTTGTCTATATTTTTTAATATTAACTGTTGCAGTACCCTCCAATCTCTGTTAAAGAGCATGATTTATGACAGCACTCGTCTGCAATTCCATGTCGTTTCATCCTAGTGTGTCTTAACAATATATTTGCAATCTTCGGCGAAATGATGGTGGCACTATAATCGAACGGTTCTATCGATAAAATCGGCTGATCCGCTTGTGCGTAATCTTAAAAAAATAAATAAATATGATACAAATTTGAGTTTATACTCGATTCAATTGTAACACTTTAATGTATACATAATTACTCCTAATTTAAGCGTTTTCACTCACCGCCATTGCAGATTTTAGCGACTAGAGCTGTTAAAGCGGATCCGCATGCTCTTTTAATAGCGGAATCTGGAGGCACATTTCTACCATACGACCTCAAAAACAGATAACACAGGAACACTACCAGCACCCGCATCTACAACACATCAACCAGTCTATTTTGTTTTCGTTTTAAATTAACCTTTAAGGCATATTCACTTTTAAATATTTTGAAATATGGCAAGTTACAAGTTTTTTCAAAACATAACTTTAGAATAGACAAGAAAATAAACAGTTTTAAAACATGATGATGAAAGCAATATTAAATTATTGCGATTATTATTTTGCTAAAATGTTCCTACTTTTTTAAATCTTAAATTGCTTATCTTCTTAGTAAGAGTGCTTTTTGTGGAAAATACATCCAGTAGTTAAAAAATGTATTAATACTTATTTAATTTAATTCTTTTTATTTACCAAAGATTTGAATAATATTTATTTTGATATTTAGTTTGATTTATTTAATCAAAGTAATTTGAATAATATGAAAGGTCTTTTGTAATTTGGTTCTCTTTAATTGTAGGTAAATATTTTTAAATAATTTATTGTAAACAATAAAATAAACTCTGATTGCATAAACGATTTACTAGTAAATTAACTTCGACTAATTGAATAATTATCTTTTTTGAGACAATCCCGTATAAGTAGTGTAAGTGATGTTGACGTTAATAGGTACAGAATGAAGATATAACAAAAATTTGGTTATTTCTAGTGTGTTTAACCCAAAATTATCTTATCTTTACAACGATTAGTATAATATTAAAATATTTAGTCATTGTGAGATATCATTTGGACGTAGAATTTACCGAGGAATTCAAAGATATGCTCAAAATTAATGATAAATTTATGAGCGCTAAATTACTAAATTAGAATTAATTAATTAGCAAAATTTCTGTATCTAAAAAAAAATGTAATACTGTTAACTTAAAGCAAAATTAAATCAATAGCAAAGATATTATTAAATTTTCTAACATTTTACTTTCAAACTCCTTTTATCTCGTCACCAGTTAGTGCTAACATTTAAGATATCATTTTAAATTGAATATATCATAGATTTCAAAATTATATACAGCAAACCCCCTATATAGCGAACATCGATTTAACGAAATGGCCGTTATTGCGAATCAAAATTACGCAACAAATATCTCCAATACATTTTATATACCATTTTTTTCATCATAACGAAAATTCATGGTATCGAACTACGAACAATTATTTCATCTCATAAGTATGATTTTAACACAAACTATTATCATTATTGCGAACACGATTTTTTTTGTTCTCTGGGTAATGTAAGACTGGTTGAGGTATTCCCCGAAGATCTAAGGTGTGATATTCGGGGAATAACTTGTTTGTCTGTAGGTTGATTGTTTATCGACTCGAAGTCGTATTGCAGTTTCAAATGCAAGTGTATGCTCTTCGAGAGCGTACAAATTGTTAAGGTTTAGAAAAAAAGTGTTCGTTCAGTGTTAATTCAAAAAAATGAGTTTGAAAAGGACATCAATTCCTTTAAAAAGGAAATTAGAAATATTGGAGGATGTTGAAAAAAAATGCTATTACAAAAATTACAATTGCGGAAAAATTTAACATATCAAAATCAACGCTATCAACAATTATAAAAAATAAAAACCGTATTGATAGTGCCGTAGCGTCTGGTAAACATACCTCTCGTAAAAAGTTGAGGAGACCTGCATTTCCAGAACTAGAAAAAAAATTAATAGAATGGTTTACCGAAATGAGAACAAAAATGTTTCCTTAACAGGGCCATTCAAACAAGATAAGGCAAAATCAATCGCTGATGAATTGAACATAATAGGATGTGATTTTTCAACTTGGTGGTTGCACAGATGAGTTTATTTTCCAAAATTACAAGCGAACTAATATTACAAAATCATGGTACTTAACAATTTTTGGAAAATTGGTGTAGTTCGGTGGATGACCGATTTTCAACCACACCATATGAAAATTAAAATTATACATTCCAAGTTCTACGCAAGAGCCATAGATTAATAAATAAAACTAATTCACAACGAGATCTCACACATCCTGTATTCAGAAAGAATAAAATAATATCCAGCATATAATATAAAAATACAATAATACTGACATGGTGACCGACACTCTACCCTGAGCCAGACAGGTACCGAACGTATCTCCATTTAAAAGTGGAAAAACATTTAATATTTAACGGCATATCAATATATATTTTTGTGATCTGATATGAAAATGATTTCTTATAGAGTTCCAGACCGTGCATTGGAGGAGTTAAGGCACCTTTAAACCTAATATTTAACGTATGCACGTCCGTTCGGAATTTAATTTTATTGTACAAATATGAAGGTCTGGTATAGGTGACAACTTTATAATAAAGACAAGCGGTATGCAACGCTCTATGATTAGCCATATTTAGCCAGTTTAAATCGATTAATCGATGACTAACGTGCTGCCGACGTCTAATTCCGAAAATCAACCGCAAACATGAATTCTGCACCTTCTGAATTTTTCTTTTCGAGAGATAAGGGATAAACGTTGAATACACAGCATCACAATAATTAAAATTAGATAATACAAGTGACTCACATAACGCAATCTTTGTTTTCTTATTTAAGAAATTTCTGCTACTATAAATTAATTTTAGATTGCCGTATGCACGTTGTGTACATTTATTAACAAATTCATAGAATTCAAGACTACTGTCAATAATTAACCCTAAGCTTTTTATTGATTTTTTAAAAGTGATGCTTGTATTATCAATAGAAATATGTAGCTGATTCAGTAAGTTTTGTCTGTGCTGTTCTGGTGCAAAGAGGATGGCTTCTGTTTTAGCAGGATTGATTTGAAGATTGTGACGTCTAGAGCTATCGGCTATATTTTGTAGATCAATATTCATGTATCTACAAGCCAATTGTGCATCGATTGGAGAAAACGAATAATACAACTGGATATCATCAGCGTAAAAATGATATTTATGATATTTTATATATTTAACAAATTGACTTGTGTATATTGTATATAGAAGAGGACTAAGTATAGAGCCTTGTGAACACCCGTTGATAAATGAAGTGCGTCTGAGAACTCGTTATTAACTACAACTGTTTGATCACAATTTCTCAAGTAATCACGCAATAACGAGCTCGCCATGTCGCCCAACCCAACAAAATTTAAAATTGAAAACATTAAATCATGGTTAATTGTATCAAAGGCTTTTGAAAAGTCGATAAGACATAATACAGTTCCATTCCCCTTATCCAGCTCGGTAACAACATCATCAATAATATGAAGCAATGCACTTGTGCAACTATATCCAGACTGAAATTCTGATTGCGTGTCTGGCAAAATATTATTTTTCGTTATAAATTTTGTTAATTGAAAAGATAAATTTTTTTCAGCCACCTTAGACAACACCGGAAGCATGGCATCCTAATTTTTGGCATTGTCCTGATCGGCGCACACTTCCATGCGTTTGGAAATGCACCATTGGTTATACACCCGTTAATTATGTGCTTTAAATAATCTAAAATTTGAGGACACGACAATTTTATTAATTCAATGTTTAAATCGTTAATATCAACCGCATTGCTTCTACTAGACGAAATAAATAAAATCGCAAAGTTTTATCCATCAACGAAAAATTATCACATACAGATTTTAGACAGTAATCGTTTATTTCATTTGGACGACACAGGTTTGCTGTTATTGCATTGCACTTTACATTATTTATCCCAAGCAACTTTAGTGCTCGCCAAGAGTTTTTGTTCATCGCTTGAATACAATGTTCCAGAAAAGCTTTTTTTTCCCTATTTATTGCAGAATTTGTAACATTTCGCATATCTTTATAATATTGCCATGCTACCTTAGTTCTACACTTTTTAAACTTTCGGAATGCATTATCACGAATCTTTTGCAGAAGTTTAATAGTGTTAGTTAACGAAGGGCTTGGTGCCTTGCCAAATTTGCAATGTTTAATTGGAAGATGTACATTTATCACTGACAGCAAATATGAATTGAAAAAATTTACTTTATCGTTAATTTCATGATAATCAAAAATATTGAATAGCGGTAACTGTTGTAAATCATAATATAATTTATTGTAATTAAAATTTTTGAATGAACGTGTTATTATTATTATATTAATATCGTACACGCTGACGACACCTTTTTGCTGGACAATCTATGTCTGATGTAATTTGTATACATCAATAAGTGATTGAAATGCCTCAGTAATCCTGGTAGGCGTATCTATCAGTTGGGTTAAACCAATTCAACTAATTATTCCTAAAAAAGTTTCAACCGCAACAGAATGCATTAGCAAGTCTACATTTATACCACCCATCAGAATGACCTTACCGTATCTTGGGAACGCGAATTTCAGACCACGCCTTATCTGGAGAAGGAAATAAAGTTAATGTGCTTACTACAGATGACTGGAGACAGGAATTCAAATTTATAAGAAACGCCTATCTTGATAAAGATGTTTATAACATTGATGAAACTGGTGTTTTTTATAATCTTATGCCAAACCGTACTTTGGATTTTATAGGTAAAAAGTGTTATGGTGGCACTAAAAGCAAAGAAAGAGTAACAGCAGTTTTATGTTGCAATGCAGATGAAAGCGAAAAATTAAATCTGTGGATAGCAGAAAAAGTCAAAAATCCCAGATGTTTAAATAAAATAGATCGTTTCCATTTACCGTGCCATTATAGTAATCAAAAAAATGCGTGGGTAACGTCTGTGACATTTCGAGAATGGCTTATTCGTTTCCAGCGAAACATGGCAGCGCAAAACAGACAAGTATTGCTAACGATGGACAATTGTGCTGCACATAATGTTAAGGATATCAATTTGGACAATGTGAAGGTGATTTATTTTCCACCTAACACAACGAGTGCACTCCAACCTCTTGATCAAGGCATAATTGCTTGCATGAAGAAGCGATATCGTGCTCGTCTTGTAAGAGCAGCAATTTTGGCAATGGAAGCGAACGAAGAAAATCCGAAATGGAATATTCTACAAGCGATACGAGCGTTGTCGGATTCTTGGAATTCAGTAACATCAAACATTATAAAAATTGTGTTAACAAAGCGTGAACAACTGACTCTCAGGAAGAAAATGAGGAAAATCAGTTAACGATGGCAAGCATTCATCGATAATTAGTTCTTCTTAGTAACTTTTTACTTTACATGCTTTTATTGTCTGCATTGTAGGCTGAATTCTTGTAGCTGAACACATTTTGTCACTACCTAAACAAGTTAGTTTTGATGAATACTGCACTATTGACAGTGACGTAGTGACTTCAGAAGCAATTGAAATCGATTTACCATTAGTGAATGCAGGCCAAGAATGGAAAGAAAATGAAGAAAGCGATGAAGGTGATGAGGAAGAAGTGGTAAATGTAACACCCTCCGAAAGAGCTGAAGTTTTAGCGGCTCTCTATACTATACAAAGGTAACCCACATCTGATTTTTTATCGAATTCATTATTTATATCACAATTTAAAGGTTTGTTGATTCAGAAGAGAACATTTTCGAAGGTTTCGCGAATTCTTTGAATAAAATTACTGAAGAATGTTTAAGACGAACAAAACCCGTTTTAAAGCAAAGCGCCATAAATGATTACTTAAAAAAAATGTTAATTACAATATGAACAAAATACAAATAAACTTATTACATAGTCGATGTTAATATGTTTCTAAACACCCCAAGATCCTATTCATTATTGAGGCGTTGAGTGCAAAAGTGGACTAACCTCAGCGTATAATATATGTGGGTTAGTCCACTTTTGCTCTCAATACCTCTATTATTCATAATATATAACGAACTAAATCGCTACAGCGAAATTGTGAACATCTAATTGTAGCGAACGGCTTGCATTCCCCCCTGCATGCTTATACGCAGGGGGGAATAACTATTAAAACTTTTATATAAGAACAAAACTGCTTTTATCTCAAGAACGGTTAGGTTTAGATCTTTTATATAAGAGCACCTTTTTATAAGGAATGCATCAAGGAATTCAAAAACACATAAAAACTAACATTAATGTAATTGGCGTCTATGTAATTGTGTGTACTAAAGATGTAAAGGTTACAGTAGTAATTTACTGTTATTGGTAAAAACTTTCAACACTTCAACAATATATAGAAATTAAGGATAAAGTAATTGACTTATATATTACTCATTTACAGTGTATACATAAAGTAAGCAGTTAAATATAAAGTATAAAGTATAGAGTTCTTAGAAAAAAGGCCTAGTGATCTATATTGTATGCATAGCGCGCATTTTTTGAGTTAAAATTTAAATATACAGGCTGTCCCAAAATTGAGATACTACCATAGCTAAATTGACATCTTAAATAGGAAACCCCATTCTTTATTACATTTATGGATTATATGTTAAATTGTGAATACTTTTCATGTAATATTCCTGTGTATATAAGGTATAGAATCAATTTAATATAAATTTGAAGGATATTGTAAGACAAAAAAGGGCTTAGTATTTTTAAAGCACATTTTTTCACATAAAATTATAATACACAGGATGTTCCAAAATTGAGTAACCATGCCTAAGTTGACTTGTGTACATTTTAAGCTCATTAGAATATTATGTATTAAATGAATCGAAACAATGTACAAAAGCCCAGTCCTGTCTGTATTATAGTCATCCATGTTTATATAAATAAATATGGTAATTTTAAATAAATTTCTTTAAACGTAATTTTTCGAGAAATTTAACATCTATATATCATAATCTATAATTGTAACAAAAATGTGGGTTTCTATTTAAGAATGTCAACTTAGGCACGGTATCTCAATTTTGGAATATGCGGTAAATTGCAATTTTATCTCAAAAAGTATACTATGTGTACATATTTTATGTATAATATACCTAATATACCGATGTCCATAAATTGCGTCTATATACTGAAAGGCGTAATTCTACAACTAAAATCATAAAGAAGAGTTTATATAAAGCCCGGTCCGAAAATGCTTAAGTCTCTAAGAGCACCAGAGTCCTTTAAAAATGGCACTCAGAAAGCACTTTTTTAGCGTCATCTCAAAAAACGGAAAGGTTTAGAATGCTGAGATTTGGTGTCCGATTTATGATATAATCAGAAAATGTTTATATTGGACAATATTTCTTAATAAAATCGATTTTTACCAAGTTTTTAATACCGACATCCCGATACTCCAAATACTGAGATCCCGAACGAATTATGAGAGTAGAATAAAAACAACCGGTATTGTCTTAATAATACCGGTATTTTGATATTAGTATTGTTTCTAAACAGATGACCAAAAAATGAAAAGCAACAAATCATCGTGAACCGTACATCTTGAATCAAACAGTCACTTTGGCATAGAAGCACGTTCAATTTTGAACAATTAGCTGTGGTTTGCTAGCACAAACCACTACTTGTTAGCTCTCTACTCATTTCTACAACATAACCTGACCATCAGCTTCTTTGCTTGCTCACTCTTCTTTCGTAATGTTTTAGAAGCCACTCCATAATTATCGCCATATCATTCAATGTATTTTTTCTCTCTTATCGGCGTCTTTCTCTTCTGTCTTTCTATTCCTGTGGCTTACCTTCCCCCAATAAACCGTTTGTTAGAACGAATATTTAAAAAGAGGCTAAAAACACAAGTATAAATAAGTATAGTATAAAGTATAAAACAAGAAAACATTGGAAAAACAAATTATACCATATCAAAACAGCATATTCATATTATAAATATAAATATACAAGAATTATCACAAAAAGGAACTTAAGTAGAGTATCTACCAATAAAAGAATTGCCAATTTCAGATATTGTCACCACAATGGAACATTTGCTGAAAAATGATGAACTTATTGCTGTAAATCTACCAAGGTTGTTGTATATAGTTGCACAGACACTTATGTAAGAGGAGAAGTAGCTTAAAAATAGCGATTGGAGTCTTTTATATGACAAAAACAAAAATGCGCAAATATCTACACCTTATTTCAACAATTTATCGAACATTGCTATGAATTGGCATTTCCGGAAAGAAAACAATCAATACAAAAGTGACAAAATTTATGCGAAAACAAAATTTATACCCAAAATTTATGGGAAAACAAAGAATTGAAAACAAGGAAAAACTAATTACACGCCACAAGACTGTTTCAATATAATGATATGCATAAAAGCTTAAAAGCACAATTTAGAAAACAGATGGAAGATACAAAATGAGAAGCGTATAAAAACTTAGTAAACAGTTTAGAGAACAAAGTAGGAGCAGTATGGAATGTGGTCAGAAAAGAACCAGGAGAAGATCTCGTAGGATAAGACATTGAAACGTCATTAAATGCGAATAACTTAAATAATTATTTCATGTAAGTTGATAAACCAGATATTAAAGTCACTTTTCAATTTGTCGAAGATAATGACTTTGATCTAATCAGCTACATAAAGAAACAGACAACATATATTTCACCTTTTGATGAAGTGAAAGAAATGGATGTCATAAAAATCATAAAAAAAATTAATAAAGCAAGAATAAAAGATGTTTTGTTTTTCAACGAAGCTATTACAATATGTGGCTCTAAGAAAGATGTCTTTCCAAATGAATTAAAATATGCAGAGGTTACTTCCAAATATGGGAATTATTATTATCAATAGTGGGTCAAAGCTGCAGAAATTGAAAATGTGTGGAGTAAGAATTGGTATATTGAGGATGGCGTACTGTATCTGCAAGGCAGATAACAACAAGATCAATGGAAAGCTATTATTGGTAAGGTTTACGACGCATCTATCATTAATACACCAAAAGATTTTTTACAAATGCAACAAGACACCAGTGAATCTTTGGAACAAACGAAAAAATGGTTTGATTTACATATCCTTCAGCTAACGAAAGACAAAACCAGAATTCTTACTTTCTATGCCAGACCAAAAAAGAATGTTAAGATCGAAATCACGAAGTTTTTAGGCATAACAATCTCAACAACTTTAACATGGAGAGAACATGTAAAACAAGTGCAACAAAAATTATATATTTCATTATATTGTTTGAAAGTAGTATCAAAAATTTTACTAGTTGAACAGTCAAGAAATGCGTATTTCTACCAGAATACTGGCAAAATTAAGTCCAAAAGAAAGTTGTCGAACAAATTTCAAAGCATTAAAAATATTAACAATACCTTCTTGCTTTATATTATAGAATGAATTGAAATATTGGAATATATCCACGAGAAGAAAAAACTAATACCCAAGAATGTAGACATCCATAAATACGATACACGCCAACGAAGTGACATGTTAATACTATTACAACTATTACAAATACTATTATTAATTATCAACACAACCTAACTCAACACAATACAACCTTTTTTTTAAGCGGACAAGGAAAATCTGCTATACACACATGCGTGGTAGTTGGAATGCTGCAGCCCGATACACTAAAAACCCCTTTCCTCATTTTCTCCGGAAACACCCTTCAATTCTTTTTTCGAAGCCTCTATCTCAATTAACTTTACATTGTCATCTCTGTGCTGTCCTTCTGGGAAAAATATTTCTGGGACATCAGTTAATGATAATACACACTTATTTTATATTTATCCATCACCAATTTCTAGTTAAGATTAAACTTTACATCAGAAAATGAAAAACTCTTCAATTTTTCTTAATAAAATCAACTACAATTTTAATTCATGGAGAAAGTCTTTATGAATAAAATATATTCTAAATTAATTAAGAGATTTTATTTATCATCAGTAGATACTGTGATACTATAACCCAGTTTTTGATACTACTAAACAGCAAAAGTGGATAGACGTGTTGTCAATTGAGCTCTCGCCTTACATTATTTTTTAATAAGTATTATTACTCACCAAATTAAAATTATAAAAATATACAACCCCTGACGTCCTGGGGACAATAGAAAACCCATGAGCGAAACGGAAGAGTCGCTTAGCGGTACACAACCCAATTGGGAAAAACGTAAACGTGGAAGACCTAAACGAAACGATCGGCCATGCAAACGACGAAACGAAAAAACTACCCCTAAGAAAACAGTCGAAGCGGCAACAACATCGAGCGCGCCAAACGAGGTATTTATGAAACCTCTTTGTGATGACACAGATTACAGAAATAAAAGCAAAACAAACACACCTAACAAAACACACACCGAAACAAACAGAAACTTTTCAAAATCACAACCAACACCTAACAAACCTATAACATTCACACATAATGATAAGAGCAGAATCTTAAATCTAGAATTTATGTCTCACTACATAGTGATTCCCTCTAACAAAACCCTCTCGCGCGCTGAATTTTCGAAACAATGGTCAGAAATACAGAATGTATATAAAAGCAATAGCGACGACATCATTTCTTTCAACAAAGAGGGATTTTTAATCAAAAATAAACTGCAGAAACCACGAATGAAAATTCTTTTAGACTAATTAAAGAACAAGAAAACTATAGCTGATTATAAAGAAAGTCAGCCCTGCACACCAAAGCCTAAAACCCAATTCAATGAATCTTACTCAGCTATTATATGCAATGTTGAGCTAGATATTACTGACAAATTAATTTGTAATTTTTTAACTAAGAAAAATATAGTCCACCGTTACTGCAAACGCATCATATCGCGGGCAACAAATAAACCGACAAGAAAAATTAAATTAATTACAGGTGATGCAAATGCTTTTGAACGCCTTATTAAAAAGAGACTATACTTTTTGCATAATCATTACGTAATCATAGTAAGCGATGCAACTCCACCTACACCTATGCCATGTTCAAAATGTTCAGCTTTTACACTTACTACTGAAAACTGCAATAACGATCTAACATGCGGAAAATGACAAGGCAACAGCAACACAGCAAAATGCAATTCACAAGACGACCCGAAACCTGCCAAGCATGCGGTGACGACGGACATCAGGCATGGTCTTTTAAATGCAAGAAAAACCCCCTGAAACTATTAGAAGGAATCCCCTCGATAAAAATAAAATCATCTAACAAAAAAACCGAAGAGATCGAATACTCAATAACGAATAATTCCAGAATACACAAGCTTATTTCTACCCATGATTACATCATCGATACATATATGTAGATATATGTTGTTTAGTTCGTAGGAACTAAACAAACCTAAAAATTCAAACAGATAAGAGTTAATTGTAAAACTAAAAATAAGATTTGCAGAACAATTTAACATTGACACGTTTGTAAACAGATCAGGAAACGGAGCCTACTTTATGATGCTTGATCGGTTGGACTTAAATGCACCCACAGCAACCGCCCCGATTAACGATAATCAAATGACGATGGAAATATGTTAAACATTACCCACTGAGCCTGGCTACATATAACAATCATCAGAGTCATCAACCGACGAACAAGCATATGTAAACAACAACATCTCACATGACCATATGAAAGTTATATATGCAAATATCAACAGCTTCAACAACAAAAAACACCTAGTACTTAATTACATCCAACAAAATGACACTGACTTAGCTCTGTTCACCGAAACCAAATGAAGACAGACCAAACCATTCAGTACAGAAACTGGGATACCATCCAAAGGCAAGGCTACCAAAACACAACAGGCAGAGGAGGTTCTAGAACTATTATACTATCGAATCCAACATACAACCTAAACACAGCAAATCCTCCTTCCATAAATAATCCTTACAACGAATGCCTACACGGTTTTATCCCACTCCACGATGAACAACTTCATATCTTTCTTGTATATTGTCACCCTCATTCCCTACTAGAAATAAATATCTTTAGAAAGGCATCCTAATTCACTTTTGTAATAGTTATCGGTGACTTCAACCTAAACCAGACCAAAAGAAAACAACTCCAAACATTCCTGGACAACTCCAATTTTGTAAAAAGAGACACAAACCCAACGTTCATTATGACAGGAAACAACGATACCACGCCGGACGTTATTATCCATACCAACAATCTAAGTAATATCATTACCAACATTGAAATAACGGAAGATTTATGTTCGGGTCATCTGGGTATATCTTTTAACATCGAAATCAACTTACCAGTATACACCCACATAAATGAACAAACAACCAAATACGGTCTAAGACGAACTAACATTGAAGGGGTAAACAAAGACATGGAAAATTATTTAAATACAACACATGACAAATCCATAAACATGAAACCCATCTCCGATTTCCAATTAAAAGTCACAAACACTATTATCAAACACACACCAAAAATAATAAATACACCCTTCCAGTACAATCTGCCTGCAGAAATCATCAACAAGCTCAAAAATAAACGAAAAATATACAGGGAATACATAAGATCAAAAGACCCAAACAAAAAAAAACTTAATATAACAAAGCTAATAAAGAAATTCGTAAAGCGATCAAAACATTCCAACAGGATCAATGGTTGAAGGTATGCGCAGAAATAAACCAAGACCAAGGACGCTCCTTTTGGCAGAAAATCAAAAAAAGTTATCAAATATAATAAAGTTAAGATGATTCCTACGTTAATATTCGAAGACGGAAAACGCAAAATAAATAGTGAATAATGCGAAGCATTAGCAAAATATTTCTATAACGAGTTTAGCCCAACTGAGAATGTCTTATTTGACACAAACAACAAATTAATGGTGGAGAAATGGTACGAAAATTTCAAAAATCAAAATAATGACTCAGAAACAATTACCGATATAGACGAAGACGAATACATGGACTGTTAATTTCTGGCCATTAACAGAGCTTTCGATTCGGTATGGCACTTGGGACTTCTTTTCAAAATGGAAAAAATGGGCATTAAAAACGGCCTGATTAAATTAATTGACGGATTTTTAAATGATAAATCATTGCAAATAAGGATAAACGACACATTTTCGTCTCCTTTCTCACCTAAACAAGGAGTATCCTAGGGTTTCCCACTGTCTTCCACCCTATACAATATATACTGCTATGACATATACGCAGAAGACGCGAACTTCAACCCAGAATTGTATATTTTGCAATATGCCGAAGACAACACGCTTATTTCACACAACACGTTGGACAAAGCAACAGATAACCTTCAAGAACTTTACGACCAAATATTGGAATGGTTACACAAGTGGAGACTTATGCCTAACCCGAAAAAATTTCAAATGCTTATCCCAAACCACCGAATATCCGATTGATCTCCTAAAATAGTTGATGGCAATGTTTACATCAAACCGTCCCCATCTGTGAAATATCTTGATATAACGGTAGATAATGGCATAAAACTGTCTAAGCACTTTAAAAATAAAAAAGACGAGGCAATTAAAAGAGCGAAACTATTTCGATCGCTAACTTACAAAGACCAAGGCATCAATATCAGTACCGCAACGATAATATACAAAGCCATATGCAGGCCAGTCTTAGATTATGGTCACAATCAACTTCACAAAAAACACTAAGAAGATCATTAACAAAGCCGAAAGAAGATGCTTAAGGATCATAAGCAAAATTCGACATCGAAACAATCCCTTGCACAACATCAGCAATAAAGATCTATACGATATAACACAAATAAAATTCAATTAAGACACTAAACAAGAAATTCATTAATAAAAGTCTCAACACACAAATATTGGATCAGGTGTGTCAAAGAAGATTGAATAGCAATAACCGCAAACTTTTAACAGTATACGAAGCACTGATGGCAGAGCAGGAAGAAGAAAATTGAAATGCTTGTTACACCAAACAAAAATTTTAAAAACAAAAACTTTATTTAAGTATTTCTATTTATACTATTTATATTATTCACACATTATGTTGTATATATACAAAATATGTAAAGACAAAAACATGTAAAGGTGGAAAGACCTGGGCTTTACATGTCGACGGTAGGTAGCTAATAAAAGAATTATTTCTCTCTCTCAACTATAACCTAAGTATAAACATACCAATCAAAAATATTCTCAATGCATCAAAAAAAAGGTAATCCATAGTTATTTCATATTTATATCAGTGGATTCTAGTAATATACTAGAAACACACAAATACTTTATAAGTACGGAGTCTTCTAACGCAACAATTAACTAGAACCATCATATATCACTAATATTGAAATAGGCACTAAAAGTAAAACTAGAGCTAGAAGCTTTGGATGTTTGAAAAAATGTTTGATATTTCGACTATATTACAACGCTCAGATACTGGTTCGAAGTGAATCCTACTTAGATTAATAACTTCGAGGAAAGAAATGGGTATGGTTACTTTTGGTTGTTCCCACAAAGGATTGGTTGTTTCAGTGTACAGAAACTTTAAAGTCAAACTATTTCGCAGCTACTAAAAAATCGTAACTTGATTTTATTAAAAATTAAAATTATAAATTTAAAAAATCGTTATTATTAACCCATCTTTTTATGGATGCCTACAATAATCTAATATTTGCGATCTTGTACACGCCTTTTGGCAACATTCATTAGCAACCCCGTATCGTTTACTTCTTCTACTGTTTAAAATTTTCAGCGCGTGTTCTTTCGGTAAAAACTTCATACTTCTGTCAACATCAGACTCTAAATACCGTTGGTCATTTTGATATGTCATTGGGCCTAAAAAAATTCAAGTTTTTTTGTAACAATCGAGTCGCATATGAGCAAGAAAAGCCTCACCATTATAAAAAGATTTACAAACAATTCGTATGGTGTCCGCAAGGAGAGATCCACATACTTGTACAGATTTATCTAGCGGATCCGTGGTTGTCGTTAATATAATCAAAAAAGAAATGTGTAATGATGTAAATAGGAATATGTGTGAAATGTACTGCAAATAAAAGAAAGACAAAAAATGAGAATGTAAAAATTATTAGTTTTTATTAAATTTATTAAATGATTGATTAATTGGGGCTCATTTTTAATACATTCCTAAATTTTAACCACGGATTTTTGTTTAATACCTCTAAAATTAAAATCGTTACCGTTATTTTCATTTTCACAGATTAAAATTATTAAATGAGCATTTCCAGAAATTATAAAGGTATCACAAGCAACAGACAAATCAAAATATTTAATATGAACCACATCACATATGTTATTATCGAGTGGTGGGAAAACCCAAAAAGAATTTTTGATTTTTTTGTGATAATAGATAATTAAGAATACATTACCACAATTTGCGTAAGTAATCTCATTAAAATTGATGAAAAGTTGTACTTACAGGTAATTTAGATTTGTTCAGTTGATTTTGCCACATTCAAATTAATTATCGACGTAATAGGAATAAAAGAAACATTGTAACTGTTTGTTTTTGTTTTTTTATTTAAAAAGTACTTAGAAAAAAATTGATAACAATGTATAATTTAACGTAATTTAATGATTAGTATATGATTAATTATGTTTAATTTAGTATCACGGATATCACAACATTCATCGCAGTCTTAGATATCACATATTATCGAGTCATATTTTTCGAGAAAATATCACAGTTTTTCTCACTATTAGAATAAATATCACTATGTTAATATTTCATCCAGTCTTTTTGTCTATATTTTTTAATATTGACTGCCACAGTACTCTATAATCTCCGTTAAAGAACAGGCTTTATCACAGCACTCGTTTGCAATTCCATCTCGTTTCATCCTAGTGTGTTTTATCAATACCTTTGCTCTCTTCGGGGAAATTATGGTGTCGCTGTAATCGAACGAATCTATTGATAAAATCGGCTGATCATCTTGAGCGTAATCTTAAAAATATAAATAAAAATGGTACAAAATTAAAGCTTACATTTTAATTGTTTATACATAATTATTCTTAATTTAATCGTTTTCACTCACCGCTATTGCAGATTCTAGCGACTAGATCTGTTAAAGCGGATCCGCATGCTCTTTTAATACCGTAAGGAGACACACTTCTACCATACGTCTTCAAAAACAGATAACACAGCAACACTACCAGCACCCGCATCTACAACACATCAACCAGACTATTTTGTTTTTATCTTTAATTAATATTTAAAATATATTCACTTTTAAGTATCTTGAAATATGGCAAGTTACAAGTTTGGTTGACTAAAAGTAAACAATTCTAAAACATGTTTATGAAAGCAATATTAAATCATTGATTATGAGTGCGCAATAAAGTAATATTGGCGTATATCTTATTGATTGTGAATGCTAAATAAAAATGTAAAGGTATAGCCACCACTTTACTGTTTTTGGTAAATAAATTTAAATAAAATTTAATTTTTTATCTTAATAACGGTAAATGTAAGAGCTTTCATACAAGAGCATTTTTTCTATATAGAATAAATCGGGGAATTCAAAAATATATAGAAATTCACAATAAAGTAACAAGTGTATATGTTACTGAGTACTAAGTAAAGATATAAACATATAGTTATGATTTATATAAAATATTTTAAGAATTCAAAAACATATACAAACTAAAGATAAGTTTGTTTTGAATGTGATGTAGGCAAATTTTTGAAAAAAAGTGAGATATCACATAATTCCTGTTTAATTTAATGTAGAATTGCATGCATTACTAATTTGTATTTAATTTCTTAAAAAATTCCTATGATTTGTACAATTTAAAATTGGTCGGTAAATGAAATTGCAAAATAATCGATTAGGAATGTAAGTCACTTTCAACGTAAGAAAAGTAAACCCCCCGACATGCCCTAGTCGTAACGTCACAAGTTACAGACGCTGAGGAGTAACGTGACGCACATTCAGCTATATCTTGATTTTAGGTGAACAAACTTAAAACTTTCCAAATAATTTTTAGAAAAAAATTAGTATAAAGTAAAATGGCATGATGAACTACCCGAATCATCTTTCCATTTGCTTAAAGAATCCTCTGCCCCGTCCTTATTTTGGCTTTTTGGATTTTTCTTTTAACCCTTTGGTCAAGAATTTGCTTTGAATGGAAGAATTTAGAAGATTTTTAATTTTGGTTTTATAATTTTAAAGATTATTTAATATTTTGGCAGTTTTGAAGATTTATTTTAAAGATTCTTCCTTTTCATTCATATCATTTCCCAAAAATCGACCATATCTCAAAGAACAAGTTGCAGAAACTCTATTAAACGAATATTGTTTAATAGGTTTTTTTCGTTCTTTAATAGTTAGTGAACCAGAAAAGCATAATTCGTAATCAGTTACAACCTAGATATGACAAGATTGCGGGAATAAAGAGAAAATTTTCGAAATACACATTCAGAACGCATTAGAATTTGGTTATTACAGTTTAATGTCAAAATCTCTATAACAGCATAATTGATGATTTTTATTGCAAAACTTCTTCATAATTCAAAAATCAAAATGGATGATCAAAGATCTTATTCGTGAAAATTGTTCATAATGGTGTGGAAAAGCATAATTCATAACCAGTTACAACCTGAAAATAAGGATTTTGCAAAAATACAACAAATATCTTCAAAATATCATCATTTCGGATTTTCAGTACAAAAATTAATCACAATTCAAAACCTAAAACAGATAGAAAGAATATATATAAACACTTGATTCATAACCAGATGAAACTTAGATATACAATTGGGCAATTGTTAAAATATCTGCAATAATTCCATCATTTAAGAGTTTTTAAAAGAAAATTGTCTAATATTACATAATTGTGTTTTTTAAATAATCCACATATTTTTGAATCATTTGTTTAATTAAATAATAAAAATCAAAACACGTTTCTTTCACAATCAACATTAAGAAAGCAGTACATAACAGAAGATATATTAAATGGATCTAACTTCTAAGGCTCGTTTACTACCATCTTCTGCTTAGTAATTAAAAGTAGTTTTATAGCAATTTTTCAAAAAATCGATTTTTCAGGAATTTTTAATTTATACAAAATACTGGAAAAATTCCAATTAAGCTCAGCTTCAATATCTCAAAAACTAAGCGAGATATTTTCAAATTGACTTCACTTTTAGAAAGTAGATGCTCCAATTAGTAATTGAAAGTAATTTCATAACACTTTTTCAAAAAATCGATTATTCAGGAATTTTTAAATTTATACAAAATATCGGAAGAATCCCAATTAAGTTCAGCAGTTTATATATCAAAAACTAAGTGAGATATTTTCAAATTGACTTCACTTTTAGAAAGTAGATGCTCCAATTAGCAAATGAAAGTAATTTCGTAAAAATTTTTTCAAAAAATCGATTTTTCAGGAATTTTTAAATTTATACAAAATATCGGAAGAATCCCAATTAAGTTCAGCAGTTTATATCTCAAAAACTAAGTAAGATATTTTCAAATTGACTTCACTTTTAGAAAGTAGATGCTCCAATTAGTAATTGAAAGTAATTTCATAACACTTTTTCAAAAAATCGATTTTTCAGGAATTTTTAAATTTATACAAAATATCGGAAGAATCCTAATTAAGTTCAGCAGTTTATATCTCAAGAACTAAGTGACATAATTTCAAATTGACTTCACTTTTAGAAAGTAGATGCTCCAATTAGCAGTTGAAAGTAATTTTATAACAATTTTTCAAAAAATCGAGATTTCACGGATTTATAAATGTATACAAAATATTGGAAAAATCCCATTTAAATTCAACAGCTTATATCTCAAGTTCTGAGTGAGATATCTCTAAGTTGACCTCACCTTTCGAAAATAGATTCTCCAATTAATAATTGAAAGTGATTTCATAATAATTTTCCAAAAAATCGATTTTTCAAGAATTTTTAAATTTATATAAAATATTGGAAAAATCCAAATTAAGTTCAACATCTTATATCTTAAAAACTAAGTGAGATATTTTCAAATTTACTTCACTTATAGAAAGTAGATGCTCCAATTACTAATTTAAAGTAATTTCATAACAATTCTTTAAAAAAATCGATTTTTCAGGAATTTTTAAATTTATACAAAATACTGGAAAAATTCCAATTAAGCTCAGCAGCTTATATCTCAAGAACTAAGTGAGATATTTTCAAATTGACTTCATTTTTAGAAAGTAGATGTTCCAATTAGTGATTGAAAGTATTCATAACACTTTTTCAAAAAATCGATTTTTCAGGAATTTTTAAATTTATACAAAATACTGGAAAAATTCCAATTAAGCTCAGCAGCTTATATCTCAAGAACTAAGTGAGATATTTTCAAATTGACTTCACTTTTAGAAAGTAGATGCTCCAATTAGTAATTAAAAGTAATTTCATAACAATTTTTTCAAATAATCGATTTCTCAGGAATTTTTAAATTTATACAAAATATCGGAAGAATCCCAATTAAGTTCAGCAGTTTATATCTCAAGAACTAAGTGATATATTTTCAAATTGACTTCACTTTTAGAAAGTAGATCCTCCAATTAGTAATTGAAAGTAATTTCACAACACCTTTTTCAAAAAATCGATTTTTCAGGAATCTTTAAATATATACAAAATATCGGAAGAATCCCAATTAAGTTCAGTACTTTATAACTAAAGAACTAAGTGAGATATTTTCAAGTTAACTTCACTTTTAGAAAGTAGATGCTCCAATTAGTAATTGAAGGTAATTTCATCAATTAAATTAATTTTTCAGGAATTTTTAAATTTATACAAAATATCGGAAGAATCTTAATTAAGTTGAGCAGTTTATATATATAGAACTAAGTGAGATATTTTCAAATTGACTTCACGTTTAGAAAGTAGATGTTCCAATTAGTAATTGAAAGTATTCATAACACTTTTTCAAAAAATCGATTTTTCAGGAATTTTTAAATTTATACAAAACATCGGAAGAATCCCAGTTAAGTTCAGCAGTTTATACCTCAAGAACTAAATGAGATATTTTCAAATTGACTTCACCTTTAGAAAGTAGATGCTCCAATTAGTAACTGAAGGTAATTTCATAACACTTTTTCAAAAAATCGATTTTTCAGGAATTTTTAAATTTATACAAAATACTGGAAAAATTCCAATTAAGCTCAGCTTATATCTCAAGAACTAAGTGAGATATTTTCAAATTGACTTCACGTTTAGAAATTAGATTCTCCAGTTAATAATTGAAAGTGATTTCATAATAATTTTCCAAAAAATCGATTTTTCAAGAATTTCTAAATTTATACAAAATATTGGAAAAATCCAAATTAAGTTCAACATCTTTTATCTTAAAAACTAAGTGAGAAATTTTAAAATTGACTTCACTTTTAGAAAGTAGATGCTCCAATTACTAATTGAAAGTAATTTCATAACATTTCTTTCAAAAAGTCGATTTTTCAGGAATTTTTAAATTTATACAAAATATCGGAAAAATCCCAATTTAGTTCAGCAGTTTATATCTCAAGAACTAAGTGAGATATTCTTACTCGACTTCACTTTTAGAAATTAGATGCTCCAATTAGTAATTGAAAATAATTTTATAACAATTTTTCAAAAATTGTTATAAATTTTTCACCCCCCTCCTATTTTGCCTTCCGTTTTGACTTACAAAAAGCCTTACTACGAGAAATTAACATTTCTAGGGGATCGCTTCTTGCTGTTTGAGGCATTTAGAAAATGTATCGATATAATGCTATGTTATTGCCTACAGAGACATGTATGCTTGGCAAAATCGAAATTTACATTTTGCATTGATTTGGTTAAAAGTTGTCTAGTCTTTCCGAAAATAACGAAATAGGTAAGTTAAACGAAAAAAGAAAATGGAGAACAGTGCACCAGTTATATAAAACATCGATGAAGGATGAGTTAAGTTAAATGTATAAATTTATTACCTACATGTCTTGAAAGACCGTTAAAATTTGAAGAAATCACCCTGGCACCGTGATGTATATCTGTAGCATAGAGGTAAACTGTCGTATGTCCATATTTGAGCAAATTTTAGATTATATCATTTTACCTCTCAAAAATCTTCAAATTTTGCTGTGGCAAATTATGGTATGTCCAACTATGCTAGTTTTCCATATATTTACGTTAGAAACAGTAGCATCTCCTGTAATGTAATGAAGTAAACAATATTATCTCCTTTCGCAAATAATATTTCGCAATTACTGGGATGAGCCGAAAACTTGGGATCTGAAAAGACAGTTCACACGGAGCCATGTCGGAAGTGAACCCATAAGGCGAGAAAGGCGAAAAGATTTTAGCAGGTCTGGCAAAAAACAAATAATTCGATATCATTTTGATGCGAATGGAAAAAGAATTGAAGTTTGCAAAGTGTTTTTTCTGAATATATTAGGGGTTTCAGAAACAGTAGTAAGGACGGCTCTAAGAAAAGGAACAACCGGAGGTTTTGTTCATCAAGATATGCGAGGTAGGCATACACCTCCAAATAAACTTCAGGAATGTGTCTAACTTGTCTAACTTGGTCAAGAAGTTAGAACTCATATAACTTCGTTTCCAGTATATGAAAGTCACTATACACGACAAAAAGTGCAAAAAAATATTTGGGATCTGAACTTAATACTAAAAAATGTACGAACTCTACAAGCAAAAGTGTCTTGAAGATGGTTCTCCAAAAAATGAAGTAGTCAAGCATTGGGCTTACAAACGCGTTTTTGATAGAGAGCTTAATTTAGGTTTTAAGAAACCCTCTAATGACACATGTGATGCTTGTGATAGTTTCGTTTTAAAACTAAAGGACGAGTCTCTGCACCAAAACGACAAGGAAGTTCAGCAGGCGTACCCTGATCATCTTGACGACGCCGAGAGATGCTACCTAGAAAAAAGGAATGACAAACTCTTGAGCAGAAGCACCAACAAAACTAAAGTAATAATGTTGGACTTGCAAAAATGCTTACCTACACCATATCTGTCAAATTGTCAAAGTTTCTACTTGTTAAAATTGTGGACACTCAATCTGACAATATAGGATGCTACAGAGAAAAAATCATACTGTGTAACTTGGGACGAGTCAAAAGCTGGAGGAGGGGAAAACGAAATAGCATCGGCGCTATTGAAATAGGTTGCTAGTGTTCTTTCTGGAAGTGAGAACATTTAATAATATGGTCCGATAACTGCCTAATCCAAAACAGAAACATAGCGGTGTTAATCAGTTACTTTTGGCTTTTAAATGTATGTTCTCCCCTAAGAACTGTTACTCATAAATTTTTATTGCATGGACATACCCACATGGAAGCTGCCCATACTCATGAATTAATTGAAAAAACCATTAAAAAACAACCATCAATGCAAATTGTGACTCCTTGGAAGTGGGAGCAGCTAATTCGAAGTTCTGGTGCGACAGTCTTTAGTATGAAAGTAGAGGATTTTAAAAATTTTGCAGCATTATATAGCTTTCGAGGAGCTCCCTTTAAAAATAAAAAAAATACCAATAAGAAAAACTTTCTGATATCTAAATCTTCTTATTATCAAAATATACCTACAGCTTCAACTAACGATGATGATGAAGGATGAACTTCAGGTTGTCGATTTTTTTAAATGAATTTTTCTTGCTGTTGTACTTTCTAAAATTTTTTTTTGAGTTTAATATAATACTTTGCAACACAAAATGAGTAATAAGTTTTTTTGAGGGTCTGTTTTTTAATCGAGCTAAATAACCTTATGTCCACTAAATCATATTTTATGGCTAGTGCATAAAAGTTTAATGTACATGATTGTGTAGCCCAGATAATTTTAGATTAAGTTCAAAAGGTGTGTTTTGTATAAGCTTTTGTAAACTTGTAAACTTCATTCATTTATGCAAAAAATCTTTAAAATTGATTTTCTCTGCTTTTCATAAATTGGACATACGACAGTTTACCTTTTACAGTTTACCTAAGTAACGATCAGCGCTATCCTAAACCTACGGGCTAATAGGGCTACAGCTCTACTACGCAAACTCTTGGGGAGTGCCTGCGATTGTTTTTATAATAAAATGCATAGTATCCTCATCATATAAGTACTCAATATTACCTAAACGTCTTCAAAGATAGTTAAAATTTGAAAAAATCACCGTGACAGATTTGTACCAAGATACCAAGCCTATTACTTAGGAAAAATATAAAGACATCAAGCAATTATTTCCTTATAATCCGGCGCATCATGCATATTTCGAAACACTGTCACATTCAAAGGATAAGTAAATACTGTTAATATATATATATACAAGTATATGTGTAAAACAAGTTTTCGAGGAAATAGCTTTGACCCTCGTTTTGTCAGTTTCACGATAGTTGTTCTCTTTTGTCTGTTTTGGGCAGTGTTGAAGGATGCCAAAGTCTTGTTTGTTAGCAAATACTGGCTGGTTAAATAAGTGTCTATTGATGTCATAACTCATGCTGCGCTCAAGTTGACAGCCTCTCATTCAAAGCACAGGTGTCAGGATGTATAACCGATACTGCGAATAAGCTGGCAGACTTTATCGTACAAAATATAGATCTCAGAGTATAGAAACTCTTCCTGCCAACAAATTGGCATACTTTATCATATAATTTCGTAGATATTCGCTGGCTAATTCGCTAATTTGAGGCGGCTGACGTCTTCGAAATCCCAGATACTTCTTCCATAAATTCTAAATAGAATAAACTTCCATAAATTTGTTAAGGATAACATTCGGAGAATGAAACCAAGTTTATCCTGCCAATCCTGCCAATCAATTAATCAATATCAAGTCAATATTCAAAATTGTATATGAAACCAACTTCTTTTCAGGGCGAAGCTTCGATCTTGGCCGCTTCAAATAGTGTTTTGAAACCTCTATCTTTGCCATTATAGGTCTTTGACCAATTTCTTAGCATCAATCATCATACTTTTCCACTATATTTTAAAAATCTCCTGTATAGTTACTTTTAAAAAAATAACAACCCTATTACAATTATTATTATTATTACTATTATATACAATGTTGTTTTCCATATTTCTTTTATAATTTTTATGTAAAAGACAACATATTAGAAATAACCTCTAAATATGTGAAACGTATTTTGACTGATTCTGACACTTCAAAATCTAATGATCGCATGAGGTGTTATTTCTACTCACCGTTGGAAGCAGAAAATGTTAACTCACTGTTAAATTGCTATGTAATCGTGAATAACTTACCCAATGAAAAATGTAGAAATTGATGTTTTTATGAACGACGAGGGTTAAATCTGAATGAATCGAGTAAGCATTGTGAACGCATCCCAAGACAAACTACAGGTGGGACAAAACTCGGGACTTCCTCTTTTCCAAGGAATTGTTAAAATATCGTTCAACAACAACAGCTCAGTTCCTCGTAGAGCTTGGAAAACGCACCCATCGATTAGCCACAGCATTTCTGACAATCCTTTGAATAGGAAGACGAGACTGTCAAACACGTTTTGATTGATTGCCCTCCTTTGACCGATCTCAGAATGAGAACACTGGAGGAGAAATGGCAGAATGATGATATCAGGAATACTCCAATGGGAGAGATCTTTGGAAAATCCTTAGGCTGATTGATGTGCCCAGAGACTGTATAAGTGGTCCACAAGGGCCTAAGTGTGATGTGTGGAAACGCACACATTTTCCTATCCTTGCATACATACAAATGATCGTTTCTGTTGGTCTTTGGTATAACAAAAAATAACAAAAAAATTAATGTTGATGAGGAGTTCACTGCCGTCTATAGACTATATTTTGATAAAAACCATGAAGACAAACTCATGATTTCATTGTCGTTGGAGAATGTTATGTCCGATGGCGATGATGATGCACTGCATTATTTCAGGTAAAACACAACATGGAACAAAGTTTTGTGAAATAATCGTCACCAGGTGGTTTTAATAAAGCTGTGTCTGTCGAAAAAGTTGTTTGGTATGAATGAGGTTATTCATACGAGATTATTATGATATGAGATTTGTTGGTGCAATGTGATCTTAAACCATTCTGTCATTGGCTGCTATATCACAATTTCATCACTTTAAAATCGTTGTACATACTGTATAAATAGAAAGCAATTAATAGACAATGGAATTCAGTCATTTAAGCCTGTTAAAACCTATCGATCATAAAATGCCGAAAATTATACAACCTGACTGAAATTATAAAGACTGACTTATCTAGCGTCAGCGTCATAAACCCTGTAGTTTAGTTTTAGATAAAAGTAAAGCAAATTTGGTAACCCCTTTACCAAAGAACGAGTTAAGATCGAAAAAACGAAAGCGATGTTCTCGAACCAGATTGAACGGAATAAAGTTCTCACAACTTACACATAAAAATGTTTCAAGAATGATGACCGCGATTATCCGCGGGTGCCGTAATGTACATATTTTTTTCAAGATTTAAAGGGGGGTTATTAGCTGTGTATCTGAAGGCATTTTTTTAACGAAGGCGTTTACAATGAACAATTTCTGAAATAGAGTACTTTACAAACTGATTTAGCAACGTATTAAGCTCTTATTGCGTCTGCATGGAATTCTGAAGTGCTTCACTGCTAACTATCTTGAACGTAAATGTATAATATGAGTTAAAGATAATAATATCGCATGGTTTAATAATTCCCTGAGGAAATTAAGAATGGGGTTTTAGTTTATCTCGGAACTTTATAGAATGCGTAAAATTGAAGATTTACTGGCTCTTGGGAATAAAATACGACTATAGAAAAGGTTTAACCATTTCTAAAAGACAATTTGCTAGTCAATTTATTCAAAAATCTAATAATAAGTCAAAGGTTAGCTGAGACGTGATAAATTCCAACATCAAACGACAAGGCTAATTCCAAATTGATCTTGATCCTGACTTTTTAAATAGATACTTTTTTGAATTACCTGTAAGTATTGTAAACTCTTCACCAGCTTAAAACGCGGTTTATTCTAACAGACGTGTCACCCATTGAACTACGTCAACTGCTTAAGAGTTTGTAGAATACGTATACTACAGATTTATATATATTTCATCTAATTTCGTCAAGAAAGACAGCTTATACGTGTCGCCCTTAACTAAATTAGTAGATTCTGCCTTTAATAATTGTCAATTTTCAGATCTCTTAAAAATAGCATCTGTTATGCCTGTATTCAAAGGCGATGAAACTAAAGATGTTGGCAATTATCGACCCATTAGCATAGTGATAGCGATTTTCGTAAAGGCGTTGGAACAACGGATGCCTACGTGGTGAAGTAATGAAGTTCGTAAACCTTCAATACTGAGGAAGGGGAACATTAGGCTGTCCTATTCATAGACCTGTCGTGACCGTATGACTGCATTACTCTATTTTGCTTCAAAAACTTAATAACATTTACAATTTTGATAACGGTAGTGTTAATCTTATCAGATAAGCTGTATTCAAGAATCTTCGGATAATTTACCAATTGAACGAGATGTCGCGCAAAGTACAATTCTGGGGAACTTGCTTCTTCTTCTTGTTTTTAATGATTTTCTATTCTACATTGGCAATAACGCTGACTGTTACCTTTATGTGACGACGCCACTTTGTTAATTAGGAGTCGTGTTCCGAAGTGTAGTATTCTGAATAAGACACGCGAGTGGACTGTGGCAAATGAACTTGTGCTAAATGATTTGAAAGCCGTTAAAATGACGCTTAGTTTTAGAAATACAAATATTTTGAACCACAGTTACACTAACTTCCTAGGGTTGTACATTACACCAAACTTATAATTTAATGTTCATGCTTCCATAGTAGGGGGATACATAAGTCGTATTTTACATTGAAGCACCTGATAGATACAATTTCGCTGGATGTAGCCAAATTGGTGTTATTACGCGTTATCCACTCCTCCTGTATTATACGTTGATCCACTCCTTTTCCTTGGTTCACTCAACCAATGTCGTGCTGTTCGTGTCCTGGGCAATCTCAGTTACAGGGATGATTGCAAATTCCTTTTTAAGAAACTCTAAAGTATTTTTACGACTCCTTGTAAGTCTATATTTTATGCTAACAATAACAAGTCAGGGTACCAGGTTCAATATGAGGTGCATGGATACCATACAAGGGGTAGTAACAATTTCAGACCAAAATGTTGCCGTTTGAGTATGTCACAGCAGGCACCGGAATTCACATCCCAAAGATTAACCGGATAACCGGATAGAATTAATGATAAATTTGTTGTTCCGATGTAACTTTCTAAATGCAATTTTCACAGTGGCAAATGCATAGAGTTGAGCGAATGATACCATCACCAAACAAAATTTCTAGATTATAATGACACTGTAAGAAGATGAAAGCATTCTTAGTATCTGATGAGGAAGAAGTAACCAAATTTGAGCTGCATAATGATGCAGTGTCATATTGATTCAGTGTGAGGAAAATAAGTCGCGTTATCAGCTTCTTAGCAATGATGGTATAGTTGCAGATGTTATTGGGCATCTGAGAACCCTGGTTTAGTGCATAAAAGACCTCTACACCTCTTCTATAGGCATTATTGGTACTTTTGAATCCGAAGGATTAACGGTTACTGTAAAGTCGGATTGTTATTGTCATATGATTGAGAACTTTTTGTGGCCCAAAATAATAAATAATAATAATAAATTTTTTATTGTTCCTCACTCTTATTATAAAATGAAAAGAATACAAAAAAATACATATAGGAGAAAAAAAAACAAAATAAACTATATCTTGAGTGAGAAAACAAAATGGTAGGTATTCAGCTCATTAGCTGATCTTCTATACCCCTATAAAAAAATAAACAAACAATAATAAACAAAACATGACCATTGAATGACTGGAAAATATGACCGGGACAAAATAAAAAAAAATAATAGTATGAGGAAGCAAATCAAAAAAATCATAATAAATCATCAATATTAACACGCTCGACCATGGCTGGCAGACAAAAGAGAAAAAGAAAAGAAAAGAAACAAAACAAAAATCATTGCTTTTGTATGTTAAACAATGATTTCCTTAAAGCCGCCTTGAAAACGCGAACCGATGTGCACCCCTGCGCATTTAATATATATTTAATATAAATCTTGCACATTTGGTAGGAGTAACTGCATTTAAATTTCTCCGTTCTATGAAATGGCGGGGATAAAGCGCCTTTGAAGCGAACATTAATAAAATGCACATCGGATCGAGTACGCATCTTATTGTAGATAAGGAGGAGTCCCAGCTGAAACTATTTTATAAAAATGTATAGCAGTGTGGATGGTTCGTTGGTTTAACATATTGAGCCAATTTAAATCATGCAACCTATGAGATACGTGTTCTCGACGCTTTATTCCATCTACAGCCGTGAACCATCAAGCGCAATATTTATTCTATTTTTAACTCAGTTTCTAATCTTTTGAGGGCTAAATACAATAAGTTCAGTTTTATTGCTATTGATATGTAAACCATGTTGACGAGAGTTTTCGACCAACAAATTTAAATCTTCCTGAAATTTAGCAACAACGTCCTCTACCTCCTCCTCTCTAGCTGACATATATATTTGTGTATCATCCGCATAACAGTGATAATCGCAATACTGTAAACAATTGGTTAGACTGCTGATATAAACTGAAAAAAGCAAAGGTGAAAGGATTGACCCCTGAGGGCAGCCAGTGTCAGTATGTAAGAAATCTGACAAGCGACCGTCAACACGCACCGCCTGTTCGCGATTGGATACAAAATCCATGAGTAAGCCAACTGCTTCAACACTGCTTCTAGAATTTGGTGATCAATCATATCAAAAGCTCTGCTATAATCAATTAGACACATGATTGTTATTTTACCGTTATCTAGCGCCCGAAGAATATCATCCACTATATTTAAGAGAGCACTAATGCAACTATAACCTCTGCGAAAGCCTGACTGATATTGCGGTAAAATCCCTTCTGAATCCACGAAGTCAGTAAGCTGTGGCCATAATAATTTTTCAGTTATTTTAGAAAATACTTGAATTAAACTAATAGGCCGTAGATCGGCTATAGTGGCATCCGCTTTTTTTGGAAGGGGTATAATTAAAAATTTTTTTCCAGTCCGTTGGAAAGATTCCTGCTGTTATACAAGAATTTATTATGTGTACCAAATGAGGTAATATAAACGGGCAATAGAAATGCATATTACGATGTTCAAACCATCCCAACCTTTTGCTTTAAATTTGATAGAACTTATTATATCGGTTGACGTGGTTTTTTAATTTGAGTATCCAGTATTCCGCGCGTCAGGAAAGAGGTTTTCTCATTTATGTCCTCAATATCAAGTATATGGAATATAAAGAATGGAAACAAAATCATCATAAAATGATTGGTAATGAAAATGTTTATAACTTCTAAATGTTATTTCTTTAGAGGGGCGACGTTTTACAGCTATATCCATACCACAGAAAACTAAGTCGTGGTCCGAGATGCCACCATAAGAGATGACTCCAATATCAATTATCGAGGAATTTTTAGAGGCCGCAATAACATCTATTAAGGAAGATTATATTTATTCTAGTTGGGGAAGAGATTAATTGAGAAAGATCTAGGGCCTCTATAACATCTACTAATGCACGCGTTCCCGGGTTATCTAATTGCAAGCAATCAATGTTAAGATCACCCATCAAAATCACCGTATCTACAAGCGGTAAGAACTCTACAATCGTGTTTTCCAATGTATCCAAAAACTCACTAATTTTAATTTTTGGTGCCCGATAGATCACGCCAAAAGCAAAAGATTGATTATTAATTTTTATCTTTATCCATAACTGTTCAATAGTCTCAATGCTTTCAATGAAAATCCCCTCCAGATTATCATGCACGTACAGTCCAACCCCACTACCCCTACCATTTCTATCTTTTCGATAAAAGTTAAAATTATCAAGTGCTACAAAGTCTCCGAGATCGCAACAATATCGAAATTAAATTGTTCAATTAAATCCTGAA
The DNA here is from genome assembly GCA_036711965.1 of Onthophagus sagittarius. Classification (NCBI taxonomy): domain Eukaryota; kingdom Metazoa; phylum Arthropoda; class Insecta; order Coleoptera; family Scarabaeidae; genus Onthophagus; species Onthophagus sagittarius. The sequence continues at coordinate 28,459,394 of JASERS010000005.1, forward strand.
AGTTTCGAAACCCCGCAATCAGTGATCGAGCATTCAAATGGCAAAAATTTAGTCTCGTCCAGTCATTCATAAGTCAAGAGAAAAACAACAAACTGATCAACAAAATGAAATTAAATGAAACAAGACTATAGCAATCAACTAATACAAAATAAATTCTAATTTCTAGATATCAAAAAAGAAACAGTAAAATTCCTTCCTTCCGTGTTTCCTGGCATGTCGCACCGATCAAAATAATCTAATTTATATACATATTCAAAAAAAAATAATAATCAGAAAATGCAAGCGACCATTCAATAACCGTTGAAGTCGAAAATATTAATTACCTATGCATTATCTATCAACTAATTAAAGTCATCTTCCTCACTACGTGTTTAATACAGTTTTTCTTGAGGTGTATATTTCCATCCATACTCCATACATTTTTTGGGCCAAACAGTCCCTTACATTTTCGCAAAATTTCGTACCTTTTAGCCGTAAGATTTAGCCGCCACGAATAATCCAGTTCCCTTCAACTTCTTTCCCGCTTTTAGCACCGAAGATTTGATCTTATGATCCGTAAATTTGATAATTATGGTTCGTGTACCATTATTGACACGTCCTATTCGGTGACAGCGATCGATAGCATCGGGATCAACTATAATATCCATTTTCTTTCCTATGATATCTACCAACTTTTCCGCGTCTTCCGTGCTATCTGCTTGACATTTAACACCAAAAATTCGAATACTATTACGCCGTGTGTACTGCTCCAGGGCTTCCAAATTATCGAGAAGCAGGTTGTTTTCCTTTGCGAGACTATTTATTTTATTCATGTCTCTCTCTTAATTCATGCAAACCAAATTGCTCGACAACTTTTTTAACAAGCGAGTTCATGAAATTTTCGTCCCGAAATAACTCCGATATTGTTTCCCTGATTATCTCTTTTATATCGTCTCTTTGTTCCCGGGTTAACGGCATTTTTCTATTTATTCGTAAAGCCGGCACAATTAGGCACGAAAAAGACAAACACTATGTTCGACTAAACGACAAAAACTTATGATAAAGACCGGAGCGACAATACGCCTTCTACACCTCTGTCGCCATTTTCAATTTTGGAAAAGTATGGAAGAGTATGACAAGGAACATGAACAGAAGCCTCGACCTCGAACCCTTGAAGCTTTGAATATGGCAATATGGCAATATGGAATTTTGCAAGAAATACCGGTAAGAGTAACCGAAAACTGTTTTAAAAGACTCAATGTGTGTATTGGTCGCCAATGCCTCCATTTAGACAATATTATTCTCAAAACATCATGAAAAAGACCAGTATTGTATATACTTTTGAGTAATGAAAAGTTTTTTACATATCTTGGACCATTGTCTTATAATTAGATCTTCTTAGACCTTCTTTATAATTTTAAATGGTTAATAACTTGATAATCATTCATTTAAAATTTTGAAAGGATGATATTTAGTTACCATTTAAGACGCCTAATCAGCATGAAAAAGATAGAATAACTTTTTTTGTAGTATGTTTAGTATTAGCATATATTTTAGAATTTTTCGATACATTCTATACAAAAAAGTACTCTTATATAAACGCTTTAACACATAGGGTTATTAAATCAAGGATATAATGATAATACAAATACAATGATATATTACGATTTAGAATACTTATGATACAAAAGTTTTTTTATCTCTAAAACATCAAGTATTAAAACGCGTATATAAAGCACCTTTTTTCCACAGATTATACCAAGGAATTCAAATATATGATATGTTAATTCTATCTGATTCTGTTAATCAGTACTTCAATAATTTCTCATAACTTTTAGCAAAAACTTTCCTTACCTTGAACAGAGCTTTAATTAAAAGCACCTTTTGTCGTAAAATACATGGATGAATTCAAAAATTTATTTAAACTTATGAACAAGTCCGAGGAGGAGATGTTACTAGGGCTTAAATAAGATATAAGAAAAGTTATCATTTTTGGCGTTTCTGTATAAAACCGTTTTTATCTCGGAAACGGCTAATTTTGGAATATTCAGATAAGGGCTGTTTTTAGGCAAAATATATCGGAACATTAGTAGCGCAACTTAAACCGATATATACGGCGATTGCTGACGGAAATACTGATAACAAAGGACACACAAAAGAGAAGTACATAGAGAAAAACTTTTTAGAATAAACGGAGGAGAAAAACAGTGAAGAACAAAGGAGAGAACAAGTAAGTTAATTAAGGAGCGGATAGGTTAGGTGTCTCCGAGGAGAAGGAAGAGATATCGGCAATTTCAATTTTTGGAAGAAATAAAAAAGTATTAAGATCTCCAGAGCAGAGATCTTCTAGATCTCAAGCTCTAGAAGCGAGTCGTAAAGAGGAAACAGACCAAACAAAACCCTTGGTCAGACCTCATAAACAAACGAAAGAAAATATGGAAGAATTAAGATTAATGATGAAAGAGATTATGAATGAAATCAAAGATGATATGAGAAGGAATAACGAGGAACTAAAGGAGGAAATTAGGGAACTGAAGAAAGAAATGAACGCGAGGAGTGAGGAATGGAAGAAGGAAAGGGGACAATTTACAATGAGAATTGGGAAACTAGAAAACAGACAGGAACGAGAAGAGAGAGATAAAAGGAGAAACAACATAGTAATAAAGGGTCTGAAAATGGAGGATGAAAACTTGATAGGAAGAGTAGAATAATTTATACAACAAGAAATGGGAATACAAACTAAAATGGTGAAAGCAACAAGGAAAAACAAGGACACAAGAATGGAAATGATTGTAGCTGAATTGGAAACATGGGACATGAAAAGGAGAATTATGGGAGAAAGAAACAAGTTGAAAGGAACAAATACATATATAGATAATGACTTACCAAAGAATGAAAGACAGATACAGAGAGAAATCAAGAGTATTGCAAGATAAGAGTCAGGTAAGGGGAACAAAGTAAGAGTAGGATACCAAAAACTCAAAATAGGTAACGACGAATACAAATGGAGTAAGACAGAGAAATGACTAGTACTAACACCGCTGTTGCCAAAAAACTAATGAAGAAGCTAAATGAAACAAAAGATACGAAGACAACAAGAAAAATCAATACAAAGGATAATTGGAGGATAGGGACATGGAATGTGAGAGGCATACAAGGGAAAGAAGAGGAACTGGAAGCGGAATTTGAAAACACAGAACTAGACATATTGTTGATAAGAGAAACCAAAAAAAAGGACAGGGAAGAAAACAGACCAACACTGGACACATATTCATATACAGTGGAGTGAGAATGGAGAAAAGGGCAGCAGCAGGAGTGGCCTGTATAATACCTAAAAAAATGGAGAGAGAAATTGACAGATGGATACAAATAAATAAAAGAATACTAATTGTTAAAATGGGTAACAAACAGGACAGGAACCAAAGGACAATAATTGCACTGAAGAAGATGAGGTTGCTGTTAATAAAGAAGCATTCTGGGATAAGTTAGAGGAAGTTACAGAGGATGCAGAGGGGGACATATATATCGGAGGCGATTTTTATGGTAGAGTAGGTCGAAGGAACAATATATATAAACAATTGATTGGAAAATATAGAGAAGATACGAGAAATAACAACGGAAGGAGAATGCTAGATTTCTGTACAGTACATAACTTAATAATAACTAACACATTCTTTACACATAAAGACATACATATATATACCAGAGAAGAAACAACAAGAGAACGAAAGTCAATTATCGATTACATACTAGTAGAAGAGGTAAATAAAGGAAAAATTGTGGACTCAAGAGTGAGAAGAGGGCCTGAAATAGGAAGCGATCACTTTATGATAGTCGCCAAAATTAGAAACAATAGAGAAGGAAATGTGAAGTCAAGGATAGAAAAAAGGAAGAAACATACAAACTGAGAACAGAGGAGATAAGCACGAAATACGGAGAAAAGGTTACGAGTATAATAGACGAAGATATAAGGAGGAAATCAAGTAAAATAGAAGATGCGTGGAAGATGATGAGAGACACAATGTTAATGGCACCAGAAGAGATTTGTGGAAAACACCGTAATAACAAGAACAAGAATCAAACCAAGTGGTGGACAGAAGAAATAAAATAGCAGATAAAAGTTAAAAAAAGGGCTTGGAAGAAATATTTGAGCAGGAAAGCTGTGCAGTATTATGAACAGTATAAGATTGAAAGGCAGAAAGCAAGAGAGATGGTTAGGGAGGCGAAAAGAAGAAGTTGGGAAGAATTCGCATTGAAAATGGAGAGGAATAGTAGGAAGAATCAAAAACTGTTTTATAACATATTGAAGAAGTGCAGAAATGAAAATGGATACAAGGAAAAGTGGATAAAAGGCAAGAACAATGAAGTAATAAAGGACGAAAAGAAGATAATGGAAAGATGAAAACATCACTTCGAAGAACTCCTCACGAAAGATCCAGGCCAAATACAACAAACGGGGGAAAAAGTAACAGACAGTGCCATTGTAAATGAAAAACTAGACGAAAACATATCAGAAGCAGAAGTAAGAGAAACGATAAAAAATCTAAAAAGCGGAAAGGCTCCAGGACAAGACAAGATCACAACGGAGATGATTAAGTGTTTGAGGGACAGAGAAATGAAGATATTGGTAAACATATATCAAAAGATATGGCAAGAAGAATATATACTAGAAGAATGGAAAACATCCCTTATAGCACCAATATTCAAGAAAGGTGATAGATGACAATGCAACAACTACAGAGGAATTACACTAATCAATACAAGCATAAAAATACAAGAACAAATTATAGAACATCGAATAAAACCGATAATAGAAAAAACACTAGATGAAGCCCAGAGTAGATTCAGGAAGGGTAGAAGTATATAGAACCACATATTTACAATCAAACAAATTATTGAAAAAAATGTTAGGCAACAGAAAGGAATGTACCTAGGATTTATAGACCTAGAAAAGGCTTTTGACAAGGTACCGCGTGAAAGATTATGGACAATTTTGAGACGGAGAGGAGTTAGCACAAAATTGATACAAATAATAAGAGCCATATACGAGAACAACACAACAAGAATCATTTATAATAATCAAAAATCAGAATCTTTCAATACTAATGAAGGACTAAGGCAGGGCGGTGGATTGAGCCGAACACTGTTCATCACATATATGGACGAAATTATAAAGGAAATGAACAAAACAAGGAAACAAGTAACGATAGGTTATAGGAAACTAAAAAGGGTACAAATCGAACTCGGCGATAGAACTACAAGAGAGACTAGAGAAATGGAATGAAACCTTGAAAAAATACGGAATGACCATGAACAAAGAGAAAACAAAAGTAATGATAATAGGGAAGGAAGAAGCAGTTAACATAAAAATTGACAACATAAAAATAGAGCAAGTATGGGAGTTTAAATATCTCGGAGTCAAAATCACCTAAGATGGAAAAATGTTTAGCGAACTGGAAGAGAGGATATCAAACACCAACAAACTGTATTACCAGATTAATAAAGCCCTGATAAATAAGAAGGAAGTAACGAGAAACACAAAACTCAACGTATATAAAACAATATATATACCAGTGTTAACATTTGGATGTGAATCTTGGACATTGACATCCAGAGAGAAAAAATAGCATAGATATCAGAAAAGAATTAAATATGAAAACTCTAGAAGAGTATATAGAGAAGAAACAATTGAGCTGGTGGGGACACCTAGATAGACTTAAAGAGGAGATGCCGGTGAAGCAAATATAGGAAGCAAGGCCGTGTGGTAGAAGAGGAAGAGGGAGACCAAGACAGGAATGGAATGGTGTAATAACTAAAATATTGGACAGTAGAGGGTTGCAGATTCAACAAGCTAGAACTCTTTCCAAAAACAGAAAGGAATAGGCCAAATTTGTACATAGACAACAATGAATAGTTTTATTTTATTTTGTTTTATACGGAAATGGTATGTTTGTTTTTGTTTTTAATTTCTATGTATAGCCTACACCCTATGGGTAAAGTGGCATTTTCTTGATTAATAAATATATATACATATATATATATATATATATATATATATATCGGAACATTCAAGAATATATAGAAATTGATAGAAATAATGAAGAAAATGTTAATGAGTACGCCATAATGTTATTGAATGATTCTACAATTTTAAAATTTTTGGTATTTTAGTACTTTTTTCTTATAATAATAAAAATAATAATGTTATTTAATGATTGAAATTTGCTAAATCAACGATCAAAGTTTAGAACGAAATGAATAATAATAATAAGTTAGGCGCCAAATCGTTAAAATCAATAGACGATTTATTATGCAATCACGTAAGAATAATCAATTAGAAATAAATGTAGTTTTCCTTTACTTATGCGATATCGACTTTTTGGTAACTTATTATATCCACGTGTATTCGGATGATCAGTGCAAGTAGTCGAAGAATACACGCCGGGCGTAAATAACACACATTTATGCGTAGGCCTCGATATCTGTTTATAACCACTCAAAGTGCTATTTATAGGATACAAAAGAAAAAATCGTTATTAAGAGACAATAATAATATCGTGAGTGACAGGAATAAAACAGTTATCGGTTTACGTCTAAATAAAATTTGTCAAAAAAAAGAATCGAGAAGACGATTAACTCAATTAATTGGTTAAAAATAAAAAAAATATTTCAACTAACCTTTATATTTATCATATTTCCGCTTTCAAAATGCAATGAATGGAAATCATGAACCAAGTTGAAATCTTCGGATTCGTTCGGAATCTTTTCAAAGCCTTCGGATTTCCCCCCTTAACACGTAGTTAACTCTTTAGTGATGTGGCACTAACTAAGATCTAAACCGGTGACGATATCTATATTTATAGTGATGTTTGTTGTGTAGAGGCTGTTGTTTTGTTCGCAGGATGTGAGAAATGACCCACCTTTGGCTTAAATACTACAACACTCACTTCGATCTTGCCCTTTCCGATTGTCTCCGATCATAATTTTGATCGAGAAAGTACATGATGTCTCTTAAAGATTTATCTATTTTAATTTTTGACGAAAATATATTTAATGAATATGTTTCATACCTTTGTTTGTTCGAAAGAGTGAATTGGGGATGATAATGTGGAGGAGAGTCGAAAGGTACTGGATGATATCGTGCTTGACACGACTCGTTTATAAATTAAAAAAATTGTTTACTGGGGTGATTATAACTTATAAATAAACCAGTGATAATGAATTAAATCGAAAGGAATTTTATTTTTTTAAAGTTTAATGAAGTAGATGAAATAAAACAAATAAATGATGCATTTTTAAATATAATTATTGTAATCAATTTATTTATAAAATTTCTTATTTTCTCGTTTTATTAGAAAATTGTATAATCGTAACAAAACTTTTATTAGATCCTATTATCACAAGGTCGTCATTGTAACAAAAATAACTAGGAACGTGTGAAACATACATTCGAAATGGTACAAACATTGAACAAACAAACAAATAACAAACATTGATAACAATAGGAAAACATGAACAAGCAAATAAATACGTAAAGGTACAAAGAAATCGTATGTAGCGAAACTGAACTCTGAAACGCATGTACATTACACAGTACTATACATGTTTATGACGATCAATTTGTTTACTCGTTTTAATACAAAACGGCATGATCAGATTTAAAACCAAATTCGTCTGAACACAAGTTACAATAATTAATAAAAATATATAATATTTAATTAAGATCATATCATTTTTCCTTTCCTATTCTTGCAGATCTTGTAATTGTTTCTCAAATTTTATCGTCTCCTTTTAAGTAGATTTTATTCATCATCAAATTAATCTTAATCGATTAAATCGATCTTCACGAAATCTTTTCGTCTTTATCAAATTGTCATCAAATATCACAGGAAAATAATATCAAAAAAAATCTTTAACGTTTCAACCCAGTCTTTGCTTCTTGAATATTGACTAGTAGGTTTCCAGCCATTTAATTTCTCGAAAAGAAAATTAAATCTCACCCAGTTGCAAAAAAATCCCGTTCAACTTCCGGCGCAATAATCGCGTAATTCCGCGAGAGTGCACGATTTTCTGCAACATTCGTCGTAAACTCCTCTTTTGACTCTTCGTTTTCCTTTTAAGACTTGAATGGCGTGCTTCCTAGGTAAAAGAATATCGCCTAATTTTAACTGTGGTATTTCATTTTCATCTTCATCCGAATTATAATTGATGTTATAATCCATCATTCCGACTATCGGAATTGGCACGATACTTCTTTTATTAAGATCTGAAAGAAAGAAATTTAACTAAAAATTATTTGGCACGTGTAACGTTGTATTTTGTATAAATTATCAAAGTTTCTTAGTTTAGAATTTATCGATACACTATGACCACCATAAAATTTAAAAATAGCACTAGTACCCCAGTTAGATGATAAGATATAATTCAATTAATTTGTAGGAACTGTGAACCAGAATTACTCAACACTGAATTATAATCTTGAATTTTTTAACCCTACTTATCTATCGAATTAAAAAGATTATGTGACCGTAAAATGTTTTGGAATAAACATCGATAACGAATTTTCGCCGCCTCGCAAACTTTGCGCACATCTAATGAATGCGTTTTAAAGTATTTCAATTTCTTTTCAGAATTGCGTTTTAAAAGTATTTTAATTTAATTTAATTTTTTTACTTACGTTGAGAATTATATTTCGATTGGCAAACCATCGAAAGAAGCTGCGACAAATACGGTCCACAACGCTGATAGATATCTTGATTTGAATCCGCCGAAAGTGTTGAAATTACCAATAAAAATAAGTAAATAGTCCAACTTTTAGACATCTGTAACAATCATATAAAATATACTTAAGTAATCGACATAATTAATTTAATTGATTTACACTAGATTTTGATATTATTTATAAATTAATACCTCTTTAGTTTCTGTTAAATTGTTGTTGTTTACACAGTATAAAATTGTTGTATCTATAGGGAACATTCGAATTGATTGTACATTTATCTTTGATGTTGAACGACGAGTCAGCAACTGATCATTTTCGAGCGCTTGGCTCGAACTCAACAATCAATCGTCGTCAATGTGTGTGGCACACAAGTCAAGAGCCCCCACCAAAAAACGACTTATAGAAATACTTATATAAAACGAGTGTAAAACGTTTCTCAAATTCTTGTTGTTTGGTTAACCACTACCTTGGACTGCATAGATTATATTCACGACAAGTTTTATTTTGCTCACTTTGTCATTTCAAAATAAGCCGTAAATGAGAAGAAAAACGACTTTTAACTTCTTATCTTTTTAAAATTTTCCATACGTTTTGGGTTCATTTGATAATCTTTAACTTGTTATTATTTTATTTCTCCTATACCTGTATCAACTTTAATTCCTAAACACAATTTGAGCTGTACTTAACCTTTACTCACTGACGTAAATCAATCAGTTCTGTAATGTTTCTCATATTATTTATTTTATTGAATCATATTATATTCAAACCAAATAATGTTCAAAGAGTTGTACATTATGTTAATTTGGTGCTAATTAAGTTCGTTTAAACTCTATTTACATCTTAATCCAAACTAAATACTTGTTTTTTTTTTGTGGAAACCAACATAAAATGTTGCAACCTGCTTGAAATAGAAGAAAATTTTAACCTGATCAACTTGGCATGTGGAAGTATAAAGTAGAGATCTGTAAATTACGTGAGTCCCGTTGGGTGTCATGGGCGTTGGGCGCATGATAGGTCATGCGTGACCCACCGTGCGCACATCTATTGTATTCCATCAACCCGGTTGGAACAATTTTTAAATATTTCTGTTTTAAATATTTACAACAGTTTATTTAAAATTTGTATTTCTCAAATGTATACAATCAGTTATGTGACCATACGTCCCGTTTTGAACGGGATAGTCCCGTTCTTCTGTTAGTAGTCCCATCGTCCCGAATAAACTCTAAAACGTCCCGTTTTCACATTCCTAAATGTAAGTGTACATTTTTTTGAAACTTTAAGGGGGGTAAATAGAAAAAGTATAAACAATATTTATACAAAACCGAGCACATTGTTGGAACAAAAACTAATAGGGATTGGCTGTGAAGCTCATAATGTCCACAATTCAATTAAAACTGCCGATTGCTTACCAATTGATTTAGAATGCATTATTGTCAAAATTTAGTTTTTTAATATTTATAATGTACACATTGAAACTGTAAAAGAATTCTATGACTTGATAGGTACAGAGTATAAAAGAATGTTGGGTTACAGTAAATCTAAACGGCCTGTACTTGAAGAGTGCTTAAAATGTTTGTAAGATTAGAAAACTATTTTAGATTGCTAATCTAAGAAAATAGTCTTCTAATAGTTACTCTTCTAATAATTAGTCATCTAATGCCCAAATATATTGAAGTTATTTTTTGGCAATCCCAGCTCCCAATGATGGTTATATTTTGTGCACGCCCAAGAAGTTGGTTTTCAGCAAGCCGCTTTAAATACCGAAGGACAAAATATATCACCAATCATAACTTGTCTTAAAAAAAAATTCAATTTTTATCCCACACGTTGCACGTCTTCATAGAGAAATTGCCTTATTTGCTACAGCATGATACATAAATTATTGAATGAACAGTCTAATGCCGCCAACAGCTTCTTCTTCCTCAGCTGATTTTTGAAATACACTACTCTACCATTTTGCTAAAAAATTACAAGGATTTGCAATCCTTAGAAAGTATGGACTCAACATTTTTGATAGAAATGCTCTTCAGTATTTTGGAATTAATCGTCAGTCTCTGCAAATAGAATGAATAGTCTTTTCCGATTAGCGAATCTCTTACCAATTCAGATTACAAGGGACATAATGCAAATTTTACGTTTTTCAATTTTGTTCAGATTATGAGGGAATTCGGATTTGGGGTTGTACGAATTAGCAACGCTTTACTGTACTTCTTTAACTACATAATAAGTTGCAGTTATAATGCCTAAAAGGGATTGGCTTGCACTTTCAAAAAATAGTCTGATAAAACAAGCAAAGTTTTACAAGCAGTATCTAGTTTTTAATTGACAGTTTTTAAACTTTTTTACTATGAAAAACCTGATACTGTTGAGCTGTATGCATGTGTAATAGATAAGAATTAGAAAATGAAAAGAAAAAAAACTTTAACTCAAAAGAAACTTTACTGGCTATAGAAGTTTTACAACATCCAAACGGTATTGGACAATTTGCAAAATAACAAAGCGGGGATTTGAAGAATTTAATTGGAAAATTTCCTGGGTTATTTTCAAATCGATCTGGAGTAACCAATTTGGTTCAATATGATATCGACGTGAAATGCTTCCATAAGACATCGAATGCTTCCACCAAAACTTAATACTGCTTTCAGGAGACTTAAAAAATCTTCTAAAAGACTTGACACTGCCGCTGGAAGACGAGACACTGCTTCCAGAAGATTTGCTACTGCCGCTGGAACACTTGATACTACTTCTAGAAGACTTAATATTGCTTCTGGAAGACTAGAAATTCTTTCAAAACACTTGCAATGTTTCTAGAAGACTTGAAACGCTTGCAGAAGGCCTGATATTGCCTCTAGAAGGTTTAAAATGATTTCAGAAGACATGGTACAGTTTCTAGAAGAGTTTTGCCTCTGGAAGGCTTAAAATGTTTCCATAAGATCACCCACGGAATATTATTAATGGTTTTATCTGAATTGAAGTTACCATTTTCAATTAATTTTTTAATTTTTAAAACAATTTTCCTCCCAATTCGTAGAACGTTTTCTTGGAGAGCACGTATTTTGAATTTTTTCAAACCTAATTCGTCGTTGAGTCTTTTCCCATTTCAGTTTTTTTCAGCACCAAGAACTCAAAGCATTTTCACAATTTCCAAGACTACGAGAAAACTATTATTACTCAGAGACATATATTATTCCATGCCTCTGATGATAATAAAAATAATACCGGGACGTGTGGACACCATATATAAAATGACGTAGTTACTGACATATTGGTCATTTCTAGTTTAAATCAGAAGAATCAGAACTTGTGTTCCAAATCAGTGTTTAACTTGTGCCTGAGAAAAAAAACGTAAAAAAACGCAATTTATAGTAGTTATTTACAGAAATTATAAATTACCATAATTTTATATCACTGGCGACACGTAAGTACGAGGTGGATTTTAAGGTGGTATTTATAAATTGGGTATTAACAGTGGGTACTTAATCAATTCCAAAAATTTATAGTAATACATAAATATAATTTGTAATTCGGATGAATTAATTTATTCACAAAGCAATAAAAAATATAAATTTGTGTAGTTAATAAAACAAAGTATAGAAATGCCAAAAGTTCCAATCTCTACTATTAGTTATACTTTTAGTTCCAGAAGAATTTACAACAATCAAGCACTAAACGGAAATTAAAACTAAAACTAACACTAGACCTGGTACTAGAAAGATTCTAGTCTTCAGAAGAATAACAACTAAAAATAGAGCCAACACTAACGCTAGTGCTAATACTAGACCTAGAACGAAAAACATTTAGGGTTTTTTACCTCTTACTGTTAAGAACCCAATCCAACCTACAACAATTTAGCACTGAAGAATATTAAAAAATAGAGTTTTTGTTCTCTTTCAACTTTCATTCTCGAAAGCAAAAGTGTTTCGCTATCTAGACTCCAAATAGCCTCCCAGTTTTGACATTTTTAATAAAAAAGATTCTGCACATTTTTAAATAACAAAGGTACTCTTATTAAAATTGCTAAAGTTGATAGTTTTCAAGATAATATGCATTTTAGCAATCGATATAGATCACTTTTTTTAGAGGATAGTTAAAATTAGGTATAATGTGTACCACATCAATTTAATATAAGTACGAAGGCTTTCACGACCGTTGTTAACTGACTAAAATTAGAACTAACACAAGCACTAACACTAGAACTATCACTAGATCTAAAACTAGAAACTTTCGGGTTTTGCCGTGCGTTTTTTGAAAAAATATTTGACATTTCGGATGCCATGTTGCAAACTTCTTCAGAAACTGGTTTGAAGTGACAAAATCGGGAATTGTAAAACAATATATAGGTCGAAAAATCAATTAATAATTAATTTTATATTAATTACAAGCTAATTACTAATTACTGCGTCGCGTCCGGTTTGGGAGTCGTATTCGTCTTCACCACCATCTTCCATGTTCTGCTGAGTCTTCGCTAGGAAGCCTTGACGTTGTTTTTATGTCGGTGGATTTTTATGGCTTCTCTTGTGAGCCGTTGATGATATTTATTAGTCCTAGCCAGAACCTTTGTTTTGTCGAAGTTTATTCGGTGACTTTCTGAGTGGCAATGTTCCGCAACCGCCGACTGTTGAATCTTCCTCAGCCTCACATCCCTCTCGTGTTCCTTGATACGGCATTCGATGTTTCGTCCGGTTTCGTCAACGTAAAACTTCCCACAACTGCATGATAGCCGATAGACACCCGCTCCTTTTAAAAGAGGTAGCTTGTCCTTGGCTATCGGGAGTGTATTCCGAATTTTGGTGACCATTCCGTATCGCACCACGATGTCGTTATTCTTTAGGTGTCTTGCAATTCGTTCTGTTACACCGGAAACGTAAGGAAGTCAGACGAATCCAGCTGGTTCTGTACTTGCTGAAGCTTCTTCTCCCTGCTTCTGCTGCTTGGTGGCTCGGTTGATGTCGTTTAAACTATATCCATTTTTCTGCAGTACGTTCCGTAGAAACCGTTCTTCCTTCTTTAGATTGTCTCCTTCACATATGCTTGCTGCTCTCTGGAACAGAGTGTTAATGACCGACCTTTTCTGTTGGGGAGGATGGTGTGATGTCGCCTCTAAATACCTATTAGTGTGGGGGTTATTCTTTCGATACACCCCCAGCTCCATGTCACCATTTGTTCTTCTAGTGACCAATACATATAAGAAGGGCAACTGCTTAGCGGACTCCGTTTACATGGTAAATTTAATCATGGGATGTTGAGCGTTTAGATGACCTAGAAATTCAAAGAGGCGTTCTCTACCATGTTGCCACACAACAAACGTGTCGTCCACATATCGGAGCCATAGCTTCGGTTTCATTGGCTCTTCTTCAGGGCATTTTCTTCGAATAATTCCATGTAAAAGTTTGCTATCACCGGCGACAAAGGAGATCCCATTGCTGCCTCCTCAAACTGTTCGTAAAACTCTCCTTTCCAACTAAAGTATGTCGATGATAAACAATATTCCACTAAATCACTACAGCATCCTTAATTGGTACCTTAGTAAAAAGAGATTCTACATCGAAACTAACCAAAATATCCTCAGCATCTAACTTTACATTTTTCACCGATTCCACGAAATGTGTCGAGTCCCTAACATATGATTCTGTGTTGCCTATAAAGGGAGAGAGAATTTTCGCGAAATGTTTGGCTAGTAGGTACGTTGGGAATAGATGGCACTGACGATAGGACGAACGAGGACGTCTGGTTTATGGATCTTCGGTAGTCCATAAATTCTTGGTGGTACCGGAGCCTGTACAAACAAACCTTTCTGATGTTCTGGTGGAATACCTGTGGATTTTACAAGGCTCTTCATATTCCTTACGATCTTGTCTGTAGGGTCCTTCTTGATCTTCCTGTTTGTGACCGGGTCCAGCAGGTCCATCATTTTGGCGTCATATTCTTCCATGTCCATCACAACGGTGGCATTCCCCTTAGATTCAACAGTCGGCGGTTGCGGAACATTGCCACTCAGAAGGTCACCGAATAAACTTCGACAAAACAAAGGTTCTGGCTAGGAATAATAAATATCATCAACGGCTGACAATAGAAGCCATAGAAATCCACCGACATAAAAACAACGTCAACAGAGAAGGTGGTGAAGACGAATACGACTCCCAAACCGGACGCAACGCAGTAATTAGTTAGTAATTAGCTTGTAATTAATATAAAATTTATTATTAATTAGTTTTTCGACCTGTATGTTGTTTTACAATTCCCGATTTTGTCACTTCGAACCAGTTTCTGAAGAATGTTGCAACATGGCATCCGAAACGTGAAACATGTTTTCAAAAAACGCACGGCAAAACCCGAAAGTTTCTAGTTTTACATCTAGTGTTAGCCCTAGTGCTAGTTCTAGTGATAGTTCTAGTGTTAGTGGTAGTGTTAGTTCTAATTTTAGTTCAGCACATCAATTTAAATTCGGCAGTTCAAAGAAAATACACTATTGCTAAAAGTGATTTGGTTAGCTCTAAATTTACATATTTTGGCAATATTTTTATCCTGATATGTTCAAAATTAACTAAAAAACACGATGAATACACTCAATTTAAATTTGGCAGTAGCAAAAAAATATACTATTACTAAAAGTGATTTGATTAACTATAAATTTGCAAATTTGCATTCTTAGACAATTTTTTATGCTAATATGCTCAAAATGAGTTAAGGAACACGATAAGTATATTGAATTTGAATTATTGGCAGTAGCAAAAAAATTACACAATTATTAAAGGTGATTTGGTAACTTCTAAATTTGTAAATTTTTTAAGAATCTTTTTATCTTAATATGTTCGAAATGTCCTAAGAAATACGATGAATACACTCAATTCAAATTTAGTAATAGAAAGAAAATTTCAGTTACAAAAAGTGAGTTGATGAGCTCTAAATTTACAAATTTTACACATTTTTGATCATTTTTTTTACCTAATACGTTCAAAATGAGCTAAGGAATACGATGAGTACACTCAATGTAAATTTGGCAGTACCAAAAATATTACACTATTACTAAAAGTGATTTGATTACCCAATTATAAGAAAAAACAGAAACAAAATGTTATTACCTGACAAATCTCGTAAGTGAAAAGACAACCTATTACGCACCCAAGCAATACAAGAAAAAATGTAGACTTAAAGGTGAAGAAATCATTTCAACAAAAGGTGTTTTGGTACCAGTTACTGAAATGAAATCTGAATGTACGGAGTTTAAAGTGCTTACAGTTGCTGTTGAGGAAAGACTTAAAATATTCTCGCTGACGAGCGAAATAACTCGCCAGTGACACGCTCTAAGAAGCTTTTCCTGAAAAAAAACTAATTATAAATCTCAAAATCAATTATTATAAATTTTTCATCATCGGAACAGAACCATCTTAATGGAGACCAATCAATATATTTCATACCCACAAAATTTTGTATCTTCTGAAAAACATTCTATTTAGTAGAACTTATATTGGAACTAACACTAGCACTAACACTAGAACCATCACTAGAACTATCACTAGGACTAACACTAGATCTAAAACTAGAAACATGGCATCCGAAACGTCAAACATTTTTTCAAAATACGCATGACAAAACCCGAAAGTTTTTAGTTTTAGATCTAGTGTTAGTCCTAGTAATAGTTCTAGTGATAGTACTAGTGTTAGTGCTAATTCTAATTTTAGTTCAATTAACACCGGTCGTGAAAGCCTTCGTACTTATATCCTATTTAGTATTTTTAATTGATTTACATTTATAATCTCAACATGTGTGGAATCAATCGCTAAAATATTGATACGTCCTAAGATGTTTACCTTTTAACATGTTAGAAGCACTTTAACTGTTGAAAATCTCGTTTCCGCATCCGCTAACTCACATCCGTAATATAGGATCCAACTTAACCTAAACCCAACTCAGCGCAATGCAACCCAACCCAACCCAAAGCTACTTCGTAAGTTGGAGCCATTTCATCTCATTCTTCTTGCAGAATCTACCTTCAGTTCCTTTCTTCTCTCAACTCTCTGCATCCTCTCAACATACTTTTCACTCTCTACTCATTACCACGACAGAATGTGGCCTACTTTTCTATGTCTGGACGTTCCTATCCCTGTCGCTTACCTCCCCCTAATAATTAATAATAAAACCCAATCCAACCCAACCGAACCCATTAAGAACCCCTTTCTTCGTCTTTTCCGAAACCATCTAAAAAGTATTGTATCAAAGCTCCTTCAACCAGCCTCATTGCATCTTCTTCCTATCCTTCCCTGTTAACTATTAGACTCTAACAAATTCACAAATTCATAACAATATTCAAAAGTTTTTCGTAGAACATTCGCACAAGTAAAGAATATTAAACTAATACTGATATTAATACCTGAATCCGGTTTTAAAATGATATGACTGACCGAAAACCGATAATATGACTTTGATCTGGTATTGAAAGCATTAGTTGTATCTTGAACCAACGTTGGTTGTACCGTCGACTAAATGAGCGATCCCGTGATATTTAAGAAACGTAGTGATCGGTGATCATTCTTTTTCAATCATCATGATTTTAAACGGTAACATTGAGTGTTATTAGAATAATCCATAGGTATGCATATCATCGTCGGTCAAATGCAGTAAAAAGATTTCGTGGAGCATAGAATACTGGGAGATTTGAATTACGAACATGGAAAAGAGTGGAACGAGTATATTGATCAAGCAATATTTGCCATAAAAAGTATACCACATGTAACACATGGTTTCAGTCCACTTACAGACTTTATATCTAAAAGTTGATTCGCGATATTGGTCCGCGATTTTTGAAGAATGTTATGGATTGGGTTGGGTGCGGTTGAGCACCAACTTCATATCATACCATATCATTATTTCATACCATTAAACGGGACGTTATGAGGTTGGAGCCCAATCCAACCTAACCAAACCGAACTCAACCCATAACATTCCTCATATTGAATCATATGAAATTGATGCTTCACCCAACCAAACTCAGCCTAACCCAATCTTTTAAGTTTTTTGGTAATATTCCGTGATTTTTTCTTCTATACCAATATGAGGGATGGAATGAAGTTTTTTCTCTATGGCTACTGAATAATATGCAATAATATTTATAAAAATAAAAAAAAATCTCAATTTGTGTTTGATTTTCTTCTTTGGTTAGGTTGGTTAAGCTTCAACTTCATAAAATCCCTCATATAAGACAAAATCAAACCCAAACTTCTTTTATGCTTGGGTTGACTTGAGCTCCAAGTACATACCATTCAATATCAGAGATGGTACGAAGTTGAAGCTTAACCCAACCCAACCATAATATACCATACAAAAATTTGGCATAATTTTTTATTTTTGTTATTAAGTTGGACCTCAACCCAATCCGACCATAGAAGAATTATATAACATGATCCGATTCTCAAGTATTACCATTAGGATCTTGTAAAGATGCAAAGATCTTAAACTATTGTTTAAAATGAACTTTGCTACAACTTTTGTTCTAAAAGTTCTTTTCTAAAATTCTTCAAATCAGTTGCCGAAAGTTACGCTTAAATTGCTTACATTGTTTCAAGATGTTTGCTTGAATCTTTGTAGGTAACAGAATGACATTCAAAGAAGAATGCTTGGAAAATTTTATATTATTTGTCTTTATAAAGAAAGGAAATTGGTCCGTATCATAATTAGATCCTGTTATCATTTTATTTTCTTTTCCAATGCAAATTCTGAAATATGGGCTACTAAAAACGAAACAATCTCATCTCTCAAAATCTAAAAGAGATTAAGAAAAAAATTATGCAGGAAAAATTTTTGCAATGCATCAGAAAATAATTATTTATAAGTTGTTTAAGTTTGGTTGATTTTATATTGTAGGCATTAAGTCAAAATCAGCAAAAATATCAAATTTGGCAATCTACTTTTAAATAATAAATCATATCTCAAAATCTAAAAGAGAGGGAGGAGAAGTTTATACAGGAAATATTCATCACAGAATCATGATTCATATAAATTTATATGTATAAAATCATACTTAAATATTTCAATTCGTTTTTAAGGTATAAATTTATGAGCTCATTCCAAATTTTTAGTATTTCAAAAAATTAACAATTTTCTTAATCATTTTTGAAGAATCGTAGAAAATCAAATTCTATACATATGTTAATAAAATTTTTATAAATTAAAAAGAAAAGTATATACCTTTATATGTATAAAATAGCGCTTGAATAAACGTAAATTTGTAATGTTTTGATTGAAATTTGATTGAAATTGTTTTGATGAAATTTATGTGATTTATAAAGGCAAGTATGTACTTTTCCGAGAACGAATCCATACTTGACTATCTCAATTCGATTTTGAGATATCAAGTTTTGAATTCAACCTAAATTTGTAAAATTTTATAAAATTAAAAATTTTCTCAATCATTTTTGGAAAATCGTAAAAAATCGAATTTTTAAGATATCTTAATGATTTTTTTGTGATTTATGAAAGTATGTATGCACTTTTCCGTGAATAAATCTATACTTAACTATCTCAATTCGTTTCTGATATATTAAGCTTTGAACTGAACCTAAATTTCTAGTATTTCATAAAAATAACAATTTTTGAAATATCGTAAAAAATGGAAAACAGAAATAATTTTAAAAAGAAATCGGCTTTAAAATCATCAGAAAATTTATACAAAATTAATAATAAAAACATTTACACTCTCGAACCCAAATAACTCTTTCTTTGGAATGAGATTCTATTAAAAAAATTTTATTGACTTTGCATTCTGAAAAGTTTAACAGCAAAGTTAAGTAAAGATTTTTAGACATATTAAACCGATGGTATACCTAATGAATACCTGTAGAAAGAAATACTTTAAGGACTTGATTTAATATTTGGCCAAAGGTCTTAGCTGTTCAAGATAGCAAATGGGATGTGAAAAGTGGAAGAAGCATTTTATTGTGGACCATCAATTTGTAACGGTTTGAAATTAATTCAGTAAGAAGCAAAACGACTCTGATTTTGTATTTCTTGAATAAAAGATAATTAGTAATTGTGACATCATCAATAACAATTAGGTTAGCGATAAAATATTTCCTGAAACTAATAGATTTCAAGGAAATTAATGATACAAATCACTTTTAAATGGTAACATAATAACTTTTTGAAAATCCATTGCAACAATCGACCTATTATGCGTGTAATAGTTTATTAATCTTGTTGACTGCGATTGGTAGACTATGAACCATTAGATATCCAAAAGTATATCGAACGTGTTTACAATCTTTTCAAATTGCAATGAACTCTAAGAAAATTATATTAATATATGTTTTAAATAAATAACATTGCAAATTTGTGTCGTAAATAAAACAATTCAGCAATTTGATAATGCAAAATTGGAGCAAAAAAACAAATTTTCTGCGTTTATTTTTTCTTGTTGAACAAAACAGCAAAACATCTTCGAAAACAAACATCGTTAGAAAACCGTAATAATTGATTAACAGTTTAATAAACATCGAGATGATCAAAGAACTTTAGGCGAACAAAAAAAAGTGTATTAATAATATGGTTCTTATCGTCGACATTATTCAAAACGTTTAAGTTATACGAGGCCGTGATAAAATTGGGTTCGGGTAAACAATTACTTATCTGCATTCATGCCCAATTATATTTTTCGTCCGTTCAAAGAACCTTCGACAACAGCAAATTATAAATAACGAAAGATGATGCAGTTTTGTAATGATTCATAAAAAGTTCTTATTGACTTTATTTTGAGATAATTGAAATTAATTAAATATGTATTTTTAGTTAAAACTGTTCCGATTGTGTTGGATACTATTTTAGAATATTATTGTACGATATTATTTTTCGATATTATTTTTAGACCATCGGGAGTGCAGCAGCACTAAATATAGATTATAGTTCAAGTTGTAGTTCACACGCCTACAGTCTCGTCGTAGTCTACCACGAGATGTTGACGGTATATCTCTTTGGACAATGCAACGACCCTGTGTACTCAATATCCCACTTTGCCGGCTCCTCTGCGATCGTGTTTTCATTTTACAATTGTTATTGTTATTGTTGTGTATCGGATCCTTAATGACTTTTATAACAGATGGGCACAAAACAATATTTACCACTAAGAATTGCGCATTAATTTTATAACAATTATAAATTAATTATATTAAAAAAAAAGAATAATTAAAAAATAATTTTAGCTTACCTCCGATATTGTCTAAAAATGTTCTAAAATAAAAATCCGAACCAAGTTGAAATTGTCTGATTTATTGCGGCGGATGGGAACGAACTGTGACCAAACGTCCGGTACAAAATATGAGCTGTACGCTGGTCAAAGGGCACAGTCCGAACTGAAAGCCGGCCAGTGCACTTGAGCCGTCCAGACTGTAATATAATTGTTTTGGAAACTGCCGGGGCTCCATCAAACTATCCCTGTATATTATAGCCCACCTCCCGGCCGCGACCACCTACTCGAACTACACGAGCTTATTCTCTAACAACTCAAAGACCAAATGTGCAATTGAGTGAAATAGACAATTGGCCAGACCGTAGACGCCTAACGCTATTAGAGACAATAGGGAGAGTTCCCTGTATTGACCTATTAATTCATTTCAACTATAGAATCAGTATCAAGAAATTTAGACCATTTTTTATAACGTTAAAATCGTTGGTATTAATTTAATTAAACAACAATTTTAATAATTTAAACTTGAAACTCAATCGAAAGAATGATATATTCCTTAGTAATTTTGAAGACTTAACTTTAATTGATCAATTAAAAAAATCGAAATATATATTGTCATATAAAAATATGTTTTACAATCGTTTGACCAAGTTCCGTTTGACGTTGCTCTCCTCTAACCCAAAAAGATCAGACGATGCCGAAAAATTGGAAAACTAAAATATTTCACGGCGCCTTGAGGAGCCGCGGCGCACAATTTTGGAATCACTGGTATAACTAATACTAGACCTATAACTTAGCATTAGAACTAACATTACACCTAGAACTACAATCGTAAGGGTTTAGCTGTACGTCTCTTAACACTTATAGTGGGTTCATACAACGTGTTTTACTTTTAGTCGTAGTCAAAGTCTTAGTTTTTGCTGCATTATCAAATCCTAATCTATTACTTAAAGTAGATGGTATAAGTCCTAGGAAGTAAAAGTCGCTTAATGTTGGCAGATGATGCTACTACATCGGATGTAGCTATTAAAATAATTTTGATATAATAACATCCAAAGAGATAAAAAAAGATCAATCTGCCAGTCAAAAGTTTGCATTTTGTCTAATAGTATTTAATATTTTCGAAGGAAACTCAAACAGTTTATCAACAATACAGTGTTTTTTGCAATGAAAATGTTTTCTGCCAGAAGTTTTAAAAACAATATCAAGTCTTCTGGAAGCAGTATCAAGTCTTTTGGAAGCATTTCAATTTTTCTAAAAACAGTATCAAGTCTTTGAGACGCTATATACACTTTTCTAGAAGTGCAAGCCTTCTAGAAGCATTTCAAGTCTTCCAAAAGCAATATTAAGTTTTTTGGAAGAACTTCAAGCCTTCTAGAAGCAGTATTAAATCTTTTAAAGCATTACAAGTATTCTGAACATTTCACATCCTTTGGAAGCAATATCAGGTTCTTTAGAAACAGTTTTAAATCTGCTATGGACATATCAAGTTTTCTGGAAGCAGTTTAAGTCTTTTGGGACTGCAAGTCATTACATGTCTTCTGGAAGCTACATCAAATCTTCTAAAAGGTTTTCATGTCGTCTGAGAGCAACATCTAGTCTTCTCAAATATAATATCATGTCCTCTAGAAGCATTTCAAGTCGTCCAGGGGCAGTAGTAAGTCGTTCGGAGGTAGTATCAAGTCTTCTGAAAATAGTACTAAGTCTTCGAAAACCAGTATGAAAATTTCTGGAAGCATTTCTAGTCTTCTAAAGGCAATATCAAGTTTTCTGGAAGCATTTCAAGTCTTCTGAGGCATCACAAGTATTTTGGACACATTTCAAATCTTTTGAAAGCAGTATCAGGTCCTCTAGAAGCAGTATTAAGTTTTCTATGGACAATATCAAGTCTTTTTGAAGCATTGTCACATAGTCTATGCTTCCAGATAATTCATTTCTACATATTCAATTGCTCTATCTAATTGTACCCGATTAATATTTGCTCCTCAAAATCGATGTTTAAGTATATTGATCAAGTAATGACCGTTCGTTTACGTCATTTCTAAACTGTCTAAAACGTTTAAAACAATAAAAAACATGTATTTTGTTTAAAATGAAAAGAAAACATGTTTTTCCAACCTTGATTTGAATGGAATCAAATCCAGATCGAATTGATTCAAAATTAATGGAATTGGTACAAGAGTACCAATATCTTTATGATACTTATATCTCTAAGATACAGAACACAAAGATCATAAAAATAAATTAACCTTTATGTTTCCGAAGCAAATACACAATGTCGGGAATTTCGGGATCACATTATATGAAGCCAGGATCCCGGGATTGATATCGCATTCTTCTTCTTGGTCGACTTTGTCATTTTTACCTTCATTTCCTCTAAATCATTCTATTATATTTTTAATCTCTTTCACCTATACGTTTCTTGTACCCTTATTATTGTTAGTTTTATTGAGCAAAGGGTTGTCGTTATCGGAATTTGAAAAAGGCTGAACGGAGACGAATACAGTCTTACGCTGTTGAATCATCGAAATTAAATAACCTTCAAAGGTCTTTTCTAAAGGAGCATAACTTTTTTTTTAAATTTCTTGCAGCATGCATTCTAAAGTAATATCTGCTTTATTAAGATTCATGTCTCGATAACAAATACCTTCAACAGTCACTTTAACCCGATCTAAAAGTCAAACCAACTTCTCATAATTTGAAACTTACTGTCATTAATGCATATAATACAGTACTTTAGACTGTCATATTGCTTTAACATGATTAAAAGGCTATTTCATCTTCTTTTGCAGTCAAGTTGAAGTTTCAATTCTTTTCCATGTTCATCTTTCACATATTTTTGAAGAACTTCGTTTCTTGTTGGAGATTTTCGGTATTTTTTGACCATCATTGATAAACGACAAATCCCAGATTCGTTAAAATTGATTATTATGGGAACAATTCCGGGATCCAGGGATCCCGAACAATTTTCATTTTATTCATTTATTTCTAATGTTAGAATTTAGTAATGTTATAATTTGAAATCTGTTTCACTCCAGATTTCTTTTTGTTTTACACGACTTATGTGTTCAAATTTTGCTTTAATGTGCTATGCTTAAATATTGCACGAACCTTTCCTTACAACAAAAGCTAACGGTTAAGACTATGACTACGACTAAAACTAAAACACGTTGCATGAACCCACCATTACCCGTTAGCATTAGCTTTAGTTGTAAGAAGAGATATAGCTTCATGCATTATTTAAGCAAAGGACATTAAAGCGAAATTTGGACATATAAATAGTCGTGCCAAATTAGAAATATAAAAAGAAACCTGGAATGAAACCGTTTTATTTATTACAAATATTTTGTTTCTAACATTATTTAATATGAATAAAATAGTTAATTATAATTCTAAATAGCAAAATGACACTTTTGTATTCGAGAACGATTTCAAAATCATTCGAAATCGTTCGTTTTTACGTCGTGTGAACAAAAAAGTGTCGTTTTGACCGTCGCTGAATACTACGCAAAAGTGAATTTTTAATAGCAGTTTTCGAAAAAGAAAATTATTGTTGCTGCTAGAGTAATGTGCTTGAATTAGGGATTACATTCTCGATATTCCTGGATCCCCAGGATTGTTCATATAATAATCAATTTTTCCGAATCTGGGATTAATATGTCGTTGATCTATGATGGTCAGAAAGTTCAGAAAATCTTCAACAAAAAACAAAGTTTTCAAAGATATGTGAGAGAACACGGAAAAGATCTGAAACTTCAACTTAACTGCAAAACAAGATGGAATAGTATAACTACGAAGGCTTTCACGACCGGTGTTAATTGAACTAAAATTAGAATTAACACTAGCTTAAAGTATAAACTGTGTGGGTAGAGCACCTGATACTGCTTTCAAATGATTTGAAAAGTTTCCAGAATACCTGAAATGCTTCCAGAAAACTTGATTTTGCTTTTTGAAGACTTAGTACTGCTTTCAGAAGACCTGATATTGCCTCCAAATGACTTAACGTCTGCCCCTGGATGATTTGAAATGCTTCTAGAAAGCTTGATACTACCTTTAGAAGACTTGATGTTGCTCTCAGACGATTTGAAATGCTTTTAGAAGATTTGATGTCGTTTCCAGAAGACATAAAATGCTTCTAGAAGGCTTTATGCTACCCTTAGAAGAGTAGATACTGTTTTAGAACACTTCATATTGCTTCCAAAAACTTGCAATGGTCCCAAAAGACTTAAACTGCTTCCAGAATATTTGATATTCTCCATAGACTTAATACTGCTTCAATTAATACTGTTTAATAATAGACTTAATACTGCTTCAAAAGGACCCGATATTGCTTCTAAACTGTTCAGAACAATTGTAATTCTTCAAAAGACTTTTAAAACTTCTGACAAAAAACATTTTCATCGCAAAAAAACACGATATTGTTAATAAACTATTTGACTTTGCTTCGAAAATATTAAATACTTTTGGACAAAATGCAAAATATTGACTGGCAGATTGACCTGAACAATCTTTACATTTGAATTTTTTAATTCTTTGGATGCTGTTACATTAAAATTATTTTAATAGCTACATATGGTGTGATAACATAATCTGCCAATATTAAGCGACTTTTTCTTCCTAAGACTTAATTATAATCTACTTTAAGTAATAGATCAGTAATTGATAAAGCAGCAAAAATAGTCTTCAAATTGGAAGAGTTAAATGGAGTATATAGTGCATCTAGCGGAAACGAGTAACGATTTTTGTTTAAGTTTTGATTTAGTTTTTAATCATATATATAAAGGAAAACAGAATATGCTAATTTTTAAACAAAACTATTTTTTTAAGCAACACCCCATGTTTTAAAACACCTTTTGAACTGCTTGAAACAAATTTAGTTTAAAATATATAATACAGTCTTAAAAATGTCTAAAACAGTTTGTTTTAAACACATTGTTTAAAACATAACAACCCTGATTGAAATTATTGTTATAATTGTAATATAATAAAATACAAAAGTTAACCAATTTAACCTTAATTTATAAAATAAAATAAAACACTGCCATTAAAGGTACGAAAAAGAAAAGTGCGCATGCGTCAAGTTGCGACCGAGGGTTTTAGCTTTAAGAAGTTAAAAGTTGGGCAACTCTTATGACTAGGACAAAAACCGTTTTAGCCGTCAGGTTTGCGTGAACAGTAGTATTACCTAAACTTTTTTTCAGTACTACCTTAACTTTTCACTCTTAAGATTATGACTAAGACTAAAACCAAAACACGTTGCATGAACCCACCATTAACGGACGGGTCGAATCTGCTCTGTCTTTCCTCGTTTCCGGGAATTTTTTGTTTAAATAAACAAGAAATGTATGGATTTAAAGCGTTGTAGCTACAATAAAATATAATAATATATATCTTATAATATTTTATTACAGTATTTATTAAAGCATTTAGTATTTTTTAAGCGTGTGATATGCTGTAAAACATTCACCTTTATGTAGTGGAACCTGACAAAAATGACAAACCTATCTAGTTTCGCTCCTTTTTCCATGCGAGCTGCAGACTTTGCATGGCTTTTGGAGATATCTTTTCTTCCCTGTTCCCACAATTTGTGTAAAGGTGTGCTGCTTAATGTTTCCTGACAATCTACCTTCTGGATACACTCTTGGAGTTCTTCTGGTTGGTTGAATATTAGTACCAGTTGCTTCGGAATCAGAATCATTTATTTGCTGCTCAGTAATCCAGATACTTGCGACTTCTTTCAAAAAAGTATTGTAACTCATACGTTTGTTTTTGTTTAATTTCTTATAGGTTACTAAGGAATTGAAGAGAGCGCAATTAAATAGAAACAAAACCACTCTCTTCGTCCATTTTCTAGTTTTCCTCATAATATCGCAATATGAGAAGTACTGGTCGGTCCTATCTACACCTTTCATATGTTTGTTATAATCCATCTCTAATCTTTTTATCAACAACCATTATGCTGGCATCATGAATTGAGGATATCATACGAACCTCCCTCTTATCTTTCCATATTTGTAATAAGATATCCCTTTTCGCTGGTATATAGTTTCACCTTTTTTTAAAATTTTAGATTTTTCTCTCAACTCTAAAGGAAGGCTACGATTTTGCCAAATAATTCCACAAACTCTAACCTTCCTTGTAAGAAGACGGTCTGTTACATTGATGTACGTCTAAACAAGGATCTAATAGAGAAAATATGGTATTCTCAAGGGTTTGCCTTTCAGTTGAGTAAATTTGAAAGTTAGTTGTATATCCAGATTGACTCTCACAAAGCATTCTAACAAGTAGACCGTATTTTTTAGGTTTATTAAAATTATACGTTTTAAAACTAAGTCTTCCTCTCCACGGGATTACCCCGTCATCTATTGAGATCTGTTGATTTGATTTTAAAATTTTCGAGGAAATAATCCTGTATCAATTTTATTTCATGAAGTCTGGTGGAGTTCTCATTTAAAAATGAGTTATAGTTAAAATGCCAAAACTGTAAAATTTGCATAAATCTATCCTTACTCATTACTGTTGAGAAAATGGGCATTTCATCCAGAGGATCGTTTGACCAGTAATCTTTTAAAATATTTTTCACTGTATGGCCCATTAAAAGTCTAAGGCTAAGGCTGTCGTTGGTACTCGTAATGCTTGGATGTCCGGTGGACCTGTATTTGTTAGCCTGTCAAAGGGCAAAAAGAAAATTATCCGACGGGTGTCCGATCTTGATGACTGTGGTCCCCCCAAGCAGTCACGTAGGATTAATACCCGGAGTCAGGCTACCAGATCGGAATAACTTATGTTGCTTGTATTGCTTGTTTGTATAGGGTCTGGATGCCATGGCTTGGGTTTAAATGTAGCAAAGACTCAAGCTATTGCTTTTGGATCAAGGCCTCTGGTAACAAAATATTATTCCCTTAACAATACCTATTTGTCACTTGACGGTAATATTATACAATTCTTTCGAACTGTTAAAAACTTGGGTGTGATGATGGATTCTGCATTGTCCTGGCAGCCCCAGATTCAGTCTATCTGTAGGAAGGTCTATTTCTGTTTCTACTCCCTACGCAAGCTTGGTTGTTTCCCTCCACCTATTGTTCGTCGTAACCTCTGTTACTCTTTAATTCTTCCCCATTTGGACTATGCCGATACCGTACACCCGGACCTTTCGATTGGTCTTCGTAACAAATTGGAGAGCTTACAAAATAATTGTATGCGCTTTATCTTCGAACTGAGAAAATATGAACATGTTACTCCTTACCGTAATCACCTCGAAATGCTTACCGTGGAGAACCGTTTAAAGCTTCTCTGTTAGCCTCTCTGCATTCCCTATCCCACCATTCGTTTCTTCCCAGTCTACTCCCACGTCGCCCACTCTTTTTCTTCGACGTCGCCTCCCTAACCACCTCAATTAGCTCGTTGAGTACCTCAGCCCCCTTTGCGCTCTGATCCCAGCTTTCCAACTTTCCCCTGTAATGTTCTATTCCCTCTTTCGACCAATCTACCCTAATATGTTTTCCACCATCATCAATTATCTTTCTGTTCCTTCTTCCCCTCGCTGCTTTTATACACACTTCTAGCGGCTGACGATCCGACTCTACCATCAACCTAACCCTACAATATTCTATCCTCTCCCACATTCCTTGGTCCACTACCACATAATCTATCACTGACGCTCCTCTTGCAACCGTATAGGTAAATTCCCCTTCATGACCTTCCTCCATATTCCCATTCAGTATCTCCCATCCCCTCTCCTCTACCCACTTCAGCATCTCCCTTCCTTCTCCATTTAAAATCTTATCCTTGGATTCCTTCCTCCTTCTTCCCCTATTCTTGTATTAAAGTCTCCCCCCATAATCAGGTAGCCCTCCCTTCCCCCCTCTGTCATATCTTTCCATCGTCTCATTGTTTCTTTCATTGCGTTGCTATATACTGTGACTACCTGCACCTTCTCTCCCTCTAGCTTGATTTATCTTTTTACCATTCCCTTCTGCCTCCATCTCCCTCCGCCCTACTGTCCTCCATCATTCCGCTCGCTATTCCTGTTATAATACCCCCGCACGCTCTTCCTCTCTTACTGCTCCTCTCTGCAAACACGCAATCCCATCTATAGCCTTCTAGCAAGTTTCTCTCAATCTTTGCCCACCCTCCTTCATCGACCCAGGTCTCCACCATGCAAATCATCTCAAATCCTTTCAAATATTCCCAGAACTGCCCTCTCTTATTTGTGATCCCCGCTACATTCCAGAACACCATTTTCAGCCACTCGCTCTTCTCTAGCCCGTCTAGTTTTTTGATAAAGTCCCTTTCTGCCCTCTCCGGCTCAAAGCTCTTTAACCATTCAGTGAAATTGGCCTGTAGCCTTTTTCTTTCTATCCACTGGATGAACCCAATATCTTCTCGCTCTTTTACGAATCATAGGAATCATAGGAAAGGATTATACCGCCATGAACTGTCTGAGTATTACAAATCTATTGATTCAAAATATTGTCAGAATACGTCAGAACATGACATATAGATATGAACACTTACTCTTCACGACCCAAGACGACAGACAAATATAAATCCGGTTTAATATATCTCGTTCTTGTACTTCATTTCACAGCCGCTTTGGTTCTAAAACGGTTCTAAGATTCTGCAATTTCTAAAACTGTATAAGATCAATTATATCTTAATCCTTCAAAAGGGTTCTGTCAAATCTACGTACTTGATGAATCTTAGTATTGCTCCAAGTATTTGCTAAGGTTTATTTGTTACTATGTTACTTTCACAATACTTAATTGGTTCGGAGTTCGGTTGTTTTCACTATAATTGTGAGCCAAATCCACAAATTCTGTTGATACAGCACAAAGTTCAATTTCACTTCACTCGGTTGTGTGTAACGCAGTTCTCATCCAATATCCAAGGATCAAAAGATTCCGAGTATCATCAATCATAGCGTTTTCTCAGTGTTTGTAAAAGCTAATATAGCTCGTTGCTGTACCTTATCCTCTTCACGGTATGGCCCTAAAATGTTTCCAAGGTTCTGTACAATACCTAAGGCTAGATAAGATCAAAAGATCCATATCACCATTCATAGCGTTTTATCCATTTTTTAAAAATATAATATCTCATTAATATACCTCATTCCATACATGGTCTGGTTCTATAGTGTTTCTAAGATTTTGCAGAATACCTAAAAGAGATTCCATAAAATTTGTTGTATCTTAACCTTTCCAATGGTTTAGGACAAATCTATGTACTTGACGAACTTTATAATTGGATCAAACTTTTACCGTGAATGTCCGATTTGTTGCTGTGATATTTCTGACAATTCTTGGACTCAAGTTGTTTTAAATATAATTATGAGCCAAGTCTGCAAATAATAACAACACATTCAATATGCTTAACCATCGTGGCAACATATTAAATAATTTGTAGCTCATATACAAAGAATCTCCTTAGGTGTTTTTTAGCCGGAAAAGTCTGGACATATGCATTCTCTCTCACGTATATCGTGGAGCAAATCTTTTGGCAAATTACGTTTCTTCATAACGTGCATAATATAGCGCAATACAAACATATAAAGATAAAAACAGCAAATATTTTAAACATACTTTTCCACATATCTGGTTTCAAGCCTACGCAGTAAATAAATATTTTTACTTATTTTCGATTCCATACAATTAAAATGATTGCCAAATCAAAATGACCCCTTCATTAAATTCCCAAAAATATTACCACGTTTGGATTGGGAACCTCAAGTAAAATTGTTTTAAAATTGTTTTGATTTTGATACAACACCAATTTCCACTCAATTTCGCAATAGAACCTGAAAAATAATACAATAATGAGATCAATAATTAAATGATATCGATAAAACGACGTTGTTTTAAATTAATTAAAGCGTGGTGCTGATTTATTTTGCTGATTAAGTTAATTAGTCGCGTGCCAAATTCCAAAAAGGATAAAATAACAGTTCATAATACACGTGTAGTAAGCTAATTATTAATTTATTCGTAATTAATAAAAAGGTTTACATGTTTCGGAATAATTTGAATCGAATCGAAAAGCGGCGATAAAACAGTTTATTAATGTATTATTTAATTTGTTATTTCATAATTAAAAAAAATGTACGAATTTTATGTGTATAAATCCCGAATCATCGTGTAATTTTAGATCATCGTAGAATTTGTACCAAGCGTAGGCCTATAAATAGTAACCATATCTGAGAATAACTAAACTATGTTTTACATCCGTCTATATAACGTCGTGTTTGTTTATTTTTGGAATACTCGAGTGACATTCGGGTGCAGCGAAGAAGAGATAAATTAATTCAGACATCGCGGCTGTTTTTCTTTGTTGCTAAGCCATCGATGTTACATTATATATATATTTAAAATATATAAATAATCAAATCAGAGGGGATAGAGCTTTGGTTACTTAAAATTTTTTATTAGGGCTGTAATTATGCAAATGGCATTTTACGACCAAAGAGATAAATTGACCCAATTTACTGTTGGCAAGTGGTTTCCTAGTAGGTACCCATTGTTCAATTGCTAAATTGCTATTGCTAAATGGAACTACTTTTATGTACTTTGGCACATGCGGTCGTATCCGAGTCTATTATAAATATTAAACAATTCGCGGATAAATTGCGATAATTCAAGATTACGCACGCGTCTCTTCTAGTTTAATCTCAACGAAAGGACCATTAACACTAATGTCCTTTTTATTGAATTAAGCTCAGTTAATGTTCTAAGAAATTCTTATAAATTACTTTTAACGTTAGAAAGAAATATCGTAAATTCTTAAAAATCGAGATAATCTACGTAAATAGTAAATAAAAGAAATAGTAAAATTCGAACACATCTAGAAAAAAGAAACAGATAAAATGGTAATATCTAAAAATCCGGGTTAAAAAAAGAAGTATTGAACCGAAAAGCGGACCTTGAAACATCGAAAACAACCTCTTTTAATTACTCTGATAAAATTAACGTTGCCTAAAACCGAAAAAAGTAATCTAAAAGATGAACTCTCAAAACCACGTTAGAGAAGCGTGTAAAAATTTGGTATCTACACTATCAAATTAATTTCGAGTCACTACAAAAAGTTTTTAAAACAAGTTTTTTTTCTCACTATAAGCTAAATCGTATGACAGAAGCGGGCAAAGGTTATCGTAGTTCACGGTGCCTGTAGCAGAAAAAAGTAGTAAATATTTTTTTGGATTATCGAACGATCTAATAATTAGGTTAAAGGGTACAGGAACTAACATCAGGAATTCCTGGTTAAAATAAAAATATCCCATTCAAAATAAACAGTTAAATATTATGATTTAATTGTGTTATATAATATTTAAATAAGTCTTTTAAATTTTTTTTCTTTATTAAATCTTCTTAATCATATTCCAATGCGTAGTAACATTGTATCATTTGACCTGATGGCCTTGTTATTAGCTAAGTTATGTTAGAGCATTCTTAAGATTTGATTAAGATGCGAATTTTCTTTATATATTTCGCAAAATATTCTCTCAAATTTAAATCTATTAATTTGGAATACAATAAATAATTAATGTATTTTAGCTGGCGTTAAATCTGACCGAGACAAATGTAGGAGATAGAATCTCTTAAAAAAATTGAGTAGAATTAAGAAATAGAATTAATCTTGCTGCAACTAAAATTAGCTTATTAACAATGTTTTTTACATATTAAGAAGAAAATTTGAGGTTAAGGGCTGTTAAAACGCAACATGGAATATTATTAATAATATTAAGCGAGGAGGTAAGAATACCCACATTTCTACATATTTTGTGAGAAATCATACCAGTCTGTATTGATAACCTTTACCATATTGGCGATTTTTTCCTTTTCATCTGACATATTTCCAGACTTATTAAAAATTGCTAATATAGTTCCAATATTCAAAGGTGGTGATAACAAAAACAATCTCATCAAATTTCTTTTCTTCTTTCAAATTCTTATTGATAAACTTTGCAATATTAACAACAGTAAAAACACAACAGGCGATTTGTGATCAAATGACATTGGAAGGATTTGCTTTAACTCGGAGTGGTTCTCTTTGATTTTTAATGTTTTTCAATGACTTTCCGTACAATTTTAATATTCTTAACATGATGTTGATGCTATTAATAAAATTTCAAAAAACATCTTTTTGAACTAAAATTAGAACTAACACTGGCACTAACACTAGAACTATCACTAATACTAGATCTAAAACTACAAACTTTCGGGTTTTACAGTGCGTTTTTTGAAAAAAATGTTTGACGTTTTGAATGCCATGTTGCAACCTTCTTTAGAAACTGCTTCAAAGTTACTTCAAACCAGTTTCTGAAGGATTGAAAGTGAGGACTGAAGTAAGGAGTGAAGTGAAGAAGTGAGGACTAAAATTTCAATGAGTTTTTAAGTCATAGATGTGATGTGTATGTTGTAGGGATGTGCAAATTACGTAAGTCTTGCTGGGTCACGATGGGTCATGCGCGACCAACCGTGAACGAGCATCAATTTTTGGACCACTTACGTGAACGTGCGTGATCGTGAACGACTTTCGTTTTGACGGGATTCAGTGACCCGATTGAGTCGATTTTGAGACGGAGTTATAAAAACCGATATTGATATGAAAGACGTGTACGTTGTTATCTATACTAGCAATTCTCAATCGGTGGTCCGGCGGACTGTCACTGTAATTTGACCGGTCTATGGACAATTTTTATCCGTCCCAGTTAACATTTTTTTTAATATGCACTGTATATTAAAAAAAGAATTCACCACGGAAGGATTAAATTGGGTAAATTTTTGGCAATTGCTCTTTTACAGAAATGGTGCGCTAGACCAATTTAGACGTTTAATTTGTGATTTATTTACGAATTTTTCGTTAACACTAGATATTAGTTGAACACCTTAACCTAACCCAACTGGCTAGGTAGCATAAAATATGAGGTGCGTTGGGTTGCGCCATCAATCTTATCTGAATCCAACCCAACCCAATGAGCTACTTAGCGCTAGATATTAATTGGATTTGGTTGGACCATTAGTTAATCCAATCCAACCTAACAAGCTAGTTAGCATTAAATATTAGTTGGATTGAAAACATAATAAAAATAATGTCAGGGGAAAATATTAAAAAAGTGCTATCGTTTATAAAAGAGACAGGTCTGCGCAATAAAATATAGTACCCGCATGCACGTGTAGAGTTTTTCAAGTATTTATTTATATATTCTTGTCCGTCCTTTTACATTTTTACGTACTTATTTATTATAGAGTTTTATATTTTTACTTACATATTCGTCCGTCTACCTACAGTTTTAGTGGAGAGTTTTTATTTACTTATATGTTCTTGTCCATCCTTTTTACATTTTTATGATTATTTATTTATTTATTAGAGATTCTGTGATATTTACTTACCTACTTATTTCGTCCGATATTTATTTATTTATTATAGAGTTTACATTTTTACATA
This sequence comes from Onthophagus sagittarius, assembly GCA_036711965.1. NCBI lineage: Eukaryota > Metazoa > Arthropoda > Insecta > Coleoptera > Scarabaeidae > Onthophagus > Onthophagus sagittarius. Next base: position 28,493,710 of record JASERS010000005.1, read on the forward strand.
CTTGTCTGTCCGTTCTTTTTACACTTTGTTTTGTATATTTTGTTTGGCTTATTTAAACCTATTATCTATGGGTGTCGATTGTTACTGCTTTATTTTTATTTTCTCTCGTAAATGTGACACCATGATGACAATGACCATAGATGTCGATGGGCCTAAATTAAAAAAAAATAATAATAATAATTAGGGTTGTACCGATTAGTTGGCGACTACTCGGAGAAGCCGATTATTCGGCCACTTTTCAGTCCACGATTAGTCGGCGATTAATCGGCGATTAAACGAAAAGCACCGATTAGTCGGCATTTAATATAATGCTGCAAACAACATTGTATGAAAAATAATGCATTGAAACTGTAAAGGAGTTCTATGACTTGATAGGTACTGAGTATAAAAAATATTGGGCTACAGTAGAAGTAGATGGCTAGCATTAATGATGATGACCTGACTTGAAGAGTATTATTGAAGAGTATACCCAACTGCTCAAAAAGATTGTCAGAGGTAGCATGTCTTCTTGATGAAATCAAGGATGTAAAGATGAACATTCGTTCAACTGCTGGTATGCTGATGGTATGTTGATGTTGTATTTTATAAATATCTGCTTCATTAAATACCCGGGTATTTATTGTCAATTGAAAATTCCCAGGGTATTCACCCAACCCAACCCAAGATGATTATTTCGAGGAAATTATAAAATTTAGAATCTGTACAAAGGCATAGACAATTGGGAAGGATTTAAAAATACAAAAACCTATAAAAATAATCATTAGGGTTATTGAAAATACGTATGGGATGAGTTGGGTTGGCTAAATTGGGAAGAAAGTGTTTTACAAGCAGTATCTAGTCTTTAATTGTCAGCTAAACTTTTAACTTGATGAACATTGTATTTTGCCAACAGTATTTGGTAGTTTTGGAAGCAAAATTAAATTTTATTAAGAGTTCCTCACCTTCTACAATAAAAATGTCTGCAGTATTTAGCATTTAGTTAACGGTTTATGGACTACTTACGTAAAGATTGTACATTTCGTTAAATACTATTTAATATTTTTAAAGCATACACAGTTGGTTTATCAATTGTATCCAAATTTTATAAACAGTTTTACAAGTAATATCAAGTCTTTTGGAACCATTTCAAGTCTTCTAAGGGCAGTATCAAGTCTTCAAGCGTTCATGAAATAATATTAAGTTTTCTAGAAGCAATGCTAAGTCTTCTGAAAGTAGTATCAAGTTTTGTAGAAGCATTTCAAGTCTTGAAGATGAGATTGAGATCTAGTGGGTAAACCATGTGACGACAAGCGCTGAAATATACAGTACAGGTGCCTTGGTGGTTGATTATGAAGAACGTTATGTAAAAATATACCGTATGCAGTTGTTCTGAAGTCTTTGCAGTTTGTTTCGGAGTGTTACTGAAAGATCAGGATATGCGGTGTCAGCATAATCTATATGGGGGAAAATAACAGAATAACAAAGATTACGACGGACCGTGGGAGGAAGAAAACAACGGAGTTTTTTCAACGAGTAGACTTTTCTGCAAACGGATTGAATTTGAGGTTTCCAAGACATTGTGGAGTTCATAACCACCCCAAAGTTTCTAACCGTATCAGTTAACTGAATAAGGTTACCGTCAAGCATTAAGTGAAGATATGAAAAATCATTAAGCTTCGCAAGTAAGGGTCGACTGCCAAACGCAATTGCTTGAGTTTTACCAATATTTAATTTAAGGCCGTAACGTTTAGACCAATCCAAAATATTAGAAAGATCAAGATTGAATCGTGTAATTGCTTCCGGAAATCTATCAATACTTGTTATAGTGTGAATTTGGAGGTCATCAGCATACACGTGATAATTACAAGAAATGCAATGGGTGACGGCATTAACAAAAATTGAAAAAAGCAACGGACCCAACACACTGCCCTAGGGTACACGACATCTAATATCAACGTTTGTCACATGCAGATCTAATATCATCTCTAACTTTAATAAGTGCCGTAGTCGTGCTATGACCCCTACGAAAACCCGACTGAAACTCGTTATACAAGTTAAAATCTTATAAATACTCTTGAACTTGTAAGTAAACAAGGCGTTTGAAAGCTTTTGAAAGAACTGATAAAATGGAAATAGGACGAAAATCGTTTAAACTTGAGGGACTGTTTGATTTAGGTATTGGGACAACATGAGCAACCTTCCAAATTGAAAGGGATGCGGATTGTTCAAGTGAATGTGAGTAATAGGAGTAAGAACAATATCCAATATAGGAAGAAGAAGTTTGAGACTAACTCCATCAGCTCCCACACTAGTAGGCAGACTTCTGATGCGTTGACCAGAATAAAGGAGAAAGAGGAGGACTTAGGTGAAGCAAGAATTTCAATAATAGTAGTCGTCTTAGTCTCCCCATCAATGATCAGAGGAGGGTCAGCAAAAAACCTTGCCAGTAAGTCCCCATCTGAAGCAGTTCGAACAGAGGGAGACTCAACCGCCCCTAAGGAATGCATAATCTTCTAAAACGTCCTCGGACTAGTATTGAATAGTCTCTGGTAAGAATAATTTTTTTGCATTCTTACATTGGTGATTAAACGTACATAATAGAGATAGCTATAGTCATCCATTAGATCAGATCTTCGTTTTAACCGACAACTAAATTAAGGAGATTATTTTGCATACTGAACAGTATAAAAAATATTATCCATTATACAATCGTGCGTCACGTAAGAAAATAAGGAAAAGACCAAAACTTTACTGATAACCGGGAAGTGTTTGTGTTTTTGCTCAAATAAAGCTTTTCTAGTACTAACATGATATTAATAATATCAATTGCCCAAGATTATGGTAGGCGTGCAAAATGCTATAAGTAATTAGTCAGTAATAATTCTGCTGCAGAAAATAGCAAACTGAACAGCTGTTGAACAGCAAAATTCGCTGCTAAATATCTATTTTAGTGATCAAACTGATTTGCCTAAATATGGAATTAATAGAAATTTAATTTTACATTTAAATGGATATATATCTTTATTTTCGGTTCTACCGATTTCGATCACTCAGATCATCTTCAGGAACCATCTATTTATAAAAGTATAAAATAACAAATTGATAAAAATCACAAAAGACAATTTCGTTTCATAAAAAATATGCGACAATTATAATTAATTACTTTTATTGAATGTTCGGTTGTTTTATATGAATATTCGGTATTTAAAAAAATTTCTAAATCTTACGTCAAATTAAGAAAATAGTAATTTTGTTGCGATACGGATGATAAATCTCAAAATGGAGTAGAAATTAGACGAATCTACACAATCAAATAAGACCCGGCTAATTTAAAACATATTTACTAAAAAGTTTATACTAAGACATACAGGGTCCATAAATTCATGGTATTTCATGGTTCGTCATTAGACTGATTTCACTATCAGATTTCTTTCTTTATCATCATTCACATGTGTAAACTAACAAATTATGAGCTATTTGAACCGAATTTTTATCATTTTTAAGATGATCATCTGTTGTAGTATTTATTCATTATATGCAATGCGTTCACGTTCAAAACAACTACTTCGGTAAATTTTTGGCAACTGCTCTTTGGCAGCTCACGAATTTAAACTTTTGATTTATGATTTATTTAAATAATTTACGTTAACACTAGATATTAGTTGAAGATCATGGCATTGTAGGACCATATTACCATAAAATATTAGTTGGGTTGGGTTGAACCAGCAAATTTATCTGAACCAAACCCAACTAGTTAATTAGCGTTAGATATTAATAGGGTTAGGTTGAGCCATTAACTTTAATACAACCCAACTAGCTAGTTAGCTTTAAATAATAATTGGGTTGGGTTCATCAACAAGGGCCATCAACCTTATCTCAAGCCAGCCCAACTAGCTAGTTACTGCTAGATATTAGTTGCATAGAGCCATCAACCTTATCTGATCACAATCCAACCCACCTAACTAATTAGTAGTAGATATTAATTGGATTGGGATGAGCCATTAACTTTAGCCTAACTCAACATATCTCGTTAGCATTAAATATCAATATTGCGTTGCCTTAAACTATCTTTTTTTTTATTATAGACGGGATTAGGAAATCTGCACGACAGACATCTGGCCTATGGGTCTAAAACGGCCAAATAGTGACGGGTTGGAGTATAGAGAAATACTCCGACCATCTGAAACCCTTCCCCCACTCTTCCCGGTACCGCCCATCGGGGCATTTCATCGGGGAAAAAACAAAACCGAATCCCCTTCCTACTATTTTCTTCTTTCTTTCTTTTCCTTTCTCTTTTCTTCCTCTGCTCCATCCTATATCTCCCATTATCTATCTCACCGTCTACAACACTGAAAACAGGGGGTCACACGATTGGGACATGGTTGAATCCACTGACAGATGACTTTCCCCGTAAATTCCTTACCTCATCTCCATTGGTAGCATTACGGTACACAGACCAAACAAATAAAAACAAAAACGTTTCCAATTACTTTTTGTCAAGAAAACAAATCCTACCACATACCTGGACACATGGCGGTTTGAATCCCCGAGGCCCCTCTCCTTCCACGGTCTCCATATCCTGATCACTTACTACCTTTCTCTCGCATACCATGCCATCTCATCATGAATAACTTGGGGGTAAAAATAACTCGGGTAATTTTTAATTTAGTTTATTCTAATATCATACATCCCTGGAAGTAGATGGGAAGCGTTCCCTCCACTCCCATTCTCCGTCCGTCCATACCTTCCCGGCGACAGTTCCCATTCCATTATCTCCTTCACCTTCACTATCGTCCTGCACATTGCCGTTATTGCCTCCCACTCTTCTTCACCCCTCAACATCATTGCCTCCATGTTTCTCGCCCAAACTTCACCCCATTTCCTTCATCTTCGCGGTGCTATATCAGGTATGATCACTTTTGTCCGGCCGCTGTAACCATTACACCTATCCTGCCACAGCTCATCCGTTCTAGCTCTGTGCTCATTTACGTCTTTTCCTCCTTCACATAACAAACTTCTTTCCTCGACCAGCAACTCCAGAGGTGGCATACGAGCAATGACTTCCGCGGCATCCCCCGACACCGTCCGGTAAGCAGCTATCACTCCCAACGCCAGCCTTCTGTTCACTGCCCTGATCATCCCTTCATACTTCTTGTATTTTATGGTCCTCCTCCAGATTGATGCCTAGCATCCTCAGTGGATTCGTCATGTAAGTCACCTTCTTTGTGATCTCCCTTACATGCACCGTCATCCTCATGTGCTTGTCGAAATGGACCCTCAGATATTTAGCGCTTGGCACTGTCTCAATGGTATTCTCATTAATTTTCATTGACATCTTTGTGATTTTCCTCCTTCCTTGTAGAAGAATCATGCCTTAAACTATCAACCTGATCTGAACCCAACCCAACCCAAGTAATTAGTTAGTGCTAGTTGTAAGATGGGCTGGGCTAAGCCATTAATTTTAATGCAACCCAAATCAACTAGTTAACAAGTTTGTAGGCACTAAATATTAGTTGATCCTAATTAACTATTTAGTACTAGATGTTAGTTGAGTTGGGTTGAGCTATCAAAATTATAAATTGACCAGAGGAGCATTCAAAATTGTATTGAATTTATTCCTTTCATCATGAACACACTGTATTATTATTATTGTTCAAAAGTTAATATCATTTCATTTGACATAATTTAAAATGAACATGACATTGTTCATTCAACTAAATGTTGAGATCAAAATTCTAATCAATTTTTAAGTAAATACGATTTTAACGAAGTGCAAAATTCAACTTAAATTTACGATGAATGGATGATGAATGAATAAATAATATTCTAGCATTTATTATTTATTTTAATTTTATAACAGTTTCATTTCAGAACATGATAAATAATACTAAACACTGTGTTAAAGCCCACTTTTACCAACCTCCAGTTAAACTATCTCGTGGTTATATTGATTTTACGCGCCCATTGGATATGAGCCGATTTTTAACTGTTAGATAAATTTATCAAGAGATGGTAAAAGCGGCCTTCTGCTCTGCTAAATACGGTTAATTAATAATTAAATTAACAAGTAGTCAAACATGATGAGTCATCTATGACATTAACGTGAGTTATGGCGTTACACACGGCGTGCGTGACCGGACATAAAAAATCACTTACGCGAACATCTCTACTATGTTATAATTGGTAATGTATAGATTGACATAACAAAATTCAAGTAATAAAAGACACACCATATCAAAACCTCAACAAATCATATATTTTCATTGTAATAGGAGCCAGTTTTTGAATACGAATGGGTGCTTGACAATCATGAATTCTAGAAAAGAAGTCCTCACCTCAGAGGTGACACTGGATACACTTTGCAAAAAAAGTATACGTATGATTAATTTCATTTGGTTTCTGCAAAAGAAAAGACGTAAGTTGCCTTAATAAGTTGCCTTTGAATGTCAAAGGGGTTTCTTACCACACAACATAAACTGACACATTTCGTGGCTTCGAATACGTTTTATTTCGTCGATAATTTTTAAAATGTAATATTGATATTTCTTAGTAAACAAATGTGAACCTGTAAATTGACAAGTGTACGGGATCTTATAACACAATAAAGATGATTATTATTCAGAACCTTTCTAGGTATTCACTACACATTGCATACATTCAATATGCAATAAGCTTATATTACTCGCAATACCCGAATTTGGACATTGTCCAAAATTTCTGCCCGCAATGTGTTGTGAAAACACTTATAATGCGTTGTAGGTATTTAGGGTTTTACTCAAAACCCATTATGGACACCAAAACGTATCCACAACGCATTTTAAATGTTTCACAGTTGCTCACAACGTGTTGTGGCTATGTAAGATTTACCCACATTTCAAATTTACATAAATTAGCGATGACTATTCCTAAATTAGCAGGAATTATCAAAATGTCGAAATCGACAATTATGATTATAAACATGGATTGTAACTCCAGAACCAAAATAGATAGAAATAAATACCATTAACAACAGTTGTTAATAACTATTCCAAAATACATAATCCATTACTAATAAAGTCTAACAGTTCCTTATGTATTTAGCAGGAAATATCAAAATGTCAAAATCGACACTATTGGTTATAAAATTAACATAGGTAACAAAAATTTGTTAAAAATTGTTCATAATTATCCTAAAATACATATTTCATTACTAGGTATAGTCTAGCGATAACAGATCTTTATGTAAGTAGCAGGAAATATCAAAATCGACAATTTTGGTTATAAACATATTATTGTCACTCCAGAACAGAGGTTGCAACTCGAAAATCAAACTAGATATATAGAAATAAGTCATAAAGCAAAATCAGGAAGTAGGAGCAGGTCATCCAACAGGATGGCGCCTCTGAATGTTTCTTTTTTTGAACCATAAAGACCATACATACCAACGACGTCACCCTGTTAGTAATTCATTAATTACTAATGGTACGTTTATGGTGGAGCTTCGATAAACAATAAGAGGGACGATACTAACATAGGAAGCCAATAGTGAATATACAAGAGTGGATATTGGAGTGACGAATAGAAGCTCGCGTTGCTGTGTACAAATCTTATCACAGCTCCAACATAAATGTACTCTAAAAAGGAAACATTGAAACTTGGAGATAAGGTTGTTGTGCTTATTATTCCACAATTTATCGACATCTGCATACATCAATGTTTAATGTTTCACAGGAACCTGACATGTGGTGAAATCAACGTCTACACTGCTTCTAGGAGACTTCATACTGCTTCCAACAGACTTAAAAAATGCTTTCAGAAGAGTTGAACTACTTTCACAAGATTCTGCAAGATTAAAATAAGTCTACAGGGGCAATGATGGCTCCTAAAAGACTTGTTAGTGTTTCTAGTAATAATAATAATAATTTATTAGTCTCAGTACCAGATAACTGTAGATGAAGAAAAATACACAAACAGAAAAAAGTTTTACAAAGAACAGCTTTACACCTATGATAGGTTCAAGACCGAGTACGCCTTAATTTTATTTTTGAATGCAATCTATACAAATTTACAAAATCGTATTGCGGACTTTTCTCGAAAAATGCTGTTTTGTGTCGCAGCAACGGCAAATCAATATGACAGAGCCTAAAAATCTTTCACGATATACGACTTTATATTGCTTCCAGAAGACCTAAAATGCTTTCAGATAACTTGCAAGGTTTCCAGAAGAAGTTTCCAGAGATCTGATATTGTGTCTTGAAGACTTCAATCCTCGTACTTTCAAAAATCGATGCTAATGTCTCTGAACTGTGGCTGAACCTAGGCTTTAGTAATTTCGTAGGCTAGTTAAATAACTAATTGAAAGTTTCAATCAGTTTATTCATACAAGAACAAACTGAGTAACCAAATTTGTTTATTATGTATTTGGCGTTTTAGTTTCCTTCTGACAGTTTTTTTAAATTTTAATTTAAATTTTGTTTTGATGAACAGCTTTTCCCTGAAAAAGGAATAAATGTCATTTCGAAAGTTTGGATAAAAAAGTAAGGACTGATTTCGTTTCCCCATATTTGTTTATTTATTTATATTGGGGAGCAACAACAGGACAAACCTAATAAAGTTGCTCCACATAATTGATTATACATTTACAGAAAAAAAAATTACAATAAAAACTCAATATGTTAATAATCACCAAAGAACAGAAAAGTAAGTAAGTTATTATTTTAAATGAACCTAACTGAATTTTATTTATTTCGTCTGATGGAAACATATTACATAATATTATTCTTATGTGCAGTCTTCACAGCCTAACGAATTGCAAGCTTAGTAATGCGTGGGCTACTCGAGAAAAGATTGCAACTTACGCGATCCGCGGTTCTTTCCATCCTTAGAATGGGTGAATTTTGATGTGCATTTGTTCGTGGAGTAGGCATATAAAAAAGAAAATCATACCGTAATTGACGAGGAGGAATATGAAAATCAATTCGCGCCAGCAGTGATGAAGAATCAATGTAACCATTTACAAGTTTGTACTGGCAGAATATATCATACGCACGCCGTTGGGAGAGCGTTAGCAATCCGAATATTTCACAACCAGACGCATAGTCACAGTATACTTGCTTGGTTTTATAACACAAGTATTTAATTAGCCGTTTCTGGACTCCTTCCAACCTAGTGATATAAGCGGACTATTGAGGATTCCAGATTACGCTACCAATGTTTAAGATGATGTTGGCATATGCATTATACATACTTATAATAGCGTTGTGGTTTGTGAAATCCTCGAAAGATCGCTTTATAAAGCCCAGCATTCTGTAGGATCGAGCAACCACACCATCTACGTGAACATCAAAAAGTAGTTTTTGGTCTAATGTAATGCCAGGATCAATCGTAGATGTAACTCGACGCAGTTCTTTAGTGTTAAGACTGTAATCATATTTTATGTAATCCTCTTTTCTTGTGAACGAGATGGTGTGGCACTTAGAAAAGTTTAAGTGTAACTGATTACTAGTACAATAATTATAAATTCTCACAAAATCTGCCTGTAATTTAACACAATCGTCAATGCTTTGAACAGGAAGATAAATTTTTAAGTCATCAGCGTACATCAGGCAACACGAATAAACAATAGTACTAAAAATTATTTACGTAAATTAAAAACAGTAAAGGATCAAGATGACTGCCTGCGGTACTCCGGAACTAGTATGAATCAATCGTGACTTATAGTCACCAATATGTACCGATTGGGAGCGATCGGACACGTATGGAGCAAACCAACGCAACAAATTGCCAGATATACCAAAAAGTTGCAATCTACTTGGCAGCAAAGAGTGATCAACTTTGTCGAAGGCCTTGCTAAAATCGGTGTACACTGCGTCCACTTAAATATTTCTGTCAAGTGATGCTAGTAGAAAATCGGTCGACATACTCTAAAAGATCAGTTTCGACGGAACGCCCGGAAACGGAACCGTGCTGATTAGCATTAATATGTTTACGAATCTCAAAAATTACCCTGGCGTACACCAATTTCTCAAAGACCTTTCCAAGTATAGGTAATATAGATATTGAACGATAATTGGCAACGAGGTGACGATCACCTGACTTAAAAATGGGTACAACGTTGGCCCGCTTCTACGCACCCGGAAACACCCCAATCTTAATAGATTTGTTGTATACCGTCAGTACCCAAGCCCTTGTTCAAAGCTACTTGACGTCATGCCCCCTCCACTTCAAAAAGATCAAAGTCATGAATACGTACACGCGAAGAGTCAACCGTCTCCACTACGTCAAAATGGGTAGCAGACGGTGCTGCAAAAACTGCACTAAAATAATCTGCAAATAGCGAACAGATGGCATCACCATCCGATACCTCAATCCAATCTAAAATTACAGTTGATTGGATCCCCGCACCGCCTCTTCTGCGTTTGAGTTATGCCCATAATTGTTTTGCGTCCACCGCAACACAGTCCTGCACACGCTTAATATATGACGTATAATCCTGATCAATCAGGTATTTAAAGCGACCACGCAGAAGACGAAATGTGAAATAATCCAACTGACTTCCATAACGTTTCCACCTTTTGTGAGCTTTATATTTTTCGTTTATTACTCTTATTGTGCTTTTAGAGAACCAAACCGGGTAACCGTTCACAGGTTGACATTTATGTGGTACAAATTTTTTAATAGCTGTAGACAAATGATTATCGAAGATGTCAGTAGCAGTAGTGTAACATTTACATCTGCAAATACAGCTTTCCAATTAATATTATTAAGGTAGTCATTGATATCATCAAAAGCAGCTCTTTTGAAGTTATAAGTAATTGGAAGTCGGTCTGTGAGGTTGCTTACAGGTGTAATATTGCATGCCAACTCAAATGACGAATGAGCTACGTTTTGAGGGAGTAAAGAAAGGTCACTCAATTGTATTCTAGATATAATAACAAATCGCTCCAAGACCAAATCTAACGTATTACCGGATATGTTTCTAAAAGAGTTATGTTGGTTAAATTCACAAAGTGAAAGAGCGTCTAAGAAATCAACTGAACGTGGGCTAGCAGAAAAGGCAGTACACAATCCAGAACCATCGACATTCCAAACTATCTCGGGCAAGTTAAAATCGCCTAAAATCAAGAATTTGTCATCACGAAAACGGTGAACTATGTGTCTCAATTTGTTAGAAAATACGTTTAATGCAACATTATCATTAGGAGGAATGTAGATACAACAAATATGTAGCTTGGTATTACGTTTATAGCAATAAAGTGTTACACAAATGGCTTCAATGGTAGGAAACCAGTCTGACCGATGAACACTGCGAAGACTCGCACTGACACTAATCAGCACTCCACCGCCTCGAGACACTACACCCGGAACCACACCAACACGATCTTTTCTGTAAATGTTGTAGGCAGTAGGAAGAACCTCAGTCGAGCTGATACCAGGGTGGAGCCATGTGTCCGTCAGGCAAAGCACGTCAACATTGGTATTTAGCGTATTATTATAAATAGTAACTAACTTGGTGCAAACCCCACGAGCATTTTAATAGTAAACTGAAAGGCCAAGTATTTTGAGCTTTAGTTTTATTAATTCTTTTTAATAGTTAATTGATTAAAGCCGCGACAGGTCATCAGCAGACCTTATATGGACCACCGGCGATGATTCGTTTTTTCTGGCAAAAATCTTACAATCACGTATCCATACAAAACTATAACTCTTGTCTCTGGCAATCCCTCTTGCTCGAGCAAATAAGGCCTTATTAGCTGGCGTAAGGTGATCATTAACGAAGCAATATTGTCCCACCCCCTCTATAGATAAACCTTGTCGTGAATCGGATACGGACTCTCTCATGCTGATTGCTGCCGCTAGAAATTCATCGCGCTTCAAGCGGCTGCAAAACCGCATTACTATGGCCCGTAGAGTTTTATTTTGCTTGTCGAAGTGGGGAATGGCATCAACGTCCATTGATGAGAACTGGATACCCACATGTTTAGCTATTTTTTCAGTAATGGATAACAGATTTTCAATGTCACGTTGGGGAACACCTTGAACTTCAACATTGTTCCGACGGGAGTACTGCTGAATATCATCCAGCCTCGCAGTTAAGCTTATTACTTGCTGTCGCAAGTGGGTAGTTTCAGAAGTTAACTGATTAACAATTTTCATTTTTCCATTGAACGATTCAAGCATCTTTTCAAAATCATTTATTCGATTGCTACAGAAATTTACAGAATCAAGCAAGCTATCATGCTTACTCCGCATTTCCACACGTATCTCCTTGATCATATCAAAGACGGATTCTAATGTGATGGTCATAAGGCGAGGCTAGCTAGACGTTGCGACCATCGGTGTGGCGATCGACAGACTGTGCATCCCCATGAAGCGCCCTTTACGGACAACAGTGCCTGAGATGCTCAGCCTCAGTCCGTACATTTCGAATGATACCAGTATCGCAAATCTCGCAATGAATACCAGGACACAGAATATTCAGAAGACAAACTCGCGTTCTTAGCATAAGCCGCGCATTCATCACTGCACACAGTGGTTTGCCATTTTGTGGGAATAGTGTTTACTTTGTATTTACTGCGTTTTTATATATCGATTTTTGATTGGGCAAAAGATAAATAATGTGTTTACCCAACTGTCGAGTTCTTAAATTTACGACTAAATTTACAGTTAATTTTTTTGTATAAACCTGGCTTCTCTTGTTTAAGTTGATTAACAACTGTGATTATGTATCACAGTAACACTCACTAAGGATGTCCTTTTTATTAAAATTTTTCAAGGAATTTTAAGTTTTTTCAGTTAATGTTTCGAATTACTGTGCTTTAGTGTATTCCGTTGTTACCAGTTAACAAGTCAGCTCTCATCCACCAATCCCAGCGCCGAAAGCAGAACAAATTAAAAGTCACCAAAATTTAAAAATTTTGAATTTAGAAGTTTAAAAAATTTTGAAAATTATCCTTTTAAAAAGTTAACAACATAACAAAAAAAACAAATTAAAAAATTCAACATGATATCGAAACAATAAAAACAATTATTAAACAATTGTTTTAAAACATTAAAATAAACTCAAAAAGGTTAAAAAGTCAAAGAGTCATCAACAGTATTCGTTACATCTATATCCCTTCTGGTTTTATCCCAATGAATAACATAAGAATAAATGTTACTTAAATTGTTAGTATCTTATCTATTATAATAATTCTTATCACTATCGAAAATAACCGGATTTTCAAAATCAAAGCAATGACCACAAGTAACCATATGATTAGCAAGAGCACATTGAGTTTTTTAGTATTAAAATCACTTTTGTGAGAACTAAAACGTCTCTTTAGCCACTGACCAGTAACACTAATGTAAGTTCCAGTACAATCTTTACAATTAATTTGATAAATGACGTTCGATTTATACATTAAGGTGTCAGGGTCTTTAACCTTTGAAAAGAAGTTTTTTATCTTTAAAGGGTAATATTCAACCAATCTATTATCCTTAGGTAAATAAACTTTTAAGATGTTAATAATTTACTTTGATAAGTTGTCTACTTTCATGATTCTAATGTACTTAGTAGGTCTAACAGTTAAATCAAAGATACTGGATAGAGGATGGTATGAGGTACGTTGGATGTGGAAAACAGAATCTTATTAACAATCTTTAACGGAAAACCGTTGTTAATGAAAACCTTCTTAAGTTTCAATAAAGACCCTGTTTTTCATACCCACCAATGTGTTAATTTTATGATTGATTTGTTAAGGTAAAGAAAGTTAACATTAGAAAGTTCCTGAATTTAATTGACAGTAGTAAACAAAAATTAAAGCTATTTGATTGTAATGATAGAGGGATTGTTAACTTGTCCTCGGTGACTCTCCCTGGGGATGTGTCAGATTTTTTGACTTTGTATGTAATATTAGGTTAAACAAATGTTTGATGGATGTTAAGGGTGTTATTTCTTTGTGTTCGACTAGATTTAGAGACTTACTGAGGGCGAGAGTGACTAATGTTATTACTAATTTTATTAACAGTAATATTGATGATACGTGGCTGAACAAACATATGAAACGATTAATGAAATCCACAAATTTTTTCCTTAAATCTAATCAAAATCTTATCATTATTAATGTGGATAAGGGTGCAACTACGGTTATAATGGAAAAAGATGATTATATTAGTAAGGCTGTTGAGATGTTGAATGATGAAACAACATATAAAAAAATAAAAAAATTTCCTGTTGATACTGTACAGAGAAACTTGAACAAACTGGTCAAGAATCTTCATACTGATAAGATTATTAGTGATAATGAATTGAAGCTACTTATGTCACAGACCTCAACTTTGTGTAAAGCCGATTTCTTACCTGAAATACATAAACCTTATGTTCCTCTTCGTCCTATCATATCGGCTTGTGGTTCAGCTACTTATAATCTTTCTAAATATCTTGCTGATATTCTTACGATCTCCCTTAGTAATGCAAGTCACTATAACGTTAAAGATACATTTGATTTTGTGGATTATATACGGGGTTTTCGATTCCATCTGACTTTGTTGTTATATCCTTGGATGTGGTAAGTTTGTTTACCAACATCCCCCTTGACTTGATTTTAGATATTGTTAAAGATAAATGGGAGCTTATTAGAGATAATTGCAACTTCTCCTCTGACACCTTTTGTAATTTGTTAAAGTTTGTTTTTGATAACACCTACTTTAATTTTCACGATCAGATTTATTTGCAAAAGTTTGGTACACCTATCGGTTCTCCCATAAGTGCCATTTTAGCACTTATAGTCATTGATTTCGTATTGGATAATGATATCCTTAAGTTACATTTTGAACTACCTTTTATTAAAAAGTTTGTTGATGATATCATCACGAGTGTCCCCAGAGATGGTACTGATCACATTTTGACAGTTTTTAATTCTTTTAACTCTGATATTCAGTTCATTATCGAGATGGAAAATAATTATAGTATAACCTTTCTTGACTGCAATGTTATTCGTGAAGACGACTTGGTGGTCGTTGACTGGTACACCAAACCAACGTATTCGGGTCGTTATATTAATTACTTTTCGGGTCATTCATTCAATCATAAAACTAACATATTGGTGGGTATGAAGAACAGGGTCTTAAGGATTGTTAATTCTAAATTTCAAACTAAAGCTGTATTGAAACTTAAGAAGGTTTTCATTAACAAAGGTTTTCCGTTAAAGATTATTAATAAGATTCTGTTTTCCACATCCACTCGTACCTCATACCATCCTCCACCCAGTATCTTTGATATAACTGTTAGACCTACTAACAGTTACAACATTAGAATCATGAAAGTAAACAACTTATCAAAGTAAATTATTAACATCTTAAAAGTTTATTTACCTAAGGATAATAGATTGGTTGAATATTACCCTTTAAAGATAAAAAACTTCTTTTCTAAGGTTAAAGACCCTGACCCGTTAATGTATAAATCGAACGTCATTTATCAAATTAATTCTAAAGATTGTACTGGAACTTACATTGGTGTTACTGGTCAGTGGCTAAAGAGACGTATAAGTTCTCACAAAAGTGATTTTAATACTAAAAATCCGATTATACTCGATAGTGATAAAAATTATTATAATAGGTTATTTCTTGAGATGTATCAGATTAATTTGAGTGATAATACTGTTAATTTTGTGACGGATACTAACAATTTAAGTAACATTTATTCTTATGTTATTCATTGGGATAAAAACAGAAGGGATATAGATGTAACGAATACTGTTGATGACTCTTTGTCTTTTTAACCTTTTTGGGTTTATTTTAATGTTTTAAAAAAATGTTTAATTATTTTTATTGTTTCGATATCATGTTGAATTTTTTAATTTGTTACATTGTTAAGGGTAGCTTTTTAAAAGGATAATTTTCAAAATTTTTTAAACTTCTAAATTCAAAATTTTTAAATTTTGGCGACTTTTAATTTGTTCTGTTTTAGGCGCTGGGATTGGTGGATGAGAGCTGACTTGTTAACTGGTTTTCATAAAACTTCTTGTGTTTTTATCTTTGTACACCATGTTTTAATTCACGAATCTTTATCCATCATACTTATTAACAAGCAAAAGTGATTTTTGTTTATTAATTTCGCAATATTTGTGATGTTAGATCATGAATTGGTTTATAGTTTCTTCAACCTTCACAATTTAGCTTGACTTTAATGTAAGTAATTTTAAATTTTGTTTGAAAAAGTGATTTCTTTGAGTCAGATTACATTTTGTTATAATTTTTTCTAGTATTTGCCTGTAGAAGAAACAATAAAGTTTCGAAATACTGCAAGTAATAATTTAGTTCAGTGCTGAATTCTGATCGCCTCTCCCATCAATCCTAGAACAATAGTTATGAGTCTTGTCTAGGGTTGTACCGATTAATCGGCGACTAATCGGAAGAGCCGGTTATTCGGCCACTTTTTAGTCTGCGATTAGTCGGCGATTAATCGGCTCATTAAACAATAAAACCGATTAGTCGGCGTTTATTATAATGCTCAAAAAATATACCAACGAAAAATAAAATAAGAATAATGTTATGTATTTATTTATTACATAGTGAAAAATGATTAATTTTTGAATGTGGGTGTACTTTAAAGTATCCATACACGCAATTTCTTTCTCAGCTTTGCTTAGAAGATTAAAATTTTCTTTATTAAAATAACACCTGTTATAATTATCGTGATTCACGTGAGTGCTGTAATTTTAGGTGCGTATCTCAAGATTTAGTGGCAGAATGGGTATTTCTGAATTAGTAACTAGACTATAACCAGATGTTGATACCTGATCAATCGAATGTTATTGTTGTGATTTTTTAGTGGCTTTATGTTTCGAAATAGTTCTAGGAAACAGAATTATCGTTTATATAATAATATAATACTATTAAACAACAGAAATTTTCGTCGCGTCCAATACCAATCCTGTGAATTTTGGATACATAATTATTTAACACTCTGTACATCTCGACATCATATTTGTTACAATCAGTATTGAGCAAAGTGTCGATACTTGTCGATGGTATCGATACCTACCTCAGTATCGATATTCGCTGCCAGCAAAGTATCGGTATTGAAGTATAAAAAGTATTGAAATATCGAAAGTGTCGAAGTATTGCAACTTGTTTTATGTATACAGGAAATTGAGATTACAGTATATTTAAGATCGATATAGATCAGATCAAGATCTGTCCTAAAATACTTCAAGAGAGCTAATATACTTTGAAGATGACAGTCAATATGTGGTTATTCCTTATTATTTCAATTCCTGTTACAATTAACTCGAAACTTTACGTATATGCTTGTTTTTTCGAGATGAGTACAATAATCAAGGAAAATTATTAAGAACATATTGAATCCATATGTTCTTAATAAGAGTTGAAGGGCGGAATTGATTTCTCTTTTATTTTGTCTATATTATTTCCACCACTTTAACTCCAAAATTAAAATCTACGAAGGAAAATACATAGAAAATGTGCTTATTATATACTTTATTTTATTATTAAAATATTATTTCCAATAATTCGATACTTTCAATACTTTGAATAGTATCGCTACCACAAAAGGATTAATACTCTATATCTTATTTATACCACCGCCCAGCCCTAGCCTATAATAGTTACAAAAGGGAAATGAAAAATTAATGGAAAAAACAGCACATATTACATGTCTGTGATTAACTAGTCATTGGACGGCTTCTTTCCAAGATGTAGCTGATAGGTTTAATATTAGCATAAGTTCCCTACAACCTGTAATTCAACGAAAAATTTATTTTATAAGCAACCTATTAGACGAAGTAAAGAGAGGCTACTAGAGTACTGAGACAATGAAAGGAGATGCAGAAAGATTAATATCCTACAGTGTATTAATATCCTACTATCAGATGTGATTATCTCTCATCCTTCATATTGTTTTTTATTTCTACTGTTCGAGCTGTAAATACGGCGCTAGTTCGCAATTAATTGTCCATAAGAAATCACATTTTTTTTTATAAATCGATACGTAATTCTCTGTTCGAATAAACCTACTGTAAATAAATTAGCAGACTACAAAGTGATGAGTAGGAGCTTTATGGCATAATAGCTCATGAAATATGAAATCTTTAAAATAATGTACAATATTTGGATCAGTAATAGCTCATGTTATGAATAAGTTAGCAGACTTCAAACTGATGAGCAAGATTTTGGAGACATAATAGCTCACCCTGTCAACAAGTTGGCAGTCCTTCAAATAATATATAGTCTATGAAATAGAATTGACTCATGCTATCAACAAGTTTGCAGACTTTAAGCTGATGAGCAGGCCTTTGAAGACATAACAGCTCTCAGCAGTCTTTAAGACAATGTACAGTATTTATAACAGGAATAACTCATGGTGTCATCAAGTTGGCAGACTTCAAACTGAGAAGCAGGATTTTGGAGACATAAGTCTTTAAGATAATGTATAGTGTTTGGAATAATAATAGCTTAAAAATCAAAATAATATGTAGTCTGTGGAATGGTAATAGCTTATGCTGTTAACAAGTTTCAAGACTTCAAAGTGATGAGCAGGACTTTGGAAATATAACAGCTCATGCTGCCAACAAGTTGGCAGACCTCAAGTTACCAAACATGATTCTGAAGACATAATAGATCATGCTGCCAATAAGGTAGTAGTCTTTAAGATAATGTACAGTGTTCTGAACAGGAAAAAGATAGTATACAGGGTGTCCGGTATCTTCCGGATCAGAGGTATATAGCAATGTAGAGCACATTATTTTCAGACGATTTGTCTAATAAAATTTCTTCACATTGCTTATAACAGCCGCACGGGATCTGTTTAAAGATGTCCAATAGCGATCCTGGAAAACGACTGAAGAGGTCACCTTATCACTCCCCTCCTACGTATTTATTGTGCTTTTACATATTATGACACATAACTTATTGAATTATTGTAATTAAAAAATTAAAACATATTCATTTTTATTCCCTTAACCTTTAATGATAATATTTGGATGTATCTTATCACAACAATTGAATTATGAATGTTTCAAAGAGAAAAGTCAATAAATAAATTCTTATGAGAAATAAACGCATAAGAAACGGATGATAGGCGAGGAGTTGGACCGATTTCCTGAGTTTGATTTATGACCTCCTCTGTCATATCCCAGAGTTGCCATTAGACGTCTCTTAAACAGTTATCGTGCAGTTGTTATAAACAATATGAAAAAATTTATTACAAAAATCATCTCAAAATAATATACTCTACATCGCTGTATACCTCTGATTCGGAAAATACCGGACAGCCTGTATAATCGGTGGAACAAGATTATATTGCCAACAAGTCGGTAGTCATTAAGACAACATATAGTCTGTGGTACAGTAATAGCTCATGCTGCCGACAAGTCTGATAAGAAGGACTATAGAGATATAAAAGCTCATCAAAATAATATATAGTCTGTGGAACAGTAATAGCTCATGCTATCAGCAAGTTGGCAGTCTAAGATAATACATAGTCTGTGGAATAGTAATAGCTCATGCTGCCAATAAGTTGGCAGACTTCAAGCTGACGAGCAGAACTATGGAGACACAAGCACTCATAGTGTACAGTGTTTGAAACAGCAATAGTTCATACTGCCAATAAGTTGACAAATTTCAAATTGATGAGCATGACTTTGAAGACATAATAGCTCATGCTCCCAACAAGTTAGCAGTTGTTAAGATAATGTACAGTGTTTGGAACAGTTCTAACTCATGTTCCTAGCAGGTTAACAGACTTCCAAATGATGAGCAGGACTTTGGAGATATAAACACTCACACTGCCAACATGTTGTCCGTCATTAAGATAACGTACAGTATCCAAAAGTAAAATCTAAGTAAAATCTCACTATTATTTCTAGTAATTCGATGCTTTCGATATTTTCGATACTTTTGATAGTTAGATACTTTCAATACTTCGATATTTTCGATACTTTGAATAGTATCGATACCACGAAGGTAGAACGATAGTTACAACAAGATTATGTAGCATATAAGCGCTTCCAAAAGTATTCGAACACGTCCGAACTTTGGAATGATCGGCAATGGCCGATTAATCGGCCGACTAATCGGCCCTTTTACAGCCGATTAGTCGGATAGTCGTTAGTCGGCCAAAATCATAGTCGGCCCAACCTTAGTCTCGTCACAAAGAAAAGAAACAGACTGGAAATTAGTAATCGGGGGGATTTGCGGTTGCTACTGACAAACATCGAGCCGGTCATAAATAAACTCATAACATCCCATCAGGTTCATATAAGCCATTAATATTTTATTGTAGTTAAGTACAAAAGTTATAATCAATAAATACTTCTTCAACAAAATGTTTACTTTATATTTTATTTTTACGTCACCATTTACCATTAAGACAACAAAGTTAAAGTCTTCATTTTTCTATTATGTATTTAATGTAGTTTTTCACCCTGGGGGTCCGTTGGCAAGGTTTTACTAAGAAAGACTTTGGGAAACACTGTACTAGATGACTAGTAAAGTTTTATACCCTTTTTATCGATTTAAAGGTGGAAAGATAGAAACAAAATAGAAAGAGAGAAACTATGGGAGGATATCGAAAGAACGGGGGTCGAAAAAAAACTGAAACTTGGAGATGGACGGGCAACGTAATTGAGGAATTGAGGTAGTACACATACTTGGGGTATAGATTTAAGGAAAAAAATAAGGAGGGAGGACATATTAGTATATTGGCATTGAGGGTAAATAGGATTATGGGACAGGTTTGGGGATGGGGTCAGAGGACTTTTGGGAAAGATGTGGGAGGAATGATTTTAATGTTTGAGAGCTTAGTAAAAAGCGTAATTATGTATGGGGTGGAGATATGGGGATGGAAAAAACAAGGGCTCTTAAATGGAGGTGGATGTTGGGATTAGCTAGGGAGACTTCGAGATATATAGTTAGAGAAGAAATGAAGCTAGATAAGTTGATGGTGGAGGCGGGTAAGCGAGCGGTACGTTTTGAGGAAAGGTTGGAAGGTATGGGACATTGTAAGATTTTGGGGGAGTTCTACAGATAAATTGAAGCAGACAACAGGCTTCAATTGAGAAGAGACGGGATTGAAATTTGGAAACAGATGGAGAGCACAGACAGGGATGTGGATATGCAAGAGAGGAGGACGGCGATAAGGGAAAGTAGGTATAATTCGAATTATTACGAAGTGCTATCGGAGAGGCTAGGGAGAGTTAACAGAATAGTTATTATAATGATTGGGGCATTATTGTAGTGGTTCTATAAGACAACCATACGTCTTGTAGAAGCCTAATGCCTTTTTCTTATTAGTAGCATTGTCTTCGATTACCACAAGAAACTTTTCGGCGTCAAATTTATCAATAAATAAACTCCACAAACATCGGTTTGGGTTTTTAGAAATTTAAAATGTGCTATGCTCTCATTTCGTAATTTACTCCATCTATCACATTGCAAATTTTTTCAGTTGCTGATCAATTATACTTATCATATCTCTGCATTCTGTATCCAAAAAAGTTGTGGGTAATTTATTTCTGGTTGGATGGTGGCGGTCTAAGTATTCTAAAAAAATCTCCCACACTAGGTGGTCAACGAGAGATAAAGGAGAACCAGTTGCATATATCAAGAGCCAGCGTTTTACCTGCATTTTATCGCAGAATTCGGTTTACGTTGCTACATCTACAATTCTACAAGAAATTCGCTGTAAGTAGCAGCGAAATTCGCTCATTGACACTTGTGGCGATTTTTTCGTAGCTAATGCATCAATGTCAGCAAAATATTCCTTGGTTCTTACATCGTCCCATTTTGTTTCGCGCACAGTAGATCCAGTCGTTCGCTACTAACATTGAGTTTAAGTACTGACACTACAGAATATTGGTTACTGACCGATATCTTCGAAATCGCTCCTTGAAGAAAATTACGGTAAAGTTTAGTGCAATCAGTGAACATATCTATGTATCATATGTTAATTTGGAAGTTTTCGGATCTGCGATTTTTTTTATCGCGAGTTAAGCGAAACGAGTACCCGATTTTGAGGGTGCCGGCAATGTTGTCTACTTTGCGATTTTAGTGCTAACTTTGCAAATCTGATGACGGAATCCGGTAAACGACATTAATTGACACATTTTGATTAAAACCGCGATGAAATCCGTCCGATCGTTTTTGAACTACCCGCATATTAATAAACCGCGATTTTTCGCGATACTACGTGGAATATCGTTAAAATAAAATATGCCTCACATTAAAAACACTTCAGGTTACCACCAGTTAAAATTTGAAGTTTATTCGTTAAATAGTTTTTGAGAAAGAAAATCGCAAAGTGGACAAAGTTGCCGGGTAGCGCAGATCCGAAAATTTCCAAATTGATATATGATATGTAGAAATAATCTTTACCACAATTTTTTTTGTCGAGGAGTTACGAAGATTTGAATGTAAGATCATTGCTTCCAAAAGTTGCCGTTGTGAAGGATCTAATTTTGATCAATAATATATGTAGATATCTTGGATCTGTGTGAAACTTGGTTACATAATGAAATTATTACTTTTGACGTGTCTTTAATTCTGAGTAGTGGAGTTATTAACTGTGACATTTCCGATCATGACATGGTGTACTGATCTTGAGTGTGAATGTTCCTGGGAATTTGCCAGGAACAATTTTTGCTTGATTTGCAGTCCATATCATTTAATTTTATGTTTTATATAAATGATATTGATCAAAAACTTGAGTTTCCAAATGATAACATAATTGCTTTGTTTGATACTCATGCTCCTCTAAGGAATTATAGATTTACTAAATCACACAGTCCTTGGTTGACAGATAATATAAAGCTCTTGATGAATTTGAGGGATCGCGCAAAGATTAAGTTCTGGAAGACTCGCAGTCGAGGTGTCGAGGACTTTATATTTTATTTTTACGTCACCACTTATCATTAAGACAACAAAGTTAAAGTCTTTATTTTTCTATTATGTATTTAATGTAGTTTTTCATCCTGGGAGTCCGTCGGCAAGGTTTGACTAAGAAAAGGGATCAAATCCATTTTCACATAAACCGTCATAATTTTGCTACTAAAACTGCTAGTAAAAGTCAAAATTATAAATATAGATAAAAACAGAAATTCCTAACCTTCGTTTTACAATGTTTACAAAATAATTTGAAGAAACTGGATACTGTATCAGCAAACAACCTACACAAGAAAACGTGCTGAAAATGGAATTTGCTGAGCTGCTTAAATTATTATTATACGATTAACTTTGCTATAAGAAAGAAAGTTTAATAATGAAAATAACACACACCCAAAATTCTCAAAAAAAAATCAACAGTTTAATTTTTGAATTAAAACTGATAAGTTTTTTAACTAATACCTTATCGAAAATTAACATTATCTTATCCGGAAATGAGTAATATGTAAATACCCATTAATTACTTACTCTGCACAATCGTCGATTATTATTAGTAAATTGATCATTAACTTAATTAATGAACTATCAAATTTATCTATTACTTGTAACGATATCAAAGAAAAAAAATTTTAAAAAACTATCCATAATTACAAGTTTTTTTAAATATATTCGTCTGAAAGGATTATTTACTAATTGACAGAAGTAAAAGTCCAAAACCTTGTACATTAGTACATCATAATTAAATAGCTGATGAAGGAGCATGGCACATAAACGCGAGCTCGCAAACAATAAGTTTTTTTGCTCACTTATAAACAGGGTCAAATGTTAAACTTGTGCTGGCAAATACATACACTTAAAACACGCATATAAATTTACTATTTGGCGTCGTCGTCGCTTACAATGAATTATTATAATTACCACATTTAAGAAGTTGATTACTACAATATTTCGCTTTGTTTATTTCAACTGAATGAGCTGAAATCTATATTAAACAACCTCATAATTGATTGATGGCCTATTTAAAAGAAAAGTTTTATAGACTTTCTGTCTCTACAAAGATCATTGTAGTAAACCCCTCATTTCTTAGAGTTGTTTTGCTTTCAATCTAATTTCACAATCAATAAACTAAAAAGACAAATACAATCTTAATTAAACCTGATTTTTATTTGGATAATTACATACAAATTACAAATAAAAAAACAATGAATAAAAACCGTTCTTTCATACAATATCAATAATTACACTCCATTGTATGTTTTAATTAAATACTACATTTTTTTAATTACAAACTTTTTGTAACAAGATTCATTCAAGATGCGGCACTTTTTTGCAATAATTGTGCAAATCTATTTGTGATTAATAAAGAAACATCGATAAATCTATCTACGCAATTTGTTAAGCACGTTTCAGTCTTGCTATCCAACTTATTACTCGGTTTATCGACGCATTTGTCCCAACAGAAATCGTTGAACTCGTGAATCTACAAAGAAACGATTAAAAAAACGAAATGCAACGTGACATAACCTCACCTGAGCGTTGAATTGCGCTTTTTGTTTCTCTACCATTAGAAATTCTTGCAATTCTTTATCACCTGATGGTTTTGGACTATCCAAACCCCCTTGAAAGGAATCTCCGAAATCGGTCATGGTGAGATTAAATTTTTTTAAAGAAAATTTAGATTTTTCGGCTAAAGAAAAAATGACAGTTGAGGTTATGTTCGCGAAACGTTGCGAGTGAAGTTGACTACGAATAATTTTAGAATTAAAATTAGTTTTTAAATTGGTTTAATTAAATTTTATTTTTTGTTTTATTTGGGTTGTTAATAAGATAGTTGGGATGTTTAATTAAGTTAAAAATTAAATTAAAAATTGTTGTTAAAGAAGATTGAATTTTGAAGATGCTATCCTTGTTTATAGATATACATACATAGTTATTCAACCGGTCGAGTTGGGTTGCTCTAGCTTGTGCTGCCTCTAACGGCAAACGAAAGCAATTATATTTATGAATGAATTGCAAAAATTCAACTTGCAGTATACACTTAGCAGCAGAAGTCTGCGTACAAAAAACTTCTAACACTTTAAGTGAAAAAATAAGGGTCATGATCTAATGTGATAAACTTCAATTTTTTTTTATTTTGTGTATTAACTACATATAATTCTATTAACAAAATATGCATCAATAAAACAGAAATATTAGTTACAAAAAAAATTAAAATTAAAAATTCTCCAAATAATGCGTATGCAAAAATCTGCGTACAAATAAAGACGCCTTCTTCAAAATATACTTATTTACTTAAATACGTAATTGGCGATGTACGCTTTCCGATTTAAATAAAAGATAATCGGTGTCAATTATATTAGCAGAGGCTTAGAAGCTAAAAGTTAGAATGGACACGAAAGGAAAGGAAATTGAATTGGGAGAGAGAAAAATTATTGTAATGTTATGGAAAGAGGGAAAATCTTTTCGAAAAATAGGAGAAACTGTCGGCAGGTCACACTCTTCCATTCAAAGAGTAATTAATAATTATAAAGACAGTGAAGATTACCTCTCACGTCCGCGATCTGGTAGACCAC
The DNA here is from genome assembly GCA_036711965.1 of Onthophagus sagittarius. Taxonomy (NCBI): domain Eukaryota; kingdom Metazoa; phylum Arthropoda; class Insecta; order Coleoptera; family Scarabaeidae; genus Onthophagus; species Onthophagus sagittarius. The sequence goes on from JASERS010000005.1 coordinate 28,519,122, forward strand.
CCCTTTTAACAAACCGAGAGAAGCGAAAAATTGTACAGCAGGTTAGAAAAGAACCTAGGCTGACGGCAAAAAAAATAGTAGAAAATGTACAAGAAGAATTTCATAAAACTATCAGCAAAGATACGGTGAGAAGGACGTTAAAAAAAGCTAACTATCACAGTCGCGTTGCACGAAAAAAGCCATTTGTGTCAGAGGTCAATCGTCAGAAGCGGATCGCCTTTGCAAAAGAAACTCTTAGACAAGCCCATTGAATTCTGGGAGAAAGTTCTCTTTACAGATGAGAGCAAATTTTGCATTTTCGGCATTAAGGGTAAACAACTTGTATGGAGAAAACCTAATACTGCCCTTAATCCCGAAAATTTGAAAGCGACTGTAAAACACGGAGGTGGTGGAGTTATGGTTTGGGGGTGTATGTGCACCAAAGGGGTGGGAAGGTTGGTTTTCATAACATCGACAATGGACCATAAAATGTATATAGACATTTTAAAAGAAAATTTGAAGCCTAGCATCGAAAACTTGGGCTTGTGGCCCGAATACTTTTTTCAACAAGATAATGACCCCAAACATTGCGCCCACAACACTAAGCTTTGGCTACTATACAATACCCCAAAGCAACTTAAAACAACTCCACAATCGCCGGACTTGAATCCCATCGAACACCTCTGGGATTTACTGGAACGCAGGATTCGGCAACACAACATAACGTCGAAGGAAACGTTAAAAAATGTTATGATTGAGGAATGGGCCAAAATCAGTTCGGACGAAACGAAGAAATTAGTGCACTCCATGCCTAAACGTTTAAGGGAGGTCATTAAACGTAAAGGTTATCCGACCTCATCTTAATATAGAAACAATGATCTCATTTATGAATTTTTTATAAATACTGTCCTGACTTGTACGCAGATTTTTGCATACCCGTTATTTGTAGAATTTTTAGTTTTGATTTTTTTTTGTAACTACTGTTTCTGTTTTGTTGAAACATATTTTGTTAATAGAATTATATGTAGTTAATATACAAAATAAAAAAAAAATCAAGTTTATCACATTAGATCATGACTCTTATTTTTTCAATTAAAGTATTACAAGTTTTTTGTATGCAGACTTCTGCTGCTGAGTGTAAGTTGTATACTCTATCTAGAAAATCAATATCCTATCATATTGATTTTCTAGATATTAAAATTTTTACACAAAAGAGACTTATGATAAATAATATGGAATTGTGTTCTAAGAAAAAATTGCAAATATATTTTTTATAAAAAATTACATTTTATTTAGACAAAATTCATCTTATTGCAAACTTATTTCGACGTGGTTGGCGCCGTGCGTTCTTTTGAATAATCGGTCGACCCGGGTCGACACATCGAATCGAATTGAGTAGGTAGATAAACTAAGTTTTTTGCAACTTTACGTCTACATTTTTTTTAAATTGTAATAAACATCGTTTATAATTGTAAAGTATAAAAATTATAAAAAATTAAAATGTGATTATAGCATCTTACAATCAGTTCACCTTTTTTTTCTAAATAACATACTTCGATATAATCTGAATATATCTCGAGAAATATTCGGTAATACAATCTTCTGAACCTATCGAATGCACATCTTCATTATCACTTAATAATATAAAATATAATAAAGTGGACAGACTAACAATGGAGAAGAATTAAGAATTTCAGAAGACCCGTGGTACACACATCAAGTTTGAATCATTGGTAAGCCGAATACAGAATCAGTCATCAACAGATATAGTGTCTCACTAACGAAAGAAGAAACCATGAAACTGACCAAAGGACTTCACTACGCAATCGCTACAAAGAAGGTCCCGAAGGAAGCAATAAGAAGTTTTTACTGGGAAAACCAATAAAGAATGCTGTAAACGGTCTTCGCCAGAGACTCATTGCGGAGGGATTACCAGAATATGTTTACGGATTACTGTTTATCGGCGACGTATTTTTGTTGGAAAAGAGAATTTTACGTGCAGCTTGACGGGGCAGCCATGAAATCTTCATTGTTGCCGACTATTCATTCAAAGAAGATGCTTTGAAGAAGAGCCTGTAGAAACCAAAACTATGGCTTCGATGCGTTTGTGATATGGCAAGAAGGCAGCGAATGCCTCCAGGAGTTCTTAGATCACTTAAACGACGTCAACAACATCCAACGACAAAGTTTACCATGGAAACGGGAACTACCAAATAGTTGTCTTTCCTAGATGCGTTGGTCACTAGCACGACAAATGGTGACATGAAACTTGGTGTGCATAGGAAGAGGACCCACATCAACGTGTACTTAAAGGCAACATCACACCATCATCCCCTACAGAAGAGATCCGTGAACCCCACTTTGTTTCAAAGAACGGCAAGAATTTGTAAAGGAGATAAGCTACAGAAGGAGGAATGGTTTCTATTGGACGTACTGCAGAAAATCGGATATACTTTGAAGGACGAAGATGAAGTAAGTACATAAGCCGGATTTATCTGTCAGTCAGCAGTCGGCGATTGCAGAACATTGCCATTCAGAGAGATACCGAATAGACTTCGACAAAGCAAAGATACTGGCTAGAACTAAGAAACATCACCAAAAGCTGACAAGAGAGGCCATAGAAATCCACCGGCATAAAAACAACGTCAACGGAGAAGATGGCAAGGAACTCAGCAGAACATGGAAGATGGTAGTGAACACGAACAAGACTCTCAAATCAGATGCGATACAGTAATTAGTTAGTAATAAGCTTGTAATTAGTATAAATTGATAATTAATTAGTTTTCGACCGATATATTTGAACCAGTTTCTAAAGACGATTGCAACATGATATTTGAAACGTCAAACACTTATTGAAAAGACGCATGGCAAAACCCGTAAGTTTCTAGTTTTTCACAGTCAGTACTTCTCATCAATGGGAGTCGGTGTAAAACTTCTATAGTCGTTCTTTTCTTTTCATTTTCCATTTCATATACATATATTCATTACTATCTCTTCTTCCCCTGAAATGTAACATATATCTCAACTAATTCAGATTTTTCATAATAAGGTTTCAATAAGTTTACATATACATAGTTAGTATCTGATATCTCAAAATATCGGGATTCTAAACGAAATATGAGCGGTATTGAAACCGGCATTGCTTCGCAATTGGCCGAATTATTTCTTTTAATACAAACAAAACCTCAATCACCACTGCTTCTAATCGTCTTCCATTCATATTTCTGCCGACGTCTTCGAAGTCGACCGCCCAAAGTATCACGGGGTTGGATTGGATTTCGAAATTCCACGTCAACCCAAAGCCTTCGACCACCCAATCTTAGGTGGTCTTCAAGTGTTGAGTTGGGTTGGAATTTCGAAATCTAACCCAATCCAATCCAACTTAATAATGCTTTTGTCGACCAACATCTTCGAAGTCTGGCGAGATATGAATGCAGGGTCACTTCGGGGAATCCATTCATTTCAACCGTCGTTCATCTTTCGTGCATTCTTCCTGAAAAGGCGATTGCCTTTTTCTTTGACTTCGCATGATGCCTCTTCCTAGTGCAACCCACACGGTCCCATAGTTCATGTAGATGGAAAGGAGAAAAGCGCCTCACCATCTTTTCTCATTCCTTCTGTTTATTCTCCTTATGCTAAGCGATGTTACTAAGCACTACACGGAGGGTTTTCCCCTTGCATCTTGTTATCTTTCAATCTCAATATAAGTTAGTGTCGTGAAACAAAATCAAAGTATTCCCATCCCTTTTTGAAATTTTAGCTTTTACTTACATATATATCTGGTTTAGGAAGAGCCCCCGAGTTATCTTCTTCCCTACTTTGTCCCTTACGCCTCTTTTTGGTACTCAATCTTATTATATTCCATAACCTTTGCAAACTTTGAATCAGCATTAACATTATTTTTCAAGATTTCCGCTGCCTATATTTAATTTGCTTCCCATAATAGCAAGGATATTACATTTGCTTTTGCAAATTATTTTCAGTCAGTCTATGGCTCGGGGTCTAACTATTCGCTTTCGTTCTATGATGATATGATCAATGATAGCTCTTTGGATTTGTTCAACTTAGAATCCTTTTCAATGAACGAAATTAGTGAGGCTATAAATAAACTAAAGTCTAATCGCACAGAGGGACCAGATGGAATTCCCTCTTATATTGTGAAGGGCTGCAGGGACGCCTTTGTAATGCCATTATATATCATATTTAATTTATCGCTTGTAACGAATACTTTTCCAAATGTTTGGAAGCTCGCTAGAGTTACACCAATTCACAAATCTGGCCCCTCTGGTGACGTACTGAATTATAGAGCTATTTCGGTAATCTCTTGTTTCGCAAAAGTTTTTGAACAATTAATTTATAGTCGAATTTTCAATCATGTTAATGTCTCGTTGAATGTAAATCAACATGAATTTATTCCTAATCGCTCTGTGGAAACCACCTTATCCATCTTTACGGACTACGTTTCCAGAGCTTTAGATGCGAAAAGTCAAGTGGATGTTATTTACACGGATTTTGCAAAGGCATTTGATAGGGTCGATCATGACACACGTCTGCGCAAGCTGGCACAACACGGTTTTTCGTATTCTACGCTTACTTTTTTCGTCACATACTTATCCAACAGATTTTATTACGTTTCTTATAAAAACGCAGTCTCAGATATGCTGGGGATTGACTCAGGGGTTCCGCAGGGGAGTAATCTGGGACCTTTATTATTCTTATTATTTATAAATGATTTACCTCAGGTAATTAATTCAACCAGATGCTTACTTTTTGCGCACGATCTGAAGATATTTACAACTGTTCACGATTTAAATGACTGTCGGTCTTTGCAATCTGATTTGGATAATGTATTTAATTGGTGTCGACTCAACAGTGTACTTTAAGGAAGAAGCCGATAGAATTTGTATACAAAATTAATAATGTAGGTTTGACGTCTGTGGTTAAAAAAAGAGATCTGGGAGTATTGCTTTCGCCTAATTTATGTTTTGCTGAACATATTAAAGCCATTACAGCGTCATCTTTACGTCTCTTAGGATTTGTCATTAGAAATTCTTACAGTTTTTCAAGTGTGCAAACGCTGAAGCTTTTATTTAATTCTCTAGTGAGATCTAAGCTGGAGTATGCAGTAATAGTATGGGATCCTGGATCAATTGTTTATTAAAACTTAATCGAAACTATACGAAATAAATTTATCAGGTACATTTATTTTAAAAAATACCGTATTTTCATTGGTTACAGATCGTACGATTTTGCGCGTGAGTTGTTTGAGATCACGAGGTTATATGTCCGAAGGAAGATTATATCGCTTTGTTTTCTGCATAAATTGTTGAATAATAACATTAATGCTCCGTTATTATTGGAAAATATCAGTCTCTATGCGCCTGCATATTCTGGTAGGCTGAAGAGTCTTTTCTATGTTCCTCGTTTTTCTACCGAACTTAGACGGAATTCCCTTCTTATCAGAATCCTATCACTGTACAACACACTGTCGGCTGCTTCTTTCATACCTCTCTTTGGTGTTGCTATCAAATCGTTTAGAAACAATTTGGCATCTTTAATGAGTCCTACAGCCACCCAGTAGCCAAACATGATTTCTGTTACTTATTGTGATACTATGAAGCACATCATTTTCCTTGGTTTCTATCTATTTACTTATATCTATTATGCATGAATTGCCTTGCTCTGTTAATTTTTCTTTATTACATTATGTATTATTGTTAAGTTTTGTAGATGAATTAGTTTAGTTTAAGTTCTGAAATTGTAATTACGGGTAACCCTGTTATTTCGGAAGTAAAATAAAATAAATAAATAATTCCACAGGATTGAAACCATGTGTTGTATGTGGTGCACGTTTTATGGAAAATATTGCTGGATCAATATACTTGTCCTACCCTTTTCCATCTCCGAAACTCAAAGCTCTGAGTATTCTCTTAAACACTACATGAATTTAAAAAAAATTTTTTTCTACAAAAATTTCTATTACATTTGATTGAGGATGGTATGCAGACCTATGTATTATATTAGTACCATTTTGTTTCAAAAATTCCGAAGTTAGATTACTAACAATACTCTCCCTAGATCTGTGTGTATCTCTGAAGGAAAATCAAGTCCAGAAAAAATGTTCAATAATCCTTTTACCTATGATTTTGAGTCAGCTACTTTTAACGATATTTTTGTCATACGTCTGGGGAATTGTGGACACCTCTCTAAACGGTAAAAGGTAAACGATAATCACAGTCACCTTTTAAAATAATGGTAACTGAGAAAGCAAGACCCCGATCACTACATTCCTTAAAAATCACGCGAACTCATACGCCTATTTCTAATCTATATACAGAAAAATAGTTTCCAAAAATTTCCTGGTTTAACTTTGAGGTCCAGAGATACTGTTAAGTTTTTCTTCATATAGCTTTTCCTATTATTGTTAATCCCAAATGTTTTAGCTCTAGATCTAGTGTTAGCTGTAGTGTTGGTATTAGCTCTACTTTTAGCTGTTTTTGATATTTTGCATCAGGTCAGTCGTTATTTTAGGACATCAAATTCAAAAAAATATTTTATATATTGTATTATTTTACGTCTTATTCTTATAATTTAGTATTTTTTTCAACATCCCTTAGAGCATATTGCTCAATCTTAAATGACATGTATTATATATTTAATTTTATTGTTACCAATAAAAGTTAAATATAAAACACTGTTAAAAACACATGTACGTTTTACTATGAAATTGTAAAATAAGTTTCATATATTTCAATATATCTTGTATACAAAAAAATCAATATTGTGTCCTTATAGAATAATACCGAACAATAAAACACACAATAAAACAATAAAATTAAATATATAATACATGTCATTTAAGATTGAGCAATATGCTCTAAGGGATGTTGAAAAAAATACTAAATTATAAGAATAAGACGTAAAATAATACAATATATAAAATATTTTTTTTGAATTTGATGCCCTAAAATAACGACTGACCTGATGCAAAATATCAAAAACAGCTAAAAGTAGAGCTAATACCAACACTACAGCTAACGCTAGACCTAGAGCTAAAACATTTAGGATTAACAATAATAGGAAAAGCTATATGAAGAAAAACTTAACAGTATCTCCGGACCTCAAAGTTAAATCAGGAAATTTTTGGAAACTATTTTTCTGTATATAGATTAGAAATAGGCGTATGAGTTCGCGTGATTTTTAAGGAATGTAGTGATCGGGGTCTTGCTTTCTCAGTTACCATTATTTTAAACGGTGACTGTGATTATCGTTTACCTTTTACCGTTTGGAGAGGTGTCCACAATACCCCAGACGTATGACAAAAATATCGTTAAAAGTAGCTGACTCAAAATCATAGGTAAAAGGATTATTAAACATTTTTTCTGGACTTGATTTTCCTTCAGAGGTACACACAGATCTAGGGAGAGTATTGTTAGTAATCTAACTACGGAATTTTTGAAACAAAATGGTACTAATATAATACATAGGTCTGCATACCATCCTCAATCAAATTTAACAGAAATTTTTGTACAAATTTTTTTTTTTTTAATTCATGTAGTGTTTAAGAGAATACTCAAAACTTTGAGTTACGAAGATGGAAAAGAGTAGGACGAGTATATTGATCCAGCAATATTTTCCATATAACGTGCACCACATACAACACACGGTTTCAATCCTGTGGAATTATATTATGGGAAGCAAATTAAATATAGGCAGCGGAAATATTGAAAAATAATGTTAATGCCGATTCAAAGATTGCAAAGATTATGGAATATAATAAGATTGAGCACCAAAAGGAGGTGTATGGGACAAAGTAGGGAAGAAGATAACTCGGGGGCTCTCCCTAAACCAGATATATATGTAAGTAAAAGCTAAAATCTCAAAAAGGGATGGGAATACTTTGATTTTGTTTCACGACACTGATTTAAATTGAGATTGAAAGATAACAAGATGCAAGGGGAAACCCTTCCGTGTAGTGCTTAGTAACATCGCTTAGCACAAGGAGAATAAACAGAAGAAAGGAGAAGAAATGGTGAGGCGCTTTTCTCCTTTCCATCTAGATGAACTATGGGACCGTGTGGATTGCACAAGGAAGAGGCATCATAGGAAGTGATTGCCTTTTCAGAAAGAATGCGCGAAAGATGAACGACGGTTGAAATGAATGGATTCCCCGAAGTAACCCTGCATTCATATCTCGCCCGACCTCGAAGATGTTGGCCGACAAAAGCATCACTAAGTTGGATTGGATTGGGTTAGATTTCGAAATTCCAACCCAACTCAACACTTGAAGACCACCTAAGATTGGGTGGTCGAAGGCTTTGGGTTGAAGTGGAATTTCGAAATCCAATCCAACCCCGTGATACTTTGGGCGGTCGACTTCGAAGACGTCGGCAGAAATATGAATGGAAGACGATTAAAAGCAGTGAATATTGAGGTTTTGTTTATATTAAAAGAAATAATTCGGCCAATTGCGATGCAATACCGGTTTTCAATACCGCTCATGTTGCGTTTAGAATCCCGGTATTTTGAGTCCCGGAATATCGGTATTAAAAACTCTAGGAGATTGAAAGAAATTAATAAAGAAAATATCAGATACAAACTATTTATATGTAAATTTATTGAAACCTTATTGTGAGAAACCTGAAATAGTTGAGATATATGTTACATTTCAGGGGAAGAAGAGATAGTTATGAATATATGTATATGAAATTGAAAAAGAAAAGAAAAGAACGACTATAGAAGTTTTACACCGACACCCATTGATGAGAAGTACTGACTGTGAAAAACTAGAGCAAAACTAGAAACTTTCGGGTTTTGCAATGCGTCTTTTCAATAAGTGTTTGACGTTTCAAATGTCATGTTGCAACCGTCTTCAGAAACTGGTTCAAATATATCGGTCGAAAACTAATTAATTATCAATTTATACTAATTACAAGCTTATTACTAATTAATTACTGCATCCCATGTGCTTTGAGAGTCTTGTTCGTGTTCACCACCATCTTCCATGTTCTGCTGAGTTCCCTGCCATCTTCTCCGTTGACGTTGTTTTTATGCCGATGGATTTCTATGGCCTCTCTTGTCAGGCTTTGGTGATATTTCTTAGGTCTAGGCAGTACATTTACTTTGTCGAAGTCTATTCGTTATCTCTCTGAATGGCAATGTTCCGCAACCGCCGACTGCTGACTGACAGATAAATCCAGCTGGTTTTGTACTTACTTCATCTTCGCCCCTCAAAGTATATCCGATTTTCTTTAGTACGTCCCATAGATACTGTTCCTCCTTCTTTAGGTTATCTCCTTTACAAATTCTTGCTGTTCTTTGAAACAAAGTGTGGTTCACGGATCTCTTCTGTAGGGGATGATGGTGCGATGTTGCTTTTAAGTACACGTTGATGTGGGTTCTCTTCCTATGCACTCCAAGTTCCATGTCACCATTTGTCGTGCTAGTGACCAACGCATCTAGGAAAAGCAGCTATGTGGTAGTTTCCGTTTCCATGGTAAACTTTATCGTTGGATGTTATTGACGTCGTTTACGTGACCTAAGAACTCCTGGAGGCATCCGCTGCCATTTTGCCATATCACAAACGCATCGAAGCCATAGTTTTGGTTTCTACAGACTCTTTCTCAAAGCATCTTCTTCGAATGAATAATCGGTAACAATAGAGATTCCAATGCTGCCCCGTCAAACTGCAAGTATAACTCTCCTTTCCAACAAAAATACGTCGCCAATAAACAGTAATCCGTAAACATATTCTGGTAATCCCTCCGCAATGAGTTTCTGGCGAAGACCATTTACAACATTCTTTATTGGTTTCTCCAGTAAAAAGTTCTTATTGCTTCGTTCGGCCCATCCTTTATAGCGATTGCGTAGTGGAGTCCTTTGGTCAGTTCCATGGTTTCTTCTTTCGTTTGTGAGACACTATATCTGTTGATGATTGATTCTGTATTCGGCTTACCAATGATTCAAACTTGATGTGTGTACCACGGGTCTTCTGAAATTCTTAATTCTTCTCCATTGTTAGTCTGTCCACTTTATCATATTTTATATTATTAAATGATAATGAAGATGTGCATTCGATAGGTTTAGAAGATTGTATTACCGAATATTTCTCGAGATATATTCGGATTATATCGAAGTATGTTATTTAGAAAAAAAGGTGACGTAATAGGTGCCGGGGGTTCTTCTGAGTGAGTAATCGGTCGACACACGAATGGAAATGAGTAGGTAAATAAAGTTTTTTGCAAATATTTGAGTTTGGGTAAACGACTTTGCGTCTACAAATTCATTTGTCATTATTTCATCGTTGAGAATTCTTTAAATAAAATACAATTCCAAACATTAAGAAATATTAATTCAAATCAATTAAATTAATAAAAACAAAGTATTTCCAATTTTATTATACATACATATATTAATACAAATTTTAACGGTGAATTTATTGTAAATTATAAATTATCTATTCTGAAAAATAGTAACTTTATTGCTTCTACTAAGACTTTTAATGTCTTACACTCACAAAAACATTGAAGTAATTAAAAACTTATTTCAAGACATCAACAAATATATTATCAAGTGCTGTTCAAATGCATTCCCTGAGAAGACATCTTACAAATAAGACATCTTACACATAGTAATTCAAGTCAGAAAAGATCCAGTAAATACCACAGAAGATCCAACATTAGAAGATCGAAATCTTATTCCTTTTTCTCTCAAACAGTTTGATGATAGTCTGTTGAATAAAGAAACAAATAGCAAAAAATACAACAGATATGTACGAACTGTTCACAAAGGTAATAAAAGAGGTTGAACCAATTGTTACCAAACATTTTTGTTTTGTCATAAACAATTATTTAGCGGAGACAGTCTTTCTGAAAGAGCTTAAGCTGACGAAAATAACACCTACAAAAAAAAGATGGTATACACAATAATTATAGACCAATAAAGATACAAATTTTGTCAACCTTATCAAAACCACCATTGTCAATAAAAAACAATAGACTATCAAACTATAACAAACTGCCTACAATCTGTCAATATGGGTACCAAAAACATGGGTTCCAAAGATAATAATCTACGTTTCAGCGACTTAATCATACATAGGCGCCGATTTTTGAAGATACATATGGGTGTTTTAAAAAAGTGGATTCCAAAAAAAAAGGTTCAAACTTCAGACCCAAGTACAATGAACAGTACATTGATACCTCTTCCTCAAACAATAACTAGTGTTAACTAGTTGGATTTGGATTGCTTAGCTGGATTAAGATTGATGGATCAACCTAACCCAACTAATTAACAATGTACCAACAATATTTTATGCTAACTAGCTAGTTGGGATTACATCTTCTATATTATTAACAATTTTAAAGAAAAAATAGTTTCGGTTGACTTCGATAACATCAGCCGCCTTAAGTAAAGTGAGCAATTCTTTGATACTTCTTCCTTAAACAATAAGTAATCTTAACTGACTTGGGTTAAGTGAACCGGGTTAACATTGATGGCTCAACCTAACACAAGCCCTTTTTTGCACTTAGGAGGAGAAAAATGCTTTATGCACTAACCCTCGTCAAATGTGCGCATGATAGAAAATTTTATCTAACCAGCAGTGTAGAACTGCGTCGGCGACAGGGATTTTTTTCAGGGCGAAAGGGAAAAACTCCCCTTTTTTCCTTGCCTATTGGATATTGGCAGTCCGGACTACCTTACACATTACAGCAGATTGCCTTGGCGATTTTATTGTTGTTATTTGCTTCTATTTATTTAACTTTCTCCACCTTTTACTATTCGCCAGATTCTTGTTGCCATTTTGGACACAACCCATCAAATGCTCTTCCTCTATCCTTCATTATTCCTTCCTCCGGATGAGTTATAACAAATCATAAAATATTCATGATTTGGTCATGAATTTGGTCATGATTGGTCAAGGGGAGTTTATAAAACACAACACAAAAGCGACCTCTCTTTCCTCCTTTTCTAGGCATCAACCGCGTATTATATATTTCTTAGAATTTCTAATAAAACTTTTTTAATAAGCGCCGTCATACGCAGATCGTTGTCCAAATGGATTCCTAAGTACTTTATCGATTCTGAGCTTTTAATGATTTATTGGCCTACACTAAGCTCTATTTTCTGTAGCTTTCTCCTTCTTTCTAAAATCACTATCGCAGTTTTCTCTTCCGCTAGTTGTATGCTTAGCTCTCTCATATTCTCTGCTACTTTACCTATATAATATCTAACACCACCACAGCCAAATCATCCGCGTAGGCCACCATCGAGACACCTTCTTCCATCTTCTCTTCATGAGTTATGCCATCCTCTCCTGCTGCTTTTTTTTTCTAAAGCTGATTCAGACTGTTATTAAGTTCTTCTATGGTAATCATTTTTGGTTGTTGATCTCCACTTTGATAGTTATCTTTCTCCTTGTAATTCCCTTGCAATACTGGACATAATTTTTTGAATTGGTTTACCACTGTTTCCTCATTTAACTTTTCTCTCGCTGTCATACGCCGTTCTCCATATGTTGTTTTCTAATTAATCACACGAACTTTTCCACTTGCTCTCCTTATTATTCTGTATCACTCTTGTCAATTCTTTTCTTGCGAGTCTATATTCCTCCCTTATTTTCACTTTCTCCTACACACTGATATGATTTCGTGATGATGAAATCACGATTCTCTGTATCTTTCTTCTTTTGGCTATGCAGTTCGCTCTTGCTTATACCCCAAGCAAGATATTATTATGATTTTGTTTTTGAAATTAATAAAATCGTCTATACTTGCGAATTAATCTTGATTTTCTCCAATTCTAAGTCTCTCGGTAAGGCTTGCAAGAGAGTTTATTTTTCGACGGATAAACTTTTACACAAAACGACATGGGTTTTAAAAACATGAAAATATACATACAAGAAAGGGCATGAAATACACATTTAGCAATAATTAATTACAATGTATACAATAGAAGAAAAAAAAATAGCGGTGTGTGACCTTAACAATTACATTGAAATTTAGTAATAATAATTTCGAGCATGTGAGCACGTTAAAAAAAGAATTAAAATACAAATTTAAATTTCAGATTTATTATTAACTAACAGCCTTTTCTCTACAAATTTAACATTTAATAAAATATGTATCCACTTGAATGCCTTGCCCAATATTTTTTTCAACAAATTTCTTAAAAAGTTTTAACACGGTTTCCTCTTATAAAATCCGGTCATGCACATGTAAAAAAATTTATCTACAAATCGATATTTTTCCGACGAAATGTCTCCAACAATTCAGTACAATTCTTGAAGGACACATTATTGATTTTTGTGTACAAGAGGTATTGAAATATATGCAACTTATTTTACAATTTCGTAGGAACGCGTGCAAGGCGCGAATAGCAAAATTTAAATTTTTATGAATGGCGACACATAAGTCAGCCTGCCGTCTAGGCATCGCGACCGCTAACTAAATTCTTTGGATAACTATGTATATCTATAAACAAGGTACATAGTTATTCAACCGGTCGAGGTGGATTGCTCTAGCTTGTGCTGCCTCTAACGGCAAACGAGAGAAACTTTGTTTATGAATGAACTTGTAGTATAAGCTGCATACTCAAATTATAAAATTAATATGGTTTCATATTGAAGGTTTTTACCCAAAAAGACTTTTCATAAATAATATGAAATTGTTTTAGAAAGACCAATTACAAATATATATTTTTTTAAAGTAATATTGTAATTAGACAATATTTGTCTTATTGTCGCCTTAGTGCAGACGTGATAGGCGCCGAGGGTTTATTTCAGTCGGTCAATACACAAATCGAGTTCAGGAGTTAAAGTTTTTTGCAACTATTTGAGTTTGGATAAACGTCTTTGCGTCTACAGATTCCTTTGTCATGATTTCATCATTGAGAATTCTTTAAATAAAATATAAACATTAAGAAATATTAATTCGAATCAATTAAATAAATAAAAACCAAGTATCTCCAACTTTATTATACATACATATATTAATACATATGTTAAGGGTGAATTTATTGTAAATTACAAATTCACTTACAAACAATTATTGCTTTATTGCTTCTACTACGACTTTTAATGAAACAAGCATAGTCTTTACACTCAGAAAACAATGAGGTAATTAAAACCTTATTTCAAGACATCAACAAATATAACAAATATATTATCAAATGCTGTCCAAATGCATTAAAACAATAAAAAATCTGTGAGAGAGACAAATTTAAAATGGAAAGCTAAAAACATAGCGTAATTAAAAAATAAATTAGACGTCTTGCACATAGTAATTGAAGTCACGAAAGATATCAAACAAAAATGAATTTTCAGAACTATATAAATCATTCTGATAACAAAATTTTGTCGGCCAGGAAACTTGTCTGAACGAGAAACTGGAAAATCTAGGAAACATCAGCAGAAATATCGAAAACTTATTCTTTTTTCTCTCAAACCGGGGCAACATCGAAAAACCCTTCGACCAGCTGTATTGATGAAAGCAGTTTAGTAATTTCGGCAAGTTCGATGATAAAGTCCAGGTAAAGAAAGAAGCAAAAAGCAAAAAGCTACGACAGATATATACGAACTGTCCACAAAAGTTATAAAAGAGGTTAATTCAATTTTTAGCAAACATCTCTGTTTTGTCATAAACAATTATCTAGCGGAGAGAGTCTTTTCGAAAGAGCTCAAGCTGACGAAGATAATACTTACATACAAAAAAACGTGACAAGAGCATACACAATAATTATAGACTAACATCTATATTTTATCAACCTTATCAAAATTACCATTGTCAATAAAGAAATAATAGGATATCGAACTACAACAAACTGCTTACAATCTGTCAATATGGGTACCAAAAGCAAAGGCATAACCTACGTTTTTCATCAGCAAAGGTATACTTAATCTGCATTCTGCGACCTAAAAAAAGATTCGAACCTCAGCGATAAAATGATCCATTTCCTTAACTGCTTATACTGTTTTATAGATTAATGGATATAAGATTAAGATTGATGGATCAATCCAACCTAACCCAACTAGTTAATAATATACCAACAATATTTTGTGCTAAATAGCTAGTTGGGATTACATCTTCTACATTATTAACAATTTTAACGAAAAAATAGTCACGGTCGACTTCGAAAACGTCAGCGTACAGTAGAACCTCGCTTAACGAGCGTAATTCTTTCTAAAATCGTACTCGTAATACGAAATACTCGTTATGTGAAACGGTGTCTCATAGACATATATGTAAATTAATGTAAAAACTGATAATGCGTTCCATTGCAAATAGATTTCAACATCTTTTATACTATAACTAAAGACCGGATTAAAAGGCACAAAAAAGACGGAAAAAAGCACTTAAAAAGGCATGAAATTTTGGCAACAAAAGCATTAAAAAGGCAAAAAATTAAAAATCGAAAAAATTGCTATACCTAATTAATAATGTATTTTAATAACGTTTTCATTAAAAAATACATCGTTAAACTAAACATTCATATATAATTATTAAACCACTAATCACGAAAACAACTAATTATTAAATGCTGTTCTAAATGTTCCATTGTGAAGTTGTGTCTTCTCTCACTTAACGTATTCTTGTAAGCCGAAAAACTTCTCTCCACGTCCACACTTGTAATTGGTGCATATTTGAACTTTGTAATTAATGCGGGATCCATAATAAATCCAGTAACAATTTCACCACTTAAAATTGACGCAATTTTTTGTAATGTGGCAAATCCTTTATTTTTACACAGAACGTCATTAAATTTATTCGTAATTATTTGACCAATACGTCCTGGTACGCTATACGTGCTGTCTTGAAACTTTTTAATCATTTATACTGCAGTCACTAAAGGTAAATCCTGTTTTTCAAGTGATTTTATAGATTCACTTATATAACTGTAATTGCTTTTTATAAATGCCAAATTATTTTGTAGCTCCACTTCTTTTAGGACGGCCTGGCAATCTTGTATTGCTTTACTACTTGTAGCCGGAAATTCATTTATTAATTGTTTAAAATGATTTAAGGCGTTTGTGTAGTATATAGCGGCATCTAGCCATGTTCCCCATCTTGTTAGAACTGGTTGAGGTGGTAATGGGGTATTTGGTAACCTCTCTCTAAACAATTCTAGCCTTAAAGGGGCTTTAACAAATATTTGTTTACCGCTTTTTATTAATTTATTAACTAATGGGAACTGTAACCTTATAGTTTCTGCTACTCGATAAAGCCCGTGTGCTATGTAAGTACAATGAATTAAATTAGGGTAAAAAATCTTCATATTAGACGCAGCTTTTACCATGTATGCCACTGCGTCTGACACCATCAGTAAAATTTTATCATTCGGTACCGGCTCCGGTAAGAAAAAATGCGTTAATTCGTCGTGAATAAATCTTGTTACCGTATTATTATTTGTTTTACTTAATTCTTTGGTACTTATTAGAAAACGATTTTTGACGAATTTTCGAATTTTTTTGTTTCGTCTACACTTATCCAAATATAATTATTTCCAATAATATTTTTTATTTCTTGAATAACTTCTTTGTAGACTGAAGTAATATAATTTTTGCGGAGATGGCTTTCATCGGGAATATGCATTGTACAATATGTTTGTAAAAAGTTTTGAAATATTTATTTGTCACTTTATGGGTTGGTATGTTTGCTTTTATCAAAGCTTTGTAAAGATCAAAATTGAATTTTGATTGTTCAGTGTAGCCGGATGTTGACAGATTGTATAGCTGTACCTATAGTTTGTTGTTTTTTGGATTGACTTTTAGTCAGTTTTAATTTTTCCTGATGCAATGATGTTTTGACATGCTGAATTATGTAGTATTTCTTGTCACAATTAATCTGTTAACAGTAATTTAATAACGTCAGTATTTTATAATATCTTCCATAATTATTAAACAATCAATATATTGTTCTATTAATTTTAGTGATCGAAGTACTACATTGAATCAATAGTGATTTTTATTTCTAGTGAATTTTGGGACATGCTATTCTTTATAATTTGCAATTTTTACCGTAAAAAGATTTAAATTTCGGTTTTAAATATTTAAAAATCTTTGGTATTATACATAATTTAAAAATAAAATTTAATATACATTGTTTATGTATATATACAATATACATTGTATATATACATGTAATTAATTGTTTTTACTCGATTAACTCCATCAATACTTACGACTTTTGAACAGGCTTGGCAAAATAAACGATTGCGTTCATATTTCAATTCCTTGTAATCTTTAATCCATTCTTCTACGATTCTTCTACGATTCTTGCTTCGGCATTGTACTACGCAAGAACTTCACACTGTCACTCGAGTAACTTTAATACAACTAAATGAATTGTAGACTCGACGCAAGTCAAACCACATACGGGGAATCCCGTGTAAGACGACACGGCACAACGGGGAATTCCAAAGCTTAAATTCGGAACGATGAAAAACGCGGATCTTACGTCAGACGGCACAACGAGGAAATGTACAGAGGCGCAGCGAAATATTTTTTCATAATTCAACCAATTTTTGGGGAAAAGACGCCAAAAAGTTGGAAAAAGGCTTTAAATAGGCATTAAAAAAATAATAGGCATGAAAATTCAAAAAGGGCAAAAAAGGCATAACTAACCTGGTCTTATTTCACTTATTTTTAACTGATTCGTAAAGATATTTAAATATATTTGTAATGCCTTTAATTTTGAGCATAAGTTTAGCATTAACGAGCATTAACTTTATTTAAAGAAATATCTACATAATTATTCATAAATGGTTAAGGAACAAACACCTGAAATGTGATTCAATCATGTAGTAGTTTATTTCTTAGAAATTTAAGTCACATACTTAATCCTTTTTTACTAGAAAGCCATCTAGTGATATTTTCTTTCGTCGGCGCTTCGAAATTTGTTTAAAATGTGACACCGTATTGAAGTAAAATAAATTTGCAGCTCGCACAACCACAACTTCATCTGGATGATGATTTTCAACGAATGACGCAACATTTTCCCTTACTTTTAACATTTCTTTGATTGCAGCAGATGATGGTTCATTTTGTGCTTTCTTGTCCGAAACACTTTCCTCCACATCTTCTTGCTGTGATAGACGGAGCAAGTCTGTAAGTTCTTCGGTGGTCAACTCTTGATTATGCTCTTCCACAAGTTCATCAATATCATTGCTATTTACCTTCAGTCCAATTGTATTGGCTAAAGATACAATATCGTTCACTAGAGGCTCTATATCTTGTGTGTTAAACGTCTCAGAACAACATTCAACAACGCTTTCCGGCCAAAGTTTTGTCCAGGCCGAAATGAGGGTTTTTTCGAAAGAAGGCAACGATATGGAAGTAATGTTTCCAGAACTTTCTGAGAGTCAGGTTGGTCTCTTGAGTGACGTCAAAACAATGTTCGAAGAGTATTGTAAAGTTTGTTTGAAATTGGAAATAACCTGCTGGTCCATAGGTTGAAGTAACGGAGTGGTATTGGGAGGCAGAAAAAGAATTTTGATGAAATTAAATTCTTCAAAGAGTTCGTTTTATAGGCCTGGAGGATAAGCAGGTGCGTTGTCCATTACAAGTAAGGCTTTGAGTGGCAAATTCATCTCTAACTGATAGTTTTTCACAGAAGGTTCAAATGCTTTATTGATCCGGTCAGTGAAAATATCGCGTGTGACCCATGCCTGTTGTTAGATCTTCACATCACATTTAAGTTGCTCTTTTCGATTTTATATTTTTTGAAGGATCATGGAGTTTCTGAATGGTAAACAACTAGCAGTTTAATTTTTAAATCGCCGCTTGCATTAGCACAAAGTAGCTTAGTGATCTGGTCTTTTATTCGCTTGTGGCCGGGCAATGCATTTACTTCTACTGTTATGTATTTTCGCTTCGGCACCTTTTTCCAAAAGAGACCCGTCTCATCACAACTAAATACTTGATGTGGGAGATAGCTTTTAGTATCCACAAGCTTTTTCAAGTCACCTACGAAAATTTCGGCAGGCTTTATGTCAGAGCTTGTAGCTTCACCGTTGGTTAGAATTTTTTGTCACTCCCTTTGATGCATTTACCTCTTTAATTTTATCTTTGTTCTTGAGGATAGTGCAAATTGGTGACTTCCCCTATGCGTGCCACTCGCAATGCGAAATCTCGATCGTTAAGCAAGGTCCCACTGTACTCAAGTGTAACCTCGCTTAATTCCTAAGTACTTTAACGATTCTGAGCTTTTAATGATTTGTTGACCTACTCTAAGCACTATAGTCTGTAGTTTTCTCCTTCTTTCTAAAATCACTCCCTCGGTTTTGCTTCCACTAGTTGTATGCTTAGTTCTCTCATATTCTCTGCCACTTCATCTATATAATATTCTGCTCTATCTCTCATTGTCTCTTGAGACTCTGCTCTCACCTATCCTTGCTAAACAAGGATGCTATGTCCCTTGTTTATAGATATACATAGTTATCGAAAGAATTTAGTTAATGGTCGCAATGCCTAGATGGCAGAGTGATTTATGTGTCGCCATTCATAAAAATTTAAATTATACTATTCGCGCCTTATACACGTTACTACAAAATTGTAAAATAAGTTGCATATATTTCAATATCTCTTGTACACAAAAAATGGATAATGTGTCAATCAAGAATTGTACCGAATTGTTGGGGACTTTCTGTCGGTAAAATATCGATTTGTAAACGGCAAATTGCTTTACGAAGGTGCATGACCAGATTTTATAAGAAGGAACCAACTGCGTTAAATATGTTTAAGAAGTTTGTTTCAAAGAGTTTATTAACAATTCTGGGCAAGGCATTCAAGTGGAGACGTATTTTATTAAATATTTAAGTTTTAGAGAAAAGGTTGTAAATTAATAATAAATCAGAATAATAATAAATGTCGGAAAAATAAATAAATAACTTCTTCGTCGGTTTCGGCTAATAAGCCATCATCAGCTGAATCTACCAAATATCAAATGATAACAAGAAATCTTGAATAATTGATAAAACTAAAATTGAGAATTAAAAAATAAAATAACTTACTGTCAGATGTATAAAAAATTCTAACATAAATTAAAAAATGTTTAAAATTGATAAAATATGTTAAAATAACACGATAAACACACCACAAAAAACAGACATGAAATAAAATAAATTATATAATAAGGCAGGATTAAAAAGAGATGTAGCGAGATTAACAAAGATAGGTGAAAGTGGTTTGCGCTGGAGATCTATCTGATTATTTATAATATTTATTTTAGGGTCCTTATTGTTTTTATTGATTTCATGATACTCTAGTAGATCCATTTTATGACCCTCGTTGCATCGGTGTAAAAGCTTAACTCCTTTAAAATTAATTTTATGACCGGTTTTAATTTGATGTTGGAATATATTTGATTCAAGTTTCTGTTGGTGTTCTTTAATTCTAATTTATAGTTTCCGACCAGTCTGCCCTACAGTGTGTTAACTAATTATCGTACCCGAAATCTAGGCAACCAATATCACAGCATTGGTATTTCAATGACGAATATTCCTATTATTTGAAATCATTTTTTCGAAAAATGTTATTAAAAGTTGACTTTTGTATAGCAATTAACGACTGTAAAAATGATCTTCTTTTGTTCAAATGTCGTAAAAAATTTATATCCGGCTACGACAATCAAAGAATTTGGTATTATATTCATGGACAAATTGTAAACACAACATGATTAACACATTTAATGGTATGTCATTTGATTTCACGTTTAAATGCAAAATTATAATCTTTTTTTAATTTGTGACATTTATAAACATGTAAGAATCAAAATGGATCAAAACTATATAGTCAATTAACAAAATATGTTATAAATTCTAAAAACATTGTTTCATTTCACCGATTTGTTAATTTATAAAGTTTAAAAAAAAAACAGTTTTCGAAAAAATCTTGTTTGATACAAGATTGCGATATTCTAATGCATGCTCGAATGATTTTTGTGTAATCTAGAATCAAAAATAAACATTCAGCGATATGTTGAAATAAATATTGAAAGAAGTGGTTATTGATTTATTAAAAGAACATTATAATTATTACATTGCAATTATTACATTACAATTATTACATTATGTGTTGAAAATGCTCTCCATTATTCTGTAGACAAATATTAATTCTTCTTTGTAAATTATTAAACACCCGTTGCAATTCCTCTACAGTTATATTAGTAATTTTCTGTCGAATTGCAGTTTCTAAATCGTCCAGATTGTGAAGTCTATTTTTGTAAGTCTTATTTTTTAGATTTCCAAACAAATAAAAGTCGAGGGTAGTTAGATCAGGTGATCGTGGTGGCCATAGGTTTTTGCTTATAGTTCTATCGACAAAGTACTCCGATAAGTACTCGATTGTTTCTTTGGCTGTATGGGGTGGTGCATTATCTTGTTGGAAATATCCATCCTGTAGCTCGTCATCATGGAGTTGCTCTATAAAATTACCCAACATTTCTCGGTATCGTGCTGTATTAATTGTATCGTGGAAAAAAAACAGGTCCAATAATTCGTCGTCTTGACATTGCGACCCATATGCCAACTTTTATTGGATGCAGATCCGTTTCTACAAATTAATTTGGGTTTTCGGTAGCCCATGTTCTATAATTTTGCGAATTGACATAACCTGATAAATGAAATCATGCTTCGTCGCTGAAAAAGGTTCTATCCAGTACCTCGTCATTATTTAAATTTTGATTGAACCAATGACAAAAAGTTACTCGTTTGTTATAATCAAGTGGTTGCAGTCGTTGCACTACACTAACTTATAGGGATACATTTGAAGTTGTTTTGAAACTACTTTGAGACAGCTTGCAACACTAAGTCCTGTTAAAATAATAATATTTTAGATAGGCAATTTCCTTTTAATTTAAAAAAGATTAACAAATCCGTCTCGGCAGATAACCTTCTCATTGATTTGTTTGGACTGTGATCCATTCGCTCACGAATGTTATCTACCACATCATCAGTGATTTTAACTTTTCTATCACCAGGTTTTTGTTTGCAAATGCAACTTCGCTCTTCAAAACGAGTTACAACCACGTGTTTCCTATGCTTAAAAGCATCATAATCAACGTCAAAATCTGGGAAACGTTGGTTGAATTGCTGTATACAGCCTTGTAAGGAATAAACCCAACTATCGTCCGCATTCTGCGTACCGCTTCGACAATGTGCCATTAAAATAAAGGCGTCATGTTCCGGTGTGAACGTCATAACGAAAGAAATAAAAATCTAAAAGAAATTCTCATTGAACGTTTTCGTTATTTTAATTTGTTTATTGACTTACCGCTTAAATCAATCGCTAGAAACAACGATAGCTCTAAGAAGAACTGTTTGGAGAAATATAAAGGCAGCAAAAAATGGTTAAAGAATTAAGAAAATCCGGAAACACACAAAGCATACGACAATCGCGACAACAATAACCTAATAACGTGCGATCTGCTGTCAACATCTGGTTAAAATCTGGTTTCTAATTTAAAAATATCGCCGTTACCACTACACAATGAGATAGATAACCAACATTACAACGTGACGTAGGTTACGATAATTATTTAACACAGTGTATATATCTCACATTACAATTAAGGCAATCAACAGAATTGTTGTGATTAGACAGGATATTTAGAATGGAGTTTTTATTGTGGAATGTTAGATTTACATTAAATTTTGATAGAATCTGTTTGAAAGGCATTAGAGAAGGGTGATAAAGAATAGAAATCATCAAAAATCATATTCAGTTCATCAATATCTGTTTACATGAGAACCTCACACCCAATTTTGCGAAAATAAAATGTTCAATTTTGAAACAAGATACACGGGCAAAAATCATTAATAAATTGTTAAAGGATGAAAAGAGAAGACATTTTAAGTGCTTGAATTATATTTCTCAACCATTAGCATACCTTCATCGATCGCTCCGAAATAAATTCCACCATATTCAATTGGAAGAAATCATCATTGAATTCAAAAATCAAGCTATGGTTATTAAAAGAGACGACAAATTTAAGAAGACGAACAAGTTAAATAGCTTACGGAATAGTCATAAAAATAAGGTCAAGAACATCTCTGTACGTCGACACATCAATGATAACATTTCGCCAATTCCTATCACCAACCTTACTGACATCGTTTTTTCCAATGAATAACAAGCTCTTTTAAATAAAGGTCACAAATTTGCCTTAACTCGTAAATTAAACATAACAAATTTAACTATTGATTTTGATGTAGGTATTCATAAAAGTCCTTCATATTATAACATTAGAAATGACATTATTCCAATTTTTAAAAAACTTGAAAACTCAAAACCCGACAATACATCCACCAAACTATGGAAAATATTAAAATCTATAAAAGATTTTAGAAGAGATTTCTTTTAGAGAGAAATTAATCAAAATGAAGTAATTTGTGTGAAAGCCGATAAAAATGCTGGGTTGGTTATTATCAACAGAGAAGAGTATTTAACTAAAACCTATGATTTCATATTTGATAACAACTATATAAAACTTAAAAAGAATCCTATAGAATCCATCGTCAAAATACAAAGGATATTATAAAAACTAATAAACATTTTCTAAAAGATCATATCCCATATTGTTCGAATATCGATTATCTATCACAATTCCTTATTCCCATGAACCCAACTATCCCTCATATTTACTCACTACCTAAACTTCATAAGCCTGCAATTCCTATTCTCCCCATAACTTCTTATATAAATTCACCTACAATATTGCTTTCAAGATGAATGCTTAAATTCTTTAAACAAATCAAATTTACTCCCAAATATTCAATATATAACTCTAACAATGTCCTTTATTGACTCCATAAAGGACATTGACCTCAGTAATAAAATCATGATTTCTTTTGACATTACTAACTTATACGCCAACATCCCTGTAGATCTCACACTCTCACACAACATCAAAGATATTTAAGAATTTTTTCAATAATAGTGACATTACCGATCGCCTAGATAATATCCTAGAGCATATAGTGAAACAAAACTATTGTAATGGGAATGCCTTTATCCGGCTTACTTGCCGATACATTTTTAGACTTCATTGAAAACACTTATATATGTAATGATGTAAATCCATACTATCGGAATATTACTAAGTGGACACGTTATATTGATCTTTTGTATTTGGAATGGAGATATTGATTCCCTTAATTTGTTCCATAATTACATTAATGATCTTCACAATAGATGGAAATTTACAATAGAATTAGAACAAAACAAAACATTAAATTTTTTGGATCTCACCATTTGCAATGAAAACAATCATCCTTGCTTCAGCATATATAGAAAACCATCTTCTATTCCTGTCATTATACCTTTTGATTCGTCTCACCCTTTAACTCACAAAATGGCCAATTTTAGATTTCTAATAAACAGAATTCATAATTACCCTCTTAAGCAATCTAGTTATAGCTCGGAACTAAAATATATTTATAATCAAGCACAGAATAATGGTTTTCCTAAAGAATTAATAACTAAAATAATACAAAATTCACAAAAAAGATTAGATCCTATATATGTTCAAAGCAGAAACAAAAACCCCTTCATATTTATTCCCTACCACCCTTCTCTAATACCTTTCAAACAGATTCTATCAAAATTTAATCTAAATCTAACATTCCACAATAAAATCTCCATTTTAAATATCACAATCCTAAAGCTGACTCTTTAAATCAGAGTGGTATATATTCTGTTGATTGCCTTAATTGTAATGCGAGATATATAGGACAGACTGGTCAGAAACTAAAAATTAGAATTAAAAAACACCAACAGAAATTTGAATCAAATATATTCCAACATCAAGTTAAAACCGGTCATAAAATTAATTTTAAAGGAGTTAAGCTTTTACACAAAATAAATCAAAATAAAATACAAAATAAAATGTCAATAAGATCAACAAATTTTTTAAAAATGTATTTCCTGAAGATGGTTTGAACGTAACCGAAACCGGTAGAAACAATTTGTGAAATACTATCGTCTTGTTAATAAAAGTACAAACAATTATTAAATAAATATTTTACAGCGATGTAACAAGGGTCATAAAATGGATCTACTAGAATATCATGAAATCGATAAAAACAATAAGGACCCTAAAATAAATATTATAAATAATCAGATAGAACTCCAGCGCAAACCACTTTTCACCTATCTTTGTTGATCTCGTTACATCTCTTTTTAATCCTGCCTTATTATATAATTTATTTTATTTCGTGTCTGTTCTTTGTGGTGTGTTTATCGTGTTATTTTATCATATTTTATCAATTTTAAACATTTATTAATTTATGTTAGATTCTTTTTTACATCTGACAGTAATATGTTTTATTTTATAGAAATGTTTTTCGTCTTGAATTAAAATATTTATTTAATAATTTTTGAACTTTTTTTTTTCAAATAAAAATAAAACGTCAATGAGATTAACAATTTTTAAAAATGTATTTCCTGAAGATGGTCTAAACGTGACCGACAGTGAGTTATTTTATTTTTTAATTCTCAATTTTAGTTTTATCAATTATTCAAAATTTCTTGTTATCATTTAATATTTTTGTAGATTCAGCTGACGATGGCTTATTAGCCGAAACCGGTACTGAATAAATTTAATTTGATAGCGTGATAGAAGTTATTTATTTTTTTTCTGAAATTTATATTTTAACACGCAATATGGATTTCCAAAGATAATAATAATACCCCAAGAAACAGCGAACTGCATAGCCAAAAAAGGAAAGATGCGGAGATTCAGACGAAAGCATGTCAGTGTGGAAGAGGATGTGAAAACAAGGGAGACTCGTAAGAAAGGAATTGACAAAAGTAATAAAGAATAATAAGAAGAGTAAGTGGAAAAGTTTGTGTGGTGAATTAGAAAACAACATCCGAAGAACGGCGTATCAGATTGTAACGAAACAAATGCGAATGAGAGCGAGAGAGAAAGAAACAGTAGTAAACTAATTCAAAAGTTGTTTCCAGTATTCCGAGAGAATTACAAGGAAAAAGATAACGATCAAAACTGAAATCAACAATCAGAAATGTTTACCATAGAAGAACTTAATAACAGTCTAAGTCAGTTTAAGACAAAAAAAGTAACAGGAGAAGATTGCATAACTAATGAACAGAAGATGAAAAAAGGAATCTCGATGGTGGTCTATGCGGATGATTTGGCGATGGTGATGAGAATATGAGAGAGCTGGGCGAACAACTGG
This sequence comes from Onthophagus sagittarius, assembly GCA_036711965.1. Lineage (NCBI taxonomy): Eukaryota > Metazoa > Arthropoda > Insecta > Coleoptera > Scarabaeidae > Onthophagus > Onthophagus sagittarius. The sequence goes on from JASERS010000005.1 coordinate 28,545,294, forward strand.
TGGAAGAAAAAACTGAGATAGTACTGATTATAGAAAGAAGAAGAAAGCTGCAGACAATAGAACATAGAATAAGCCAACAAACCATTAAAAGCTCAGAATCGATAAAGTACTTATGAATCCATTTAGACAACGATCTACGTATGATAGCGCTTATTAAAAAGGTCTCAGAAAAAGTCGGAAAAATGTATAATAACTTAACGCGGTTGATGCCTAGAAAAGGAGGTTCATTGGCGACAATAATAACATCGGCCACTTTACACGGAGCCCCAGTTTGGGAAATCGCACTTGGGTATAAGAAATATGCTAAAATGTATATCGCACAGTAGCGACGAAAGCTGTAGGTATGCTGGATAAATAAATAGAAGCAAACAACAACAAAGCAATCGCCAAGGCTATCTAATGTAATTCGTAAACTGGTCCGTACAGCCAATATCCAATAGGCAAGCAAAAAGGGGGAGTTTTTTTAGTGGTGTAACCAGCAAGAGACCGCAACACAAAGACCCTATTGCCGGCGGAGCCCCATACTCCTGGTTAGATAAATTTCCTATCATACGCACATCTGACCGGGGTTAGTGCATAAACCATTTTTCTACTCCTAAGTGCAAAAAAAAGGTTGAGTTGGGTTGAGCCATCAATCTTAACCCGGTATACTTAACCCAACCATTAAGATTACTTAAGGTAAAACTTTTGAACGTTTGGAGCAAGCTGTAGATGTTATCGAGCTACAAGATGATTCTGCAGTAATTGAATTATGATATTATGGCTGATACCAATTTTACCCCAAAAGATATTCCTGGTACCATTGAAATCACGAATGAACTCAATGTAGATGACCAAGTTGAAGAACATGAGGGTGATTTAACAAGAAAATATGCTGAATTTCAAAGGCCAAAATGGATAAAGTTCTACCCAAATTACAAAAATGCCAATATTACCGCCGAAGACGTTATCAATGAAAACTTGGAGAAAGTGCAAACCGATTTGAAATATCTACTGCCTCGACAGATTTTTGAAACATTTCTAACGGACGAAATTATTATCTATGTATGTGAACAAACATTACATATGCCAGGCGAAAGAATGACCACAAAAGGTTGCTATAAACCCACATGAAATGCGAAGTTTTATCGGAATTTTTGCTGTTCGCAGGGTATCACAAATTACCGCAAGTTTAGGTTTTATTGGTCAACAGATGAGGCTTTAGGACTCTCTTTTGTGTATAATACTATGTCCAGAGACGGACACCTTCAAATAAAAAAAAAATACATTTAGCAGACAACGCCCAGATAGGAAGCTTCCAAGACCGCATGTACAAAATTTGATCGTTTATGGATAAAACTATTGCAAATATTTGTAAGTGATGTTACTTCCATAAGCACATATCAATTGATGAATCTATGGTGAAATATTTTGGACGTAATCCTGCCAAACAGTTGTAGTAAGTTGCTGAATTTTAATATTTTAAAATTATGAACTTTAAAATATTAAATGGCATGTTTCTTTCTTTGTCTTCTTTTCGATGACTCGCCACTTGAGAATGAGTCGGGAGACAACCGGGAAACACAGTATAGAGTAGAGAGTGGAGAGCGTAGGGTGTGGGTGTATTAGAGTGAGCCGTGTGTAGACTAGGGGTACGAGAGCGGGGTTTTAATTGTGTTTAGGAGTAAAGTTTAAATAAGTAAATGGGTTTTATAATTTTTAATATTGTATTTTTATATAGTTCCATTTTAATTTTATTATTCATTTTCGCTAAATTTAGGTTTATTGTAACTAGTATAATAAATTAAGTTATTTTAACAGGTATAACTTCTTTCTATCTTTATCTTTTGATTTCATCCCTAAAAGAATATAATATTACCACGTTACAAGGGTTTAGAAAGAGCGGATCCGTGGGGAACCAAGGAACCCCTGTATATGCTCAATCCCTTTTATCAACGCTGAGCTCGGGGGTGGTAACACAGTTTATAAGACGTAAACCGGTAAGGTTTGGGTACAAGAGTCGGATGATAAGTAGCTTATCTGGATATTACTGTGGGTTCGATGTGTATTGCGGCAAAAATCATAACGAAACTAAAGATTTCAAGAGAGTACCACTGGGAACGAAAATAGTTCTAAACCTTATGAAGTACATTCCTAACCCAAGAAATCATGATATTTTTCGACAATTATTTTACATCGTATCCCTTTATGGTGTACTTGAAAGAAAAAGATTTAAAAGCCACCAGGACAGTACAAGAAAATAGGACACAAAAATGTCCAATGATGGACTCAAAAACCATGAAGAAAATGGACAAAGGTTCGTCAGATTACAGATTACAAAAGTTTTTTTGCTTAAGAAAAAAATTGTTAATAGCTATTTAGCATAAAATATTGTTGGTATATTGTTAACTAGTTGGATTGAACCATCCAGCAACTCAGCTAAGGGCCACTTTTGCCACCTCTTAATAAATTTATCTAACAGTTAAAAACTCGGCCCATAGCCAATGGGAGCGCTTAAAATCGATATAATCACCGCTAGTTAGTTTAACTGGAGGTTGGTAAAAGTGGGCCTAAGCAAACCAAATAAAATTAGTTAACACTGGTCATTCTTTGTGGAAGAAATATCAATGTACTATTCATTCTACTTGGGTCTGAGGTTCGAATCTTTTCTTTGGAATTCACTTTTTTCCATCATCCAACACCCATATGTATTTTCAAAAACCGGCGCCTATGTATAATTGGGTCGCAGATTGCAGTTTTAGTGAACCTTTGCTGATGAAAAACATAGATTATTATATAAGTACGAAGGCTTTCACGACCGGTGTTAATTGAACTAAGATTAGAACTAACACTAGCACTAACACTAGAACTATCACTAGAACTATCACTAGAACTATCACTAGATCTAAAACTAGAAACTTTCGGGTTTCGCCGTGCGTTTTTTGAAAGAAATGTTTGACGTTTCGGATGCCATGTTGCAACCTTCTTCAGAAACTGGTTCTAACTGATGGCTATGCATATAATATATGAGTTAGCGAGCTAGCGAGCTTTGACAACTTTTCATTCATATTTATGTTATTGTTGTCATTACTTAGTTGTCATCACTTACCTCTGTTAATGTCTTTGAATATCATGGCGATTTATTCCAACGCCAACATTTTAAGTTCGTCTTATATTCATGGCGGATGTAATAAAGTTTTGGATAGGATCTGTTTCTTAGTTTTGGAAAGATCATAATAACAAGAAACCATAAATTTCTATCACCAGCAGCTTAAAATAATGAAATAAAGGTTTTGTCATATTTTATTGCCTTACCAAATTCTTCGGTAAAAGGTACTTCGATCGATTTAGATGAATAATATTTTCCAAGAAAGCACCGTTAATAAATAAAGTGAACTCTCTAAGAATACCTCGCCCATCATTACGTGGAATATTACCCCATATTGTTGTTTTTCATTGTATCATTTATGCATTCTTCTGCTGGTTATTTTTGGTAAATAAAAGCTAACAAACTAAAGTTTATTCAATCCCAGATAATTCTAGAAAGAATATCAATGATAATTTAAATAAATTAAAGGATTAACTGTCAAAATGTCATAACCTTTTAATAAAAACACGAACGGCTTCCAGCATTTTGTGTAGGATTTTGATAAAATACTCAATATGAAGAAAACTATAATAAATAGGTATAGCAATGTTTATAGATAATTTGTAGAGAATTAAATTCTCCTTTTGACAGACTAAATAGATATGGGGCATTCCATTTAAAATTTTCGACTTTATCGCAATTGAATACAGCGAAACGGTAATTCAATTTTTGACCACGCTGTATAAGGTACACTGTTGCAACAGATGACAATCCATTTGACAGCATATGAAGAGTTATCGTGAAAATGCAAAACGTGTTTGAATTAACTTTGCCTGAGATGTGCTTTTAAAGAGCATGGTGATATTTGCCAAGAAACACTTAAAATCAATTAAATTTGGCAACGATTAATTATGGTATATTTTGGTTTAAAATTGATAACATTTATTATAAATTTTTGTAAAAGTTTTGCGAGTTTGTATGTGCTGGATTCAATGCAGGTTGTAATGGGTCTTATTGGTAATCCATTTTTGGGAACTTTAGGTAGTACATACAATTTAGGGGTTTGCGGATTCATAGGTAACAGGCTGGTCAAGGTACCTCCAATTTCTGTTATTGTCGTTTTGTTTTCTTTAATTATTAATTTTACTTTTTCGTGAAAATTGTTTGTGGGGTTTTTATTGATAGTTTTAAAGTTATTGTCTTTCATAAAGCTTTCAGTCTTATTTATGTAGAGATCTTTGGTTAAAATTATCATTCCTGCGTTTTTGTCTGCAGGAGTAACTATTAATTCGTTTTCTTTAATTTTCCGCTTGATGTTCTTAATAATTTTTTGTTCCTTTTCATCTTCTCCATTTCTTATTGTCGTTACTTTGGGAAAAATTTATGAATTTCTCCTAGTTTGTTTGATGTTTATTCTTTTCTCTTCCTTGTTCTGTTCTCAATTTGTTCAGTTTTTTTAGTTTCTTTTTGTGAATTTCATTAAGAATTATTGTATCATGTAATTTAGCTTCTTTGATAATTTCTTCGATTTCAATGTAATGATATTGATTATTTAAATACATGGCTGAGATATGTGCTTTTAAAAAGCGTGGTGATATTTGCCAAAAAATACTTAAAACCAAAATAACTCGAAAACTAAAAACGCTAGGCACCAACAACTGCTATCAAAGTCAATATATTTTCTTACGTATAATTGAATGGTGTAATAAAAACTATAGCATTCCATTTACAATAACGAAGTTGAAATCTACTTTCGATAGACCGGAAGTGGTGGCCATCTTGAAAATATTTTAGATTAATAGATCGGAATGAACAACCCGTGTTCCCAAAATTTCAAGCCTCTACGAGTAGTGGAACCTAAAAAAGTTCTAATGAACCAGTTACGTGAGACATAATGTATAAATAAAATTTCTCTCGTTTGCCGTCAGAGGCAGCACGAACTAGCACAATCCAACTTGAGCGGTTGAATAACTATGTACATATATAGTCTGTACCACAAGAAGTGAAGATGACTCATCGGCTAAACGTGTACGGAACAAACGCGCGCGTTAGAAATCACTTCACGCTAACACACGACAACGCGCGAGCATAATATTTGTAACGTATGTGCAAAATTCCTACGGAAATCGACGAATCACATTCACTTCTCGTGGTACAGACTATATCTTACGTGACCATACGGAACGTTTTGAACGGGATTGTCCCGTTCTCCTGTTAGTAGTCCCATCGTCCCGAAAATACTCTAAAACGTCCCGTTTTCATAATCACATAAGTGCATAAATCTCATTAAGTATTTAGCTGTATTTACACAGCTTTTTTATTAGTAATATTTCGTTTCTCTTTTTGCGAGACTTATACCAAACATGCCTAAATGTAAGTGTACATTTTTTTGAAACTTGAAGGGAATAAATAGAAAAAGGGTAAACAATATTTATACAAAACCGAGCACATTATTAGAACAAAAACTAATAGGGATTGGGTGTGAAGCTCATAATGTCCACAATTCAATTAAAACTGCCGATTGCTTACCAAGTGATTTAGAATGCATTATCGTCAAAATTTACTTTTTGAAGAAGTTGGTTTTCACCAAGCCGTTTTAAATACCGAAGGACAAAATATATCATCAATGGATGTGAATGTAACAAACCGTTTAAAAGATAACTTGTCTTTAGACGTTGCACGAAATTTATTAGCAAAGTTGATCAAAATCAGAGCTTGGATAACTGCTTGAAAAAAGTAGTCGAGTATAATTACTAACTATTTCCACGAAAATAGAAGCATAGAATAATTACAGCTACTACAATTAGTAGTTATCTAATTACAGTAAAGCTTCGCTAATCCGAATCAATGAAAATCAGTTGAATTTAAATGATGGAATCATGCGGATTATAGAGTCAAATTGTATTGGATAATAACATTGTCTGCTGCCTATCTTGCAATACATGATACACTAAAACTTTTACTAACTTCCTCACTTTTAATTCGGTTATCCCAACATCTTCATGGAGAAATTGCCTCATTTGCTGCAGCATGATACATAAATTATTGAATGGACAGTGGAATGCTGCCATCAGGTTCTTCTTCCACAGCTGATTTTTAAAATACACATCTCTACCATTTTGCTAATAAATTACAAGGATTTGCAATCCTTAGAAAATATGATCTCAACATTTTTGATAGAAATGCTCTTCAGTGTTTTGGAATTAATCGTCTTTCTCTGTAGATAGAACGAATAGTCTTTTCCGATTAGCGAATCTCTTACCAATTCGGATTACAAGGGACATAATGCAAATTTTACATTTTTCAGTTTTGTTCAGATTATCAGGGAATTCGGATTTTGGGTTGTACGAATTAGCAACGCTTTACTGTACTTCGTTAACTACATAATAAAATGCAGTTGTAATGCCTAAAAGGGATTAGCTTGCACTCTTCAAAAATGTCTGATAAAACAAGCAAAGTTTTACAAACAGTATCTAGCCTTTTATTTTATTGATATGATCATGTTGTATTTTGCAACAGTATTTGATATTTTAGAAGGAAAATTAAATTTTATTAGCAGTCCTTCGCTTTTTACCATACAAATGTCTTCTGCCAGCAGTATTTAATCTTTAATTAACAGTTAATTGACTTCTTACGTAAAGATTGTGCATTTTGTTCAATAGTATTTAATATTTTCAAAGCATAGTCAATTGGTTTATCAACAGTATCCAGTTTTTACAAACAGTTTTACAAGTAGTATCAAGTCCTTTGGAAGTATTTCAAGTCTTCCAAGGGCAGTATAAAATTTTCTGGAAGTAGTATTAAGTCTTCTAAAAGCAATATCAAGACTTCCGGAAGTAGTATCAATTTTTCTAAAAGCATTTCAAGTCTTTTGGAAGCAATAACAAGCAATGTAGAAGCAGTTCAAATCTTCTAGAAGCAATATCATGTCTTCTAGAAGCATTTTAAGTCTTCGAGTAGCAATATCAAAACTTCTGGTAGTAGTATCAGGTTTTCTAGAAACATTCCAAGTCTTCTGGGAGCATTTCAAATCTTCTGAAAGCAATATCAAGTTTTCTAGAAGCATTTTAAGTCCTATGAAAGCAGTATCAAGTTTTCTAAAAGCATCTCAAGTCTTCTGGAAACTTTTCAAGTCTCCTTGAAGCAGTATTAAGTTTTCTATAAGCAATATTAAGTCCTCTGGAAGTAGTGTCAAGCTTTCTAGAAACATTCTAAGTCTTTTAAAAGTATTTCAAGTCGTCTGAGATCATTTCAAGTCTTCTGAAAGCAACATCAAGACTTCTAGCAGCAATAACAAGTCTTCTGGAAGCATTGCAACTGTTTAGGAAATTGTATCAAATTTTGTAGAAACTGTATCAAGTCTTACTTAAAACCAAATTTTAATAATTTTAAACTGCACCTGATTATCGACAAAAGTATTTAGATTTGTCCCGTTTTCAGTCAAAATAAAAACGGTCACGTTATGTATATCTGTAAACAAGAGCTATATTAATGATTAGTACATAACAAGGTTCCATGGTGTAATGGTTAGCACTCTGGACTTTGAATCCAGCGATCCGAGTTCAAATCTCGGTGGAACCTAATGTTTTTCGTTTTTTCTTTTTTATAACAAAATAATTTATTTAATTGCAATGAATCAAATTATTTAATTATTTTTTTTTATTAATTATTGGAATTAATTTACTTCTCAGGTGAATCTATCTTTAGCCAATAGGAGTGCTTAAAACCGTTGTAACCATGGTAACTATCCCATAAATAACTATATTAGGAAGTTGGTAAAAGTGGAACTCAATTTATTAACAAAACGTCACTTCTTGTACAATTGACAATTATTATCTCATACATATTTTATAGCTATTAAAAGAATATTATTTACACTAACATTTACACAGATGTAGTAAGAAAATGTCCAGGGTTATAATAACGAGAAGTGTTCCGTCTTTAACCTCTTTGTAAGATAATTAAAATCAAAAAATTTTTTTAGGTTATGTCAAAAATAATTCTTTTAGGTGTACTTATTTCGTCGTCGACCATCTCAAAGAATCTCTATATCAAGGCGATCTCCTTTATTTACCTGTTAAATTGAAAGACAAACTTTTAAAACGTTTTTTGGCCAGCCAACAATATTGGAAGAACATCGATTTTAAAATGACATTGAAATTGTTGGTTCACCCGGGGACTAAATCGCTAAATCTCACCCAAGTGCATATAGATGATGAAATATTAGAAATAATCAGTGTTTGTCGGGGTTTACAAGAGCTTTATTTAACTTTACATAATTGGAACACAAACAGTGTCTCAACGAATGGATTATTAAAATTATTTCCTTGCCTACCGCTCTTACACATCATTTGCTTACCTAGATGTAATGCTGTTGATGATGATGTTATTTTGTGTATTACTGAACATTGTAAAAAATTAGCTGGGTTAGATATTAATTCATGTGAGCAGGTCACCTCAAAATCAATTAGTATATTATCTAGGAGTGATCAATTATTATGGGTAACTTTATCAAAGACAAATGTAAAATGATTTTTAAAAAATTATATTTAATTTATTAATTAGATCCATTTTTTTGGTAGGTTTGTGATGAAGGTATTCAAAATTTGGTTTTGGGGCCAAGTGGAAAATATTTGAAGGAACTACGATTAAATGATTGCACACAATTATCAAATAACGTCCTTCAGTTGATTGTTGAGCATTGTAAAGATTTGGAGGTGTTGGTTTTTAATGATTGTAGCCGAATTGCAGGTATGTTTAATTTAGGTTAATTCTTTATTTGAGTTTTATTTTAATTAATCAAGTTGATGAAAATTTCAAGTTCAATAAAAATGTTTTTGTGGTGTGAAAAAAATAATACAAATAGACACAAATTCTCCATAAATTTAAAACATTCATAACTCTAACTAATCTGATTTTGGCCACTAAATTTCACATATAGGACATACTTGGGCTTTAATGCTCATTTATTAAGGGGATTATTCAATTCTACATAACGCATGGTGGAAAGTTTTTTAATTTTCCAAAGAAAAGCCTTTTTTCTTCTATATTACACAATTTTGTCGTTTCTTTTTTAGTTTCCGTGATGGTATACTTGAAAATAGTTATATAGGATATAGATAGTAGTAATATAAGAATAGACATTTTTATAAACGGTAGATAGGCTCCAAGAAAGTGTGATGTGAAATCGTGTTACAGGAGGTCGCTTAAAACAAAATGAGTAATACAAAATGATTTGAAACAATTAAAAAAAAACAATTTTTTAAAACATAACGCATCTTCTATTAAAATAACTACAAATGAAATAAATAAACAGTAAAATATATAACAATAAACAAAAAATGTATTCTAATAATATTAAGACATAGTTTTAATAAGTTTCTTCATCACTCGATATAACAAGTCGAAGTCGTTTGTTCCAAGGTTCTTCACCCTTTTTCTTCGGTAGGATTTTTTCCATCTTTTTCCTTCCTTATAAAATCTGTTATTTTGGTTTGCTTCGAAGCCCTTGTAAGCGCTTGGTAAATTTCACTATGGGGTGATAGGGCATTTTGCAGTTCCCGTTTCAATTTTAAGCTCCTTTCAGAACAAGGATCTTCGCTGAAAATGTATAATTCAAGATCTTTTGCCAAGTTTAGTACTTTTTGCACTTTTTTTAGATAGAAATTAGCAGCTTCGGAATTTTCTTCATCAGTGCTGTCTTCTGATTTTATGGGATCATCTTGTGATATCATTAGCACTAAATCTTTTTCACTAGTTTCTTGCTCTACCAATAAATTTTGGACATCTTCAATATTCATATCTGCAAAACCTTCTCCTCCGATCGTCTTAGCAACTTCCAATATAATTGCACTTCATTTTCTGTTAATGGAACACACCTCTTCACCGATGGTGGCCATATTTTCTTCCAACATCCACTTAGGGTTTGTTTTTTAAGTTCCTTCATGGCAAGCAGAATAATGTCCATGCATCTTTTGATTGAAAATTCTTTCCATGCTCCCATTATATCATTTGTTTTTGAATGCATTGCTTCTAAAATCCATTGAAGGGACCGTCATATATAGTATGACTTAAAGGTGTAAATAATGCCCTGGTCTAAAGGTTGTATTAACGACGTTGTATTGGGTGGCAAAAACTCTATGGCTTAGATCCTGGGGGTGACATATTACCACCCAATGGGATTCTTTGTGCAACAATCGTCAATCCAAATTTTCATTTTTTCAATAATGGGCATATGTGGGCGACCCTCTGGGCGATCTTGCGGACGTTGAAGATCCTGCGGCAACTGCAGACCTAATTTCTTTTTTATTTTTTTAATGGTACGAATTGTTGCATCATTTAGATTTAAACTTTTTGAAATATCAGTTACTCTCTCTCCATTCAATAAACGATTAAGAATGGTTATTTTTGTCTCCAAAGAAATAAATTTCCTTTTAAAACTTGTCTTTCTATCCGCAGATATAATTTGCGACGGGAATATAATTTTTCTCTTAAGAAATAACTAGGTTCTCTTAAAAACTACAAAGCTAATCTCACCTATTGTTTGCGTAATTTTTCCAAAATAAGAAATAATTTAATTTTTTTTCTTAATAGGAAGAATTAATTCAGTTTTAAGTCGTCTTAGCTTTGCAGGGAAGTTTCCTATCCTATCGTCTTTCTTTATCAAACAACTTTTTATTGCGAAAGTGCATGAACATATTAAATTTATTAAAAAATACAAAATACATGAAATATTATATCAAAATTATTATTACCATTCTAATTAAATCAAAGTTGTAAAAGAAATAGAAGTGTTTACTAAAAATAGGAAATTTTAAATATTAGTAAACAATAATTTTGCAATGTATAATAAAGATAAATGCTATTAAACTCAATCTGAAATGACACTATTAGAAATATGCTAAATTTAACTAAATAGTATACTACTACATATTTAATTTAAAAAATACTGTATATTAAAGTAGTATACAATGAGTGGAAAATATTGTTTTCCCATGTGTTTTGTTCAATTCAATAATTTTTAAGTTTTATCACTGAAAAGGTTTGCTCACAAGTATATTTGAAATGCAAAGCAAAATCCAGGGTATTCTATTCAAAAACAGAGATTATTCGAAAAATAAACTTTTAGTAAATTATTATCATTTTGCATATCTATCAATTCCAGCTATATTGATTCCGGAGTATTTTCTGGTGAAATGTTGAAATGATTGCTGAAAATGTTCAATAAAGCAATTTTGAAGTACAGTAAACCCTCGATATAGCGAACACGCAGGGGAGAATGCAAGCCGTTCGCTATAATAAGATGTTCGCCATTTTGCTGTAACGAATTAGTTCGTTATATATTATAAATAATAGAGGCATTGTGAGCAAAAATGGACTAACCCACATATATTATACGCAGTAAAATATATAACAATAAACAAAAAATGTATTCTAATAATATTAAGACATAGTTTTAGTAAGTTTCTTCATCACTCGATATAACAAGTCGAAGTCGTTTGTTCCAAGGTTCTTCACCCTTTTCTTCGGTAGGATTTTTTCCATCTTTTTCCTTCCTTATAAAATCGTTCGCTATAATAAGATGTTCGCCATTTTGCTGTAACGAATTAGTTCGTTATATATTATAAATAATAGAGGCATTATGAGCAACAATGGACTAACCCACATATATTATACGCTGGGGTTAGTCCATTTTTGCACTCCACGCCTCAATAATGAATAGGATCTTGAGGTGTTTAGAAACATATTAACATCGACTATGTAATAAGTTTATTTGTATTTTTTTTCATATTGTAATTAACACTATTTTTTTAAGTAATCATTTATGGCGCTTTGCTTTAAACGGGTTTTGTTCGTCTTAAACATTCTTCAGTAATTTTATTCAAAGAATTCGCGAAACCGTCGGAAATGTTCTCTTCTGTATCAGCAAACCTTTAAATTGTGATATAAATAAGGAATTTGATAACAAATCAGATGTGGTTTACCTTTGTGTAGTATAGAGAGCCGCTAAAACTTCAGTTCTTGTAGGAGGTGTTACATTTACCACTTCTTCCTCATCATCTTCATCGCTTTCTTCATTTTCTTTCCATTCTTGGCCTGCATTCACTAATGGTAAATCGATTTCAATTGCTTCTGAAGTCACTACCTCAATGTCAATAGTGCAGTATTCATCAAAAACTTGTTTAGATACTGACAAGATGTGTTGATAATTTTCCCATTCTACATCAGTAAATTCAGCCTACAATGCAGACAATAAAAGCATGTAAAGTAAAAAGTTACTAAGAAGATCTAATTATCGATGAATGCTTACCATCGTTAATTGATTTTCCTCCTTGAGAGTCAGTTGTCCACGCTTTGTTAAAACAATTTTCTATAATATTTGATGTTACTGAATTCCAAGAATCCGACAACGCTCGTATCGCTTGTAGAATATTCCATTTCGGATTTCCTTCGTTCGCTTCCATTGCCAAAATTGCTGCTCTTACAAGACGAGCACGATATCGCTTCTTCATGCACGCAATTATGCCTTGATCAAGAGGTTGGAGTGCACTCGTTGTGTTAGGTGGAAAATAAATCACCTTCACATTGTCCAAATTGATATCCTTAACATTATGTGCAGCACAATTGTCCATCGTTAGCAATACTTTTCTGTTTTGTGCTGCCATGTTTCGCTGGAAACGAATAAGCCATTCTCAAAATGTCACAGAAAGTCATCCCTATTATTATACTTGATAATAATAGGGATGACTTTCTTTCAAATAAATATTGTTATTTTTGAGATAGGCAAATGTATTTTTTTTTTCTATATATGTTTCTTTTGGCGCTAGATATTTAACGCCAAAGGAAGCAAATAGTGCAGCAAATAGATATTTCATTTCAATAATGAAGTTGTCTTCCGTCCTTCCATCTGGACTTGCAACCAAAAATGGATAATATTCGCACGATCTACTCTCAAATCTTTCAGAAATCTTTCTTTTTTCTTATTGTAATCAACATCGCTTAGATCATCATTATCCTCACCAACTTGAGGTCCATAATTATCGTCATGTACATATGTAATATGACCATTACTACGCTTTTTTCGTTGCTTTCTTTTATATCTTAACGCAGATTTTCTAACGATATAACAATTTGTATAAGTTCCTGTTTTGGATTTGTGTAACGATTTTACGTATTTATGCTTCGCGGCAAATGACAAAGCTGCTGCTTCGCAACGTATGGTGAACCCACCTCTGTTGCTATAATTTACACGTTTGCCTCCAACAAATTTAGCTACAACTATGAGTGTGCGATACAGCATGAAGCGTATCGATATATTCGATACACATATTGTATCGATATATATCGAAAATATACATATATCGATATTGTATCGATATTTAGATCGACAGTAAAGTATGAAAAGGGAATAAAAAAACGACGAAGGACATAAAAGCTAAAAGAGTTATTTATATTTTAATTTAATTTAAATAAAATCTTTATTAATAGATAAAAAATTAATTCTTCAGCATGATCGGTGGTGAGCGATGCTCTGTTATCATCCAAAACCAAACCCCCCTTACTAAAAATACGTTCCGAAGGTAAACTTGTAGCCACAGCACATAAATATTTTTTTGCCAGTCTACTTAATGTAGGTAGCTTCTCTTCTTTACACATCCACCACTGCAGTGGATTATCTTCTAAGGCCGGTGTATGATCGCTAGTATAACTACTATAGGCAACCATTTCAGAATTTTCTTTTGCATATATATTTTCATTATTTTCAGAATTATATTTTGATAGAATTAATGCCAAACCGAACTTTACTTTCTGTTTCTTTCGTGTAGGAGAAGTCGTCTCTCCATTTCGTAAAGTTTTAAGCTCGTTCTCTTATCATTCATTTAAGATATTATGTACAGGTTTACGAAGTCCCTCAAGCAAGTTTTTAGATGTAGAATCTTGTACATTGTTCATAGAATCTTCCTTGTCATCTTTCTTGTCTTCCCAAATATTAGGCACATTACGAACAATCTGATCAATGACTGGGATAAAAATTGAACATGTAACAATTTTTTCAAATGAAAGGTTTGCTGATAAAATTTCATAATGTTTCATGAATGAAACGGTTTCCTGTAATACGTCTACTTCGGACTGTGTTAGTATAAACTGTTTATATTTTCCAACTCTAAATTCATTTAAAACTGATACCAATGGCAAATGCTGCTGGACAAATACTTGTAAGATTTAATAAGGACCACCACCGTGTTGGAAAAAACTGGGAAACTTGACCGTTGACAATTTCAATTTTTTTTGAATTTCTTTCAGCAATTGGTTTAATTTGTAACTATGAGAAAAGCTCATTTGATTTTTTTTGCACTTTTCTATTGTAGTTGTAATTTCTTCAATTTTAAATGACTTTGTTACTGATGTATTCAGAGTATGACCAAAACAAGTAATGTGCTGTAATTGCAATATGCGAACTGCGGACAAAATATTTGGTCCGTGGTCTGTTGTACATGCCACAACTTGTTGTTTACTAATTCCCCACTCATCTAATATTTCCATTATTTTTTCTGCCAAATTTTGACTTGTTTGGCCGGCCCTCTGGCATATAGCGACATGCCAAACAAACACATTTAAGTTCCCATTTGCCTGTAATAAAATGGGCTGTAACACAAATGTACGGTTACTGTGCTACACTTGTTCAACTGTCTGTAGTAATACTTAAATACTCGACATCTTTTATAAGATTTTGAATTTTTTCTTTTGTATTAATGTAAAGCTTTGGAATTACTTGTACTGTCATTGTTTTTCGAGAAGGGATTTTGTATGATGATTAACAAATTTTCATAAAATGCTGAAATCCTTTTTTTCCACAGTGGAATACGGTAACAAATCCACTGCAATAAAATAGGCAAGAGCGTTGGTTATTGTTTTTTGTTTTTGAGTGGAAACGGGAAATTGTTTTAGTGACGTTTGTTTGCTTTGTCTCGCAACCGCTGTGGACGTGCTAGCCTCGGTATAAGAAGAACACGTATTTTCTTCATGACCGTCCTTATCTTCGGATGTTCGCCTATAAAAACAAATTTTATATATAATTTGCACAAAACGGCATTTACGTTAATTAAAAGCAATATTTGTGCATTTCTTCTTTCATTTTCTGGCATTTCCTAAATTCGAAGTGTTTTCGAAACTATAAGAGATAGAGAAGGTGGTAACATGTTACGTTCTTCAGAGTCGAATTTTTTTTCAAATCTTTAATTTAGCAAGATTTCAAATTTTTTAATAGGGCAAAAACAATTTCGGATTTTTCGGCATTAAATATGTAAAATCGTTTTTTTTTCTATCTTTTATAGTTTTTGGACGTAGCCAGAACCCCAACGAAATAATAAAAATAGTTAGCGCATTTGAAATTTCATTAAAAAAATTATTAGTACTTCAACTCAAAGAGTTAAATTTAATAACTACTTAATTATACTCACTTGGAGAGTTTTGTTTGGAAGTCGTAAAAATCCTGAGGGTGATACCGCTTGAAATGTGTTTTCATATTTGTAGTGTTTCCCGAAACAATCACAGTTTTATTACAATTTAAACACTATTAGTGGAATCTATTTTCGAAAAGAAATCCCACAACATGCATTTTCGAGCTGCCATTTCCGTAATAAAGAAAATTTAATAGAAAGAATTAAATAATGTGGCAATCGTTCGATTTACGACGTCAAGTTTATGTGGCGTCAAGTGGCTGGTCGTGCAGACGCCAACCTAACCGCTAAAAAATTTTATATCGAAATATCAATATATTTTAAAAATAGTTTTTTGTATCGATATTTAGGTTGTATCGATGTGGCGATATATCGATACTACACTGATGTGCGTATCGGCCTTTCGATACGCAGTGCTGTATTGATATATCGATACTTCAACCCTGCCCTATATATAATCAAAGGTATATTGATAGTAAATTTTTTTTATAGAATTAATTAAAAATGGTCTAACTAAACCAACCATTAATATATTTACTAGACAACAAAACAAACAACAATTACAAAACAGACAACAAATATTTACACCAGTCCAGTTCAATGACTTCAGTTAGTGGTTTCTTATATTATACACAATGTTACTCGCACAATACTCCGATATATTTTTATAATTATTGCATCGCATCTGGCTTGAGAGTCTTGTTCATGTTCACCACCATCTTCTCCGTTGACGTTTTTATGCCGGTGGATTTCTATGACCTCTCTTATAAGCTGTAAGATCTTCTCTAATAACAAATTGAGTCCCCCCTTAATAATTTCTTTTGATGAAATACATTATCCTTTGTTTTGTGATTCATGAATTTTACTATAATATAGCACGTTTTTTACCATTACGTTTGGGTCCGACTCTATGACTCCGATCTATGGAGTTAGGTGTAAGAGCAAGGTTCATTTTTTCATTGATAATGTCCAAAATGACTCGTTCGGTATTTTCATTTTCCGTCTCACTTACTCCGAAAACACGTATGCTGTTGCGACGAGTGTATTGTTCAAGTCGATCCAGTTTTTCTACATAATCCGCCCTAAATTCGGTATTCTCGGACTTGACACGTGTTACCTCCGCCTCCAATGTAATAACTTTTTCTTCAAGTGTTTTAATTTTCTCATTATATTCTTTCAGTTCAACCCTTATAATGGAAGAAATTGATTTCGCGATATTACCAATGAACGATTCCTTTTTAAAGAGTTCAGTTAACACCTCTTCAAAATCACTCAACTGTTTTTTAGTGATCACCATTTTCAATTAACTCACTCAACGCACTTTAATTAAACTAGGACAAGCCAGAAACTAGTTTCTTTTACAGTCAGATTACATGAATAACGAATACATTATTACCTAGAGACACCGGCACGTCTAGCCTCGCTGCATACTTTACTCGAAATATTGATCAATTGTTGAATGCTTCTGTCTAAAGCCAAACTGGTGTTTAGGGATTAGGTTATTTACATGTATAATTGGTTTAATTAACAGTGGTTTACCTGGCTTAGGTATCATAATAATTTCTGCAACTTTCCAATTTGCAGGTATGTAATTTAATCTAATAGCTGCATTGAATATGTAGGTTAACATGACTATACCTTTTTTTGGAAGCTGTTTAAGTATTTGCCCAGTAATTAGGTCGAATCCCGGTGCTTTTTTAGGATGTAGATTAGATTTTATCTCTACAGCTACTTCTTTCGGAATAACTGGAACAATTTTTGTTGACTTTAAATTATCTATAACTTGCAGCTTACTATATTGGATTATATTCGGTGTAAAGACATCTGCTAGATGTTGTGCAAAGATGTCAGCTTTCTGTTTATTATCTCTTGCCCATTTACCTAAAACTTTCCTTATGGGAGGGACTGACGTAATTGGCCTTTTAATGCGTTTAGTGGATTTTCATAACGAATAATCATTCTCTTCCCCACTTGTTAGTTTAGATAAAAACGAATTCATAGTCTTCTTTTAGTTTGCGAATATCGCGTTTTAATCTTTGTTTTATTATTTACTATAGTCTTGTCTTTTGGGTTTCAAATTTGTTACCAATGTCTTCTTGCTGCTCTTTTTTCTTTGACTAGGACGCGTATTTCTTTTGGATAATTGTTTCCTTTCGTAATATACTTTATTTCTCTTGTGTTATGATAAGCAGCTGTTTGTAGAAATTTAGTGAAATACTCTGTTTGTATGTCCAATTCCTCCGTAGTTTTTCGACTGACCTTTAAATTTATTTCTGTTTGCAGTTCAATTCTAAAACTTTCCCAGTCCGTAGTTTTATTTACTAGAGTTGGTTTAGCTTCTTTTTTAATGATTCTTTCACTTAGTGTTAAGACAACAGCTGAGCGGTCGGAATCCAAGTCAAAATTTTCTTCAACTTCTATGAAATTTGTTGCAACTTTCTTTGTAATAAAGAAGTCTAGCAGATCCGGAATCTTATGCTTATCAGTAAGCCAGTATGTTGGTTTACCTGTAGAATGAAAATTTCCTCCCATTTCTCCTATGGCTTTCCTCAGTTCTTTTCCTTTGGTAGTAGTTAGCCTCGCCCCCAATCACTATGCTTGGCATTGAAGTCACCACCCATTATAAATCTCTCCCCCATATGACACAAAAATGTTTTATAACTATCTTTTTTTAGGTTGTATTTTGGAGGGCAGTAAATTGCTCCAATTCCTAATTTTTGTTTCATTGAATTGATGACTATTTTAGTAACTTGAACTTCATTACTTTGCATTAAATGGTCTTCATAATGAGTGATAGCATCCTTAACCATAATTGCAGTTCCTCCCCTCGCTTTATTGTCTGGATGGGTAGTATGGTACTATTTGTATCCTTGCATCTTAAAGGATGTTTGGTTCGTTAGATGTGTTTCGGAAATCAGGCATACATTATGTGACCATACGTCCCATTTTAAAGGGGATTGTCCCGTTCTTCTGTTAGTAGTCCCATCATCCCGAATAAACTCTAAAACGTCCCGTTTTCATAATCACATAAGTGCATAAATCTCATTAAGTATCTAGCTGTATTTACACAATTTTTTTTATTAGTAATATTTCGTTTCTTTGTTTGCGAGACTTATACCAAACATGCTTAAATGTAAAACTTGAAGGAGGGTAAATGGAAAAAGTATAAACAATATTTATACAAAACCACCGAGCTCATTGTTGGAACAAAAACTAACCGAGCTCATTGTTGGAACAAAAACTAATAGGGATTGGCTGTGAAGCTCATAATGTCCACAACGCAATTAAAACTGCCGATTGCTTACCAATTGATTTAGAATGCATTATTGTCAAAATTTACTTTTTTAATATTTACAGTGTACACATTGAAACTGTAAAAGAATTCTATGACTTGATAGGTACAGAGTATAAAAGAATGTTGGGTTGTAGTAAATCTAAATGGCCTGTACTTCAATAGTGCTTAAAATGTTTGTGAGATTAGAAAAGTATTTTAGATTGCTAATCTAAGAAAATAGTCTTCTAATAGGCATTCATTCTAATAGTTACTCTTCTCATGACTAGTCATCTAATGCCCGAATATATTGAAGTTGTGTTTTGGCAATCCCAGCTCCGAATGCTGGTTATATTTTGTGCACGCCCAAGAAGTTGGTTTTCACCAAGCCGTTTTAAATACCGCAGGACAAAATATATCAGCAATGGATATGAATGTAACAAACCGTTTAAAAGATAACTTGTCTTTAGAAAAAATTCTGTTTTTATCCCACACGCTGCACGAAATTTATTAGCAAAGTTGATCAAAATCAGAGCTTGGCTAACTACTTGAAAAAAGTAGTCGAGTATAATTACTATTTCCAGGAAAATAGAAGCATAGAATAAGTACAGCTACTACAATTAGTAGTTAAGTATCTAATTACAATAAAGCTTCGTTAATCCGAATCAATCAAAGTCAGTTGAATTTAAATGATGGAAGCATGCGGATTATAGAGTCAAACTATAATCCGCATAATACTAAAACTTTTACTAACTTCCTCACTTTTAATTCGGTTATCCCAACATCTTCATGGAGAAATTGCCTTATTTGCTGCAGCATGATACATAAATTATTGAATGGACAGTGGAATGCTGCCATCAGATTCTTCTACCTCAGCTGATTTTTGAAATACACATCTCTACTATTTTCCTAATAAATTACAAGGATTTGCAATCCTTAGAAAGTATGATCTCAGCATTTTTGATAGAAATGCTATTCAGTGTTTTGGAATTAATCGTCTTTTTCTGCAGATAGAACGAATAGTCTTTTCCGATTAGCGAATCTCTTACCAATTCGGATTACAAGGGACATAATGTAAATTTTACGTTTTTCAATTTTGTTCAGATTATCAGGGAATTCGGATTTGGGGTTGTACGAATTAGCAACGCTTTACTGTACTTCTTTAACTACATAATAAGATGCAGTTGTAATGCCTAAAAGGGATTGGCTTGCACTTTCCAAAAAAAGTCTGATAAAACAAGCAAAGTTTTACAAGCAGTATCTAGTCTTTAATTGACAGTTTTTAAACTTTTTTCAGTTTTTTTGCTAAAGCTTTTAGTAGATATGATGATGTTGTATTTTGCAACAGTATTTGATGTTTTGGAAGGAAAATTAAATTTTATTAACAGTCCTTCGCTTTTTACCATTAAAATGTCTTCTGCCAGCAGTATTTAACCTTTAATTAACAGTTTATGGACTTCTTACGTACAAATTGTGCATTTTGTTCAATAGTATTTAATATTTTCAAAGCATAGTCAATTGGTTTATCAACAGTATCCAGTTTTTACAAATAGTTTTACAAGTAGTATCAAGTCCTTTGCAAGCACTTCAAGTATTCCAAGGGCAGTATCATATTTTCTGGAAGTAGTATTAAGCCTTCTAAAAGCAATATCAAGACTTTCAGAAGTAGTATCAAGTTTTCTAAAAGCATTTCTAGTCTTTTGGAAGCAATAACAAGCCATCTAGAAGCAATATCATGTCTTCTAGAAGCATTTTAAGTCTTCGAGAAGCAATATCAAAACTTCTGTAAGTAATATCAAGTTTTCTAAAAGTATTCCAAGTCTTCTAGGAGCATTTCAAGTCTTTTGAAAGTAATAACAAGCCATCTAGTACTTCAAATCTTCTGAAAGCAATATCAAGTTTTCTAGAAGCATTTCAAGTCCTATGAAAGTAGTATCAAGTTTTCTAAAAGCATCTCAAGTCTTCTGGAAACTTTTCAAGTCTCCTTGAAGCAGTATTAAGTTTTCTATAAGCAATATTAAGTCCTTTGGAAGTAGTGTCAAGCTTTCTAGAAACATTCTAAGTCTTCTAAAAGGATTTTAAGTCGTCTGAGATCATTTCAAGTCTTCTGAAAGCAATATCAATACTTCTAGCAGCAATAACAAGTCTTCTGGAAGCATTGCAAGATTTGAGGAAACTATCAAATTTTGTAGAAGCTGTATCAAGTCTAACTTAAAACCAAATTTTAATAATCTTAGACTGCACCTGATTATCGACAAAAGTACCTAGATTTGTCCCGTTTTCAGTCGAAATAAAAACAGTTACGTTAGGCTCACATCAACATGTTGTGTAGTAAGGAATGCTTCTAATTCAATTTTTTTATTGGTAATGTCATTGGCTTCAAATTCCATGTGGCAATCCTAAGATCTTTTTTAGTCATTAAGCTCGTTTTGGGATTGTACCAGTCCACCTTGGAGCATCCTATCCTTGTACCTATCCTATCTTTGTACCTATCCATCATTTGGAGCATCATTTCTTGTATGGTTTTCTCATTATTTGCTTCGCCTTGTTGTAATTTAGTTATTTGTTCGCTTTTACCTGCTTGTACTGTATCAGCAAAAGTTAATTGGTTAGTCGTGTTTTTCAACATAAACTTTTTAGGACCAAGCATTTCTTTTCCTTCCTTTCCCTATAACTTGCTGGGTGCGCTCCGGCACAATTTGCACATTTTGGTGCTTGCTCTTTTGGCTTTATGCATTTAGCAGTTAGGTGATTTCCAGCCCATTTAACACACACGGGGTTACGGCTACGAAATTTTTGAGTATGTCCGAAGGTTTGACACTTTTTACATTGCGGAATTAATTTTCCTGTTTTAAACGCTTCTATGTTTATTTTCATGTTGGCTAGGTATTTAATCCCGTCCACTTTCTTTATATCTTCTGTTTTATCAAATGTAAGTATAAATAATGGTAGCTTTATGTACTTATAAACTCCATTTTCTTTCAGCTTTTTGAGTTTGTTTTCAACAGACAATATTTTAAGACCTTTTTGTACAAGTTAAGCTTTGATTTCTTCTGTCTGACATGAGGGGTGTAGATTTCTAGCAACAACCCTTAACGGCCTTTCTTGTTTGTTATCATATGTATGCCATTGTTGCTTTGATTTATTTAACATATTAGTTAGTTCACGATATTCTTCCCTATTCTCCACGTTTAATTTCATTTGTTTATTATTCATGAAAGTAGCATTAAAATTTATTTTTTGTGCTAAAAGAGAATTCGTAATTACCTGATAATCATCCACATTGCTTAAGTTCACTGGGGGTGGCTTACGTAATTTTAGCGATTTCTGCTGACTTTGTCCACAATCCTTCTTGTGGGGATTCTGTTGGTTGTTTAGGTGATGTAGACATTTTTCTTTTCTTATTTTTTGGTAATAACCATCCTGTTTCTCTGTTAACTAGTTCATCTTCTTCATCAGATTCCTTGGACTAAAGGATGTTATTTTATTAGGTTCTAGCCCTGCCATTTGTTTTCTTAAAAAGATTATTACTTCTTCTGCTTTCTTTAGTTCTTCTTTAAGGAGTTTATATTTAACGTGCTCCTCCTTATGAATTATTGAATCATCCGATACCGTACTATTTTCGGTTTTATTATTTGTTGTATCTTTGTTCTTAGTAAGTCGTTGTTGTATTAATTCGAGATATTCATTCATTTTAATCCCGACAATTTGCTGCGCAACCGCAATATCCCTTCGTTTAAATTAAAATTACTTTTTATTATTTATTAAAATGATTTTGAACGGTTTTTTATAAAAATATGTATTCATTTCTATCAATACACCACTTGTTATCATAAAATCCGGTTCACGGTCTGTACCACAAGGCCACGTGTGCACGGAACGAACGCCAGATGTTAACTGTATAATATTATATATATGATAGTCAATTTAAATCGCCAAGTGCCTATCGCGGCCAAATTCACCCCAAAGTCCAATCAATCGGGACACAATATTTTGAAAATTGATTAAAATATTTAAAACTGTTTAATTATGAGACATGTCATATATATATGACATGATTATCAAATTTGGTAACCCAAATCGAATTGGTTACAGAGTTATGAAATTTTTTTAAGATTTTTGCTGGAATTTATGGATAAATATCAGTATAATACAATAAATAGGTTTCTAGATGTGTAACAAAATATTAATTCATTTAAAATTTTCGATTTTTTTGACATTCAATGCGGAAAAAAGATAATTCAAATATTTAAAT
Source organism: Onthophagus sagittarius (assembly GCA_036711965.1). Classification (NCBI taxonomy): domain Eukaryota; kingdom Metazoa; phylum Arthropoda; class Insecta; order Coleoptera; family Scarabaeidae; genus Onthophagus; species Onthophagus sagittarius. Next base: position 28,568,348 of record JASERS010000005.1, read on the forward strand.
CACAATTTATTTGACATCAAATATTTTGCAAAGTTTTTATTGAACTTGAAAATGATGGGAAATTTTATTGTTTAGATTTAAATCATTTTAATAATTATTATTGAAGTATGTTTTAAAAGAATTATTTTACTTGTACTCAAAACTGTTAATTAACATTAACATATAGATTGTGATAAAAGCAATTAATATTTAAAATGAACCTCATAAACATTGTGATATTTGTCTCACAGTCATAATATGTAAACAAATCAAAATAATTTGTATATGAACATTGTTTTTTTTAAATAAACTAAATAAATAAATTTTTAAAAAAAGTAATAACCTATTTATTTAAACCTCTTTTTCCAGGTCATATGACTTTGGGAGATCAAGAAACACATTTGAAGAATTTAAAGCAGTTTACATGGTCAATACACTGGTGAAAAATATTTATATTGATTTTAACTTATATTAATTAAAACATCATTTTAATGTCGCAACAACTATATTTTTTTAATTACACTTTTTCATTCTCAAATACACTTTTACTACCTAATCGTAATAATCAATATTAATAATAATTAACTATGTAAAAAATAATGAATAGATCAAATATTTTAGCCGGTTCGTTTTCTTTCAAGGCATAATAAAAAAAGTTAAACTAAATTACATTTACAAAATATATATATATTAGACTTAAAAACAAGACGGTTTTTATTTAATTTATGTTAATTTCGGTTTTTATTTATTTCATAGACGCTTTTATCCCCATTTTATTATTTGTTTTTTTTTTTAAGTTGGATCGATTATGCCTTTGAATTTATTGGGGATTGTTTTAATTGTAAAATAATGGAACGCATACGAGAGACGTCTTTACTTCCTTGCTTAGCTTTCGGATTAAAATCGCAAAGCTTTGCAATTCGCTCCCATTCGGTTCCCGGTTCTATTTCATTATCATCCGCTACAAATTGTTTTTCGGCATTTCTAAAAAACAAAAAATTAATTAATAACACTGTGTTACAAGAAATTTTAACAGTTGATGAGTTGAGTGTTTTTTTAAGCAATTTTGGATTGCATCTTTCATGAGGTGAAGAGATTTTACGTTTTAATAATGGTGTCATGTTTGCATCAATTCCAGTTGCGCCGGAAATTGCTAATAAGAACAAGTTACTATATCCCTACTATACTTTATCCAAATGTCCTATCAGGTGAAGTTAAAAGTATGAGGTAGTTCCATCATAGTTATCAAACACCACTAGCACAAAGTCAAAAGTGTTGTTAAATCCACCTTCAATACATCCAAACTCAAATAATTCAGAGTCAAATGAAACACCAACTGTTGTCGCGGGTGTTCTCATGTATGAACCTTCAGAAATCAGTAAAGTGTGCAATCATATTGCAATTATCCAAACGCGCTTGAATAACATAGTTCGTATGTTAGATTTATCATCGCATAAAGCACAAATTCTGTGTCAGCAACTAAAAAAGCAATTAAAATATTACGTCCAGATGTGAAGAGAATAAGCTATTTTCACCAATGATAAAAATTTTTTATTATGTCTTTTACACTATTTAACAACACATTTGGTTATTGTAATAATATTGATAAGCTAATTATTGGCTGTTATGGACATACAATATTATCCCCAACAGTGGTGTCCATGCAAGGTCTATAGAACATAAGGTTACCTAATTCCCTATGCCTCTGTAGTATCGAATATTACCCCACAGATTGACGTCACTGGTTCGATACAGTCAGAGTAAAGAGTGGAGTAAAAGATAGCCTATATAATAGTACAGCCATTAGCTTTGTTCCAACCAGCGCACAGTGGTTCATACTGCTATTTTAGCTGGACAAATTGCACAAAAGTGTTTTCTTATAAAGTAGTTTGTAACAATTCCAAATTACTTTCTAATGTCTCCATAAATTGATAATTGACAGAAATCAGTTCATTTGTTCATGGTTGAGTGACAATCATAGGTAGAAAAGAGTCTACTGAAGCTTATTAAATCGTTATATTTATTTTATTAATCTTGTTTCTTTTAATCAGTGTTCCAGCGATTGCAGTTTTGTGTTTCTAAAATTTTATTTACAGGTATGTAAAGTATCTTGCAATAACTAAATGTACTTTTTATAAAATATTGCTATGACTATGTCATTCTGAAGTGAGTGATGTAACAATATAAATTTTACTTATAATTGCCCGACTTTAATTAAGCTAATATAAAAATCTCCGTGTGCCTCCAACTTTTTTAAAAACTGGTTGGTTAGAGTAATTATTCAAGAGTTGAAATAATAATATTTGCAGCCATATCTCACCAACTTTGTATATTATTGCAGATTTTACAATGAAATAATCGTGTCTAATAGAAACTATAGTGTCTACAGTTATACAATAAACAAATTAAGGCTAGACGACTGTGATGATCACGTAACCGGATGTGTGCGAAAAGTGACTGACAATTTTTGTGTGCATTTAAAAGACCGCTGGCAAAAATGTCATCATATATTGAAAAACTTTTTAACAAAAAACGCCAAGTACCTGGATGGCATTGTTGAATTTCCCGAAATTGTTCGTGAAGTTTCATCGCCAAAGACACATTTGGGTCGTCCAAAGAAACTTTTCGCAGAGGCAAGCGACAAAGCAAAGAGAAGACGCTTACTACCTGTAGTTGCACGATCAACTTCTGCAGAGTTCATTTACGCAGCCCAGATGAGTCTACGCTCAAAAGGAAAAAGAGACGCAGCCGAAATTGTTAAGCAAATTGAAATTTCGCCTATGAGAGCGACAAGAATTAAGAAAGCATATAAAAGACCTGACAAACATGTTCCAATAAAATTAACAGACGACAAAGCCGTAGCACTATATGTGGATGCGAAATTAACAAAGAAACAATACTTGTTAATTCGTAACCAAGCTAAAATACAAAACGCGAATATCTACCTTTCTTATCACAAGCTTTTAGAAGGAAAGAAAAGATGTTATCCGGATAGTATAGCTATCACGGAGATTACTACCGAAGTAAAGCTTCATTCAAGCTATGCTTGATCACACTATTCAGCGTTTAGTTGGCAGCAACAGGGATATTTTAAAAAACGTCTATACAGGCGCCCATTTGACCATGTTGTTCAAGTGGGGTTGTGATGGCGCATCAGGACAGAGTACATACAAGCAAATGTATAGGACGGACATTGGAAATGGACATGATGATGGCTTCTTATTCGTAATTTCATTAGTTCCGCTACAATTAAAACATAATGAAGCAATAAAATGGGAAAATCCTCGCCCTTCGTCAACACGGTATTATCGCCCAATAAAGATATTGTTTCAGAAAGAAACTGCAGAACTAACTCGAAAAGAAGTTAATAAAGTGAAAACTGAAATAGAAGTTCTTTCTCCGACACATTTATATTAGGCTTGAAGTTCAAACCTGGCAAGTGAGAAAAAAGGACCGGGAAATGTAGACAAGCGAAAAAGGTTAATTCAAGATCGCTTTCGCAAGGAAATTGGCCTACTTGTGGATATTCCCAAACCTGGTTACGGAACAAGTAATGATAGCAACACTGCTCGAAGATTTTTTTCTAATCCATCGCTATCCAGTGCGATAACAGGAATGAATGAAGATCTAATTAAACGGTTTGCTGTTTTATTAAAGGCTATTGCGAGTGGATATGAAATAAATTTAGAAAGATTTGAAGAATATACCATAGACACTGCTAAATTGTATGTTCCTTTATATAATTGGTACTACATGTCATCCAGTGTTCATAAATCGTCGACTCGTCGCGGACTCGTCAAATGCAATCGCCCATATCAAGTGATGCAGGCCAATCTGCTTAGGTGGAACGACAGTACTAGACATGTGCAATTGCGTTTGGCGAGTTCGCGAAGAGTCGGACCGTTTGTTGGAACAGCGTTTCGAAAAAGCGCTCCAAAAAAGAACAGTTTTTGTATTGTTGATATTTTTACAAAGACTATGAATGAATTTTAATTGAATACATTTTTTTGCAATTATTTGTATTAAAAAATGATTAATATTTCAGATGAGCTCTAATTGTGCAATAAAAAATTGCACTTCCAAGTACGATGCATGCAGGAAAGGATTGGAAATTTCATTCTTTCGATTTCCAAAGGATGAGAGTATTTGTAAACGTTGGCTTGAGAATAGTAAATTAGGGACAGATCCAAAAACTTCAAGGATATGTTCCTTACATTTTGTAAGAGACGATTTTGAACGGGATTTAAAGTCTGAGTTATTAGGTTCAAAAGCAAAAAAAATGTTAAAGAAATTGTCATTTTCATCATTAAGAGTGGGAAGTAATTTACAAGCTTCTCTTAATGAGAATATACAAGATTTAGGCAATGACAATATTTAATCTGGTTGTGCTGCAATAACCCAAACAGAGGAAATATATAGATCAATTGTGACAACTCAGACTGAAATATCTATAATTATTTTTATTTGTAATGTTATTGACATAATTAAAAAGATGAATATAAAAATTGATTCTCTTACAACAGAAAATGGTAGAGTAAAGGGCATTTTGATTGAAAAGAAAGATTGATAAAAAAATACAAAACTCAAATAAGTATTTTATCAAAAAGACAACAGCAGAATACTTTGATAAATGCAAATTTAAATATAAAAATTAAGGAAAAATTCGAAAATGTTTTTACATCAACACAATTAACAAAAATATTGAAAAATAAAAAGAAAGTACGTTGGAATCAAGTAATGCATTCACCTTAAGATATTTAAGTAAAAGATGTTAATTATATTTAAGAAATCATTTAAATTATCCTCTACCAGGTAATAACATATATTTAAACATTATGTAAATATGGCATTTAGATAGTGTAGTTTTCAAGAATTTTATGCTTATACAGGTTTATCAACATTGCAAAACTGGTGTTCAAAAATAAACATGCGAGAATGTGTACACCATTCAATGTTTCTTTTTTTGTCAGTGGCAGCACAAAATTTCAATGAAATGGAATAAGTTATTCTTTCGTATGACGAAATGAAAGTGGCAGAATCATACGAATATGATACAAAGAGATCAAATTATTGGCCTACACTCTCAAATGCAAGTGATTATGACAAGAGGATTGTTTGGTTCGTGAAAATAACCAATTTTTGTTGATTTTGATACACGGATTACTGAAGACATTTTAAAAATGTTAATAACAATATTATATGGCACTGGATATGAAGTAGTCGCTTGTGTTTCTGACTGTGGTTCACCAAATTTAGACATTCCACATATATTAAAATTAATTAGAAACTGGTTGGTAGACTCTGAATTTATTTTAAAAGAAGATACAATAAATAAATATTATTTGGAAAAGTTAATTAAAGAATGTAATACATCCATCAATTAACAGTTGCTATAAAATAAACGAAAACCATATTAGATGTGATGGGCCTAGAATTAGGAACAAAAAATCAAAAGTATACGATGAAGAAAAGTTTTATTAAAAAACTGGTAATTTGGTGCTACAGCTGTTTCGGCGTGACAAAACGCCTTCCTCAGGCATGACGTCAAAAACTGAAGATTATCGAAAAATTACACATTTTTTTCTCTCATACACCGGAAGCGATCAGGATGCAGTTGAATATTATTAAAATTAACAAAGCAAAGGCCAGAAAGGCATGTTACAATAAAATTTAAAGCTTGAGGAGCACGTGTTTTTTTTTAAGAAAACTGTTCTTCAAAGTAAAAGCTTTTTAGTATAAAACAGAATGTCGGAATAAACATAAAAATGAGCTTTAAACAAAAGGAACAAAAATTAAAAGAATAAAAAATGAGAACGAGTGCGTGTGCATAAGCGCTTCAATTTTTCAAATTTCGCATCACAAACTCGACCATTTAAATACAGAATTCCTGTGATGATATTAAACTTTAAATTTGATTTTACATATCTCCAAATTTTGACGATGTAAGTTGAATAAACTGGTTATTTAATATAGAATAGAAAAAGAAGGCATAACCTTAATGTTTCACAATTTTAGATTATTTTAAGATTTATCAATGTTAAGTGTTATAAATGTGTCACTTAAATAATGTTATTAGTTTTAATAATTATAGATTTGGTTTTAGAAACCCTCTGATGATGACTGAACAAGGCCGAAACATGTAAGGAACGATAAACAAATAAAAACAACATCGAATTAAGTTATTTATAGAAAGTTTTTTCTTGAAGAAAAAACCAATAGAAAGTATAGACTAACAAACAGACTTTAATTGTCAAAATAAGTAAATTTACTGTATATATGTTTTATATAATATAAAACAAAATTAACCCTCCGTTAGGCGCGCGTGTATCAGTAGATACGTCGATATCTTTACAACGGATTAACAAAAAAATTTGCAGTAAACTTTGTTATAATTATTGAACATTTGTGCTATACGTAAATTTGAAAATTTTTGGCCCCTCAGTTATTTTCCCTCAGCGAGTTAAACATAAAAAAACACCCGATTTTCGAGATTTCCGTACGTACCGTCACTTTATGAATGTTTTTCTCGAAAACTATAACACGAAAAAAATTGATATTTCAACAGTTGATAGCTTAATATGTTCTGCATATGGGGCCATTTTATTTTTTTCATATTCCGCAAAGTTTCGCGGTTTAAAAGAATGCTGTTATTTCTAAAACGGCTGGACGGATTACAATGTATTTTGCACTGAACTATGCGTAATAAATCTGTATGTCGAATTTCGATAATAGTTTTTCAAAATAAAATTTTTCCGATTTTTTAACGCGAGTAAAGTTATTGAAAGAAATGTGAAATCGACAGGTTACGCGACCCTAATAATAAATATTAGGGTTGTACCGATTAATCGGCGACTAATCGGAAGAGCCGACTATTCGGCCACTTCTTAGCTTACGATTAGTCGGTGATTAAACGATAAAAGCACCGATTAGTCGGCATTTATTATAATGCTGCAAAAAATATACAAACGAAAAATAAAAAAAAAGATAATTTTATGAATTTATTTATTACACAGTGAAAAATGATTAATTTTTGAATGTGGGTGTACTTTTAATGTACCCATACACGCAATTTAAATAACACTTTACCACATATACCAGTATTACGAAAGAAAAACCAATACACTATGTTAAATAATTATCGTGACCCACGTGAGCGCTGTAATTTTGGTTGCTTATCTCAATGTTTAGTGGCAGAACAGATATTTTTACATCAGTAACTAGATTGTAACCAGATGTTGATAGCTGATCGAACGAATGCTAATGTTATGATTTTGTAGTGTCTTTATGTTTCACAACAGTTGTATGAAACAGAATTACAGTTCTCATATAATATAACTACTATTAACTAACAGGAATTTTAGTCGTGTGCAATACAAATTCTGTGAGTTTGAGGTACATAATTACTTAACACACACGTCCAAACTTGGATAGGAATGATTGGCGATGACCGATTAATCGGCCAACTAATCATTCTTTTTAGGGCCGATTAGTCGGATATAGTCTGTACCATGAGAAGTGAATGTGACTCATCGATTTCCGCAAGAACTTTGCGCATACGTTACAAATATTATGTTCGCGCGTTGACGTGTATTAGAGGGGAATGATTTCTAGCGCGCACGTCTGTTCCGTACACTGTTAGGCGATGAGTCACCTCCACTTCACGTGGTACAGACTATAGTCGTTAGTCGGCCAAAATCATAGTCGGCTCATCCTTAATAAATATATAAAAACTACAAAATATACAAAAATATACAGGGTGTTTCACGTAACTGGTTCATGAGAACTTTTTTGGGTTACACTATTCGTAGAGGCTTGAAATTTTGGTATTATCATGGGATGTTCATTCCGATCTATTAATCTAAAATATTTTCAAGATGGCCACCACTTCCGGTCTACCGGAACTAGACCTTAACTTCGTTATTTTAAATGGAATGCTATAGTTTTTATTACTCCATTCAATTATACGTAAGAAAATATGTTGACTTTGATAACATTTGTTGGTACCTACCGTTTTTTTGTTTTCGAGTTATTTTGATTTTAAGTGTTTCTTGGCAAATATCACCATGCTCTTTACAAGCCCATATCTCAGCCAACGTTAATTCAAAAACGTTTTGCATTAGTATAATAATTCGTCATATGCTATTAAACAGATTGTCACTTGTTATATCAGTGTACCTTATACAGCGTGGTCAAAAATTGAATTACCGTTTCGCTGTATTCAGTTGCGAGAAAGTCGAAAATTTTAAATGGAACGCCCCATATCTTTTTAGCCTATCTAAATGGGAATTTAATTCTGTACAAATTATGTATAAACATTGCTATACGTATTTATTATGGTTTTCTTCATATTGAGTATTTTATCAAAATCTTACACAAAATGCTGGAAGCCGTTCGTGTTTTTATTAGAAGGCTATGATATTTTGACAGTTTATCGTTTAATTTATTTAAATTATCATTGGTATTATTTCTAGAATGATCTGCGATTGAATAAACTTTAGTTTGTTAGCTTTTATTTGCCAAAAATAACCAGCAGAAGAACGCATAAATGAAACAATGAAAAACAATAATATGGCGTAATGACGGGCGAGATATTCCTAGAGAGTTCACTTTATTTATTTACGGTGCTTTCTTGGAAATATTATTCATCTAAATCGACCGAAGCACCTCTTACCGAACAATTTGGTAAAGCAATAAAATATGACAAAACATTTATTCTATTATCTTAAGCTGCTGGTGATAGAAATTTATAGTTTCTTGTTATTTTGATCTTTCCAAAAAGAGCTACGTCTCTTATCCTATCCAAAACTTTATTACACCCGCTATGAATATAAGACGAATTTAAAATATTGGTGTGGGAATAATTCGCCATGATATTCAAAGACATTAACAGCAGTAAGTAATGACACAACTAAGTAACGACAACAATAACATAAATATGGTTGAAAAGCTATCAAAACTCCATGGCTTTCTAACATAAAAACAAGAAGCTTTCCAGCATTGCAAGCGTCCATTAATTTCCAAATATGAGGGCAACTACAACAAATAGGCACAGGAAAGTATCTAAATAGTTTGTAGAGAATTCAATTCCCATAATTTATTTTTATAATTTTAAGTTTTTCATTCTTTTATGTTATTGATTTTAATTTTTGTCGTTAAATTGTTGTTTTTCATTGTTTCATTTATTCGGTTTTCTTTTGGTTAATTTTGGTAAATTGCAGCTAGCAATCTAAAGTTTATTCAATCACAGTTCATTGTAGAAATAATACTAATAATAATTTAAATAAATTAAACAAAAAAAAATACAAACGGTTTCTAACATTTTACCTATGATTTTGATAAATTTCTCAATAGCAAGAAAACTATAATAAATAGGTATAGGAATATTTATAGAGAATTAAATTCTCTTTCTGATAGGGTATGAAAATATGGGGCGTTCCATTTAAAATTTTCGACTTTCTCGCAATTGAATACAGAGAAACGGTAACTCAATTTTTGACCAACCTGTATAAGATATACAGATACAACAAACGACAATCCATTTAGCAGCATGTGAAGAGTTATCGTACCAATGCAAAACGTTTTTGAGTTAACATTGGCTGAGATATGGGCTTGTAAAGAGCATGGTGATATTTGACAAAAAACACTTAAAATCAAAATAACTCGAAAACAAAAACCGGTAGGCACGAACAACTGTTATCAAAGTCAACATATTTTCTTATGTATAATTGAACGGTGTAATAAAAACTATAGCATTCCATTTAAAGTAACGAAGTTGACGTCTACTTTGATCCTATGTGTAGACTAAATAGCAGAACAGATTTGCCTTTTTTGGGAATATACGATACAAGTGTCTTATCACTTATACAAGTGATACATACCGATACACAACTTGGCGGAAGTTCACGCTTGTTCTTTCGAATTGTACCTACCTACACAAGAAATGTTATTTTGTTTTAATTGTTTTACTAATTTAAGACTGGTGAACCAATTGTCTGCAGTGATGTTTCTACCAGTTCCAAGAATTGGTGTAGACAATCACATAACAATGCAATTTGCAGAATTTGGGGTTCTAAAAGGACCTTCCCGTTGTTGTCCACAATATATTTCCATATTGCTCGTATAATATAATTTTGCATCACTTAGATAAAATATTTTTATACCATATTTGGCGGGTTTCGATGGTATATATTGTCTAAACGAACATCTGCCTCAAAATCCGGGTAGCATTTCATCTACAGTGACATTTTTTCCTAATTCAAAATGCTTTTGAAAGTTCTCAATAAACAGTGTAAAAACTTCTCTCACTGCAGACAATTTATCATCGGTTTCTCTATCGTCGAGGGGTAAGCATCTTAACAAAAACCTAAAACGTTTTTCTGACATCGCCATACGAAAAAGATCTATTCCTAAGCCATCAGTACTGATCTCTTAATACTCCCGCTAAATAAAGTAAGCCTAAAAATGCCTTCATTTCTGCTGCATTAGTAGGTCGGCAATTTCTTTCCCTCTCAAACCTTTCTTTAACTTTTGCTATAAGCTTATTCGTAGAGTCTACTAATAGGTTAATAACAATTTCTGTGAAAAATAAATTCCATGTGTCCACAACACTTTTTGCCTTGGTTACTTCTTCTCCTTTTACCCCAGGCTGTTTCTCGAAATTGTCTGAACGTGTTTCCGAAATTTTGAATGCTTTTTTTTCCCATTGTGAGCTGTCTATTCCTGTATATTAAAATTAGCGTTTAGATAATGTGGACGACCATTATTAAAATACCGAATTTACCCAAATGAAAGTTATCTTCGATTTCAGATTCGCAATATTGCTCATCATCACTCAAATTATGATCGGTGTCTGAATCCAGCAATCGAATTTCTATATGATCATCAAAATCCGATTCATCAGTTTCATCAAAATCTTCATTCTGAGTATCGACATTAAGTTGATCCTCTTCAAAAATCCTTCGTTGAACATTTTCAATATTTTCCATTTTTAAAAATTAAAAAGCACTGAATAACTAGTTTTATGAAGATTATTCAAACGTTTTTTGCAGATAAAGTTCTGAGCAATACTAAGTAAGACCATTTATCTCTACCAAATTTATATATTTCTAACTGATTGCAAAAAGGTGGGAACCTCTGTTTATATGTTATGAATACAAATATTAATGACCTGAGTACAATACTCATAAGTATAACCATCGCCTTCTTAGCATTCGACGCAAAAGTGGGCTGTCGGGGGTAGTTAGAGATATATTTGGGATTTACGTAAAAAAATAATTATTGGTACATATAATAAAAAGTTTATAAATATAAAGGATCGGAATTGACCTGTTTTGTAAGGTGCTTCGACCGAACAACAGCAGGCAATTTTTTTAGGCAAATTTATGACAGGAAAAAGTTCTAAAAACAGGCAGGTGAGGTATTAAATTACAATGATATTATTATTGCAATTATAAAGAAAAATACTAAAATTATTACTTATACAAATTAGTTAGATATTATAATGACATTTGTTAGGCAAAATATTTAAAATGAAATATTATTCTATATGCGAAGATTGTTTCAACGCAGCAGACTCATAATTAATCGTAATAAATACATATGAATTAATATATATTTTTGTACATTTTGTAATTTGTATATATTTATTATTTATTAATCAAGCAGGTTATACTAGGTCCAAAGAGTGGACGGTAGGAAGTAATATTCATAATAACAATCCACATATGTAGCTTCTTGAGGACAATAAATCATTCATTTATTTATTTAATCTAAAAATGTTTTATTTTTAAGAATATTGACTGGGCTGGATATTTGCAAGTTGATAAAACATTCATAGTTTGAAGAAGCTCTTTTACCAAATTGCCTGAGACAGTATTAAAGCTGTTATAGAACATTGCATGGCGATTCTCTATTTCCCATATGTTAACTGCAATATGTAAATGTCATTAAAAATCCATTTCCTTCATCATCATTTGGACCAGTTTGGAAGACAAATTTCAACGGAATTCAATGAAACATGGCAAACAATTTCATCAAATAATAGCATCACTTAAAAGTTGGCTCAGAAGAAAATTTCCTGTTAGTGGATGTTTGTTGAAATTTAATTGAAGAAGCTAATGATAAGGCTGTTAACTAAATGTTGTCTCTTCACCTTATAACAATGTTTTTGAACTTATTTAGTTTTAAGGATAGATTTTTTCACCCTATATTATGGTACCAAATATCAAATTCAATGTATATTTAGTTGCCTTATGAGATTCCATCTCCAGCAGCACTGAGAAAGGTGAAAAAAGTGATGTGTTACAGGAAAATATAAGGCATATTTAAAATTTTAATATTTTAAATAAATAAACTAAAAGCACTCAACTGATCTACCATATACAGTAAACCCCCTATATAGCGAACATCGATTTAATAATATATGATAAATGGCCGTTATTGCGAATCAAAATTACGCAACAAATATCTTCAATATATTTTATATGTCATTTTTTCAATTATAACGAAAATTCATGGTAACGAACTAAGAACAATTATTTCATCTCAGAAGTATAATTTTAATACAAACTATTATCGTTATTGCGAACACGAATTTTGTTCTTCTCTAGGTAATGTAAGACTAGTTGAGGTATTCCCCGAAGATCTAAGGTGTGATATTCGGGGAATAACTTGTTTGTCTGTAGGTCGATTGTTTATCGACTCGAAGTCGTATTGCAGTTTCAAATGCGAGCGTACAAAGTGTTAAGGTTTAGAAAAAAACTGTTCGTTCAGTGTTAATTGAAAAAAATGAGTTTGAAAAGAACATCAACTCCTTTAAAAAGGAAATTAGAAATATTGAAGGATGTTGAAAAAAATGATATTACAAAAACTAATATTGCGGAAAAATTTAACATATCAAAATAAACGCTATCAACAATTATAAAAAATAAAAACCGTATTGACAGTGTCGTAGCGTCTGGTAAACATACGTCTCGTAAAAAGTTGAGGAGACCTGCATTTAAAGAACTAGAAAAAAAAATTAATAAAATGGTTTACCAAAATGAGAACAAAAAATGTTTCCTTAACAGGGCCATTCATACAAGATTAGGCAAAATCAATCGCAGCTGAATTGAACATAATAGGATGTGATTTTACATCTGGGTCAGACCACGCCTTATCTGAAGAAGGAAATAAAGTTAATGTGCTTACTTATACCTATCTTGATAAAGATGTTTTTTAGATTGATGAAACTGGTGTTTTTTATAATCTTATGCCAAACCGTTCTTTGGATTTTAAAGGTAAAAAGTGTTATGGTGGCACTAAAAGCAAAGAAAGAGTAACAGCAGTTTTATGTTGGAATGCAGATGGAAGCGAAAAATTAAATATGTGGATAGTAGGAAAGTCAAAAAATCCCAGATGTTTGAATAAAATAGATCGTTTCCATTTACCGTGCTATTATAGTAATCAAAAAAATGCGTGGGTAACGTTTGTGACATTTCGAGAATGGCTTATTTGTTTCCAGCGAAACATGGCAGAACAAAACAGAAAAGTATTGCTAACGATGGACAATTGTGCTGCACATAATGTTAAGGATATCAATGTGGACAATGTGAAGGTGATTTATTTTCCACCTAACACAACGAGTCCACTCCAACCTCTTGATCAAGGCATAATTGCGTGCATGAAGAAGCGATATCATGCTCGTCTTGTAGGAGCAGCAATTTTCGCAATAGAAGCGAGCGAAGAAAATCCGAAATGGAATATTTTACAAGCGATACTAGCGTTGTCGGATTCTTGGAATTCAGTAACATCAAACATTATAGAAAATTGTTCTAACAAAGCGTAGACAACTGACTCCCAAGAAGAAAATGAGGAAAATCATTTATCGATGGTAAGCATTCATCGATAATTAGTTCTTCTTAGTAATTTTTTACTTTACATGCTTCTATTGTCTGCATTGTAGGCTGAATTTACTAATCTAGAATGGGAAAATTATCAACACATCCTGTCAGTACCTAAGCAAGTTAGTTTTGATGAATACTGTCCTATTGACAATGAGGTAGTGACTTCAGAAGCAATTGAAATCGATTTACCTTTAGTGAATGCAGGCCAAGAATGGAAAGAAAATGAAGAAAGCGATGAAGGTGATGAGGAAGAAGTGGTAAATGTAACACCCCCTACAAGAGCTAAAGTTTTAGCGGCTCTCTATACTATACAAAGGTAACCCACATCTGATTTGTTATAGAATTCATTATTTATATCACAATTTAAAGGTTTGCTGATACAGAAGAGAACATTTTCAAAGGTTTCGCGAATTCTTTAAATAAAATTACTGAAGAATGTTTAAGACGAATAAAACCCGTTTTAAAGCAAAGCGCCATAAATGATTACTTAAAAAAAATAATGTTAATTACAATAGGAACAAAATACAAATAAACTTATTACATAGTCGATGTTAATATGTTTCTAAACAGCCCAAGATCCTATTCATTATTGAGGCGTGAGTGCAAAAGTGGACTAACTCCAGCGTATAATATAGTGGGTTAGTCCACTTTTGCTCTCAATGCCTCTATTATTCATAATATACGGGTGTTTCTGAAATGCATGTACAACGGAATGCCACAGATTCCTTGGCTCAAAATAAGCCGATTTAAGTTAACTTATCTATATCCAAAGTTGCTTCGTTTCGCCGTTAGAGGACCTCAAAGTTAGCAAAAAAATTCGTTTATTCCTCATAACTCGAAAACGCGAAAATCAATCAAAACCATTTTTGAGATATAAGTTTCTAGGTTTAATTAACGTCTTTTTATGGTTTTAGATCAAGTATTAAAAATACAGAAATGATCGAAAAGCCATGTCTTCGGCAGTTATTAGACCATATTTTTTTTTGCTGAGCATGGCGATGAAATTGGAATTTTTGAACATTTGCAACCCTTTTTTACGTCATTGCAATTACAAAATGTTATCGTAATTGGTACTGATTTCTCAGGGGGGTATTGAAATCAACAGTCCTTGCCTCTATAGTTGATTATGAACAAGAATTATGAGGAAAAAATTCCTTATTTAAGTGCCAAACACATAATGATTTTGTAGTCAAAATGACGTAAATAAAGGTTGCAGCTACTTAAAAATTCTTTTTTTCTGGCTTAACTACTTACGTAATCAAAATCTTATAAGAGACAAAAAAGCTTCAGAACTAAATGGGCTATTCAGAAATTATAATTATGTAAGCGCCGCCTACTCAGAAAAAAAAATATGCACTAATATTCGTCTAACACATTTCTATTCCATTAATTTATTATGTATTTTTAAAATTTTACCCTAAACCATAAAAAGACGTTGATTGAACCTAAAAACTCATTTCTCAAAAATGATTTAGATTCATTAACGTGTTCTCGAGTTATAATGAATAAACGAATTTTTTTTGCTAACTTTGAGCTCCTCTAGCAGCGAAACGAAGCAACTTTGGATATCGATAAGTTAACTTAAATCGGCCTATTTTGAGCTAAGGAATTTGTGGTATTCCGTTGTACACGCATTTCAGCCTGTATATACAGGTAAGTCAATAGTGCGAGGACGGGAGATTGTGACCTTACTGTTGAAAATAAAGAAAATTTTATATCATCATAGATTATAATCAAAGCTGCATCGACTAAAATTATTTTCAACTATACAGGGTGTTTCACTATTCCAGAACCCTAGTCAACTTCATTTTTTTAAATGGAACCCTATACATCTTTTTAAATATGTTGATTACCTGTCTTAAATGCTATAAATTCGTATCTTGTTTTCAAATTTTGAATGCAAGGTTGCCAAGTTATTAATCATTTTGTGCAAATTTTTGAAAAATATTGTGGTGACTTAAAATTCATTATCACCATTATTATTAAATATTGAAGATTGCAATTTGGCATATCGATAAACAAAGCTTTGGTACCCCACTAATACAATTTGATAATATTATACAGGCTGGTTACCAGAACCGGTTAATTTATGAAATGTTTGACGGACCATAACTTTGGTATTTTAAATGGAACACCCTATATTTTTTCAATGCCTCAGAAGGCTTTATTAATTATCTTTCATTTTTGTTAAGCATACGGTATATCTAACATGTGTACACTATTTCAAAAATGCCGGCATAAACTTGATTTTTCACATGAAATAAACTATGAAGAAGACATTTTTAAACAAATGCAAGTAAGTTTATTTCGTAAAAGATGGAAAAGTTTGGATCTGTGCACAGACAATAGTATTAAGGAAACAACTTTTCAAAAATTCTATTTAAGTATGTTGGAAAAATCTTATCATAGTGGAGATGTGTACCATCGTGCTGAGACCACATTCTTTGTCACACGTCTCGTAAAACATCTTCTAAAAGTTTTGGCAATTGATTTTGTAAGAAATTCAAAAAGATTATCCATTGACGATTGCTTCGAAGAAATACGATCTGATCAAATAAAATTCTAGAATCCCTGCCCAGACAGTTTAGCACCATTGTTATTAGTGGGCTTCTCATAGAAATTTACTGTTGACCATATCGTAGTAATGAAGATTAAGGGTGCATTGGGACGGATCGCACGTAACGGACGGATCGTAATGGGTGTGTTGTCAACGCGCATTATGTCGGATTGCGGGATCCGCATTTTTCGGTGCATTTCATTCAAATACGAGAAAGTAATTGGGTTCGTAATTACTATCTTGTAGTGTTTACAAACAAAATGAGTACTTCTGAAGAAGAAATGTTTGCAATTGCGTGTGCACTTGAAGAGGAAGAAAAGACGGAAAAGCAAAGCAAGAAAAGGGTGTGGATTCATAATATTAATTTGAAGAGGAACCTGTTTGGGGAATTTCATACGTTATTCAATGATTTAATTCAAGATGAAATAAAGTTTTTCCAATATTTACGAATGTCGTGTGAAAAATTTTGCGACCTTATGTGCGATGTCGCCAATCTCCTCCCAAATATTTTGACGGCTCTGTTGGTTACTATAATGTTTATTTTTCAAATTATAAATTTCGTTGTGTTGCTGCACTAGCATTATCAATAGACCGTCATTCATTATAACTTACTTCACTTTAGTGATAAAATTTAACCAAGCTAATTCTAGTTCGGCTACTTCTATGTGCGATGTCCTAATTTGTTGAACACCTGTCAGGTCCGTTTTTTGCGTGACGTTATTAGGACGGACGGATTTTATTCTATAATAAAAGAAGAAGGAAAGAAAATCCTTTTTTTCACAATGATATAAATATTTATTTATTTCTTTTCAATCTGTACTACACGTGTTTCGCTTTTTTCTTAAAAGCGTCATCAGGTACAACTGTATTAAATTAAAATTAGAAAAGTTAAAAATAAGTTGATTTTATGAAATAAGATATAATTACCGTCAGTTACATCAGAGGTTGCAAGAAATTAAGCGAAGAGAAAAATGCGAAGACATTGGGTGATCCTGAACTCTCGTCATTAAACGTTGAAGAAGCAAATACCAATCTTTTCTTTAATTTAAAATTATTGAAAAATATGAAATTTTGTTTTTTTGTTGTTTGACATTATTAATGTTGAAATGCAAAAAATCTGAATTATATCTAATTATAAAACATTAATAATGAACGCTGATGTTAACGTTAAATTATTATTAAAGCCCAAGGGCGGCGTGACTGTAATGGCTGAAGGCAAAACGTGGTAATTTCTTTTTCAAGTAACAGTAAAAGTTAGATGAAGAACATTTCTAAAATAAATAAAATATAAAATGTCAATAAAACAAGTTAAAAATGATAGTATCAAAGATGAATAAAAATCAGTCAGAAATTAAAAAATTTTTTTAAAAAATTTACCTTAATCTAGAGAGCCGTGTGCTTGTATCTACGTTTCGAAACGGTCTGACGAGTTTATGAAATAATTGAAAACAACAAAATATATCTAGAAAGAGATAACTGTTGATAAAATGTGACAAGTCTCTCAAAGAACGGGAATTTCGATATTACAGGAAAGTGGAAAAGAGTCTTTTATGGAAAAAATCTGTAAATTCATTTATTAAAAGATGTGAATTATTGTTGTTATAGGATCTGATGTAATATTCTTCGTAAAGATCCATCTTTTTTGATTTCTTTAAATGTTTGAAAAGGGATATGTTAGAAAGATTTGACTTATGTCCTGTTTCTTCAAGATGTTTAAAAAATGCTGAATTATTTTTAGAGATGTGTTCTTTGAATCTGGTTTTTATGTTACGTCCCGTTTGACCAATATAAAAACAATCGCAATCCCCACAGTCAAGTTTGTAAATGCCACTCTTTTGGTTAAGATTAAATCTGTGTTTGTTATTAACAATTAATTGACCTAATTTATTATTAGTGGAAAATACAGTTGTAATTTTATGAGATTTAAAAATATTGTTGAAAGTATTTTGAATATTAGGGTGAAATGGAATAGAGATAAATTTAAGTTTTTCATTGATTCTGGGGAAGATAAGATTGTTGGTAAAGTTGTTTTGAGTTTTATTATAAATGTTTTGAATATCTTGAAGAGAGTAGCCATTATTTAAACCAATTTTTATTATGTTTTTTAATTCGGTAATAAAATCAGAATGCTGTAAAGGAAAATTTAGTAATCTGTTAAAGAGAAAACGAAATGAAGCATATTTATGTTGTGAACAGGAGAAAGAGGATTTAGGTATAATCGTATCAGTTGCTGTATCTTTTCGGAATACTTTAAAGTTAAGTGATGACTCAGAAATATTTTTAGAAATTGTAATATCCAAGAAGTTAATTTTAGAGTCTTTCTCTATTTCGGTGGTAAAGTCGAGTATGCATATGTTATTAATTACATTAGTAAGGGCAGATAGTTGTGCTTTATTACCATTAAATACTATTAATATATCGTCTACGTATCTTTTGTAGAAAATTATGTCTTTGGTGAACAAAGCGTATTTCTCAGAAAAAAGAGTTTTCTCGAAATTATTCACAAAGATATCAGCCATGATTCCTGAGATAGGAGAGCCCATGGGTAAACCATCGGACATGCGATAATGTTTTCCATTAAAGATGAAGAAATTCTGTTCACAAACTACCTTGATAATGGATGAGAGTTGAAATATGTCTTTATATTGAACATTGTTAAAATTTTGAATATTGTTACAAAGGAAATCTTCTATTATATTAATGCATTCATTGACTGGAATATTGGAATAAAGATTTTTTATATCGAATGAAATTAAAGTCGATTTTTTATTAATTTTTAGTTTTGAAAGTTTTGTTATAAGATCTGATGAGTTTTTAGTGGTGTAAGTGAAATTATTTTGAAAAGTATTGTATAGAAATGTTTGTAAATGTTTTGCAATATTTTCATTTGGGGTGTTAGTATTGGAAATAATTGGTCTAATGCTTCTATCTGGTTTGTGTAATTTAATAAGTGATTTGAGTGTAGGAGACAAAGGGTTCATTTGAGTTAGGAGATTAGTACTGATGTTGAATTTTTTTAAACTTTCTTTACAAGAATTAATAAGTGTCTTTAAGGTGTAATTATATTTAGGGGTAGGGTCTTTGTTTATAAGTTTGATGTCGTTTTGTTCAAAAAATTCTTGAGTCTTGTTGATATAAGATTCTTTAGTGATAATGACTAATCCAGCGTTTTTGTCTCCTAATGTGACGATCAAATTTTCTGTTTTAATTTTTTAATATCACTTAAGGTGACTGAAGGTCTATTTTTAGAATTTATATTAGATTTGGAAGTTAGATTTGTAAAATTTTATTTTTATTTTATGCGTTTTTGAAGGGATTTTATTCTCCCTTCAAAAACGCATTCGGAATTCAGAATGTATCCGGCGCGCACTAATGTGGGTTATGCTATTTAAAACAATGTAAATAACAATTTTTATCCGTTCCGTCCGTCCGATCCGTACCAATGCGCGCGTACCCTAAGGCGGTTAACATAGTTATTTTTTACAAAACATCGCTTATTTGCTGTATAGAAGATTATCGTAAAAATTACATTGTTGTTGATCTATTTCTAATACCCACTTCGAAAATTCTAGTCTTTTTTGAACTGAATATGCACACATGTATACTTCTTCATCTTTTACAAAATAGACGCACTTGCATTATCATAGTCATAGTTTATTTCTTATGAAAAAATCAAGTTTCATCAAGACATTTTTGAAATAGTGTAATTATCTCAAGAAGTACACATGTTAGATATACCATATACTTAACCATAATGAAAGGTAGTTAATAAAGCCTTCTGAGGCATTGAAAAAATATAGGGTGTTCCATTTAAAATAACAAAGTTATGGTCCCTCAAACATTCCGTAAATTAATCGATTCTAGTAACCAGCCTGTATAATATTACCCAATAGTATTAGTGGCGTTCGAAAGACCCAAGCTTTGCTTATGGATATGCCAAGTTACAATCTTCAATATTTAATAATGCTGATAACGAATTTTAAGTGATCACATGATTCTTCAAAAATTTTCACAAAATGATTAATAACTTGGCAACCTTGCATTCAAAATTTGAAAACAAGATATGCACTTATAGCATTTAAGACAATTAATCTGCATATGTGACAAGATACATAGGGATCCATTTAAAAAAATGACGTTGAATACGGGCCTGGAATAGTGAAACGCCCTGTACAGCAGAAAATAATTTTAATCGATGCAGATTTAATAGTAATGTATGATGACATAAAAACATTATTTTTATTTTCAATGATAAAGCCACAATTTTCCGTCCCCGCACTATTGACTCAACCTGTAAATTAAATGAAAGGTTTTTTCAATAAAAAAAATAATAATAAAACACATTTCTTTGAGGTCGCAACTAGGTATAACCCCTTAACACAAGACAACATTTCACTTAACCCTTTCCACATAAAATTGGGTTTAGTAAACAATTTTCTGAAATCACTAAATAGAAAAAGTATTGCTCTTAAATATCTTGCAGATATTTACTCAAAACTAATTCAAGATAAAAATAAAGGTTTATTAGAATTAAGCTAGTATTTCATCTAAAAATATTTTATTTTTAAGAATTTTGACTGGGCTGGATATTTGCAAGTTGATAAAACATTCATAGTTTGAAGAAGCTCTTTTACCAAATTGCCTGAGACAGTATTAAAGCTGTTATAAAACATTGCATGGCGATTCTTTATTTCCAATATGTTAACTGCAATATGCAAATGTCATTAAAAATCCATTTCCTTCATCATCATTTGGACCAGTTTGGAAGACAAATTTCAATGGAATTCAATGAAACATGGCAAACAATTTCATCAAATAATAGTACCACTTAAAAGTTGGCTCAGAAGAAAATTTCCTGTTAGTGGATGTTTGTTGAAATTTAATTGAAGAAGCTAATGATAAGGCTGTTAACTAAATGTTGTCTCTTCACCTTATAACAATGTTTTTGAACTTATTTAGTTTTAAGGATAGATTTTTTCACTCTATATTATGGTAGCAAATATCAAATTCATTGTATATTTAGTTCCTTTATGAGATTCTATCTCCAGCAGCAATGACAAAAGGTGAAAAAAGTGATATGTTACAGGAGGTTTATTAGAAAATATAAGGTATATTTAAAATTTTAATATTTTAAATAAATATACTAAAAGCACTCAACCGATCTACCGTATATAATTAATGAAATTATTCAAGTAACGAGACTTACTTTGCTGATTCTCTGATTGCATAAACATTTAAATCACTTTTTTAAAGGAATTAATTAAATAAATTTTTCTTACCTATTAGCAGCTTTGGTTTTAGCAATTTGCTCCGCATGGTTCTTATACCAATCCTCAAGTTCTTTCTTTGCAACTTCTCTCCATTCTTCTTTCTTTACTTCCTCGGCTTTATCTATTTGACACACCAAAAATTAACTCATCAATAAAAAAGTTTTATATCACCTTTTTCTTCTAAACGGGTCACCTGTTCCTCCCTCCATTTCCGAATTTTTTCCGGTTCCTCTTTTAATTCATGCTTCATAAGTGGGGGTGAAGAAGAAACTTGAAATTCAAATAAACATCACAAAAATAAAATGATTATTTAACCAAGCTCCTTTGAAATTCTCACCTGTATTTCCATAATCATGCTCAAAAGAATAATCATCTAACAGGGTAGGAACAGAAAAGAGAATGAAAAGAAAATGTTTAATAAAAGATGCATGCTAATAAAGAACGTTAAACAGTCAATTTAAAGAGATAGTGCGAGAATAAAAATTATAAACGAGGGTATAAAGAAAGCAGCGAATTTAACATACCACCGTTAGTGGGTTTTCCAAAATCCAAATTGATGTCCTGGTCTAGATTGTCAATCATCTCAAAACTTGAGCCAGAATTTTCATTGACGAGGTGGATTGGGGCACCATCTACACGTAAAGCTACACTTATAAAATGATACAGCAACGAATAAGGAAAATAGAAAAAGCGAAAAAAGTAAATAAAGTAGTACAATAAATCAGAGCTGTTGTTTTATGCGTGCAATTAACACAGAATAAAAGATTTCTTTCTCATGCGACCTACTATTTGGTTATTTAGTGACGCCCCTTTTACGCGAAAACGATTTTTTAGGTTAAGTTGTTACTCACTTCCGTTAACTGGGGGAATTGTAACCGCCGCCGCCGGTTTTAATTCATCCTCAAGTCCAGCTAATTCGGATTGTTCGCGGGCGAGAAATTCCGCCGCGGGATCTACGTCTAATTGATCGAAATTATCGCCGAAATCTGCCATAGTTTTTGTGTTTAGAATTTGACAGGTGACAAGTGTCAAGTGGATTTCGTTGTGGACGGATATGACGTTTCGGTTTTACCGGATATTTATTTTAACCGCCAAATTTAAATCTAAAAATTAAATTAATAATGAAATTATATAATAATTTAATGATGTTATGTTAATATATAGTAAATATTATGTTATATTAATAAGGCTACAAATTCCGTTGGAGATTTTTCGTTATTGAATGTAAAATTTTTAGAGAAAGAACTTAATAATAAATTATGATAATAATATCACAATTTATATATGTGATAAGTAGTAATTTTATTACTAGTTTTATTACTCAGTATTTTTATTTAAGTTTTATAAGTAATAATAAAGTTTAATATAAAATATATATCATCTAAGATCAAACAATATATGTTCTGAGGGATGTTGAAAAAATATTTAATTATAAGATTAAGAGGTAAAATTTTCTAAATTTAAGTATAGTAAAGCTTTGCTAATTTGTACACCCTCAAATCCGAATTCCCTTGAAATCAGAAGAAAATTAGAAAACGTAAAATTTGCATTATGTTTAAGGCTGTAGCCTTGTTTATAGATATACATAGTTATTCAAATGGTACCTTATGGGGGTACCTTATGTGTGCCCTTTCTAAAAATTTAAATTTGACTATATATATATTCGCGCCTTGTACGTTTTACTATGAAATTGTAAAATAAGTTGCATATATTTCAATATATCTTGTATACAAAAAAATCAATAATGTGTCCTTCAATATAGACTATAGAATAATAGAATAATACCGAACCGTTGCAGACTTTTCGTCGGTAAAATATCGATTTATAAACGGCAATTTTTTTACGTAGGTGTTTAACCAGATTTATGAGAGGACACCAACTGCCTTAAATCTTTTAAAGAAATTTGTCGGAGTATTATTCAAAATACTGGGTGACATGATAACAATACACATTAAATATGTAATAAGTAGTAATTTTTATATTTTATAATCAATTAATTGTGAATGCAGGTTTTTAAAAATGTGTTTTATCTTAACAGTATTTTATATTTAACTTTTATTGGTAACAATAAAATTAAATATATAATAAATGTCATGTAAGATGGAGTAATATACACTCAGCAGCAGAAGTCTGCGTACAAAAAACTTGTAATACTTTAATTGAAAAAATAAGAGTCATAATCTAATGTGATAAACTTGATTTTTTTTTATTTTGTATATTAACTACATATAATTCTATTAACAAAATATGCTTCAACAAAACAGAAACAGTAGTTAGAGAAAAAAATCAAAACTAAAAATTCTACAAATAACGGGTATGCAAAAATCTGCGTACAAGTCAGGACCAAAGCTTAGTGTTGTGGGCGCAATGTTTGGGGTCATTATCTTGTTGAAAAAAGTATTCGGGCCCCAAGCACAAGTTTTTGATGCTAGGCTTCAAATTTTCTTTTAAAATGTCTATATACATTTTATGGTCCATTGTCGATGTTATGAAAACCAACCTTCCCACCCCTTTGGTGCACATACACCCCCAAACCATAACTCCACCACCTCCGTGTTTTACAGTCGCTTTCAAATTTTCGGGATTAAGGGCAGTATTAGGTTTTCTCCATACAAGTTGTTTACCTTTAATGCCGAAAATGCAAAATTTGCTCTCATCTGTAAAGAGAACTTTCTCCCAGAATTCAATGGGCTTGTCTAAGAGTTTTTTTGCAAAGGCGATCCGCTTCTGACGATTGACCTCTGACACAAATGGCTTTTTTTGTGCAACGCGACTGTGATAGTTAGCTTTTTTTAACGTCCTTCTCACCGTATCTTTGCTGATAGTTTTATGAAATTTTTCTTGTACATTTTCTACTATTTTTTTGCCGTCAGCCTAGGTTCTTTTCTAACCTGCTGTACAATTTTTCGCTTCTCTCGGTTTGTTAAAAGGGGTGGTCTACCAGATCGCGGACGTGAGAGAGAGAGGTAATCTTCAGTGTCTTTATAATTATTAATTACTCTTTGAATGGAAGAGTGTGACCTGCCGACAGTTTCTCCTATTTTTCGAAAAGATTTTCCCTCTTTCCATAACTTTACAATAATTTTTCTCTCTCCCAATTCAATTTCCTTTCCTTTCGTGTCCATTCTAACTTTCAGCTTCTAAGCCTCTGCTAATATAATTGACACCGATTATCTTTTATTTAAATCGGAAAGCGTACATCGCCAACTACGTATTTAAGTAAATAAGTATATTTTGGAGAAGGCGTCTTTATTTGTACGCAGATTTTTGCATACGCATTATTTTGAGAATTTTTAATTTTAATTTTTTTTGTAACTAATATTTCTGTTTTATTGATGCATATTTTGTTAATAGAATTATATGTAGTTAATACACAAAATAAAAAAAAATTGAAGTTTATCACATTAGATCATGACCCTTATTTTTTCAGTTAAAGTGTTAGAAGTTTTTTGTACGCAGACTTCTGCTGCTAAGTGTATGCTCTGAGAGATGTTGAAAAAAATACTAAATTATAAGAATAAGACGTAAAATAATACATACTATATATAAAATATTTTTTTGAATTTGATGCCCTAAAATAAAGACTGATGTGATGCAAAATATCAAAAACAGCTAAATAACAGCTGAAAGTAGAGCTAATACCAACACTACAGCTAACGCTAGACCTAGAGCTAAAACATTTGGGTTTAACAATAATAGGAAAAGCTATATGAAGAAAAACTTAACAGTATCTCCTGACCTCAAAGTTAAATCAGGAAATTCTTGGAAACTATTTTTCTGTATATAGATTAGAAATGGGCGTACCAGATCGCGTCATTTTTAAGGAATGTAGTGATCGGGGTCTTGCTTTCTCAGTTACCATTATTTTAAACGGTGACAATGATTATCGTTTACCTTTTACCGTTTAGAGAGGTGTCCACAATTCCCCAGACGTATGACAAAAATATCGTCAAAAGTAGCTGACTCAAAATCATAGGTAAAAGGATTATTGAACATATTTTCTGGATTTGATTTTTTTTCAGAGGTACACACAGATCTAGGGAGAGTGTTGTTGGTAATCTAACTACGAAATTTTTGAAACAAAATGGTACTAATATAATACACAGGTCTGCATACCATCCTCAATCAAATGTAATAGAAGTTTTTTTAGAAAAAAATTTTTTTTTTAATTCATGTAGTGTTTAAGAGAATACTCAGAGCTTTGAGTTACGGAGATGGAAGAGAGTAGGACGAGTATACTGATCCAGCAATATTTTCCATAAAACGTGCACCACATACAACACGCGGTTTTAATCCTGTGGAATTATATTATGGGAAGCAAATTAAATATAGGCAGCGGAAATCTTGAAAAATAATGTTAATGCTGATTCAAAGATTGCAAAGATTATGGAATATAATAAGATTGACTACCAAAAATAGGCGTATGGGACAAAGTAGGGAAGAAGATAACTCAATGGCTCTCCCTAAACCAGATATATATGTAAGTAAAAGCTAAAATTTCAAAAAAGGATGGGAATACTTTGATTTTGTTTTACAACACTGACTTAAATTGAGATTGAATGATAACGAGATGCAAGGGGAAACCCCTCCGTGTAGTGCTTAGTAACATCGCTTAGCATAAGGAGAATAAACAGAAGAAAGGAGAAAAAATGGTGAGGCGCTTTTCTCCTTTCCGTCTACATGAACTATGGTACCGTGTGGGTTGCACAAGGAAGAGGCATCATGGGAAGTGATTGCATTCTTCTTTTTCAGGAAGAATGCGCGAAAGATGAACGACGGTTGAAATGAATGGATTCCCCGAAGTAACCCTGCATTCATATCTCGCCCGACTTCGAAGATGTTGGCCGACAAAAGCATTATTAAGTTGGATTGGATTGCGTTAGATTTCGAAATTCCAACCCAACTCAATAGGTTGATGACTTGAAGACCACCTAAGATTGGGTGGTCGAAGGCCAAAGCCTTCGACCACCGAAAGTTGAAGTGGAATTTCGAAATCCAATCCAACCCCGTGATACTTTGGGCGGTCGACTTCGAATACGTCGGCAGAAATATGAAAGACGATTAGAAGCAGTGGATATTGAGGTTTTGTTTGTATTAAAAGAAATAATTCGGCCAATTGCAAAGCAATACCGGTTTTCAATACCGCTCGTATTTCGTTTAGAATCCCGGTATTTTGAGTCCCGGAATATCGGTATTAAAATCTCTAGGAGATTGAAAGAAGTAAATAAAGAAAATATCAGATATCAACTATGTATATGTAAATTTATTGAAACCTTATTATGAAAAACCTGAAATAGTTGAGATATATGTTACATATTCAGGGGAAGAAGAGATAGTAATGAATATATGTATATGAATTGGAAAAAGAAAAGAAAGAAACTTTACCGACTATAGAAATTTTACATCGACACCCATTGATGAGAAGTACTGACTGTGGAAAACTAGAGCAAAACTAGAAACTTTCGGGTTTTGCCATGCGTCTTTTCAGTAAGTGTTTGAAATATCATGTTGCAACCGTCTTCAGAAACTGGTTCAAATATATCGGTCGAAAACTAATTAATTATCAATTTATACTAATTACAAGCTTATTACTAACTAATTACTGTATCGCATCTGGTTTGGGAGTCTTGTTCGTGTTCACCATCATCTTCGTTCCTCCTTCTGTAGGTTATCTCCTTTACAAATTCTTGCTGTTCTTTGAAACAAAGTGTGGTTCACGGATCTCTTCTGTAGGGGATGATGGTGTGATGTTGCCTTTAAGTACACGTTGATGTGGGTCCTCTTCCTATGCACTCCAAGTTCCATGTCACCATTTGTAGTACTAGTGACCAACGCATCTAGGAAAGGCAACTATTTGGTTGTTTCCGTTTCTATGGTAAACTTTGTTGTTGGATGCTGTTGACGTCGTTTAAGTGATCTAAGAACTCCTGGAGGCATTCGCCGCCTTCTTGCCATATCACAAACGCATCGAAGTCATAGTTTTGGTTTCTACAGGCTCTTCTTCAAAGCATCTTCTTCGAATGAATAGTCGGCAACAATGGAGATTTCATGGCTGCCCTGTCAAACTGCACGTAAAACTCTCCTTTCCCACAAAAATACGTCGCCGATAAACAGTAATCCGTAAACATATTCTGGTAATCCCTCCGCAATGAGTTTCTGGCGAAGACCGTTTATAGCATTATTTTTTGGTTTCCCCAGTAAAAACATCTTATTGCTTCCTTCGGGACCTCCTTTGTAGCGATTGCGTAGGAGTACTTTGGTACTTTGGTCAGTTCCATGGTTTCTTCTTTCGTTAGTGAGACACTATCTGTTGATGACTGATTCTGTATTCGGCATACCAATGATTCAAACTTGATGTGTGTACCACGGGTCTTCTGAAATTCTTAATTCTTCTCCATTGTTAGTCTGTCCACTTTATCATATTTTATATTATTAAGTGATAATGAAGATGTGCATTCAATAGGTTTAAAAGATTGTATTACCGAATATTTCTCGAGTTATATTCGGATTATATCGAAGTATGTTATTTACAAAAAAAAAGGTGAACTGATTGTGAGATGCAATAATCACATTTTAATTTTTTATAATTTTTATACTTTGCAATTGTAAACGATGTTTATTTCAATTTAAAAAAATGTAGACGTAAAGTTGTTTATCCAAACTCAAATTGTTGCAAGAAACTTAGTTTATCTACCTACTCATTTCGATTCGATGTGTCGACCCGGGTCGACCGATTACTCAAAAGAACGCACGGCGCCAACCACGTTTGAAATAAGTCTGGAATAAGATGAATATTGTCTAAATAAAATGTAATTTTTATAAAAAATATATTAGTAATTCTTTCTTAGAAAACAATTCCATATTATTTATGATAAGTCTCTTTTGTGTAAAAATTTTAATATCTTATCATATTGATTTTCTAGATTGAGTATACAACTTATACCACAAGTTGAATTTTTCCCATTCATTTATAAATGTAGTTGCTTTCGTTTGCCGTTAGAGGCAGCACGAGCTAGAGCAACCCAACTCGACCGGTTGAATAACTTATATCTATAAACAAGGCTGTAGTCTCAGGGTTTAAAATTTAATTCCAATAGAACGTGTTTACCGTTTGATATAGCCAAAAATTTTTCAAATAAAAAATGTGTACAATGAAATTCTTTGGGAGACCATGTTTTATCGGCTCATTAATTTAGCGTTAATTAAAAATTTCAGTTGTAAACTTTGTGAATTATTTTTTCTAGTAAGTTTTCTAGTAGTTTTCTTCTCTTAAAAAAATAAATATAATACTATTAAAAATAAACCTTTATTGGAAATCCTAGAAACAATACAGAATTTTACAAATATTTTACAATACCAAAATCTATTTTTTAGTTCTAAGGGTTGCCAACGTAGTCTGTGCTATCTATATTCTGCATATATTCTCACTATCTATACAAAGATGATAAAGCATATAATTGAAATTAAAAAGTGATAATACAAAGGCATCACATAGTTCAGTTTTAAGTTTCTTTTTAAACAGGTTCTATTGCTAGACAGCAATGTAAGAGTGGAATAAGCACATTGTAATAATTTATTGACATGCTTTCTAAATCTAAGACCACTAACACAACTCCCAGATTACGTACATTTTAAAAATCTTCAACCTATTTTCATTTATGACGATGCTCAGCTTATCTCTGATTGGTTTAAAAATCCTATTAGTAGCAAACAACACACCAATAGATTCCTTTAGATTAATTTCTAAACATAATTTGTTGGGTTGGGTTCGGCTGGGTTAGCTTCGATAACTGCTCATAAAACTAAAGGAGTGAGAGGATTATGAAGAGGCTAAGAAGCAATTGAGGAGGGAGGTAAAGGGAGTTAAAAGAGAGGCTTGGCGAGGGATGTGCGAAGAGCTAGAAGAGGAGGTGTGGGGGCATCCTATTGACCAAAAAATATACCCAAGATAGTCTTGCAAGATAAAGAAATAAAACAAGTATTAAAAAACCCAGAGGAATTCCCAGAAGGAGAAACGATAGGTGAGGAAGAGAAAAAAATACATGGAGATGAAGAAATGAATAGAAAGATAACCTTAGAAATGGTAAAGCGCCTGGGCTGAACGGAATTTTAATGCCGATGCAACGAAAGTGGCTGAAATGTATGTTGGACTATTAAAGGATAGTAAATTCCCAAAAATATGGAATGAGGAAAGACTGGTGCTTTTAGAGAAACTAAAACCAAACACCGAAAAAATAACTGTTGGATATTGAAGGTGACTGTAGCATGCTGTGCACACGACATGCATAGTGATGTTGTTGTTAACAAAATTGTTATTAAGAATTGTGTCATTCACACCAAGTAATTAATGCAATTTGAATTTGAGTTTTGTAACTGGTTTGTAAAACTACAATATAATTATTAAACTTAAAACAAATTATTCTTTAATGTGGACAAAACCCACAAATGATGATTGAAGTTGGCTGTAACATGCTGTGCACACGACATGCATAGTGATGTTGCTAACAAAAAATAATTATTAATGATAGTGTCATAAAAATAATCAGATAAAAATAAAGTCATAAAAAATATAAATATTAATTTAAAAGAAAGAATTTTTATTGTATACAAAACCCACAGTGACGATAACGGTTGAGTTGGAAAAAGTGAGTAGACTCTCGAAAGAACAATATGGCTTTGTGAAAGGAAAATCAACTTTACAGGAAACCCTACTTACTATAAGGTTCTAGGAAAGATAAGTGACCTGGAAAGATTTAGGAGGGGTAAAAAAAGTGCATGCTTATCACTTTGGACGTGCGAAACGTCATTGATTCTGTGCTATGATTACATATAATAGAGAGTATGAAAGGGAGAAGACTATCAGACCACGTAATAAGATGTATGAAAGGATTCTTAAACAACAAATATGTTGAATATAACAGAAGGAGTATCAGATCACGAGGGGGTGCCACAAGGGTCAACTTTAGGACCAACATCGCGAAATAGTTTCTTTAATAGGACCCTCACAAAGAAAAGGGAAAGGAAGTAAGCCTTGTCACATACGCGGACGATTTGGCGGTGGTTGACACCGGTTAGAACATAGAACGTATCAGAATGATCGCTCAAAAAATCACTCAATGATCGCCGAATAACTGTCGAGAATGGGCATAGAACTGGCATCGTAGAAGACGGAGGCGGTCCTTTTGAAAAACAAAAGAAACTCATCAAATTGATATGATGAGACATACTATCAAGATGACGGAAGCTTTCAAATATGTGGGTATGATGATAAAGAAGGATCTCAAATGGAGAGCCCACATCGACTACATCAGCAAAAGCCGCAAAAAATATTACAAGCTCTTCAACGGGTTATGGGCAACACTTATGGTCTAGGAGCCAATAAAAAAGTTATTAGGGGTTTATAAGCAATAAAAGCTACTAGCTGTATGGTTGCAGATGTTCACAAAAAAGCAAAATGTTAAGAAGCTGACAAGGGTATAAAGGCAGACCTTGATAAAGATAATCTGTGTCAATGGAGGCTCTTTGGTATATTCAATGCCAATAGATCAGATAATTGGTAAAAAGGAAAGGAACGGGGATAAACGAGGGCGAATGGAAAAGAGTGGAGTGAGAGATCATGAGGGAGTAGTAGAACAGATCAGAGAAGCACACTAAGAACGAGACAAATAGAAAAATAGATAGAATAATAGATATGATTGCGAGGTTGCACACTGACGCCGGAAAATTTTATAAGTAACATCCTGGAATGTGAGAACAAGTGGTGTCCCACTTGTTGCATGTGGCATAATATGTGAGGGAGGTGATAACATGCAAGGATAGGGAAGAGAGGCTATTGGTGAGAGAAAATCAGAGGTCTCGGAGAGTAAAAGAAGGTGGAGAGTGGGGCGTTTAATATTGCTCGATATACAATTGCAAAGTTAAGGGTATATTTTTATCTTCGTATAAACCAATGGCTGAAAGATACACACGGGCAAACCATAGTGTTGGCGAGGCCGATTGAGTGGAGAAAAGAAGGTTAGCACGGGGAAGAGATGAAGGCACTCCATGGCCCCTCCGGGGTGTGTTTAGGTTAAAGATATTAACGATAAAAAGTAAGAATGCTTATTTGTTTCCACAATACGACCTGTAGGTGGATGACATAAGGAGAGGACGTGAGGGAGCGTACCGTGGGAAAAGGAAGAAAATGTGAAGTATTAGCCCCCTTACTGGTTAATATTATGAATTAATGATAAATCAAAAGTTATCGGCAGACAGTAGAGAGGATGAAAAACCATAGAGGAAGAGAGAAGACTGTAACAGTGTGGGGTAGACGTCACCCAGTAGACACTATACGGCCGATCAAAAATTTCAACCCGGTTGTCTGTTCACAGATTTTCCACAACCTGGTAAAATAAAGTTTGATAATTGCAATTCTGATAAATGGCTATAAAAAAATTGTGTGAAAACTATGGAGTAACTGAGTATCGTTACTGTACATATAAGCTGAGCAGTTCTAGAGCACATTACACAGTCAAGACATGTATATCAAAAACAGGATTGGACCTAACACCAACCCTTGCGGAACACCGAACATAGTTTGAAAACACTGAACACACATAATCGACAATGTCCGACCAGTGACATAAGACCAGAAAAAATCAACAGCCTTATTAGAGAACTAGAGATGATACAATAAAACCAGTAGGGTATCATATTGGAGTGTATCGACAGCTTTGGAGAAAGCGCAAGAAAAGAGCTACAGCTAGTGTGTCATCACGCATCGAAATTATCTTACCCACCACATACAACAACACCATAACATAACGATTTGAACTCTGATTGATGGGTTAAAATATGCAACTTATCTAAAAACATTCGTAAGCAAAAATCTATCTCAATCGTTTCAAAAATTGTTGATAATAAAGGTAAAATGTTATCTTTGAAATGGGTTGGGTTGATTACTTTGCAATGGATGTATATAACTACAACAAGCCTCCAATGTTTAGGATGACTGAAAACTAAATACACTAATTATGGATAGAGGAAAATTGTTGGACAACACAATTGCCCCATTTTCACACTTATACCACCTACACCGACGGTACTCTCTTTATACCATTTGGAATTTCTCTGACCATTTTTTCAAGATCGTCAATATTTACATATATAAATCAACTAAAGCGAGAAGCACTATAGAAGAAAAATATTTTTTATAATTAAATTATAGCGTGTCACTTTTTGATGGTGAGATAATTTGTACGTGCTTCCCGATTTTCGAAAAATTCTTTTTCAATTTTCTTCCATTTGCCTTCATCTAGTATGGGCATTACAGTCTTGTATAATACTTTTCACAAGGCAGCACATGTTATATGTACGATTTCTTGTACGGTTGTGTATTCCAAATGAAATGATTCAGTGATAGTCTTGAATGAGCACCTGATCGTAACCATAAGTATTTCTTCTACCCCTATTACTTTTCGAAATTGTGTGTCCTTCCTTTTTAAAGGGACTGCATAATATGCAATACCTCATCGAACCTGTGTTCAGACATTCTAAAACAGGTATTAAACCTTTTAGAAGCAATTTTAAGGCGTGGCAAAAGTGTGTGATATTCCCGTTCTTTATAACAGGAATTAGATTTGCTATACAATTTATTTGCCTATTTTTCGTCTTTTCTTTGCTTGCTTATATTAATAAAAAAATAAAATTAATAAAAGTCGCGTCGCTCAGTGCATAAAGGTAGGACCTTTATTATGTGTTTGCATGCATAAATGTTTTCGAAAAACTAAAACGCCGATCTCCAACAAAAATTTAAAAAATGTGTTCTAGGCGAACAGTTGATGCAATGAATGTTATATTTGGGGCCTTGATATCCGTTTACATCCGAAATTGTTACTAACACCATTTTAAGAAAATTTTTAAAAAATGAAGAATATATCGGGTGTCCCTCAAAAGTGGCTCACCTCCATATTTCTTTTTTTTATTATTAGTGATATAAGAAAACCATTTGGAATGCATAATTAGGCCAGAAAATGGATTACAAGGATACAAAATAAATCATTTTGTGAAAAAAAATGATTTATTTGATAATTTATTATTTTATTTGATAATTTTTGATTTATTTGATAATTTATTTGATACATGATTTTAAAAAAATGACGAAAATATTTTTCTTCTCAAAAACTATGAGCAATCGTGAAAATTGTTTAGAGTTATATGAGACGATGAACTATTAGATTTACAAAAATACTCTTACTTACAGATTTACAAAAATAGCGAAATTAGTACTCACATCCGGTATAACCGGAAGTCCAAAGACAACAATTTCATGTTGTAATAATCCGCTCTAATAGCCTAATTATGCATTTCAAATGGTTTTCTGATATAATAAAAAAATCTTTCATAATAAAAAATATGGGGGTGAGCCACTTTTGAGAGACACCCGGTATGCTTAAATTTCTAATTTTCGTAAAAGTAGTGATAATAACAATTTTCAGTGTAAGAGAATCTTGTCATATAACCAGTCTTCATCATACATTAGCAATTTAATATGTTTAAAAAACCTATTGCTAAGCAACAACTTGCCAACGAACTACAGTAAACCCTCGATATAGCGAACACGCAGGGGGAATGCAAGCCGTTCGCTATAATGAGATGTTCGCAATTTTGCTCTAAGGAATTAGTTCATTATATATTAGGAATAATAGAGGCATTGAGAGCAAAAGTGGACTAACCCACATATATTATACGCTGCGGTTAGTCCACTTTTGCACTCAACGTCTCTTGGGGTGTTTAGAAACATATTAACATAGACTATGTAATAAGTTTATTTGTATTTTGTTCATATTGTAATTAACATTATTTTTTTTAAGTAATCATTTGTGGGGCTTTGCTTTAAAACGGGTTTTGTTTGTCCTAAACATTCTTTAGTAATTTTATTCAAAGAATTTGCAAAACCTTCGGAAATGTTCTCTTCTGAATCAGCAAACCTTTAAATTGTGATTGAAATAATGTAGTCGATAACAAATTAGATGTGGGTTACCTTTGTATAGTATAGAGAGTCGCTAAAACTTCAGCTCTTGTAGGCGGTGTTACATTTACCACTTCTTCCTCATCATCTTCATCGCTTTCTTCATTTTCTTTCCATTCTTGGCCTGCATTCACTAATGGTAAATCGATTTCAATTGCTTCTGAACTCACTACCTCACTGTCAATGGTGCAGTATTCATCAAAACTAACTTGTTTAGGTACTGACAAGATGTGTTGATAATTTTCCCATTCTACATCAGTACATTCAGCCTACAATGCAGACAATAAAAGCATGTAAAGTAAAAAGTTACTAAGAAGAACTAATTATCAATGAATGCTTACCATCGTTAACTGATTCTCCTCATTTTCTTCTTGAGAGTCAGTTGTCCACGCTTTGTTAAAACAACTTTTTATAGTGTTTGATGTTATTGAATTCGAAGAATCCGACAACGCTCGTATCGTTTCTTATAAATTTGAACTCTTGTCTCCATTCATCTATACAGTACATTAAGTTTATTTCCTTCTCCAGATAAGGCGTGGTCTGAAATACCGTGCCTACTCTTAAATCTTCAACCACCCAGATGAAAAATCACATCCTATAATGTTCAATTAATATTAATACTGTTAAGGAAACATTTTTTGCTCTCATTTCGGTAAACCATTCTATTAATTTTCTTTCTAGTTCTAGAAATGCAGGTCTCCTCAACTTTTTACGAGACGTATGTTTACCAGACGCTATAGCATTATCAATACGGTTTTTATTTTTTATAATTGTTGATAGCGTTGATTTTGATATGTTAAATTTTTCCGCATTCTTAGTTATTGTAATAGCATTTTTTTTCAACATCCTCCAATATTTCTAATTTCCTTTTTAAAGGAATTAATGTTCTTTTCAAACTCATTTTTTTCAATTAGCACTAAACGAACACTTTTTTCCAAACCTTAACACTTTGTACGCTCTCGAAGACCACACATTTCCATTTGAAACTGTAATACGACTTCGAGTCGATAAACAATCGACTTACAGACAAACAAGTTATTCCTCAAATATCACACCTTAGATCTTCGGGGAATACCTCAACTAGTCCTACATTACCTAGAGAACAAAAAAATTTGTGTTCCCAATAACGATAATAGTTTGTATTAAAATCATACTTATGAGATGAAATAATTTTTCGTAGTGCGTTACCATGAATTTACGTTATAATGAAAAAAATTGCATATAAAATGTATTGAAGATATTTGTTGCGTAATTTTAATTCGCAATAACGGCCATTTCGTTAAATCGATGTTCGCTATATAGGGGGTTTACTGTAGTAAATATTATGTTATATTAACAAAACCACAAATTCCGTTGGAGATTTTTCGTTATTAAATGTAAAATTTTTAGAGAAAAAACTTAATAATAAATTATGATATATAATAATATCACAATTTAAATATGTGATAAGTAGTAATTTTAACAGTATTATTATTTAAGTTTTATTAGTAATAATAAAGTTTAATATAAAATACATATCATTTAAGATCAAACAATAAAGCTCTGAGGGATGTTGAAAAAAATATTTAATTATAAGATTTACACAATATTAACAGAAAGTTCTTTACCAGCTACTACAAATATTCAAAAACATTAATAGAAAAGACAGAGATTCCTTTAAGAATAATATAGGGAAAGAACAAACTTTAATAACACAATACATGACAAATCGGAAAGATGATATGAGTAACGAAACAGAAAACAATAATACACCTCCCAGTATAAATAATACGCCAAAACCACATTTTGAAATCAAATACATACCAGGTTTAACCAATAAAATAACTGCAGTCTTTAAAAAATACGAGTTATCTGAAGTAAGGTTTGCTAACTGCAATGATAACAAACTAGAGAACTTCATAACTACTATGAAAGATAAAGTTAAGTTAACAGATAAGGTTAACACAGTATACAGACTGGACTGCGAAAATTGTAAAAAGATATACAGAGTGTTTCGGTGAAATGATGAGTAGAAATGATGATGAATCGTGTAAAAATTTTTAGTCTAAACCAGTGGTTCCCAAAGTCTTTTGGCCCACGGACCCCTTTTCTTAGTCAAATCTTGCCGACGGACCCCAGGGTGAAAAACTACATTAAATACATAATAGAAAAATTAAGACTTTAATTTTGTTGTCTTAATGATAAATGGTGACGTAAAAATAAAATATAAAGTAAACATTTAATTGAAGAAGTATTTATTGATTATAACTTTTGTACTAGAATACAATAAAATATTAATGGCTTGTGTGAACCTGATGGGATGTTATGAGTTTATTTATATCCGGCTCGATGTTTGTCAGTAGTAACCGCAAATCCCCCCGATTACTAATTTCTAGTCTGTTTCTTTTCTTTGTGACGAGGCTCATAACGGCACTGAATCCACGTTCTACCAAATACGAAGACGGAAAAGCAATCAACAGCTTCTGTACAATAACCCATAATGCTGGATATAAAATTGGGATCTGTTTTTGTAACCAGAAATTTTCGTATCCTTACTTAAACATTGGTTTCAGCTCCTCATTTGTGGATAATTCAATAAGTTACCCCTGTACTGGCATGTCATCTGCGTTTGTGCTTTGGGTTTGAGTACTTACAAAAGGGTTCAACACCCAGTCGGGAATATCCAAATGAAGAATGTCTTCAAATCTTTGAGTAAGATCGCCATTATTGTCAACACCGTTAAGTGTTGACAATAAGCAAGCAAATCTTCGTCTCTAGTTTGCAATTTTGAAAGATTTGGAAACTAAGAATATTCTCCTCTTCCCAAGTTTTGTTTGTATAGCAAAAGTTTTGCAACGAAGGCAGATATTACACTTTTAGTTTGATTAAATTTAGTGTGTCACTTTGTAATTTCAAATTAGTCTCATTGAATCTGGCAAATAAATCAGTCATATAAGTGATGTTATTTTTCGAGATAAATTATGACGCGAATCATTCTAACACTGAATCAAAAAGCGAATAGAAGCGATTCAAACACGCACTGTGTTAAGTAGCAAACGATTATAGTCATCATCATTTTCCAAACAAAGTTGAGCAAATAATCTCTCATTTAAGGGATTCCTTTTGATTTTATTAACTGCTCTAATGACATAATGTAGTGATTCATGAAAACGTCCACTAAGGTGTTTTTGCCACCAAATGATGTCGATGAATAACATAATGTACCGATAGTACATTCGGTATGACTTGTTTTAAGTACCCCAGAAAGCCTCGGTGTAGCAACGGAGATGATATTAGTCAAGGGTATAGCTTTTACATCAAGAAATCTTTTTAATTCAGTAAATAATATTTCACCTTTCGTATCAGTTTCCAAACCTTTAGCAAATAACAAT
Organism: Onthophagus sagittarius; assembly: GCA_036711965.1. Lineage (NCBI taxonomy): Eukaryota > Metazoa > Arthropoda > Insecta > Coleoptera > Scarabaeidae > Onthophagus > Onthophagus sagittarius. The sequence goes on from JASERS010000005.1 coordinate 28,606,417, forward strand.
TCTTGGGAGATTTTTCTTCTTTCACAAATCTCACATAAGCTAAAAGTAAAGCCTCATTTCCAGGTAACGTTGACTCGTACAGTTTTTACATCAAGAAATCTTTTTAATTCAGTAAATAATGTTACGCTTTTCGTATCAGTTTGCAAGCATTTAGCAAATTACACAGCCTCATTTCCAGGTAATGTTGACTCGTCAAGCTGTATAGATAATTGAGATGTTTTTAAGTAGTCACATAAAGAGTTTTCCACACTTTGAGCCATTTCGTCGATCCTTCTTCGTACTGTATTATTACTCAATGGAATTCTTTTTATAATATCGTAAGCTGGTTTGTGCATCACGGTGCGTATTACCTCACTTATAGCTGGTAGAATAAGTTGTTTGCCAATAGTGTGCGGCTCTCCGGACTTCGCAATTATTAAAGATATAAGAAGCACGCAGTTCATCGTCATCTCTCTGAGATGTTGTCCCTATGACTTCTTGCAATTTCGGTGTTTTCAAATATTTTTCTTTGAGTGTTTGAGAAAACGTTAAATCCTTATCTTTTTTGTCACTACGGATTTTTATTAAATATTCCTTAAGTTTAGAAGATTTCATTTAATCGTTTGACATTGTTTTATTGCATAGAAGACAGAAAGGTAACTAAAGGTACTATTTCCTAGTGACGGAATAAAGCCAAATTTAATATATCCAACACTGTATTGTCTGCATTTTTTCTTCGGTTCACTCATACTGTTATCTTGTAAAAGGGTACAAAACAATACAGGAAAATACTTATATATATATATATATATATATATTATATTTATTAATTATAATAAATAATTTAAAATTAATTAACGGAATACATTAAAACACGGTAATTCGAAACATTAACTGAAGAAACTTAATATTTTTTCAAATATTTTAATAAAAAAGAAATCCTTAGTGATACATAATTCTTTTAATCAACTTAAACAAGAGAAGCCAGGTTTATACATAAAAATTAACTGTAAATTTAGTCGTAAATTTAAGAACTCGACAGTTGGATAAACACATTGTTTATCTTTTGTCCAATCACGAATCGAATTCTTAAATTTAAAACTAAATTTACAGCTGAATTTGTTTGTAATAAATTTAAATTTAAGAGATATCAGTTTTATTCAAATATACTTACGCAACGAAAGTACACTATCTGTGTAACAAAACAAAAAGTTATACTTTTTTTGTCCAACACCCGGCAAATTTGTTTTATGCACTTCACATGTATACACTCACTGGTTGGTGCAGGGATCGACGCTATTCCTGTTTATACAAGATCGAGCAGACATAAGCCTGCATCGCGATGCCTGTTATTACTTGTATAAAATACAATTACGTACAATTTAGTACGATAAAGTACAATGCAATAAAGTACAATTTTATGCACCTGTCTATATTTATATTTTACTTGGGATGTGAAAATTGCTAATAATTTATTAATAAATTAATAAATAATTTACTAATAACTTATTGACGATTTTTTATTATTATTTTAACTTCCGTATTAAAAAAAAATGTGTCTCAATTTATTTATTTTTTACTAAACCTTGCGTGGACCCCTGACGTTGTTAAGGGACCCCCAAATCGATGTTAATTTTCTAATTTTCACTTTGGAAACTACTGATGTAGACGGAATCCGCTACAGGACAATCCCGTTCAAAACATTCAAAAAATAGTGATTGTTCACTTTGTAATTAATAAATACTTAAATTATTTTAAATTATTTTTATTTTATTTTTCGTTGGTATATTATTTGCAGCATTATAATAAATGCCGACTAATCGGTGCTTTTACTGTTTCATCGCCAATTAATCGCCGACTAATCGTTGATTAAAAAGTGAAGATTAAAAACCCTAAATATGTTCCTTGTAATCTGAATGTATAAGAGATGCGCTAATTGGAATTAACAGATTTTTCGGTCTATCTGTAGAGCAAGAAGATATTTCCAAAACACTGAAAAGCATTTCTATTAAAAACGCCGAGTTTATCCTTATGTTTGCCAATCTTTGCAATTTATTAACAGAATACTAGAGAAACATATTTGAATAATCAGACGGGGAACCTAATGATGCCATTTTAAGATAAATTTAAATAAAAGATAGTAATAATGGATTTAAGGTCCATTATTACCACTAGCCCATCCACTAGCCAATCATAATCTGTAAAATAGGCTTAACCATGGTAATAATCCCTTAGATAGCTTAAGAAGCCCAAGGCTCTTTACTACCATCTCAAAGGTTAAAGTCTCAAATGACTTCATTTTTGGAAAGTAGATGCTTTAATTAGTAATTGTGGGCAATTTCGTAACAATTTTTCAAAAAAAAAACGATTTTTCAAGAATTTTTAAAGTTATTCAAATTATTGAAAAAATTCCAATTAAATGCAACAGCTTATATCTCAAGAACTAAGTGAGATGTCTCAAAATTTACTTTACTTTTGGAAAGAAAATTGACAAAATAATTGAGTGTAATTTCGTAACAATTTTCCAAAATAGATGGAATTTTCCAGAATTTTTAAATTTATTCATGACATGGGAAAACCCCCAATTAAGGACAGCAGCTTATATCTCCAGAACCAAGTGAGATATCTAAAAATTGACTTCATTTTTGAAAAGTAAATGCTCGAATTAATTAATTGAAAAAATTAATTAAAATGAAATTATTTGAAAGTAATTTTGTAACAATTTTCCCAAAAAAAATCGATTTTTCAAGAATTTTTAAATTTATTCAAAGTATTCGTAAAATCCCAACTAAGTTGAACAACTTATATGTCAAGAACTAAGTAAGCTATCTCAAAATTGACTTCACTTTTAGAAAGTAGATGATCCAATTAGTAATTGAGAACAATTTCGTAACAATTTTCCAAAAAAAATCGATTTTTCAAGAATTTTTAAATTTATTTAAAGTATCGGTAAAATCTCTATTAAGGACAGCAGCTTATATTCTCCAGAACTAGGTGAAATATCTCAAAATTGACTTCATTTTCGAAAAATAGATCCTCGAATTAGTAATTGAAAGTAATTTCGTAACAATTTTCCAAAAAATCGATTTTTCAAGAAATTTTAAATTTACTCAAAATATTGGAAAAATCCAAGTTAATTTCAGCAGGTTATATCTCAAGAATTTATATCTCTCTTTGTAATTGAAAGTAATTTCATAACAAGTTTTTCAAAAATCTGTTTTTAGTACTTTTATAGCAGCTTATATTTCAAGAACTAAGTGAGATATCTCAAAATTTACTTCACTTTTGGAAAATAGATGCTCCAATTAGGAATTGAAACTTACTTCGTAACAATTTTTTAAAAAATCGATTTTTCAAGAATTTTTAATGTTATTCAAAATAATGAAAAATCCCAGTCAATTTCAATAGTTTATATCTCAAGAGTTTATATCCCTCTTAGTAATTGAAAGTAATTTCGTAATAATTTTCCAAAAAATTGGGTTTTCAAGAATTTTTATAGTTACACAAAATAATAAAAAATCCTAGTTAATTTCAGCAGTCTATATCTCAAGAGTTTATAATCTATATAAGTTTATCTCTCTTAGTAATTGAAAGTAATTTTGTAACAATTTTTCCAAAAATCTATTTTTCAAGAATTTGTAAATTTATTTAAAATATTGCTAAAATTTCTATTAAATACAGCAGCTTATAACTCAAGAACTAAGTGAGATATCTCAAAATTTACTTCACTTTTGGAAAATAGATGCTCCAATTAGGAATTGAAACTGATTTCGTAACAATTTTTTAAAATATCGATTTTTCAAAAATTTTTAAAGTTATTTAAAGTAATGAAAAATCCCAGTTAATTTCTACAGTTTATATCTCACGAATTTATATCTCTCTTAGTAATTGAAAGTAATTCCGTAATAATTTTCCAAAAAATTGGTTTCTCAAGAATTTTTAATGTTATTCAAAGTATTGAAAAACCCCAATTAAGTTCAGTAGCTTATATCTCCAGAACTAAATGAGATATCGCAAAATTGAGTTCATTTTCAGAAAGTAGATGTTACAATTAGTAATTGAAAGTAATTTCGTAACAATTTTCCTAACAATCGAGTTTTCAATAATTTTTAAATTTACTTAAAATATTGAAAAAATCCCTGTTAAGTTCAGCAGTTTATATCTTAAGAATTTATATCTCTTTTAGTAATTGAAAGCAATTTCGTAACAATTTTCCAAAAAAATGATTTTTCAAGAATTTTTAACTGTATTTAAAATATTGGAAAAATTCCAATTAAGTTCAGCAATTTATATCTCAAGAACTGAATGAGATATCACAAAATTTACTTCACTTTTAGAAAATAGATGCTCCAATTAGGAGTTGAAACTGATTTCATAACAATTTTTCAAAAAATCGATTTTTCAAGAATTTTTAAATTTATTCAAAGTATTGGTAAAATCCCAATTAAGTTGAAACACTCATATTTCAAGAACTAAGTGAGATATCTCAAAATTGATTTTACTTTAAAAAGTAGACGCTCCAATTAGTAATTGAATGTAATTTTATAACAATTTTCCAAAAAAATCGATATTTCAATAATTTTTATTTTTTTTATATTTATACTTATGTTATTTATAATATTTATATTTATATTTTTTTTTAATTTACGTAAATGCTCGAATTAGTGATTGAAAGTAATTTCGTAACAATTTTCCTAAAAATCAATTTTTCAAGAATTTTTTCAAAATATTGGAAAAATCCCAATTAAGTTCAGCAGCTTATATCTCAAGAACTAAGTGCGATATTTTCATTCAAATTGACTTCACTTTTAGAAAGTATATGCTCCAATTAGTAATTGAAAGTAATTGTACAACAATTTTTCAAAAAATCGAGTTTTCAGTAATTTTTAAATTTATACAAAATATCGGAAGAATCCCAATTAAGTTCAGCAGTTTATATCTCAAGAACTAAGTAAGATATTTTCAGTTTGACTTCACTTTTATAAATTAGATGCTCCAATTAGTAATTGAAACTAATTTTATAACAATTTTTCAAAAAATCGAGTTTTCAGGAATTTTTAAATTTATACAAAATATCGGAAGAATCCCAATTAAGTTCAGCAGTTTATATCTCAAGAACTAAGTGAGATATTTTCAAATTGAGTACACTTTTAGAAAGTAGATGCTCCAATTAGTAATTGAAAGTAATTTTATAACAATTTTTCAAAAAATCGAGTTTTCAGGAATTTTTAAATTTATACAAAATATCGGAAGAATCCCAATTAAGTTCAGCAGTTTATATCTCAAGAACTAAGTGAGATATTTTCAAATTGACTTCACTTTTATAAATTAGATGCCCCAATTAGTAATTGAAAGTAATTTTATAACAATTTTTCAAAAAATCGAGTTTTCAGGAATTTTTAAATTTATACAAAATATCGGAAGAATCCCAATTAAGTTCAGCAGTTTATATCTCAAGAACTAAGTGAGATATTTTCAAATTGACTTCACTTTTAGAAAGTAGATGCTCCAATTAGTAATTGAAAGCAATTTTATAACAATTTTTCAAAAAATCGAGTTTTCAGGAATTTTTAAATTTATACAAAATATCGGAAGAATCCCAATTAAGTTCAGCAGTTTATATCTCAAGAACTAAGTGAGATATTTTCAAACTGACTTCACTTTTAGAAAGTAGATGCTCCAATTAGTAATTGAAAGCAATTTTATAACAATTTTTCAAAAAATCGAGTTTTCAGGAATTTTTAAATTTATACAAAATATCGGAAGAATCCCAATTAAGTTCAGCAGTTTATATCTCAAGAACTAAGTGAGATATTTTCAAATTGACTTCACTTTTAGAAAGTAGATGCTCCAATTAGTAATTGAAAGTAATTTTATAACAATTTTTCAAAAAATCGAGTTTTCAGGAATTTTTTAAATTTAGACAAAATATCGGAAGAATCCCAATTGGCTTCAGTAGTTTATATCTCAAGAACTAAGTGAGATATTTTCAAATTGACTTCACTTTTAGAACGTAGATGCTCCAATTAGTAATTGAAAGTAATTTTATAACAATTTTTCAAAAAATCGAGTTTTCAGGAATTTTTTAAATTTAGACAAAATATCGGAAGAATCCCAATTGGCTTCAGTAGTTTATATCTCAAGAACTAAGTGAGATATTTTCAAATTGACTTCACTTTTATAAATTAGATGCCCCAATTAGTAATTGAAAGTAATTTTATAACAATTTTTCAAAAAATCGAGTTTTCAGGAATTTTTAAATTTATACAAAATATCGGAAGAATCCCAATTAAGTTCAACATTTTATATTTTAAGAACTAAGTGAGAAATTTTAAAATTGACTTCATTTTCGGAAGGTAGATGCTTCAATTAGTGATTGAAAGTAATTTCGTAACAATTTTCCAAAAAACCGATTTTTAAAGAATTTTTAAATTTATACAAAATATTAGAAAAATCTCAATTAAGTTCAGCGACGTCATTTATGGTTAAAATTAGTTAAAATGCCACAACATAGGCCTTGTCACTATATGGTTACCAATTTAACCCAAATTTAAAAATTTAACCCAAATATTATTAGAGTCTTTGGATATCTCAGAGATTTTTCATCTGTGAGATAAATTGAGATAGTAAGGCTCGTTACTACCATATTCTGATTAAGATATCTAAGAAATTATTACCATAGTTATGGCTATTTTACACATTCTGATTGGCTAGTGGATCGATTTATCTATAAGATAAATTTAACTAAAAGATAATAGTAATGGACCTAACTCCCACTGCTACGTAATTTGCGACGTGACCCCCTCCTTGCCCTTCAAAACGCGCTTTTCAATCTCTGGCCAACCTGGTACAATACGCTTTACGGACCTTGGAATTCTCAAAGATGAAATAATGACCATCTTAAATTGAGAATTAAATTTGTAGCCACAAAGTCGTTTATCCAAACTGAAATAATTGCAAAAATCTTTGTTTATCTACTCGTTTCGATTTAAATAAGTCGAATATTGTTTAATTACAATATTACTTTTAAAACGATATATTTGTAATTAATCCTTCTAAAACAATTCCATATTATTTATGAAAAGTCTCTTTTGGGTAAAAATTTTCAAAATTAATAATTTCTAATTAGCGCCATCTCTTATCAGGCAATGATTTCTTCTTAATTCACTCTATTCGGCCAGATAGACAACCAAACATACACGCATATAACCTCGAAATAATTCCAATAATGAACGTTCAAATTAAAAAGCAAAATAACTCAACAATAAACGAAGATGAATTGATAAATTTATCAAAAGAAGTATATTTTTAAATATTAGCGTTAAGAAAATATTGATCAATTTGATTTGCAGGAACTAATATCGAAAATAAAAGCCCTAACCGCACATAACTTCCAATTAAAAAGCATAATAGCTAAATCAGAGCCAAAAGACGCACCAAAACGAACCCACAAACCGTTTAATTTCGATAAATGCGCCTTTAGAAAGATTCTTTTAAAGATTTTGTATTTAGGGTGGGATTATCAAGGTTACGTTGTACAAGAAGATACAACGAACACAGTCGAACATCATTTATTTGAAGCTTTAACTAAAACTTGTTTAATTAAATCAAGGCAAGAATCTGATTATCATCGATGTGGGAGAACAGATAAAGGTGTTAGTTCTTATGGACAAGTAATTTCAATAAATTTAAGAAGCAAACTTTCAAAAGACGAGCAAGATAACATAAAAGATGAATTAGATTATTGCACAATGTTGAATCGAGTTTTACCCTGTGATATACAATGTATAGCTTGGAGCCCGATTTTAAACGAATTTAGCGCCCGATTTGATTGTAAAAGTCGCGTTTATAAATACTTTTTTTTCAAAGGAGAACTCGATATTGAGAAGATGAGGATGGGCTCTAAATATCTTTTAGGGGTCCATGATTTTAGGAATTTTTGTAAAATGGATGTTGGGAATGGGGTTACCCAATTTAAGAGGAATATTACAAAGATTGACATTGATTTGTTTCATAAATGGGATTTTAACAAACAAGGTATTAATAAGACAAAAAAGAATACTTTGTGCTTTAATCTAACGTTATATATCTTTTAGATTATGATAGTTATGTTATTACAATTGAAGGACAAGCTTTTTTATGGCATCAAATTAGGTGCATCATGGGGATATTGTTTTTAATTGGACAAAATCGCGAGTTACCTGAAATTGTTAAAGAATTATTAGATGTGGATCAAAATCCGAGAAAGCCTGAGTATAATATGGCGAGTGAAGTTCCGCTAAATTTATTTGAATGTAATTATGGGGATGAAAGTGCTATTTGGAATTATAGTGAGATTGCTTTAAATGTGGTTTTGGAGAATTTAAAGAAAAAATTGACTTATTCATCTGTAAAGTAGGTTGAAATAAAATTTTAAATATATTAAAAAAAAGATATTTTTAGAACTAACATGTTAATGTACATGATTAACGATTTAGAAGAAAAAGTTTCTAAAAATGGGAGAAGTGAAACCTGTTTTGCTGATTTTTTATTGCAAGGGATTAAAACAAAAAATTATGTGCCTGTTATGAAAAGGCAAAAATGTGGTAAGAATTAATTTATTATTATTTTTTATTAGGGTTTTTTTTTTTAATTTACTTCTGGTGATAATTAAAATTTTTTTTTCCTAAACTAGTTTCGAGCCTTGCTCTTCTTCAATAGATACCTACAATTGAAGTTATGAAATCCTCCATTATTTCTTCAAAATGATAATAATAAATGAAATATTCAAAATGTTGAAGAAAATTATATTTTATTGTTCTCGACTACCGGGTTTCGAAGCAGTTGCTTCGTCTTCAGGTCGTACGCTACAAAGAGACATGTTTAATTAAGACAATGAATTTCCTTATTTTTACGTAAACTTAGAAATATTAAAACAAAACTTAAAAAAAGAATATTCAAACTAGACACAAATTAATTAAATTGAAAAAACATTTACCGTCAAAAATCTTCTAAAGTTGCATTAAATATTTATAAGAACAACGGATAACATCGAAACGTCAAATGTAGAGGTTGTGTTTACATGTGTTGACTCGAAAAACCAGATATAATTAATTAATATAATCGAATACGGTCCGTGAAACATCCAAAAAACAACAAAAAACCGTTGAGAACGGAAATCAAAATTAAAATACTTCAGTGTCGATTGTATATCTGTAGTTAAAATAAAATTTATGAAGTAAAGCACCGTTTTTTGTAACATAAAATGACATTGAATACATAGACGGAACTGGAAATACATAATTTTAAACGAACAGTCTCATGACTGAATGAGTTAGAAAACAGTTATTTTTTTTTTTATTTTTTTCGCGCGGCAAATTGTCCAAATTAAAAAATGCGGGGCAGTTATTTTAGATAAAAAAACCTATCAAGAAAAGACGTTTAAATTTTTTCAAGAGAATGGCATACAACCAATAAAAAAGACTCCATTAGACATATATGTTAGAAAGACTAAACAAGTCCTTAAAGAATGTAAAGAAACGCTAAATAAATTAATGTCAACACTTATAAAGTAACCAACATGAACCCACAAGCCCCCACTCTATATAGTATGATAAAATTGCATAAAACCGAAAAATCAATCAGACCTATTATAAATAATAGAAACACACCTACTCATCTTCTGAATAAAAATATTCACGACATCTTATTACGCAAATTTCAATACGTTTCTAAATATTCCATTAAAAATACCGCTCAACTAATAGAAAAACTTAAAAATCTTAATATAGACTATAACATCAAGTTTATATCATTTGATATAAAAAATCTATACCAACATCCCTATACAAGAAACATTGAATATCACAAAGAATATGATGCTGAATAACCGTTATAATGTAGATTATATCCAAGAGAAAGACATATACAATATCACTTATCTTTACAACATACGAAAATTGTACATATTAATATAAAAATAAAATAGTAAAATCTTACGTAATTATTAACAAATTAGAAAAATTAATTAAAATTTTTCAAAATTTACGTCAAAAGTTATTGTGTGACGTTAGGTTTCTTTTTTTTGTTTTTGTTTTTTATTTTTGTGTTTTAGGTACGGATCTCTCAGGCAACTACAGATTGGTTTTTGGGTCGGGATAATTTGTTCATTAAGGCTTATAATATTACTGTTAATTTCAATAAACTTGTTGATTTCGTACATTTCCATTATTTCCATAAGGTTGCTTTTATTAAGTTGGTGTAGTAATTTAATATTTTTATTTTCGTCAAATTGGTGGTTGTTGAAAATTAGATGTTTTCCGAATGCCGATTTTGAACTGTTTTTATGTTCTTTAAGCCTTGTTTGGATACTTCTCCCCGTTCACCTATGTACGCGGCTGAACAGGTCCCACATTGCAATTGGTATATGCCACTTTTAGCGAGAGTTGTAGTCTTGTTTTTGTTATTAACTAATAATGCCTTAAGATTGTTTTAGTTTTTAAATGGCATTGTTATGTTGAACTTATGGAACATTTTCTTGATTTTATGGGATATTTCTCCTGGGTAAGTTATGAATCTGTATGTTGTTGGTGAATTTGGTTTTCGGTCAAATAGGGAAGTTGTTTCTTGAAGATTATATTTGTTTTGTATTTTCGAAAATATTCGTTGGATATATGTCGGTGGGAAGCTGTTTTCGTTTGCAATTTGATGGATAATTTCGATCTCTTTTTCTAGATCTTGTTGTTCCAATTTTGAATGGAAAGCTCTGTGTATATAAGCCCGGTATGCTGCCATTTTGTGAGTTTCATCATGGTGAGAACCGAATGGGATGGTGGTACTAGTTTGTGTAGGTTTCCTATAGATGTCATATTTAACTTTACTGTTTGAATGTCGTAGTGTATAGTCTAAGAAATTTAATTTTTGATTGTTTTCAGTCTCGATAGTGAAGTTAATATTGGGGTGTAAACTCTTATGGCCGGTTTCTCGTAGGTATTCACATGTCGATATCGAACCGATATTGTGCTATTGATCGATAACTCGAGTGATATCCGTCCATTGGGTTTCTGAAAGGGCCAATAGGAGATATCGGACCGATATCGAATCGATAACTATATCGCATGCAACAAGTACCTATATCGACTCGATAAGTGTGATTAACGACAGTGACACAAGTCAAAAGTGATAGTTTCTATTTTCTAATTTATATTTACATAAATATTTATTTAATTAAACATTGTGCATTATTTTGAAATTTTAAAAAGGAGATTTCCTTGCCTATCGATGAGAATGTGATGAAACCGTAAGACGATTTACTTTTACATTAATTTCTGCATGTGTAGTATCATACAGTATCTATATTGAAAATGTTGCCATATTTGAAAAAAGGAATCGTGGAAAATATTAATGAATCCCTTATTAAATCCATTTGAATCTTTTAAAATTAAAGGAATTTTTTGGGACTTTACTAATTACTGGACGTTTCCGGGCATTACACAAAAACAAGAACTATCTGTGGGAGGAAATATTTCTTGATAAATTCACTGGCATTTTACGACTTCTGCGTTTTGATTGCTTTCTAACACGGGAAGAAACAAAAAATCCTGGAAGGAAGATAAAAATTGGCAAAAATATAATTACATGTATAAGGTAAAATTCGAACATCTTCTCACTGAATTGTATCTCTAAAGAATTCAGATCGATTTTATCAATTTCAAGTTCATCCCAACACCCATATTATAAAAATTTTAGACATTAACCAAACTCACCTTTGATGATTCATTATAATAATAGCTATTTTGTTTATTTTATCATGGTGAGAACCCAATTAGATTAAATCTTTATTCGTTTTTGAGTTAAAGATTATTTAAATTCACCTAATTTTTTTATGATTTTTTGAAATTAATAAATTTGTTTTAAAAAGCCACGAAAAGTCGAATTCTTAAGATATCTTAATGAACTATTCATGATTTATAGAGGAAGGTCTATGTTCTGGTGATGAAAGCGGATCTTGAAAATATTTATTCGTTTTTGAGATATAAATCATTAAATTCAACGTGAACATTTATGACTATTTCAAGTTAATTAGAAATCACCAAAAATCGAATTCTTGAGATATTTTAATGAAACATTCAAAATTTATAGAAGCGAGTGTCTATTTTGTCATGGTGAAAACCAAATTAGAAAATCTTTATTCGTTTTTGAGATAAAGATCATTTAAGTTAACATAATCTTTTATGATTTTTGAAATTAATAATATTGTTTTAAAAAATCACGAAAGATCGAATTCTTAAGATATCTTAATGAACTATTCATGACTTATAGAGGAAAGTGTCTATTTTCTTGTGATGAAAGCGGATCTTGAAAATATTTATTCGTTTTTGAGAACGTATAGACGTAAATTTGTTTCCCAATCTTAGATTTGGACAAAATTCCTGCATAACCTTCTTTTCCATATGATCCAATGTCTATGTAAAGGAACTTGTAATTAGCATCAACAAGAGCCAAAAGCACAAAGGAAAAATAATTTTTATAATTAAAAAAAAGTGAGCCGCTGCTTTCTGGAGCCATAACTCGCACGTGTTTTCCGTCAATGCCAGCTATAACGTTGGAAAAGTTCCAACGATTCCAGAACTCTTCTAACTTTTCTTTCAAATCAATTTCTGAAGGTGGTGGAAGTAAAACTGGCATTAGTTTCTTACATAAAGCTTGTAAAACGATTGGTATAAATACACTAATATAGCTGTGGGATATTCGATACGCAAATTCCCCTGTTTCTGATTCCCCTGTTGCAAGAAACCTATAAAAGAACAAAACTGTTAAATTGTACTAAAATAAATACTTTTTTAAGTTGCTTCTTGCAAAAAGACATAGAAGAATCTTCGAGGCAATTACCTCAAACAAAAAAAGCAGTAAAATGCCAACAGGAAGTGGTGCTTCTAAACGCAAAAAGCGAAATCCTATTTTGGACCAACTGGCATTTCTAGATAGTGTCGATCGCCAAACGAGGTAAACATATGTCGTACTGTACAAGTATTCAAAAAGATCAATACTAAAGTCTCACACACTATGAATCACGTACATTTACATTACACGCTTTTATATTGGTATACTTTTACTTCTGACTGATATAGATTATGAAAACAAAATAGTTCATCTTTACTGTTGTAGGGTGTTAACAAATAACGACATGCAAATCGGTGGCACAGAACTCAAAAGAAAAGAGAAATCAAAATCCCAATACTGGCAATGGAACTTCAGGCAGCTATCAAAGGACATGAAAAGGAAAACATTATGAATAAGGAGATTCAACAAATCCTAACTAAAGAAGAAAAGAGACAAACAACAATAAGAAATGGAGAAGAGGAAAAGGAACAAAAAATTATTAAGAACATCAAACGAAAAATTAAAGAGAACGCATTTTCTCCGGCAGACAAAAACGCAGGAATGATAATTTTAACCTTAGATCTCTACATAAATAAGACTGAAATCTTTATGAAAGACAATAACTTTAAAACTATCAATAAAAACACCACAAACAATTTTCACAAAATAGTAAAATCAATAATTAAAGAAATTGGAGGTGCCTTGACCACCCTGTTACCTATGAATCCGCAAACCCCTAAATTGCATACACTACCTAAAGTTCACAAAAATGGATTACCAATAAGACCCATTATAACCTTCATTGAATCCAGCACATACAAACTCGCAAAACTTTTACAAACATTTATAATAAATGACATCAATTTCAAACCAAAATATACCATAATTAATCGATACCAACTTGCTGATTTAATTGACAAAATACAGCTACCAAAAGGTTTCAAAATGATCTCATTTGATGTCAATAACCTATATACAAACATACCCATAACCGACACAATAACGATATTAGAAGAAATATTAAAGACTGATCTCAAAAACAAAGACAAAACTCGCTCCATCTTAACGCTATTAAAACTATGCTTAGAAAAAAATTTTTGTATCTTTAACGATAAATACTATCAATATCTAGATGCATTACCAATGGGATCACCATTGAGTAGTGTGATGGCAGATATTTTCATGGACAACCTAGAGAAAAATCAAATTATGTGTGACAAAAACCCTTATAGAGACGATATTATCCTAAGGACAAGATACGTGGACGACATTTTAGTACTGATTAAAGACGACCAACATATTGATAAACTTCATAAATACATTAACAGTTTACACCACAATATTAACTTTACTATCGAGACTGAAAACAATCAAAAATTAAATTTCTTAGACTATACACTACGACATTCAAACAACAAAATTAAATATGACATCTACAGAAAACCTACACAAACTAGTACCACCATCCCATTCGATTCTCATCATGATGAAACTCATAAAATGGCAGCATACCGGGTTTATATACACAGAGCTTTCCATTCAAAATTGGAACAACAAGACCTAGAAAAAGAGATCGAAATTATCCATCAAATTGCAAATGAAAATAGCTTTCCACCGACATATATCCAACGAATATTTTCGAAAATACAAAACAAATATAATCTTCAAGAAACAACTTCCCTATCCGACCGAATAGCAGATACACCAACAACGTACAGATCCATAACTTACCCAGGAGAAATATCCCATAAAATCAAGAAAATGTTCCATAAGTTTAACATAACAATGACATTTAAAAAAAAAAGAAGCGAGTTCTGTGTAAAGATGAACTATTTTCTTTTCATAATCTATATCAGTCAGAAGTAAAAGTATACCAATATAAAAGTGTGTAGCGTAAATGTACGTGATTCATAGTGTGTGAGACTTTAATATTGATTTTTTTGAATACTTGTACTGTAATGGTAAAGGTATAATTTGACATTTAGTTTTAAGACATTTTAGTTTTGTATTTTTGAAAAATATTAAATACGCGTAGTTCACTGAGGAGTTGGAAACAGCATATTGAATTGCAATATGCTGACGGCACTAGTCGCAGACTATAACTAAGAACACTTGTTCATATAATGATGAATAAAATGGTTTAAGGTTAAATAAAATCGTTTCAATATTAAATAGAAAACCAACAAAATCACAAATTATTACATGGCGATCCTGCCAGAATATAAAAGTTAGCGCCAAAAGTCATCGCAAGTTATCACAAAATGTGTTACGCAAATGAAATTTTACGAGAACAATCACAAGAAGCATTTCAAAATTTATTTGAAGAATTGTTGTTTGTTATGTTAGTTTTAATTGGTTCCATATTGGTACTGTTAATTTTGGTGCATGCTATAGAAAAGTTGTGTGACAAGTTAAATTAGATTATCACCAATTTGGATATTCAGAATGAGTTCCACCAACACAAAAGAAGAAATAATAGTCGCCCAATCTGGTAACAGCGGAGGTGCAACATCAACCGCGGATTTAAACAAGAAGTACGACCTGCTGGAAGTTGCGGCTCTCATAGGTGGATGTTTTTTACTCATCATAGTATTCCGATGCATCTACCAACGTGATAAGCGTTCATTAGCGTTCACAATTCGTCGCGAAATCGCGCAAAGTCGTAACGAACTTAATCAAATCGAATCAAATGTTTAAAATTTAGTAAACGAGTAATGTCTAAAACATTAGAAAGTTTAAATGAAATATTAGAAACTCTAATAAATTTTAAAGAAAAATTGATTAAAGATAATGCAAGTAGGCGTAGTAATTTTGAATTAGTAATAAATAAAATTAGACAATTAGATGCAATCGAGGAAAAATACAAAACTAAAATGTCTTAAAACTAAATGTCAAATTACACAAAATGCGAGAAAGCATTCCGTATACTAAAAACTCTTCTTAGCAATCCCCCAGTCTTAGCGTATCCAAATTTTTCAAAAGATGAAACATTTAGTCTAACTACAGATGCTTCTGGCGAAGCAATTGGAGCAGTTTTGTTGAACGGCCGAGACAAACCTGTAGCCTATGCTAGCAGATCATTAAATAAAGCCGAACGTAATTATTGTACAATCGAGAAAGTATTGTTAGCTATAGTATGGGCTGTAAAGCATTTTAGACCGTATTTGTTCGGAAAGAAATTTGTTATTAGTCAAGTAGGTTAACTAAATTTCGACTAATCTTAGAAGAATTTGATTTTACCGTAAGTTACCTGAAGGGTTCTGAAAATGTCGTAGCTGACGCACTTTCTAGGGTAAAAATTGAATCCGATACTTTAAAACAAATTAATAATGAGGTATTGGTTATTACTCGTGCACAAGCTAAAAAATCACAATCGTCGAATAAACAAGAGCTAAAAGGGGTAAACGACGATCGGACTGATCACCCGGGACTCGTTGCACTTTTGCGGTGCCCTCAAAATTCGACGAAAATAAAATTATCTAAACTACAATGTAGAAAGCCGAATAACACTTATTTCAATAAAAATTCAAAAATTATATACATACGACAGATACATATAGACATATGTATATATATATGTAGTACGACATATGTTTACCTCCTTTGGCGATCGACACTATCTAGAAATGCCAGTTGGTCCAAAATAGGATTTCGCTTCTTGCTTTTAGAAACACCACTTCCTATTGGCATTTTAGTGCTTTTTTTTGTTTGAAGTAATTGTCTCGAAGATTCTTCTATTTCTTTTTGCAAGACGCAACTTAAAAAAGTATCTATTTTAGTACAATTTAACAGTTTTGTTTTTTTATAGGTTTCTTGCAACAGGGGAATCAGAAACAGGTGAATTTGCGTATCGAATATCCCACAGCTACATTAGTGTATTTATACCAATCGTTTTACAAGCTTTATGTAAGAAACTAAAGCCAATTTTACTTCCACCACCTTCAGAAATTGATTTGAAAGAAAAGTTAGAAGAGTTCTGGAATCGTTGGAACTTTTCCAACGTTATAGCTGGCATTGACGGAAAACACGTGCGAGTTATGGCTCCAGAAAGCAGCGGCTCACTTTTTTTTAATTATAAAAATTATTTTTTCTTTGTGCTTTTGGCTCTTGTTGATGCTAATTACAAGTTCCTTTACATAGACATTGGATCATATGGAAAAGAAGGTGATGCAGGAATTTTGTCCAAATCTAAGATTGGGAAACAAATTTACGTCTATACGTTCGATTTCCCCCCACATGCATTACTTCCCCGTTCCAAAAACACTATTCTACCATACGTTATTCTTGGAGATGATGCATTTAAGTTAGATAAACATGTCATGAAACCTTACCCAAAAAAACAAATTATCGAGGACCCAAAGAAAGCAGCTTTGAATTTTAGACTGTCTCGGGCTTGAAGGGTAACAGAAATTGCTTTTGGTATACTTTGTCATGTATTTAATTTTTTTTTCCTATAAATGTGAAACCTACTACAGTTGATCTAATTGTTCTTCCTTGTTGTTGTCTACATAACATGTTGCGTGACGAATACATATTTAATAATACAAAAAAAAAACAAATTTTAAAGAAAACCTTTTTTCCCTTCCGACTGAAAATTGACGACATTTTAGTACTGATTAAAGACGACCAACATATTGATAATCTTCATAAATACATTAAGAGTCTACACCCCAATATTAACTTCACTATCGAGACTGAAAACAATCATAAATTAAATTTCTTAGACTATACACTACGACATTCAAACAACAAAATTAAATATGACATCTACAGAAAACCTACACAAACAAGTACCACCCAAACAAGTATTTTCGAAAATCAAATACACCAACAGCGTACAGATTCATAACTTACCCAGGAAAAATATCCCATAAAATCAAGAAAATGTTCCATAAGTTCAACATAACAATGACATTTAAAAACTAAAACAATCTTAAGGCATTATTAGTTAATAACAAAAACCAGACCAACTCTCGCTAAAAGTGGCATATACCAATTGCAATGTGGAACCTGTTCAGCCACGTTACATAGGTGAAACGGGGAGAAGTATCGAAACAAGGCTTAAAGAACATAAAAACAGTTCAAAATCGGCATTCGGAAAACATCTAATATTCAACAACCACCAATTTGACGAAAATAAAAATATTAAATTACTACACCTAATAAAACACTTAATAAAAGCAACCTTATGGAAATAATGGAAATGTACGAAATCAACAAATTTATTGAAATTAACAGTAATATTATAAGCCTTAATGAACGAATTATCCCGACCCAAAAACCAATCTATAGAGATCTGTAGAGATGCATACCTAAAACACAAAAATAAAAAACAAAAACAAAAAAAGCCTAAAGTCGCACAATAACTTTTGACGTAAATTTTGAAAAATTTTAATTAAATTTTCTAATTTGTTAATAATTACGTAAGATTTTACTATTTTATTTTTATATTAATAAGTTCATTTTTCGTATGTTGTAAACTTGTAGGTATCTACTGAAGAAGAGCAAGGCTCGAAACTAGTTTAGGAAAAATAAATTTTAATTATCGCCAGAAGTAAATTTAAAGAAAACCTAATTTAATAATTGGTGAAAAAAGGATAACAAAAATTATTTATATTTTTTTATTAATTAATTTATTTTTAATTTCCAGATAGTTTGGAAGACAAAATCAAACATTACACGAAAAGGAAAAGAATTGAAATAAACAATCAATGAAATAAATGAATTTTTCGTTTCATTAATTTTGCGCGTTCATTTCAATGCTAAGAAACTCGAATTTCTTTTTCATGATTCCCTTGAAGGTTTCCCCACTGTGTTTTAACTCAAACAACTTGATTGCAACTTCCTTAATATCCACAGGTCTTATGTATTCCTTATTATTTTTCTTAATTTCGTATTTTTTTATTACTTTTTCTAGTTCATTTACAATCAGTTGTTTGTCATCCAATGCAGCTCTAAAAGAAAATAAATTAAATACCGTTAATTGTACAGTAAATAATTAATTATTGCTTATATTAACAAATAAAAGTTGAGCTGAACTGTTAAGCAAAGCCATAAGGCTGGAATATTATTAAATTTGTTGTTTTTTTTTTCTATTTTGTGTATTGACGTATATATTTTTATTTGAAATTCTACCAGATTTGATCGGTTATAGATCGTCATCAAGATACAAACATATTTCGTTCAATTACACTAGTTTACACATTTTAATCAAGTTTTACCTCAAAGTCTGAGATATTTTTTATAACGTAGAATGTTGTGCTGATTCTGTTTTGAACCTGTTTTCAGTTTTTCGCCATCACGTCCAGTTTTCGAGATATACCCAAAAATGTGGAATATCGTAAATTAAAAAACAGTAACAGTTCATGTTCAGTACATTTGTTATTTTGCATAGTGTACTTCTGTATGGACTATATGGACCTGAAAGTGGTCATCCAGATGAACATTTTAAGATATTGATGCCATAAATCGGACTTTCCGTTATTTTGTTAGAGCCTAAAACAACTCAACAAAATCAATTTTTTTGACATTTTTCCCATTTTCTTTTCACTTAATCGCACCGTAACAAAAAATATTTCTATATGAATAAAAAAGTTAGCTATTTTATCCTGTAGAACATTTAATTCTCTACATTTTGAAGCATTGGACATCATGGTCGAATGTATATTACCAGAGATATCGTTAATTTACGACAATACAATATTATTTTAGCTGTTCTAAATATTGAACATTAAGCATAATTAGTCAGGAGGATTTGATTTTGGCAGAGTTCCACTATGTGCGCTTGGATGTTTGGCTGATCTTACAAGCGATACTTCTTTTTGTCTTTTTATTTATATTGTTTAGGTTTATATCGTCGGGTGACAGGAAAAACTCACTAAGTGCAAAAAATAATAAAATCGAGATTTTATCACTAAATAGATTATCTCTATAATAGTCTTTCGCAATAAAAATTTACTAACTGCAAAATCCGTTCCAAAGCACAGTTATAGAATAGAAAAGTTATTAATTGTATAATGTGTAGCTTATCCGGCAGGAAAAAATCATCAGTGCACTTGTGTGTTGAACCTTCTAGCCGAAACCGGTAAAAAAAATTTGATGAATAATGAATGGATAACATTAACTCACTCTGTTAATTCTGCTATTCTGTCAAACACGATTAATTAATAATCAAATTAATAGGTAATGAAAAATGATTCGTACATTAAATCATCTGATTGAGCGTGAGTCACGTGAATTGACGTGACCCACGCGTAAATCACGTGATTCATGGATGATGTTCACGTAAGTGGCGTGCGTGACCCGCGTGACTCACGCGAACATATTTATCTGGAATCCGCGAAGTTGTTAATTTCTGTCTGACATAATTCCAAAATTTACATGGATTACAGCTAAGTGACCGTTCGGCGTTATTGGTAAATGACAAATACAGAAATGTTCTGTTTAGATAAACATCTCAATGTCTTGGATTCAGATTGATAATAAGCACTACCATTTCTCTTCCACTTTCTCCTATAATGCCATTTCAACTTCAAGAATCGCTTGACCTCAGGCGTGTACCATACAGGATAAGATGGACTTTTTGGGACACATATATCCAAGATTTCATAAATCTTTGTATAAAAAGCTTGTAATGCATCATCAGCAACAACATCATATAAACAAGTAACAGATCATATAATTCAGGATAGTTAGCTCTTCTGAAATCATAACGACTTTCCTTTCCATGGACGGAAAATTCGTAAGGCTACCATGTGCTCCTCACGAACAAAAGGTAAATCTTCATGAAATAGTTCAAGCTGATATTCAGTATTAGTCAGTATCAAGTCTAACAGATGATTATCACAGTTCAATACCTGGTTGAGTTGATGAAGATCCAGAAAAGCACAAAAATCACGAAACACTTTTGTTTTCCCATAATTGATTGTATTATTATTAGGTGATACGACGAATTCAGGTAAATTAAAATCACCGAGAATAAGGACAGGAAAATTCAAAATCTTTTGTTCTAAAGTTAGGAGGTTATCAGAAGATATGTACAGTAAAGATGTGCAAATTACGTGAGTCCCGTCGGGTCACGTGGTGGTCCGGCGGTCACACGGTGGGTGTTGCGTGACTCACCGTGAGTGGGCATCAATTGTTGTACCACTCACGTGAACGTGCGTGATTGTGAGCATCTTTGGTTTCGACAGGACCCGGCATGACCCAGTGGGTATTTATAACGAAACTTTCTAGTACTAGATTTAGTATTAGTTCTAGTTTTATTTGATACAATTATACAACAATTTAAAACTGAATAACAACTAAAAATAAAGCCAACACTAACGCTAGAGCTAATATTAGACCTTGAACGAAAGACATTTAGGTTTAGTCGTAGCTCTCTTAAGACGGAATGGAATCCAACCCAACCCAACCCAACCTACCTTCAGAACTAACTCTAGACTTAGAACTAGACACATTAGGGTTTAGCCGTCTAAAGAGATGTACGGCTAAATCCTAATATTTCTAGCTCTACGTCTAGTGTTAGTTCTGATGGTAGGTTGTAAGTTTAGTATTAATTATACTTTTAGTTTCAAAAGAAAAAAAAGAAGAAGGTTTCACTCAGTGAATTACAATATAAACACGCGGTCTTAATCTTTTTGCTGTTTATACATTATTGGGTATAATATACAAGTGAAAATTGTGTACAAAAGTGCATAAAAGTTGTTATCAATAGTATACCTGCAGATTCAAATAAAATTATGGATCGTAAAGCTGCGAAATCATTGGACAATGAAGAACCAAATACCAGTCATGTAGGTTTAGTATACTAATCCACACAAAACGCGATACATTTTGATTTCCACATTTGATTATAGTGGATAGTTTGTTCCTGACTTTCTATATTTTTGTTCAGGTCAAGTGACACAGACAATGAATATTCTGATAATTTAGAAAATGATGTTATCTTAGATTGTTTGTTTGCATCCATCTGATTTATCCGAAATTTCCGACTTCTCTGATTATGATATTAAACATAACGAAAACAAATTAACACGAAAAAGAAAAAGGAATCCTGCTTACTGAAATGTTAACGTTACAAAATCACGAAGGTCTGCATGTTTATCTTATAAAAACAAAACGAAAGAATGTCCAGCGAAGGTTCCTAAAGCAGCTGATTGCACAAAATGTAGATACAAATGTAATTCCAACTTTACTGAAGAAGATCGTATTAACATTTGTAAAACTTATTGGGGTTTTGAATATTATAGTATACAAAAAGATTACATCTTAAAGCTTGTTGAAATAAAAAGCTAAAACGTCGGAAGGCACTAGAAACAATTCAAACAGGTCGCCGTGTATCTACATCTTATTTTTTGGTAAATAGCAGTGGTAAACACAGAGTTAGTGCAAATTTTGTTCAAAAAACTCTATGTATTTCAAATAGTCCTATTAACACTGCCATTAGAAACATAAGCTCTACTGGCTCTTTTTCAGGAATACATAATCGCGGACACAAACCACCTGGAAACCAAACCAGTGAGGTAGACCTAACGATGGTAAACCAACACATTCGAAGTTTTCCAGTAATGGAATACCATTATGTGCGTCGGAGTTCTAAAAAACTCTATTTAGATAGTGACTTGTCAATTGCGAAAATGTATGACATATAAAAATGATTTTTGTAAAGAAAACAATATTGAACCAGGGAGTGAGAAAACCTACCGTCGAATATTTTGTAATAATTACAATTATTCATTTTATAAACCTAAAAAAGATCTTTGTGTAACAAGTACTAAATATGAGCAAGCATCTTATATTGACAGACGAGACTTGGAAAGTGATTACACCTTCCACTTAATGAGAAAAAATCAATGTAAGCCAATGATAAACTAAGATGCAAGGATGACTCATCATTTATGACTGCTACATTTGATTTACAAAGTGTACTGCAATTACCATATTCACAAGTATCTCTGTTTTATTACACAAGAAAAATATGTGTATACAATTTAGCCATCTATGTAGGAAATGGTTAATCTGCACATTGTTACACGTGGAATGAAGTACACGGTAAAAGGGGAAGTAATGAAATAGGGTCTATTTTATACAATTTCTGCAAATTACTTCCTAACACAGTCTCAGCAATCTCACTATTTTCTGACACTTGTGGGGGGCAAAACAGGAATCAAAACGTAGCTGCTATATTACTCTATGCCACACAAAATATTAATAATTTAAACACGATCGGGCTTAAGTTTTTAGAATCAGGCCACTCACACATGGAATGTGATTTTATGCATTCAGTAATTGAAAGGTCTGAGAAATATAAATCTGCTTTTTCAATGAAGGACTGGGGAGATATATTTAAAACGGCTCGAACTGCTAAAGACCATAATCATAGAACGAAAGGAGCCTACCAAGTTCATCTCCTCAAATTTAATAATTTTTATGACCGACATTCTCTGGCCAAAGCTACTATTAAAAATCGTAATATCGACGAAAATGGTGATACGGTTTCGGGGCTTAAAATTAATAGTATAAAATGTGAAAAAGGCCACCCTACAATATTATTTTATAGGTACGACCACACATCGGATTACAAGAAAATTGACGTGTCCGGTAAAGGTTGTCCAAGAAATACTTCCATAAAGTTAAAATCTGCTTATCAGAATATACGACCTATACCACAAGAGAAAAAGAAAGACCTAGTTAAGTTGGTAAATGCTAGACTAATACCGGATGAAGTGGCTATGTGGTATACAAATTTACCAACTACTACGGCATTCCATAATGATCGCTTGCCAGAACCAAATTATGATGAGGAAAGCGGAGAAGATGAATAACATTGTTTCTTGTATGTATATTTGCCTTGTTAAGAAAAATTAAACATTTTGAATTGAAATTATAAGCTTAATTATTTTTCTATGTGCGTAATCTTTAATGGCAAGTAAAACTCACTAACTACATTTTTGTTCATGTAATTTACATTATTGTTTATAATTATATTAGATTTTGCAATAAATTTAACTGGAATGCGATTTATATACTAAAAAGTAACAAATTATTGGTTTTCACTATTGCATAAATATAGTACTTAGTGAGTTTTTCCCGTTACCCGACTCTTTGTACGTAGACTTTAATGCCTAGTAAAACTCACTAACTGCATTTTTGTTTATAATTATAGAGTTTTATTAAAAAACCACAAAAAATACGTAGCCTCAAATGATTTACATTATTGTTTATAATTATATTCAATTTTGCAATAAATTTAAGTGCAATGGGATTTATCTGCTAAAAAAAGTATTTAAAAAAGCTATTGTATAAATATAGTACTTACAATTAGTGAGTTTTACTTGTCACCTGACGATATAACAAATTATATTACAGAACTTGTATGCAATTAAATTTTATATTTAATGTATACTACTTCACTTATTGTTAGTACAGTCCGGAATATGATTACTTTTTGACAATTTTTTGTATGTCTTTGGGTCGATTTCTCTAATAATATTCCAGAAATAATCTCCCATCATCCCTGTGTCTCCTAGTAACCTTGATAACATATATCCAATGCCATTAAATCTTAATGGAACCGCTCGCCTTGCTCGTCATTTTCCGCTCCAAGATTGCATGGAAAGAAATCTAAGTGCAAATGGAGAAAATGAATTTTGAGCAACATGTTTGCATTTATAGCATGGTAATTGTGCAATAAGTTAGAAATTGCAGAAATTATTTTGCGAGAATTTTCATCCTTATGGTTTACTAAAAATCCAATCCACGCCTTGGTTCTTTTGTTGTCAATATAGAACACATAAACATTAATTCGTTGTGATTTATTAATTTTCTTATTTGATGGCCAACAAATATGCCTTCTTTTAGATTAGCGTACGATACTTGTGGAAAGAGCTAGGTGAGATATTTAAATACTAGACTTTCTGAATTCAACGTTTTCGCAAAGCTTTTGATCAAATCTGTAATATGACAGATGCTGGTCTCACCAGAGGTTTATTTAAGACATTGAAAGCATCAGCATCGTAATGTTCTCTAGATGGCCAGTCTTTGCATATGATGCTATTTCGCTCAGCTTCCATCAAACAAAGAAAACAGCAATATTTTGTAAAATCGCCTTGTAAGTCTGTAATCACCGCAATTACTTGAAAGTCATAGAAATGTAAATCGATACTTAAAAAGTAGAAGTTAGTAAATTTCTTTATTGCAGCAATTACTTTTTAATCTACAAAATCTTTCCCTACAAATGCGTTATACTGAATTAGTGTCAAAATAGTAATATTAGTTTCAATGAATTTAATGTTTATACTTAGTACCTAGAACAGTCAAAAATACCTCTTTATTTAAAAAAATTGTTTGTTGTATTGTTTCACCATTACAGTGAAAATGGCGAAAAATGAAATTTTGCACGGTTGTCGTAAATTAACGATATCTCTGGTAAAATACATTCGATCATGATATACAATACTTCAAAATTTAGAGAACTAAATGTTCTACAGGATAGAATAGCTAACTTTTTTGTTCGTACATAATTATTTTTTGTTACGGTGCGATTAAGTGAAAAGAAAATGGGAAAAATGTCAAAAGATTTGATTTTGTTGAGCTGTTTTAAGCTGTAGCAAAGTAAAGGAATGTCTGATTTATGGCATCAATATCTTAAAATGTTCGTCTGGATGTCCACTTTCATGTTAATATAGTTAAAGAAGTACACTATGAAAAATATCAAAAACACTGAACATGAACCGTTACTATGTTTTTTAATTAACGATTTTCCACATGTTTGGGTATATCTCGAAAACTGGACGTGATGGCGAAAAACCGAAGACAGATTCAGAATCTGCACAATATTACAGTCTTTGAGATTTTTCTTGTAAACTAGTGTTATTTATTGTTATGTAAACGATATTCTTTCAACTATTAACAATTCCTTTTAAAGATCTAATGTCAAGTTGTTTGAAATGTCGCAGATTACAACAACTGAATAAGAAACTTGATCTTCAAATCCGTCAAAAACTGTAAAAATCTGAGTTTTATTTGAATTAAGATAGATCAGTGGTTCCCAACGTAGTCCATACGGACCCCTTGTTGCGGACCCCGGGTGTTGAATATATTAAATTTGGCTTTATTCCGTCACTAGGAAATAGTACTTTACCTTTCTGTCTTCTATGTAATAAAACGATGTCAAACGATTCAATGAAACCTTCTAAGCTTTAAGGAACATTTAATAAAAATCCATAGTCATTAAAAAGATAAGGATTTAACGTTTTTTCAAACACTCAAAGAAAAATATTTGAAAACACCGAAATTGCAAGAACTCTTAGGGACAACATCTCAGAGAGATGACGATGGACTGCGTGCTTCTTATAATATATATTTAATGATTGCGAAGTCCGGAAAGCCGCACACTATTGGCGAACAACTTATTCTACCAGCTATAAATGAGGTAATACGCACCGCGATGCACAAACCAGCTTACGATATTATAAAACAATTCCATTAAGTAATAATACAGTACGAAGAAAGATCGACGAAATGGCTCAGAGTGTGGAAAACTCTTTATGTGACTACTTAAAAACATCTCAATTATCTATACAGCTTGACGAGTCAACATTACCTGGAAATGAGGCTTTACTTTTAGCTTATGCGAGATTTGTGAAAGAAGAAATAATTTCCCAAGAATTGTAATTTGCTAAATGCTTGCAAACTGATACGAAAAGCGTAACATTATTTACTGAATTAAAAAGATTTCTTGATGTAAAAACTATACCCTTGACTAATATCATCTCCGTTGCTACTGATGGTGCTCCGGCAATGGTAGGACGACACCGAGACTTTCTGGCGTACTTAAAACAAGTCATACCGAATGTACTATCGGTACATTGTGCTATTCATCGACATCATTTGGTGGCAAAAAACCTTAGTGGACGTTTGCATGAATCACTACTTTATCTCATTTAAGGAATGCCTTAAATGAGAGATTATTTGCTCAGCTTTGTTTGGAAAATGATGATGACTATAATCGTTTACTACTTAACACAGAAGTACGATGGTTCTCTAAATGTGCGTGTTTGAATCGCTTCTACTCGCTTTTTGATTCAGTGTTGGAATTCCTGGAGAGTAAAGACTGATTTGCGTCATAATTTAATTATCTCGAAAAATGACATCGCTTTTATGACTGATTTATTTGCCAGATTCAACGAGACTAATTTGAAACTACAAGGTGACACACTAAATTTAATCAAAACTAAAAGTGTAATATCTGCCTTTGTTGCAAAACTTTTGCTATACAAACAAAACTTGGGAAGAGGAGAATGTTCTCAGTTTCCAAATCTTTCAAAATTGCAAAATAGAGACGAAGATTTGCTTGCTTATTGTCAACACTTAACGGTACTCCATTCGGACCTTACTCAAAGATTTGAAGACATTCTTCACTTGGATATTCCCGATTGGGTGTTGAACCCTTTTGTAAGTAGTTAAACTCAGAGCACAAATGCAGATGAGTACATGCCAGTACAGGAGCAATTTATTGAATTATCCACAAATGAGGAGCTGAAACCAATGTTTAAGCAAGGATACGAAAATTTCTGGTTACAAAAACAGATCCCAATTTTATATGCAGCATTATGTACAGAAGCTGTTGATTGCTTTTGCGTCTTCGTATTTGGTAGAAGGTGGATTCAGTGCCGTTATGAGCCTCGTCACAAAGAAAAGAAACAGACTGGAAATTAGTTATCGGGGGGATTTGCGGTTGCTACTGACAAACATCGAGCTGGATATAAATAAACTCATAACATCCCATCAGGTTCATACAAGCCATTAATATTTTATTGTATTTTAGTACAAAAGTTATAATCAATAAATACTTCTTCAACAAAATGTTTACTTTATATTTTATTTTTACGTCACCATTTACCATTAAGACAACAAAGTTAAAGTCTTCATTTTTCTATTATGTATTTAATGTAGTTTTTCACCCTGGGGGTCCGTTGGCAAGGTTTTACTAAGAAAAGGGGTCCGTGGGCCAAAAGACTTTGGGAGACACTGTACTAGATGACTAGTAAAGTTTTATACCCTTTTTATCGATTTAAAGGTGGAAAGATAGAAACAAAATAGAAAGAGAGAAACTATGGGAGGATATCGAAAGAACGGGGGTCGAAAAAAAACTGAAACTTGGAGATGGACGGGCAACGTAATTGAGGAATTGAGGTAGTACACATACTTGGGGTATAGATTTAAGGAAAAAAATAAGGAGGGAGGACATATTAGTATATTGGCATTGAGGGTAAATAGGATTATGGGACAGGTTTGGGGATGGGGTCAGAGGATTTTTGGGAAAGATGTGGGAGGAATGATTTTAATGTTTGAGAGCTTAGTAAAAAGCGTAATTATGTATGGGGTGGAGATATGGGGATGGAAAAAACAAGGGCTCTTAAATGGAGGTGGATGTTGGGATTAGCTAGGGAGACTTCGAGATATATAGTTAGAGAAGAAATGAAGCTAGATAAGTTGATGGTGGAGGCGGGTAAGCGAGCGGTACGTTTTGAGGAAAGGTTGGAAGGTATGGGACATTGTAAGATTTTGGGGGAGTTCTACAGATAAATTGAAGCAGACAACGGGCTTCAATTGAGAAGAGACGGGATGGAAATTTGGAAACAGATGGAGAGCACAGACAGGGATGTGGATATGCAAGAGAGGAGGACGGCGATAAGGGAAAGTAGGTATAATTCGAATTATTACGAAGTGCTATCGGAGAGGCTAGGGAGAGTTAACTGAATAGTTATTATAATGATTGGGGCATTATTGTAGTGGTTCTATAAGACAACCATACGTCTTGTAGAAGCCTAATGCCTTTTTCTTATTAGTAGCATTGTCTTCGATTACCACAAGAAACTTTTCGGCGTCAAATTTATCAATAAATAAACTCCACAAACACCGGTTGGGGTTTTTAGAAATTTAAAATGTGCTATGCTCTCATTTCGTAATTTACTCCATCTATCACATTGCAAATGAAGAATTTAAGTTAGTTTCAGTTGCTGATCAATTATACTTATCATATCTCTGCATTCTGTATCCAAAAAAGTTGTGGGTAATTTATTTCTGGTTGGATGGTGACGGTCTAAGTATTCTAAAAAAATCTCCCACACTAGGTGGTCAACGAGAGATAAAGGAGAACCAGTTGCATATATCAAGAGCCAGCGTTTTACCTGCATTTTATCGCAGAATTCGGTTTACGTTGCTACATCTACAATTCTACAAGAAATTCGCTGTAAGTAGCAGCGAAATTCGCTCATTGACACTTGTGGCGATTTTTTCGTAGCTAATGCATCAATGTCAGCAAAATATTCCTTGGTTCTTACATCGTCCCATTTTGTTTCGCGCACAGTAGATCCAGTCGTTCGCTACTGACATTGAGTTTAAGTACTGACACTACAGAATATTGGTTACTGACCGATATCTTCGAAATCGCTCCTTGAAGAAAATTACGGTAAAGTTTAGTGCAATCAGTGAACATATCATATGATAATTTGGAAGTTTTCGGATCTGCGATTTTTTTTATCGCGAGTTAAGCGAAACGAGTACCCGATTTTGAGGGTGCCGGCAATGTTGTCTACTTTGCGATTTTAGTGCTAACTTTGCAAATCTGATGACGGAATCCGGTAAACGACATTAATTGACATATTTTGATTAAAACCGCGATGAAATCCGTCCGATCGTTTTTGAACTACCCGCATATTAATAAACCGCGATTTTTCGCGATACTACGTGGAATATCGTTAAAATAAAATATGCCTCACATTAAAAACACTTCAGGTTACCACCAGTTAAAATTTGAAGTTTATTCGTTAAATAGTTTTTGAGAAAGAAAATCGCAAAGTGGACAAAGTTGCCGGGTAGCGCAGATCCGAAAATTTCCAAATTGATATATGATATGTAGAAATAATCTTTACCACAATTTTTTTTGTCGAGGGGTTACGAAGATTTGAATGTAATTTGCTTCCAAAAGTTGCCGTTGTGAAGGATCTAATTTTGATCAATAATATATGTAGATATCTTGGATCTGTGTGAAACTTGGTTACATAATGAAATTATTACTTTTGACGTGTCTTTAATTCTGAGTAGTGGAGTTATTAACTGTGACATTTCCGATCATGACATGGTGTACTGATCTTGAGTGTGAATGTTCCTGGGCATTTGCCAGGAACAATTTTTGCTTGATTTGCAGTCCATATCATTTAATTTTATGTTTTATATAAATGATATTGATCAAAAACTTGAGTTTCCAAATGATAACATAATTGCTTTGTTTGATACTCATGCTCCTCTAAGGAATTACAGATTTACTAAATCACGCAGTCCTTGGTTGACAGATAATATAAAGCTCTTGATGAATTTGAGGGATCGCGCAAAGATTAAGTTCTGGAAGACTCGCAGTCGAGGTGATTAAGATTACTACAAGGCTCTACGTAACTACACTACTACAGCTGCGAGGAACGAAAAACGTGCTTATTTTGCTTACGTGACAGAACAAAGAAGTTTTAAACGGATATGGAATGAAATTACAGGACTTGGGGTTGTGTGAGATGGTAAGGCGTCGTCCTTACCGTGGCACCTTCAGAACCGTAATCGTATTAACATTTATTTTATAGAAAGTGTAAACGAGCTTTTGGATAGTTTGCCATCTGTTAATTTGGATTTTTATAAACATAATGTATGCCAAAATCAATTTGTATTTAAAAATGTAGATGAGGCAGAGGTGGTCTACTTTGGCTTCTATCACATCCGCTTCAGTTGGCTGTGATGGTATTTCCATAGGACGTGACCATACGTCTCTGCTGTCCGTTTGATTCGCCGTATCTGACTCATTTTGTCAATTGTTGCCTTTTAGAGCAATTGAAAGATTTAGACCTATATGTATTCTTCCAACGTTATCTAAGGTGCTTGAAAAAATTATGAAACCACAGTTGGTGAGTTACGTGGAGGATAATTGCTTGTTGCTTCTGGAGCAGTTTGGCTTTCGAAGTGGCTATAGTTGTACAACTGCAATGTTGCGCCTAACTGATGATATCCTTACGAGCACGCACAATGGTCTGTACACCGCTGTGGTCTTCCTGGATTTTTCTGAAGCGTTCGATACTGTTAATCATGTAGTTTTGTGTGAGATTCTGTATGATTTGGGGTTGAGTTCAGAAGCGGTGTCTTTGTTGGGTGACTACCTTTGTAACAGGTCACAAAGAGTGAGGATCGGTGATAATTTGTGCCGCGATGTTAGAGTCTTGAATGGTGTGCCACAGGGTTCGGTATTGGGGCCTCTCTTGTTCTCATTGTACACTTCACAGTTTAGTAGACGGGTTCAATATTGTAAAGCCAATGTGTATGCTGATGATGTACAGTGTTATCTGTCCTTTCATGAAAATGATAAGAATCTAGTAGAGATGCGTATTAATGTGGACTTATCTACTGTATTTATTATTGCTGCTCTTCATAAACTAAAGATTAATCCTGATAAATCTGCATGTGTATGTTTCGGCAGAGAGAGAGGGGTCACAGGGTCGAACTTGGATCTTGATATTAATGTAAATCGATCAAAAATCAATGTTGTTAAGGAAGCAAAATGCCTTGGTTTAATATTAGATAACACCTTCAGATTTAAAAGTTAAATTAATATTTATATGAAAAAATCGTATTCATGTTTAAGAAAGCTTTACCCTCACCGATCCGTTTTCTCAATAAAATTAAAAAAACAATTATGTGATTCTCTTGTGCTGTCTCACTTCAACTTTATGGCGCCTGTGCATCATCCAGCTATAGATGTGCTTACATCGAATCGTATACAAAAAGTTCAAAATAGTTGCCTTAGGTTCATTTTTGGGATGCGGAAGTATGACAGAATCTCACACAAATATAAAGATCTTGGGTTGGGTTGGGACACAGAATGGATACCTGCAGAGAGTTGCACAGTTTGGTTTTATTTCATAAAATCGTCACAACGCATATACCAAAATACGTGTATGAGAAGATTACTTTTAAAATAGCGAACAATGCTTTGCAGACGAGATTAAAATATGGTATATATCCACCAAAATACAGATCCTCTTTGTTTCATAGATCTTTTACGTATCACATATGTAAGTCATATGGAAAGTTACCGCCTCTGATCAAAAAGCTTAATATCAACAATTTCAAAAAAACACTATATAAAGATAAATTTCTGGAACGGTGTATAGCTTTGTCATAGTTAATCATATTATTATTTTTTTTCTCAGAGCAACAGAGAGAGGAATATTCGGGAAATTGTATTGTCGTTGTAGTGGGTCGCGTGCATTACAATTAATATTATGCTAACATTTGTGGTAAGGTTGGTTGATCAGATTTTTATCTGGAACCTGCCTATTGCACAATGCCATTTTCTCCTTTTTTGTACTGTTAGGTTCTAGTTAATTTTGATTTTCTGTTGTTTACATATTTTAGTTTAGATTATATCAACAGTACAGATACAAGTTTTGTTAGTATTATTATATATATATATATATATATATATATATATATATATATATGTTTTTCTTTCCTTTGTTATATTCAATGGTCTGTGCAATAAAGACATTTATTATTATTATTACGAAGATATCGATCTCTAAAGTGAAGGGCCCTGGGTTTTGGCACGGACTTTAATGTGTACTAGTTAATAGAACGTCCAGGGTGGAAACCGTGTTGTTCTATATCAATATATGATCAATATTTTCCATAAATTTTCCCACTGTACTTCTGTTTTTGTACAGAAGAAAGGACTGTATAGCGCACTGGTATACTAACTATTAATCGTACAAGTTAAGTGAGTGCTTGAGCAGTTATTAATAAAAGTTGCAGGTAAGCCGTCTAGAGCATGACCTTATTCTCCAGAAAATCAAAAAGATCAATGGAAACCATCTCATGACTTTGACTCCCTTCACGACATATATCAATAACATAAAGAACGAATACCGAACCAAAATACAGTTCAGATGAAAACAGGTCAGAACTCCATTAGTACAGGAAACACCAACACTACTTCTTTTCTGTTTGGCATCATCATGTCAAAAGTAGGGCTGGGCGATACTTCAAATACGGTATCGAGTATCGAGATACTATTCAAAGTATTGAAAGTAATATTATATCCTATGAAGTATTTTACAGTTTTTGTCTTACAATTAGAAATAAGTATATACAAATTTTTTTATTTATCTTACAAAACTGTGTTTAGACACGTCGTATCTAAGTAGAGTTAGATATCGTATCTAAGAATAAAGATAAATAAATAAATAAATATGTTCTTGATCATTTTTCTCGATTATCGCACTAGTCTCGTAAAAATAAGTAGATATATAAAATTTCATGTTTTTAACACAGTTTTTGAAATAATGAGGAATAACCACATGTTGAATGTCATCGTCAAAGTAATATTTTTAAGAAGAATCGCCCCTTTAAATATACTTGTAATAGTTTAAGTACGAAGGCTTTCACGACCGGTGTTAATTGAACTAAAATTAGAAATTATTACAAATTAATTATTACAACTTGTAATAGTTATTTATGTAACTAGTTATGAAACGAGCAATTTCTTAACGTTTTAAGTACAAAATTTTATCTAACCCCACTTTAAAATTTAACGGATTCGTACGAATTCAAATCTAACATTGAATTTGATCTGTCAAATGAATTTAGATTTAATGAATTTGCTTTGGCGTTTTTACGAATATCTACAATAAGACCCAAAACAAATAAGTATAGATTAAGTAATATTTCATTTTCATAATTCATTTTCTTTACAATATTTCATTACACAACTAGTGATATAATAATAGAATAGGATGTTTAACATCGCTAGCATTTCCTAGCGATGTTAGATAAACGCAATTTCTGTAGAGGTACATATAAAAAATGTTTTCGATACTGATACTTTGCGGGTAATCGATACCGATACCATCGATAAGTATCGATACTTTACCATCACTCATGGAAAGTTGTTTATTGTCAATCGAATCTTCAAAGTAAGCTAAATACGTTTTATGGTTAATGCGATCAGATCATATTTTTGATAGAATACTGTAGTGAATTAGAAGATGAATTATATTTTTTTATAAATATTGGCTATAATAGATTTCTAGCAAAAGAAACTCATCAAGTTGATATAATGAGACGCACTATCAAGATAACGGAAGCCTTCAAATATTTGGGTATGATGATAAAGAAGGATCTCAAATGGAGAGCCCACATCCACTACATCAGCAAAAAGACGCAAAAAATATTACAAGCCCTTCAACGGGTTATGGGCAATACTTATGGTCTCTAGCCAATAAAAAAGTTATTAGGGGATTTATAAGCAATAAAAGCTACTAGCTGTATGGTTGTAGACGCTGTATGCATATAAAACATGAAGTGATGTACTCGCAAAAAAGCAAAATGTTAAGCTGGCAAGGGTACAAAGGCAGACCTTGATAAAGATAATCTGTGTCAATGGAGGCCCATTGGTATATTCAATACCAATGGATCAGATGGTTGGTAAAAAGTTGAGGAAAGAGGAAAAACGATGGTGAACGGGAGGGAGTGGAGAGAGATATCATGAGGGAGTAATAGAACAGATCAGAGGAGTACGCTAGGAGCGAGACAGACAGATATGTAAGTAATAGTGTTTAAATGTGAAAGATGGAAGGAGAACAGAATAGATATGATTGAAAAATTGAGAGACACACTGACGCCGGAAAATTTTATAAGCAATTTCCTGGAATGCGAGGAAAAGTGGAACAATGTGGCACAATATGTGAGGGAGGTGATAACATGCAAGGATAGGGAAGAGAGGCTATTGGTAAGAGAAGATCAGAGGTCTCGGAGAGTAGAAGAAGGTGGAGAGTGGGGCGTTTAATATTGCTTGATATACAATTGCAAAGTTAGGACTATCTTTTTATCTTCGTATATAACAATGGCTGAAAGATACACATGGGCAAACCATAGTGTTAGCGAGGACGATTGAGTGGAGAAAGGAAGGTTAGCACGGGGAAGAAGCACTCCATGGCCCCTCCTGAGTGTGTTTAGGTTAAAGATATTAACGATAAAAAGCAAGAATGCTTATTTGTTTCCACAATACGGCTTGTAGGTGGATGACATAAGGAGAGGACAGTTAAGAGGACGTGAGGGAGCGGACCGTGAGAAAAGGAAGAAAATGTGAAGTATCAGCCCCCCTCATTGGTTAATATTATGAATTAATGATAAATCAAAAGTTAATAGTGATTTTTTGTTTTGAAATCACGATTTCCACAATAGAACGGCAGACAGTAGGGAGGGTGAAAAAACATAGAATAAGAGAGAAGACTGTGACAGTGCGGGGTAGACGTCAACCCCACACTATACGGCTGATCAAGAATTTCAGGCCGGTTGTCTGTTCACAGATTTTCCACAACCTGGTAAAATAAAGTTTGATAATTACAATTCTGATAAATGCCTATAGAAAAATTGTGTGAAAACTATGGAGTAACTGAGTATCGTTACTGTACATATAAGTTGAGCGGTTCTGGAGCATATTACACAGTCAAGATATGTATATGAAAATCAGGATTGGACCCAACACCAACCCTTGCGGAACACCGAACATAGTTTGAAAACACTGAACACACATAATCGACAATGTCCGACCAGTGACATAAGAGCTGAAAAAATCAACAGCCTTATCAGAGAACTAGAGATGGTGCAATAAAACGAGCAGGGTATCATATTGGAGTGTATCGATAACTTCGCTTTCTTCCAGAAAGCGCAAAAAGAGAGCTACAGCTAGTATGTCATCACGTGTCGAAATTATCTCATCCACCACATACAACAATACCATAACATAACGATTTGAACTCTGATTGATGGGTTAAAATATGCAACTTATCTAAAAACATTCGTAAGCAAAAATCTATCTCAATCGTTTCAAAAATTGTTGAGGAATAAAGGTAAAATGTTATCTTTTAAATGGGTTGGGTTGATTACTTATCTTTGCAATGGATGTATATAACTACAACAAGCCTCCAATGTTTAGGAATGACAAAACTGGATACACTAAATAAAGATAGAGGAAAATAGTTGAACAACACAATTGCACCATTTTCACAATTATACCATCTACACCAACGGCATACTCTTTATACCATTTGGAATTTCATCTATTTCCTCCTCATCATTCAATAAGGTCTGAAAGCATTAAAAGAATAAAATGTTAAAAAAACATTCATATTCCTTTCAGTGAACAGAAGAATTTATATTTGGAACAACACGTGTAAAATGTCGCAAAAGCATTCCACATTTCATATACTCGCTCGTTTGAACATGAGCTTAATATTGTCTGTTATCCACGATAGCGCAGAAGAATGGTGGGGACTGCAGCATGCAGATCAAATAAAGTGAATATATATGAATAACGATGCTTATAGAATTTACTTTATCATTGAAAGTTGTTTATTGTCAATCGAATCTTCAACATGAACTAAATACGTTTTATGGTTAATGCGATAAGATCATATTTTAGATAGAATACTGTAGTGAATTAGAAGACGAATTATAATTTTTTATAAATATTAGCTATAATAGATTTCTCCACTATTTTATACACTAACATTTTTTTTACTTACTCATCTTTAATGGCTTTAATCTCCTTCAAGAACGGATCATCGTATATCAATTCATTTTCTTTACAATACACGTAAAATGTAGCAAGAGCATCCAAAATAACATTCACCTCCGCTTTATACTCATCGCATATAATCTCCATTTCATCAATTTTTTTCTGAATAGCGATATTAGCCGAGGTTTCATCAGTAATTAACGAATAAACATCTCGATCTAAAACGCGTTGTTCAACAAAATCGACATTTTCAACTTTGTTATTCGCAGCATTATTGGTGTAATTATAATCCAAACTTCCGCCGATCATAAAAATCGGAAAACTTGCATTTATTCCAAACCCAACTTTATTACTTGTACTGTGAGTGGTGGTGGTTTGGGAACGAATGAGTTGTTTATGTTCGATTTTAAAAAGATTTTGTTTTAATAGGTCTAAATTGGTTGATTTTGAGATTAAAACTTCTTCATATTGTTTTATGCTTAGTAAAGCTTTTTCGTAATTTCCTATTAATGTGGTTAGCGGTTTTGATAAACGCAGGATTATCCTTTTTGATTCATTTGGCGTTGCTACGTTTTGCATTTTAATTTGGGGCAAATTTTTTATGAAATCAATCATCCTAAAAATAATTTAATTTTATTAACTCAATAAAATTAAATAACTAAACCAAAAATACCTTTTTGTTGTTGACGTGGAATGATTAAAACTCTCAGAGTATCTAGATATTTCGGCTTCAGAAAATTTTAGTCCTAAATGTCGCCCGGATAAATATCGGAATGACTCATTATCCAAACAAAAAACGTTATGTTTTCCTAAGGGGATCGAATAACCCGTTATGCTTTGTATGTCATTGATGGCTTTACGAAGAAGTGGATAAGCATCCCCCGGGCCATAATGAGTACCCCTTGTTCTTGTAAAAACGAACGCAAAATTGTTTCTTACATTAGGAACGAGCTCTTTTAAGATCACTCGTAAGCAGCGCTCAAAAATAATTGATAATCTCGAATCGCTTGGTTTTAAAAAGATGCACACCGCGTTTATGTATTCGAGTTCCGAGATGTATCTCAAGATAGTGTGAGTGTTGTTCAAATCGAAGTCGAATCCTTTTGTGTCCCCAATTCCGGGGGTATCTACAACGTTTAAAATCACATTATCCAAAAGATGATAAATGTAGGATCTTGGCTTTTGCGTTGAAGAAGCTCCGGGGGTGTCGATTTCATTATCATTTGGAATTCCTACGTTTACTTGTTTTTCTTCAAAGTTTTCGTTGATGTGGGTGAAAGTTATTGGGGCTAGAACCGTGAAATCATCGGATGCAACATCAGACCAGGTATGTTCGAGAAGATACTTAGCTAACATGTTTATAAAAGTTGTTTTTCCCACTCCAGTTTCCCCCAATAAAAGGATGTTAAGTTTTCTTTGTGACATTTTTTTTATAATTGCGAAAGAACTCTTTATAAACACTATTATTATTATTGATTGTATGACTTTGTTATTTAACCATCCTTTTATATTAAATTTAAATCTTGTTTACATTTCGTTTTTTTTGTGATAAAGGTTAACCACAGAGAATTCCCCATAACCTAATCGGAAACTAAAAAATGCAATAATATTTGTTTTTTGGATCGTTAATAACAATTGTATGTCAACTGGCGCATTTAATAAATCAATACTAAATGGGATAATTAAACTTTTATAAAGAAAGTTTTACGAGATACTTAACCCGTAATTAAGAAATGTTACTTTTAAAGTATTTTAATTTCTTTTTTTTTTGATTACGCAATTAATCTTGCGATTGATGCGATGGAAATTGATAGAAAATGAAAGGATGGAAGGTCATTAAGACAAAAAATGACTTATTGTAATATATATTTTGATATTAGATTACATTTTAATGAGTAACTCTACCCGAACTTTTGCAACTATTGAAAGGGATCTCAAACGGTCCTATATAAACCCCTCACGATTCTGCATAACCCATTACGCTTTATTTCGTTACTACAACAGCAACTAAAATGAACCCTTTGGTAAGATTTAAAATCGCCCTTTACTACATAAAAGATTTTATATTTTTTTTTATAATTTTTAGTTCTTCATCACTTTTCTTTTATTCATCGCTGGCTCAAAAGGCGGTGTTATAACCACGGATCTTGGTCACGGTCTTTTAGGATCAGCAACCCCATTAACAACGTTAACAGCAGTGCCAATATCTTCTCTTGGACATGGAGTTTCTTCTGTGGTATCTTCTGGATCCTTAGCTGTAGCACCTAGCGTTGCAGGATTGGGTCATTTAGGTGTAGCAGCTCCAGTTGCTCTTCCGGCTGTATCAACCGTCTCTGTTGGAACTTTGGGATTGTTGGGAAATTCTTTGGGTGGCCATGTTTTATCGACTCATTAATTTGGCGTTAATTTAAAATCTGAGTTGTAAACTTTATGAATCAATCTTGTAGTTTTCTTCTCTTAAAAAAATAAATATAATAGTAATAAAAATAAACCTGTATTGAAAATCCTAGAAACAATACAGAATTTTACAAATATTTTACAATACCAAAATCTACTTTTTAGTTCTAAGGGTTGTCAACGTAGTCTGTGCTATCTATATTCTGCATGTATTCTCACTATCTATACAAAGGTGATAAAGCATATAATTGAAATTAAAAAGTGATAATACAAAGGTATCATATAGTTCAGTTTTCAGTTTCGTTTTAAATAGGTTCTATTGCTAGACAGCAATGTAATAAGTACATTGTAATAATCTATTGACATGCTTTCTACATTTTTACCTACATTTTAAATTTTTTGATTACCTACATTTTAAAAATCTCCAACCTATTTTCATTTATGACGTTGCTCAGCTTATCTCTGATTGATTTAAAAATCCTATTAGTAGCAAACAACACACCAATAGATCCCTTTAGATTAATTTCTAAACATAATTTGTTTTGTTTATTTGGGCTGGGTTAGCTTCGATAACTGCTCATAAAACTAAAGGAGCAAGACGATTATAAAGAGGCTAAGAAGCAATTGAGGTGGGTGGTAAAGGGAGTTAAAAGATAAGCTCGGCGAGGGATGTGCGAAGAGCTGGAAAACAAATACATTGCAAGATAGTCTTGCAAGGTAAAGAAATAAAACAGATACTAGAACAATCTAGAAGAATTCCCAGAAGGAGAAACGATAGGCGAGAAAGAGGAACAAATACATGGAAGAGAAGGAATAAGTAGAAAGATAATTATGGAGGAGATTATGAAGCTGACAGAAAACCTTACAAATGGCTATCTATGCCTGGGCTGGACGGAGTTACGGCGAAGATAGTCAAGAACACGGTGATGGCAGGTATGATGGACTATTAAAGGATAATAAATTCCCAAATATGTGGAAGGAGGAAAGACTCGTTCTTTAAAAGAAATCAAATCCAAACACCGAAAAAATAGCGTAGATACCACTATGCCTTCTAAACAGCTTAGGAAAACTGTTAGGGAGTATATTGAAGGTGAAGATAACGGATGAGTTGAAAAAGGTGAGTAGACTCTCGAAAAAACAATATAGGCTTTGTAGAAGGAAAATCAACTTTACAGGAAATCTTACTTACTACTACTGGAAAATGGATAATAAAAACATCTTAACTTGCTAATAAATTTATTTAATCGGTACCGGTTTCAAGTGATATAAGCACTCATCATCAGCCGAATCTGTATAAAATTGAAATCATATTATATTAACAAAGTAAAAAGTATAAAATAAATTTAAACATACTGTCAAAGTTAGAAAAAGAGACACGGTTACGAGAACAAGTTAGTACTTCTCACTTCTTTATATGTTTTTAGAATGTAAATATGTAAATAAAGGTTTGTAATCAACATCAATTTGATCATTGAGAAGTATGTATTTACCATTTCTGTTGTATTTATTAATTTCTAATTGTTCAAGTAGATCAAGTTTATAACCTTTTCTACATTAATGAAAAAAATCGAAAATTTGCTAATTTTTGATTTTTAATCAACAGAGCCTTTAATTATCCTTTAACTGAAGAAAGTAGATCGAACAAAAGAATTAAAAAAAAATATATATATATATATATATATATATATAATCTAGCCCAGATGAACAAATTTCCATCTAGTATCATAGGTAAACATCTTCATAAAATCACTCTTAGTAAAGATCCTGTTTATTCTAAAGAAAAACTCGCAACTACCTATAAATCTCTGTCTTATAACATAGTTTCCGCTCAAGCTACTAATATTTTATTAAAATATAATATTACCTTAGGTTTCTCCAATCATAACACCATATTGAGAATATTTTCCAACTATCACATTGAACATAGAGACATTCTCGAAAAGTCTAAAGTATATTCTATTGAATGTTGTAACTGTGATGGTATTTACATCGGCCAGACTGGGAGGAAGTTAAGTACGAGAATAAATAAACATGAAAATAGAGCCACTTCAAATGTCCATAAACATCATATAGAAACTGGACATGTCATACATTATGTGACCATACGTCCCATTTTGAATGGGATTGTCCCGTTCTTCTGTTAGTAGGCAGATATTGCGCAGGAGATCATTACATACATTCCTGTTCTAAATTACAAGAACTTCCCAAAAAGAGAAGGGAAGAATTTGTAAAAACAAAAAATTTATGTCGAAACTGCTGGAGTCACAAATTCACAGGGACGTGTAACAGTACCAAGCGATGTTTGAAATACAAAAAGCCTCATCATACGTTATTACACAGGGACGAGAAGAAATCCTTCAGTCCGAGTACCAAAACAATAGCTCACGTTTCTCAAACAAATGAAGAACAAACAATTATCAACATAAACAGTAATCACGCTGGCAAGATCCGTGACACGGTATTGTTAGCAACAACTCTTGTAAAAGCAAGATCGGTTTCCGGTACAATGCAGTATCTAAGGATTTTGGTTGATCAAGGAAGTCAAGCATCATTCATAACAGAATCAGCAGCTCACCTACTATCCTATCCCAGAGAGAAGATACGCGCAGAAATCTCCGGGCTAGGTGATGGAAGTCTAAAAACATCGAAATGGAGAATTCAATTTTCTATTCAACCACATTATCCTAGCAACTTTTCCATGCCAACGACATTCCTTGTGTTACCAAAACTAACGCAATCCTTACCAAGCAAAGAGTTACCTGAACAAAATTCCCAAGAACTAATCAATAAAATCCTTCCTGATTCAACATACAACACACCAGGCCCTATCGACGCAATCATTGGGGCACAAGAATAATTAAATTCTAGAAGAAAGGCTTTGCAAGACAACCGATGGATTATATATCGCAACCAAAGATTAACAAGATTGCGAAAAATATTATGAACAAACCACAAAAAGAAACGAGGATGGAACTTACACCATGAAGATACCATTCAAGACAAAAGTGGAACAAGGATGCTCTAAATCCAGGGCGGGAGCAAGACTATTCCAATTAGAAAATCGCCTTGTAAAGAATGATGAGCAAAAATCACAAAACGATAAGTTTATACAAGAATATATCGAACTGGATCACATGGAGAAGATCTCCGAAGAAGACAGCCCAGGAAAATACTATATTCCGTACCAAGCAGTACTAAGGCCATCAAGCACCACAACAAAACTACGGGTGATATTTGATGATTCTTGCAAAAGCTCTAACGACAAGAGTCTCAACGATTTATTAGAAATTAATAGGCTAGTCGCGAAAGATTGTTGGAGACACGCCAATACTGCCAATAATCCAGCTGACATCATGTCACGCGGAATTGCCCCAGAGTGATTAGCAACGCATTCATTGTGGTGAACTAGTCCACCTAGGTTACAAACTGAAGAAAAGTGGCCAACAAACGATAAAACATTAACAACAGAAGAAGAAACAAAATCAAAAGGAATTCTTAGTTGTTATCAATCCCTGGGAGAAGTCAAACTAATCCTAGAACGATTCTCTTCTCTAGTAACAATGGTTCGAGTGCTTACCTATTGCAGAAGATTCATAAACAACTGCCGAAAATCAACCAAAGATGAAGGTTATATCACGGTCTTAGAAATAACAACAACGTTGATGAAAATAGTAGAAGAAGTACAAAAAGAAGAATACCAGGAAGAAATAAGATCACTAAAGTAAAAGTCGACAAGAATAGCAAGATATCCAAATTATAACCATTTTTGGATAACAACGGCATACTAAGGGTTGGAGGTAGACTTCAAAAATCCTTGTTATCATGCGAAGAAAAGCACTCAATTATTCTTCCATATTATTCTCATCTCTCGACACTACTAATACACAATGTGCACCAATCAACTTTACATGGTGGAAATCAATTAACTCTCGCACATCTACGCGGAAGATTCTGGATAATCAATAGAAAGAGAGCAGTACATAAATGTATACGAAATTGTGTAAAATGCATACACTACAAGGCAGAGACGGCCAAGCAGCTAATGGGTGTATTACCAAGCCCCAGAATCACATCATCTCCTCCATTTACACACACTGGCATCGACTACGCCGGTCCAATTCAAATAAAAACTACGAATGGAAGAGGTTATAAATCATACAAGAGGTACATTGCAATCTTCGTGTGTCTAACCACCAGAGTGATTTTTATAGAAGCTGTCACCGACATGACAATAGAAGCATTTATAGCAGCGTTCCGAAGATTTGTCTCGAGAAGAGGTCACTGTGCTCACATGTACAGCGATAATGGGACCAACTTCGTAGGCGCTCACAAAATATTAGG
Organism: Onthophagus sagittarius; assembly: GCA_036711965.1. Lineage (NCBI taxonomy): Eukaryota > Metazoa > Arthropoda > Insecta > Coleoptera > Scarabaeidae > Onthophagus > Onthophagus sagittarius. The sequence continues at coordinate 28,649,618 of JASERS010000005.1, forward strand.
AGGAGAAGTAACATCGATAACGTCAAAACCTGAAGTTCAAAATGCCCTGACAGTACAAGGAACTCAGTGGCACTTCATTCCGCCCGCTGCTCCCCATTTTGGAGGAATTTGGGAAGCCGGTGTAAAATCAATGAAACACCATTTAAAACGCGTGATTGGAGATTCAACATCAGCCAAAATTGCTGAAACTCATCCGGCAGCCGATGACACCGTAAAAGTAGTAACTCTCAAGAAGGCAGGAGGTACTACACTAAAACGCAGCATCCACAATTTGATTTCTCTGCCTACTGAAGATAATAATCATGAAGATAATCAAATACAGAACATTAGTTGTAACAACGGAAGAATTCAATATCAACCAAAAAGGCAAAAATCGAATTCCACTAATGGAATTAAAATGCTAGTAACAATGATGATGTTATTGATCATAATCCAAAATGCATTAGCGGCTAACTTTAATGTTCACTACTTGAAATCCTGGTAGTATATCGAAGACATCAAGATTGAAAGAGGTTTATTTCGCATCGATATAAAAATAAATAAAACAAAAATTACCATTGATATGGAGACAGCTTCAAACGCAGTACAAGATTTTTGTTACTTATGCAACAATGTCACAAGAATGGGGGAAAATTTGTGCGGAAATCTCCTACATCATTTGGATGAGGAAGAAAAACACCTGAATTGGACAAACCAAGGCTTAAAGACGATTCTTCATCAGAGGCACAAAAGAGGTCTTCTGGGAAACCTGTTAACAAGCATCTTTGGAGTCAACGACGAAGTATATAGAGACATCGACATGCTGGAAGTCAATCAAAAAGAGTTGATAAGAGCATCGAATCACCAGACCAAATTTATGCTCTCAGCTCTAGCCACAATTAACATTACTGAAGCCAAGATGTATGCTCACCTAGAACGGTTTCATCGAAGTTGGATCAGGGTCTACAAGCCATGTACCGAATGGGGAGATGGTTTACCAAAATAGATATGAATGAACTGAACGAAATTACTCAACGAAATTAGCGACTACTATACGAAAGTAATGCATATCACCCTAAATCAAGGAAGTCTTTTTGACATCATATCTCCTGCTTCCATCAACCATGTAATCACCTCCGCAAATGCCAAACTTCCATCCAAATCCTTCAACATCTAATGATGAAAACCAAAGTTACACACGACCAAGACAACATAATAATATACACCTACTTTCCATTGGCGGAAGTCATCGAGTTTACGCTTATCAAAGTAAATACAGTACCCTTGAAGATTGAAGACACATCATACTGAATTTTAGATGTCGTCAACAATGTAATAGCGATCGATTACAACACACAACTGTACTTCCAAATGAGCGACCAAGAATTTAAACAATGCATCATGATGGAAGAAACACAATATCTATGTGTACCATCATCGGTGAAGAACATTGAGAATTCACCAAATGGCGTAATAAACGAGATTTATCGACGGTCAGAGAAGATAACATGTGAAACTCGTGAGCACGCAATTAAATCTGTCATATGGAAGCAGTTGTACATTAAAACATGTGGATGTTTATATCAACTAAGCCATTTAAAGTGGCAGTCACCTGCAACGGAATTAGAGAAGATGTATCTCTGAACACTACGGGCGTTATCCAGATAAGTCAAGAATGCATCATAACCACCAAACAAACCATCATTACACCGTCAAGAGATAGTTCATTGACAGTTCTACAGAGCTTCAATCATCCGGTGAATATCTCCTTACACCTTAGTGCTCCAAGATCAAAGATGTCAACAGAAACTAAAGAAGAAACAGTCATCAAAGCGTCAGATGACCTATCGAAGATAATAGACGAAGAGAAAGAACTTCATGAGTCAACTTGGCACCGAGTAAAACATCACTCTATCGTCTCAAGTTTCACGACAACGGCAATAGTCGTGATCGCAGCAATTCTCACATGGTTAATTGTGCGATACTATCTAAATTACCGAAAGAAGAAAAATTCTGTTATTAAGAAATCAAAATCACAATATCAATTTGGAACCAATTTACGCTGACATCCACCATCGCATGAATCATTAAACACCTGTAACCAAATTATGGAAGGGAAGTGAAGAGCCGTCATTTTCTTGGATGTCAGCTTGTTTAATCTTAATTAAACAAATAAAATATAAAAAATTGTATATTAGAAATAAATTAGGAAACAATTAAAAAGGTGACAACGCTAAATAGTTGAAAGTATCAAGGCCAAGGATCCCACACAGACCATAACTAACTCACTTTATCTTATGTTAATTGTAACGTTTTGTTTTTTTGTGTTAAATAAGATTTTGAATTCATAAATAAATGTACTGATTGATGAATTTTTTTGACAAATAATTTTGAGTTTATTAAAACAGATTGATAATTTTGCTCGTATATTATTTAAAGCCCAATGCTGGGTTTGAAAGTATTCGATTTTCTAAAAAGTAACTCTTTTGACATGAAAATTTTTTTTCGTCAAATTAAAACGCGAAACTGTTTTCAGCAATTATATAAGATTTCATCTTTTGTTTCCACAATCCTATCCCATAAAGCGATGTTATAACAATATGTTGTTTTAAGATCAGCAACACCATCCTCTTGGTCATAGAGTTTCTTCGGTAATATCTTCTGGAACTTTAGCTCTAACACCTGACGTTATATGGGTCATTTAAGTTTAACATCCCATTTTCGTTTTCTGCTGCATCAAGCACATTCCTGTTCTAAATTACAAGAACTTCCCGAAAAGAAAAAGGAAGAATTTGTAAAAACAAAAAATATATGTCGAAACTGCTGGTGTCACAAATTCACAGGGACGTGTAACAGTACCAAGCGATGTTTGAAATACAGAAAGCCTCATCATACGTTATTACACAGGGACGAGAAGAAATCCTTCAGTCCGAGTACCAAAACAATAGCTCACGTTTCTCAAACAAATGAAGAACAAACAATTATCAACATAAACAGTAATCACGCTGGCAAGATCCGTGACACGGTATTGTTAGCAACAACTCTTGTAAAAGCAAGATCGGTTTCCGGTACAATGCAGTATCTAAGGATTTTGGTTGATCAAGGAAGTCAAGCATCATTCATAACAGAATCAGCAGCTCACCTACTATCCTATCCCAGAGAGAAGATACGCGCAGAAATCTCCGGGCTAGGTGATGGAAGTCTAAAAACATCGAAATGGAGAGAGAATTCAATTTTCTATTCAACCACATTATCCTAGCAACTTTTCCATGCCAACGACATTCCTTGTGTTACCAAAACTAACGCAATCCTTACCAAGCAAAGAGTTACCTGAACAAAATTCCCAAGAACTAATCAATAAAATCCTTGCTGATCTAACTTACAACACACCAGGCCCTATCGACGCAATCATTGGGGCACAAGAATATGGGAAAATTCTAGAAGAAGGGCTTTACAAGACAATCGATGGATTATGGTCTGTGTGGGGATCCCACACAGACCATAACTAACTCACTTTATCTTATGTTAATTGTAACGTTTTGTTTTTTTCTGTTAAATAAAATTTTGAATTCATAAATAAATGTACTGATTGATGAATTTTTTTGACAAATAATTTTGAGTTTATTAAAACAGATTGATAATTTTGCTCGTATATTATTTAAAGCCCAATGCTGGGTTTGAAAGTATTCGATTTTCTAAAAAGTAACTCTTTTGACATGAAAATTTTTTTTCGTCAAATTAAAACGCGAAACTGTTTTCAGCAACTATATAAGATTTCATCTTTTGTTTCCACAATCCTATCCCATAAAGCGATGTTATAACAATATGTTGTTTTAAGATCAGCAACACCATCCTCTTGGTCATAGAGTTTCTTCGGTAATATCTTCTGGAACTTTAGCTCTAACACCTGACGTTATATGGGTCATTTAAGTTTAACATCCCATTTTCGTTTTCTGCTGCATCAAGCACATTTGTTAAAACGTTTGAATTATTTTGAAATTTTTTTAAAGGTCACTTTTTATGGACCCATTAATATGGTGTTAATTTAAAACTTGAGCTGTAAATTTTATGAATCATTCTATTAGTTGTCTTATCGTAAAAAATAAAGATTAAAGTTTAACAATGATTAAGAAAATCATTAAATTAGAGCGATTAATACAGTCAATGGGAAATGGGTGCGTACTCTTATTTCACAATGACTATTTATAAATTCCGCGTATATCGTGATTGTTGCGGTTGAGCGGTATTTAATTTTTTTAAAAACCTAGTAAATGCATAGTCATGGTGTACATATTAAATCCATTTTATATAAGAAAAGACATCGATACCTTTATAATTTACATATATAATTTACCAGAAAACTTTAATCTTTATGATGTTGACCTATCGCTCTAATAGGAAACTCGAGGGTCGAAGATTTGATGTATTTAAACTGGGTGTGTACTAGAACCGAGGAAATCTCATCGATACCATTCTAGTTTTTGCACCAATTATGGAGATAAATACTAAATACCACGACGATATTTATTTTTAGGCTTGTGTTCGAAGGATATACACAATTAGTTGTAAGGTTAAACAAAATAAGTAAACTTGCGGCAAATATTTCATGGTCGCCGTTATGGTTGATCTAATGGAATTTACCAGAAAATCGAAGTAAATTAAAGCAAGAACAAAAAATGCAATGTTAAGGATACACGCATTCACTTTTATTATCGCGACCGCTTGGACAATGCTTAAAGTGTTTGTTCTAAGTAAAAATTTCGCGTAATTACCATTTCGTGATCCTGGTCGTGACAAAGAGATTGTTGGCATTGCTGTTTGTAAGTTAAACAAGTTTCAGTGTCAGTTTAATTGCATAATATTATGGTAATATATAATGATATATAACCGTAACACTATTCGGAATTTAAAGTGGACTGAATAAAATATGGAATCTATTAAAAATAATATTTTTAATATTACTTTTTTTGTTACCTTAATCTTAGGGAATAAAAAAAAATATGAATATTGGAAAGCTAAACCATGGGCGCGGTCTCACGAGTGGCGGGGAATAAGAGTCAGCCCACCGATTTACGAACAACTAAAAAGCAAAGAGACAGATAAACGGTGGAAGCGAAGGTCAGAAATTACCTATATAAAGTTAACCCGAGCAAGTGGAAGGCACTCTCAGAAGTTCATTTGACCTAACGAGATCTCTTCTAATCATGAACGCTTTGGTTAGTATGAAACTACCCTTTCATCTAATAAATATTACTAAAGGCATATTTGATTTTAGTTTGTTGTCGCCCTTGCCTTTTTGGCCGCTGCTAACGCTAAACCATCTGGTCATGGCACTGGTGCCGTAGTTTCAGGCCCAGCTGGTGTTGTTACTGGACATGGTGCTGTCGGACCTGATGGTCACGCCAATGGACATGGAGGTTGGGGTGGTGGATGGGGACATGGAGGAGGATGGGGTGCTGGTGCCTGGGGAGGACATGGTGGATGGGGAGGATATGGAGGAGATGCCGTCGTTGGTCATGGAGTAGCTGTTGTTGGACCTTCTGCTCATGGTGGAGCTTGGGCTGGAGCTGGTCACGGAGGTTGGGGTGGATGGGGCGGCGCTGGCTGGGGTGCCGGTTGGGGTGCTGGACACGGAGCTCATGGAGTTGCCGTCGTTGGACCAGCCACCGTCCCAGCTGCCGTTGTTGGTCCATCCGGTAAAGTTGTTGCCGATGGATTGTATGGAGTCGGGCATGGACATGGTCATTGGTAATTACAGAAAAACCAAAAACTACAATCTTCTTAACCCCTATTGATCGCAACTATACGACTTAAGCCTGTCTAATGGACACTTCTAATGATCCTTTTTTCTTTATTATTTTCTTTTCTTGCCATCATCGTACCAATTTTCCTATTTATATGCTGTATCAGTATGAGCACCGTATACGCGATATATTTTAACATCTCTTCGTCTGGACGGGACGCTTCGTATATTGTTGATTATTAGGACGAACACAACTGCCTCGAATTTTATATCGTTTGCCTCTGTACAATTTGTACATATTTATGTATTATTAAATGTGTTAAATAAATCGATGTGTATATACATTTTTGTTTCTTTTATATATTTGAAAACTATTTTCTGTCCTAAGTAAAGTCTTTCCTTCGTACTCAGCTAAGGTACACTTAGGGCCAATTTTACCACCTGATAAATTTATCTAATAGTTAAAAACCGGCTTATAGCCTATGGGATCTTCATTTGGACATAATAAATGTCCTTTGGACAAAGATTGAGTCCATGAATTTGACGTTTTGCAAATTAGTTCTTTATCCTCATACAAGATATATTTCTGTTTTGACTTAAACGCCACGTATCCTGCAATATATATAATAATAGTTTCAGTATTAATAATTAAACTTTCAGTATTAATTCGTTTGCTTCATCCACTTCATTATCAGCAGTAAATTCTTTATACTGTTCTAGAAGATGTGTTTTGGTTGTTCCGAAGTATCATCCGTACTGCGGTGCTCTGGCTGCTTTTTATAGTAGGTCGTCTTGGTTGTAGGTGATAGCGATTGGTCGGGGGTGGGGTGGTGGGGCTGTTTATGTCCGACGTGACGTGAGTCGTGGGTGGTGGGGGAGGTCATTGACCTGTCGTACGGCGATTAACGGTCCTGGGGATTTTCCGCCGGATATGGCTTTAGTGACGTTATCCATGGGCGAGAAGAGGCCACTGACCCTCTGTCCAGTGATTGCTGGACCTGGGCTGCTCTCACTGGACGCTTCAGGTATGATAGGCAGCTCGGCGTCCTGCCGTTCCGAATTGGATGGTCCTTGCCTCAGGAAAGTAGCCCTGGGCGTGGAGTGCTCTAGGACCGTCCTCCACGCTGCTGACAAGTGTAGGGCATCATCCCTCTTGTTGAGGGTGCCGTTCTTCTCTATTTCAATGGATTCCCGGATCAATCTGGTTCTCCAATGCGGAACGTTGGCTACCTGCTTGCAACCCTCGAAATTGATGGTATGGCCTGTGTCCAGATGGTGGCGGAAGAGAGCAGAAGTGAGCTGTTTGTTTCGGATGCTCAGCTTGTGTTCTTCTACTCTGGCAGCTATTCTTCTGTTGGTCTGTCCCACGTAGTTCTTGTCGCATGCGCCGCATTTAGTTCTTAGTTCTTTTGGATTCCTGGGAGAAGCTCCTATAGTCTTGCCGGGTCTGTAGGTGGTACTGATGTCGGGTTTCCGTAGAAGTCTTCCTATGCGATCAGTTGTTCCTTTGATGTAGGATAGTACGACATTGGGTCTTCTGGTCTTTTCTTGTGGATGTGGGTCCTTCGGCTTGAATTGTCGATCGATGGCTTTCTTCACCATGTATTTGGAGTAGCCGTTTTGAGCAAGAGCCGGGTGACTTTTGGTGGGGACTCTGTTCTAGAAGATGTATATACATTTCAGTATCTAATTCTTCAAATGAATGTAAACGCAGCAGATGAGTGTCTACCCATTATGTATCATCTCATCCTATATTGGTATTCAAGGGCTGCTGAGTGTTCATTTGTTGCCCCAGCAACCCGTATGTGAAAAATGTATTGTGCATTATATGTTTTCTTCACGAAGATAACAATAATAAACTAATTAGTGATTTATTATTCAATAATATTCCTTTTTGAAATGGTAAAAGTGCAGTGCGTTTACCCACTTTGATATTTTTTATTTCATCACTAACTTTATGTAAAAATGTTGTTTGCTCTTCAATGTCTACACCGAAGGCATTACTCTATTTCGAATATTTAATTTTACTATTGAATAAATCGATTTAATCATTTATAGTTTAAATTATTTTGGCAGTGTATTGCCAGTCACATCACTCATTAAACCCTTTTCGCCGCACCACATTAACAACAAAATTAACAGCCAGTATGGCGCCTTACACTATGACGTTTAAAAGCCAAGCTGCGCAGAACGGTTGAAAAATCGAATCTTTACGGTCATACCTTATATACATATATCATGTCTCGGGGTACGATTCTGAATCTCAGGGTACCGCTCAATCGAGTTTTAGCTGTGGAGCTGTTGTGTTGTTGGTGCGTCCTCACAATTCGAGACGTTAGCTATTCTTGGTGTTTTTCTCTGAAGATTTTCTAGGTCGTATGAGAAAAACTAAAATTCTAGTTTTTATTAGATTCCTGATTTTATAAAGAAAATTGTATTTTTAGTTAATATTCCTTAGAGATTTTTTTTTTATTTTTGGTTGTTGTTTGGTGTTTCTTCTATATAGTGTTTTCTATAATTTTTATTTGTTAGTCTTTTAATTTTATTATTTTGTGAAAAATGCCTAATGCTAGTTGCGTTCCCGGTTGTAAGAGTAATTACTCTCAAAAATCCTTCAAGTACATTACAACATTAAATTTTCCTGCAAATGAAAATTTAAAACGTTCATGGGAAACTGCGTTTGGAAATAATTTTAAAGCGACAAAGAACTCGCGCATTTGTATAAAACATTATGAAGAAAAGTGTTATAAGTTTGATAAATGTTACCGACGACGCATTTTAGTGAAAAATGCAGTTCCCACACTGGATATGCCGATTTTACAACCTACGTACAATTTATATGAAACTATTTTAGCCATAGTCCAAAAATGTCATACTAAATATAAGTTTGCCGTTTTAAAAGACTATATTTGTTTATGTATTTTAAATTTTGATCCAGTTTCAAATATATTGTGCAGTATAAAAATATATCCGACACTTCATTTTGAATTTTTTCTAGAGATAGAAAAATTAGGCATACTGGTATACATTGTCAATGTATTCAAAATATACAGCAATTTGAATTACTACTTGAAATCCTAACTTCATGGAAAGAAGAAGTAGTGTCCCTGCTGAGAACATAGCAATTATATTGAGCAATTTACTAGAGTTGGAACAAAAATTACTAATGATAACAGCGTTAAATATTTAAAGTCTAAACGAATGTTGATATCAACTAAAGACAGATACGTAGATTTATTATTCGATAAAGTATACATCAAACCTACAGTCCATTTTGAAGCTGGATCTGGCTCCCTTATCGGTTATAGCAGTAATTCTCCCAAGTTAACAGCAACAACTCTGCTGGTTTTCATGATAGCACCAGTGTTATCAAAATACAAAGAAGTAGTTACAATATATACTGTTAATAAATTAGATTCCGAATTTTTACTTAAGGCCACAATGGATGTAATTCAACTCGTAAGTGCAGTTGCTTTTCAAATCATTCCAATTATAAGCGATAACAATCGGGTCAATAGAAAAATGTTAAAAGCATTATGCGGAGGTGTTATAACCCCTTATATATACAATAAGTATCTTCCGAATACTAAAATTTTTATATTAACTGATAATGTGCACAATATAAAAATTTAAATTTATAAAATTTTAGGGTTAACTGGATCAATAAAAAGATATTTAAATTTATATCACCTTTAGATAAAACTGTATCTATTTCTTCCTTCGAACACCTTCGATAAATATACAATATTGAAAAAACTAATTTAATGAAATATGCTCCCAAACTAAATTATAAATCGACGTTTTCTTCGTCATTGGAAAGACAAAATGTTAAGTTAGCTCTAACAATTACTGACGAGCGTAATATTATTGCACTAGATCATTATTTTAAAGAAGATCCAGAAATAAATGACACTAAATATATGATCGAGATATTTTGTAAATGGTGGAAGATTATAAATTGCTCCACTGCTTATCATGGTGTGCAGAAAAACGATAAATATTTGGAACCCCTTTCATGTCTTGATGGACACCAATTAAAATTTCTAAAAGATTTTCTATTGTTTTTAGAAGAATGGAATAAGTTTCCTAGTAACGAAAAATTTACAACAGGCGCATATAATGCAATAACATGCAATACTCGTACCATTCTGTGTATGCGCAATTATTTATTGAATGATCTTAAATTTGATTACATTTTATTAGGAAAATTTCAAACGAATAATTTGGAAAATCAATTTGGAAAGTATAGGAGAATGTCTGGGCCTAATAATTACATTACGGTTAGAGATGTTTTACATTCAAAATCAAAAATAAGGAAAATCAGCCTGTTAAAACTTAGCTTTCTCAGGAGTATTTAATATTATGGTTCATGATGAGGAAATAGCGGCATTATATAATACTATGACTTTTGAAGTATCAAATAATTATAAAATTAATAATGAAACATTATTTTCAAAAATAAAAGAGATTAGTACTAAGTGCTTAGAAACAACAATATCTTCTGAAGAAGTTCATTTAATGACTTATGTGGCGGGCTTCATAATCTTTAAATTAAAATCTAAAATAAATTGTTCAAATTGTGAAGCTTTAATAAGTACAAATAGAGATTTGATTCAACCAGATATAATATATAGAAAATAAAGTTTCGTCGGTTCTGTGCAACATATTTTTAAACAATTATACAAAAATTATAGATAATAACAATTCTGTAGAAAATATAAGAAAAATAAGAAAATGTAATGCCACTTAAAAACAAATGTTCTTTTTTTTCTTATCCAGACATACGTCTAACATTTAACGTTAATCTCTTAAAACGGCTACGCTACTGTAGTCCGTCTTTGTCATCGTATTCTATACCCCGAACCCCCATCATCACAGTACGGCCTGTAATACCGTAGGCTCCGGTCGATACCATCGACAAGTATCGACACTTTGCTCAACACAAATGTAACAAGTATGATGTCGAGATGTACAGAGTGTTAAATAATTATGTACCCAAAATTCATAGGATTGGTATTGGATGCGACGAAAATTTCTGTTATTTAATAATATTATATTATTATACAAACGATAATTCTGTTTCCTGGAACTATTTCGAAACATAAAGGCACTAAAAAATCACAACAATAATATTCGATTGATCAGGTATCAACATCTGCTTACAGTCTAGTTACTAATTTAGAAATACCGATTCTGCCACTAAACATTGAGATACGCTCCTAAAATTACAGCACTCACGTGGGTCACGATAATTATATAACACGGTATATTCGGTTTTTTTCGTAATACAGATATTTGTGGTAAAGTGTTATTTTTATAAAGAAAATTTTAATCTTCTGAGCAAAGCTGAGAAAGAAATTGCGTGTATGGGTACTTTAAAGTACACCCACATTCAAAAATTGATCATTTTTCACTATGTAATAAATAAATACATAACATTATTCTTATTTTATTTTTCGTTGGTATATTTTTTGAGCATTATAATAAACGCCGACTAATCGGTTTTATTGTTTAATGAGCCGATTAATCGCCGATTAAAAAGTGACCGAATAATCGGTTCTTCCGATTAGTCGCCGATTAATCGGTACAAGGTTTAGGTTTAGTTACTTATGTAGGACGATTTATAAAGAATTTGTCACATCATACACAACCTTTAAGAGATATTATAAAAAAACTAACGCTTTTGTTTGGGGAGAAGCACAACAAAATTCATTTGAAAAATTAAAGAGATCAATAGTCAATCAAAAAACTATTGCTTCAAAATCAATGACATATACTGAAAGAAATTATACCCAAACTGAAACGGAATTACTAGCAATTTACTTTGGTGTTAAAAAATTCCATCAATATGTTTTTGGAAAGAATTTTACAGTTGAAACCCATCATAAGCTCTTAATTGCAATTTTTAAAAAACCATTAAATTCCTGCTCTCACGTCTCCAATGACTGTTATTATCTTTACAAAACTATAATATTAATATAGTATATAAACCAGGGAAAGACTTAATTATTGCGGATAGCTTATCAAGAGCTTCTTTAACAGAATTATTTTATAATGATATGGATTTAAATGCTCAGGTATGTGTTGTTACTGATAAAATTAAAATCAGTTCAAATAATTTGCAATCGTTAATAAATGCCACCGAAAATGATAATGTATTAAAGCAATTAAAAGTATATACAAGAAATGGATGGCCAAGTAAAATAAAAAATGTTCCAAATACTTTGAGAATTTATTACATCTTAAGAGCTAATATAACCGTAATTAATGTATTTAAATGATAGATTAATTGTACCCACAATATGGAGAAATAAGATCCTATCTTTAATGCATACTGGACATTTAGGAATAACAAAAAGTTTGCAGAAAGCACGAAATTTTATATTTTGGCCTAAAATTACAAAAGATGTAATTAATTATGTAAGGTCTTGTCCTAGTTGTTTAAAATATTCGAACTCAAATGAAAAAGAACCTATGATTATTCATGAAATAAAAAACATTCCTTGGTTCAAAGTTGGTGTAGATTTATATGAATTATACGGTAACGTTTTTTTGTTGGTTGATTATTATTCAAAATTTCCTGAAATTGTAAATTTAAATAAGAACTTAACAGCAGATAACGTAATTGGTAAAATAAAATCAGTTTGCTCGTCATGGTATTCCTTGCATTATTGTTATAGATTCTGGTCCACAATTTATAAATGAAAATTTTAAGTTATTTAGTAAAAACTGGAATTTTGATCATAAAACAGCTTCCCCTCATCACCAGCAATCAAATCGTTTAGCAGAACGAACCATACAAACTATCAAAAAATTAATTAAAAAATCAGTTGATAGCAATGATGATTTATATTTATCACTTTTAGCGTTTCGAAATACACCTATTTATGGTAACTATTCTCCATCTCAAATACTTATGTCCAGATATTTACGTGATAATTTACCCATTAAAAATAAATTTCTATTGCCAAAATTGATTAATAAAAAAGTATTTGATTCTAACGTGATGCTTCAATAAAATAAAGGAAAGAAATGTTATGATTTAAGGTGTGCAAAACCATGCAATGATTTTAAACCAGGAAATTTCATTAGATATCAAAATAAACCTAAAGGTATTTGGCAACAATTGGTACATTCATACAACATTTAAAAGGAAGATGGAAGACATATAATTCGAAATATTATTTATTTAAAACCTGATAAGAGTTCAAGAGTTGATTTTAATAATAATAATAATTTTTTTCATTCATGTAGTACGAAAAAATTCGTTTATAATACTGATAATAAAATTACCTGCAAATATTTCAGTAGACAAATCAAATAGTTAAGTGAAAGTTTCTAGTTATGGAAGAACCATTAAACCTCCCGGCAGGTTTACATGTTCAAATTAGTATATAATTTTATGTTTAGTTTTTAATTTTAGTTTTGTAAATCCTAGTTAAAAAAAAAGCAAAAATGCATTTTATTTTTATAAAAAAAAAGGAAGATGTTATAATTTTATATGTTTGAATTATATATTAATTTTAAGATTATTTAAGTTGGCTATATATACAACTTGAAAATGTATATAAAACCAGTTTCGAGAATAAAGAGCAGCATGGGATCCGAAACGTCAAATATTTTTTCAAAAAACGCACGGCAATACTCGAAAGATTCTTAGATAAAGTTGATTCGATGTTCATCGTAATTATTATAAGTAAAAAGACGAATCATCAACGATGAAAAATTTTTTTTATTAATTTAAAATCGGTGCTACATATATTATATATTTTTAAATTGAAAACTGAATATATTTTAAAAAAAATCTTACCATCAATAAATGTGATGACGATGAACAACCTGAAGATATGTTGAGAGACCGAAAGTTTCTAGGCAAAACAAAATGAAAAATGTAAAAGTCAACCAATACAATCTGATATGACGGTATTCGGGAAAACACAACAAAAAGGAAATAAAACTAATATCCTTTATAATGGTTCTTATAAAGTCACGAAATTGTTAGAACATAACAAATGTGAAATCCGACCTCAATATCCAAATTAAAAACAAAAAACAGTTCATTTACAAGAACTAAAGATTTATCTTTTTTCATCAATCTATCCTCATCATAATCGAGGATTGGTGACTCTTCAATCTAAACGGAATGATCGCAATAAATTTAGGGACAGCATATAATACCTTACCCTAAAGTACAGCAAAAATATTTACTAGAATAGGTTTAAAAAGAATTTTAGATATTAATTATTATTTAAGCAATTATGCATTAGAATTTATAAACGAACATAAAGCAAGTAATGATAATAACTTTAAGATTAAAATACAGATAATTACAGAATTACAAGAAACAATTCAAAATCAAATAAATACGTTAATACTAACTTCTAGAAAGAAAAGAGGTTTAGCTAATATTTTAGGTGCAGCAATTGAATTTATTACGGCAAACAGACGCACAAGATGTAGAAAGATACGATAATATAATTAATGATTTAATTAAAAATGGAAATATGATAAATATAAACTTCCAGTTAATAAATGAAACTACTAATAAAATAAATTCAAATTTTATAATTATTGAAAAACATTTAAATAATCTAATGGATTCTAATGAGAAATTATACACATTACATAAAATTGATACATTAGCTGAGAGTTTAATCTTTTCTAATAGATTACGTGATTTGATTGACATAATTAATCTTGCTAAAGGAAATATTCTATCCAAAAATATCCAAAAATTAATGTGAATTCGAATTAGTTACTCATTCAATGATTCAAAATTATAAATTCAAAAGAATAGAACCCCAATCATTAATATTTATTGAAAATCCACAAACGTATATCCCTTGTTTATAGATATATGTTACAGTTAAAGCATTCATTACGTGAATGTATACACTATCTAGACAATGTATACATTAACTAATTTACTTAGTTAATGTGTATATAAAATACGAAATGTAAACTTTTACTATTTGATGTATACAATTACTAACGATACTCAGTTAAAGTTTAATATACGTTTAAAATGTATTATATAACAAAAGTTGTAGAAGTTGTTTTAAATAAAAAACGAAGCGAAGACTCGACTATGACGTGACCGTATGAAGAAGGAACAACAAAGGTATACAAATATTACAACTCAAGAAATACAACTATTTTTAAATTTATGCGAATTATGTTTGAAAAAGCGAAAAAACGAAAAGAAAGGGTTGGTGGTTAAGCTGATGATATTTTCACACTATAACTCTAGATGCCAAGAAGACTTAATAGACTTTCAATCACAACCTGACGGAGAACTTAAATTTATATTGGTCTATCAAGATCATCTGACGAAATTTGTGATACTTAGAGCACTTAAAAGTAAGCAGGGATTGGAAGTAGCAGATCAACTATTTAATATATTCTTATTATTTGGTGCCCAATCCATGCTGCAGTTTGATAATGGACGAGAATTTGTAAATAATATAATAAAAGATTTAAAACAACTATGGCCTGAATTAAAAATTGTTCATGGTAAACCGCGATATAATCAATCGCAAGGCAGTGTAGAACGCGCCAACCGAGATGTAGAAAATATATTGAACCCTTGAATGCTTCAAGAAAGATAAGTAAAGATAAAAACCTTTCAATCAAATCTTTCTTGTATGTATGGAGTGAGGAGTGCGTATTCTATACGCGGCACCTAGGCCACAACGGGCCCCTTGTACACTGACTCCCCTCTAAGAGGTTTGAGATGATAAATGCGAGTATAACTCGATTTTTTGGCTGATTCCGCTTCCTGACCGACCCCCCACCAATCCGGGCGTGCTATGGCACAGGCCCAATGTGGGTTCGCCCCTGTCAGGTGCCGCTCCAGGAGTACCACATCCTCGTGGACCCCTACGAGGTGCAGGCCTCCAGGGCGCTAACGCGCATTCAACCATTTTTGTTCAAACCCCTTACACACATAGTGATAACGACAGCCAGAGATGAACGACTGGTTGCCGGGACCGACGGCTTAACGTCCCCTCCGAAGGACGGGGGGCGACCCAACGTGATTACACGAATCTTTCTTTTTTTCTACAATAAAAAGCGCTATATAATAGGGCGCTTCATGCAGGAATCAAAAGAAGTCCATATGAAACAATGTTTGGAGAGCCAGCGAATGTTGGACTTACTTCTTCTTCACTACCACGAGATGTTATTAAAGAAATTAATACTGAGGACGTCTTGGACATATTAATAAAGACTTCTAACGCATCTAATACAGAAGAACAAGGTGAAAATGAAATCCTTTTTCATAGCAATGTTGCTATTTTGTAGAAATCTATCCCAGAAAGTTCTTTGGAAATCTTAGAAGAAGCTTTGCAAGAAGAAATTTTGCTAGTAGAGGAAATAGCAACAACGTGTGTTGATAAAGAAGAAAATAACGATATATTGGAAGAGAAGAAGTGCAGAAAATGTGAGGTTTTGTTATTGTCGGAAGATAATTCAATTTGTAATGTTTGCGTGCGTCTACATGAAATTAATAATAACAGAAATGAGGCCAAAGAAAATTTAAAACTTTAACTTACACGTATGAAAACAATATCTGATGCTTCTCATATGGCAGCAAAAAACGAAATAACTGTCCGGATTAAAGTACCTGATGTAGACAGGGGAAGAGGAGATTCTCGTTCAATCTTAGGATGTATAATGAAAAACACCGATGATGGTTATTTTCAAATAGGAACAAGGAATGACCATTTTGAAAGGTCTTTACACTAGATCCCAATTTAGTGTATACCCAGAGAAGGTACTAAACATCGATGATATTCCACCACAACAATTACCTCTTAGACAGTGGTCACAGAGCAATCGGTAGGAAGTGGACAAGGATTTGTGAAATGCAATTGCAAAACAAAATGTAATAGTAATAGATGCACATGTGTAAAGAAAAAAAATTTGTGCAATTCGCAGTGCCACCAAAATTTACCATGCTGTAACAAATAAAAGTTGTATTTGCATTAATAGATGAACGGATTTGTTCTTTATATTGTTTGTTTTTGTATTCTTGTTTTAAGGAATAAATATTTGTATTAAAAAAATCCGTATTTAAATTTTTATTACATATCTTAGTACAAAGCTTCCAGTTATTTTTCGGTTTTTTAATACTACGTCAAAAATGTATTTATTACTATACTTACCACTTACAAATGCGTCTATTAAAAAAATTATACCGTCCTTTGGAACAACTTTTACAGATATTTGTTAGCAAATGTATACACTACCTAGTGTATGTACACATTCATCAAAATGTATACATTAACTGAAATGCACACTTTACCTGTAACATATATAAGGATTAGAAGTTAGGAGAGGAATCTGTATTATCGGTTAAATCTCAAAAATGAAAACTGTTATCAAAAAAATTTTAAACAGTAATTAATCATTTTCTAGTAATAAGAAAACAAATAGAAGTTATCTGTGTAAATAAATATTTATTTATTTCATGAGTTTAATAACAACAGACAGAAGAAACGATTAAATATTTTATATTATTACTTATTATTAAATTTCTACATATAATATATTTTATTTCATTTTCGACATATTGTTGGCAAAAATGGTAATCGTGAAAGAAATGTTTCAAACATAGCGACTGTTTGGTTTGCACCAAGCACAAATTATTACGGCTATATCTCCACAAACATCGCACGTTGGCTTCTCACTTGAAAAACACACCTCTACTGGATTTTCAAACTGCTCTGGTCTTTCTTCAATGTATCCACTTGCAAACCATGCGTATTTAAAAAGATTGATAAATCGGGGGGAAGATAACTGATTGTGAGTTAGGGATTGGAGTTTCAAAATGTTGTCGAGTTGATGTAAATTTACATCGTGTTGATATAGTATAATCTGATCAAAAAATCTTCTGATAAAATTTTTCCATATTCTAAATCCAAATACATCACATCATGGACATCTATATTTGTCCCGTTGTCCCTGCAGGAATAGACAAGTGTTTAAAATCGGTATTTGATGGGGTTATTTCATTAATAACTTCAGGACACTGACAACTCCAAAAGTCCAATAACAATAACGTTTTGGATCCCGTATTTGGAAAATAAACATTTTGTAGAAAATTCGTCATATGTCCTGACGTTAGCTTTCCAGATTTGGATGCTAAAACGTATATATTGTCTGCTTTAAACATTGTGTTTGCTATCCTTGATCCAAAGGTTCCAGAGGATTCTTTTAGAACAATTAAAAGGGGTGAAAGAAGTTTCCCATCCGCAGATATAATAGGCTGAATTGTGTAACTATGCGTCGTCGAAGATACTAACTGAATGAACTACACGTTCCACGGTTTTAACACCTAAATTACTTAAAGTTCTACCTAAATGAAATTCCAAGTTAAAACCGCTCTGACCTGAATTGTAGGTGTTTTCAGGGCCATATATTTCGATATGTTTCTTCGCATCTTTTACAAATTCTTTAGCTAGGATTTTTACTCGGTCAACATTTAATAATAAAAATTGTCCTTTAATTTGACTTCGTCTTCATTCATAGGACTTTTCGGGATGTTCCTAACAGTAAAAACTGTTAGCAGTAAATTTAAAACGTTAATTGGATTGATGAGAACCATTGCTTCTGTCAGTTGCTTTAAAACTGAAATCTTCCAAAACAATACTCATCTATTTATACTAATGTAAGCAAACGCTTTGAATAGAGTACATGTTGTAAGATTTGATGTTGAACCCATGCCAAACTTGTTTGGGAGACGATTAACGATTCCTTTAATTTGACTTCGTCTTCATTCATAGGACTTTTCGGGATGTTCATAACAGTAAAAACTGTTAGCAGTAAATTTAAAACGTTAATTGGATTGATGAGAACCATTGCTTCTGTCAGTTGCTTTAAAACTGAAATCTTCCAAAACAATACTCATCTATTTATACTAATGTAAGCAAACGCTTTGAATAGAGTACATGTTGTAAGATTTGATGTTGAACCCATGCCAAACTTGTTTGGGAGACGATTAACGATCTCATACTTTATAAAGATTCGGCTATCGATATGTGTGTACATATAGGATTTCAATTCGCACAGAAAGTTATTTAAACAAAATGATTAATTAATGTTTGAAATTTTTTTGATAACAGTTTTCATTTTTGAAATTTAACCGAAAATACAGTTTCCTCCTCTAACTTCTAATCCTTACAAAATAATCCTAAAAATTTTACTTTATTTATAAAGAAAACCCACGCCAAAATGTCGAATAAGGTATTTTCTAGTAATAAACATTTGAACGCGTTGCAATAACATTTAATTCACGGTTTTGTTTAAATTCTTTTCCTCATTCCAAACTTGTTTTACCTTGTTATTATTATGAAAAGTGATTATGTATTAACCCCCGTAACTTCGTCGGGGTTGGGGTTGGTCTAGGGCGAATGGGAAAAAACACATAACTAATATTTTTAAACGTACTATAAGCATACTTAAAACCAAAATAATCGATACAGTCGTTTTTAAATTATTCCAAAAAAGTAGGGGTAGTTTACCCCTTTTCAGCCTCTTGTATATGTATGACACATGAAAAGAAAGCTCTCTAAAAAAGAATATCAGTTTGATCACCCCAAATTTTGATTAGCCGTTTCGGTCCCAAATACAGCCGAAAAATGCTCATTTTCCTCAAACTGTCAACCCCTAAAACTCGCCCCAGGGGCTTTTACCGCACGTATCAAAAATTAAGGAAACCTTATTTTGGTCCATTTTACCACTATACCAAATTGCATCAAAATCGGTGAGGGACACTTGTGATACTTCCCTTGTTTGTGCAATATGCTAATATGCGTTTCTTGTTCTGTATTGTGTCTCTATAATTTAAATTGAAACATATTTTTGAAAGAAAGACATTTTCATCGGATCTGCTTAAAATTTTGTCCAATGGTTCGTCAATTTTCCTAAGAATACTTATAATATTTTTAAAATAAGTAATTTCTTTGTGGCAACTGTCTTTTCTAGTTATTAATTCCTTTATATTGTATGAATTTCATTTGAATGCATTAAATATAATCACTTGCTTTTTCTTTGGACTTGATTTGTTGAGAAGGTATGCAGATGCATCAAGCAAAATTGAATCATTTAGTTTTAATGTTTGGAGTTCAGTAAACGTGATTGTAGAATAATGTGCATTTATGAACTTCGCCAAAGCGACTTCGTTAAGTTTCTCATTGTATTTCATTTTCCAGATAACACTTGTAAAAGATGAGATAATAAATTAATAACCAACTTGAACTAAAATAAATTAACACAAAAAAAGGAATAACTATAAGTACTTACAATTACAGCAACTCTATTATATACCACTGTTGAACACAGGCCACTTTCGGAAATTTACAAAAAAAACACAAATTTAAATTTTAACTAGCGACGTCTTAACCCTACGATACAGAAATGGACTGAACGAGAGATAAAAAGTTTTTATAAGGTGAATAAAAAATTCAGTAAAAAAAAGATGCCGTCCAGGAGGTCGCCTAGTCTATCCCTTTTATTACAAACATAAATAAAAACAGCTAAAGTGTAGTCTGCGCTTGACTTTCTCGCCATTGTGTTGTTTTAATTCGAGCAGAGAGACATAAAAAAATATTTTTTTGTACAGTTTTTGATAAAAATTAAACAAGTAATGTATCACTTCCGATAATATGATTTGGTTGAACCTAAATATTTGAATGTCTTTCATGATTATAATTATAAATGCGGATGCTATTGAAAAATAGTTTCATAAAAAGCCAAAATAGTTGCGCAATTCTATTAAAATTTAAAATCTAAACGTTTTTACGTTTTTCAGAGCTATATAGCGTTATACAAAAGTGTATCCATTTATCGAATCAACGAAAATCAACTTAGGGATGTCGACGCTATATCCACACCAAATTTCAACCCTGCAACTCACGGCTAAGGGGTGGATTTTATTTCTCTTTTCGTCTAACATGGCGAATTATACCTAATTTTATTAAGGGTTGACATCCCTTTATGTGTAGCACTCAAATTTTAACGAAAATCAACTTAGGGATGTCGAAGTTATATCCACACCAAATTTCAACCCTGCAACTCATGGCTAGGGGGTGGATTTTATTTTATTTTTCGTCTAACATTGCGAATTTCACCTAATTTTATTAAGGGTTGACATCCCTCCATATGTAGTACTCTAATTTTAACGACATTCAACGTAGGGATGTCGAAGCTATATCCACACCAAATTTCAACCCTGCAACTCACGGCTAAGGGGTGGATTCTATTTTATTTTTTCGTCAACATGGCGAATTTCACCTAATTTTATTAAGGGTTGGCATCCCTTCATATGTAGCACTCTAATTTTAACGACATTCAACCTAGGAATGTCGAAGCTATATCTACACCAAATTTCAACCCTGCAACTGACGGCTAAGGGGTGGATTTTATTTTTTTTCGTCTAACATGGCGAATTTCACCTAATTTTATTAAGGGTTGACATCCCATCATGTGTAGCACTCTAATTTTAACGAAAATCAACTTAGGGATGTCCAAGCTATATCCACACCAAATTTCAACCCTGCAACTGACGGCTAAGGGGTGGATTTTATTTTTTTTCGTCTAACATGGCGAATTTCACCTAATTTTATTAAGGGTTGACATCCCATCATGTGTGGCACTGTAATTTTAACGAAAATCAACTTAGAGATGTCCAAGCTATATCCACACCAAATTTCAACCCTGTAACTCACGGCTAAGGGGTGGATCTTATTTTTTTTTTCGTCTAACATGGCGAATTTCACCTAATTTTATAAAGGGTTGGCATCCCTTCATATGTAGCACTCTAATTTTAACGATATTCAACCTAGGGATGTCCAAGCTATATCCACACCAAATTTCAACCCTGCAACTCACGGCTAAGGGGTGGATTTTAATTTTTTCGTCTAACATGGCGAATTTCACCTAATTTTATTAAGGGTTGACATCCCATCATGTGTAGCACTCTAATTTTAACGAAAATCAACTTAGGGATGTCCAAGCTATATCCACACCAAATTTCAACCCTGTAACTCACGACTAAGTGGTGGATCTTATTTTTTTTTCGTCTAACATGGCGAATTTCACCTAATTTTATTAAGGGTTAACATCCCTTCATGTGTAGCACCCTAATTTTAACGAAAATCAACTTAGGGATGTCGAAGCTATATCCACACCAAATTTCAACCCTGCAACTCACGGCTAAGGGGTGGATTTTAATTTTTTTCGTCTAATATAGGGAATTTCACATAATTTTATTAAGGGTTGACATCCCATCATGTGTAGCACTCTAATTTTAACGAAAATCAACTTAGGGATGTCCAAGCTATATCCACACCAAATTTCAACCCTGTAACTCACGACTAAGTGGTGGATCTTATTTTTTTTTCGTCTAACATGGCGAATTTCACCTAATTTTATTAAGGGTTAACATCCCTTCATGTGTAGCACCCTAATTTTAACGAAAATCAACTTAGGGATGTCGAAGCTATATCCACACCAAATTTCAACCCTGCAACTCACGGCTAAGGGGTGGATTTTAATTTTTTTCGTCTAATATAGGGAATTTCACATAATTTTATTAAGGGTTGACATCCCATCATGTGTAGCACTCTAATTTTAACGAAAATCAACTTAGGGATGTCCAAGCTATATCCACACCAAATTTCAACGCTGCAACTGACGGCTAAGGGGTGGTTTTTATTTTTTTTCGTCTAACATGGCGAATTTCACCTAATTTTATTAAGGGTTGACATCCCATCATGTGTAGCACTCTAATTTTAACGAAAATCAAGTTAGGGATGTCCAAGCTATATCCACACCAAATTTCAACCCTGTAACTCACGGCTAGGGGGTGGATCTTATTTTTTTTCGTCTAACATGGCGAATTTCACCTAATTTTATTAAGGGTTGGCATCCCTTCATATGTAGCACTCTAATTTTAACGACATTCAACCTAGGGATGTCCAAGCTATATCCACACCAAATTTCAATCCTGCAACTCACGGCTAAGGGGTGGATTTTAATTTTTTTCGTCTAACATAGCGAATTTCACCTAATTTTATTAAGGGTTGACATCCCATCATATGTAGCACTCTAATTTTAACGAAAATCAACTTAGGGATGTCCAAGCTATATCCACACCAAATTTCAACCCTGCAACTGACGGCTAAGGGGTGGATTTTATTTTTTTTCGTCTAACATGGCGAATTTCACCTAATTTTATTAAGGGTTGACATCCCATCATGTGTGGCACTCTAATTTTAACGAAAATCAACTTAGAGATGTCCAAGCTATATCCACACCAAATTTCAACCCTGTAACTCACGGCTAAGGGGTGGATCTTATTTTTTTTTTCGTCTAACATGGCGAATTTCACCTAATTTTATAAAGGGTTGGCATCCCTTCATATGTAGCACTCTAATTTTAACGATATTCAACCTAGGGATGTCCAAGCTATATCCACACCAAATTTCAACCCTGCAACTCACGGCTAAGGGGTGGATTTTAATTTTTTCGTCTAACATGGCGAATTTCACCTAATTTTATTAAGGGTTGACATCCCATCATGTGTAGCACTCTAATTTTAACGAAAATCAACTTAGGGATGTCCAAGCTATATCCACACCAAATTTCAACCCTGTAACTCACGACTAAGTGGTGGATCTTATTTTTTTTTCGTCTAACATGGCGAATTTCACCTAATTTTATTAAGGGTTAACATCCCTTCATGTGTAGCACCCTAATTTTAACGAAAATCAACTTAGGGATGTCGAAGCTATATCCACACCAAATTTCAACCCTGCAACTCACGGCTAAGGGGTGGATTTTAATTTTTTTCGTCTAATATAGGGAATTTCACATAATTTTATTAAGGGTTGACATCCCATCACGTGTAGCACTCTAATTTTAACGAAAATCAACTTAGGGATGTCCAAGCTATATCCACACCAAATTTCAACCCTGTAACTCACGACTAAGTGGTGGATCTTATTTTTTTTTCGTCTAACATGGCGAATTTCACCTAATTTTATTAAGGGTTAACATCCCTTCATGTGTAGCACCCTAATTTTAACGAAAATCAACTTAGGGATGTCGAAGCTATATCCACACCAAATTTCAACCCTGCAACTCACGGCTAAGGGGTGGATTTTAATTTTTTTCGTCTAATATAGGGAATTTCACATAATTTTATTAAGGGTTGACATCCCATCATGTGTAGCACTCTAATTTTAACGAAAATCAACTTAGGGATGTCCAAGCTATATCCACACCAAATTTCAACGCTGCAACTGACGGCTAAGGGGTGGTTTTTATTTTTTTTCGTCTAACATGGCGAATTTCACCTAATTTTATTAAGGGTTGACATCCCATCATGTGTAGCACTCTAATTTTAACGAAAATCAAGTTAGGGATGTCCAAGCTATATCCACACCAAATTTCAACCCTGTAACTCACGGCTAGGGGGTGGATCTTATTTTTTTTTCGTCTAACATGGCGAATTTCACCTAATTTTATTAAGGGTTGGCATCCCTTCATATGTAGCACTCTAATTTTAACGACATTCAACCTAGGGATGTCCAAGCTATATCCACACCAAATTTCAATCCTGCAACTCACGGCTAAGGGGTGGATTTTAATTTTTTTCGTCTAATATAGGGAATTTCACATAATTTTATTAAGGGTTGACATTCCTTCATGTATAGCACTCTAATTTTAACGAAAATCAACTTAGGGATGTCGATGCTATATCCACACCGAATTTCAACCCTGCAACTCACGGCTAAGGGGTGGATTTTATTTTTTTTTCGTCCAATATGGCGACTTTTACCTAATTTTATTAAGGGTTGACATCCCTTCATGTGTAGCACTCTAATTTTAATGAAAATCAACTTAGGGATGTCAAAGCTATATCCACACCAAATTTCAACCCTGCAACTTACGGCTAAGGGGTGGATTTTATTTTTCTTTTTCGTCCAACATGGCGAATTTAGCTTAATCTTATTAAGGGTTGACATCCCTTCATGTGTAGCACTCTAATTTTAACGAAAATCAACTTAGGGATGGCGAAGCTATATCCACACCAAATTTCAACCCTGCAACTCACGGCTAAGGGGTGGATTCTATTTTATTTTTTAGTCAACATGACGAATTTCACTTAATTTTATTGAGGGTTGACATCCCTTCATATGTAGCACTCTAATTTTAACGACATTCAACGTAGGGATGTCGAAGCTATATCTACACCAAATTTCAACCCTGCAACTTACGGCTAAGGGCTGGATTTTATTTTTTTTTCGTCTAACATGGCGAATTTCACCTAATTTTATTACGGGTTGACATCCCTTCATGTGCAGCACTCTGATTTTAACGAAAATCAACTTAGGGATGTCGAAGCTATATCCACACCAAATTTCAACCCTGCAACTTACGCCTAAGGGGCGGATTTTATTTTATTTTTCGTCTAACATGGCGAATTTCACCTAATTTTATAAAGGGTTGGCATTCCTTCATATGTAGCACTCTAATTTTAACGACATTCAACCTAGGGATGTCGAAGCTATATCTACACCAAATTTCAACCCTGCAACTGACGGCTAAGGGGTGGATTTTATTTTTTTCGTCTAACATGGCGAATTTCACCTAATTTTATTAAGGGTTGACATCCCATCATGTGTAGCACTCTAATTTTAACGAAAATCAACTTAGGGATGTCCAAGCTATATCCACACCAAATTTCAACGCTGCAACTGACGGCTAAGGGGTAGTTTTTATTTTTTTTCGTCTAACATGGCGAATTTCACCTAATTTTATTAAGGGTTAACATCCCTTCATGTGTAGCACCCTAATTTTAACGAAAATCAACTTAGGGATGTCGAAGCTATATCCACACCAAATTTCAACCCTGCAACTCACGGCTAAGGGGTGGATTTTAATTTTTTTCGTCTAATATAGGGAATTTCACATAATTTTATTAAGGGTTGACATCCCATCATGTGTAGCACTCTAATTTTAACGAAAATCAACTTAGGGATGTCCAAGCTATATCCACACCAAATTTCAACCCTGCAACTGACGGCTAAGGGGTGGATTTTATTTTTTTTCGTCTAACATGGCGAATTTCACCTAATTTTATTAAGGGTTGACATCCCATCATGTGTAGCACTCTAATTTTAACGGTATTCAACCTAGGGATGTCCAAGCTATATCCACACCAAATTTCAACCCTGCAACTCACGGCTAAGGGGTGGATTTTAATTTTTTTCGTCTAATATAGGGAATTTCACATAATTTTATTAAGGGTTGACATTCCTTTATGTATAGCACTCTAATTTTAACGAAAATCAACTTAGGGATGTCGATGCTATATCCACACCGAATTTCAACCCTGCAACTCACGGCTAAGGGGTGGATTTTATTTTTTTCTTCGTCCAATATGACGACTTTTACCTAATTTTATTAAGGGTTGACATCCCTTCATGTGTAGCACTCTAATTTTAATGAAAATCAACTTAGGGATGTCGAAGCTATATCCACACCAAATTTCAACCCTGCAACTTACGGCTAAGGGGTGGATTTTATTTTTCTTTTTCGTCCAACATGGCGAATTTAGCTTAATCTTATTAAGGGTTGACATCCCTTCATGTGTAGCACTCTAATTTTAACGAAAATCAACTTAGGGATGGCGAAGCTATATCCACACCAAATTTCAACCCTGCAACTCACGGCTAAGGGGTGGATTCTATTTTATTTTTTAGTCAACATGACGAATTTCACTTAATTTTATTGAGGGTTGACATCCCTTCATATGTAGCACTCTAATTTTAACGACATTCAACGTAGGGATGTCGAAGCTATATCTACACCAAATTTCAACCCTGCAACTTACGGCTAAGGGCTGGATTTTATTTTTTTTTCGTCTAACATGGCGAATTTCACCTAATTTTATTACGGGTTGACATCCCTTCATGTGCAGCACTCTGATTTTAACGAAAATCAACTTAGGGATGTCGAAGCTATATCCACACCAAATTTCAACCCTGCAACTTACGCCTAAGGGGCGGATTTTATTTTATTTTTCGTCTAACATTGCGAATTTCACCTAATTTTATTAAAGGTTGACATCCCTTCATGTGTAGCACTCCAATTTTAACGAAAATCAACTTAGGGATGTCGAAGCTATATCCACACCAAATTTCAACCCTGCAACTCATAGCTAGGGGGTGGATTTTATTTTATTTTTCGTCTAACATTGCGAATTTCACCTAATTTTATTAAAGGTTGACATCCCTTCATGTGTAGCACTCTAATTTTAACGAAAATCAACTTAGATTTGTCGAAGCTACATCCACACCAAATTTCAACCCTACAACTCACGGCTAAGGGGTGGATTTTTTTTTTTCGTTTAACATAGCGAATTTCACCTAATTTTATTAAGGGTTGACATCCCTTCATGTGCAGCACTCTGATTTTAACGAAAATCAACTTAGGGATGTCGAAGCTATATCCACACCAAATTTCAACCCTACAACTTACGGCTAAGGGTGGATTTTATTTTTTTTTTGGTCTAACATAGCGAATTTCACCTAATTTTATTAAGGGTTGCCATCCCATCATGTGTAGCACTCTAATTTTAACGAAAATCAACTTAGGGATGGCGAAGCTATATCCACACCAAATTTCAACCCTGCAACTCACGGCTAAGGGGTGGATTCTATTTTATTTTTTAGTCAACATGACGAATTTCACTTAATTTTATTGAGGGTTGACATCCCTTCATATGTAGCACTCTAATTTTAACGACATTCAACGTAGGGATGTCGAAGCTATATCTACACCAAATTTCAACCCTGCAACTTACGGCTAAGGGCTGGATTTTATTTTTTTTTCGTCTAACATGGCGAATTTCACCTAATTTTATTACGGGTTGACATCCCTTCATGTGCAGCACTCTGATTTTAACGAAAATCAACTTAGGGATGTCGAAGCTATATCCACACCAAATTTCAACCCTGCAACTTACGGCTAAGGGGTGGATTTTATTTTATTTTTCGTCTAACATTGCGAATTTCACCTAATTTTATTAAAGGTTGACATCCCTTCATGTGTAGCACTCCAATTTTAACGAAAATCAACTTAGGGATGTCGAAGCTATATCCACACCAAATTTCAACCCTACAACTCACGGCTAAGGGGTCGATTTTATTTTTTTTTTTTCGTTTAACATAACGAATTTCACCTAATTTTATTAAGGGTTGACATCCCTTCATGTGCAGCACTCTGATTTTAACGAAAATCAACTTAGGGATGTCGAAGCTATATTCACACCAAATTTCAACCCTGCAACTCATGGCTAGGGGGTGGATTTTATTTTATTTTTCGTCTAACATTGCGAATTTCACCTAATTTTATTAAAGGTTGACATCCCTTCATGTGTAGCACTCCAATTTTAACGAAAATCAACTTAGGGATGTCGAAGCTATATCCACACCAAATTTCAACCCTACAACTCACGGCTAAGGGGTCGATTTTATTTTTTTTTTTTCGTTTAACATAACGAATTTCACCTAATTTTATTAAGGGTTGACATCCCTTCATGTGCAGCACTCTGATTTTAACGAAAATCAACTTAGGGATGTCGAAGCTATATTCACACCAAATTTCAACCCTGCAACTCATGGCTAGGGGGTGGATTTTATTTTATTTTTCGTCTAACATTGCGAATTTCACCTAATTTTATTAAGGGTTGACATCCCTTCATGTGCAGCACTCTGATTTTAACGAAAATCAACTTAGGGATGTCGAAGCTATATCCACACCAAATTTCAACCCTGCAACTCACGGCTAAGGGTGGATTTTATTTTTTTTTTGGTCTAACATAGCGAATTTCACCTAATTTTATTAAGGGTTGCCATCCCATCATGTGTAGCACTCTAATTTTAACGAAAATCAACTTAGGGATGGCGAAGCTATATCCACACCAAATTTCAACCCTGCAACTCACGGCTAAGGGGTGGATTCTATTTTATTTTTTAGTCAACATGACGAATTTCACTTAATTTTATTGAGGGTTGACATCCCTTCATATGTAGCACTCTAATTTTAACGACATTCAACGTAGGGATGTCGAAGCTATATCTACACCAAATTTCAACCCTGCAACTTACGGCTAAGGGCTGGATTTTATTTTTTTTTCGTCTAACATGGCGAATTTCACCTAATTTTATTACGGGTTGACATCCCTTCATGTGCAGCACTCTGATTTTAACGAAAATCAACTTAGGGATGTCGAAGCTATATCCACACCAAATTTCAACCCTGCAACTTACGGCTAAGGGGTGGATTTTATTTTATTTTTCGTCTAACATTGCGAATTTCACCTAATTTTATTAAAGGTTGACATCCCTTCATGTGTAGCACTCCAATTTTAACGAAAATCAACTTAGGGATGTCGAAGCTATATCCACACCAAATTTCAACCCTACAACTCACGGCTAAGGGGTCGATTTTATTTTTTTTTTTCGTTTAACATAACGAATTTCACCTAATTTTATTAAGGGTTGACATCCCTTCATGTGCAGCACTCTGATTTTAACGAAAATCAACTTAGGGATGTCGAAGCTATATTCACACCAAATTTCAACCCTGCAACTCATGGCTAGGGGGTGAATTTTATTTTATTTTTCGTCTAACATTGCGAATTTCACCTAATTTTATTAATGGTTGATATCCCTTCATATGTAGCATAATAATTTTAACGACATTCAACGTAGGGATGTCGAAGCTATATCCACACCAAATTTTAACCCTGCAACTCACGGCTAAGAGGATTTATTCCTTTTTAAAGTCGAGACGTTTCTACCCAATTTTATAAACAGCTTCAAAATTTATTTTGGAAATCTGAGATAAGCAGTAGATAGTGACTTCGTAATATTCGTTTAACACAACATGATCATATTTTTTTATATTCAATCCATCTAACTGTGCGTTTCAATCTTAGCACCGGATGTGCAACCCTGGTGGAATTGACAAAATCATTGCTAACTTCACTCCAATTAATGCGAATGTTTCCGGTTAATCGGGATTTTTTTGAAATTGTAGTTTGTTTCGGATGAACTGGATTTCAGATAATCGCGATTCGGTTAATCTGGATTGTACTGTATATATTTTTGGAAGATCTATGTGTTAATATTATACTAATTTTTTTTTATATAATTTCCATGAAAGTTTATTTAAAAATCAAAAATGTTTCAATTAGAGAGGTGAAATAACTTTTATTTGAACAACATAAATTATCTAAAACAGAACAAACTATATTTTTTTATCTTTTATCCTCATTATTACATAGCACAACACAACCACAGCTTTTTCTTTTTGAAATATTATACAAGAAGCGAGTGGAAATTTAATTTTTCTTTTTTAATTTACTTAATTACGATAATATTACAAGATTCCCAAACGTTCTACAATTTGGGAATAACTAGAGTGGGGAAAAAGAAGTAAATATAAACAGGTACGAACTTCTTGGGGGGTGTGGCCGAAATTACTTGCTGTTTCCCGTTTTTAAGCACACACACATCGGAACCAGCAACAAATTTTATTGGCAATTTTTTATTAATTAATTAATTTTATTTTATTTATAATTTAATCAATTAATAAGATTTAAAATTTTCGAGTTTAATTTGCGATTCTTACACATTTTTAAGAAGGGACAAAAAACAAAACTTTGTTTTTAAAGAGTATTTAGTGTTCCTGGGTCGAAAATGTGTAAGAATTTCCGGATTAACTTCGAAAATTATTTTTGTTTTAAAAAAAAGTTCGTATCAATTTATTCATTATTTTTAATTATTTTTTTTAATTTTGGGTGTTTCAATGGCGAATGTTTTTAGAAGTTGTGCACTGTAACCCCCAAGAACGGACGCCATAGTTTTGACAAAGATTATTCATCTTCTTTTGGGTGGGATTCGAAAAACATGCAAATAGTTACAATAAGTACATTTTGTAGTTTTCTTTTTTTCATTTTTAAGCTTAGTGTCCGCTAGTTTAAATCATCTGTTAAATCCTTTTTTATAGGATAATTATTTTAATATCGCGAGGTTTTACCCCAATTATACAATCATTTTTTTTTCCATTTCTTTTCACCTTAAACGCCTAAGACACATGAAACACCGAGAAAAAGTATAAAGAATTTAATGCGACAATTTTATTTAATTTAATTTTTTTTTGGTCTTTTTTATCGTTAGATTTTTAAATTAATCGCAATGCGATCTTTTTTATTTTAACGGCAACAACAAGCACGATTCCGACATGCAATAGTAATGTATTTTACAAAGATACTTGAAAACAAGTTTTTTTTCTTAATTTTTTCGAAGAAGGCAATTTCAAAATCATCTCAAAAGATCATCACCGTCTAATGGTTGTAATGGTTGGTTGTATAAATTTGGTCCAAGTTTAAATCCAAATTTAAAGAAACAGATCATTTCAAAATTGCCTTCTTTTCTTTTAATTTTAATTAATCAGCTTTTAACGCTTTACATGCAACTGTTAATAGTGCTTAATTTTTTTCCTTTAAGAAATACTGACTAACTGATGACTTCATGTGCAATTTATAAGTATTTACATCAACAGTTACATATAAGTTATCAGATATACGATTTTTGTTCTTATTTAATTAAAAGCATTAAAAAAAATCAGATCTAAAAAATAAGAAAAAACAATAAATTCAATAATA
The DNA here is from genome assembly GCA_036711965.1 of Onthophagus sagittarius. NCBI lineage: Eukaryota > Metazoa > Arthropoda > Insecta > Coleoptera > Scarabaeidae > Onthophagus > Onthophagus sagittarius. Next base: position 28,681,084 of record JASERS010000005.1, read on the forward strand.
ATAATTAATTAATAATAGTAAATAACAAAAATTAAACTTGAGAAATCTTCACAAATAAAAATAAGGTACTTTAAACTTCTCTTAAACAAAAACAAATCTAAACATCCACCACCATTTTCTTGTGGATGTCAGTGTTTCCGACCACCGAACAAAACTCCTCAAACGAAATCTTACCATCTTCGTCCTTATCGGCGAATAAAATCGTTTTATCCACAATCTGTTGTAGTTGAGTATCTTTTAAGTTATTACCAACCATCATTTTCAAAACCTGCATTAAACTCTCAAAATTGAATTGTTCCCAACGTCCCAATTACTTACTTGAAATAATTCACCGTTGGATATAAATCCATCGTTGTCCATGTCGTAAATTCGGAATGCAAAACGCAACTTTGACAATTTATCACCTTTAACGCTAAATTGTGAAACCCCCTGTATAAATTCTACAGCAAAAATACAATTAATACCTTATTTCTTAGCTAATTGCGCCTTCTTACCTCTAAAATCCACCTCTCCGTTTCCATCGGCGTCGAAGATATCGATAACACGCTGTACAAGCGGATTTTGTTGCAGTTCCGGTAACGACATGAATTCATCGATGCTTAATGCCCCAGAATTATCCAAATCTAACTTGCGGAATCGTTTTCCGAGGCGTTTAATTTCGTCAGCATCAACTAAATAACAAAAAAAATGTCGTTATGTTAACCAAGAAGTAATACGGGGTCTTAAGTAACCGGTTGCATTATATCTAAAGCAGTGGTTCCCAATGTGGTCCCTAGGGTCATTCAGGGGGTCCTCAGAAAATTAAAATCGATTTGGGGGTCCCTGAACAACGTCAGGGGGTCCGCGCAGGGTTTAATAAAAAATAAATAAATTGAGACACATTTTTTTTTAAAACGGAGGTTAAAATAATAATAAAAAATCGCCAATAAATTATTAGTAAATTATTTATTAATTTATTAATAAATTATTAGCAATTTTTACATCCCAAGTAAAATATAAATATAGACAGGTGCATAAAATTGTACTTTATCGTACTAAATTGTACGTAATTGTATTTTATACATGTAATAACAGGCATCGCTATGCAGGCTTATGCTCGATCTTGTATAAACAGAATCATCTTTCTATTTGCTTAAAGAATCCTCTGCCCCGTCTTTATTTTGACCTTTTGGATTTTTCTTTTAACCCTTTGGTCAAGAATTTGTTTTGAATTTTTTCTTAATGGACAAGAATTTAGAAGATTTTTAATTTTGGTTTTATTATTTTAAAGATTTTTTAATATTTTGTCAGTTTTGGAGGGTTATTTTCTTTTTCATTCATATAATTTCCCACAAATCGACCATATCTCAAAAAACAAGTTGCAGAAAGCCCTATTAAACGAATATTATTGAATAGGTTTCTTTTCATCTTTTAATAGATAGTGAACCAGAAAAGGATGATCTGTAACCAGTTACAACCTAGATATGACAAGATTACGGGAATAAAGAGAAAATTTTCGAAATACACACTAAAAATCAGCGATGTCATATGTGGTTAAAATTAGTTAAAATGTCAAAATATTAGGCCTTTTGACTATATGGTTACCAATTCAAAAATTTAACCCAAATATCATTAGAGTCTTTGGATATCTCGGATTTTTTATCTGAGAGATAACTCGAGATAGTAAGGCTCGTTACTACCATCTTATGATTAAGATATCTAGGGAATTATTACCATGCCTACGGATATTTTACGCAAAAGATGGTAGTAATGGACCTAACTCCCACTGCTACGTAACTCGTGACGTCACCCCCCTCCTTACCCATCAAAACGCGTTTTTCAGTCTCTGACCAACCTGGTACAATACGCTTTACGGACCTTGATAAACAATTCGAGACAATCGATAACGTTAAAGATTTTTTAGAAATCATATATCTACATATTAATAAACAAACTGGTAAAGAAAATTGTATATCGATAATTGGGCCACCAAGTAGTGGTAAGACTTATTTTATAAATATATTAAGTGCTTTCTTAATCAGTAAAGGACAAATAAGAAATTTCAATAAATATGACAATTTTCCTTTGAACGATTGCGTAGACAAACGTATTCTAATATGGGATGAACCTAATTATGAAAGAAATGCATTAGAAACTATTAAATTATTATTTAGTGGAGACAAATGTCCAGCAAATGTAAAATACGAAAACCAAGTACAAATAGACAGAACACCAATTTATGTTACCAGTAACTACGATATATTTCCAAAAAATGATGATTTCAACTGCAGAATGTACAGATATAAGTAAAGCTTTTATGCAACCATCATTAGTTGTCAAACAAATACATCCTTTATCTTTATATGACTTACTTTTAAGTTTTGGAATAATAAATGAAATATAAATTTCGATGTAACCATATGACATGTTTCAATAAAATACAAAAGAAATTTAATTATTTTTTATTTATTTCTTTATAATATACATTATATCTATCTAAATATTTACTACCAACAAATCTTTGATTAGAATATATATAATAATTAAAACTATCTTGTATCCAATTAATATCTCGATCTGATAACCTATTACTTTCTATTATGAAAGGAGCATGATCCGAACTTTCAAATAAAGTACCTAAACCAACTTTTGTAAGTCTATAATTATGCTTTGGTAAATCTTCCTCAATAATCTTTTCAATCACATTTCGGTTATCCGAGGTGCTCCCACTCGAACCTTCTATTTTTTTGCAGCATTAGTATAATATCCCAATTCATGATAATTATGTAATGTCCAAGGATCTTTATTTATTCCTTTTGGCATAAAATCTACTTGCATATTCCTGCAATTTTGGGTATAATTATATGGCTTCTCAACATCATAAGATATAATTATTTCTGTATTAATACACCAATATGCTCCAGCGTTTATAAACTCTGGCAATAAATTTAAACCTTCATCAGGTGCATTTGCTTGTACTCCATTAATACCAACATGTGCCGAAGGTTGAATTAAATAACTTTGAGAACCACCAGGATTAAAACTACCATATTTTTCTATGTGTTGTTCATAATCAAATTTTTCATTATGTGTAACTTCACGATGTTTTACATTTAAATTGATTCCAGCTCCATTGTCATTATTATTACTAACATTCGTTTCAAAACTTGTTAAAGGTACATTACCAGCATAATATCTACATGTATCATAATCATCTCCACCATACATACGTGTAAAAGGATAAGTTTTGATTATACCATTCTTTGGAGAATACGAATAATCTAATACTGACTTATTTATCATTCCACTAAATTCCCATTGATCAATATGTTTTGAAATATCAGGCCATGTATCAGCAAAAGGTCTACCACCGGCCGGACAACCAACAGACGTATAATTTACCGTTTTATACGTCTGTTGGAACGAAATACACGAAATACATGATATTCAAAGACATTAACAGAAGTGATGACACTAAGTAATGACAACAATAACATAAATAGGGATGAAAAGTTGTCAAAACTCTATAGCTGTCTAACATAAAAACAAGAAGCTCTCCAGCATTACATGCGTCCATTAATTTCCAAATATGAGGGCAACTACAACAAATAAGCACAGGAAAGTATCTAAATAGTTTCTAGAGAATTAAATTCCCATAATTTATTTTTATAATTTTAAGTTTTTCATTCTTTTATATTATTGTCATTAAATTGTTGTTTTTCATTGTTTCATTTATTCGGTTTTCTTTTGGTTCTCTTTGGTAAATAACAGCTAGCAATCTAAAGTTAATTCAATCACAGTTCATTGTAGTAATAATACAAATAATAATTTAAATAAATTAAACAAAAAACTGTTACAACGTCATGGCCTTCTAACAAAAAAAAACAAACGGTTTCTAGCATTTTACGTATGATTTTGATAAATTCCTCAATAGCAAGAAAACTATGATAAATAGGTATAGGAATATTTATAATTTGTAGGCAATTAAATTCCCTTTGTGATAGGGTATGAAAATATGGGGCGTGCCATTTAAAATTTTTGACTTACACGCAATTGATTACAAAGAAACGGTAAGTCAATTTTTGACCAGCCTATACAAGATATACTGATACCAATGCAAAACGTTTTTGAATTAACGTTGGCTGAGATATGGGTTTGTAAAGAGCATGGTCATATTTGACAAAAAAACACTTAAAATCAAAATAACTCAAAAATAAAAAACGGTAGGTACCACTAGCTGTTATCAAAGTCAACATATTTTCTTGCGTATAATTGAATGGTGTAATAAAAACTATAGCATTCCATTTAAAATAACGAAGTTGAGGTCTACTTCCGGTAGATCAGAAGTGGTGGCCATCTTGAAAATATTTTAGATTAATACATCGGTTGTTCATACAACCCATGTAGTCAAAATTTCAAGCCTCTACGAATAGTGAAATCTAAAAAAGTTCTAATGAAGCAGTTACGTGAGACACCTGTATAAATACTTTCCTGTATCATTTTGTGCCCTGTTCTCAGATAACAGTATGAGTGAACCGAAGAAAAAATGCAGACACTACAGTGTTGAATGTATTAAATTTGGCTTTATTCCGTCACTAGGAAATAGTACTTTACCTTTCTGTTTTCTATGTAATAAAACGATTCAATGAAACCTTCTAAGCTTAAGGAACATTTAATAAAAATAAATAGTGACAAAAAAGATAAAGATTTAACGTTTTTTCAAACACTCAAAGAAAAATATTTGAAAACACCGAAATTGGAAGAACTCATAGGGACAACATCTCAGAGAGATGACGACGGACTGCGTGCTTCTTATAATATATCTTTAATGATTGCGAAGTCCGGAAAGCCGCACACTATTGGCGAACAACTTATTCTACCAGCTATAAGTGAGGTAATACGCACCGTGATGTACAAACCAGCTTACGATATTATAAAATGAATTCCATTGAGTAATAAGACCGTACGAAGAAGGATCGACGAAATGGCTCAGAGTGTGGAAAACTCTTTATGTGACTACTTAAAAACATCTCAATTTTCTACAGCTATAGCTTGACGAGTCAACATTACCTGGAAATGAGGCTTTACTTTTAGCTTATGTGAGATTTGTGAAAGAAGAAAAAATTTCCCAAGAATTGTTATTTGCTAAATGTTGGGAAACTCTTACGAAAAGTGAAACATTATTTACTGAATTAAAAAGATCTCTTGATGTAAAAGCTATACCCTTGACTAATATCATCTCCGTTGCTACTGATGGAGCTCTGGCAATGGTAGGACGACACCGAGGCTTTCTGGCGTACTTAAAACAAGTCATACCGAATGTACTATCGGTACATCGACATCATTTGGTGGCAAGAAACCTTAGTGGACGTTTGCATGAATCACTACATTATGTCATTAGAGCAATTAATAAAATCAAAAGGAATGCCTTAAATGAGAGATTATTTGCTCAATTTTGTTTGGAAAATGATGTTGTCTAAAGGTGCGTGTTTGAATCGCTTCTATTCGCTTTTTGATTCAGTGTTGGAATTCCTGGGGAGTATAGACAATGATTTGCGTCATAATTTAATTATCTCAAAAAATGACATCGCTTATATGACTGATTTATTTACCAGATTCGACGAGACTAATTTGAAACTACAAGGGGACAATGTAATATCTGCCTTTGTTGCAAAACTTTTGCTATACAAACAAAACTTGGGAAGAGGAGAATGTTCTCAGTTTCCAAATCTTTCAAAATTGCAAAATAGAAACGAAGATTTGCTTGCTTAATGTCAACACTTAACGGCACTCCATTCGGACCTTACTCAAAGATTTGAAGACATTCTTCACTTGTATATTCCCGATTGGGTGTTGAACCCTTTTGTAAGTAGTTAAACTCAGAGCACAAATGCAGATGAGTACATGCCAGTACAGGAACAACTTATTGAATTATCCACAAATGAGGTGCTGAAACCAATGTGTACTTACAAAAACAGATCCCAATTTTATATCCAGCATTATGGGTTATTGTACAGAAGCTGTTGATTGCTTTTCCGTCTTCGTATTTGGTAGAACGTGGATTCAGTGCCGTTATGAGCCTCGTCACAAAGAAACAAAACAGACTGGAAATTAGTAATCGGGAGGATTTGCGGTTGCTAATGACAAACATCGAGCCGGACATAAATAAACTTATAACATCCCATCAGGTTCATACAAGCCATTAATATTTTATTGTATTTTAGTACAAAAGTTATAATCAATAAATACTTCTTCAACAAAATGTTTACTTTATATTTTATTTTTACGTCACGTATTTTATTATATATATTTTTACGTCATTTATTCTCTTTTGGCCCACGGAAAAAACTGAAAAAATTTTAATTGAGTTTATACACAAGAATTTGATGTAGTACAATTTAAAATATGCAAAATCTAAAGACAGTAAAGAAAGACCTGTTGTGGGAGAAAGCAAAAGTATTCTCTACTCAAGAAATCACATGCTCACTTAAACTACAAGCTTCATCGCCAACAATTACGTGAGGCAGCAAAATATCAGATCAAAATATCCATGATTGGTTTTAATAACATCGCGATCATTAATTTTGCTCTTTTTGCAAATTGATTCCATTTTAACGTGCCGTCTTCGACTTCGACCATAGATGCTGACGGAATTAATAACTACGCTGCTCTAGAAAAAACACTTACACGCCGCGTAATATATTCTGTGTATCCGCCGACGTTTTTAAAGAAATTCCGTTTTACGCAGCGTAAAAATCCTGTCGCTAGAAAAACGTACCTTAAGCTTGCACCCATTCAAAAAATTCTGCCCTACTGCAAAAAGTACCCTACTGTATTCTTGCTAAAACCACCAGTGAATAAACAAGCACCAGTAAATGAACGGTCGCGTGGTTTTTTGTAAACTTGTGAATGTGGACTTAACAAATAAAGATAGAATCAACAAAGTTGTTATTTATTAAAGACAACATTGCATGGCGCTGCGTGGACAAAGCGAATAAATAATAAATATAGTAAAAGATTAGAAGTAAAAAAGGATTTATAAGAAATCTAACCTAAAATAGAAAACATACGTCAACCTCCGGAGTTGTGTATGATTGGTGATACTGCTGATAATTTCAAACAGTGGAGACAATAGTTTGAATTGTACATGGTTGCCTCACCAGTAGCAGGAGATAAAATTGAAGGAGAAGTAAAAGTAGCCCTTTTGATACATACAATCGGAGCGGAAGCAGTAGATATATACAATATTAAGAGATACAGGATGAAGCCCAGAGTGATCATAAGAAAATTCTGGATATATTCGAGAAGCATTTCATGCCAGCATCCAATGAGTCCGTAAATAGACATTTGCTTTTTACAAGGGACCAAACAGATGGGGAAAATATAGATAATTATGTAACAGACTTGAAAAAGTTAAGTCAAACCTATAATTTTGGTAATTTAAGAGATAGTCTCATAAAAGACAGAATTATATGCGGAATTAAAAAAAAGAAAATGACAGAAAGGTTGTTGAGAGAAGCGAATTAAGATTTGTAATGTTAAGTATTTTTAAAGCAATCGAAATTGCAGAGAAACATACAAAACAAATCACAGAAGATGTAAATGTACATGCTGTAAAAGAATATAAAGATTTAAAAAAAAACATTTCAATAAGAGTCAAAATCAAAATGAAGAAAAAAGTAATAAAGAAAAACCATGTTGTAAATGTGGATTCAAGCATGAATATCGTAACTGCCCAGCAACAAATGGAAGTGATTCGACCAGTGACTGAACCAACCGAATGGGTAAGTTCCATGGTACTAGTGAAGAAAGCAGACCAATCATTGAGAATTTGTTTGGACCCAAGAAATTTAAATAAAGAAATTATTCGAGAACGTTGCCAATTACCAACATTTGAAGAGTTGACATCAAAAATGAAGGGTGCAGCTATATTTCTATTTTGGATGGAAATAAAGGTTTTTATCAAATACCGTTGTCCAAGAGGAGTGAATTATTAACTACATTTAATGCTCGGGGTCGATATTGTTATAAACGCATTCCTTATGGTTTGTCAACAGCTCCAGAAGTATTCCACAGAACATTTAAAGATGTATTTCAAGGACTTTCGGGTGTCCAAGTCTACATCGATGATATTATTGTTTGGGGTGAAACCGATGAACAACACAATAAGATATTGGTACAAGTATTAGAACGAGCTAAAAATTCAAATGTTAGATTTAATAAAAATAAATGTAAATTAAGACTTAGAGAAGTTAAGTATGTTGGTCATGTATTAACTAAAGAGGGTTTTAAACCTGATGTTGAGAGAGTAAAAGCAATAGTAGAAATGAAAAAACCGTCTTGTAAAAAAGAATTGCAAACATTTTTAGGTATTGTTACATATGTAAGTAAATTTGTACCGAATTTGTCAAACGCTACTAATAGTTTAAAACAGTTACTTAAGAACGGTGTAGAATTTATATGGAGTTATGAGCATGATGCAGAATTTTTAAATTTAGAAAAATTGTTAAATAATAATCCAGTTTTGAGATATTTTGATACAAATAAACCAACCACTTTATCTGTAGACAGTATCAGTACAGGTATGGGAACTGTGTTGTTGCAAAATAATCTACCAGGCTTATGCATCAAAATCTTTGACGGAGTCACAAAAGTCGCGGGCACAGATAGAGAAAGAATTGTTGGCGATAGTTTTTGCGTGTGAGAAGTTTCATCAATATATTTATGGTAAAAGAGTAATAATAGAAAATGATCACAAACCGTTAGAACAAATGTTTAAAAAATCTTTATGTGAAACACCCTTACGTTTACAAAGACTTAGATTAAGGTTACAACCATACGATTTTGAAATTAAATTGAAAAAAATTTAAAATAAATAAAGAAGTACATGTTCATCTGTGTTTGATTGAGCAAAGTATGTCTTTCACAAATGATAAACTTAAAATATTTAAAGCTGAAACATTGAAAGATCCTGAATTGTCTCTAATTATTATAGATGATGTACAAAAAGGATGGCCTAAGTAGGAGAGTATACTCAATAACGTCAAATTTTACTATTCAATTCGTGATGAAATATTTTTTTGCAAATGATTTGTTGTTTAAAAATGATACTGTTATTGTTCCAAAAAGCTTAAGATCTGATATGTTGAAATTAATACATTTAAATCATCTTGGTTATGAAAAATGTAAGAATAAAGCTAAGAAAGTTCTATATTAGCCACATATGTTGATAGAACTGGCTGGTGTAATTAATAATTGTTTAGTTTGTTTGAAAAATCAGAAAAATCATAGTAGAGAAATTCTTATACTTAGAGAAGTACCTAACAAACCGTGGGAAGTCCTCGGGACAGATTTGTTTTATTTTAAAAGAAAAATTTTCCTAATTATTGTTGACTATTTTAGTAAATTTGTGGAATTTCAACTATTGATTTGAGAAGACACTGAAGGTGTGATAGTTGCTCTGAAATCTGTTTTTGCTCGCATTGGAATTCCGAAAATTTTATACAGTGACAATGGTCCACACTATAATAACTACAAATTTAAAGACTTTTGTAAAAGATGGAAGTTTGACCATAACACTTCTAGCCCGCATTATCCACAAAGTAATGGTTTGGTTGGGCGATATATACAGACGATTAAAAAGATGTTAAAGAAAACAGAAGATAGTGGATGTGATCCGTACATTGCATTGATGGAATATCGGAATACGCTTATTGATATGAATACTAACAAGTCGCCAGCTGAGTTAATGTTTGGTAGGAATATAAATGCTTTCTTTCCAATAATTGAGGATCTTAGAGTGGATAAGAAGTATGATGAACACAAGATAAAACTTCAAAATGCACAGAACGTTTATGAGTATTACCATGATCGCAAGAATAATGTAAATTTGCCTGATTATTTTAAAGAAGAGATAGTATACGTTAAGGATAACAGTCACAACATGACACCAGCTAGAATTGTTGATAAGGCAGATAGACCTAGATGTTACCAAGTGGAATTGCCAACAGGACACATAGTGGAACGAAATAAATTTAATCTGTATAAAGCATCTACTGAAGAGACTTTGCCTAACTGGAAAGAGCCAGAAGATATTGAAGTTACATTGAATAGTGACAAACTACTGGATATGAAAACTAAAAATGAAAACATTGAGTCGAGTCCAGTTAACCCTAAAATGATTACTTCTAGATCGGGGCGTATTATTCATGAACCTGCATATTTGTCGCAATATGTATCTTAAACAGTTGTTAAAAAAAGAGGGATGTCAGGTTATAGTAGGTTGCGCCATCTATTCATAGACTATAGAAATAGTGTAAGCGTTGGTCACGTGGTTTTTTGTAAATTTGTGAACATGGACTTAATAAATAAAGATAGTTAGAATCAACAAAGTTGTTATTTATTAAAGACAACATTACAAGAATCTTGTATCGTGCTAATGGAATATATAACTCGTAAAAAAATTTAAAAACCATAATTAATAAATATAATAATTATTAATTTATTAAGATTTCCCATTTTTAAAATTTATTACCAGTTAATTTATGAAATGTTTGAGGGACCATAACTTTGTTATTTTAAATGGAACACCCTACATTTTCTCAATGCCTCAGAAGACTTTATTAATTACCTTTCATTATCGTTAAGCATATGGTATATCTAACATCTGTACTTTTGGAGATAATTAGACTATTTCAAAATGTCGGCATAAATTTGATATTTTCACAAGAAATAAACTATGAAGAAAATATTTTTAAACAAACTCAAGTAAGTTTAGTTCATAAACGATGAAAAAGTATGGATCTGTGCATAGACAATAGTATTAAGAAAACAACTTTTCAAAAATTCTATTTAAATATGTTGCAAAAATCCTATCATAGTGAGGAGGCCTAGTGAAACATCTTCTAAAACGTTTGGCAATTGATTTTCTAAGAAAATCAAAAAGATCGTTCGTTAATGGTTGCCTCGAAGAAATACGATCTGATCAGAGAAGATTCTAGAATCCCTGCTCATATAGTTTAGGACCATCGATGTTAGTGGATTACGTTTCATATAAATTTACTGTTGACAATATCATAGTAATGAAGATTAAGGCGGTTAACATAGTTATTTTGTTCTTATTCGCTGTATTAAAAATAATCAAAAAAATTATATTGTTGTTGATCTTTTTCTAATACCCATTTCGAAAATTCTAGTCTTTTTTGTACTGAATATGTACACATGTATATTTCTTCATCTTTTACTAAACAGACGCACTTGCATTTGTTTAAAAATGTCTTTACTTCATAGTTTATTTCCTGTGAAAAAATCAGGTTTATACCAACATTTTTCAAATACAGGTAATCATCCTATAACACTGTTTTCCCCAACACGGTTTCGCTCTAACACGATTAGAAAATTGGGGAAGCCCTCCTTTAACACGGTTGTGGGTTTCACTATAACACGGTCATGAAAAAAGAAATTTTATTTTTTTCAAATAGCACACTAAATTACCATAATAAGAAGTAAACTTCGTATTTATACAAATTGTATAAAAAAATAAAATTTTGCAAACTACTCGCGTTTTTCTCAGTTTGGGAAAAGTAGTAGCTATAATGTGTATACTTCGTATTTATACTGCACAAAACTAAAAAGAGTACTAAACACCGGGTACTACCAGTTAAAAAATAGGTAACTGTAATGAGTAGCCAACTTCGTTTTATATGTAAAAATAAAATATTTCGGGGAGTACCCGTAATTCACATCACGATTCTTTTTGTGTCGCGTAGTGCACAGCGTTGCCAGATGTACCATAATTATGGTATTTCTACCATAATATTATAGCTAATACCATTATCCAATTCGCAGAAAGAAAATACCATAATTTTAACATTTTTTATACTATATTCACTATTACATATTTATAATTACATTATTTTTATAAAAATGTAATTTTTATTTAATAATAACTGTGATACTGATTTATACAGGAAACTGTTTAGTAGAGGAACTAGCGTCATCTAGATTTGAAGATCCCAAATAAAATGATGTTGAAATAGAACTGGGGATTTCCCAAATTCCCATTAAAACGACAAACGGACACAGACGTGAGACGATTAAATTGGTCAGTGTTGTTAATTAAATTGCTTTTCGTCAAACCAATATTAAAAAAAAGAAAAATAACCCAGAATTATCGAATTGAATGGGAACAACAATTTAAACCATGGTTAAAACGAGATATCAATTATAAAAATAAAGCTAAATGCATCGTATGTAATGTGTCGTTAAAATGTGATGTTTTAGTAATTAAAAACCATAGTATATCCAAAAAACACGCGCAGAATATTAAATTGATACCTGGAAGATCTCAAAAATCTATAACTGAGACATTAACAATGAGTAATGAACAGGAAAATCTTAATAATAGTAAAAAAACGGCTGAAATTTTATTTACGAATTTTTTTACGGAACATAACATTGCTCTCCGTACGGCAGACCACTTAAGTAAAATAGTCAAACGAGCTTTTCCCGATTCCAAAATTGCACAAACTATAAGTTTTAACCGTACGAAAACTACAAATATTTTAAATAATGTTTTAACCCCCCATTATGAACATTTACTCGCTGAACATTTACGAAGGAACAAGTTTAGCATTATTATCGATGAGTCAACAAGCATAGCCGCTGTAAAGCATTTATGTATTTGTGTTCGGTTTTTTAACGATTCTTTGAAAGAAATAGATACTCGTACATTAAAATTTATCGAGGTTTTTTCTGAAAACAGTCCTGAAGGTGCAAATCAGGGTGCTACTGGTATGTTTTTTAAAAAATAGTTATATAATAATAGTTATAATAATGATGTATTTCTTCTCTAGCTCAAAAATTGTATGATCCTATCAAGACAACGTTTAAAAATCAGAACATTCCTCTACAAAATATGGTTGGGTTTGCATCCGATGGATGTAATACGATGATGGGGGCACATAATTCAGTAATAACAAAACTGCAAGCTGATTTTCCAGGAGTTGTTATTTTAAAATGTATTTGCCATTCGATCCACTTATGTGCAAGTGAGGCTTGCAAACAGTTGCCGCAGGAGTGTGAAGATTTGGCGAAAGATATTTATGGGTTTTTTAAACAAAGTTCAAAAAGAATAATTTCGTTTAGACAATTTCAAGAATTTTGCAATGCAGAACCGCATAAAATACTTAAGTTATCCCAAACAAGGTGGTTATCTCTTTTGAACGTTGTGAAAAGGATAAACGAGCAATGGGATGCTCTAAATTTATTTTTCACTTCACAATGGTTAGAGTATAAATTACCATCTGCTCGAAAAAATTATTGTTATTTAAACGACATTTCATTACGGTTGTATTATTACTTTTTAGAATGGATACTTCCAAAACTAACAACCTTAAATGAAAAATTTCAAAGTGACCAAGTTGTAGTAGTAGGTTTGCATAAAAAGATGTGTGAATCCTATAAAGAAATACTGTCAATATATCTTAATCAAGATTATGTCAACAGAACACCACTAAATGTAATAAACCCAAACAATAGTAGATATTTTATCAATCCCATTAATATACACCTAGGTGCTAATGTGTTGAATCATAAATCCAAGTTGAGTAAACAAGAGCTAGACAAATTTTTGATACATGTACGAAAATTCCTTATTACGACTTGCGAGGAACTAAAAAAACGATATGATTTTGATCACCCATTATTAAGTAAGCTACTCCACGTTTTATAAATAAGCCGTGCAGCATTCTGGATGTAATTAGCTTAGTACCACGCATTGTTACTAGAAATGAAACCTGTAGGGCTGATACTATTAATGATCAGTGGAAACATTTTGTGCTTTATGCTGAAAAACCTGCTATCACAGACTTTTGTGCTTACTGGGCTAATGTTTATAACATGCAAGGCTTGGACGGTAATTATCTATACAAAGATTTAGTAAAATTTATTTTTGAATTATTTACTCTGCCACATTCTAACGCAGCTTGTGAACGTGTTTTTTCAAAAGCAAATTTAAACGTCACGAAAATCAGGTCACGTTTAGCCACAAAAACAATAAATTCAATTATAATTACATCGGACGAACTAAAAAGAAATAATGGATGCTATAACTGCACGCCAGATAAAACCCTTATTAATAAAATGACATCAGCCAACTTATATCCTCGCACTGCAACTACCACTACTGATAAATCGATAAATAATGAAAATATGGAGGATGACAAAGAATCTATTTTTGTTTAGTTATTAAATTGAGAAACCTTTTATAAATAATATATACCATATTTTCACATATTATACCATATTTTGTAATTTCCACTACCATAATGGCATAATTTAAATCTGGCAACCCTGGTAGTGCATCTTGTGTGTTCGGTTGGGATTTAGAAATAATATTCGCGATATTAATATTTTGGAAAAATTACACAAACAATAGGTGAGATTAGCTTTGTAGTTTTTAAGAGAACGTAGTTAGTGCTTAAGAGAAAAATATATTCCTGTCGCAAATTATGTCTGCGGATAGAAAGACAAGTTTTAAAAGGAAGTTTATTCCTTTGGAGACAAAAATAACCATTCTTAATCGTTTATTAAATGGAGAGAGAGTAACTGATGTTTCAAAAAGTTTAAATCTAAAAGAAGCAACAATTCGTATCATTAAAAAAATGAAAAAGAAATTAGGTCTGTAGTTGTCGCAGGATCTTCAACATTCGCAAGGTATTCGGCTCGCCCATGTATGCCCATTATTGAAAAAATGGAAAAGACGCTTAGCATTTGGATTGACAATTGCTGCACAAAAGAATCCCATTAGGTGGTAATATGATTAGAGCAAAGGCTGTCAAAATTTATAACCGATTAAAAGAAATTGGTGAATCTTCTATAAACCCGGACTTTGTAGGAAGTAAGGGTTGGTTAGAGCAATTTAAAAAACGTTATGCAATACATAACGTAAAAATTGTAGGGGAATTCGCGTCGGCTGACCACGAAGCTGCTAAAACATATCCACATAAAATTCAAAAATAATTGAAGAACAAGGTTACACCCCTCATCAAGTTTTTAATGCTGATGAGACTGCGCTCTGGTGGAAAAAAAATGCCTAATAGGCCATTTATATCAAAAAAGGAAAAATCAGCTGCTGGTTTTAAAACTTCGAAAGCGCGTATAACATTACTTTTATGCAGTAATGCATTGGGGGATCTAATGTCGAAACCCTTGTTAGTTAACAAATCGTTAAATCTTCGTGTGCTTAAAGGTGTAAATAAAAATAATTTGCCGGTACATTGGAGAGCAAAAGCTTGGGTAACAAAAGAATTATTTAAGGATTGGTTTTTTAACTGCTTTGCCCCGGAGGTGGAAAATTATTTAATGTAAATCAATTTGAGTTTCAAAGTGCTTTTGCTGCTCGATAACGCGCCGGGTCACCCCCAGGATCTAAGCCATCCCAACGTCGGGATAGTTTTTGCCACCAAATACAACCTTTAGACCAGGGCATTATTTACACCTTTAAGTCATACTACTATATGCGACGGTCCCTACAATGGATTTTAGAAGCAATGCATTCAAAAAGAAATGATTTAATGGGAACGTGGAAAGAATTTTCAATCAAAACATGCATGGACATTATTCTGCTTGCCATGAAGGAACTTAAAAAACAAACCCTAAATGGATGTTCGAAGAAAATATGGCCATCATCGGTGGAGAATTGCTAAGACGATCGGAGAAGAAGGTTATACAGATATGAATATTGAAAATGTCCAAAATTTATTGGTAGAGCAAGAAGCTAGTGAAGAAGATTTAGTGCTAATGATATCACAAGATGATCCCATAGAATCAGAAGACAGCACTGACGAACAAAATTCCGAAGCTGCTAATTTCTCTCTAAAAAAAGTGCAAAAAGTACTAAACTTGGCAAAAGATCTCGAATTATACATTTTAAGCGAAGATCCTTGTTCTGAAAGGAGCTTAAAATTTAAACGGTAACTGCAAAATGCCCTATCACCCTATAGTGAAATTTACCAAGCACTTACAAGGGCTTCGAAGCAAACCAAAATAACAGATTTTATAAGGAAGGAAAAATATGGAAAAACCCCTACCGAAGAAAAGGATGAAGAACCTTCGAACAAACGACTTCGACTTGTTATATCGTGTGATGAAGAAACTTATTAAAACTATGTTTTAATATTATTAGAATACATGTTTTGTTTATTGTTATATATTTAACTGTTTATTTATTTCATTTGTAGTTATTTTAATAAAAGATGCGTTATGTTTTAAAAAATTATTTTTTTTTAATTGTTTCAAATTATTTTGTATTACTCATTTTGTTGTAAGCGACCTCCTGTAACACGATTTCACATAACACGACACTTTCTAGGAACCTATCTACCGTGTTATAGGAGGGTTACGTGTAGTCTAATTACCCCAAAAACTAAATGTGTTAGACATATCATATGCTTAATAAAAATGAAAGGTAATTAACAAAGCCTTTTGAGACATTGCAAAAATATAAGGTGTTCCATTTAAAATAACAAAGTTATGGTCCCTCAAACATTTCAAAAATCAACCGGTTTTAGTAACCATCCTATATAATATTATCCAATACTATTAGTGATGCACGAAAGACCCAAGCTTTAGTTATTGATCTGCCAAATTACATTCTTCAAAATTAAATAATAATGCTGATAACGAATTTTAAGTGACCACATGATTTATCAAAACTTTTCACAAAATGATTAATAACATGGCAACCTAAAAATAAATAAAAACAATATACATATTTATATCATTTAAGACAGTGAACCAATAAATGTAAAAAGATGTATAGGGTTCCATTTAAAAAAATGAAGTTGAATAGAGTTCTGGAATTGTTAAACACCCTGTATAGTTGAAAATAATTTTAATCGATGCAGCTTTGATAGTAATGTATATGACATTAATTAATTTCAACAGTAAGGTCACAATCTTCCGTCCTCGCACTATTGACTCACCCTGTATATAAACTGTGGCCAAAAAGTGGCCGTTAATGGGTGCAATGGCTAATATTTTCATTAAATTAGGGTTTTTTTTTAATTTACTTCTGGTGATATTCAAATTTATTTATTCTAAACTAGTTTCGAGATAGCCTGCTCTTCTTCAGTAGATACCTATAAGTTTACAACATATGAAACATAAATGATACATATTAATACAATAGTGAAATCTTACGTAATTATTAAAGAATTAGAAAAATTAATTGAAATTTTTCAAAATGTCAAAAGTTATTATGTGACGTTAGTTGATAATACAGAACGTTAAAACCAAATTTAAAAATTTAACAGTGCAAACGACCCAAAACTTGATTATTATTATGTTACCAAACACCGCCATCAAACACATAACTCTCTTCCCCTTGTACATGAAATAGTGATTTTTGTGTTCTTTATTTTTGTATTTTAGGTATGGATAACGTGACCGTTTTTATTTCGACTGAAAACGGGACAAATCTAGCTACTTTTGTCGATAATCAGGTGCAGTCTAAAATTATTAAAATTTCGTTTTAAGTTAGACTTGATACAGCTTCTACAAAATTTGATAGTTTCCTAAAGACTTGCAATGCTTCTAGAAGACTTGTTATTGCTGCTAGAAGCCTTGATATTGCTTTCAGAAGACTTGAAATGATCTCAGACGACTTCAAATACTTTTAGAAGACTTAGAATGTTTCTAGAAAGCTTGACACTACTTCCAGAGGACTTAATATTGCTTATAGAAAACTTAATACTGCTTCAAGGAGTCTCCTTGAAGACTTGAGATGCTTTTGGAAAACTTGATACTGCTTTCATAGGACTTGAAATGCTTCTAGAAAACTTGATATTGCTTTCAGAAGATTTGAACTACTAGATGGCATGTTATTACTTTCAAAAGACTTGAAATGCTCCCAAAAGAATTGAAATGATTTTAGAAGACTTGGATTGCTTCTAGAAGACATGATATTGCTTCCAGAAGATTTGAACTGCTTCTAAATGGCTTGTTATTGCTTTGAAATGCTTTTAGAGAACTTGATATTACTTCCGGAAGTCTTGATATTGCCTTTAGAAGACTCCATACTACTTCCAGAAAATTTGATACTGCCCTTGGAAGACTTGAAATACTTCCAAAGGACTTGATACTACTTGTAAAACTGTTTGTAAAAACTGGATACTGTTGATAAACCAATTGACTATGCTTTGAAAATATTAAATACTATTGAACAAAATTCACAAGCTTTACGTAAGAAGTCCATAAACTGTTAATTAAAGGTTGAATACTGCTGGCAGAAGACACTTTTATGGTAAAAAGCGAAGGACTGTTAATAAAATTAAATTTTCCTTCCAAAATATTGAAAACTGTTGGCAAAATACAACATCATCATATCTGCTAAAAGAAAAAAGTTTAAAAACTACCAATTAAAGACTACTAAAAAAAAGATTAATTAAAGATTAATTAAAGACTACTGCTTGCAAAATTTTGCTTGTTCTATCAGACTTTTTTTGGAGAGTGCAAGCCAATCCATTTTAGGCATTACAACTGCATCTTATTATGTAATTACAGGAGTACAGTAAACCGTTGCTAATTCGTACAATCCCAAATCCGAATTCCCTGGTAATATGAACAAAATTGAAAAACGCAAAATTTGCATTATGTCCCTTGTAATCCGAATTGGTAAGAGATTCGCTAATCGGAAAAGACTTTTAGTTCTATCTGCAGAGAAAGACGATTAATTCCAAAACACTGAAGAGCATTTCTATCAAAAATGCTGAGTCCATACTTTCTAAGGATTGCAAATCCTTGTAATTTATTAGCAAAATGGTAGAGATGTATATTTCAAAAATCTGCTGAGGAAGAAGAAATTGATGGCGGCATTCCACTGTCCATTCAATCATTTATGTATCACGCTGCAGCAAATAAAACAATTTCTCCATGAAGATGTTGGGATAATGAAATTAAAAGTGAGGAAGTTAGTAAAAGTTTTAGTGTGTCATGTATTGCAAGATAAACAGCAGATAATGTTATTATCTAATACAACTTGACTCTATAATCCGCATACTTCCATCATTTAAATTCAACTGATTTTCATTGATTCGGATTAGCGAAGCTTTACTATAATTAGATACTTAACTACTAATTGTAGTAGCTGTAATTATTCTATACTTCTATTTTCGTGGAAATAGTTAATAATTATACTCGACTACTTTCTGATTTTGATCAACTTTGCTAATAAATTTCGTGCAACGTTTGGGATAAAAACTGAATTTTTTCTAAAGACAAGTTATCCTTTAAATGGTTCCTTACATTCACATCTATTGTTGATATATTTTGTCCTTCGGTATTTGAAACGGCTTGGTGAAAACCAACTTCTTGGGCGTGCACAAAATATAACCAGCATTCTTAGCTGGGATTGCCAAAAAATAACTTCAATATATTCGGGCATTAGATGACTAATTATTAGAAGAGTAACTATCAGAATGAATGCCTATTAGAAGACTATTTTCTTAGATTAGCAATCTAAAATTCTTTTTTTCTAATCTCACATTTTAAGCACTCTTCAAATACAGGCCATTTAGATTTACTGTAACCCAACATTCTTTTATACTCTGTACCTATCAAGTCATAGAATTCTTTTACAGTTTCAATGCATATACTATAAATATTAAAAAAGTAAATTTTGACAATAATGCATTCTAAATCAATTGGCAAGCAATCGGCAGTTTTAATTGCATTGTGGACATCATGAGCTTCACAGCCAATCCCTATTAGTTTTTGTTCCAACAATGTGCTCGGTTTTGTACAAATATTGTTTACACATTTAGGCATGTTTGGTATAAGTCTCGCAAACAAAGAAACGAAATATTACTAATAAAAAAAGCTGTGTAAATACAGCTAGATACTTAATGAGATTTATGCACTTATGTAATTATGAAAACGGGACGTTTTAGAGTTTATTCGGGACTACTAACAGAAGAACGGGACAATCCCGTTCAAAACAGGACATATGGTCACATAAAATTTGTGGTGAATATATTTGAGTACACAATCGTGTTCTGCAAGCGTTTTGTATTGAATTCTGATGTTTTACTTGATTAATTTGGCCTCCATGGCAGGTTTCATGTTTAAATATTTTTTTAGGTAGTCTGATTCTAAAACATTTAGGTGTAACTTGTAAACATATGGCGGCGTGTAAGAAATTCAATGTATCTCTGGCTCGTTCCCTTTTGCGTATGGTGCTTCTCATAGTTCGGATAATCATGGATACCTCCGCTTGTAGAAGTTTAGAAATTATGGATTTCAGGTTTATCATAAGATATTAAAAGATGTATTCAGCGTATTTTTATTTATTTTAAATTCGGTGCTATTGAAAAATTTTAAATTTTACCCTAATCTATTCTTTACGTTTATAAAATTTTTGTTTTGTAAAGTGGATATTTGTTGGGATATGTACTATATTAAATTAAAAGTAACTAAATCGACGAAAGTCGTTTATAAACACCTGTAGTTAATATATATAGACTTAATTTATAGTTAAAGGGTTAAATGTCAAATAAAAGTAGGCATAACCCAACTTTTTAAGGTTATTTTTCTTCACATCAAAATTATTGATTTAAACCCATTTTACTCATCGTCATCGTGGTATTAAACACGCAAATCTATAATAATTTACAATTCTAATAATTTAGTTGAAAACCCAATAAAAACATATAAGGAAAACCTTTTTTTAACAAAAATAATAAGTAAATCCTTGGAAATGCCATTAATTTAATTAACCCACTTATTAAATCTAATTAAGGTAAATTTTGCGAAAATATGAAAAGAATAGGTATAAACGCCTTTATTACTTACAATTAGAGCACAGCTCCATGGGTAGCGAACTTTCATTTCCCTGAAAAAATAAATAAATAAGTTTTATTTCGATATTTTTATAAATGAATAAAAAAAGGTTATTTTTTATTTGATTTTAATGTTTTTAATTTATTGGGCTAAAGATAAAAATGGGTTTGCCCCTTTAAAGTAGGCTAAAATTGAAACACGAAATCCGGGCACCAATACAACAAACGACCTGTATTGGGGGATCTGCGATGGGGGGAGATTAAAAATTCTATTAAAACCTTTCTAAAACGTAATGAGAAATTGTATTTACCATGGTTTGTGGTTTAAAATCGTCCTTTTTCAGTCGGATTAACGATTAATAAATCGAAAAAGTGTTGTACAGGACGTCTAGCGCAGTAAAGACGACAAACAATCCGCCGGCCACGTTCAGAAATTGCGCAAATGCTGCGTTACCGATTTTACGACGATTTCGCAAATGAAACAGCGAACAATAAATATACTATAAATAACGATTGCGGGATTTGTCGTACGAATGACTTTTTATAAACGGTCAGGCCGCGAGCCAAATTATACAACTTTTTTTTTAATGCAATTTATTCGCATTGCCAGAACGGTTCCTGAACGGAAATACAACATTAGGCGTGGAAGTAACGATTTGACAGAACAGTTACTATGTTTATGTTTCGATTAATACTTTTTACTAATACATTTAAAATATTATTTTAAATCAATTTAATATAAAAATGTAATATAAAGGTAAAACATCATATAAATAAGCAATTTTTTTTAATATTGGGAGGTTGGCCAGACGCAGGCTTTCAACGTATGAAAAGTAAACCCCCCCGACATGCCCTACTCATGACGTCACAAGTTACAAACGCTGAGGAGTAACGTTGAGCTATATCTCCATTTTAAGTGAACAAACTTGAAATTTTCCATATAATTTAATAGAAAAATATTTAATAATAATAGAAAAAAATTAGTATAAAGTAAAATGGCATGATAAAATAATTTCTATTCAAAGAAAACGAAGAACTACCGTTATAAAAAGTCAAAACCCGAATCATCTTCCTATTTGCTTAAAGAATCCTCTGCCCCTTCTTTATTTTGGCTTTTTGGCTTTTTCTTTTAACCCTTTGGTCAAGAATTTGCTTTGAATGGACAAGATTTTAGAAGATTTTTAATTTTGGGTTTATTACTTTAAAGATTATTTAATATTTTGGCAATTTTGAGGATTTATTTTAAAGATTCTTCTTTTTCATTCATATCATTTCCCAAAAATCGACCATATCTCAAAGAATAAGTTGCAGAAAGCCCTATTAAACGAATATTGTTTAATGTTTTTTTTTCATTCTTTAATAGTTAGTGAACCAGAAAGGCATAATCCGTAATCAGTTACACCCTAGAAATGAGAAGATTGCGGGAATAAAGAGAAAATTTTCGAAATACACACTAAAAATCCAAAGCGCATTAGAATTTGGTTATTACAGTTTAACGTCAAAATCTCTAAAACATCATATTTGATGATTTTTATTGCAAAAATAATTTTAAATTTTTCATAATTCAAAAATCAAAAGGGATGATGGTGTGGAAAAGCATAATTCATAACCAGTTACAACCTGAAAATAAAGAATTTGCAAAAATACAGCAAACATTTTCAAAATATCATAATTTCGGATTTTCAGTACAAAAATGCATCACAATTCAAAACCTAAAATAGATAGAAAGATACTTTTGGCATAAATATTGTTTATAATGAACTATAAACACTTAATTCATAACCAGATGCAACCTTGATATAGAACTGGGGAATTGTTAAAAAATCTGCAAAAGTGCCATCATTTAAGAGTTTTTAAAAGAAAATTGTCTAATATTATACAATTGTGTTTTTTAAATTATCCACATATTTTTGATTCATTTCTAATATTTTACTGGTTTCAAACCTATGTATTTTGTTTAATTAAATAATAAAAATCAAAACACATATCTTTCACAATGAACATTAATATAGCAGTGCATAATAGAAGATAAATTAAATTGATTCAACTTCTAAGGCTCGTTTACTACCATCTTCTGCTTAATAAGTGAAAGTAATTTTATAACAATTTTTCAAAAAATCAATTTTTTCAGGAATTTTTAAATGTATGCAAAATATTGGAAAAATCCCAATTAAGTTCAGCAACTAATATCATAAGAACTAAGTGAGATATTTTCAAATTAACTTCACTTTCAGAAAGTAGATGCTTCAATTAGTAATTGACACTAATTTCGTAACAATTTTCCAAAAAATCAATTTTTCAAGATTTTTTAAATTTATTCAAAATATTGGAAAAATCCCAATTAAGTTCAACAGCTTATATCACAAGAACTAAGTGAGATATTTTCAAATTGACTTTACTTTTAGAAATTAGATTAATTGAAAGTAATTTCATAACAGTTTCTCAAAAAATCGAGTTTTCAGGAATTTTAAAATTTATACAAAATATCGGAAGAATCCCAATTAAGTTCAGAAGATTATATATCAAGAACTAAGTGAGATATTTTCAAATTGACTTCACTTTTAGAAATTAGATTTTCCACTTAGTAATTGAAAGTAATTACTTAACAACTTTTCAAAGAATTGAGTTTTCAGGAATTTTTAAATTTATACAAAATATCGGAAAAATTCCAATTAAGTTCAGAAGATTATATCTCAAGAACGAAGTGAGATATTTTCAAATTGACTTCACTTTTAGAAAGTAGATGCTCCAATTAGTAACTGAAAGTAATTTCACAACACTTTTTCAAAATATCGAGTTTTCAGGAATTCTTAAATTTATACAAAATATCAGAAGAATCCCAATTAAGTTCAGCAGTTTATATCTCAAGAACTAAATGAGATATTTTCAAATTGACTTCACTTTTAGAAAGTAGATGCTCCAATTAGTAATTGAAAGTAATTTTATGACAATTTTTCAAAAAATCGAGTTTCCGGAGTTTCTAAATTTATACAAAATATTGGAAAAATCCCAATTAAGTTCAGAAGATTATATCTCAAGAACTAAGTGAGATATTTTCAAATTGACTTCACTTTTAGAAAGTAGATGCTCCAATTAGTAACTGAAAGTAATTTCACAACACTCTTTCAAAAATTGAGTTTTCAGGAATTTTTAAATTTATACAAAATATCAGAAGAATCCCAATTAAGTTCAGCAGTTTATATCTCAAGAGCTAAGTGAGATATTTTCAAATTGACTTCACTTTTAGAAATTAGATTCTCCAATTAGTAACTGAAAGTAATTTTATAACAATTTTTCAAAAAATCGAGTTTTCAGGAATTTTTAAATTTATACAAAATATCGGAAGAACCCCAATTAAGTTCAGCAGTTTATATCTCAAGAACAAAGTGAGATATTTTCAAATTGACTTCACTTTTAGAAAGTAGATGCTCCAATTAGTAATTGAAAGTAATTTCATAACACTTTTTCAAAAAATCGAGTTTTCCGGAATTTTTAAATTTATACAAAATATTGAAAAAATCCCAATTAAGTTCAGAAGATTATATCTCAAGAACTAAGTGAGATATTTTCAAATTGACTTCACTTTTAGAAATTAGATTCTCCAATTAGTAATTGAAAGTAGTTTCTTAACAATTTTTCAAAAACTCGATTTTTCAGGAATTTTTAAATTTATACAAAATATCGGAAGAACCCCAATTAAGTTCAGCAGTTTATATCTCAAGAACTAAGTGAGATATTTTCAAATTGACTTCACTTTTAGAAAGTAGATGCTCCAATTAGTAATTGAAAGTAATTTTATGACAATTTTTCAAAAAATCGAGTTTTCAGGAATTTTTAAATTTATACAAAATATTGGAAAAATCCCAATTAAGTTCAGAAGATTATATCTCAAGAACTAAGTGAGATACTTTCAAATTAACTTCACTTTTAGAAATTAGATGGTCCAATTAGTAACTGAAAGTAATTTCATAACACTTTTTCAAAATATCGAGTTTTCAGGAATTTTTAAATTTATACAAAATATCAGAAGAATCCCAATTAAGTTCAGAAGATTATATATCAAGAACTAAGTGAGATATTTTTAAATTGACTTCACTTTTAGAAAGTAGATTTTCCAATTAGTAATTGAAAGTAATTTCACAACACTTTTTCAAAAAATCGAGTTTTCAGGAATTTTTAAATTTATGCAAAATATCAGAAGATTCCCGATTAAGTTCAGCAGTTTAATTTATACAAAATATTGGAAAAATCCCAATTAAGTTCAGAAGATTATATCTCATGAACTAAATGAGATATTTTCAAATTGACTTCACTTTTAGAAAGTAGATGCTCCAATTAGTAACTGAAAGTAATTTCACAACACTCTTTCAAAAAATCGAGTTTTCAGGAATTTTTAAATTTATACAAAATATCAGAAGAATCCCGATTAAGTTCAGCAGTTTAATTTATACAAAATATTGGAAAAATCCCAATTAAGTTCAGAAGATTATATCTCAAGAACTAAGTGAGATACTTTCAAATTAACTTCACTTTTAGAAATTAGATGGTCCAATTAGTAACTGAAAGTAATTTCACAACACTCTTTCAAAATATCGAGTTTTCAGGAATTTTTAAATTTATACAAAATATCAGAAGAATCCCAATTAAGTTCAGAAGATTATATATCAAGAACTAAGTGAGATATTTTTAAATTGACTTCACTTTTAGAAAGTAGATTTTCCAATTAGTAATTGAAAGTAATTTCACAACACTTTTTCAAAAAATCGAGTTTTCAGGAATTTTTAAATTTATGCAAAATATCAGAAGAATCCCGATTAAGTTCAGCAGTTTAATTTATACAAAATATTGGAAAAATCCCAATTAAGTTCAGAAGATTATATCTCAAGAACTAAATGAGATATTTTCAAATTGACTTCACTTTTAGAAAGTAGATGCTCCAATTAGTAACTGAAAGTAATTTCACAACACTCTTTCAAAAAATCGAGTTTTCAGGAATTTTTAAATTTATACAAAATATCAGAAGAATCCCAATTAAATTCAGCAGTTTATATCTCAAGAACTAAGTGAGATATTTTCAAATTGACTTCACTTTTAGAAAGTAGATGCTTCAATTAGTAATTGACACTAATTTCGTAACAATTTTCCAAAAAATCAATTTTTCAAGAAGTTTTAAATTTATTCAAAATATTGGAAAAATCCCAATTAAGTTCAGCAGCTAATATCACAAGAACTAAGTGAGATATTTTCAAATTGACTTCACCTTTAGAAAGTAGTTGCTCCAATTAGTAATTGAAAGTAGTTTCTTAACAATTTGTCAAGAAATCGATTTTTCAGGAATTTTTAAATTTATACAAAATATCGGAAAAACCCCAATTAAGTTCAGCAGTTTATATTTCAAGAACTAAGTGAGATATTTTCAAATTGACTTCACTTTTAGAAAGTAGATGCTCCAATTAGTAACTGAAAGTAATTTCACAAAACTCTTTCAAAAAATCGAGTTTTCAGGAATTTTTAAATTTATACAAAATATCAGAAGATTCCCAATTAATTTCAGCAGTTTATATCTCAAGAACTAAGTGAGATATTTTCAAATTGACTTCACTTTTAGAAAGTAGATGCTTCAATTAGTAATTGACACTAATTTCGTAACAATTTTCCAAAGAATCAATTTTTCAAGAATTTTTAAATTTATTCAAAATATTGGAAAAATCCCAATTAAGTTCAGCAGCTAATATCACAAGAACTAACTGAGATATTTTCAAATTGACTTCACTTTTAGAAAGTAGTTGCTCCGATTAGTAACTGAAAGTAATTTCACAACACTTTTTCAAAATATCGAGTTTTCAGGAATTTTTAAATTTATACAAAATATCAGAAGAATCCCAATTAAGTTCAGCAGTTTAATTTATACAAAATATTGGAAAAATCCCAATTAACTTAATTGGGATTTTTCAGAAGATTATATCTCAAGAACTAAATGAGATATTTTCAAATTGACTTCACTTTTAGAAAGTAGATGCTCCAATTAGTTACTGAAAGTAATTTCACAACACTCTTTCAAAAAATCGAGTTTTCAGGAATTTTTAAATTTATACAAAATATCAGAAGAATCCCAATTAAGTTCAGCAGTGTATATCTCAAAAACTAAGTGAGATATTTTCAAATTGACTTCACTTTTAGAAAGTAGATGCTCCAATTAGTAATTGAAAGTAATTTCATAACACTTTTTCAAAAAATCGAGTTTTCAGGAATTTTCAAATTTTATACAAAATATCGGAAGAATCCCAATCAAGTTCAGCAGTGTATATCTCAAGAACTAAGTGAGATATTTTCAAATTGACTTCACTTTTAGAAATTAGATTCTCCAATTGGTAATTGAAAGTAATTTTATAACAATTTTTCAAAAAATCGATTTTTCAGGAATTTTTAAATTTATACAAAATATGGGAAGAATCCCAATTAAGTTCAGCTGTTTATATCTCAAGAACTAAGTGAGATATTTTCAAATTGACTTCATTTTTAGAAAGTAGATGCTCCAATTAGTAATTGAAAGTAATTTCATAACAATTTTTCAAAAAATCGATTTTTCAAGAATTTTTAAATTTATACAAAATATTAGAAAAATCTCAATTGAGTTCAGCGATGTCATTTGTGGTTAAAATTAGTTAAAATGTGAAAATATTAGGCCTTTTGACTATATAGTTACCAATTTAAAAATTTTCACCCAAATATCATTAGAGTGCTTGGATATCTCAGGAATTTTTTTATCTGTGAGATAACTTGAGAGGCTCGTTACTACCATCTTCTGATTAAGATATCTAAGGAATTATGACCATAGTTACGGCTATTTTACGCATTCTGATTGGCTAGTGGATGGATTTATTTATAAGATAAATTTAACTAGAAGATGATAGTAATGGACGTAACCCGTGACGTCACCCCCCTCCTTCAAAACACGTTTTTCAATCTCTGGCCAACCTGGTACAATACGCTTTACGTAGCTTGATTGGGAGAACAAAAAATGAAAGAAAGAGACAACGATATCTTGCATTCAAAATAAACATATTATATGTTGCTTTATAAAGATGTAAATAATCAGGCTGTGTTGCCAATCTTCTCTGTGGAGGTAAATTTAAAAATGATTTCATTTTTAAATATAAATATTATATTTGGTTTAAGTTTTAAAGAATACTTCTTTGTAATAGCAAAAATAAAATTGCTTATATATACAAAAGAAAACTTTTTTTGGTTCAAATTAACAATTATTTTAAGGAATAAATTTCATAATTAACCAATTTATTAAAGTGGTAAATAACCACCAATTAGAACCAAACGAAATCGATTTTTCTATTTTAATAAACAATTTAAGGATCAGATCGATATTTCTGGGAATCTAGGGTTTTTTCCATTTGTAACCAATAGTTGTCATATTCGGCGTCAAATCAGCACCTAAATCACACTAAAAAGTGATTTTTAATAATCATTGGGGTGATTTTGCTCGCAAAAAAATTAATTTTATTAAATAATCCAATTTCTTGTTAATTAAGCATTAGTTTCGTTAATAAAACTTAAATAAATATTAAAAAGTAATTGTATTGATTAGTACGGAAACATCCGACGTTAACCGACAGCTGCCAGTGTCTCACTAACACAACAACGACGGCTCTGTAAGTGAAATTTATTGTGACTATAGACAATTTTTGTGTGCATTAATATATTGTTATAGTAGAAACGCAAGTTTTAAACACCAAATTTACCGGTAAGTTAATCAGATTGTATTGTAAATGGCGTGTAAAACGTTTTTAATTTTCTTTGTACAAAGGGCCGATTTGCACTACCATGCGTCATAAGCCGATTTTTCTAGATTTCTTTCCATTCCAAATCACCCAAACACTCAAAACGTTTTAATAAACGTTATTGGAACAATAATCCGACGTTTTACCGTTAAAATCGTTCAGAAAAACTGTCATTTCGCGTTTAACATCGTTCACGTTCATTTTTTTTGACGTGTAACAATCAAGGATGATTATTTTTCTTATTTGTTCTCGTTTACACGTTTTATTTGAACATTAACTCAAATAAATAAGTTAAATAACCTAGTTTTCTACTTAATTCAATACAAAGTACACATTAAAATATAAATTTTATCTTAGAAAATTCGCATAAAAAAGTGTCATTTTGTTCTTAATTTTTTTCTTCGATTTGACTTTGTTTCGTTGAAGCAACAGCACCTGCTTTGTTGCACAATGTATAAAGAAATCCTTGGTATGTGGACCTTGGATTTTCATACTCGTGTCCTACGTATTGGTCGTTGACCTTACCACTGATCTTATTGTCCTGAAAAAGATACCTAAGTTCACACAGGTATAACGGGGGATGATGGTTACCTGACTTCACGCCATTTCATTTCCGCTCATGATTCGCATAATTTTTATTATAGAAATTAAACGATTTTAAGGTTCGGATCATGTATGGTTTATAAATAATCATGTTGAGACGTTTATTTTGTTCGTTTATAGATTAATATCGTTTTGTGCTCGGTTTTATTGACGAATTCATTACTTGTAGCCTGTGTTGCTATTTGACGTTTACCCGATAGTCGATTGTTTCTTGGAAAGCGATTATTTTTTGCACGCTTTTGTTTGTATTGCTTCGGAAAAATACATATTACTCATATTTGTTGTTTTAATTTTTTTTAAATACGATTAATTAATTTGAATTTAATATTGCGAAAAGTCGTTGGAATATTTAAAGTATTTCAACGAATTTCTATAGTCTAGATTAGATTAAGGTTTTTCTGTGGCAATAAAATTGTACTTACAATCAATGAATTACATAATCTTTTAAATTCTAGGAATATCCGAGATAAACGTTGGTTTTAGTTTGAGTCATCACTCTTAAGTAATTAAAAAAATTAATTGAGGAATTTAGATTTTTAATAGAATTAAATTATGCCGTTTTAATGATTATCTGAAATGAAGGATAAGGTTAGAATAAATGAAAAAATTTGATTTTATAAATACTTACAATTTTAGAATGAAATTATGCCTACATTTCGATTATTATCCGAAAATTAGAATACGCAATTGGCTATTAACACATACAGTTTGTATATGTAATTGGCTATTTATACATACTGCATGTATACCCAATCGATTTAAGATACGTTACACACAGATCCACCTACCATATAGATTTATTTTAGAATTTTGCATGGAAATACAATTTCCAAGATAGATAGTGGAGCAGGAGTGGGTTTCAAATTCCGGTTTGGGTTCGTTGAAAATGTATGTCACACACGGATTCACTTAACATACTTATTTATTTTAGGATTTTGCATGGAAATACAATATCCAAGATAGATAGTGGAGCAGGGGTGGGTTTCAAATTCCGGCTTGGATCCGTTGAAAAAGATACGTTACACACGGATCCACCAACCATACAGATTTATTTTAGGATTTTGCTTTCAAGTACAATTTCCAAGATAGATAGTAGAGCAGGGGTGGGTTTCAAATTCCGGTTTGGGTCCGTTGAAAAAGATACGTTGCACACGGATCCGCCTACCATACAGATTTAATTTAGGATTTTGCTTGGAAATACAATTTCCAACATAGATAGTGGAGCAGGGGTGGGTTTCAAATTCCTGTTTGGGTTCGTTGAAAAAGATATGTTACACACGGATTCACTTAACGTACTTATTTATTTTAAAATTTGCTTAGAAATACAATTTCCAAGATAGATAGTGAAGCAGGGGTGGGTTTCAAATTCCGGCTTGGGTCCGTTGAAAAAGATACGTTGCACACGGATCCGCCTACCATACAGATTTATTTTATGATTTTGCTTGGAAATACAATTTCCAACATAGATAGTAGAGCAGGGGTGGGTTTCAAATTCCGGCTTGGATCCGTTGAAAAAGATACGTTACACACGGATTCACTTAACGTATTTATTTATTTTAAAATTTGCTTGGAAATACAATTTCCAAGATAGATAGTGGAGCAGGAGTGGGTTTCAAATTCCGGCTTGGATCCGTTAAAAAAGATACGTTACACATGGATCCACCAACCATACAGATTTATTTTAGGATTTTGCTTTCAAGTACAATTTTCAAGATAGATAGTAGAGCAGGGGTGGGTTTCAAATTCCGGTTTGGGTCCGTTGAAAAAGATACGTTACACACGGATCCGCCTACCATACAGATTTATTTTAGGATTTTGCTTGGAAATACAATTTCCAACATAGATAGTGGAGCAGGGGTGGGTTTCAAATTCCTGTTTGTGTTCGTTGAAAAAGATATGTTACACACGGATTCACTTAACGTACTTATTTATTTTAAAATTTGCTTGGAAATACAATTTCCAAGATAGATAGATGGGTTTCAAATTCCGGCTAGGAACCGTTGAAAAAGATACGTTGCACACGGATCCGCCTACCATACAGATTTATTTTATGATTTTGCTTGGAAATACAATTTCCAACATAGATAGTAGAGCAGGGGTGGGTTTCAAATTCCGGCTTAGATCCGTTGAAAAAGATACGTTACACACGGATTCACTTAACGTACTTATTTATTTTGGAATTTGCTTGGAAATACAATTTCCAAGATAGATAGTGGAGCAGGGGTCAAAAATTTTCACAAAATGATTAATAACTTGGCAACCTT
Source organism: Onthophagus sagittarius (assembly GCA_036711965.1). Lineage (NCBI taxonomy): Eukaryota > Metazoa > Arthropoda > Insecta > Coleoptera > Scarabaeidae > Onthophagus > Onthophagus sagittarius. The sequence continues at coordinate 28,712,563 of JASERS010000005.1, forward strand.
GCATTCAAAATTTGAAAGCAATATACGCATTTATAACATTTAAGACAGGTAATCAACATATGTAACAAGATGCAAAGGGTTCCATTTAAAAAAATGAAGTTGGGTAGGGTCCTAGAGTAGTGAAACACCCTGTATAGCTGAAAATAATTTTAATGGATGCAACTTTGATTGTAATATATGAGACATAAACACTTTTTTATTTTTAACCGCCACAATCTTCCGTCCCCGCACTATTGACTCACCCTGTATATCTCTAATTGGAATCATTCAGGTTTAGCCGTGTTGAGAGACCTGAATATTTCTAGATCTAGAGTTAGATCTTATGATATAAAACTAGAACAAACACTAGACCTAGAAGTGGAAAGATTCTAGTTTTAATTCAATTCAAGTATGCATGGTTGCCAAATCAGTTTGTAAAGAAACTTAACCCTGTATATTTGAAACAGAATTGTCCTAAGATATTCGGCGCTCAAGGGATGGGTTGGACGAACAAAACGAGTGCGTTCCTTTTCATGTAAAATTCAATGCAAAAGAAAAGGTCTGCACTCAGAGAGGACAATGAGTACCTGTATGATGGGACACCATACATTTCATTGCAAAAACAGGCGCCCTTCCAGGAGTTGGCGCCCAAGGGCTGTGGCCGTATTAGCTCTTAGGTTTAGGACGGTGCTGGTCCTCACCTAAATGACAATGTTCAAATGAAACCTAACTTACATCGTGAAAAAAATATGTATGTCTCGGCGACTACGGATAATTCGCATCACGGATCTTCCGCTTTCGTATAATCGGGAATCTACTGTATTATGTTATATTTGTCTGCCATAACAATTCTATACAGGAGTTTGCTCAAATCTTTTTTATTTAATAGTAACCATACACGTATTTGAGCAGCTTTTAATAGAAAATATATTTTAAAAACTTTTTTCACTCTTAGATAATATTTGTAAATATCATCGTTTGTACCATGTTAAATACTAAAAATTTATGTTTCGATTTCAATATTAGTACTAAAGAAAGTAAAAATCTAAGTTAAGCATGATAATTGGTAAACAAATTGATTGACAATTATAAATATGCTTAGCTTTCTAATATTGGGAGAATGTTTTATCTAGAGATGGCATTAAAATCCGGCATTGATTTTGCCTGATTCGGTTCTTTAACTAACGATCCGTTTCTGACCGAATCAGCTGACAAAACTGGCCGGATCAAAACACAACTGTTCAATATTTTCGGATCAATTAATGTATTATATAAGTTCCAAACGTTCCAAACGAAAACTGTATGTAAAAGAATTGTTGAATTTATTTTAAATGAAAAGGCTATATTTATTAAAAAAGAAGATTTATTTATTAAAGTTATTGCAAATGTAGATAAATGGTATGTATTGTATTTTAAAAGAAAATTATAAAGGCTACTCGTCCAAAACTCACTATGTCTAAAGTAATATATTCGTAGATATGACCGATATTCTGCAAAAAAATTGTATAGCAAGCACATTCATTAGGAATGTGTTAATATACAGGGTGTCTCACGTAACTGGTTCATCAACACTTTCATCAATGTTGAAATATAGCCAACAAAACACAATCGTCACAGCAGGATTCGTAGTGAAAAATAACTTTTTATTACAATATTTTAAATTTTTAAATACACGGTTAATAAAACTTAACCTTAAATTTAATCGCAAGGTTTAAATCAGAAAATATCTTTAAAACCTTGAACATTTGACATTCAAGGTTGGCTGGGAGCAATATCGGCCTTGAGATTAAAGATAAACTTAACAGAATTAGAAAGTTTAACAGAATTAAACTTTTTAATTGTAGCTACATGCAATTTAAATTGATGAAATAAATGTGTTTCTTTTTTGATTGTAGGTGATCGATAGATCTCATCGGTGAATACATCGATAAAGAAGATAAATTAGGAAAAGAAATAGTCCGTTTAGGGGGAGAGAGAGAGTTTTAGTTAGAGGGATAGTGGGTGGGTCGGTGCGGAAGGCGATATTTCGGGACGCGTAAGTAAACCCACCACGACGGAGTGCCCCAGGCAGCAGGGGCCACAAGCTCGTGTTTCGGGGAAGGACGTGGTTCCCCCCGCCAAGCGACGCTGGGTCCCCCCTTCTACTTTGCGCCATCAAGATGCAAACAGTACGCCGGAGAGTCGTAACGACATCGTCTTCAGGAAGGTGCGCGGCATCCTCAACAAGCTCACTCCCGAGAAATTTCAGAAGCTGAGCGATGACCTGTTGCGCATCGAGCTGAGCTCGAGCGTTATTTTAAAGGGTGTCATCCTGTTAATATTCGACAAGGCCCTCGACGAGCCCAAGTACTCGTCTATGTACGCACAGTTGTGCAAGAGGCTGTCCGAGGAAGCACCCAATTTCGAACCGGCTAACAGACCGTGCACCTTCCGTGTCTTACTGCTAAACAAGTGTAAGGCTGAATTTGAGAATCGAGCCGCCACTCTTGACCAGTACGGACATGGCGATAACACTCTCGAAGAGGAAGAACGTCGGCAACTCGCCAAACGGAAAATGCTTGGTAACATCAAGTTTATCGGAGAACTTGGCAAACTGGAAATACTTGCGGAAGGCATACTTCACAGGTGTATACAAGAACTTCTTATTACAAGAAAAGGTGACGACCCATCGGAAGACTTGGAGTGCCTCTGCCAAATATTACGCACTTGCGGCCGAATCTTGGACACAGACAAGGGCAAAGGGCTGATGGACCAGTACTTTGAACGGATGGCGCTTCTCGCCGAGAACCAGGAACTCGCACCGAGGATTCGTTTCATGCTGAAAGACGTGATCGATCTGCGGCAAAACGAGTGGGTGCCGCGCAAAGCGACTATCGTCGAGGGCCCAATGCCGATACACCAGATTCGGCCGACAGAGGACGACCGACTCGGCTTCCGTAGGGACCGCAACCAAGATTACCGCTCCGATATTGACCGTTCCGGTGGAAACGACATCTTCTGGAACCCGATGAAGCTGCGTAGCGGCTTCGACGAGATGCTGATGAACATCAGCACCTCCGGAACCAATCTTATCCCGTCCTTCGGATCAAACGGATTCGGCGGGCAGCGGGACTCCGGTGGTTATAGAAGCCACAACAATCAACGAAGCGGCTACAATAACTATAATAATCAACGCGGTCAATACAAACATAACCAGAACAATACCAACACACAATACAATAATCGTAAGTTGCTTTCATCTAAAAATAATATTGTATATGTCATGATATCGTTTTTTTTAATTAGAATCTAGTAAAGATATAGCTCCAAGATTTAAGAAAAATTTTATAATGACCCATAATTTTGGAGAGTTGGAACTTCGTCCAGCATCTTACTCACTTTCCAACAAACCAATAAAAAATTCAAATAATGTCATAAATAACACACGTCCTATTGATCCTTTACCACAAAGCACACCAAAACAAGCGCCTGCACCTCTTTTAAAAGAGGTCCCAATCAAACAAGTGTCTACGGAAAAACCTAAACAGGCTAAAAAAGATAAGGTAAATTTTTTTTTTTTGATATTTGAAATCCATATTTTTTGCAAATTATTGGGGAAAATATGTAAAGCTTTTCTTTGCACAATTGTCAAATTGGTGATTCAAATTCGATGTTCAAATAGGCTATGTCAGGAAGTATCAGAGTTAAAAAAAGTTATAGGTCTTTAAATAACTCCAATGTCGAAAAACTCAAAGAGCTTTTGTTCCCCTTTTGTCCCCTAAAGACCAAATTGAGTCCATCATAAAACCAGTAAGCGCAAATATCTTGGTTATTGTTAGAGGTGGAGTATTATAACTTTGACATTATATGGGCAGTTTTTTATAGGGAATTTGATGTAAAAAAACATCAACGCAATAAAAAAATATTTTCGCTTTAAGATTTTGGGAAATGACGATTTTCTTTTTTATGGAAATAATCATTGATTTTTAGCTTATTCTGAAAAGTAATAGATTCTTTCTATCACTTTTAATTTTTGGGAAACAATACCTCTTGATTTGAAATACAGCGCACTCCGCTTAATTGGTACACCGGTTAATAGGGACAACCGCTTAATCGGGACAAAATTTAAAAGACCGAAACTTTTCATATGTAATATTACTCCGGTTATTGGGGATATTCCTCCGGTTAATCGGCCCAGTTCGTCGCGTCTTTGATCGAGCCTTTTAAATTGGAGTTGAGAGAATGTAAACACGTTCAGAAATTTATAATAAAAAAACGTAAATAAACTCCAATTTAAAGGGACAATCCGCACATGAACGCCTAGACCGATTACGTCTAAACACCTAAGTGACGCTTCTGTTTTCGCCTCGTGTTTTCCACTCAGTTCAACGATACACTTCTTATTGTGAACACATAGTGACTTAAGCATTAAAATGCCACGCAAAGACTTAACATTAAAAGAAAAAATGAATATGCTCCGACAAATTGAAAACCAGCCACCCAATACGCCTCTACGCCAATTAGAGAAAACAGTGGGCCTTCCAAAGTCAACGATCAGTCGATCAATAAAATAAAAAGATGAACTTGAAAAACAATGGCTTAATGCTGAAAACCAAGCGAAATCGCGTAATAGAAAGCGAGAGGGTTAGTGTTAGTGGCCCAACGCTGAAATTAATAGCAGAAGAATTGGCGAAAAAATTAGGTCATCAAGATTTTAAAGCAACGGAAGGTTGGTTCTCACGGTACAACAAGGTGCAACATAAAATTAAAAAAAGCACATGGTGAGAAGGGTAGCGCAAATGTGAAAAGGAAAAACTTCCAGAACTGCAAAAGTTGTTCAGTTCAGATAACATCTTCAATGCTGATGAAACTGATCTGTTCTACCGTGCAACACCAGATGGATCACTGTGTTACAGGAATGAGACATCAGTCGGATTTAAAAGAGCTATGGACCGCATAACTGTTCTATGTTGCGCTAATATGTCCGGCACTGAAAACAGAGAACTTTTGGTTATCGGTAAAACGGCAAAGCCTCGATGTTTCAAGGGGATATCAATTAATAGTCTGCCGGTAGAATATCATTTAAATAAAAATGCCTGGATAACTGCGAATATTTTTAAATAATGGTTGACGAAATGGGACCAACAACTGAAAAGAAAATCTAGAAAAATTGTATTGTTGCTAGATAACTGCCCTGCTCATCCTCATATAAACAATTTGAAAAATATACAATTGTTTCTAATACAACTTCATTAATACAACCTATGGACATGGGTGTTATCAAAAATTTAAAATTCTACTATCGTAAAGCTTTAGTGCATCAAATCATTGAAAAAATAGAAGAATTTTCCTTGACATCATCATCTAGCTCCAAAGAGATTAGCTCGAAAGTGAACATACTAAAATCTATACCAGGGGTTCTCAAACTTTCTAAATTTCGTACCACATAAATTAAAGACAAAAATTTTATGTACCTTTACCAACAATTACTATATTTTTAAAATAATTTAAGGATAAAATAATTTGAACTTGTTTTATTTATTAATAGTAACACGTATGCGAACATGAAATTTAAAAAAACAAACATTGTTAAAGCGATGGATGAGCCTGTTTCTTTCCTACTAATTGGGATATATCAGGTTGACTTTTCATTAATTTTAATCTTAAATCAGGTTCAAGTTGCAACCGTGTTCTATATTTATTTTTTATTATTAACATTGATGAAAATCCAAATTCATACAGATACGACGTACTAAAAGGCATTAAAAATGTTACTGCTTTTTCCGAAAAGTCTGTATTCACTTCGCCTTTGTATCCAAAAATTACATAAGTTTTCTTTTTTGAATTCATTCATTCGGTTCCTGTCACATAAAATTTCTATGAGTTGATTTTCATTCAGATCATTTTGTAAGGCAGTATTCGAAATAGAAAACGGATTCATCTTTCGTTTTCTAAATTTTCAGGAAAGTAAGAATGAAAATTACTGACAAGTCCCATGCAATGTTTTTCTATATCTTCAATCAGGTGTTTGTTTGGTTCGTTTCCTTGAAGATACTCTTCTAGTATAGGAAACCCAGCAATTTTCTTACTTTTTATGTCCTTAATTCTGTAAATATGATGCTTTGACAGCTTTTTCTGAGCGTCTATTACTTTTCATTTCTGTCCGTCCGTTTTCTTTGGAAAAATTCCAGAGTTTATCTTTTAAGTTTGCATGTCGTTGTAGAAGAGATGGTTTCATGGAGTGATTCGAAAATTCTTCGTTGCAAACAACACACAGAGATTGGGGATTATTTTCATCCTCGTTCCAAAAGAATCCGTATTCTAAATATTTTTCATTGTTTATGTCAGACTGGATCTTTGGATGAATGGTATTCAAATATTCTTGGAATTCCTGGAGCTTTTCTTTTCCAAAAGACCAAATGACGAAGATGTCATTAACGTACCGGATCCATAACTTCAGTTTGTATTTGGCCTCCCCTAACGCTTTCTTCTCGAGGTAAATCATGAACAGGTTGGCGATGACCGGGGATAGTGAGGAACCCATAGTTGCTCCTTCTATCTGCTTGTAAATCTGACCGTCAAATAGAAAATAAGCATTGTTGAGGCAGTGTTTGGCGAGGTCTACGATATGGCTGGGCAAGTCTTCGTTGTCTCTTATCTGCTTGAGGGCCTCTTCGATTGGAATACTAGGATAGAGAGACTTGACATCGAAGCTCGCCAAGATGTCACCGTCTTCAATTTGGACGTCGTCCAGAATTTGAACGAAATGGTCAGAATTTCGTACGTAGGAGTCGGCTTGTTGTGTAATAGGCTGCATGATCTTCGTTAGGTACTTTTGAAGTTTTTGTACCGGTGAGTTGAAGGCACTCACAATGGGTCTAAGTGGCACATCCGGCTTGTGTATTGTGGGAAGACCATAAAGTTTAGGGCACCTGCTTAATTTCTCTCGAGGGATTAGAGTTTTCTTTATCTACGGATTTATTGGAGATGCCTCTATTTTCAACTTGGTTGCCTTTTCCAGGTAAGTTGTAGGGTCTCTTGCTGCTGGTTTGTAGGCCGTATCTTTGAGCAAGTCCATGATCTTCTGCTTGTAATCCACCGAGTCCATAACCACTGTGGCTTCAGGGCCTGGATTTCACTTGGATCTAAAGTCGACTTCGGTGGTTTAGCTAAACTAACGTAAAATCCTGGAGATGTCCATTCTTAAAATATTGGCTTTTTGTTTCTCCATTGAAGTTAAACTGGATTCCACGTTAGCGATGATTTCTTCATCCAGAATGGTCCTGGGGTTTAAGGCGTAGTTGAATCCTTTGCTTAAAACTGCTTGTTCTGCATCTGAAAGGTTGTATCCTGACAGGTTATGGACGATTTTTTGGTTTTGGATCTGTGACTGCTTAGATGTTTTTGCGGACCTTGCTTTTAAAACTTCTTTTGGAGTTTCTTGGTTTTCTGGGCTGTGTTCGTTCCGCATCGCCAGAATGTTAAAATTTCTAACTGGGTCCAGATGATGATGTGTAGCTGTTGGCTCAATAACAGATGAAGCTGGTATAATTCGAGTTCGGTACTGCTGAGAGTCTTCCCCGTTTTGCGAATTTCTTCTTTGAGGAGTGCATTGCTGGCTCGCCTGAGGATTGCTTCAGTTTGTCGGGATCTTTTGTCGTGAGTCAATCTGGTGAAAGTAGGCTGTAAGTCATTGTCACGACATCGTTTTAGAAATGTCATATCGCAGAGTAAGTTGGTTTTCTTTTCCCTCAGTCTTTCAAAGAGTTTGGTTTTCCTGTAAGTTTCCTCCCCGTAGAGGTTTAGTCGTATGTGGTACGGCTTATATCCGTACTCACATACAAACAGTACAGCACCTACAACCAGAAGATTTTGCTAACCATATGGAGTTTTGTCGGTGGATAAATAGAGTGGGAGTGGGAGAAAAAATATGCACTACTGACTATGGCGTAGTGACTACGCATTTTTCTATTGAATGTTTATAAGCATTTAGGTAAAGTTATTGGTTTGCTTTTTCTATATAGGTATCAAAAATTATACCATCAATATGAAATGTAATGTACCACCAGTGGTACATGTACCATACTTTGAGAACCTCTGCTCTATACAATTTGTAGCAGACAGTTGGAAAAATGTTAGTAGTGAATGTATACGCAATTGTTTTAACTATTGTGGCTCCAAAGATCCCATGACATGCAACTTTCTGGACAAATGGTCACTTCAAGTGAAATCTAAATGACGGTGTACTTCGACAAGTCAACAACGTTAATGATTTTCTAATAATGGATGCATATTTGGAGTGTTGCAGTAATACCGAAGACTACGAGAGTGATATTGTTGATGAAATTGTATCTACAAAACTGATCTCTAATAATGAAGTTCAAGAAAGTAGCGGCGAAGAAATCTATAATCCTATACGTATTATAGAAACTAAGAAAAGTATAGAAGTTTTAAGACGTTTTTTATACAAACAGACAATGAAGATGCTCCAATTGAATCTTTAGATAAATGTGCAGAGTATATAACTAAAAAATTTATGAACCGTGGAAACCAAAGTACTTTGGACAAGTATTTTTTACCTAAGTAAAAAATGTGGTTTTCTTTATCATTATTTTTGTTGTTTATTTATTTAATGCTCTCTTATATAGAATTAAAGTTTATTTTAATATTTTCACTTTTTATTTTCAACAATAATTACTTTTTATCGTGTAGATAAAAATATATAGTATATTCTACATTGTTTTCTATAACCGTTTTTTTACTATCTGATAATTGGGACAACCGCTTAATTGGGACAGATTGAATGAGATGAAGCGGAGTGCACTGTACATCATATTTGCGGTTTTTATAGTCTACTAACACAAGTGCTAAATTAAAGAAAAAGTAACTTTGTAAACTCTATTACAAAGAGTTTAAAAAACTTTTGTATATTAACAATTTTTGCCAGCTATCTTAGTTTATACTAACACTTAGATTTGTTTTATGAACAGTTAATGGACCAACTGGGTCTTAAACGGGTAATTAAAAACCAATTTTAAATTACAAAGAATAACTTTACATATTAATTTTCCTAACTATTTTTGTTTTTATTTATGTAATCATCCAAAGAATTAATTGTTTATTTTAATAAATAGGGTCCAAGTAAAGATGAGGTAATCAAGAAGTATATGTCATTAATAGAAAATTATTTAAAAAATGACACTTCCCTCGAAGAAACAATCAATAATTACAAAGAAAACAAAGTGCCCGATAAGTTCCTTAAAGAAGCAATTACGAACAGTTTCAAATTATCATTAGATAAAGCAGACGATGATCGCAGGAAACTGATAAAACTTTACGCCGCCTTAAGACAAGACAACAACATCGGGAATACAGTAATTCACGACGCCTTTAAAACACTTTGTAACGGCCTTGATGAGTGCGAAAACGAACTGACTCAAATTATGAGTTCTGTGGCTGTCATATTTTCCGCTGCCGTAGCGGAACGAGTCGCCTCGTTATCGGATATTGCCAATTTGACGGATAACGGCGTTCATTATCCGCTTTTTGTGCTCGTACTGCAAGAACTTTACAAAACGAAGGGCCAAACGGAGTTATACGATTTGTTTACAAACAGCAAAATACAGCTTTTATCACAATTACCGGAAAACGATCGGACGAAGGAGCGGTTGGCGGAAGTACTTGAAGAACGTGATTTAACGTTTCTTTATCCGCTCGTTCGGATACAAGCCGAGTTATCCAAACAATTACAAGTCGATCCTAATCCTCAGGTCTTTTATAAATGGATTAAGGAAAATGTTGATTCTGTTAATTATACTAATCCCGGATTTATTAATGCACTTATGACTGTTTTGCTCAAGTATATTTCACAGGTAAAAAATAATATTTTTTTTTATGAATGTTTATTTTAATTAAATTTTTTTATGCAGGAAGCAATTGCGACGCCATTAGAAGATGATAAAACGGTGGCGGACGTGGAACGTGGTCTTTTAGAAAAGTACCAACCCATTTTACATTCGTTTTTACACGATCACTTGAACCTGCAGTTGATCGCAATCTATTCGCTGCAGGTGCATTTCTTCTCGCTCGGGTTTCCCCGCGGTCAAATTTTACGTTGGTTTGTGGCTTTATACGATTTGGAAATTGTTGAGGAAGAAGCGTTTCTTAACTGGAAGGAGGACGTTACAGATGCTTATCCAGGAAAAGGAAATGCATTGTTTCAGGTAAACTAATCTGGTATAATTTCGCCATAACGGACTTTTTTCTAAAATAACAAATTCCAAATTTATTATGATGTATAAAGGAAAGTACTTTATTCAGAACAAAAGTTCATTTTTGAGATATCAACTTTTGAATGGTGTGTTGTACCAGTGTTGTTATACAATTTATCTCTATACTATGTTGTATACTAACAAAGAGACATCACAGTTGACTCTGCACCAATTTGGATGAAATTTTTTGTGGTGAATCTGTATTAAATATGTATCCAATAGCCCTTCTAAGAGACGATATTTATTTAAAGTTTAAGGGTATTTAAAATTAATTTCATATATTGCATAGAAAAATCGATTTTCAAGAAGCTTACGATCTGAATTGCTAGGATCGATCCTCAAATTCGAACTATTTTTTCCAACTTATTTTGCTATTATATTGAATGTTTTTATAATTTATATATACATATATATTTTTTTGTAAATCAATAATAAATTCAAAGTTATAGTTTGTTTGTAATTATCATTATCTTCAATAGTTATTAATCAATTAAACTATTTAAAATATTATAATACAAAAATGTTTCATCCAATTTTTTTTTTGATAAAGCTATTTACATAAATTGGATGTTTCTTATATACACCACGTGTGGTAAATCTGCACGTGTACAATCATTTATTTCCTTTGAAATGAAAATCCTTTGTGTTTACTGAATTAAAAAATAAAATAATACTACAACTTTGCATTTTATTATTGATTAACAAAAATGTATAGAAAGTATAAAAACATACAATTAAAATAGCAAAATAAGTTTGAAAAAAAAAGTTCGAATTTGAGAATCGTAAACTTGGTGATTATTCACCGAACTATTATACCAGTTCTTGAAAATCGATTTTTCTTTGCGATATATGAAATTAATTTTAAATACTCTTATACTTTAAAAATAAATATCGTCTCATAGAAGGACCATTGGATCAAAAGCTCTGGTAAAAGTGATACATATTCAATATAGATTCACCACAAAAAGTTTCATCCAAATTTGAGAAGAGTCAACTGCTATGTCTCCTTGTAAGTAGTACCCCTGATGAGTTATAGCCCTTCAAAGTCGCCTTTTGACGAATTACGATACATTATTACCTCATTTCCCGCAGAATTTAATCTAAAACTTTTTTCAGTCTTATTATGTACTTTTTGAAAAACTTTGTCGTTTGGCTAAAGAACAAGAATAAAAACGAGATATTGAATGCCTTCTTGAACTTCTCAGGAGCACAACTTACAATTAGCATAGAGATAAATTGCGTTAAATCATCTTAATTTTTCGTCCTCTACACGACCTCTGTGCCGGTTCTTACATGAATCAGTCTGTATACTTGGGTATTTATTTTCATATATCCAGGGTATACACCTGAGGTATTTAACCAAGATGGGTATTTAAGATATTTATAAAATTAAAAAAAGCTCAACAAAGATAAAGACCACTAAAAATAACCAAGTTTAATCCAAAAATACAAGTTCTTTAATAAAGAGCAACAAAAATAGTTATTTACACATAAAACTCCTAAAAATAATACAGTAAACCCTCAATATAGTGAACACGCAGGGGGGAATGCAAACCGTTCGCTATAATGAGATGTTCGCAATTTCGCTGTAACGAAATAGTTCGTTATATATTATGAATAATAGAGGCATTGAGAGCAAAAGTGGACTAACCCACATATATTATATGCTGGGGTTAGTCCACTTTTGCACTCAACGCCTCAATAATGAATAGGATCTTGGGCTGTTTAGAAACATATTAACATTGACTATGTAATAAGTTTATTTGTATTTTGTTCATATTGTAGTTAACATTATTTTTTTTATCATTTATGGCGCTTTGCTTAAAACGAGTTTTGTTCGTCTTAAACATTCTTCAGTAATTTTATTCAAAGAATTCGCGAAACCTTCGGAAGTGTTCTCTTCTGTATCAGCAAACCTTTAAATTGTGATATAAATAATGAATTCGATAACAATTCAGATGTGGGTTACCTTTGTATAGTATAGAGAGCTGCTAAAACTTCAGCTCTTGTAGGGGGTGTTACATTTACCACTTCTTCCTCATCACCTTCATCGCTTTCTTCATTTTCTTTCCATTCTTGGCCTGCATTTACCAATGGTAAATCGATTTCAATTGCTCCTCACTGTCAATAGTGTTCATCAGTATTCATCAAAACTAACTTGTTTACAACAACTTGTTTACCGACAACGCTCGTATCATTTGTAGAATATTCCATTTCGGATTTTCTTCGTTCGCTTCTATTGCCAAAATTGCTGCTTTTACAAGACGAGCACGATATCGCTTCTTCATACACGCAATTATGCCTAGATCAACAGGTTGGAGTGCACTCGTTGTGTTAGGTGGAAAATAAATCACCTTCACATTGTCCAAATTGATATCCTTAACATTATGTGCAGCACGATTGTCCATCGTTAGCAATACTTTTCTGTTTTGTGCTGCCATGTTTCGCTAGAAACGACTAAGCCATTTTCGAAATATCACAGACTTACCCACGCATTTTTTTGATTACTGTAGATCGTTCCCGCGGTAAATGGGAACGATCTATTTTATTTAAACATCTGGGATTTTTTGACTTTCCTACTATCTCCAGATTTAATTTTTCGATTCCATCTGCATTGCAACATAAAACTGCTGTTACTCTTTCTTTGCTTTTAGTGCCACCATAATACTTTTTACCTTTAAAATCCAAAGTTCGGTTTGGCATAAGATTATAAAAAACACCAGTTTCATCAAAGTTAAAAATATCTTTATCAAGATAGGCGTTTCTTATAAATTTGAACTCCTGTCTCCACTCATCTATATAGTAAGCACATTAAGAGGCTAATTTACCAGGTTGGTTAGTTTCTGAGGGGTTTCTGAGTTATCTTCAATTCGTACGAGAAATACGAATACACGTATTTTATTCTTCGATATGAATAGAATATTAATTTTTTGTATCAAAGAAATTAGATAAAGACGTAGAGATTTAAGATTTTGGATATTGAGGTTTTATAAGTTCAATGTAAGACAAAAATCAATTGCAAATGTAATAAATAAATTATATCATGATCTCAAAATATTTAGGTGATTCAGAATAACCTTGCAAGTAATTTTATTTGAAACCAGAGGTTTCTACAAGCTCGAGATAAAACATGTAATAACTAAAATTTAAAAAATTAATCCCCCATCAATCACTACCTATAAGATGTATTATAATTTCAACTCTTCAAAGGCTTATGTCAAGATAAGGTCCTCGATGAACACTTAGTATTCTTCACATTTCCCCAAAATATGTTCTGTGAGCTCTGATCCGTCGTTGCAAAGTCGATCAGTTTGATCCTAAGCTTACCCAATATGGAACAGGTAGTATGAAGGGTATATATTTTAGGATCACCTTTGCTGAGATACGAAACTTCTTTAGTTTCTCCAGGGATAGAGTTAATTTTCGCCCGATCATGTCTGGAAGTTTTTTCCAACACAAGACCATCTTTGAGACTTTTTCGTAGTTCACTTTAAGGTCTTTGTGACCTGATACCCACCATACAGTAACTTCTTGGTGTACTGTGATAAGGCACATAAAGCTGCCCTCCTTTTGCGTAGTATAGACACCGAATAACCAGAAGTGACACTGGAGCTATCCCGCCAAAACTGGTGTCGTAAAATAAGGGGTGCCGATAATGCGCCTGTAATGACGTCATAGTCACGTGGTAGTCCCCCTTATTGTAATTAATTTAAAAATATGTTTCTCAATTATTCGATTTAAGTTATTGTCAACAGTAAATACATTTTTATTTTAAATAAATATTATTTGACATTACTTTGAATATACATTAAAAATATATGTATTCAAATATGCGCCTGTTGTGACGTCAAAGTCACGTGATGGTACCCCTTATTTTAAATCAAGGTCAAGAAACGAAGTGCCGCCAACATCAAACGAATCGGCGTCAGTGTCACTTCTGCAATCAAACAAGATCTTGTTGCATCCTTTATATTAAGGTATACTAATTTAGATATGTTAGATTTATATAACACTTGATTAATAATAAATAAAATAACTCTGAACAGTAGCAAAATCATAACAAAATTTTAATTTGTTTTCAATTGGATAATATATACTTCCCTATATAAGAAATACTAGACTTTGTACGAATTGAAAATGGTGCCAGATATTGTCATGAACCATAGATATTGTCAAAACAATTCAATTGTATTTTTTATTAGCACAAATATTTTCGATTTTATTTTGTTAATTGAAGTATTGCTTACTCCAAGAAAACATTATCACAAGTTTAATTAAACTTTCACAATTTTTTCTTGATGGATTTTAGATTTTATAAAAATATGTATCATAAATTACCTAGCCTATTACTGCTTTTTAGAAAATGTCTTCCATTACTAAATGGAAGGTTTTTGTGACAACCAGATTTCACATCTTGTTTAGTGTAATTATCACTTAGCTCGGACACAACCATTTTTCAGGTGGACGTTCTTGCTATAAATTACTGAACTCCTTTAAACTGACACTAGGGACAGAAAAATGCATCCATAGAAATTTTCACAGATATAGCCTGTACCACGAGAAGTGAATGTGACTCATCGATTACCGCAAGAATTTTGCGCATACATTGCGAATATTATGTCCACGCGCTGACGTGTGTTAGAGTGGAATGATTTCTAGCGCGTACATCTATTCCGGACACTGTTAGACGATGAGTCATTTCCAGTTCTCGTGGTACAGACTTTATGTGTGATTCGGCACTGATCAAATAACGTATCAGAAATAAGCGCTGGATTTTGAATATACGTATGGGTTCTGAGTGCTGAAATAGAACCGAATTGGGAAAATACTCAAATCAACGGATGTCGGCTCTTTACAAAATCGTTTTCTGAAAAAAATCTTTTTCATCTGAAAAAATCATTCGTAGCAGACGTAGTGAGACTCAATTGGGAAGAAAAGGATAGTACATTAAAATTAAGAAAAAATATTTATGAAAAATTACAAACTATTATAGTGCATACTGTATTAGGTCTTTAATTATCTTTAATCTCAAGTGGTTTATCTATAGTATCTTGTATGTTGAGATGAAAATGTTATATTCAGCAGTTTTACAAGCAGTATTCAGTATTGAAGAAATTTCATGTCTTCCAGAGGCAATATCAAATCTTCTAGAATCACTTTAAGTCGTCTGAAATCATTCCAAATCTTCTAGGAGCATTTCAAGTATTCTGGTAGCATTTCAAGGCTTCTGCATGCAGTATCAAGTATTCTAGAAACAGTATCTAGTCTCAATTCAAAATGCATGCTCTCCAAAAAACATTTGCAACAGATGCTGGGACTAGATTTTGAACAATAAGCTGAATAGTTCATTAAATATAAACTATTGATTGAAAATGCTAACTTTAATCCAGATAAAAATATCAATAATTTCGTATGAGTGCCTATACACCTAGAGAATCCAACCATCCGCTATGGGTGCTCCGCACTCATTAAAAATTTTGTATGGGTGCTTGTTTATCCAGAGCATCCACATATCCGGTGCCTCTGGTACCAGCAACCTGAGAGGTGATACTGTTACTCTGTAGTGTCGTTTCAGCTCGCAATGACATTCAGGGCAATGAGCAGGTGGACCAAACAAAAGCTGACCAAAGAGGCAGCGAAAATGCAAAAATCTCAAACCTGGTACAGAGTGGCCAATTTCACAAATTTAGCAGGATACTATTCACAACTCGAAAACCCAGCAAGTTATAGCAATAAAATTTTGCATGTAGCTATTAGCAACAAAATCTAAGATTTATACCAAAAATGTCCTTTTCGTCAATCTTTATATTATAACCTTTATATTGTACATATTACTGATACTTTCAAAATATCTAAATATAGAAAATTTTAATCTTGAACTTTTGCCACTGTTTCTATTTCACAGTCAATATTTCCTAAAGTCAGTGGAAGCAAGTGAAATCTTATATACTATCTAATAGGTAATATTTCAGATTACAACATTAAAAAAGAATTAGAATGATTCATGATGAATCCTGCTAGGCAAATCAAATAGAAGTGTAATTATGTAATGTTAATCTTTTAACTTTAAAAACAAGAGCTTAATGAAGTAAACAGGAGTACCTATACAAGCTAAATGTATTACATATGTATGATAATCACAATATAATTAGTATTGCTACAATCTTAAAATTGAACACCCCATAATTTCTTAATTAAACATTCTTATAGTGGTAATTAAATCATTCCAATAGAAAAACAACTATTCCTATACCAAGATATCATCAATCTTTGTATTTTGTCCATCTAAATTATTAGAAAATAACCACTGTACGGTCTGAGCTAGTAAACAACCACATAAAACAGGTAACAACAGTGGGAAGACTTCAAAAGTAGCATCATGCCGGAAGGAAAACAAAGGTATTATAGGTTTGATGCCTGAGCAAAGCGGATCTAAGGACGTTCTCAGGCTTTCTGACCGACCATGTATCCTTCTGATACCACCTCTTCCATATAGGACAAGATACCGATCAAATTTTTTAATGACTTTGTAACGACGAGTTAGAAACAGCAAAAATTTTGGTACAGCTCTTTTGACACCCACCAACATAAAGGAAGAAGTATTTGAAGCGAATACGTTGAAGGGCTAAAGTTACAATAGACCTTATGGCTCACATTGAGAAGGGTAGCCGCTTCCTTTAGCCCGGTAATAATAATATATAATAAATTGGAACTAAAAAGAATTTTTTCATTTTTTAAGTTTTAATCGATGTATTTATTATTTATTTTTCGTCCCTTGCATGTTTCGGCTATTTTTAGCCATCATCAGAGGGTTTATCGTCAAATGTTGGAGAATCTTAAGGTTATTATATATATATTATAAATTGATGTTTGTTAAGTAATTTTGTAATAAAATTACATTTTATTAAATATAACAGCAAATAACTATAATAAAATTTTCAACAATACAAACATTTTAAAGTTCAAATAAATAATAGTGCTGTCTTTTATAAAAATTAACAAACATCAATTTATGATATATAATAACCTTAAGATTCTTCAACATTTGACGATAAACCCTGTGATGATGGCTAAAAATAGCCGAAACATGTAAGGGACGAAATATAAATAATAAATACATCGATTAAAAGTTAAAAAACGAAGAAATTCATTTTAATTCCAATTTATTTAATACATCGATGAAAGTGGATAAAAATAAAAATAATAATTCTGAAATAATATATATGTTGCTAAACTTTACACAAACTATACTAACATTGAACGATACAGAGACAATAAGCCATAAATGGTAATCTATAAATTCAGAAATGTTAAGTTAAATAACGTCCAAAATGCATTTTGGAGATGAATATTTTCCTTACCGTATTAAAAAAGCTAGAGATAAAACAAGAACAAGAAAGGATGCTCCTTGTTTTATCGGCGTCACCTAGTCCGCAAAAGGCGGGACTAACGCGGTGGTAACGCTACGTCGGAATCTTGACGAAAAATATTCAGTTTTACCTTACGTTCCTCCAATTTTAGCAAATTACAAACTATTCCTATATTACTAAAAATTCCGAAATATTGAAAAATATTACTATTTTCAAGTATACTAAGTGTAATATAGAAGAAAAAGGGCTTTTCTTTGAAAAATTAAAAAACTTTCCACCATCCGTTATGTAGAATTATTAGAAAAAGCTATTTACAAAATTTTATTGAATGATTTTCTTAATCAATTTGAAAATTCGTAAAACTCGAATTCTTCAAATACCTTGTTAATTTTTTTATAAGTATTCAATTTCCGCTGAACAAGATCATATTTGAGTCACTCAGTTCATTTTTAAGATATTAACTTTTGAACTCAACCTAAATTTATATAATATTGTTAAACATGTTTTTTTTTAATATAATTTCTCTTTGATTAGGTAAATTCTTGGTTAACATGGTTACAAGAGGCAGAGTCAGAAGAAGAAGAGGAGGGTGACGAATAATATAAAGAAAAAATAATAAAAAAACAGAGAAAAGAAAAAAATGTTTCGCGCCGTGCAAAAGTGTAAATTATTAGAAAAAGAACCTAATAAAAATACTCTGAAGTAAATTAATTGAACGCGCGTTCACGCGTATAATAAAGAAGGGAGCGAGGACAACAACAAGAAATAAAAACAACCCCGGCACATTCGTCCGCCCAACCTCAAAATAATAAAAAAGTACATCTCATAACACAAAAAAGCATGACCCGATAATAACCTAATTATTAAATCGAAATCTTTGTTTTGGTTTATATGTTTAGGTAGCCGTTTACGAAAAAAAAACTAAAAAAAAGAAGAAGAAAATGAAAGTATTTCCGCTTTGTATTGTTTTTTCTCTCTCTCTTTCTCTCTCTGTTCAGGTGTCTCGTCAGTCGAAAACAATTTGACTGTCGAATTAGTGGAATTGTACATTAATTAATCAATTTACATAAAATAGTAGCCTTATAATATTTTTTCCTCTATACATGTGAAGTAAATATTTTTTTTAATTTTTAAATCAAGTCTATAGAAATGTAGTGGTCTTGTAGATCTGTAAGGTTGCGTCTCTAACTTTCCCATTAAAACTAACCCCTCTCTCAAAAAGAAAAAAAAACTATATAATATTAATTTTGATGTAATGATAATTAATATTATTATTTTTTTTGATAATAGTTTAAAAAGTAAGGAATCTGATTTTAAAAACATTTACACGTCGAATATTTACGCGTATTATTTAAATAAAAAAATTATAATAAAAAATGAATAATTTAGAAACTGAATTTTCGATTGGTTTTGTTATGAATGATTTTTTTGTCGTAACTAGTACGTGTATTTAGTATTAATGTATGTCATAAATTATATATCTACATTTTTATGTGCTATTGTTTTTAAGTTGATGTGTGAAAAGTGGAACTAAGAAAATATTACAAAAAAATTATAACGAAAAAATGATACCAAGAAAAAAATATAAAAGAAATAAACATAACTTATATACAAAATAATAAAAAAATAAACTATACATTAATAAATTAATAACTTTGCACTACTGTTGTATAAAGTAATAAGACATTGATAATTTTAAGGTCCGATATAAGGATGATCTTCTTTTCCCTGCCCCCCTCTTTCTGTTTTATTACTTTTTTTTAGATACAATAGAAACAGAGAACATGGTACTGAGAATTTGTTGTTCATTTATGGTATTAAATACAAAGAAAAAAATCAAAAACGGCCAAATATTTTTGTTTTATTTCTAAAATTTATCTTATTTATATTTCCTTGTTATCCTGATGTTTATTTTTAGTTTTTATTATACATAATCATTTTTTTTAAATACTTAATAAAACATACCCTTGTTGGGGTACAAACACGCAGAATATTGGTTACCAGCAATATATGAAATCATATGGTGAAATTTCACCACATATGATTTCATATAATAATAATAACTTTATTGAGCCAAGAATAAACAGAAAAGAAAAATATACAATAAGTCCAAAAAAGAATAAAAAAAAGAAACACTATAATACTAATACTTATTCCAAGCTCAAAGGGTGCAGAAGCAGAAAAGACAAAATGCCACTGATTTTACCTACACCCAATGAGAACACCAAATATCACTCTACAGCAAACAAAAAATAGATTTAAACTAATTAATACATAAAATAAAATAAAACTCACAACAAATAGCGCATTATAAAAATAAGTCAAAAATCCTCTCACGCAAAACAATATGTCTGAAAACACGAGCCGAGCCGGCACACCCCGCAGAAACGGGAATCAAATTCCAAAGACGAGACACCTGATAGGAAAACGAACGCTGAAACCTGGCAGATGAATGAAGAGGGACGTTAACACAAAATATATGCCTGAGATTCAGATGATGAATATCCGTCCGGAAAGTAATCTTACGGCAGAGGTAAGGTCGCTTACCCGTTGAGATAATCCCATAGATAAAAGACAAATAATGAAAAACAAATCTCTGCCTCATAGTCAGCCAACCACTATATAATAAAGCCTGAGAGACATGATCACCCCTACGAAGATTATAGACGAAGCGAAGACACGAATTCTGCACAACCTGAATCTTTCGCAAACTCTCATAAGACAAACATGAACCAAACACAACATTACAATAATTATAATGAGACAGAACCAGAGAATCGCACAAAAGCCTCTTCATACTCCTCGATAATAGCATTTTACTGAAGTAGAGCATTCTTAATAAACCATACGCACGCCTACACAATAAATTAACATGATCAGCAAAGGCAAGTTGATCATCAATGAGAAGACCCAAACTTTTAACCAAACTCGATGATTTTAACAGTACACCAAGCATGTTAATATTAATATCATCTTTATTAACAGATAATCTACCCTTCTTTGTAAATAAAATACATTGGGTCTTATCGGGGTTGTTTCTGGTGATTTTTCAAGTTTTCATTTTTTAATTGAAATTTTGAATTAATATCAGACACAAAAAAATAACTGTCAACATGTTGGCTGCATGAGCTGTTACCCTTGTTTATAGATATACATATGTTTATTCAACCGCTCAAGTTGGATTGCTCTAGTTCGTGCTGCCTCTAACGGAAAACGAGAGAAATTTTATTTATGAATGAACTTTTAGGCCCGTATTCAGAGACGAGGATACATCATGTACCCGGGTACAATTGTAACTCACCTACTCTATAAATATCTTGTAATCATCTTACTCAATATCACCTTCTCTATAAATATAAAAACGCCAATTAACACTTATTGCAATAAAACCACAAACTATCGCAAATCTACAAGAAGAAAACTATAAACCGTCGGCTCAGTGTCGAATGAAGAACCCAAAAAGCAAACTAACGCAATGTTTACACAAATAACGTAATTTGGACTTCATTTTAAGAACATCAATGTTTATTTTTTTGCCATTGATATATTTGTTTCCAACTTTTTTTTTACCCTTAGGTAGACGTGTTTTTATACTTAAATGCAGTAATTTTAAGAAATGGGACGCCAGTCCCATAGATTTGAGCTTCAAGAGCTATTGTTTCACATTATTCGTGTGGTGTCTTATGTTTGAGTACTTATTTGCAATTTTGAGAAGTATTTTTATATCAATAATATTGATATCCGTTATACAGAATTAAATCAAATGTATTAATAAATTAGTTGTGAAGAATGAAATCTTCGGTTTCTTATCTGTTTTATTAATTATTCTAATAACAATGAAATGTTAAATTTTAAACAAAAAGTATAATAAAAATTAAAATATTTTGTCGTTGATAATAATTAATATACAATATAGTTTTAAAAGCAAAACACCTTTTTTGTCACGCATTTTTAAGATATTTTTTTAAGACTTTTTTGTCCTTTTCCTTTCCTTCCAAGTTTTAAACAAATAATAGGGTGATTTTACATTCATTATTAACCCTCCGTCTGTCGGGTGTGGTCTACGAGTCCACGACAAAATGATTATGTGAAATATTTTTTAAATTATTTTGCTCAAAACTTCTACGGTCACAGTACCTTTCAAGTATCTGAATATCAACTGTTTTCGCCTTAAAAAAACTGTTTTTCAAAATTCCAAATAGTCGCTACATAATATTTTGTCCTGACAGACCCTTCCCGATCAAATGTGTAACAATATTCGCAGATGTAATTTGTAAGAATCGTATTCCAGTTGGAACTCTATGCGTTCTTTTTGTGTTTGTAGGGGTATTACAGAGTTATAAAACTATACCTCGGAGTGATCGCAATATAGTTCGGTAGTTCCCTTAATAATTACTATATATACGGTTACCGTATCGTTGACACGCCAGTTTACTTATCGTATTGAACCCCATTTTGAGGCGTTGTGTTATGTGTTATTTATTTTACAAATATAGAGAATAGAAAAGTGCATAAAAAATTATTTATAACTAATATCAAGTATCTAGTTAGCAATCTACAAATAACATACTTACAAATAGGTAAGTAGTATCACACAATTTTCTGATATGATTTGATAAAATAATAAATGATTTATTATTTGATAGCATTGTGATATGGATCCTTATGAAAAGGAGAGAGAAAGATTACAGAAACTGTATGAAGAAGTTAGCACGGGCAGTGAAATAGAAGAGTCTGACGATAGTTCGATATCAGATCCAGATTTTGTAAGTATCAGTGATCATGATACAGAAACCGAACAGGAAAACGTAAATGAAGATGCAGATATTATGCATCAGGATGACAGCGAGGATGATGAAGATGAACAACCCGTGATTCGTGATAGATGCTCGTATTTTTTTGGTAAAGATGGAACTAAATGGAAAAAGGCTGTCCCACCTAGAAATAGAACTCGCAACGAAAACATAGTGTCTCACTTGCCGGGGGTCATCGGTGAAGCACGTGACGCATTATCTCCCATTCAATGTTGAATGTACATGTTTGGAAACTGTATTGATATTGTAGTTGAAAACACTAATTTATTTATTGATAAAATTTCTGTTAAATACCAAGATAAGACTGAGTGACTAAGACCTACCGACTCTGTAGAAATCCAAGCGCTGATGGGTTTGCTTTATTTAGCTGGGCTCCATCATGGTTCAAGGACACATCTAGCAGAGTATCAGACGGTATGGGATATGAGATATTTCCTGCTACAATGGCAAAACGGAGGTTCGTCTTCTTATTGAAATGCATTCGCTTAGACGATACCACAACTAGAGGTCAAAGAAAGGAAATGGACAAACTAGCAGCAGTTCGTACTACTGTTGACAAGTTCAACGACAATTGTAAGAAAACTTATTCTGTGGGCGAGTATGTAACATTAGATGAAATGCTGCTTGTCTTTAGGGGTAGGTGCAGTTTCCGAATGTACATTCCAAGTAAACCAAACAAATACGGATTGAAAGTCTTCGCCGTTGTTGATGCCAAAACATTTTTCACTTCACACATAGAAATTTACGCTGGTGTTCAACCCAATGGTCCATATAAAACTGACAACTCTACCGCTGCAGTAACTGAAAGAATGTGTTCACATTTATTAGGATCAGGAAGATATGTTACAATAGATCGTTGGTTCACAGGATATTCAATTGTAAAGAAACTGCCAAGAGAGTATCGCCTTACTGTGGTTGGTACAATTGGAGCCAATAGAAGAGAACTACCTCTTGAAATAACACAAGTTAAAAACAGGAAAGTGTATTCTTCGTTATTCGCATTTAGTAATGATATGACTGCAGTTTCATATATACCCAAAAAAGGAAAGAATGTGCTTGTAGTTTCAACAATGCACCGAGACGATCATATCGATGAAGCTACCGGTGATCGGAAAAAGCCCGAAATCATTACTTTCTATAATAGCACAAAAAGTGGAGTAGATGTTGTTGATCGAATGATCACATCATACAATGTTGCAAGAAACACAAAGCGTTGGCCAATGGTAATTTTCTATAACCTCCTCAATATAGCAGCAATTAACGATTTTGTTATCTACAAAGGCAACATACCAGATGGTGAATTTGCTAAAACTCGCAGACTGTTTCAAAAAAATCTTGGTATGGAGTTAGTGAAAAATAACATGCAAAGAAGAGCTGTTGATAAGCACTTGACCAAAAGTGTGCGTACTTCTGCCTTGAGGCTCTCAGGTATTGAAGAGGAGATTATTCCAGAGCCACAACCAGGGAAAAGCGGAAACTGTAAATATTGCAAAAGACGAAAAACTCGTTATTTTTGCAAAATTTGTAAATGTTGGTTGTGCATGGAGCACATAACAGCGTGCTGCAACGATTGTTTGGAAAATATGGAGACCACAGTTTGAAGCCCTCCAGTTTGTGCTTAGAATATTATTCTTTAGTTAAGACATTTTTTTATAACCCTTTATATATTTTTAAATAAATATTATTATAGATCGATTTTCTTTTCCTTTATTTAGGCGTTGTTTCCAAATATTGAAAAATATGTGATTAAATAGTAAGCATTTTCTTTAAATCAAATTAACATAAAACGTGAGTTTGGAATTGGCCCTGTATTAGGCTATTATATAGTACAAGCATCATATAAAACATATTTATGAGAAATTAGCACTGGAGGACACGTTGGCGTTTAGATATTCCTGAAAATATATTTTTTTCTAAGAAACGCCTAGAAATAGCTTATGGAAACTACTTATAAGAGAGGACAGGCGAAATTCTTGATGAATATTTTGTTAAAAGCCACGTGAAAGGTATCGTAAGAAAAGAAAATGTTTCGTCCCTGGGAAAACGAGTCACCATATTCGCCAAAACAATATTATTCCGAAGATAGTAAAAGAATTATTGTTAACGTTTTCGTTAAATTGCAAGAAAAAGATTGTTCTGCTGCCTGTAAAGTTACCAGTGAATTGACAGGGGTACCTGTAACAACAGTACGTAAACTCATTGCGCAGTTGGAGAATAGAGAATCTACAAGTGATCAATCCACCAAAGCTTGTCATCTTTTCTAAAGAATTCCGGATAGTTACACAACGGAAATAAAAACAGTTATTTACGATATGTATTCAAAAAATATCGTGCCTACATGCCTCTTTAAAGATAAGATTACAAGAACTTCATGTACAAATACTTTATTCTGAAGAGCACTTTCGACGATATCTTCGAACAATTGGATTTCACTACAAATCCCTGGATGGAAGAGCTCATATTATCGAAACTACCTAAAAAATAAGCTAAAAAAAAGGAGGTGGGAAATTATTGATCAAATTAGAAAATATCGGAAAGAGAAGTGGAATATTGTTTATTTAGACGAAACTTGGTATGATAGAAGGGCCTTTCCAATGGGAGTGATAAATGTGCATTGAAGATACCGTATTCAAGAGGAATACGAATTATTATTCTTCATGCAGGGGGAGAAAATGGTTGGGTTCAAAATAGATTACTTTTATCTGCAAAAAATGCTGCGTTGTTTGAGACATGGTTTAAAAATCAACGCAACATGGTTGACAACGCAAGTTATCACTCACAAATTTTATATCCCAAACCTGCAAAGAAGCATAAGAAACAATATATTTTAACATACATGGAAGAACATAATATTGCCATGCCGGACGGTAAGATCACAAAAGACAAACTGTTATCGAAAGTCAATGAAGTTGAGATTCCAACCGATTACATAATCGATGGTATGGAAAAAGAAGCGGGACATATAGTTCTACGATTACCACCATACCATTGCGCTTTGAACCCCATAGAATTGATCTGGAGCAATTTAAAGCGAAATATCAGGAAAAATAATTCAGCTCCAACCTTAAGCGCCAAAGTGGTGGATTTAATTCGGCAAGAGGTTGACAACATACCGACAGAATTATGGGGAAATTGCGTAAAATACATAATCAACGTAGAAAATTCTTATGTATCGCCAAATAATCAACGGTTTATTATAGATATCGGAAATGATAGTTCCGATGAAAGCAACTTTGAAAATTCTGATAGTTGTGATAGCGACGACGAATAATTAAATTTTTTAATATAATCTTTGGTGTTTTATTTAAGTTCGACCCTGTCCTTGTCACACTGTCATGAATCTTTAAAGATACTCGAGCGCGTAAAACTCACCCCGGGTTTTATTTATGACTGTCATAAAAACCAAACTCAATGTGGACGACTATGCACGATGTATCCTCGTCTCTGAATACGGGCCTTAGTATAAACTGCATACTCAAGTTATAAAATTAATATAATTTCATATTGGATTTTTTTACCCATAAAGACTTTTCATAAATAATATGGAATTGTTTTAGAAGGACCAATTACAAATATATATTTTTTTAAAGTAATATTGTAATTAGACAATATTCGTCTTATTGCCGCATTATTGTAGAGATTATGGGCGCCGTGGGTTCCTTTGAGTAATCGGTCGACACACAAATTGAACCCAGTAGGTAGGTAAACAAAGTTTTTTGTAACTACTTGAGTTTGGATAAGCGACTTTGCGTTCACAAATTCGTTTGTCATTATTTCAACGTTGAGAATTTTTTAAATAAAATACAAATACAAACATTAAGAAATATTAATTCGAATCAATTAAATAAATAAAAACCAAGTATTTCCGATTTTATTATACATTTTTAAAAGTGAATTTATTGTAAATTACAAATTATCTATTCTGAAAAATAATAACTTTAATGCTTCTACTACGACTTTTAATGAAACATGAATAGTCTTTACAGTCAGAATAACATTGAGGTAATTAAAATCTTATTTCAAGGTATCAACAAATATATTATCAAATGTTGTCCAAATGCGTTTCCTGAGAAGAATGGTAAAAAATCTGTGAGAGGTACAAATCTAAAATGTAAAGCTAAAAACATAGAATAATTAAAAAAAAAATAGACATCTTGCACATTGTAATTGAAGTCACGAAAGATAATCGTTTTAAACAAATATACAAAATATAGAAAACAATGCATCAAAAAGTAAATCAAGCAAAAATAAGTGCTTATCAGAACTATATAAATCATTCTGATAACAAAATTTTGTCGGCCTGGAAACTTGTCTGAACATGAAACTGAAAAATCCAGGAAACACCGACAGAAGATCCAGTTCCATTAAATGCCGAAAACTTATCCTTTTTTTTCCCAAACAGGATTACATCGATAATTAAATATAATAATAAATAATAATAAGAAAGAAAAAAGCCAAAAACACTACAGATATGTACGACAAAGGTAATAAAAGAAGTTGAACCAATTTTTAGCAAACATTTTTGTTTTATTATAAACAATTATGTAGCGGAGAATGTCTATCTGAAAGAGCTCAAGCTGACGAAAATATGACCTACATACAAAAAAGGTGACAAGGGCATACACAATAATTATAGACCAATATCTATTGAACTAAAATTAGAACTAACACTAGCACTAACACTAGAACTATCACTAGAACTATCACTAGGACTAACACTAGATCTAAAACTAGAAACTTTCGGGTTTCGCCGTGCGTTTTTTGAAAAAATGTTTGACGTTTCGGATGCCATGTTGCAACCTTCTTCAGAAACTGGTTCTAACCAGTTAGCAAAGGTTCACTAAAACTGCCTTCTGCGACCCAATATATAGGCGCCGAAATACATAGGCGCCGGTTTTTGAAAATACATATGGGAGTTGGATGATGGAAAAAAGTTATTTGTTTAATTCGGGATGACAACTTTTTTAATTGCTAATATTTCGATTGTTTATTAAATCTTCTTCAGAGCATTTAAACGCTAAAATGGAAAACTTCAAGTCAAAAAACCATGAGGTTAAATGGAACTAACTTGTCAAGTTACAATGAAGAAAAAAAAAACAATTTTTTTAATAATTTTACTAATTCTAGAGAAACTTACTTGTTATACGAAGCTTGAAATCATGAAAATCGCCGCAGCATTACTTAATTGTATCGAACAGATTAAAATATTAAAACATTTGGTTGAAACTTTAAAATTGTAAAAAGGACATCACGAAATGTTGGACAAACAAATAAACAATGTAATTTTATAAACGTGTAAAAATTTTAAGAAAAAACCTGTTCGTGACTGCAAACCCAGTTTGAAATGAAACACAATGCGCATGACACAGAATGAGACCAACGAAACGAGCGATATAATAAAAGCGGTAAAGTTTCAAAATTCAAAGATTACAAAAATTATGACTTATAAAAAGCTTCTAAGGATTTATAAAAGCAAAGCGGAAAATTAACAACAGGAAAATTCAAATTATTACAAGATCTTCATTAATTTTTAAACAAGCTAAACCACCAAACTTCAGAATATCATGTCTGTGGAGTAATTAGACACTCCAACTATGGAATCATCATAATGTGAGTTTGAATTAAAGTTTTGGGTAGTTTTGTCCCTTGTAAATAAGTAAGCATAAACATTGCTCAAATTCTGTGTCTTAAAATTGATCGCATTTTTTGTGTAATTGATATGAATCATTTCGAGAAAAAGTCTGTTATGATAGTTCATTTCAGTGTCTAAAATCTTGACCTCATCGAAGTTAAAGGTGTGTTTACAGTCATGAGCATGCTGGGATAATGCACAAACTGTTTTGTTCAACCGGCAATTACTTTTATGATTTGATACACGATTTTTTAACCATTCGGACGTTTGGCCAACATATCTACCATCACAGTCATTACATGAAATGCAATATATTAAATTCGATTTGTATTTGTCTTCAGTTTTATATTTATTATTATTCAACTTCTAATGTCAATATCGCAGAACAGGTCAGTTTAACAAATCCAACTTTATTAGAAACTGAACCTTTGGTATATAAAATGCTTCCTTTTATTAACAAACTAATTGAATCCTTAAAGAAAACTCTCACAGTCATTGAAAATATAAAGATTACAGACTGCTATGAAAATAAATTAGGAAACCATTTCACTAGATTAAAAGATAAAACTGAAGACAAATACAAAACGAATTTAATATATTGCATTTCATGTAATGACTGTAAAAAAGATGTTTTAATTAACATACTCTTTGGACCGTTCATCCCGAATTAAACAAATTTTACTTGTTGTCCACGTACGGTCTTTGGATACTTCTTGCTGCTCCTACAAAGAACAGTACATTGATATTTCTTCCTCAAAGAATGAAAAGTGTTAACTAGTTTTATTTGGTTTGCTTAGGCCCACTTTTACCAACCTCCAGTTAAACTAACTAGCGGAGGTTATATCAATTTTAAGCGCTCCCATTGGCTATGGGCCGAGTTTTTAACTGATAGATAAATTTATTAAGAGGTGGCAAAAGTGGTCCTTAGCTGAGTTGCTGGATGGTTCAATCCAACTAGTTAACAATATACAATATACCATTTTTTACATACCACATTTTTGTGTCCTATTATTTTCTCGTACTGTCTTGGTGGCTTTTATACCTTTTTCTTTCAAGTACACCATAAAAAGATACGATGTAAAGTAATTGTCGAAAAAAAATCGTGATTTCTTGGGTTAGGAAGGTAAGGTTTAGAACTATTTTCGTTCCCAGTGGTAGTCTCTTGAAATCTTTAGTTTCGTTATGATTTTTACAGCAATACACATCGAACCTACAGTAACATCCAGATAAGCTACTTATCATCCGATCCTTGTACAAAACCTTACCGGTTTACCTCTTATAAACTGATTAGCAGGATTACGTCCAAAATATTTCGCCATAGATTCATCAATTGATATGTGCTTATGGAAGCAACCTCACTTACAAAAAATTGCAATAATTTTATCCATAAACGATCAAATTTTGTACATGCGTTCTTGGAAGCTTCCTATGTTGGCGTTGTCTGCTAAATGTATTTTTTTTTGATTTGAAGGTATCTGTCTCTGGACATAGTATTATACACAAAAGAGAGTCCTAAATCCTCATCTGTTTACCGATAAAACCGCTCTTGCGGTAATTTGTGATACCCTGCGAATAGCAAAAATTGCGATAGAAGTTCGCATTTTATACGGGGGTATAGCAAACTTTTGTGGTCATTCTTTCGCCTAGCATATGTAATTGTCTGTTCACATACATAGGTAATAATTTCGTCCGTTAGAAATGTTTCAAAAATCTGTCGAGGCAGTAGATTTTTCAAATCGGTTTGTACTTTCTCCAAGTTTTCATTGATAACGTCTTCGGTGGTAGTATTGGCATTTTTGTAAATTGGGTAAGACTTTATCCATTTTGGCTTTTGAAATTCAGCATATTTTCTTGTTAAATCACCCTCATGTTCTTCAACTTGGTCATCTACATTGAGTTCATTCGTGATTTCAATGGTACCAGGAATATCTTTTGGGGTAAAATTTGTATCAGCCATAATATCATAATTCAATTACTGCAGAATCATCTTGTAGCTCGATAACATCTACGGCTTGCTCCAAACGTTCAAAAGTTTTACCTTAAGTAATCTTAATAGTTGGGTTAAGTGAACCGGATTAAGATTGATGGCTCAACCCAACGCAACCCTTTTTTGCACTTTGGAGTAGAAAATGCTTTATGCACTAACCCCGGTCAGATGTGCGTAGGATTGGAAATTTTATCCAACCAGGTGTGTGGTGCTCCGCCGGCGAGAGGGACTTTGTGTGTCGGTGCCTTGCTGGTTACACCAGTAAAAGAACTCCTCCATTCTGCTTGCCTATTGGATATTCGCAGCCCGGATCAGTTTACGCATTACATCAGATTGCCTTGGCGATTATTTTGTTGTTATTTGCTTCTATTTATTTATCCAACGTACCTACAGCTTTCGTCGCTACTGTGCGATATACATTTTAGCATATTTCTTATACCCAAGTGCGCTTTCCCAAACTGCGGCTCCGTGTAAAGTGACCGATGTTATTATTATCGCCAATGGACGTCCTTTTCTAGGCATCAACCGCGTTAAGTTATTATACATTTTTCCGACTTTCTCTGAGACCTTTTTAATAAGCGCTATCATACATAGATCGTTGTCTAAATAGATTCCTAAGTACTTTATCGATTCTGAGCTTTTAATGATTTGTTGGCTTACTCTAAGCTCTATTGTCTGCAGCTTTCTTCTTCTTTCTAAAATCAATACTATCTCAGTTTTCTCCAAATTTAGTAGAATATATATACATACATACATCATTTCCAACTTATTTGGGAAAAAATATTAGTTTCTAAAACGTGTAATTTCATTTTAAACTTTTGATAAATTAATCTAATTTTAAAATCAACAAATTTTGAACGAACTATATACGGTGTGGGAAAAGTCAGATAACTGTTATTAATAATTTATTGCCAATTAATTAGTAATCAGTAATTTATTGTAAATTTAGTCAAATTTAATCCTTTTTATTCATTTAATTTAATAAGTACAAACATTTTAATGCAATTTCATATTTTTTATTAATATCGGTTAACTGACTTCTCGCACCCTGTATATGGAACGACGTCGCGTGCTTTGTTCTTGGGGAATCACATGACTTGGAAAACAAGTTCAGCGTGATGCATTTGCGAGTGTAGTTGTTATTTAGAAATTAAATTTCGTGTTTAACTTACAATTAGTACTTGTAATAAACGGACAACTTAACATACATATTCCAAGTTCATGGATAAGTGGCTAAAAACGGGTAAAATAATTGATAAAGCAGACAGTGGAGAAACAAATGTCGAGAAGAGTACTTCGATTTCGGTTGATTTATCTTCCGACACGGACCAAATACGTGCTGAAGCTTCTGCTTCCTCAGCGTCGACAAATAAAGAAGTAAATGCAAACAAACGGGTTTGTAAGTTCGATGATGAGTTTATAAAATATGGTTTTGTAACAAACCGTATTACACCTAGTAGATATAAGAAATTGTTTATTAGAAGCGGTTAAGCGATTTAATTTGATCGTTCTACATTGACAGCGTTGGCTCCATGGTACGGGATGAAATTCAAGCCTTTTTTTTCTAAATTAACTTTTTGATTCAGTTCAGTAAAAATTAAATACTTAATAAGAGGGCGAGACGAAAAGGAAGGATGAGAAAGGAATAAAGGTACGGAGTCGAAAATAAAACGGGAAGACAAGCCGAGAACGCGGGCTTGAGTGGTTGAATTGTAACAATTTTCCGAAAAGTAGTAATTTTTCTTATTGCTGTTTGTTGTCCGTAAATTGAATTTCGAAGTTTGAGTGGTATTCTTGCAAAAGATTAATTTGTTCTTTTTTTTGTTTGTTGTTTAAAAGAAAGTGATTCCGTATCGTACTGAATTTTGAATCTTTGGGAAATGACAGGACAACGTAAGTAGAATTTTCCCGAATTGTTGAACATCATCGCCTTTTATCGAAGATTACCAGCGTATAGTTTGTTAATTATTGAAGAAATTAATTAGTTACGTGTCTTTTACAAACTGGCCAAAAAGGCAGTGTTTGTTTATATACAGGGTGTTCCCGTGACTCGGGGCATAAAATTAACCACATATACTAGAGCAAAAATGATGATGATTCGTGAAAAAAAATTATTATAAAAGTCTTCAAATGGCCAAGATATGGGCCATCAAAGTTCAGAAATTTTAACACTTTTTTCTAAATATTTTCAAAACCATTAATGGTAGAGGGTTGAAATTTGGTACAGAGTAAACAAACATCATGCAAAATCATTGAACCAATTTTGACTTTGGCCGGATGACGGCAACCATGTTATACAGGGTGTTCCTAAAATTTGTTTGCTCAGAACTTTTTTGTTTGTTCGTAACCCTACATTTATTTTTGTAGTTTTTAATAGAAAATTTATTTTCGAAACTTTTTTCACTCTTTGAAAATTTTGATAACATTGACTGTTTTCGAGTTATACGCGAAACTGTTAAGCTTTGATTTCAATCGTAACAAATAAAACATATTCCGCAAGATCTGAGAAGGCGATGACAATTGAAAAACGAACTGATCTAATAACCATTATTTGCATAAATTTCTCAGTGTAGATTTAGTTAAATCCAGTGTTAATTTATTTTAATTGAATAAAAGAATGTAATTTCCAAAACAATAAATTTAATTTTCGCGGTAACAACAAACAAGAACATAATAAAAATTCTAACAAAAATATGAACAAGAACAATAAAATTATAAACAAATGGTAATAAATAAAACAGAACAAAAAAAAATACTAAAGCAGATGTTCAAAAACACTCCCGCCGGCTTCAATGCACGCCTGATATCGCCGTCTTAAATTAAAGCGCACTCTGCTGAGGACGTTGATTTCAGTTCGAAGTTGATCAAATGAATCAACAATTCGTAACCTCAGTTGATCAACTGAAGTTATTTCAACGCAGTACACAAGCGATTTAATGCGTGCCCATAAATAAAAATCTAGAGGTGTAAGATCCGGCGATCGGGGGGGCCAACTTATCGGTGCATCCACTCCTCGTCCAATCCACCGTTCCGGAAACCGTTCACATAGAAATTCTTGGACAGCATGTGTACTATGCGCAGGAGCACCATCATGCATATACCACATTTCTTGTCTTGTGTTTAAAGGAACGTCATCTAAAAAATCATTTAATTGCTCTAAATGTCCTCTGTATGTATGGCCATCCAGCCTTGACGGCAAGAAAACGGGTCCTATAATGACATCGCCCACAATGCCAGCCCAAACGTTAAGAGAAAACCTCCATTGCGATTTCCAAGCTTTCTTAAATCTTTGGATTTTTTTCAATTGTCATCGCCTTCTCAGATCTTGCGGAATATGTTTTATTTGTTACGATTGAAATCAAAGCTTAACAGTTTCGCGTATAACTCGAAAACAGTCAATGTTATCAAAATTTTCAAAGAGTGAAAAAAGTTTCGAAAATAAATTTTCTATTAAAAACTACAAAAATAAATGTAGGGTTACGAACAAACAAAAAAGTTCTGAGCAAACAAATTTTAGGAACACCCTGTATAACATGGTTGCCGTCATCCGGCCAAAGTCAAAATTGGTTCAATGATTTTGCATGATGTTTGTTTACTCTGTACCAAATTTCAACCCTCTACCATTAATGGTTTTGAAAATATTTAGAAAAATGTGTTAAAATTTCTGAACTTTGATGGCCCATATCTTGGCCATTTGAAGACTTTTATAATAATTTTTTTTCACGAATCATCATCATTTTTGCTCTAGTATATGTGGTTAATTTTATGCCCCGAGTCACGGGAACACCCTGTATATATATATTTCTTTTTTATTATTATTCTCGATTTTTGGCATCGTAACAATTCTGAAAAATTGTTTGAGTAATTACACTTGAAATGATAATAATCAAGTAGGATCTTTATAATCAATATAATGAATTAAATTTGAATGATAACATTTCAAAAAACAAATTTACTCCATTTAAATTGAAATTAAAATTTTATTTTATTTTAAAATTTTTTTTTGTTACAATTAATTCCTTTTCTCTTTTATTTGAAACCAAATTTTAAACAGATAATTGAAAATGGCAACAAGTGACGACGTTCCGTTAATCTTTACCCCTCCGGGGACCAGCATGTTTTCTACATACCTTTTACGGTTATCCCGGTCTCTTTGGGAATGTTGGCGAATACGGTGGAATCATTTACAGGTCAGAAGAATGTCAAATTTTACTTTGAACGACTTGAGCAGCGAGCTATATTAGATAATTGGGAAGAAACGCAATTACTACAGATCATTAGATATAGATTGGCGGGAGAGGCCTATAAATATTGCAAAAATTACCTTGCAGGGTCCTAATGTCACGTACAAGGATTTTAAGAAGCAGTTTATTAAGAAATTCAAGCGTTGTTTCAGCTAATGAGAGTTTATCAACGGTCGGAGGAAACTGTGTCCTCGTACGTTACACGATTAAAATCGACCGCCAATGAAATTCTTGAAGAAGATAAACAAAAGGTTTCGGCGGCAGAGTTACCAGGGATAATAACAAAAATTAATGAACTAGCGCTAAACGAATTCAAAGTAGGGTTAAAGAGAGAAATTAGTCAAATGATTGGTACTGCTAATTGAATCAAGCTACGAATCGAACCCGGCCAGGTAGAATAAATATAGGGGCGGTAGAAACCTACGAGAAGTGCTTTCGATGTGGAAAACCTGACCATATTGCTAAATTCTGTAACCAACCGAGGCAGAATTTTAATTGTTATCGTAGTGCCGATCGGCGGCTGTAACGTACAACAGACCGAGGTTTGAGACCGAACGAAACTCTTCCGAGCGTCGGTCTTTTTCTCGACCGAATTACACAACACATGCAAGGGGAAGACAGAGTTCGTATCCGCGGCAAGATTTTTCAGGCGGAACGCGAGTAGAGCAGAACCGAAATCAACGTAACTTTCCGAGGAATGAAGAATCCGCGCCGTATCTGGTAACCGATCAGAACATTTATACTCCACCCGTCCCGCGGCGAAACCCCGACCCGTGGGCAACGGGAACTGAGGGGTTACGATGAAATCAAATCGCCCAATCTATAATAAACCAATCAAGTTAACTATACCTCATATGAAACATTCATCAAAACTCCATCACTCGTTAAATTTAATAATAACCATAATTCCATAACTATGCTAGTTGACACAGGATCGCCCATATCACTAATTAAACATAATATCGTAAATCATTCTTTGGTGAAACCATTGAAGGACGAGTTAGAAATTTCCGGAATAACGGGCATGAGATAAATTTATTAGGTACCATAAATTACAATTTTTCCTTGGGAAACCATTCAGAATTAGGGAACTTTTTATGTTTCGTATGTAGCGATGATTTACCACTGTCCGCTGAAGGGTTGATTGGACGAGATTTCCTGGATTATTATGGAACGATAATAGATTTTAGTAGAAATAGTAGAAATAGTATAAAAATCAGAGATATAGAGACGAAACCTTCAACTAATATGACAATTAATTTAAATTTAGGAGACAATACGGTTATAGTTCAGAATGTAAAGGAAGTACGTGGAGGTCAAGAGTTAAAAGGTAGCGTTACGAAAAATCAATTAAGGGAAATTGTGAAAGAAAGGATAAGCGAAGAAAAATTTATTACGAATCAATACACGGCAAAAGTGGATAACATATAGAATAATTGCAAGATAACTGGAAGAAGAAAGACGACTCCACTTGAGGTAAAAGTGGTAGAAGAATATGGAGAGTTTACCTCGGATGAGAAAGAGGAATGGAATAGCGGGTAATGGAAAGTTAAGGGAAAAGGAGATACGACGAGTAATAAAAAGGAAAAAGAGGAGAATGGGGTAAAGCGTGATAACCAGAAAGGTGAAAATGAAGTGAAAGGTGAATGTACTAGAGGAAAAGGGGGGACGTGCTTATTAAACATGAGGAAATTTATGAATAGAAAAAACGAGTAAAGCAAAGATTATTGAGGAGAGAGATGATAAGGATAGTAGTGGCAATGATGATAGATATGGTTATAAAGGAGAGAACAGTGATAGCGCCGTTAT
The DNA here is from genome assembly GCA_036711965.1 of Onthophagus sagittarius. NCBI lineage: Eukaryota > Metazoa > Arthropoda > Insecta > Coleoptera > Scarabaeidae > Onthophagus > Onthophagus sagittarius. The sequence goes on from JASERS010000005.1 coordinate 28,748,648, forward strand.
CGGAGAGGATATTATATCCGATAGGTAGAAGCTTTGTTTCTAAAGGAGATAGGCCGTACCTCTTAGTGGCCAATTTAAGAGAAACCCCGTTAGAGATCACAAAACATGAAGAATTGGAAAGAGCGTATAAATGCACTGAAATAGCATAGGTAGGGTTAAAAGAGCGTGAAGTTGGAACGCAATGCAAGGAATCATTTTCGCTTAGTCATTTATCGGCGAACGATCGATCGAAGGTTGAGAATCTTTTAACAAAGTATCAAGACATTTTCGACGAGAATGAAGGAATATTTCTGAAAACTTCGGCAGTAAAACATCGAATTATTACAAAGAACATAACTCCTATAAGTAAGAGACCATACAGAGTACCCGTGCAATAACGGCAATTCCTACAAGAGGAGATTGATAAAATGTTGTAGAAAAATATTACTGAACCCTCATACTCCCCATGGTCAGCCCCTGTTGTGATCGTTAATCGCCAAATGTCAGACGGAACGGTTAAACCTAGATTATGTGTCATTGCCAAATTTACAGGAAACCATTGACGTGTTGGGAAAAGCCTGCTTGTTTAGTGTTTTTGAAGTCGGCTCAGCATACCATCAAATAGAGGTGGAAGGAAGGGACAAGGAAAAAACGGCGATTCGACACCTTATAGTCACTATCAAAGCAATCGAATGATGTTCGGTTTGGTAAATGCCCCCCTACATTCCAACGGTTCATGAACTTCACTTTTGCCGAGTCACTGAGAAAACACTGTTCAGTTCATCTAGATGACATCATAGTTTTTGATGAATCCGGGATAAATGACCACATAGTCAAACTCACAATTATTTTCGACAAAATTAGAAATACAAGACTCAAATTGAAAATAGGGAAAAGTCAAATAATGGTTCCGAAACTGTCTTACTTTGGGCATACAATCTCAGCTAAAGGAATTCAGCCATACCCAGGGAAGGTCCCTGGGAGGGTGTCATCTATCAAAAATATTCCCTTACCTCGAACGCTTAAAAATTGTAGAGAGTTCCTGGGATTGATAGGTTGGTATAGAAAATTTATCCAGAATTTCGCTCGACTGACGGCGCCACTTACACAGTAAGTGGCGTTCAGTACAACTGACCAGGAAAGACGTTATTTTTAAAATGGAATCAGAACAGATACAAGCTTTCGAGAATCTAAAGGCGACTATAACATCAGAATCCGTACTGATTTTTCCGGACTTCAGTGAGCCATTTATTTTGGCTACGGATGCAAGCAATCAAGGGTTGGGTGCAATTCTAAGTCAAACCAGGGATGGGTATGAAAGGCCAATTGCATTCGCTAGTAGAGGATTGAAAAAGGCCGAACTCAATTATTCGACCACCGAGAAGGAATGCCTGGCCGTGATTTTCGGAATTAGACAATTCCGGGGTTTCCTATACGGTCAACATTTTACGGTTGTGATGGTTCACCGACCGCTACGGTGGTTGATGATTATAAAAGACCCGAGCTCACGATTGGCAAGATGGACCTTATCACTGATGGAATATAACTCCGAAGTTGTCCATCGGCCAGGCCGGAAACATGGGAACGTGAACGCGTTGAGTCGCAACAATATAATTTTCTTCATTCGAAAACCTGACATGGGGATTTATCAAATTAAAGAGAAGGAAGGAGACCTATTTGACGCGCCGAAAGGATGGGTACTCGCGCATTATGTGTCTGCAGACTTAGAAATGGGAGTTGGTATAGCAAGGAAATTTAAGGATAGATTTGGCAATGTGGAAGACTTAAAACGTTAAAAGAAAGGGGTCGGAGAGGTGGCATCATTGTTTGCAGAAAATAGGAAGATTTATTATTTGATAACTAAGGACCATTACTACAATAAACCCACGTATTGTACCCTGAGGCAGTGTCTAGAAACGCTACCAGACGAGGAAAATGCCTAGCGATCCACAAAATTGGTTGCGGCTTGGGCAAACTAAATTGGGACCAAGTCAAAGAGGAACTGATTGATAATTTCAAAGGCTCGCCTATTAATATACTCGTATATAAGATGCCGACTACGATGAAACAAAATATCTGTGGAGTACAAGAAGAAATGGTAACCCCGGTTTGGGACAAAAATGTTCTATTAACGAAGCAAGATAAAGATTTTCTGTCTGCATATACGTAGGTCTCTATCCATGAATTCTGAACTCAAGGATAGTTACTTTTTGGACAGCGATGGAACTCTATACAAAATTGAGGAATCGGGTAGAGAAGTATTAGTTATACCAAAATCTCTAATAAAGAAAACTATTCACGATTTTCATGATTTACCATTTGCGGGTCACGGAGGACGTTTAAAACACTGGCGTTATTGAAAGATAGAGTATATTGGCCATCAATGGTTCGTGATGTTAAAAACTATTGCACGAACTGCGAATCGTGCAATAGGCGAAAAACCTCTCCGCATTTGTCCAGATTTCCACTTCAAAAATTTAATACCGGTCGGAAACCTTTCGAAAGAACGTCAATGGACGTTGTAGGTCCTTTAACAACTGCCCATAAGGGAAATAATACATCCTTACCTTCCAAGACTACTTCACGAAGTATCTGGAAGCGATAGCGCTGCCTGATCAAAAGGCTGACAGTATACATTATACTCCTCTCCAGCTTTTAACGGACCAAGGAACAAATTTCGTTTCATCACTTATGAGAGCAATTTGCAAAATCTTAAGCATCGATAAGATACAAACCACCCCTTACCACCCTCAATGTAACGGGCTCATAGAACGAAGCCATAGGGTGATGAAGGATATAATGTCCCACTCCGTTACAAAAGATCCAGCCCCCTGGGATGAATTGAATTGATTACGATTTTGCTCACTCGATATGAAGCCTCCAATGCTTTTTTGTTAACATCGGTAGAAGTAGTCATAAAATTTTGTTTACATTTCAAATGACCGACTTTTTCCTGAAAAAATTCAATGGGTTTACCTATGGATTCTGGGTGTTTCGAGTGTAGAGGTCTCTGCAGTTTATTTGGTTTCAGTGACTCGTTTGACAGCACTGCCAGACACATCACACATCCAGCGCCTGGTTCATCATCATATTCATATGTACTGAACATACGAAACTGTAAAAGACACGGAGCGGCTCGTGTAATTTACTGAGGAAGGTCGTGCACTCTGCTATCGTGCTCGTTTGAAAACGAACAGCAGGACTCGTAAAAGGCAGGTGATAAGTGAAACAAACAAACAAAACAAAGGTTTAAAAATATATATAATATGCCTTAACTAATTAATTCCTTCAACAATTAACAAACTATACGATGGTAATCTTCGATAAGAGGCGATGATGTTTAACAATTCGAGAAAATTCTACTTACGTTGTCCCGTCATTTCCCGAAGATTCAAAATTCAGTACGATACGGAATCACTTTCTTTTAAACAACAAACAAAAAAAGAACAAATTAACCTTTTACAAGAATACAACTCAAACTTCGAAATTCAATTTACGGACAACAAACAGCAATAAGAAAAATTACTACTTTTCGGAAAATTGTTACAATTCAACCACTTAAGCCCGCGTTCTGGGCTTGTCTCCCCTTGTTATTTTCGACTCTGTACCTTTATTTCTTTCTCACCCTTCCTTTTCATCTGGCCCTCTTATCACCACCCACGCGACGGCTCCCACAGCCTAAGAATGTTAAGTTTTGTTTAGTCTACACACTAAACGAAACTCAGGGGTATCAAAATAAATCATTAAAGAAAGGACAAAGTATTTAATTTTTACTGAACTGAACCAAAAAGTTATTTTTTTTTCTTAATTACCTGAAAATGACATGAATTTCATCCCGTACCATAGAGCCAACGCTGTCAGTTAGAACGATCAAATTAAATCGCTTAACTTCTAATAAACAATTTCTTATATGTACTAGGTGTAATGCGGTTTATTACATCTCTTCCGCCTTACTGAAAGAAGGCTACCACTGTTAGCCTTATTTACTTGAAACCATTACTAACAAACCGCACTACACTTTACTTAATCTACTACAAAACAAGAAAATCTTAACGTAACAACGCGCGCCGATGACCATTAACTGATGACCCCCCCTACAGTTCACGTGTATCTTCCCCCATGTACCAATCAGTTTTCCTTTGACACGAATTTACAGCTTGTTACAGCACTGATCGAATTCTAGGTAACTCTGCCGCACTTATCGTTAACCATCCTCGCACATTTACACTCACGCCGTTTTACGGTCCATCACTGTCGGATCGGAGATTGGAGTATCAGGATCATCTTCATTGTATAGTTCCAGTTCCCATCCAGCTGGGGGCTGTAGGTAGTTTCAGATATTCTTTTGGATAGGAGGTTTGGTTTTTTGGTTGTAGGTTTTGGCGTTTGCGAAACCGGCGTGGTTGGTGTGGTAGACCCAGCTTTGCCTTGTTTATTAAGTATCCACATTGTTAGGTTGTTTCAAAAACTCGCCAAGATGACGATCCCACAGTCCATGGTCTTATAGATGGCATAATCATTTAGTAGCACACTAGCCTAACCTTTTACTAGGCGGAACAGAACCGGTAATCCAATGACCCCACTAATGGCCATTCCAATTTCGGTAAACCAGCCCCACACATATGAAAGGGTACCCTTTGCGACTTTGCGCAACTCGTTCGTGTAGAACATCTGACTCGCATCTATTCCTTGGTTTTCGGTCTTCTTCCCTTGCACTTTTCTGATTAGTATATTATTAATAGCTGTCCTTTCTATGTTTCCATGTAAAATTTCTTGGGCTTTTCTTACATCTTCCGGGTCGTAAATACCAGCAGCTCCCAAATTCATTACGTGACTGAACTTCAATTGTAATTTTTCATAGGGCTGCAGCTCATCGGGCAGTGGTTGTGGCACAGGGTATGGAGTCAATGTTATCCATGAACCTTCAAGCTGATATACCGGCGGTGTGATAGGTTGATGATTCTTAGCTGCGTCGACTACCGGTAGCTCATGATAGCATGTCTCATTTCTTCTCATTTGAACATGTTTAGGTGTGCATTTTAACACATATAATACTTCTCCAACGGCCCGACCTAGGTATCCTAATTCATTTTTCACTAGCTAACTGACAGTATTCGGGAACAGAGGAGCCAGTAACAATCTATTCTTTAGCAATTCCCGTTTAACCAGGCAGCGTCGCAATACGGTATCCGACTAGAATTTCTCCATTGATCTCTTATACGCTTGCTTTACATATAGAAATTTGCTATTTATGTAGGTAGTTAGATCAACATTTTTAGCGGTCTTCCCTCGAGTGGGTTCTACGCTACCCAACTTGCTCAGATTATGAACACCGATCTTCGGGTGTTTGGTTACCCAAATTTCCCCATAACAAGTATAAGCTAATTTTACTAAAGTGAGTGCAAATACTCTGCCTTGATTCTCGACGACTACAAGCTTATCTTCTGTACCCCGTATTTCTACATAACTAGCTTTTCCTTCACATAAAGTTATTAAGTGCGCCCGACAGTCTGTGGTAGAGGTCGGTTCCCAAGCTACCTCTCCATATAGTGCGTCTATACAGTACCCAGCCAAATAAGAACAGGTCACTCCGCCACGTAGCTTGATTATATTACTCTTTTAGCAATACCAAGTCACCTACATTAAAAATTCGAGGTTTACTTTTCCTATTGTAGTATTTGACTTGCCTTAAGGCTTCGAGCTGCAAGTTCTCGTATACGATATCGAAGACATTATTCATCCGTACTTGTTACGTCTGTCACATAATTTTCATCGTAATCGTAATGACGATTAGCCGGTCGAAGGAAAGCGTTCATAGGCAGTTCCATATCTCGACCGTACAATAAAAATGAGGTGTGTATCCCGTGCTACTATGCACGGTAGATCTGTATGCCAGTAGTACGTACGGTAACCATTCATCCCACGAGCCGACAAAACCAAATGGATTACAATAATCGCATACCTGGCTGTGGGGCTGAAGACGAAAGAGATAAAACCGATCCCGCTCTCTGCGCCAAAAGAATATATATACATATATATAAACCATAAAAAGTTTCATTTTCAATAAAATTTTATTTGTATATAAATGAATTGTATACTCAAAATTAAATGTTTTCATTATAATATTCCTTATAATACTTAATAAATAAAAAATCTATGGATTCAGCTTTCAGTATTCGATCGAATATTTTCGAACAGCTTGTTGATCAATAGTATGAGAATTATTACAAAAAAAATTATAAAGTCGAGCAAAAAAATTTGAGAAAACCTTTGATGCGTAAACGCATTAATAAAGTAGTATTGGCTTGAAATTATTGAAACATTCTATAATATTAAACTTTCAAAATTCAATCTTAAATAAGATTAGAAAAAATATTATCATTACATAGAATTTTATCTATATGCTATAACTTTACAAAAATTAAAATATTTTTCACTATTTTATTAATTTCTAAAATCAAGTAGGTCATGACGTTAAAGTAATTTAAATCGAAAAAGAATTTGTCAATACGCTCTTCTTAGCTGAAAAGGAGAAGTCTAGTCGAGCACGGGTTCGACGCAAAATGAGTATGCCCCTCTACTCTCGGATTCTTCGGCCGTACTCGGCAAAGCGACGGCATGGGGGCTTACTCTTTTGTCTTTCTTGCCATGTAGTAATTTATCTTGGTGCTATAGTACTTTAAAAGCGAGATGGGGTATTTTTACTGGATGGGTTTACATATGAAACTAATATAGTTATCTCGTACAATTATTTTAGTTTCATAGTTTCATTCGGTATTTAGTCGGCTTTAGACGGTTGAACATTTCTTTTTATAAATTATGTTTTAATTATAATAATAATGGCTTCTGATAGTGATAGCGAAGATTACGCATATCATTTATCGCAAATTTCCAGTAATTTCGATATTGCTGAATTTGAGAGTGAGTGTGAAAGTGATGAAGACTTCTTTCATCCTAGAAGACGTAGCGTTTTACCAATACAGTCTAGTGATTTGGAACAAAGTGACAATGAAGTAGTGGAGTGGTCAGAACATGATAATGCTCCAATCAATTATTGAACCATTTTTGGGACAAAGTGGCGTTGTTGAGATGCCAAATAATTCAGAAAGTGTGGATGAAGTTCAACTTTTCATAGGGAACGATTTGTTCGATTAATTTTATCGATTTAAAGACTATAAATGTTAAAGCACGGGTTCGACGCAAAATGAGTATGCCCCTCTAGTCTCCGATTCTTCGGCCGTACTCGGCAAAGCGACGGCGTGGGGGCTTACTCTTCTGTCTTTCTTGCCACGTAGTAATTTATCTTGGTGCTATAGTACCTACATTCGAAAGATAAAAATACCCGCCCCGCTAATAGCCAGCAGTTCTCGCGACGGGTAATTTTACCTGGCCCGCTTATAATGTGTTAAAACAACAAAGTTAAACTCTTCATTTTTCTATTATGTATTTTATGTAGTTTTTCACCCTGAGGGGTCCGTCGGCAAGGTTTGACTAAGAAAAGGGGTCCGTGGGCCAAAAGACTTTGGGAAACACTGGTTTAGATCAAAACTTTACAAGAATCATCATCATTTTCATTCTAGTATATGTGGTTTAATTTGTGCCCTGAGTTACTGAAACACCTCCTAGGATAATTCACCCCCATAACTAAACAATTCAATACTGCCTAAACAAGTTTTGGATTCAATGCAATTCTCAATTAATTGCTTTTTGCAAATAATCTCTTCAAAATTCTAATTGTAATGTGAGAAAGAAAGTAAGAAAATAAGAACAAAAATGCATTTATTTAATAGTAACACCAACAAAAAGGAACAAAATATGATGTCATTGAAATATAAATTTTATAATTGCAAATTTAATAAAAATATTGATGATGCTAATAATTTAATAAAACTTCTTTTTTTTTGGTAATCAACTAGTTTTACAGTTAGTATTATATACAATCTAAGAAAAATATCTCTTAATTTAGTTGTACTCTAATTTGAACTTGGCAATCAAGGACAGGTGATCTGAGCTGACCTCAAAATTGGGAATTTTTACATCGTTGAGTTGACTTGCAGTTGGAAGTGTATACACAGAGATCAATTTTAAGTTTGTTTCTTTAAATTTCGTGTTGTCACGTTTTCCGCTAAAACAAAATTATGAATACCTCAATTATATTTTATTTCCTTTTACCTATAAAAAATATAATCCACAGTAACCCATTCATCTTGATATGTTGTTCCTTCCATGTCGTTAGTAACACCATGTTTGTACACAGAACCCAAACTAAAATTGTGAGTCAACATCCCAGAAGAAAATGTATGCCTCTTATAATCATTATGTCGCTTTTCCTTGGTAACTTTTTGATCTGTATTATATAATCGTATCATTGACTCTTCATTATTTCTCGATGGTTTCATGTCCATCATACGCTTTTCAACTAATTCCCCATGTTGGCAATTATCTAATTAGAATAATAACTTATTTTCTTTTATTTTAATTAATTATTTAATTAACCTGTTATATATAAAAACTGTGGAATTAAAACTTTTCCAGAATTATACCTAGTCCTCAACATAACATTCTCATACTTGTATTTGCCATTAACAATGAATTCGTAAATCGCAGATGAAGGAAGCGAATTGAAATCGCCCGTAATTAAAATTGGAACATAATACTCATCGCCTTTTTTATTTTTCCGATAGGCGAACCTTTCGATTTCCGTTAACAAAACTTGCGTTTGCGCCAAACGGATATCCTGTCTTCTCGGGTTGTATAATAAATGCGTTGTGGCAACGACGAATTGAGTCGATGGTTTCTTTTTAGGGGAAAATGTCGCTACAATCGCAATGTTGTCTCTATCAAGAATGGATGTGTTTGGTTGTCGGTATTCGACCGTTGTATATTCAACTAAATTAAATTTATCGGTTTTATAATAAATAGCACAGCCATCAGTACGAATTCCCGTTCTTTGTTTATAAATCATGTTGTATCCCAAAGTTTCAAATTTTTTAAAATATTTGTCTAAGTGAGATTGTTGTACTTCTTGGAGACACAAAATCTAACAAAATTACATTAAATTAGAAAAGTGAAAGTATTTTGGAATCTATGTTAAAAAAAACTTGATTCTTTAAAATAATTTGTTTACGCGGAACCAGTTTCGAGTAGTATGCTACTCATCATCAGCCGAATTTACGTTAAAAATATCGTCAGTTTAGAAAAGAAAGTGGCTAAGTCCTAAATTTCTAGATTTTTAGGATTGAAATTCGGAATTCTTTTTCAAATTGCATAATGACCAAGTCTATTTTATAAAACTATGTACAGGGTGGGCAAATTTTGGTGTTATTATAGGCTATCTCAGAAACTATGAGAAACGAAAAAAGTAGGTGCCATGTCCCGATCTCTTTTTTCGAGAAATATTCAATTTCGCAAAGACAAAACCTCTATCTTCTTTTATTTTTAATAAGGATGGGCCGACTATGACTTTGGCCGACTAACGACTATCCGACTATTCGGCCCTAAAAGGGACGACTAATCTTAATCTTTTTCCCTTGTTTCTTATGGTTTCTCGCATTTGCTTTTATAGCACGTTTCTTTTTTGCTGTTATTATTATTATTGTTATTATTTGTACTATTGTTGTTATAAATTCTACCGTCTCTCTGATTTTGATTTGTTATCACAGAGCGATTTGCTTAGCGTAAATCTGAAGGTTGGGTTGAGCCGACTAACGACTATCCGACTAATCGGCATTAAAAGGGGCGATTAGTCGGCCATTGCCGATTATTTCAAAGTTCGGACGTGTTCAAATACTTTTGGAAGCGCTTATATGCTACATAATCTTGTTGTAACTAGAGCTGGGAGATACTTTAAATGAGTTATATAACCTTCGTGGTATTTCGTGGTATCGATACTATTCAAAGTATCGAAAATATCAAAGTATTGAAAGTATCGAACTAGCAAAAGTATCGAAAATATTGAAAGCATCGAATTATTAGAAATAATAGTGCATAATGCTTATTAGCATATTTCTTATGTATTTTCTTCCTAGATCCTTTTGGATACTGTACGTTATCTTAATGACGGCCAACATGTTTGCAGTGTGAGTGTTTATATCTCCAAAGTCCTGCTCATCATTTGGAAGTCTGTTAACCTGCTAGGAACATGAGTTAGAACTGTTCCAAACACTGCACATTATCTTAACAACTGCTAACTTGTTGGCAGCATGAGCTATTATGTTTCAAACACTGTACACTACGAGTGCTTGTGTCTCAATAGCTCTGCTCGTCAGCTTGAAGTCTGCCAACTTATTAGCAGCATGAGCTATTACTATTCCACAGACTATGTATTATTTTAACAACTGTGAACTATAGTCCTTCTCATGGGACTTGTTGGCAGCATGAGCTATTACTGTACCACGGACTATATGTTATCTTAATGACTGCCGACTTGTTGGCAACATAATCTTGTTCCACCGATTATACAGACTGTCCGGTATTTTCCGAATCAGAAGTATACAGCGATGTAGAGTACATTATTTTGAGATGATTTTTCTAATAATTTTTTTTTATATTGTTTTTAACAACTGTACTCTGGGAAGCGACAGAGGAGGTCGTAAATCAAACTCAGGAAATCCGTCTAATTCCCCGCCGTACAAATCATCCGTTTCTTACGCGTTTATTTCTCATAAGAACTTATTTATTGATTTTTCTCTTTGAAACATTCATAATTCAATTGTTGTGATAAGATACATATCATTAAAGGTTAAGGGAATAAAAATGAATATGTTTCAATTTTTTAATTACAATAATTCAATAAGTGTGTCATAATATGTAAAAGCACAATAAATACGTAGGAGGGGAGTGATAAGGTGACCTCTTGACCATTTTACTCGTTTTCCAGGATCGCTATTGGACATCTTTAAACAGTTCCCGTGCGGTTGTTATAAGCAATGTGAAGAAATTTTATTAGACAAATCGTCTCAAAATAATGTGCTCTACATCGCTATATACCTCTGATCCGAAAGATACCGGACACCTGTATACTATCTTTTTACTGTTCAAAACACTGTACATTATCTTAAAGACTACTACCTTATTAGCAGCATGACGTATTATGTCTTCAGAACCATTTTTGGCAATTTGAGGTCTGCCAACTTGTTGGCAACATGAGCTGTTATATTTCCAAAGTCCTGCTCATCACTTTGAAGTCTCAAACTTGTTAATAGCATAAGCTATTACCATTCCACACTAATGACTAAGACTATATATTATTTTGATTTTCAAGCTATTACTATTCCAAACAATATACATTATCTTAAAGACTTATGTCTCCAAAGTCTTGCTTCTCAATTTGAAGTCTGCCAACTTGATGACACCATGAGTTATTCCTGTTCAAAACACTGTACATTATCTTAAAGACTGCTGAGAGCTGTTATATCTCCAAAGGCCTGCTCATCAGCTTAAAGTCTCCAAACTTGTTGATAGCATGAGTCAATTCTATTTCATCGACTATATATTATTTGAAGGACTGCCAACTTGTTGACAGGGTGAGCTATTATGTCTCCAAAATCTTGCTCATCAGTTTGAAGTCTGCTAACTTATTCATAACATGAGCTATTACTGATCCAAATATTGTACATTATCTTAAAGACTTCATATATCATGAGCTATTATGCCTTAAAGCTTAGGTTTAAAGTTGGTTTATTCGAACAGAGAATTAAGTATCAATTTATAAAAAAAATATGATTTATTTATGGACAATTAATTGCGAACTAGCACCGTATTTTGCCACAGCTCGAACAGTAGAAATAAAAAACAAAATGAAGGATGAGAGATGATTACATCTGATCACTGTAGGATATTAATTTGTACGAAAATGCCTTTCTGCATCTCCTTTCATTATCTCAGTACATCTCTCTTTACTTCGTCTAATAGGCTGCTTATAAAATAAATTTTTCGTTGAATTACAGGTTGTAGGGAACTTATGCTAATATTAAACCTATCAGCTGCATCTCGGAAAGAAACCGTCCAATGACTAGTTAATCACAGACATGTTAATATGTGCTGTTTTCCATTAATTTTCCACTTCTCTTTAGTAACTACTAGGGCTGGGCGGTAAATTATTTCAATGAGATATAGAGTATTAATACCTTTGTGGTAGCGATACTATTCAAAGTATTGAAAGTATCAAATTATTGGAAATAATAATTTATTCTAATATTTTCCTTCGTAGATTTTAATTTAGGAGTTAAGGTGGTAGAAATAATAAAGAGAAAATAAAAGAGAAATAAATTCCGCACTTCAACTCTTATTAAGAACATATGGATTCAATATGTTCTTAATAATTTTCCTTGATTATCGTACTCATCGCGAAAAAACAAGAATATACGTAAAATTTCGAGTTATTAATTGTAACAGGAATTGAAATAATAAGGAATAACCACATATTGACTGTCATCTTCAAAGTATATTAGCTGTCTTGAAGTACTTTAGGACAGATCTTGATCTGATGTACATCGATCTTAAATATACTATAATCTCAATTTCCTGTATACATAAAACATGTTTCAATACTTCGACACTTTTGGTATTTCAATACTTTTCATACTTCGATACTTTTGATGCTTTGATACCGATACTTTGCTGGTAGCGAATATCGATACTGAGGTAGGTACCGATACCATCGACAACTATCGACACTTTGCTCGAAAATGCCTGATTGTAATAAGTATGATGTCGAGATGTACAGAGTGTTAAATAATTATGTACCCAAAATTCACAGGATTAGTATTGAACGCGATGGAAATTTCTGATATTTAATAGTATTATATTGTTATATAAACGATAATTCTGTTTCCTAGAACTATTTTGAAACATAAAGGCACTAAAAAATCACAACAATAACATTCGATTGATCAGGTATCAACATCAGGTTACAGTCTAGTTACTAATTTAGAAATACCGATTCTGCCACTAAACATTGAGATACGCACCTAAAATTACAGCACTCACGTGGTAAAGTGTTATTTTTATAAAGAAAATTTTAATCTTCTGAGCAAAGCTGAGAAAGAAATTGCGTGTATGGGTACTTTAAAATACACCCACATTCAAAAATTAATCATTTTTCACTATGTAATAAATAAATACATAACATTATTCTTATTTTATTTTTCGTTGGTATATTTTTTGCAGCATAATAATAATGCCGACTAATCGGTTTTACTGTTTAATGAGCCGATTAATCGCCGACTAATCGGTACAATCCTATTATAATTCTTAATTGACGGTAAATATTGATTATTAACTATTTCTTATATACAGGTGTCTCACGTAACTGGAACTTTTTTAGGTTCCACTATTCGTAGAGGCTTGAAATAATACGGGTTGTTCATTCCAATCTATTAATCTAAAATATTTTCAAGATGGCCACCACTTCCGGTCTACCGGAAGTAGACCTAAATTTCGCTATTTTAAATAGAATGCTATAGTTTTTATTAAACCATCCAATTATACGTAAGAAAATATGTTGACTTTGATAACAGTTATTGGTACCTACCGTTTTTTGTTTTCGAGTTATTTGGATTTTAAGTGCTTTTTGGCAAATATCACCATGCTTTTTAAAAGCACATATCTCAGCCAACGTTAATTCAAAAACGTTTTGCATTGGTACAATAACTCGTCAGATGCTGTCAAATAGATCGTCACTTGTTATATCAATATACTTTATACAGCGTGGTCAAAAATTGAAGTACCGTTTCGCTGTATTCAAGTGCGAGAATGTCGAAAAATTTAAATGGAACGCCCCATATCTTTTTAGCCTATCAAAGCGGGAGTTTAATTCTCTACAAATTATCTATAAACATTGCTATTTATTATAGTTTTCTTCATATTGAGTATTTTAACAAAATCCTATACAAAATGCTGGAAATTGTTCGTGTTTTTCTTAGAAGGTTATGACATTTTGACAGTTTATCGTTTGATTTATTTAAAATATCATTGGTATTATTTCTAGAATGATCTGCCAAAAATAACCAGCAGAAGAACGCATAAATGAAACAATGAAAAACAATAATATGGCGTAATATTCGCCATAATGATGGGCGAGATATTCCTAGAGAGTTCAGTTTATTTATTTACGGCGCTTTCTTGGAAAATATTATTCATCTAAATCGACCAAAACACCTCCTATTGAAGAATTTGATAAAGCAATAAAATATGACAAAACATTTATTCTGTTATCCTAAGCTGCTGGTGATAGAAATTTATGGTTTCTTGTTATTTTGATCTTTCCAAAACTAAGAAGCAGCTCCTATCCAAAACTTTATTACATCCCCTATGAATATAAGACGAATTTAAAATGTTGACGTTGGAATAATTCGCCATGATATTCAAAGACATTAACAGAAGTGATGATGACACAACTAAGGGCCCTCGCCCACGGCGACTTTTTGTAGCGACGCTGTCGCGCATTTACGAAACGCGCGTCAGTCGTATCAAATTTTACGCGGCTGTCGCGTATTTATGAAACGCGCGTTAGTCGCATAAAATTTGATGCGACTAACGCGCTACAAAAAAATTGATGTCCGTCATTGTACTTTGTCTGTCACGTAGAATGGAGTCTTTCGACACAGAACCACATATTATAGCAATTCAAAACCGTCCTGTAAGGTGGGACTTGCGCCTTCCTGAATTTTCAAATAAGGTTGCAAAAAGAAGGGCATGGGAAGAAATCAATGAAATATTTGATTCTGAAATTTGTTCAAAAAATAAATATAGAAAAATATGCTTGTGTAGCCTCAACGTAATCCATCTTACAACTATACTGATCGCAGGCAATTTTTTTGCCGTTAATGAATCACGTTTTCAGCGCCATTGAATCGCGGTGTGGTGCTAGCGATTGCATCGCGACTGTATCGATACGAATATGCGACAGTATCGCTACAATAAGTCGTCGTGGGCGAGGGCCCTAAGTAATGACAACAATAGCATAAATATTGATGAAAACCTGTAAAAACTCCGTGGCTTTCAAACGTAAAAACCAGAAACTTTACAGCATTGCATGCGTCCATTAATTTCCAAATATGAGGGCAACTACAACAAATAGACACAGGAAAGTTTCTAGATGGTTTGTAGAGAATTAAATTCCCTTAATTTATTTTTGTAATTTTAAGTTTTTGATTTTTTTATATTATTGATTATAATTTCTGTCATTAAATTGTTGTTTTTCATTGTTTCAATTATCCGGTTTTCTTTTGGTTATATTTGGTAAATAACACTTGTTAATCTAAAGTTTATTCAATCGAAGTTCATTGTAGAAATAATGCTGATAATAATTTAAATAAATTAAACAAAAAACTGTCAAAATGTCATGGCCTTCTAACAAAAACACAAACGGTTTCTAGCATTTTATGTTTGATTTTAATAAATTCTTCAATAGCAGGAAAATTATAATAAATAGGTATAGGAAAGTTTATAGATTATTTATAGAGAATTAAATTGCCTTTCTGATAGGGTATGAAAATATGGGGCGTTCCATTTAAAATTTTCGACATTCACGCAATTGAATACAGAGAAACGGTAACTCAATTTTTGACCAGCCTGTATAAGATATACTGATACAACAAATGGCAGTCTGTTTAACAGCATATGAAGATTTATCGTACCAATGCAAAACGGTTTTGAATTAACGTTGGCTGAGATATGGGCTTGTAAAGAGCATGGTGATATTTGCCAAAAAACATTAAAAATTAAAATAAGTCAAAAACAAAAAACGCTAGGTATCAACAACTGTTATCAAAGTCAACATATTTTCTTACGTATAATTGAATGGTGTAATAAAAACTATAGCATTCCATTTAAAATAACGAAGTTGAGGTCTACTTCCGGTAGACCGGAAGTGGTGGTCATCTTGAAAATATATTAAATTAATAGATCGGAATGAACAACCCATGTTACCAAAATTTCAAGCCTCTACGAATAATGGAACTTAAAAAAGTTCTAATGAACCAGTTATGTGAGACACCTGTATACATCTATTAATATAACTATTATCTATTGTAGTCGTGCCTGATGAAGAGTTTATAGCTTGAAATACATATTGCACCGATTTAATATAAGAAATTAATAAATTTCATTCATCGACTTTTTCGTTTCTTTTCCATAAATGAATGTTTTCTTGTTTCCTTATTTAATAAAATATCATAAAACTGTTGACGCTCGGACTAAGCTGTTTTATTTCCAGCTTTTGGGGGTGTTACCGAGTAATTTTGAGTATTATCAACGTTATGCAACTGCAATCAAATTTGCCGTTATATTTTACCGTAGTATCAAGAGCTACATTTCTTTTAATGATGCTCAAACATTAAAATTAGTTTTACAGTTGGAAACTTTTAACACGATTTTCTAGATTATTTTGTACATAGCTTATTTATTCCCTGTGCCCTTCATATCTGTGTTCACATTCATATTTGTAAGGAAGTAAAATGGAAGTAAAAACAGAATAACATTGAACACTGGTAATCAATTTGACAGTCGTCAAACGTACACTGATGTTAACAACTGTACTCAGAATAATGCTGAGAATAAATTATTCTGGGAATAACTATGCCACTGATCATAACAATACTTTTAAGATCGGCCCTTAGAGAAAATAAATTAATTAAAAATAGATAAATAATAATTACATCTCCTTTTTTCTCCTTCATTTCTTGAAATAAATTTTTAAAGCGAAACTCCCATTGCAATGCATTTTGATCATTTTCACGGTACAATTCTGGATGATCCATTAGTAAATCCTGAGCAAGGACGTTGTATGATATTATGGTGAAAGTAACGTCCGATTCAGTTTTATTTTGGTGATAATACAATTTGCCAAAATTTGTTAAATCCCATCGGCGCATACCTGTTTATAAAAAGTAATAAATAAATTTATTAATAATAAAAAATGCGAATTTTACCTAAAATCGAATTAGATCTGGCTGAAGATCTAGATCCACTTCCTTTACCAGAACCACTCCCCTTTGAATCCACACTATTAGGATAACGAACATTACTATTTTGGCGGTCCAAAACAGAAGAGGTAGAAAAGGATCTTTGGAACATGACCGCAGCCGGATAATTATTATAAGGAAATAATACATTTTGATGTAAATATCCACCAAAAAGTAATTGTTGGTGAACACTAGGACAATGGAAGTTTGTGGCAACGCTTTCTAAAAAGGCAGTACCATAGCTGGTACTTGCTACGATGCTAGAATGATTTGAACCTGTTGCAAAGACAGGTATGTTTTGGTTAATACTTTCCTTATTGTCGTTGGTTCCACGTTGTCGTGTGAGGCTGTCGGATCGTTGTTTATTATCGTGAATAGGGCAAGGAGTGCGAGAAATCCCACCATCGTAGCAAGGGCAATTTGAGCCTGTTTTTGAAAAAACTTTCTTTGAATCCATTTCGTAAATTAAAGGCCAATCTTCTTTAACAAGGACAACACATGCTGATAATGATGTTTTACTATTATCCAACTTTACAAGGTTAACCGAGTCATCATAATTCGATACGAAATTAATGCCATTATTATTATTAAGCGATGATAAAAAACGAATAGATCTGCTCCTACATATCAGCATTCCATATGTATTATCAACTTTGCAAACTTACGTTTAGCATTATTGTGGAGATTTTTGGTTATTTTAAAAATTTTAAACATGTACTGTCAAAATTTTGTTACACCATCTTTATCAATCTATGTAACTAACTTCACGTTAATATAACCTACAAAATAAGAATATTTAATTAAAATAAAACATTTTAAAATTAATTATATAATAAATTTTATCTTAAATAAATTATTTTTTTCATATTTAATAAATAAGTTATTTATTTTACCAAGGTCCGTAAAGTGTATTGTACCAGGTTGACCAGAGAATGAAAAACGAGTTTTGAAGGGTAAGGAGGGGGGTGACGTCACGAGTTACTTGCAGTGGGAGTTGGGTCCATTACGATCATCTTTTAGTTAAATTTATCTTATAAATAAATCCATCCACTAGCCAATCAGAATGCGTAAAATAGCCGTAACCATGGTAATAATTCCTTAGATATCTTAATTAATGTAGTTATGATTACAACAAATTGCATCAATTAATCTACTTTTAGTGACTGTGATTCTCGGAATCTGATCAATAATTAACACCATTTCAAAATTCCCAATCATTTCTAGAAACCCCTCACAGTATACATCCGCGAAGTCTAGCAAATCGATATTAAAATCACAGAAAGTATACAGAGATCAAAGCATGGATAAATTAGAGAGAATTGTAGTCTAATTCTTAATGGGTGATATGATGTTAGGAAACTACAGGTAACTTATTGCGCATCTTACAAATATTCAATAGAGTTGGGTATGTTGTGTTTATAAATGCGATAGAGGCAGTAATTTGAACAGGGTTAACACAGAGTTCTATTTTAATGCCCATATTGTAGAAGATTTTTTTTGATCAAATGCTAGAACAAAAGCGATATAACAAAGACCTTGCAATCATAGTTAGTGGTTCATATAAGTTCATATAAGACTGGTCTTATATGACGAATTGGTAGATATATTAGAACTGGATGGCAGGTTTAATTCTCCAGTCAAGTATGCCATTATAAAGATGCTTTTAAAAGACTGAAAGATGGGTTTCTTGTTATTTATTTTCATGGATGATAAGAAAGGAGGGTTTTTGGGGCAACAGATTAACAAGAGGAAGGTAACGAAGGACAGGGTAGAGATGACAGCATATGGATGTTTCCGGAGAAGATGAAGAAAGGAATTTTAATATGTCGAGGTGAAGCACCCCAAACCTTAAACCTAAACCAAAAATGTTCTCGTAAAGAAGGGTTGTATTGTGTTATTTAAGTTAGTTTCTATGGTTAATTATTGACGAGTGTTGAGCAACTGGCATAATGTATGGGGGCATAAAGATCGACTGGTTGTCGATGGCAACTATTTACAGAAGAATTCCTTCCTTTAGACTTCATTTATACAGTCCTTACTTTCGTCTTCTGTTAACTCCTCCCCATAAAACAGCCAGACTTGCATGATGTCAAAAACGGCAAGGATGGGTCCATTAATGGAATGGCATCGCTTTCAGTGATGCATCAAGATTTTGTTTATGGGTGAATAATAGTCACACATAATAACGAGGGGAAAACTGAATTTGATCAAAGGCGACACATAGCTTTAATACCTCGGTTTATGGTTTGGGGGTGATATGGGTCAAAAGTTATCTTTTACGTTCACTCCAGGTACAAGAAACCTTTCATGCAGACGTTGCAGAATACCACTTTCCAACAGAGTAATGTAAGACTGCATACTGTTGTGGTTACATGAAGGTTCCTAGAGTAGGTTGGATTGCAGACTTTCCTGGCCTGCACGGTCATCGGACTTGTCGCTGATTGATGAATAAACAATTAAGACAAGTACCCAGACCTCCTGAGTATCTGTATGAACTTTTACACCATCTATAGGTTGCATGGAACAAGATAACTAATGGGTTGGTTTGGGTTGTAAAAGTGAGTGTATATATTCGTTGAAAAGTGAGTGTAACATCAGCAACAAACAAGAATTGTCTTGTCAAGAAAAAATATGTGTATTGTCATCTGATGCAACGAAAATATGAAGATTAGGTTTATGTCTAGATAAACAAAATGACGCTAAAGACCGGACATTCATGTTACCTATTCAAAAAGGAAGTTACTTTAATAAATTAGGTGTTATTGAGCTAATACAAAAGTAGGTATCAACATTGAAACCGCATGTAGAAGAATAATATGGTTCAAAAATAAAGAATGGTGTCCACTTTTAAAACACACAGCAATAAAACATTTATAAAATGATTTACATCAAACATTTGAACCAAGACATTTTTTAAACAATCTTTGATTGAATGCGCAAGAAACTACAATATTATATGCTAGGAATAGATTATGGTGCACTTTTTGAAGCTGGTAATATTTAAGACGATTTGACTAAAACATTGGAAATTGTTGCTGATATTCTTTTAAGCAAATCGAGTTTATCTTGGTTAGTGACTCATAACCAATAGCCACTATAATATCTTAATTAATTACTAAAAGATTGATTGATAGGATTGAGCATAAGCATATGCTCAAAATTAAAGGCATTACAAATATATTTAAATATCTTTATGAATCAGTTAAAAATAAGTGAAATAAGACCAGGTTAGTTATGCTTTTCTTGCTTTTTTTTGAATTTTCATGCCTATTATTTTTTTTATGCCTATTTAAAGCCTTTTTCCAACTTTTTGGCGTCTTTTCCCCACAAATTGGTTGAATTATGAAAAAATATTTCGCTGCGCCTCTGTACATGTCCTCGTTGTGCCGTCTGACGTAAGATCCGCGTTTTTCATCGATCCGAATTTAAGCTTTGGAATTCCCCGTTGTGCCGTGTCGTCTTACACGGGATTCCCCGTATGTGGTTTGACTTGCGTCGAGTCTACAATTCATTTAGTTGTATTAAAGTTACTCGAGTGACAGTGTGAAGTTCTTGCGTAGTACAATGCCGAAGCAAGAATCGTAGAAGAATCGTAGAAGAATGGATTAAAGATTACAAGGAATTGAAATATGAACGCAATCGTTTATTTTGCCAAGCCTGTTCAAAAGTCGTAAGTATTGATGGAGTTAATCGAGTAAAAACAATTAATTACATGTATATATACAATGTATATTGTATATATACATAAATCAAAGATTTTTAAATATTTAAAACCGAAATTTAAATCTTTTTACGGTAAAAATTGGAAATTATAAAGAATAGCATGTCCCAAAATTCACTAGAAATAAAATTCACTATTGATTCAATGTAGTTCTTCGATCACTAAAATTAATAGAACAATATATTGATTGTTTAATAATTATGGAAGATATTATAAAATACTGACGTTATTAAATTACTGTTAACAGATTAATTGTGACAAGAAATATTACATAATTCAGCATGTCAAAACATCATTGCATCAGGAAAAATTAAAACTGACTAAAAGTCAATCCAAAAAACAACAAACTATAGGCACAGCTATACAATCTGTGGCATCAACATCCGGCTACGCTGAACAATCAAAATTCAATTTTGATCTTTGCAAAGCTTTGATAAAAGCAAACATACCAATCCATAAAGTGATAAATAAATATTTCAAAACTTTTTTACAAACATATTGTACAATGCATATTCCCGATGAAAGCCATCTCCGCAAAAATTATATTACTTCAGTCTACAAAGAAGTTATTCAAGAAATAAAAAATATTATTGGAAATAATTATATTTGGATAAGTGTAGACGAAACAACTGATGTATGTGGACGATACGTGGCAAATTTAATACTTGGAGTATTAAGTGATGAAAATTCGTCAAAAAGTTTTTTAATAAGTACCAGAGAATTAAGTAAAACAAATAATAATACGGTAACAAGATTTATTCACGACGAATTAACGCATTTTTTCTTACCGGAGCGGGTACCGAATGAAAAATTGAAAATTTTACTGATGGTGTTAGATGCAGCGGCATACATAGTAAAAGCTGTGTCTAATATGAAGATTTTTTACCCTAATTTAATTCATTGTACTTACTTAGCACACGGGCTTAATCGAGTAGCAGAAACTATAAGGTCACAGTTCCCATTAGTTAATAAATTAATAAAAAGCGGTAAACAAATATTTGTTAAAGCCCCTTTAAGGGTAGAATTATTTAGAGAGAGGTTACCAAATACCCCATTACCACCACAACCAGTTCCAACAAGATGGGGAACATGGCTAGATGCCGCTATATACTACACAAACGCCTTAGATCATTTTAAACAATTAATAAATGAATTTCCGGCTACGAGTAGTAAAGCAATACAAGATTACCAGGCCGTCCTAAAAGAAGTGGAGCTACAAAATAATTTGGCATTTATAAAAAGCAATTACAGTTATATAAGTGAATCTATAAAATCACTTGAAAAACAGGATTTACCTTTAGTGACTGCAGTAGAAATGATTAAAAAGTTTCAAGACAGCACGTATAGCGTACCAGGACATATTGGTCAAATAATTACGAATAAATTTAATGACGTTCTGTGTAAAAATGAAGGATTTGCCACATTACAAAAAATTGCATCAATTTTAAGTGGTGAAATTGTTACTGGATCTATTATGGATCCCGCATTATTAATTACAAAGTTCAAGTATGCACCAATTACAAGTGTGGACGTGGAGAGAAGTTTTTCGGCTTACAAGAATCCGTTAAGTGAGAGAAGATACAACTTCACAATGGAACATTTAGAACAGCATTTGATAATTAGTTGTTTTCGTGATTAGTGGTTTAATAATTATATATGAATGTTTAGTTTAACGATGTATTTTTTAATGAAAACATTATTAAAATACATTATTAATTAGGTATAGCAATTTTTTCGATTTCTAATTTTTATGCCTTTTTAATGTTTTTGTTGCCAAAATTTCATGCATTTTTAAGTGCCTTTTTCCGTCTTTTTTGTGCCTTTTAATCCGGTCTTTAAAGGTGTTAAAGCAATTGGTTGCTTGGATTGAAGAGCGGATTTTGCGGGTGGCGAATGCGTGTGATACATCTCAAAGCAGCCCGTTCAGCAACTTCTAGATGATAGCTAATATCAGGGGGGCATATTCAATAATCGGTCTACAGATCGTTTTGTATATATGCGAGGCGCATTTCGTAGATATGCCATGGCTCTGATAAGTTAAAGATCGGAAGTGTTTCGCTCGATTTGTCGCTTTCATTTTCACCTTGATGGCGTGGTTGGTAAATTTAAGTCTTCTGTCCATCCATACTCCCAGGTATTTGCATGATGTAGTAGCAGATACCACCGTTGATAGGATAGTTATCGTAGGTGGGGGAGCTTGAATGGGAAAAAAAGGGGTAAAAAATTGCGTCTTCGAGGGGTTGACTTGAATTCGCCATCTCAGTAGCCAACTCTCAATTGAACGAACCAAAGTCTGTAACTTCTGAACTGCGAATCTGATCGTTGCGCCGTGGGTCACCAAGGTTGTGTCGTCTGCATACAGAAGGGCGTCTGACTCCAAATCCACTAAATCTGGGTAAGGGTGATAGATGTCGCAACAGAAGAAATTGTACAACGTCGGGGATAATGGAAATGCCTGAGGCAGGCCTTGCTGAGGGGAGAATTTTCAAGAGAAAAATGTTTTCAGTCTTACGACTGAGGAACGGTTGGAAAGGAATTCCTTGATAAGATTGAGGAGGTAAGGCGGGAGATTCAACACATTGAGTTTATATAATAGTCCGCGATGCCATACTGAATCAAATGCTTTGCGTATATCCAAGAAAAGAGCCGTAGAATGGCGTTTCTGAGAGCGCATTACTTGGAAGTTGGATAGCAGTACACCCAGGGCGTGCGGCGTCGATCTTCCAGGTTGGAAATCAAATTGATAATTTAATATTTTATTTGAGACGGCTTCTAGTAATTTGTTTTTGATATGGGTCTCCATAATCTTACCAATGACAGGAAGTAACAAAATAGGGCGGTAATTGGAAGGATCTGATATCGAAGATTCCTTTTTGTGCATGCAAATTATAACCGAAGCCTTCCAAACTTCAGGGAAATGTTGATTGGATATGCAGAAATTTAATATTTGGATAATATAGGCGTGAATGAGAGGATCTAGCTTTCTGAGGATATTTTTTGTGGGATGATCGTGCCCGGGGGCTGTGCTTGTACCCTTGCCTATGATTGAAAAGTATTCGTCCTCTTGTATAAGAGCATCTTCAGGAGTATCGGCCTGGGTGATAAAAGCGGATTTATACCAGTCATCAATTCTAATTTTGTTGGCGGTGTAGAAAGAAGCATCCTCCGAAAATGTAAACACACCCTGGAGGTAATCACCATGGATGTTGACCATTTCTTTGGGGTCAGCATGAGATGTATCATACAAGGGGTTAATAAGTTCACAGGCTTCAGGAGTCTTTTGGTACCATGATAATTTCCGGACTTCCTGCCAGTATCTTTTACCATTTGAATTTTTGATATTGTTGCAAGCTTCGATGTACTTTTCGCTTTTATATTGCTTAATTAGGGTTTGAATGTGTTTGTTTAATTGATTAAATTTTCTTTTTAATTCCGGAATCTCCGATATTCTAAAGTTCCAATATAAACGTCTCTTCTCCTTAATCAGCCTTACTATGAACTTAGGTAGCGAGAAATTGTAATATTTTTCTTGTTTATTTGGACTGGCTTGGTCAATCGACTCCCTGAGATGTTCGCTGAATTGGGATATCGTCTCGGTAGCAATTATGGGGTTGCTGAATGCTGAGATGGTTGAGTTCACAACCTCCATATTGCAGAGTTTATAATTTTTAACGATGTTTCGGTTTGGCCTTGGGATGGAGGCAGACAACTGAATATGGACCAAAATACTTAAGTGGTCAGAGCGTAGGTCCGGAGTAACCGCAACGTGTGTAATCAGTGAACTAATGTTTCTTGAGCAAAAAATCATGTCCGGAGTGGTACTTAGATTGTTTTCCATTACAAACGTGGGAGCGGTTCTAATGCGGACAAAATTGGACGATGAAATGAACCGGTTAATATGTTTGGTTTTCGTAAGGTTTGGGTTGAAATCTCCAATGAGTAAGTAATTGTCATACAAAGACGCCATGGTAAAAATTGACTCTTCGATATTACTGTGCGGATGAATGGAAACCAAGAATATGTGCTGTGCTTTTGAGCCAAGCGTAATTGTAAAGTAAAGAGCAGAGTTTAGGTCGGAGTTAATTCTTGGGGCGTTGGACTTTCCCATTTGCAGTACAGGATCACATATGACGACGGTTCCACCTCTCACACCTCTATTGACAACGTTACCAGTTTTCTCGATCACTCTCCAGTCCATGAACTTTATTGGGTTTTTTGATTTCGTAACTGTTGATATTTGCATACAGCAACCGTAGCTCAGCCATTACTGTTTCTGCAAAATGGTGGATTGGGAGCTGTGATTCGGCTCAGTGGGCGACGGTTTGGAAACATCTTGCAAATCGATCATTATTACGTACATGTAGCAACCGGAGAATGCAACAATTGTGTCGATTTGATACTGTTCTATAAATCTGCACTTTAGCGCGTTGATGAGTTCCTGCCGGTCTTTGCACTTAGGCGAGTTATAATGTGATCGTGGATATAGTTATAGGCTTAATTTGGATTTGTCCAATATTTTGTATAAATTTAAAAATTCATGAAAAATCGATTTTGAAAAATTGCTATGAATTTACTTTCAATTACTAATTGGAGAATTTAATTTCTAAAAGTGAAGTCAATTTGAAAATATCTCACTTAGTTCTTGAGGTATAATCTTCTGAACATAATTGGGATTTTTCCAATATTTTGTATAAATCTAAATATTCTCGAAAAAAACATTTTTTAGGAAAATTGTTATGAAATTACTTTCAATTACTAATTGGAGCATCTACTTTCTAAAAGTGACGTCAATTTGAAAACATCTCACTTAGTTCTTGAGATATAAACTGTTGAACCTAATTGGGATTCTTCAGATATTTTGTTTAAATTAAAAAATTCCTGAAAAATCGATTTTTAGAAAAATTGTTATGAAATTACAGTGTTTATAGCTTATTATCAATAATATTTATGCAAAAAATATCTTTCTATCTATTTTAGGTTTTGAATTGTGATTCATTTTTGTACTGAAATTCCGAAGTTATGATATTTTGAAGATATTTGCTGTATTTTTGCAAATTCTTTATTTTCAGGTTGTAACTGGTTATGAATTATGCTTTTCTACACCATTATGAACAATTTTCACGAATGAGATCTTTGATCATCCATTTTGATTTTTGAATTATGAAATAGTTTTGCAATAAAAATCATCAATTATGATGTTTTAGAGATTTTGACGTTAAACTGTAATAACCAAATTCTAATGCGTTCTGGATTTTTAGCGTGTATTTCGAAAATTTTCTCTTTATTCCCGCAATCTTGTCATATCTAGGTTGTAACTGATTACGGATTATGCTTTTCTGGTTCACTAACTATTAAAGAACGAAAATAAAACCTATTAAACAATATTCGTTTAATAGGGCTTTCTGAAACTTATTTTTTTGATAACAAGATGGTCGATTTTTGGGAAATGATATGAATGAAAAAGAGGAATCTTCAAAATAAATCTTTAGAACTGCCAAAATATTAAATAATCTTTAAAATAATAAAACCAAAATTAAAAATCTTCTAAATTGCTGACCAAAGGGTTAAAAGAAAAAATCAAAAAGCCAAAACAAAGACGGGGCAGAGGATTCTTTAAGCAAATAGAAAGATTATTCGGGTTTTGACTTGTTATAACAGTAGTTCATCATGCCATTTTAATTTATACTATTTTTTTCTAAAAATTATATGGAAAATTTCAAGTTTGTTCATCTAAAATCGAGATATAGCTAACGTGACCGTTTTTATTTCGACTGAAAACGGGACAAATCTGGGTATTTTTGTCGATAATCAAGTGCAGTCTAAAATTATTAAAATTTGGTGTTAAGTTAGACTTGATACAGCTTCTACAAAATTTGATAGATTCCTAAAGACTTGCAATGCTTCTAGAAGACTTGAGAAGACTTGAAGTTTTGATATTGCTTTCAGAAGACTTGAAAGAAAGACTTGACTATTTTCAGACGGCTAGAAATACTTTTAGAAGACTTAGAATGTTTCTAGAAAGCTTGACACTACTTCCAGATGACTTAATATTGCTTATAGAAAACTTAATACTACTTCAAAGAAACTTGAAAAGCTTCCAGAAGACTTGAGATGCTTTTAGAAAACTTGATACAACTTTCATAGGACTTGAAATGCTTCTAGAAAACTTGATATTGCTTTCAGAAGATTTGAACTACTAGACGGCTTGTTATTACTTTCAAAAGACTTGAAATGCTCCCAGAAGACTTGAAATGATTTTAGAAGACTTGGAATGCTTCTAGAAAACCTGATACTACTTCCAGAAGTTTTGATATTGCTTCTAGAAGACTTAAAATGCTTCTAGAAGACATGATATTGCTTCCAGAAGATTTGAACTGCTTCTAGATGGCTTATTATTGCTTCCAAAAGACTTGAAATGCTTTCAGAAAACTTGATACTACTTCCGGAAGTCTTGATATTGGCTTTACAAGGCTTAATACTACTTCCAGAAAATTTAATACTGCCCTTGGAAGACTTCAAATGCTTCCAAAGGACTTGATACTACTTGTAAAACTGTTTGTAAAAACTGGATACTGTTGATAATTCAATTGACTATGCTTTGAAAATATTAAATACAATTGAACAAAATGCACAAGCTTTACGTAAGAAGTCCATAAACTGTTAACTAAAGGTTAAATACTGCTGGCAGAAGACACTTTTATGGTAAAAAGCGAAGGACTGTTAATAAAATTTAATTTTCCTTCCAAACTATCAAAAACTGTTGGCAAAATACAACATCATCATATCTGCTAAAAGCTAAATACCGACAAGAAAACTGAAAAAAGTTTAAAAACTGCCAGTTAAAGACTAGATACTGCTTGTAAAACTTTGCTTGTTTTATCAGACTTTTTTGGAGAGTGCAAGCCAATCCCTATTAGGCATTACAACTGCATCTTATTATGTAGTTACAGAAGTACAGTAAAGCGTTGCTAATTCGTACAACTCCAAATCCAAATTCCCTGGTAATCTGAACAAAATTGAAAAACGTAAAATTTGCATTACGTCCCTTGTAATCCGAATTGATAAGAGATTCGCTAATCGGAAAAGACTATCCGTTCTATCTGCAGAGAAAGACGATTAATTCCAATTGAAAACAAACTTCTTGGGCGTGCACAAAATATAACCAGCATTCGGAGCTGGGATTGCCAAAAAACAACTTCAATATATTCGGGCATTAGATGACTAATTATTAGAAGAATAACTATTAGAATGAAAGCCTATTAGAAGACTATTTTCTTAGATTAGCAATCTAAAATAGTTTTCTAATCTCACAAACATTTTAAGCACTCTTCAAGTACAGGCCATTTAGATTTACTGTAACCCAACATTCTTTTATTCTCTGTACCTATCAAGTCATAGAATTCTTTTACAGTTTCAATGCGTACACTATAAATATTAAAAAAGTAAATTTTGACAATAATGTTTTCTAAATCAATTGGTAAGCAATCGGTAGTTTTAATTGGATTGTGGACATTATGAGCTTCACAGCCATTAGTTCTTGTTGTAACAATGTGCTCGGTTTTGTATAAATATTGTTTACACCTTTTCTATTTACCCCCCTTCAAGTTTCAAAAAATGTACACTAACATTTAGGCATGTTTGGTATAAGTCTTGCAAACAAAGAAACGAAATACAGTGCACTTTGCTTAATTGGTACACCGGTTAATAGGGACAACTGCTTAATCGGGACAAAATTTAAAAGACCGAAACTTTTTATATGTAATTTTACTTCGGTTATTGGGGACAATCCTCCGGTTAATCGGTCCAGTTCATCGCGTCTTTGAGGAGCTAAGCCTGGCGCTACATACAGAAGCGTCAGCTTTGTCGGAACCTTTGCTGTTTTTCATCGGCGTTTCAGTAACCTTCAGTTCTGGTGTCTGTATTGAGCCCTGATCGAGCCTTTTAAATTGAAGTTCCGAGAATGTAAACACGTTTGGAAATTTATAATAAAAACACGTAAATAAACTCCAATTTAAAGGGACAATTTCGCACATGAACGGTTAGCCCAATTACGTCTAGACACCTAAGTGACGCTTCTGTTTTCGCCTCGTGTTTTCGACTCAGTTCAACGTTACACTTCTTATTCTGAACACGTAGTGACTTAAGCATTAAAATGTCACGCAGACTTAACATTAAAAGAAAAAATGAATATGCTCCGACAAATTGAAAACCAGCCACCCAATACGCGTCTACGCCAATTAGAGAAAACAGTGGCCCTTCCAAAGTCAACGATCAGAATAAAACAAAAGGATGAACTTGAAAAACAATGGCTTAATGCTGAAAACCAAGTGGAATCGCGTAAAAGGAAGCGAGAGGGAAAAGATCCAGAAGTTGATGATGCTCTCAATCGTTGGTTTTCTGCGGTAACCCAAAAAGGGGTTAGTGTTAGTGGCCCAACGCTGAAATTAAAAGCAGAAGAATTGGCGAAAAAATTAGGTCATCAAGATTTTAAAGCAACGGAAGGTTGGTTTTCACGGTGGAAGGCAAGGTGCAACATAAAATTTAAAAAAGTACATGGGGAGAAGGGTAGCGCAAATGTGGTAGCCGCTGATGAATGGAAAAAGGAAAAACTTCCAGAACTGCAAAAGTTGTTCAGTTCAGATAACATCTTCAATGCCGATGAAACTGGTCTGTTCTACCGTGCAACACCGGATGGATCACTGTATTACAGGAATGAGACATTAGTCGGGTTTAAAAGAGCTATGGACCGCATAACTGTTGCGCTAAAATGTCCGGTACTGAAAAGAGAAAACTTTTGGTTATCGGTAAAACGGCAAAGCCTCGATGTTTCAAGGGTATATCAATAAATAGTCTGCCGGTAGAATATCATTTAAATAAAAATGCCTGGATGACTGCAAATATTTTTAAACAATGGATGACGAAATGGGACCAACAATTGGAAAAAAAAATTGTATTGTTGCTCGATAACTGCCCTCCTCATCCTGATATAAACAATTTGAAAAATATACAATTAGAATTCCTGCCTTCTAATAGAACTTCATTAATACAACCTATGGACATGGGTATTATCAAAAATTTTAAATTCCACTATCGTAAAGCTTTAGTGCATCACATCATTGAAAAAATAGAAGAATTTTCCTTGACATCATCATCTAGCTCCAAACAGTTTAGCTCGAAAGTAAACATGATATTGTTGATGAAATTGTATCTACAAAACTGATCTCTAATAATGAAGTTCAAGAAAGTAGCTACGAAGAAATATATAATCCTATACGTATTCTAGAAGCTAAGGAAAATATAGAAGTTTTAAGACGTTTTTTTATGCAAACAGACAATGAAGATTCTCCAATTGAATCTTTAGATAAATGTGCAGATTATATAAATAAAAAAATTATGAACCCTGGAAACCAAAATACTTTGGACAAGTATTTTTTACCTAAGTAAAAAATGTGGTTTTCTTTATTATTATTTTTGTTGTTTCTTTATTTAATGTTTTCTTATATAGAATAAATGTTTATTTTAATATTTTCACTTTTTATTTTCAGCAATAATTAGTTTTTATCCTGTAGATAAAAATACGTAGTATATTCTATATTGTTTTTTGTAACTGTTTTTTTACTATCGGATAATTGGGATAACCGCTTAATTGGGACAGATTGAATGAGACCCGATGTGTCCCAATTAAGCGTTAAGCGGAGTGCACTGCATTACCAATAAAAAAAGCTGTGTAAATACAGCTAGATACTTAACCCTCCGTTAGGCGCGCGTGTATCCAGTAGATACATGCATAAAACTCCTTCCCGTCTGTTTAGAGATCGATATCTTTAGAACGGATGAACAAAAAAATTTGCAGTAAACTTTGTTATAATTATTGGCCATTTGTGCTATACTATCGTAAATTTGAAGATTTTTGGCCCCTCAGTCATTTTTTTGTAGCGAGTTAAACATAAAAAAACACCCGATTTTCGAGATTTCCGTACATACCGTCACTTTATGAATTTTTTTCTCGAAAACTATAACACGAAAAAATTTGATATTAGAACAGTTGATAGCTTAATATGTTCTGCATATGGGGCACATTTTAGCTTTTTCATATTCTGCATAGTTTCGCGGATTTTCGAGGTTTAAGAGAATGCTGTTATTTCGAAAACGGCTGGACGGATTACAATGCATTTTGCACTGAACTGTGCGTAATAAATCTGTATGTCGAATTTCGATAATAGTTTTTCAAAATAAAATTTTTCCGATTTTTTTAACGCGAGTAAAGTAATTGAAAGAAATGTGAAATCGACAGGTTACGCGACGCCGGTGCAGGGTCCTGGGAGAACCCGAGAAACCAGAATCTCCGTGACGACTGATTGTCTGCTTCAGACTTAAACAAGCCATTTTTAATTCTATTTTATATTATATAAAAAATATATACAGTAAATTTACTTATTTTGTCAGTTAAAGTCTGTTTGTTAGTCTATACTTTCTATTGGTTTTTTGTTCAAGTAAAAACTGCTTGATTAATACATAATAAATATACAAAAATTACAAAATATTCAAAAATATCTGTTAATTCATATGTATTTATTACGATTAATTACGAGTCTACTTCGTTGAAACAATCTTCGCATATAAAAAATATTTATTTTTAAATATTTTGACTAACAAATGTCATGATAATATCTAACTAATTTGTATAAGTAATAATTTTAGTATTTTTCTTTACACTTGCAATAATAATATCATTGTTACCCTTACCTTACCTGCCTGTTTTTAGAATTTTTTTAGTCATAAATTTGCCTCAACAAAAATTGCCTGCTCTTGTTCGGTGGAAGGACCTTACAAAACAGGTCAACTCCAATCCTTTATATTTAGAAACTTTTTATTATATGTACCAAGAATTGTTATTTTTTTATGTAAATCCCAAATATATCTCTAACTACCCTCGACAGCCCACTTTTGCGTCGAATGCTAAGAATCGCCTTCTTAGCATTCGCAATTGGTTATACTTATGAGTATTGTACTCAGATCATTATTCTTTGTATTCATAAAATATAAACAGAGGTTCCCACCTTTTTGCAATTAGTTAGAAATATATAAATTAGGCGGAGATAAATGGTCTTACTTAGTATTGCTCAGAACTTTATCTACAAAAGACATTCAAATAATATTCATAAAACTAGTTATTCAGTGCTTCATAATTTTTAAAAATGGAAAATATTGAAAATATTCAACGCAGGATTTTCGAAGAGGATCAACTTAATGTTGATACTCAGAATGAAGATTTTGATGAAACTGATAAATCGGATTCCGATGATCATATAGAAACTCGATCGCTGGATTCAGACACCGATCATGATTTGAGTGATGAAGAGCAATATAGCGAATCTGAAAGCGAAGATAACTTTTTTTTGGGAAACATTCGGGATTTTATCCAGCAGATACATGCATAAAATTTCTTCCCGTCTGTTTAGAGGTCAATATCTTTAGAATGGAAGAACAAAAAAATTTGCAGTAAACTTTGTTATAATTATTGGACATTTATGCTATACTACCGTAAATTTGAAAATGTTTGACCCCTCAGTTATTTTTTTATAGCGAGTTAAACATAAAAAAACACCCGATTTTTCACCCGAAAATCATAGCACTTAACAATCTTATGAGTATTGTACTCAGGCTCATTATTATTTGTATTCATAAAATATAAATAGAGGTTCCCACTTTTTTGCAATTAGTTAAAAATATATAAATTTGGCAGAGATAAATGGTCTTACCTAGTATTGCTCAGAACTTTATCTGCAAAAGACGTTCGAATAATCTTCATAAAACTAGTTATTCAGTGCTTTTTAATTTTTTAGAAATGGAAAACATTATAAATATTAATTATTATAAATATTATAATGTCGATACTCAGAATGAAGGTTTTGATGAAACTGATGAATCGGATTCTGATGATCATATAAAAACTCGATCGCTGGATTCAGACACCGATCATGATTTGAGTGATAAAGAGCAATATAGCGAATCTGAAATCGACGAAAACTTTTGTTTGGGTAAATTCGGTATTTTAATAATGGTCATCCACATTATCTAAGCGCTAATTTTAATATACAGGAAAAGACCGCACGCAATGGAGAAAAAACGCATCCAAAATTTCGGGAACACGTCCAGACAATTTTGAGAAACAGCCTGGGGTAAAAGGAGAAGAAGCAACCAAGGCAAAAAGTGTTGTGGAGATATGGAATTTATTTTTCACAGAAATTGTTATTAACCTATTAGTAAACTGTACGAATAAGCATATAGCGAAAGTTAAAGAAAGGTTTAAGAGAGAAAGAAATTGCTTTATTTTATTTTAAAACTTAAAACTTTACTTTATTAGTTACTTTATTTAGCGGGAGTATTTAGAGCTGGACATCAGCGGTTGTCCGATTTTTGGACAACTGGTGGTTTAGGAATAGATCTTTTTCGTATGGTGATGTCAGAAAAACGTTTTAGGTTTTTGTTATGATGCTTACGCCTCGACGATAGAGAAACCAGGGACACTCGACAAAAAGTTGATATATTGTCTACAGTGAGAGAAGTTTTTACACTGTTTATTGAGAACTTTCAAAAGCATTTTGAATTAGGAAAAAATGTCACTGTAGATGAAATGCTACTCGGATTTTGAGGCAATGTTCGTTTAGACAATATATATCATCGAAATCCGCCAAATATGGTATACAAATATTTTGTCTAAGTGATGCAAAATTATATTATACGAGCAATATGGAAATATATTGTGGCCAACAACCGGAAGGTCCTTTTAGAACCCCAAATTCTGCAGATTGCATTGTTATGCGATTGTCTACACCAATTCTTGGATCTGGTAGAAACATCACTGCAGACAATTGGTTCATCAGTCTTAAATTAGTAAAAAATTAAAACAAAATAACATTTCTTTTGTAGGTACAATTCGAAAGAACAAGCGTGAACTTCCGCCAAGTTTTGTATCGGCAAAGAACAGAAATTGCTTTAGCAGTATGTTTGGCTATACAAGTGATGAGACACTTGTATCGTATATTCCAAAAAGGCAAATCTGTTCTTCTGCTATCTAGTCTACACGTAGGATCAAATGAAATTTGTGATAAAGAACAAGCGAAACCAGGAATAATTTCATTCTATAATAAAACCAAATCTGGGGTAGATGTCGTGGATAAACTTTGCACCAACTACAACGTTAGTAGATCAACGAGAAGGTGGTCAATGGTAATATTTTACCACCTGCTGAATATGGCAGCGTTAAATGCCAGAATTATATCTCTGTGCAACAACAATAATGAATGCATATCAAGAAAAGACTACCTACAAACATTATCAAAAGGTCTTTTAGAAAAACAATTAAAAATTAGGGCACAAATTTTAAGTCTTCCATTAGCAATCCAAAATTTGCTAAGAAAATATAAAGATCCTGCTGCGGAAGAAGCAGTCCCGCGGGTACGTCTACAACGGCAAAGAAACGACGCTGTCAACCATGTTTCAGTGATAGAAGAACCTCACTAAGCATTTATTGTTGCGAAAAATGTGGGATTACCTTGTGTCTAAAAAAACATTCGAAAATTATATGCGAAGATTGTTTCAACGAAGCAGACTCGTAATTAATCGGGGGCAAATACACAACAGCTTGACTTTTAATCGGATAATTTTATTTTGATACGAACGTTTTCTTGCCATGGAAAAATTCGAAATCAAAATCATGACAAAATCGCGACAGCTTTAGCTGGAATAAAATACAAAATTAAAAATGGCTTGTTAGGTCTGAAGCAGACAATCAGTCGTCACGGAGATTCTGGTTTCTGGGGTTCTCCCATCCCAGAACCCTGCACCGGCGTCACACCCCCGTCCTGTCGATTTTACATTTCTTTCAAATACTTTACTCGCGTTAAAAAATCGGAAAAATTTTATTTTGAAAAACTATTATCGAAATTCGACATACAGATTTATTACGCACAGTTCAGTGCAAAATGCATTGTAATCCGTCCAGCCGTTTTCGAAAAAACAGCATTCTAAACCGCGAAAATCTGCGAAACTATGCAGAATATGAAAAAAATAAAATGTGCCCCATATGCAGAACATATTAAGCTATCAACTGTTGAAATATAAAATTTTTTCGTGTTATAGTTTTCGAGAAAAAAATTCATAAAGTGACGGTATGTACGGAAATCTCGAAAATCGGGTGTTTTTTTATGTTTAACTCGCTATAAAAAAATAACTGAGGGGCCAAAATTTTTCAAATTTACGGTAGTATAGCACAAATGTTCAATAATTATAACAAAGTTTACTGCAAATTTTTTTGTTCATCCGTTCTAAAGATATCGACCTCTAAACAGACGGGAAGGAGTTTTATGCATGTATCTACTGGATACACGCGCGCCTAACGCACGGATAATGAGATTTATGCAGTTATGCGATTATGAAAACGGGACGTTTTAGAGTTTATTCGGGACGATGGGACTACTAACAGAAGAACGGGACAATCCCGTTTAAAACGGGACGTATGGTCACATAAGGTCGTAAAAGTGCATAAAAAATGTATATAGTTCCGCAGTTGGTTAAAAGAGATCGCGCTGAGCTCAATTCAGTTATTCATAGCGATGCTTTTCTATATCTCCTTACAATTAGTCATCCTACCGTTGAAAAATTTTTTCGTTGGAGAACATATTCCGGTTTAGTCCGTTTAGTCTTACGCGATTCATAAGAATAATCTCGACATTATTTGGTGTTTTTGTTTGGCGAAGTGATATTATTATTACAGTCGGTGTTATTATTTAATTAGTGTTATTGTTACAGTTAGTGTTATTTTTATTTTAATTATTTTCACTTGGTCTAAATATGTCTTAGATAATGTGACCGTTTTTATTTCGACTGAAAACGGCACAACTCTAGGTACTTTTGTCGATAATCAGGTACAGTCTAAAATTATTAAAATTTGATTTTAAGTTAGACTTGATACAGCTTCCACAAAATTTGATACAGTTTCCTAAAGACCTGCAATGATTCCAGAAAACTTGTTATTGCTGCTAGAAGTCTTGATATTGCTTTCAGAAGACTTGAAATGATCTCAGACGACTTGAAATACTTTTAGAAGACTTAGAATGTTTGTAGAAAGCTTCACACTACTTCCACATGACTTAATATTGCTTATAGAAAACTTAATACTGCTTCAAGGAGACTTGAAAAGTTTCCAGAAGACTTCAGATGCTTTTAGAAAACTTGATACTGCTTTCATAGGACTTGAAATGTTTCTAGAAAACTTGATATTGCTTTCAGAAGATATGAACTACTAGATGGCTTGTTATTGCTTTCAAAAGACTTGAAATGCTCCCAGAAGACTTAAAATGCTTCTAGTAGACATGATATTGCTTCTAGAAGATTTGAACTGCTTCTGGATGGCTTGTTATTGCTTCCAAAAGATTTGAAATGAAAGAAAATTTAATACTGCCCTTGGAAGACTTCAAATGCTTCCAAAGGACTTGATACTACTTGTAAAACTGTTTGTTAAAACTGGATAGTGTTGATAAGCCAATTGACTGTGCTTTGAAAATATTGAATACTATTGAACAAAATGCACAATCTTTACGTAAGAAGTCCATAAACTATTAATTAAAGGTTAAATACTGCTGGCAGAAGACATTTTTATGGTAAAAAGCGAAAGACTGTTAATAAAATTTAATTTTCCTTCCAAAATATCAAATACTGTTGCAAAATACAACATCATCATATCTACTAAAAGTTTTAACTGACAAAAAACTGAAAAAAGTTTAAAAACTGTCACCTAAAGACTAGATACTGCTTGTAAAACTTTGCTCGTTTTAACAGACTTTTTTTGGAGAATGCAAGCCAATCCCTTTTAGGCATTACAACTGCATCCTATTATGTAATTAAAGAAGTAGAGCAAAGCGTTGCTAATTCGTACAACCCCAATTCCGAATTCCCTGATAATCTGAACAAAATTGAGAAACGTAAAATTTGCATTATGTCCCTTGTAATCCGAATTGGTAAGAGATTCTATCAAAAGCATTTCTATCAAAAATGCTGAGTCCATACTTTCTAAGGATTGCAAATCATTGTAATTTATTAGCAAAATGGTAGAGATGTGTATTTCAAAAATCAGCTGAGGAAGAAGAACCTGATGGCGGCATTCCACTGTCCAATCAATAATTTATGTATCATGCTGCAGCATATAAGGCAATTTCTCCATGAAGATGTTGGGATAACCGAATTAAAAGTGAGGAAGTTAGTAAAAGTTTTACTGTATCATGTATTACAAGATCAGTTTTTCTTCATCACGTCTAGGTTTCAAGATATTCCCAAAAATTTTGCATAGTGTGCTTCTGTAATTATATGGACATGAAAGTAGAGATGCAGACGAATATTTTGAGATATCGATGAGATAAATCGAACTCTTTGTTGTTTTGCTACGGCCTAAAACAACTCAACCGAATCAATTTTTTGGCATTTTTCCCAATTTTTGTTTTCACTTTATCACATTTTTGGAAATATCTCTAAAACTGGACGTTAAGGAGATGAACTGAAGACAAAATCAGCTCAAGATATTACGTTATAAAACAAATATCGTAATCTTTGAGATTTTTCATGTATTTTTCTGGTACCTATTTTTTTATACATAATTTTATGATTTTCAATAATTTTTGAAGCTGCCATGTCTCCCGGTAACAACCGTCCAGTACGCACTCTAAAAAGAAATCGACGTTCAAAAGGACAAAAGTGGAAATTTTTATGCGGTTTGCAAAAGTATGTAAAAGCTGTTATGATACATAAAAATATT
This sequence comes from Onthophagus sagittarius, assembly GCA_036711965.1. Classification (NCBI taxonomy): domain Eukaryota; kingdom Metazoa; phylum Arthropoda; class Insecta; order Coleoptera; family Scarabaeidae; genus Onthophagus; species Onthophagus sagittarius. Next base: position 28,786,128 of record JASERS010000005.1, read on the forward strand.
AAAAACACAAATGTTTCAGTACTAGCGAAGAAACATATTTCTTCAAAGACTTGCCAAATACAGTAGAAGAACGTGATGACGAGTAATAGATTTCGAATTGTAGACTTTATGACTTTAATACTTTTTTTAGCGTGCAACTAAGTAAATCGGAGAATCATTGGAAAAAGTATTTCCTTGTTATGAGTTATAAATTTAATAACATAGAATATTAAAATTTTCAGTATTCAATCTGTAACTAATGTGGACGTGGACAGGTAAAACAACTCGGTTATGTAAACGTATTTAAAAATTGTTTGTGCTCTTTACCATTTCAGTGATAATGATTATGTTTGTTTAAAACCTACAAAGGTTTATACTCGAACCATATCAATTGGTCACAATTTTTTGTCTACTACTGAGTTTAATAGGTATAGCCAATTATGTTAATTTATAATGTCTGTGAAGTTATCCCCCCATTTTCAAAATTTAAAAGAAATAACTCTTCGGAGGGCTATCAGAACTCAAAATTTCAAAAAAAAAAAATTTTAAATGCTTAACAGTTATACAAAAATTCAATTGTCGAATTAAACAATCGAAGTATCGATTGTACAAAAATAATTTGTTAGTATTATGTTTTTAAAATTTTAAATGAAATATATGTTTAATAAAATAAGATATATTTGTAATTATTAAGTTTCTGAAAAAATATATATTTTATGGAAACCGATAAAACAGTTTTATTTATACTTTTTTTTCTTTTGTTACCTAAGTATGCAATAGCTTTGTTCCAATAAGCGTAGGAACTCGTTAGTTACAGTCGCACCTGTCAAATAATGTAATGAAATCTGATGAAATATAACTGCATTATTGACGTGTGTGTGGAACAAAGCTAATATATTAATAAAACAAAATATAAATAATGGTGAACATGAATTAAGAAGACGACGAATTCTATTTTTTGTGTCCACTTGAACAATAGTGGATGTATGGGATATTCATCATGAAACTGTTGAAATAATAAAGCAATATTTTATTCTCTAAATATTGCCATCTATAAGACGATTGCCAAAATACCAACGTTAAGTTTGCCAATGTAGATTCTATGTTCATTGTTGTATGTATTGTATTTAAATTAAAATACTATAGGTATAGTTCTTTCAACAACGATTTTTATTTCTTAATATAAGTGCTATAATTATTTCGAATGCTTAGCATTCGTCATCAGGCACGACTACGAGAGAGACAACAAAGGGTTAAAATAAGTTAAAATATATAAAATAAAGTTAAAATTACCGTCAATAAGAGTAAAATTAAAAACTTTTTGTGTACATTAATCGTGTTTAAAAGAATAAATATTAGAAAACAATAAACGTCTTGAACATTACATATTAAAACAGAAAAGTTGTAAAAGACAATATTACGAACACTTAACATCTGCACAAACTGGATGACAAGAACGAACTGTGTTTTTTAAAATGGAACGTACGTATTCAAAGCGTAAAAAGTTGTTATAACTTGCTCCGGAAAAAGACAACATAATTTATATGAATCTCACAAAAGTTCGGGTAACGTTAAATTCCGTGATGTCATTTAATAAATTAGGGTTGTTTTTATTTTTATGTATAAATAATTCTTCATAAAGATCCATTTCTTTAGATTTCTTTAATTTTTTTAAAAGGGATATATTATTTGTGGTAATTTTATGATTGTGTTCTGTTAGATGTCGATAAAAATTTGATTTAGATTGAGTTATGTGTTCTTTAAACCGTGTATTAAGGCTTCTACCGGTTTGGCCAATATAGTAGCTATCACAGTTATCGCAGCAAATTTTATATATACCACTTAATTTTAGATAATTAAACTGATGGTTGTTATTTATCAAAATGTTTCCGATGTTATTTGTGGAGGAAAAAGCTATTTTTGTATCATATTTAGCTATATTTCTTTTAAGTTGTTTTTGAAATCTAGGGTTGTATGGAACAGTAATATATTTAGATTTGGGGTAGAAACGAGGTTATATCATATTGTTGATGTTGTTTTTATGTATTTTGTTATATATACATTGTAGATTAGAGATATCGTATCCATTATTTAATCCGATGTTCAATATTTTATGCAATTCTTCAATGTAATCATCATTATCTATAGGAATATTATTTAGCCGATTAAAGAGAAAATGGAACGTAGCGTCTTTATGTTGTTTCGCATTGTAGGAATGTTTAGGTATGATATTATCTGTGGTTGTATTTTTTCTATATATTTTAAAATTAAGCGATTGGTTATCAATATTTCTAGAAATTTTCAAATCTTAAAAGTTAATACTACGATTCGATTCTATTTCGGTTGTAAATTGTAGTTTACTGATATTGTTCAGGATGTTTTGTATGGCGATAAGATTAGCTTTAGTTCCATTATATACAATTAATATGTCGTCAATATATCGTCCAAAAAATCTAATGTCTTTGGTAAATATTTCATATACATAAAAACAACATCAACAATATGATATATCCTCGTTTCTACCCCAAATCTAAATATATTACTGTTCCATACAACCCTAGATTTCAAAACCAACTTAAAAGAAATATAGTTAAATATGATACAAAAATAGCTTTTGTGTTATTTGTGGAGGACCACAAATAACATCGGAAACATTTTGATAAATAACAACCATAAGTTTAATTATTTAGAATTAAGTGGTATATATAAAATTTGCTGCGATAACTGTGATAGCTACTATATTGGCCAAACCGGTAGAAGCCTTAATACACGGTTTAAAGAACACATAACTCAATCTAAATCAAATTTTTATCGACATCTAACAGAACACAATCATAAAAAACTTGTGGTTGTACTAATTACGATGTATATTTTATTATTTATTTTCAACTAGTTTCGGGGAACTTCGTCCCATTTCATTCTCTATCTACTATTAGTTTTTTATAGAGAATGAAATGAAACTTTGTTTTTTAGACGCAAATTCAAGTTTTTGACGTAAGTTCTATTTAATAATATGTTAGTTGAAATTAAGGATTGATTTTTTAATATTAGATAATTTCAATGTTTTTTAACGTGTTAATTTGTTTGTTTTTTATGTCATGATAAGTTTACATAAGGTTCTTTACCAAAATTTTTCTGTATACAGGTATTTTCCTGAAGATGGGGACGAAGTTCCCCGAAACTAGTTGAAAATAAATAATAAAATATACATCGTAATTAGTACAACCACAAGTCTTTTTGTTTCTTCATTTGAACTTAAAATAACAACGATGTATAAAAACCAAAATAACACATCTTACAATCATAAAACTACCACAAATAATATATCCCTTTTAAAGAAATTAAAGAAATCTAAAGAAATGGATCTTTATGAAGAATTATTTATACATAAAAATAAAAACAACCCTAATTTATTAAATGACATCACAGAATTTAACGTTACCCGAACTTTTATGAGATTCATATAAATTATGTTGTCTTTTTCCGGAGCAAGTTAAAACAACTTTTTACGCTTTGAATACGTACGTTCCATTTTAAAAAACACAGTTCGTTCTTGTCATCCAGTTTGTGCAGATGTTAAATGTTCGTAATATTGTCTTTTACAATTTTTCTGTTTTAATATGTAATGTTCAAGACGTTTATTGTTTTCTAATATTTATTCTTTTAAACACGATTAATGTACACAAAAAGTTTTAAATTTTACTCTTATTGACGGTAATTATAACTTTATTTTATATATTTTAACTTATTTTAACCTTTTGTTGTCTCTCTCATAGTCGTGCCTGATGACGAATGCTAAGCATTCGAAATAATTATAGCACTTATATTAAGAAATAAAAATCATTATTGAAAAAACTATACCTATAGTATTTTAATTTAAATACAACGTTAAGTTGTTCAGCAGATTCCTTTACATATTTCAATAATTACGTGAAAATTGCACATTTTTACGTAAAACACAATCCTGAGATAACAACATATCTATTGTACTTGCACAGTCCCGGCATCTCTTCTTATATTCCATATCTAGTGAATGAAGCATTGTCACCTCATTTGAGTGCATAATTTGTCACAAAAATCAGTTTTTATTACGCCTTTTTTATGACAAAGTTTAGTAATTTATTATTGTTAATATAACAACTATTTTACAAAATAAATTATGTCATTCACTACTTTAATATGTGTACCTCAATCCTATGTATTTACTTCTTTGTAATATTTTGACATAAAGTCATAATTGTGTTAGAAAGTAACCTCTATCGACCTGTACGGGTCCATATAAAAATCTCCATTGAACGGCGACCATAAGATATACACTCAGCAGCAGAAGTCTGCGTACAAAAAACTTGTAATACTTTAATTAAAAAAATAAGAGTCATAATCTAATGTGATTTTTTATTTTGTATATTAACTACATATAATTCTATTAACAAAATATGCTTCAACAAAACAGAAACAGTAGTTACAGAAAAAAATCAAAACTAAAAATTCTACAAATAACGGGTATGCAAAAATCTGCGTACAAGTCAGGACAGTATTTATAAAAAATTCATAAATGAGATCATTGTTTCTATATTAATATGAGGTCGGATAACCTTTATTTTCGGTTTAATGACTTCCCTTAAACGTTTAGGCATGGAGTGCACTAATTTCTTCGGTTCGTCCGAACTGATTTTGGCCCATTCCTCAATCATAACATTTTTTAACGTTTCCTTCGACGTTATGTTGTGTTGCCGAATCCTGCGTTCCAGTAAATCCCAGAGGTGTTCGATGGGATTCAAGTCCGGCGATTGTGGAGGTGTTTTAAGTTGCTTTGGGGTATTGTATAGTAGCCAAAGCTTAGTGTTGTGGGCGCAATGTTTGGGGTCATTATCTTGTTGAAAAAAGTATTCGGGCGCCAAGCCCAAGTTTTCGATGCTAGGCTTCAAATTTTCTTTTAAAAAGTCTATATACATTTTATGGTCCATTGTCGATGTTATGAAAACCAACCTTCCCACCCCTTTGGTGCACATACACCCCCAAACCATAACTCCACCACCTCCGTGTTTTACAGTCGCTTTCAAATTTTCGGGATTAAGGGCAGTATTAGGTTTTCTCCATACAAGTTGTTTACCCTTAACCCTCGCAGTACTGACGTTTCGCCAACCGTTGCGGACGGTGCCTGGGTCAACCGAGACCCGAACAGTTTTTGTTTACGTAGAATATAAAAAATGAAGCTTTTGCCATTATGATTTTGACTTATTTTATTTTAAAGGTGAACTATTATTAGGGATATAAAATAATACATAAAAATAAAATTTTAAAAAAATTACATAAAAAATATTTATTCTAAATCATTACAATTTGTACACAAAATATTTTTTGTACATGTTGAATGTATATTACATACATATTTATGACAAACATCACATTTTGATTTATATTTATTGTCATTTCCAATACACAAGCTACATCTTGAGCATTTTTCTAATGTTGTACTCATTTGTTTATTTATTTTTCGGCCTGTACTTTCGATGGCGTCCACAATGTGTCTCGAAAATACTACTGCATTGGTTTCAAATGCTCTAGCTCTAGAATCTATGTTTGCAGCAACTAACTGTTCAGACAAATTTTCTATAAATTGTTTTCTTCTTGATTTTATGTTACCAGTTGCCCAATCCGGATTTTTGAGTTGCCATAGTACAAATGCATTATAGGCTGCAATATCTATATAATATAAAAAAAGCGACAGAGGCCAACGTCGTGTACATCTCCGGCAAGTGTATTCTCTTAGAATTTTATCTAAAACATCCACTCCACTTTTTGTTGAATTGTAATAATTGATAATATTAGGTTTGTAATTATTATTTTCGTCAGAAATAGCATGTTCTCGATGAACGCTCGAAAGTAAAACTACGCATTTTCTTGGTTTTGGGATATACGACACAAGTGTTAGATTTTCAGAAAATATAAAATCGGAAGAGAATTGAGCTCTTCCGGATATTGTTATCAAAGATTTTGGTAAATCCTTTCTATTTTTCCGCATTGTTCCCACTATAAATATGTTATCTTTGAGTAAATCCTCTGCAAGTGAGATATCCGTAAAAAAATTGTCGGTTGTGATAGTTCGATTAGATCCCTTCCAAAACTCTGAAAGAACTCTAACTACTCGTTGTCTTTGTCCTTTCTCCGGTGTGTTTCCGCATTTTCCTAAATACACTTCAAAATTACAACAATAATATGTAGTAGCGTCACATAGGGCCCATAATTTCAGCCCATATTTCCCCGGCTTGCTCGGCATATACACCTTGAATGGACATCTTCCTCGAAATGTTACTAATTGTTCATCAATAGTGCCTACATTAGACGCTCGGTAATTATCTCTGCAATTTCTTGTTAAAATATTTGTAATGGTTCTCAAAGCTGCCAACTTATCGGTCATTTTTCTTTCTTCTCGTGTCTGAAAGTCGTCAAAACGCAAAAATCGTAAAATGTTTGTAAATCTATCACGAGACATAGATGCTCGATAAATTTGTCGACTATAAGCAATCTTTTTCGTCCATAGATCTTTTTTTACTTTCACGTGATTCCCGAAAACGGCCAGTAATTAGTAAAATCCCAAAAAATGCCTTCAATTCAACACGGTCTACCGGCTTCCATATATTATTTGAAAATATTTCATAATATTTAACCGCTTTTTCATTTGTATAAGTAATTATAATGTCCATGATTTCATCATTTATAAATAAATCAAAACATTGTTCCATGGTTTCTACACCCTCAGAATTTGCTGTGAGTGTAGCATCATATTTACCAAATTCTGCATCTCTGTTTGTGGGGGAAATATATCTCCATGTTCGTCCACAAACATTTTGGTCTTTACAGTGTGACATATTATTACTATTTTCACCACTAAACTCATCACTTTCATAATCCTCTTCATCTGGTACTGCATCACTAAAAGTCAATGACGCACATTCATCATCAGAAGACACTTCATTGTTATAATCATCATTATTATTTACAAAATTAGCAAACATTTTATTTTTCGATGTAGATCGTTGCTCTAAAATACACCTTCTGTGAACTAAATCAAGAATTTAATGGCAATTGTATTGTCGCTATAGCCTCTTATACAGACAGACGCCTGGCGCTGTAAAGAAACGGTCGAGACATATTTTTTCGTCGTTTTTTCGTCGGGACGTCTGTTTGACGCCGATCTAACTTAACGCACTCCTTGAGTAACGACAAATCTATTTATTACAATTTCTCGCAAAAATTTATTTGGGTCCAAATAGACCCAGGCACCGGAATACGAGGGTTAATGCCGAAAATGCAAAATTTGCTCTCATCTGTAAAAAGAACTTTCTCCCAGAATTCAATGGGCTTGTCTAAGAGTTTTTTTGCAAAGGCGATCCGCTTCTGACGATCTGACACAAATGGCTTTTTTATGCAACGCGACTGTGATAGTTAGCTTTTTTTTAACGTCCTTCTCACCGTATCTTTGCTGATAGTTTTATGAAATTCTTCTTGTACATTTTCTACTATTTTTTTTGCCGTCAGCCTAGGTTCTTTTCTAACCTGCTGTACAATTTTTCGCTTCTCTCGGTTTGTTAAAAAGGGTGGTCTACCAGATCGCGGACGTGAGAGGTAATCTTCAGTGTCTTTATAATTATTAATTACTCTTTGAATGGAAGAGTGTGACCTGCCGACAGTTTCTCCTATTTTTCGAAAAGATTTTCCCTCTTTCCATAACTTTACAATAATTTTTCTCTCTCCCAATACAATTTCCTTTCCTTTCGTGTCCATTCTAACTTTTAGTTTCTAAGCCTCTGCTAATATAATTGCCACCGATTATCTTTTATTTAAATCGGAAAGCGTACATCGCCAACTACGTATTTAAGTAAATAAGTATATTTTGGAGAAGGCGTCTTTATTTGTACGCAGATTTTTGCATACGCATTATTTGGAGAATTTTTAATTTTAATTTTTTTTGTAACTAATATTTCTGTTTTATTGATGCATATTTTGTTAATAGAATTATATGTAATTAATACACAAAATAAAAAAAATTGAAGTTTATCACATTAGATCATGACCCTTATTTTTTCAGTTAAAGTGTTAGAAGTTTTTTGTACGCAGATTTCTGCTGCTAAGTGTAGCTGAATGTGCGTCACGTTGCTCCTCAGCGTCTGTAATTTGTGACGTCACGACTAGGGCATGTAAATAAATATTTAATTAAAATTTAAAAAAAAAAACTCGTTGTAATCTTGTTATATAACAATTTTTATCCTAAATAAAGTTATTTTTTTTAAATATTCACTAAATAGTCTCAATATAAACCATTAAAAATAATTAACCACACTTATTAAAGAGGTCGCTGTAAAAGAGGTCTTTAACAAACGTCAAAATCGTTTGTTGTTCTACGTTTCGTCAATTTTAAAGCTCTTCCAACAAAATTTAAACGATGGCTTCATCAGAACCGATTCAAGTGAGTTCATTACCTTTACCACCGATGCAATACATTAACCAATATTCCGATGAAATGATCCGAAGGGGCAGAGCCCCTCGACCTCCGCCGCCAATTCACGATACTTATCATATGTTTGGAAACACTTTTAACACTGAAGAAAGTATCATTCGGCCGTTAGAAAGCCAGGTAAATAAAAAAAAATTAATCAATTTCAATTACAATTGTTTCTTTTAGGGTATCAAACGTTTATATCCTTTACATTTTGATCGTAGGAGAGAATTAAAAAAACTGAATCAATCGCTTTTAGTAAATTTCTTAGATCTTCTTGATTTATTAGTACACTGCCCTGATTCTCCGCGTAGGGCAGAAAAAGTTGAAGATTTAAGTTTACTGTTTATTCACATTCATCATTTATTAAATGAATTTAGACCACATCAAGCGAGGGAGACTTTAAGGGTTATGATGGAATTGCAACGAAGAGAACGTTTGGAAACGGCAAATAGATTTCAAAAGCATTTGGATAAAGTTAAAGATATTTTAGAACAAGCTTTACAAAACTTACCTGAACCCATGGAAATTGATTCCCAACTTATGATTGAAACAGATTTACTTGTTAATAGTGAAAGTAATATTAAAGATGATATCAATTCTGATCCCTGTAGTATATTTGATAGGATTATGTGTAAAGTTGTTGATGAAATGCAATAAAAAAGTTTTTTTCTTTGATTTGTTATGAGATTTCATATTAAATTCATAAAAAAAAGTTGAGGTTAAGTCGTTTCTTTTTTACTTTAACACAGTGTTCCTCAAAGTCTTTTGGCCTACGGACCTCTTTTCTTAGTCAAACCTTGCCGACAGACCCCCATGGTGAAAAAACTACATTAAATACTATATTACTATACTATTATAATATAGTAAACATTTTGAAGAAGTATTTATTAATTATAACTTTTGTATTAAAATACAATAAAATATTAATGGCTTGTATGAACCTGATGGGATGTTATTAGTTTATTTATGTCCGGCTTGATGTTTCTCAGTAGCAACCGCAAATCCCCCCCGATTATTAATTTCCAGTCTGTTTCTTTTCTTTGTGCCGAGGCTCATAACGGCACTGAATACACGTTCTACCAAATACGAAGACGGAAAATCAATCAACAGCTTCTGTACAATAACCCATAATGCTGGATATAAAATTGGAATCTGTTTTTGTAACCAGAAATGTTCGCATCCTTGCTTAAACATTGGTTTCAGCTCCTCATTTGTGGATAATTCAATAAGTTGTTCCTGTACTGGCATGTACTCATCTGCATTTGTGCTCTGAGTCGGGAATATCCAAGTGAAGAATGTCTTCAAATCTTTGAGTAAGGTGCGAATGGAGGGCCGTTAAGTGTTGACAATAAGCAAGCAAATCTTCGTCTCTATTTTGCAATTTTGAAAGATTTGGAAACTGAGAACATACTCCTCTTCCCAAGTTTTGTTTGTATAGCAAAAGATTTGCAACAAAGGCAGATATTACACTTTTAGCTTTGATTAAGTTTGGTGTGTCACCTTGTGGTTTCAAATTACTCTCGTTGAATCTGGCAAATAAATCAGTCATATAAGCGATGTCATTTTTTGAGATAATTAAATTATGACGCAAATCATTGTCTTTACTCTCCAGGAATTCCAACACTGAATACAAAAAGCGAATAGAAGCGATTCTTTGATGTCGATGAATAACACAATGTACATTCGGTATGACTTGTTCTTTTTAAACAAGAATAAAAAGATTTCTTAACAACGGACATCAAGAAATCTTTTTAATTCAGTAAATAATGTTTCACCTTTTGTATCAGTTTCCAAACATTTAGCAAATAACAATTCTTTGGATAACATTCCAGGTAATGTTGGCTCGTCAAGCTGTGTAGAGAATTGAGATGTTTTTAAGTAGTCACATAAAGAGTTTTCCACACTCTGAGCCATTTCGTCGATCCTTCTTCGTACTGTATTATTACTCAATGGAATTCTTTTTATAATATCGTAAGCTGGTTTGTGCATCACGGTGCGTATTACCTCATTTATAGCTGGTAGAATAAGTTGTTCGCCAATAGTGTGCGGCTTTCCGGACATCGCAATCATTAAAGATATATCATCAAGATATATCGTCATCTCTCTGAGATGTTGTCCCAATGAGTTCTTGCAATTTCGGTGTTTTCAAATATTTTCCTTTGAGTGTTTGAAAAGACGGTAAATCCTTATCTTTTTTGTCACTATGGATTTTTATTAAATGTTCCTTAAGCTTAGAAGGTTTCATTGAAAGAAGACAGAAAGGTAAAGTACTATTTTCTAGTGACGGAATAATGCTAAAATTAATATATTTAACATTGTATTGTCTGCATTTTTTCTTCGGTTCACTCATACTGTTATCTGAAAAAAGGGCACAAAACGATACAGGAAAGTACTTATATACAGGTGCTCCGTAATGATATGCGAATATTGAAGGGGGTGATTCTACATCGAAAATTAATGATAGTTTCTTATATGGTCCCAAAATGTTCCGTTATTAAAATACATGGTGTTAAAGTTTAAAAAAAAGGATATTAATTAATATTTTCGGAATCATTTTAAGTATTTTTATGAAATTTGGCATATAGTGATTATTAATAAAGATGCATATCTTTCAATACAAATCTAATCTCTATCTTTAACAGTGGAGTGCGTACGAGCTCTGACTTTAATATTTTTAAAGAAAAAAATGGTACGCCAATGGTTTTTTCCCAAATAAAAAATATTTTTGAACTCCCCCTTCAATTTGACAAATAAAAGCCCTCTTGAGTTTTTAGACTGCAGTGCGCTGTTTTTGAGAGAAAAATTAAAAACCGTTGGTTGCTCAACAGAAAGAAAGAGTAGGTATTGTGATTATTAAGGATACAATTTTGCAATAAATCTAGGTGGCTGAGCCTAAATGTATGTACATATCATTTGTTGTTTTATGTACGTTTGATATTTCAAACAACTCTTTGTAGTTAAAATCTGTTTACTGTTAATACCTTATTTGTAACTCGGTAATAATGGTGAATTATTCACATATGGAAGTGGTGGAAATGCATTACGTGTATGGCCTAGCCGATGACAATGCAGAGCTCGCCAGACGTATTTATCACCAGAAGGCTCAATACTGTTTCTAGAAGTTTTAAAATGCCATCGAATGGTTCGATTCTACCCCTGTAAGATTTAATACTGCTTCTAGAAGCTTTGAAATGCTTCCAGACGACTTAATACTGCTTCAGGAAGATTTAAAATGCTTACAAAAGACTCACCGTTGCCTCTAGAAGACTTAATAATGCATTAAGAAGACTTGGTGCTGTTTCTAGTAGATTTAAAATGCTTCCAAAAAACTTGAACTGCTTTCAAAGGATTTGCTACTGTAAAAAGAAGCCACCATATGTTTCCAGAAGTTTTGCAATGGTTTCAAAATACTTGAAATGTCTCCATAAGGCTTGATACTGCTTCTAGAAGATTTAAGATGCTTCCAAAAACTTGATATTGCCTCTGGAAGACGTTAAATGCTTCCGTTTTGTTGACGGTTAATTCCTTTGATACCGAGCACACTTTCATTACAAATCAACAGGCGGTAGAAAAATCGTTCTGGATATTTTAGATTTTTCTTAATTTTAAGACTTCTTATTAGTTGTAGACCTATAATTTCTTTCATGAAATCCCGAGACGAAATACCATAACTGGACACCCTAGATAAAACAATAAATATGTAAATACCTCAAAATTGAGATACTAATCCTAAGTTGATATTCTTAGATAGGTACAGTAAACCCTCGATATAGCGAACACGCAGGGGGAATCAAGCCGTTCGCTATAATGAGATGTTCGCAATTTCACTGTAACGAATTAGTTCGTTATATATTATGAATAATGACTAACCCACATATATTATACGCTGGGGTTAGTCCATTTTTGCACTCAACGTCTCAATAATGAGTAGGATCTTGAGGTGTTTAGAAACATATTAACATCGACTATGTAATAAGTTTATTTGTATTTTATTCATATTGTAATTAACATTTTTTTAAAGTAATCATTTATGGCGCATTGCTTTAAAACGGGTTTTGTTCGTCTTAAACATTCTTCAGTAATTTTATTCAAAGAATTCGCGAAACCTTCGGAAATGTTCTCTTCTGTATCAGCAAACCTTTAAATTGTGATATAAATAATGAATTCGATAACAAATCAGATGTGGGTTACCTTTGTATCGTATAGAGAGCCGCTAAAGCTTGAGCTCTTGTAGGGGGTGTTACATTTATCACTTCTTCCTCGTCACCTTCATCGCTTTTTTCATTTTCTTTCCATTCTTGGCCTGCATTCACTAATGGTAAATCGATTTCAATTGCTTCTGAAGTCAATACCTCACTGTCAATAGTGCAGTATTCATCAAAACTAACTGTTTAGGTACTGACAAGATGTGTTAATAATTTTCCCATTCTACATCACTAAATTCAGCCTACAATGCAGACAATAAAAGCATGTACAGTAAAAAGTTACTAAGAAGAACTAATTATAGATGAATGCTTACCATCGTTAACTGATTTTCCTCATTTTCTTCTTGAGAGTCAGTTGTCCACGATTTGTTAAAATAATTTTTTATCATGTTTAATGTTACTGAATTCCAAGAATCCGACAACGCTCGTATCGCTTGTAGTTATAAATAGTTATAATATAGCTATATATATGTATAGTTATATATAGCTATAAAATATATAAGTTTCAAGTTACGTGCGGGGTACCACAGGGTTCAATTTTGGGTCCGACACTTTGGAATTTCTTTTATGATACGGTATTGAGGCTAAAGATGAAGGAGGGAGTGCAAATGCTAGCATATGCAGATGATCTAGCGATTGTGGTGAGGGCTAGGGACAGAATCCAATTAGAAGACCAGGCTACTTATGCTGCGAACAGGGTGATCCAAAAGTTAAACGATATGGGGCTTTCAGTGGCCGAAGCCAAGACCGAGATGATTCTTCTACAAGAAAGGAGGAAAATTACAAAGATGTCCATGTATATTAATGAGAATACCATCGAGACAGTGCCATGCGCTAAGTATCTGGGGGTCCATTTCGACAAAGACATGGGGATGACGGTGCATGTAAGGGAGGTGACAAAGAAGGTGACTTACATGACAAATCTACTAAGGAGGCTAATGTCTAAGGTGAGCGGTCCGATGGCAAGCAAGAGAAAGGTTATTGTCTCAGCGGCTGTGTCAGTGATACTGTACGCGGCACCGATCTGGAGAAGGGCCATAAAATACAAGAAGTATGAAGGGATGATCAGGGCAGTCAACAGAGGGCTGACGTTGGGAGTGATAGCTGCTTACCGGACGGTGTCCGGGGATGCCGCGGAAGTCATTGCTGGTATGCCACCTCTCGAGTTGCTGGTCGAGGAGAGAAGTTTGTTATATGAAGGAGGTAAAGACGCAAATGAGCTTAAAGCTAGAACGGGTAAGCTGTGGCAGGATAGGTGGAATGGTTACAGCGGATGGACAAAAGTGCTCATACCTGATATAGCACCGTGGAGAGGAAGGAAATGGGGTGAAGTTGACTTTTATTTAACGAAAGCCTTGACGGGTCATGGCGTTTTTGGTGCGTACTTGTATAGGATCGGAAAAGCAGACAACGATGAGTGTTGGTTCTGTGGGGAAGGGGACACGGTGGAGCACACTCTTTTCGCGTGTTGTCACTTTGAGGGGGCGAGAGTGGTGTGTAAGAGGAAGTGCGGCCAGAGAGTTTGTGTGAGAAACATAGGGGCGATGATGTTGAAGGGTGAAGAAGAGTGGGACGCAATAACAACAATGTGCAGGACGATAATGAAGGAGAAAGAGAGAATGGAATGGGAACTGTCGTCGTGAAGGTATGGACGAACGGAGGATGTGAGTGGAGGGGACGCTTAGGTATGTGGTAGGATTTGTTTTCTTGGCAAAAAGTAATTGGAAATGTCTCTGTTTTTATTTTTTTTTGGTCTGTGTACCGTAATGCTGCCAATGGAAATGAGGTACGGAATATATTCCCAAAATTGTTGCTCTTACAAGACGAGCATGATATCGCTTCTTCATGCACGCAATTATGCCTTGATCAAGAGGTTGGAGTACACTCGTTGTGTTAGGTGGAAAATAAATAACCTTCACATTGTCCAAATTGATATCTTTAACATTATGTGCAGCACAATTGTCCATCGTTAGCAATACTTTTCTGTTTTGTGCTGCCATGTTTCACTGGAAACGAATAAGCCATTCTCGAAATGTCACAGACGTTACCCACGCATTTTTTTTAGTACTATAATGGCACGGTAAATGGGAACGATCTATTTTATTTAAACATCTGGGTTTTTTTTGACTTTGCTACTATCCACAGATTTAATTTTTCGCTTCCATCTACATTGCAACATAAAACTGCTGTTACTCTTTCTTTGCTTTCTAATAGTGCCACCATAACACTTTTTACCTTTAAAATTGAAAGTACGGTTTGATATAAGATTATAAAAAACACCAGCTTCATCAATGTTAAAAACATCTTTATCAAGATAGGCTTTTCTTATAAATTTGAACTCCTGTCTCCACTCATCTATGGTAAGCACATTAACTTTATTTCCTTCTCGAGATAAGGCGTAGTCTGAAATACCATGCCTACTCTTAAATCTGTGCAACCACCCAGATGAAAAATCACATCCTATTATGTTCAATTCAGCAGCGATTGATTTTGCCTTATCTTGTATGAATGGTCCTGTTAAGGAAACATTTTTTGTTCTCATTTTGGTAAACCATTCTATTAATTTTATTTCTAGTTGTGGAAATGCAGGTCTCCTCAACTTTTACGTCTCCTCAACTTCTACGAGATGTATGTTTACCAGACGCTTCGGCACCATCAATTCGGTTTTTATTTTGTATAATTGTTGATAGTGTTGATTTTGATATGTGAAATTTTTCCGCAATTTTAGTTTTTGTAATAGCATTTTTTTCAACATCCTCCAATATTTCTAATTTCCTTTTTAAAGGAATTGATGTCCTTCTCAAACTCATTTTTTTTCAATTAACACAACGCTTTTTTTCTAAACCTTAACACTTTGTACGCTCTCGAAGAGCACACACTTGCATTTGTGCAATACCTCAACTAGTCTTATATTACTTAAAGAAAAAAAAATCGTGTTCGCAATAACGATAATAGTTTGTATTAAAATCATACTTATGAGATGAAATAATTGTTCGTAGTTCGTTACTATGAATTTTCGTTATAATGAAAAATGGCATATAAAATGTATTGAAGATATTTGTTGCGTAATTTTGATTCGCAATAACGCCATTTCGTTAAATCAATGTTCGCTATATAGGAGGTTTACTGTAATAATAAATCGGTGGAAAAAGTTAAAATTATGTCAAAACCATACTTAAGCTCAAGCAACTTTAATTTACGATCTGTAAAGTTGATTGCCTGTATACGTTATTTATGTTATTTTACAACTTTATAGTTTCAGTAACAATCTAACTGTTTAAGCAAATATTTTATCCCATCTAATGATTTGTATATATCCTTCTTAAACCTAACGATAGATCTTTAGGTAGCCAAGAAAAAAAAACTTTCTAATTTGAACTCGATTAGAAAAGATCACCAAAAAAATCCTATCATCTTCTGGTTAGATTATCACCTGATCTCTTTAGTTGGATTTAAGGTACTCCCACCCAAAAGAATTCTTATTTTTTAAGGTTCTTTCCACAGCGTCACATACCTACATAAGAAAAACATTTTTGGTTTGTGTATCCAAAAATTTATAAATACCCAAAGTGTGTTTCGAAGTCCATAGGTTTAAATGTAGTAAAATTAGAAATCTCTTCCCATCATTTCAGAACCACGACGAATATTTTACTAAAAGATCAACAACGAGTAACATAAGCCGTAATTCGTCGTAGATAACGGTAAATTAACACGCGTCGTATATATTTCAAGTACAATAAAGTAGGGGTCGACGATATCATTCACTTTTT
Organism: Onthophagus sagittarius; assembly: GCA_036711965.1. NCBI lineage: Eukaryota > Metazoa > Arthropoda > Insecta > Coleoptera > Scarabaeidae > Onthophagus > Onthophagus sagittarius. The sequence goes on from JASERS010000005.1 coordinate 28,802,585, forward strand.
TCACTCACGGTCAGATACTCAGCGTTTGTGCCTGAAACGGTTAAAAATCAAGCAAAATGTTGTCGGCTACAAGAAAATCCGTAAGTATTTTAAAAAATTTTCGCAAATTTTAACAAATTTATTATCGCCTTAATGAAATATTTTTTGAGAGTTACTTTAAAATAGAATATTTTGAAAGAAATTCATTGAGAAATTTATGTTGATTTAGTCGATGCCTGTTTTATAGATGGAAAACCACGTGGTGGGTCGAGTTAAAAATATTTTTCTTTGACCTTGAATTCACTCGTATGATTTTCGAGAGTTCACTCTTATTTTCTAGGAAAATTTTGTTTAATCCTAATAAATTCTTTTTGACCATTAATTAATCTTAAATGTTTAAGTTAAATTATTTAAATTTATTGAATAAAGACTTTAAACGAACTTAATGCGCGTCAATTTAAAATTTAATCCAACAGTCTCTGACAAACAACTTTTTTAAACTTTTCATTAATACAATTTTAGATAAGTATAAAACATATTTGAACAAAAATCTTATATAATCTCATTGTTAAATTTAACTTAGTCATCAAAAACACCTCCAAACATTTTAATTATAAAAGACCTTCACGCCTTTTTTGGCTTTGCTTATCTCATTTCACATAATTCACGATAATTTCGACCACACATGAAGATATTCAATCTTAAAATATCTTTCTGATTCAATTCATTCATTTAACTTTTTTGTCATTTGTAAAAGATCAGCATCTCATTTCGTTTTTGAAATATCAAATTTGAACTCAACCTAATTTTTTAGCATTTTATGAAATTAATGATTAACTGATTAACGAAAATCAGTTTAAACAAATTATAAAAAATCGATTTCTTGATCATCTTTATGTAATTTTTATAATTTACAAAAGAATGTGTTAGAACAAAATCGTACTAAAGCACAAATTTAGAACGTTTCAGAAAAAAGTTTTAGTACACAAGTTCGAAAATACAAAAATTATATGAAATCGTGGTTCTACATTACGTGGTGTTATTCCCAAGATTGTGCAATGATAACAGTAAAGAATAAAACAACGTATATATACGGCCAAAGATTTCTTCAGGTTCATCATAAAGTAATGGAGAATCTATAAATGAATGATTATGATGAAATTAAATTGTATTGAAAGGTTCGGTGCTACAATTTCTTCGGTTTATTATTAAATCGTCTTCAAACACGATTGTTAATTAATTATGAAAAACAATGTTTGAAAATGAATCACAAAATGTATATAAAATTATTATAGTTATTAAAGTTGGAAAAATATAATAATTACCATCATTTATCATAAAATTTTCTTACTTTTAAATTCAATAAGCGTTTATATCATAAACAAAAATAATAAATTTTAGTGACTGATAAAAAATATGTAATATTTTGAGTTAATAAATTTTGAAGAAAAATGTAATTTAAATAAAACTGCAATTTATTTTTAAATTAAATTGAAGAGTATGTGAACCTTTTTTTATTGAAAAATTAATAAGTGGAATTAAATTTAACTTGATTACATTTTTTAAAAATCCAAGAAGTTTCACGAGACGATATAGAGAGAAAGAAATAAGAAAACTTGATTAAAAGTAAAGTTGATAAAACTAAAATAACCAAAATTTGCCTAAATTGAAATATATACATTTTTTAAAATGAATTTTGAGAAGTATCTGTTTGGATCAAAATTGGTTTTGTTATTTAATATTAAATTTGATTTCTATAATTTAAAAAAAATTTTTTTCTTTAATTGTCCCTTGTGAAGATATCAACAAAAATAAAATAACATATTCCAAAAATTAATTTAATAAAATTAATAAAAAAAAAGATTTAATTAATCGTACATTAAAATTAAAATTGTTCTTACCTTTTGAAAATGTTTTAGAAATTTTATTACAAATTTTTTTTAACGTTCATAAATCGAACTTGCATCTGGGATAAAAATATTCTTTCCTAGCCCAGTCTTTCGATTGTACTCAAGCGAAAAAAATCATTGTGATCAAAGCAAAAATGGAGCAGTGCTCTACTTCCCAGAAAATTCAGATGGTTTTAGCTTACGGTGAAAGTCGTGAAATTTTCGCTGGGGCCCATCTCATTCATGTTCGAACTTATCCTGAAGGAAAAGCACGTTGTCCTAAAACTTTATATCAAATTGTTAAAAAATGTCTGGAATGTGGTAACCTAAAGAAAAAACACTTGCAAGATGGGTTACGAATAAACAGAATGAAATCTGTTTTAGCAGCTGTAGATGTTAATGTATCTATTATACAAACTTAATCATACTTTTCCGGCAGATCCCAATAAGTTAAATGCGGAGACTGCGTCTCTGAGCGTCTGCCTATTAGAAGGGGTGTCCCTCAGGGATCAATTTTGGGACCCCTTTTGCTTATTTTTTTTTCAATAACGATTTTCTAAAGTATTTGGGCGGAGATGTAAAATGTTTGTTATATATGGATGACGCAACGTCGCTGGTGAGTGGTGATGAGTGTGAGGAAGTGTTGTTCTCTGCGAAAGGGTTGCTAATGGCAGCAAATGATTGGTGTGCTGCCAATGGTAATTTGAATAGCAGAAAGTATCAGATTCTTCTCAAGATTTCTTTCTTTGGGGTTACCTCAAAGAGAAAGTTTGCAACCAGGTTCCAACAACACCAAACGGTATGAAAAGCCGCATCAAAGCAGGTTGCGAATGAATAACTGTAAAAATGCTTGGCGATGTGCATGGAACGTTAGCAATGAGAATTCAGAAATGTTTACAAGTGTATGGTCATCATTTTGAGCATTTAATCGATGCAAAATGGTAACTTTATAAATTTTAATCATTTTTGTAAGGTAATTTCAAGAATGAACAAGAATTTTAGTGCTATTTTACGATTAACTAAATCTTTTTTTATTAATTAATTTTTTTAAATTACATTTTATAAAATGTTTTCTTTTTCTTTTGGAAGATATCTTTTTATTAACTTCACAACGCTGAATTTAAGAAAAAAATTTTAAGCAAAAAATAGTTTGTCAAGTTGATAAAGACGTTGAAAGAAAAAAGTATGTGCCATTCAAAAATGAAAATGAAGTCACAAGGACCTTTAGGCAAGCCTGCAAAAAAAGATCTGCTCATGTGTATGCTATATCCCTCATTTTACCAAAAAAAAGTTTACTTGAAATTTTTTTTTATTCAAGTTTTGGTGTTAGATATAAGCATATGTAATAAAACAACCTGTTTATAGAAGCATTTACATTTTATTTTATAAATTCCACTCAATTCCTTTTCTTTAATGTATGTCCGTTGTTTGCCAAAATATGGCGAAATTTGTTTGAGTATGAAAAAGCAGAAATTCTGTGACTCAAGTTTCTCAATTCGTTTTTGAGACAACTGGTACGATATTTGTTGATCCAAATTTTTTAGAAAATCAAATTTTTGTAATCGATAATGTCACACACCTCGAAAGTCATTGGCTTATCTAATAGTTTTTAAGATATCAAGTTTTAAACTTATCTTACATTCGTTGCATTAGAATAACAATTTCCTTAATCATTTTCGATCGAAAAAGTTGATGATATATAAAAGATTCTTAAAATATCTTCATGATTTTTTTTTATATATAAGGGAAAGTATGTACTTTTCTCAAAACAAAACCGTACTCAATTCGTTTTTGTGCTATCAACTTTTGAACTGAAACTATCTTCATAAAATTAATAATTTCCTTAATCATTTTGAAAAATGGCAAAAATCGAATTATGATGATATCTTGGAAGTGTCTGCTTTCCTCAATACAAAACCGTACATAAATATCTCAATTCATTTTTGAAATATTTTTGGGGTAAATTTGTAACATTTCATAAAATAAAAACTTTCTAACTCATTTTTGAACAATCGTAAAAATGTCAATCACTTTCCTCAAAATAAATCCATAAAAACACCTTCAAACATTTTAATCATAAAACGACCTTGATGACTTTTTCTACTTTACATATCTCATTGCACGTAATTGAAGATAATTCCCAACCCCCATGAAGAGATTACAACTTAAATTATCTTCCTGATAAAAGGAGGAATGCACTTTTTGGAGGTCAAAACCTCATTTGTGTATCTTTGAGATAACAATTTTTGAACTCAAGCTAAATTTATAGCAATTGATAAAATTAGCAATTTCCTTATTCGTTTTTGAAACTAAAAATTTCTTTAATCATTTTGAAAAATCGATTTATTAAGATATCTTGATAAAAGCTTTTGTGATTTATAAAGGAAAGTATATACTTTCTTTAGATCAGACAATGATGAGAATTTGCTCTCATCGTTTTTGAAATATTTTTTTCTTTTTTTTAAAATTTTATTTTAAATTAAAACTGGTCTAACTAGACCAACCATTAATATATCTCTATTTACTAGACAACAAAACAAACAACAATTACAAAACAGACAACAAATATTTATACTAGTCCAGTCCAATGACTTCACTTAGTTATATTATACACAATGTTACTCGCACAATACTCTGCTATTTCACTTTACACTACACTAGCTCATATGGTTTAATTCTTCTTAATGTTCGATATAGTTGGTGATTATATAGCAATTGAAGCACTTCCACATTCACATCTTGATGTAGTCGATCTTCATGCTTTTTAGCGTACCATTGAATTTCGTCCTTCACCTTTGGGATGTTCAGATCTCTGTGTATATCGTCGTTCCTTACGTACCATGGGGCGTTTACCATGGTATTCTTCGCACATCCCCAGATTTGTATACCATATAACCACGTGGGTTTTAAGATCTGACTGTACACTACAGTCTTGTTATATAATGACAAGTTCGAGTGTCGTCCTAATAGCCATTTATATTATCGAAACCTTATATTCATTTCTTGCTTCTTCTTTTTAACATGAACCTTCCATCTTATCTTGGCGTCAAGTGTCATGCCTAAGTATTTAGCACTGTTTTCGTAGGGAACTATAGTTCCGTTAATGTTCAGCGATGGAGGGTTATGTAGTTTCTTGTTTGTAAAATTGATGTGTGTCGATTTTGATTCATTCAACTTTACGTTCCACGTTTTGGTCCATTAGGATATATTATCGCTAACCGTTTGCATTGCTTGACTAGAAGTTGTCACGTTTGGTCCCACTGCAAGCAGTGCTGTGTCATCCACGAACGTAGCTAATGTGAAGTCCTGTAGGTCTGGTATGTCGCTTGTGTACAAGACATATAGTATTGGCCCAAGAACACTGCCCTGAGGTACTCTTGCTTGGACTTCCTTTAGGTCTGAGTATGCATCTTCTTGTTTAACTCTAAATAGCCTGTTGGTTATATACGATGATAAGATTTCTACATATTGCTTTGGCAAGAATTTGTTCAACTTATAAATCAGTCCTTTGTGCCAAAGTTTATCAAATGCTTGTGCTACGTCTAGGAATAGTGCAGAACAGACTTGTTTTCTTTCGAGTGCTTTCTCTATGACGTCTGTAATCCGATGTACTTGATCAATTGTTGAATGCTTCTGTCTAAAGCCAAACTGGTGATTAGGGATTAGGTTATTTGCATGTATAATTGGTTTAATTCGTTTTAACAGCAGCTTTTCAAATAGTTTAGAAACTATTGGCAGAAGCGATATAGGCCTATATGATTTGACGTCATGCAGTGGTTTACCTGGCTTAGGTATCATAATAATTTCTGCAACTTTCCAACTTGCAGGTATGTAATTTAATCTAATAGCTGCATTGAATATGTAGGTTAACATGACTATACCTTTTTTTTGAGGCTGTTTAAGTATTTGCCCAGTAATTAGGTCGAATCCCGGTGCTTTTTAGGATGTAGGTTAGATTTTATCTCTACAGCCACTTCTTTCGGAGTAATTGGAGCAATTTTTATTGACTTTAAATTATCTATAACTTGCAGCTGACTATGTTGGATTATATTCGGCGTAAAGACGTCTGCTAGATGTTGTGCAAAGATGCCAGCTTTCTGTTTATTATCTCTTGCCCATTTATCTTATCTTTCCTGACGTAATTGGCCTTTTAATGCGTTTAGTGGATTTCCATAACGAATAATCATTCTCTTCCCCACTTGTTAGTTTAGATAAAAACGAATTCATAGTCTTCTTTTAGTTTGCGAATTTCGCGTTTTAATCTTTGTGTTTTATTATTTACTACAGCCTTGTCTTTTGGGTCTCGACTTTGTTGCCAATGTCTTCTTGCAGCTCTTTCTTCTTTGACTAGGATGCGTATTTCTTTTTAATAATTGTTTCCTTTCGTAATATACGTTATTTCTCTGGTGTTATGATAAGCAACTGTTTGTAGTAATTTGGTGAAATACTCTGTTTGTATGTCCAATTCCTCAGTAGTTTTTAGACTGACCTTTAAATTTATTTCTGTTTGCAGTTCAATTCGAAAAGTTTCCCAGTCCGTAGTTTTATTCACCAGAGTTGGTTTAGCTTCTTTTTAATGATTCTTTCACTTAGTGTTAAGACAACAGCTGAGTGGTCGGAATCCAAGTCAAAATTTTCTTCAACTTCTATAAAATTTGTTGCAACTTTCTTTGTAATAAAGAAGTCTAGCAGATCCGGAATCTTATGCTTATCAGTAGGCCAGTATGTTGGTTTACCTGTAGAATGAAAATTTCACCCATTATAAATCTTTCCCCCATATGACACAAAAATGTTTTATAACTATCTTTTTTTAGGTTGTATTTTGGAGGGCAGTAAATTGCTCCAATTCCTAATTTTTATTTCATTGAATTGATGACTATTTTAGTAAGTTGAACTTCATTACTTTGCATTGAATGGTCTTCATAATGAGTGATAGCATCCTTAACCATTATTGCAGTTCCTCCCCTCGCTTTATTGTCTGGGTGGGTAGTATGGTACGATTTGTATCCTTGCATCTTATCCATAATTTGGAGCATCATTTCTTGTATGGTTTTCTCATTATTTGCTTCGCCTTGTTGTAATTTAGTTATTTGTTCGCTTTTACTTGCTTGTACTGCTTCAGCAAAAGTTAATTGGGTAGTCGTTTTTCTCGATATAAACTTTTTAGGACCAAGCATTTCTTTTCCTTTCTCTTGTTGTTGTTGTTCTCTTCTTTTTTGTAATAGTTTGGCAATATCGCAACCCCTATAACTTGCTGGGTGCGCTCCGGCACAATTTGTACATTTTGGTGCTTGTTCTTTTGCACATACACGTTACGGCACAAAATTTTTGAGTATGTCCGAAGGTTTGACACTTTTTACATTGCGGAATTAATTTTCCTGTTTTAAACGCTTCTATATATTATTTTCATGTTGGCTAGGTATTTAATCCTGCACACTTTCTTTACATCTTCTGTTTTATCAAATGTAAGTATAAATAATGGTAGCTTTATGTACTTATAAACTCCATTTTCTTTGAGCTTTTTGAGTTTGTTTTCAACAGACAATATTTTAAGACCTTTTTGTACAAGCTCAGCTTTGATATGTTCTGTCTGACATGAGGGGTGTCTATTTCTAGCAACAACCCTTAACGGCCTTTCTTGTTTGTTCTCATATGTATGCCATTGTTGCTTTGATTTATTTAACATATTGGTTAATTCACGACATTCTTCCCCATTTTCCACGTTTAATTTCATTTGTTTATTATTCATGAAAGTAGCATTAAATTTTATTTTTTGTGCTAAAAGAGAATTCTTAATTACCTGATAATCATCCACATTGCTTAAGATCACTGGGGGTGGCTTACGTAATTTTAGCGATTTCTGCTGACTTTGTTCAGAATCCTTCTTCTGTGGCAATTCTGTTGGTTGGTTAGGTGATGTAGACATTTTTCTTTTCTTATTGCTTGGTAGTAATCATGCTGTTTCTCTGTTAACTAGTTCATCTTCTTCATCGGAGTTCCTTGGACTAAAGGATGTTATTTTAGTAGGTTCTACCCCTGCCATTTGTTTTCTTAAAAAGATTATTACTTCTTCTGCGTTCTTTAGTTCTTCTTTAAGGAGTTGATATTTATATTCCTGCTTATGAGTTATTGAATCATCCGATACCATACTATTTTCGGTTTCATTATTTGTTGTATCTTTGTTCTTAGTAAGTCGTTGTTGTATTAATAAGAGATATTCATTCATTTTATTCCCGACAATTTGCTGCGCAACCGCAATATCCCTTTGTTCAAAATTACTTTTTATTTGTATCAAAATGATTTTGAACGGTTTATTATAAAAATATGTATTCACTTCTATCAATACACCACTTGTCGTAAAATCTGGTACACGGTCTGTACCACAAGGATACGTGTGCACCGAGCGAACGCCAGATGTTAACTAGTTTTTGAAATATAGAAATATATTTTCATTACGGAGTCCGACAAACGACATTCTGTAACATATTTTAGTAAAAATCGTGTTTAAATTCGTCCGGTCGTTTTTGAAGTAACTGCATCTTATCAATAAAATAAAATATGCCTTATATTAAGAACACATCGGGTTATCATCAATTCAAATTTGAAATTTCTTCATCAAATAGTTTTCGAATAGTTTCAAGTTGCCGGCGTTTTAAAAAATCAGGTACTTTTTCAATTAACTCGCGATAAAAGAAAAATCGCCAATCCGAAAATTTGCAAGTTAACTTATGATTCACAGAAATGTTCAGTGATTACAATAAACTTTACCGCAATTTTTTCTAACGAGTAATTTTGAAGATATCGATCTCTAAAGTGAGGGGCCGCGACATTTGGCACGGACAATAGGTGGTTGAAACCAGCTTTCGCTAAAAAAGAATTTGTGAAATCTAATAATAACGGTTTTAAAAACATTTTTTTAATGGAGATACTGTTGTCGAACACATTGAGGGTTCCAAAATACTGCGTAATTTCCTGTTTTAAATAACTTTTTTAATTCATGACTTTCTTTTAATTCTATTATTTCTATCTGCTGAGAAAAATCTTCAAGGAATTCAGATCATTAAAACGACTGTTCATGCCTTCTTTAATTTTTTAAGATAATGCTTGTATAAAAATACACCTTCAGATGATATTGCATTTTTTTCTAACGTGGGTAATTTTTTCATTTCAAAGTAGCGGAAATGTTTTCTGTGCAATATTGTGATGTAGAGATCTATTTTAGCTCGGAATTCAAGAATAACTGTTCTTACCTGGATGAGGTTCATATCCTTTCCTTGCAATTTATTTTGGATATTATTAAAATGTTAAAAAAACAAAACCCAAAAGATTTTATTTATCGAACCCCTACCGACCCCTAAAGTTTACCGGCTCCTATAAATCCTATTGAAATATCTCAATTTGTTTTTGAAATATCAACTTTTGAACTTAACCTTGATTTGTATTATTTCATAAAATTAACAATTTTCGTATTAGTTTTTGAAAAATCATGAAAGAACGAATTCTTAAAATATCTTGATGGTTCTTTTTATGACTTACCTAAGGTCATAAAATAACAAGATATTCTCTGTTAACTCAATTTATTTGTTTCTTTTTAAGGTTGTTTTATCATCGTTCTTAAGGAACTACTCAAACGTAGCCCCAACAACAAAACTGTTCATCGATGGCTCATTCCGCGACTCAAAAGCCACCAATTGGATTGATCTCTACGACCCAGCCACGAACAACTTGGTTACAAAAGTTCCCCAATCGACTCAAGCCGAAATGGAAGAAGCTGTTGAATCTTCAAAGAAAGCTTATCACTCATGGAGACAAACGTCGGTTTTAACTCGCCAGCAATTAATGTTAAAGTTACAAGCCGTCATTAGAAGGGATTTGAAAAAAATTGCGGCTAACGTCACTTTGGAACAAGGGAAAACTTTAGTTGATGCCGAAGGCGATGTGATGAGAGGGTTGCGTAAGTACAAATCAATTCTTAATTAACATATTAACTCTCAAAATTTCTTTTAGAGGTTGTTGAGCATGCTTGTTCTGCTGGGACCCTTCTCCAAGGAGAATCACTTCAAAACATCGCAAAAGACATGGACGTCGTTTCTTATAAACTCCCATTAGGAGTAACAGCGGGAATTTGCCCATTCAATTTCCCAGCTATGATCCCTTTATGGATGTTCCCCATGGCATTAATCGCGGGCAATACAATGGTGATTAAACCATCAGAAAAAGACCCCGGCGCAACAATGATGATTATGGAGCTTCTAAACGAAGTCGGTTGCCCCCCAGGAGTCGTTAACGTAATCCACGGCGCTCACGACGCAGTCAATTTCATTTGCGACAACAAAGACATCAAAGCCATAAGTTTCGTAGGATCCGATAAAGCCGGCAAATACATTTACGCAAGAGGAGGCGCGAATGGAAAAAGAGTACAATCGAATTTAGGCGCGAAAAACCACGCGATCATCTTACCCGATGCTAACAAAGAAGAAACAATCAATCAATTAGCCGGTGCTGCTTTTGGGGCCGCTGGTCAACGCTGCATGGCTTTGAGTGTAGCCATAATGGTCGGAGAAGCGCAAAAATGGATCCCAGATTTAGTTGAGAAAGCCAAACAATTAAAAGTTAGTGCTGGACACGAACCTGGAACCGACGTTGGTCCGGTTATTTCAAGAGAATCAAAAAAACGAATCGAATATTTAATCGAATCCGGAATCAAGCAAGGTGCTCAATGCCCATTAGATGGCAGAAACATCAAAGTAGCCGGTTATCCAAACGGAAATTTCGTCGGGCCAACCCTTTTAACGAACGTCGTCCCAACCCAAGAATGTTATAAAGAAGAAATTTTCGGTCCGGTTCTCTGTGTGATGAATGCAAACACCATGGAAGAAGCCATCGAAATTATTAACAAAAATCCTTACGGTAACGGAACCGCAATTTTCACCACCAACGGAAACTATGCAAGACAATTTGTTAACGAAATCGATGTGGGTCAAGTTGGAGTGAACGTTCCAATACCCGTTCCATTACCGATGTTCAGTTTCACTGGATCGCGGGGAAGTTTCGTCGGGGATCTTCATTTCTATGGAAAACAAGGGCTTAATTTCTACACGCAAACGAAAACGATCACTTCATTATGGAGGAAAGGAAAAGCGGTATCAAAACAATCTGTTGCAATGCCTGTACAAAATTGAAAAAAAGAAAAATTAAAAAATGTTAATTAAAAATATTAATTAAAAAATATAATTAAAAACTAGTTAATGATGGATTCCTTTGCGAAATCATGTGATAACGACGCGATTTATTTTTGTATAAGTTACAAAAAAATTTGTTGGTGTAAAAAATGTCTCGATGGTGTGAGCTGAAGTAAATAAATTTTTAAGAAAAGAAATTATTTGTTTTTTAGAATCCCTCTTTTCTTGCAAATTTAATAATTCTAAATATCAACCAATAATGAACATATCGTCGGGTGACAGGAAAAACTCACTAAGTGCAAAAAATAATAAAATTTTTCAGAGATTTTGTCACTAAATCGATTGATTATCTTTTAATAACCTTTCGCAATAAAAATTTACCAACTGCAAAAACCGTTCCAAACCACAGTTATAGAATAGAAAAAGTCATTAATTGTATAATATGTAGCTTATCCGGCAGGAAAATGTCATCAGTGCATTTAAAGTGCACCTTTAATGATAGTGTTGACATAACACTCAGTGAATTAGAATATATAAACACGCGGTCTTAATCGTTTTGCTGTATATACATTATTGGGTATAATATACAAGTGAAGATTGTGTACAAAAGTGCATAAAAGTTATTATCAATACTATACCTGCAGATTCAAATAAAAAAATGCATCATAAAGCTAGAAATTATTGGACAATGAAGAACCAAATACCATCATGTAAGTTTATTATACTAATACGCACAAAATGCGATACATTTTGATTTTCACATTTGATTATAGTGGATAGTTTGTTCCTGACTTTCTACATTTCTGTTCAGGTCAAGTGCAATCAAAGTAAGTTGGTAAGGTACCAACTTACTTTGATTGCACTTGACGAAACAGACAATGAATATTCTGATAATTTAGTAACGAAAACAAATTAACACGAAAAAGGAATCCTGCTTACTGGAATGTTAACGTTACAAAATCACGAAGGTCTGCATGTTTATCTTATAAAAGCAAAAAGAAAGATTGTCCAGCGAAGGTTCCTAAAGCAGTTGATTGCACAAAATGTAGATACAAATGTAATTCCAACTTTACTGATGATGATCGTATTAAGATTTGTAAAACTTATTAGAGTTTTGAACATTATAGTAGACAAAAAGATGACATCTTAAAGCTTGTTAAAACAAAACAGCCAAAACGTCGAAAGGCACTAGAAATAATTCAAACAGGTCGCCATGTATCTACATCTTATTTTTTGATAAATAGCAGTGGTAAACACAGAGTTTGTGCAATTTTCTTTTCAAAAAACTCTATGTATTTCAAATGGTCCTATTCACACAGCCATGAAAGCAGCATTTCTGCACCTTTTTAATGCAGGAATATCTCGATACTACTTTAATGAAAATGACTGTATCTCACCTACTATGCTGTTTTCGAACTACTTTAATCATTTGATATCCGTTTTTAATGAATGCTGTCCTAAAAGAGAAATTACATTAAAATCCAGTAGGCGTATCAAACAAAATTTACCAACAAGAATAAAAGATAGAATACACACCATAGATATTTTAAGTATTCTTGCGCAATGTACGAAAACAGACGAGGCATATAGAATTTATAATAAATATAAAAATGAAGTACAAAACGAAATAAAGCGTGAAAAGCAATTGCAAAACGAAAATGACATCTACAATGCATCAAACAAAGAAAAGAAGGTATGGCAATTAATAAATAATGAATTAAAGGTAAGCAAGAACACGAAGGGCAAAATTGGTGTTACACCTGAAAAGTTTAATGAATACATTCTAACAATTGGAAATCAAGTTAACTCAGATTTAGCAAACAGCTATATGAAGACTCTATCAATACAAAATAATGCGTCATGTTTTCTGCGACCCACTGATGCTATAGAGATTATGTCCATAGTAAAGAAATATGCACCAAAAAGGAGTGAGGACATGTATGGAATGTCTATGGCTTTCTTAAAAAAATATATCAAGCCTATGTGTTCATTTAGTATACATTTTTAATATGTGCCTTAAACATGAAATATTCCCTAAGGAATTAAAAGTTGCTAAAATAGTTCCTGTTTATAAAAAGGGGGACATAAGCAAACCGGAGAATTTCAGACCTATCTCAATATTGCTTACAATTTCAAAACTACTAGAATACTTGATTGCAGATAGAATCTCGAATTTCTTTGAGAAAAATAAATTTTTCACTGACTACCAACATGGATACCGTAAAGGTAGATCAGTAAATACTGCATTAGATAATACAATTCAAGATATCCTAAAGGCACTTGATCAAAGGAAATTTGTGGAACTAGTGAGTGTGGATCTGTCCAGAGCATTTGATAATGTAAATCATGATCTCTTACTAAACAAGTTGGCTTTTTATGGTGTGCGAGGAATTGCGTGTGATATCCTAAAGTCTTATTTGCAGTTTAGAAAACAAGTAGTGGTAATTGATGAGAAAAAGTCACGAGAAGTCGAAGTTCATACCGGGATTCCCCAGGGATCAATTATGGGCCCACTGCTATTTATAATTTTCATTAACGACATGCCTAACAACGTACCTAACAGTAGACTTTGTCTGTATGCCGATGATACTACCATAGTTACGGAGGGTGCTAGGAACTTAGACTTCATGAATACTTCAGATGAACCGGTGTGTAAGGTGAAACGATGGTTTCGCCACAATGGATTATTACTAAACGAGGAGACTCAATGTATTACTTTTCACAAAGAAATCGGCAGTTCACATGTAAGATTATTGAAGTTTCTGGCGATCTTCTGCATTCGTAGAATACGTAGTATTAGTACCTTAGAAGCTGCTAAACTTACCTATTACACCAACTTCCATAGCTTAATCTCCTATGGTATCCTCTTTTGGGGAGCTTCTTCGGCAGCAGAAAGAGCATTTGTACTTCATATACGAGCGATAAGGGGATTGCAAAGCTGGGAAGCAGAGAAAGTTGCAGAAGTTACTTTGCTCAGTATAAAATACTTACCTTACCTTCAATATATATATTCAATTGTATAAAGAATATTTACCAGAAATTATACCTTCTACCAAAAAACTGTGATTCCCATAACTATCACACCAGAAACAAGGAGGAACTGATCATCCCCACACATCGTTTGTCTAAAACCCAAAATAATGCCACCTATTGGGGCATTAAATTCTACAACCATCTACCTAAGTCGGTACGAGATTTACCCTCCGCAAAAATGAGGAACGTTGTAAAGAACTACCATGGTCAAAACGCCTTCTATACAATTCAAGAATATTTGGAGAAAATCTTCTGTGTAGAATAATATCTTTAATTTCGTTACGATACAATTTATTATAAAACTTTGATTTGTTTATTTGTTTTTTTTTAAGTGACATGTTGTAGAAGGTTTTGTTTTGCAATAAACTTATTATTATTATTATTATTAAAAACATAAGCTCTGCTGGCTGTTTTTCAGGAATTGATAATCGCGGACGCAAACCACCTGGAAACAAAACCAGTGCAGTAGGCCTAACGATGGTAAACCAACACATTCGAAGTTTTCCGGTAATGGAATTCCATTATGTGCGTCAAAGTTCTAAAAAACTTTATTTAGATAGTGACTTGTCAATTGCGAAAATGTTTGACTTATAAACTTGTAAAAATGATTTTTGTAAAGAAAACAATATTGACCCAGTGAGTGAAAAAACCTACCATCGAATATTTTGTAATAATTACAATTATTCATTTTATAAACCTAAAAAAGATCTTTGTGTAACATGTACCAAATATGATCAAGCATCTTATATTGACACACGAGACTTGGAAAGTGATTACACCTTCCACTTAATGAGAAGAAATCAATGTAACGACGCTAAAGCCAATGATAAACTAAGATGTAAGGATGACTCATCATTTATGACTGCTACATGTGATTTACAAAGTGTACTGCAATTACCATACTTACAAGTATCTCTGTTTTATTACACAAGAAAATATGTGAATACAATTCAGCCATCTATGTCGGAAATGGTGAATCTGCACTTTGTTACACGTTTAATGAAGTACACGGTAAAAGGGGAGGTAATGAAATAGGGTCTATTTTATATAATTTCTGCAAATCCCTTCCTAACACAGTCTCAGCAATCTCAGTATTTTCTAATACTCGTGGGGGACAAAACAGGAATCAAAACGTAGCTGCTATATTACTCTATGCCACACAAAACATTAATAATTTAAACACGATCGAGCTTAAGTTTTTAGAATCAGGCCACTCACACATGGAATATGATTCTATGCATTCAGCAATTGAAAGGTCTAAGAAATATTAATCTGCTTTTTCAACGAAGATATATTTAAATCGGCTCGAACTCCTAAAGACCATAATCATAGAACGAAACGAGCCTACCAAGTTAATCTCCTCAAATTTAATGATTTTTATGACCTACATTCTCTGGTCAAAGCTACTATTAAAAATCGTAATATCGACGAAAATGGTGATACGGTTTCGTGGCTTAAAATTAAGAGTATAAAATGTGAAAAAGGCCACCCTACAATATTATTTTATACGTGTACGACCACACATCGGATTACAAAAAAATTAACGTTTCCGGTAAAGGTCGTCCAAGAAACACTTCCATAAAGTTAAAATCTGCTTATCAGAATATACAACCTATACCACAACAGAAAAAGAAAGACCTAGTTAAGTTGGTAAATGCTAGACTGATACCGGACGAAGTGGCTATGTGGTATACAAATTTACCAACTACTACGGCATTCCATTTTGATCGCTTGCCAGAACCAAACTATGATGAGGAAAGCGGAGAAGATGAATAACATTGTTTCTTGTATGTGTATTTGCCTTGTTAAGAAAAATTAAACATTTTGAATTGAAATTATAAGCTTAATTATTTTCCTATGTGCGTAATCTTTAATGGCAAGTAAAACTCACTCACTACATTTTTGTTCATGTAATTTACATTATTGTTTTTTTGCAATAAATTTAACTGGAATGAGATTTATATACTAAAAAGTAACAACTCATTGGTTTTCACTATTGCATAAATATAGTACTTAGTGAATTTTTCCCGTCACCCGACTCTTTGTACGTAGACTTTAATGCCAAGTAAAACTCACTAATAGAGTTATAGAGTTTTATTAAAAAAACACAAAAATTACGTAGCCTCAAATGATTTACATTAGTGCTTATAATTATATTCAATTTTGCAATAAATTTAAGTGCAATGGGATTTATCTGCTAAAAAAATAACAAATTGTTGATTTTCTCTATTGTATAAATATAGTACTTAGTGAGTTTTACTTGTCACCCGACGACATGGATTGAAGTCTTCTTTTATTGAAAGAAAATTCTTGTTGTAAACAGGTATCATTAATATCTGAACATATTGACATGTATGATTTGATGAATTGTTACGAGCAATATTTCAAACTGTTCTACTTTCCATAATTTGATAAAGTGCCATGGTGTGAAACATTTTCAAAAGGAGTTAACAAAAAAGTTTACAAATTCCAAGAAACTTTAGTTTATGGTTCAGTATTGAGTCTATGACGAAGTTCAAGGTACGTTCGCTATTGAAACTGTATGCCTCTAAAACCTTACAAATAGATGGAATGAATCAAAATGTAGTAAGATCTGATATATACTGTGATTTCAATGTTTACACGGGACGAGAAGCTGATCGTTTAGATGGAACTCTTGGTGAATGAGTAATACATAACCTGGTCTCAACAGGAAGAAGATATTAGAATTTTTATTAGAACTTGGTGATAAATGCGATGTATTAATTTTTTTAAAACCAAATGCAACAATTCGAGAGATAATATCCGACATCGATAAATTATGTCATGATATGGATAAAAATGACCATGTGATGTTGATTGGTGGTGTGAAAGATTTGTTTCGCAATCAATGTGTAAACAAAAAAACTCTTAGCAAAATTCGTCAAATATCTAAAAAACTTAATTTATATAAGTACGAAGGCTTTCACGACCGGTGTTAACTGAACTAAAATTAGAACTAACACTTGCACTAACACTAGAACTATCACTTCGAACCATTTTCTGAAGAAGGTTGCAACATGGCATCCGAAACGTCAAACATTTTTTCAAAAAACGCACGGCAAAACCCGAAAGTTTCTAGTGTTAGTTCTAGTGATAGTTCTAGTGTTAGTGCTAGTGTTAGTTCTAATTTTAGTTCAACTTAATTTATATTACGTTAGTATTCCCTATGTTAGGAACAATTATGAATTGAACGTTAATGTATATAACTTTAACCTGAAAATGTACAACAGTTTGAGTGATTGTGTTGAGTTTATTGACATTAATTCAGTTCTTATTGAGGCTGATAAACAAAAACACGGTATACACTTGAATAAAAGGGGAAAGCGTAAACTATTTGATTATGTGGGCAATTTTATTGTTTTTAAAAATAAATATGTGATAATAATAAATATATACGTGATTGTGTTTTTAGGAGTATAGATTTTATTAGAGATATGTCGGTTGAAATCCATTGTGAATTAGTTGCCGCAAGTGTCACAATGATCAATAATGAGATTATTTATGTATGTTTGTATAGGTCGACGGAGGGCTGATTTCGGATATTTTTTGATGTCTTGACTCGTCTGCTGGAGAACTTAAGGAAGCACAGGTATGTGATTGTGGCTGGTGATTTTAATCTACACTGTGATAGAAATGACGCTGCTGCACTCGAGGTGTGTGATCTCTTTCTATCCTTCGGTTTTGTGCGAATTATTAATGAATCAACTAGAGTAAATAACTGCATTGATAATATATTCTTAAATTTTAGTTATAATGATTGGTGTATTGAAGAATTGTAATCTATCAGACCACTATGCTCAGTATATAAACGTGCCAATATCTATTCCTTCAGAAGTCATGTATGAAAGTAAGTTATTTCGCCCAATATACTTAGTAAACACAGTTGGGATGTGTTGCTGTTTGGCAATTACCTTACAGCTGGTGATAAATATGAATTATTTTTTAAATATGTTCTAGAAGCTTTTTATGTGGCGTTTCCTTTGCGCCGTCAGGTATCTAGGTCGTCAGATGGCTGTATAAAATGGTTTAACCAGTTGTTATCAGCCTTAAGGTCACAGAGTTGTTGTACCTGCTCTGTGAATTGTATAGTTGTTATAAAACAGATAACTTACTTTATCTTCGGAACATTACAAGATCTTTTTATCGAAAAGCTATATCTGAAGCAAAAATTAACGCGGCTACCTCTTTTATCGAAAATTTTAATAATAAATTTTGCGCCGCATGGAAAATAATTAATGCTCAGCGGAATGACGGAAAGGGTCAGTGTTTAGATTTAAGTACAGATGAAATAAATAGTTATTTTGTGAAGATGCCTATAACTATTCGAAACCTAACTGGAATACGCAACGATCATAGCAGTATTTGTACTATTCCAAAAAATTCCAATATATTTAGCCTGCAGGCAGTAACGCACAGCGAGGTTCGCGATATTCTTCGCGGTCTAAAGAATAGTCCATCTAGGGATATCTTTGGTCTGTCGGTTAATTTCTTAAAAAATAACATAAGCTTATATGTTCTTCCTTTAAGTAAATTAATAAATGCTGCATTTAAGCAGGGAATGTTTCCTGACAGCCTGAAGAAGGCCTCTGTTGTGCCGGTATTTAGAAGCGGTAGCAGGGGCGTGGTCACTAATTATAGCCCGATTAGCATCCTTCCTGTGTTCTTCAAGGTGTATGAGCGGGCAATCTACAATCAAATATCTCACGTATATAATTTTGATGTTTCTTCTGTAAGTCTAATTCGTTCATATCTAAACGGGAGGACACAAATGACAAGAGTCGGTAATTCTACATCTAACTCCTTATCGTTAATGAGAGGGGTACCACAGGCATTAATCTTGGGTTCCCTCTTATTTTTGTTGTTGTTCAATGATTTTACTTACTACATAAAAGCAAGTCTTAATAACTGTGAGTGGATCCTATATGCTGATGATGCCACAATTTTAATAAGGGGTAGAAATAAGGATGATATTGATAGTGGCGCTGTCGAGGTCACGGGATTGGTGCCTTGCGAACGAACTTTGTCTTAATGAAAATAAAACAGTTAAACTTCCGTTTACATTGAGGCAGATTGAGACTCCTTGTCCCAATGTAACCAAGTTTTTGGGCCTCTACATTACTGGTCCTGCGCTGCGTTTTAATGAGCACCGTGTGAAAATGAGCAAAAAGGTTAACCGTAATACATTTCTTTTGAGACGGCTTGCAGTAACTGTAATGCCAAAAGTAGTAAGAAGTGCATACTTTGCATTCATTCATTCCATACTTTCCTATTCTATACTAGCATGGGGAGCGACTTCTGAAGCTGCTCGCATGTTCGGGCTGCAGTGCAGGGCAGTGAGAATAGTGGCGGGTTTGGGTTATCATGATGATTGCAAAAATGCTTTTATTACACAGTCAATGCTCAATATTCCTTCTCTATACATCCTCCGGTGCGTGGGATACACCTTGGAGAGTATGAAATCTTTAAAAAAGCATGGTGATGTTCATACCTATAACACGCGTGGGAGAGAAGACCTCTACTCAGACTTTGTGCGGTTATGCAAAATAAAGTCAGGTCCCATATACATGGGACAAAAATTTTACAATCACCTGCCAAATAGTATGAGAGCCCTTCTAGCAGATGGGTTACTTTGGGAGTTGACGGGATTCTTACTAAGAAAAGCATTTTATACTACTCAGGAATTCCTGCGGACCTCCGTCGACATTATTAGTGCTTGAGGATTCTTTAACGTTTTTTATAAATTTAATCAAATCCATTCTTTTTATGTAATTTGTAAAGATTAGTTTAGTGATTTATTCGGTTGATCAATGACGAGTGTAAGGATTGTACTTTCCATCAGCACAATAAAGGATTATTATTAACTCAAAACTTGTGATCAAAATTGGAAAAAATGTGATGGTGGTGAAGTGACAGAATACAAAAGAAGTCCTCGTTTTGACTAATTACCATATGACCAACTTTCAAAATGTTAGTAAAACAATAAAACATGGATCGAAAATCGATATTTCTTGTCTAAAAATGATTGCCACGGTCAAAGAAATTACGAAAGATGTAGATATAACAGATGAAATGACGAGGTTATATGATCTAGATCGGAAATCCAATAAGTGGTGAAAAAATGTATTCTATCGTCTACTTATGATGAGTATCGTAAACGTTTGGATTATCTATAAAGAGAAAATGAACAAAAATCTTCCATTTATTCAATTTATAGTACCCTTAGCTGAAGAAATGACAGCTGAAGAAACAAAGGTAGTAACTACACGCCGTTTGTCAAAGAGAGGAATGCTACCGAAAAGACAGATACTAGAAAATGTATCTTTACATTTTCCAGTAGAAGGTACAACTAAAAGAAGATGGAAAATGTCTGTTGGAAGTAGAAATGTGTGCGTGAGTGACGTTTTATGTAAACTCACGATTTAGACCCACATGTGTCACGCACGCCACTCACATGAAATCATTCATAAATTACGTGAGTCACGTCAATTCACATGAATAACCCTCGAGGTGATTGTTTTCGAGAATGATGAAGTTGACAAAGAACAAAAACTCTATGTTTATATATTTTTCAGTCTTAAATTATTGTATACCTGTATGAAAGTAAATCTAGAACTAACACTAGACATAATACTACAAAAATTCAGTTTAGCCATGTGTCTTCAGAACCTGAACTTAAATTGTAATATACTTGTATCAAAGTAAAACTAGAACTGACACTAGACCTAGTACTAGAAGGCGACAGATTTCAAGTGTTAGTCCTAGTTTTAATTGCCGTTCAGTGCTTGATTGTTGTAAATTCTGGAACTAAAAGTATAACTAATGCTATACATAGAAGCTTTTGGCATTTATATGCTTTATACTTTTACTTACAAAGATGCTCACGATTAAGCATGTTCACGTGAGTACCAGTCAATTGATGCCCGCTCATGATGGGTCACGCACCATCGTGACCCGACGGGACTCACGTAATTTGCACATCTCTAGTTGGAAGTAAAATTCAGAGACGTGCAAAACAATTTGTTAAGAATGTGACATTTCACTTTGTTCTAGATGTTTTTAAATTTTTCATAACTAAATTATTTTATGATTATAAATGATAAAGAAAATTAACACTTTATTTATACTTTTCTATGGAATGATGAAACACATTTGTCATTTTCTAAATATAATACATAACTTTGACCAAAATTTTATCTTTTCCAAATAAAAAATCGTCTTAAAAAGTTAAACCGACATTATTCTAAAAAATAAAGATAAATTTGAAAAGAAAGGGTTATCAATTTTGTATGTTCAATAAAAACAATTTGTTTTTTGAGTTTAATTTGGTGTTAATAGTATTATATGCTGTGGCGTCACAGGGTTTGAAAATTTGTGAATTGGCAAAGAATTTTAATCTATCTGAATCAACAGTCAGAAAATGTATAAAAGATAAAGACAAAATTCTCGAAGCTGCAAAAAATACTCAACCTTTGCATTTCAACATCATTTCTAAACGTCATCATATTATCGAGTAAGAGTGAAAACTGGTCCTGTTAATCAGAACATGGTGTACTTTCAAGCTAAGTTAATATGAAAGGAAATATAAGCTAATTTAGACGTCAACATCGCAGATATTAGAGAGACAGTAAGTGCTGATAATGAAACTGTATCTCTTTATCCAGAGATAATCAAGGCAATGATAGAAGAAGGTGGCTATATCAGTCAAATCGTATTCAACGTACATGAAACTAATTTATTCTAAAAAAAATTTTTAATTTTTTTTTGATATATCGTTCATAGCTTTAAAAAATCTAAAACTCGGTTGTCCGTCATTTGGAAGTCGAAAGCTTGGATGACAGCTTTCCTTTTTGAGGACTGGTTTGAAGGTTGTATGTTTGTTACCAAATACAAACAGTTTGCTTCAACCTAATGGATTAGATTGTCATTAAAACATTTAAGCTTACTGATTGTCAGACGACCGTTCGCGCATGTACATAAAGTTATGAGACAAGACAACTTGCTTTCTTCAATGACTACGATCTATTAAACATTTTTCCCAATATATCATAGTTTGAATGTATTTATATGTAACATTGACTTGAAGTTACGCGAATTCGACTTACACGGTTATAGCTCGGTCCCATATAGATGCCATTAAAATGGATTATTTCTTGACATGAAATCATTCTATTTGTATTTCCGATTATACTAGATGTGAGTAACTGACTAGATGTGAGTACTAATCTAGTAGTAATCTTCAGAAAATGTATTATTTCTGATCGATTTGAATCGATTTCTGAATCAAAAGTAGATCAACGAGTTATATATCACATGAAAGAGGAAGGCTCAATCTTTTTTAAATTGCGTTATCCTTTTCGTGATTATATTAAAACGTCAATACAATTCCGGCTCAAAATCTCAATATCGATATTCGGTATGCAAAATATTTAAAACCGGTTATTAATACCGGTATTACTTTTATGTATTTTATCAGTCCAACATAAAAGAATGATGATAAATAATGGGCCATCGTGAGATGTTATGCGCGAAAGTATGAATTTGCTGCTATATTTTGTTAAAACGCACTATTTTTATCATTCACATATTTGTCATCTTATGAGTCATATATAACATGAGTCTCTATGTCTTAGAAATATGACCAATGATTCTTAAATATAAAGACCAGCAGTAGAACTTCCAGTCAAAATAATATGTATTTTGTTTCTATTAGGAAATGATACCAAATAGACTGTTCATCATGCCCTAATTTCAGTTCATAATTGTCCAATGATCTGACAGATTAGCCCCACTCATGTAGTACCATTGTGTTGGGTTAGGATGGATTGGGTTGAGTTGGGTTTTCTTGTGTTATGTTGCCAAAATTGGTTTAGAAAATTGTCTCCACGGAAACGTCAGTATTAGTCCTAGTGATAATTCTAGTTTTAGCGCTAGTGTTAGTTCTTATTTTTAGTTTAATTTTTTAAATGTTATCATTTCTTATCAATAGCAGTAATGCAAGTCATTTTCAAAAACTATCATGTCCCACTTTTTTGAAAAACCCCTATATCTGTGTTTGTTATTTGTTATAGAAAATGTTTGGGCATTAGGGATTACTCCATATGAATATTTGTCTTGATAAAGTCTTTTAGCTTCGTAGGAATCGCCATTGGCAAGTCAATATACTAAATGCGTATCAGCATATTCTCGATTACGAAATGTAACCATAATCGATTCTTTTTACCAAAAATTAATAAATCGCCAAAAATAACCAAAAATAAAAGATATGGAAAAACAACGCAATTTGAATTTTCAACTTTTGAAATGTTAATTTGCTTTAAAATGGTACTCTCCTAAATAGAAAAGATTACTATAAAAAAAAAACGGTGATAATGTTATATCTTTATTAAGAATATGTACGCTGTTTGAATTTAACTCGGTAATATTTGACAACCAAATTTTCAATTTTTTTGGGTTAATTACACCTCAAACTGAATAAACAAGAGAAATTTCACTTCCTTACAAATTTACAACTTGCACTAGAACAGAAAATGGCCAATTACCCAGAAGTTATTGCTTGTTAAATTAAACGGGGGAAAAGAAAGAAAGGGAAAATAGTTTTTAGCTTGAAGAGAAATTGGGTGAGATCCTGAAAACTCGGCGAAAATTTAGATTTCCTTAGAAAATAGTCCGTCGTCTGCGCGACACGGTTCACGCGTCTGCACAAAGATACTCTCCGGCAGAACAACGAGAATGGTGCAGATTAGAAAATACGCGGGCGGTCTTTGGACAATTACTCCCTGACAATACTCGCCAACAACAATTATGCACGCTTTTCCATCCAACTTAACCCAGATTGATGATTGATATCCGTTCACTACAACACCGTTTGTACACTTGACATACAAATAAGCTAGCTTTTTGATTTAGTTTTTTGTTCATTCTTATTTTAATTAGGTTAACAATGTTATTTATTTAAAAACACTGTTACAATACATAGAATAACAATAGAACTACCATCATTGATGCATTCCAAGTTGCATTCTATCAATGAGTTTCAACATTTACATTTAAATATTATTCGTTATATCCGAAATCAGTTTTAACGAGATTCGTTTTGTTATAAAAAAAGTTTTATTATAATAATCTTTAATAGGCACTTAAGAAACGTCGTTATAACATTCATTTTCCCGTATAATACAAAATGTTAACCATTTCGTTTCTTGCGATACCGTTAGAAACCAGTCATGACACGAAATCCAGAGGAGGAATAGATCCTTGGTAGGATTCCAAAAGTAATTGCTCGGGAAGTGGTACCGGTTTATGGTATCGCATGAATATTTCAAGGTGGGCAAACCGTTTCCAGTTGCGATTTTTATGACCCGCGTCGCAACCGATCAAGCAGAACTCTTAAAAATAATGAGATGCGAAACTCCCCCGTTTAACACAACGGCGAGTTCTTAATCAAAATTGGACTACTTACCATGAATCTTATTACAATGCCGAGGTCCGGGAAATGGGTCGCAAAAGTAAAAACGTTAAGAGTCGGAGAAAGTAAGATGAAGTAGTAGGGATGAGTTCGGTGCTTGCACCAGGAACTTATATTAATCCGGAATAAGCGGCGCTTGGTCACAGTGAAGAACAAGCTTCTTTGCCATAAAGATGAAGTTTTCTAAAAAGATAATTCTCGTCAATTTTTTTATTATTTTCGAGTGTTTGCGAGTTTCTTTCGGAGAGTTCTTCGATGAAAACAAAGACATTCAACAACCACCGGTAAAACTTTTTGGGCAATACGTCCAGGGAGATTACAAGAAAAGACATAACTCCGACGACGAAGAAAATTTATCAATAACCGAGTATCCCCCATTAAAAGAATTTTTGGACAAGTACTCAAAAAGAAATCAACACCATTTCAAAAAACAAGAAGAACAAAAAAACGTTGAAAAGAACGAAGAGGGTGATCAAAAATCAAAAACATGGGACTTACTTCAAGTAACCCAATACAACCACCATCCTAACACCGACAAGAAAGGTTGGATTAGCTTAGAAGCAGTGCCATGGTCAGTTTCAAAAGTTTCGAAATGGCAAAGCAATATTAAACCACAAAATTCAAACTGGGACGACATCGAATCTATCAATAATCAATATTGGAATAAACCGCAATATCATCAGCACTACAATAACAACGGTTATGACTCTCAAAAACCAGATCCCCGCCCAGGATATTTAGGAAACGACTTTGAATGGAATTCCTATCACAAAAATGACGATAGAAGAGGTGATGAAGATTTTGGGGATGTTATCATAACCGATGGCCTCCCAGCAAATTTTCCATCAAACTCCCCCTCAAAGTCTCCATCAAAATCCCCATCAAAATTCCCATCAAATTTCCCATCAAAGATAAAAAATCAATCAAATTACCCAAAAACACCAGAAAAATATTTTAATCGAAGACAATCATCAACGGACCTCCCAATAACTTACCCATCAAACGGGGACGGTGAATGGGTTCTTTTATCGACCACGAAAGGCTACAAATATCCAGCCAAAAGACATCGGAGTTTGAACATAGAACCAGTAGAATCGGTAAGCACCACAAGATCGGTTCACCTCACAGTTTTACCCCCAACTGGAAACTCAAAAGTGAACATGACCACTTCGCATGGTGGTCTTTTAGAGGTTGAATCAACATTTGAAACGGTTGAAGATTCACAGAAGGAATATGCCCGAAAAGAAAGAATGAAACAGATTAAGGCAAAACCTTTAAAACATCAAAATCAAGTTGAAGAAGTTATGAGCGCTATTAAAGAACCGGGTAAAAAAGTCGATACTTCAGCCGTTATGGCAGCCGTTGGGGCTGGGCTGATCCCCGCTACTATGGCTATGTTAGTTCCTATGGCTATGAATGGAAAAAGACGAAGGAGGAGTGTCGAAATGAATGCAGTTGATATGAACGCTATTATGTATTAGTTAGTATCTATAAATAGAATTATATGTGATTTAAATGATGTAATTTATTAATTTTGTAATTTTAATCATAGAAATAAAGTTAAATTAAATAGAAATATTTTAAAATTAAGGTGTTATCTATATTTTAACCCTTCAATTAAACGAATTTTATTAATATAGAATTCGGAATTTTATAAAACGGCAAACTAAAATCATAGAAGAATAAAAAAATAAATTAGACGTAATTGAAGTCACGAAAGATAGTCGTTTGAAATAAATACACAAATGACATTGAAGTTCAGAAACAAAAAGGAAACATAATTGAAAACAAAATACATCGAAAAAATAAATCAAGCAAAGATGAAAACTATACGATTGCATCAGTCCGATAACAAAATTTTGGCGGCCTAGAAACTTATCTGAACAAGAAACAAGAAAATGCAAAAAAAAACACCAGCAAAAGATCCAGCATTAAATGTCAAAAACTTAAACCTTTTCACCTTTCAAATCTCTTCGACCAGTTATATTTATGCAATCAGTTTGGAGAATTTGTCAAAGTCGGCGAGAAGATCAAGTAAGAAAGCTACAGGTCATAAATACAACAAAGTGTTCAAAAGCAAGAAAAGGAGAGATACATGCATACTATCCATAAATGTAATAAAAATGGTTAAACCAATTGTTAGCAAGCATCTATGTTTTGTCATATATTATTTTGTCATACAAATGTCTAAAGGGTCTTTCCGAAAAAGTACAAGATGATAAAGATAACAGAATATACAAAAAAGATGACAAGGGCATATACAATAATCATAGAGCAATATCTATTCCACACCAAATTGTTTTAAATGCAGGTTGAAAGGTACGAACGTCTATGTATAAAGAATTGGGTTTTCAAGAATCCTAAATTAACTTTGAGGTCAAAAGCTAATGAATACAACCATATTACAAAATTGACGGTAACAGGTATGCCATCAAAACAAGATGATCTTATACAAATACCCTTCTTGATACCCTTCTTCTTCGCACCTATGCTCTCATGATACTCATGATATGTGAGTGCTGATACAAATGTTTTAAGTTAATATTTTAATAAACTTAATACCGCTTCTATAAAACTCCAGAAGGCTTGAAATGCTTCCACAAAACTTAAAATGGTTCAAGAAGAGTTGATACTACTTCCAAAAAAAATACGGCCTACTTAATACTGCTTGTAAAGCTGCTGGCAGTAAACGTTTATTGGACAAATCTTATCTTGACGTAAGTAGTCCATAAATTGTTAATTAAAGCCTGAAGTTACCTTCTTCAAAAACATTTATAAAATATTTTTGTCAGAAGTTCAAAAATTGCTGGTTTTTATTGCGAACGAACCATAAGCGTCAGATAACTGAGCGTTTTTAAAATTTTTTTTGTGACTCGGTATTCGTCGTTTAAGTCTTTTCTGTGAGTTCTGTTCTGACAAGCTTGCTATTATGTCAAGCATATTGTTGTCCTTTCAAATTTAAGTTGCCTGTTTCAACAGGAGTAAATATTTTAAATTTTAAGAATTTGCATCCAAGTTATTACACGTTTTATGAAGTGTGATGTATCATATAATCCTCATCATATAAAGCTGAATCGGATTTTTCTCTATGTTCATCGCTTATACTAGAGATTAATCGAAAAAGTTTGAATATCATACGTGAAGTATTTTATGATTTTGGGTTAGTTTGGGTTTTGTCTCCATCTTGTTGGTTAAAAATTAATTAAAAGTCGATGAATATCGAGAAAAACAATATTTTTCTTCGGTTTTGACAAAGTTGTTAAGAAGCATTTTATGATGTTGGGTTGGCTGGGTTAGACTTTTTGCTCCATCTTGATGACTTTATACTGGAGACCAATTAGAAATTTTTATTAAAAATGGATGAATATGAAGAAAGAACGATTTTTTTCTTTGGATTTGGCGAAATTGTCGGGAATGACTTTATGATGTTGAGTTAGGTTGGAATTTCTCTATCTCGTTGGCTTCAACTGGAGATCATTAAGAAAAGTTTGTTAAAAATGCATAAATATCGAAAAAAATTGGTATATTTAGTACATATTTTGTAATAAAATTAAAAAATTAAGTAAAATTTAAATTTTTATGAATGGGCGCACAAAAATTACCATGCCATCTTGGTATTACGAACACAAACTAACATCAGTTCTGGATTCTGGATCCGCGGGAAAACAGGCTGTTGTGCTCGCACACATTAACCTCAGCAGATCAATTGTACTTACTTCCCTCTTATGGTCAGCTTCATGGTCCTACCAGCCATTTTACTCTGGAGGCAAAGGTTAGTCCTATTGTTATTGTCTTTGCAGTTCCCTGGATAATGCATTCCGTGGTTATATCACTGGTTGACAGTTGAGGTAAAAGGTGTGTCTTATAATAAACTCATTTAAATTGCTAAATCCAGTCACCTTAGACCTTACAATCCATGGTTCTTGAATACTTTCAAGTTTATTTGTTTACCTTTAGTTTAGTCATTTCTTTATTTATTTCATTAAGATGGTTCTTGACGGTTGGAATTCCAAGTTGGAGCTTAGTTCGGACGAGGTTCTCTTCGATTTGATCGTCGCAGGTGACTCCTGTAGCTGTTGTGACTGAGCCGGAACTATGACTCGGGGGACTTCAGTGATCACCCAGCTAGCTGGATATAAAAATCTATAGGTATAGCTGGAAACTCTCATCCACATACATGTCCACGTCAGTTTCCGCCAGGTATTGGATTTTCCTTCTCTTTCGCAGATTCATCCGCAATCATAGCCGCCATCGAAAAGTCAGCGGACCTTGCCTCCGCCTCCTCTTCTTTTTTCTCTTCAATCGATATAATTTGACCGCAAGCTTGTCCCTTGATCCACATCCAGTTTATGATGGAACAGACAATATTAGTCAATTTCTAGCCTGCTTTGGTTTTGTAGCATATTTATTGCTAGGTTTTTGTCGTCCAGACCCTCATCAGGATCCGCTCTTATTCACAACCTTAATTTGGTTAATTTCGGCAGCTGGTCAGACGGCACCACACAAAGATTTGCACCTTCCCACGGTTCTAGCCGAGCTACCGTCTTTCCTTGGTATCACAGGCAATTCTCAAGGTTTCGTGATCATACGTTATGGAATCAAATACAGATAGTCAACCAATGGGATGACTATCTGTCCTTTCAGCGCAACCTTACGCAGTGCAACCTTTAGTGCGGCCCTGAATATTCGTATCTATTCAGCGTCGAATTTGCCCAGCAGGTTTCAGCCTTAGTTTCTGCTTTCTTAAATTTTTCCTTTTCGTTAGGAATCAACCCTGGAGACCTTGGTCTGTTTTTCGTTTATTTTTTTGTTACTAGTAATCGTCTGCCCTTTTGGGGATCTGCCTTTTCATTATGTCAATGAATGTCTTTTTGGTTGAGGAGAAAGCCCCTTTAGTCAAAACATCTTTCAGTGTTTTGGCAATCCTTCGCCAATTCTCTGTCGTCGATTTCCTTTTACGGTGCACTATCGTCACCTTGAACCCATCTGAATTTTCTTCATTTTTTTTTGTTTTTCTCTCATAGCTACTGTCAGTCACTTCCGACCGATTGCCACTTGGTTTTGCTGAATCTTTATCCATTATTTATAAGGAGTGAGTGATTTTGGATCAGTGTAATCTCTCCTCCCAGGTTTGGAGATGAATACTACCTTTACTTCCACCTAAGCTTTATAAGAATTCGAGCCTTCACTCTGGCTATAATGGCTATGATTGGAAAAAGGTTAAATGGAGAAAAGAATGAAAACGCTTTTATTTATTAATTAGTTTAATTAAAATTAAACTTTTTCAATTTATTAATTTTGTAGTCTTAACCCTTAACCACCGTAGTGAACAATGACCCCAGCGTATCTCATTCCTAATATGACTAACCCTCACTTCAACATCACAAGACCATACTCTCAATACCTTCAAATGGTCGCATGGTCAGTTTGTCACCGAATATTAGAAATGAAACTCGTATTAGTGAGAGAGAAAAATTACACTAATTACACGGCATTTGTGTGATTTTTGTTGTTGTGACATTTAAATAGTAAGTGGCCTATTTTCTCGATTTTTGTGGTTTATTTGTATTTCTACAGACTTTGAGAGTACTGTGTTACGGTGGGCAGAAGAGGTAGAAGACAATGAAGACTTTGATGATGAGAACTACTACGAAGAAAGTGAACATGATACTGACTCGGCGATTGAAGTAATCGAGTGAAAGTGAAATAGGTACCAGCAGTTCTGAACAAAGCAAAAAGTTTTTTATGGAAAAACTAGATACAAGTGGTTGTCTCGGAGCTTTGTTTCTCATACGAGGACTCAAAACCATAACATCGTAATGCAACTTCCGGGGTTGCGTCCTTCTGCCGGATTAGGAAATGAGGCTAGTTTAGTCACTTGCTAGAATCTTCTCTTTACCGATGATCTAGTTCAAGTCGTATTGCAGTGGACGAATGCAAA
Source organism: Onthophagus sagittarius (assembly GCA_036711965.1). NCBI lineage: Eukaryota > Metazoa > Arthropoda > Insecta > Coleoptera > Scarabaeidae > Onthophagus > Onthophagus sagittarius. The sequence continues at coordinate 28,833,095 of JASERS010000005.1, forward strand.
GTTGCAAAGTACTAAAGCGAAGTACAAAAATTCCCAAAGATCAGAACTAAAAAAATTAGATATGACTGAGTTGAGAGCTTTAATATTATTATTGTTTTATACCGCTGTGTTTAATTCCAATCATAAAAGATCGAAAGAATATTTGCTACTGATGGAACAGGTTGTGAGATTTTTCGATGTGTAATGAACAAAAATGGATTTGTAACTTTACTTGTAGCTCTACGCTTCGACAATCCAGAAGACAGAGTTGAAAGGAGTCCAGAAGGCTTGCTGGCACCAATATCAGAAATTTTTAATAAATTCGTATTCAACTGTAATAGAGTTTAATAGAGGGCTAATATGACTATTAACGAAATGTTCATATCGTTCAGAGGTAGGTGTAAATATAAAATGTATATGACTAATAAAGCATGCAAATATGGTTTAAAAATGATGTGTTTAACTGATGCTAGAAATCATTATTTTTGCAATGGTTACTTCTATTCTGGAAAGGATTCGGATAGTATAGGCTTCACTGCAGAAAAAAGAAAGCTTTCTAAACCAACCCAATTCATTATGCGACTTTCTCAACCCATACAGAACACGAACCGTAACATAACTGCTGATAATTGGTTCTCGTCGTTGGAGCTAGAGGAGAAATTGAGTGAAAAAGGCCATAACATACGTCAGAATCTTGAAGAAAAATAAGCGAAAGATACCGCTGTCCTTCTTGCCACGAAAATCTAGAGACCTTGGCTCAGCTTTATATGGGTTTACAAAAAAAGGAACCGTGTTATCATATGTGCCTAAAACCAACAAGGCAGTGCTACTAATATCGTCGATGCATCATATTTGACGCAGTGTTTTGACGAAGACGCAGGAAAACCAGAAATTATTTCCTTCTATAATTCGACCAAAGGAGGAATGAATGAAAAGTGCGCTAAACATTCTATCGGTCGTCGCACTCGTAGATGGCCAATGGTAATTTTCTTTTCGGCTATTTGATATTAGTGGTGTCAATGCGCATGTCCTTTATCAATCTTTTAACAACAATTTAAAAATGGAAAAGGCAGATTTTCTGAAAATACTTGCTGATGAATTAGTAGAACCACAAATGTACAAATGTGCAGGAGATACTAAACTGAAACGTGATCTCCGGGCTACAATTCGTAGAATTCTGTCTCTGTCTGACCCTGAAGATGTGGAAAATCGGGAAGAGAAGCTATAAAAACGGAAAACGTGCATTATGTGTCCACCTAGAATTAAAAGAAAAATTTTTTATTTGTGTATAAAGTGCCATAAGCCTACTTGCCTGGAATGTGCCGCTTAAATTTGTAAACATTGTAACTTGCAGTTTTTCATTTTTAATGTCTTTTTTGTGCTTATATTTATATTTTTTATGACTAATATGGTCATCGATTAGAATTCATTATTAATTTCGTTTGGAATCATCTTTTTGCTTTTATAAGCTTATTTTTTGAGGTCTTCATAAAAATTTTAATAAAACGCGATAATAATAATAATAATAAAGATGTTTATTGACTCAAATTACAGAGATTACAAAGGAAGAAAATTAATACAATCATGCCAGTAAATTAAAAAGGAAAAATCAATAAAGAATTAAAATTAACGAAAATAAAATTAAGAAATTACAAAATAAATTCTGAGTCAAAAAGGATCGAGTCAGTCATACCATTAAGCAGACTGTTTTTCATCGATCCTCTGTAAACGAGAAAAGAAAAACAAGCATAAAGCCAAAGGAAACCAATAAATTGTAATGGAATCAATAAAAAAATCAAACAGCCATTTATATCATTTTTTATACTCTACTGTACACGGAAAACACCTGTAAACACTATTAAAAGGTTATCTCATTGTTGTCGCCTGCTTAGCCAGTAAGTGTTCTTTAAATTTAATCTTGAAACGCTGTTCACTCCCCAACTTAACCTTTTTCGGAATTAAATTATAAACACTAGGCACAGTGTAAGAGAAAGATCTTTTAAAAATTTCAAGGCGATATTTAGGTATTGTTAAAGTATGTCTGTGTCTAATGTTTAGGTTATGGACATCAGTCCTGAACGTAATTTTATTGTAAAGATATGGAGATTTGTTTAAAATAATTCTGTGGAATAAACAGGCAGAATGTAACTCTCTACGTCGCGACATATTCAACCAACCAACCCACCCCAAAGTATGCGATATCTTTTCATACTTTTTAATGCCAAATATATAACGAAGGCATGCATTTTGAACCCGTTGGATACGACGAGAATCATCAGCATCAATGCATGAGTCATAAAGTGCATCGCTAAAATTAAAGACTGAAAGCACCAATGCTTTGCATAGGTGAGCTCTAAGTCGTCGATGTAGCATATGTCGATTGTTACAGGGTAACTTTAAGGTAGAGTATGCCGAGTTAACAAGTTTACAAACATGTTTCTTGAGCCTCAAACGAGAGTCCATAATACCACCGAGATTGCGAGAATCACAGGAAGTTGCTAAACGGGCACCTTGCAGATCAGTCTACCACCGTTAGGTTCAAAAAAAACCACTGATAATTTAAAAGGGTTAATCGTTAGACAAAGCCGAGAAGCATAGACTGCTAAATTATTCAAGTCATTGTTCATCCAATCTACTGCGATATTTATTTCATCAGGTTTAAAGCTATAATATACTTGAGTATCATCGGCGTACATGTGATATTCACAATATTTGAGACAAGGACAAAGTTGGAACATATAAATCAAGTACAACAAAGGCCCAAGGATAGAACCCTGAGGTACTCCTGATACAACACCCAAAATATCTGAGTATTTCATTATAAGAGGACATTATGAGTCACGCGTTGAAATCGATTACAAAGATATCATTTCAACAAAGAAATGGCTGAATCAGATAACCCTATATAGTGTAAACTCGAAAATAATGTTTCGTGATGTAGCGTATCAAAAGCTTTTGAAAAATCCAATAAAGCAAGTGCAGTGAGACATCCATCATCTGCTCTACTCAATATGTCGTCAGTAACATCGAGAAGTATAGTGGTGCAACTGAAGCCAGGTCGAAATCCAGACTGTTTGGGTGGAAGAATATTATTATCGGTGATAAAAAAAATCCTTAATTTCACTGCAATAAGTTTTTCTAAGATTTTGGATAAAATGGGCGAGATACTGGTGGACCTAATAACATTCAGGCCTGAAGGGTTTTAATTTTTAGGGATAGGTATTATCAGAGAAATCTTCCACTGGTCAGGAAACACGGAAAATTCTAAATAAAAATTCATGATGTGACATAAATAAAGAAGAATTGTTGGACAACATAGTACAAGCATTTTTTTACTAACTGTATCATTACCAATTAATTCAGTTTTGATGCTAAGCAATAACTGTGCAATCTCCTCTTCTGTTGTGAAGGTAAAATCTAGAAGTGTAATATCGAACAACATTTGATGATTGTTATAGAAAAGTTGTAAATCACGATCAACCTATATTGATTGAAAATAAGAATTCATTTGATTGGGTGTACCCAAAGTATTCGAAATGTTTAGACGTCTGCTAGGAGTAACCCTAGAGACTTAAAAGAACTCCATAATTTGCGAGAATCGTTACCAAAAAATAAGTGTGTAAGAAATGCGCGTTTTTCGCGAAGCACAGACGAGTTGGTCAATGATTTATAATAATCGAAATGATGTAGATTTTAAGTTTAATTAAATTTTAAGTAGGCTTTATCACAAAGTCTCATTAACTTTCTTACATTATCAGTTATGCGAGGACAGTAATCTTTGCGGACAGTAACTGTAAGAAAGGGGGCATGCATATCAAAGATATTGAGAATGTGAGTATTTAAAAATTCAATCTTCGCATTGATATTTTAAATAAGCTCCATCCAAAGAATTGCATTCAAATCAGAAGTGAATTTAATAAAAAATAAGTAAATTGAGACACATTCTTTTTTAATACGGAAGTTAAAATAATTATAAAAAATCGCCAATAAATTATTAGTAAATTATTTATTAATTTATTAATAAATTATTAGCAATTTTTATATCCCAAGTAAAATATAAATATAGACAGGTGCATAAAATTGTACTTTATCGTACTAAATTGTACGTAATTGTATTTTATACAAGTAATAACAGGCATCGCGATGCAGGCTTATGCCTGCTCGATCTTGTATAAACAGGAACAGCGTTGATCCCTGCACCAACTAGTGAGTGTATACAACAATTTAGTTCTGTCTTGTGCATGATGTGAAGTGCATATAACAAATTTTCCAAGTGTTGGACAAAAAGAAGTATAATTTTTTGTTTTGTTACACAGATAGCATATTTTCGTTGCGTAAGTATACTTGAATAAAACCGATATTTCTTAAATTTAAATTTATTACAAAAAAAAATCAGCTGTAAATTTAGTTTTAAATTTAAGGATTCGATTCGTGATTGGAAAAAATATAAACAATGTGTTTACCCAACTGTCGAGTTCTTAAATTTACGACTCAATTTACAGTTAATTTTTTTTATAAACCTGGCTTCTCTTGTTTAAGTTGATTAAAAAAATTATGTATCACAGTAACATTCACTAAGGATTTCTTTTTTATTAAAATTTTTGAAGGAATTTTAGGTTTCTTCAGTTAATGTTTCGAATTACTGTATATGTCTTTTTTGTATTCTGTTGTTAATTAATTTTGAATTATTTATTATAATTATAGATATATATAAGTACTTTCCTGTATCGTTTTGTGCCCTTTTTTCAGAAAATAGTATGAGTGAACTGAAGAAAAAATGCAGACAATACAGTGTTGAATATATTAAATTTGGTTTTTTTCCATCACTAGGAAATAGTACTTTACCTTTCTGTCTTCTTTGTAATAATACGATGTCAAACAATTCAATGAAACCTTCTAAGCTTAAGGAGCATTTAATAAAAATCCGTTTTGACAAAAAAGATAAGGATTTAACATTTTTTCAAACACTTTGAGTGTTTGAAAATATTTGAAAATACCGAAATTGCAAGAACTCATAGGGACAACATCTCAGAGAGATGACGATGGACTGCGTGCTTCTTCTTTTGCGTGTATCAATTTATTTGCGTGAACAACTTATTCTATCTATAAATGAGGTAATACGCACCGTGATGCACAAACCAACTTAAGATATTATAAAAAGAATTCCATTGAGTAATAATACAATACGAAGAAGGATCGACGAAATGGCTCAGAGTGTGGAAAACACTTTACGTGACTACTTAAAAACATCTCAATTCTCTATATAGAATTAGTAACAAGTTAACATTACCTGGAAATGGGGCTTTACTTTTAGCTTATGTGAGATTTTTGAAGGAAGAAAAATATCCCAAGAATTGTTTGTTTGTTATTTGCTAAATGTTTGGAAACAGATACGGAAGATGAAACATTATTTACTGAATTAAAGAGATTTCTTGATGTAAAAGCTACCCTTAACTAATATCATCTCCGTTGCTACTGATGGTGCTTCGGCAATGGTAGGACGACACCGAGGCTTTTTGGCGTACTTAAAACAAGTCATACCGAATGTACTATCACTACGTTGTGTTATTCATCGACATCATTTGATGGCAAAAAACTTTAGTGCACGTTTGCATGAATCACTACATTATGTCATTAGAGCAGTTAATAAAATCAAAAGGAATGTCTTAAATGAGAGATTATTTGCTCAACTTTGTTTGGAAAATTATGATGACTATAATCGTTTACTACTTAACAAAGAAGTACGATAGAGAGAAGAAAAAAAAACAAACTCACTGAAAAACAACACTGAATCTTCTTAACAAAGAAGATTCAGTGTTGGAATTTCTGGAGAGTAAAGACAATGATTTGCGTCATAATTTAATTATCTCGAAAAATGACATCGCTTATATGACTGATTTATTTTCCAGATTCAACGAGACTAATTTGAAACTACAAGGAGACACACTAAATTTGATCAAAACTTTTGCTATACAAACAAAACTTGGGAAGAGGAGAATGTTCTGTTTTCAAATCTTTCAAAATTGCGAAAAAGAGACGAAGATTTGCTTGCTTATTGTCAACACTTAACGGCGCTCCATTCGGACCTTACTCAAAGATTTGAAGACATTCTTCACTTGGATATTCCCGACTGGGTGTTGAACCCTTTTGTAAGTAGTCAAACTCAGAGCACAAATGCAGATGAGTACATGCCAGTGCAAGAGCAACTTATTGAATTATCCACAAACGAGGAGCTGAAATCAATGTTTAAGCAAGTATACGAAAATTTCTGTTTACAAAAACAGATCCCAATTTTATATCCAGCATTATGGGTTATTGTACACAAGCTGTTGATTGCCGTTATGTGCCTCGTCATAAAGAAAATAAACAGACTGGAATTTAGTAATCGGGGGGACTTGCGGTTGCTACTGACAAACATCAAGCCGGACATAAATAAACTCATAATATCCCATCAGGTTCATACAAGCCATTAATATTTTATTGTATTTTAGTACAAAAGTTATAATCAATAAATACTTTTTCAATAAAATGTTTACTTTATATTTTATTTTTACGTCACCATTTACCATTTACAGTCACATTTACAGTTAAAGTCTTCATTTTTCTATTATGTATTTAATGTAGTTTTTCAGCCTGGGGGTCCGTCGGCAAGGTTTGATTAAGAAAAGGGGTCCGTGGGCCAAAAGACTGGGAAACACCGGTCTGGGTGAAAGTTTACTTGCTTGGACAACCGATTCACATTTGGATGAGGATTCACAGTGGTAAGTATCCATGAGAGAATCAAAGTCTGCTCGGTGAAGAATTTTATGCTTCCTATCATCCGCAGTCTTAACGAAGATAGTCCCATCCTGAGTCCATACATTACGTGTCCCAAAACATTTTCTTGCGTTTGTGTAAACGTCGAGACGCTTACTTGATAAGGATTCAGTGATTAAAAAACCCGTGGTCTTTAGCTGACTCTTATTTACCCAAACAAAACGACGATCACGATATGACACCCATTTAATGATAAATGGACGTCCCTTATTTAAGTTTCGTGGTTTACTTAAGCGGTGGCAACGATCAATCATGGCCGACAATCAATTTGCTTTCTATAAATTTTTACTTTCTTTAATTGTATTAAAAATCATGTCCTGAGTTTTATTTTAGAAATGTTCCATCTCATGAAAGTGTTCTTAACGAGTAAAATATGTTGTTAAAAATTAAGGCCGTTGTGTATGCGGTCGCTAAGACCGCTCTACGGTGATGACGTTACACTTTCATCACTACGGTGGTTAAGGGTTAATTATAAAAATAAAGTTAATTTAATAAACAAATTTATTTTAAACTTGAAAATGAAATTGGAATTTAGCACCATCTATATTTTGATGTATCAATTAAATAAATTTTATTTTATTTCTTTAATGGATTAAAAAAGGTAGTATTTAATGCAATCACCACAAATAATTTTTTTAATGTATTTACTTAATTTATTTATCATTTTCTATGATTATAGAAAATTAGTTTGAAATTTTTTCCAATAGGTGTAAATAAACTTATATAAACGATCAAAAGATGGCGTATTGCAGTCGAGCTGTCAAATTCTCAACTTCTGATCGTCGGCCTTTTCTGCTTGGAACTTTTTAGAGATGGCTGCAGGCGTAAGTTTTATCTAAAATCAACATTTATCTATTAAAAATAATCGTCATCATCAATTAGAATACGTCCCCGACGTTCATCCGATTTATTTCCTTTATTAATCCGTTCGTATTTTCATCAACAGACTTTATACACTTACCCGGAGAACTTCAGGGCTTACAAGGTCCTCGTTGCCGCTAAATACTCGGCGGCGAACGTAAACGTCGACGAAAACTTCAAGTTCGGCGAAACCAACAAAACCGATGCGTTCCTGAAAAAGTTTCCGGCCGGAAAAGTAAGTTAAATCTTTGAGATTATGTTGAAATGTTAGTTTGAGGTTAGGTTTACTATTTTAGGTGCCAGCTTTTGAAACATCAGATGGAAAATTCCTAACCGACAGCAATGCAATTGCTTATTACGTTGCGAATGAACAGCTCAGGGGAAAAAATGCCTTCGATCAGGCTCAAGTACTGCAATGGGTGGGGTTCGCTGAAAGCGACATTTTACCACCAGCTTGTGCTTGGGTTTTTCCAGTTTTGGGTATTATGCCATTTAATAAACAAGTATGTACCCTTATAAATGATTTTTATCACTTTCTCTTTCAAAGGCAGATTATAAACCATCAATTTTATAATTTGTAACTCAAAGAGATAAATCAAACGTTTTGGAGGTTTTTAATCAATTTATTATGATATTGCATCATAAAAAGTTATGAAATCTTCAAAAACAATTTTAACCATCTTTTAAAAACACCTGATTAATAAATGTATTTATTTTTAGACTTTTGAAAGATCTAAAGAAGACATGAAATCAGCTTTAAATGTACTCAATACCCATTTACTTACAAGAACTTTTTTGGTTGGTGAGCGTGTATCATTAGCTGATATTTCAGTTGCCTGCACCCTTTTACATTGTTACACAACAACTTTCGACCCTGAGTATAGAAAACCTTTTGGAAATGTAACAAGGTGGTTCACCACTGTTATTAATCAACCTGAATTTAAAGCAGTTGTTGGCGAGGTGAAAATTTGCGATAAAGTAGCTGAGGTTGATCATAAAAAGTATGCAGAGTTCCAAGCTAATCAAGGTAAGTTACATTTATATTAATAAACTTAACTAAATCAAAAGTATTAATAAAGCTGCTTTGGATAATGATAAAAATAACAAAAAAAAGAGTAAGTTATAATTTAATTGGTTAATGTATGAATTAAAAAAGCTAGGTGATGTTTAGTTCTGTTTTGTTTGGAAAATTAGGTAAAGGTAAAGATAAGAAAGAGAAGAAAACCGAGAAGAAAGAAGAAAAGAAACAGGAGAAGAAGAAGGCTGAAAAAAAAGAACCCGAACCAGAGGAGGAAATGGATGCTGCTGAAGCTGCTTTGGCTGAAGAACCAAAAAGTAAGGATCCATTCGATTCCATGCCAAAGGGAACCTTCAATATGGACGACTTCAAAAGATTTTATTCCAATGAAGATGAATCCAAATCAATTCCATACTTTTGGGAAAAATTCGACCCAGAAAATTATTCAATTTGGTACGGTGAATATAAATATAGAGATGAACTTACTAAAGTTTTTATGAGCTGTAATTTAATAACAGGTAAACTTAAATTTTTGTTGTAATTTCCTTTTTATTAAAATTTCTTTTTAAGGTATGTACCAGAGATTGGATAAAATGCGAAAACAAGCATTTGCATCTGTATGCTTATTTGGTACGGATAATGATAGTTCCATTTCTGGAATTTGGGTTTGGAGGGGTCAAGATTTGGCATTTACAGTAAGCATTTGTTAATAAAACCTGAATTAATTTAATGATTTATTTCTTTATTAGCTAAGTCCTGATTGGCAAGTAGATTATGAAGTTTATGATTGGAAAAAATTAGATCCAGCTGATGCGGAAACTAAAAAATTGGTGGCACAATACTTTGCATGGTCGGGCGAAGATAAAGATGGACGGAAGTTCAATCAGGGGAAAATCTTCAAATAAAGAAATCATAAGATTAAAAGCACCCTCCGTACTATATTTTTTTTACGTTGTTATTATCTTTTTTTTTTAAACCAAGTGCGTTGTAAATTTTTGTTCCAGTTAACTACTTTATAATTCAGTTGTAATTTGTAAGTCCATATTATTAACTGTTGTGATTTTGTATGTATCATTGGAGGGTATTTTCATTTGAGCCTATGACAGCCTATTTATTATGAAGATTTTTATGAACATCCAGCAAATATAAAATTTTTCACTTCGAAATTTCGTTTTATTTCAAAATTTAAAAAAAAGTGTCTATTGTCTTTACCAGAGGTCAAGGCCCCTCACTTTAGAGATCGAAATCACGCGACGAAAAAAATTGCGGTAAAGTTTATTGTAATCCGTGAACATTTCCGTGTATCATATACATGGAAATCATCTGCTGAAGGGGTCTCATATCCGTATTTCTGAAGACCTCACGGCGACTCGTTGTAAATTATATCAAAAAGCTGTGGCCAAATTCGGTATGAAGTCTGTATGGACCTCCGATGGCAGAATCTTTGTTCGGGTTAAGGACAAAAAGGTTAAAATATTGAATTTTGATGATTTGGATAAATTATAACGTTTAATCTAATTATCGTTTCTTGTACACACTTATATTAAACCTAATGTAGACATTATGTTTCGTAAGTCAATTGAATCTTATTATTCTGTTAATTTTTTTAAATTTTTTTTCTTTGCGGAGTGAATACCGTAGGACTTATTATTTTCACATAGTATTTCTTTTTGTTATAAAAAGCGAGTTCATTATCGGTTTTGCTATTATAGTATTTTTTTTTCTTTTGTTTTGTGTATTGATTCTTATTTTTTGTTTTTAGTCGGCAATATGTTGACAGCTTAATTTGTTTTAATTTAAATTCATTTACTCTTGATGAAGCAATTGTCGATTTATTATCAGAATGTGCGGGGTTTGCGAACTAAAACAACTTCTTTTTTATTAAATGTGCTCAGTCATAATTTTTCAGTAATTTGTCTCACCGAAACATGGTTAAATGATTCAATTTATAATGCTGAACTGATTGATTCTCGATACAAAGTATACAGAGTTGATCGTGGGTATGGTTTGCTGGGTGGGGGAGTACTGTTGGCTATGTGCTCTAAATTTTCATCATCTCTCATACCGTTGGACACGAATTTGGAGATTGTTGCAGCTAAGGTGCATTTCCCTGGTATCTCTGTGGTCTTCGTGGTGGTTCACATTAAGCCATCTAGCAGTATTGAGGTATATCAGGAATTTGCCGACCTTATGAACGATTTGTGTATGTCGCATGACGCAAAGTTTATAATTTTGGGTGATTTCAATTTGCCTTTAGTGAATGATTCTGACTTTGATTTTTATGCAATTAACGGTGTGAAATACAACATAATAGGTGATTTCCTTAATTTTTGCAACTGCAGCTCATACAACGCTATAGCTAACCTATATGGTAAAACTCTGGATGTAGTGTTGTCAGAGGTTGCGCTTGATGTTGCCCACTTTGATTTTCCATTTGTGGAGGAAAACCTTTACCACCCTTGCCTTGAAATTAAGTTATCTCACAAACCCGTGAATAAGTTTACTGTGCAAATGAACTACATAAATGATTATGGAAAGGCAAATTTTTTTCTTTTGTATCAACGTTTAACTGATACTGATTTTTCTTTTTTAAGTACTTATGATAACGTGGATGATGCGGTTGGTATTTTTTATGCGACTTTGTATGCTATTTTATCTGACTGTGTCCCTAAAAAACAATTTAAGGTTCGTAAATTTCCAGTGTGATTCAATCAGGGCTTAATAAGAGATATTAAAGCTAAGAATTTTCACTTCAAGCATATGAGAGATTCCTCACATCACTTGGACAAGTATAGAGAACTGAGAGCCAGAGTCAAGCGCAGCATTAAGATAGCTCATGATAATTATACACGTGATGTGGAAAGTAATATTGTAACTAATCCGAAGGTATTTTGGAATTTTATCAGTCACAAAAGAGACAACTTCAATGAGAGTCAGCTTCTTTTCGACGCAAAACCTCTTTCTTCTAGCAAGGATATTACATCTGCTTTTGCAAATTATTTTAAGTCAGTCTATGGCTCCTGGTCTAACTATTCGCTTTCGTTCTATGATGATATGATCAATGATAGTTCTATGGATTTGTTCAACTTAGAATCCTTCTCAATGAACGAAATTAGTGAGGCTATAAATAAACTAAACTCTAATCGCACAGAGGGACCAGATGGAATTCCCTCTTATATTGTGAAGGGCTGCAGGGACGCCTTTGTAATGCCATTATATATCATATTTAATTTATCGCTTGTAACGAATACTTTTCCAAATGTTTGGAAGCTCGCTAGAGTTACACCAATTCACAAATCTGGTCCCTCTGGTGACGTACTGAATTATAGACCTATTTCGGTAATCACTTGTTTCGCAAAAGTTTTTGAACAATTAATTTATAGTCGCATTTTCAATCATGTTAAAGTCTCGTTGAATGTAAATCAACATGGATTTATTCCTAATCGCTCTGTGACCAACTTATCCATCTTTACGGACTACGTTTCCAGAGCTTTAGATGCGAAATGTCAAGTGGATGTTATTTACACGAATTTTGCAAAGGCATTTGATAGGGTCGATCATGACACACTTCTGCGCAAGCTGGCACAACACGGTCACATACTTATCCAACAGATTTTATTACGTTTCTTATAAAAACGCAGTCTCAGATATGCTGGGGATTGACTCAGGGGTTCCGCAGGGGAGTAATCTGGGACCTTTATTATTCTTATTGTTTATAAATGATTTACCTCAGGTAATTAATTCAACCAGATGCTTACTTTTTGCGGACGATCTGAAGATATTTACAACTATTCACGATTTAAATGACTGTCGGTCTTTGCAATCTGATTTGGATAATGTATTTAATTGGTGTCGACTCAACAGTCTTCATTTTAATGTGTCTAAATGCGAGTCTATGCCATATACTTTAAGGAAGAAGCCGATAAAATTTGTATATAAAATTAATAATGTAAGTTTGACGTCTGTGGTTAAAAAAAGATATCTGGGAGTATTATTTTCGCCTAATTTATGTTTTGCTGAACATATTAAAGCCATTACAGCGTCATCTTTACGTTTCTTAGGATTTGTCATTAGAAATTCTTACAGTTTTTCTAGTGTGCAAACGCTGAAGCTTTTATTTAATTCTCTAGTGAGATCTAAGCTGGAGTATGCAGTAGTAGTATGGGATCCTGGATCAATTGTTTATTCAAACTTAATCGAAACTGTACAAAATAAATTTATCAGGTACATTTACTTTAAAAAATACCGTATTTTCATTGGTTACAGATCGTACGATTTTGCGCGTGAGTTGTTTGAGATCACGAGGTTATATGTCCGAAGGAAGATTATATCGCTTTGTTTTCTACATAAATTGTTGAATAATAACATTAATGCTCCGTTATTATTGGAAAATATCAGTCTATATGCGCCTGCATATTCTGGTAGACTGAAAAGTCTTTTCTATATTCCTCGTTTTTCTACCGAACTTAGACGGAATTGCCCTCTTATCAGAATCCTATCACTGTACAACACACTGTCGGCTGCTTCTATCATACCTCTCTTTGGTGTTGCTATCAAATCGTTTAGAAACAATTTGGCATCTTTAATGAGTCCTACAGCCACCCAGTAGCCAAACATGATTTCTGTTACTTATTGTGATACTATGAAGCACATCATTTTCCATGGTTTCTATCTATTTACTTATATCTATTATGCATGAATTGCCTTGCTCTGTTAATTTTTCTTTATTACATTATGTATTATTGTTAAGTTTTGTAAATGAATTAGTTTAGTTTAAGTTCTGAAATTGTAATTAGGGGTAATCCGGTTATTTCGGAAGTAAAATAAAATAAAATAAAATAAAATAAAATAAATACAGTGTGTTAACTAATTATCGTAGCCGAAATCTAGGCAACCAATATCACAGTATTGGAATTGCAACGCGACAAATATTCCTATTATTTGAAATAATTTTTTCAAAAAATGCTATTAAAAGTTGACTTTTGTATAGCAATTAACGACTATAAAAATGATCTCCTTTTGTTCAAATGTCGTAAAAAATTTATATCCGGCTATGACAATCAAAGAATTTGGTGTTATTGTCATGGACAAATTGTAAACACAACATGATTAACACTTTAAAAAATTTTAATCCTGTGTACCGCTTCGATAACGTGCCATTAAAATAAAGGCATCATGTTCCGGTGTGAACGTCATAACGAAAGAAATAAAAATCTAAAAGAAATTCTCATTGAACGTTTTCGTTATTTTAATTTGTTTATTGAATTACCGCTTAAATCAATCGCTAGAAACAACGATAACTCTAAGAAGAACTGTTTGGAGAAATATAAAGGCAGCAAAAAAATGGTTAAAGAATAAAGAATCTCTGGAAACACACAAAGCATACGACAATCGCTAAAATAATAACCTAATAACGTTCGATCTACTGTCAACATCTGGTTAAAATCTGGTTACTAATTTAAAAATATCGCCATTACCACTACACAATGGGATAGATAACCAACATTACAACGTGACGTAGGTTATGATAATTATTTAACACAGTGTATTAATTTGGAAATTTTCAAATCCGCGGTTTTTCTTTTATATATATATATATATATATATATATATATATATGTGTGTGTGTTTTGGTTGATCCGAGGTATCATCCGTTCATCTTCTTGGTTGATCCCTGTGGACAGGGGCAGACGTTTCGCCAAGATCTCACTTGGCATCTTCAGTGCTTTGTCGTAGTCTCCTGTTGACAGACTGAGGTACTGCGGTGAACGGTGAACTTGACGGGCCTCTTGAGATTCCTAGAATTTCTTCTTTAACCCTCTTCATCGGATCTAAAACAGACGGAAAATATATTAATTAATGTTCACTGATTTAGTGATATCGGAAGTAGGTGTTGAAAGGATTGTCGGGTCCTGGATTGTTAGACTAGAAGCAACCTTGGCCGTTTGTAGCGAAGGTGTTCTACGTCATAATCCATTAATCCCGCTAGGAGGGGATTGGGGTGGTTTTCGAGTCGCGTCAACTCGGTACTGGCCTTGTCCCGAATTCCTCGATGGTCGCCATCTGGGAATCATTGTGCAGAGTCGCATTACTGACAAACCAAGGTGCATCAAATGCCATCCTTAGGACCTTGTTCTGAACTACTTGGAATTTTTGCACGTGCGAGTGCGCGGCGTAACCCCAGACTGAAGAGGCGTAAGTCATCGTAGGCCTAATAACCCCTTTGTAGAGTCGAATCTTCCGAAGAGGATCCAACTTACTTCGACGATTAATCAGAGCGTACAGATTGACCAGAGCTGCCTTCGCCCGGTTCGCCATCGCTTCGATGTGACTTTTCCAAGTAAGTTTAGAGTCCAGAATGACATCCAAATACCTAGCTTCGGAACGCCAGGGGACCTCGTCCCCTTGCAGTACCAACGCATCGGGGGGTCTCTGTCTATGCCGAGTAAAAAGTACTGCGGTACTTTTATCAGCGTTGATTTTGACCCGCCACCAAAGTGGCGTTCCAAAGTGGAGTAGTCAAGCAACTCGTTCGATGCTGCCTGCAGTCTACGAGCGGCGACCTCGGGGGACCAAGATCTGCTGTAGATGCACACATCGTCGGCGTACATCGCTAACTGCGTGCCCTCGTAGCGAGGTAAGTCGCTTACAAAGATACAAAAAAGTATCGGTGAAAGCAACGACCCCTGAGGGACGCCAGCAGTTAGGATTCGCTCTCTCGAACGCTTACTTTCCAGTTTGATGCGCGCTTTCCTACCGTCAAGATAGGAGGCGATCAATTGGACTAATCCCAGCGGCACGCCCGCTTCTAGCATTTTGAACAAAAGTCCTTCATGCCATACATTGTCGAACGCTTTGGCAACATCGAAAAACACAGTACAAGTGCTTTGCTTTCGATTGAAGCCTTCGGTTATGTGTTCGACAAGTCGCAGTACCTGGTGTACGGTCGAATGTTTGGGTCGGAAACCGAACTGTTCGTTCTGGATGAGCTTAAGATCTCTAACGGATCTTTGTAGCCTTGTCTGGACGACCCTCTCGCATACCTTGCCGAGACAAGAAAGCAAACTGATGAGCCTGTAGTTTTGCGGGAACGTCAGGTTCGCTCTGGGTTTCGGTAACACGACGACGTCAGTGCTTTTCCACGTGATGGGAAAGTGGCGCAGCCGAAGCGTCGCATTGATGATCCCCGTTAGCGAAACGGCCGCCTTTAAAGGCAAGGCCTTTAAGGCGGCGTTTCCGATTCCGTCCGGTCCAGATGCCTTCTTCGACTTATATCTCGCGATTGCCTCTTTCACTTCGGTCGGGGAAGAGGGCTCGATATGCAAACGATCTTCTACCGCCAGTCGCCTACTCACACGCGCTCGACTCGATCGATGTCATCGTCGCATAGCGGGCTGCACTGGGTTTCGAAGTTGTCTGCATGAGCCTCAGCCTTCTCCTCGACAGTGAAAGCCATTCCGGTTTTACCGTGAATGGGCAGCATGCGTGACGTGTTCCCCATCAGCACCTTGACCATCTTCTAACAGGAGTGATCGCCTTCGGTGTTCAGGGCGTCGAGTTTGGCGTCGAAAAACGCGTAACGGAACTCTGTTCCCTTCTCACTTCATCGCGTAGTCGGTTATAGCGTCTTTTGAGATTGGGATCCCAATTTCGCTGATAAGTCCATCTGACGCGATCACGCTCTCGCATAAGTTCCCTGATGAGCGCTGGTAGCACCCATCGACGGTCACTTCCGGAAATCGTGTTTGTCGCGTATCGAAGAGAATCCTCGATTGCAACAGTGAGTCGTTCAACGGCCTCTTCCAGTTCCTGAGCGTTGTGGACCGGTCGTATTGGTCCCATGTTGTGATGCATGTAGTCGGTAAAGGCCGGCCACGATACAGTGGAACGTACAACCCCGACGTGAACTTCCGGCACGTCTCCTAGCTGTAGCAACACAGGGAGATGATCGCAACTAAGTTCGTTGAGCGTCGATGCGTAAACATAAGAGTTTCAGCGTCTCGGACACGAGTTGAACACACAAAATTAATCGTGCGTCCCTATCGGTTTTGTCCAACGCGAGAACCTGAGTAACCAGCTTCTGTATGCAGTGTAGGGAGTCAGTTCGGGGTTCAACTACCTCCTATTCCGCAACATGTGCCGGCGTTTCGGTCACCGCGATAGACCCGCTTTTGCGCAGCCTCCTTTGCGACCTCGACAGCTTCGGCGGGTCGTCGGTCGCCTTTTGCTTCTGCTTCGCCGACTGACAGAGTTTGGCTTTAGGCGCCGCGACCTCTTTCCGAACTACGACAGTAGCTGGGGCGTTCGCGTTGGAAGCAATCTTAGCGTCGCCGAACTACTAACCGCCTGCGCGGGTTTCGCTGCGACTACTGGAGCCGGTTTATCTCCCTTCTTCGCCTGGATAGGCGCTTTCGGGGGAACCGTCGCTTTGACCGTGAGGATCGCCGCCGGCGCCCTCGTTTCTGCCGCCGCCTTAGGGTGTTTTGGGCACCCTTTATAGTTGGCGGTGTGAGGGCCACCGCAAAGGACGCACTTAGCGGGCGCATCCTTTGCTTTGGTACAGGATGCGGTCGAATGCTCACCGGCACACTTGACACAACGATGTGCCCTTTGCACATACGTTGAGCGTGGCCGAACCGCTGACAACAGTGACATTGACCGACCTCCGTATTTTTCTTGGCGCTCTCCACTGTAATGGTTAAACCCTTTACAGTCTCGAGGTCAAAAATTCTCGTGGAGTCTGCGCTCTTTTTCAAGACGCACAGCACCAGCGGAATTGGCCTCCTTTCAGAGCCTTGGCGTAACCGTTTCACGGTTTCGGACCAGAATCCCTTCTTTCTCAGGTCGGCAGCTATGCTGTCCTCCCCAATACTAATAGAGACGCCTCGAAAAACCACCTTTAACGGCTTTTCGTCGGGGAGAGCAAATGTGTGATACTGGTGTTTACCAGCATCCAACATCTTCACCAGAGCGCGGTAGGCTTCCGCGGCGTGGAGCTCTACCTTGATTCCTTTCGGAACCGCCTTGGCTTTCGAAAAGGCGATCCTAAGTCTCGCCATCCCCGCCGAAATTGTATCCCAGTTCTCCTTCGGATGAAGGATAACCGGGGGGACGCGCTTGGAAACATGTTCCATGCGGGGACTATAAGCCTCTTTCTTTCCTTCCAGATATTTCTGCCCTTCAGGTAGAACGTAGGCGTCGAAGAATTCTTTTTTCGTTCCCTTGCGGGAATAAACCCTAAAAAGGGCGCTTTTAGTTTTGAAAGAAACTTTATCTCGCTCGACATATCGCTTTGACGAGGGCACCTAGTGGAATCCGAATCCTTTCCCCTTCCTTGGCTCTCGCTCCAGGCAGGACAAATTCTTCTTACTTCTCTCTAGGTGATGTTGCTCTCTTCAAGGCTCGCTTCGGACTATGACTGTGCTGTACTGGTCTCACTGAGGTACTGCGGTGCTCTGGCTCCTATTTATAGTAGGGGGTGGGGTGGTGGGGGTGTTTATGTCTTACGAATACAAATTACCATATATATATATATATAAATCTATATTCTTAAATAGGTATATATATAATACAGTAAACCCCCGATATAGCGAACATCGATTTAACACAATGGCCGTTATTGCGAACCAAAATTACGCAACAAATATCTTCAATACATTTTATATGCCATTTATTTTATTATAACGAAAATTCATGGTAACGAACTACGAATAATTATTTCATCTCATAAGTATGATTTTAACTCAACCTATTATCGTTATTGCGAACACGAATTTTTTTCTTCTCTAGGTCAGTGGTCCATATGGACCCCAAGGGGTCCATATGGTCCACTGACCCTAAGATCATTCAGGGGGTCCGCGCAAGGTTTAATAAAAAATAAATAAATTGAGACACATTTTTTTTTAATACGGAAGTTAAAATAATAATAAAAAATCGCCAATAAATTATTAGTAAATTATTTATTAATTTATTAATAAATTATTATCAATTTTTACATCCCCAGTAAAATATAAATATAGACAGGTGCATAAAATTGTACTTTATCGTACTAAATTGTACGTAATTGTATTTTATACAAATAATAACAGCCATCGCGATGCAGGCTTGTGCCTGCTCGATCTTATATAAACAGGAATAGCTTCGAGCCCTGTACTAACTAGTAAGTGTATACAACAATTTAGTTCCGTCTTGTGTGTGATGTGAAGTGCATACAACAAATTTTCCGAGTGTTGGACAAAAAGAAGTATAATTTTTTGTTTTGTTACACAGATAGTGTGTGTACTTTGCGTAAGTATATTTGAATAAAACTGATATCTATTAAATTTAAATTTATTACAAAAAAATTCAGCTGTAAATTTAGTTTTAAATTTAAGAATTCGATTCGTGATTGGACAAAAGATTGTTTATCTTTGATGTGTTTACCCAACTGTCGAGTGCTTAAATTTACGACAAAATTTACAGTTAATTTTTTTCTATAAACCTGGCTTCTCTTGTTTAAGTTGAATAACAAAATTATGTATCACATTAACACTCACTAAGGATTTCTTTTTTATTAAAATTTTTAAAGGAATTTTAAGTTTCTTCAGTTAATGTTTCGAATTACTGTGTTTTAGTGTATTCCGTTGTTAATTAATTTTGAATTATTTATTATAATTATAGATATACAGGCTGTCCCGCATAAGAACCGACACAGAGCAGGGGCATGTAGATCAACCTAAAATGTGATGATTTGACTTGCCTTATACCAAGTTGCACCCATGAGAAGTTATAGGCCTTCAAAGTTGAGTCTTAAATTTCGAAAAAAATTAATTAAGTTAGAAGAACCAAATTTGGTATACGTTATAAGTGTACCAAGGGCATTAATTGGTAGAAAGTAGGGATCATTTAAAGCATTTGAAGGGGTTCGTTAGGGATGATGGTACCCTAAAATTAGAAAGACATTTTTAACCGGTTGGCGGATTTAAAAAAACCTAGTCGTTTTCACAAAAAACCCGAAAAACTAAAGATACGTATTTTACCAATCATGATTAAAATCAATAACATTTAATAAATAATATTAAATTATTTCTTCTATCTTGTTATATATTATTTTTATTTGTTTTACTTGTTATATCTTCTTTATTTATTTATAAAAACTGTTTAAAACTAGTTTTTTAAAAGTAATGTCATAAACAAAAATTTAAAATGAAATTCCCCATAAATTGTTTTAAATCTGTCCAAGCAATCACATGCAATACTCGTCAACACTTTTTCTGCAGTTTCGTTTCACAGAAACTTAACATTAAAGAACATATCTTATGCGCTGAATGAAAACTTCCTAATATTTTACAAAACAAACAGTAAATTACTAAAACCAAATCATTTTTTCCTAGTTGTCAAATTTGACGTAAAATTTCATAGCCAACTCAACTTTCCATGGTTTTAATTAAAATTGATAAAATACGCGTCTTTAGTTATTCGGGGTTTTTTATGAAAATGGTTAGGTTTTTTTAAAAATAATAAGAGTAAAAAAAGTTTTAAAATTAAATTCCACATAAAATGAAATAATAAGATATTAAATCTGCCGGCGGATTAAAAAAGTCACTCCCATACCTATTTATTATAGTTTTCTTGCTATTGAGGAATTTATCAAAATCATACGTAAAATGCTATAAACCGTTTGTGTTTTTGTTAGAAGGCCACGACATTTTGACAGTTTTTTGTTTAATTTATTTAAATTATTATTAGTATTATTACTACAATGAACTGCGATTGAATAAACTTTAGCTTGTTAGCTTTTATTTACCAAAAATAACCAGCAGAAGAACGTATAAGTGAAATAATGAAAAACAATAATATGGCGTAATATTGAACGTAATGATGGGCGAGATATTCCTAGAGAGTTCACTTTATTTATTAACGATGTTTTCATAGAAAATATTATTCATCTAAATCGATCGAAGCACCTCTTACCCAAGAATTTGGTAAAGCAATAAGATATGACAAAACATTTAGGCACAGGAAAGCTTCTAGATAGTTTTTAGAGAATTAAATTCCTTTAATTTATTTTTATAATTTTAAGTTTTTGATTCTTTTATATTATTGATTTTAATTTTTGTTATTAAATTGTTGTTTTTCATTGTTTCATTTACTTGGTTATAGATAATTTCTAGAGAATTAAATTCCCTTTCTGGTGGGGAATAAATATATGGGGCGTTCCATTTAAAATTTTCGACTTTCACGCAATTGAATACAGCGAAACGGCAACTCAATTTTTGACCAGTCTGTATAAGATATACTGATACAATAAGCAGCAATCTATTTAACAAAATATGAAGAATTATCGTACCAATGCAAAACGTTTTTGAATAAACGTTGGCTGAAATACAGGCTTGTAAAGAGCATGGTAATATTTGACAAAAAATACTTAAAAAAAACCGCTAGGTACCCACAACCGTTACCAAAGCCAACATATTTTTTACGTATAATTGAATGATTTTGTTATAATTGAAATATTTTAGGTTAAAAGATCAGAATCAACAACCCATGATACCAAAATGTCAAGCCTTTACGAGTAGTGGAACCTAAAAACGTTCTAATGAACCAGTTACGTGAGATACCCTGTATAAGTACTTTCCTGTATCGTTTTGTGCCCTTTATTCAGATAACAGTATGAGTGAACCGAAGAACCGAAAAAATGCAGACAATACAGTGTTGAATATATTAAATTTGGCTTTATTCCGTCACTAGGAAATACTACTTTACCTTTCTGTCTTGTATCTAATAAAACGATGTCAAACGATTCAATGAAACCTTCTAAGCTTAAGGAACATTTAATAAAAATCCATAGTGACAAAAAAGATAAGGATTTAACGTTTTTTCAAACACTCAAAGAAACATATTTGAAAACACCGAAATTGCAAGAACTCGTAGGGACAACATCTCAGAGAGATGACGATGGACTGCGTGCTTCTTATAATATATCTTTAATGATTGCGAAGTCCGGAGAGCCGCACACTATTGGCGAACAACTTATTC
This sequence comes from Onthophagus sagittarius, assembly GCA_036711965.1. Taxonomy (NCBI): domain Eukaryota; kingdom Metazoa; phylum Arthropoda; class Insecta; order Coleoptera; family Scarabaeidae; genus Onthophagus; species Onthophagus sagittarius. The sequence continues at coordinate 28,854,786 of JASERS010000005.1, forward strand.
TACCAGTTATAAGTGAAGTAATACGCACCGTGATGCACAAACCAGCTTACGATATTATAAAAAGAATTCCATTGAGTAATAATACAGTACGAAGAAGTTATGTGCGTGTTTGAATTGCTTCTTCGCTTTTTGATTCAGTGTTGGAATTCCTGGAGAGTAAAGACAATGATTTGCGTCATAATTTAATTATCTCGAAAAATGACATCGCTTATATGACTGATTTATTTTCCAGATTCAACGAGACTAATTTGAAGCTACAAGCTGACACATTAGATTTAATCAAAACTAAAAGTGTAATATCTGTCTTTGTTGCAAAACTTTTGCTACACAAACAAAACTTGGGAAGAGGAGAATGTTCTGTTTACAAATCTTTCAAAATTGCAAAATAGGGACGAAGATTTGCTTGCTTATTGTCAACACTTAACGGCACTTCATTCGGACCTTACTCAAAGATTTGAAGACATTCTTCACTTGGATATTCCCGACTGGGTGTTGAACCCTTTTGTAAATAGTCAAACTCAGAGCACAAATGCAGATGAGTACATGCCAGTACAGGAGCAACTTATTGAATTATCCACAAAGGAGGAGCTGAAATCAGTGTTTAAGCAAGGATACGAAAATTTCTGGTGACAAAAACAGATCCCAATTTTATATCCAGCATTATGTGCTATTGTACAGAAGTTGTTGATTGCTTTTCCGTCTTCGTATTTGGTAGAACGTGGATTCAGTGCCGTTATGAGCCTAGTCACAAAGAAAAGACGGAAAACAGACTGGAAATTAGTAATCGGGGGGATTTGCGGTTGCTACTGACAAACATCGAGCCGGACATAAATAAACTCATAACATCCCATCTGGTTCATACAAGCCATTAATATTTACTTGTATTTTAGTACAAAAGTTATGATCAATAAATATTTCTTCAACAAAATGTTTACTTTATATTTTATTTTTACGTCACCATTTACCATTAAGGCAACAAAGTTTTGACTAAGAAAAAGGGTCCGTGGGCCAAAAGACTTTGGGAAACACTAGTATAAATCATTAACAATAAGTTTTTCTTTGAAATTTTTATTAATTAGCTGATACGCAAATTTTAATTCATATTTCTTTGCTAATGTGAAACAGATGTTCTTTCGAGAGGTAATGCAGTGTGAATATATTTTAAATTGTCGGTGTTTAGATCCAAATTTAAAACACCAAAGTTTTCTTAGAGGGCCAGATTTACATATAAGTCTAAGATAATGTATTAGATGATGAAATTTGGGTTTTAACGTGTCGTTAAAGAGTAGTTGATAGTCGCCAATAAATTTTTTTATCCTTTCTTCTAATACTGTAATGCAAGTTTGACTTAATGTATATTTCATTAACGTACTAATAATTTCAAATAAATTCAAAAGAAAAGACCAAACTGCATTATCAACGGAAAATAGGTCCCCAATCATTATGGGCAAATAATGCACAAATATCCACATTTTACACGCTGATATTTAAAGTTTTTTTTACTATATGGTTATGATCGATATACCCTGATATGTTTCCCGCTTCATTTTCCCCATATTCAAAAGTGCTTTTTCGAGAATTTAAAGTTTCAACACCAAGTACTTAACGGTCTTTGTGAAATAATTTATAGCTTGACATAAACTGTAATGACAAACACCTTCAAAAACGTCATGCATAATATCTGAATAGTAATTTTCAATAATATGAAATGACGGAATCTCATTTAAATGAGTTATTAATAACGATCTTTCAACTATTCCTGTGTTTCCCCGTGCACATCCTCTTCATAATTCTGTACTGTGCGGTTCATTTCGACTTGTTCAACTGTCAAAACATGTGTTTCGGCTTTTAATGCTCTGCAAAATCTGCAGAATGAATTGCTAGAAAACGTTTGGGTGAATACCTTAAAGTGTACTCGTTGAACCACATCTCTTAGTTTTTCTATGAATGATTGAATACATTTGTTGTTGCCGTATTTTTTAACATCGTTTGCTGTTACGACCGCTCCATAGAAAATATTGTCTATTTTTGACTCTTCAATTGGTAGACATGGAAAGGAATAGTATATATTGCAAATAGAATGTATTTTAGAATTAGATCCAAGAGGATTGTTGATTTCAAAATCATCAATATATAACATATATGGAATAATAGTTTTATTTGGATATAACGAAAGTTTCTCACGCCATAGCTCACACTGTACAAAATTGGAGATATTTTTACTCTGCAAATTTTTTATGTGTTTTAGTGTTGCATGAAGCAAATTATTAACTTGAAAAAATTGTTTAATTTGATATTTTAAAGGTATTACAATTCCAGTTACTTTTTGTTCACCATATATTAATTTATCAGCTCGATGTAGGGGTTCCATAGCACTATCTATTGTAAATTCTTGTATGTTTTGATCTACATAACCATTATTTTTTAAATGATTGTGTAATAAGTAATCTGTCTTAACTTTTTTAAACGGATCTTTAAAGTAAGGAGACCACAAAATTTGTTATATAATAAGGAAATCACAGTTGGCAAAACTCATGAATATGTCTAAAATAGGTTTAATCAACTAATTATCAATATCTTCTTGTATTTTAAAGACATATTTTCTAGTGAAATTGTTGTTATTGTGCATAGAAAGTACGAACTGTATAATAAAATGATCTAAGTTGATGTCACTTATATTAAATTGCTGAACATTTTATAAATCCTGTTCAGCTTTATTTTCAGAGCAAACAGCTGTGGTAATTCTATTAGATAAAGGTTCTAATAGGTGTATTTATATTGCTTTCGGTATCTACGAGGGCAGTACTGTTATTATCTTTGAATACGCATAAGTGTTTTCTAGTTAAATGTTTTTTAAAACTACACAAGTTTTGGAAGTATTGACCACAACCTAATTCTAAACATTTATATTTTGAACTTGTCGTGAGATCATGACACTTATTGAAATGAAATATAAGAAGTTTTAAAAAGTTAATGTTTTTCTTACAAACAGAACACAACATATTTGTATTATGAGGACACCAAATTTCTAAAAATAGTAATAATAGATACTATTTAAACTTATTTAATAATTAAAATAAATAACTTCTTACTTACTCTTAAAAACACTTTACAGCTAACGTACCAATATCACCAACTCAACTAACTTACCCGATCGTGACCAAATCGTATATCGGCGACATTGAAAGACGTTGGGCGCTAATGCGATTAAAAACGGTCCGGTTTCTGCGATTTGGTCATACAATAAATGAGGTTTATCAAATAATGTACCTGGTACATTCAATTGACGAATATTATTACTGATCTGTACAATGAAACAATGAAGACGTTATTACGCCTTAATTTGATACATTGTTGCAATGTATTTCCCTGACTAAAATACGTTGGAATAATAAATTGTAATAATTGTCGTAAAGAACAAATTCGGTGAATACATGAAAGAATTATTGTACCAAGAAAAACAAGTCATTATATTTACTTTTACAACGAACATATATTCATAACACCAATAAGTTTCATTATTACTTTATGAAATAATTTGGTGTAAGTTTTTATTATATAAACCATAAATTTATTCCAACAATGTAAAATTAATCGATAAACAGCGTTTATTGCTTTTATGAACAAAATTCTTTTCAGTGTGGTTTGGATTAGAATCAGTATAAAAAACAAAACTGATCTTCTTGGCGTTCGTGGTAGACTAAATGCCGAGAATTACATCAAGAACATGTTTGAGGACCATGTGGCGCCTGCTGCTACTAAGCCACATGTTGCCGGCATCACCGAAAGCGTTTTGCAAGAAGATGGATTTCAGGACATGGAATGTCCGACGTTAAGTCCTTACCTGAATCCATTGAAAACATGTGTTATCAGCTTGATTGACGATAATTGATATTCACAAGCGCCCGAATCCACAAACATACAAGAACTGACAGAAGACATGATTGAGGAATGGGAAAGCATACCCCAAGAATTCCTTTGCAGATTAGTGCAAAGAGCATCTTTTTGCTGGTGGAGGGCATACTGTTGAAAACCAATCTAACGGCAAGTAGTTTCGTTACGTGAATATAGATGTCGCTTTAGTTATCTTATTGCATATAGAATCCTTTTATCTTTACAAGGCCGCTGTCTTTTATTATTAGTTCAGTATGTTCAGTAAATACGTTATTGTTACTATATATTCTTCTGCTAAATAAAGTTACTTATAATAACCACAACTGGTTATGGGCCCAGATCGCCCAGATAGTCGCGGTTTGAAAATTGTTAGTGAATTAGTGACGTAACGTGTTTGTGAGTTAACGAGGAAAGTGCAACGCCAGTGTGTTTGTGACGTGAGCAGGAAAGTGAAACATCAATGCGTTTGTGACGTTACCAAGAAGTGCAACGACAGTGTGTCTGTGTTGTTAGTCGTGCGTTGTAAGCGTACACGGTGACCTGAATTGGAATAACAGTGCAAAAGTGTTGTGCAAATACAGAGTGGTGCGTGTGTCGTGCTACAATTTGTGAAGATGGCATACAAAGCCGACCTTTTGGCATGTGTCGAGAAGTTAACTGGAACAGAGAACTGGGAAGTCTGGGAGGAGTCCATGTGTATGCTCTTTCGTGCAGCACGTGTGTCCGATGTAGTACACGGCACACGTAAAGAGCCACCGAAGGGAACAACACAGATGAGTTAGAAGCCGTCATGGTGTACGAAGCAGACTGTGCACGAGCACCGCTGTATATAACTAGGGCGTTAAGTTTAGCAAATAGACGCCTCATTTTAGGCTGCAAAACTCCGAAAGAAATGTGGGATCGTCTTAGACGAACTTTTGGAAAGGAAACCGGCCAGCGCTTAGACAAGTTACTGGAGCAGTTCTTCGGTTATTCGTACAGCTCAGGACTGGATATGACGACACACATCGGAGACCTCCACAAGCTATTCAATGATATAAATAGTGAGTTGAAACGGAAAAAAGAAGCTGAGCTCGACGAATGTATTTTGCTGGGGCGAATCTTGTACATATTGCCCCCGGAATACATTCCAGTAAAAACAGTATGGAAAACAGAGCCAGAAAAAACACGAGTACTGGAAGTTCTCACTGAAAGAATCCGTAATCACGAAGAAAGAATACGTGGGGGCATTGAAGGGGACATGATAGCATTACGAGTAGAACCAACAAAATGCAGTGTCAAGACACCAGGAAGCAAGAAAGATGCGGAAAAGAAAACGAAGTTCCCATTGTTACAACTGCGGTCAACGAGGACACATAGCAGCGAAATGTTCAGAGAAACGTGTGGTTGACAACAGAAAGAAGCAAAGTAGCGAAAAAGGGGAAAGCAGCTGGAAAAATCACGGCGCTGTCCAGCTACGTCAACACCATCAAGGCAATCATGGATTGCTGATTCCGCCTGCAGTCAGCACATGACATCAAACAAAGCCAACCTAAGCTCATATGTGACACTGAACAAAGACTACTCGCGTGTGGGACATGTAACAGTTCGTGCAAAAGTGCGGCAAAAGTACTATATTCGCGAGTTCGTAAACGTGTTTTATGTACCAGAACTTTGCGGAAACTTTTTCTCTATAACAGAAGCATGAAAACACGGGTGCGCGGCATATTTTCTGGCAAACGGTGAATGTTTTGTAAACAGAAAAAGAAAAATTCTAGTGAGTGGCAAGGCAATAACAAACGGTTTAACCGTTTTGGACATTGAAGTCATGAAACGCACTACACTAGTGACAGTGAATTATGTATCCACCATAGAAGCAGTGAAAGTGCTCCACGAGAGACTAGCGCATCAAAACAAGCGTCACGTAGTAAAGTTCCTCGGTAAACACGGGCTAAAAGTAAAACTGGAGGAAGAGTTTTGTAAGGGATGTGTTCGTGGAAAAATGCATCGAAAGCATTTTGGTTCGCGAAGTGTGCGTGCGTCAGAACGTGGCGCACAAATAAATGGGGACTTGGTGGGACCTACGTCAGAAAATTCTCTCGGTGGTTCGAGATACGCTCTCATTTTGAAAGACGATTACACAAAGCTTAGAAAGCTATACTGCTTAAAGACAAAAAGTGAGGTGACAGAGTGCGTAGAAGGTTTCATAAATGAAGCGAGGACAGCTGGTGTGCACGTGAAAACTCTTCTGTGCGACGATGGCACAGAATTTATGAATCAATCGGTCAAGGAAGTGTTGTCGAAGTTTGGCGTGCAACAAAGGCTATCAATGAAAGAAACTCCTCAGCAGAACGGTGCCGCTGAACGAGAAAATCGCACCGTGATTGAAGCGGCACCTGCGATGCTTAATCAGTAGAGTCTATTGACAAAACTATGGGCAGAGGCGTGTAATACGGCTGTGTTTATTTTAAACCACACAGCCCCAACGTCCGTAGAAATCAAATCGCCAATAGAATTGTGGTATCAAAAAGACGACCACTTCGACGTGAATCACCTCAGAGTGTTTGGTACGAAGGTTTGGTATTTACTACCGAAGCGTCATCGAAGAGAGAATTTCGTGTCGAAAATCGAACCTGCTCTACTGGTCGGATATGAAGGCTCGAGTTGATACCGAATTTAAGTGAACGGTCGTCGCGACTTGGTTAGATCGTGCAACGTAAAATTTAAAATCGAGTGCACACGTCCGATTGGCGACATGGAAGAGTCGGACTGTGCCTACTACGCCTTCATCGCCAATGGAGTACCCTCATATTTTGAAGAGGCGACCACTTCCGAGGAGGCTAGTATGTGGAAAGAGGCAATGGCTGAGGAAATGACTTCACATGAAGAAAATAAAACACCCCGTTAATCACTTAAATTTAGTTTATTACACTATTATTTCACATTTAGAAACTTGAAAGGAAAGAATACAATAACTTTAAACTGAATTTGACAACTTAACTGAACTGAATTTCTGAACAATGGTACACTGTCTGTTTTAACAAAAGGAAGTAAGTTTCATCGAAAAATAAAACGAAGAACGTGGCTCTTAAACCAGTTTTTTCTCTTTTCTCGATGAAAAATAAAATTGAGCATTAAATCTGAGATTTTTGAAAATTAAATTGAAACATATTCTTCACAAATGAGATAAACAAATTTAGCAAATATTTAATGAACCTATATTCTAACATTTTTTTATTGAAATTAAACATCAACTGCAGATAAGGCTAAAGCGCGATTAGTTGTAAAAGATTGCGCACAGAAGCTTGGAGTAGACTATGACGAACTATATTCTCCCGTTGCCCGGTACGACACAATTCGGGCATTGCTTGGAGTGGCAGCTGCACAAGACCTAAAATTGCACCAGTTTGACATCAAAACCGCTGTTCTATACGGCGATATAGAAGAAGAACTGTACATGCAGCAACCCGAAGGATTTGAAAATGGATCGGATCGAGTTTGCCATTTGCGAAAATCTTTGTATAGATTGAAACAGGCCCCACGATGCCGGAGTGCACATTTTAAAAAGTTTTTGCTAATGTACGGGTTCCACGAAAGCACAGCAGACCCATGCCTGTATATTCGCGAAAGAGGTGACAACAAATTGTTTCTTGTACTATACGTTGACGATGGATTGATAGCAGGGTCTGAGGAAACTGAGATACTAGAACTAGTACGAGTACTTCAATCCGAGTTTAAGGTGACGGAGGGAACAGTGACGTTATACTCAGGTATCCAGATTGAAAGAATAAAAAATGGTATATTTATTCAACAATCAAATTACACCAAAAAGATTATTGAAAGACTTGGCATGATAAATTCAAAACCGGCTGGTTTGCCGACTATTCCGATCGACAAGAATGAAGAGGATGTCGAATTGGAAGAAAATATACCTTATCGAGAAGCTTATGCTGTGTCGATGGTGGCGAGAAAGGTAGCGAAGTCCACCAGATCAGATTGGATCCGGGTTAAAACTATTTATCGATACCTAATAAAAACAATGGACTTTGGAATATTTTATAAGATGAATTCGTTGGAGGATTTCGTGGTGTACAGCGATGCGGATCACGCAGGTGATTGGACATCGGCACGCTCTACCAGTGGCATGGTGAGTATTTACGCAGGGGTAGCCTTATGATGGAGCAGCAGAAAACAGAACTTGGTGGCTTTATCTACCACCGAAGCCGAATATGTCGCAGTCAGCGAAGCAGCGAAAGAAAGCGTGTGGTTATCACGGCTGTTCAGTGAACTAACAGGTTTTGTTGGGAGTTCGGTGCTTCTGTGTGACAACCAAAGTGCGGTGGCATTAGTTAAAAATCCCGTGTTTCATAGACGAACGAAACACATAAATGTAAAATATCACTATATTCGTGATTTATATGAAAAAGGCGTGTTGTCAGTATGCTATGTAGATACTAAAAATTAGCTGGCGGCTATCCTGACTAAACATATTCACCACAATGAACAATTTTATTGGATTTATCAAAAGTTAAGACTAATCAGTGGTGGACGTGAGGGAGAGTGTTGAAGACCAATCTAAAGCCAAGTAGTTTCACTACGTGTATATAGTTGTCGCTTTAGTTGTCTTATTGCATATATATTCTTTTTCTGTACAAGGGCACTGTCTTTTATTATTAGTTGAGTATGTTCAGTAAATACGTTATTGTTACTATTCTTCTGCTAAATAAAGTTACTTGTAATAACCACAACACATACACCAGCGTTTCTGGTGTATGCTGGGGAGTCGATAGGGGTCAATAAACCTGTAAGGTAAGGCGACCTTTTTTTTTAGTTGTTAAACTATGAAAGCACAGCTTCATTTGCTTTGGCTCAAACACAATCACTATGTATGTCGTAAGCACAGCATAATAATAACTATCGAAACTTCAGAGCCTTTCTTTGCCGTTAATACAAATGTATAGGATGTAAAAAGCAAATGTTTACAGATGCTACATAAAAGTGTGACGGTGATGCAACATTTCATATTTCTTGCAACAAATCCATTATTACCAACATGTTGTTATTTTACCAACATGAGATCAACAAGTGCTTATAATGTTCAGCAAGTATAATAAAAAGGAGAACGATCCATAAAACATCTAAATATTAATCCGAGTTTCGATTAAAATCAACTATGTCTCATTTTAAAGTGTTACACTGCAATTATAAACACTCTTTTACACAATTTGATAATATCGAATACTACTAATAACGAAATGTACTAACTGATTTTCATTCAGGAATAAACATTCTTATTGAAAATTAAACGATTGAATTAAATGGAGTTATTAGAATTAAAATAATATCTTTGAATTGATATTAAGGAGATAAAGATGTAAACCAATTCTAATTAATAATCTTTATTTTCAAAATAGAAAAACCTCAAACCTATACAGTACGTACTTTTGATTTAACTACATTAAACACAATTTAATAAACAATCAATTGATTAAAGTTTTAGTTATAATCAAGAGTACATAAATTTAATTTTTTTAAATAATTTAATTTTTTAGATTAAAGCGACAGACTAGTTCTACGATAACAAATTTAAACTAAAATCGATTAAGAGAAAAATAATTTGGCAAAAAATACAATCGTTCAAATTAGACTTAACTTTAAAAAAAATGCTTCTTACAATTTACCAACTTTCTTTCTAAACCTCAAATTTTTTCCAATTTTTACCCCATTCTTTTTAAAAATCTCCCGTTTTCTTCTTAATTTTAAGCTTCTCGGTCCGTGTTCGGGGACGGCAGCCGGCGTAACTTCTTGTATTTGAATTTCTTTAGGAATATTACCCACAACGTACTGTTGATCACTTGTTGAATAAGTAGCTTCAACATTTTTAGCTATAACATCTTTATTAAAAGTGATCGGTTCGTTTTTATGAACTTCATTCGTTTGATAGGATTCTTGCAAATAGTTACCATCATGTTTATAATCTTTTAATGGATCCAATTGGACCTTTTCAACAGATGCTTGTGGATTATAATATGTATCAGAGTAACGGTATCGATTTGATACAGTATGTTTTGAAACTGGTTGGTAATTTTGGCGATTTTGAATGTTTTCATTTTGATAATTATTTTTGTTGTAATCATAAAAGGGCATCCCCGCGATAACCTTTCCGATTGCTTCTTCTTCGGGAACACCCCCGGAATATTCATTTTCGTAGTAATAATTATTACCTTTATCTTTCCTATCAATGTCATAAGATCTTCTTAATGTACCGAATGGATATAAGAAATAACTCGCTAAACCAGCAGTAACTACTAATCCAACTAATCCAACACCAACCGTTGGCATAACTTCTCTCGCTAAATAATTGTAAATTTGAGTACTTATCGGTTTTTCTTTTGTTGCTACTTTAGTTTTATTCTCTTTGTTACCGTCGATTTTTTCTTCCGCATTTGGGCGACGCGTTCTATTTTTGTTTTTCTTTTTTTTCTGTGATGGTCTTCGATTCTTTTTCGTGTTCGGAGTTGATGATGGTAATTCTAATTCGCCATCTTTTAATTCAGGTTTTAAATTTGACGCACTTATTGTTGTAGCTGATTCTGTTGATGGATTTTTTTCATTTGATATTAAAACGTTTTCATTTGAATTAACTTTCTCATTTACATCATTTTTGTCATTCGAAATAATTTTCTGAGTAGAATTATTAATTTTTTCACTCACAGTACTGGTCACTTTAATTGTTGGACTTTCTTTTACAGTTGATTCAGTTTTATTGATTCTTTTTAAATTAATTTTATTAATTTTTGCAACAATATCTCCAAGAGTAGAAACAGTTTTTTGAGTTGTACTTTTTTCTACATCTTTAAACCCCGCAATTTTTTGGGTTGTTGTCGTGGACGTTGATGTGCCTAATTGATTACTAGGTTTCTTTTTAAAACCCGGTTTAACACCCCTATTTGGATTCGCAATTGCAACATTTTTAATTTCAGTCTTATTGGTTGGTGCTTTGATAGATTTTTGTGTTGAAGAAGTTTGTCCACTTAAAAGAATCCAAGTTGATAACCCACTATCGGTCGTTGATTTTGGCTCGAGTTTGTAAAAATTCATTTTTTTAGAATCATCCAAACCGATTGATTCCTCATCAACGGGTTCTGCAATACCTGGATGGGAATTTTCTGTCGATTGGTGATGTTTTTGTTCTACTTTTTTCATCATCTGCTTTATTTTTGGCGGTGTTCTTACATCTAAAACATCTGTTATATTTGTGGGCGGTGGAAGAAACTTATTTGGTGTTGGTGTTGTTGTGTTTATGCTGATTGTAGATGTTAACCTAAAACAATGAAAAAAATTACAATTTTAAAATTTATCTTTTGACATATTTTCATCCTTTTTTATAATTTTTTTTTCAGACACAAATTATATTTTCACCAACTCACTTTTAAATCCTACATTACCAAATATTTGATCACAGAAGCCTAAATGTAACATAACCAAAAGACTCATTGACTCATACCTCATAGAACGGCTGTGTCACAAATATGTATTGATAATTTATACAGGATGAGTCAATAATGCGGGGACGGAAGATTGTGGCTTTACCGTTGAAAATTAAAAAAATATCTTTATGTCATCATACATTACTGTCGATACAGCATGATACAGCGAAAAAGCTATGTTTCGTAAAAATGTGTATCTAGTGCTTTACGTGTGCACCTCTCATCATGCTAGGTCCCACTGGTTCGTACAAGTTTACTTGATTCGGTAATACCACCACACCCGACCGCGCCAAAAGTAAAACACTATACTACATTCCTCCCCAACAATACATTTTTAAACTCTATACCGCACTGGTAATCTTCGGTCTCTCGGTGGGTTTCGTCTGGGTGTCATGTGGGCTGATCGCTCCGCAACCTGATCATTCTTGCTACTGTCCGAACTCTGCTCAGATGTGTCTAACAATTCTGGCACCTCATGCGTCGTTTGCATGCGGCATATTCATGATAGGTTTTTTAATCTCCGCAGGGCAATCGACTTCCATTCGTCTACGTAACTGTTTACAATGCTTTCTTCGTGTAACGCCGTCCATATTACAACATACGACAACGGTTCCGTCTGCTCCTCAACGACGCCTGGTTTACAACCTTTAGCTAGAGGATTATTAACCCATACTGCCTTCTCCTTTTCAAAATTTTTGTCAATAGCTCCTTGGTCGTGATTTCGCTTTTGTGTCATCTGCTCCATCTCCATATTTTTAGTAACATCAGGCTTCAATAGGTCAAATCGAGAACGCAAATGACGTCCAAACATCAATTGACTTGGTGTTCTTTTCGTTGAACGTCTTACTGTATTTCTATATGAAAAGAGAAAATTCTGTAGTCTCAGATTTTGGGTTGGGTTGGTTTCGCTCGCTCTGCCAAACCATTAGATTTCGGGTGGTATGGGGTAACCATTATATGTGTTATTCCATTCATATTACAAAACTCCTCAAACTCACTCGAAACAAGCTGAGTACTGTTGTCAGTTACTATAAACTTCAGAAAACCAAAAAAAGCAAAAATCGAACGCAACACCTCTAGTTTTAATGGACGTCACCGTCTTCATGGGGACTATCTCCAGCCAACGAGAGTAGGAATCCACAAGTACCAACCACATTTTACCCTCGAAAGGTCCCGCAAAATCCAAATAGAGTCGACACCAAGGTTCGGACGAGACACCCCCAAGGGTGGAGTGGAGAAGTGCGGCTACACTTCCTCGATTGCTAACAAGAAAAGCATTTATCTACTTCATAGCTAATATCAACGTCAAGTCCAGGTCAATAGACATGGAGCTTTGCCAGGGATAGCATCGCTGATGTTCCAGGATGGCCATCATGCAATATACCCAGAACTCTTTCACGTAATAAGAAGTAATAGAAGAAGAATAATATTCACGTAATAATAAACTCCCTCTTTGAACGATAACTCATCCCGTTTTTCATAAAAGGGGAGTAAATTTACCGGCATATCCTTTTTATCGGGCCAAAATGACCGCAAACACCCAATAACCTTTGACATCACATCATCGCGCTCAGTCGCTCCCTTCAATTCTTGTCTACTTACAGGTAACTTCTCCAAACGTAAATGCAACAACCGCGAATGAAGTACCACGCTACACGAGCTCAAAGATGCAGGTAATGGAAGTCGAGACAACGAATCTGCAGGACCATTTTTCTTCCCAGGCCGATACATGATTTCGAAATCATAACTGTTCAAAGTCATGGCCCAACGCAACAACCGGTTGTTTGCAATTTTCACCAAAAATTCATTCCAATGGTTTATGATCTGTAATCAGAGTAAATCGCCTGCCCTAAATATTCTGGTGAAACTTAGACACGGCACAAACCAAACCCAACGCCTCCTTATCTATAGTCGAATATCGGCTCTCTACATCACTGAACGAACGTGAAGCAAACGCGATGGGCTTCAAAGTACCATCAGGAAATCTATGTGACAAAAGTGCTCCCGCACCCACTCCACTGGCATCGCTAGAAATTACTAACGGTTTGTCCGGATCATAGTGGACCATGATGTGTGTCCTCTTTTGTCCATTCCCATTTTGCATTTTTCTTTAATAAACGAGGAACACATCTCACGTGAAGATTTTCAATGAACCGACCATAGTAGGTTATAGCCCCCAAAAAGGATCGCAATTTTGTTGCATATTTAGGAACTGGCATTTGCCTTATTGCTTCAACATGGCTTTCGGTGGGGTGCAAACCCTTCCTGTCAATTTTATGGCCTAAGTATGTGACGCCACTCATTAACCAATCACACTTTGATCGTTGCGTTCTAATACCGGCAGCCTGCAGTCGCCGTAAAACTTCTCTCAATTTAGTACTATATTAAGTAATATTGTCTCGCCGGTTAAGTTACTGCGGCTGTTTGAAAACTATTTGAAATGGAATCTACAGGCGGATATAATAGGACAGAAACTTAGCTCCCTTATAAGTGTTCTAGTTTACCTTAAAACACTTATAAGCCTAACAGATTTGCAAACAGTGTTCCGAAAAAAATAGTGAGAACGCTATTCAAAGCTAATCAACTAGATAGCTATAGGCAATAATGTTACCATAGGCTGTCGACATGCCAACGATCTGTTTACTACCAACGAATAAGATTTTATAATAAATTGCGGGACGATATTACATTACTTCCAATTACTTTTTGAAATTTTATTTTTTCCTACATACATAGATTAGGGAGGGCTAACCGCCCCGAGTCATCTTCCCTACTTTATCCCATGCACCTCTCTTTGGTACTCGATCTCCCGTTTATAGCCCATGATATTTCGCTAATACAGCAACGACGATATTCCAGTTTAACTCCGAGCTCAACATCATCTTCTTAACATCTTCATTGTCTCTTCATCGCAAACTATTCTACACTCCTGCCTTATTTCTTCAAATTCTACATATTGAAATAGCAATAATAAATTCTGCAATCCTCCGCCTCCGTTTGCTTCATCTTCTTCAGGTATTTACCAAAATGCTGTAGCCGTAAGTGCTTAGGTGGTATAATAATCTACCTCCCCCACCTTCTGTTCACCCAAGATGCCAAACTCGGAATCATGGTTCTCCTCCACCATAAGATTGTCGATGGCATACGTCTATGCCGACTAATGTTAGTATTTCAGAGATTTTGCATAAAAAACTAACCCAATTCATTAGAGCCACATTTATTAAAATAGATATGCTTCTAAAAGATAAGATTAACTTCAATAGGAGAAGGTACGAAGACCACCGGCATTGATACGGTTAACAATTTTTTGATTTAAACTTACTCTCTACATGTTCTTCCCTGTGATAATCTTATTGTTAGTACTGCACAGAACTACATTATTCAATGGCTATTTTCAGAAATGTGTATCATTAACGTAGTCATCCCAGTGTAAACTCAATTGGGATGACTACGTTAAACAACGCAGATAAGGTTTCAGTCTACTACTTCAGTTTTGATCTCACAATGTTAAACTAATAATAAGCCTCCATATTCAAGATAAGAAAAAGGTTTTTTGTTTGAAAAGTCCACCATCCAGCTGTCCACATTTTGGTGCTTGTTTGATCACAGAGACTAACAACTGAACTACAGTTGCTTCGAGAACATTGTGTTTCTCAATTACAGACAATTACAGCGCCTATGGTTACAAGCTCTAAATACATTTGCATTTTTTGCTAAGCAGTCTAATGTGACCCGTATTTACGGGTAACTCACTAACGCATGACGGCTCTTCAAAAAAAGCTTGAATTGAGTGTAAAAAATTCTAAATACGCGTCTTCAATCCAGATTGCAGTTTTATCTTCAATCCAGATAAAACCATTAACATTTTTTCGAAACATATAAAGCAGAATTAATTTTAATCATTAAAAAAATACGAAAATTATAATTTTAATAATATCTTTTTCCAAGGTAATTCTAATTAATGTACTGGTAAATGCATTATATAACATCTCTTCACAAGACTGGCAACAATATCAAGTCTTTTAGAAACAACGTCAAGTCTTCTAGAAGCATTTCACGTATTTCAGACGTGTGGGTTTTGTCTACAATAAAAAATTATTTGTTTTAATGTTAATAATTATATTGTACCACAAATTCGAAATGAATGAATTGGAATGACAGGATTATTAATAATAATTTTAGTTAGCAACAACATCACTATGTGTGTCGTGTGCACAGCATGCTACAGCCACTTCCCCTCCTATAAAGACTAATAAAAAGAGGAATGAGGTGAACAAAGAATAAAAAATTTTGAAATTGAAACTAACTTTCTTTCGAATTTTATTTATTTTAGAATTGATCTCGCTGTGGTGACATGTTGAATTTTCGTTTAAAAGAAATGCTGGTTTAAGGTTGTCGATGTTTATTTCATTTCATATCTTGGTGTTAAAGATGGTCGAATCCCATTAATTTTGACAAAAACAAATTGTGAAGAAAATAGTTCTTTATGAATAAAAGGTTTTAGTTTTGAATGAAAAGCTGTTTTTATTGGTTTCAAACAAGAGAATGTTTCTCGTAAACTGGACAGCAATGGACCAGTTTCTGAAGGTTTTTTAGAATTAACAAAAAGTTCCCCAGGAAGTCTAAGTGGTTGACCGTATACAAGTTCGGCAGACGAACAACCTAGATCTTCCTTAAGAGATGATCTAAGGCCTAGGAGAATAAGGGAAGATCATTGTTCCACCTCGTAGTGTTATCTCTGGCAGTTATCGCTGTTTTTAAGGAACGGTGAACTCTTTCTAAAATTCCGTTGCTTTGGGGATGGAAGGTGGATGTATGAATTTGACGTATTCCTAAAAGAGTGTGAAATTTTGCAAAAAGGTTTGATTCGAATTGTCGTCCCTGATCATGGGTGATTGTGCTAGGAATGCCAAATCGGCTGAAATAATGCCGAAACAAAGTATCCGCACTTGTATTAGAACTAATATCTTTGAGAGGAAAAACCTCTGGCCAACGTGTGAACCGATCTATTTCCGTGAGCACATATGAGCAGCCAAGGGACGGAGTGAGAGGACCGACCAAATCAATATGAATATGATCGAATCTTAATTTTGGAATCGGAATTTTGCAAACAGGTTTTTGTCCATAACTGAATGTTTTGTCATGTGTGGCCAAAAGAATCGTATTTTGATGATGTGTTAGTAGCGCGAATGAAAATTGTTTACCGAAATTTTTGTGGTATGTATATTCGAGGATTATTTGTTGAAATGTCGCACCAAAGCTTTACATCTGAATGTGATGTTGTTTATTGCGAAAAATTATATTTAATAGTTTGTGAGTTTGAATATTGTTTATTTAGTAAATGAGTTAATTCTGTGTCATTAAGTTGTGTATCAGGGTATTGTGAGTTTAGAGAATCAATATATGTTCTGGACAACGTGTCCGTTACAATGTTTGATTCTTCTTTAATGTACCTAATATCTGATGTGAATTGTATTATGTAACTAAGATATCATGTCAGACGTGGAGTTTTTCCTGTGTTAGAAAAAATTTTGTTGATTAGTGATTTGTGATCAGTATAAACTATAAATTGATGTCCATGTAAAAATGTATAAAGAATTTGATACTAGTGTAAACTGCTAATAATTCTCTGTCAAAGGTTGAGTAATTTATTTGGCTGGATGATAATTTTTGGGAAAAAAATGCTAAAGGTTGTGTTTTGCTGTCTATAGTCTGCGATAAAACTATTCCTATACTTTTACTTGAGGCATCTGTCGTCAGTGAAAGAGTTGCTTGTGGTGATGGGTGTGCAAGTGAAACGGACTTTGATAAAAGTTCTTTAGCTATAGTGAAAGAAATGTCGTGATCATGTGTCCAAGAAATGATTGATTTAAGTTTTTGTGAATAAAGAGTTTTTGATAAATGATGTAAAGGAGCTAAAATGTTTGAAATGTTTGGTAAAAATCTGTGATAAAAATTGATCATCCCTAAGAATCGCTGTAACTGTTTAAGTGTGGTTGGTTTGGGAAATTCAGTTATGGCATTAACCTTAGATTGCGAAGGGCGAATGCCATCAGCAGATATTTGATGACCTAGGAAATTTAAATCTGAAACTCCAAAAATACATTTTGTTGGTTGTATATTGATATTATAGGAGCTTAACCTCTCAAATAATTGTTGTAAATGAAGATAATGTTCTTCTTCATTGTAACTGGCTACTAGAATATCACCTAGATACACGAAAAGAAAATTTAAACCAGAAAGAACTTCGTTAATAAACCTTTAAAAGGTTTGTGCAGCATTACGTAAACCGAAAGACATTCTTGTGAATTCGAACAAACCATACGGTGTAGTGATAGCCGTTTTAGGAATATCGTCTTCTTCTACAGGGAGAGGACGAGAGGTCGAAAGAGGGTCGGCAAATTCCTAATGCCAGCACGAGTACGTAAAAAGTGATCGGATAGTACACAACTAAACGGTTCGAGTACATACTCGGCATCGTTCGGCAATGCATCGCCGATTACATTTTCATTCTGATTATGAGTATTATTCATCGAAACTGCATCGCAGCATCGGGTATCGTGACGAGTACGCATCGTGAATAATCGTCGGATGTCACACATTTTGTGTCAGCTTGTCGTACACTGCTTGTCAAGAATCATAAGTAAACATTCTTAACTATGGAGGCGTATCTTTAATGTATGAAATAAGCAACATTGGTTTCTGAAAGATAATACATTTGATATTTATGGTCCTGTGAAGGATGACTGAAATTGTATTCCCGAATATCCTAAAATTTTTCTGCCACTATTTCATCTTCTTGTGATTTCGGCTTGGGCGTTCATACAATACGACTTCAGTGAAGTGAAAAGGTGTAACTGCAGATCGTGCCAGAAAATTCCAGCTCCAGAACCTCCTGTCTTTTTTGATTCATCAGTGTAGATAGTTAGCGCTTTGCCTTATGTTGCTCTTTGTATCGTCTGAATGCCGTCTCCTCCCATGGCTCTTATCACAGAAGTATAAATCCAAACTATCACCCTGGGATTTAATCCCCAAGTATTGCCACTAGTCTTTCGACACTGGATTAGTATAATCATTACTTTTTTTGGTTTGGCGACTGATGTGTGATGTCCAAGTCAAACCTTTGTCTAAGATAGCACCAACGACCAGTTTTTTTTTTAATTCAAGACTGTATTACATTTTTTCTATAGGCGGTTAGTTGTATAGAATAGGACTACATAACTAACTTACTGTAATATTCCGTTTTTGAATTTGTCTTATGTCCCATTTCTCACTACATATCTTATAAATGTCTCATATAATATCCATTCCTTCACTATAAACAAATTGCGCAAATGACGATGCGAAATGATGTCGAATATGATAATACTCGCCAATACCGATTCTAAACGATGCCGATTACTGTCATACTCGACGATGCCGATGCGAAACGATGCGAGTAAAAATATGTGTGATGCGTACAAGTACGCGAGATAATCGTATTACTCATTTGACCAGTATTCGTACTCGTAATCGCCGATGTTGTACGTACTTGTGCAGTGCTCTATTGTGCACATCTAAACGTCGGGGACGACAAAACGGTAAATGTGAGTTGGTAACTATTTTGTGTTTAACGTTATGTTCAACTTGTTTTGTAAAGTCCGGTGTAGACGCTAATTTTGGAAATTTTTTCAAAAGTATTGTGTATTTGGTTTCAAAAGAAAACATTTTAGGGGTTGAAATAATGTTTTTGACAATGGAACCGATTGAAAATAAATTGGTTTTCGAGTCTACCAATCGCTTCTTTTTAATATCCACCAAAATACCAAATGCATGAAGAAAATCTGCACCAATGATTGGGGTACTAACATTGGCTATGGTAAATACAAATGGGAAATTCCTTCTTATATTTAATGGAACAGTAAAAATTTTTTTACCGTATGTAGCAATTGTTGTACCATTAGCGGCAGAAAGGATTGAGTTGGCATCTTGCTTACGTTTCGGATATAATTTGTGAGGTAGAACCGAAATGTTAGCTCCAGTGTCAATTAAAAAATTTTGGTTATTTTGATAGTCAAATATGAAAAGTCGGAAATTGAGAGAATTTACCAAAAATTGAGGTTGATTTTTTGTCAAATTTTTGAATTTGGAAAAATTTTGTTTTTCTTTTGAAACCATTACTAGTTTTTTTAATGTCGATGGAAAATTTTTATTTTTGTCGGTGAAGGAATTATAAATTTGCAAGATATTCCTTCAGATTTAACCGCGTTATTTCCATATTTGCGGTGATACCAACAAATAGTCGAATAACTCTGAGAATTAGACTTATTTCGCGAGTGACATGATGAAGAACGATGATCGATGAACGAGAACAATGATCTCTAGAACTGTGAAAACAATCACAATTACAGTTCTTCGACGTATTTGTTGGTATGTTTTGAAATTTTGTAGTCAAAAAGTTTATCTGGTCTTCTAAATTTTTTGTTCTGTTGTCCTGTTGTTGTTGTTGTTATGAAATGGAAGTCACAAGTGCTTGACAGGTTAACGTCAGATTTTGAATTGTTGTCAGTAATTCGTCGTGTGGTGGTGTTGTTGTGGCGCCATGTTTTTGAATTTCTGAGAAGTGTGTTGAGGTCGATGTCAAATTCATTGATTCCCACACCTTGTCAGCAGTGGAAAGAATATCTACCACGTCTTCTTTGCTAGAAGCGAGGAGTGCCACCGAAACATCACGAGGAAGATATTCCGTCACAAATAGAACTGAACGGAGAGGTAGCAGACGACGGAGAGCAGATTGCGGAACTTTTTTTCTCAGTATTTTAGTTCGGCTTATATCGACGGTTGCCTGAATACCTCTCAGAAACGAAATGATATTTATCAATCGCAACCTTGGTTCTCTGAACATGATGTTTCTCATCTTCTCACACTAGTTGACCATAAATTAGGCCCTGGTCCTGATGACTTGCCGGGATGTTTTGTTCCTGAATGTGCGAAAGAGTTGGCAGCTCCTCTATTCATTATATTCAGCCGTTCAATTGAAAATTCAGTCTCTCCTTCTTTAAATCGGGTAATAGACATTTTGTGTCCAACTATCGTCCAATTTCCTTATTATCTATTGTTACGAAGATCTTTGAAAAATTCATTTATGAGAACCTATATAGCTATCTTCGACCTGCTAATAGTCCCTCAACAACACGGTTTTTTACATGGGCGCTCAGTGGAGACAAATCTGATGAATATGTGTAGTATATTCAAAATTCTATGAATAATAACTCTAGGTGGGTGCTATCTACACTGACCTGACGAAAGCTTTTGACAAACTTCACCATAACGTTCTTATGACAAAACTAAACAAATTCAACTTATCTAACGGATTGTTTCTTTGGATTGTGTCCTATGTATCTGGGAGGCTTCAAGCAGTGAAAGTAAATAATTATATATATAGTGTTACCTTGGACCTATTCTATTTCTAGCTTATATAAACGATGTTTCTAAATGCTTTCATTATTCTTATTTTTCTCTTTTTGCTGATGACTGTAAAATTTATGCTAGTATTAAGTCTGCTTCTGACTGTATTTGGTTGCAAGAAGACATTGACAGATTCGATTCTTATTGCTCCCAAAATTACTTATTTCTAAATTCTGATAAGTGTTGTCAGGTCACGTTCAGCAGAAAGAGATATAATGTTAACTTCAAATATAAGTTAGGTCCCCATTATCTTACTCAATCCTCTACAATTAAGGATCGTGGTGTTATATTGGATTGTATATTCTTTCGCGATCATATTACTTATATTGTTTCTGAAGCTACAAAGCGCCTCGGATTTATTATTAAGATTTCTCGTCCATTTTCAAACGTGCGGTGCATTACTTTCTTATATATGGCATACGTTGTTACCGCTTTAAATTTCGCTTCAGTTGTGTGGAGTCCTGCCTATAATGTTCACATTGACCTTATTGAAGGCCTACAGAAAAGATTTGTTCGTTATTTTGCTCACAAATTTTATATTCCATACTGCTTTTATTTCTAAAGATGCCAAATGTTTAGTTTAAGATCTCTTTGTGGTCGTCGACACAGTACTGATCTATTATTTCTGTACAAATTGGTAAATGGAATTTTCGACGCACCGACTCTTGTAAATGAAATTCACTTTAATGTTCCTTCTTATGTTGCTCGTTCCCCATTTATGTTCAGACTACCTGCTTCTGGATCCAATTCGCATGCCGGTTCGCCTCTGTTGAGACTAATGCACACTTACAATGTTTATTGTTCCAATGTTTATCTTTTTTGTGATTCTATGATGTCGTTTAAAAAATCTGTTTTTACATTAAGTATTTGTCATTAATTTTTTTTTGTAAATGTAATTTACTCAATCGAGTTGCTTTACATATTTATCTGATGCACATTCGTTTGACATTCGTTTAGCATATTTAATTGATTTTTTTTCCGTTTTATAGACCTTAAACTGTTTTTCTAGTTCGCTTAACATCAGGATTATATGAACTAATGTAGTGTCCATGTTTTTTTCTCTTATGCTTCGTGCTTGCTGATTTGATATTTTATTTTTGTTATTGTTTCATGCTGTCAATACTTTTTTTTGTGTTCTTATTAGTTGCTGTTTCTTTTGTATTATTGTAGTGGAGACTTTTTTTGGATTTCTCCTGTATGTGTCCCGAATATAAACAAATAAATAAATAAATAAGCCTCTTTTGTCACAATTTTAACAATAAATTTGGACCACCAAACGTCAACATCGTTGTTTTTGATCTCCCATTTGCGAACCTGTCAGATCATTCAGACGTTTTTCTTCACTCAATGATAATCTTTTAATTAATAATTTTTTGAGTGAAGAATATGGATTCTTATCTGGAGGATTCTGAATGAGATCAACCACGGTAGAAATGATCTCAGTGCGTAAATTTGCCAAAAGAACATTAAATTTGGTTTTTTCATTGCTAATCCTAGTTAATGTAAACTGCACTTCTACTTGCCGAAACCATATGTCGGGATTAGAAGGCCAAAATGGTGGTAATTTCAATTTTGAAATATTTTGCAATTCATGCGCAGTATTGTCACCATCAACGGGATCTATCATTTTTAATAAAAAATGTCTAAAAATTCGTTTTTATGAATTAAAAAATTCTTAAAATTATGGAAAAATGTGATACAACTTTTGATTTTTTCCTCCTTATATTAACCTTTATAGGAATAAAAACTGGCTGCTTACCGGCACACGACTGTAAATTTTGAGAAGGTCTTGACGGTCGCTGACGGGTTGTTTTTGACGTCTTAATCAATTTTGGGTGTAAGATACAAAATTTTCGTCGGAAGCGGGTTTCAAAAAGAAATTACGTCGCAGGTTTTCTTATTACGTCGCAGGTTTTCTTATCACGTCGGTGGTTTTCTAATCACGTCGGATGTTTTCTTTGCAGGTTGTCTTCGTCGGGGTCACCAATTTGTGTCAATTTTCAAAAGTTATCAAGAAGCAGTATTAATGATTCCAGAGGCAGTAAATCTTCTGGAAGCAGTCCACGTCTTTTAAAGGCAATATGAAGTCTTCTGGAAGCATTTCAAGTCATCAAGAAGTATTACAAGTCTGTTAGAAGCAGTATAAAGTCTTTTGGAAGCACATATTCAGAAGCAGTATTAAATCTTCTGGAAGCATTATCCCGTATCCTTCGTAAGCATTTCAGGTCATCTAGAAGTATTTCGAATCTTGTGAAAGCATATCAAGTTTTTTTGGAAGCAATATCAAGTCTTCTCAAAAGCAGTATCAGGTCTTAATTCTTAATACAAGCTCTTCAAAACAAAACGTTCGAGGTAAAAACAAAATTGAGAAAAGAAGCTCAATAGTACATGTTTGGCGCCTATCCTTGTAACTTCGGAGTTAATGGTAGTACAAAATTGAAGAAAAAAAGTGATCAGAACTGATTATACTACAAGTTCCTTATATATTAAAATTAAATTCTTGTCGGAACTTTCAAAGTGTAGGAAGAAAACACTCAGTAGCGTTATTGATGAAATTGATGAGTGCCAAAATTGGGAAGACGTTTCTAAAAATATTGGCAAACGGTAAAAAACCTTATTCAAATTGAGCAATAAGTTCATAAGTTATTGTAGTTTGAATCTGGTCATCAGTTTAAGGGAAACGTTTTTATGCTGCTTGAAAAAAAATGCTTCAAATTTTGAATAATTTCTGAGCGAAACTGAAGATCAATGATAATTTCAGATAAAAGGATAAAGGAAAACACAAAAGAAATTATTTTATTGAAAACATATTTATTTAACGTACAATAAATTATTCAGACTAAAAATTAAATAAATAAATAAGACCTCTTCTCATCATTCTTAAATCGCACTCACACTATTTACATAAAAGCAGTAAATTACCAATTAAAATAAAAATTTGATCAACTGTCAATTTGTAACAGTTAAAATAAAATTTTTATTTCAATAAGATCCATAAAACATTAATTATTCCGTATCTGTTATCATATTTACAAAGAGGTATTCAAATGTTAAATCACGTTTTGAGGTTGAATAGAATTAATCTCATTTATTTTCGATATTTTTTTTCAAAATCGTCTAATAATCTCGGGATATCAATCGGAACTTTTTTCGGGTGCATATAATCAACAACGTTCTCGTAAGTTTTCGTGTATTGATTATAAAACCATCCGTTGTGATGATGAACGACTTTAACTGGATATTTATGATTAACAATTTCAGGTTTTCCAGCGTCTCGGTTTAAATACCCGTACAAAGCGAGGGCTGGAACAATGATGAACCATTTAATTTTGATCAAAACTATGATAAAACCTAAACCAAACGATAAACTAGCTGGGACTAGGTATAAATAAGGATTGGCGAAGAAACCAAGAATTCCTCTTAAACCATTCCATAAAGCTCCTAGAATATCCATTAAACCTTTTAAATCTGGTAAAGATAAATTTGGAAATTCTGGAAGCATTGGAAGACCTCCTCCTGAAGGATTACTTCCTTGAGAACTCGTTGTACCTGGTGAAGCAGCTGGCGCAGCAGCTGGTGCAGCTTGAGCTGGTGCAGCTTGCGCTGGTGCTGCTTCTGCTGCAACAGGTTCAGATGCAACTTCATCAGCTACAGCAGCTGGTTCTTCACCAACAGGATCTTCAGCAACCACATCTTCCGGTCTACGAACCGGCGATGAATTTTGAGATAATTGAGAATTAATAACAACGTTTAAATCGGGACATTCTTGCCGTTGTGGATTATATAAATTACTAGTAATTTGAAATTGAGAACAATCACTTGGAAGTTGCAACTTTGAGTCTGACGATGAATCTGCAGGGTTTATCGGAAGAGATTGAATGATGACTTGGCTTATTGGAACGCCGAACGGATTCGAATTAGGTGACAAAGAGTTCAAAACTGAAGGATTTTCATCCGAAGAGATCGAAAATGGTGGGGAATACGTTGAAATTTCCGGGTTAATTTGAAAATTGTCTTGATAAGAAGTTGTTGATGATAAATATTCGGGGGAATAAGTGCTGATTACCGGGATTATTTCTGATTCTTGTTTAGTCGCGGGTTTGATTCTAAATTTGGTGTAATTTTTGTAATGAGTATTTTTAAGCTTTTCCGTAGAAAGTTTTATGGGGTTTGGTCGTATTACAATTTTTTTCTTTGTAGTACTCGTCAAATTGTTTTTATTTTGATTTTCGACCACAACTTTCAACGGCTTTGGACTAATTATTTTCTTAATGCCACTTTTTGTTACTTTTCTTACTGTAGGTTTATTAGTGGTCATTCTACCCAGTTTTAATTGAAAATGGTTCTCGTTATTACCTTTGTGGACCACGAAATCAATCTTTTTTTTAATGTTATTGGGAAATTTGCGCGAGATCTCACCGATTTCTTTACTTTCAACGTTTTTGGTTTTGTTATCATAAATTAAATCGAGAAAATCTAACCCTAAATTTTCGATAGCTGTGTTAGCTGTATACCTTGGTGTTGTAGTTGATGTACTTTTTGTATCCACGGAGGAAACTGTTAAAAAACAGTTTATTGTTATGAGGAGATATGGCCATAACGTTGAAGTTGATCCTTGCATTTTTTGATCTGAAACAAATCAAAGAATGAAATAGTTGACCTGGTATTTGCAACATAGATCTTTATTTGTACTTGAAGTGACATCGTTGCAATAGAAATTGTTTGTTATGCGGGAATCAATTCGTTTAACGGAAACGTTTCTATTAAGTCCGTTAGTTTGTCGCACAACTTATTTAATCCACGACAAAGAAAAATTAAAGCAATTTGTGTAATTATTAAAAAAGAATAAATTAAAAATCTAATTACAAAATACATCAAAGAAACGTTATGTTATTAAAAGATTTATTATTACCTCATTAAATTGTAATGGTTTACCAGTTATTGAGCAATAATTCAACACTCCTTATTCAAAATTATTCAAACTGAGAGTTAAGGATGTTCATAACGGTTCTAAATTCCTTTATTTTTAACAGTTCTTAATTTAAATTTGATTTCCTCAATTTTATTTACGCCAAGAAAAAAGAATAAGAATGGAGTTTAGTTCAAATCATTTCAACGTGATTATGTGATTATTAATAAAAAATTTACCGTATGTTGAACAGTTAAAATAAGACGATCATTTTTTAAGGTGCCTAAATGTTCTAAAAAATTGTTATGGCTGAATAACATAAAAAAAATAAATTTGAGTTGAATGATCAAAAGGAAAATACGATTGCATAATTTATGTTGTATTTAATTTAGATAAAAAGTAAAACGGATTTTTTTCTGAATATACCACGTGAAGAACGTTTCTTCTCGAAGCTATGAGGTCGATGACTTTCCCTGACCATAGTCATATTTTAATCGTACAAATGTAGGACAAGTTCATATTAAAATTCAGTTTTAATTCAAAATCAACAAAATAATTTTAATTTTGAAAAAGATAAACTAAATTTTCTTTTATGTTAATTTTTTTTTCAAACTAAATTCTATCAAAATTAATTAAAAATTGAACTTTTTAATTACTAAATTTATGTAAGAAACGTGGTTTTTGTCTGTTTACTTACTTTGTTATTTTAGTGTAAACGAAAACGGGTTTTCTTCGTTTTTAACACTTTCGGTCGTCACTACTGAAACGCGAAGTAGTTAGCACTTAAACCACTCAAGAACTACTGTTGTTGGAAGCCCCTGGTCGTCGTCGGCGAGCTCTGCATAGCGGTACCGAAGCATCCACCTTTAACAAAAGAAACAGGACAGGTTGTTAGAGGCGATTTGAACGAACTTTTATTTCTGATGGGCTTTTATGTTGTTTCTAACTTTAATTATAACAAAACTTGTACATATTTAAAAATTTCACTAAAAAAATCAGGTTTTGAAATCAAGTTTTGAGATTACAATGAACAGTTATGCTAACACAACATTTTAGCACTTTATTTCATTACATAAGAAAGATGAAATTGATTTGTTTGTGGCAGTATGATACAGCCATATATCAGATATCAAAAGATATCAGATTTTTTATTTAAATTAGTTTAAGAACAACAGCAAACATTTGGCCTCGATCTTAGCTTTGATGTTATAAAATTTTAACCACTAATCATTGTCAGCACCAAGATTGCGTGCGAGCGACCGCAATGTTAACAGCAATTTCATTGAGACTTGATACTTGACACTTGAATATAGAAGACCTGAAATGCTTCTAGAAAACTTGAACAATTCCAGAAAGCTTTATACTGCATCTAGTAGACTTGAAATGCTTCCAGACGACTTTATGCAGTTTCTAGAAGAACTGAAATGCTTCCAGAAGAGTGGAACTGATTATAGAAGACCCAAAATGCATAAACAGACTTAATATTTCTGGAAGACTAGAAATGCTTCCAAAAGAGCAGCTATACAAAGTTATTAATTTTGTATTTTATTAATTTGATTTAATTTTGTACTACTCTTCCCAATTCAGTGCCAGCATCTGCTGTGTGAATATTTTTTTGAAGAGTACGTAGGATACTTTGATTTTTTCAGACCTTAACCAAGACTAGCATGGTCATATGGCTGCTTGGAAAACCCAAAAACGGTTGCTTTAATCAAACACTTATAACAGAATTGATAGATAATTGACCACTTCACACGAAAATTCTGCTCGTTTGACAAAATTAGCAGTGGCGTAGAGTACATTAAAAAAGGATTTTTTATTGTAGATAATTTTTATATATTATTTGCTATAGAAGTCTTCAGCGGTTTCTTCAATCACCTGCATAAATTCGACTACAAGCATATTCGATCACTATCAATACTAAGATTGCAAGTGAGCGATCTGAATCTCAACAGAATTTTAAACTTACTTAAACTTAGGAAGAGCGGTTAATGTTAAGATTTGTCCTCGGCCTCGGCTTTAGTGTTATACAATTTCGACTTCAAAATTTTATCACTGTCAGCACCAATATTGAATATGAGCGATCTCAATCTCAACAGCAACATGAAGATGGTAAAGCTTAAGCTTAGGAAAAACAATTAATGTTAACATTTGACTTCGATCTCGATTTTGATTAGGGTTTTGACTTGATACTGCTTCTAGAGCTTCTAGATGATTTGGTACTGATTCCAGAAGACTGATGCAGCTTCTAGAAGACTTGATCTGCTTCTAGAATACTTGCAATGGTTCCAGAACACTTAAAATGTTTCCAGAAAACATGAAATGGTTCCAAAAGAGTAAAACTGCGGTAAGAAAATTTGATTTTTCATGCGGAACATTCGAACTGCTTCCATAAAACTTAAAACTGCATCTGGATAACTTAAAATGCTTCCAAAAGACTGAATATTCCTTCTAGACGAACTAAAATGCTTTCAGAAGTCTTAATACGGATTCTAGAAGAATTGAAATGCACCCGGAAGACTTGATATTGCCTCTGGAAGACTTGATACCGCTTCAATAAGACTTGAAATGCTTCCAGTAAACTTGAAATGCTTCCAGTAAACTTAAACTGCTTCCAGTAAACTTAAAATGCTTCCAGTAAACTTGAAATGTTTCCAGAAAACATGAAATGGTTCTAGAAAACTTGAACTGTTGTCAGAAAACTTAATATTGCATGCAGAAGTTTCTAGAAGACTTGAAAATCTGCCAGGAGACTTGATATATTGCTTCTGGAAGACTTAAAATGCTTTTAGAAGACTTGATACTGCTTCTAGAAGAACTAAAATGCTTCCACAAAATTTAATTCTGATTCTAGAAGATTTGAATTGCATTCAGAAGGTTTGATATTGCTTCTGGAAGACTTGCAATGCTTCCATAAGACTAGAAATGCTTCTAGAAGACTAAAAATGCTTCTAGAAGACTAGAAATGCTTCTAGAAGACTAGAAATGCTTCCAGAAGATTTGAAAAGCTTCCAGAAAACATGAAATAGTTCCAGAAGACTTGAATTGCTGTCAGAAAACATGATACCGCATCTAGAAGACTTGAAATGCTTACAGGCGACTTGATATTGCTTTTGGAAGACATAAAATACCTTTAGAAGACTTGATACTGCTTCTAAAAGAACTGAAATGCTTCCACAAGACTTGATACTGATTCTAGAAGATTTGAAATGCTTCTGGAAGACTTGCAATGCTTCCATAAGACTAGAAATGCTTCCAGAAGATTTGAAATGCGTCCAGAAAACATGAAATGGTTCCAGAAGACTTGAGTTGCTGTCAGAAAACATAATACTGCATCTAAAAGACTTGAAATACTTACAGGAGACTTGATATTGCTTTTGGAAGACATAACATACCTTTAGAAGACTTGATACTGCTTCTAAAAGAATTGAAATGCTTCCACAAGACTTGATACTGATTCTAGAAAATTTGAAATGCATCCAGAAGACATGAAATACTTCCAAAAGAGCCTGCATATAAAATAATCATTGGTTTTATTTGGTTTAAAGTTATCATTTTCAGTTTTTTTTCAATTTTAATAGTGAGCGTATTCTTCCCAATTCAATGCCAACGAATTTTGAATAAACTTAAATTGATTTTCACTTTTTCTGAATTGAAGCCGTCATTCGTTATTTCACTCTATTTCCAACTCAATACCAACCAAATTTATATAGAATAAGAGAAGCATAACAAAAAAGAAAATAGGAAATACAAATTAAATGCGTTTAAAGATTCTCCAAACTGCTTTCAAAGATCTATCTCCTCATATCTAGCGTATTTTCAGTGAAAGTCAATAGCCGGTCGAAAACTCGTTTCGGATATTTTATTTTTTTCCAACCCAATCAAAATTTTCTTAATTTTGAAACATTTAAAATCCCGGGACTTCTTAGTGGTCCTGGACCTATCACTTCTTTCGTTAAATCCCGGGATCAAATACCAGCACTGGACTTTGATGTTATAAAATTTCGACTACAAGTATTTACACTATCAGCCAAAAATGGGCGATCCCGTATTTTTTAATGAACAAAGTAATCAGTGACTCTTCTTTCTCAATCACTGTTTTCATACAGAGGTGTCCACATTTCCACAGACGTATGACAAAAACACCATTATTAGAATTATTAATCATATTTTTTAGAGGAAGTTTTCCATCGGAGATACAAACAGATAATAGTGTAGAGTAGTGTGTTCGTTAATAACCAAATTATGAAATTTTTGGGACAAAATTGTATTAAAACAATCCACAGGTCTGCATACCATCCTCAGTAAAATTTAATAAAAATAGTTTATGAGTGTTTAAGAGAATACTCAGAGCTTTGAGTTTCGAACATGGAAAAGAATGAGTATATTGGTCGTGATGAGTGAGATCATGCTTACTGACAATGCTCGCCCATGTACGGCCCGCCAAACTCAACACATGATTGAATTATTCAATGGCTGAGAACAATTTAGTCACACTGTTCAATCCTGATCTAGCGCCCAGCGACTACCACGTCTTCATGCATTTAAAGAGACATTTGAGTGGTCAGCGGTTCGACAATGATGACGATATCAAAATGATTACGATGCTGTCGCTGTTTAGTCAGGCGGCAGATTTCTAGAAGAATTGCACACAAAAGCTGGTTGTACGGCATGATAAGTGTGTACCAACCTTAATATTGGTGGGTGTCATGTAGAAAAGAATTAAACGTACTCATGTTAAGAGAGTCAAATGGTTTAATTTTTGTTTCAAAACGGCTCTAACATAATAAACATGCCTCGTACAAATGTAATGGAGAAATCAAAAGAAAGTAGTAAAAAAGGACTAACTGAAATAAAAAAAATCCTTGTATATGTAACTACGTGTAATTCTTTTAATTCACATCGGAAAGACATGGGTAGGTAGTAGAGATTACTGATGAACTTTTTCGTGGAATGCGTAATTTCGTTTCAGTTTGCCACATAAACTCGCAAAGGCCCATTTTGATGATTACGTGGTCACATTTGAATAACAAATTTTTAATATTATTATGACTACCGAGACATGACTCAAGCCGTCTGCTTCCTCGTCCTTACAATCATTTCCAAACTGTTTTCGTTCAAACTGTCGAGTATTTGCTCTCCGAAGTGACGGTGTCTAACAGCCACATGCTGTAGGACACGCTTTATTGTCCATTTGCATTACTTTGATCAGTTGGAGGATGTGCTGCATAAGCACACTCTTATTTACGATACTCTCATGGGCAACTTCAACCCTTGTCTCTTTAGGAACAACTTTCGATGTGAAAAAATAAACTCGTCACTTCTTACCTAAACCTTGCTATTTTACCGATCCAACCTACATACTATTTACCTTCATTTTAGTCGGTGTTGGACTTTATTATAATCTCCCGTCCAGGCAGCATTCTTTTTCATGGTCAGATTCCGGCGACTCAGTTCTCTATCTACGACTTACTTAGACACTATGTTTCTACTCGAAACTACAGCAGAATCAACATCGACGCAAGGATGTTGAATATCAATGAAAAGGTTAACTACTTAAATATACCAATCAACGAATTGTACGATTGTCATGCCCTTTTCAGAGATTTTATGCGCAGACGTAATGTTTTGCGCAACTCCTACAGCCATCATTGTAAGAACTTAAAAAACTGTATATTTATCGCAATTTTCTCTGTCCTACTCTAAATACTTTCTGAAGAACCATATGTTCTCTTAGTGTAGGTGAATCCTTCTTGCCACAGTCGTTTTGATTGTAATTCTCTTGCTTTTTTTTCCTGAATCACTCTGCTTTTTTCCTGCTGATCCAGTTAAGGTTTCAACAATTCTTACCATTAATGCCTCCGCTAATATTAGTTCCAGATTTTCCTTGGAGTTAGTTAATGAGTTCAGGTCCATCAAGCTCTGAGACATTTCCAAAGTGAGTGCTGATGGTGTCAGCATTAAGCACAAATGTTCATAAACAGTATTACTAAGATATTTAAATGCAACTTTTGACGTCAGGAATTCACTGTTGCTCTACGTCCCATTAGTAACAGATCAGCCTGTATAAATATACAGAGTGTATGTAAAGTAATAGGAATATTTTAGATTTACTGAAAGATGTGAGCGCAGTCTTCAAATAACGATTGAACGATGTTATTCTGAAACGTTGGTTTTATGAAAAAAAAGGTAGCACAAGTGCATACATAAAAAATAAAGTCACCTTTGCTGATGTTATTGCCACATAAATAGTCTAATTCTTAATCATTTACTAATTATTTTTCACTGGCTAATCAAACGTTTTTTTTGGTCGCAACTAAAATCGCGCTAAAAGAAATTATCTTCATTTCATATTTGCTTGCAAATTGCTCAATCTTTTTGACATATTTTTCCGGTTCATTTAAGATGATTTGAAATTATTCACCCGAGTTCAGTCCCCTCTTGACTGTTCCCGATTGCAACGTGATCTTAATAACCTTCAGGTGTATTGCCAAAACAATCACCTCTCTCTTAACTTTACTAAATACAATGTTATTTCTTTTTCTAGGAAGAGGAGTACTGTCTGCTACAACTATATGGCTGCTGGTGAGGATATTACCAGTGCGACTTCTATTAAGGATCCGGGTGTTACTTTCGACGATAAGTTGTTATTTGGTAAACATATTAATTTGATGGTATCCAAAGCCTTGCGAATGTTAGGTTTTGTGAAGAGATCAACTGCTTCTTTCTCAAGTATTACTGCAATTAAAGTATTGTATTTTGCTTTCGTTTATAGCATACTTAATTACTGCAGTGTTGTTTGTATCAACATACATATCTAGGATAGAAAGAATTGGAAAAAAATATAAAATACGTATGTCTCTATTTTTATATCTACTCAGACTATTTCTCTTCTTGTAAACATTTTGGCGTTTTAACCTTGAGCCAGTGCCGTGTATGTGGTGATGTACTCTTCTTTTTTAAGTTACTACATAATATACGTGATTCTCCTTCTCTTCTCAATGCTATAAATCTTCATGTTCCTCCTTGTTCCTTGCGTTTCGACTTTTTGTTCTTCACACCAACACCCCGAACCAACGCACTCTTTAATTCTCTTATGATATGAATGCCTAGAATTGTGGACGGAATTGATGTAGACCTGTTTCGATTTCAATCGTCTTCATTGACAGCTTTTAGACGTGCTCTTTTTGCTTCATTTCGTGAATAGCCTCGCACATATCTGCGCAATTTATGTTATATTGTATGTGAGTATAATATTTACTTTATTTTATTTTATATATTTTTAGTGTGTGTACAAACATGCACTAGTTTATAATTCCGGTCTTATTTACTTGTAACAATTCGGTTTATTTTTATTTTTTTTGTATTTCTACTTAATTTATTATAAAGCTCATGTTTCCTTTTTCTTTTTTTTTCTTTTATTTTTTCTGTTACTTATTTTTGCTTTAATTGCACTATTGTTATTCTTATTTTGACTTTTATTATTATATTAATTAAATTTTTATTATTATAAATATCAACTCCTTAAAGAAGAACTAAAGAAAGCAGAAGAAGTAATAATCTTTTTAAGAAAACAAATGGCAGGGCTAGAACCTACTAAAATAACATCCTTTAGTCTCCTTAAAATAACTCCGATGAAGAAGATGTACTAGTTAACAGAGAAACAGCATGGTTACTACCAAAAAATAAGAATAGAAAAATGTCTACATCACCTAAACAACCAACAGAATCCCCACACAAGAAGGATTCTGGACAAAGTCAGCAGAAATCGCTAAAATTACGTAAGCCACCACCAGTGATCTTAAGCAATGTGGATGATTATCAGGTAATTAAAAATTCTCTTTTAGCACAAAAAATAAATTTTAATGCTACTTTCATGAATAATAAACAAATGAAATTAAATGTCGAGAATGGGGAAGAATGTCGTGAACTAACCAATATGTTAAATAAATCAAAGCAACAATGGCATACATATGAGAACAAACAAGAAAGGCCGTTAAGGGTTGTTGCTAGAAATCTACAACCCTCATGTCAGAGAGAAGAAATCAAAGCTGAACTTGTACAAAAAGGTCTTAAAATATTGTCTGTTGAAAACAAACTCAAAAAGCTAAAAGAAAATGGAGTTTATAAGTACATAAAACTACTATCATTTATACTTACATTTGATAAAACAGAAGATATAAAGAAAGTGTACGGGATTAAATACCTAGCCAACATGAAAATAAACATAGAAGCGTTTAAAACAGGAAAATTAATTCCGCAATGTAAAAAGTGTCAAACCTTCGGATATACTCAAAATTTTTTTAGCCGTAACCCTGTATGAGTTAAATGTGCAGGAAATCACCTAACTGCTAAATGCACAAAGCCAAAAGAACAAGCACCAAAATGTGCAAATTGTGCCGGAACGCACCCAGCAAGTTATAGGGGTTGCGATATTGCCAAACTATTACAAAACAGAAGAGAACAACAACAACAGCAAGAGGAAGGAGAAGAAATGCTTGGTCCTAAAAAGTTTATGTCGAAAAAAACGACTAACCAATAAACTTTTGCTGATGCAGTACAAGCAAGTAAAAGCGAACAAATAACTAAATTACAACAAAGCGAAGCAAATAATGAGAAAACCATACAAGAAATGATGCTCCAAATGATGGATAGGATGTATCAATTCAATAAAAGATTAGACCGCCTAGAAGCAAGGTGGACTGGTACAATTCCAAAACGAGCTTAATGGCCCAAAAAGATCTTAGGATTGCCACATGGAATGCCAATGGCATTACCAATAAAAAATTTTAATTAGAAACATTCCTAACTACACAACATGTTGATGTATACTTGATTTCCGAAACACATCTAACTAACTAAACATCATTTAAGATGCAAGGATACAAATCGTACCACACTACCCACCCGTACAATAAAGCGAGGGGAGGAACTGCAATAATGGTCAAGGATGCTATCACTTATTATGAAGACCATTCAATGCAAAGTAATGAAGTTCAACTTACTAAAATAGTCATCAATTCAATGAAACAAAAATTACGAATTGGAGCAATTTACTGCCCTCCAAAATACAACCTAAAAAAGATAGTTATAAAACGTTTTTGTGCCATATGGAGGAAAGATTTATTAATTAAGGAAAGATTGGGGAGCGAGGCTAACTACTACCAAAGGAAAAGAACTGAGGGAAGCCATTGGAGAAATGGGAGGAAATTTTCATTCTACAAGTAAACCAACATACTGGCCTACTGATAAGCATAAGATTCCGGATCTGCTAGACTTCCTTATTACAAAGAAAGTTGCAACAAATTTTATAGAAGTTGAAGAAAATTTTGACTTGGATTCCGACCACTCAGCTGTTGTCTTAACACTAAGTGAAAGAATCATTAAAAAAGAAGCTAAACCAACTCTGATGAATAAAACTACGGACTGGGAAAGTTTTAGAATTGAACTGCAAACAGAAATAAATTTAAAGGTCAGTCTAAAAACTACTGAGGAATTGGACATACAAACAGAGTATTTTACCAAATTACTACAAGCAGCTGCTTATCATAACACCAGAGAAATAATGTATATTACGAAAGGAAACAATTATTAAAAAGAAATACGCATCCTAGTCAAAGAAGAAAGAGCTGCAAGAAGACATTGGCAACAAAGTCGAGACCCAAAAGACAAGGCTGTAGTAAATAATAAAACACCAAGATTAAAACGCGAAATTCGCAAACTAAAAGAAGACTCTATGAAATCGTTTTCATCTAAACTAACAAGTGTTTAAGAGAATGATTATTCGTTATGGAAATCCACTAAACGCATCAAAAGGCCAATTCATAGTCAGTCCCTCCCATAAGGAAAGATTTAGGTAAATCTTTCCGTCGATGTAAATAAAAAAGGGCAAGAGATAATAAACAGAAAGCTGACATCTTTGCACAACATCTAGCAGACGTCTTTACACCGAATATAATCCAACATAGTAAGCTGCAAGTTATAAATAATTTAAAGTCAACAAAAATTGCTCCAGTTACTCCGAAAGAAGTAACTGTAGAGATAAAATCTAACCTACATCCTAAAAAAGCACCGGGATTCGACCTAATTACTGGGCAAATACTTAAACAGCTTCCAAAAAAGGTAGTCATGTTAACCTACATATTCAATGCAGCTATTAGATTAAATTACATACCTGCAAGTTGGAAAGTTGCAGAAATTATTATGATACCTAAGCCAAGTAAACCACTGCATGACGTCAAATCATATATATGAAAGCAAGTTTGTTCTGCACTATTCCAAGACGTAGCACAAGCATTTGATAAAGTTTGGCACGAAGGCCTGATTTATAAGTTGAATAAATTCTTGCCAAAGCAATATGTAGAAATCTTATCATCATATATAACCAACAGGCTATTTAGAGTTAAACAAGAGGATGCATACTCAGACCTAAAGGAAGTCCAAGCAGGAGTACCTCAGGGCAGTGTTCTTGGGCCAATACTATATGTCTTGTACACAAGTGACATACCAGACCTACAGGAGATCACATTAGCTACATTCGTGTATGACACAACACTGCTTGCAGTGGGACCAAACGTGACAACTTCTAGTCAAGCACTGCAAACGGCTAACGATAATATATACGAATGGACCAAAATGTGGAACATAAAGTTGAATGAATCAAAAACCGACACACATCAATTTTACAAACAAAAAACTACATAACCCTCCATCGTTGAACATTAACGGAACTATAGTTCCCTTCGAAAACAGTGCTAAATACTTAGGCATTACACTTAACGCCAAGTTAAGGTTCATGTTTATTAGGGTTGTACCGATTAATCGGCGACTAATCAGAAGAGCCGATTATTCGGTCAAGTTTTAGTCTGCGATTACTCGGCTCATTAAACAATAAAACCGATTAGTCGGCGTTTATTATAATGCTGCAAAAAATATACCAACGAAAAATAAAATAAGAATAATGTTATGTATTTATTTATTACATAGTGAAAAATGATTAATTTTTGGAAGTACACCCACAGTACTTTAAAGTACCCATACACGCAATTTCTTTCTCAGCTTTGCTCAGAAGATTAAAATTTTCTTTATAAAAATAACACTTTACCACAAATATCTGTATTACGAAAGAAAAACCGAATATACCGTGTTATATAATTATCGTGACCCACGTGAGTGCTGTAATTTTAGGTGCGTATCTCAATGTTTAGTGGCAGAATCGGTATTTCTAAATTAGTAACTAGACTGTAACCAGATGTTGATACCCGATCAATCGCATGTTATTGTTGTGATTTTTTAGTGGCTTTATGTTTCGAAATAGTTCTAGGAAACAGAATTATCGTTTATATAATAATATAATACTATTAAATAACAGAAATTTTCGTCGCATCCAATACCAATCCTGTGAATTTTGGGTACATAATTATTTAACACTCTGTACATCTCGACATCATACTTGTTACAATCAGCGTCGATACTTGTCGATGGTATCGATATTCGCTACCAGCAAAGTAACGGTATTGAAATATCAAAAGTATCGAAGTATGAAAAGTATTGAAATATCGAAAGTATCGAAGTATTGCAACTTGTTTTATGTATACAGGAAATTGAGATTACAATATATTTAGATCGATGTACATCAGATCAAGATCTGTCCTAAAGTACTTTAAGAGAGTTAATATACTTTGAAGATGACAGTCAATATGTGGTTATTCCTTATTATTTCAATTCCTGTTACAATTAATAACTGGAAATTGTAGGTATATTCTTGTTTTTTCGCGATGAGTACGATAATCAAGGAAAATGATTAAGAACATATTGAATCCATATGTTCTTAATAAGAGTTGAAGTGCGGAATTTATTTCTCTTTTATTTTGTCTTTATTATTTCCACCACTTAAACTCCAAAATTAGAATCTACGAAGGAAAATACATAAAAAATGTGCTTATTATATACTTTATTTTATTATTAAAAAATTATTTCCAATTATTCGATATTTTCGATACTTTGAATAGTATCGCTACCACAAAGGTATTAATACTCTATATCTTATTTATGCTACCGCCCAGCCCTAGTAGTTACTAAAGAGAAATGGAAAATTAATGGAAATACAGCACATATTAACATGTTTGTGATTATCTCGTCATTGGACGGCTTCTTTCCGAGATACAGCTGATAGGTTTAATATTAGCATAAGTTCCCTACAACCAGTAATTCAACGAAAAATTTATTTTATAAGCAACCTATTAGACGAAGTAAAGAGAGACGTACTGAGACAATGAAAGGAGATGTAAAAAGACATTTTCGTACAAATTAATATCCTACAGTGATCAGATGTGATCATCTCTCATCCTTTATTTTGTTTTTATTTCTACTGTTCGAGCTGTGGCAAAATACGGTGCTATTTCGCAATTAATTGTCCATAAGAAGTCATAATTTTTTTTATAAATTGATACGTAATTCTCTGTTCGAATAAACCAACTGTAAACAAGTTAGCAGGCTACAAAGTGATGAGTAGGACCTTTAAGGCATAATAGCTCATGATATATGAAGTCTTTAAGATAATGTACAATATTTGGATCAGTAATAGCTCATGTTATGAATAAGTTAGCAGACTTCAAACTGATGAGCAAGATTTTGGAGACATAATAGCTCACCCTGTCAACAAGTTGGTAGTCCTTCAAATAATATATAGTCTATGAAACAGAATTGACTCATGCTATCAACAAGTTTGCAGACTTTAAGCTGATGAGCAGACCTTTGGAGATATAACAGCTCTCAGCAGTCTTTAAGATAATGTACAGTGTTTAAAACAGGAATAACTCATGGTGTCATCAAATTGGCAGACTTCAAACTGAGAAGCAGAATTTTGGCGACATAAGTCTTTAAGATAATGTATAGTGTTTGGAATAATAATAGCTTAAAAATCAGAATAATGTATAGTCTGTGAAATGGTAATAGCTTATGCTGTTAACAAGTTTGAAGACTTCAAAGTGATGAGCAGGACTTTGAAAATATAACAGCTCATGCTGCCAACAAGTTGGCAGACCTCAAATTGCCAAAAAT
This sequence comes from Onthophagus sagittarius, assembly GCA_036711965.1. NCBI lineage: Eukaryota > Metazoa > Arthropoda > Insecta > Coleoptera > Scarabaeidae > Onthophagus > Onthophagus sagittarius. Next base: position 28,893,567 of record JASERS010000005.1, read on the forward strand.
GATTCTGAAGACATAATAGGTCATGTTGCCAATAAGGTAGTAGTCTTTAAGATAATGTACAGTGTTTTGTACAGTAAAAAGATAGTATGCAGGGTGTCCGGTATCTTCCGGATTAGAGGTATATAGCGATGTAGAGCACATTATTTTGAGACGATTTGTCTAATAAAATTTCTTCACATTGCTTATAACAACCGTACGGGAACTGTCTAAAAGACGTCTAATAGCAACTCTCGGTGGAAACTCATGTCGGAGGAGGGACGTAGACAAACTTTTTTCAGTTTGTCTACGTCCCTCCTCAACGAACCATGTCATTTCTTAATATGTAACCTGTAGTTTTAAATAATACGTGTCCATTGTTAATAGAATTGTGTTTGTCATGAAATACAACGTAAAATACGTGTTTTATGTAGAAAACTTTGTGACGCTTCGTTTTGAAAATGTTATATTTCCATTATTGACATCGTGCCTGACGACGGTTTATATGTAAACCGAAACACGTGTTGCATCGATATTAATATAATATACATCGTTAAACCGAACACTAAGGTCTTATTAATTATATAGTCTGTGGAACAGTAATAGTTCATGCTATCAGCAAGTTGGCAGTCTAAGATAATACATAGTCTGTGAAATAGTTATTACTATTTCACAGACTCATGCTGCCAATAAGTTGGCAGATTTCAAGCTGTCGAGCAGAGCTATGGAGACACAAGCACTCATAATATACAGTGTTTGAAACAGTAATAGTTCATACTGCCAATAAGCTGACAAATTTCAAATTGATGAGCATGACTTTGGAGACATAATAGCTCATGCTGCCAACAAATTAGCAGTTGTTAAGATAATGTGCAGTGTTTGGAACAGTTCTAACTCATGTTCCTAGCAGGTTAACAGACTTCCAAATGATGAGAAGGACTAAAAAAGGAAGATAACCAAAAGTATCCAAACGGTATCCAAAAGTAAAATCTAGGAAGAAAATACATAATAAATATGCTTATTATGCACTATTATTTCTAATAATTCGATGCTTTCGATATTCTCGATTCTTTTGGATAGTTCGATACTTTCAATACTTCGATATTTATACTTTGAATAGTATCGATACCACGAAAGTATCGATACTCAATAACTCATTTAAAGTATCTCCCAGCCTTAGTTACAACAAGCTTATGAAGCATATAAGCGCTTCCAAAAGTATTCGAACACGTCCGAACTTTGAAATGATCGGCAATGGCCAATTAATCGGCCGACTAGTCGGCCCTTTTAAGTCGGATAGTCGTTAGTCGGCCAAAATCACAGTCGGCCCAACTTTAGTCATTATATAATAAGACTGTAGTGTACAATCAGGTCTTAAAACCCACGTGGTTATATGGTATACAAATCTGGAGATGTGCGAAGGATACTCATATCAAAATAATACAAACAGTCCAAAATAAAATACTACTTGCCATGGTAAACGCCCCATGGTACGTAAGGAACGACGATATACACAGAGATCTGAACATCCCAACGGTGAAGGACGAAATTCAACGGTACGCTAAAAAGCATGAAGATCGACTACATCAACATGTGAATGTGGAAGTGCTTCAATTGCTAGATAATCACCAATTATATCGACGATTAAGAAGAATTAAACCATATGAGCTAGTGTAGAGTAAAGTGAAATAGCAGAGTATTGTGCGAGTAACATTGTGTATAATATAAGAAACCACTAAGTGAAGTCATTGGACTGGACTGGTGTAAATATTTATTGTCTGTTTTGTAATTGTTGTTTGTTTTGTTGGCTAGTAAATAGAGATATATTAATGGTTGGTCTAGCTAGACCAGTTTTAATTTAAAATAAATTTAAAAAAAATATTATTTTTAATTTACATGTTTATAAATATTCTTTCTTTTTCGTTAATTCCGTCGTACGGTTTTATTATAGGTCCTGTACTGTACCCAAATTGTAAATAAATAAATAAACTCTTCAAGAAGCAGTATCAAGTCTTTTGAAATCATTGTAAGTTTTTTGGAAACATGTCAAAGCTTCTCGAAGTAATATCCAGTCTTCTAGAAACTATATTATGTCTTCTAGAAACAATATAAAATCTTCTAGAAACAATATTAAGTTTTCTAGAAGTAATATCAATAACAGTTAAAATTAACGTTTGGCTGCAATCATAGCTTTGAGGTTACATTAAATAAATTTTGATGACGATGGCGAAGATGTCATTATCAGCATGAAAAATTTGTAAGCTAACATGAAACAACCCAACCCATATTGAAGTGTGTTAAAAGCTTTGTTAAAACTTAGCAAACATTGAGTTTTACTTTGTATCTAAGTATTGAAAGGATCTAATGATGAAGGCGAAGAAAAATTTAATTTAAATATTAACATTCTTTTTATGTATAACTTTTTAGAGGCTACTTTACCAGGTCGGTCAGTTTCTGAGGGGCGCAGACGACGGACGTTCGGAAGCAAGAAGGCGGAGTTTATTTTCTATTAAGCCCGGCCCTCATACGTAAAAAGCACCAAATATTTGGTCTTATAAACGTGTTTATCTACATTTCGCACGAGAAATACGAATTTATACGAGTATTTTATTCTTTGATATGAATAGAATATTAATTTTTTGTAATAAAGAAATTAGATATAGACGAAGAGATTTTGGATATTGAGGTTTTATGAGTTCAGTGTAAGGTAAAAATCAATTGCAAATGTAATAAATAAATTATATCTTTGTATTATCATGATCTCAAAATATTTAGGTGATTCAGAGTAACCTTGTAAGTAATTTTATTTGAAACCAGAGGTTTCTACAAGCTCGAGATAAAATATGTAATGACTAAAACTTAAAAAATAGACTATCAATCGCTACCTATAAGATGTAATATAATTTCAACTCTTCAAAGGTTTCTTCAAAGGTTATGTCAAGATAAGATCCTCGATGAACGCTTAGTATTACTTCAACATCTTGTGTCTATTTTTTTGTGTCTTTATTTGTTATACCGACAAATGTCAGGAAACCATTTCCAAAAATTTCATGTCTTATTGGTAGACAGTTTTTGGTCGCATTTCCCCAAAGTATGTTCTGTGAGTTCTGAACTACCGTTGCAAAGTCGACCAGTTTGATCCTAAGCTTACCCAATATGGAAGAGGTAGTATGAAGGGTATATATTTTAGGATCACCTTTACTGAGACACGAAACTTCTTTAGTTTCTTCAGGGATAGAATTAATTTTCGCGTGACTATGTCGGAATGTTCTTGTCAACACAATAACATCTTTGAGACTTTTTCGCAGTTCACTTTAAGGTCTTTGTGACCAGAAACCCACCATAGAGTAACTTCTTGGTATACTGTGATAAGGCACATAAAGCTACCCTCCTTTTGCATAGTATAGAGGTGGCGGTGTGATGTATGGTCGAGTAAGTCTCCAAAATCAGACAAGATCTCATTGCACTCTTTATATTAAGACATACTAATTTAGATATGTTGGATTTCTACAACACTTGATTAATAATAAATGAAATAGCTCTGAACAGCAATAAAATCATAACAAAATTTTAAATTGTTTTCAATAGGATAATATACACTTCTCTACATAAGAAACCCCAGACTTTGTACAAATTGAAAACTCTGACAGATATAGTCATGAGCCCAAACAATTCAATTTTATTTTTTATTATCACAAATATTTTCGAATTTATTTTCTTAATTGAAAGCATTACTCCAAGAAAACATTTTCACATTCTTCACAAATTTTTCTTGATGGATTTTAAATTTTATAAAATTATGTCAGAAATAAGCGCCGGATTTTGAATATATGTATAAAAACACTCAAATCAATGAATGTCGGCTCTTCACAAAATCTTCTCTGAGAAAATCATTCGCAGCAGATGATGAGACTCAATTGGGAAGAAAACGATCAATAATACATTAAAATTAAGAAAAAATAATTTCGAAAAATTAAAAACTATTGTAGTGCAGAGCATCTTTAATTATCTTTAATCTCAAGTTGTTATATGCCATCAGTTTTACAAGCAGTATTCAGTATTGGAGAAATTTCATGTCTTCCAGAGGCAATATCAAGTCTTTTGGAAGCATTTCAAGTATTCTAGAAGCACTACAAGGCTCCTGAAAGCAGTATCAAGTATTCTAGAAACAGTATCTAGTCCCAATTCAAAATGCATGCTCTCCAAAAAACATTTGCAACAGATGCTGGGACTAAATTTTGAACAATAAGCTGAATAGTTCATTAAATATAACTATTAATTGAAGATGCTACCTTTAATCCAGATAAAAATATCAATAATTTCGTATGAGTGCCAATACACTCAGAGAACCCAACTATCCGCTAAGGGTGCTCCGCACTCATTAAAAATTTTGTATAGGTGCTTGTTTATCCAGAGCACCTACATATCCGGTGCCTATGGTACCAGCAACCTGAGAGGTGATACTGTTACTCTGCAGTGTCGTTTCAGCTCACAATGACATTCAGGGCAATGAGAAGGTGGACCAAACAAAAGCTGATCAAAGAGGCAGCGAAAATTCAAACATCTCAAACTGGTACAGTGGCCAATTTTCACAAATTTAGTAGGACACTATTCACAACTCGAAAACCTAGCAAGCTATAGCAATGAAATTTTGCATGTAGCTATTAGTAACAAAATCTAAGATTTATACCAAAAATGAGTCCTTTTCGTCAATCTTTATATTATAACCTCTATATTATGCATATTACTGATACTTTCAAAACATCTAAATATAGAAAATTTTAATCTTGAACTTATGCCACTGTTTCTGTTTCACAGTCAATATTTCATAATGTCAGTGGAAGCAAGTGAAAATCTTATATACTATCTAATAGGTAATATTTCAGGTTACAACATCAAAAAAGAATTGGAATGATTTATGATGAATCCTGCTAGACAAATCAAATAGAAATGTAATTATGTAATGTTAATCTTTTAACTTTAAAAACAAGAGCTTAATGAAATAAACAGGAGTACCTATATGTGCTAAATGTATTATAGATATAGTGATAATCACAATATAATTAGCATAGCTACAATCTTAACAAAATTGAACACCCCCTGATTTCTTAATTAAACATCCCTATAGTGGTAATTCAATCATTCCATATATTATCAATGCCATAAGAAATCATCAATCTTTTTATTTTGTCCACCTAAATTATTAGAAAATAACCACTGTACGGTCTGAGCTACTAAACAACCACATAATACAGGTAACAACAGTGGGGAGACTTCAAAAGTAGCATCATGCCGGAAAGAAAACAAAGGTATTATAGGTTTTATGCCTAAGCAAAGGGGATCTAACGACGTTCTCAGGCTTTCTGACCGACCATGCAACCTTCTGATACCGCCCCTTCCATATAGGACAAGATACCGATCAAATTTTTTAATGACTTTGTAACGACGAGTTAGAAACAGCACAAATTTTGGTACAGCTCTTTTGACACCCACCAACATAAAGGAACAAATCTTGAAATCCTTGACGAGCTAAAGTTACAATAGACCTTATGGCTCGCATTGAAACGAGTAGCCGCTTCATTTAGCCCGGTAATAATATTTATTAAAATTGGAATTAAAATTAATTATTTCTTTTTTTAACTTTCATCGATGTATTTATTATTTATTTTTCGTCCCTTACATGTTTCGGCTATTTTTAGCCATCATCAGAGGGTTTATCATTAAATGTTGGAGAACGTTAAGGTTATTGTATATCATAAATTGATGTTTGTTAAGTAATTTTGTAATAAAATTACATTTTATTAAATATAACAGCAAATAACCATAATAAAATTTCCAACAATACAAAAATTTTAAAGTTCAAATAAATAATAGTGCTGTCTTATAAAAATTATCAAACATCAATTATAAAAAACATATCTATATATATAAACATCAAATATTGAACGATATAAAGACAATAAGCTATAAATGGTAATCTATAAATTCAAAAATGTAGTTAAGTTAAACAACGTCCAAAATGCATTTTGGAGATAAATATTTTCCCTACTGTATTAAAAAAGCTAGAGATAAAACAAGAACAAGGACTGATGCTCCTTATTTTATCGGCGTCACACTACGTGGGAATCTTGACGAAAAATATTCAGTTTTACCTTACGTTTCTTAACTATTCTTATATTACTAAAAATTCCGAGATATTTCATTTGAAAAATATTACTATCTTCAAGTATACCATCATGGAAACTAAAAAAGAAACGACAAAATTGTGTAATATACAAGAAAAAAGGTTTTTTAAAAATTTCATTGAATTATTTTAATAAATAATGTATGTTTTTTGTAATTTGCCGAATCACACGGTAAAGTAGCCTTTTATGGACAACTTTTTAAAGTATAAAGAGAAATTGTAATGTTGGTTGTATAACATACAACGTTTAAATAACGGTACTTAATATAAAAATAGGAAGTTATAAATTTCTTGTAATCGTTTCAATTAAAAAGGAACTATGTTAATAATTTGGGTCAATGTCGAAATGACGCACGCCGAAAATAAATGTCCTGACGGCGAGTTACAATTTCTCTTTCCCTTTTCACCTTTGCCGGACATGGTTTTGTTGTAAATTCGTCGAAAGTCCCAAAAAAATTATTTACAAGCGAAATTAAAACTATAAAAGCGGTTAAAATTAACATAGAGATTATACACGATTATTATCATAAACAACTATTTTAATAGCACTTATAAATAAATTATGTTAATACGGTGTGGTTTATGAATACAAAATTTTTTATTCAACTTATAAAAAAATATTTTTTTATTGATTGGACCTAAAAACATCATTTTTATATTAGATTTAGAGGTCGATTTTAATCATTATTAGTTCCAATCTAATTGGAATTTTTTTTTTTAATAAATGCTTGCATGTTGCAAAGCTTAAAAAGCGTTAAACACCAACCATACTCAATAATAATCATTAACACCTAATTAAAACAATTAACAACGAAACTCACTTTTTAATTTAATTTTAAAATTTTTTTTTAAATTTTTTTAAAAATATTTTTATGCAGATCCAGGTCAATATAACTGAATTTCTAACACGTGTGTTTGTGAAGAAACAGATGTTTTTAAGTTAACCGTTTCTTTAGATTATGGTTCAGAAAATTGTGGAAAATTTTTTTTGGTTGAAAAATTACAAAGTAAAAGGCGACTTGTTAAGAATGGGTTCACTCTTAAGAACGTTGTATATAATTTTGTCTTTAGAATCGCAACTAAGCGTGAAATCTGGAGTGGTTTAATAATGCGGTTCCAGTATGAGCATAAATTGATTAAAAATAAGATGAATTTAAATCTGTTTTTTTTTCTTTTGGGATTTGAAGGGATTTTGATAGATTTCTCTAGTCGTACCAATTTTGATTTGTTTCAATGTGAATGTGGATTATCAGAAACGATAATATAAAAATAAAATAAACTGAGTAACACTTGTAGTAGGTCACTTTCACGTTTTATCATAAACGCCTCGCCTCGGAGCATCATTACCACCAAAGAGCCCAGATTCGCAATTTTACCGTTTTAGTTACTCACCGGAACCACGTCTTTTATAATTCCATATTTTCCAACATTTTTCCTTAATGTCTTTTTAAATTACTCCAAATTCTTCGCCCCATCTTCTTTTAGCTTCTTCAACCTCCCATTTTTTTTTCAAATCTTTTAGTCTTCAAGAATTCACTTAATACAAATTTGATTTGATTCCATAAAAAATAATAACCCACAAATAACTTGTCACTTTTTTCTTGTTTTCAAAAAATTAATTGATTTTTCCAATCACACTCACTGATTCCAACAATATCTATAAACTTCAATATTAACATTGACTAGTTGATGGTTTAAGAGGAGATAGAGAAAGGTCTTAGTGTGTCAAGCTAAGTGTTGCTTTCTTCGGATTGAACGGTCCTCTAGATGCACGCTGAAGATGGTTACGTTCGCGTAACATAAGTGGGAGAAATGGTGAGTGCGTCGTAAAAAAGAAGGGAAGAACATATAACACCAATTGAATAGTCACTATTACAAGAGTTATGTGTATTTTTGGGAACATCCCCACTTAGTAATACAACCCGTAATCATCACTTTCATTCATTCAAGTCTTGTGTATTGATGATAATCTCTCAAACACTTTCGATTCTAGCTCTATTTATCCATGGTTTTGAACGGAATAATCAGGAATATAAATAATTATTACATCAATAATTAATGAAGTTTATGGATCTATTTGGAATCGTTTTAACCTAAATTCTTTAAAGACAAAAATTTTAATGAAATCTTTCGTAATTTTTATATATTAAACTCCCAACTTTCACGAGTTTCAAAAAACACATTAATATTTATAAAATTTCATCATTTTAGTCAGATTAATCGAATTTAAAATAATTTTTTATAAACCCAATTAACATCGAATAACAATTCGCTTTCTACATTGTTAACAATAATCTTTTTATGTTAATCGACAACATGTAAAGCGAATTAACACCACAATGAACCGAAACTTTTCCTTTACACCTTCTTAGCAACTCATGTAAAGAGCGCAAGAAAATCAACGCGCCAATTCTAAGTAACGGACTTAGTTTTACTATTTGTTATGCGAAACGAAATCTTTTTACGACCGTAACAATTCAAATATTCTTGCAGTTCATTTCTTAAAGTGTTACACGTTGTTTGAATATTAATTTTTAATAAACAAAAATTTCCTAACTAAAAATGTGGGATAAAATTTAAAATTGAAATTCCCAAATACTTAATTAAACATTCTATCGGAAATAAATTTAAAATCAATTAATTAGGTAATGGAGAAATGTAAGTGCAAGGTCGTCGAAATGTTTGCGTCGTTTCTATGGAGCACTACTAACCTTATTAACGTGCGATCTCGAGAAACTGGTCAGCAACCGAAGGAGTATTTTTTCGTAAGAAGTCGAGAGTTGTATCTAACTGATCGCCAACGAAGTAATAGTGATTGTCTTCTAGCGATTATGTTTTCCCAGGAAGTGATGTCGAAAGCTATACTCTTAAGTTGTAAACTGCAAAATATAACTTTCTAAAAACTATTAAGATAAATTTAATGAAAATTTTATGTGATCATAAAACATTTACCTTTATTGAGTTAATGTTGGAGTAAATATTAAGCTATATTTTTAAGCGAATTCAATATACAGTCTGAAACATAAGACAATGTTGAATGTTTTATTATAAGATAGCCTGAAAGTTACCTCAATAACTGGGAATACTCGAAGAATCAACTAAGAACATAGTCTTATGTTAAATAGAGTCTCGACGTTCTTCAATAAAAGCTTCGTTAAGCCATTCTTTTTAGTGTTACTACCAAAGTCAATGGTGATAAAGATCCAAAGAAATGAAAGGAAGATTACCATTGAGGAGCTAGAAAGGCATTGATGGAAAGATGCAGATGAGGACATTTATGTATGTATGTAAGGATGCGGGAGAGTGCGCGAATAAACGCACTCTACCTCTGTTCATGTCAACCAGCCTAAGGTTTTACCGAAGGCCAAGACGTTACTTAGAGGGAGGTTCCTGATATCATTTGTGGACGGACACTTCTCCCCGAGTAACCTCTTTCTGAGGTCGGTTAGGGAGGGGCAATCACACAAAATGTGAATTACAGTCTCGTCGTCCTGTTCACAGGCCTGACAGAGAGGAGAATTAGCAATCCTCAAGTTATGAAAATGCCTGTTTACCTTACAGTGTCCCGTGAGGAGACCTGTAGCTAATGTGAGGGTGGTTTTGCCCAACCCAATGAAATACTGAGCAGTTTTCTTTGAAGGATATTTTAATAGTTCCTTGGCTTGAAAACAGCCCGGATAATTGTCCCACGCGTTTAAACATTTCTTGTGGGTAATGTACTTAATCATATCAATATGAGTAGTTAAGGCTGGGATGACAATCAGCTCGGGGCCAAAAAAATGTCTTCCAGCTGCCCTTTTGGCTAACCTGTCAGCATTCTTGTTGCCCGTTGAGCCATTATGACCCTTTATCCATTGAATGGAGACTCGATTGTGGATCGAGGCCTCCTCCAGTGCTAAGTGGCAATCCCTTTGCCCTAGTAATAGGGCAGACGTTATCATAACATTGTTTGGAGCTAAAATAGATTGTTTACTGTCTGTAAATATAGTAAAGCACTTACCCCGACTGTTGGTGTTAACAATGTAGTCAGCGGTGAGTTTAATAGCAATCAGTTCTGCTAGAATGACGGTGGTGAAATTACCTAAGGGCTTTGAGAGGCGAATCCTAGGGTTGTGGGAGAACACCCCCACGCCAGACCTATACCGTCTTTTTGAACCATCTGTGTAGATTTTCAAGTTGTTGTGTGTATCTATTACTGTGGAACTGATTTTGGTGAGGTACTTTCTAGAGAAGATGAATTTGACCGGTATATCATCTGCTTTACACTCCAGTAGGGGTGATTCCTCGACTGCTTCCCTCCAGAGAGACGTTCGACCACCACTGACCTTCACCATTTTGGAAACTACTGATTGTAGTCTTTTCATGGTTGCCAGTGCCACCTCTTGTATGTAGAGATGTAGAGGTGGCAGGTTTAATATGACCTCTATCTAATATGAATATATCTAATATGACTCCTCCTTTAATATGACTGTAACAAACAGACACGCAACTCTCTGTATTCTATTGAGTGCTGCGATGGTCGTGATTTTTGAAGTTCTATTCCACCACACCACAGTACTATAAGTTAGCATAGAGACTTATAGTAACGTAGTAACTTATAGTAAGAATAACGGCAGTGTAGATCCAAAGGGCTAATTTGTAGCTCACCTATTAATTAAAAAAAGAACGACGGACAAAAATGAAGAAGAGGCTGATGCGACGGAATGGACAGTGAGAGAATGGCAGAGAAGATGGGAGAAGAACACACAGAAGGCAGGATGGACAAAGGAGCTAATACCTGACATTGCAGTATGGCTGAGATGCAAGTGGGGAGAAGTAAATTACCACATCAGCCAATTTATTAGAGGGCGCGGATGTTTCCGGAAATACTTGATGAAATATAAAAGGGCCACAGACGATAGGTGTTGCTACAGTAACGAGGTAGACGATGCGGACCATACGTTCTTCCAATGTACCAGGTGGAACGAATTAAGAGCGGAAATGGAGATGAAAATAGAACGAAAATTAAGCCCGGAGAACTGTATAATAACCATGTTGGAGAGCAAGGAAAAATGGGTAGCTGTGGAGGAATACGTTAGGGAAGTGGTGAAAGTGAAAGAAGAGGAAGAAAAGAGAATAACGATGGATCCCACATCGCTATAATGAGGGAGAGGAAGAGTGGGAGGCTTTTGCAAGCCTCCCTACACCGGGAGGAACGAGAGTGCATCGTCGGGAGGAGAAAAACGAGAAGAGAAGAAGAAGGAAGATTTGGGTTGAGGAGAGGAGTGAGGGGGCCCTCACAGCTCCCCTCACCGGGTACGTATAATTAAGAAATATAGTTAAAAAGCTGAAAGAGTATTATTAATGTTCCATGAACTGGTTGACAATGAGATGGAAGAAGAAGAAGAAGAACGAAAAAATGGAAGAGTGGTTCCATGGACTGGCTGACAATGAGATGGAAGAAGAAGAAGAGTGGTCAGTGCGTTCAAACTCCGAAGAAAGCTCGCGAGAGTGATTCCGGAAGACGAGGAAAGGGGCTTTTAGTGGGTCGGGGTCTTTAACCTCAAGCCCACACTATCCGGCCGCCCATCATCCCAGACCGGATGTCTGTTTAGCAGATTTTCCTCGACCTCATAAAAAAAAGACAAAGGGCTACTCGGAGGAACAACCCCCATATCCTCCCAACAGCCCTTCGGCATTGGCCAAAAACAACGCATGCTTTCTTTACTCTATAATCTAGGTGGGATTTCCACGTTAACTTACTATCCATAATTAAGCCCAAGTGCTTAACCTCAGTGGAAAGTTTATGTGGAGTGTTCGCAAGCGTTGGTAGATTAAATCCACCTAAGCTGCGTGAGCGTGTAAAAATTACCATCTCGGTCTTCTTGGGATTGACTGAGAGAGTTTGTTTGTTACACCAGGTCTCAATTATGTTGACTGCTACCTGCATCCTTTCAGAGAGTACATTTATGTGTCTCCCCCTGACGAGGATGGTCAGGTCGTCAGCGTAGCCAACGGTTTAAAAGGTGACTAGTTAATCGTTTTAAGAGGCTGTCGAATGTTAAGTTCCACAATAGAGGTGAGAGAACACCCCCTTGTGGGCAGCCCCTAGTAATGGTCCCTTGTAAGGTGGTATTGCCAATCCTTAGTTTCACGAGTCTATGCCTGAAAGTGTTCTCTATCCAATCACAAAGGGTCGGAGGAATATTGTGCTCAAAAAAAGGCCTCGTATATTCCAGCGTAGCCAACGGTTTAAAAGGTGACTAGTTAATCGTTTTAAGAGGCTGTCGAGTGTAAGGTTCCACAATAGAGGTGAGAGAACGCCCCCTTGTGGGCAGCCCCTAGTAATGGTCCCTTGTAAGGTGGTATTGCCAATCCTTAGTTTCACGAGTCTATGCCTGAAAGTGTTCTCTATCCAATCACAAAGGGTCGGGGGAATATTGTGCTCAAAAAAAGGCCTCGTATATTCCTGAGAAGGTGGTTCGATCGAAAGCTCCTTCAACGTCGATGAAGACACCTAGGGCAGCCTCTTTGCGGTCCACAGCGTCGTTGATGAAATCAACCACAGTGCTGAGAGCCGTCAGCGTTGACTTACCCTGTGTGTAGGCATATTGATCAGAGTCCAGTGGTCAGCTGATCAGGCAGTGGTCTCTGATATATCTGTCACACAGTCTCTCCAAAGTTTTCAGAAGAAAGGAGGAGAGGCTGTTAGGTCTGTAAGACTTCGGGAGGAAGTAGTCCTGCTTGCCCGGTTTCGGTATGGAGTTAACTGTAATATCACGCCAAATCCTTGGCAAGTAGCGTGTCACCAGGCAAAGAGGACATTTATTAAGACGCACTAAAGGAGGAAGCGTAGAAGTGAGACTTTTCTAAGTCTATAATCTCATGTTTATAACAATTATTTCGGCTTGGCTCGTCGTGCAATACGAACCTAGCGAGGTGGATTTCTTTCTTTAATCCATCAGTATAGATGGTTAGCATTGTATCACAGCTTATATTACTATGGAGTATTGTCTAAATGCCAAAATATGGCTTGCTTAAGACAGTAGATCTGGTGTAGTTTCCGTGTGAGCTTCAGGAGGAGCTGTTTACCAACATCCTCACTATAAGCATACTACGGATTATTCCCATTTTAACAACCTGCTTTCCATTCTAACAAAAATATCTGAGAGCAGTGTTAACATGCACGCCAATCATAATTGATGCAGCAATTTAGCTTTATAAGCATGCTTCAGTGCTGACAACCAAACTATAATTCTGTGAGCTGATGTGTGATGTCCAAGGCAAACCATTGTCTAAAATAACACCAAGATATTTCAGTTCTGGAGTAGAGGTTGGAGGCTGGATCATAGATTATTGCAGAAATTGGGTGTTGTTAACAGTCCCAGTTCCTGTTTAGTGAAGAGAACCATCTCAGCCTTTTATTATTGACAAAGGGTGTATGTTGTTCACACCATCGTTCAACAAGTTTAAACACATTGTATTACAAAGAAAATCGTCAGGTTTACCTCTTAACAGAATAGCTACTAAGATATTTATCATTTAATTCACGAATGATATCATCAACTCTTAAGCACCAAAGAAGTGGTGAGAATACCCCACCTTGTGGGCAACCTCCAACCATAGCTCTCTATGCTGTATGAGTTTTCGCTTTAGCCTGAACAACTCTGTTTGCTAGCATTGATTTTATCCAGCCTGCGATGAATAACGGCACTGTTCAAGACACCAGTGGCATGTTAAGGTTCTACTTACACACATCAGTGACGTGTCAATTGCGTATTTTTTAAGTGTCAGTGAAACTCGCTAAAATAAAAGTACGTCGGCAACGATATCTTTTAAATTTCACTGACATATTTTTGTATGCGTTTTGACGTGTAATGTAAACTAGTAACTAAAAAAGAAATAAACCATATAAATATATGTATCCAATGAGATTTAAGCAATTTTTCTTTCCCAAATGAAGAACTAAACGAAATATTAAGTACTAAGGGACGTATGTAGTAGAGTACGTAAAAAGTAATCGGAATAATAATCGCAGAGTATATAACTGAACGATGCGAGTACATACCCGGCATCGTTCATCAATGCATCGCCGATTACATTTTCGTTTTGATTATAATTAATATTCATAATAACTGCATCGTAGCATAGGGATCGGATTGTGGATTTTATCATTTCGCACGTTTAGTGTTAGATTGCCATACATTACTTGTCAAGAATGAAAACGGTAAAAATGTTTCATCGTGTAGTTATAAGTAGCTGCATCCTTACGGCCTGAATATAAACAACATTGATCTCTGGAAGATAACACACGTGAGGAAATTTATAGTTTGGGAAGGATGAATTAAATTGTATTCCTGAAAATCCTGAAAATTTTTCTGCCTCTACTTCTTCTTTTTGTGATATCGGCTTGGGTCGTCATGCAATAGGATCCTAGTGATGTGGAAAAGTATAGCTGGAAATCAGACCAGCTCCCCTTTTGCCCTAGCTTATGTTGGTCTGGGGTATCGTCTCAATGCCAAAATTTGGTTTGCTGAAGAAAGTAGGTGTGATGTAGTCTGTGTGAGCTTCAAGGACGGATTGTTTACGAATAGCCTCATTCCAGATCAGACTTATCATTACCTGATCACAATCAAACCAACACCAAACCACGGCCACCTCCCAAGGCTCTTTCACAGAAGTATAAATCCATATTCTCACCTTCTAATTTAATCCCTAAATACACGTGCCCTTCGACACTGAGTTAGTACAATCGTTGCTTTCTTAGATTTGCAACTGATGTGTGATGTCTAAGTCAAACCTTTAACCAAGATAACACCAACGACCACTTTCTGTAAGACTATATTACATTTTATCTGTAGGCAATAATTTGTATAGTATAAACTATACTTTTGAAAATAAACTTTCTGTTACATTCCGTTTTATTGTATTTTCATTTTTGAATTTGGCTTATATCCCATATCTCAACATCCTATAACTATCTCATACAATATCCATTTCTTCAGCAGAAACAAAATCGGACAAATACCGTTATGAAATGATGTCGAATACGGTTATATTCGCCGATACCGATTCTAAACGATGTCGATGCGAAACGATGCGAGTAACAAAATGTGTGGTGCGTGCAAGTACACGCGAGATAATCATATTACTCGTTAGACGAGTATTCGTACTCGTAATCACACGATGCTGAACGTACATACTAATGAAGGTATGCGTCACTGAGAAGTCACGGATATCACTCACACTAAACTAATAGGGAACTGATGCGAAACTGACACGTTAGTGATGTGTGTAAGTTGAACATTGCAGTGGTGCAATATTGACAGCAAAAATCGTCACATACATTCGGCAGTAAGCGAATATGTTCATTTAGAATAAAGGCGATGATATTATTTATCACAAATAGGGATGCACGGAGATGATACGGTGACGTACCAATTATACGCCACTGATGTGTGTAAACGCTATTAAAGGTTGTTTTGTCAAACCCTCCCTCTATGTCAAGGAAATCTCCCAAAGTAGACTCAAGAGCTTGCTCAATGCGCACCATTACCATGTCTAGAGAGGTATCCACAGATTTGCCTTTGATATGAGCATGTTGATGCAAGTACAAAGGAAACGATTTTCTCGAACGTTATAGTCACACAATCTTTCAAGTGTCCTTAAAAGAAATGACGAGGGACTAATTAGTCGATTGGTTTTAGGATCCGTTGTGTCCTAAAACCTTTTGACGGTCCTTTTTGCCGTTCTTTCGTAGAAAAGATACTGTGCTCTTCCTCTAGGTGATGAGAACATAATTGAAGGCTAAGCAAGCTTTAAAACTCATTAAATGTCCTTTTATATCTTCTAGGCTTCATTACCAATACTATACTCAACTTTTTCTTAATTCGGAGGAGTGTCTTCAAATTGGAGCGCGAAAAAGATGCCTACTGTTGCACATTTTCACAAAAATTACATTAAGAAAATCACAGAAAATTCGATGTATTAACAGCTGTCGTCACAATCGTCGTTTTCGTATAAATTGAATATTTTTACTGGAATACCTGAAATGTTATTAGAAGACTTCATACTGCTTTTAAAAAACTTGATATTGCTTCCAGAAGACTTGGTGCTTCCACAAGCCTTGATACTGTTTCTAGAAGATTTGAAATACTTCCAGAACAATTGATGCTGTCTCTGGAAGACTTGAAAAGATTCCAAAAGACTTGAAAACAAAAGTCTTGTCTGGAAGACTTGAAATGGTTCCAGAAGACTTCCTCTGGAAGACCTAAAGTGACAAACACACAATTCAGTGTCCAACGATTTAGACTTTTTCTTCTCGGATCCAATGTGCATTGGTAGTTATGTTTATTGACATTTCCACACGATTTAAATCATGCGTCATCGGTAAACAATACACTTTGAAAGAAGTTTTCATTCATATTCATTTGTTCTAAAGCCCATACACAGAAATATTGTCGATGTAAGAAATCATCACCATGTAACCCCTGGTGCAAGTTGATATGATATGGGTGATCTATGAATAAAGGTGAGCACTCTCTGAACTGATGTCTTCGTAACTCCACATTGACCACTTACCTCTCGAACACTTACCTGTGGATCGTTATCCACAAGGTTTAGTACCAGGGCCTGATTAATTTCGTGTGTTTAAAGAAGCCAGTTTCCCTAAGACCATCCACAAGCCTTTGAAATATTCTCGGGTCAGGTATGACTCTATCCGGAAATTTTTCCGAATAAATCCGCGATGCTAAGCAAGCATTGAGTCTTGCCCCGCCGTAAATTAATATCATATCCGTTTTTTCGTTATTCGAAAACGTAAATGGCATTTTGAACACAAATGGTTTGCACAACTTTAAAGTCAACTCTAAGAAAGTCACACGTAAACTGAACCAAAAAAATAAAAGCACCTCAAAATTATACCTTCGCAGGTATAAAGAAAATAATAATTTTGCGAAAGGTAATTTTTAAAACCTAATTATCTTGTTCTGGCACTTGCTACAGTTTACAAAACAATTAGGAATTTCCGATAGATTTTATGTTGAACTGACAAACTCATGTCGTATTTTTTGTTATTAACAATATTGTTTTCCATTTAATTAAGTAAAAAGTTCGTCCAGGTAAAACCGGACGAATTTAACCTTTAACCGTTAATTTTTTAACCTTTCTAAAAAGAAGGTTTCATTACATTTAAAAAAAATTTTAAAATCAATAAAATATTATTACATTGATCAAATTCATTTAGACACCTTAACATTAAATTAAAAAATGTTAGTCATTTAAAAATAAATTTATTATTAAGTCGGTTGGTTTCAGGTCAGTTGGTTTATTACCCTACCCGTAATAAACGGGCGGCTCCTGGTAAGGGTAGTAGTTTCGAACCACGGTACCATAAATTTAACTGTCATTTCATTTTTCTTCATTTTTATCGAAAATAGTGAACGAATTTCAATTTTTTTGTGTGAATTTACTTTACTATGACTCCTACACAATAAGGTATATGAAGTGTTAAAAAATAAAACCACAAATTTTATCATTTTTGACATTTTCGCAGATTATTCGCAAACCGTGCAATAAAAAAATTATTTGACATGATCACCACCTGCCCAAGTAGGGTGGCTTAATACATACCGAATTTAGAGTTTCTATCTTGAAATTTAGACGTCAAAAATTCCAATACCACAACCAATGGTACCTGTATATGAAGGAATCAACCAAATCCTTGACAAAACAGGATTTATTTATTTTATTTATTTATTTACATTTGGAGGAAGCAATAGGACAAAATCCCACAAGCGCTACCTCACTTAAATAGAACTAAACTAAGATTCATCCTCAATAACAAGTAAATAACAACAAAGAACGTATAACTAAAATTTAGAAATATTCTTACTAGTAATGAAAATCAGTTTAAAAAAAATTAATAAGAGCAAGAATTATACACATAATAGATAAAAATACCATAAATGTATACAAAATGTATTACAATCTATAAAAAAAAGTGAAAATTAGTAAAAATTAGCGGTGTGCAATAGGAGACATGGAAGCCACGGCTCTCCGAATCACTTTCTTGTGATTGTCCTGCGTGGGTGTAAATATATCAAAGCTAAGACGGTCAACTGTTCTCTCCATCCGCAATATAGGGGAGTTTTTGTACAAATTAGTTCGAGCGCTTGGCGCGTAACACAAAAAGTCGTAACGTAATCTCCGAGGGGGAACATGTAGATCTACTCGCGAGAGAAGATTAGGCGAATCACAGTTCCTATTCACCAGTTTATACAAAAAAATGGCATCTCTAATCTGCGCTGTTGAAGAGAAGGTATATTATAAGCTTGGCAGGCGGACTGATAATCTATGTATGGTCGATGAGACTTCTACATTAAATACTTTACAAACTTTATTTGTAATTTTTCCAACCTATTTATGTAAGCATCATATTGGGGATTCCAAATAACAGACGCAAAACTTCAAATACTACTTACGAATGCATTGTACATGGTAATGATGGATTTTATGTTTGTGAATTCAATGGAAGATCTCATTACAAATCCCAACATCGTGTTAGCCCTGGCTGCTATGAAATCAATGTGCAAATCAAAAATTAGTTTAGAATTTAATTGAACTCCGAGATCTTTAATGGTATCCACACGATGTAGAATACCAGTTCGACACGTATATTCGAAATTTATGCGTTGTATCTTTCTTGCAAAAGTGATAGCTCGACATTTAGAAATGTTTAAAGATATGTTATTATTTTCACAGTAGTCATATAGATTTTCTAAGTCATTCTGAAGAGCGAGACAGTCAGCACAATCAGTAATTGGACGAAATATTTTGAGGTCATCAGCATACATAAGGCATTTTGAATTATTTACGGATTTAGAAATATCATTTACATAGATTATAAATAATAATGGTCCCAGATGACTACCTTATGGCACACCAGACGTTAGTGTAACGGGGTGAGATAGGTATCCATCTTTATCAAAGGCTTTGCTGAAGTCCGTGTAAATAGCATCCAGCTGAACGTTCTCATGAATGGTAGAGTGAAGAAAATTCGTATATTCTAATAGGTTGGTACAAACAGAACGACCAGGATAAAAACCATGCTGTACCTCATTGATGGTAGATTGGATTTGAAAAAATAATCTATTGTAAACTAATTTTTCGAAAAATTTTTCCATTATTGGCAAAATAGATATGGGCCGATAGTTAGCCACGTTGCTACGGTCTCCAAATTTAAAAATTGGGGTAATTTTAGCTTGTTTCCATGCTTAAGGAAAGACGCCAAATATAGGGAAATATTAAGAATTAATTGTACGGGTCTAGAAAGCGCTCTGGAGCAGCCACGAATGAAAATTGATGGAATATTATCAGGGCCTGGTCCCTTTGAGATGTTAACTTCATGAAGCACCTGTTCAACTTCTGACAATTCCAATTTTTTAACAAAAGGAACATTTGAATATTGAATCCCCTCAGAATAGACCCCAACCACATGCTCAGCGAAAACTGAACCAAAATATTCAGAGAAAAAAGCACAAATTTCTTTATGATCTTTAGTTGATACGCCATTTAGTTGAACAACCGTCGGTATGCCAGTACCACCCTTCTTTTGCCTTAAATACGACCAAAGTTTTTTTGAATTAGTAGCAACCGAATTTTGAACGCGATTGATATAATTTTCATGATCGCGTGCAATAAAATGTTTTGAATGACGTCTTAGCAAAGAAAAAGTAAGGTAATCAATGCGAGACCTGTAGCGTTTCCATTTCCTATGCACATGTTTCTTATCACGTAACGTATTAATTGTATCTCGAGAGAACCATGGGGGAATCCTTTGCAAGGCGATCTAATGCGCGGTACAAATTTATAGCATATAGATGAAAATACAATAAATCCACAGCGCAGTCTACTGTAACATTTTCAAATAATTGAGACCAATTCACATTATCAATAAAATTGTTAATTTCATTAAAAGAGGCTTTGTAATAATTATAACTAACAGTGGGGAGTGCGGGAGTAACGTTGGCCTCTCGAAGCACATCACAAATAAACTCAAGCGTTGAATGAGCTGCATCCTCAAAAATCAACGGTGCATTGCTCAAATGGAATTCCGTCACATTCACAAAGCGACTAAAAATCAGATCGAGCGTATGATTATCGGCGGTTAAAAAATGGTTATGCTGATCCAGCTCGCCCAACGCCACGGCATCCAAAAAGTCAGCAGACCGACCGTGAGCAGCAACAATCTTAGGAACAACAGAGTTCAAAGAATGGCTTGTAATCCAGCGTATTTCAGGCAAATTAAAGTCACCGCAAAAAATAAATCGATCTTGCAGGTTATGAGAAATAATGTTAATCAGACTCTCCGAGAAGGAGGACAAGGCAGCAGTGTCGTTGGGCGGAACGCAGATGCAACAGACGTGTAATCTACCAACACCAAGATGGAGTGTTACGCAAATTCCCTCCACACCCGGAAACCAGTCAGTGCGTTCAGAGCTAGAAATAGAGCTCGAGACACCAATAAGTATTCCATCACCCCGAACAAGAGAGTCCACGATCCCGTCTATAGACAACATATGAGTTAGGTGAAATTTCAGCTGAAAAAATTACGTGGTGAAGCCAAGTTTCCGCTAAGCAGATCACGTCAAAGTCTACACTTAATGCGTTATTGAATACGATAGGTCGCCTACCACGAATACTGCGTACATTCTGATAATAAAAAGAAAAAGAATGCATTGCGCATGACGAGTTACAGTAAAATTGACGCAATCGTGCGCAAATTACATACGTGAAAGATCCTTCTCATTCCCTATCTGAATCAGGGGGGAGCCGTCGGTCATACGTACAAATATTTTACAATGACGGGTCCATACATATTTATTTTAGTTTTTTTCTTTACATATCGTTCTAGCACGTGAAAACAGCGTTTAGTTCTTAGAAGTAAGATGTTCATTCACAAAACACCTTTCGCCAGCGCCATCAATCTTCATACCCGGTAGAGAGCCAGAGGGTAGGGATTTTCTTTTCTGGATACAGGCTGCGAGAAACGAATCACGTTTAAAACGACCACAGAAACGCACCACTATTGACCTAGGTGCAGGATTCTGACGATTGTAATAAGGAACCCGATGGATGGCATCAACCTCCGCATGAGAAACAGAAACTAACATACGCGGCAACAGCATCCAGCACATTCAACAAATTCTCGCCGTTTCACTGTGGAACACCCTGTATCGCTAAATTATTGCAGCGGGAATACTGCTCCAGATCATCAACTCGGGAAGTTAGATTTGTAACCTGCTCACACAAATTAGCATTCTCAATCTTTAATTTATCGATAACTTTTATCTTTTCATTTAACTCATTCATAACCTTTTCAAAATCAGATATACGCTACAAAAGTCGATTGAATCAAGAAGTTCACTGTTCCTTGACCGCATTTCCGAGCGCATATCGCTAACCATATAATAAACCGACTCCAGGGTGATCGCAGAACTGGATGGAGTTATTTGAGCGGTCCCAGTTGATGTTCGAGAATAAAACCTCTTCTCACAGATGATCTGCACTTCGGACATTTCATTGAACAGTGAACGCCTTATATCTGTAGAACGAAGTAAGATTATAACAGTTAAAACTTGTCCTAAATGATCATTTTTATCAATTTACTTCATTTTCCCCTTCAGAAATGTTATTATGCATCTTTTTATGCTTGTTTTTTACCTGAAAACAATATGTTAAATGCCATTTGAAATATCTAATGAGCGGTTATTGTTGTTTGCTAAAGGAATCTGGGAGCAGAATTTCTTCCAACTCTTGAACACAATAATTTTGGGACCAACATCAACTCTTTATTTTTCTCCTTATTTACAGAAACTTAAAGAAAACATTTCGACAATCAGTATCTGTAAAGGTATGATTAAGTGAAAATTATTTCTCTGATTTGCAACGAAATTTTCTCCATCTCTAATTGTTATCCTTCTTAAATTTTATTTGCAATCATTATTTAAATAACTCAATGAACCCAATTATGGTACAAATCAACTCAGATGATCGGGTATTAAATCATATACAATTTGCAAGATTATTTTTGTTTATAAATTTACAAATTCTTATTGAAATACCTGAAAATAATAACTAATAACAAAAAGAAAACAATAAATTAATTTCAAAAATAGGAAATTAATAAGGAGTTTGATGTTCCTCATGGGTTAAAAGAAAGTATCCCAAAACATATCAATAAGGTAAATTCAAAACAATGATTTTTATTTTTGCAATTTGGAATTTTACATCATTTTGTACAACAATTCGGAATTAATAAACCTTTCTTAAGATTTAATAATTAATAACTAGAAAATATGGGCGACAAATTATCGTGTGATGTGCTGGCTGCCATAAAAATTACTGTAATCACTTACCGTCCAAAAAGCAAGAAAAAAAAATCTGTGTAAAAAGTCATTAATTTTTTCTCTTAATAAAGTGAGGTGATACAGTAAGATTCGTGTTGGATTAGTTTAGTTTCTACGTCGAGTTATAAAACACGTATTTTTTTCTTCACATTTTTTTTACAATTTATCTTGTTTGCTCTTTGTTTTAATTTTAATTTATTTTCGTACACACATCATAGATATACATGTATTATTTGAGACTAAGAAATTTAAATAAGAAAAGAAAAAGATTGAGATAGACAAAAATTGAAATAAAAATAAAATCTTGGTTCATTAGGGATATTTTCACCGTTTTATAAATTCTAAATCACAGTAGCATAATTATTGTAATAAATTAAGGTGTTTCTTTTTGGGCAAAGATGTAAATTGACTAAATAAATTACTAAATCTTCATTTAATTGTTTCTTGTTTAGCTACTTTAAAAACACAACCATGGACGTTTTTTTAATTCTTTCTTTTTTCGATTTCAAACATTGATTTTTTATTAATCTTTATACATCATTATCTTTTATATACAAGAGTAGTTTCTTTTCAATTGATTTATGTTTCTCGTTTTTCTTATTTATTTAGTAATCAGTTTTTTTGTAATTGTTAAATTCCTTGATTAGTTAGGAGTTGAAAAAATCGCCAAAAATACAACTGTTTAAATGGTACAAATTCTACCCTACAGTGAGGAAACTTCAATAATTAGTTCACTTATTTCTGTCTGTATTTTTTCTTAGAATTTCCGTATTAAAATAATAATTAAATCCCCCTAAAAGCTCGCTGACTTGGTCTACATGTATATTTTGATCAAATAAACCAAGTAAGCGAGTGTCGTACGTTAATACATCAAATAGTTACAATATTCATAAACCGCCATGAACATTTGAATGTGTACATAAGTGGACGTGATAAAAAATAAGTGTAAAATTAGATATCGAAGACAATCTTGAGCCACGACGTGAGGTTGCGCCGGGTTTTTGCAATATTCGCTAATTGGAAATTTTCCCGTTTTATAAAACATATCCAATAACCGTTCTTTTTCTTCAAATAAGTTGTATAACCATCGCGTTTGCGCTTCTTCATCCTGAGGCACATCTTTACATTCGTACACTCTGTAAAAAATCGTCGTTTTACATGGCGGCCTATAACCAAAAATAATCTGCCCTAAATCGAGAGGTTCCCCATTTGGATACGCTACTGTGATGTCTAAAACCCAAGTAAGTCGTTCACTCGGCTTTGGTAACCCTTTAAAAATAAAAATAAATACAATTTTTATTTAAAGTAAATTCTACTAAATACCATTTGGAATATCTAATGAGCTGTTATTGTTTGGTAAAGGACCGACGGTGTTCATAATCGCCTTTAAAGCACCAACCCTTGGAAGCGAGACGTGATTGAGCACTGGGAGGTTATTTTTTTCTGCATAACGTTGCGAAACTGCCCTTCGTTTCCTAAGGAATCCACCCTCCGGAAATAAAACCATCCATTTTCGTTTTCTTGGGATGTACGATTCGAGTAAATGCTGTACTAATGATTGTATTGATTTTTCACGATTTTCTTTACCCTATAATCATGTACAATACTTTAAGGTTCTTTCATAAAAAAATATTTACTTTTAAATGTGTAAGGCTTGTTACTACCATCTTCTAATTAAACTATCTAAGGGATTATTACCATAGATACGACCATTTTTGGTTTTTATGGGTTTCAAAATAAAATAAAATTAGGCGTTTTAATTTTGGAACGTTTTATTCTTCTTCTCATGATGGTCGTTATAAGTTACCACTTTTAACGCAAAAGCCTTACAAAATACAAGACAAAGAAAAAGGAGTGTTTACAAATGGTCCTAGGTTTAACGGCTTCTACCTGGTTATACGAAATTTTTGCTATTATTTAATACAAATATAAACTTTATATATATAGGATTTTTCTTTATTTTAATAAAACCACAAAACCCCACTTGTTCTTAACTAGTTTATTCTTAACTAAATTAACAATAAAAGTTTCATTCATTTAACAATTTCACCTGTCTTAACAGTTTTCTCATCGTCTTCCCTTTTGTGCGCCACATCCAACTTCCCGTAACCACCGTCTATATCTCTCCTCCACCGACTGACTCCCTGGCCTATCTCCCGTCCACTCCTCAACCGATGAGAGCCGACACCTTCCGACTCCATTCCCACATCTCGTCCATCCTGACTGACATTCGCCTCGAATGTATCTTCATCCGGATTGATACTGACCCAAAGTTTCATGTTATCTGCACTTGTAGTAGTCTTCTGTGGTCCGGCATGATCTCCAATCCTGTCTACTTCATACCGGTCTGGACCTATCTTTTTAACGACACAATAAGGACCTAGGAACTTTGGTAATAACTTTGACGTATTCTGAAATTGAATCCTCTTGATAGCCACTCATTCTCCTTCTTTATAGTTCCTTGCTGGTTTTCGCTTCTTATTATAAGTTTTCATATTTTCATCTTGAACTTTTTTCATTTGCTCTTTCGCTTGTATTTGCATGTGTTCTTTTTCTTTCACAAATGAGTTTATGATTTCTTCTTCTATCATCTCTTTCAACTTCATTTCAACTTTTCTCTTCATTTCCACTCCAAAAAGTAATTCAAATGGGGTTCGACTAATACTCCTTCTTTTGTGGTTGTCGTTTTTGTTGGGTGTATCCAAACGAATTTTGTAAAAGAATCAACGACTACGAATAAATATTGATATCCTTTTCCTGTCTTTGTCATAGGACCTAAATGGCCTATATGATATGTCTGCAGAGGAGCATCGCCCTTTTCTATTGAATTCAAGTATCCCTCTTGTTTACCCATCTTTCTCTCGGTAAGTATACATGGTACACAGAGTTCATAATTAACTTTCGAATCTTCTCCTTTAGGTTGTCGATATAATACTCTCGTTCGATCAAATCTTTTGTTTTCTTCACTGCAAAATGACTATTTTCATGAGCACTTTGTATTATTTGGTGTTGCATCATCGTAGGGACAACTAGTAGTTCACATCCATTTTTGTTCACAGCCATTTTTTAGTTCATAATTCCCATAGGGTTGATCCCCATTGGTAGTAATATGTAAGAAAAAAATAAAAAAAAAAAACTTACATAAACAAAAAAAATTATAATAAAATTATTTCCCTTCTAATTTCGCAGAAGCTTGGTGATGGTAAAATTTTTGTGAACACGTCCGCCAACTGCTTATCTGTGGGGATATATTTTAATGCTATTACTTCGTTTTTGATTTGCTCACGGGACAAATGATACTTAATATCAATGTTTTGATTTCTTGTGATTACTGGGATTATTAGCAATACTAATACAACCGTTATTATCTTCATGGATAATTATAGAACAGACCTTTTAGCCAAACAGCTTCTCTTACTGCTTCAAATAAAGATATATATTCAGCCTTCGTTGAGAAAACCGCTACTATATATACTTTGTTTCTTTGTGTTCCACGATATTGTACAGTTTTCAAATACTTTAAAAACGTATCCTGATGTACTTTTTCTGTCTTTCATCGCCTCCCCAATCGGAGTCATATCCCAGTATCACATTTTCATATTTACATTTTTTGTATGTTAATTTCAATTCTACTCTACCTTTTATGTATCTTAGCAAATGTTTTAAACAAATCCAAAGTTCTTTATTGTTTTTACTTTGATATCTACTCAATATATTAATAGCAGTACAAATGTCAGGTCTTGTACACAACATTGCATACATTAAATGACCACGTAAATTTCGTGACGGTGCTTCATAATGTTCATCTGAGTTTAGTTTATTAAAATTTAATTGTTAATTATTATTTGTTGATAACAGCTTTAAGGTAATTGGATTGATCTAAAGTTATTTGATCTTTAGATTTTACAATTCTTATGCCTAAAAATATTTTAATACTGCCTAGATCTGTCATCTGAAATTTATGCTTTAATGAAGTTTTAATATTGTTGAGTGTATTATCGTTCTTTGTTGAGATAATTAAATCATCAACATACAAGAGAATATAAACATTTTTGTTTATGTCATTATTATCTAAAACATATAGGCATGGATCTACTTTTGAATTTTCAAACTGCATTTCTTTATCTGTTTGATCGAAACGTTCAAACCAACATCTGGCAGAATGTTTTAAACCATATATGGCTTTATTTAATTTACAAACTTGATTTTGATTTGCTTTAACGACATCTGGAACTACCATATAAATTTCTTCTTTAAGAATATCATTTAAAAATCCCGTTTTTACATCCATGTGATGAATTTTTAAATCAAATTGATTTGCAAACGCAAGTATAAATCTAAATGTGGTTATTCTCGCAACTCTGGCAAACGTTTCGTTATAATCTTCAAGATATTGTTGACTAAACCCTTTCGCAACAAGGCGCGCTTTGTATCTAATTAATTCACCTTTCTCATTGTTTTTTATTGTAAATACCCACTTACAAGTTACTATATTTTTATTTTCTGGTTTAGTTACAAGTGTCCAGGTGTCGTTAGCTTTTAGTGAATCAATTTCTTCCTTTACTGCTAATAACCATTTATTTTTATCATTGCATCGATAAATTTCATGATAAAGCTTTGGTATGGTTTTAGTATCTGATACGGTAATTGACACAATGCCATCAAAATCATCGTATCTATAAGATATAGCGGGAAGATTTTTTATTCTTTCACTACGTCTAACTGTTTGATCATTATTGATTTCGCAACTTTCTTCAAGGTCAAATTGTTGCGATCTATTATCAATTTTTGTTATATTTAAAGGAATGTTAACACATGCATCGCTTTCAACTGGTCTGGAAACTTTATAATTTGTTTCATCTACAATTACATCACGTGCGATGAAACATTTATTTGTTTCCACGTTCCACAATTTGTAGCCATTTGGTTCGTAGCCGACCAGTATAGCTTTGAATGATTTTTCATCAAATTTGCCTGTTCTAGTCTTATTATGTACAAAGACTGTCGAACCGAATACCCTTAAGTGGTGTACTTTTGGCCTTTTCTTATGCCACATTTCATATGCTGTTTTATTTATCGGAAGAGCTTTAGTTGGTAATAAATTTACCAAATAAGTGGAAGTCAAAATTGCTTCACCCCAAAAACTCTTATCTAAACTTGCATTGGTGATTAATGTGCGAGCCACTTCAACTAATGTGCGGTTCATCCTTTCTGATACACCATTTTGTTGTGGCGTATGTGGAACTGTTAAATGATATGTAATACCTTGTTGGACACATAAGTTTTTAAATTCTGTGGAAAGGTATTCCTTTCTATTATCATAATACAAATTTACTATTTTTGAATTAAAATATTCCTCACCTTTTGAAACATAGTCTTTAAACATTTTAAATACTTCTGATTTTGAATTCATGAGATATGTAACAGTGAGTATAATCATCGATAAAAGTTACAAAATAATTTTTTTCATCAATGGTTGAAGGTGTTATTGGTCCACACACATCTGTGTGTATTATAAAAAGCGGCCTACTGTTTGGATGTTTATTTTTGCGTTAGCAAAAGGGGGCCTTGTTTGTTTACCTAATATACAACTTTCGCAAAGTTCATTGTTAGCATTTACGTCTTTTATGCAAGAATTATCATCAATAACATTTTTTAATATTCCAAACTTGTTTTTGTGGATATGACCAAGACGTTCATGCCGAAGTTTAGCTATGCTATTAATATAATGATTTTTACTTACTGATATTTGAAAAACCACCTGGTATAGATTGTTTGAGCTGATAGCGGTCAGCATCACTTGATTTCCTTTCATCACTCGGACTCCAGTTCCATTAAAAATGATCGATAACCCTGCTGCTTAAATGCGATGTATGGAGAGTAGGTTGTATGGAACTTCCTCGCAAAACAGGACATTTTCTAATGTGCACGCCATTCCGGTATTTGTGATTAATTTTATTATTCCCTTTTCAGTTGCGAGGACCGATCTATTGTTTTTAGCTACTCCTGTATTTATGGGTGTTGCAAAGGTAGTCGACGACGTAAAAATATCATTTCTATTTATTAAGTGATCCGTTGATCAAGAATCCAACAAAAAAATGATGTCATTTTATGATTTCTTGTAGTTTTGGTTATTTCCTGAAGTCATAAAGGCGAGTCCTCCTGGATTATCATTTGTATTTTCACCAGTTATTAAATTATACGTTGCTGGTTTATCGTTCTTATTGACTTTTAAGTTTTGTTTGTAGTAGTAACAATCGTTTTTAACATGATTTTTTCTCCCGCAGTGATCACAATGCATGTGATTACTTGAATTATTTTTATAATGGGACCATGTTGTTTATTTACGGTTCCCCTTCATATATTTTAAGTTGTTTCTTAAATTCTGTTTAAAAAAAAATTTTGTGGGTGTTTTTAGTTTATACTTCGTGAACGGCTTTTGGGTGTTTTCGCTTGTAACATGTAGAACTTTAAGCTCCGTTATGTCTTCTGAATTTAGTTTGACTTCGTGGTCTAACAGTCGTGTTTTTACAAATGAAAAATATATATTGTCTTCACTCTATGTCTCAAGTGCTGTACGACATCATCATACGATGTTGGTAATGATAGCAGCAGGTGAGAAATTTTGTTCATTTCTTCCAGTTTAGCTCCAGCGGCTACAAGGTCAGATATAATTCCTTCGAATTTGGTAAAAAATTCCAGTAGTGATGTGTCGGGTGCCAATTTTAAAGATAATAGCTGTTTACGTAATGCCAGTTGAGTGGCTAGACTTTTACGCTCATAAACATTATTAAAATTGTCTATTATAGTTTTTGCATTTTGTTGGTCTTTTACAAACCACAAAAAAAATCGCTTAGATATTCTATAATTATTCCTTTCGCTAATAAATTATATTTTATCAAAATTTTCTATTATATCCAAAATCTGTAATTCCGCCAACAATGATTTTATTCGGAATTTCCATATGCTATATCGTTCGCCGTTGAAGGGTTGAATATTTCTTTTTATTTTTGTTTCCATTATTAACTTTCACTACACTTCACGATTGAAAAAAAAACTTTCACGTTATAAAGGGATTTGTCTATAAACCCTACTTAATGAAAAAAAGTTCAATCACTAATGAAATTTGTAACTGGGCCCATAACCTTTTGGTTTTTATGGGTGTTAAAATAAAATAAAATTAGGCGTTTTAATTTTGGAACGTTTTATCTCACGATGGCTGTAGAGCGAGTGTCGTTATAAGTTACCACTTGTAATGCAAAAGCCTTACAAAAAAAGTCAAAGAAAAAGGAGTGTTTATAAATGGTCCCAGGTTTAACGGCTTCTACCTGGTTATACGAAATTTTTGCTTTTAGGAAATAATGTTATTTCCAACAGCCATTTCCACGCACTCTGATTGGCTAATAGATGGGTTTATCTATAAGATAAATTTAACTAGAAGATGGTAGTAATGGACCTAAGTTTGTAAGAATATCGACATAGTCTTAAAAAGATCAATGATTTTATTTATCATTCCCTAAAATATTATTTAATTTATTGAAGCAAAAAATGTTTTATCTACTTACATAATATCAAAGTATGTAAGTAACGCGTTTTATCAGGGATTATAAAGATTAATCATATTACCCACGAATCAATTCAATTTTTTTATAGAACGATTAAGGTAAAGTTTGACCCAATCTAATTTTAAGCTACTACCTAGAAAATAAATATTTGATTAACGAACAAGATTATTTGTTTAAACATTAGAATATCTAAAAAAGAGGATTAAATATTTTTTTTATAATTTCAGTCGAAAAAATTTTAGCTTTTTAATAAAAATGCATCCGGTTTGGGATTGATTTACATAGTTGACAAAATTTACATATTTGGGGTACTGAAAATCCCCATGCGGTGAAAGACAAATAATCATCAAAAATTTTGTTTCAATATTGCTTTGTTAATGAGAAATTTCGATATTTATGACCATGATCCATACTTAAATGTAGATAGACATAAGCTGAGCCATCAAGCAACAAAAACTAAGGATATGCACAAAACCAGTTAGATTTATCGGTCTTCCGTATGTTTCAGACGTGACGGAACGAATTGCAGACATCTCAATAAAAACGACATCGTGTACGATGTGGAACGATTAACAAAATTCGGAATGCACTTCTGACAGCCAAAGATAAATTACTTTCACTAAAAGAATTGGGAGTCTATTGGCTATCGTGTAAATGTAGGAAGGTTGGGTTGCCAATATATGTAATATATGCCATATCAAACAAAGTTGCAGCCGCTTTGTATACCCTCTGCAGACTTTGCAGAGGGTCTACAAATATTGCCAAAGGCTGATAGGGAAAGCCATATATATCCACCGATATAGAAATAACAGCCAGAATGATTAGCATAGATCAGCGTTTCTCAACCTGTGGTACGCGTATCCCCAGGGGTACGTAAAATGATCTCAAGGGGTACGCGTAAAAAAAGATGTAATGGCGGACTAAGTAAAGAGAAAAGATAAAAAGCTGTTGTAATAAATAGCATTTCCATCCAAACAACATTTAATTATGACAAATCAAAATAAGTAATTGTTTTCTGAATGATGCCGAGTATTTTTATTACACAAAACGACAATAACTTAAAACCCACTTTATTTAAATTTTGTAACATTATCATAAAATTATAATTTGAAAAACTACTTGCGCCGCCATCTAACAATGGGTAACCTTAGCGTGGATAAACAATTATCATACAGGGTCCGCCAAAGGAACCTGACGAGTTTTGGTATTAACCTACACAGTTTTGTAACAAGATATTTATTTTCACATACAAGTAATCGATAGTATATTACGTACACACGCGTACACACTGTTCCAAGCAGTTTTGCAAATTGTTCATTACTCGGTCTAGCATATTCATAGGAATTGCACGAATTTCATTGCGAATGTTTTCTTTTAATTGACTTCTAGATCTCTTTGCTGACAATGACTTAAGTGGCTTAATTATGTCCGATGAAGCGCATTTTGAGTTATCTGGATGTGTAAACAAACAAAATTTTCGGTATTGGAGTTCCGAAAATCCCAGACAACCCCATCAACGACCTCTGAATAGCCGCAAAGTAACTGTATGGTGCGGAGTGGCGCGATTCGGTATAATTGGTCCATATTTTTTTGAAGATAGTCTCGGAAATGCAATCACGGTCAATTCGCAAAGATATGTGAAACTGTTGAACAACTTTTTGCAACCAGAGCTGCGTGGACGAAACATTGATATGGATACTGTATGGTTTCAACAGGATGGAGCAATAGCTCACACGGCACGAGTGTCAATAGCTCGATTACAAAAATTGTTTCTAACAGCAGTAATTTCGCGGAATGGGGTGTTCTTTGGCCGCACGGTCTCCCGACCTGACCGTTTGTAATTTTTGGCTATGGGGTTATGAAGAGCAAGGTGTATTTAAATAGACCGCACACAATTCAGGAATTAAAAGAAAACATTCGCAATGAAATTCGTGCAATTCCTATGAATATGCTAGACCGAGTAATGAACAAGTTGCAAAACCGTTTGGAATAGTGTGTACGCGGTGAAGGACGTCACTTAAGCGACATTATTTTCCATAAATAAAATGGCATATAATATACTATCGATTACATAACTGTATAGTTTAATACCAAAACTCGTCAGGTTCCCTTAGCGGACCCTGTAGTATTTATCCTGGTGTGTTAGGAAGGGTAGTCCCCGAACTGTCTCTGTATTTTTATTATCGTAATATTCTTTTGAATCAGTTCCCAGTTTGCTCTCAAAGTGAAGAGTGCTCTACTTACTTTTCTAATTATTGTAACTTGTTTTTTAAACATGGATCAATGGTTAAAATTTGGCACTCTTAAAAAAAGAAAAATTACTGGTTTGGTAAGTGATCCTCCATCATCGAGTACCACTCCTTGTGAGGAGCAACCTAAGGAGAAGTTGCCGCGTGCAGCGAAATTAAGCTTCCAGTTCCAGTTCTCCAACCGACAAAAGTAAGAAAATATAGTGAAGAGTATTTGTCCTATAGATTTTCATTCGTAATTATTGATAGCATCCCTAAACCTGAGTGTGTTATTTGTGAGGAACTACTATCTAACGGTAGTATGATGTATCATTTTATTTATTTATTTAGTTAGGAAACCAACAGGTTAACTCCTAATAGCGGCATCCACTAGCAATAAACACACAGATTAACAATAATAATTCGTTACTAATACTAATAGTGATAACATCCCTTAAATTTGTAACAATATCTGGACTATGCCACAAGCATGCCCCGTAAAAATCGTTTAAAAGACGCAATTGATATATTAAATATGTCCACATAACAGTGAGAGTCGTGCGTGTTCATTATCCGGACTAAAGGAGAGTTTAGATGTATATTCGAAAATGAACGAATAATCCTAAACAGTAATCCTCCACGCGTTTGATAAGGAGGAACATAAAAACATAATTCACTCACCAAATCCGAAACATCAAGGATCAAAGAATCCCAGTACTCCACAACGCTGAAAGTAATCACAGTAAGGTAAAAACGTTTTGTGCGCTAAGTACCCTACAAATAGTCGTTGAACGGATTCAATGCGATTGATATGTATAGCATATTGATGATTCCACACCGTCGTCGCGTACCCCAGGACACTGCCGACGAAGGCCATATAAAGGGATTTAATGCATTTAATGTTAGAAGACATAAGACATAGACATAACGAACTAATTATTATTGAAATGGTTCCGGTTATAACGCACACTTTCATGTTTTCCTTTTGAGTTTAACCTTTTCTTTTACGAGGTCGGGGAAAATCTGCGAACAGACATCTCGTCATGGTTGGTCTGTTGAGTTACTCGTTTATTTGCCCTTTGCATTATCCTTCTTTTTCTTACACAATCTTTCCTGGCTTCCGCAATCTCTTTTGTCCACCAGTACCTAGGTCTTCTTCTTTCGTTTCTTGTGTTTTTTTTTCTTTAGATTTTCATCACATGCTTTTGTTATGCGCTCGGTTGAAGATGTGGCGGTTAATTGCTCTGGTAAATGATTTTTGATATAAGCTTTCAATCCTAGCACGTATGCATCTTTTATTGCCCATCCTGATGGTCTGTATTCTATTTCGCTTGGTTTTCCTTTGGTTACTATGATGGAGAATGAAATAGGCATACGGTCATTAAG
Source organism: Onthophagus sagittarius (assembly GCA_036711965.1). Taxonomy (NCBI): domain Eukaryota; kingdom Metazoa; phylum Arthropoda; class Insecta; order Coleoptera; family Scarabaeidae; genus Onthophagus; species Onthophagus sagittarius. Next base: position 28,927,294 of record JASERS010000005.1, read on the forward strand.
AACTTCTATGTCTTCCTCTACCTTCCATTGTTGAACATAGTTGGCAATTTCTTCCGATGTCAGTGTTAAATCAATGACCGATGATCCTCTGGGTCCTCTAAGTCGTTATCCCCGAGGTGTTACTAATCACTAGTTTATTTTTAGCAACCCATTCTTCCAGTAATTTCCCCTTGGATTCTGCATTATATGTCTAGCCGTTCTAGTTCGTGCATTAAAATCACCACAGACTATCGCTTGCTTTTGACTTAATCTTATTTCCGTTTCTAAATGATCCAGTAATTCTTCAAAATCTGCGTCGGTCCTATTCGGTGAAAAGTACACTGACCATGCTGTAACGTTATCTAGATTCACTCCTACGAACCCGTCACCAATAACCCATTTTCTCGGTTTTATTCTATCCGAGAATATCTGTATCAATACATCTTTTTTTCTATCGGTCTTTAGATTCGTTGCCCTTTTTTTGTTTGGCTCTTGACCAAGCACTATGTCGACTCTATTATGAGATACTGCCTCTTCTAGAAGATCCATCATCTCCTATTGCAGTTGAGCTGCATTATTTTCATTTCTTGTACTTTCATGGGCAGTCATGGGAAGTCTCTGGTGTGTTCTCTCCAGTTCTCCCTTTTCTCTACCCTTTCTTGCCTTTATGTACTACTGTGAAATCGTCTTTCTGATCCTGCTGTTTATTTATATCTGTTTCCATTTGTTCTCTTACTTGAAATTTTTTCTCGACAACTTCTTTTGTATCAGTTCTTTCCTGTTCTAAAGTATTTACTTCTTTGTCATCGGTCTTCTTCATTATCTGTTTATTATCTTTGCCTTCACTTCTTACTTTTTGAACATGTTTCCTATATATTGGACATCTTGCCGTGCCCGCACTATGCCCATCTGTTTTACAGTCTGGGCATCTTGGATCACTTTTGATCTCTGGCTAGATGGTCTTGGCCTACACATTTGTAACACCACTTACTTCTGTCCTCTCCACTGCAGTCTCTTATTAGGTGCAATGGTGACCAACATCTCAAACATTTTGTTATCTTTGCTCTCTGCTCTATATTGCATAGGGCAAGTCCTATTCTGATCCTACTGTCTTCCATCAGTTTCTCGGCTGTTTTATGATCGACCTTAACTGTTGCCGCCTTTCTACTCTGAGCATACGGTCTCAGATCTTCTATTCTAGGAGTTTCATCGCTGGTTTTGCCCATTTTTTCCTTCAAAGCCTCTATCATCTCTTCTCTAGTTGTTGTTATTTCCATTCCCTTTATGTTAAGGTATTGGAGTTTAACCTAACCTAACCAAATGCAACCCAACTTAAACAAGCCGAACGCAACCAACCCAAGCCAATCCATAACATTCCTCATATTGAATGATATGAAGTTGAAGCTTAACCCAATCTAACGCCTCTCAGTTTTTTGAAATATCCCGCGACTATTTCTTCTATAGTTGGATTGGGTTGAGTTCTAATTTCAAATCATTTAATAAAGGTTTTCTTCTATGATTGAGTTGGGTTGAGCTTCAACTTCCAATTATTAAGTATGAATTAAGTATGAACTCAAAACTCGCCATTTGCAAATCAAATACGTAGATTTCAAAGATAAAGGTCTGGCCTTTTTTAAGCGTTTGCTCGAAAATAAAAATAAGTCGAATATAGATACGTACTTAACTTCTGGTTGTACTAATGAAGATGCTCTTAAGGCCTCCTATCGCATCAGTTACCGTATCGCCAGAAATGGTAAAAATCACACGATTGGTGAAAATTTGATTTTGCCCAGCATTAAAGACGCAGTTGTTTGCATGTTCGGTAATGAGTATGTTCAGAAAATTATTGCTATTTCAATAGGATTATTTATCCTATTGATATCAAGGAAATTTCTGATAATATGGAGGAGACGTTGATAAAGGAAATCAATATAGTACAATTTGCTGTTTTGATGGTTATTGCAAGATACTTGAAAGGAAATGAATTTGTAGAAGGACTTTTGCTTTGTCATCTTCTTTCCGAACGCACGACAGGTGCAGATATTTTTCATGTCATTGATTCCTACTTTACTAAAAAGGGAATAAAGAGGTCAAAGTGTTGTGGATTAAGTACTGACGGTGACAAATCTATGTCAGATTGTTATTCTGGTCTCCCGGGACGAGACAAAGCAGTAGCTCCTTTAGTAAAGTGGACACATTGCTGCATTCATCGACAAGCTCTTGCATCAAAGTGCCTTCCTACTAGTATGAAAGATGTTTTGGACGATACAGTAAAAGTGGTCAATTTCATCAAATCCTACCACACGAATTCAAGGTTATTCTCTTCATTATGTCAAGAAATGGGCAGTATTCACAAAACCCTACTCCTTCATACTGAGGTTCGATGGCTATATCGGGGTAAAGTTCTTACACGTTTGTTTGAACTTAGGCATGAAGTGTTCCTTGAGAACCACCCTTCCCGACTTTCATTTAAATTTGATGACCATGAATGGCTTCAAAGCCTTGGATACGTGTCCGATATCTGTTTGAAATTAAACCAGCTAAATTTGTCCCTTCAAAACAGTGCAGTAACTATATTCCAAGTTACAGACAAAACTGAGTCTTTCGTTAGAAAACTATGTATTGAGAAAAACCAATCTGAAGTTTTTGAAACATTACACGATTTTCTCTCTGAAACGGATGGTCATGTATCTCTAGAAATTAAGAAGGAAATTATACAACATCTGAATGGACTAAAGGCTGCGTTTGACAAAAATTTCCCCAAATGTAGAACAGACGATTACTGGATTGCGTACCCTTTCAGTGAAAAGTATTTCGAAAAATCACTTCAAGAAAAAGTTAAGTTGATCGAACTGAAAACGGATTCTTCATTTGAGCAAGAATTTGAAAAGATATCCCTCATTTAATTCTGGGCTGACTTGAAAGAAGAATATATTTAACAAAGCAATAACTATTTTGTTACCGTTCACAAGCACCGTACTAGCGAAGAGAGCTTTTTCGTCCTATACTTATTTAAAAAATAAGTACAGGAACAGACTTGCCAGTGTAAGTTCGAACCTGACTCTATATTGTAGGAATTGTAGTATTAGTTGTTACTTTTATAATATATGGCGTTAGTGAGGAGAGGTTAGGTGAAGTTTACCGGTAAGACGTGTACAGACGAGTAGAAGAGGTTAAGACGTAGAAGTGCGTAGATATACTACCCCTAATAGACGCAATCTACACACAGATATATTAGAGGTTAGGAAGTAGACGCAAGTAGAATAAGAGACGTAAAAGAAAAGACATGTAAACCAAGCTGTGGAGAAATGATTGTGTTTTTGTAAACTTTTAACGTTTAATAAATTTAGATAGTATTAACTGTGAGAAAACGAGTAGATTATCCGATTTGTTGTTGATTTATTGCGATACATTTAGCGAAAACTAACGTAAACCAAAATGTCTAAGTTAGGAAATTTTTCTAAAATAAAATATAATATCAAACACAGTGATTTAAACTATTAAATTGCTTCATTTAATTGTATTCGATAATGAAGGTTATTCTAAGCAGAGGCGAACAAATTTGTTAGAATTTCGTGGTTTTCATTTGGAAGACGGTTCAGAGGTGTTTTTTGTTTTTTGTGTTTAACAAAAAATTTAATGAAATAAATAAAACGATCGGTGTATCAAAAATGATTACGGTATGTCACATTTTAAATTTAGATTATATGGGTGATGTCGACATTTTAGCAAACCGTGTATTATCTTTTCTCAATCGGCTACGAGTTGATGAGTCAGAGAAAGACGACGAGGAGGAAGATGAAGAAGAGGACGAAGAAAAAGGGAAGAAATGCGGAAACGACGATGATAATTTTGATGAAGATTTTAACAAACGACGAAAAACGACGAGTAAAATATTTACATTAACTTTTAAAGATGTAGAAGACAGTATTAAACCCTTTGATGGAAAAGACGAATATCCAAGAAGTAGATAAATGATTTTGAAGAGATTGCAGACGTCACAGGATCGAATAATTTACAAAGACTGATTTATGCGAAGAAATGTTTGAAAGGTTTTGCTAAACTTTTTATACGATCAGAAAAAGGAATCACATCATGGTCGATTTTAAAAAATAAATTGATAGAAGAGTTTGAAGTAAAAGTCAACACGGCACAAATCCACAAATTGCTGATGACACGAAAGAAAAAAAAAGGAAGAATCAGTACATGAATACACACTTGTGATGCGAGAAATAGGAAGCCGAGCGGATAATGACATCGAAACTATATTACAATACATCATTGATGGGATATAAGAAGATAACAACGACAAAATGGTGTTATATGGAGCGCATACCTTCACCGAATTTAAGGAAAAACTTAAGATATATGAAACAATTAAGACTAAACGATCCGACTTCAGTAAATTCAAGAATTATGATAAGAATTATAAGAAAGGTCAGCAAGATAATAGAAGAACGATGGACCTGTATGTTTCAATTGCGGTTTGAAAGGTCATAAATCAACAAAGAATTAATTGTACAATTATTCCCGTTTTGACTAAACTCGGCTTAGATGATCCTAAAAAATGGTATCGACACTTAGATACGGTACAAAGAATATTAAACTCAACATACCAGAGAAGCATTAATACAACACCCTTTGAAGTAATGGTTGGAACGAAAATGAAAAACAAGGAAGATAGACGTATACGCGAGTTAATTGATGAATGTTTATTGGAAGACTTTAACGAAGAAAGAGAGAAAATAAGACAAGAGAGTAAGAAACAACTATTGAAGGTGCAAGAAGAAAACAGAAAGGATTATGATTTGAGAAGAAAAAAGCCTATGCTTTATAAGGAAGGATCACTGGTAGCAATTAAAAGAACACAATTTGGTCCAGGACAGAAATTGCAAAAGAAATATTTAGGTCCATATCAAATAGTAAGAGTGAAACAAAATGATACGATGTTGTGAAAATGACTGATGATGAGAGACTAATGAGAACTTCTACATGTTCCGAATATTTGAAACCATGGATCGAAAATCAAACCGAATCTGAAGCAGATTCGCTGTCGGATGGCCAAGTGTAGGAATTGCAGTATTAGTTGTTACTTTTATAATAGATGGCGTTAGTGAGGAGAGATTAGGTGAAGTTTATCGGTAAGACGTGTACAGACGAGTAAAAGAGGTTAAAACGTAGAAGTGCGTAGATATGTTAGAAGTTAAGAAGTAGACGCAAGTAGAATATGAGACTTAAAAGAAAAGACATGTAAACCAAGCTGTGGAGAAAGGATTGTGTTTTTGTAAACTTTTAACGTTTAATAAATTTGTGTTATTGTTTTTAAAACAATCGGGCCTCATTACATTTACCCCTAGACTACAAAAAGATCCTACAATATTTATCATCTTCCGATCCAGATTTCAAATTACTGAGTGCATCCAAACAGCCTCAAGGTTCTCATTAATGTGCATCTTACATATTTGCATTTTTTAGTTTAAGTAAATGTGTATAATTAGTATATAATATGCATTATTTTGTAATAACTGATAGAAATAAAAATATTTCAGTGTTATAGAGTTATTAGTGTACCTATATGTACATATTATTAATTATAATGGAGTACGCGAGTAGAAAAAGGTTGCGAAACGCTGGCATAGATGATTAGCATAGATGCCGATTTTTGAAAATATGTGTGGGTGCTTAGTGACTTTAGAGGAGATGCTAGGTACGTATAGGGAGGACCAAATTTGATATTTTTAAAGAGAAACTCCTGTTACTTAAGTTAAAACTTAAGTTAAAACTTAAGTTAATAAGAGATAGAGGAAAAATGATATCAGTGTCTGAGCTTGACTTTTAAACGAAACTTCGTTTAAAAATCGTATATCCATATCTCTTACGATTACTATCAGAGATATAGGGCTGCTTTTCAAAAAGATTTAAAAGTCAATATTTTAGTAGTTATTGACTTAAAAATGATTTTCTTTAATGAAACATCCCATATATTTTTGCATGTTCGCCGAAAATGTAAACAATTCCTTTCCAAAAATGTAGTACACTAGATATTTCGTTCGACCTCTCTGAAATATACAACTTCAAAACTTATTTGTGCAGATTTGGAAACATTAGATTTGGAAGTGAAACAAAAATCAGATTATATTTGTAACTAGGCATCAAATTGGTTAGTGACAATGAATTGAAGAATAAATTCATAAACAATAAGCAATCACTCTAACACACGTTACCTTACTTACTCATAATACAGATAAACTATGGATATATATAAGTTAACTTAAATCGACCTATTTTGAGCCAAGGAATCTGTAGTATTCCGTTGTACATGCATTTCAGAGACACCTGTTTAAACCTTGACACAATCCGGGGTATTTTGAAAATTTTCTATATTTATTATTGTTTTATTATAAGTTTTATTAATTTAGTAGGAGTTCTGTTAAACTCCTAATCGTGGAAGCAATTAGTCAATAATTAATTAGCTTATATTTAGCGTTAATTGATTGTTTTCTAACTTCCTTACATCGAATCAGTTTGTGGAGAAAGTTGTAACATGGCATCCCAAACTTTAAATATTTTTTCAAAAGGTGTATGAGACACCTGTATATATGAAAGTTTATTATGATTACGAAGTTTTACACAATATTTGATTAGGATGTCTCAATTGAAAGTGCCAGTTAAATTACTGATATACGGTCAGATCAAGTGCCAATTACATAAAGTACCTTAATTTAAAATCGATGATAGATAAACGAATATTCAGCGTGCCCGTAAAGTAACTGATATATGCGATAAAATCATTATAAACGATTTATGGAAAAATGCCTTAAAGAGGTCTAAAGACTTTTTTGCAGCTTTTTGGTCGAAGTCATTTGAGGTGAAGTTTTGGATATCAAAAATTAATCTTTATCATAATAAATTATCAAAATCAATTTGTTAACATGGTTAAAAGTGTGTTAACATTTTAAGCATTTTACTTTTAATAACTATTGGATAAATTAATCTGATATCAAGAGTTGGTGAAAGTTACCCTTAGTTAGTTTACTAAAATGATGAGAAAACGGTTAAATATGAAGAAAAAAAGCATTTTGAAAGACAATTTCTGACAAAGAAATTGTATACACAAAATCAGTTGTAAAGACTAAAACTTGATGCCAATGCAATCCGTGATTTACGAGCTCGGCGACAATCGACGGAATCGTTAGTTCTATCTGTGCCGCATTCTCTGTTTCGCTAAAGATCTTATTGTTAGTAAATAAACCAAATCTTGCGTTGGCTTTAAGTTTTAATGTTTACAACTGCTTCAATGTATCCAATTTCTTTGGACAGCACTGAAAGTACACACTAAATTAAAAACTTTTACACTTTTAGATCCAATTAAGACTGAAAACAAAAAGTAAATTATATTTATATAAATTTTTATTAATTTGGTCTCTAAAACACAAGACCAGTAACATATTTATTAAAAATTCGACAATTGTCGACATTGACCACATTAAACAAAAGGATGGTTTCAATTGTGGTATGTTTATTATCTATTTTTGCAAACAGTTATGCGAAGGTAATCCGCTAACTGCATTTAAAAATATGGGTAAATATCGAAAGGAAATAAAAATGTTACTCTTATCAAATAGCGTAGGATTGTCAACACGCTGTTTATATTGTTGCAGAGAAGCAACCTCTTCTGACTATCAATGTAATATATGTAAAAGATATATCCACAATTCATGTGACTCCAATCCTGTAAGCAAAATAGCAGATAATGTTGCCATCAATAATATATGTACATTATGCTCACTTAACAATTAATTATAAAATTTTACACAAGATTTGCGTGTGAGAGCGTATAGATATGAAAGCGATACTTAAAGAATACTTAAGGACAGTTAACTGAAAACACATATTTTATTGTTATCATCTGCAATTAAGAAGTTAGAAAATGCTTCTTGCAATTGCATTGGTACTCAAATGGCTTTAATTGACTGTTTTAAAAGATTAGAAGATGTATAGGTAGTAAAATACACGCTAAATTAGACAGCGTGCTACTTCTATCTAAATCTTGTATATAACAAAATGAAAAGAATTTAGAGATTTGAGACTTATACTGAGCTTACATTGTATCATTCTTTTTGTAATTAAAAATATTCTTGGACAAACGTCAAAATTTTACAATGGACAACTTATATGTAAATTTTAGTATTACACTGTAATTCAGTATGTACATAAAGAATGGAATATATTCAACATAAATTCGGAAATGTTCTTAGAAAAGAAGGCCTAATGATCTATGCTATACTTCTTAGCACACATTTATTGAGCTAAAATTGAAATTGAAAAAAAGTTGACATTTTGAAATCAGTTCTTATTACGTTATGTTATTTTATGAGATTTTTTGTTCTTGTTTTTATTATTTGATTTTATTTTATAAATAAAATTTGCCATGGTTATGGAAGTTTTATTTTTGGTATTTTTATCAGATTTAGATTATTTATTTATCACAAATATTTTGCAAAATAAAAGAAAGAATTAATTAACATGATCTACATCTATGGCGAAACCGATAGGGTAACATGTAGTAAATATCAATCATTTTTTGAAATAAATTCCACATCCTATCCCCATATATGACAATTTATTTGACAGCATATGAAGAGTTATCGTATCAATGCAAAACGTTTTTGAATTAACGTTGGCTGAGATATGGTCTTTTAAAGAGCATGGTAATATTTTCCAAAAAACACTTAAAATCAAAATAACTCGGAAACAAAAAACGCTAGGTACCAATAATTGCTATCAAAGTTAACATATATAACTCTGTCATTTACATTCCGATTTTCATGAGCCAAGTATTAAATGATGAATTCTATATTTTAGGCTAACAAATTTTTTCCGACGCCATATCAATATCAACGCTATCAACAATTATAAAAAATAAAAAGTTGAGTAAAAAGTTGAGGAGACCTGCATTTCCAGAACTAGAAAAAAATTAATAGAATGGTTTACCAAGATGAGAACAAAAAATGTTTCCTTAACAGGGCCATTCATACAAGATAAGGCAAAATCAATCGCTGCTGAATTGAACATAATAGGATGTGATTTTTTATCTGGGTAATTGCACAGATTTAAGAGTAGGCACGGTATTTCAGACCACGCATTATCTGGAGAAGGAAATAAAGTTAATGTGCTTACTATAGGTGAGTGGAGACAGGAGTTCAAATTTATAAGAAACGCTTATCTTGATAAAGATGTTTGTAACATTGATGAAACTGGTGTTTTTTATAATCTTATGCCAAACCGTACTTTGGATTTTAAAGGTAAAAAGTGTTATGGTGGCACTAAAAGCAAAGAAAGAGAGAAAAAATTAAATCTGTGGATAGTATGGAAGTCAAAAAATCCCAGATGTTTAAATAAATTCCCATTTACCCATTAAAAAAGTTCCCATTTACCGTGCCATTATAGTAATCAGAAAAATGCATAGGTAACGTCTGTGACATTTCCAGAATGGCTTATTCGTTTCCAGCGAAACATGGCAGCACAAAACAGAAAAGTATTGCTAACGATGAGACAATTGTGCTGCACATAACGGCTTAAGGATATCAATTTGGACAATGTAAAGGTGATTTATTTTCCACCTAACACAACGAGTACACTCCAACGTCTTGATCAAGGCATAATTGCGTGCATGAAGAAGCGATAACGTGCTCGCCTTGTAAGAGCAGCAATTTTGGCAATAGAAGCGAACGAAGAAAATCCGAAATGGAATATTCTACAAGTAATACGAGCGTTATCGGATTCTTGGAATTGAGTAACATCAAACATTATAAAAAATTGTTTTAACAAAACGTGGAAGACTGACTCTCAAGAAAAAAATGAGGAAAATCAGTTAACGATGGTAAGCATTCATCGATAATTAATTCCTCTTAGTAACTTTTTACATTACATGCTTTTATTGTCTGCATTGTAGACTGAATTTACTGATGTAGAATGGGAAAATTATCAACACATCTTGTCAGTACCTAAACAAGTTAGTTTTGATGAATACTGCACTATTGACAGTGAGGTAGTGACTTCAGAAGCAATTGAAATCGATTTACCATTAGTGAATGCAGGCCAAGAATGGAAAGAAAATGAAGAAAGCGATAAAGGTGATGAGGAAGAAGTGGTAAATGTAACACCCCCTACAAGAGCTGAAGTTTTAGCGGCTCTCTATACTATACAAAGGATAACAAAACAGATGTGGGTTATCTGATTTGTTATCGAATTCATTATTTATATCACAATTTAAAGGTTTGCTGATACAGAAGACAACATTTCCGAAGGTTTCACGAATTCTTTGAATAAAATTACTAAAGAATGTTTAAGACGAACAAAACCCATTTTAAAGCAAAGCGCCATAAATGATTACTTAATAAAAATGTTAATTACAATATGAACAAAATACAAATAAACTTATTACATAGTCGATGTTAATATGTTTCTAAACATCCCAAGATCCTATTCATTAATGAGGCGTTGAGTGCAAAAGTGGACTAACCGCGGTGTATAATAGAGGCTGTTCAGTAATGATATGCGAATATTGAAGAGGATGATTCTACATCGAAAATTAATGATAGTTCCTTATATAAACTATGGTCCCAAAATATTCCGTTATTAAAACACAAGGTGTTAAAGTTCTTTTTTAAAAAAAAAGGATATTAATTAATATTTTCGGAATCGCTTTAGGTATTTTTATGAAATTTGGCATATAGTGATTATTAATAAAGACACATATCCTTTAATACAAACCTAATTTCTATCTTTAACAGTGGCGTGCGTACGAGCACTGACTTTAATATTTTTAAATAAAAAAATGGTACGCCAACGGTTTTTTCCCAAATAAAAAATATTTTTGAACTCCCCCTTCAATTTGACAAATAAAAGCCCTCGTGAATTTTAGGACTGCAATGCGCCGTTTTTTGAGAGATAAATTAAAAACCGTCGGTTGCTCAACAGAAAGGAAGAGTACGTATTGTAATTATTAAGGATACAATTTTGCAATAAATCTAGGTGGCTTATAGTTCTAGTTTATATAAGAAACTATCATTAATTTTCGATGTAGAATCACCCCCTTCAATATTCGCATATCATTACGGAACACCTTGTATATGTGGGTTAGTTCACTTTTGCTCTCAATGCCTCTATTATTCATAATACATAACGAACTAATTCGTTACAGCGAAATTGCGAACATCTCATTATAGCGAACGGCTTACATTCCCCCTGCGTGTTCGCTCTATCGAGGGTTTACCGTATTTAAAAAATTCACACCGCAGCCCCTACTATAGGACGCTCTACTACGCTCCCCCTTGTATACTAGAGGACCTATTCGAATTATCTAGCATAGTTCCAGGATGTGACATTCGCCAAGGGTTGAGAAATTAAATCTTCAGTTTAGTGGTAGAAATGAATATATTTAATAAATTCACCCCGCAGCCCCTACGTCAAATCTGGGGATGCCCATAGGAAGGTTGTATACTAGGGGACCTATTCAAATTATCTAGCATAGTTCCAGGGTGCGACATTCGCTAAGGGTTGAAAAATTAAATCCTTAGGTTAGTGGTAGAAATGAGTGTATTTAAAAAATAACAAGTCTATAAAATAATTCTATAATAAGTCTATAATATAAATAAGTCTGTTTAAAAAATTCACCCCGCAGCCCTTACGGTATTTCTGAGGATTCCTTACTCTATACTAGGGGACCTGTTCGAATTATCTAGCATAGTTCCAGGGTGCGACATTCCCTAGGGGTTGAGACATTAAATCCTTAGTTTAGTGGTAAAAATCAGTATATTTAATAAATTCACCCCGCAGCCCCTACGGTAAATCTAAGGATGCCCATAGGCAGACTATACTGGGGGACTTATTCGAATCACCTAACCCAGTCCTTTAAAAATTCGTCTCGTCGCCCCTACGGTAAATCTGGGGATACATATAGGCAGACTGATTACCAGAGGACCTATTAGAATTATTTAGGCTAGTCGCAAGGTGCGACATTTCGTGGAGTTTGAGAAAAATAATTATTAAAATTCATGTTCACTACTTGGTTAGTCAACTGTAAATTTATGAATCTGTTGCGGATTTAAATCTGAATCTAACGTCAGCTACTTTAACGTAGAATAGGGCTCGTTTTATACTCCTCAGAGTATAACAATTTATCAAATTGAGTTAAATCATTTTTTTATTGTTTTTTACAATACTTGTGCATCACCCTGTATAATGTCAGACATCTGGAAAACAGAGAAAATTTAAAAGCAAGAAAATTTTGTATGTAAGACATAAGGTAAGTTAACCGGTTATGTGGTTAACTTACCGATTAAGGGTTGTATTTAAACGCACATTTTAAAATTGGAGCCATTTGAAGCACGCTAACTTCAGGCGTGTTTCTTCTTTATTCTAACCTCCTTAGTGCTATAGAACTATAGAAGTGGTCGGTTGAAAACCTGTTGAGGAAAAGTGTGTTCCTTTTATAAGAAAAAAATAAGTACTAGTCAACTTTTCAAGGTAAGATTATGCATGTTTTCTTAATTATGAACTAATATGGTATGAAGTTTGCGTAAATAGTAGGTATGTCTAATTTTATATAATTCACATAGAAACTCAGGTTAAATGCTGTTTTTTAAAATATTTTCGCTGATCGGCTAATGGGTTCACGTTTTTCATCAAAATCTAGTTGACGGCCACGTGGTCGCAATTTGGTTTTATTTTAGCATTTATATTCGGCTTTTATTTCAAAAATTAGTGTAATACAGCTTAACGTGACATTATTAAAGATAACTATTAACTTTTTATGATTTTTCTACCGGTTTTCGGTCACTTTTAACCAATACAATACCTTTATCACGTATCTCATATTCGAGCGAAAAAAACTGGGCGAATAAATTTTCGATACTCTGAAGATGTATTAGTAATGGCTCTCAAAGATATTCGCGAGAACAATAAGGGTATACGTGAAACAAGCCGCCAGTACGGTATACCTAGAACAACCATACACCAACAAGAAAAGTAGGCCCCGACCCTATATTTGGTGTGAATGGTGAAGCCAAAATTGTTAACTGGATTACACAACTTGCCAAATGTGGAATTCCTGTGATCAAAGAAGATTTGCTTCACACAGTAGCAAATCTGGCTAAAGATCTTAAAATAGAAAATTATTTCCCAGGTGGGAAACCTGGAATCAGGTGGTATAGGAACTTTCTCTGGAGCCATCCTGAACTTAGTGCTCGTGAGCCTGAGGAAATTAACAAAGCCAGGGAAGCTATCAAAGAAACTCATATAAGAAATTGGTTTACAAAGTCCGAAATTTTTCTAGCACATAAAGGGCTATCCGATGTTTTAAAGATCCCAAACGTAGATTTAGGAGTTAAGACAGGCAAAGTCTTAGCTCCTAAAGGTTACAAACATGTATACACCATCAAGAAAGGAGACGAAAAGAATACTGTTACAGTATTGATTGTGATGACTGCATCTGGCGCGATCTGCCCACCTCTAGTCGTGTTCCCTTATTTGAGGCCGCCAAAAACTATATTGAATAGTATGCCAGATGAATTAGGTTATTAGATAAAACAGAGTCAAGTTGGATAGTGATGTGTATTTTAAATACATAGCCAACGACTTTAACAAGTGGCTGACTGAAAAAAATGTACAGAAGCCGGTTATACACTTTTTAGATGGACACAAATCTCCACAAATATGTCAATGCTATTAAGCTAATTCTGTAATACGAATGGCATTATATTGTATGCCTTACCTCCGAATACCACTCATATACTCCAGTTAGCAGATGTTAGTGTCTTTAGACCACTGAAACAATGTTGGAAGGATACAGTTAAAAAATGGCAGGACAGGAAGGAAAATCTGAACAAAGTTATTTCAAAAACAAACTTTTGCTACTTATTTAAAGAGACCTTACATCAAGAGATGACAGAATCCATTAAAACGGATTTCGAAAGTGTGGTTCGAAACTTGTTTCCATTTAATGTCGAAAATATAGATTACACAAAGTGCGTTAAAGATAGTCAAATAAGGAATGCAACCGCCGCTCCTCCAGTGAAACATTTTACTGAAAGGCATTTTGATATCGCCAAGGTTTTCGTTAATGAGCGATAATATAGCCAAACAAGGAGAAATCGTCTTATTTGAAAAATCGCCGATCAAAATCTAGGACTCCCAGAAATTCTAAAACTCCAAATTACTCCCTCAATACCAAAGTATCATCATCAAATTCACCGGCGCTTTCTGTGGTGGATCTTAACATCCACCACAGAAAGCTCAATTCACATACCTGAACGCGGATCTTTAATATCACTGGGCGACATATCCGTGTCAACAAATCAAGCAACATAAATCTCACTCACAATGAAGAATTCTATTGCCTAAATGGTGAAGTACATCCAATAACAGGAAACAATTTGGAAAATGTATACAACAATAATTTAAATCTTACTGCACCCATCACAAAGGATGCTTTAACTATTTACATGGAGCCTTGTGTTGTCATTCCAGATATGCGCTCTAAAGAATTAAAAATTTCAAATATGCCCCTTACGGATATTACTGCATCTTTAAATACCCAGGACAGCTCCCCTCAGAAAAATTGTGTGCCTGCTGCTGCGGTAAATGCTGAATTGTGTAAGAAATCAAAGAGTGGGAACATGAATACAAGAGAACATGAACATACTGTCGATGAACAACAAATTAAAATTACTGCTCCCAGATTGCTCCTCGATGAAGTGGAAAGCAACCAAATTTCTGTAGAACACAAAATTATTAATGATACTTTCGAAAAACATTTCAAGTTTCCTACAATTACTCCAATAACTGAGAAGAAGGGAAATGTTCGATACCCTAGTGCAATTTCTTCAAAAGCATGGCGAGAACATCATAAAGCGAAGGATAAAATCAAACAAGAAAAAGAAGCCCTGAAGAAGAAAAGGACGTTGGAAAAGGAAGCCAGAAAAAAACAACTTTCTTTTAGGAAACAAAATATTAAAGGAAATGCTTAAACCAAGAAAGACAAGCAACATAAGGATAAGCAAAAGTGTAGTTATTGTGAAGAAGAACTTATAAGTGATGTTGAAGAAGAACCTGAAAAAAACATAGGGTGTGACAGTTGCTTCAGATAGTACCATTTTAGGTGCACATCCCTGAAAAACTTGTCTTATGCTGAGGCATCCGATTCTGATTACCATTGCGAAATTTGTAAAATGCAATAACAAATTTTTAAAAGTAAATGAGTCGAATTGAAACGATGAGTTATTTAAGAATTAAAATGTATTAAGAATAAAGTATAAATATTTATTTTAATTATATTGTTTGTTTTTAAACCTTTTTTTTTGAAACCCCATTTTTTGTTATATTTACAGATTTTAAGTTAAATTCAGAGTTTTTTCAGAGTGGTACAAATTACTGCTTTAAAAATTCGTCTCGCCGCCCCTACGGTAAATCTGGGGATATGTTTAGGCAGACTGATTACCAGAGGACCTATTAGAATTATTTAGACTAGTCGCAAGGTGCGACATTCCGTGGGGTTTGAGAAAAATAATAATTAAAATTCATGTTCACTACTTGGTCGGTCAACTGTAAATTTATGAATCTGAATCTGTTACACAATATTGTCGTTTCTTTTTTAGTTTCTGTGATGATATACTTGAAAATAGTAATATTTTTCAAATGAAATATTTTGGAATTTTTAGTAATATAGGAATAGTTTGTAATTTGCTAAAATTGCAGGAACGTAAGGTAAAACTGAATATTTTTCGTCAAGATTCCCACGTAGCGTTACCACCGGGTTAGTCCCGCCTTTTGCCAACTATGTGACGCCGATAAAACAAGGAGCATCGGTTCTTGTTCTTGTTTTAACTCTAGCTTTTTTTTAATCCGGTAGGGAAAATATTCATCTCCAAAATGCATTTTGGACGTTGTTTAGCTTAACTACCTTTTTGAATTTATAGATTACCATTTATAGCTTATTGTCTCTGTATCGTTCAATTTAATGTTAGTATAGTTTGTGTAAAGTTTACCAACTTATATATTATTTCAGAATAATTATTTTTAATTATTAGAATTTTTATTATTTAGAATTAAAATGAATTTCTTCGTTTTTTAACTTTTAATCGATGTATTTATTATTTATTTTTCGTCCCTTACATGTTTCGGCTATTTTTAGCCATCATCAGAGGGTTTATCGTCAAATGTTGAAGAATCTTAAGGTTATTATATATCATAAATTGATGTTTGTTAATGTTTATAAAAGACAGCACTCTTATTTATTTGAACTTTTTTGTATTGCTGGAAATTTTATTATGGTTATTTGCTGTTATATTTAATACAATGTAATTTTATTACAAAATTACTTAACAAATATCAATTTATAATATATAATAACTTTAAGATTAATAACCCTTTGATGATGGCTAAAAATAGCCGAAACACGTAAGGGACGAACATTAAATAATAAATACGTCATTACAAAGTCATAAAAACATTTGATCGGTATCTTTTCCTATAGGGAGGTGGTATCAGAAGGATGCATGGTCGGTCAGAAAGCCTGAGAACGTCCTTAGATCCCTTTGCTCAGGCATAATACCTTTGTTTTCCTTCCGGCATGATGCTACTTTTGAAGTCTCCCCACTGTTGTTACCTGTTTTCTGTGGTTGTTTAATAGCTCAGACCGTACAGTGGTTATTTTCTAATAATTTAGGTGGACAAAATACAAAGATTGATGATTTCTTATGGTATAGGAATATTTGTTTTTCTATTGGAATGATTTAATTACCACTATAAGGATGTTTAATTAAGAAATTATGGTTTGTTCAATTTTGTTAAGATTGTAGCAATGCTAATTATATTGTGATTATCACTACATCTATAATACAATTAGCATGTATAGATACCCCTGTTTACTTCATTAAGCCCTTGTTTTTAAAGTTAAAATATTAACATTACATAATTACACTTCTATTTGATTTGTCTAGCAGAATTCATCATGAATCATTCCAATTCTTTTTTAATGTTGTAACCTGAAATATTACCTATTAGATAGTATATAAGATTTCACTTGCTTCAAAAATATTTGTGCTAATAAAAAATAAAGTTGAATTGTCCAATTGAAAACAATTTAAAATTTTGTTATGATTTTACTACTGTTCAGAGCTATTTTATTTATTATTAATCAAGTGTTGTAGAAATTCAACATTCTAAGTTAGTATATCTTAATATAAAGAGTGCAATGAGATGTTGTCTGATTTTGGAGACTTACTCGACCATACATCACATCATCTCTATACTACGCAAAAGGAGGGTAGCTTTATGTGCCTTATCACAGTATACCAAGAAGTTAAGCCTGGCGTCCAGTGTATGCGATGCTGTGCTATATTGTGCGGTGCTGTGTTGTGCGAAGTTATCTCAGTTCGTATTACACCGCATTGAGACCGTCCATTGTATACTGTGCTAAGCCAAGCTATACTGTGTATAATGTAATTCCCCAAACTGGTACAATTTTATGTTTATGAAGTAAACTACGATGCTTTCAAATATTCAAGAACTTCGAACTTTAATTGATTTAAGTTCTGAAGAAGACAATTCCGAAGAGGAATTTCAAAATGATATCCTTTTAAGCACCATGGATATTAAACGGAAACACAGGTTTTGGATTGCAACTCATATATTACAAAGAGTTGTATTAGGAGAATACCACACGTTAATGTCATCTTTGAGTGAAGAAGACTTCAGAAAATACTTTAGATTAACTAGAAAGCAGTTTGCAGAAATTCATGAATTAATACTTGGTGATATAGTGAAGCAAAACACAGTTTTTCGAAAAAGTATTGGAACAGAAGAACGTTTAGCAATTTGTTTACCAAGTTAACTGGTGATTGGTCATCTCTTGTTCCATAACAGCATCAAATATTTTTCTTTAAAAGCACCACCAAACTCAGGATCTTCATTTTTTAATTACAAAAAAACGCATTCGATTGTTTTGCTTGCGTTAGCTAATGCTGACTGTCAATTCATCGCAGTTGGATCATCAGAAAGATTCAGTGATGCTAGAATCTTTTCCGATAGTCCAATTGGAAAAAGGATAAAAACTAATACTTTAAACTTACCTCAACCAATACCCATCGAAACACCTACGAGCACCGCACACAAATCGATCACGTTTCGAATCGAGCGAAGACGACTCAGCTAGCATGTGCGAGTTTACCTCGCGCAGCTAGGCCCGTATGCATAGTCGATCGCCAGCGAGTCTCCGAAGATTTTTTCGGCGACTCTCCGGAGAAGTCGCCGGAGAACCGTCAGATAAAAATTTGTGTTGCATAGTCCGTCTTCCAGCGTTCGCCACTTCGAAACGACGCCGGCGACGTAGTCATGCGCAATGTGCTCAAATTCGAATCGAGAGCCAATAGCTGACGTGCACTTTACAAGCGCGCAAAATCTTATTTGAAAATCTTAATTTAAATATGGTAGCTCAATTTTGGGATAATTTAAGTTAAAAAATATTGTGGTATATGATTTATATCCTATTAATTCTATATCTTATATGCAAATTGTTAATTTTTAGAATTATATTTTTAAAAATTGGTTATACTTTAACGTTGGAATGTTTCAAGTGCGTAAAGTTGAGTTACGAAAACTTGCGAAAGTTTTTTGGGCCCTTATGCATTTATATTTAAGGGTTTTAAGTATGACTCACGATATTGACTCACACAAAAACAATATACATTTATCCAAATGCTGCTTGCAAAAAACAAAATTATCATTATAATATTATTATTATCATTATAATAATTATAATTATGCTATAGGCAAATTTTCATTCACGAAGAAAATGATAATTAATTTTTGTTTTCAATATCTGTAGTGCCATTACAAATTATAGGTGTACTTGAAGACAAACAGGAATATGTTGTTTGTCAAAATGAGTCTACTTCTTCAACAAAATATTGTCGCCCATTGAAAACAATTTCCTACAAAGAAATAACGGAATTTGTCAAAAATGGAATTGTAAATATTAAAAAAGAAACAAATAGATGAATTTTGTCCAATGGTTACTGAATTTCAAACATGCAAAATTTGTAGTTGGTTGTCTGATATGCTCGGTCAAAATTGTCACCTTTGTGGAACCTCTCCTACGCAAATGAATAATAATAATAATAATCTTTATTGAGAAAGTAAAGAGATAAACAAAAATAACAGAAAAAGTGCACATCTCATTACTACTCTACTAGCTCTAGTAATATAGATGTTGCATAAAAAAGAGTGCTTAAAGAAGATAATTTGGAACATGGACTTTAACCCTCTATGCTTGGATAAAAACGTGCATTTTACATATCGCCTACAGATTGGAGATATGTAAATGGAAGGCCAGGAAAGAAGATAAATGCAAGATAGAAACAAGAAAAAAGAAAATGCAACAAAAAATTCGTCGTAAAATGGTTCTTTTGTTTGATATGCCTAACTTAGGACTTGGAACAACCAATAATGGCAACACAGCCAGTATTGATGAAGTCTCCATAAAGTATCTATATTAAAATAAAGAAATATTATATTATAGATAACATACTGTATAGAGTATACTGAACATTGTGACAAAGAGAAGTTGCTTTATATTTTTAGTTACTTTCTTTCTATTTACCTGAAGCTGACAGTTGTGTAGAAACGCAATATAAAAAGAAAACCTATTAATGGCGGAACAGGTAAACCTCTGTTGTTAATGGGTTCTTCATCTATTACCATTGGTAATATAATATCCTGCACCGTATTTTTATTGAATATATATCCTTTTATAAATTTAATGTCATTATAGACTTACATCGGATTATCCATATCTCAAATATATCTTTAATATAGGACCTTAATTCATTAATATCATTTAAAAGTATTTTTAAATTTTAATTTTATTGTCATCCCATTTATTTATGTGGTACAGTGATTTCTAAATCGAAAATATCTCTGTTTGTGTTATACAACATTTCAATACCGCAATCTATTTTAACAATTCTGTTTTCTGGCGAACCTCCGGAGATACGTATGACCGTCCCCAATGCTTCTCCAGCGACACGCCAGAAAAAACAATTGTGCGCATGCGTGACCGTCTTCGCGATTGACTATGCACCGAAATTTTCGGCTGCCGATCGGAGAATCTTCGGAGATTCGCAGGCGATCGACTATGCATAGTGTCTAGTGGGCGCTAAGTAATTGAAACACATACAACCGAAAAGTCGTACTGACTTCGCACAACACAGCATCACATACAGTGGATGCCAGGCTTTACTGTATGATGGGTTTCAGGTCACAAAGACCTTAAAGTGAACTACGAAAAAGTCTCAAAGGTGGTTTTGTGCTGACAAGAACTTCCAGACATAGTCAAAATTAACTCTATCCCTGAAGAAACTAAAGAAGTTTCATGTTTAAGCAAAGGTGATCCTAAAATACTGTGAGCGTCAAAAGAAAGTAAAAACTAGCTGTTTACTTCTAAAAACCCTTTTTACTACGATTCTGTTAACTTAAAATAAAAATTTATATACGAAAATTTACGACTTTATTTGTGAGCAATCCTATCGTAAAAAATAGTTAAGCAAAAAACCCCACAAATATGGTAAACCCCCTTTAGAGTAAAAATACCCCGATTTTTTACGCGTCAAAAGAAAGTAAACAGCCGGTCCGGTTGTTGTAATTCATTTTAGATATAGGGGAAGTACCACACTTTTCGTATAAATACTTATAAACCCCTCCCAGGACAACTTTAGAACATTTTAGAAGAAACAGCAAGTGGTTAAACGTCGAAATTAATTATAAATACCAAAAACCATCATGGGAAAACAAACAAGTATAGAAACGCGTAAAATTATATTAAGTTTAAATAAAAAAAGTAAATCCTTACGCGAAATAGCTAAAATAATGGGACGAAATCACTGCACAATAAAAAAAATTTTGGATAAATACGCAAAACATCATACTGTAGCCGATTTACAACGCGTTGGACGACCAAAGCGCCTTACAGAAGCACAGGCTAGAGCAGTGGTAAGAGAAGTGAAGAATAATCCATGTTCAAGTGCGGTTAAAATAGCAAACGACATACCGCAGATAGCAAACACAACCATAAGTTCCAGTACCATACGAAGAACACTCCATAGAAGTGGCCTGCATGGAAGAACACCCCGTAAAAAGCCTTACATATCGAAAATAAATAAACAGAAACGTCTTGATTTCGCAAAAAAATATCAGAACAAAGCTCCAGATTTTTGGAAAAATATATTAGTTAGTGATGAAAGTAAATTTGAAATTTTTGGTAAAAGAAAACCACCAAAGATATGGCGGCCAAAAAATGAGGCCTTCAAAGAGAAATTTGTTACCAATACCATCAAACACGGCGGAGGCTCGGTTATGGTCTGGGGCTGTATGGCGGCGTCAGGGGTGGGTAATCTAGTTTTTATTGAATCAACAATGAATAAAATGGACTATTTAACCATTTTAAAGAACAATATTTCCCCGAGTATTAATGAATTGGGCTTATCAGAGAACTGGATCTTCCAACAGGATAACGATCCAAACCACACTTCCAAAATTGTGAAGGAATGGATGCTATACAGAGTCCCTAAAACCCTTGATCATCCACCGCAGTCCCCAGACCTTAATCCTATAGAACATCTGTGGGATCACCTTGACAGGAAGATCAGAGAAAGGACAATTTCAAATAAAGACGACCTTAAAAAAGCTTTAACTGAAGAATGGATGAAAATCCCTCAAAATATTACAAAAAACTTGGTGGAATCCATGCCAAGGAGATTAAGGGAGGTGTTGAAGGCCAAAGGAGCTCAAACCAAGTATTAAAAGTTAATATTATATTTATTTTGGTACTTAATACCTATTAGTTCCGAATTCTGTTTACTTTCTTTTGACGCGTAAATTCGGTAGATATTTACAATAATCTGAATTATTAATAAAACTTTTGATTTTCGTTATTAACTGCATTTTTATTAACCTTTTAATAGAAAAACAACAGCTGTTTACTTTTTTTTGACGCTCACAGTATATACCCTTCATATTACCTCTTCCATATTGGGTAAGCTTAGGATCAAACTGATCGACTTTGCAACGACAGTTCAGAGCTCACAGAACATACTTTGGGGAAATGCGACCAAAAACTGTCTAACAATAAGACATGCAATTTTTGGAAATGGTTCATCGAGGATCTTGTCTTGACATAACCTTTGAAGAATTGAAATTATAATACATCTTATAGGTAATGATTGATAGTCAATTTTTTAAGTTTTAGTTATTACATGTTTTATCTCGAGCTTGTAGAAACCTCTGGTTTCAAATAAAATTACTTACAAGGTTACTCTGAATCACCTAAATATTTTGAGATCATGATAATACAAAGATATAATTTATTTATTACATTTGCAATTCATTTTTACCTTACATTGAACTTATAAAACCTCAATATCCAAAATCTCCGTCTATATTTAATTTCTTTATTACAAAAAATTAATATTCTATTCATATCAAAGAATAAAATACTGTATTCGTATTTCTCGTGCGAAATCGGTCGGGCTTAATAGAAAATAAACTCGCATTCTTGCTTCCGAACGTCCGTCGTTTGCGCACTTCAGAAACTAACCGACCTGGTAAAGTAGCCTCTTAAATCTGAATCTAACTTCAGCCACATTAACTTAGAATAGGGCTCTTTTTATACTCCTCAGAATATAACAATTTATCAAATTGAGTTAAATCATTTTTTTTATTGTTTTATACAATACTTGTGCTTCACCCTGTATAATTTCAGACATTTGGAAAACAGGGAAAATGGAAAAGCAAGAAAATTTTTTACGTTAGATATAATAAAATTTTTTATGTAACCAAAAAATAAGTTCCAACAAATATGAATCATGTAGGTCAGAGATTAACTGATACATCAAATTAGAAAAAAAATGTAAACATCACATATTAAATCATCTTATCAAGGTACACAAATTTTTTGTAGATAATTTAGCGTCAATACTACGTATTATTCAGCCAGATAAGTTTAAAAATAAAAAAAAAACTATCAAAAATAATAAATAATCAAACAAAGAAGGTTAATTTAAATCCAAACAAAAATATCCTTCAATAAAATCTACATCGCGACCTTTAAAACGCACAATCATCTTAAAATTGCTATAATTATATTCAGTTGAAAGTAAGATTAATACAGACAAAATAAAATTTAATTCTATATTTTTCTTACCGACATAATGAAGAAATCCTGATGGATAACACTGACTATTCCAAAATTTGTAAATTTAAATAACCGATCCATGATCCACATTAAATTGGGCAGGACATTCTTGCGCGTGTTAAAACACGCCATCAAAAAGGGCACGTCTGCTGTCGACTGATGGTTTGCTATCACTAAAGTCCTATCATCTATGCAATGTGATATATCGTCACCTACTTCTACAACTAAAAATAAAGAAAGATGTTAGAAAAAAGAATATTTAATGAGTAACAGGAATAAAAAAAGAAAAATTTATGCCTTGTCTCATTATTTATTGGTATCCTTGAACAAATTCTTATGCAACATAACAATTTTATGATTGATGGAGCCGGATTTTTTATAATCTAATTGAACAAGTTTTTTATGTAATAAATAAACTGTTTAAATATAGATTTGAGGAAAATATAAGTGCAAAGCTTGATATTTTTAGATTAGAGGCAAAGTTTATAAGAGTTTCAAGTTTACATGAAGGCCATTTGAAAAATATGATGAATCAAAATGTTTTTTAAATATTACATTGATTTGAATGGGTTTTAGTTTTAAAAATTGTTTTTATGGCAAAATATGGAACTTAACAAACACTACATCTTGTACAAATATTTAATTATATCATCCTTATTTACTTGGACACTAAATTTAGAAATTACTTAACAAATTTATTGCAACTTAATATTTGATAAAAAATTATTTACCATCGTATCCTGCCGACCAACTCCACATGGAAACCATGGCAAGTAACCAATGAAAAAAGTATCCCTCTATCCTCCAAAAAGTTTCTGGATTGAATCTCCTTATAGGAGACAACATAATCATCCATATTACGTAGGTAGGAATGCAATATGCGTTATTTACTAATATAAAACACAACCGAAAGATTGCCTTAGGAATTACATACCAATTTCTAAATAAAAAGCATGGAAAGAATGATAACACATTAAACGGGAAAACATAAAACTTACTCTAAATAAAACCTTATGCTATCCATTCTAAGATAGATTTACGAGATGTACATCGAACATGCGACGAATTGGACATTTATTTGAGAAAAACCGCACGTTTTTAATCGGTTCCCGCACAATAATCGATACCCCGATTAAAATGTAAACAAAAATAATTCGTGGGACTCACGGTTTTTTTCTGGGATCATTTCTACCGGAATTTCTACTTTTATCCCCGCTCATTCAAGACTGACTCAAACCGACATGTATTTTTATTTAATTTTATTATTACGCGATTTTTACCTGGAAAACCGAACTCATCTAATTCAGCACAAACCGGAACGGACTAAAAACACCGCACGCCACAAAAAACTTTGATCTGTTCGCTGATGGTGCAAGGCGCGGCGCCCAACGATCTCCGACACGTCTTTTCGCCCTTCAATTGAATTTTAACCGGTAGCAAACCGTACATATCGCATTTTTCGACACAGATAAGTGTAACATCGCTTTCTTGCACAATGTAAATTTTGTACAATGTCAAATTTGCATCATTTTCTCAAATAAAATTAATGACTTTTAATAAACGTATTAGCGACATCTGTTTTCGGTTTCAACAAACCATTAATGTCACAAACCTAGCACAAATTTTATCAAGAATTTACTTTTTAATTTTGATAAAACCCATCAAAACTAATTCAAAACATCAAAAAAATACAACAAATCTCCATAGCATCAATAAATAAAGTGTAGAACTTTAATAAAAAGAAATTAAACACATGCGCACTACAAAGTTGAAATTCTAGAGGGGAAATGTCAAGTACGTCAAACCCATAACCTCAAAATCACAAGATGCAATATGCTTAGGTTTCGTTTCCTATTCTTTCGTTTAGGGATTCAGTTATAATTGAATCAAAATTAAATTAATGAGTAGTGAGGGTGTCGGTGATGAAAGTGATGGAGAGATATTTACTATTATTCACAACTGTTTCAAAATCACGAAACTTTTCCTTCGAATTTTGCGACATTTTTACTGATTTTTTAATTTTTCTAAAATTTGCATCTATCGGTACGGGAATAATTTTTGTTCCAACTGACCTTTTAAATAACGAAAACATTCCTCCTTTAAGCACTGATTTCGTCTGCTTGTTGTCTTGTTGTACGCTTTCTTCGTAATCGTCATCGTTGGTTGATTCTTCGACCTCTAAATCTTTAATAACTCATTGATTTTAATAATTAACTAGATAAATTTAAAAAAATGAGAATAATTTTTGTTTGTACTTTTAATAAACGTGGTGGTGACATCTATTTTTGTTTTAAACAAACTACCAATATCGAACCCTTGTTTATAGATAGATATACATAGTTATTCAACTGAAGTTAGTTTGTGTTCGTGATACCTAGATGGCAGGGCACCTAATGTGTGCCCATTCATAAAATTTAAATTTTACTATTCGCGCCTTGTACGTTTTACTATGAAATTGTAAAATAAGTTGCATATATTCCAATATATCTTGTACGCATAAAAATCAATAATGTGTCCTTCAGAATAATACGGAACCGTTGGAGACTTTTTGTCGGTAAAATATCGATTTGTAGAGGGCAAATTTTTTACGTAGGTGTTTAACCAGATTTATGAAAGGACACCAACTGCCTTAAATCTTTTAAGGAAACTTGTTTCAGAGTATATTCAAAATATTGGGTGACATGATAATAATACACACTAAATATATAAGTAGTAATTTTTATATTTTATAATCAATTAATTGTGAATGCAAGTTTATAAAAATGTGTTTTATCTTAACAGTATTTTATATTTAACTTTTATTGGTAACAATAAAATTAAATATATAATACATGTCATTTAAGATTGAACAATATATGCTCTGAGGGATGTTAAAAAAATACTAAATTATAAGAATAAGACGTAAAATAATAAAATATTTTTTTGAATTTGATGCCCTAAAATAACGACTGATGAGATGCAAAATATCAAAAACAGCTAAAAGTAGAGCTAATACCAACACTACAGCTAACGCTAGACCTACAGCTAAAACATTTGGGTTTAACAATAATAGGAAAAGCTATATGAAGAAAAACTTAACAGTATCTCCTGACCTCAAAGTTAAATCAGGAAATTCTTGGAAACTATTTTTCTGTATATATATATTAGAAATGGGCGTATGAGAGCGCGCGATTTTTAAGGAATGTAGTGATCGGGGTCTTAGTTACCATTATTTTACACGGTGACAGTGATTATCGTTTATCTTTTACCATTTAGAGAGGTGTCCACAATTCCCCAGACGTATGACTAAAATATCGTTAAAAGTAGCTGACTGAAAATCATAGGTAAAAGGATCTAGGAGCAATTTTTGCAATTTTTTAAACAAAATGGTACTAAAATAATACACAGGTATGCATACCATCCCCAATCAAATGTAATAGAAATTTTTGTAGAAAAAAATTTTTTTTTACAACACATGGTTTCAATCCTGTGGAATTATATTATGGGAAGCAAATTAAATATAGGCAGCGGAAATCTTGAAAAATAATGTTAATGCTGATTCAAAGATTGTAAAGATTATGGAATATAATAAGATTGAGTACCAAAAAGAGGCGTATGGGACAAAGTAGGGAAGAAGATAACTCGGAGCTCTCTCTAAACCAGATATATATGTAAGTAAAAACTAAAATTTCAAAAAGGGATGGGAATACTTTGATTTTGTTCCACGACACTGACTTAAATTGAGATTGAAAGATAACAAGATGCAAGGGGAAATCCCTCCGTGTAGTGCTTAGTAACATCGCTTAGCACAAGGAGAATAAACAGAAGAAAGGAGAAGAAATGGTGAGGCGCTTTTCTCCTTTCCATCTAGATGAACTATGGGATCGTGTGGGTTGCACAAGGAAGAGGCATCATGGGAAGTAATTGCCTTTCGAGAAAAAAATGCGCGAAAGATGAACGACGGTTGAAATGAATGGATTCTCCGAAGTAACCCTGCATTCATATCTCGCCCGACTTCGAAGATGTTGGCCGACAAAAGCATCACTAAGTTGGATTAGATTTCGAAATTCCAACCCAACTCAACACTTGAAGACCACCTAAGATTGGGTGGTCAAAGGCTTTGGGTTGAAGTGGAATTTCGAAATGCAATCCAACCCCGTGATACTTTGGGCGGTCGATTTCGAAGACGTCGGCAGAAATATGAATGGAAGACGATTAGAAGCAATGGATATTGGAGAATATTAAGGTTGAGGTTTTGTTTATATTAAAAGAAATAATTCGGCCAATTACGAAGCAATACCGGTTGTCAATACCGCTCATATTTCGTTTAGAATCCCGGAATATCGGTATTAAAAACTCTAGGAGATTGAAAGAAATTAATAAAGAAAATATCAGATACTAACTATGTATATGTAAATTTATTGAAACCTTATTATGAAAAACCTGAAATAGTTGAGATATATGTTACATATTCAGGGGAAGAAGAGATAGTAATGAATATATGTATATGAATTGAAAAAAGAAAAGAAAGAAACTTTACCGACTATAGAAGTTTTACATAGACACCCATTGATGAGAACTACTGACTCTGAAAAACTAGAGCAAAACTAAAAACATTCGGGTTTTGCCATGCGTCTTTTCAATAAGTGTTTGACGTTTCAAATGTCATGTTGCAACCATCTTCAGAAACTGGTTCAAACATATCGGTCGAAAACTAATTAATTATCAATTTATACTAATTACAAGCTTATTACTAATTAATTACTGCATCGCATCATGTTCTGCTGAGTTCCCTGCCATCTTCTCCATTGACGTTGTTTTTATGCTGGTGGATTTCTATGGCCTCTCTTGGCAGCTTTTGGTGATATTTCTTAGTTCTAACCAGTACCTTTGCTTTGTCGAAGTCTATTCAGTATCTCTCTGAATGGCAATGTTCCGCAACCGCCGACTGCTGACCGACAGATAAATCCAGCTGGTTATGTACTTACTTCATCTTTGTTCCTCAAAGTATATCCGATTTTCTGCAGTACGTCCCATAGAAACCGTTCCTCCTTCTTTAGGTTATCTCCTTTACAAATTCTTGCTGTTCTTTGAAACAAAGTGTAGTTCACGGATCTCTTCTGTAGGGGATGATGGTGTGATGTTGCCTTTAAGTGTACGTTGATGTTGGTCCTCTTCTTATGCACTCCAAGTTCCATGTCACCATTTGTCGTGCTAGTGACCAACGCATCTAGGAAAGGCAACTATTTGGTAGTTTCCGTTTCCATGGTAAACTTTATCGTTGGATGTTGTTGACGTCGTTTAAGTGATCTAAGAACTCCTGGAGGCATTCGCTGCCATCTTGCCATATCACAAACGCATCGAAGCCATAGTTTTGGTTTCTATAAGTTCTTTTTCAAAGCATCTTCTTCGAATGAATAATTGGCAACAATGGAGATTCCATGGCTGCCCCGTCAAACTGCACGTAAAACTCTCCTTTCCAACAAAAATACGTCGCCAATAAACAGTAATCCGTAAACATATTCTGGTAATCCCTCCGCAATGAGTTTCTGGCGAAGACCGTTTACAGCATTCTTTATTGGTTTCCCCAGTAAAAACTTCTTATTGCTTCCTTCGGGACTTCCTTTGTAGCGATTGCGTAGTGGAGTCCTTTAGTCAGTTCCATGGTTTCTTCTTTCGTTAGTGAGCCACTATATCTGTTGATGACTGATTCTGTATTCGGCTTACCAATGATTTAAACTTGATGTATGTATCACGGGTCTTCTGAAATTCTTAATTCTTCTCCATTGTTAGTCTGTCCACTTTATCATATTTTATATTATTAAGTGATAATGAAGATGTGCATTCGATAGGTTTAGAAGATTGTATTACCGAATATTTCTCGAGATATATTCGGATTATATCGAAGTATGTTATTTACAAAAAAAAGATGAACTGATTGTGAGATGCAATAATCACATTTTAATTTTTTATAATTTTTATACTTTACAATTAAACGATAAACGATGTAAACGATTTCAATTAAAAAAAAATGTAGACGTAAAGTTGTTTATCCAAACTCAAATAGTTGCAAAAAACTTAGTTTATCTAGCTACTCATTTCGATTCGATGTATCGACCCGGGTCGCCCGATTACTCAATAGATCGCACGGCGCCAACCGCGTCTGAAATAAGTCTGCAATAAGATGAATATTGTCTAAATAAAATGTAATACTTATAAAAAATATATTTGTAATTCTTTCTTATATAGAAAACAATTCCATATTATTTATGATAAGTCTCTTTTCTGTAAAAATTTTAATATCCTATCATATTGATTTTCTAGATTGAGAATTCATTCATAAATGTAGTTGCTTTCGTTTGCCGTTAGAGGCAGCGCGAGCTAGAGCAACCCAACTCGACCAGTTGAATAACTATGTACACTCAGCAGCAGAAGTCTGCGTACAAAAAACTTGTAATACTTTAATTGAAAAAATAAGAGTCATAATCTAATGTGATAAACTTGATTTTCTTTTATTTTGTATATTAACTACATATAATTCTATTAACAAAATATGCTTCAACAAAACAGAAACAGTAGTTGCAGAAAAAAATCAAAACTAAAAATTCTACAAATAACGTGTATGCAAAAATCTGGGTACAAGTCAGGACAGTATTTATAAAAAATTCATAAATGAGATCATTGTTTCTATATTAATATGAGGTCGGATAACCTTTACGTTTAATGACCTCCCTTAAACGTTTAGGCATGGAGTGCACTAATTTCTTCGTTTCGTCCGAACTGATTTTGGCCCATTCCTCAATCATAACATTTTTTAACGTTTCCTTCGACGTTATGTTGTGTTGCCGAATCCTGCGTTCCAGTAAATCCCAGAGGTGTTCGATGGGATTCAAGTCCGGCGATTGTGGAGGTGTTTTAAGTTGCTTTCGGGTATTGTATAGTAGCCAAAGCTTAGTGTTGTGGGCGCAATGTTTGGGGTCATTATCTTGTTGAAAAAAGTATTCGGGCCCCAAGCCCATGTTTTCGATGCTAGGCTTCAAATTTTCTTTTAAAATGTCTATATACATTTTATAGTCCATTGTCGATGTTATGAAAACCAACCTCCCCACCCCTTTGGTGCACATACACCCCCAAACCATAACTCCACCACCTCCGTGTTTTACAGTCGCTTTCAAATTTTCGGGATTAAGGGCAGTATTAGGTTTTCTCCATACAAGTTCATCTGTAAAGAGAACTTTCTCCCAGAATTCAATGGGCTTGTCTAAGAGTTTTTTTGCAAAGGCGATCCGCTTCTGACGATTGACCTCTGACACAAATGGCTTTTTTCGTGCAACGCGACTGTGATAGTTAGCTTTTTTTAACGTCCTTCTCACCGTATCTTTGCTGATAGTTTTATCAAATTCTTCTTGTACATTTTCTACTATTTTTTTTGCCGTCAGCCTAGGTTCTTTTCTAACCTGCTGTACAATTTTTCGCTTCTCTCGGTTTGTTAAAAGGGGTGGTCTACCAGATCGCGGACGTGAGAGGTAATCTTCAGTGTCTTTATAATTATTAATTACTCTTTGAATGGAAGAGTGTGACCTGCCGACAGTTTCTCCTATTTTTCGAAAAGATTTTCTCTCTTTCTATAACTTTACAATAATTTTTCTCTCTCCCAATTCAATTTCCTTTCCTTTCGTGTCCATTCTAACATTTAGCTTCTAAGCCTCTGCTAATATAATTGACACCGATTATCTTTTATTTAAATCGGAAAGCGTACATCGCCAACTACGTATTTAAGTAAATAAGTATATTTTGGAGAAGGCCTCTTTATTTGTACGCAGATTTTTGCATACGCATTATTTGGAGAATTTTTAATTTTAATTTTTTTCTAACTAATATTTCTGTTTTATTGATGCATATTTTGTTAATAGTATAATTAATGTAGTTAATACACAAAATAAAAAAAAATTGAAGTTTATCACATTAGATCATGACCCTTATTTTTTCAGTTAAAGTGTTAGAAGTTTTTTGTACGCAGACTTCTGCTGCTAAGTGTATGTCTATAAACAAAGGTTTCTCAAGCAATTTTTTGTGCTAACTCACCTTTGAATAACGAAAATATTCCTTCTTTGGACGCTTTGATTTTACCGATTAACTAGATGTAAATTAATACAAAATTTGATAAAAATTTTTGTTTTGATTTTTAATAAATGTAGTGGCGACATCCATAATCGTTTTAACAAACCATTAATATCACAAACCTACCACCATTATTAATCAACAATTTATTTCTTAATTTCCATAAAGCCCATCAAAAATAATTTAAAAGATCAAAAAAGCACGATAAATTCGAATATCATTAACATTTGTTAATGATATTCGTATTATAATAACTTATAATATAAGTATAAATCTTGAACTATAGAAAAAATTCGGCGCATGCGTACCACAATACCCGCGATCCAAGTGGGGAAACGTCAAATACGTCAAACTAATAACCTCAAAAAGCAAAACACAACAGACGCTTACATTTGATTTTACATACTTTCATTTACC
Source organism: Onthophagus sagittarius (assembly GCA_036711965.1). Lineage (NCBI taxonomy): Eukaryota > Metazoa > Arthropoda > Insecta > Coleoptera > Scarabaeidae > Onthophagus > Onthophagus sagittarius. The sequence continues at coordinate 28,959,041 of JASERS010000005.1, forward strand.
GATTAAGTTAAAATTGAATCAAAATGAAATTAATGAATAATACCGGTGCCGGCGACGAAAGTGATGGAGAGATGTCGGGGGGCGAATCCGAGCGATCCAACACTAGCGAAGTGGACAACACCCGAGAAACCAGCGATGAAGAAGCCGATTCGGACGATAGCTCCGAAATGGATGAAGGAGAATGCGAACGACGACGTACAGAATGTATGGAGAATCTTTCCGACTTGGAAAGACAATTTACCTTGCTTCGAGAATTACTCTATAAGGAAAGAATCGCCCAAGTTGATCATCAACTTCAAGAAGTAAAAGGTTAATATAATAAAGGCTTTTTAAATTAATATAATTAACTAAAACATAATTAAACTTAATTAATTTTGGTTATTCAGGAGGAAGATCTCAGGAATATTTAGGCCCCCTTCAGGAACTACAAGAAAACATGTTAGTTCGAACTGAAGTAGCTGGAATTTTAAGACAGCTAAGATTAACGAATATAAGAAATAAATTTGAAGCTGAAGAGCAAGCAGCTTTGCAAAACTTTGAGAGTGAGAAAAGTTTATCTTGGGATTATTACTTTGAGGAATTGATTGAGACGATTCGTCGCTTAGAGGAGGATCGTCACAATGTAGAAATTAGTTGGGGTGAAGGTGGCGAGTGGAGTTCAAGATCTAGGTCGAGATCCCGTAGAAAAGCTGTCACAGTTTCTGGACCATACATAGTTTACATGTTGAGACCTCAAGATATCATGGAAGATTGGGCCATTATAAGAAAAGCTTTGAAAAGATCCACATAAAATGACATAGAGATTTATTTTTTTTATTTATTGACTTTGGGTTTGAAGAAAAGAAAAATTGTTTTTTTAAGGAAAAAAAGGTTTAAGAATAATAAAGGTTGTTTAATTGTTTATAAATAAGGATTTATTTATTCACATTTTGTTTCAATCCTCTCACCTTAAAGTAAAAATCATTTGCACTAAATTCACAATTACTTCATTTAATTTAGAAATGGGAATATTTTGGGGAATATGATTTATTTGATCATTTTTTATTTCATGAGTGCGTGTACAACTGCTTTTGCGTTTAAGGCTTTTAAATCCGTGTATGTTTGACCCGTTCCAACAAAAACTATGGGTTGTCCTGTTATGTAAGTCATTGAAATAGCGGCACCAACCTAAAATAAAGTAATTCATTTAATAGTCGTTTTTAATGTTTGAAACACTTTGACTATTCATTGTACCTTATCATCAATTGTATCAAATTTTGTTAAAACAATTCCATCAATTTGATGTGGATTAGAACTGGAGGAATAATCAGCTAAAGCTTGATTAAATTTAACGAGTTGATCGACTGCTTCATTTCCTACTAAAGCTTCACCAACGAAAAGCACCAAATCGGGCTCATTTACTTTAATTAATTTTGATAAGGCTCTCATTAAAGGCTCGTTGTCCTTAAAAAAACAAATCAATTATTAAGAAATTTAATATACAGTAAAAATTCGATTATTGCAACAATCCTGATTCTTTTTGTTAAAAAAGGTTGCTATCAACAAATATCACTTTTATTGAATTGATAATTAAATTTTAATACATAGTGTAATTTACTAACTAATTCTTTTATCCAACATTTATGGTTCAATTAAAAGTTTTACGAAATCCGATAGTCGTTAATTTACCATCAGTAACTGTGTTATTCTTTTATTTAAAAACTAAGTAGCTATATAACGATTTGTTTTTTCATTATTTTAGTAAGTTACGTTAAGGCCGGTTTTATAGTCGCTAGATAAGTTCAAGTTAAATAAATTTCGGTTAATATACAGCGTCCAATAGCCAAAAACTGTATCATTCGAGGTTTTAAAGAAAAATGTTTCAAATAGTTAAATGAAGCAGAAATTATTCATAAAGAAAGCGACACTCCACTTATACAGTTACAGTAAACCCCCTATATAGCGAACATCGATTTAACGAAATGGCCGTTATTGAGAATCAAAATTACGCAACAAATATCTTCAATACATTTTATATACCATTTTCTTCATTATAACGAAAATTCATGGTAACGAACTACGAACAATTATTTCATCTCATAAGCATGATTTTAATACAAACTAATAACATTATCGTTATTGCGAACATACATTTTTTTCTTCTCTAGGTAATGTAAGACTAGTTGAGGTATTCCCCGAAGATCTAAGGTGTGATGACTCGAAGTCGTATTGCAGTTTCAAATGCAAGTGTGTGCTCTTCGAGAGCGTACAAAGTGTTAAGGTTTAGAAAAAAAGTGTTCGTTCAAAGAGGTAATTAGAAATATTGGAGGATGTTGGAAAAAATGCTATTAAAAAACTAAAATTGCGTAAAATTTTAACATATCTAAATCAACCTGCATTTCCAGAGCTAGAAAAAAATTAATAGAATGGTTTACCGAAATGAGAACAAAAAATGTTTCCTTAACAGGGCCATTCGTACAAGATAAGGCAAAATCAATCGCTGCTGAATTGAACATAATAGGATGTGATTTTTCATCTGGGTGGTTGCACAGATTTAAGATTAGGCACGGTATTTCAGACCACGCCTTATCTGGAGAAGGAAATAAAGTAGCAAATTAATGTGCTTATTATAGATGATTGGAGACTGGAGTTCAAATTTATTAGAAATGCCTATCTTGATAAAGATGTTTTTAACATTGATGAAATTTAATTTTTTTTATAAACTTAAGCCAAACCGTACTTTGGATTTTAAGGTAAAAAATGTTATGGTGGCACTAAAAGCAAAGAAAGAGTAACAGCAGTTTTATGTTGCAATGCAGATGGAAGCGAAAAATTAAATCTGTGGATAGTAGGAAAGTTAAAAAATCTCAGATGTTTAAATAAAATAGATCGTTCCCATTTACCGTGCCATTATAGTAATCAAAAAAATGCGTGGGTAACGTCTGTGAGATTTCGATAATGCCTTATTCGTTTCTAGCGAAACATGGCAGCACAAAACAGAAAAGTATTGCTAACGATGGACAATTGTACTGCACATAATGTTAAGGATATCAATTTGAACAATGTGAAGGTGATTTATTTTCCACCTAACACAACGAGTGCACTCCAACCTCTTGATCAAGGCATAATTGCGTGCATGAAGAAGCGATATCGAGCTCGTCTTGTAAGAGCAGCAATTTTGGCAATAGAAGCGAACAAAGAAAATCCGTAATGGAATATTCTATAAGCGATACGAGCGTTGTCGGATTCTTGGACTTCAGTAACATCAAACATTATAAAAAATTGTTTTAACAAGGCGTGGACAACTGACTCTCAAAAAGAAAATGAAGAAAATCAGTTAACTATGGTAAGCATTCATCGATAATTAGTTCTTCTTAGTAACTTTTTACTTTACATGCTTTTATTGTCTGTATTGTAGGCTGAATTTACTGATGTAGAATGGGAAAATTATCAACACATCTTGTCAGTACCTAAACAGGTTAGTTTTGATGAATACTGCACTATTGACAGCGATTTACCGTTAGCGAATGCAGGCCAAGGATGGAAAGAAAATGAAGAAAGCGATGAAGGTGATGAGGAAGAAGTGGTAAATGAAAATGTAAAACCCCTACAAGAGCTGAAGTTTTAGCGGCTCTCTATACTATAGAAAGCTCTCTATACATCTCATTCGTATTTTGATGATTACCTACAGGAAAAAAAATATAATTATTGTTTGTCAGCTTGGGCAAAGCATTTATCTAACTGCAAGATTGACTGAACCTAGTAAAAAAATTTTAATTTTGATTTAAAATTTAAAGAAGGAATTTATTAGGTTTATGGGAGATGGTATAGATAGCTGTCGAAAAATTACTAAAAACCTTCTAAAAAGTTTTTGTCTTAATTTTGTAATATTGATCATTCTATCTTGAAGTTAAATTTCAGTATGAAACCCAGTTAGAAACACAACTTATTTTAAGGGTTGAATTAATATCATAAAAGAAGTTATCATAAAAGTTTTATACAATAATAGTTATTGAACAGTTATTATTTAGTTTTTGTTAATATACACTGTGTTAAATAATTATCGTAACCTACGTCACGTTGTAATGTTGGTTATCTATCTCATTGTGTAGTGGTAACGGCGATATTTTTAAATTAGTAACCAGATTTTAACCAGATGTTGACACCAGATCGAACGTTATTAGGTTATTATTGTCGCGATTGTCGTATGCTTTGTGTGTTTCCGGATTTTCTTTATTCTTTAACCATTTTTTGCTGCCTTCTTAGCCTTCTCTCCAAACAGTTCTTAGAGCTATCGTTGTTTCTAGCGATTGATTTAAGCGCTAAGTCAATAAACAAATTAAAATACAAAAACGTTCAATGAGAATTTCTTTCAGATTTTTATTTCTTTCGTTATGACGTTCACACCGTAACATGATGCCTTTGTTTTAATGGCACATTTTAATGTTAATCATGTTGTGTTTACAATTTGTCCATGACAATAATACCAAATTCTTTGATTGTCGTAGCCGGATATAAATTTTTTACGACATTTGAACAAAAGAAGATTATTTTTACAGTCGTTAATTGCTATACAAAAGTCAACTTTTAATAGCATTTTTCGAAAAAATTATTTCAAATAATAGGAATATTCGTCGCGTTGCAATACCAATACTGTGACATTGGTTGCCTAGATTTCGGGTACGATAATTAGTTAACACACTGTATGTATATAAATATTTAATTATTCTTTTTTTAAGTTTTATTTTAAGGTATTTTTATTCCTATGGATGCCTATAGCAAGTGATACGACATGGGTGGTATTCCAGATGGAAATGTCCAGATGTCGTAACCCACAGTCAGATTGCTATATTAGAAATAAAATGCCCGTATAATCATACATAAAAAATGGTCAATTAAAGTTAAGGAGACCACATAACTATTATTACCAAATACAAGGGCAACTGCATATCACAGAAAAGCAGAAATGTTATTGTTATGGCTGGGTTGAAGTATCGATATGTGGATACATATCGATACAGCAGTGCGTATCGAAAGGCCGATACGCACATCAGTGTAATATCGCCACATCGATACAACGTAAATATCGATACGAAGAAAATATCGATACAAAAAACTATTTTTAAAATCTATTGATATTTCGATATAAAATTTTTCCGTTGGAAAAAAATTTTTCGTCTGCAAGACCAGCCACCTGACGTCACATAAACTTGACGTCGTAAATCGAACGATTGCCACATTATTTTATTCATTTTCTGAGACGCTGGCACGATTATCTAAATTTTCTTTACTACGGAAATGGCAGCCCGAAAATGCATGTTGTGGGATTTCTTTTCGAAAATAGACTCCACTAATAACAAGGTGAAGTAAAATTGTGATTGTTTCGGGAAACACTACAAATATGAAAACACATTTCAAGCGGCATCACCCTCAGGATTTTTACGACTTCCAAACAAAACTCTCCAAGTGAGTATAATTAAGTAGTTATTAAATTTAATTCTTTGACTTGAAGTGCTAATATTTTTATTATTTCGTTGAGGTTCTGGCTACGCCCAAAAACTATAAAAGATAGAAAAAAAAACGATTTTACATATTTAACGCCGAAAAATCCGAAATTGTTTTTGCCCTATCAAAAAATTTGAAATCATGCTAAATTAAAGGTTTGAAAAGAAAATTCGACTCTAAAGAACGTAACATGTTAACTCCTTCTCTATCTCTTATAGTTTCGAAAACACTTCCAATTTAGGAAATGCCAAACATTGCTTTTAATTAACGTAAATGCCGTTTTGTGTAAATTATATACAAAATTGGTTTTTATAGGCGAACATCCGAGGATAAGAATGGTCATGAAGAAAATACGTGTTCTTCTTATACCGAGACTAGTACTTCCACAGCGGCTGCGAGACAAAGCAAACAAACGTCACTAAAACGATTTCCCGTTTCCCCTCAAAAGTAAGAAACAATTACCAACGCTCTTGTCTATATTATTGCAGTGGATTTGTTACCGTGTTCCACTGTGGAAAAAAAAGGATTTCAGCTGTTTATGAAAATTTGTCAACCATCATACAAAATCCCTTCTCGAAAAATAATGACAGTACAAGTAATTCCAAAGCTTTATATTAATACAAAAGAAAAAAAATCAAAATCTTATAAAAGATGTCGAGTATTTAAGTATTACTACAGACAGTTGGACAAGTATAGCACAGCAACCGTACATTTGTGTTACAGCCCATTTTATTTCGGGCAAATGGGAACTTAAATCTGTTTGTTTGGCATGTTGCTATATGCCAGAGGGCCAAACAAGTCAAAATTTGGCAGAAAAAATAATGGAAATATTAGATGAGTGGGGAATTAGTAAACAACAATTTGTGGCATGTACAACAGACCACTTATTGAATATTTTGTCCGCAGATCACATATTGCAATTACAGCACATTAGTTCTTTTGGTCATGCTCTGAATACAGCAATAACAAAATCATTTAAAATTGAAGAAATTACAACTGCAATAGAAAAGTGCAAAAAAATTCAAATGAGCTTTTCTCATAGTTACAAATTAAACCAATTGCTGAAAGAAATTAAAACAAAATTGGAATTGTCAACGGTCAAGTTTCCCAGTTTTTCTCCAACATGATGGTAGTCCTTATTAAAATTCTTACAAGTATGTGACCAGCAGCATTTGCCATTGGTATCAGTTTTAAATGAATTTAGAGTTGGAAAATATAAACAGTTTATAGTAACACAGTCCGAAGTAGACGTTTTACAGGAAACCGTTTAATTCATGAAACATTATGAAATTTTATCAGCAAACCTTTCATCTGAAAAAATTGTTACATGTTCAATTATTATCCCAGTCATAGATCAGATTGTTCGTAATGACGAGGAAGATTCTATGAACAATGTAAAAGATTCTTCATCTAAAAACTTGCTTGAGGGACTTCGTAAACCTATACATCAAGGTCCGTAAAGCGTATTGTACCAGGTTGGCCAGAGACTGAGAACGCGTTTTGAAGGGTAAGGAGGGGGGTGACGTCACAAGTTACGTAGCAGTGGGTGTTAAGTCCATTACTATCATCTTTTAGTTAAATTTATCTTATAGATAAATCAGAATGCGTAAAATAGCCGTAACCATGGTAATAATTCCTTAAATATCTTAATTAGAAGATGATAGTAACGAGCCTTATTAGGACCCATCCGAAGTGAGGTTTCTATACGGAGACTTGTTCGTTGGGATGTCTAAAAAGCGTTTGCAAAGTTTGGTTCGGATCTTCGAACTAATAAGGGTGCTAGAGCCCATTGAAGTATTGAAAGAGATGGTTTACCCCACGTTAATTATGTTTTAATCTGGTCTAATTGCAACTAACATAGTATATTAGCCTCTTACTGTATTAGTTTCATGCTGTTTGTGTGAAAAAAAGTGAACCCCCAGTTGCCGGTATGACGAACGTCTATGGACGTTCGGGAATCTTCGGAAATTTCTACTGCTACGTTTTACTATCTTCACACCGGTTAAGAGTGGGAAGAAAAAACTAAAATTTTTCCATATTATAAAGAATTAAATTTCGCGTCCAACGTAACCGGTCTATATTTTTTCTATGGAGTAGGTTTTCTGTTATTCGCGTTCACACTGAGGGGTAAAATCTTTTGAATCCGATAATAGATATTTCGTCTTCACATCGGTTTTATGACTAATGTTAAAAAAAATGTGTAGATAACTGGTCTCGCCCAATAGAAAAATAGAGATGTTGTTATACCCATATGTGCTATTCTTTTTTGAACTTTCGTTTCTCTTACAACGAATTTCTGCCCACGCAATGGCCGAACAGCCTTAAAAATCGATTGTTCCTTGCGACATATAAAATGAAGTTTAAACGTGTTGAAACTTAAGAGGCTACTTTACCATGCAACTCGGCAAATTACAAAAAAGATACATTATTTATTAAAATAATTGGATGAAATTTTGTAAATTAGCTTCTTTTAACAATTCTCCTTAACGGAATTTTTTTAATTTTCCAAAGCAAAGCATTTTTTTCTATATTATAGAATTTGATGATTTTATTTTTAGCTTGCATGATAGTATATTGAAAAATAGTAATATTTTTCAAATAAAGTTTTTCGGAATTTTTAGTTATAAAGGAATAAATTGTAATTTCCTAAAGTTATGAAAAGGTTACGTAAAACTGAATATTTTTCATATGGATTCCCACGAGGTATTACCACTGCGTAAGGACCGCTTCCTGTCGACTAAGCAACGCCAAGATCGACGCCGTACAGAGATGCTCTCTACTTGTATTCTTTTTAATGCTGTAGAGAAAATTATTTTAGAAGTGCGCTTTAAATTTCGATTAATTTAGCAACATTTTTGAATTCAGAGATTACTGTTTATAGTTCAGTTCTATTATAGTTTAGGGTTATTATAGTTTAGTGTTAATTTAGTTTATGTACTGTTATAACAATGGGTGATGAACTCAGGAAATGAAATCTGGTTGTCGCAGAAACCTCACACAGAGCGCTCGAAGGTATTCTCAAAAAAGGTATAATAGGAGGTAATAATTTATTATACAGATTGCCTCTGAAATGCGTGTACAACGGAAGACCACGGATTCCTTGGCTCAAAATAAGTCAATTTAAGTTAACTTATCTATATCCAAAGTTGCTTCGTTTCGCTGTTAGAAGACTTCAAAGTTAGGAAATAAAATTCGATTATTCTTTATAACTCGAAAACGCGATAATTAATCTGACCCATTTTTGAGATATGAGGTCCTAGGTTCAATTAACGTCTTTTTATAGTTTTAGGTGAAATTTTAAAAACACAGACATGCTCGAAAAGCCATGTTTTCAGCAGATACTACTCCATATCTTTTTTGCTGAGTAGGCGATAATTATATAATCTGAATAGCCCATTTAATTCTGGAGCTTTTTTGTTCCTTATAAGATTTTGATTACATTAGTGGTTAAGCCAGAAAATTTGAATTTTTTAACATCTGCAAGCCTTTTTTACGTCATTGTAATTACAAAATCTTATCATCATTGGTACTGATTTCTCTGGGGGACATTGAAATCAACAGTCCTTGCCACTACATTTGATTATGAACAAAAAATTCCCTAGTATTCAATTGCTTATTTATGCGCCAAACACATTGTTATTTTGTAGTCAAAATGACATATATAAGGGTTGCAGATACACAATAATTCCTTTTTTCTGGCTTAGCTACTTATGTCATCAAAATTTTATAAGAGACAAAAAAGTTTCAGAACTAAATGGATTATTCAGAAATTATAATTATGTAAGCGTCGCCTACTCAGAAAAAAAATATGGAATAATATTCGCCAAACACATGGCTTTTCCATCATTTCCGTGTTTTTAAAATTGTATATAAAACCATAAAAAGACGTTGATTGAACCTAAGAACTCACTTCTCAAAAATGGTTTAGATTTAGCTCTAGTGGTGAAACGAGCTAGCCTATTTTAAGCCAACGTTTTAAATCTGTGGTATTTCGTTGTACACGCATTTCGGAGACACCTGTATATTTTTATTAAATCTAATTTCCAATATTGTATAGTGCGAGGCGAACAACAATAAATGTAACTGAAAAATGTATTCCATCTAAAAGGTAAGTTAGTTTTTATAAATTTAATCCTATAAGTTGGGTCGCACCTAACAAACCCAAAAAATATAACATTTTGAAAATTTTTATATTAGTTGTAGTAACGCAGCCGAAAACAATGAGATAAAAAATACAAATGATGCAAAATTATATGGTCGCCGAATATTTGATATAAAAAGTTTGTTAGACCAAATATTGACGATCGAGAATAATCATGCACCATTTGCAACTGCAACATAACTCACATGAAATTTATCAAAGAGTTAAGGGAAGGGCTTTGTAGCTCATTTCTTTTACAATGTTCTATGTGTGGGATTAAAAAAGAGCTTTACACCGAAGAAAACAAAAAGTCTATTGATATAAATTGTGCTGCTGTTTTTGGGAGTATATCTGTTGGTACTAGATATACACAGACGGAAGAATTATTGTTATGTATGGATATACCATTTATGTCAACAAGAACCTATCAAAAATATCAAGAAACTGTAAGTGGGAAAATCAAGAATGAAGCATTACGGTCTATAAGAACTGAACTAGAAACCATACGGTAATATGTTAGTGGAAAAGGTTGAATGTCGAAATCATCTCCTGCGAAATTTCTCAACAAAGCTACGGAATATAGCATGTAAGCAACCTTATCATAATGTTTAAAAATTAGTAGTATTAAACCTTGAATTGAAGATAGTGGACATTCCAGCACAATTTATTCCATAATTATTATTGGTACTTTGTACAGACACTAATATAAATGATTTTTCAGTACGGAAACGAAGTAACTCAAAAAATATGCCAGTATCACCTTTTCTTCGTAATCAGGTTCGAGAGAAAGCGCTTCGAATGCGAATTTGTGTAACAAAAGCAGTACGCCATAGAATAAACGAAAACAGCAACTATGAAGAAAAAGTTAAATGTTTAGTTGAAGATATTTTAAATTGCCCTTCGCATGTATTTGGAGAACATTCAAAATGCAAGACAATTGGGTATTTTGAATGTAAGAATGCGGAGGAAGAAACAAATTTAGTACCAGATATGAAGAAGTGTGGATTGTAGGATGATGTAATAGTTTGTTTAAACCGATTAATAAAAATGTTAACAGTTTATTGCTAAATATGAATACGAATCGTGCAGAGCATTATAATAGTATTGTATGCAAATTCAGTGCAGGCAAACGAATAAATTTTTGTAGAAGGGGTTCTTACCAATCCCGATGTGAAGCAGCAGCTTTATTATTTAACTCTCAAGAATCATATTATGATACCATGTATCGATCGCTGTTCCATAAAGAAGACAGCTCAATTCTTATGCTGAATTTTTTATTGAAACGAGAATTACGGAAATATCGAAAACGTTGTCTTCGAACAAAAAGGCAGCGAAACCCGATCAAGACTATAGTGCTACAGATATTGATAGCCACCCAACTATAGCTGATATTTCGGACAAAGATTATAAAGTAAAAAAAGAAGAATTAATAACAAATTTACAAACTGGCTGCATTAACAGATATCAAATAGAAATTGATACCAGAGGCCAATCTACTAATCCGAAATGGATACAGGAGAGATCTTTGCGCCTAACTGCATCCCGTTTTGATGAAATATGCAAGATGAGGAAAGCTACATCTTGTATAAACAAAGTAAAGTCCATCTTATATTCGAAATTTGCTGGAAATAGTGCCACAAAACATGGCCAAAATCATGAATGGCTTGCAGTTAAAGAATTTGAAAATAAATACAACTTATCAGTAAGTACTTGCGGGCTGTTAATCCATAAGAAGTTTGGATTCTTAGCTGCAAGTCCAGATGGATTAATTAAAAACGAAGACACTATTATTGAAATAAAATGTCCAGCAAACTCTAAAAATTTACATCCAATGGAAGCAATAAAGCAAAAAAAATGACGGTAATTTTCAATTGTATCGGAAACATAATTATTACTACCAGATACAAGGTCACCTTAAATAAAAAGCAGATCTAAAAAAATGTTATTTTGTATGCTGGATATCCAAAGGCTTAGACGTGGAAGTAGTAACTATTGCGTACACAAAACAAGTTTGAAAACTTCTCGATTTCGTTTTCTTAAATTAACAAGTAATTTCTTATGTTTACATGTATATCTGTAATACAGGGATCGGACTTTTTGGAAAAATATGTTTGAAAAATTAAATTTATTTTTTTTCAATTATCTGCTACCTGAATTAGTAGACCCAAGGCTTCCAAGAGGGTTACAAATAAGAGATCCTCCAAGAGAAAATTATGAAGAATCAACTGTTTAAAAACGTTTTCTTAATATTTGGTCTCTTTTTTAAAGTCGAAACTGTTTGGAATAAAATAAAATAATAAAATAAATAAAAAAAATATATGTATTGATGTGCTTTGGTTCATGACGATAACTTGAACTGTTTTAAATGAGACATATGTAGTGATGAAAGTTACCCTATGGTGGGTTCTACCTCACGAGGATATTGGAAGTTACGAAATGGCAGACATCTTGGCGAAAGAAGCAATAAAGTGATCCTTTATTAAACCTCAATCTGAATGTGAACTATAAAAAAACGCAAAGGTAGCCTTTTACTAGAATGAATTTCCAGGACACAGACTGACGAAAGTTATGATATATCCATCACAGAAGAAACTAAAGAGATTTCAAATCTCAGCAGAAAGACCATATTTTATGTGAATGTGTCACCGAAGCCATGTAAGATACGAAATTCTTGGATAAATTTGTCTAACACTCGCTGACATAAACAAAGAAGACCTTTAAGCAATACAAAGTGTTTATTATGTGCTATAAACCTTTAGAATGTTGAAGTTGCAAGGTTATGGTGGGTTCATGCGACGTGTTATAGTTTTAGTCGTAGTCATAGTCATAAGAGTGAAAAGTTAAGGTATTGTGTTGTAGTAATACCGTTCATGCAAAACCTTACGGCTAAAAGGGTTTTTGTCGTAGTCACAAGAGTTGCCCAACTTTTAACTTCTTAAAGCTAAAACCCTCGGTCGCAACTTGACGCATGCGCACTTTTCTCCCTTCGTGCATATAATGGTAGTGTTTTATTTTATAAATTAAGGTTAAATTGGTTAAATTTTGTATTTTATTATATTACAATTATAACAATAATTTCAATCAGGGTTGTTCTAACAGTATTCAGAGGTAATATCTGAAGAAGTGAAGAAGAATTGAATGATTCCAAAAGACCTAATACTGCTTCCAGAAGACTTGATATTGTTTTTAAAACTTTTAACAATATTCAGAGGTAATATCAATTCTGGAAAAAGTTTAAACCTTCTAGAAGCATTTCAAGTTTTTTGAAAACAATATCAAGTCTTCTGGAAGCACTTCAAGTCTTATAGAAGCAGTATTAAGTCTTTTAAAGCATTACAGTTATTCTGAACATTTTAAGCCTTTTAGAAGCAATAGAGCAACAGGTCCTTTTCAAACAGTAAGTCTATGGGCAGTATCAAATCTTCTGAAAGCTGTACTAAGTCTTCGAAAAGCAATATGAAATCTTCTGAAAGCATTTCTAGTCTTCCAAAGGCAATATTAAATTTTCTGGAAGTATTTCAGGTATTCTGGTAACATTTCAAATCTTTTCAAACCAGTATCAGGTGCTCGAAAAGCACTGTTAAGTTTTTTATGGACAGTATCAAGTCTTTTGGGAGCATGTCAAGTCTTCTGAACCCACCCAGTTTATGCTTCTGGATAATTCATTTCGACATACTCCATTGCAATATCTAATTGTCCCCGATTAATATTTGCTTCTCAAAATCAATGTATATTGGCCAAGTAATGATCGAGTGTTAACGTCATTTGTAACTGGCTTTCACAATCGTTGTTAATTGAACTAAAATTAGAACCAACACTAGCACTAACACTAGAACTAATACTAGATCTAAAACAAGTCGAAACTAGTTCTAAATGGCTTCGATCCTGTTTCTGAAGAAAGCTGCAACATAGCATCTGAAACAAACACTTTTTCGAAAGATGCCCAGTAAAAACCCAAAGTTCCTAGTTTTATAGTTTGAAAAGTTAAAAATATCCATTCTACCAGTATGTTAAGTATGAAAAATTATAAATGATGATTCAGTAGTTTTAACTGATTTTATTGTTTAAATTAAGACTAGTTTCGCTTTTTACAGCGAATCTTCAAAGACTACGTGTGAACGTTACAAAAGTCAAGTTATTTTCCATATTTTATGTGATCGTTCAAAACATGTGGATAATTAATTCCAATATTTAACTTTTTACTACATTGAACTAATTTAAGACTTAAAAGTTAAAATTTATAAAATATCTTTACATCACATTAACACGTTAAAATTATCGGATATTTTGGACTGTTTGCAGAAGCCAAAAGGGATTACATATGTGCTCTTACATATTTTTGAAAACTTTGTTTTTTGTTGAAGATTTTCTAAACTTTCTGACCATCGTTGATCAACGATATATTAATCCCGGATTCGGAAAAATTGGTTATGAACAATCCTGGAATCCAGGAATATCGAGAATGTAATCCCTAATTCAAGCACATTATTCTAGCAGCGACAACATTCTTTTATTCATATTAAATAATGTTAGAAACAAAATATTTCTAATAAATAAAACGGTTTCATTCCAGGTTTCTTTTTGTATTTCTAGTTTGGCACGACTATGTCCATTTCGCTTTAATGTCCTTTGCTTAAATATTGCATGAACCAATATCTTTTCTTACAACTAAAGCTAATGCTAACGGTTAAGACTATGACTACGACCAAAACTAAAATATGTTGCATGAATTTATTTACTTATGCAACATGTAAGTAACTTCTACAACCTTATAGCAATCTCTGTTTTCAAATGACATTGCGACTACTGTTTGTAATAATAAACAATCACATAATAATGTAACATTTTAAATCTATAAATGTTCTATCAAAGTGTTCACACATATATGGCGAAAATGTCTATTTTAATAAAATGAATTTATAATTGTTATCTTACAAAAAAAATATTATTCAGTCTCGCAAAATTGTTTATTGCATTTGCAATTGAATTTTATCTTACACTAATTCAAAATATCCAAAATCTTAAAAGTCTTTCTCAAGTTAATCTGTTAATAAAATTAATATACCATTTATATAAAAAAAATTGATACATAATAAGAATACATCTTATTACTCATGCGAAATTTAAATAAACAGGTCTAGAACACGAAAGTATTCGATGTTTTTTTCGTATAAGGGTTTAATAGGAAATAAACTCCGCCTCCTTGCTTCCCAACGTCCGTCGTCTGCGCCCCTCAAAATCTAACCGACCTGATAAAGTAGCCTCTTAACAAATAAATTACGTCCCTTAGAAGGGGCATTGGACCTATTAGTTCAAGCTCTAATAAAAGTGATACATATTCAATATACAGGTGAGTCAATAGTGCGGGGACGGAAGATTGTGGCTTTACCGTTCAAAATAAAAATAATGTTTTTATGTCATCATTAAAGACCGGATTAAAAGGCACAAAAAAGTCGGAAAAAGGCATTTAAAAAGGCATGAAATTTTGGCAACAAAAGCATTAAAAAGGCATAAAAATTAGAAATCGAAAAAATTGCTATACCTAATTAGTAATGTATTTTAATAACGTTTTCATTAAAAAAATACATCGTTAAACTAAACATTCATATATAATTATTAAACCACTAATCACGAAAACAACTAATTATTAAATGCTGTTCTAAATGTTCCATTGTGAAGTTGTGTCTTCTCTCACTTAACATATTCGTGTAAGCCGAAAAACTTCTCTTCACGTCCACACTTGTAATTGGTGCATACTTGAACTTTGTAATTAATGCGGGATCCATAATAAATCCAGTAACAATTTCACCACTTAAAATTGATGCAATTTTTTGTAATGTGGCAAATCCTTCATTTTTACACAGAACGTCATTAAATTTATTCTTAATTATTTGACCAATATGTCCTGGTACGTTACACGTGCTGTCTGTAATTGCTTTTTATAAATGCCAAATTATTTTGTAGCTCCACTTCTTTTAGGACGGCGTGGCAATCTTGTATTGCTTTACTACTTGTAGCCGGAAATTCATTTATTAATTGTTTAAAATGATCTAAACATTTGTGTAGTATATAGCGGCATCTAGCCATGTTCCCCATCTTGTTAGAACTGGTTGTGGTGGTAATGGGGTATTTGGTAACCACTCTCTAAACAATTCTACTTTTTAACTAATGGGAACTGTAACCTTATAGTTTCTGCTACTCGATTAAGCCCGTGTGCAAAGCATGTACAATGAATTAAATTAGGGTAAAAAATCTTCATATTAGACGCAGCTTTTACCATGTATGCCGCTGCGTCTGACACCATCAGTAAAATTTTATCATTCGGTACCGGCTCCGGTAAGAAAAAATGCGTTAATTCGTCGTGAATAAATCTTGTTACCGTATTATTATTTGTTTTACTTAATTCTTTGGTACTTATTAGAAAACTTTTTGACGAATTTTCATCACTTAATATTCCAAGTATTAAATTTGCCACGTATCGTCCACATACATCAGTTGTTTCGTCTACACTTATCCAAATATAATTATTTCCAATAATATTTTTTATTTCTTGAATAACTTCTTTGTAGACTGAAGTAATATAATTTTTGCGGAGATGGCTTTCATCGGGAATATGCATTGTACAATATGTTTGTAAAAAAGTTTTGAAATATTTATTTGTCACTTTATGGATTGGTATGTTTGCTTTTATCAAAGCTTTGCAAAGATCAACATTGAATTTTGATTGTTCAGTGTAGCCGGATGTTGATGCCACAGATTGTATAGCTGTACCTATAGTTTGTTGTTTTTTGGATTGACTTTTAGTCGGTTTTAATTTTTCCTGATGCAATGATGTTTTGACATGCTGAATTATGTAGTATTTCTTGTCACAATTAATCTGTTAACAGTAATTTAATACCGTCAGTATTTTATAATATCTTCCATAATTATTAAACAATCAATATATTGTTCTATTAATTTTAGTGATCGAAGTACTACATTGAATCAATGGTGAATTTTATTTCTAGTGAATTTTGGGACATGCTATTCTTTATAATTTCCAATTTTTACCGTAAAAAGATTTAAATTTCGGTTTTAAATATTTAAAAATCTTTGGTATTATACATAATTTAATCATTATTTAAAAATATAATTAATATAATTGTTTTTACTTGATTAACTCCATCAATACTTATGATTTTTGAACAGGCTTGTCAAAATAAACGATTGCTGATTGATCATATTTCAATTCCTTGTAATCTTTAATCCATTCTTCTACGGTTGGCTTCGGCATTGTAATACGCAAGAACTTCACACTGTCACTCGACTAACTTTAATACAACTAAATGAATTGAAGACTCGACGCAAGTCAAACCACATACGGGGAATCCCGTGTAAGACGACATGGCACAACGGGGAATTCCAAAGCTTAAATTCGGATCGATGAAAAACGCGGATCTTACGTCAGACGGCACGACGAGGAAATGTACAGAGACGCAGCGAAATATTTTTTCATAATTCAACCAATTTTTAGGGAAAAAACGCCAAAATGTTGGAAAAAGGCATAAAAAAATAATAGGCATGAAAATTCAAAAAAGGCATAACTAACCTGGTCTTATTTCACTTATTTTTAACTGATTCGTAAAGATATTTAAATATATTTGTAATGCCTTTAATTTTGAGCATAAGCATATTTTCTATAAATCCGGTCTTTAGTCATCATACATTATTATCAAAGCTGCATCGATTAAAATTATTTTCAGTTATACAGGGTGTTTCAGTATTCCAGGCCCATATTCAACTTCATTTTTTTAAATGGAATCCTATGTATCTTTTCACATATGCAGATTAATTGTCTTAAATGCTATAAGTGCATATCTTGTTTTCAAATTTTGAATGCAAGGTTGCCAAGTTATTAATCATTTTGTGAAAATTTTTTAAGAATCATGTGGTAACTTAAAATTCGTTATCGGCATTATTATTAAATATTGAAGATTATAATTTGGCATATCGATAAACAAAGCTTGGGTCTTTCGAACGCCATTAATACTATTGGGTAATATTATACAGGTGGTTACCAGATTCAGTTAATTTACGAAATGTTTGGTTGACTATAACTTTGTTATTTTAAATGGAACACCCTATATTTTTTCAATGCTTCAAAACGCTTTAGTAATTATCTTTTATTTTTATTAAGCATATGGTATGTCTTACACAAGTACTTTTTGAGATAATTACACTGATTCAAAAATGTTGGCATAAATCTTACTTTTTCGCAAGATATAAGGTATAAAGAAGTCAATTTTTAACAAATGCAAGTGTGTACAGTTCGCAAAAGATGAAAAAGTATACATCTGTGCATATTCATTTCAAAAAAGACTAGAATTTTTGAAATAGGTATTAGAAAAATTTCAACAATATAATTTTTTTGAATATTTTCTATACAACGAATAAGCTATATTTTGTCAAAATAACTATGTTAACCGCCTTATTCTTCATTACTACGATATTGTCAATATGAGAAGTAATCCACTAACATCAATAGTCCCAAAATATCTAGGCAGGGATTGTAGGGTCTTATTTGAACAGATTGTATTTCTTCGAGGCAACCATCAATGGATATTCTTTTTGAATTTCTTAAAAAATCAATTGCCAGCTCTTTTAGAAGATGTTTCACTAGATGCTTGACAAATAATGTGGTCTCAGTATGATGGTACACCTCCTCACTATGATAGTATTTTTGCAACATATTTAAATAGAATTATTGAACAGTTGTTTTCTTAATGCTAGTGTCTGTGCACATATCCATACTTTTACGAAATAAGCATATTCACATTGGTTTAAAAATGTCTCCTTCATAGATTACTTGTGAAAAAATCAGGTTTATGTCGATATTTTTGAAATAGTCTAATTATCTCAAAAATTACACTGGTTAGTTATACCCTATACGTAATAGAAATGAAAGGTAACTAACAAAGCCTTCTGAGGCATTAAAAAAATATAGGGTATTTCATTTAAATTACAAAGTTATGGTCCCCCAAACATTTTATAAATTAACGGGTTCTGGTAACCATCCTGTATAGTATTTTAAAATAGTGTTAGTGGGGTTTGAAAGACCAAAGTTTTGTTTATCGATATGCCAAATTACAATCTTCAATAATTAATAATAATGGAGATAAAAAATTTTAAGTAACCACATGATTTTTTAAAAATTTTCACAAAATGATTAATAACTTGGCAATCTTGCATTCAAAATTTGAAGGCAATATACGCATTTATAGCATTTAAGACAGGTAATCAATAGGGATTGTAAATTTACCGACTTTTTCAATTACCGGTAATAATTCAAGCAAAACCGGTTTTTATCGATAATTTACCGGTATTTTCTTTTAAATATGTATTAGTATGAATAAACAATACTTGTTACAAATAAAAACACTTTATTGAAATGGGATGTTAGATTTTCTTTTATTGATGCAATGCTGGTAGTGGTAGATGTCGAAGAAATTGGTATAGTAGCAAAATGTTCGCTATCGGAATCACTTATTTCTTTCGCTGGTAATTCAGTAGTACCTATTTCAATTTTGTTCACACGTTCAATTAATTCTACGATAATCTTTGTAATTGCAGTTTTGCTGGTTTTACCAAAAATTCCGTAGTCTTCCTCATTTGAACGTTGCCGATCTGCAATATCTGCATCAGAAAGATATTGCAGTACATCAAAATAAGAAGTTCGGCTTTCTTTTATGCAATGTATCAAAGCATTATAAGTTCATTGCTTAAAAGTGTGTTTAGATTTGCTAGTTCGTCAAGCATGAATTTTAGTGTTATATCAGCAATATACAGATTAACATCTTCACGACAAAGTGTTTCAACAGCAACATTTATCAGTTGTAATGCTAATATTATGTCAGACAATAATGTAAGTTCATCATTGGTAAATTGATTTCCTGATTTTAAATCTATGAGACTCTTCCTAACACAATCTTTAATCAATAAGAAACGTTTCAGCATATCCAGTAAACTATTCCAGCGAGTTTTCGAGTCTACCATCAATGAAAGTTCTTTGCCAAATTCTTCTTTTACATGTTTTTGTAATGTATCATCGTTTTTCGTTGGGCTCTTCCGAAATATTTTGCACACTTTTCGAACTTTTGTTATGAGAGAATTCATTTGTACTTTTTGAAAAGAATTTAGGTGTGAATCAGTTATCATATCTTGTACTACTCCAAAACCTTTACCATTGTCTTCATCATCTTCATCGTTGTCATCATCAAATATGTCATTATCATTTGCATCTGCTGGCAATTCAACTATATAGAACTTTGATTAAAGCCAACTGTATTCCATGTACAAGACATAATTGATGATTTGCATTAGTCAATCCTATTGCTTTCTTCATTACAAAGAAATTCCAAACTCTTTCAGTTTACTTTCAATGAGAATTACACATCGCTCAGCAGGCATAGATCCATGAATACGACATAAACCAAGGTTCCACAATTTGTTATCACTTCTGTGAACATTAATGTTCATATATCGATAGTTTTTAATAGATGTCCATTCGTCTAATGTTGGACTACACGCTTTATTATCAATTATATCTCTTTGGTTATTTCATTTACAATTTCCTGCTTGACTCTCTCTGAATATTGCAACACAATTTTTCGAATTGTCTTTGGAGATTTAGGAATGTCTGTATAGTCTTTAGCGATTAATAACATTCGCAAATCTTGATATGTACAGAATTTTATAAACGGGATTCCATCTTGTGCGGTCATTCGCGATAGTACAGCAGGAAAAGAATCATCAACTGTTTTCTTAAAATATGCTGTGTAGGCGTGTAGGGATGCGTACATTACTTGAAAGCAAGGGTAATCACCCAAGTTAAAAACCAGGTAACGGTGATTCCCCGAAATATTGAGGAGTATCGAGTCGTGACTGGCGGCGACCGAATTGATTGCTGGGTAGATTTGCTATATGTAATATATCGAATTACCGGTAAACATGACCAATTACCGGTAAAAAAAATGTACAGATATTTTTGGCGATTACCGGTTAACCGGTTTACCGGTATTACAATCCCTAGTAATCAACATATGTAATAAGATGCATAGGGTTCCATTTAAAAAAATGACGTGGAGTAGGGTCCTAGAATTGTGAAACATCCTGTATAGCTGAAAATAATTTTAATCTATGCAGCTTTAATTGTAATATATGAGACATAAAAACATTTTTTGTTTATTTTCAACAGTAAGGCCACAATCTTCCGTCCTCCCACTATTGACTCGCGCTGTAGATTCACCATAAAAAAATTCATCAAAATTGGTCAACTGCGATGTCTCTTTGTTAGTTAACTTGATTACTATAATGATTATTAACCGCTATATTCGCTTGGTGAACAATAACTACCATTCTTTTATAAAAATTCTGTTATTTGCATTATTAATCAAAATTAGATGCGATTATAGAAAGTTGCAAATATATAACGTTACATTTATAAAACCTGCATTAATCAAAATTTTACTACATATAATAATAACAAACCTGCATTCTTCCTGCTGTATCAACCAAAACAACATCAATCCCCATATCTTTAGCGAATCGTATAGCTTCCATAGCGATTCCAGCAGCATCTTTTCCATACCCCTTTTCATACAATTGCACCATTTGCTTTCCACCGTGCTTTTCTTGGGGGTGTAGCGCATTTAAATGTTTCATATGCGTTCGTAATTGTTCAACAGCGCCAGCTCTGAAAGTATCACAAGCCGCAATTAAAACGCGCATATTATTTTCAATCAACCAAAAACATATTTTAGCTAAATTTGTCGATTTTCCAACCCCATTAACCCCACAGAACGTCATTACGTAGGGTCTTGAATTTTTTTGGGCCTCGATGCAATCTCTTAAAATGTCAACGCGTCGTTTTGGGCTAAGAATTTGTACCAAAGAGTCAGTTAAGGTTGTTTTTACTGTATTTGCAACTGTTTCAAAGGTTCCCAAAACTTTTCCTTCAAGTTTTGTGGCAACTGATTCGCATAGTTTTATGGCGATATCCGCGGCGACGTTTTTACTGATTAAATGATCTTTTAATTTCTCTAAAACCGGTTCCATATCTGTGTGGGAAAGGTTTTTTGTTCCAACTAAGCTTTTGAATAAAGAAAACATTCCTCCTTTGGATGATGATTTTGTTTGCTTGATTTCCTCTTGATCATTTTCTTCATAATCATCATCATCAGTTGATTCTTCTACTTCCAAATCTTTAATAACACCTTGCATTTTTCCAATTAACTAGATAAATTTAAAAAAATAGATTAAACTTTTTTTATTGATAAAACAAGATTACTTCCGTATTTGGGGTGAAATTGCTATCAGTTTCATTTCCTGGTTTATCAATAGTTCTTTCTAAATTTTCCAAGTCTTTACTTGTACCACCTAAATCCCAAACTCTCGGCTTTTTACCAGCTTTTTCTTTTTCACTCACAACTTTGGGGCTTTTCCTTTAAAAGAATTATTTGGAGATTAGAAAATCATAAAAAAAAGATATTTACTTAATTTCCGGTTTCTTCTTTGATATTTTCTGAGCAAACTTTGCTCTATTAGCAGCTAAAGTAGCCTCATCTAAACCATCTTCCGCCTTAGGAGATGGAGGTGTTATTTTAGGAGATTCTAAAATGGCAAAATTCATTAAAAATCACATTGTCATTTACTTAACAGCAATACCTTCCATAAAAGCAACTTCTCTTTTTTTAAGCTCCTTAGGTTTATCTTTCTTTTCAATCATAGAAGCAACAGTCTTCTTAGATTTAACAGACTCATCAAAAGTTCTCATCTGTTTAGGAAGTTTTAATTGGGTTTTACCCCATTCTTCAGCAGCATGTAGAATTGAATTAAAACTATTTCTAAAGTTGAATTCTCGAAAATATTTTCCATCGGAAAGGTCATTCTTGTATTTATCTCTAAACTCCAGGTGAATATCATTAAGGAATTTATCAACATAGGATAGCTGCAGTATCTTTTGGTAAACAACCACAAAAACTAGGTCGAATTCATTATCTAATTTATAATTTAGGCTTAAACCATTATGGTCGAATGAATTATTTCCAGTGCGTTCCTATACACACAAATTTGTACATATGGGAAAGAAAATACGAATTTTCCTAATTACTCACCTGCAATATGACATTGGTAATAAGTGCATTTACGGAAGGCGTAAATATTTGACTCGTACTTTGGAAGCACCATAATACGATGCCCCCTTTACTAAATATTGAAAATAAATCTAACATAGTTTTAATGTTCAACAACACGCGAATTACACGTCATTTACGAAATGTCACTGCCAAAACTGGTTGAAATGTCAAATCGATGATGAGATTGCGTTTTTATCGATATTATGTCGATAAAGTAGACCCCTATTTGCTTTAGCTATCAAAATTTGCTTTTTAAATTTGTTTAAATTTTATACAATTTATTATTGAGCACTTTGATGTTGATTTTGTGAACATCGAACGTTTTCTATACTAGAATTTCGATTAAGTGAACAAAGGTGGATATGTATGGGGATTTTGGGGTCAAGTATTGTCATTTGAATATAATGCTTTATGTAAAAATATTGATTCAAATGAAAATAAGGCAAAGATAAATATGAACGTTGTGGAAGTACGAAGCCTTTCACTATTACTACACATAAAATTAAAAATTTTTGGAAGCAGTCAAGTTGAAAATAGGTGTTATTTTATGTTATTTCGGAAAAATACTTTGTGTTATCATTCAATTTATAATTTCTTTATGATTTCAAAAATATAAGGTCGACAGGTCTTTTTCTTATTCTTTCATTTTATAGGAATGTTTTTCGTCTTGAAATAAAATATTTATTTAATAATTTTTGCACTTTATTAAGACGAATATAAAATTCATAACATTTTCAAATTCATACAATGTTTCTACGGTTTCGGTCACGTTTAAACCATCTTCAGGATACACATTTTTAAAAAATTGTTGATCGTATTGACGTTTTATTTTTATTTATGTTGTGATTTATGACATGTGTCAATGTGAAAAATTAAAATAGGATTAAAATAAAATAAAATTAAAATTGAATATTTCCCAAACCAAAAGTTCAAATATCTATTGTAAAGGAGGTAAAAAAGAAAGTAAAAAAGGAAATTTGAATTTGGGAAGGGAAATATGGAATATGTTGGGGTTTTTAATTTTATTTTTAGGTGGAGTAATAGTATATTACAGTACAAGAGAGGAAACAAAGGTTTTTCACTCATGCGTATGTCAGATTTCTCGCCTACGGCTCGTGTGGAAAGACATACATACAAGTGAGTGGAAAATATTGGTTTCTTACGTGTGCTGTATAGCGTTTTGTTCAATCCTACTATTTAGAGAAAATTCGGTCTTAAAATTCGTTAATTCTTGGCTAATGTCATGTCGATATGTCGGAGACGACACTTTTTGACATTGCTATCCTCGTAATTGATTGATAGACAGCCAGTTGTGTCAAATTGTGAGACTTTTTGACGTTGTCATACTCTTAATTGATTGATAAACAACCAATTGTGTCAAATTGGTAATTGTCATCATTACGCAAATTAATTAAGATTAATAATTTATACATGTGAAATACTTCATTTAATTTTCCTTGTGTGCTCTCTACCGTTTTTAGTTCACATCCGTTACGTTTAAACAAACAGTTGTACCTTTAAAGGTTTCAATTTCGCTAACAGTGGATGAAGAAAATTAGAGTGAGTGAAAAATGTTTTCACTCACTCTGCTAACATTCATAGCAACGGGTGAGTGAAAACAACAACTTTCAACACTCGTATCTACGCTAGAAACTGGCAATTTCAAAGGTATAGTCTGTACCACGAGAAGTGGAGGTGACTCATCGCCTAACAGTATACGGAAGAGACGTACGCGCTAGAAATCGTTCCACTCTCACACACGCGCGGACGTAATATTTGTAACGTATGCACAAAATTCTTGCGGAAATCGATGAGACACATTCACTTCTCGTGGTACAGACTATAGGATTGAACAAATGGATTTTTCAAATACATACAGGGTGTCTCACGTAACTGGTTCATTAAAACTTTTTTAGGTTCCACTACTCGTAGAGGCTTGAAATTTTGGAATCATGGGTTGTTCATTGCGATCTATTAATCTAAAATATTTTCAAGATGGCCACCACTTCCGGTCTACCGGACGTAGACCTTAACTTCGTTATTTTAAATGGAATGCTATAGTTTTTATTACACCATTCAATTATACGTAAAAAAATATGTTGACTTTGATAACAGTTGTTGGTACTTAGCGTTTTTTGATTTTAAGTGTTTTTTGGCAAATATCACCATGCTCTTTAAAAGCACATATTTAAGCCAACGCTAATTCAAAAACGTTTTGCATTGGTACAACAACTCGTCATATGCTGTCAAATAGATTGTCACTTGTTATATCAGTGTACCTTATACAGCGTGGTCAAAAATTGAATTACCGTTTCGCTGTATTCAATTGCGAGAAAGTCGAAAATTTTAAATGGAACGCCCCATATCTTTTTAGCCTATCAAAACGGGAATTTAATTCTCTACAAATTATCTATAAACATTGCTATACCTATTTATTATAGTTTTCTTCATATTGAGTATTTTATCAAAATCCTACACAAAATGCTGGTAGCCGTTCGTGTTTTTATTAGAAGTATATGACATTTTGACAGTTTATCGTTTAATTTAATTAAATTATTTTTGGTATTATTTCTAGAATGATCTGCGATTGAATAAACTTTAGTTTGTTAGCTTTTATTTGCAAAAATAATCAGCAGAAGAACGTATAAATGAAACAATGAAAAACAATAATATGGCGTAATATTCGACGTAATGGTGGGCGAGACATTCCTAGAGAGTTCACTTTATTTATTTACGGTGCTTTCTTGGAAAATATTATTCATCTAAATCAATCGAAGCACCTCTTACCGTCGCATTTGGTAAAGCAATAAAATATAAAAAAACATTTATTCTATTATCTTAAGCTGCTGGTGATAGAAATTTATGGTTTCTTGTTATTTTGATCTTTCCAAAACTAAGAAGCAGATCCTATCCAAAACTTTATTACATCCATAATGAATATAAGATGAATTTAAAATGTTGACGTTGGAATAATTCGCCATGATATACAAAGACATTAACAGAAGTAAGTGGTAACACCGCAAAGTAATGGCAACAATAACATAAATATGGATGAAAAGTTGTCAAAACTCCATAGCTTTCTAACATAAAAACAAGAAACTTTCCAGCATTGCATGCGTCCATTAATTTCCAAATATGTAGGCAACTACAATAAATAGGCACAGGAAAGTATCTAAATAGTTTGTAGAGAATTAAATTCCCATAATTTATTTTTATAGTTTTAAGTTTTTCATTCTTTTATGTTATTGATTTTAATTTTTGTCATTAAATTGTTGTTTTTCATTGTTTCATTTATTCGGTTTTCCTTTGGTTATTTTTGGTAAATAACAGCTAGCAATATAAACTTTATTCAATCGCAGTTAATTGTAGAAATAATACTAATAATAATTTAAATAAATTAACCCTCGCAGTACTGACGTTTCGCCAACCGTTGCGGACGGTGCCTGGGTCAACCGAGACCCGAACAGTTTTTGTTTACGTAGAATATAAAAAATGAAGCTTTTGCCATTATGATTTTGACTTATTTTATTTTAAAGGTGAACTATTATTAGGGATATAAAATAATACATAAAAATAAAATTTTAAAAAAATTACATAAAAAATATTTATTCTAAATCATTACAATTTGTACACAAAATATTTTTTGTACATGTTGAATGTATATTACATACATATTTATGACAAACATCACATTTTGATTTATATTTATTGTCATTTCCAATACACAAGCTACATCTTGAGCGTTTTTCTAATGTTGTACTCATTTGTTTATTTATTTTTCGGCCTGTACTTTCGATGGCGTCCACAATGTGTCTCGAAAATACTACTGCATTGGTTTCAAATGCTCTAGCTCTAGAATCTATGTTTGCAGCAACTAACTGTTTAGACAAATTTTCTATAAATTGTTTTCTTCTTGATTTTATGTTACCAGTTGCCCAATCCGGATTTTTGAGTTGCCATAGTACAAATGCATTATAGGCTGCAATATCTATATAATGTAAAAAAAGCGACAGAGGCCAACGTCGTGTACATCTCCGGCAAGTGTATTCTCTTAGAATTTTATCTAAAACATCCACTCCACTTTTTGTTGAATTGTAATAATTGATAATATTAGGTTTGTAATTATTATTTTCGTCAGAAATAGCATATTCTCGATGAACGCTCGAAAGTAAAACTACTCATTTTCTTGGTTTTGGGATATACGACACAAGTGTTAGATTTTCAGAAAATATAAAATCGGAAGAGAATTGAGCTCTTCCGGATATTGTTATCAAAGATTTTGGTAAATCCTTTCTATTTTTCCGCATTGTTCCCACTATAAATATGTTATCTTTGAGTAAATCCTCTGCAAGTGAGATATCCGTAAAAAAATTGTCGGTTGTGATAGTTCGATTAGATCCCTTCCAAAACTCTGAAAGAACTCTAACTACTCGTTGTCCTTGTCCTTTCTCCGGTGTGTTTCCGCATTTTCCTAAATACACTTCAAAATTACAACAATAATATGTAGTAGCGTCACATAGGGCCCATAATTTCAGCCCATATTTCCCCTGCTTGCTCGGCATATACACCTTGAATGGACATCTTCCTCGAAATGTTACTAATTGTTCATCAATAGTGCCTACATTAGACGCTCGGTAATTATCTCTGCAATTTCTTGTTAAAATATTTGTAATGGTTCTCAAAGCTGCCAACTTATCGGTCATTTTTCTTCTCGTGTCTGAAAGTCGTCAAAACGCAAACATCGTAAAATGTTTGTAAATCTATCACGAGACATAGATGCTCGATAAATTTGTCGACTATAAGCAATCCTTTTCTTCCATAGATCTTTTTTACTTTCACGTGATTCCCGAAAACGGCCAGTAATTAGTAAAATCCCAAAAAATGCCTTCAATTCAACACGGTCTACCGGCTTCCATATATTATTTGAAAACATTTCATAATATTTAACCGCTTTTTCATTTGTATAAGTAATTATAATGTCCATGATTTCATCATTTATAAATAAATCAAAACATTGTTCCATGGTTTCTACACCCTCAGAATTTGCTGTGAGTGTAGCATCATATTTACCAAATTCTGCATCTCTGTTTGTGGGGGAAATATATCTCCATGTTCGTCCACAAACATTTTGGTCTTTACAGTGTGACATATTATTACTATTTTCACCACTAAACTCATCACTTTCATAATCAATCGACAAATCTATTTATTACAATTTCTCGCAAAAATTTATTTGGGTCCAAATAGACCCAGGCACCGGAATACGAGGGTTAAACAAAAAATTGTCAAAGTGTCATGGCCTTCTAACAAAAACACAAACGGTTTCTTATTTTACGTATGATTTTGATAAATTCCTCAATAGCAAGAAGACTATAATAAATAGGTATAGGAATATTTATGGATAATTTGTAGAGAATTAAATTCCGTTTCTGATAGGGTATGAAAATATGGGGCGTTCCATTTAAAATTTACGACTTTCACGCAATTGAATACAGAGAAACGGTAACTCAATTTTTGACCAATCTGTATAAGATATACTGATACAACAAATGACAATCTATTTAACAGCATATGAAGAGTTATCGTACCAATGCAAAACGTTTTTGAATTAACGTTGGCTGAGATATGGACTTGTAAAGAGCTGGTGATATTTAATACACTTAAAATCAAAATAACTCGAAAACAAAAAATGGTAGGTATCAATAACTGTTATCAAAGTCAACATATTTTCTTACGTAAATTAGAGTGGTGTAATAAAAACTATAGCATTCCATTTAAAGTAGCGAAGTTGAGGTCTACTTCCGGTAGACCGGAAGTGGTGGCCACCTTGAAAATATTTTAGAATAATAGATCGGAATGAACAACCCATGTTACCAAAATTTCAAGCCTCTACGAATAGTGGAACCTAAAAAATTCTAATGAACCAATTACGTGAGACACCTGTGTATAAAGGTTTTTCTGTGGAGTTTATTTGGTCATTCAGACATAAAATTTGTGGATGATTATCTTTAAATTTTCTAATTTCATAAAGTTCAAGTATTTCCAAAAGGTTACTTTTGTTTTTCTTATGAAGTAATGTTGTGTTTATTGTTTCATGAAATTGGTGTTCTTTGTAAAATCTTCCAAAATTTGATCTCTGTTGTGTTCTATGTTCTTTTATATGAGTTTTTAAACATCTTCCTGTTTCACCAATGTAAGTGGCTTTACATGTATCACATTCTAATTTGTAAACTCCAGTATCGTTCATTTTATTGATTCTATCTTTGTTGTTAATTAAAATTTTATCTAGTGTGTTGTTGCTTTTGGATGTTATAATTATATTGTGTTTCTTAAAAATCTTTTTGATTTTATTATGTATGTTACCGTGATATTCTATTGTTCTATAAATATTGTTTGTGTTATTTGTTGTATTTGTAAGTGTGGTAAGTTTTATGTGATTCTGTTTGTTTCTGTATTTGTCAAACATTTTGTTGATGATTTGTGGTTTATATCCGTTATTTTGGCCAATTTGTTTGATAACGGATATTTCTGTTCTAAGTTCTTTTTCACCAAGTTTTGTGTTGAAGGCACGGTGTATATATGCGTTGAAAGTTGCCATTTTATGAGCATAATCATGAAAAGAATCATTTGGGATGATAGTATCTGTTTGTGTTGGTTTTCTATAGATACTGTATTGAAGTCCGTTGTCTGTTTTTAAAATTGTTAAGTCTAAAAAATTTATGCGGTTGTTATGTTCTATTTCGATTGTAAATTTGATGTCTTTATGTAAATTATTAATATAGTTGTGTAAGTTGGTTATTGTTTCTTGTCTGTCATTGTCGATGAAAACGATGATATCATCTACATATCTTAACCATGTTATGATGTTGTGTCTATGTGGGTTGTTATTGTTCATTATAAGTTCTTTTCCAAGTTTGTCTAAAAATATATCAGCTAGTGATCCACTTAGTGGTGATCCCATTGGATTTTTTTTCTACTTTCTTTTTTACCTCCTTTACAATAGATATTTGAACGTTTGGTTTGGGAAATATTCAATTTTAATTTTATTTTATTTTAATCAATTAGTACAGAAATTAAAAAACATTACAAGAAAATTGATAAAATTAATCTTAAGACATATTACGTCTACCAAGAATTAACAAAGACCTACCACAATATAGAAATCCAAAAAATAATGAACAACAAAACCACTTGGAACAAAGATAAAATCAATCAAAAATGGTCATCAAAAGAAAGGAAATTAGATAACCTTAGAAAAGAAAAGAAAACACAAGTAGACCGATAAAGGTAATATTACCATTTTGTGCTTGTTAGATTACACAAAGGCTTTTGACACATTAAATCGTAAAATTTTAGTGGCGCAATTGCGTTATTATGGTCTTCAACCTAATGCTGTAAATTTAATAGATAATTACCTTTCTGAAAGATCACAATCAGTTGTTCTGGAAGATAAATCATCGGATTTTTTGATGGCCGACTCAGGGGTGCCTCAGGGTTCAATTTTGTCACCGTTGTTCTATACGCTATATACGTCCACTTTTGTTAATCATATAACCTATTGTAAATATCACTCTCGTTTTTAATTTTGCTGACACATTGTACTCTGCATTTCTCTCCTACAATCTTAAAAGAAAAATACAAAAGGTTCAAAACTCTTGTATTCGTTTAATATTTGGTTTGAAGAGACGGGATCATGTTAGTTTGAAGCTTTTGGAGTTGAATTGGTTGAACATGCAAGGCAGAAGATTGTTGCATACAGCCTGTTTCTACTACAAGGTAATCTTCACTCAGACGCCGCCGTACTTATTCGAAAAAATACAATATCGAGGGGATGTGCACTCTATCAATATAAGATTTAAAGGAAGGCTTAGCCCACCAGTCCATAAATCAGTAGCATATCAGAAATGCTTCTCGTATCAAATATTCAAAATATACAATAGCTTACTATTATCTTTGGGGGAGTGTGCATCCTTTACATTGTGGAAACGTAGAGTGTCAGCCCATCTCCGTGCATGTTTCATTGAAAGGGGCGAGTGTGTGTTGTAGCCTATGACCTTTTCTTCCCTATTCTTTCTATTCTTATTCTTCTGTAACCTCTTTCTTAATCTTTCTCTTTCATAAATTTCTCTAGTCACATCGTCTCGTTGTTAGTTATGTTATATATTTTAATTTATGTTTTGTTCTTTTTACGTTGTTGGTGGAAGAACAGCGAAGGCTGAACCACCATCGTAGGGTTGTCCCAAGATTGTACGGTAGGAAGTACTATTAATAATAACAATCCACATATGTAACCTCTTGATAAATAAATAAATCATTTATCCTCTTATTTAAATAATTTAAATAATCCTCTTGATAAATAAATCATTTATTTATTTATTTAAGTAGTAAAAGAAAATAGAAAGATAACTAAAGACTACAACATAAAACAACATATATTTCATAAACGGATAACTAATTTAACGAACATAACATTTAACCCAGAAGAATTAGAAATGCTTAATAAAGGCCACAAATATGCAATAACAACTAAACGAAGAAAATGGCAACCAAAGAAACAATTAATAGAAAACTTCAACAGATATTAATTAAAGAAGAAATAAAAAAAACGAATAATTAATAACATAAAACATAAAATCAAACAAAACAATCTAACTATTACCAAAGCTGATAAAAACGCAGGTTTAATAATAATGAACAAAGAAGACTACATAAAGAAAACTGAAGTTTCCACAAAACAGCTAAAAAAATTAAGACAAAGAACACCAATTTCATGAAACAAAAAACACAACATTACTTCACAAGAAAAACAAAAGTAACCTTTTGGAAATACTTGAATTTTATGAAATTAGAAAATTTAAATATAATCATTCACAAATTTTATGTTTGAATGACCAAATAAACTACACAGAAAAACCTTTATATATGTATTTGAAAAATCCATTTACTCCACCTAAAAATAAAATTAAAAACCCCCAACATATACAATCAACTCAAACCGCAATAACAACATTTTCCCATATTTCCCTTCCCAAATTCAAATTTCCTTTTTTACTTTCTTTTTCACCTTCTTTACAATAGATATTTGAAATTTTGGTTTGGGAAATATTCAATTTCAATTTTATTTTATTTTAATCCTATTTTAATTTTTCACATTGACACAACATGTCATAAATCACAACATAAATAAAAATAAAACGTCAATATTAAACAACAAATTTGAAATAAGATCAACAATTTTTAAAAATGGATTTAATGAAGATGGCCTAAACGAGACCGAAACCGGTAGAAACATTGTATGAAATACTATCGTTTTAATAAAAGTGCAAAAATTATTAAATAAATTTATTTTTCTTTTTCTTGTTGTTTTTAAAAGTTAAAAAAAATGTTTTTATTAAATTTCCAAATGGCGCCAACTAGCGTAAAGATTTTGAAATATAAATGTTGTAGTTTTTAACACGTTGACTGCCAACTACGAGATAACTCGTAGTGTACGTTCCGGCCTGGGACGCTAAGTACGAGTTATCTCGTAGTTTGTTTATTTTCCATAACCGTACAGTTAGCATTATATTTAAAAAACGAATGTTTCAATGAACAGAAAATTTAATACTATTTGATTTATTCAAAATCATTATTGTCTTTATACAAAATAATACGTTTATTATTTATGATACTTTTTGAAACAATCTTTCACATAAAGGGGTGGTTCTCTTCACAAACTGGGCAGAAATAACGCATTTCTCGGCGTTCTTTAGCCTGAGTACAAATTCGACATGGCTTTGTAGGCCGCTGTTTTTTCTGCCTGGGTGGAATACATTCCAAATAATGAAGATTTTGCAATCTTATTTTCTCCGCAACTGGTTGAAACTGCTCTCCCATCAAAGCAATGTCGAATTCTTCCCTTAATTTTATTAGTTTTATTTTAGATGCAGTTACTTTTTGAAATATTTTATGCACATTTTGTATATACATTTCTATATAATGTGTAAAGCAACCTTTTTAGGCCACGTAATATTTTTTCTTAGGCATGTGTAATAAGCCAACATTTGATCTGATCAATCAATTCCAGACATTTCTTTATTATAATCTCGAATTATCTTTAGTTTCGTCAAAAGTTTACCATTGAGATTGGATACCTCCACCATTTCAACAATATGCATGTTGAAATAGTCAATACTTCTCGTTTGTCTTTCCAATTACATACAGTAACGGGACCGCTTCGCTGCCAGGTAACTTCCCCTTTTTTCAGCGTTCGATTTATCACCTCTTGGGGATTCTCCTTTCGGTTCTTTCGTAATGCTCCACATATATAATTTTTTCGGATTGTCACACAGTGGTTCATTTCGTAATTCTAGACGAACAAAATTTATATTGAAAAAAAAACAACTTTTTTAAACATAATTAATAACAAATTAATAAATTAAACATATTAATAATATTTAAAAAGTCGTAAATAATGTTTTAAAAGTCTTCATCATCATTGTACGAGAGACTAGATTCTTCATCCGTTTCATCTGTCAACTCCTCCTCTGCAGTGATAGATTCCTGTTCTTCAGATGACATTTTTTATAATGATATTACTTCATCGGAAATGTCCACCATTTTCTTTGGAGCGAGATTTCTTAAGTTTGTAATTAGCTGATCTGACGAAACTAATAACATATTGAACAGATCCTCAGTGTTGGTAATTCTCGACGTTTTTCTAGCATGATCTCTACGAAACCTTCGACAATCCTTGTTGCGCGCTTCCTGCGCTTCCTCTGAAAGCTGTCCAACAGGAAGAAGAGCAGATTTAACAATGTCCGTCCCATGAATTAAAAGTTTATGAACACTGGCTGACATGTAGTACCAATTATATAAACGGACATACAATTTAGCAGTGTCTGTGGTATATTCTTCAAATCTTTCTAAATTTATTTCATATCCGCTCGCAATAACCTTTAATAAAACCGCAAACCGTTTAATTAGATCTTCATTCACTCCTGTTATCGCACTGGATAGCGATGGATTAGAAAAAAAAATTCGAGCAGTGTTGCCATCATTACTTGTTCCGTAACCAGGTTTGGGAATATCCAAACCTGGTTACAAGTAGGCCCATTTCCTTGCGAAAGCCATCTTGAATTAACCTGATTCGCTTGTCTACATTTTCCCAGTCCTTTTTTCTCAATTGCCAGGTTTGAACTTCAAGCCTATAAGCAATGTGCAGCAGACATTCGAAGCATCTTATCCACGCGTGAAGACTTGATAAACCAAAAACAAATGTTTCCTCATCAGCAGGCGTTGATGCGTGTCTAGCCAAGCTGTTCATTTCTTTAGGTGTTGCACCACAGATATAACACTTTTGAAATGATTCCTGTGCAATAACACTGCAGACCTTTCCGTCTATCATTGTCATTATCATATTGTGGTCCACGAATATGTCTCTGCCTTCATTTGTAATATATGTCGGAGAAAGAACTTCTATTTCAGTTTTCACTTTATTAACTTCTTTTCGAATTAATTCTGTAGTTTCTTTCTGAAACAATATCTTTATTGGGCGACAATACCGCGTTGACGAAGGGCGAGGATTTTTCCTTTTTATTGCTTCATTATGTTTTAATTGTAGCGGAACTAGTGAAATTACGAATAAGAAGCCATCATCATGTCCGTTTCCAATGTCCGTCCTATACATTTGCTTGTACATTAGTTTGTTGCAAGAAACTCTTCCGAAAAAAATAAGTCTACCGGCGCTTGCACTGTAAAATTTGTCGTATCCAATTTAAAATCAACGTTTTCTTGGAAAACAAATAATTCAGGGTTTTGTGGAATTTCCGCCCACAAATTGTCATCCAAATTGTTTCGGACACATCATTATTATTTTCAGTTTCGGAAACAACTTCATCTTCAGTTTCGGAGACTACTTCATAATCACTGTCCATTAAATTTTCAGAAAATTCGGAATCGCTACTGTCGTTACTACCCTCGTCCAATTCTGAATATATATATATATATATATATATATATATATATATATATATATATCACGTACTTAGTGGTAGCAAAGCGACAAGTCGAAACGTGTTAAGTATGTACGAATTAACTCGTAGTTAGCTTCCGGGAAGAGCTTTTTGTTACAGAAGTCAACTACGAATAATTCGTATGATCGTTTTTTTCTAAAAAACACATTCCCTACGCTTTTTGATTATTTATATTAACCCTAATTAAAGTTTAAAACAGTATAACATAATAAAATTAATTTGTCTTTTTGGACCGGAATCTTGAAAATTGTCGTGACAGTCAACGTGTTAACAAATAAATACTTTTTTTAGAAAATAATTAAATTTTTTAGAATTCTATATAAGTAATACCTCATTTTCAATTTTCGTTTGTAAATAAATCTTTATTTTATTTATATAGATACTTATAAAATCTATAGATGTCACTCTAAAACAGTGTTTCCCAATGCCTTTTGGCCCACGGACCCCTTTTCTTAGTGAACCTTGCCGACGGACCCCCAGGGTGAAAAACTACATTAAATACATAATAGAAAAATGAAGACTTTAACTTTGTTGTCTTAATCGTAAATGGTGACGTAAAAATAAAATATAAAGTAAACATTTTGTTGAAGAAGTATTTATTGATTATAACTTTTGTACTAAAATACAATAAAATATAAATGGCTTGTATGAACCTGATGGGATGTTATGAGTTTACTTATGTCCGGCTCGATGTTTGTCAGTAGCAACCGCAAATCCCCCCGATTACTAATTTCCAGTCTGTTTCTTTTCTTTGTGACGAGGCTCATAACGGCACTGGATCCACGTTCTACCAAATACGAAGACGGACAAGGAATCAACAGCTTCTGTACAATAATCCATAATGCTGGATATAAAATTGTAACCAGAAATTTTCGTATCCTTGCTTAAACATTGGTTTCAGCTCCTCATTTGTGGATAATTCAATATGTTGCTCCTGTACTGGCATATACTCATCTGCATTTGTGCTCTGAGTTTGACTATTTACAAAAGGGTTCAAAGTTGGGAATATCCACGTGAAGACTGTCTTCAAATCTTTGAGTAAGGTCCGAATAGAGTGCCGTTAAGTGTTGACAATAAGCAAGCATATCTTCGTCCCAAGTTTTGTTTGTATAGCAAAAGTTTTGCAACAAAGGCAGATCATTGTCACCTTGTAGTTTCAAATTAGTCTCGTTGAATGTGGCAAATAAATCAGTCATATAAGCGATGTCATTTTTCGAGATAATTAAATTATGACGCAAATCATTGTCTTTACTCTCTAGGAATTCCAACACTGAATCAAAAAGCGAATAAAAGCGATTCAAACGCGCATCTTTAGACAACTATCGTACTTCTGTGTTAAGTAGTAAACGATTATAGTCATCATCATTTTCCAAACAAAATTGAGCAAATAATCTCTCATTTAAGGCATTCCTTTTGATTTTATTAACTGCTCTAATGACATAATGTGATTCATGCAAACGTCCACTAAGGTTTTTTGCCACCAAATGATCTCGATGTGCCGATGTACAATGTACCGATAGTACATTCGTTTTAAGTACGCCTCGTACGCATCGTAGCAACGGACATCACGAAACCTTTTTCAGTTTCCAAACATTTAGCAACATCGGTAGCAACGGAGAGTTAGTCAAGGGTATAGCTTTTACATCAAGAAATCTTTTTAATTCACGCTAACACAATATTTGTAACGTATGCGCAAAATTCTTACGGAAATCGATGAGTCACATTCACTTCTCGTGGTACAGACTATACTATAAAAAGGAGCCAGAGCACCGCAATACCTCAGTCTGTCAAGAGGAGTCTACGACAAAGTACTGAAGATGCCAAGTGAGATCTTGGCGAAACGTCTGCCCCTATCCACAGGGAACAACCAAGAAGATGAACGGATGATACCTCGGATTAACCAGAACACAAGTAACTATTCTGTTTAACTTAAAAAATTGTTGTTGGATACTTGTCATTTTTATAAAAGAATCTTTTCAATCAATTTGTAAAAATCTCTAGTTCCTAGCAATTTAACTGTTCTGAGGTAGATTGAAAAAAATACAATCGAGATATTAGCAATTGCAAAAGTTGCTTCATTAAATATCTTGTGGACCGTTAATCCTAAAGTTAAAGAACGTCAAAATGGGGAGGGCACATACTGAAATATTGACAAAGGGTAAACCTTTCAAGTACAAAAAACCTTATCCAAATGGAGCCACACAAGTTATTGTAGTTTGAAATTATTATTCGATACATAATTCCTGATCGAGCGCCACCTAACGAGGAATAGTGGAATCGAAGTGTGAATAGATGATCGGTCTCTATAACTTATGCGGTTTATAATGAGCAACTAAAATTAGTTCGTTATAGCCGAAATTTTTGTATGTTCCTATAATAGTCCATATTATTGAATATGGAGTATTATAGGAATTAATGGAATTTTATGGAATCTTCTCAAATATTTTTATTACTAAATAACCATATCTTTATTATATTAAATGTAAATACCATCTTTTCTTTAAAATATAAATAATAAATTTTGAGAAGTTGTATAAAATAAGTTTATTGATCAATATCAAACTGTAATAATTAAAAATTCCTATAAATCAGTACACTTCATGACCTACATGTGAAAGTGTTTATGGATGCACAATTTGGTCATTTTTGGAGGTTTAAAGAATGGTTGTGTCCAAGCTGAGTGGCTGTTTAATGTGAATGTTTGGATCACTAATGCACATGCCTAGCCTACTCCGGATTCAACTGTCTTTAAAACATGGATGTACGAAGCAAGGACTTCTCATTTTAGTTGATGACCACCATTCATACAGTCTTTTCTGCTTTTAAATATGATCTTATACCATTTACTAAATTACCATTTACTAAATTAAATAATCTGTTTAAACCTATTCCGGCTTGTTTTACCAAAGGGTTGCGGAAAATAAAAGAACTGTTTCATGCCGATATTTACATATTTTTAGATGTAGCATGATTATAAACGCCGGAATGTGTGGTAGCAGGAGTATAGTGTCAAACTGATCAAGTTAGCTTGGAGCTTCTTAGGGTACTGTATTCCATGAAGTATTTACTATTGACATGAGCACTAAAATCATGCTAGAGAAAGGGATGAAGAACATGACAGTCAAATCGCTCTGCAGGCGCTGCAATTCGTAAAAATGGTGTCAGCTCTGGTTAATGACTATAGGGAGCCTTACTGTCATTAAAGGGAGTTCTGAGTATCAAGTCACTCTATAGTTAATGGCAAAGATGCGTTAGATGAGCCATGCAGTAGGTGTAACATTTGCAGTGGCTAAACTAAGGATTGGACTATGGGTTGAAGAAAGACTTGGTCTATTGTAGACCAGTTCCCGGGAATGAGATTTTTAAATCGAAAAATGACCGATTTCTGTAACTCGAAACTAAAATTAAAATTCATATTTGAGTTCAGCACTCTTGACAAAGGGTAGACCTTTCAAGTACAAAAAACCTAATTCAAATGGAGCCACACAAGTTATTGTAGTTTGAAATTACTATTCGATACATAATTCCTGATCTAGCGCCACCTAACGAGGAATAGTGGAATGGAAGTATGAATAGATGATCGGTCTCTATAACTAATGCGGTTTATAATGAGCAACTAAAATTAGTTCGTTATATTCAATATAATATTCCATATTCAATAATATGGACTATTATAGGAATTAATGGAATTTTATGGAATCTTCTCAAATATTTTTACTACTAAATAACCATATCTTTATTATATTAAATGTAAATACCATCTTTTCTTTAAAATATAAATAATAAATTTTGAGAAGTTGTATAAAATAAGTTTATTGATCAATATCAAACTGTAATAATTAAAAATTCCTATAAATCAGTACACCATCCGGAGATAATTGCACTTATTTACTCAAAAAAAGGAAAAAAGAAAAAAACGAGGTTGCTTTAGCATTTTTATCAGACCGTGTTACGAAACACCTCCGCGCTTTTTCCCCATTTTAACTTTCATTCATAAATGAATGAATTAAAACCGTGTCGATATCTGTACAAATCCTCGCCGTTTTTGTACACTTTGTGTATCTCCCGTTTTTTATACTCTTGCTTTATGCTTTATACACCTCTACATACGCATATTCTCATTTCTGCTTACGTTCGTCTCCCCTTCTTTCCATTGAACGTCCTTCCCCACCCTCACCGGCGTCTGCTCCACACCGTCCACACGGCCGTTTCGAAAGGGGGAGGAGACCAGTCTGCCGAGAGCGTAATTCGTTCGGTTTTTGTGCATCTCCGCGTCCCGACGAATGTACGAATGAAACGAACGAAACGAACGGGATGAACATGTGAAACGTATCTTACAATTTTCAATCGGTTTTTTCTTATTGGACTTTTCATTTTTTTGGGTTCACTTTCGATTCAGGTTTAATCGAAATTTACTTTTAAAAGCTCTAATTACCCCAATGCCGATGGGGATGTTTTCTGCAATGAAGCATTGCAGATAAAGTTGAATTAATTTTTAAAGTTATCTATTAGTGATCAAGTTTTTTTCAACCAACTTTATTTCATTTAACACGGTAAGTCCTTTTTACATATTAATTATCTTAATTAATTAAGTTTTTTCAAAAAATCGATAATTTCTTAATTTCATTTTTTAAACTAAAATAATTCATGTTTTCGTAAATTGAGGATGTTTATGTGATTAATAGCATTAATATTTTATCATAAAGGTTTTATGGTGGTTCTGTACTAATCAATAGATTCGAATTTAATCTTAAAGCTTTGTTTATCTAAATATAAAATTATTTTTTAACTTGATAAAGTTATAATGTTATTGATGCAGTGGTTATAAATCATAAGCTGATAAAATTTGAGTCAT
Source organism: Onthophagus sagittarius (assembly GCA_036711965.1). Taxonomy (NCBI): domain Eukaryota; kingdom Metazoa; phylum Arthropoda; class Insecta; order Coleoptera; family Scarabaeidae; genus Onthophagus; species Onthophagus sagittarius. Next base: position 28,998,707 of record JASERS010000005.1, read on the forward strand.
TAATAAACAACGAAATGAGTCGTTTAATTAAGATCGAAAAAAATTTTTTTTTTAAGATTTTGAATTGATTTGAATCCAAATTGTTACACAACCTTTTAAATATGAAGTACAACGCGGACTATATCATTTTAAGCATTCAACCGGTTTTGACCAAGCTGTAATGACAAAAACCAGGTTCCCATATAAGTGTTTATTTATGGCACCGGTAAGGCTTTGGGAAGACATAAAACACGTAAACACCAACGCGTTCTGATACAAATTAGAGCAAATTGGAATGATAAATTTTTCATTAAAATGCTCAGATTCTGAATTACACAAAGGAAATTGACCTAATTTTCACATTATCATATTTCTTTTAACAATTATGCATCTGAGAAAAAAAGTGTAAGAGAGCAGTATTGTTAAAACTAAATTTTTTACAGCTTTTGTTCTAAAAGTTTTTTTATTAACACGCTCAGATTCTCCCCAGCTACCATCAACAATTTTAAAAGTAGACGAACCCAAGTTTTCATATTTTCTTATTCTTCGTATTTTTTCTATCTGTCTCGTAACAAAAGTACAGGAGATCAATAGTAGAGTTACGAACAAAATTTGCTACAAGTTTTGTTTTAAAATTAATTACTGATATGAAATATTCATATTTTCGCATTTCTCTTAATATCTATGCAAGTGAGAACAAAGATGTACGAAGAATGAAATTTGGTACAATTTTCTTCCAAAAGTTGTTTGGAACGTGCTTCGATTTGCAAGTACCATTAAGTTCTTGTAATAATTGACCAAAACATGAAATTTCTAGACATGTTTTTAGCATTTGGTCGATTTTCAATTTGTTGCCGTTTCGGTATAATTTTACTGAATTCAGTGCACATTTTTCAAATTCAGTACGTCAGTACTACTTTCTTATAAGAGTATCGAATTCATTACAAAATTCTAAATTTCTAAACATAGTTTCATCCTCGACCATGAAGCCTGAGAGCGTCCTTAGATCCCCTTTGCTTCACACTGGTAGTTATGCCAACTGTGAATTACTTGTTTCATGTGATCCCCTTTGGTCAGTTTGTCTGCCCTTTCATTACCTTCAATATCAGTGTAACCTGGAACCCACCATAGAGTAACATCATTGTTCCTATCAATTTCTCTCAGGTTGCTTCTATATCTTCTTATCAATGCTGAGTCACACGTGAAGGACTGGATTGCCTTCAGAGTGGTCAAACTATATGTGAAAGTGTTTATGGATGCACAATTTGGTCCATTTTGGAGGTTTAAAAAATGGTTGTGTCCAAGCTGAGTGGCTGTTTAATGTGAATGTTTGGAGGTTCCCATGTAAGTGTTTATTTATGGCACCGGTAAGGCTTTGGGAAGACATAAAACACGTAAACACCAACGCATTTTGATACAAATTAGAGCAAATTGGAATGATAAGTTTTTCATTAAAATGCCCAGATTCTGAATTACACAAAGGAAATTGATCTAATTTTCACATTATCATATTTCTTTTAATAATTATGCATCTGAGAGAAAAATGCTCAGATTGTCCCGAGCACCATCAACAATTTTAAAAGTAGACGAACCCAAGTTTTCATATTTTCTTATTCTTCGTATTTCTTCTATCTGTCTCGTAACAAAAGTACAGAAGATCAATAATAGAGTTACGAACAAAATTTGCCACAAGTTTTGTTTTAAATTTAATTACTGATATGAAATATTCATATTTTCGCATTTCTCTTAATATCTATGCAAGTGAGAACAAAGATGTACGAAGAATGAAATTTAGTACAATTTTCTTCCAAAAGTTTTTTTGTAACGTGCTTTGATTTGCAAGTACCATTAAGTTCTTGTAATAATTGACCAAAATATTAAATTTCCAGACATATTTTTAGCATTTATTTCTTGGTCGATTTTCAATTTGTTAGGCTCAGCGATGCCGTTTCGGTATAATTTTATTGAATTCAGTGCACATTTTTCAACACATTCCGTTTGCCTCACACCGGAAGTTATGTTTATTACCAACTGTTAATTACTTGTTTTATGTGGCTATTTTGTAGTTCATAGTTGGGTTGGGGTCCAATGAAGGGTGTTTTCGCTGCCCCTTTGGTCAGTTTGTCTGCCTTTTCATTACCTTCAATATCAGTATAACCTGGAACCCACCATAGAATAAAATCCTTGTTCCTATCAATTTCTCTCAGGTTGCTTGTATATCCTCTTATCAATGCCGAGTCACACGTGAAGGACTGGATTATCTTCAGAGTGGTCAAACTACATGTGAAAGTGTTTATGGATGCACAATTTGGTCATTTTTGGAGGTTTAAAAAATGGTTGTGTCCAAGCTGAGTGGCTGTTTAATGTGAATGTTTGGACCACTAATGCACATGCCTAGCCTACTCCGGATTCAACTGTCTTTGAAACATCGATGTACGAAGCAAGGACTTCTCTTTTTAGTTGATGACCACCATTTATACAGTCTTTTCTGCTTTTAAATATGATCTTATACGTACCATTTACTAAATTAAATAATTTGTTTAAACCTATTCCGGCTTGTTTTACCAAAGGGTTGCGGAAAATAAAAGAACTGTTTCATGCAGATATTTACATATTTATAGATGTAGCATGATTATAGACGCCGGAATGTGTGGTGGCAGGAGTATAGTGTCAAACTGAGCTTCTTAGGGTACTGTATTCCATGAAGTATTTACTATTGACATGAGCACTAAAATCATTCTAGAGAAAGGGATGAAGATCATGACAGTCAAATCGCTCTGCAGCCGCTGCAATTCGTGAAAATGGTGTCGGCTCTGGTTAATGACTATAGGGAGCCTTACTGTTAATAAAGGGAGTTCTAAGTATCAAGTCACTCTAGAGTGAATGGCAAAGATGCGTTAGATGAGCCATGCAGTAGGTGTAACATTTACAGTGGCTAAACTAAAGATTGGACTATGGGTTGAAGTAAGACTTGGTCTATTGTAGACCAGTTGCCGGGAATGAGATTTTTAAATCGAAAAATGACCGATTTCTGTAACTCGAAACTAAAATTAAAATTCATATTTGAGTTCAGCACTCTTAGAAGAATCCCTACACAAAAATTTGCGAGGGGGTGTTTTCATTTAAGGGAGAAAAAAAAATTCCCAAAGTTATGAATATCACGTGCGCCATATACCGCGCGACTAAAATCGAAAAACGACCAATTTCTGCAATTCGAAACTAAAATTAAAATTCATATTTGAGTTTAGCACTCTTAGAACAACCCTTACACAAAAATTTACGAGGGAGTGTTTTCATTTAAGGGAGAAAAAAAATTCCCAAAGTTATGAATATCACGTACGCCATATACTGTTCCGCTAAAATCGAAAAATGACCAATTTCTGCAACTTGAAACTAAAATTAAAATTCATATTTGAGTTTAGCACTCTTAGATGAACCCCTACACAAAAATTTGCGAGGGGGTGCTTTCATTTAAGGGAGAAAAAAATTCCTAAATTTATGAATATCACGTGCGCCATATACTGTTCTGTTAAAATCGAAAAATGACCAATTTTTGCAACTCGAAACTTAAATTAAAATTCATATTTGAGTTTAGCACTCTTAGATGAACCCTTACACAAAAATTTACGAGGGGGTGTTTTCATTTAAGGGAGAAAAAAATTCCCAAAGTTATGAATATCACGTACGCCATATACTGTTTATAACTTTGGGAATTTTTTTCTCCCTTAAATGAAAACAGTCCCCCGCAAATTTTTATGTAGGGGTTCTTCTAAGAATGTTAAACTTAAATATGAATTTTATTTTATGTTTCGAGTTGCAGAAAATAGTCATTTTTCGATTTTAACGGAACAGTATATGGCGCACGTGATATTCATAACTTTGGGAATTTTTTTCTCCCTTAAATGGAAACACCCCTTCGCAAATTTTTGTGTAGGGGTTGCTCTAACAGTGCTAAACTCAAACATGAATTTTAATTTGAGTTTCGAGTTGCAGAAGTTGGTCATTTTCAAATTCAAAATCTATGGCTGGTATCTATGGGTAATTTCACAAGCGTAATGAGACATACGATATTACATATTAATATTGTTACTGTCAAACCCTGCAATATTTTACAATGTAATAGATAGTTTTACTGGGCATTATCGATTAAATATACACCTCAACATGTTGGGCCTAGCCGAGGATGTTGAATGTCCTCCACCTATGTACGGAGGATAAGAAGGCAGGTATTAATTCTCAAAGCAACATGAACGTTAATACAAACAATAACAAATAGAAAATAATACACAATAAACAGCAAAAATTAACATAAACTACAATATTCAATTATAAACAATATAAATAGTTGAAGCAAAAAATAAACTTTAACATACAATAAATAACAACAATGAACATAAACAGATTATTTCTGTTATAAGCAGTGTAAACAATATTATGAAAACCAAGCAAAAAGCTTTATACTCTTTGCTAAATGGATCTACTAAAGCTTTATCGAGAAGCTGCAGAACTTCGTCTGGATACTCCTTTGTCTTTTTTGTACTAACTTTTCACATGTTACAAATGAGTGGGTCGAAAACTAGTAAGTTGTGGAACACATCGTCCATGTTATATTTTCTGGAAAATTTTCTTGCATTAAATTCTCTGTACCTTTTAATGTCTTTAATTATATTGGTACTATGGATTAAAATTTTATACACCGTGGTTGACATGTTATACCAAACGTACAAGTTAACAAATTTTTCGGCGATATTAACACAGTATTTTTGAAATAAGTCTATTTTCAATTGGTAGCCGATAGATATTGTTAACAAAATTATTCTAAACCTAGTTATTAACTCTTCATCAACTCGTATTGCCATCGTTTGTGCTGCCAAATCCAAGCTTTAGCCTGTTCTTATGAAAGTTTTTTATGAAATAATTCTTGGATTCGCTTTTTATAAGTTGCAACTTTTTCTTGATTTTCTTTGCCTCGAGGTTGCCACAACTGAATATTTAATTTGTATGCAACATGAAGTAAACATTCAAAGAAGCGGAACCGTAAGTAACGATGACAAACCGATCTGATACTTAGGTTCGTCCACAACTTTTATTCTTAGCACTTTGGCAATGTTATTAAAATCTTTCAAAGTTAGACTATAAATATAACACCTTTACGTCGATTGATTTTCAGTAACGGCATTGCATATTCTACCATCTATCATAGTGAAATACAGCCATGGCCAAAAGTATTGAGCACCCAGGTTAACTTTGAAAATATCAAAATAAAATAAATTAAAACAACTTGTATGGGTTTATAATATATATATATGTATGGGCTTGTATAGGTTTATAATGTTTATTGTTAAAAAAAATTAATATTTGGTGGGTCCACCTTTTGCTTTAATTACGGCTAAAATTCTTTTTGGTAAAGATGATACCATACCAACTTTATGCAATCTTCGGGACTTATAGCGTTCCACTGTTGGTGTAAGCGATATTGTGACGCCTAACTTTGCGCTTCAATAAACCCCATAAATGTTCTATGGGGTTTAGATCCGGAGATTGAGCAGGCCAGTCCAGGAGCTCTATATTATTTTCTCGAAACCACGTCATTGTGCGGATAGCTTTGTGGCATATTGCGTTGTATTGTTGAAACTTAACACCGACCAAATTTGTGTCGCCAAAAAGTGATGTAAAGGAGGGCACTAATGCTGTTTCCAAGACATTTATGTATTTTACAGCATTCATGCGACCTTCACATACATACATTTTTCCAACACCAGAAGCGCAAACCCCAAATCATTACGCTGCCACTGCCATGTTTTACAGTCGGTACCACACATTCTGCCTTAAGTTCCTCGCCTACACGACGATGGACATAGGTTACACCTGGAGTATCAAAAAACTTAAATATGAATAAATATGTGTTGTAAAGATTTTACTCATTTTTTTGTTTTGTTGATAAACTTTGTGTTTTAATAAAATAGTTAATAGTTGATAAAACATCAAATTGACCAACTTACCTGAAAGTTTGACTCGTCTGACCACACGATATTTGACCAGTCTTCTTCGGTAAAGTGTTGGTATTTTCGAGCCCATTCGTACCGTGCCGTTTTATTTTTGTCGAAGAGCCATGGCTTCTTCCTAAATTTGCAGCCTTTTAGACCTTCTTGAAGACGTCTACGAGTAATCCGAGCAGATATTGATTTCTTAAAACCTTCTGACAAGTCAGCAGCAAGGTCTGATGAAGTTTTCTGTTTTTTAATGATGTTCTTATTATTATTCGGTCCTCTCGAACTGTTGTGACCCGTTTGCGACCCGTTTTAGGCCTATTAATATGTGACCCGGTAATAACAAAACGGTTAATAGTATATTGTACCGATCGGCGCGAACATTTTACAATTTTTGAAATCTCCACCTGCGATTTCCCTAACTCGTGCAAAACTTGTATTCGCACACGTTTTTCTAAACTAAATTCGTTTTTTAGGCATTTTAAAATAATATCACAAAATGTTCAAAATCTAAACACAAAAAGGGCACTAATTCACAGAAGCTATCCACAACGAACAAAACTAGCGAACTGAGAAATAAATCGGAAAATTGAAAAATAAAACAAGTTTTATTATATGATGTTTTATTCACTAACTTTGGTTAATAAAACACTAATTTTGGTAACTTTGGTGTCAGACCCGGCTTTTAATCTTTTTTAGATGTTTACAAATACTTATCAAACAGCATGGCTTTTTCACGGCTATGGTTATCGCACACGTGCAAAATACTTAGGGTACTTTCAAAACTTACTACCGTGTAATGTAAATTACTGATTTGATATTCATTGTGTTCCATTTCCATCTTAGATATCTCTCTTGTGATGTTGTTTAAGTTGTATTCGGATCTACAAAATCAGGTAGAGGAAGGTCAGGGATTTTACTATTTATTAACTGAAGCACTAGCGATGATAAAAACACGTTAGTATCTGAAATATTTATATCACAAAATTTTAGATTAGATTGGCTCATCCCAGAACTACCATCAAATCCCCATTTTGTTATCAAATGAAGATTGCTACGGTTTTCAGGTAATAGACTATTGAAAACTACTCTTAAAAATTCAAATAATAACACTGAGATTGTTTGGATAGCATCTTCTTTTGAGAGTAATAGCTTCATAATTTGGATGTAGATTTGAATTATGACTTTTTGCTATATTTCGTATGACATTGTACTGAAGTTTTGTTAACTTAGCTTATCAAAAAGCGATAATGCTTCGCCTCCAGAAAGTGGACATATTTTATATAAGTCAAAGATATGGCAAATCAAAAAAGATATGGCCTTAAGTGGAATGCATACGTTTTTTTATATATTTGATAGAGGGTAAATGTGATCTAGATATCAAATCATACGGTTGTATAAGAAAAGAAAATGAAGAAAATATGCGTTTTCTAAAAATATTATATCACCAAATACAATCATAGTAGGCGTTGAAATGATGTCATTGACAGATAAACTTTTTGTGTAATCCGTGTATGGGCGTAAATATTATTGAACAGTATACAAACTTCACTTTGAATATGTTTTCAATCACAATACCCATACATGATTAACATTTCGATTCTTTGTCGTTCGCTTAATTGCGCCTTTTTTGCTTATTCTGGCCAATACTGGCTTATACTGTCATCTTTTAACATTTAAATCTGTCAACGATATCATTTCAACGCCTACTATGGTTGTATTTGCTGATTTAATATTTTCATATAATTTGATGTATTCGTGTAGACGGATTTATGGTCTATCAGAATATATAAAGAAACATATGCGTCTCATTTAAAATATTGAATATCTCAATTCTCTCTTGAGATAGCATACTTTCAACTCAATTTAAATTCATTAAATTTAAAATCTTCTTAATCATTTTTGAAAAAATCGTAAAAAATCGAATTCGTAAGATATCTTGATGCAATTTATTATAATTGATAAAGCAAAATATTTAATTTTAAACGCATAAAACCAAACTTGAATATCTCAATTCTCTCTTGAGATTGCATATCTTGAACTCAACCTAAATTCATCAAATTTAAAGTTTTCTTAATCATCTTTGAAAAATCGTAAAAATTATATATTATTATTAATTAAAAATTATTAAAAAAAATTAAAAAATTATTAAAAATTATTAATTATATATTAAGAATTCGATAATTCTTAATATATCTTGATGCAATTTATTATAATTGATAAAGAAAAGTATATAATTTTGAATGCACAAAACCAAACTTGAATATCTCAATTTTCTTTTGAGATAGCATGTCTTGAACTCAACCTAAATTCATCAAATTTAAAATCTTCTTAATCATTTTTGAAAAAATCGTAAAAAATCGAATTCTTAATATATATTGATGCAATTTATTATAATTGATAATGAAAAGTATATAATTATAAAGGCACAAAACCAAACTTGAATATCTCAATTCTCTCTTGAAATAGCATGCATTCAACTCAATCTAAATTCATCAAATTTAAAATCTTCTTAACCATCTTTGAAAAATCGTAAAAAATCGAATTCTTAATATATATTGATGTAATTTATTATAATTGATAAAGCAAAATATATAATTTTAAACGCACAAAACCAAACTTGAATATCTCAATTCTCTCTTGCAATAGGATGTCTTGAACTCAACTTAAATTCATCAAATTTAAAGTTTTCTTAATCATTTTTGAAAAATCGTAAAAAATCGAATTCTTAAGATATCTTGATGCAATTTATTATAATTGATAAAGCAGAATATATAATTTTAAACGCACAAAACCAAACTTGAATATCTCAATTCTCTCTTGCGATAGGATGTCTTGAACTCAACTTAAATTCATCAAATTTAAAATCTTCTTAATCATTTTTGAAAAAATCGTAAAAAATCGAATTCTTAATATATATTGATGCAATTTATTATAATTGATAATGAAAAGTATATAATTATAAAGGCACAAAACCAAACTTGAATATCTCAATTCTCTCTTGAGATAGCATGCATTCAACTCAATCTAAATTCATCAAATTTAAAATCTTCTTAACCATCTTTGAAAAATCGTAAAAAATCGAATTCTTAATATATATTGATGCAATTTATTATAATTGATAAAGCAAAATATATAATTTTAAACGCATAAAACCAAACTTGAATATCTCAATTCTCTCTTGAGATAGCATGTCTTGAACTCAACCTAAATTCATCAAATTTAAAGTTTTCTTAATCATTTTTGAAAAATCGTAAAAAATCGAATTCTTAAGATATCTTGATGCAATTTATTATAATTGATAAAGAAAAGTATGTAATTTTAAACCCACAAAACCAAACTTGAATATCTCAATTCTCTCTTGAGTTAGCACGCTTTGAACTCAAGCTAAATTTATCAAATTTAAAGTTTTCTTAATCATTTTTGAAAAATCGTAAAAAATCGAATTCTTAAGATATCTTGATGCAATTTATTATAATTGATAAAGAAAAGTATATAATTTTAAACGCACAAAACCAAACTTGAATATGTAACAATGTTCGTTGCTATAGTAACGGAACAAAAAAAAAAGATACAAACAAAAGTACATCGCCTGAAAATGCGCTACAATTAATAATGAAACTTTAAAATAAAACACAACGACACAACTCCTCCCAATATTTTCCTTGTTATTAACACAACGTTTCAGGATTTCCTCCCATCTTCAGGTTTACAATCTTTAACAATTATTTCAATAATTAAACATTAAAATACAAACACAAACCACAAAACATGTAGAATATGATTCTTACCATATCACCCTATTACAACACACATATATCAATTGTTTAGATGACACTAAAACAATTGAACGTCTATTTCAATTTTAAAAATTTTTTAAAACACACATGCGACATGACAAAATTAAAATATTTTATGTAAAACCTGTTTAAAAACACAAATGTTTAGACAAATATTTGGTTTACCAATGGGTTCAAGTTTAAGCGTGAATCTGAGTGGTATTGTGTTGAATCATTTGTTATCTACACAGTTAAATAAAACATCAGTAAAACCCTTGATGATAGCAAAGTATATAGATGACTTATTGATAATTTTACCTAAAGGACAACATTCCGAATTACTAAACGTTTTTAATAAATACAATGATAGATTACAATTCACAGTAGAAATACCTAAACAATCACATATAAAGTTTTTAGATATGACAATAATTATGGATAATGATAACAACACAATAACAACGGAATGGTTAAGAAAGACATAAGTAGTGATAGATTATTAAATTATCATAGTAACCACCCTAAATCACAAATAATTAATACGATGAACAATTACATTTGCATAGCATAAAATAGACGGATAAACCTTTTTTAAAAAATATTAAACAAAAAATATACAAAGTATTGTTAAGTAATTTTTATCCTAAGCACCTAATAAACAACTCATGGTTCATAATACTAAATAACATAAATAAAACAAAAGTCAAAACTGGCATAACTTCACAAGGGACTAAAAATACAAGGAGGATAAACGAAAATGAGAATAAAAACAGAAAAGATAAGCCAAATATAAAATAATCGTTAATTACAAATTTCATACCTAGACTAAATGGATACAGGACGACATATACAAGGGAACGATCATAACACTCATAATACCATTAGACATAAAGATGCTCAGAATAAGCAGTTTTGTAAAATTAAATATATACCTACGTTAACAAACAAAATAAGGAACATTTTTAGAAAGTATGAAATATCTTCAATAAAATTTGCTAAATATAATAACAACAAAATCGGCACCTTAATACCAAATATGAAAGACAAAATCAAACCTTTGGATAGAGTGGATACCGTATATCAATTAAATTGCATAGATTGCGATAAAATATACATAGGTGAATCAAAACAGCATCTCAAAAAACTCAAAAAAATATAACAACATAAATACGATACTAAACAAATAAAAATTCAAAATAAAACAGCTTTGTGTCAACATGCGTTAACATTGGATCATAAGTTTGATTTTGACAATCCAAAAATATTAATAACAAATAAAAACACAATATTAAGGAATAACTTTGAATCAACCTTTATAACAAAAAACAATAAGAAAACAGTTAATTTTAAAACTGATGTAGGGCGAATGAGGAAGGTGTTTTTAAACAGGTTTTACATAAAATATTTTAATTTTGTCATGTCGCATGTGTATTTTAAAGATTTTTTAAAATTGAAATAGACGTTCAATTGTTTTAGTGTCATCTAAACAATTGATATATGTGTGTTGTAATAGGGTGATACGGTAAGAATCATATTCTACATGTTTTGTGGTTTATGTTTGTATTGTAATGTTTAATTATTGAAATAATTGTTAAAGATTGTAAACCTGAAGATGGGAGGAAATCCCGAAATGTTGTGTTAATAACAAGGAAAATATTGGGAGGAGTTGTGTCGTTGTGTTTTATTTTAAACTAGTAATAAGCCTCCATATTCAATATAAGAAAAAATAATAATGAAACTTTTATTCGAAACATTTTTCTTTTGACCACCATTTGGGAAGATATTGCCAATATTCCAGACATTTGTTACACCCTGTATATTTTTAACCTGCAAATGCGCTTCCCAACCAAATAACATATGGCAGTACTATAACTATTTTCGCACATTACATACACAGTGTGTTACAAAAAGTATTAAAAGTAAAACCGCCTATATGTCGTAAAATAAATTATTTTCTCAATTTAATATATGATGTAGTCGAGCATTATTACAAAAAACTAATTAATGAATTTTCGATTTGTATATGTTATACAATTCTACTTACCACCAGCGACAGATTCCATGATACATTTTGAAAATATACGGAAAATTATAAAGGAATTTCTACCGGTTTCGGTCACGTTTATGTCATAAATCACAACATAAATAAAAATAAAACGTCAATACGATCAACAATTTTTAAAAATGTGTATCCTGAAGATGGTCTAAACGTGATCGAAACCGGTAGAAACATTGTATGAAATACTATCGTCTTAATAAAGTGCAAAAATTATTAAATAAATATTTTAATTCAAGACGAAAAACATTCCTATAAAATAAAAGAATATATAATAATTGGTTACTATACAGTCAACTAACAACTAAATAGTATATTACAGTACAAGTGAGGAAACTAAGGTTTTTTTGTCACGCGTATGTCAGATTTGTATCGAAAGACATACAAGTTAGTGGAAAATATTGGTTTTCCACGTGTGTTGTATCCAGCGTTTTGTTTAATCCTACTATTTAGAGAAAATTCGGTCTTAAAGTTCGTTAATTCCTGGCTAATGTCATGTCGATAGTTTGGAGACGACAGTTTTTGACATTGTCATACTCCAGGGTATGCTTTCTTGATAGGTATAAAATAACGACGGAATTTTATTTATTATTACAATTCATTGGATGGTGCTGCCTACACAATTCACCAGCAATTTGCAATCAACGTTAGCAACCGTTAATAATTAATTGTCATAATTGACTTTTATTTTATTTCGTTTATGTCTACAGTAATTGATAGAAGTGTGGAAAGGTAATATCAAAGAAATTATATAACTGGAGGTGCATATAAACAATCAACGATCAATGAGTATTTGCGAAGAGGTGAATTGCTTGCAAAAATTTTGTTACATACTATGGAGGCATATGATAAAGACAGTGTGTCCAAGAATATGACAACGATTCTTCCAGTAATCGTTGTTAATCACTGTTCTTTAAAGAGAAGTAAAATAAAACTTATTTAATAAACCATTGTTGGTTTTTATCAATTAAAGTTAGAAGTGGAAATCTAAATATACATAAATATGTAAGCTATATAGCATTCAAATTTCGGGGTTTATTGAAAGTACTTCCCCTTGGCGGCGCTGCTTTCAACTTGGTCGTTAAAATAGAGGGGAGAAATGCTTCTATATAAGTATTAAATATTTTCTATGGTCATACTCTTAATTTATTGATAAACATCCAATTGTGTCAAATTGTTAATTATCATTACGCATAAAATTAATTAAAATGAATAATTTATACAAGTGATTCTTCATTTAATTTTCCTTGTGTACTCTCTACCGTTTTTTAGTTCACATCCGTTACGTTTAAACAAACAGTTGTACCTTTAAAGGTTTAAATTTCGCTAATAGTGGATGAAGAAAATTAGAGTGAGTGAAAAATATTTTCACTCACCCGTTGCTATGAATGTTAGCAGAGTGAGTGAAAATAACTTTCAACACTCGTATCTACGCTAGAAACTGGCAATTTCAAAGGTAGGATTGAACAAATATGTATGGGTGATTCTTACAATAATTATAAAGAAGGTGTTTCAAGACACCTTGAGTTATTTAATCGAATAGTAATAAGTGCATTTCAAGTCTTCATCCTTAAATTTTTTCCAATTTTGACCGAGATTTTTAAAAAATTCGCCAGTGTGCGTCATGCACAAAACGATTGCATTTCTGAATATCCTACCTTATATTTCTAGTATCATGCTGGATAACTATACATTTTATAGCAAAAGTACACGAAAACTATATTATTAAGAATACAATTTACTACAAGTTTTATGTAACAACGCTTAAGACTAAAATTTTCATATTTTGATATTTTTCTCGATAACTATACATTTCAGAGCAAAAGTTCGGAGAGCAGTATTTTTGATCTAAAGATTCATTTAATATTAAATTCTTCTTATTATCTTCAAAGCAACAAAATTCCTGAAATTCTCCTATTTTTCTCAATATATATGCATCTAAGAATAAAAATTCAACGTATAATCTTGTTAAAAATAAAATTTCCTACAATTTTTGTTCTAACTGTTCCCATTTCAAAAATTTACATTATTCATTGTATGTATTCACGAATACCAATACCGACGTTCTTCTTGTAAAACGAAGAAGCTTCTTTGAGTCGTTCACGTCCTTTAAAGGACCTGTACACTTTAAAGATAACCGTGCTGTAGTTCTTGGTAGGTTCCTTTTGAAGCAAACAGGTATCCACGATTTTTAACACTGCGTAAAGGTAACTCGGGTTACTTCAGGGGTTAATTTATAACGTCGACCAGACATGGTGTAAGGTTTCTTCTTCAATTTCCTTCCAACATTTTTACGCTGTAACCAAGTTTAACCAAGTTTAACACAACGACGTGATCGCAAAAGAATATTTATCTACCTGCCTAGTTATCGATTTTATGACGTGATCATCCCACATCAACGGTTTTAACCTAATTTTAAACTATGAATATAACCTGGTGCTACATTAAGAGTTAAATAAAAAAAATAAAAAGTCTAATAGGTTATTGTTCTTTTCTTTGAATTAGAAGAAATCGTAAATTTCCTATTTTTTTATGGCGTATTGTTTCGGAATTATTATACTTACATTGTTTGTTTTTCTTTAGTGTGTTGAATGAAAGTTTTGAAACGAATAATTTTTGACAGATTTAATGTCATTGCCACTAATTTCTAATCTTTTAATTATATTATTTAAGTATTAATTAGGATTTTATGGCTCAAACTACAAAGATATCGGAAATAATCCACGCAGTGAGTATTACTTATTTTTTTTGGCTGTACCGTTTTTGCCATTCCATTTTACCGCAATGCCTTCCTACGGCCTTATTACAAGGTACTGTTAGGGGCGTACCCAAATTAGACGCTTATTATTCGGAATGCGTCTCCATTTACGTGCTCTTGTTGCATAGTTGTTGGGAACACCCAAAAAAAAAGGTAAAGACTCTCGTAGTACATAATATTAAATGGTTAAACTTGGATGTTCCGCGTTTGGGTGGCGATTTCCACCTTTTATAAAAGTCTTAAATGGCGTTTTAAAACTGGTTCGTTCCGGGTCTTGAGACTCTCTTATTGGGATAGATGAAAGTACAAAGAAACTCTCGACGTACCGGTCGAATTAGAGAGGAATGTTAATTTTAATTAACCGTGCGCTACCTTTAATTGCAATGGTTGGGTTTTATTTTCTTTTTCTGATACAAATAGCCATGAAATTCTGTATAACGTTGTCTTATCATTTGTCACGATGGAAATTGCTGACCATATTTGGTTGAATTTATGGCTATTATGTTAATTGAATTATTTTCAAACAATTTTAATTTCTTTGTGTTGTCCAAAATTCATTGTACGCATAAGCTATCTCCAAAACTAAACGAAAGACAAAAATCATAGCTATCGTCCTTTTTACGTCCTATAAGATAAATCTGATAATTGTGTGAAGAAAACATCAAAAATTCGATAAAAATGAATTGGTAGTAAAAAAAGAAAGTTATTTTTTAAAAAATTAAAAAATCACATTTGCTTGACACATTAAAATCAATGTAGAGGACAGTAAAATGACAAGGTTAAAAGTAGAATGATTTTTTTTCAAAAACAAGAACAAGTCTGGTAAATTTTGTTTGAGATGAACACTGGAGGGGCAGAAAGAAAAACAAGCGGTTCAAAAAGTTAAGGACGTAACTTTCGTCGTGTAAAGTCATTGTTAATTATGAAACTGTAAATTGAGCTTATCCCTTCTGTACCCGTTCTGAAATTTACTGAATCTGTGTCCTTATTAATGTAAACCATTTCTAGAAATTGACGTTTATTATAAACCGACTCTCTGTCTAAAATCTTAGCGTTGTCAAAATCAAAATAATGACCTTGAATATGATGGTAAACAAGAGCACTTCTATTCTCATTTCTACCGCTACAACCATTCCGATGTTGTTTAAGTCTATTCGCGAAATACTGCGCTGTCGTACCAATGTACGTTTCTTCACAACTAACGCAAGGTAAATGATGTTAGATTGTTGTAAAATAGGAACGCTGTCTTTGGTTTTTGAAAAAAACTCTATTAAGTGTTAAGTATTATGTGACCATACGTCCCGTTTTAAACGGGATTGTCCCGTTCTTCTGTTAGTAGTCCCAACGTCCCGAATAAACTCTAAAACGTCCCGTTTTCATAATCACAGAAGTGCATAAATCTCATTAAGTATCTAGCTGTATTTAAACAGCTTTTTTTTATTAGTAATATTTCGTTTCTTTGTTTGCGAGACTTATACCAAACATGCTTAAATGTAAAACTTGAAGGGGGTTAACTAGAAAAAGTGTAAACAATATTTATACAAAACCGAACACATTGTTGGAACAAGAACTAATAGGGATTGGCTGTGAAGTTCATAATGTCCACAATGCGATTAAAACTGCAGATTGCTTACCAATTGATTTAGAATGCATTATTGTCAAAAGTTACTTTTTTAATATTTATAGTGTACGCATTGAAACTGTAAAAGAATTCTATGACTTGATAGGTACAGATTATAAAAGAATGTTGGGTTACAATAAATCTAAATGGCCTGTACATAAATGCTTAAAATGTTTGCGAGATTAGAAAACTATTTTAGATTGGTAATCTAAGAAAATAGTCTTCTAATTGGCATTCATTCTAATAGTTACTCTTCTAATAATTAGTCATTTAATGCCCGAATATATTGAAGTTGTTTTTTGGCAATCCCAGCTCCGAATGCTGGTTATATTTTGTGCACGCCCAAGAAGTTGGTTTTCACCAAGTCGCTTTAAATAGCGAAGGACAAAATATATCAGCAATGGATGTGAAAGTAACAAACCGTTTAAAAGATAACTTGTCTTTAGAAAAAATTCAGTTTTTATCCCACATGTTACACGAAATTTATTAGCAAAGTTGATCAAAATCAGAGCTTGGCTAACTGCTTGAAAAAGTAGTCGCGTATAATTACTAACTATTTCCACGAAAATAGAAGCATAGAATAATTAGAGCTACCACAATTAGTAGTTAAGTATCTAATTACAGTTAAGCTTCGCTAATCCGAATCAATGAAAATTTGTTGAATTTAAATGATGGAACCATGCGGATTATAGAGTCAAATTTATATTAGATAATAACATTATCTGCTGTTTATCTTGCAATACTTGACACACCAAAACTTTTATTAACTTCCTCACTTTTAATTTGGTTATCCCAACATCTTCATGGAGAAATTGCCTTATTTGCTGCAGCATGATACATAAATTATTGAATGGATAAAATTTGACTCTATTTTGTGGAATGCCGCCATCAAGTTTTCCTCAGCTGATTTTTGAAATACACATCCCTACCATTTTGCTAATAAATTACAAGGATTTGCAATCCTTAGAAAGTATGGACTCAGCATTTTTGATACAAATACTCTTCAGTGTTTTGGAATTAATCGTCTTTCACTGCAGATAGAACGAATAGTCTTTTCCGATTAGCGAATCTCTTACCAATTCGGATTACAAGGGACATAATGCAAATTTTATGTTTTTCAATTTTCCAGATTATCAGAGAATTCGGATTTGTGGTTGTACGAATTAGCAACGCTTTACTGTACTTCTTTAACTATATAAGAAGATGCAGTTGTAATGCCTAAAAGGGATTGGCTTGCACTCTCCAAAAAAAGTCTGATAAAACAAGCAAAGTTTGTCAAGCAGTATCTAGTCTTTAATTGGCATTTCAAGTCTTCCCAGGGCAGTATCAAATTTTTTGGAAGTAGTATTAAGTCTTCTAAAAGCAATATCAAGACTTCCGGAAGTAGTATCAAGTTTTCTAAAAGCATTTCAAGTCTTTTGGAAGCAATAACAAACCATCTAGAAGCAGTTCAAATCTTCTGGAAGCAATATCATGTCTTCTAGAAGCATTTTAAGTCTTCGAGAAGCAATATCAAAATTTCTGGAAGTTGTATCAGGTTTTCTAGAAGCATTCCAAGTCTTGTAAAATCATTTCAAGTTTTCTGGGCGCATTTCAAGTCTTTTGAAAATAATAACAAGCCATCTGGTAGTTCAAATCTTCTGAAAGCAATATCAAGTTTTCTAGAAGCATTTCAAGTCCTATGAAAGCAGTATCAAGTTTTCTAAAAGCATCTCAAGTCTTCTGGAAGCTTTTCAAGTCTCGAAGCAGTATTAAGTTTTCTATAAGCAATATTAAGTCCTCTGGAAGTAGTGTCAAGCTTTCTAGAAACATTCTAAGTCTTCTAAAAGTATTTCAAGTCGTCTGAGATCATTTTAAATCTTCTGAAAGCAATATCAAGACTTCTAGCAGCAATAACAAGTCTTCTGGAAGCATTGCAAGTCTTTAGGAAACTGTATCAAGTTTTGTAGAAGCTGTATCAAGTCTAACTTAAAATCAAATTTTAATAATTTTGGACTGCACCTGATAATCGACAGAAGTACCTAGATTTGTCCCTTTTTCAGTCGAAATAAAAACGGTTACCTTAGGTAAGTAATTATATTTAGCAAATTTAATATTGAACTGATCGAAAAAGGAGATGAACCCAGATGTAAAGCCTTTGATGAAGGGTATTTTTACATTTTTAAGCTGTGTTGTTGCTTCAACATCAGACCTTTGGTCACCATCAAAATTGATTTCTATCAAAATTTCTATAAAAATTGTAGATAGAAATTTAGATAGTTTATAAGTAGGTGATCCCACAAAAGAAATAATCGGACGTAACGGGCAGTCCAACTTATGCACCTTAGGCAATCCATAGTATTTTGGAATTGTACCATTGTGGCAAATCAGTTGTAAATAAGTATTCCTATCGATGTATTCTTTATCTAATAGTACTTTTATAAGCTTATTCATTTTTGTTTGAATTTTCGTTGTTGGATCTTTGTGAATTATTTTATAAGTCTTGATCGTTTAAAAGTTGTAAAGATTTAGTAATGTATTCCGATTTGTTCATAGCGACTGTAATTTGACCTTTATCAGCTTTAAGGAATAACAAAGGAATAATATCTCTTCTTTGATGAAGGAAATAGTCTTTTTTAAAGTTTTCTTAATAAATGAATTAATTGGATTAGGAGGTGATGTGTTTAACAAAAAATTTGTTGTTAAATTAGTACATCTAGCTCTAGCAAAGCCTTGAACATTGGTACTAACTTAATTATAGATTCGATATCAGCTAACATTTTTGGTACAGAAATATCAGAGACAGACGGTGCGACACCAAACTTAGAACCAAGAGACAAAAGGTTACTTATATCAGTCGGTATCTCTACAAACTACATCGGAATGATTGTAGGGGCAGAAATGAGAATAGAAGTGCTCTTGTTTACCATCATATTAAGGAAGGTCACCATTTTGGTTTTGACAGCGCTAAGATTTTAGACAGAGTCAGTTTATAATAAACGATTATTTCTAGAAATGGTTTACATTAATAAAGACACAAATTCAGTGAATTTCAGAACGGGTACAGAAAGGATAAGTTCAATTTACAGTTTCATAATTAACAATGACTTTACACGACGAGAGTTACGTCCTTAACTTTTTGAACCGCCTGTTTTTCTTTCTGCCCCTCCAGTGTTCCTCTCAAACAAAATTTACCAGACTTGTTCTTGTTTTTGCGAAAAAAATCATTCTATTTTTAACCTTGTCATTTTACTGTACTCTACATTGATTTTAATGTGTCAAGCAAATGTGATTTTTTATTTTTTTAAAAAATAATAATATTACTTCCGTTGTAAGTCGATTTAAAGAAACTTTAACTTTAAGATTTTTTGTAACTTTGCCCATCCATTTTAATATTGTAGTGTGTCCCTGATGAAGCAATAAATTATTGCGAAAACTCGGATCGAAACAAGGATCAACTCATAGGCTCAATAGCAACTCATTGGTTGCTATTCCCAAGATTTTTTAATCTTTATAAATCCGAAAGCATTCTCTGTTCCTTACTCCTAATAGATTCGAAATAGTTAATGTTGGAACAGCATCGATTATAGATCATGTTTTTATGGGCATTATGGAATATTTTGTAATAATGAAAGTTTTTTCCATCACTATTAGTTTTTAGATATTACTTGCGTTATTGTTCTTATCGTTAAAATCGGGTTTGTTAGATTTCTGTCAAATGAATGGGAAATGGTCAATATTAGAACAAAAAAGATGGAACATGTTTTTGTGGGTATTACAGAATATTTTGTAGTAAAGAGACGTTTTTCGATTACTTGAGAATTTACCTATCATGATGTTCAAACTAAGGTTTCCAAATTTCGGGATCGGGATTAAATTTCGGGATTTTGTTTTTCAATCCCGGGATCCCGGGATTAATCTCGAAATCCCGAAAAATTAGAAAAATAATTTGTAGGGTTAAAATAACTTATATTTTTGACTATTTTAATAAAAGAACTTGGAAATGTAATATGTAAATCTTATTGTTTAATACATAAGTTACATAACTCGAAAATTATTTTGTGAACGCAAATTTAAACAAAAACATAAAATTTTAACAAATAAATTATATAAGTACGAAGGCTTTACGACCGATGTAAATTGAACTAAAATTAGAACTAACACTAGCACTAACACTAGAACTATCACTAGGACTAACACAATATCTAAAACTAGAAACTTTCGGGTTTCGCCGTGCGTTTTCTGAAAAAATGTTTGACGTTTCGAATGCCATGTTGCAACCTTCTTCAGAAACTGGTTCTAACTTAGTTAGAACCAGTTTCTAGTTTTAGATCTAGTGTTAGTCCTAGTGATAGTTCTAGTGATAGTTCTAGTGTTAGTGTTAGTTCTAATTTTAGTTCAAACAAATTATATTTACAACTTAGAACGGAAATGGCGTCGTTCTGAGCATCACCAGTGCATCTAAGGTAGAATCGGCTAATCGAGATCTTATTTTTGTGGCAAGCGATGACGCAGAAGAAAAAGCTCGTTCCGATTCCACACTGGTGGGTTGAACTGTGACCAAGCATTCAAAGCACCGCTGCAAATGTAAACCACGCAATCCACCATTTTCTAATAGAACCATTTCTTTTTTCACCACCTTTAAAACATTAATAGATTTTCCTTTCAATGGTTGTTGTACCGGTTTCATTGCATTTGTTATAGCCTGTTCGAGTTTGTTTTTGAGACTTAAATTTTCATCTCCTTTCATTCGGCCGATTGGCAACTCATCTTCATAGTCGAAATCTTCCTCGTCAAGATTTATTGTTGTTGGTTCAGCTTGGTTGCTGAGAACGGTTCCTGATAAGCTTTCTGAAATATTTTTGACGAAATTCGCAATTATGTCGGTAGGAGGCAAATTAAAAAAAAGGATCATCGCTGCCTTGCTTATTGGGATTTTGGAAATAATCCATGACTCCAGACATTATGGTTCTTCGCTCTGATATTCGCTTTCTTAGAGACTCTTCCAGGTCATTGCTTAATTTTATTTTTAGTTCACGTTGCTCCCGAAACAGAAATTTAAAACTTGCATCCGCAGTAGCAAGATTATAGCATCTCGTCGACATATACCTTCTACAGTTAGTTTAACTGGTTCTAAGCAATAGAATGGTCTGTGCAACTTCCAAATCTGAATTTGTGAATATTATTGGGCTCTCTAAATCGATCAGAGCTTTTCTGATACAATCTTTTAGTTGAACAAATCGATCTAACATATTTAGTAAGCTGTTCCACCTTGTTGAACAATCTAAAATTAACGAAAGTTCTTTACCATGTTTATCTTTAATATAATTTTGTAAAAGTGAATTTTTGACAGGGGAACGTCTAAATAGCTTTACTGTCTTTCGTATTTTTCCAACTATTAACACAATATTATAGTTTTTTGTAAGATCTATCTTGTTTTGTTTCTCTTTTCCCATTGACATTTTCAAATAGTCCTCCTCATTACATTCATCTAATTCAGTTGGTCGACACAGCTCTTCGCAGGTAAAGAACTTTTTATTCTAGCTAAACCTAAATTCCAAAATTTAGCCTTTTCATCAAAGCTGTGTGCATTAACATTCAAGTATCTCTTGTTTGCTGAAGATGTCCACTCGTCTAATGTCAAGCTCAAATATCCACCATTCTTCTTTATGGTCTGAAATTGGTGAACATAATAATTCAACATTTTTTTTGTGGTAGGCTAATATTTGGTTTCGGATCGATGTTACAGGTTTGGGTATATGGTCATCCTTAAATCCTCTAGCATGAAGGCCTAATCTAAGGTCTATCGAAGTAATAAATACTCTGAATCATCGAGCGAGGTCATTCGAGATAACACAGCATCCATAGAATCATTATTGAGTTCTATTCTGTCTCTTAGACCATCGCATACTCGTAATCGTATACTCATGTCATCATCAGTTCGAGCCGCGCGAGGAATTGTGGCCACAGTACTGGAAGTTAAATATGTTTTTGTAGTTGATTGTTTTGAAGATAACGAACCCTGTTCTTCTTGGAGTGAATGTTTTGAATTGTAATGAACATGCAGGCCGTTGGTAGAACCTGCCTTAATACCAATTATTTTGTTACAGTATTTATATTACGCAGTTAAGCTTTGTTTATTTGTTGAAATTAAAAAATGTTGCCACATAGATGATTTTTCGTCATTTTTCTTAGGGTGAGTATCATATTCCTCATCATCTCCGACCATTTTCGTAATACGTATAATACGTATTATTTAACAGCGGTATAAAACAACTGTAACGAATTTAAAAAGATATGAAAGATAACATATTACATTCCAGCGGTTTACAATGTATTACTAACTTACCTTAGTTTTTCAACTTCCTTGTTATTATTATCTTGCTAAAACGAACAGCTAAGGGCTGTACCTGTATTCTGTAGGTTAAAACTAAATGTCTAATTCTGCATCCACAAATTACTAACACACAATTGATTAACGCTATATACTATACACTATTTTAGCACTATAACTCACAACTCATAACAGCTTTAAACTCTTTTTTTCTCATTAATCGCTACGAGAATGAAGACAGTATGAAGTTGTGTAAAAACCTTCGCTATCCAAACTACTGTCACAAAATACGATTATCGATCGAGCCCGACATAAGGGGATTTACCGCAGAGTTCACCGATGAATCCCATATTACTGAAACACGATACCAATAGCAAACTGCACGTACGCACAATGTCGTTTCGTACACTATAAAAAATCGAAATATTTCGTTAATAGCTCCACCATATATTCTTAAAATAATATTGTCCTAATATTAAAGATATAAAAATTTCGGGACTGAATCGGGATTTGGTTCGGGATTTCGAGATTTTTGGATTGAAAAAGCATCGGGATCCCGGGATTCGGGATTCCTGGATCGGAAACCCTAGTTCAAACCATTAAAATTGGGTCTATTCGATCTTTATTAAATAGATTCGAAATACTAAACTAAAATTAGAACTAACACTAGCACTAACACTAGAACTATCACTAGAAACTTTCGGGTTTTGAAAAGGAGAGTTTTACGAACAATTTGAGGGGGCAGCCATGGGATCTCCTTTGTCGCCGGTGATAGCAAACTTTTACATGGAATTATTCGAAGAAAATGCTCTGAAGAAGAGCCAATGGA
This sequence comes from Onthophagus sagittarius, assembly GCA_036711965.1. Taxonomy (NCBI): domain Eukaryota; kingdom Metazoa; phylum Arthropoda; class Insecta; order Coleoptera; family Scarabaeidae; genus Onthophagus; species Onthophagus sagittarius. The sequence goes on from JASERS010000005.1 coordinate 29,022,032, forward strand.
AATCGAAGTATGGCTTCGATATGTGGACGACACGTTTGTTGTATGGCAACATAGTAGAGAACGCCTCTTTGAATTTCTAGGTTATCTAAACGCTCAACATCCCATGATCAAATTTACCATGGAAACGGAGTCTTCTAAGCAGTTACCGTTCTTAGATGTATTGGTCACTAGAACAACAAATGGTAACATGGAACTGGGGGTGTATCGAAAGAAAACCCACACTAATAGGAATTTAGGGGCAACATCACACCTTCACCCAGAGGTCCGTCATTCGCACTCTGTTCCAGAGAGCATCAAGAATATCTAAAGGAGACAACCTAAAGAAGGAGGAACGGTTTCTACGGAACGTACTACAGAAAAAAGGATATAGTTTAAAGGACATCAACCGAGCCACAAAGCAGCGGAAGCAAGGAGAAAAAGCTTCAGCAAGTACAGAACCAGCTGGAATCATCTGTCTTCCTTACGTTTCCGGTGTAACGGAACGAATTGCAAGACACCTAAAGAAAAACGACATCGTGGTGCGATACGGAACGGTCACCAAAATTCGGAATAGACTCCCGATAGCCAAGGACAAGCTACCTCTTTTAAAAGGAGCGGGTGTCCCGATTTTGTTACTTCGAACCGGTAGACGGCTATCATGCAGTTGTGGGAAGTTTTACGTTGGCCAAACCGGATGAAACATCGAATGCCGTATCAAGAAACACGAGCGGGATGTGAGGCTGAGGAAGTTTCAACAGTCGGCGGTTGCGGAACATTGCCACTCAGAAGGTTACCGAATAAACTTCGACAAAACAAAGGTTCTGGCTAGGACTAATAAATATCATCAACGGCTGACAAGAGAAGCCATAAAAATCCACCGACATAAAAACAACGTTAACAGAGAAGATGGCTGGGAACTCAGCAGAACATAGAAGATGGTGGTGAAGACGAATACGACTCCCAAACCGGACGCAACGCAGTAATTAGCTTGCAATTAATATAAAATTAATTATTAATTAGTTTTTCGACCTGTATATTGTTTTACAATTCCCGATTTTGTCACTTCGAACCAGTTTCTGAAGAAGGTTGCAACATGGCATCCGAAACGTCAAACACTTTTTCAAAAAACGTACTGCAAAACCCGAAAGTTTCTAGTGTTAGTCCTAGTGATAGTTCTAGTGTTAGTGCTAATTTTAGTTCAGTTAACACAGGTCGTGAAAGTCTTCGTACTTAGATTCGAAATAATTAATGTTGGAACAGAGTTCATTATGGAGAATGTTTTTGTGGGTAATATGGAATGTTTCGTAATAACAAATTTTTTTCCATCACCTTTACTTTATGATATTACCTACACTGATGTTCAAACCGTCAAAATCGATTTTATAGTCTATACCAGTGATGGTCAAACTGTGGCTCGCGAGCCGCATGCGGCTCTTCGATGATATTATTTTGGCTCAACTAACAATTCAATTAATAAAAAAACCTTCGAAGAAAAAAGATTCCCCGAACATTTGGAGAGCAAACGTCGTTACTTGTGGCGAATTAGGCAGCTATAAATCAATACGTCTACGTATTCAATACGATACAGATCGAAATCTGTAAGAACCTTTTTACAGTATTCAATACACTCCAACTATCACGACTCTTTACGATGATTGCGTTTGTCGGTCTCTAAACCAAAATTTTAATGAGGAATGGGAAGAAGATTATGCTTTTATAGAAAAAATGGCAAAGCTGTCTGTCTAATTTGTAACTCAACCGTGAACAAGTATATGGTAGGAAATTTAAAACAACATTATGAAAAACTCCATTCCGAATTCATATCTGAATATCCGGCAAAATCGGAGTTAAGAATTAAAAAACTACAATCTTTTTTTAAAATTTAATTGGCTTGTTTTTATAATACTATTTTAAACAAATTTTACATAACATAAGGTCTTCATCACTTACAAAAAAAAAAAATAATAAAATATAACATTTTGCGTATTTTTAAGTGAGGTAGATGTCTTGTGGTAATTTCCTTTTCAGTCGGCAGTAGATGTTCATCTCGCTGAGATTGTATGGCTGTAGTACTTCTGTGTATTGAATGCGTTCGTGAAATGTGCTGGTTATTGTCGATATATGGTCTACGATACTGTCCATTTTTAATTCGTTGTGAAGTTGTTCATTAGAGATATACCTATACATTCGGCGTCTACTGCTATGCGTAATAATTTGGTTTGTAATACCAATATTATATATATTTATTCAATATTATTATATTTTATTAAGATTTGTTTAGCCGAATATCCCCAGACAGCGCAGGCGTATGTGGTAAGTGGTCGAATGGGGGGTCTTGTAAATTAGAACGATATTTTCACATTTGAGACTAATTCTTCTGTTTATCAAGGGATACAGCTGTCAACTTTCCGTAACCTTGATTTACTTTTTGGAGTATATGGTACTTCCATGTTAATCTTGTGTCGAGGAATACGCCAAGATATCTGACAGGTTCGTGTAACTCATTCCATCTAACAGTTTCTTCGTCAATTGTTATTTTCGGAGGGTTTTTAATTTGTTTAAGTGCAAATATTTTGGCGATGCACTTGGATGGATTTAATAATACATTCCATGTCTTGAACCATTTTCCTAGAGTGTTTATGGCTATTTGAGGATTTTCGTTTGCGTTTCCAATCTCTGAGCTTTGTGCTATTATGGCAGTATCATCCGCGTAAGCCAGAAAGTGAGCATTAGGTTGAGGCATATCACTCATGTAAATGCTGCCTTGGGGTACACCAGCGAAAATTCTTTTTGTTTCGGAGAAGGATTCATGAATTTTTACAGAAAAGGAAAGTCTTTAAGGAAGGATATTAGAAGTTGTTTAACATTGATGTCAAGATCTAGGTGTAATATTTTATAAATTAATCCTTTGATCCATACACGATCCAAAGCTTGTGCAACGTCGAGAAATAGGGCTGCGGAGTATTCTTCACCTCAAAACCGCGTTCGATTATGTTAGATAATCGTTGCAATTGATGGCTGGTTGAAAATTGATTTCTAAAACCAAATTGGAAATGCGGAATCACATTCATTACATTTAAGGCTTCACATAAGTGTAAATTAATTATTTTTTCTAGGATTTTGGGCAATGTAGATAGTAAGCTAATAGGTCGATAGCTGGTGATTTTGCTTTTGTGCTTTCCTGGTTTTAAAAACATGAGGATATGGGCGTGTTTCCAGCAGCTTGGGAAATAGCCTTGCTCCATGCAACGCTCCTTTTAAAAGAGGTAACTTGTCCTTGGCTATCGGAAGTGTATTTCGAATTTTGGTGACCATTCCGTATCGCACCACGATGTCGTTTTTCTTTAGGTGTTACATACTACTTCTTTAACTGTTCATGAAACTCTCCTTTCCAACTAAAGTACGTCGATGATAAACAATATTGCTCTAAATCTGGCACATATTCTGGCAATCCCTCCGGGATGAGTTTTTGGCGAAGACCCTTTACCGCATCCTTAATTGGTACCCTAGTAAAAAGAGATTCTACGTCGAAATTAACCAAAATATTCTCAGCATCTAACTATACATTTTGCACCGATTCCCCGAAATGTGTCGAGTCCCTAACATTTGATTCTGTGTTGCCTATAATGGGAGAGAGAATTTTCGCGAAATGTTTAGCTAGTAGGTACGTTGGGAATTGATGACACTGACGACCACTGGCCACTGGGTTTATGGATCTTCGGTAGTCCATAAATTCTTGGTGGTACCGGAGCCTGTACAAACAAACCTTTCGGATGTTCTGGCGGAATACCTGTGGATTTTACAATGCTCTTCATAGGATATATAGTTTAAAGGACATCAACCGAGCTACCAAGCAGTGGAAGCAGGGAGAAGAAGCTCCAGCAAGTACATAACCAGCTGGATTCATCTGTCTTCCTTACGTTTCCGGTGTAACGGAACGAGTTGTAAGACACCTAAAGAAAAACGACATCGTGGTTCGATACGGAACGGTACCAAAATTCGGAATACACTCCCGATAGCCAAGGACAAGTTACCTCTTTTAAAAGGAGCGGGTGTGCCGATTTTGTCACCAGTTTCTGAAGAAGGTTACAACATGGCATCCGAAATGTCAAACATTTTTTCAAAAAACGCACGGCATAACCCGGAAGTTTCTAGTTTTAGATATAGTGTTAGTGCTAGCGTTAGTTCTAATTTTAGTTTAGTTTTCGTCTTTTGTTGTAGATTATTTCGAGAATAAAAGTTGGAAGTCAGTATATATATGGGGAATGTATTATTTTTAGAGAGTGTCGTTCTATAGTGAGCGAGTAGAAGTTCTGGAAATCTTGTATGTATTCTATATTTGCTTTATCTGCGTCAGTTTTAAGTAGATTATGATTTATTAAATTTTCTTCAGATAAATTCGAATTAACCCATCTTGTGGTATAAACAATTAAAATTAAATAAATTTTTATTTCTATCAACCCAGATAAAACATACTCAATCATATTATTAAACCAATTAGTCGTCTAAGTAATTACGTGTAGGTGTCAAATTCTAAGTGAACGCCGTGTCGCAACGAATAATTATTAAACGCGACTGTCCGCTACTTATTAAGTATTCGTATTATAGCAATTCTAAGTATTCTTATTGATGCACATGCCCACAACTTGGTAGTATGCAAAATTCGACCTACCGCGATGGCTCCCGGCAACTTTTCCATCTTTAGTGCCGTGAAGACGCAGTTTTTCGGACGTAGGAGGTAACGATTGTCGTGCAAAACTTTGATTTATGCTACCTTACGCCTCTTTTTTCCTCGGCTTTAATCGCCGTTACATAATTCTCACGACGGGAACTTAATCGAAACCGGCGGGCGTAAGATTTATAATTATTTTGATCGATGCATGTTTCAATAAACGTTGAAATTCGAATTCGAAAGTTTTTAATGGCGTTTGTAATTAAATTATTTGAAATGTTTTTCTATAAAATTTATCGTGAAATATTAGTATTTTTGGGTAACAACCGTAACCTGGCACAGTCTGTCTCCAAGTTTTTAAAACTAAACCGATCACGCATCACGAATTTCGACGCTCAAAACGTAGTTTTCCGGCAACAAGGAAAGAAGTTGTATCTAATAAGTTAGTTCGTTTCGTAAGTTTCTCAAATAGATTAATTTTAAGATCGTTAGGATTGTTTGATGATTTACTTCTTGTCTGGTCAGTGCACTTTGGTCAGTTTGCTCGGAGGAAATTGGACTCAAGCCGTCGAGTCGTCCTCCTTTTGTACGTTAGTGAGTTTCCGTTCTGGCTGGGCGGGTTTAATAAATTAGATGATTGCAATACATATATAAGACCGGGGTGAAACAATACCTTTTACTTCCGGCGCACCCAAAAATATATAGTTGTTCATGTTTACATTATTAACTATTGTGTTTATGAAGCAATTATTTTAAAATTACGCATAAAAAAACCGTAATTACTTTCCTGGTAAGGCCATAATAACAATTTTTTATTACCTTTCATCTATTCAGTATATTCTAGTGATGGAATGGATAATTTTATCATTTTATCATTATATGTAGTTATTACTTTCAACTACATCAATTTTACATCTTATACAGGATGTCCGAAAGTTGCGTCTATATACTGAAAAGGTTGATTTTAAGGCTTAAAGCATGTTGCTTTTTTAAAATTTTTATCTTTGGTTTTTTGCTATTTTAATTGCATCAATCATTTTTGCGGAAAAAATACATAAAACCAGTAGTTTTCAACTTTCCTATATTAAAGGATTTATATTAATACCATAAAAAATAAATTCAAAAATAAATAAATTTTAATATATTTTCAAATATCTTTTATCACATTACAATTTCTACTGTTAGACAAATCAAAAAATAATATTTATCACCAATTTTTTAATTAAATTTACTATTAAAATACTCAACATGGCTAAAACTTTACGAGAAAAGTACAGCAAATACTTTAGCAATTATTTTGATTTTATAGTAATTTGAATTCAAAGATAAGTCGTCAAATGTGCTTAAATCATCGTTTAAAAATAAAACTTGTAGTGTAAAAGAAGCCTATTAGGATTCTAGATTTTGTTTTAAAATTGATTTTAATACCGTAAACCGTTTAATGCAATTTTTCTTGTAAACCGCTCGTTTTAGGTGATTTTTGAAGTGGTCCCTTTTGTATATAGTTTGTTCCGCTGAATCGATTGATGCAGTTAAAACAACAGAAAAAATAAAGATAAAAAAGTTATGGTACTTTAAACATGCCCCTTACGATTTTAGATGTAGAATCACCCCTTTCGTATAGACGCAATTTCCGGACACTCTGTGTATACATACTGATGTAGAATATATCTTGATGAAGTTTTTAGTGATTTTGTGATAGAGGGGTGTATGTATTTTCCGTAGAACAAACCCATGCGTATCAAATCTAAGTATCTCAAGTTGTTTTTGAGATATCAAGTTTAACACAACTTATTCTTAAGAATATTGATATGTTTTTGATATATATTTGATGTTTTTGAGAAGCAAGTTTTAACGTAACCAAAATTAGTAACATTTCATAAAATTAAAAATTTTCTGATTAGTTTTGAAAAATCATAAAAAATATATAAATTTTAGAAATAAATATATATCTTGATGACATTTATTGCGATTTATAAAGAAAAATATGCACTTTTCCGAAAACAAAACTATGATTTTATAAAATTAAAAATTTTCTTAATCAATTTTTAAAAAATCGTAAAACATCGAATTCTTAAGATATCTTGACGAAAAACAACGATTTTGTTAATCATTTTTGAAAAATTGAATTTTTAAGATATTTTGATAATATTTTTGTGATATACAGGGCGTGTCAAATGTCTGGAATATAGGCATATGTTTGCCATTCGTTATTATTTGTTATTTTAAATGGAAAACATCGCTTATCCGCTGAATACATGACAATCAAAAAAATATACTCTTGTTGACTTTTCTCTAATACGCATTCCAAAAATTCTTGTTTTTTTTACTGAACATGCACATATGTGTACTTTTTTTTATCTTTTATTTATTAACTGCTTTTGTCTAAAATTGTCTTTTTCATAACTCATTTCTTGCAAAAAAAAATTATATTACGTTTTTCTAGAGTTTTAATAAAAGAATCATAACTCGGATATTTAAAGATTTGATTCGTTCATTATTTCAAAGTGATATCTCAATTAGTTCTTGAGATATGAATTTTTGAAAATTTTTAACAAATATATTTACGTTTTTGCAAACCTTTAATCAAGAAATCACAACTCAGAAATTTAATGATTTGCAAAAACGATCTTAAGCACGTTAAATAACAACAAAATTTGCTTCAAGTTGCTCTTTTTTTCAGAGCGATATCTTAATTAGTTCTTGAGATACAATATTAAAACGTGTTTTTAGTATTCTCTGTTGCCCATTGTTATAATTGTTGAGGCTGAAGGGCAAGGTGATAGGTCTATTAAAGAGGTATTTAAAGGAAGCCATTTTGTGTTGCATACAATTGAACGAATTCTTAAGTATGACGTCTATGGCAGTATTTTTCCTGTAAATGCTATAAGTCAGGTTGTCGTTTGTTATAGCTCTTTTGTTATTAGGTCGAGAAGAGTGAGTGTAAAGTTGCTTTAAATTTCAGTAGTTGAAGTCAAATCGCACACACTGTTGACAAAGTTATTGAGGGATAAAAGTGTTTAAAAGCAAATGATTTCAATTGTGAAAAGGCTGCAATGAAGGAAGTTCAAGTATATTTTTTGTTACTTTGCAAGATGTATTGTTATTTCCGTATTAGTCTAATGCTCTTTTTGGTTTTATCTAGTTTGATTAAATTTCTCATTAGAGGTGTGAATGAATTCATAACTGATGTATTGAAGATTTTCAGGTATTCTAAATTGTTCTTTATGAAGGTTTTCAACTTGGTATCATATTTTAAAGTGGGGTTATGTTTCATTCTAAGTATTTTATTTTCTTTAAACAAAGTGGTATATATATCAATAGGACACAGTTTTTGATGCATATTCTGAATCTACACACAAGAACATGTAGACTTTCATAACATACATATATTTACCTAGTATATTTTTTACTTTTAAATCGGAATTTCTTAGAGACATTGCTTAAGAGTCTATTGGCTCTAGAATACCATTGGCATCATCGATCTATTTTATACTGGTTGTTCAAAAATGTTAGTATTGTTGGATTATATTCAATTTAAAAAAACGAAAATTTAGTAGTTTAAATGGAACATTCTGTATCTGACTTGCTGCTTATCAGATAGAGAATTTAATTTTCTATAAATCATTACTACATATTCTTATGGTTATCGGTTGCAGTTGTTGAGATATGCCGCAATTAATCAAAATCATGCAATGAACTTTCATTTATTCATTAATTTTTCATTGACTTTTTGGCAATTGAATATGATGAAACAGTAGATGTATTTTTGAACATTCTGTATAAGATAGACTAATGATGACTAATGATTGATTAAGAACATTCATCTATGTCCTTAATTAGAATGATATTGAGTATACCGTGTATACAAGGTAAAGCATAAAAACAGTAGGTCAAATCAATGTAATTTGTCCCGGAGAATCTGATTTTTCTATAAGAAAGAGGGTTCGCACTTAAAATTTGTAAGTTGTTTCTCATTACGCCGTCAAGGTGTGAGATACGATTAAATCTTGGGATACCCGGTATAGGAGATAGGAGTTCCTCATATTTAATGAAGTGTAGCTGATTTAACAGTAACCGATGTAGGTGTTTATTCTTAGTCATGTCTTCTTCCATCATATCTTCTCGAAGTTTCTCTCTTATCAGCGTTTTATCTAGTTGTGGTTTGTCAGATTTAAATGATGAAATTATTTGTGATTTATAAAGGAAAGTGTGTACTTTCTTCAGATCGAAATGGTGCTTGAATATCTCAATTCATATTTGAGATATAAAGTTTAAAATTCAACCTAAATTTATAGCATTGCATAAAAATAACAGTTTCCTTATACAGTTTTGAAAAATCGTAATAAAACAAATACTTAAGATATTTTGAGGCACATTGATGAAATTATTTGTGATTTATAAAGAAAATTAGATTTTCTTCAGATCAAAACGCTATTTGAATATCTCAATTCCTTTCTGAGATAGCCTTTGAACTCAACCTAAATTTGTAGCATTTCATAAAATTAACAATGTCCTTATACGTTTTTGAAAAATCATAAAGAAACGAATTCTTAAGATATCTTGATGATTGTTTCTGCATTTTATAAAGGAATGTATGCACATTTTCAAAAACAAAATCATGCTTGAATAGCATTTCAATAATAATTGAATAGCATTTCATAAATATATTTCATAAATAATTTAAGAAATTATTATTTATGAAAAATTGTAAAAAATCAGATTCTTAAGATTTCTTGATAACATTTTTTGCGATTTGTAATGTAAATTATGCACATTTTCGAAATCAAAACCATGCCTGGTTTTGTGTATGTGTCTCAAGTTGTTTTTGAGATTCCATGTTTTGAACGCAACATAAATTTGGAATATTTCATAAAACTAAAGAAAAAATTTCCGTAATCATTTTTCTGTTAAGATATTTTGATACCACAAAAAGAAAGTACATACTTTCTTTTTGAGATGTCAAATTTTCAACAATTTTCCTCATCAGTTTTGAAAAATCGTAGTAAATAAAATTCTTAAAATATTTTGATGAAATTTTTGTCATTTATAAAAGAAAGTATGTACTTTGGCGACATCAAAAATGTGTGTGAGTATCACAAAGACTAACACTAGATCTAAAACTAGAATCTTTCGGGTTTTGCCGTGCGTTTTTTGAAAAAAATGTTTGACGTTTTGGATGCCATGTTGCAACCTTCTTCAAGAACTGGTTGGAAGTGACAAAATCGGGAATTGTAAAACAATATATAAGTTGAAAAACTAATTAATAATTAATTTTATATTAATTACAAGCTAATTACTGCGTAGCATCCGGTTTGGGAGTCGTATTCGTCTTCACCACCATCTTCCATGTTCTGCTGAGTTCCCAGCCATCTTCTCTGTTGACGTTGTTTTTATGTCGGTGGATTTCTATGGCTTCTCTTGTCAGCCGTTGATGATATTTATTAGTCCTAGCCAGAATCTTTATTTTGTCGAAGTTTATTCGGTGACCTTCTGAGTGGCAATGTACCGCAACCGCCGACTGTTGAATCTTCCTCAGCCTCACATCAGTCTCGTGTTCCCTGATACGGCATTTGATGTTTCGTCCGGTTTGGCCAACGTAAAACTTCCAACAACTGCATGATAACCGATAGACACTCGCTCCTTTTAAAAGGGGTAGCTTGTCCTTGGCTATCGGGAGTGTATTCCGAATTTTGGTACCGTTCCGTATCGAACCACGATGTCGTTTTTCTTTAGGTGTCTTGCAATTCGTTCCATTGCACCGGAAACGTAAGGAAAACAAATGAATCCAGCTGATTTTGTACTTGCTGGAGCTTCTTAGAGAGGTTACTCCACCTCCCACTTTCCAATAGTATGTCCGGAGAAGACAGAGATAAGGTGGACAGACTAACAATGGAAAAAGCTGATCGTGAATTTCAGAAGACCCGCGACACACATATCAAGAAATTTGAAACATTGGAACGCCGGGTACAGCAGAAAAGAAACAACAACAGTCTACCAGTAGAAACAATCGTCATCAACAGATGTATCCCACTAACGAAGGAAGAAACTATGGTATTGGCCAAAGGACTAATTATGCAATCGCCCCAAGGAAAGTCCCGAAGGAAGAAATTATCTGCGAAGTAGAAGCAGCAGTTCGAGGGATGCCCGCACTGAAAGCCGAAGAGATCCGACAAGAAGTCGCCAGGGTATTGAAATCAGCAAAACCACCGAAATCCAACTTGACAGTTAGTGAAAAGAAGGCGCTCCGGTCTATTAAAGAAAAGTCAGAAATCGTCGTGTTGCCGGCAGACAAGGACAAGGAAGAATATGACGCAAAAATGATGGACCTACTGGACTCGGCCACATACAGGAAGATCAAGAAGGACGCTACAGACAAGATCGTAAGGAATATGAAGAGCCTTGTAAAATCCACAGGTATTCCACCAGAACATCAGAAAGGTTTGTTTGTACAGGCTCCGGTACCACCAGAATTTATGGACTACCGAAGATTCATAAACCAGACATCCCAGTGGCCAGTGGTCGTCAGTGTCATCAATTCCCAACGTACCTACTAGCTAAACATTTCACGAAAATTCTCTCTCCCTTTATAGGCAACACAGAATCATATGTTAGGGACTTGACACATTTCGTGGAATCCGTATCAAGAAACACGAGCGGGATGTAAGGCTGAGGAAGTTTCAACAGTCGGCGGTTGCGGAACATAGCCACTCAGAAGGTTACCGAATAAACTTCGACAAAACAAAGGTCGAAGGTAGTCTGGCTAGGACTAATAAATATCATCAACGGCTGACAAGAGAAGCCATAAAAATCCACCGACATAAAAACAACGTTAACAGAGAAGATGGCTGGGAACTTAGCAGAACATAGAAGATGGTGGTGAAGACGAATACGACTCCCAAACCGGACGCAACGCAGTAATTAGTTAGTAATTAGCTTGTAATTAATATAAAATTAATTATTAATTAGTTTTTCGACTGTATATTGTTTTACAATTCCCGATTTTGTCACTTCGAACCAGTTTCTGAAGAAGGTTGCAACATGGCATCCGAAACGTCAAACATTTTTTCAAAAAACCCACGGCAAAACCCGAATGTTTTTAGTTTTAGATCAAGTGTTAGTCCTAGTGATAGTTCTAGTGTTGGTTCAGTAAACACCGGTCGTGAAAGCCTTCGTACTTGTATCTCTATTTGTTTTTGGGATATCAAGTTTTTAACTCAATCTATCTTTCTAGCATTGCATTAAAATAACAATTTCCTTAACCATCTTTGGAAAATAGTAAAAATAAATTTTTAGGACATCTTGACGAAATTATTTGTGATTAAAAGAAAGTCTACTTTCTTTTGACCTAAACGATATTTAAATATATCAATTCATTTTTGAGATATCAAGTTTTGAACTCGATCAAAATTTGTAGCATTCTATAAAAATAATAATTTTATAATGAAAATTATGTATTCTTTCGAAAACAACACTATACCTGAGTATCTCAAGTTGTTTTTGAGAAATCAAGTTTTAAATTCGATCTAAATATGTAACAAAAATAACACTTCTTGATCGTTAATGAAAAATTGTAAGGAATCCAATTTTTAAGATATTTTGATGATATTTTTTGTGATTTATAAAGGATATGATTTGTTGTTTCTGCGGATCAAAACGATATTTGAATATTTCAATTCATTTTAAGATATCAAGTTTTGAACTCGATCTAAATTTGTAACTTTGCAAAAATAATAATTTCATTAATAATTTAATTCGAATTAGCAAATCTTTTATCAATTCGGACTACAAGGGATATAATACAAATTCTGTTAATTTTGTTCAGATTACAAGGGAATTGGGTTTTAAAGGTGTACTAATTACCGTAGCTTTACTGAATGTACTTTGATGATAACAAAACCATGTGTAAATATCTCAATTCGTTTTTGAGATATCATGTTTTGAACTCAACCTAAAATTTGCTTAAAATAATATTTTCATTAATTATTTTTGAAAAACCGTAAAAATCGAATTCTTCAAATATCTTTACATTTTTTGCGATTTATAAAAGAAAGTGTGCACTTTCTTCAGATCGAAGCGATACTTTAACATCTCAATTCTTTTTACAATTAAAAATAACAATTTCCTTAAACATTTTTGAAAAAAACGTAAAAAAATCAAATTCTAAAGATATCTTGATGAAATTTTTTTATGATTTACATATTCGTTCCACCCCTAGTTTATTCCAGTATCAAACAACATGGAAATTACTTCCACGTGAAAGTAAATTGTAATTTTTCACCTTGCTTAATTGCGAGATTATGTTACACGTATAATTTATTTACGGCTTGTTGATTTCTTGAACACCTAACTTTCTTCGGTTTGAGTGTTAACAGCTTTGGTAGATTGGTCAACAAGAATCCGTTGGGTTTTAATTGGTCGAGTCTATAAAGTGCACTTCAGACGTCCCATAGACTTGTGAAATACGCTAAAGATTGCGTGTTTGTTTTCTAACAGTCTATATTATTGGTAAATTGCATCATAGTCAAACATAAATCGTTCAGAATGTATACAATAAACGCCCGTTACACGCAAACTCTTTAATTGACCGTATTTACATGCGTTAAGACTCCGGGCAATGCGGCTAAAAATCGAGGCCAATTAGTTTTTGTCGCGCTTATTAAGAAATCTAAGTCCAGGTGTCCCCAAATCAAACTCAACTATTTATAACTCCACTATAATTATACTTAGCAATTGATTAATAAATATAGAAAAAAAAATGCCATTTAGAAACGCAAAACTTATTGAGCTCGAAACCTGTCACTGTAATATCTCTATTAGTACCACTTAAAAACTCGCTTATAAGTAACCCAATCTTGTATTTAATGGGTTAAATTTCCACCGAGAAAGAGAGAGGGAGATGACTAACGAGGTGTTTCGTTTTTGATTTATTTTTGCAGCTTAGGATGGCGTTCGAAAGAAATAGGGTCAGATATAACAGGAATAGTTGCGGCCCTTTTTCTCTTTCATATGAATTACGCCGCGTTGATCCCGAATTCGTTGATGAGGAATACGCCGAAAGGATCATTAACACGCAACTGAGGCAATTGGACCCATTAAAAGAAGATTTGGCAGAATGGATTAATAAAACGTTAGGTACGTAAAGTCTAAAGTGAATGAGTGAATGGTGCAACCTCGATACCTCAATAAAATTGATCTTTTTTGTTTTATTTTATATATAAAAAAAGAAAAAAGGAAGTATACTCCTTAAACCGTAATTTTATTTCGCGTTAAATTTGTTTTGCGTAATTTCCTTCTTTTTTGAATACCTTTTTTTTATGTTTCACGATTTTATTGTTTTTCGATTAAGGTGAAATGAAAAAACGAAGGTTAAATGTATGGATTTCTGTTGTACCAGGTACTATCTTTCGTGCTTCTCCAACATCTTTTCGATTTATTTGAATCAATATTCAATTTTTCTTTTCAGGTATCCATTATCTAACGAGAGATAATTTTTTAACCGAGCTGGATAATGGAGCTGTTTTATGTCATCTTGCTCAACATATTCAAGAAAAAGCTAAAATTGCTATCGATTCTGGGTTTTTGAAAGGGGTAATAAATTATTTTTTAAATTTCATCTATATTATTTATTGTATAAGTATTTATTAGTGATGGAAATCAGTTTTATATCATATACAGTTGTTCATTATCTTCTGAATCAGAGGAACGTACAGATGTAGAATATATCTTGATAAAATTTTTCGTGATTTATAGAGGACAGTACGTATTTTTCTCAGAACAAAGCCATACTTTAATATCTCAATTCGTTATGGACATATCTTTTGAGATAAATTTGTAGCATTTCATAAAATAAAAATTTCCTTAATCAGTTTTGAAAAATTGTAAAAAATCAAATTCTTAAAACATCGTGTTGACATTTCTCGTTATTTATAAAAGAAAGTATTATCAGAAAATCAGAATAAAGTCATACTTGAGTATGTTGCTTTATTTTTAAGATATCAAGTTTTAAACTTAACCTAAATTTGTAGCATTTCATGAAATATTTACTTTATCATTTTTGAAAAAATCGTAGAATTCGTATTCTTTAGATATCTTGATGAAATTTGTTATAATTTATAAAGAAAAGTACCTAGTTTTATATGCACAAAATGATACTGTAATATCTCAATTCGTTTTTGAGATATCATATTTTGAAGTCGACCTAAATATGTCGCGATTCATAAAAACAAGATTTTCTTAATCATTTTTGAGACAAAATCGTAAATAATCGAAATCTTAAGATATTTGTATGCAATTTTCTGTGATTTATAAAAAAGGACTTTTATACGCACAAAACTATAGTCAATTCGTTTGTGAAACATCAATTTTTGAGCTCAATCGGAATTTTTGTTGATTGACCATTTTTTTTGACAATTTGTTCCAATAATTTTCAAAAATCAAAATGAATCGAATTCGTAAGATATGTTAATAAAATGATGGCTATTTGTAGAGAATAGTATGTTCTTTTTCATGAACATTTAGAAAATTGAGAATTTTTGAAATCAATCGGATCTTTGATTAGTTTACGAAGATGACAATTTACTCCAATGATTTTTAAAAAATCACAAAAATCAAGTTCAAAAGATATGTTAATGAAATGATGGCTATTGGTAGAGAAAGTATATACTCTTTCATGAACAAAACCGCATTTGAACTTTTGAAATCAATCGAAACTTTTATTAGTTTGCAAAGATGATACATAATTTTTTCCAATGATTTTCAAAAAATCACAAACAATTAGGTTCAAAAAATATGTTAATGAAATGATGGTTATTGGTAGAGAAAAGTATGTGCTTTTTCATAAACAAACACCGCATTTAAAATACTTTATTCTTTTTTGAGATATGAATGTTTGAACACAACCGAATTTTTTGTTAGTTTACGAAGATAAAAATTTACTCCAATGATTTTCAAACAATCATAAAAAAATTAATTCCTAAAATATGTTAATAAGATAATGGCTATTTGTGCAGAAAAGCATGTAGTTTTTCATTAACAAAACAGCATTAAAAAAAACTCTATTCATTTTTGAGATATCATGTTTTGAATTCGGCTTGAATATGTAGTATTTTATAAAAATAACAATTTTCTTAGTTACTAGCAGAAGGAAAACCTTTAAGGAAACCTCATGTCTTAATATTCGAAAAAAGCCGGATAGCTGCTGAATAGCTATCCGATATCCACATTTTAGCCTGATTTAAAAAAAACACCGGATAGCTTGATATCCGTTCCATCCCTGTACAAATAAAGATCTTTTAAAAATCTTTTAAATGTCTTTACAAATCAATTTAATTCACGTTTTTATACTTTTTTGAAAGTGCAAGAAAGCAATATTGTTAAAAATCAAATTTTTGTTGACTATTATTATAAAAGTTTGACTCACCACCTTGAAAAAAGTATGAATCTAATAAAGATTATATCTCCGTAATTTTCTCGGTATCTATTCATCTCACAATCAGAGCAAAAGTGCAAGAACTCAATATTGTTAAGAATCAAATTTCTGACAATTTTTAATACAAAAGTTTTTTGGTAACATGCTCAAATTCCCTAGTATTACATGCTCAAATTCCCTAGTATTATATGCTCAAATTCTTATTGTCTTCTAGAGACAATATCAAGTCTTTTGGAAGTATTTCAAATCTTTTGAAAGCAATATCAACTCCTCTAGAAGTAGTACCAATTTTTTAGAAAGCGTTTCATGTCTTTCATTGGCACTAGCGAGTTTTCTGGAAGCAGTGCAAGTTTTCTGGAAGCATTTCAAGACTTTTGGAATCAGTATTAAGTCAGCTGGAAGCAGTTACAGGTATTCTGAACACGTATCAAGTCTTCTAGAAGTATGTCTAGTCTTCCAGAGGCAATATAAAGTCTTCTGGAAGCATTTCTAGTCATCCAGAGGCAATATCAAATCTTTTGGACGCATTTCAAGTCTTCTGGAAACAATATCAAGTCGTCTAGAAGCAATATCAATCCTTTAGAAAGTTTTCCTGTGGCAATATCAAGTCCTTTGGAAGAATTTCAAGTGTTCTGGAAGCAATATACCTTCTATCTATCTTGTATCTTCTAATATACATCTTCTATCTTCTAATATATCTTCGATCTTCTATATCTTCCAAGAGTGTTTCTAGCCTTCCGGCGGCAATATTAAATCTTCTTTTAAAGCATTTTAAGACTTCTGGGAGCAATGTCAAGTCTTCTAGAAGTTTTCTTAGTCCACCAGAGGCAATATCAACTCTTCTGGAAGCATTTTAGGTCTTTCAGATGCAATGTCAAGTCTTCTAAAAACATTATCAAGTCTTATAGAAGCATTTAAAGTCTTTCATATGCAATATCAAGCCATCTGGAAGCATTTCAGGTCTTCTGGAAACAATATCAAGTCGTCTAGAAGCAGTATCAATTCTTTAGAAAGCATTTCAAGTCTTTCTGTGGCAATATCAAGTCCTTTGGAAGAATTTCAAGTCTTCTGGAAGCAATACATCTTCTATCTTCTAATATATCTTCGATCTTCTGTATCTTCTAGGAGTGTTTCTAGTCTTCCGGCGGCAATATTAAATCTTCTGGAAGCATTTTAAGACTTCTGGAAGCAATGTCAGGTCTTCTAGAAATAGCAATATCAAGTCCTTTGGAAGAATTTCAAGTCTTCTGGATGAGATACATCTTCTATCTTCTAATATATCTTCGATCTTCTATATCTTCTAGGAGTGTTTCTAGTCTTCCGGCGGCAATATTAATTCTTCTGGAAGCATTTTAAGACTTCTGGAAGCAATGTCAAGTCTTCTAGAAGTTAATTTAGTCCACCAGAGGCAATATCAACTCTTCTGAAAGCATTTTAGGTCTTTCAGATGCAATGTCAAGTCATTTACAAACAGTATCAAGTCTTATAGAAGCATTTAAAGTCTTTCATATGCAACATCAAGCCATCTGGAAGCATTTCAGGTCTTCTGGAAACAATATCAAGTCGTCTAGAAACAGTATCAATTCTTTAGAAAGGATTTCAAGTCTTCCTGTGGCAATATCTTCCTTTGGAAGAATATCAACTCTTCTGGAAGCATTTTAGGTCTTTCAGATGCAATATCAAGTCTTCTAAAAACAGTATCAAGTCTTATAGATGCATTTAAAGTCTTTCATATGCAATATCAAGCCATCTGGAAGTATTTCAAGTCTTCTGGAAACAATATCAAGTTTTCCAGAAGCATTTCTTCCAAAGGTAATAGAAAGTCCTCCACAAGCAGTGTCAAGTCTTCTGGAAAAATTTCAAGTCTTCTGGAAACAGTATCTAGTCTGCTAGAAGCAGTATCAAGTCTTTTGGAAGCAGGTCAAATCTTCTGGAAGCATTATCAAGTTTAATGGAAGAATTTCAAGTTTTCTACAAACAGTATCAAGTCTTTGGAAATATTCCAAGTCTTCTACAAGCAATACTAAATCTTCTGGAAGCTTATAAATTCTTCTGGAAACAGTATCTAGTCTTCTGGAAACAGCACCTAGTCTTCTGAAAACAGTACCAAGCAATACCAAATCTTTTGGTAGCATTTCAAGTTTCGCACAAGTAATATCAAGTCTTCTGTAACCATTTTAAGTTTTTCAGAGGCAATATGCAGCCCTCTGGAAGCATTTCAAGTGTTCCAGAGGTAATATCAAGTCTTTTAGAAGCAGTACCAGGTCTTCTATAAGAATTTCAAGTTTTCCAGAGGCAATATCAAGTGTTTTGAATCATCTGGAAAACTGGAGAGATAAAAACTAATTTGCATACGGATTTGACGTCGTATACAAGAAATAGGAAATTTGTAGAAGAAAATCGAAATTACTATGTATTGGATTTACAATAAATATTGGAATTTCAGTAGTTCTGAAATGCAAACCATTAGTAATTTTGTATGAGTGGGTTTTGGCAGCATTGCAAGTCCTTCAACGGCAGTATCAAGTCTTCTGGAAATATTTCAATTCTTCTAATAGTATCAAGGCTTCTGTAAGCAAATCAAGTCTTCCAGAGGAAATGTCAAGTCTTCTAGAATTGTCTTCTGGATGCATGTAGAGTTGACATCACATTATTGTTTGGAGGCATTTCAAGTCTTCCAGAAGCAATATCAAATATTCTGGAAACTCTCCAAGTCTTCTAGAAGTAATTTTAAGTTTTCTGGATGCAGTTGAAGTCGTCTCGAAATTATTCAAGTCAGGAGACTTGAATAATTTGACTCCAGAATTGACTCCAGAAGGATGCAGTACTAAGTTTCAATTCAAACTATGTGTTCTCCATGGAAATGAACTGGAGACTGAACCATGGAGACTGAACTGGAAATAAAAAGCTTGTGAATCCAGAGAATTAACCGCCGAAAGCACCATCCGGCGCTTATCTTTATTACAAATTTTGTATCGGTTCTAAAAGTTTTTTTTGTACTATGTTATGCTTTTCCCCATTTCTTAATAATAAGAAATAATTTAGATTTTACACAAAACATGAAAAAGTATTGAAATTTGAAGTTGAATTCAACTTATCCAAAATATATGTATTAACTTATGTATATGTATTAACTTATATGTATTAATTTTATTGTATATTTATTTTTTTAGCCTTGTCCATCAATACGAGGAAAATGCTTCGAAAAAGCAATGAGGCGCAGTTTTTTTTCTAGAGATAACATGGAAAACTTTATCAAATTTTGCCGGAGTTTGGGAGTACACGAAAATCTTCTTTTTGAAAGCGACGATTTGGTTTTGCACAATCAACCAAGAAACGTCATCCTGTGTCTTTTAGAAGTAGCTCGAATAGCGACGAAATTTGGCGTCGATCCGCCGGGTTTGGTTCAATTCGAAAAGGAAATCGCCGAAGAGGAGCGCGACACTGGCGATTCCGGTTTAGGCTCGTTGATCTCGTGGCAATTCCAAGCCAGTTCACCAATCGCAGATGAACCAAATTTAAGATGTAACGGGTAATTAATTATTATCACTATTTTAATGTTTTATATCTCATTTTATCATATTTATTACACAGCAGTCTTGTTAGAAATACAGAAAACAGACGCAGTTTAGATCCGAAAATTTTGTTATCTGTTGATTTGGAGAGAACAAAATCGGCTGGAGATTCTGTTATCAAAAAAACGATGAATAGAACTTTAAGTGAGGCGAGTGATGGGATATTTAGCGAGCACACTGATGATAATTCGTCGAGAGATAGCGGAGAAGAGCCGGAAATTGAAACGAAAACGGTTCATCAAAATGAAAAAGTCATTTTAACCGAATTGGATAAGAAAGTACAAGAAACCACCAAATTATTACAAAGAAATTGTAACTGTTTGAGTGGGAGATGTTCAAGGTTGACTGTAAGAAAGGTTGGGGAGGGAAAATATAACATTGCTGGAAGAAATGTTTTTGTTAGGGTAAAAAAAATTAATGAGTTATATTAATTTAAATATTAATTCTATTTTTTGTAGTTATTGAAAGGACGTCATACAATGGTAAGAGTTGGTGGAGGTTGGGATACATTGGAACATTTTTTGTTGCGTCATGATCCGTGTCAGGTGAAGTTTATTGCCAAAGATTTGAAAGATAACATAGAAAGACAGCATCACCATAGCACGCCAAAATATATCACAACTTTGGGAGCAAAGTATCACCAAGTACCTCACCGTGAACCGTTCACGCGTTAAAACGAGAACCTCAATAAAGTGCACTGATTAGATTTAAAAATTTCAAAAAAAAGAAAAGAATATATATATATTTCGCATGGCGAATATATATAAACCTTTTTATCTAAGCATAAACACCGCAATTTTGAATTTGTATTTAATTGTACATTATTAGAGTTTATTTAGTTTTTATACGTTCGAACGTAACACGTTTTCTAACCAATTTTATGTTCGCAGTACAGTTTATGAGGATGATTATTCTGCGAAATCTTTATATATAGCATGTAATTATTGTTTTTCATTTCGTTCGTTAGTTAATTATTTAAGTTATGTATTTTTATACAAGTCAGTAAAGAAGGTAATTTATATGCTGGTAGTAATTTTATTTAATCACGCTATTTTTATGCTTTGCTTTATAACAGATTAAAAACACGTAAGTAAGTGATTATGCTTAAGGGGTAACACCACCTAGATATAAAAACAAACATTTTTTTTTTGACACAACCAATTAGGGTTATGAATCAATCTTTATCTTCCACATATACATCACACTTTTGTGAAAAACTTGTGTACTTCATATCTCTATCAGGCTATGTTCGAAATACAAAAAGAAAATTTTTCCTCATTTAGAAGGGTAATAGCTAAAGGGTGATGTAGGGATTTAAAGAAATAAGAAATGGCACCTGTTTGAAAAAAAACATTCATATTTTCATCGAAATTTTTAATTGAAAAAAAAATGATAACTGTTGAAGGCACCCAATCGAAAAAATCTACGCCACATCTTAGATAATATTATGAAACATAACTGCTATAAATGAGAATCAAATCATTCAAGCATTTTCTGGCCTCTTTCATCTCATGTTGAGTTCTAATGTTAGCTATTGGATTCGTCGAGAATCCAAGTTCCTAGAACCACTTCCAGGTTTAATAATTGCATCATCTAATAATACTCTGGTGTATCCATCGTTAAATATACTAGTTACAATATAAGATGCCATCTCATCTATTTTTGGACCGAGTATTTACCTCTGGAGCCGTAAACTAAATGAGAGCATTTAAGCTTTCGTTGTTATTTTGAATATGTCCTTCTAAATAGTGTTATAATAAATCGGCGTCGGTTAATTTATTGTATACATCTAATTCTTTTTTACAGGGTTCCCAAAAAATTCGTGTATGAATGATATTAAAAATAGGGTGAAAGGTTTTTGGGAATACAACCAAGAAAGTGGAGGAATTTAGAACTTCATTTAATACAGTGTTTCCCAAAGTCTTTTGGTCCACGGACCCCTTTTCTTAGTCAAATCTTGCCGACGGACCCCCAGGGTGAAAAACTACATTAAATACGTAATAGAAAAATGAAGACTTTAGTTTAGCTGTCTTAATGGTAAATGGTGACGTAAAAATAAAATATAAAATAAACATTTATTGATTATAACTTTTGTATTAAAATGCAATAAAATATTAATGGCTTGTATGAATCTGATGGGATGTTATGAGTTTATTTATGTCCGGCTCGATGTTTGTCAGTAGCAACCGCAAATTCCCCCGATTACAAATTTCCAGTCTGTTTCTTTTCTTTGTAACGAGACTCATAATGGCACTGAATCCACGTTCTACCAAATACGAAGACGGAAAAGCAATCAACAGCTTCTGTACAATAACCCATAATGCTGGATATAAAATTGGGATCTGTTTTTGTAACCAGAAATTTTCGTATCCTTGCTTAAACATTGGTTTCAGCTCCTCATTTGTGGATAATTCAATAAGTTGCTCCTGTACTGGCATGTACTCATCTGCATTTGTGCTTTGAATTTGACTACTTACTTGGGTTCAACACTCAGTCGAGAACATCCAAGTGAAGAATGTTTTCAAATCTTTGAGTACCGTTAAGTGTTGACAATAAGCAAGCAAATCTTCGTCTCTATTTTGCTATTTTGAAAGATTTGGAAACTGAGAACATTCTCCTCTTCCAAAGTTTTGTTTGTATAGCAAAAGTTTTGCAACAAAGGCTGATATTACACTTTTAGTTTTGATTAAATTTAGTGTGTCACCTTGTAGATTCAAATTAATCTCGTTGAATCTGGCAAATAAATTAGTCATATAAGCGATGTCATTTTTCGAGATAATTAAATTATGACGCAAATGATTGTGTTTACTCTCCAGGAACTCCAACACTGAATCAAAAAGGGAATAGAAGCGATTCAAACACGCACCTTTAGACAACCATCGTACTTCTGTGTTAAGTAGTAAACGATTATAGTCATCATCATTTTCCAAACAATGTTGTTAAATAATCTCTCATTTAAGGCATTCCTTTTGATTTTATTAACTGCTCTAATGACATAATGTAGTGATTCATGCACCAAATGGTACACTAAGATTTTTTGCCAACAAATAATGTCGATGAATAACACAATGTACCGATAGTACATTCGGTATGACTTGTTTTAAGTACGCCAGAAAGCCTCGGTGTCGTCCTACCATTGCCGGAGCATCATCGGTAGCAACGGACATCAAGAAATCTTTTTAATTCAGTAAATAATGTTTCACCTTTCCTATCAGTTTCCAAACATTTAGCAAATAACAATTCTTGGGAAATTTTTTCTTTTTTCACAAATCTCACATAAGCTAAAAGTAAAGCCTCATCTCCAGGTAATGTTGACTCGTCAAGCTGTATAGAGAATTAAGATGTTTTTCTACTTAAAAACATAAAGAGTTTTCCACACTCTGAGCCATTTCGTCCGTCCTTCTTCGTACTGTTTTATTATTCAATGGAATTCTTTTTATAATATCGTAAGCTGGTTTGTGCATCACGGTGCGTATTACCTCACTTATTGCTGGTAGAATAAGTTGTTCGCCAATAGTGTGCGGCTTTCCGGACTTCGTAATCATTAAAGATATGTTATAAGACGCACGCAGTCCATCGTCATCTCTCTGAGATGTTGTCGTCAAATCCACAAAAAACGTTAAATCCTTTTTTTTTGTCACTATGGATTTATATTAAATGTTCCTTAAGCTTAGAAGTTTCATTGAATCCTTTGACATCGTTTTATTACATAGGAGACAGAAAGGTAAAGTACTATTTCCTAGTGACGGAATAAAGCCAAATTTAATATATTCAACACTGTATTGTCTGCATTTTTTCTTCGGTTCACTCATACTGTTATCTGAAAAAAGGGCACAAAACGATACAGGAAAATTCAAAATTAATTAACAACGGAATACACTAAAACACAGTGATTCGAAACATTAACTGAAGAAACTTAAAATTCCTTCAAAAACGTTAACAGAAAAGAAATCCTTAGTGAGTGTTACTGTGATACATAATTTTTTTAATCAACTTAAACAAGAGAAGTCAGGTTTATACAAAAAAATTAACTATAAATTTACTCGTAAATTTAAGAACTCGACAGTTGGATAAACACATTGCTTTATATATATAAATTTAAATTTAAGAGATATCAGTTTTATTCAAATATACTTACGCAACGAAAGTACACTATCTGTGTAACAAAAGAAAATGTATAGTGTATGTTGTATGCACATCACGCACAAGACAGAACTAAATTGTTGTATACACTCACTAATTGGTGCAGGGATCGACGCTATTCCTGTTTATACAAGATCGAGCAGGCATAAGCATGCATCGCGATGCCTGTTATTACTTGTATAAAATACAATTACGTACAATTTAGTACGATAAACTACAATAAAGTACAATACAATAATGTACAATTTTATACACCTGTCTATATTTATATTTTACTTGGGATGTAAAAATTGCTAATAATTTATTAATAAATTAATAAATAATTTACTAATAATTTATTGGCGATTTTTTATTATTATTTTAACTTCCGTATTAAAAAAAAATGTGTCTCAATTTATTTATTTTTTATTAAACCTTGCGTGGTATCCCTGGCATTGTTCAGGGACCCCCAAATCGATTTAAATTTTCCGAGGACCCCATGAATGACCTTAGGGACCCCTTGGGGTCCGTATGGACTACTTTGGGAACCACTGATTTAATAGAACCAAGCTTTCGTTTTTTTATTTAAATCTTCATCATGACTCATTTAGATATACTTTTGTGGGTACAATGGTTTTTGCATCAATGAAATTTTTTACGTGTAAATGTAAGTTCGTCGTTTGTTGGCTGACTTTATTAATTTATTTTCTTGGTTGGAAAGCCTGGTTCTATTAAAGTAGGTTTTTAATTCATATCCCCTTTTTGGTTCCATTTAGAAACTCTTTTTAATCAACCTTAATGAGTATAACGAGTATTTTACCTTCTAAATTTTTTCTGGAAGATGAAGAACCTATCATTATCTGACCTCAAAATCTATCTTTTCTAAGATGTACGTTAACACTAGCGACATCTCTATTCTTATCTTATTACATCTTCCCCCCTTCAATATAGAACATAATCTTTAAATTTAACCGAGTGCTTTGCATGCCGCTTAATTCTGGTCTTAACCGTATCATGCTCAGGAGTTCGTTTTTTTACCCCATGTCCATCATCATTACAATTCACCTACGGTGCACTGTCAATACTTGAAGCTTCTTCCAATTCTTGTTGATTCATCTTCATTTTATTCATTGACTATTTCAAATGTATGCTATACCGTCTAATTAGGTTTTCATTTTGGTTTTGTACTAAATAAGATCTTGGTTCATTCAATTTCTTTAGTACAATACCAGGTTCCCAAGTTTTGCCCTTATTTATTACTACAATATCTCCTCTCAATTCTTCCCTTTCCTAGCACTTCTATCATAGTACAACTTGTATAATCGTCTTTTGGTCTCCAATTTCTCTTTCTCCAAATTATAATTGACTTGTTCTGGAATTAATAGTGTCTCTTTTATATTTAATTTTTAACGGCGACTATTTAACATTTAAGCAGGTGATTTATTTAGTCCAGTAATTGGCATGTTTCTGTAAGCTAATAACGCCTTATCCAAATCATCACATTTTCTCAAAAAGCCTTTCGCAATCTGAACTGCTCTTTCTGCCATGCCGTTGGATTGCGGGTATCTGGGACTTGACGTTATTATTTTAAATTTCCATTTTTCCGCAAATTGTTTGCATTCCCAAGAATTGAAGGGCATGTTATCTGTATATCAGCAGCTACCTTTTCAAATGAGGTTTTTGGCATTTCTCTTAATATCAGTGGTTCTTTTACATTGGCTTTCTGGTATTTTTCGTATATTTTGCATTTCTTTATATAATCGGCAATATCAGAATTTATGTTTGGCCATTAAAGAACTTGGCTAGCTCTTTTTTGAGTTTTCGTTACGCCAAAGTGATTTACATGTAGTATTGTTAGTATTTTTAATCTTAAAATTTTGTGTATAATTACCAAACCTTATCTTTATAGAACAGTAATTCATCAATCATATGTATGTCATTACGAATTTTATAATATTCTTTTAAGTTAAAAAGTTTAAAATCAAAGAAGTAATCCATTTTAGCCAGTTTATAAATGAATAATATTAAAACAAGTTTCTTTTTGCACTTTTACTGGTTATATTATAGTATTAATTTCAATAGTTTTTACATGTTTCGCCCATTCCTTGTGGGCATCATCATTAGAAATCTACAAAAAGTTGTATTCTATTAAAAGTTGTGTACTTGATCATTGAGACATTCTAATTCTGTTTTGAGATTTTTGTGTCTCTCTATCTCATATTTTTCGAGTAAATTGAGTTTGTAGCTTTTTGTTAATTCGATGTAAAAGTTTCACGTTTTTGTCTTTATAAAAAAATTGTTTGTGAGTGGATATGTGGTTGCCAAAGTTGGATTCTTCTCTTTGTATGTGTTTCCTTATCCGAGTTTTTAAAGGGCGACCTGTTTCTCCAATGTAATAAGCTCTGCAAGAATCACATTCTAACTTATATACACCGTTACTGTCTAGTATATCTATGTGGTCTTTAGCATTAAAAAGTAGTTTCTGTAAGGTGTTATTATTTGTGAAGGATAAATTGATGTCATGCTTTTTGAAGGTTTGTTTTATTTTGTATGCTATATTACCTGGATAAGGGATAGATCTGTAATTTTGGCGTATGGACTGTAATGGTTTCAAAGTAGTTAGGTTTTTGTTATTTTGTCGGGTGATGAATTTATTAATTAAAGAGTTTATTTGTTGTAGGTCAAAATTGTTATTAATGCCTATCGTTCTGATAATATTTAGTTTTTTATCTTTATCTTCATTTGAAAGAGGTGTGAAATACCATCTATATAGATATGCTCTAAAAGCTGCAATTTTGTGTGAATAATCATGAAAAGAATTGAACATCAGTTTAAGTATGTTTCCTATAAATATTAAAGTCTATGGAGTAACTATTGTTTATTAAGATTAAGTCTAGATAGTTTAATTTATTATGTTTTTCTATTTCCATCGTGAATTTGATTTTAGGATGTAAAGTATTAATATGTTGGTAAAAATCATCAATAAGGTTAAGTCCATCATCATTCCATACAACCAATATGTCATCTACATATCTTTGCCATAATATGATATTGTCGTTAATGTTGTTTTTATGGTTAAGTAAGTTTTGTTCTAAGTGATCTAAGAATATGTCTGAAAGGAGGCTACTTAAGGGAGAGCAAGGAATGGGCGAAACATGTAAATACTATTGAAATTAATACTATAATATAACCAGTAAAAGTGCAAAAAGAAACTTGTTTTAATATTATTCATTCTTTTAAGTCTGTAATCAGTTTTGAGACATCCTTTGGCCATCCGTCAAGACAATACTGTTTAACTTGACGTAACAACAAATTCTTGTCTATTTCAATTTTTATCTCCTCTCGTCTCTCATCAGAAACGTCAATAGAATGTACTATTTCTATTAGAGTCTAATCTTCCTTGTATTTTGTTTCTTTCTGGAAATTTCTTGGTAGTAAATCCGCAATTAGCATTTCCTTTCCAGGCTTATTATTGTGCATCATATTTCAGTAATCTCACTTTCATACGTTGTAATTTAGGAGAATGCACTTCAGTAACACTCTATCTCATAATAGATTCAATAGGTTTATGATCACTGTGTATAAGAACTTTTCTACCGTAGATATAATGATGAAAATTTTCACAAGCATATAAGATGGCTAAAAATTCTTTTTCAATTTGACTGTATCGAATTTCAGTTGGTGATAGCGACCTTGACGCGAAAGATACTGGTCTTTGTTCTTGTAATAACACACTACCCAAACCGTCTTTACTTACATCTGTTTGTATTGTTACAGGCTTTTTGTCATCAAGATTTGCTAGAACAACAGTGAACTAATTCTATTTTTTATTTCATCGAATGCTTCATCATATTTCAATGTCCAAATCCATTCAACGTCTTTTTTCAGTAATTCTCTCAATGGTTTTGATATATTTGCAAAGTTTGGAATATATCTTCTCAAATAGTTTATCATTCCCAACATCTTTTGTAAATCTTTTCAATTTTTGGGCACTTCCAATCCAGTTATTGCCTGTGCCTTTGTGGGATCTGATCCCATTTTATTGAACACATTTCCCAAATATTTTACTTGCACTTGCCTGTATTAAATTTTATTCTTATTGAATTTTATATTTAACTGCCTTGCTCGGTCGATTACCATTCGCAATATCCGATCATGTTCTTGAACTGTTTCAGCTGCGATTAACAAATCATCAAAATAAATGATGACCCCTGGGATATCAAAAAAACTTTCTTGATTAATAGTTTGAAAGTATTCGGGTGCACAGTTGAGAGCACCACTTGCTTGATTCTTTATCTACTCCGACTTGATAGAACTCCTCTTTAAAATCTAAGACTGTAAAAAAGCATTTGTTATTCAACTTAGTAGCTATTTCCTCCAAAGTGGATATTTCACAATATTGTCTTTCTAAAGCATCATTTAAGTGTTTAGGGTCCATACACAACCTTAAACCACCATCTGTCTTCTCTACTATAACCAAATTACTTAACCAT
This sequence comes from Onthophagus sagittarius, assembly GCA_036711965.1. Lineage (NCBI taxonomy): Eukaryota > Metazoa > Arthropoda > Insecta > Coleoptera > Scarabaeidae > Onthophagus > Onthophagus sagittarius. Next base: position 29,050,304 of record JASERS010000005.1, read on the forward strand.
TCGACTGGTTCATTAACTTTTGATATGATTCCTCGTTGTACTAAACTATCCAATTGTTTCTTTAGCTTTGGTTTTATACTCAACGGTACACGCCTTGGAGGTCTCACAATAGGTACTACATTTTGTCCTAGTTTTAATTTACATTCTTTTTCAAATCGACCTAATCCTCTAAATACATCTATGCTTTTTGATACAAATTTTTTTTGTATTGATCTCATTTACACTTGATACATTTCTAATAACATTCAAATTTAAACAAGCATCTAAACCTAATATTGGCATTAATGATTCCTTAACAACAATAAATGACAAATTATAATTTTTATTTTTCCAGGTACATTTAATTTCCACAACCCCTATCGGTCTTATTTTAAACCCACAATATGTTTCTAAAATCATCTTAGTACTTACAATTTCAGTTTGTTTATTTAACTCTTTTACCACTCTAAGTGATATAATGTTTACTTGACTACCTGTGTCTATTTTAAATTTAATCTTTTTCTCTTCAATTATTAACATTTCGGTCCATTCACTTCGTTGATTCACTTCATGTACCAGAATAGAAGTTACGTAGATGTTGTCTTCTTCATATTCCAAATTATAATAATAATAATAATAATAATAATAATAATAATAATAATAATAATAATAATAATAATAATAATAATAATAATCTTTATTGGTGTTAAGACCAGGCGGTTTACACAAGTCATAAAATACAATATTACAAGAAAAATATATATACACTCATAAAATAAAAAAAAATATATATATATATAGTAGTAACAAAGACAATCAAGACTAAGACAAGCATACACGAGCAGCCGTGGTCGTCAGGACGGGAGTGCTCGACATAAAGTCCTCAATTTCATAAAAGGCCTTATCTATTAGGTAATTTTTGATCACCGATGAGAATTGGTTAAAAGGAAGATCACGAATTCTAGGGGGTATCACATTGAAAAACTTAATACTGTGGTAATTGACTGAAAAACGAGATCTCGAAAGACGTATATAATTTGGTTGAATATCAGCCTCGTTACGAGTTTTATAAGGATGTGCTCGCCTTTTCACGGCAACGTCTCTATTTTTATAACGAAATTTAAGGGACTCAAATATAAAAAGACTAGGTAATGTTAGGATTCTCAGTTCACTAAAGGTCCGACGACAGTCATCCCTGTAGGCAAGTCCCGCCATAATTCTAATTGCTCTCCTCTGTATTGCGAACAAAGATTTAGAGGCAGAAGCATGACCCCAGACTAACAACCCATACGACAACTGGGACTGAAAAAAGGAAAAGTAGCAAATCTTCAAAACTTCCAGCGAAACAATACCAGCTAGGCGACGAAGCAAATAACCCACCGAACTAAGGCGGTTCGCAAGAAAATTACAGTGGGAATGCCAGGTAAGTTCCGGGTCAACAATTAACCCGAGGAACTTATTCGATGAACAAGCCTCATCAACAGCTCGCAAAGTAAAAGTCATATTCACAGTCTTAGACCGATTCAAAGCCAACTGGTTAATTCGAAACCAATCCTCCGCTAAAGATATGAGCTGTGATTGCAGCAATGCGGAATCTCGCGTAGGTGCAACCGTCATCAATGTTGTGTCGTCCGCGTAGAGCAACAACATGCCGTCACTAAAGGGATTCGGTAGGTCATTTATGTAAATTAGAAAAAGGAGGGGTCCAAGAATTGACCCTTGTGGAACTCCGCAAGTAAGTTTACCCGGTTCAGATAGATTATCTCCAACTTTAACAGACTGAGACCTGTCCTTGAGGTATGAGGAAAGAAGTCTACAACTTAGCGGTGAGATATTGTACGCATAGAGTTTGCGAACCAGTAACGTATGCGAAACACAATCAAAAGCCTTTGTTAGGTCGACAAAAGTCGTTTCGCAAAACTGAGAAGCCTCAAAACAACCCACAACACAATCCAAGAAACGAAGAAAAGCCGTAGTGGTCGATTTACCCGGTCTAAAACCGCATTGACTCTCGTTAAACAATTTGTTGTCTTCAAAATATTTTTGCAACTGGCTTTTCAATAGGACCTCGAAAATTTTAGATATTACTGGTAATATGCTAATAGGTCTGTAATTTCCAGGATCCTTCTCATCACCCTTTTTAAAAATTGGTAGCACCAATGCTGACTTTAAAACATTGGGAAAAGTACCCTCCTCGAGACAGCAATTAAAAAGTTTAGTCAATGGCCCAACAAGAACATTGACAGCCTTCTTAATCATCGCGATATTAAGATCGCAACAGTCTAGGCATTTTGTGTTTTTTAAGCCATCGATAGAACTCCGTACTTCAGTTTGAGACACCTTCTTAAAAGAAAATTGTATAGGCGAAGGAGGGCTGTTTACATAAAGGAGTGGTTCAACTGAGTCTCCACCAGGTATTACATCGTTCAAAACAGATAAAGGGGCGTTTAAAAAATAAGTGTTAAAAGAATCGGGCGTTATGCCACCCGTCGGTAATCCAGTTTTTTTGTTGTTGGATCTATTCGAATTGATGACGTCCCAGATAGCACGTGGACTATTTTTGTGAGACATAATAAATTTATTATTCGCTTTTAGTTTCGCAGATTTGAATTCTTTATGGTAAAGGCGGCTATAACTATTGCGCGAAGATCGCAACTTCGGACAACGAGTACACTGATAAATATTATTCATCTCTTGCAATTTATTGCGCATATGTTTATGCTTATCCGTATACCAAGCTATAGGTAAGGCGTTGCCACTTTTGAACGATGTTGTTTTAGTGGGAAATGCCCTAAACGAAGCTTCCTTTAATATGGTCATCATAAGGGTCATCTTAATGTTTGCATCAAGATCAAGTCTCGTTACGAAGGCAAACTCTTCATTGGAAATAATATTAAAAAAGATATTTAGACCAAGGGTTGTAATTGGTTTGGAAATTTTATGAGCAATTTGTGGGTTACTTTGTGGTACATTAAAGCTACTAACCACTCCAAGATGATCTGAGAGAAGTAAATCGACGGTTGAGTTATCGATTTTGGACTTGAAATTCGAAAACACATTATCCAGGCAATTGCCAAATCTAGTGGGCGAGCAGAATGCGGAGGACAAACCAAATTCATTCAGCAACTGGTTCACAGCGCAAACACGACTATCATCGGTCCCAAAATGTACGTTGAAATCACCAGTAAATATGGCACTTCTGTCGCAAACCCCAACAGAGGAGAGCACATCAGATATAACGCCCAGAAACCTTTCAAGGTCACCAGAAGGAGAGCGATACGCAGTAATTACTGTTAGTCCGAACGATGGTATAAAGGCGGCAGCAATCTCGCAGTCAATCTCCACAGAACAATTGTTAGTATCCAATGGTACACAGTGGTAATCATTCCTTACAAGTATAGCAACACCCCCGTGAACACGTTCAGATCTAGAAAAGAATGAAACAACTCTATAGCCAGATATACTAATATCTCTGATGTCAGCTGCAGTCAGCCAATGCTCACATATGCACAATATATGGAATCTATTATTATTACCAATTAGAAAAGATTCCAACAGAAGACATTTATTACGAAGGCACTGTACATTAACGTGGAGAACATGAACCCTACCGTCCGACGACCCAACCGTCTTAAAACTATCCGAGGTTTCGCGACTAATACAATTGTCAAAAAGAATCACACTCAGAAACATTATTCGGCGAGAACGAGTTCATCGAGCTGCAATTTACGGTTATCAAGTTACGGTGATTTATGTTACGTTTACAGCTATTAACAATAAAACTAGCAACATATTCAAAAACCTTGCATTTACCACCTCGCGTAAGATGCAGACCATGTCGCGTTTTATCATATTTACCTACCAAGGAATTAATTTCAATGTATCCACATCCCTCACGAGCGTAGTTCATGAGTAAATCATAAAGTTTACTGTTCAATTTAAAAATCATATTGTTCAGGATAGGACGTGCGTCCCAATATGGGATTGATACATAAAGTACATTGCATAAATTACATAAATTATTTAGTTTTTCGTATACCTGCGGACGAACAGACTTATTTGCAAGCAGGTCGTTACAGCCACCAATAATAATTAAAAAATCCTGCTTATTAAACTCACGACATAGGTTTTCGGAATCCTCCAGTACATTTTCCAAAGTCGCGTTAGGTTTACATATCGTTAGCACTTCAAATGTTGGAAGATTTCCCAAAATATTTCCTGAGAACCGTCCATGGCTATCGCTTAAAACTAATACTTTTGGTTTCCTGGTAGTTGATTGGTCTTGCTTACGCTGTGCACCGGGCGCAAGAGAAACTGCACGACTCCGATTTGTGTTACTGGTAACATCTTGTTTTTGTGTTAGGCGTTTACCATTAGCAGTTAATTTTGGTTTAATTACAGGTTGTGGAGGTGTTGTATACTTAGAATTAAGAGGAACTTTTTTAACATCAAATTTTTGTGTTGGGTGTTTATCATTAGCTGTTAATTTTGGTATAGTTATAGATTGTGGAGGTGCTTTAAATTTGGAGTTGAAAGGAACCTTTTTCTTCCTTAAGCACTTGGTGAGACGAATTGAGAGGGCGCGCACTGTTTTTTCCAACTTTTCAATTTTATTAAGAAGTCGAAAAACAGGATTAGTACTTTTTTTGTTACGACGACGATCGGCAGTTGGTAATGTATCCAATGAAATGTTCTTCTCAATAATTGTTGCTGTACTAACGAAACTATCGTTTAATGACTCGATGCTATCGTTTAATACAGATGTATTTTTTGCATTTAATAATTCGTTTATTCTGCACTTTAGATCATTTTTATCACCCGATTCGTCTTCCCCCAGTTTACGTAAAATATTGCGAAGCTCAACAAACTTTAGATTGTCTACATTTAAATTTGAGTAATCCATGGTTTTAGAACACTATTTAATGTTTATATTATTATTATTTTACTTCTATTATTTTATTTTAAAATCTTATAATAAAAGTATCGTGAACGAAAAACCGGTCCCCAACCACGTTTATCGAACCCGAACGTCTGACAGAATTAAGAAAATATCAATTTACTCACAAAATTGTTGGTTTATACACAAACAAAAGTAGTCATCAAATTCAATGACGATCACCCTTTCACAGAAAATCACTGATTTCTATTTAACACCAAAACACACTTGAAAAACTCAAACAAATCACAGAGGAAATCTCGTGTGTCGTCGTCTTCAGGAACAACTTTTGAGATATAGTCCTTACTATCTTCCTTTATGTCCTTAACCTTTTTCGCAACTTGATTGTTGTAGCACATCTTTGCATAGTGGCCATATGTGTCACATATTTTACATTTCCTACCATATGCAGAACATTCTTTGAATTTGTGTTTCAGTCCACACCTTCTACAAATAAATTCACCTTTGTTTTCATTTCTTCTATCTTGGTTTTCTTTTCTCTTATAATATTCTCCTACTTTTCTTTTTATTTCATCAACTTTGCCATCATTCGTCCTATTTTGAACGTTTCTCAATCGTACTTTCGTTGCCTCACTCGCTTTACACACTTCTATAGTTTTTTTTTAGATCCATATTATCTATATGTAGTAGTTTTTCTTGTAAAGATTGATTCTTAGTTCCTAATACCAATCTGCCTCGAACCATTGAATCTGTATCACCCATAAAATTGCATGTTTTGACAAGCTTCTATAAGTCCGTGGTCGAAAGTTTCACCTTTCTCCTGTTTTGTTTTATAAAATATAAAACGTTCATATACCTCATTTATTTTTGGGCTCATGTATCTTTGTAATTCATTTAGTACCATGTCATATAATTTCTTCTGTTCATTTGTCAAATCAAGTGCATTATAGACTTCTAATCCTTCTTCTCTCATTAAATTCAATAATAATGCTACCTTGAACTCACTAGATTTTTCATCTTTTCCACTTGCGATGAGATATACCTCAAAGCTTTGCTTAAATTTTCTAAAGTTTTGAACAATGTCACCTTCAAATGAGAATGGCGCCGGCAATCTTAATTGTTTTGTTTTACTTTATTTTATCCTTTACTTTCACTTTGACTGGGCCATGTTTTATGTTTTGCTATATTTCCACTGTAGGTTCTTTATTTATTATTATTAATTCACACTGTTCCTTATTTTAATCTTTATTATTTCTGCTTTTTACGTTACACACGTTACACGTTTTCTACTGCTACCTGACCTCAAAGCTGCTACCTAAGGGTAATTAAGGGGATTGTTTGGATCGTCCGTATATGGCAACTTACTCGTAAAGTTTTGAAAGGATTACTACTAACATTATTTCAACGAAATTGGTATCATTCGAAACTTTGAAGCTTTGTGCAGGTATCTACGAAGCCAAATTTTCGATACTTTAATTACCCGAGTCAAAATTACGAGTTATTTAAAGCAGTAAAAACAATTAACTAAAATATTGGTTTGGTAAGAAACTCTTTCTTAACTCCACCCATCATCTATCCTTTCTGACCTAGTTATACCGTAGGAACCAAATTTTGATAGGTACTTAAAAAACAAGAAACGGAGACGTAACCGTTTTGGATGTTATACTGCAATTTGACACACTTTTTTTTGAAACTTTGAAAAATTTACATTTATTCATTGTTTGTAGATTTAGGAATAAGTATATTCCGAGAATTTGCATAAATGTCACAAAAGCCATTCAGTACGGAAAGAATGAAGATCATAGTGAAGCTGAAAAAATTGTAAATTTCTCTACGGATATAGAAGATACACCATCAATAATATATTGATGGTGTATCTGTTAATGGTGAATGTGATTCAATGACATTATCAAAATCTGGATTATTTCTCCTAAAAACCTTATCTTACCAACCCACTTGTAGAAGAAATGCAGTCTCTGGACAAATATTCAGGAGGCTTTAACTCACAAACATAATTGAATTGTATAATTCGGTTCTAACTCAATTTGTTGGAGGCGATCGTAAATATGTAAATTATAGTAACAGAGGTGGGTATAAAATACGTTGTAAAGCAGCAGCTTTGTCATTTGCCGCAAAGTATAAATACATAAAGTCGCTACAGAAATTGAAAACGGGGACTTATGCAAACTGTTATATCACCAAAAAAGCTGCGTGGAGATTTAAAAGAAAGCAACGAAAGAAGCCCATTACTACGGGCATGTGACTTGTTTGTTTCTTATAGCTCCAACGTTTTGGCGTAGGTAACCACCTAATCCACTAAAGCCATAGGTGCCGACCAGATCATGGTACTGGAAGATGTTGGTACTTTGCTGTCCAATTATTTTACCATTTATCTATCTGATTGTTAGCTAAAACAAACAACCCTTCTCAATTGAAAGATCTCAGGTCTATAAGTATTTTGTCTGTTCTTCCTAACCAACAGTCTGGATTTAGGCCTGATTTTTGTTGCTATTTATTAGATGTAGCTATATGTTTGTTTAGAGGCTACTTCTTTCTCAGAACACCTCGAGTCTCCTAGGGAGGTAGTACAAGGGGCCCGTTGAGAGGTCTAAGTGCTGCATGCCTTGCATGCCCTCCCCGTTCCATACATACATAATAGATATAGTAACCCATGAAGCTTTTGCTACTCAAATCGCCGAAAGGAAAGTTAATACAAAAATAAAGAGTTGTGGGTTGTTTATCAACAAATGTCATCCATTTTGGCTGCAAGTCTAGATGGAATGACGGAAGACAATTTCATTATTGAAATTAAGTGTCCATTTGTTGCACGAAATTTAACACCTAAGGAAGCAACTATAGAAAAAAATACATTTGCTTTCCTCAAAAATAACAATAATTATTTAAAAGAAAATCACCTGTATTATTACCAAGTACACGGTTAAATGCACATAATAGATTCTATTATTTCTTACATTGTAATATATACAAAAAAATGTGTTGAAATCATTGAAATATACCACGTGAAGAAAGTGGAATGAACATGATACGCTTAAATTTGAAGAATTTTACTAGGCAGCCTTTGTAATTAAAGAAATCACGCCCATTATATTGAGGTTCAAATGAAGGTTCAATCCCTTTTCAATTGAAGACCATTCTTCTGGTACTTTTGGAATCTGAAATCAGTAGAAGTGATCACCAGAAAAATAATTTATTTTCTTCTGTTATGTGGTATCAGACTCTAACTGAGATAAGTTCTGCAGAATATCTAGCAAATCCTTCTTCAATTTTGTTGCTCATTCAACTTCGCCTTCACTAGAAGAACCAGCTTCATCAGTTTAGACAACGGCCAGTCATGCATGCTTTAGATATTTAAACAGAAATTTAGGATATACTGAAACGAACTGCACGAACGTTTTGTTCGTGCACGTAAAGCAGGCCTCATAAGAGTATCCTCTTTGTATTTTGGTTTCAACTTTACTCACGAGAGTTAAATTGCCATTCAGCCTCAAATGGTTCTTGCAAGTAGAATGAAAAAATTGTTACATGATTCTTGTAGTTTACGGTGTAGAATCCAGGATCATGCCAAAATTCTTTTCTTACGAGATTTCCTTTTTTACAAATTTAATTCTTCTATTAACACTTTGACGTCCGACTATACATTCACGGACCACGAAAAGCAGTTCATAGTGGCCGACGAACATCAACGTGGTAACAAATCTGCTGCAATTTCAATTCCATGAAGCAACAAATCCCTGTCGTTTGACGTGCTTATATCTTAAAAGTGAACAAACTGATATGAGTAAACTCTTCACATGTCAACTAATATCCGAGTATACTCGTGTCAGATCCAATCGTATGAGTGCGCCTGGACCGAGCGTACTCGTAACATCTCAACGCGGCTTTATGTTTGAATGTGTATTTAAATGGAATGAATTTACTTGGGCGTTTCTATGAACGTCCATAGTAATATCCGAAACAAATCAATATTGTAATGAAACGACAGTTGTGTAAAATGTTACTTTTAATTCCGGTGTTATATGAAACAACTAGTTATTTCATGTAATGTCGGAATTATACGCTTTAACGGTAACATAAACAACGCGTATTTTCACAGAATGGACACTTGTCACATTGTGGCTTTTCGTCAGTAGTTATTTTACAGTTTACAACTTTTACGTAGTAGAAACACTGAAACAGTGAGTTAAGTTGTTTTTCCTAATTATTTTACCTCTTGAATAGTACCTTTCATGGATAATTCAGGAATATTTTTTCTACTAATATTAATGTCATTCACAACATTATCATTATTGAAAGAATAACATTATGAATACTTAAAATATGTATTAATAAAACTATATAGAATTTATTTAGTCAAAAAAAATGGAATTTTTGAAAATCTCAATATAGTTTAACGCTGAACGAATAAACTGTAATTATCATGTCTTTAATTGTAGGAACTGAAGCTAAACCTACAAATGGAGGACGATTCTCATTCTCATTTTTGAATTCAATCTCCATTAAGGCTGCGTTAAACATCATGATAATGAGGTACTTAAACATGGGGGCGGTAGTTCCAAGTTTAGGGCACAAAATAGGAATTAATGTAAAAATTTTACCATAGGGTTAAAATGGACATATAGGGCTTTGTAGTAAATATCGCCAAAGACAGATATTTTTATTGTTATTAATGAAAAAAAATCACAAATTTGGTGTATTTTTGGCATCGTTTATAAAGAGTAAACTGATTCACAAATCACTTCGAAAATACACTCACTGTGGGCAGAACATTCCCTAGAAATAATTTAAGATCAGAACGACACCCCTTATTACGTTAATTTGTAGAAAACTTGGAATTACGTATTTACATGTAAACTGTATAATAAATTAACTAACATTAGCAGTTCGGCTATATGTTAATAGATGTCGAGGTGTTTTAAAATAATATATTTTAACGATTACTATGAAATGTTAGTAGATTATCATTCTGTTAAGTTCCGATTAAATTAAATATTGATAATATATTGTTTTAAACTAAAAATAAATTAGTAGAAGGGAATTTATGACGAGAAAAAGAATTACAATGTGTGGAAGATGGATATTTCGAATCGTTAAATCTCAAATATTTTTAGATTAAAACTTAATCATACATTTTATTTAAAAAAATAATCGATTTAAAAAAATTGTATCTCAAGATTCCCAAAGATGGTTATTTCGAATTATTAAATCTCAAAGTTACGATTTTTTGATCAAGTTTTCGACCAATAGAATTGATCGTTTAACAAAATGGGTGCCTATTCTATTGAATAAGTTTCTTTTTGTTCTTCTTATGGTATACTTTTACGTACATATTTTTTATCAGACAAATATTAGTGTATATTAGTATAACTACAAAAACAATCTTTCATTTTATCATAAAAAGAAGCTTCCTAATTAAATACGCCATAAACTAAACGGTAATAAATAATAAGCCACGTATACGAACTCCTCTATTCCAGCATGAGAATAAATACAAAATTTTTCAAGAACATTTCTTTCATGGTAAAACTAAAAGTAAAAATAACATCAATATCAATGTTTAGATATATTGTGGTAAAAGCTAATATTATTATTAAGAAATAATTTAAAAAGGGCTTCGGCCAATCCGAGCGGATTTGAAAGGATGGTGCCCACCTCAGACGGAACGTGGCGTCTTACCGTCTACGCACGATATATACATAAAACGGGATTTTGAGATAAAATTATTTTATTACAGATTCAATAAGTATTGTTTGTATATAATACATAAATAATGCATATAAATTTGAACAATATAGTGTGGAATTAATTTCTTTAAAATTCTGTTTTTAATATACATCAATAATGATTATTATAATAATAATCATAAAGAAATGAATCGACAATATCACGAAGAGTGGTTCAGACATGTATTGTCCATAATTCCGGCAAGATCGGTTATCATGACAGACCAAGCAAAAAGATGATACTTCATTTTCATCGATGACTAGATCACAGCTTTTACAACAGTCACGTCCTTATCATTATCAGAGACGTTATTTGTTATACACTTTGGTACAGAAATTAGGGGCGACCAGGTAAAATTACTTTGGTTACCAGTGAATACCAGTGGTTACCAGTACATTGTGAATTTAACGTAATTGAGTTAATATATACCTACGTTAAAAACAAAGTAACAAAGAACAACAATACCTATAAAATTAAAGAAGTTCTCAATTTGTGTCATGATGCAATTGCTTCAGTTACGCCAGAAATCTGGAAAAATTGTGGCAGACACGCTAAGACAAATACAGAGAGAAATAACATCTTGTCGATATATGAAGAAGTTGTTAACATAGATGAAAGCGACAACAGTGCTGCATCAAACGAGTTCTGTTAATACCAAATTGAATTTTGGAAGAAACAAGAAGAGAAGAGACAATAGAAACATGCAAGCCAATGATCCCAATGCTCCTGGCCCTTCTGGAGTCCGCAATGCTATTCAGGCAGTTACCGGTTTAGTGATTGTAGTCCGGAACTCTCCTCTCCCCGCATGCCTTATTTCTGTTCCTTTTTAATTTATAATTCCATTAAATCGTTTATAAAAAATTAGGGAGATCTAATTTTGAAATACTGACATCGGAGGCCAGCAAACGACTTTATTCACACATTTTGTTACAAATTGCGTTGAAATTCGCAGTTAATTGGGCATATCTTGCGAATTATTTGGGCATATCACGATCAATGAAATAGTCTCACATCTTGCTTGACACAAGTAGTGGTGGGAAAGAATCGCTTAAAGGTACGAATTTTATTTATTTCCTCAAATTTGCCGTGACGCGACATCTGTTAACGACAAGATCTCGAGTCGAACCGATTTCGAGATTTAGAGGTCATCTCAAGAACTTCAACGTTTAACGCGGCCTTAAACATTCTGTATTGTGTGTTCTCTATACATCGGGGGTAACTTACGACCAAAATTTCAGCCGAGTTTCAGAATCTAATTTAATAGGTCCATAACGTCACGAAAACATGGTCGTTTGAAATTATATTACCGCGTTTGCCGAACATGCACAAATTGTGTTGTACTATTTTTAATAATCCCCAATTTTTTTATGAAACAAATTTTTGCTTAAATCGCCTCCCTTTTTAGATTTTCAATAACCCTTTTTTATCGCTGTGACAATTTTTCAAGCGAAAAATTAAATTCGAGGTGTAAAACGTTAATACAACGTTTTTTATGAGCGACGATAATTAATGAAAACGAAACGAAACGAAACAACGGTGGAAGGATTTGGAGGTGAAAGAGGAGATGTAATTTTTTTTAAATGTTTCGTTTCGTTTTGTTTGTCGGTTGCGTTTCGTTAGTTAGTAAGTGATGTATAATAATGGAAATCCCCTTTTCCTTCTAGGTGAGTGCTAACTGCATTAATCACGTGAGATGTCAACATCGCGGGCGGAAAATTCGAAAACCGAATGCGAAAAAGTATACTTACTACAACAGGTTTTACGAGCTTTTAAAGCAGGGGGAGAGCACAGTTTAAATTTCAATTAGAACTCTTTAAATGTTTCAAGCTTAAAAAGTGTTTATTTAGTTTTTAGAGCTAAAAGTTTCGAAATAAAGAATGATTAACTACCCTATTTTTGCTTTCCCAAAAACTTTTCGTTACCTCATTTTTCTTACCACTTAATTTTGTTTACTACATCATAACTCAAGATTCTATTTTTTTTCTTTATTATTATACCGGAAAACCATATAGAAAATATTTCCTATTAGAAAACTTTTTTATTTATCCCTTTTGTAATACACGATTGTATCAACTCAAGAAACTTCCCTTTTTGTATTCTAACCCTCAATTTGAATAGAAATACGATGAGAAAGATTAAATTAATGTTTTCATTTTGATTTTGAAACAACAAAACAACAAATTGATTCGGCGAATTTTGCTTATTGTGGTTATTATTACAAATAAATGACCGTGTCGAAATGTTTTGATTTCACGTTGAACTTGTTTAGTTTGAAATTGATTGGATATTGTGTATCAATTATAAGAAGGGTGTAATCAAATTACTGATTTTTATTGGTTTATGGGTTTATCGCAAAATTTATGTAGGTGAACATAAATATTTTATATTCAAACTAAATCGATAAAATCTCTATATCTTCATTATATGAAAACTACCGTCGAGTTTATAGTTACCGAAGTTATAGTGTACTATTATTACGAGAAATAGTTGTAAACAACATATATTTATTATAAAATACATAAATATTATTAATGGTTACTTTTACTTTTAGTTTTTCTTTTTGGATGAGGCTATTTATACATACGTTATGTATACGCAATTGGCTATTTATACGTACTGTATGTTAATGTACTGTTGTTACTTAAAATAGATATCATAATGCAATTTGTGATAATTATAATTTAATTTATGATAGAAGTCATAAAAAGAAGTCGTAATTCAATGTATGATTTTATTGTTGTGATAAAGATTCTTAAACAAAATCGTATTTTTTAAGAATAAAATGGATGCGATCGTATTCAAAAAATCGTATCTCAAGAATTAATTGAGATATCGCTCTTAAATAAATAGCAACTTGAAGCAAATTTTGTTGCTATTTAACATGCTTAAGATCGTTTTTCCAAATCATTAAATTTCTGAGTTGTGATTTTTTGATACAAGGGCTGCAAAAATGTGATCATATATATTTGTTAAAAATCAAGAAATTTGCAAAAATTCATATCACAAGAATTAATTGAGATATCACTTTGAAATAAGGAGCGATTTGAAGCAAATTTAATTAGTATTTAATGTGCTTGAGAACCTTTCTCAAATCTCTGAATCTCCGAGTAATGATTTTTTTATTAAAACTTTGCAAAAACATAATGATATGTGTTTCATAAAAATGAAGAAATTTTCAAAGAATCGTATCTCAAGAACCAATTGAGATATCGCTCTGAAATAAAGAGCAACTTGAAGCAAATTTTGTTGCTATTTAGGGTGCCTAAGATTCTTGCTTCAAATATTTAAATCTCCGAGTTATGATTTTTTAATTAAAACTTAACAAAAACATAATCGTATGTGTTTGATAAAAATCAAGAAATTTTCAAAGAATCCTGTCTCAAGAACTAATTAAGATATTGCTCTGAAATAAGGAGCAATTTAAAGCCAATTTTGTTGTTATTTAAGATGCCCAAGATCTTTGCTTCAAATATTTAAATCTCCGAGTTATGATTTTTTAATTAAAACTTAACAAAAACATAATAGTATGTGTTTGATATAATTCAAGAAATTTTCAAAGAATCGTATCTTAAGAACTAATTGCGATATTGCTCTTAAATATAGAGCAACTTGAAGCAAATTTTGTTGCTGTTTAACGTGCCTACGATTCTTGCTTCAAATATTTAAATCTCCGAGTTGTATATATATATAATATTTTTTAATTAAAACTTTACAAAAACATAATCGTATGTGTTTGATAAAAAATCAAGAAATTTTCAAAGAATGATATCTCAAGAACTAATTGAGATATCACTTTGAAATAAGGAGCAATTTGAAGCAAATTTAATTAGTATTTAATGTGCTTAAGATCCTTTTCCAAATCTCTGAATCTCCGAGTAATGATTTTTTTATTAAAACTTTGCAAAAACATAATCATATGTGTTTCATAAAAATCAAGAAATTTTCAAAGAATGGTATCTCAAGAACTAATTGAGATATTGCTCTGAAATAAGGAGCAATTTGAAGCAAATTTTGTTGTTATTTAAGATGTCCAAGATCTTGAAATATTTATATAAATATTTATATTATTATTTATTTTTTTTAATATTTCTTTAAATATCCCAAGAGTTTCAAATATTTAAATCTCCGAGTTATGATTTTTTAATTAAAACTTTACAAAAACATAATCGTATGTGTTTGATAAAAATCAAGAAATTTTCAAAGAATCGTATCTCAAGAACTGAAGAATTGAGATATTGCTCTGAAATAAGGAACAATTTGAAGCAAATTTTGTGGTTATTTAAGATGCCCAACATCTTTGCTTCAAATAATTAAATCTTCGAGTTATGTTTTTTAAATTAAAACTTTACAAAAGCATAATCGTATGTGTTTGATAAAAATTAAGAAATTTTCAAAGAATCGTATCTCAAGAACTAATTGAGATATTGCTCTGAAATAAGGAGCAATTTGAAGCAAATTTTGTTGTTTTTTAAGGTGCCTAAGATCTTTGCTTCATATATTTAAATCTCCGAGTTATGATTTTTGATTGAAACTGTGCAAAATATAATTATAGGTGTTTAATAAAAATCAAGAAATCTTCAAAGAATCGTATCTCAAGAACTAATTGAGATATCGCTCTGAAATAAGAAGCAACTTGAAGCAAATTTTCTTGCTATCTAACGTGCTTAAGACCGTTTTTCCAAATCATTAAATTTCTGAGTTATGATTTTTTAATTAAAGTTTTCCAAAAACGCAATTATATATATTTGTTAAAAATCAAGAAACTTTCAAAAATTTGTATCTCAAGAATTAATTGAGATATCACTTTGAAATAAGGAGCGAATTAAATCTTTAAATATCCGAGTTATAATTTTTTTATTAAAACTCTGCAAAAACGTAATATGATTTTTTTTACAAGAAATGAGTTATGAAAGAGACAACTTTAAACAAAAGCAAGTGAGTTTATTAAATAAAAGATGAAAAAGTACACATATGTGCATGTTCAGTAAAAAACCTAGAATTTTTGGAGTGCATATTAGAATAAAGTCCACAAGAGTATAATTTTTTTGATTGTCTTGTATTCAGCGGATAAGCGATGTGTTCCATTTAAAATAACAAAGTTATGATCCAATACATAAATTTTCAAAAATTTTCACAAAATGGTTAACAACGTGGTAACATTGCACGCAAAATTTGAAAACAGGATGTGAAGTTATAGCATTTAAGACAGCTAATCAGGATATGCAAGAAATGTAGGGTGTTCCATTTATTTAAGAAAATACACTTTATGTCGACACTTTTTGAACCATTTTATGCGACAATATTTTCAAGAAAGACACACGTACATATAGTACAAGCCTGCGTTTGAAAGAAATTCCTAACTTAATTGCTATAGGAGCTGTAACTGGTATATATACAATCACACAGTCTAAACAGCCAAGTGTGTATGCATACTGTATGTACAAATAGCCAATTGCGCATACATGCAGTATGTATAAATAGCCAGTTACATATATATACTGTATGTGTAAATAGCCAATTGCGTATACATACTGTATGTATAAACAGCCACATCCGTTTTTTTAACAAACTAACGATTTTTATTGTATATAAAGTGGTATATTGTTGCTAATAGCTATCTGCTAAATTTCATTCTCCTAACTTCCTTCCTCCTAGATTTATTAAATAAACACAATTTTTCCCTTAATATTAGAGGGCTGCAACTTTGAGGAAAAGGTAAGTTATATGAAAGACATCGCTTTATTTTCGTTAAAATAGCAATTACATTTAATGTAATGATGTGTGGATATATCTCATGGTATACGTAATTTATTAGAGTGAATACTAAACTCAAACTTGCAGCATTTTCCTCCGCTATCTGTATTGACCAAAACTTCTGCCTTCCTTATTAACTACATAGTTAGGAAGGCTTCTTCGCCGGATCCTTCTATATTATCTTATATAAATTGTAATGGATGTCGTGACCTTAAGAATCTTTATACCCCTATAGATAAAATTATCAAATTTCACCGTGCAGACCAATGCCCTTAACGAACATTAATATCTTGCCCAGTGAAAAATTGTTCATATTCTTAGGAGAGATAAAATGCGACTCAGAAATCGAGAATCTGATTCGATTGATAGTAGGTCAGTGGTATAAGACATGTTCAATCGTCTCTTCGTCCTCCGCACATAGACGGCATTCAGCACCATCACTTATGCTCTTCAAGTTGAGTTTTATCTTTAATCGACAATGCCCAGTAAACACACACATTATAACTGTAATGATACTACGAGCAAGTCCGAAAATATTCTCGGGTTTAACAGTGGTGATATCAATAAATAACTTCGCATTTCTCATTCTTGGAGATA
Source organism: Onthophagus sagittarius (assembly GCA_036711965.1). NCBI lineage: Eukaryota > Metazoa > Arthropoda > Insecta > Coleoptera > Scarabaeidae > Onthophagus > Onthophagus sagittarius. The sequence goes on from JASERS010000005.1 coordinate 29,067,273, forward strand.
GAATGTAGAGAGTAGTCTTTTTTCAACCCACAGTACAATCCAATGTTTGGCCCTTCATTGCCAGCAATTACAGAGTGACCTGGGACCCAGATCAGAGAAACTGTATTATCATTAACCAGAGCCGACACTGTATATAAAAAATCGTATTATTATGATCTTAATACCGCTCTATAGAAAAACATTAGGTCCCATAGCAAATACTTCTACCTGAAGCATAGTGCAGTAAATACCTGGGCTACTTCGGACGGTGAAATCGGATTCGTCCCGATTTATTACAACTCGTTTCTTGGTCCCGAATTTATAGCATTTATACCGAATTGTCCTGAAATGCAATAATGAAAAAACCTAAAAGTTTGAAATGGATGGAAATTAAGAAGGATAATCCAATTGTTTGTCGATTTGTCTTCTGTATACTAGACTGTGAGAAAAACACGATAGATCCTATTTAATTTAGATATTGAAGTAAATACGTTACGTCGGTTTATGCGATTTGAGAATTAAAATTTAGTTTCTCGTAAAATGAATCAGTTTTATATCCTTAAGAATTTATATTACATTATACCTTAATGTTTCTAGTTCTAGGTCAAGTATTTGTTCTGAAGATAGGTTTGGTTCTTGCATCTTCAGACACACGGCTTTTTTAAGAATTTTTTAATTAAAATTTAGTTTCTCGTAAAATGAATCAGTTTTATATCCTTACGAATTTATATTACACTAAAAACTAATGTTTTTAGTTCTAGGTCTAGTATTTGTTCTAAAGCTAGGTTTGGTTGAGTTCGATTCCGTCTTTAGAGACGTACGGCTAAACCTAAATGTTTCTTGTTCTAGGTCTAGTGTTATATTTAGTTAGTAAACTTGAATCTTTCGAACTAAATTTAGAACTAACACTAGCACTAACACTAGAACTATGACTAGAATTAATACTAGATCTAAAACTAGAAACTAGAAGAAAAAATTTTTGCAAGTTTCTGATGCCATGTTGCAACCTTCTTCAGAAACTGCTTCGAAGTAGTTTTTTAAAGTTTCTAGTTATCGTGTCCCAAATTTCGCAATCTGGTGACCTCAGTTTATCGATGTTTAGCTTCCTTATATCTAGGGTTACCTGAAGGACTTTTGATATCCTTGACAAGCAGTTTCTTTGGACTATAACGACAATCATGGCAGCATACGCTTGTATTTCCGCACCAACAGCTTCGACCATCGCAATCAGGATATTAACCAGACGAGACGAAAGCAGGTTAGATGACACCCTTTCCTGTGGGTAGCCACGTCCCGCATACGTCCCATATATAATGCTCTTTCCTTAGTTCATTCAGACGGTACATATTTAAGATGATAGCACCTCTGAAAATTTTTACCAAAATAGGCAACAATAATAACCATCCCTGCTGTAATAAAGGAGGGAAGACATAGTTGGCAAAATACTTATTGGACGCAAGTCCCCATAATCAACCGGATTATTATTTCTTTGGTAATGGAAATACCACAGCTGATCACGAAAAATTTTTTTGAATCAAACAAGAATTTAAGATGTGTGTTAAATGTGGCAAAATAGTGAGACAACACATCTGAAGCATACTAATATTAACCAAGTTGGTTGCCATCGATGAAGAGTTTATCACCGAAATAACCTCCATAAACACAGACGTGGTAATCGTACGAAATGAAAATACAGTGGGAATTAATGCCATAAACTCTTTATAGCAGTCGTCAGTCTCGTCTAACGCAATATCACGAAGGATATTTTAATCGCAAATATTTCAAACCTTTCCATCTCTGTTTAGAATCATTCTTGGTAGACATGTATTTGAAATAAGCTCTCTTTTTTTATTTTTAATAGGATTAGTAGTGGAATTCCGCAAGTCTGTATAATAGTTCCAATGTGAAATATTGCCTGTCCTTCTGAATTTAGACTTTGCTCTATCCCTTAGACCAGTGGTTCCCAAAGTGGTGCATATGGACCCCAAGGGGTCCCTAGGGTCATTCAGGGGGTCTTCGGAAAATTGAAATCGATTTGGGGGTCCTTGAACAACGTCAGGGGGTCTGCGCAAGGTTTAATAAAAAATAAATAAATTGAGACACAATTTTTTTTAAATACGGAAGTTAAAAGAATAATAAGAAGTCGCCAATAAAGTATTAGTAAATTATTTATTAATTTATTAATAAATTATTAGCAATTTTTACATCCCAAGTAAAATATAAATATAGACAGGTGCATAAAATTGTCCTTTATTGTACTTTATCGTACTAAATTGTACGTAATTGTATTTTATACAAATAATAACAGGCATTGCGATGCAGGCTTATGCCTGCTCGATCTTGTCTCTGACCCGGTTTCAGTCAAGCGAGGGTAAAAATCCATAGTGACAAAAAAGATAAGGATTTAACGTTTTTTCAAACATTCAAAGAAAAATATTTGGAAACACCGAAATTGTAAGAACTCATAGGGACAACATCTCAGAGAGATGACGATGGACTGCGTGCTTCTTATAATATATCTATAATGATTGCGAAGTCCGGAAAGCCGCACACTATTGGCGAACAACTTATTCTACCAGCTATAAGTGAGGTAATACACACCATAATGCACAAACCAGCTTACGATATTATAAAAACAATTCCATTGAGTAATAATGCAGTGCGAAGAAGGATCGACGAAATTGCTTAGAGTGTGGAAAACTCTTTATGTGACTACTTAAAAACATCTCAATTTTCTATACAGCTTGACGAGTTAACATTACCTGTTAATGAGGATTTATTTTAACTTGTGTGAGATTTGTGAAGGAAAAAAAATTTCCCAAGAATTGTTATTTGCTAAATGTTTGGAAACTGATAGGAAAGGTGAAACATTATTTACTGGATTAAAAAGATTTCTTGATGTAAAAGCTATACCCTTGACTAATATCATCTCCGTTGCTGCTGATGGTGCTCCGGCAATGGTAGGACGACACCGAGGGTTTCTGGCGTACTTAAAACAAGTCATACCGAATGTACTATCGGTACATTGTGTTATTCATCGACATCACTTGGTGACAAAAAACCTTAGTGCACCATTTGGTGCATGAATCACTACATTATGTCATTAGAGCAGTTAATAAAATCAAAGGGAATGCCTTAAATGAGATATTATTTGCTCAACTTTGTTTGGAAAATGATGATGACTATAATCGTTTACTACTTAACACAGAAGTACGATGGTTTTCTAAAGGTGCGTGTTTGAATCGCTTCTATTCGCTTTTTGATTCAGTGTTTGAATTCCTGGAGAGTGAAGACAACAATTTGCGTCATAATTTAATTATCTCGAAAAATGACATCGCTTATATGACTGATTTATTTGCCAGATTCGACGAGCAACTTATTGAATTATCCACAAATGAGGAGCTGAAACCAATGTTTAAGCAAGGATACGAAAATTTCTGGTTACAAAAACAGATCCCAATTTTATATCCAGCATTATGGGTTATTGTACAGAAGCTGTTGATTGCTTTTCCGTCTTCGTATTTGGTAGAACGTGGATTCAGTGCCGTTATGAGTCTCGTCACAAAGAAAAGAAACAGACTGGAAATTAGTAATCGGGGGGGATTTACGGTTGCTACTGACAAACATCAGGCCGGACATAAATAAACTCATAACATCCCATCAGATTCATACAAGCCATTAATATTTTATTGTATTTTAATACAAAAGTTATAATCAATAAATGTTTATTTTATATTTTATTTTTACGTCACCATTTACCATTAAGACAGCAAAGCTAAAGTCTTCATTTTTCTATTACGTATTTAATGTAGTTTTTCACCCGGATCCGTGGGCTAAAAGTCTTTGGGAAACACTGCCTAAGACGCATCAATAATTTAATATTATCAGTTAACCAAGGAGCACAAGGCTTTGTGAACATGCATATCCGCAAAGAAGCATGAATGTTAAAAAGATTAAATACTTGTTGAGTAAAAAGGCAAACCTTGTCGTTTATATCCTGCATATAAAATATTCTGTTGAAGATTATATTACTTAAGGGGGCGTTTGAATGGCCATTTTTATATGTGATGGCAGAGGTTAAGTTTTACCTAACTTATAACTTTATATCAAATTATAATGGAAAACTAAATACATAGAATTGAAGTACACATATTTGTTTATTCATTGAAGTATTCTGCGTTATAAACCTGCTGTATTTGTGACGTAAAAAAATCCTAAAGTTAGCCATATATATCGCTTGATATAAAGCAACTTTTACATGAATTTACACATTAAATTGAGATGCCAATGCTTTAATGAATCTGGTAAAATGTGGGAAATTATATTATTAATGTGAATTTGAATTGTAATTTTCTCGAAAATTGGGTAAAACAAAAACTGTGATTTCGTGATAACATTGGGTATTTGTCATGAAATCTGTATAAATCAGTAAATCAAAACTTTGTCTTCTGTTTCATAGATTGCGCTAATTATTAAATCGATTTTAAATTTAATGTTGTTGATGGTGCGTACATTACTTGAATCATTTTTATCGATATAGAAAAAGCAATATTAATGCAAAATAAAAGGCGAAACATAGTGACATAAATAAACTTTATTATCCAACAGTAGATAGAATTAATTAGTGTTATAAAAAATATGATACATATACAAAATTAAATAACATTAATAGTATAAAAAAATAGTATATATTGTAATATGAAAATTATTATTTGCTAAGCAGGATTACACAAACAGTTAACATAAAAATAATGTTTGGAAGCTATAATCTTAAAAGTCTGTATTTTAAAATTATGGTCATCGAATAAAACTTTACAACAGAAGCAATTAATTTTGTAAATAATTTTACACTTGATCAAAATTGGAATCTTATTCTATTACTAATATTGCTGCAAATGCATTCAATGAAATGTATAGTAAGTTGTTTACAAATAATCAAAATTTAGAGCAATTAATTTTGTAAAGTTGATTAAATTGAATCCAATATGATTATATACGGCTCGCGAAAAATTTCTAATCGTCCCACCTCTGGACTATAATATAATTGTAACCAATACATACAGTAAAAATGGAATAAACAAATAAAAACAAATCTGTAGTTTTTTATTTATTTACCCATCTTTAATCTAATTTTAAAATATAATATATTAAATCATTCAATGGATTCCCGGATCAATCTGGTTCTCCAATGCGGAACTTTGGCTACCTGCTTGCAACCCTCGAAATTGATGGTATGGTCTGTGTCCAGATGGTGGCGGAAGAGAGCAGAAGTGACAAACAGCTCACTTCCGGATTTTCAGCTTGTGTTCTTCTACTCTGGTAGCTATTCTTCTGTTGGTCTGTCCCACGTAGTTCTTGTCACATGAGCCGTAGAGGATGGAATATACTCCTAGATTTTCCAATTTTATTTGGTCTTTTAGATTCCTGAGAGAGGTTCCTATAGTCTTGCTGGGTTTGTTGGTGGTACTGATGTCGTGTTTCCGTAGCAGTCTTCCTGTGCGGTCAGTTGTTCCGTTGATGTAGGGTAGTACGACATTGGGTCTTCTGGTCTCTTCTTATGGATGTGGGTCCTTCGGCTTGAATTGTCGATCGATGGCTTTCCTCAGCATGTACTTGGAGTAGCCGTTTTGAGCAAGGGCCAAGGTGACTTTCGTCATTTTTTCTGATCTGTTGTCGTTATATGTAAGTCGAATGGATCTTGAGATTAGCGAGTTGGCGACTGATTGGATCTGTGAAGGATGATGATGAGAAAAGGCATTTAAGTATCGATTAATGTGGGTACGTTTTCGGTATGCAGTATGCTGCAGGCTATTGAGAGATTTCTTTACTAATACGTCAAGAAAAGGGAGCTATGCGTTTTCTTTTATTTCCATAGTGAACTGGATCTTTGGATGAATGGTATTCAAATATTCTTGGAATTCCTGGAGCTTTTCTTGTCCAAAAGACCAAATGACGAAGATGTTATCAACGTACCGGATCCATAACTTCGATTTGTATTTAGCCTCCCTTAACGCTTTCTTCTTGAGGTAAATCATGAACAGGTTGGCGATGACCGGGGACAGTGAGGAACCCATAGCTGCTCCTTCTACCTGCTTGTAAATCTGACCGTCAAATAGAAAATAAGCATTGTTGAGAAAGTGTTTGGCGAGGTATACGATGTGGCTGAGCAAGTCTTCGTTTTCTCTGATTTGCTTGAGGGCCTCTTCGATCGGGATACTAGGATAGAGAGACTTGACATTGAAGTTCGCCAAGATGTCACTGTTTTCAATTTGGACGTTGTCCAGAATTTGAACGAAATGTTCAGAATTTCGCACGTAGAAGTCGGCTTGTTGTGTAATAGGCTGCATGATCTTTGCTAGGTACTTTTCAAGTTTTTGTACCGGTGTGTTGAAGGCACTCACAATGTGTCTAAATCCGGCTTGTGTATCTTGGGCAGACCATAAAGTTTAGGGTTTCTAATCCCTTGAGAGAAATCAAGCAGGTGCCCTCAACACATCTTGTCAGTACCTAAACAAGTTAGTTTTGATGAATATTGCACTATTGACGGTGAGGTAGTGACTTCAGAAGCAATTGAAATCGATTTACCATTAGTGAATGCAGGCGAAGAATGGAAAGAAAATGAAGAAAGCGATAAAGGTGATGAGGAAGAAATGGTAAATGTAACACCCCCTACAAGAACTGAACCGTTGAGTGCAATAGTGGACTAACCCCAACGTACAATATATGTAGGTTGGGGTTAGTCTATGTATATTATGTAGAGTCAGCCAAACTAAACGGCCCATTATTTTTATACAAACAGATAAAATAAAAAAAATAATATTTAAGGTGAAAGATTTGTTTTTGAAAAGTTAAACAATTACGTATATTATGTAATTGTTTAACAATAAGGTGGTTAACAGTAAGGTGGAGCATTGAGTTTAGATATCCCTATATAAATTATATCGCGTAAGCTCTTCCCATTTGGAAATAGGCGGTTAACATAGAATACAAATTTAGTTAATATTAAATTACTTGCTCCCATATCATTCAATCCAAAACAAAGTTCTACAAAGTACCCCGATTAAATAAATTCATTCCACTCAGATTTGTGGAGTAATATTAAGTAAAAACATGTTTTCCAAAATTAACTGCTCATTTACTGGCGGGAAATTAATGCCTGAAGATGAAATGAGAATGTTTTCTTAGGTATGTGCTCCCAGGTACAATTATTATATCTGACGGTTGGAGGGCCTACAGAAACATAAATCTTACAGGAGGCGGTGTTTACGAACGTCGGGTTTAGTTCATGAAGAGAACTTCGTAAATCCCGATGACCCCAACATACATACACAAAACGCGGAGAATATGTGGATGAGGGCGAAGAGGAAATTAAATCGCCAATGTGGCACCTCAGAAGCCCTTTCTTCACTTATTTGCATGAGTTCATCTGGTGCAATAAATTTAAAGATCGAGATACGTTCTCTGCGTTTCTTGTATATGTGAGGGAGCAATACGTGACATTTTTTTAATATTTAATTTATCCTCTGCTTTAGAAAGCCCCGCAAGCCACCGCTGATTTAAACGTTAAAAAAACTTGTATATTTGAATTTCCTTTCATAATTATGCCATCTAGTGTGCACAAGCTCAACTAATGGTACACACACACAACCGTTGAGTTCCCCCACCCCAAGTCAGTTCATCATCCTATAATGCACGATAGCCATAATTTTTTTTAATGTAATGGCTTCGGATAATGTCATTTCACTTTTATGAACACTATACAAGCTCTGTTACGGTTCGATTTTGCACCAACCTAATTGTTTATTCCAATGTTTTGGTATTATGTACGTCTATTTTGTAAGACAAAGCTCGAATTAATGATTTTTTTTGCCGTTCCGATTTTTTGTTGTTGTTTTGCTGTGTTTCAGGAAGAGAACGCCAGATGGTTGATGTGTTGAGAGGATTTCTGTTCTGTTTTTACTTTTGGTACCAGATTTTTGGTTAGGTCTTCGAACTTTAGGTGGCGGGGGTTTGAATAATTTAAATTGCGCGAATTTTATCTTCATGATAAATTTTATCATTTCATTTGATTAGCATTTTTTCTTTCCTGTAGTTCAGTAATTGTGCGTTTTATTTCGGTAATTGATTTGAGTTCCGGGTTTTAAGAAGTATGACAAGATTTCAATCGTCAATTCTTTCTTGGTCGCGAAACGGGTGTATAAGTTGTGCCAGGAAATTATCTCGGGCACTTTTGTCACTTGTAATAGACAGCGAGTCGTGTAGATTAAGAGTAAAGCCTGTTTCACACACAACGGTTTTCGCCGGACGGCAAAAAACCGGACGGTTTTAAATCGTCAATTGTTAGTGGTAAACTAATAAAGTAAATACACTCTTTCGCATCGGACGGCATCCGGTTATTTTTCGTACGGTCGAATCGAAGCAGCCGTCTCACGACTGAACCGGACGGCGCTGGAACGGCTCATTTTTTGCAGTGGTGTATGCGATTTTATGCAAGCTTACACACGTTACGATTTTAGCCCTGTTCTTTTAGCCATTTTTAGTAGTCTTTTAAGAAGGTTGCTTAATTTGTGAAGTGAAAATTATCAAAATTGATGTTGATACCGACCTGCTGATTACTCTTGCAGAAACCAGACTCGTGTTGTGGGACAAAGGCGAAGATAATTATAGAAATAAAAATGACACAACGAAAGCTTGGGAGGAAGTATCTTATTGGTTGATATCCAGTAGAGAAACCACACGATTCAGTTAAGAACCGAAAGGTACACGCAGAATGTGCAAAGATGTGCCTCAACTAGATCTGAGAGCAGTGAGAGAAGATCCCATAGAAGGACGAAAGCACGTTCCTGTTGTTGACAATTGATAAGATATCGTAGATAGGTTCTCCTATGAGCACTCGTTACAGATCGGTACAGATATAGTCTTTATACTTAGTCATATTTCTCTTTCTACTTGAAAAACATAAAAGATTATGACAGTTTGATTATTAACTACCAAGCAATTAGTAGTTAAATTGCAAAAATGCATAGAAGGGTTTAGAATAACAAACAAATGGCTCTTAAAAGTTTTTAGTTAAGAACTTTTGAACTGTTATACATAAATTATGCTAAAAAATCAGATTATTTTGAAAAAATTGATACATGTAACGTAGGTACTACGTAGGATGCAAAGATAAACATCCTTTCATCATAGCGCATTACATTATTAGTTCTTCTATCTTCCATGTACTGTAATCAGTGTTGATAAATACCCCGGTATTTATTTTCAATTGAAAATTTCCAGAGTATGTACCAAACCCAACCCAAAATGATTATTTCCAGGAAATTATAAAATTTAAAATCTGTACTAAGGCGAAGGCCATTGAGAAGGTAACCAAGTTTGCTTTAAAAATACAAAAACCTATCAATATAAGAGAATAAATTCTAAATAATATTTAAAGTTTTGATCGTAATAACTTGATCTAATTTAAATTAAGTCAGATTCGTCTGATAGCATAGAAGCAGGTTTTTGAAAACACGTATCGGATGAGTCGGGTTGGCTTGGACTCCCCAAAAAAAGTCTGATAAAAGTTCGGAACATATGCTGGGACTAAATTGGGAAGAAAGTATTTTGAACAAGCAGTATCTAATCTTTAATTGTCAGTTTAAATTTTGATATGATGAGCATCGTATTTTGCCAACAGTATTTGGTGTTTTTTGGAAGCAAAATTAAATTTTATTAACAGTCTTTCGTCTTCTACAATAAAAAAGTCTTCTATCTGCAGTACTTAGCCTTTAATTAAGAGTTTATGGACTACTTACGTAAAGATTGCGCATTTTGTTGAATAATATTTAATATTTTGAAAGCATACTCAGTTGGTTCATCAACAGTATCTAGTTTTTACAAAAAGTTTTACAAGTAGTATCGACTCTTATGGAACCGTTCCAAGTCTTCCAAGGGTAGTCCTCCTTAGTTCTAGAGGTAGTATCAAGTCTTCTGGAAGTAGCATCAAGTTTTCTAGAAGCATTTCAAGACTTCTAAAAGCATTTCTAATCCGTTGAAAACAGTATCAAATTTTCTAAAAGCATTTTAAGTCTTCTGAAAGCTGTTCAAGTCTTCATGAAGTAAGATTAAGTTTTCTAGAAGTAATACTAAGTCTTCAGGAAGTAGTATCAAGTTTTATAGAAGCATTTCAACGTCAAGTTCAAGTTTTTTGAAGCACTTCAAATCTTCTAGAAGCAATTTCAAGTCTTCTGGAAGTAGTATGAAGTTTTCTAAAAGCATTTCAACTCTTCTAAAAGCATTTCAAGTCTTGTGTAAGTATTTCAAATCTTCTGGGAGCGTTCCAAGTCTTTTGGAAGCAATAACAAGCTATCTAGAAGTAGTTAAAATTTTCTGAAAGCAATATCAAGCTTTCTAGAAGCATTTCAAGTCTTATGAAAGCAGTATCAAGTTTTTTAAAAGCAGTTCAAGTCTTCTGGAAACTTTTCAAGTCTTCTTGAAGTATTATTAAGTCTTCTAGAAGCAATATTAAGTCTTCTGGATGTAGTATCAATATTTATAAAAGCATTTCAAGTCTTCTAAAAGCATTACAAGTCTTCTGAGAGCATTTCAAGTCTTCTAAAAGCATTACAAGTCTTCTGAGAGCATTTCAAGTCTTCTGAAATCAATATCAAGATGTCTAGCAGTAATAACAAGTCTGTAGTCTTATAGGATATAAATTGACTCGCGATATAAATTGAATCTGCTGTTAAGATCTGAAAATATTCTCTGGATTACGCGGGATTATAGTAATGTAATATTTGAACTATTTTAACAGTTAACTACTGCCCAGCTCTGACCAAAATAACGTCAAGATTGTAGTAATTGAATCTACAAAAAGTACCTGAGTGGTTTAAAGTACAATAAGTGATGGGTTTATTAAGATATGATCATATATTAAGATATTATTTATTATTATTAAGATACAAATGAGGCAAAAGGAGCTATATATGCTATATATGTACCAATACCAGATTGTCATTGATAAAGTGAAGTTCCGCACGTGCTTCGAAAGTTGCACTATAAATAACGCTCTTCTGCTGGAGAGTACAAGTGGAACCTTGACTCATATAACATATATGAGTCAAGTAAAATAGTGCAAATATTACATTATAACGTATCTTTTATCCTTTCGCATTGGTCCACTGATACGGAACACACTGGTCTCTGTAATCCCTACTCTGCTTCTTCAAATATTCTGCATACTGTGAGTTACATTTATCCGACTTCCTTACGCCGGCTACACACATAACGATTTATCGTAACGATTAAACTGTACAGTTCGACATTAGAAGAGTTAATTCAGTGAATTCACAAAAAATAAATTGAAAAAGAAAGAATGACCCTGTACTTGTGGTGTGAAGACTACGGTGGAACCACCGCCGTGCTTCATCGTAGGAGTGCTCATAGGAGAACCTATCTACGATATCTTATCAATTGTCAACAACAGGAACATGCTTTCGTCCTTCTATGGGATCTTCTCCCACTGCTCTCGGATCCAGTTGAGGCACATCTTTGCACATTCTGCGTGTGCCTTTCGGTTCTTAACTGAATAGTGTGGTTTCTCTACTGGATGTCAACCAATAAAACTTACACTCATTAACCTCCTCTTGATCATCTATTTATTCAATACACCACAATTCTCTTTCAATGTCCATCACGTGGAGCTGTGGGTTCGACATGCTTAACCTCGAGACGGTTTGTCTTCTAATCAGTTCGAAGTCTACCAGTCCGTTTCTTCATCTTTAACACTCATCCTTAAATAAAAATACCCATATGTTTAAGCGAATTTGAACTCATTTAATAAATTTATATGCAAATGTGCTTTTTAGAAGCCAGCTATGATTTTCTTTTCATGTTGCACAAAATAAGCAAGCCTGAGACCACAAGTGCGTCTTCATCTTTTATCACGGATAATACAACGTATGTTCTCGTGTAAGTTTCTGAGAAGAACGGAAAATCGGCACAGATAGCGGTACGTGTGGAGCCAATAGGGATTTTCGATAAAACTGTATAAACGAACTGTACTGTTTAATCACTATGATAAAACGTTACATAGCAATATTTTATCTGAAATGTTGTGGTATGTTGATTTTATAACACGGTCGTTACAATACATCAATCATCACGGGGTTGTGTGGTGCATCCATTTTCCACCGAAGCCGTTGCAACTTTTGTAAGAAAAAGGCACTTTTCTTCTCTAGCAACAGTTAACGACGTTAACCATGACGCTACAGAAGAAGCTGTGTTATGTTTGAAACCTTGTAACTTTGGTGTTAATAATAATAGAAATTTGTTTAGGACAGTATTTAAGACAGACGAGACTACAAGCTCCTTATATTTAAAAATATATTGTAATGTAGATGCACTGCTTAGGAAGCTTCAAAGTGTAGGGAGTAAACATGCATTTGTATAATTCACCATTACTGAAATTGAAGAGCGCCATAACTATAAATCTGCTGATATATTGGCAAAAAGTTGGTCTTTCAAATATAAAAAATCTTATTCCGGTCGAGCAAACATGTTCAAATGTTATTGTAGTTCGAAACTCGTTTAATTATTTTATATAATACGTTTTTTATAGTGCTGAGTGTATGTATTAATATTGATGTTAATACTCATTCAAAATTTTACGATTTCTAACCTTCATCACTTATAATCCTAAACTTTCTCAGTTTTCGAAAAAATCTTGTTTGATACACGATAGCGAAATTCCTTTGCACTCTCGAACGATTTTTTTTGCTCGTTAACGCTCGTAAAAAAAAACTTCGTTCTCGAATGCAAAAGTGTTATTTCGCTATCTAGAATCAAAAACAACTATTATTACAACTTCAAAAATTAAGCTTTATTTTTCTAAAAGACATAAATAATGAATAAAAATTTAAACAAAATAGTGCGTAATAATAATAATAATTCATAATAATAATAATTATTATTATGATAAAAATTGATAATACAATTTTATAATACAGTAAATCCTCGATATAGCGAACACGCAGGGGGGAATGCAAGCCATTCGCTATTATGAGATGTTCGAATTAGTTCGTTATATACAGATAACCCTCCTATAACACGGTAGATAGGTTCCTAGAAAGTGTCGTGATATGTGAAATCGTGTTACAGGAGGTCGCTTAAAACAAAATGAGTAATACAAAATGATTTGAAACAATTAAAAAAAAACTTTTTAAAACATAACGTATCTTTTATTAAAATAACTACAAATAAAATGAATAAACAATAAATAAAAAATGTATTCTAATAATATTAAAATATAGTTTGAATAAGTTTCTTCATCACTCGATATAACAAGTCGAAGTCGTTTGTTCGAAGGTTCTTCATCCTTTTCTTCGGCGCTTTGCTTTAAAACGGGTTTTGTTTGTCTTAAACATTCTTCAGTAATTTTATTCAAAGAATTCGCGAAACTTTCGGAAATGTTCTCTTCTGTATCAGCAAACCTTTAAATTGTGATATAAATAATGAATTGGATAACAAATCAGATGTGGGTTACCTTTGTATAGTATAGAGAGCCGCTAAAACTTCAGCTCTTGTAGGGGGTGTTACATTTACCACTTCTTCCTCATCACCTTCATCGCTTTCTTAATTTTCTTTCCATTCTTGGCCTGCATTCACTAATGGTAAATCGATTTCAATTGCTTCTGAAGTCACTACCTCACTGTCAATAGTGCAGTATTGTTAGTTTTGATATTATTATCAAAACTAACTTGTTTAGGTACTGACAAGATGTGTTGATAATTTTCCCATTCTATATCAGTAAATTCAGCCTACAATGCAGACAATAAAAGCATGTAAAGTAAAAAGTTACTAAGAAGAAGTAATTATCGATGAATGCTTACCATCGTTAACTGATTTTCCTCATTTTTCATTCTCTTACAAGACGAGCACGATATCGCTTCTTCATGCACGTAATTATGCTTTGATCAAGAGGAAAGAACAAGGTATGTCACATGTTCACATATTTTGACATTACAACGTCATCTACTTGATTGTTGCGCTATTTACCACTGAGTAAATTATGTGGTTAAAGAAGTGGGTAGATGCTTAGTTATTTTAAAATTTAGAATCCATGGAGGGGAAAATAACAAGGAATGTCCGCGCGCATGCGGAAAGAACAAGGAATGACCTTGCCAAAGGTTTATATATTAAGGTTGTCTAGGTTTGTACGCAACCATATTGCGCATTACGTTACAAGAGGAAAATTGCGGGAATTAATTCAAATTTTTAAAATGAAGTAATTGAATTGTAGAAATTATATTTTTAAACATCTAAATTAACATTTAAACTAGTTCCAATTCTCCAAATGTCGAGTTTTGGACACTAACAAACTTGAATACACTTCAACTCTCACAAAATATAAAAACGGTATCCACGAATTCGTAGTTACGCAGGCTCACTCTAGCTCGATCCTCTATTGAATAAGAACCAACTATTGCAACATAGGTACTTGGATAACCTTTAATATATAAACCTTGCTTTTTGTCGGCGGTGTTTACGTTTCTGTTGGTCGGTTAGACGACGGCGTGCAAGTTTAAGCAGGTAGAATAATTACCTGCTTAAACGTTAAAAACCATAATAATCTATTGACTATGCCACCTATTAGGCGCTTTGCATCTGGAATAAGTGAAAGTAGTGAATGTGACATTCGTGGGGATAATTTGTATAAGAAACGAAAGAATACGGGGCGAGTGTCGAAGGTTATGAAAAAACTGAGGCTTGAGGCACATGAAGAAAGTAAATACATACTGCAAAATTTCAATCATTTAGAAACACACATTGCCGCAAAACGCTTATCTGTGCGGTTTAATAACTATTATTCCTGTACAATGTCACCGTAGTAGAAAACCAGGAAATGCACATTTTCATCAAGCTTCATTTGCGTACAAATTAAGGGTGTGATATTGGAGTGTGTGCTGCAGTTTTCGGAGCAGTCCATAGCATAACCAAAGGGAAACTAGAGTACCTGGAGAAATCTCTGAAAGACACTGGCATTGCACCTCAAGATCAACGAAAGAATCGTAGTGTCAATCATCGAAAACTAAAAGAGGAATATTTTGAGGTTGTTTGGGGACATATAAATTCATTTAGAGCAAGACAATCTCACTGTAGTCTAAAGCATTCAAAAAAATATCTTCTGGAAGAATTAAACACTATGAAAATGTTTAGAATGTTTCAACAAAAGAATCCCAATGTCAACTTTCATATGATACATACAAACATATATTTAATACAAAATGCAATTTGTCAAGTTTCATGCCATATTAAGAACATTATCCACCGATAGCAATGCTAACGAAATCAAACAGCTCACCTGGGCCAATGAAATACACAAAAGAAAGCCTCAAACTTTTTATGATCGAAAAAAGAATGCTCGCCTAAATGCAAAACGACGACCTGATTTTCTTGCAATTGCGATGGACTTCCAGAAGAACATATCATTTCCAAAAGTCTCCACGAATGACGTATACTATCGAAGACAATTGTCAATGTTTTCGTTGAATATTCACGTTTTGCATTCAGGAGAATCTATTTTCTACACGTATCCAGAGGCTATCTCGAAGAAAAGCCCCAATGAAGTGTATCCTTTTTAGTACATTTTTTATTTTATCATGTTAGACTGCTTCAGATGGAAGCAGCCACTTTACTGCCAAATGAATTCAAATTACCAGACAAACTATACAATGGTAAGTATGCATAAACTTGACTTGTATGACCGGTAAATACATATTTCTTATAAACATATTTTTAATAGGTAGCGACCAAGCAAAAAATAAAATTTATATTATTTTTTCTCTTGCGAAATTCAAATTTGGAAACCACAGTTGGACAGAGCTGCCTCTAAGATACCAACTCATCTGTAGTTTCCTAATTTGAACTTCGTAAGAGCTGTCCTATTAAAATTATGTTTATATATTCACGACAATGAATGTCGATAAACGTTCATATTTTTTATATTTGTTGCAGATCTTATTCCAGTAAATAAAGATAAGTTTAAGGATTTAATGGTGCTGAAACAATTCTGTGGCCCAGTTGCTGTCAAGTTTTTAACCGATCTATCGCATGAATAGGGGACATTCCTCGTTTTTTTCTTTCAATATTTGTATTTACATGTTGAGACATACAATAAACATATAGTAAGATTTATTTAAATTATTTGTGGTTACTGCAAAATCAAATCGCTAAGTAGTTTGCGTAATTAAATTAATTTAATTTTTCGCTTCCATCTGTATTGCAACATAAAACTGCTGTTACTCTTTCTTTGCTTTTAGTGCCACCATAACACTTTTTACCTTTAAAATCCAAAGTACGGTTTGGCATAAGATTATAAAAAACACCAGTTTCATCAATGTTAAAAACATCTTTATCAAGATGGGCGTTTCTTATAAATTTGAACCCCTGTCTCCACTCATCTACAGTAAGCACATTAACTTTATTTCCTTCTCCAGATAACGCGTGGTCTGAAACACCCAGATGAAAAATCACATCGTATTATCACACGTTGTTCTGTGGTATTATGTTCAATTCAGCAACGATTGATTTTGCCTTATCTTGTATGAATGGCTCTGTTAAGGAAACATTTTTTGTTCTCATTTCGGTAAACCATTCTATTAATTTTTTTTCTAGTTCTGGAAATGCAGGTCTCCTCAACTTTTTACGAGACGTATCAATACGGTTTTTATTTTTTATAATTGTTGATAGCGTTGATTTAGATATGTTAAATTTTTCCGCAATTTTAGTTTTTGTAATAGCATTTTTTCCAACATCCTCCAATATTTCTAATTTCCTTTTTAAAGGAATTGATGTCCTTTTCAAACTCATGTTTTTCAATTAACACTGAACGAACACTTTTTTTCTAAACCTTAACACTTTGTACGCTCTCGAAGACCACACACTTGCATTTGAAACTGCAAGACGACTTCGAGTCGATAAATAATCGACCTACAGACGAACAAGTTATTCCCCGAATATCATACCTTAGATCTTCGGGGAATACCTCAACTAGTCTTGCATTACCTAGAGAAGAAAAAAATTTGTGTTCGCAATAACGATAATAGTTTGTATTAAAATCATGCTTATGATTTGAAATAATTGTTCGTAGTTCGTTACCATAAATTTTCGTTATAATGAAGAAAATGGCATATAAAATGTATTGAAGATATTTGTTGCGTAATTTTGATTCGCAATAACGGCCATTTCGTTAAATCGATGTTTGCTATATAGGGGGCTTACTGTATTTCCACGGTATTTGGGTCAAATTTATATCTATTATGTAGGTTTTATATACAAAATTTAAATGTACGAATTTGCAATAGGATAAGTTTATCTAAACTTTTATTTAGGTAGACTAAATGTATCATTATTACTTAAAAACCGACTCTTAGATTCATTACTACCACCTTTTAGTTGAATTAATCCATCTATAGATAAATCCATCTTTAGTCTGTACCACGAGAAGTGAAAGTGACTCATCGATTTCCGTAAGAATTTTGCGAGTACGTTACAAATATTATGACGGTGGTCAGTTCCGTACACAATCACAGTGCGTGAAATAGCCTTAACCATTGTAATAATCTTTTAGATAGCTTAACCAGAAGATAATAGTAACTAGCAAAAATCTGTACAACACGGGCGATACTTATCTAACATATGCCAACGGCTTGGTACTAACCGGCCTAAGAAACTAAATTCTAGGTCTTGGCTTATTTTTACTGCTAATTTAATAAACGTTTACAACAATTTAATGCTGAATACAACCTGACACAAAAACTTAATTGGAATTAAACACAAAAATCGTTGAAGTAAATAAAGAATACATTCAACAAAAATAAAAACTTGGATAATTATTTAAGTCTTTTTATTTGCTTAAAACAATACAATGAACTTCCACATCTATTTAAACTTAAAATATTTAGATATCGCCGTACTACAGTAGTAATTTAAAAGACTCGAAACGTATAAACAACGACGGTAATCCAGCGTAAATCTATTCACGACTACATTAATCAGCGGCGTCGCGACGTTTTATTACACGGGTATATTTTGAGTTTTTTTTTGCAAATTTTCGCCCCCTATAAAACGATTTGAGCCCATTACAAGTCTCTCAATATTTTTAGAAATAGTATTCAAGTAAATAGAATTGCTATTGTGTTCCATTTAAAATGCCAACGCGACGTTCGTCGATCGGAAACCAATTTGGACGGGTAAATGCCAATTTCAAAAATAAATCTCTTCCACCACGTGCTCACTTGTGACGCCACATTAAATTGGGATCGTCACGTTTCCGTGCGGTCAGCTAAGTCGTCATCTTATTTTCATTGGCATCAGTTTCAACAAACTCGACCACGAGATTTAGCCAAAAGATACACACACGTACTGTTTTCCGTTATGAACCTCTTAGCTATAAGTTTTCTTATTATTTGGATGATTCAATGTTCTAAAAATGAATCAAAATTATTTTTTGAAGGAAATTTGGTTTGAATTGATGGTTCGTTGGAAGAGATTGACTCCGGTTAAGTTGTAAATTACTTGTCGCGGCTGTTCCACTTGGTTTTATTTATATACAATGACCTAACGCCGTCGGCAAAGAATAACACACTTGGCAACCGTACAGAAAGAAAATGGTTGCAATGACAGCCTACGACTTCCAACGAAGCGATCAATAACCAACAGGTAATCTATTTATCAACAACGCCAACCTTCGTGGTGTTTTGTGTTCAAGGTTTCCTAACAGCACACTCTTTCCAAACCAAACTATGTTTCTTAGAGGCGCAGTACAAAAACGATTCAAACACCTACAAACAAAACCATTTAAAGAAAAAATAATAATTAAAAAATTCCGCAATTAACATGTACACGCTTTAAATAATTCAAATTGTCTTGGAAGGAAAAATGAGTAATTGTTTTTTTTGAATAAATTTTTCTGTTAACGGATATGAGTAAACGAGAACCAATCTAAATTTATAAAGACCCTCTGTTTAAACTAAATTAGAAACTGAGTTGTTAAGAAAAAAAGAGGAAGACAAGTGGCCGTAAAGTGCAAAACTTACAGCCGGTAGGCGTTTATCATTCGTTCTGTACTATGTTTACGCAAAGGATTACTTATGACTAATTTATTACGCCATTTATTACTCGAAGATGTTCCGCCAGGACTTTAGGCATTTCGTTATCCAACATTTCCAGGCTTTACGCTTTCGAAATCTACAAAATCCACAATGCGAAAAGTATTAAGAGAATCATTGAGTAGATAAAATTAAATCAGTTTCATTCAAGATGGCTTTCAATTATTTGTTGCTCAAAAGTTACATAAAAAAAATCTTCTAAAATTATAACTAGATACTCATTTTACCACGATTTGGGAGTAGCTAGTAGTGTTTTTGTAGTGGTTTGTACATAAGTGTATTGTACTGAAGATATTCTTTTCCATAGCTCTGCAAGATCCGAAAATTCTTGCAGCTCAAAGTAGTCTAGCAGAACATTTACAGTTTCTCCAGTTTCCCGGTTTGTTACTCGCTTGACTAATATCACTTAGTCATTGTTAAGCTGATGCCTAACTTTAATTTCGTCATACTGGATCCATTTTTAGATTTTATGGACTCATAGGCGTTCTTCATTAGTGCAATTAGTTCAGATTTGGTTGCATCTTCCTTATCAGATACCAAGACAGTGCTACCATCTTTCCCCTTAAACTTCTTGTCTAATTTTTGACTACGTAATATACAAATATTGCATGATTCTAATACCAGATTGAAAGAAGTCATTTGGCATGTCAGTTTTCAATCAGACAGTTTTCAAAAGACCTGAAATATTTCTAGAAAACTTGATACCGATTCTACAAAACTTGATGCTGTTTCCTAGAAAAATTGAAATGCTTCTAGAAGACTTGGAATGGTTTTAGAAAACTTTATACTACTTTCACAAGACTTGAAATACTTTTAGAAAACTTGATGCGTTTTTCAGAAGTCTTGAACTGCTTCTAGATGACTTATTACTACTTTCAAAAGCTTCTTACTACTTCCAAAAAACTTGAAATGTTCTTAAGAAAACTTGAAATGTGTTTAGAAAACTTGATACTGCTTCAAATGCTTCTATAAGATTTCAAATGCTTCTAGAAGTGTTGATACTGCTTCCAGAAGATTTGAACTGAGTCTAAATGACTTGTTACTGCTTTCAAAAGACTTGACATGTTCTCAGAAGACTTGATTTTCGTGGGGTAGAATTTCAACTAATGGATCAGAGTGTTGTATTGTACACCCTGATCTATTAGTTGTGTAATTGATGTAACATTAGGAGGAAAAAATTTTCCATTTGCACAGTATAGAATTACTTCATTAGGATGAAAGAGAGCATTGCTCAGAAGAAGAGTCTTTTGAGGCAACTTTTCCTTCTTCAAATATGACTTTGATTTGCTCTTAACCCCAAATCTAACCAAATGAATATGAAATTTGAAATTTTTATAAAACGACTAAAAGTCAATGACAACGGCAGAAAGCCGACGCAAGATTAAAATTGGCTCTAGGGAACACAACTGTAGGACATATTATATATTAAACAAAATTAAAAGGAATTAAAGCAGGGGATCAACTGTGTGATGTTAAAACCGAATAGCGTCCCATGAGAGGTCTGACTAAACCGAGTTGTTGTTGGGTTTATTTGTCAATTCAATGAGGTGACAATAGATCTCACTTAACCCTTGTGAATCAGTCCTGAAGTTGACTGTGTTGTCTAAAGAGACGATGTGGAACATTTCCATAAATAATCTCCTACTATAAAACTTTTTTTTGCAAAGAATTTTTGTATCATCAAAATCAAAATTATGACCCGTGGTAACATGGTGTTGTGCGAGGGCGGTACCGCCTGATTTCTTTGGGGCACAGTCCCTTAGATGTTGAGACAGACGAGACTTCAGATATTGAGAAGTAATGCCCACATAGCAACTGTCACAACCCTTACAATCAATTCTGTAGACCAGATTTGATTGTAGAGGACGAGGTGTAGTGTCCTTCAGGGAGGAGAAGATATTTCTCAGGGGTCTGCAGGTGTATTTAGCAAACTTTGAGGGACAATCCCGAAAGATCCCGATTAGATTATCAGTGAAACCCAAAATATAGGAAACCTTAACGAATGTAGGTGGAGAATCAGGTAAAGAATCGTCTGGAGGATGACTCATAGACCAGTCAAGAGGGGATGTTGACACAGCGACTGGCCGAATGGGAGAATCTTGATGGTAAATGATTCGAGTGACTAAGGATTTCGGGAAACCATTATTACAGAAAATATCTGTTAGAGTCTTAAGGTTCTTATCATGAAAACTCTCATCCGCCAGGCGTAAGACCCTATTTTTCATCGCCCTAAGGGTGTTGATCTTCATTTGGGTAGGATGGCAAGAATAGAAATTAATGAAACGACCTGACTGGTCGGTTTCCTATATCAATCTAACAGGACACGTTGGTCAGGTTTCCTAATAACTTTGATGTCAAGAAAGGGAACACAGTTGTTGGTTTCGGTCTCTATAGTAAACTGTATATGGTGGTTCACAGTATTAAATTCTCTCTTAGAAAGAAGGAGTTTGTCATAAGGGACAGCACAAATGATGTCGTCAACACATTTATATATGAAGGGGAGGCTGAAAGGCAATCTGGAAATGCACACATCAAGAGTCCAATCCATGATTATAGTAGCCAAAATCGGGCTAAGTAAACATCCTTAAAAAAGAATGCTGAGGAATCGAAAAGGAATTCCACGATCTTTATGAAGACATCATGGGGAATCCCAGTGTGAGGTTGGATGAAATCCCATTGAGAAGATAGCCTTTCAACCACCAATTCGAGAGGAATGTTGGTAAAAAGGCACACGACATCCAAAGAAACTAAGACATAATCATGTGGAAGAACAAAACCCTTCATCTCATCAGCGAACGAGAAGGAATCAGAGATGTTGTACCTAGTTCTGTTTGCTAGGGCAGACGATAAAGTTGTGGCTAAATAACTGGACAATCCATATGTGGGTGAGCCAACAAAGGAAATGATAGGTCTAAGTGGCGAGCCTTCCTTGTGAATCTTTGTAACGCATAAAATTTGGGTGAGACACCATTATGGCAGACTAAGGTTCTATATACCTGTCTAAGAATGTAATCACAGTACAGTTCGCAAAGTTTATTGTGCCTTCTCTGGATGGACAAAGTCGGGTCAAATTTAAGGACCTGATATGTGCCTGTATCAGACAACAGAAAAAGAGACTTTTCCCCATACTGAAACTGATTAAGGACAACAGTGACTTGGCCCTTGTCAGCAGGAACAACTAGAAGGGGGTCAGGCCTAGGTTCTTTTAAGAATCTGACAGTTTCTGATTTGAAACGGGAAATCAGAACATTCAGGGGACAGGGAGTGCCCCTAACATTCATTGGGTTTGTAAGAAGATTGGTTACCCTGGCTCTCTTAGAATTTGAACCATTATCAGGTATAGACCTAAATTTCGACTCTACATCTCCCAGCATCTGGGGGATAAGGGAGGAGTCGACAAGCACTGGTAAACCAAACTTAGGGCCCAGAGAGAGAAAGTTGGAAACATCTGGAGGTATGTCACAATCTGAGATGTTAGAGAACCATTTGGTGTTGTCACTGACTAACCTATTGAACGTAAATTCTTGAGAAAGGTCTTTAAATTTCTTGATATTACGGTTTTTAATGTAATTGAAATACTTATTATATCCCTCATCTAGGTGTTTTTTTAATTCTAAATATATATTAGGGGGAATTGAGTCACTTACTATTTTTTTAAACTATTGAACTGATTATATAAACTATTTAAGGTTAGAAATGTACTAGAGATTTCAAAATTTAAGAACTTAATTCCTAGCCTACGTATGCATCCATCGATCTTCTCCAACATTTGCTTGGATGCCGCATCGAAGTTGTTGTAAAGATATCTTGAGTTGTCCTTGATCGAATCTCGAATCTCAAACCTCGAATCATTTACCATCAAGATTCTCCCATTCGGCCATTCGCTGTGTCAACATCCCCTCTTCACTGGTCGACGACTCACTAGGTTAGATTTGGGGTTAAGAGCAAATTGAAAGTCTCTTTCCTTGTCAATACCTTGTTCCATCCTTGTTTGCTAAACTTTCCTCTTCTTCTTCTCGTGAAATACATCTGGTGTTTTTTCGCCTTAAAGTTTTAAGCCTGTTGGTGTTGTCTTTTCGTGTAAAAATCTTACGAGGAATATATATTGCTTCCACCTCTGATGTTTTTTGGGGACTCTTAATTTAACATCATGTATTGTTATACATCGTGATCTCTAAATGTAAGTTAGATTACTGTTTTTTTTATATCAAAATTGTCAACGGTTACTGTTTGTAGCATACCCTGAAGAAGATAAAAATAAATTATCGAAAGCTTGGTTTATGGTTAAAGGAGGTTTTTTTAATTCTTCCCCGTCTTGGTTGAATTTTCCAGTATTCGCTCTCAATTCTTATTACAAATATAGTTGCTTTATTTTTTATTATAAAAGAGTCTGAGGTCCTTAATGACCCTATTGGTATTACGTGTCACAAAAAGAACCTAGTATTATGAGGGTTAAAAGGTCCGCGTAGCGTCTGGCCAAGCTTGTCTAAAATAATTCTAATATTAGTCCAAGTAATAGTAGTAGTGTTAGTTCTAAATCTAATTCAGTTTATTTTTAAACCTTGAAAATATACACCGAAGATACAATATCGCTGCCGATTGGATACTTAAAACAAACTTATAATAATTAAACAAAAAATTAAAAAAAAAGGTTTATATTATTTATGAAATATTTAAAACTCCGCGTTTAAACTTAATTAAATAGAAATAAATTTAATAGTGAACTCGAATTTTCTTTAAATATTAAAGAGTTTTTTATAAAGTTGATCATTTCCGGTAAAGTGGACGTTTTGTTTATCGAATTTTGATATAAATCGCAGGAAAGTATATTTTCTTCCGCACAGTGCGTTTGAAAACGCTTCGGGCTTTATTGATGCGAACTTAGAATTCGCGTCAAAGTTATAAATTATGGCGGTATATTTAAAATAAATACACCGAAGGTGCTTACTCCCCCTTCGCTCTCTCCTCACGATCGCGCGCTAAGTGTGTTTGACTAACTTGGCTCAGCCAGTACGGAATAGGACATTCAGTGCAACGTATCCTGTCGTCAAAAATAGTTCCGACTTAAATAAACGTGTTGAGTCGAAAAAAAATCATCCTTTTAATCCCACTTGAAGAGATACTATAAATTAAAATGTTATTTAAATAAACTTTTTAAGTTAATATTGATGAGGTTTGATTTTTTTGATTCATTTCCGGTGGTGTGTTTAAGTGCGTTCTTTTTGGTTGATGTGAAATGTGATCTTTCCGTAGTGGATATTGTGTTAATCGATGGTATCGATTGTGAGGAACCATGTGGAGGTTGTTGGAAGTTCCATGAGGTACACTACACAAATGGGATTGCAAACCGCCCTTCAGTTCGTCGAAAAATCCTATGCTGTCGGTAAGATATCAATATAAAATTCATAATTTGTAAAATGAAATTTTACGATTTGAGATCGGAAGACCCGGATCGAAAGACGCGCATCGTTTGTGATATTATTATAGTGTCTATTATTACGGTGGCCAAGATTTTGTGCGGGAGCTTGTAAATTTTACAAAGCGAACGTGATTCATACTAAATTCACATTTTTTTCATTATTTTCCATCAAACAAAAAAGAAGAAAAGTTTAAAATGAACCAACCTTCCGGATTTCGTTTCGATTTTATTTTTAGTATAAAAAAACCATCGTGGGCTTCCTGTTTAAAGAAACTTTTCAAATTCACCTCTAATTACGACTTGGATATAACTTTTTACCCAACTTTACTTTGAATTCGAAATTAGAAGTGGGATTCGAAGCGAAAAGAATGCTAAAATTAAAACGAAACTTGAATAATTGAAATTTGTGTGTTTCTGTAATATATTTCGATTTCTGTAACACGATTTGTGACACTTGTGAGGAGAATTTTTCTGTTGAAGAAAAGTCGAGCGAAATCGTGATTGACGTCAGTCGACGTCTATTTTTAATTGTAACTGCAGTTAAATATGCTATAAACGTGAATTGTTTGTGTATTGTATTTCCTGAGGGGTTGTTATTCTTTGTTGTTTTTACAAATTTATTTCATTATCAAATAAAAAATATAATTTACCAAATTAAACTTTTCTTATTAAGAAAAGATGTAACTTCGTTGTTTTAAATCTATTCTAACAAAAAAAGTGTTAAGAATTTAAGTAGTTTAAAACAAAACATCTGTGTTGTTTTTTAAAAAATCACCTACTTGACTTATGCAAGTTATTATATAGTTGTTAAAACTTGCGAAAAATTAAAAAGAAATGTAAGAAATGAGGATAGTTTTAAGGCGGATTGGACGCTGGGACGGAGAGAGGGTTATTTGTTTCTCATTTCCGTTCTCTGCTCTTGTTATAACTTGAATTTTTGCGTTTTCATAGTTTCTACTGTTTTTGCTGCTTTCGATTTACGGATTTGAAGAATTTGTAAAGAAAATGTCGACGAACCCAAGAAACATTGTTCTTTTATTATAAAGAAATTTTAATTCTCCTGAATATGATGTTGATTCAATTATTACAGAGGAGGAAAAGTCTTTTTGCAGTTAATTTGATTAAATGATGCTATAGATGCAGAGATATTTGTTGAAAGCATCGATACTTAAAGTTTTAATGAAGAAAATGTATGTCCTGAAACAATTTTTTGTGATGATGTTCCTGAAAGTGATTTCGAAGAATCACTAAAGAATCGCAAGGAAACTATAATTGATATTGATAATGAATATAAAAAGAAGACTAAACGATATTGGCGATCCGGTCAGTTCAAAATCAGTTCAGCACAGATTTAGGAAAGTTCCTGATTTGAAATCATTATACTATAGGTGGGAGGAGCAAATTAGAAAATATGACTCCAGAAATGAAAAATTATTACGAATATTGAAGTTTGTTTTGGATCAATTTAAAATTTTGATTGAAATTTCGAATAAAGTATTAGATAAACAAACAAAAAGTAACTATCAGCTTGTTGGCAGCATGAATTATTAATGTTCCAAACATTGTATAGTATCTTAAATAATGCCAACATGTTGGCAGTATGAGTTTTTATATCTTCAAATTGCTATTCATAAGCTTGGAGTCTGACAACTTGTCGGCAGTATCAGCTATTACTGTTCCAGATACTGTACATTATCTTAAAACTGCTAACTTGTTGGCAGCATGAGTTATCATATCTCCAAAGGCATCCTCATCAGTTTGCAGACTGCCAACTTCTTAACAGCATGAGCTGTTATGTCTTCAAAGTCCTGATCATCAGTTTGAAGTTTGCCAATTTGTTGATAGAATTACTATTGTATCTCTAAATACTTGTTCATTACTTTGTAGTTTGCCAACTTGTTACAGCATGAGCTATTACAGTTCCATAAGTTATATATTACGTTAAAAACTGCTAACTTGTTGGCAGCATGAGCTATTTTGTCTCTAAAATG
Source organism: Onthophagus sagittarius (assembly GCA_036711965.1). Lineage (NCBI taxonomy): Eukaryota > Metazoa > Arthropoda > Insecta > Coleoptera > Scarabaeidae > Onthophagus > Onthophagus sagittarius. The sequence continues at coordinate 29,093,813 of JASERS010000005.1, forward strand.
TTGCTCATTAGTTTGAAGTCTGCCAACTTGTTGGCAGCATGAGCTGTTATACCCCCAAAGTTTTGCTTATTACTTTGAAATTTGCCAACTTGTTGGCAGCATTAGCTATTACTATTCCGAGAGATTATACATTATTTTAAAATCTGCCAACTTGTTGGCAGTTGGAGCTATTATATCTCGAAAATGTTGCTCATTAATTTGTAATCTACCAACTTGTTGGCAGCATGAGCCAACAATTACTTTTCCACAGTTTATGTATTATGAATAATAGACATACTGGTTGTATACATTTATTATCATAATATATTTATTATCATATATTTTTTATTATTTTTATTTCTTTATTATCATATATTTATTATCATAAAGACTGCTAACTTGTTGGCAGCATGAGTTATTATGTCTCCAAAGTCCTACTCATCAGTTTGAAATCGACCAACTTGTTGGCAGCATGATCTAATGCTGTACCAAACACTGTAAATTATCTTAAAGACTGTCAACATGTTAGTAGTATGAATTTCTATATCTCCAAAGTCCTGTTCATCACATTGAAGTCTACCAACTTGTTAACAACATGAACTGTATAATACACCAAAATTTGTAATGGAAATGAAAAAAATTGTATTGAATGGAGTAAGAAACTTTTTGTCAAACGCAACATGATTCATATATTTGATCATCTGAGCGTGAGTCATGTGAATTAATATGACCCACGTGATTCATGACTGATATTCACGAGAATGGCGTGCGTGACCCGCGTCGATCTAGATCGTGAGTGGGCGTGACCGGCATAAAAAGTTACTCACGCGCGCATCTCTAGTTCAAAGGTTTTTTACCAAACACCCAAGAAAGCTCTGTTCTTTTGTTAGATTTTTGGATAGGCCAGATTAAAAAAAAATTGACAATATTGATAAAGGCAACAAAAACATCAAAATTTCTACGATTCACCTAAACCACTTCATTCACTTCCAAGGGTTTATTATATTCAGCTTGGAAGTTTATACTTTTAGACCTTGGAAGAAAACATCTTCAAAATACAGTCATTCATACACTACCAATTTTCCTGTTCGGGTTTTAAGGCTATATATTTAAATTCGCTTGGTGGAAGTGTGGGTATATTGCAGAAAAACTGCAATAACTAGAACTAATACTAGCATTAAAGCTGACAATAGATCTAGAACTAGAAACATTCGGATTTAGCCGTACGTCTCTTAAGACGGCTAAACTCGAATGATTCTAGTTCTAAATTTAATGTGAACTCTACTTTTAGTTCATTCATCATATATAACATGATTATACTGAATCATAAATAAAACTAGAACTAACACTAGACCTAAGACTAGAAGCATTTGGGTTTAGCCGTGCATCTTCAGCCGCGATATTTAGCAATCTTAATATGTACTATCTTAAATAAATGTAATACAAATAATGAACTTATTATCGTCATACAGTACTATTGGCTCATTACATATTGGCAAATTAAAATCTTCGATAAGTTTTCGTAACCAACAACCCAAAACTTAACACTACATATTCAAACTCTATTGATGAGATTAACACATTTTGTTGCTTCTTACTTAACCACGAAACGGTACAATCAAACATTTTAAAAACCTAGCTTGTCTTTTACGGTCAATTGTATCTCCTCACCAATCCTAATCCACACAACCGCACAACACACAAGTTAGGTTAGTTTCAAAACTAAAGTGAAATCTAAAGTTTCTTTAACATACCTTAAAATTCGCTTCTATGATTTAAATAAATTCACATTTGTTTTATCCTGAAAACGACTTAACAAATTAATGTTTGGGCACAATTACTTCTTAAAGCTGCTTATTTTTTATAAATATTTAACATTTTTTTATTATCTTAGTCATCTTTTAAATTTTCGTGATTAATATTACTTTCTAACGGTATGCTTCAGTTTACAATCAGGAATAATATATCTTTTTAAAACATTTTTCAAGTGATTTCTTCGACTCAGTTCGATAACATTACTATTCATACTTTGAATTACCTACATCTTTAGATATTCAGATATTATTATTATATAAATCTCCCATACAAAATTTGTTTCTGGTAAAGACAAAATCTCAATATCGGTATTAACACTGGTATTACGTTAGGGTATTTTATTTTATTAGTCTAACATAAAAGACTGATGATAAATAATAAATAGTTAGTCATCGTGAGCTGTTATGTGCGAATATATGATTTTGTTACTGTACTTTGTTTTGGGTGTACTATGCTTATCGTTCACACATGAGTCATATCTGTCATCTCAAGAGTCATATCTCACATGAATACGACCATGAATAATTCTTAAACATGTATAAAGGCAATAAAAAAAAATAATTTTTTGTGTTCATGAAAGGTATTCTTATCCATGATGTTTATTTGTCTAATCATCTGGCAGATTAGTCCCACTTATGTCGTGCCATTGAGTTGGGTTGTATTGTCTTGGAAAAGCTCACTACTCATTGAGCTAGAGGGGGAGTAACCGCGGAAGCAGCAAAGAAAGATCGATCTATTTCCTTCTCCTATCCTCCAGGGAAGAGAAGAGGATATTGTTCAAAATTTAAACAACCGATGAAGAAGCTAGCTGGGTAAAGCGGATAATATTTGGATTGGAAATATAGTTGTATCGATGGATGAGAAAACAATCTACTTTATCAATCAAGTGAGAACTTACAGAAATCGATGAGCCACTCTCACTTCTCGTGGTACAGACTATATTATTAATCCTAAAAAATGCACAAAAGAATATGGTTAAATGCTAGGAAAGGTGGGATATACATAGTAGAAATGAATGATTGATTTAAACTGAAATTAAGATCTTTTTTGGATAGAATCGATTCAACTTAAAACAACTAGTTATATGTCTTCTAAAAGAGGAAGATTTAAACTATAATTTGGTACAAGAATTATTTGTTAATTGCAACAATTACGAGGTAGACGATTTTTTTAAAAATTAATATTATGTAACAGTTTCGGTTTTAATTGAAATTAGCAAGATCTTTTTCGATAGAATCGATCCAAATTGAAACAACAACTTATATGTCTTCTAAAAGAGGAAGATTTAAGCTATAATTTAGTACAAGAATTATTTGTAAATTCCAACCATTATGAAGTAGCCGATTTTTTAAAAATTAATATTATTTAACAGTTTCGGTTTAAATTGAAATTAACAAGATCTTTTTCGATAGAATGTATCCAAATTGAAACAACGACTTATATGTCTTCTAAAAGAGGAAGATTTAAGCTATAATTTAGTACAAGAATTATTTGTTAATTCCAACAATCACGAGGTAGACGATTTTTTAAAAATTAATGTTATTTAACAGTTTCGGTTTAAATTGAAATTAGCAAGATCTTTTACGATAGAATCGATCCAAATTGAAACAACGACTTTTATGTCTTCTAAAAGAGGAAGATTTAAGCTATAATTTAGTACAAGAATTATTTGTTAATTCCAATAATTACGAGGTAGACGATTTTTTAAAGATTAATATTATTTAACAGTTTCGGTTTAAATTGAAATTAGCAAGATCTTTTTCGATAGAATCGATCCAAATTGAAACAACGACTTATATTTCTTCTAAGAGAGGAAGATTTAAGCTATAATTTAGTACAAGAATTATTTGTTAATTCCAATAATTACGAGGTAGACGATTTTTTAAAAATTAATATTATTTAACAGTTTCGGTTTAAATTGAAATTAGTAAGATCTTTTTCGATAGAATCAATCCAAATTGAAACAACGACCTATATGTCTTCTAAAAGGGGAAGATTTAAGCTATAATTTGGTACAAGAATTATTTCTTAACTCCAATAATGACGAGGTGGACGATTCTTCAAAAATTAACATTGTTTTAACAGTTTCGATTTAAACTGGAATTAAGATTTTTTTGATAGAATTGATTTAAATTAAAACAACGACTTATATGTCTTCAAAAGAAGCAAGATTTAAGGTAGAATTTGGTACAATAGTTATTTTTTAATTCCAAAAATAACGAGATTGACGATTCTTCAAAAATCAACATTGTTTTAACAGTTTCGATTTAAACTGAAATTAACAAGATCTTTTTTCGACAGAATCGATTCAAATTGAAACAACGAGTTATACGTCTCCTACAAGAGCAAGATTTAAGCTATAATTTAGTACAAGAATTATTTCTTAATTCCAAAAATTACGAGATTGACGATTCTTCAAAAATCAACGTAGTTTTAACAGTTTGATTTAAACAGAGTTTGACAGTGAGGGATGTTATAGTCGCGAAGGAAGCAGAAGAGAGAGTGACAGAACAGTATGTAGGTACGTAGGTGATGAAATGATGACATAGTGGACGATGGAGCGGGAAGATGATGATTTACGATGGCCTCCCTTGTAAAATAAAGGTTGTGTTGGGTTATGTTATTAGTATATGTTATTATTAGGAGGTTAGTTGCAGGCATAGAGATGTCTAGAGACCGCAGAAAAGGACGCCGATAAGATAGCAAAGGTACAATAAAATATTTTGAGACATAACTACAAACTGGCTTTCAAAACGTTTTATAAAGGAAGGGATAGTTGGTCTCCAACTTCTGTTGTGGCAATGACTAGAAAGCGGACATGTAGTAGGTTGGATTTTGTTGGATTAGATTGAATTGGGCTATGATTTCAAGAGACGTTTTTTTGCTTTTTGTATTTAGTTTAGTAATAATACTAATACAGAGGCGGTATTTTGCCATCAATACCGGTTTTTATTACCACAGTTTGAATACACATCATATGCTTCATCATGTTATTTGATCATTCTACCATTGTCTACCTAGTATATTTTCTTTTCACATTTTTAATTTTTTCCCTGGAAAGACCATTTCTCACAATTTTTATCTTTTATAGCCTCTTCAATACTTATACTTCTTCAGTATTAAAACTAGTGTCATAATCATCCATCCCTTTGAATTTTGTAACATTTATTTTTTGTCGTCTTTCCTTTATTCCTTCTTCATAACTTTCTGTTTCCTCATTCTCTTCTTCAATTTTCATTCATTCAGCTTTTAGTTCTTTAAATTGTTTTCTTGGTACGACGACTATGGTATATCTCTATGGATTTCCACTTTATTTTTTGCATGAAATAACTTTTTACAGTATCTCAATATCCAAACTTATTCAGTTTCATCAGTTTCAGATTCTTTCTTTAGTTTTTGAGTTTAATTTCGTTCTTTTCTTTTTTGGAACGTGTACTTCTATAACTTATCCATATTCCTTTAATAGTTTAATATCACATTTTAAATCAAATCAAGTTTCGTATGGCCTTTCATCTTTCTTTGAATTATTGCTATTCTTAATTATCGGAAATATAGCTGCATTCACAGCTTCCGCCCAAAAGCTTGTATTTAATTTTTTTTGTTATGCATTAACGTTCATTTCAGGGCCGGCTCAAGGTATTTTATCTCCCTAGGCGAGATTCTTAATAATCTCTTCCTGGCCTCACTTTATTTTCTCCCTATTATATTTTTAAATCTACGATTAAGGCTTTTTTAATAAAAATATAAATGCGTTGCAATAAGATGGCTTTATTTGTGGGGAAATGAAAAATACGGTGAATATTTGCTTCATAGAGTGACCAAATACAACCAAAAAGTAGCCAGCCTGAAGCAAAATCAAAGATTATGTTTTCTTTTTTTCAGCTCTCGATTCAATCAATTTAATCATCCTAAAAATTATGTCTTTTAAAGAAATCTCGTATTTCATAATCCTTTTGTTTGAGAAGACATATTTGGTTGTTTTAATTTGATATTGATTTGATCAAGAAATGAAAATTTGAAATCGAGGTCTTAATTATTTAATGAAAAATCTTTTTTCTGTTTGAAATCAAAATTTAATATTCGTTTATTGAAGGGGAAACCTTCCGTTTGATCTGATCCCCTTTTGATGTTCCCGTATAAACTCACGGTTATTAATATTTCGTTCAAAATGGAAGGTGGGATTAAGCCGAAATTTTCAAACATCGAATTCTTTGGACGTCGTACCGGTTTTTCTGACTTATTTTTAACGGTGCATGCTTGAAATGCCAATGGAACGGAAATTGTTTTTCCTAATTTCAACAATTTATATCATTCTCTCACCGAAAACAAGACAAGGTACATTCTTTTCTAACAGAGCCGATCAAACGTTATTTTTAAAAGTATACATTATACCTGTAGCGAGTAAATTTTTGCTTTCGCCCGGTTTTAAAAAAACTTTATGAGCAATATATTTTTTTATTTAGGAGGCCCCCTCTAAACGCCAACCGCAGGGAAATAATAATAATCAAGTCCGGGGGCCAGCACGCCCCGTTTCTACGTGTTTAGTATCTGAAAAATCACCCACATCCTTTTTAAAAATCCTCAAAAGATTCTTCCTTGAGAAAAAATCGCGCGAAAGCGATTTTATCACTTTCGGTCTTGTAAACAAATTAATTTTTCAACTTTGTATTTATTAACAAACCGGAATATAAACGTTTAGGTATATCGTTCGTTTATGTTATGGCTACGGTTATTAGTTGGTTTAATTAATAATCTGTTAAATTCATTAAAAAAATTATTTTTAAATAAATCAAATTATGTTAATAATCATCACGTACTCACAATTTTACCTACTTAAGTTTAGATTTCAAAATGACTTTGATGTGTTTAACAGATTTCCGCACATTGTTTTATAATCCAAATGCTTGCTTCTATTCCACCGACATTGGAAATACGAACGAAAACATCTTTTAACTGAATAAACAAACATCTAAGACGTTTCGATGATTTCTTACAATTTCCCAATGTGAACCCGTTAAAATTTGTTGTCTCTCTAATTTTAAACAATTCATTTTACAGATTTAATCTTCAGTTTTATTTAGATTTTGCTCAGGTTATAATTTATTGCCGAATTGAAATAAATATTATTTAAATATTATCTAAATATTATTGGCTGTTTTGTGTTATGTGATTAAATTGAAAGCTATTAGAAAAAATAAGGGGGATATAAAAGTTAAACGCGTTTAAATGGGTTGTAAATCATTTGCACCATTACAGGGTAATTTAATGAAAATTTAAAAATAAGGTTAAATATTTTGATTTTATAGATTTAGGGGCAAATTTATTTTTTTTTAATTCCATCAAATTCCATTTTTGTTTCCTGTTATCATCATCGTTAAACAACAAGATAACTTCTCAACACCATCAATAACACCTCTTAAATTTTTTTGTAATAAGAAAGATAAACAAAATGGTTCTTGTCACTTAAATATTTAAGCTTGCTCTTTAAAAAAACATATAAGTCTTGGTTTCAATTTGAATCGATTCCATTGATAAAAGATCTTGTTAATTTCAGTTTAAATCGAAACTGTTAAATAAAGTAAATTTTTGAAGAATCGTCCACCTCGTAAATATTGAAGTTAAGAAATAATTCTTGTACCAAATTATAGCTTAAATCTTGCTCTTTTAGAAAACATATAACTCGTCGTTTCAATTTGAACTGATTCCATTGAGTAAAGATCTTGTTAATTTCAATTTAAACCGAAACTGTTAAACAATATTGATTTTTAAAAAATCGTCTATCTCGTAATTGTGGAATTAACAAATAGTTCTTGTACTAAATTATAGCTTAAATCTTCCTATTGTAGCAAAACATATAAGTCGTTGCTTCGATTTGGATCGATTCTATCGAAAAAGATCTTGCTAATTTCAATTTAAACCGAAACTGTTAAATAATATTGATTTTTAAAAAATCCTCTACCTCGTAATTGTGGGAATTAACAAATAATTCTTGTACTAAATTATAGCTTAAATCTTCCTATTGTAGAAGACATATAAGTCGTTGCTTCAATTTGGATCGATTCTATCGAAAAAGATCTTGCTGATTTCAATTTAAACCGAAACTGTTAAATAATATTGATTTTTAAAAAATCGTCTACCTCGTAATTGTTGGAATTAAAAAATAATTCTTGTACTAAATTATAGCTTAAATCTTCCTCTTTTAGAAGACATATAGGTCGATGTTTCAATTTGGAGCGATTCTATCAAAAAAGAGCTTGATAATTTCAATTTAAACCGAAACTGTTAAATAATATTGATTTTTAAAAAATCGTCTATCCCGTAATTATTGGAATTAACAAATAATTCTTGTACCAAATTATGGTTTAAATCTTCTTCTTTTAGAAGACATATAAGTCGTTGTTTCAATTTGGATCGATTCCATTAAAAAAGATCTTGCTAATGTCAATTTAAACCGAAACTGTTAAATAATATTGATTTTTAAAAAATCGTCAATCTCGTAATTGTTGGACTTAACAAATAATTCTTGTACTAAATTATAGCCTAAATTTTGCTCTTTTAGAAGACATATAACTCGTTATTTCAATTCAAGTCGATTATATTGAAAAAAAATTATTAATTTCAGTTTAAATCTAAAGTGTTAAAACAATGTTGTTTTTTGAAGAATCGTCAACCTCGTAATTGTTGGAATTAATATATAATTTTTGTATCAAATTATACCTTAAATCTTGCTCTTTTAGAAGATAAATAACTCGTTCTTTCAATTTGGATCGATTCTATGGAAAAAAGATCTTGTTAATTTCAGTTTCAATCGAAACTGTTAAATAATGTTGATTTTTTAAAAAGTCGTTCACCTCGTAATTCTTATAGCTTAAATCTTCCTCTTTCAGAAAGCATGTATGTAACTCATTGTTCCAATTTGTTAATCTTAATTTATGAATGAAATTTTATAAAACACCCAAAATCCGATTTAAACGATACTAGCGTATATTGTCTAAATAAACATTTCTAAACGAACATTTACACCTCGATAAGTTACTAGTGTTGATGTACTAAGGTTTTATCTTCAGGAATTGCAGCTTTTCAGATGGTTATTTACTTTCCCAAAATATCATACGATTAGATGGGTATCTTTGTTACCGAATTATTATGCTATTTTGAATATTTTATATTTTGTCATAAGGATATCTTATTGTTAGTAACCAAAAAAAAAAAATAATTATAAAATAATAAAATCTTTGTTTTTTTGGCACACTTAGGCCGATCGAAATAAGTACGTGAGAGATATAAAAGCAACGGTTCGTGTAAATGTAAGCTCCCAAACCGTTTGTGGTCCATTTTCAAATTAAAAGCAAAAAAAAACTGAAAAGAACTAAACCCAACACATGAAACGAGAAATTTACTTTTAACCACCCACACCTTGTCGGATATCCATTTTAATGTTTTTTCTAAGTTTATCTTTCAAAGACCATATTTCTTTTAAAATTTTTATTGTGTTATCATAAATAATACCCGGATATCAGAGAAATTTAAAACTAAAAGATACTACTTATACTTTGGTGTAATTGTATACATCTTATTTTTAAATATGTTTCGATATCTATTTAATGAAATGAAATATTTAATATTCGGGTGTACTGTTGGTGCTAAAAACATTGACATTTGCTTTTTAGTTAATTTCCGATAGTGCAAATATTTTTAAGAACGATCATATGAAGAGAGAGATAATGCTTCCTTCAAAAAATTAAACGATTATCACTTGATATAGTGCATTTTATGATAAATGGCAAAGTAAAGATACCGATCTAAGAATCCCATTAACCATCTTTTCTGGAATCTGCCGGGAGGCGTTTTTCAAAGTGCTCTTCGGAAGCTGTCTTGGTTCTCCCTCATTTTCGCGTTTCTCTAGTTTTCATTTTCTTCTTCAACCTGGATAAGGTCAACATAAATACTCACAACATTTTTGAAATGAACCGCTTATACCATGTTTAAAAAGTCTTATAAAACTGCATAAAACAGACCATGCTATAAGACGAATAATAGGTAACGCCAATACTCTGTCAGAACAAATTTCGATAAGTATCCAGAGCTTTCTTCTTAATTTTGACCGATCGGCAAAAAAAGCAGCCAGTATAAATTAGTCATAATTTCAAAGCTGGCTTTTGAAGCTTTTTGATCGAAAGATTGATACTTTGGTAATAATTCTGCCATAGAAATTTTCGTCCAGATTTTAATTTGAGCATATACGGGGCGTCAGAATGAGAAAAACTTTTTTTCTCGAAATTTGTAACACCCTGTGGAATGCAGTTGCTTTAGCGGAGGGTATTACCTGCAATTAGATGCAGTATTATAAAGCGATCACATGTGATAAGAAGGTAAGTGACAATAGTAGCTGATGACCGTCTGTTCTTAACAATTGTAGAAGGATAGCTGCAGAAGCTCAGCGTCTTCTTCAAATGGTGCATGATGCTGATGTCACTGAGAGAACCATTCGCTGAAATTTTGCTAGAAGGACCGATGCTGCTTTCAAGATATCGACGATCACGTTTTCAATCTGGAATTGGAAGTTCAAGCATAGAGGAAAGTCCTTTATTTGATTTTTTTACTATCATCGGATGGACTTGAGCGAATATGAAGACCGGTAGAAAGTAGTCCAGTAAGATAGGACAACGATGAACGTGTCTCTAAAGTTGTTCCCAAAGATGTTCGATAAAGTTACGGTTCGGGCTGCACGCCGGAATCTCCATTCGTTCAATACCCATCTCATCAGGATATTCGCTAAGAAAAAATCGTTAAAATACCTTCCAGTTAAATAGGACGTCAAAATCTGTGAATATTGGGTAGGAACTAGTAGGTCAGTTTCAAATGCAAACCTACTACATACAGAAATACCCCAGAACAATGCCATCTCAATGATATTTGTTATCCTGTGCACTTGATCTACAGTCGAGTGATTGTTTCTGAAGTCGAACTGGTGATCAAGGATTAAGTTCCGCGCTTCTATGATAGGTTTGCATTCTCTTCATAAGTAATTTCTCAAAGAGTTTTGACATGATAGGTAACAGTAATATTGGCCTATAATAAGTATGTTTACCTGATTTTGCAATCATAACCATTTCTGCGATCTTCCACAATTTGGGTACGCATCGCAATCTAAATGATGCATTTATCAGATTAGTCAATTTCAGAACTGCTTTTTTTGACAGCTGTTCGTGTTATCAAATATTTCAGTCTTTTCTCAAAGACTTTTGCCAAGTGTTCAGCGAAGCATTTCATTTTCTGTTCTGGACTTCTGGATCAGTTGCCATTTTTAGCTCTGATTGGCGGTATCTGCATAATAAGTCTTTTTATTTTTTAGTTGCTTTCCAGAGCGAAGTAGTCAAATCATCGGCTATCTCACCCAGGTGAACGCTAACGAAATTTGTCAACGAGTTGGCAGATTTCAAATTGGTAGGCATAACATTAGACTTAATAGCTGATGCTGCCAATAAGTTGGCAGACTTCAAGCTGATGAGGAACATTTTAGAGACATAATAGCTAATGTTGCCAACAAGTTTGCAGATTTCAAAGTGATAAGCAGGACTTTGGAGACATAACAGCTCATGCTGCTAACGAGTTGACAGATTTGAAATTGGTAGGCATGACATTAGACTCAATTTCAACAAGTTGGCAGAGTTCAAATTGATGAGCGACATAGATCCTGGCCATAGGGGTACCAAACTTTTGCCCATATATAGTTCTATCAAATAAGAAAGCAGGGGAATTGAAAAGAAAAAGAGGTTAACTCCAAAAACTGATCCACTTCGAAATCTGTATGGGGGGTAACTAAGTGTTAATCCTCCTTAATCCTCTCAACGACCACACCTAGGGGGTGGACCACAAATCTGATGAAGAAATAAATTATTTCGAAAACTTAGGAAAGATAAAACTGGTTTCCTAATTTCTATTTTTTTGGTTGATTATCCCAGTACTCAATGTAATATTCAAATATATATAACCAGTATGCCTATTGTCCATAATACATAAACTTTGGAAAAGTAATAGCTCATGCTGCCAACAAGTTGGTAGATTTCAAATTAATGAGCAACATTTTGGAGACATAATAGCACAAGCTGCCAACAAGTTGGCAGATTTTAAAATAATGTATAATCTCTCGGAATAGTAATAGCTCATGCTGCCAAGAAGTTGGCAGACTTCAAACTAATGAACAACATTTTGGAGACATAATAGCTCAAACTGCCAACAAGTTGGCAGACTTCAAACTGATGAGCAACATTTTGGATACATAATAGCTCAAGCTGCTAACAAGTTGGCAGATTTTAAAATAATATGTAATCCCTGGAATAGTAATAGGTCATGCTGTCAACAAATTGACAGATTTCAATCTGATAAGCAGGACTTTCGAAGCATAACAGCTCATGCTGCCAACAAGTTGGCAGTCTTTAAAATACTACATATCATGTGGAACAGTAATAGGTCATGCTGCTAACATATTAGCAGACTTCAAACTGATAAGTAGGACTTTGAGCACATAACAGCTCATACTGCCAACAAATTGGCAGACTTCAGACTTATAAGCAAGTTTTTGGAGACATAATAGCTCATAGTATCAAAAAGTTGGCAGACTTCAAACTGATAAGCAGAACTTTGGACTCATTACAGATCACCAAAAATCATCAGTTGTGGTGAAATTTTACCAGATCTGTAAAATATTAAATGTAGTTAACCATAGAGCTAGTAATGGTCACTATAATAAATGGAGACTTAACTGTGTAACATACGTTATGAAAAACCTTTTCCATCAAAATAAAAAATCAAAATAATACAGTTCATAATTAATGTTTTAGTTTTTTTGATTAAAAAAGTTGTTGGGGTTTAACGACGTTTGTGGGATTCGTTTTAATCGAGTGCCAAAAGGACACCTGACTTTTCCGTACTATAGAGAGATGCACACCAACTCTCCCGTTGGCATTCTCTCGTTTTGGCACCGTTTCCTATAACATATACGCTCCGTTCTTGTATAGTTTTCTGGCTCTCTTTATCACCCACGAAATCACGTTTGTTACGATTTAATTTTAACCCGAAACTTCACGGCTACCGAATCCAAATAAAACTTTTAAATAACAATTATTAATTATCAAAAATTAAAATCAAAAAAGAAGAAAATTTTTTTGTTTGAATCATACGTTAGATCTTGATTCCAAAAATAATAAGATGACGAATAGAGAGACCGTGTCTAATGGTTTTACCATCTTTTAATAAACCCGGTGTATATTTAGAAAACGTCAGTTGGAAACTAATTTTCGGAAAATGTCTAGACGCATCTTGTCTAGTTTTTCGCGTTTTAAGTGATTAATAATTTTTAAATATCAGTTACGCAAACTTTTCTTTGTTGTCATTTTTTTTCTATGGACATTGATATCAAAACGAGGTCATAAAAATGGCATTATTTAAAGATTTCTTTGTATAAAACTAAATTTGTACAGGTCAGTAACACCTCCTTGTTACTGTATTGCAACACGAAGAACGCAAGTTTGTTCGTAGAAGTGGTTATAAATATCTTTTGGATTTCCAGAGAAGTATCATCAGGAGATACTTCCTGAGATGGATGAGTTAGCATCTCTTAAAATGGTTTATTATTAATCACTTTTGTTTGTATGTACAATAGTTGGGTTAAATCAAAAAATAATAAGATTTATTACTTTATCTGAAAAGATTTATTATTAAATGCCGTGATAAATCGGCTAATATTAACACATTTAGATTTAAGTTGTTTAAAAGATGTTGAGTTCTTTTCTAAAATATTTTCTATTTTTAGGGATGCATCTAAATCAATGTTAAAATAAATATGGATTTGTAATTTCTTGGAAAAGTTGCATCTTTGAAATTCTTTAAAATTTGTGCCAACGAATTTTCCCAGACCTAGAACCTGTCAGTTTAGTTACAAAGTTCGCGCTGAAAAATGATTAGTCGTTTTGACGAGGTTTCATTTAACGTTGTAAATTAGTCTACTTAATCGTGTACAAGTGTTAAAAAGTGATCAATTATTCTTTATTAAACACCAAAATTAATTTGCACTAAAATATTATACTAATATGTTGAGTTATTTAGAAAACCACAACGATTTTAATTCAAGTTAACAACGTTTAAAAGTTGGGGAACGAAATAGATCAACATCAAAGGAAACGTTTTTTTTGCGATTAAGAAGTGTTGAATGATCTTGTTGCGTCAATAAGAAAATTGGAAAAAAAGAAATTATGTTTTGACGAAAACTACTCTATTGCTTAAACTTAAAAGAGTTTGTAATTTGGACATTTTTTTTGATTAAGGAAATTTTTTACACTGAAAATTTCTGATTTATTCAAACCTGATTATAAACTAGATAGTAAAGAAAGAAACTAGATAGAAAATGTATACATTTAACAACTTAATATGCAGTGTGTCCGTAAAGAAACGGATATAGGCGATAAAATCAGTATAAACAGTTTATGAGAAAAACAATATTTTCCAACTTTTTGAAATAGGTTTAAATTTTTTTCTGCCCTTTTTAACTGAGTTACGACGTCATTGATATATATTTTTTTAAAGGCAATCATCATCTTTATTACGGAATATAAGAGAGTATTTTTTTCTGAATCTAATACAATAAAAATTAATTTGTTACATAAGATAATTTTCGAGAAAAAAACACCTTAATTTTTAAATTTTCCATTAATTTGAGATAGAAAAGTAGCAATGATTAATGTGCTTAACCACATTAATCAATTGTTTTAGATATTGTATTAAGACTTTTAATTGTGGTTGCCATGGTTACTCATGAATTTTAAAATTTTCAATTCTATTGAGATAAAAAAGTGCTAGTAGCCATGCTTAACCATATTAATCAATTGTTTTAGATTAAAACAACGATTAATATTTGACATCCACAACAGTTGGTTACCATGGTTACGCATGGCTACTGCCATTTTTCTACCTTAAATGAATCGAAAATTTAGAAACTTTAAGATAGTTATTTTCGAAAATTTTCTTATGTAACCAATTTTACTATTAAGAGAGAACTAATTCTTTTATTGGCTACCGACCGTCGACATGTAAAGCCCAGGTCTTTCCGCCTTTACATGTTTTTGTCTTTACATATTTTGTATATATACAACATAATGTGTGAATAATGTAAATAGAAATACTTAAATAAAGTTATAATTTTTGTTTGGTGTAACAAGCATTTCAATTTTCTTCTTCCTGCTCTGCCATCAGTACTTCGTATACTGTTAAAAGTTTGCGGTTATTGGTACTATTCGATCTTCTTTGACACACCCGATCCAATATTTGTGTGTTGAGACTTTTATTAATGAATTTCCTGTTTAGTGTCTTGTGTCTTAATTGAATTGGTTTTATTTGTGTTATATCGTATAGATCTTTATTGCTGATGTTGTGCAAGGGGTTGTTTCGATGTCGGATGTTGCTTATGATCCTTAAGCATCTTCTTTCGGCTTTGTTAATGATCTCCTTAGTGTTCTTTGTGGAGTTGATTGTGAGGGCGTGACCATAATCTAAGACTGGCCTGCATATGGCTTTGTATATTATCATTGCGGTACTGGTATTGATGCCTTGGTCTTTGTTTTTGTAAGTTAGCGATCGAAATAGTTCGCTCTTTTAATTGCCTCGCCTTTTTTATTTTTAAAGTGCTTAGATAGTTTTATGCCATTATCTATCGATATACCAAGATATTTCACAGATGTGGACGGTTTGATGTAAACATTGCCATCAACTATTCTAGGAGATCTATCGGATATTCGGTGATTTGGGATATGCATTTAGACATTTTTCGGGTTAGGCGTAAGTCTCCACTTGTGTAACCATTCCAATATTTGGTCGTAAAGTCCCTGAAGGTTATCTGTTACTTTGTCCAACGTGTTGTTGTGTGAAGTAAGCGTGGTGTCGTCCGCATACTGCAAAATATACAACTCTGGGTTGAAGTATTTCGGGTCTTCTGCGTATATGTCACAGCATATATTGTATAGGGTGGGAGACAGCTGGGAACACTGGGGTACTCCTTGTTTAGGTGAGAAAGTAGACGAAAATGTGTCGTTTATCCTTATTTGCAATCATTTATCATTTAAAAATCCGTCAATTAATTTAATCAGGTTGTTTCTAATGCAATTTTTTTCCATTTTGAAAAGAAGTCCCAAGTGCCATACCGAATCGAAAGCTCTGTTAATGTCCAGGAATAGTGTCATTGTTTTTTTTGTGTACTTTGTGATTGAATTGTATGTTGTTTATAAGCGTGATTAATGGATGTAATGTGGAGTTTTTGAATTTGAAACCAAATTGATAAAAAGGGATCTTTCACTATTTTTCGCATTTTTCATTATTTGTTTTGTGTTCTCCGTCTTTGAATACTAACGTAGGAATCATCTTAATTTTATTATATTTGGTAACTTGTTTGATTTTCTGTCAAAAGGTGCGTCCTTGGTCTTGGTTTATTTCTGCGCATACCTTCAACCATTGATCCTGTTGGAATGTTTTGATCGCTTTACGAATTTCTTTATTAGCTTTGTTATATTCCGTTTTTTTGTTTGGGTCTGTTGATCTTATGTATTCCCTGTATATTTTTCGTTTATTTTTGAGCGAGGGTGTATTTATTATTTTTGGTGTGTGTTTGATAATAGTGTTTGTGACTTTTAATTGGAAGTCGGAGATTAGTTTCATGTTTATGGATTTGTTATGTGTTGTATTTAAATAATTTTCCATGTCTTTGTTTACCCCTTCAATGTTAGTTCGTCTTAGGTCGTATTTGGTTGTTTGTTCATTTATGTGGGTGTGTTCATTTATTTCGATGTTGAAAGATGTACTCAGAAGATCCGAACATAAATCTCCTGTTGTTTCAATGTTGGTAGTGATATTATTTAGATTGCTGGTATGGATAATAACGTCCGGCGTGGTGTCGTTGTTTCCTGCCATAATGAACGTTGGGTTTGTGTGTCTTTTTACAAAATTAGAGTTGTCCAGGAATGTTTGGATTGTTTTCTTTTGGTCTGGTTTAGGTTAAAGTCACCGATAACTATTGCAAAAGTGAATTGGGATGCCTTTCTAAAGATATTTGTTTCTAGTAGGGAATGAGGGTGACAATATACAAGAAAGATATGAAGTTGTTCATCGTGGGGTGGGATAAAACCGTGTAGGCATTCGTTGTAAGGATTATTTATGGAAGGAGGATTTGCTTTGTTTAGGTTGTATGTTGGATTCGATAGTATAATAGAACCTCCTCTGGCTGTTGTGTTTTGGTAGCCTTGCCTTTGGATGGTATCCCAGATTCTGTACTGAATGGTTTCGTCTGTCTTCATTTTGGTTTCGGTGAACAGAGCTAAGTCAGTGTCATTTTGTTGGATGTAATTAAGTACTAGGTGTTTTTTGTTGTTGAAGCTGTTGATATTTGCATATATAACTTTCATATGGTCACGTGAGATGTTGTTGTTTGCATATGGTTGTTCGTAGGTTGATGACTCTGATGATTGCTATATGCAGCCAGGTTCAGTGGGTAATGTTTCACATATTTCCATCGTCATTTGATTACCTTTAATCGGGGCGCTTGCTGGGGGTGCATTTAAATCCAACCGATCAAGCATCACAATGTAGGCTCTGTTTGCTGATATGTTTACAAAGGTGTCAATGTTAAATTGTTCTGCAAATCTTATATTTAGTTTTTCGATTAACTCTTGTCTGTTTGAATTTTTAGGTTTGTTTAATAATAAATTATTCGTTATTGAGTGTTCGATCTCTTCTGTTTTTTTGTTAGCTGATTTTATTTTTATCGAGGGGATTCCTTCTAATGGTTTGAGGGGTCTTTTCTTGCATTTAAAAGACTATCCCTGATGTCTGTCGTCACCGCATGCTTGGCAGGTTTCGGGTCGTGTTGAATTGCATTTTGCTGTGTTGTGGTTGCCTTGGCGTTTTCCACATGTTAGATCGTTATTGCAGTTTTCTGTAGTATGTGTAAAAGCTGAACATTTTGAACATGGCATAGGTCTAGGTGGAGGCGCATCGCTTACTATGATTACGTAATGATTATGCAAAAGTATATACTCTCTCTAACAAGGCGTTCAAAAGCATTTGCATCACCTGTAATTAATCTAATTTTTCTTGTCGTTTTATTTGTTGCCCGCGATATGATGCGCAGTAACCGTGGACTATATTTTTCTGAGTAAAGAAATTACTAATTGATTCGTCAGTAATATCTAGCAGCTCAACATTGCATATAATAGCTGAGTAGGATTTGGTTTTTTGGTCTCGTCGGTTGCATGGCCGATCGTTTCGTTTAGGTCTTCCACGTTTACGTTTTTCCCAATTGGGTTGTGTGCCGCTAAGCGACTCTTCCGTTTCGCTCATGGGTTTTCTATTGTTCCCAAGACGTCAGGGGTTGTATATTTTTATAATTTTAATTTCGTGAGTAATAATACTTATTAAAAAATAATGTAAGGCGAGAGCTCAATTGACAACACGTCTACTCACTCTTGCTGTTTATCAAAAACTATGTTTACTATTAATTTTATTGGATTAAAAAAAATACTCTATTATATTTCGTAACAAAAAGAGGAGATTGCCATTTAAAAAATATATGCATGACGTCATAATTTGGTTAAAAATGCTGGAAAAAAATTGAAACCTACTCCAAAAAGTTGCAAAAACATAAATATTTAGACCCCTCTCAGGATTTTTCCATTAACAGTTTATAATGACTTTATTGCCTATATTTGTTATTTTACGGTCACGCTGTATATAAATAAGGGCAAAGGATCGATTTTCTTTAAGCTTCGCAAGTAAAGGTTGATTGCTAAAAGCAACTACTTGGGTTTTAGCACTATTTAATTTAAGACCATAACGTCCAAAATATTAGAAAGATCATGATTGAAAATCATGATCCAGAAAATTATTAGTACTTTTAGTGTAAATTTGAAAGTCATCAGCATACACATGATAATTATAAGATATGCAATGGGTGACGGCATTAATAACAATCGAAAAAGCAACGAACCCAACACATTGCCCTAGGGTATATCACATCTAATATCATAAGTAGACGAGAGCTCAGAATCAGCACGCTCAAAACGACAGAAAAGATAAGATCGAAACCAAGATAAACATGAAGAAGTAGATTCAAGGGCTAAACAAGAGATTGTGATCAACCTTATCGAACGCCTTGCTGAAATCAAGTAGTTTCAGACCAACTCCATTAGCTCCCACACTACTACATCTAGATTAATTAAAGGCTTCTAATGCAGTGTCCAAGACAAAGAAGAAAGAGGAGGGCTTAGGTGAGGCAAAATTTTCAATAATAGTAGTCGTCTTAGTCTCACCATCTATGGTCAAAGGAAGGTCAGCAAGAAGCATTGAAACACAGAAGAAGACTCAATCGCCTCTAAGGAACGCAACATCTTCCACAACGTCTTCGGACTAGCATTGGATGGAGACTATCCAGTTAATGCTAGTCTAAAGTTTTTTAGTATTCCTACATTGGTGATTGCAACGGTTACTCAAGATTTCACTCTTAGTAGTAGTTGGAATATGTTTAAATGAAAGTTTTACACGGTTGCTCTCTCTCATCTTATTTTATCACTTAACCAAGGTGCGGGTGATGTCTCACCCTGCGCCGCCTGAGTGGGGCATGCTCATCAAAGAGATTGATAACTTTAGAATTGAAGTTCCATCAATATCAATATAAAGTAGGACCCAATTGATTTTCTGCAGGAAACATGATGTTGCAGCTGCACTGCATAGTCGATTTTCTAATCATGATCTATGATTGGAAAATTGAGGAGCTAGATAAGTCATAATAGCAAGATCCAAAAGCGATAGCGATGTATGAAGATGATGAGTTGGTTGTGACAGTTGGATGGGCAAATTTAATGAAGAAGTAATAAAGCAAAGTTTTTCACGTTATCAGTCATTTTTTTAGCAGACATATATTGAAATCTCCCATCCCAAGAGATCATCCCAAGATTTCTTCTAATTGATCAAAGTAGTTAATAAGAATAGTACAGTAGAAAATGCCAAGTAATAATTAGTTATAGGAACTTTTCAGTTCCACAAACATGAATTCAGCCTCCTGAACCGATCCAACGGAGGATTTAACAATCGTAGTATGCAGCTTGTCCCTGATAAATAAAGCCATTCCTCCACCCAGCGAAAACAAACGATCGAGCGTTTCGCAAGAGATTATAATTAGGAAGTGAGACAAAATAACATCACACTGCCAGCCAAGCAACGAAAAAAAAATAACTAACAATTTTCTTGTAGACAGGGCTAAGGATAAGGATATCCTTCTAAATTAGAAAAAGAGCATATTCTTCTTATCCTTTGCCAACACAAGATATATTTGTCCATCTAAAGTCTTAGTGCTTTCAGCTCTCACTATACCATTGGGTTTGAGGTAGAGTTGAAGTCGATGGGCAGCAAGAGATTCAGAAATGAAAATTTTTTTATCTTTTAGTTGTTTCTTATTGGTCCATACAGGCTTTGCATATTATAACAGACCAACTTTACAATAATTAGTCTAGAGGAGGACTTGGATGGCATATTCAGTTTTCTCTTGATAGGACCGTGACAATAACTTCCATCCAGCATATTAGAGGTGAATTTGATGTTATTTAATGGCAAATGTTCATTTAAGGTATCAATAACTAGAACATCGGTATTTTCATGTTCCGACTCAGGAATTCTATGAATAAGGAGATAATTGCGATGGGATTACATCTCCAAATCATTTACACGCTTAAAGCTTTCTTTTGACGAGTCCCTCACGTAAATATCTTAATTCACCAAAAAGATATGTTGCGTTGAATTCAATACTAATTAAGCTTTCTTCTAAGATATCACTTATCGAAGTATCTTCATTTTTCCAGCAGCTATCTAAGCTAGTGATGTCTTTATGATAGTTACGAAGAAATTATGAAGTTGTATATTTCGCAATCTTATTTAGTACTTTGCTCAGTTGCAAGTTTGACATTTTGTCTCAATACCAATACAATAATATAATGTAAGCACAGAAATGAAAACAACTATTAAGATACTATATCTGGCTCTTTTGTAAATAGACTGTCGAAAAGCAAATTTTGATACTTATAGCTTTTGTACTCGAACATTTTGGTCAATCATTTTTGATTTATTACCAAAATTCAATTAGAAGTAACATTCTTGTCGTAATTGAGTTACATATTATTGAACTAATTTTTAAGATTTTCATTTCTAAATGAATTCTGAAAGTCATTCAACAAAATTACCTAAAAGAGACTTTGTAATGTTTTCTTCAGAGCATTAAACATCCAGATCTTTTTAAATTTTAAATGAGTTTTTTATTTTGTTGACTCTTTGGGACTGTTTGACATTATATTTGAATTTGAGGTTTCTTGCGTACTTTGATTATTTTAGGATTAATGTACTTCCGTCTGATTATGTTGTTTTTGATATTTCTGAAACTTTGTTAAATTCTGATATTGATGCAACTGTTTGTATCGATAACTATCACCTAGATAGATCGGACAAGCTATTTAGGGGGGTGGTGTTGATCTATTGAATGGTAACGTAATGATGCTGTGTATGTCTCTGGAGTAGAACAGCTTTGGGTTGAGCTTCTGCTCAATGGTTTAAATTTTGCAGTAGGAGTTTTTTTATAGGCCTCCTTCTTTTGATATTAATATTAGTTATTTCTTTCGTTTGAGGAGAATTATGTTGCAATCAATAGAGTAATAATTTTGAGTGACTTTAATATAACTTCATTCTTTACTTTCAACTCAAAATATTTGTATTTTAGGGGAGATTGTTGACCAGCCGACTCGTATCACCAATTTTTCTGAAACACTTATTCATGTTATTATTATACCAAATGAGTTGTCTTTGTGACACTATCGATGCTAGGTTCTCCAATCACTTCTTACTTTTTTTATTGAGTTAGCAATATCAATGAGTACCATGTCTAAGGCTTGAGTCATTGGTTTTCGTGATCTCCGTGGACAACGATAAATTGATTACTAAGGCAATCAGAAAACGTACTTTGCCATAGATCACTTGGAATGTAAGGTAAATGAATATAAAAAGGATTAGGAGTCTACAGAGTTTTCAATATTATGAGACTTTACGGTGCTATTCGTCGGAAAAAAAAACATTTTTTGGAAAAAATTTAATCGTCGGAGACTAAGTATTTATGAAGAAACTTGAGAAAGTTTAACGTGTTGAAATCTTCTGCTATTTCGTTGCCTTCTCATCTGTCCGATCTTCATGTTATCAATACATTTTTTAGTAATAGTGTAAATGACTCCTCTTTTACTCCTGATATTGATCTTCTTGCTTTGTTGTTTACATTTAGTGAGGTCTCTACTAAGTATATTCAGCAGATTTTGTTGAATCTAAAGTCAGCGGGGGTTGGATCTGATGGATAAGCCTAGATATGATCCGACTGAGTTGTCCCTGTATTCTTTACGTGCTATCCTTTTTTCAATTTTTGTTTGACTCATTCAGTGCTTCTGGCTTGCTGCAAGTATGGTTTTGTTGTTCTCATTCATAAAGTTGTTCCTATCATTAGTTGCACGGATCTGAAGCCCATTACAATTCTGTCAGTTCGTTCAAAAACCTTAAAAACACTTTTGATAGAACAGTTAACTATTTATCTGGAAACACTTAAGTTGTGGTCTCTGGACCAGGGCAAATCAACAGTGTTCAACAAATTTTACTTGATTTTACTAAGGCCATTGACATCCTTGGTCATAGTTTCCTGTAGTCCATTTTGAAGTTTATTGGATTGGATGTTTAGCTATTCGATAGCTATCTATCAAATAGGGTGTAGTCAGTTGAGCTGAATTCTCTTTAATCAGATCCTGTGATCTGTTCTTCTGGTATTCTTCAAGATTCTATTTTGGGCTCGTCCTTGTAAGAATTATTTTATTTTGCTTTGTAATTATATTTATATATTATTTTTGTTTCGGTATTAAAGCTATGTTGAGACAGATTCAACACAAAGATTAGATAACTAATGGATAACAATTTGTAAGCTATATAAAAAATTCTTACTCTTAGACATGTGTGTTCATCTCATATCTATAGCTTTTTACAAAATTCAGCTTTCAGCATACTTTCTATCTAACATAAATTTGTTATCGAATTTTTATGTAAATATGTTTTGACGTTAATCAATGTTCATTGTACAAGAAACTAGAACAAATTTGTAACCCTCGCGTAGCAATAATATTATATATTAGATTTTAATGCCCGGTTTCTCGTATGTTATAGTATTGAGTAGATATCGGAGTGACAGTTATTGGATCGATATCTTTTATCGAGTCGATATCGCCTATTGGTGTTCAGATATTGCACACAATAGTTATCGAACGGTTTTTGACAGTTTTGTCAAAAAAACGATTACTTGTTTACTCCCGTTGATAGGTGGCGTTAAAAATTTTTGAAAAATATTTGAAATGGAAACTGGATAAGCCTAGCGAAGCATCCAGTAATAAATCATAATTAAAGAACATAATTAACAAATAGGAAAACATTTTAAAGGCTCAATTACACAGATAACAGTTGTAGGTAAATTATATTTATTATTAACTTCAAAAAAATCATAGAAAATTAGATCAACTTAAATAATCTTTATCTCAAAAACTAGAAAATAGACACTTTCCATTAAGATAGCTTAAGAATTTAATTTTTTTGATTTTTTAAAACAAGATTATTAATTTCAAAAAATCATAAAAAATTAAGTTAACCTAAATAATCTTTTTCTCAAAAACGAATAAAGATATTCTAATTTAGTTCTCGCAATGTACATCGCAACTCCCTGAAAAATGTAAATCATGCGGTCAAGAAGGCCACAGTGTATGGACATTCAAGTGTAAAAACAGACCCTCTGCGCCTATTAAAGGAGTTCCTAATGTTCGTATTAAATCTGCCAATAAAAAAATCAGACCAGCTTAATTCATGCCATCATGAAAGACTCACGCATCCACAAGCCTATAACCGTCCACGATCACATTATCGACACATATGTATCCAAAATTAACGCGCCTAAGTGCATAGAGCGGCAAGAACTCATCAACGCCCTAAAGCACAGATTTATAGAACAGTATCAAATCGACACAATTGTTGCATTCTCCTGTAGCTACATGTACGTAATAATGATCGATCTGCAAGATGTTGGAAACCGTCGCCCACTGAGCCGAATCACGGCGCCCAATCCACCATTTTGCAGAAACAGTAATGGCTGAGCTACGGTTGCTGTATGCAAATATCAACAGTTACCACACAAAATCCCACCTGATTGGAAGTTTGTTGAGACAAAATCGAAAAACCCAATAAAGTTCATGGACTGGAGAGTGATCGAGAAAACTGGTAACATTGTCAATAGAGGTGCGAGAGGTGGAGCCGTCGTCATATGTGATGCTGTACTGCAAATGGGAAAGTCCAACGCCCCAAGAATTAACTGCGTCCTAAACAATGCTCTTCACTTTACAATTACGCTTGTCTCAGAAGCACTGCACATATTCTTGGTTTACATCCATCCGCACAGTAATATCGAAGAGTCAATTTTTACCATGGCGTCTTTGTATGACAATTGCTTACTCATTGGAGATTTCAACCCAAACCCTACGAAAACCAAACATATTAACCGGTTCATTTCATCGTCCAATTTTGTCCGCATTAGAACTGCTCCCACTTTCGTAATGGAAAACAATCTAAGTACCACTCCGGACACGATTTTTTGCTTAAGAAACATTAGTTCACTGATTACGCACGTTGCGGTTACTCCGGACCTCTGCTATGACCACTTAAGTATTTTGGTCTATATTCAGTTGTCTGCCCCCATCCCAAGGCCAACCCGAAACATCGTCAAGAATTATAAACTCTGTAATATGGAGGTTGTGAACTCAACCATATCAGCATTCATCAATAGCAACCCCATAATTATTACCGAGACGATATTCCAATTCAGCGAACATCTCAGGGAGTCGATTGACCAAGCCAGTCCAAATAAACAAGAAAAATATTACGATTTCCCGCTCCCTAAGTTCATAGTAAGGCTGATTAAGGAGAAGAGACGTTTATATCGGGACTTTAGAATAT
Organism: Onthophagus sagittarius; assembly: GCA_036711965.1. Lineage (NCBI taxonomy): Eukaryota > Metazoa > Arthropoda > Insecta > Coleoptera > Scarabaeidae > Onthophagus > Onthophagus sagittarius. The sequence goes on from JASERS010000005.1 coordinate 29,118,713, forward strand.
CGGAGAATCCGGAATTAAAAAGAAAACTTAATCAATTAAACAAACACATTCAAACCCTAATTAAGCAATTTAAAAGCGAAAAATACATCGAAGCTTGCAACAATATCAAAAATTCAAATAGCAAAAGATACTGGCAGGAAGTCCGGAAATTATCAAGGTACCAAAAGACTCCTGAAGCTTGTGAACTTATCAACCCCTTGGATGGTACATCTCATACAGACCCCGAAGAAATGGTCAACATTCCTGTCATTGGTAAGATTATGGAGACCCATATCAAAAACAGATTACTAGAAGCCGTCTCAAATAAAATACCAAATTATCAATTTGGTTTCCAACCTGGAAGATCGACGTCGCACGCCCTGGGTATACTGCTATCCAACTTCCAAGTAACGCGCTCTCAGAAACGCCATTCAACGGCTCTTTTCTTGGATATCCGCAAAGCATTTGATTCAGTATGGCATCGCGGACTATTATATAAACGCAATGTGTTGAATGTCCCGCCTTACCTCCTAAATCTTCTCAAGGAATTCCTTTCCAACCGTTCCTCAGTCGTAAGACTGAAAAGATTTCTCTCTCGTAAATTCTCCCCTTAGCATGGCCTGCCTAAGGGATCTCAATTATCCCCGTTGTCCGTTGTACAATCTCTTCTGTTGCGACATCTATCACCCCAACCCAGATATAGTGGATTTGGAGTCATACGCCCTTCTGTATGCAGACGACACAACCTTGGTGACTCACGGCGCAACCATCAGATCCGCAGTTCAGAAGTTACAGATATTGGTTCGTCAACTGAGAGTTGGCTCCTGAGATGGCGAATTCAAGTTAACCCCTCGAAGACGCAATTTTTTATCCCTTTTTTCCCATTCATGCTCCCCCACCTACGATAACTATCCTATCAACGGTGCTATCTGCTACTACATCATGCAAATACCTGGGAGTATGGATGGACAGAAGACTTAAATTCCACGCCATCAAGGTGAAAATGAAAGCAACAAATCAAGCGAAACACTTCCGATCTTTAACTTATCAGGGCCGTGGCATATCTACGAAATGCGCATCGCATATATACAAAACGATCTGTAGACCGATTATTGAATAAGCCCCCCTGATATTAGCTGAAGGGCTGCTTTGAGATGTATCACACGCATTCGCCACCCGCAAAATCCGCTCTTCAACCCGAGCAACCAATTGCTTTACCACCTTAGCGAAGTGCCGCCAATCCAACCCCGTCTACAACAGCTAGCCCAAACCATTGCGGATAACTTCCCGCTGGAATCATTAAGAAATCTTTTCAACTATTCCACCGTTTGTATCGCGACTAGTCCCAAGAGTGAACATCTGAAGATTATCCCGGGCAGAAAGACCACGGTCGTTAGCCCTTTTGGACCAACATTAAATATTATTTATTGTATATACTTTTTTTTTATTTACTCTGTATTAATTATGTTTAATTTTTTCTGAGTTGGTTCAAATAAAGTCAAAAGATAAAATAGACAAAATAAAAGACAAAATAGACACTTACGTCTATAAATTTTGAATGTATAATTAAAATATCCCATGAATTCGATTTTTGGTGATTTTTAATTAACTTGAGATATAATAATTATTAACTTGAATAAATATTTTTAAAATCCGCTTCTATCACAAGAAAATAGACACTTTCCTCTATAAATCATGAATAATTCATTAAGATATCTTAAGAATTCGATTTTTCGTGATTTTTTAAAACAAGATAATTTATGATTTCAAAAAATCATAAAAAATTAGGTTAACTTAAATAATCCTTTTCTCAAAAACGAATAAAGATTTTCTAATTTAGATCTCATCATGACAAAATAGACACTTACCTCTATAAATTTTGGATGTATAATTAAAATATCTCAAGAATTCGATTTTTGGTGATTTTTAATTAACTTGAGATAGCCATAAATGTCCACGTTGAATTTAATGATGTATATCTCAAAAACGAATAAATATTTTTAAAATCCGCTTTTATCACAAAAAAATAGACACTTTTCTCAATAAATCATGAATAATTCATTAAGATATCTTAATAATTCGATTTTCCGTGATTTTTTTAAAACAAGATTATTAATTTCAAAAATCATAAAAAATTATGTTAACTTAAATAATCTTTTTCTCAAAAACGAATAAAGATTTTCTAATTTGGTTCTCACCATGACAAAATAGACACTTACCTCTATAAATTTTGAATGTTTCATTAAAATATCTCAAGAATTCGATTTTTGGTGATTTTTAATTAACTTGAGATAGCCATAAACGTTCACGTTGAATTTAATGATTTATATCTCAAAAACGAATAAATATTTTCAAAATTCGCTTTCATCACGAGAAAATAGACACTGCTCTATAAATCATGAATAATTCATTAGGATATCTTAGGAATTCGATTTTCGTGATTTTTTAAAACTAGATTATTAATTTCAAAATATCATAAAAAATTAGGTTAACTTAAATAATCTTTATCTCAAAAACGAATAAAGTTTTTCTAATTCGGTTCTCAACATTATAAAATGTTATTATTATAATGAATGATCATAGGTGAGTTTGGTTAATGTCTAGAATTTTTATAATATGGGTGTTCGGATGAACTTGAAATTGATAAAATCGACCTAAATTCTTTGAAGATACAATTCTGTGAGAAGATGTTCGAATTTTACCTAATACATGCAATTATATTTTTGCCAAATTTTATCTTCGGTCCAGGATTTTTTGTTTCTTCCCGTGTTAGAAAGCAATCAAAACGCAGAAGTTCTAAAATGCCCGTGAATTTATGGAGAAAGATTTCCGCCCACAGATAGTTCTTGTTTTTGAGTAATACCCGAAAACGTCTAGTAATTAGTAAAATCCCAAAAAATTCTTTCAATTCAAATAAAGGGATTCATTTATATTTTCCTCAATTCCTTCTTCAAATATGTGTAGCAACATTTCCAATACAGATGTTGTATAAAACTACACATGCAGAAATTGACAGTAATATCGTCCTACATTTTAATCGCATTCTCATCGATAGGCAAGGAAATCTCCTTTTTAAAATTTCAAAATAATGCATAATGTTTAATTACGTAAATATTTATGTAAATATAAATTAGAAAATAGAAACTATCACTTTTGACTATCAATACGTTAGTCTCGTTAATCACACTTATCGAGTCGATATAGGTACTTGTTGCATGCGATATAGTTATCGATTCGATATCGATCCGATGTCTCCTACTGGCCCTTTCAGAAACCCAATTGACGGATATCGCTCGAGTTATCGGTCAACAGCACAATATCGGTTCGATATCGACATGTGAATACGTACGAGAAACCGGCCATAAGTGTTCTATCTGCACGAAATTGAACGAAATGATCTGATTCTCTTGTTTAGCTGAATATATTCACAATGGAATTGAACAAGATACAACAGAAAAAATGTTGATGCATAATAATAATGCTTTTTATATGCGTATAATAATTCCAAGAATTATTATTATTACTTTTACGTCAATCCCGATACTAAGCATCATCTTCAGCGTTTTCGTTGTTATTATTTACAGGAAATCTAAAACAACTTCAAAAAAATTTTTTTTTACACAAATGTATTAACTCTTTTTATTCGCATCTTTTTTTAAATTTATTTTTCCAAGAAATCAACGTGCGTAAAAGACTAGAGTTAGCCCCATAGTTTTACTTAAAACAACGTGTCTCCGGTTAAAACAAAGTTCCCAGAAGTCACTATTTTGGCGGTTATCTGAGTTAACGATCGCGAATTTGGCATCGGCTTAACGAACCCCGAATAGAAAACATGTTACAATGTGGTAATAAACGGTTTACGGCAACCTTGGGTTTTTTAGAAAACAATAATCTTTTTAATACGAGTTCACAATCACGTTCACCTTTAAATTTTCATAAATTAATATTATTTATGAAAGAAATTATTTACATTATTAAATTATTTAAGTTAAACTGTATAAATCTGAATAAAAATGCTCTCTAGTGGTTTTAGTTTGAAAATAGACGTCGTTTTTGACGTCATCAAACCAGGTGCTTTGGACGGTGCTGCCGCATGCGTCGGTCGTGGAGACGCCTCGAACTTTATCCTAACTAACTAAAACCGTGGTTTTTCCTACGAAATCGTAGTAGGTATACAGTCATCTGTTTTGCGTTTGTGAAAACGTAAAACGTTTTTGCGCGATAGATGTCGCTTAGATAAAGCGTTGTATTTTTTTATTAAAAAAATTGGCCGGTTATTTTTAGACGCGGGATTTCTAAATAAATAAATTCTAGGAATTTCGTATAACTTGGCGAACTTTGTATATGAATTAAAGCAAAAAAAAAACTTTTTTTAAATTTCGTCCATTTTTTCTCTCTAAATATTTAAACTAAATATTTTATAACAAACTAATTACGTTTTTGAGTAGTTTAAGAAAAAAATGAGTACGTTTGGTGCAATCTGTATAAAGTTGCTTTCTTTTATTGCGAATAATAAAGTTTGTAACAAGTGTTGGAAATATTGTTCCGCTTTAATGCTGTGTGCAGAAACGTCTCTTGGGAAAGAGAAGGTTTTGGCGAATCTTAGAAAATTGCTATGAAAGGATAAATTCGTGACTTAGATTTTTTTTAAGCAAAACATTCTTTGTAAAATAATATAGTAAAAACTCAATATAATTGAGCTTTTACTAATTAGGGGAAGAAAAAGGCTGTTATTGCCAAAAGTTCGTGTTATATTATCTGATTATGAACTAGAATTAATACTAACATTCGACCCAACCTTACCCAAATATTTCTAGTTTTGAATTTATAGTTGAGATGTGCAAATTACGTGAGTGCCGTCGGGCCACGATGGGTCATGCGTGACCCGCCGTGAGTGGGCATCAGTTTTTGTACCGCTCACGTGAGCGTGCGTGATCGCGAGCAACTTATTTTCAATCTTATATAGTTTGCCATAGGTATCTAACATACACAGTGGTCTATATTTTTTATTGTGGCTAGGTTGAATTCCTGGTTTTTCTATTAGTATCAGCCTCCCTCCCTCTAAGACTTACGGAACGTGTTATTTTTCATTAGCTTGTTGAAAATATCAGGAAGGATTTTAGGACTCGCTTTCACGGTGTCCTTAACCCTCATCCGTACTTCATTTCTAGAACCAAATTCGAACTTCACGTATCAAATTAGCACAATGTTAGGCAATAATTGTTCCTCTAATGTTTATTTGTTTATGATTCTTTCATGCAAAAAAACAATGATAACGCAAAAAAAACGCTTGACACATTTCTATCAACTACTTGCATATTTACGTTCCGTTAGTATCGATACTAACCAACCATCTGGTCTTATGCAAAAATGTTTGGCTTCTAGGAGACTTGAAATGCTTCCAAAAGACTTAAGAGTTGATAGTGTTTCCAAAAACTTAAAACCCATTCAAAAGGTTTGAAACGCTTCTAGATGGCTTGAACTACTTCCAGAAGACTCGAACTGCTAGAGAAAACATGGTACAGGCCCTGGAAGACTTGGCGCTGCTTCTAGGTAACGTGACATTGCTTCCAATAGACTTGAAATATTTCTAAAGCACTTGATATTGTTTCGAGAAGACTTGAAATGTTTTCAAAAGACTTAAACTGCTTCTAGATGACTCGATACTGCCATTGAAAGACATAATACTGTTTCCGGAATGCTTCTAGAAAGTTTGAACTGCTTCTAGAAAACTTGATATTACTTGATACTGCTTCTAGATGAGCTGTAACTGCTTCCAGAATACTGGAAATGTTCTAAAATATCCAAAGACCTAGACTCTCAAGCCTTTGGAAGACGTATCAAATCTTGTTTGAAATACCTCCAAAACGCTTGATTTACTGCCAGAAGACATGATACTGTTCCTGGAAAACTTAATACTGCTTCTAGGAGATTCGACACAGTTCCAAGACATAAAATGAAGATTCTGTATTACTTCTGTAAATTTAAAAGGTTACTGCTTGTAGAAATGATAGCAGAAAATATTTTCATCGCAAAGAAACAAAGATATAATAACAAGATATTAAATACTATTGTACATAATACAAAATATTGGCGTAAGTAGTGCAAAAACTGTTAATTAAAGACTACATACTGGTGGCAGAAGTAAATATAAAATTTAATTTTGCTTCCTAAATACCAAGTATTGTTGTTAAAGGCAATATCTTCATCTCGCATATTTTTTCCTAATGGCTAAAATAGGCAGTATTTATTTTTGATTTTTACAAATCGTTTTTGCCATTTTGTTCCAATAGAAGAAAAAAGTCGAAATAAAATGACTAAATTAATCATTTCGGCTGTTATAGAATTATGGTTTTTCATTTTACTTATTAAGGCAGCAATTTCCTCTTCTGACTTATTTTTAGACCGTGCAGACTCCTTCCCATTAGGTTGAATTTTGCATTAAGTTTTTCTGTACGCTCTCTTTTTTGCAAAGAAAGGCTTACCAATAACACTCATTATTTCTTCCTTATCCGGTTGTATAGGAATTATGAGTACCAAGGCTTTCACGACCGGTGTTAATTGAATTAAAATTGAAACTAACATTTGTACTAACACTAGAAACTTTCAGGATTTCTCCTGCGTTTTTTGAAAAAATGTTTGATGTTTCGGATGCCATGTTGTAACTTTTTTCAGAAATTGGTTCGAAGTGATAAAACTTACTGGTAGTTTTTTTAGCTTGTTTACTTCGAACCAGTTTCTGAAGAAGATTGTAATATGGCATTCGAAACATCGAACCTAGTGGAGATACATATAGGAGGATATAGGAGTTACATGTCTTATTCTCTTCAAGACTAAAATATTAAGTATTGATAGGAGAACTTAGGACGGTTTTGAATAGGATATATATCGGTTCAGCCAAGTTGTTACGTGTTATAGAAATGATGATTGTACATCGTTATATGATTCTAGGTCTAATGTTAATTCTAATGTTTGTTTAACGTTTTACTTTAGATGTTATGAAGCGTTCAACAAGAGAGACATTCTGCTAAACCCAAAAATTTCTAGTAATACTTCTAGTTAACAGTAAAGTAGTCAAACTAACATAGAATAGCAATTAAAACTTGAATAACATTAAAAGTAATACAACACCTAGGACTCAAAACATATCTAAATATTTCTAGTTAACTTTTTATTCAATAAATATAATACAACATTCTATAATGATGAAATCAGGTTGATTCTAACGTAATATATTATATTCAGATTTTAGTGTATAATTACAATAAACTAATTTAATATTATGTTGAAAGCCCGTTAAATTTAACCATTATTTATGAATACATTCAGGATTTTAGTTATACATATCGTAAATTAAATCTGCTTCTATCATAAATTTACTGTGGTTTTATTAAAAAATATATATAAAAACTTTTACATATTCCGGTTACCGCACGTTTCAATTTACAACCAAGCTGGTAGGCTGTTTTTGTAACACGCGAAATAAAACACCTCGCAACTTTAATATTTAACGGGCAAGTTTGGTTGCTTTTGAAGTATTTATGAAGCAAGTTTCCTTGCGCATTTTGTCAAACTATATGTATTTTTATTTATTTATGTACTACAGTTACTTTATTATTTTTAAAATCTTTTTAGACGTTTAGACTTAAAATATCTTTCTTTTTGAACGTGATCTTTCGGCTATTATTGTTTATTGACAGCTGTTAACTTTATAAAAAAAAACTTACGAAGGCGGAGACGTGGGTATTTTATGAACGAAACAGGATCAAATTTAAATATAAATAAATGCGTGTGGTCAGTTTTAAATATGAATCATGGAAACTTTCCCCAATAATTTCATTATAAATGTATCGAATTTCGGTTTAAATCGGTCAGATTTGATTAAAATTGTTTTTATGGTGCTCATTTATAAATATACGCCAACGAACGAAACAAATATTTTTATTTCTCGTTGATTGAGTCCCCTTTTTTTAACCAACGTTTTGTTGATTAACTTTGTTGCTCGTGAACTTCGTTTTTCACATCTGTTTCATATTCTTTTTAATTGATACATTTCACGAAAGGCGAGAATAAAATTTATGAGCTGTAATTCTATTTCGATTTAGGAGTGTGGAATAAATTTGAATTTTACAGGTGTCTTCCTTCAAATGCACTATTTCATTTGTTTTCATTTGGCACCAGTTTATTCTTTCATTTCGATGCACTTTAGGAAAATATTTGCAATACTTTAAAGTTGAATCAGTAATCCATTAAATCACCGTTACTTAAAAGAATTTGTAACTGTATCAAGAGAACAAGTAACACAGGATCCTACTGTGTTACATTCAAGATCTATTTACATTACGCAGTGACGTGATAGTAACGTGACTATAACGTGCATATACCTACAAAAATAAAAAATGCGTCCAGGCATTTGAGATGAGTGTATTTCCTCAAGTTAGGTGTGACACAGTGACGTGCCAATTTTATTTTCCTTTTCCCTTCTTCTTCCAAAACCAAAGCAGCTATGATTAGTTTATTGATAGCGCTCCTACAAAAATGGATATTGCTTGTGGAAGACTTAACATGGCTTTAAAAGACTTGATACAGGCGACTTGAACTGCTCTTGGATACTTCATACTGCGGCTTGCAATACATCCAGAAGACTTGAACTGCTTTCAGAAGATTTAGTACTCCATCTGGAAGACTTGATACTGCTTCTAACAAACTTGGTATTTCTTGCAGAAGATTTGAAATGATTCTACAGGACTTGTAATACTTCTAGAAAACCTCTATTTAAAATAGTTCTGAAAGACTTGCAGTGAATCCAGAAGACTTGAACTGCTTTCAGAAGATTTACTATTGCCCTTGGAAGACTTAACAATGCTTAAAGTTGAATCAGTAATCCATTAAATCACCGTTACTTAAAAGAATTTGTAACTGTATCAAGAGAACAAGTAACACAGGATCCTACTGTGTTACATTCAAGATCTATTTACATTACGCAGTGACGTGATAGTAACGTGACTATAACGTGCATATACCTACAAAAATAAAAAATGCGTCCAGGCATTTGAGATGAGTGTATTTCCTCAAGCTAGGTGTGACACAGTGACGTGCCAATTTTATTTTCCTTTTCCCTTCTTCTTCCAAAACCAAAGCAGCTATGATTAGTTTATTGATAGCGCTCCTACAAAAATGGATATTGCTTGTGGAAGACTTAACATGGCTTTAAAAGACTTGATACAGGCTACTTGAACTGCTCTTGGATACTTCATACTGCGGCTTGCAATACATCCAGAAGACTTGAACTGCTTTCAGAAGATTTAGTACTCCATCTGGAAGACTTGATACTGCTTCTAACAAACTTGGTATTTCTTGCAGAAGATTTGAAATGATTCTACAGGACTTGTAATACTTCTAGAAAACCTCTATTTAAAATAGTTCTGAAAGACTTGCAGTGAATCCAGAAGACTTGAACTGCTTTCAGAAGATTTACTATTGCCCTTGGAAGACTTAACAATGCTTCTAAAAGACAATACTGCTATCAAGACTCTTGAATTGCTTTCAAGCGACTTGAATTGCCCCTGAAGACTTCTTAAAAAAAGACTTGTAATGTGTCCAGAAGACTTGAACTGCTTTCACAAGATTTACTACCGATCCTGGAAGACTTGACAATGCTTTTAAAAGAAAACATTGCTATCAATAATTACTACTAATTACAACTATATGAAAAATCAATTCTTGATTTCTAAAAGTTTCGACGTTACAAAAAATCGTATTTCGATATAATTACTTCTAATTGATTAAGTTTATAAATAACAATTTTTTAAGCAATGATATCTCAAAAATATATTGAGATATCGAGATTAAGTAAAAAGCGTCTTGTAGCAAATTTAATCTAGTTTTAACACCCTAAAAATTATTTCTTCGATTTTATAAACTTTAATGTTACAATTTTTTAATTCAACTCTGTCATTATTGAGGTTAATTTGGTAGTAATGAATTTAAAAAAACGTATCGCAAGAACGAACTAAGATATTAAATTGAAATAAAAACATTATGAAGCAAATTTAATTAGTTATTAATGTACGAAAAATCAAATATTGATTTCTAAAAGTTTCGACGTTACAAAAAATCGTATTTCGATGTAATTACTTCTAATTGATTAAGTTTATAAATAACAATTTTTTAAGCAACGATATCTCAAAAATACATTGAGGTATTAAGATTAATTAAAAAGTGTTTTGTAGCAAATTTAATCTAGTTTTAACACCCCAAAAATTATTTCTTCGATTCTATAAACCGTGATGTACAATTTTTTAAATTCAACCATGTCGTTATTGAGGTTAAATTGGTAGTAATGAATTTAAAAAATCGTACCTCAAGAACGAACTAACATTTCGAATTGAAATAAAAAACATTATGAAGCAAATTTAATTAGTTATTAATGTACGGAAAATCAATTCTTGATTTCTAAAAGTTTCGACGTCACAAAAAATCATATCTCGACTTCTAATTGGCTAAATTTATGAATAAAAATCTTTAATCTATCATATCTCAAAAATGATAAAGATGATTTGAAAAACATTTTGTTGCAAATTTAACATCAAAATTGTGCTAAAATTACAAAGAAGAAATAATAACAAAATTAGTTCTTCATCCCATAAATGTCGATATTACGATTTTTTAGCTTAATCTCTATCGCAATTGAAATCAAATTAATATTAAATTATTTAAACAATCGCAACACAAAATCGAAATTTTCTCAATAATTAATTAATTTTGTGCATGTTGGTGGTAATCTTTAACCAAAAACACTTATCTTAAACCAATTTAACTCAACTCCATCCAACCAAACTCATTTTTTAACGAGGTAAAGACCAAGTAAAGAAACCAAATGTTAACTTTTTTCAATTATATTTAACCTTTAGGTACACGAAGGCCACTTCTCTTCGTCTGTGAGTTAACGCATGCTTACTTTCCATCATTGCCTCCACAATTGCATTCTGTTATACAAGCGCACTTTACTTTGTCTTAATTCTATCACTATCAGAAAGTATCGCTGGAGTACATTAAAAATCCAAAAGAACTTGAAAAGCCATGAAAATCTTTTGTAAAATTGTGAAGAGCTTTATGCATGTTGGATATCTTTCACCAAAAACACAATTAGTTCATCTAAATGTAGCTTGCTATATTTGGAAAATCAATTTGTTTTAATTATTCTGAATGCAAGCAGGTGTCTTCGTCTACCCACTCTAATAGGGCTTCGTATTTTGGCCTAATTTTAGTTCCCAATACAGAAAGGAATATCTTGTATCCGTCCGTTGCTATAACCTCTTTTGTTAATGGAAATGGGTGGCAAAATAATGATTAACTATTGAAACAAAATATTTAAACGTAGAGTTATTAAATATCAAAAATTGAATTTATTATTCCATTACCTAGCTGCGATTCTAAAATTTAAAGGTTTCTGAACAGGGTTGAAAAAAACAGTTTTTTTTAATTTTGAACAAAACACCCGTTTATAATTGTTCTAAATAGTTTTCTTTGTATTAAACTTATTTTATGTTGCTACCAAAAAGTTGTATTTTAAACCTGTTTTAAACTGTGTTTTAAACAAGCTGTTGGAAATAAATGAAATATTTAAGAATATTTTTAAACCAAAAATCGAACCCTTATGTCCAAATTATGCCTTATATAAACTCTAACTCAAGTGAGATAAAGTATAAACTCTTGTTATTGAGGTTAAATTGAATAATCTAATTTACATCATCATATCTCAAAGACGAATTGAGATATTATTATGAAATAAAAATCATTTTGAAGGAAATTTATTCTAGTTTTAACACACCAATTATAATTATTTCGATTCCATAAATTAAAAAGATAAAATTTTTTTAAATCACCTCTCTTATTATTGAGGTTAGATTGAATAATCTAATTTACATCATCATATCTCAAAGAAGAATTGAGATATTATAAACATTTTTTTAATCACCTCTCTTGTTATTGACGTTAAATTGAATAATCTAATTTACATCATCATATCTTAAAGATGAATTGAGATATTATTATGAAATAAAAATCATTTTAAAGCAAATTTAATCTAGTTTTAACACACCAATTATAATTTCTTTGATGCCATAAATTAAAAAGATATATTTTTTTAAATCACATGTCTTGTTATTGAGGTTAAATTGAATAATCTAATTTACAACATCATATCTCAAAAACGAATTGAGATATTATTATGAAATAAAAATCATTTTGAAGCAAATTTAATCTAGTTTTAAAATCCCAATTATAATTATTTCGATTCCACAAATAAAAAAGATTAATTTTTTTTAAATCACCTTTCTTATTATTGAGGTTAAATTGAATAATCTAATTTACATCATCATATCTCAAAGACGAACTGAGATATTATTATGAAATAAAAATCATTTTAAAATAAATATATTCTAGTTTTAACACACCAATTATAATATCTTCGATTCCATAAATTAAAAATATACATATTTTTAAAATCACCTCTCTTGTTATTGAGGTTCAATTGAATAATCTAATTTACATCATCATATCTCAAAAATGAATTGAGATTTTTTTTAAATCACCTTTCTTATTATTGAGGTTAAATTGAATAATCTAATTTACATCATCATATCTCAAAGACGAACTGAGATATTATTATGAAATAAAAATCATTTTGAAATAAATATATTCTAGTTTTAACACACCAATTATAATATCTTCGATTCCATAAATTAAAAATATACATATTTTTAAAATCACCTCTCTTGTTATTGAGGTTCAATTGAATAATCTAATTTACATCATCATATCTCAAAAATGAATTGAGATATTATTATGAAATAAAAATCATTTTGAAGCAAATTTAATCTAGTTTTAACACACCAATTATAATTTCTTCGATTCCATAAATTAAAAAGATAAATTTTTTTAAATCGCCTCTCTTGTTATTGAGGTTAAATTGAATAATCTAATTTACATCATCGTATCTCAAAGACGAATTGAGATATTATTATGAAATAAAAATCATTTTGAAGCAAATTTAATCCAGTTTTAATACACCAATTATAATTTCTTCGATTCCATAAATTAAAAAGAAATTTTTTTTAAAATGGCCTTCCTTGTTATTGAGGTTAAATTGAATTATCTAATTTACATCGTCGTATCTCAAAGATAAATTGAGTTATTATTATGAAATAAAAATGATTTTGAAGCAAATTTAATCTAGTTTTAACACACCAATTATAATTTCTTCGATTCCACAAATTAAAAATATACAATTTGTTTAGGTCACCTCTCTTGTTGTTGAGGTTAAATTGAATAATCTAATTTACATCATCATATCTCAAAGACGTATTGAGATATTATTATAAAATAAAAATCATTTTGAAGCAAATTTAATTTAGTTTTAACAAATTGGAAGTAAATACTTTATAATATTATTTATTGTCTATTTTAGAAATAATCCTTCAAACAAAGTCATGATTTTAAATAGGTTTTAAACTGTTTAAAACAAATTTACTTTAAGACACGTTAGGTTTTATATCTTAGTATTTTAAACATGTTCAAAACAAATAGTTTTTAACAAATCGTTTAAAACTAACAACCCTGGTTCTGAATATATTAGTAACTCAACAAATTTTATATTTTATTACAACAAACATCACGTTTTATACAAAAATGTTATATAAATTTTGAAGATGCTTTGATAAAGATAAATATATAAAATGAGGGTAATAAAATAACTTAATTTATTGTTTCACATTTATATTAGTAGTAAAAATTAATATAATAACTATAAATATTTCTTTGTGTTAAAAAATTTCTTTTGATTTAAATTAGTGAGTGAAAATCGTATTCGTTCACGACCTCATCATATATTACTACATATGCAGTATCCGCATTCATGCACCGAGCAACCCGAAATAGATCCTGTATTTGCGGCACGGGGTTACAATTATAGATTCGCCATTTCGACGTCTCCCGTCGTCTACGTGATTGGGGCCCCCTCCGAAACCGTTCATAAACGAAAACAAGCCAAACTCGTTAATATTACAAATTGGGGGTATTAATCGAACGCCAAAAAATATTCCTTTTTCTAATAACAATAAATTCATTCTAAGTAATTTGATAATTAACTTTTAGGGCACGTGCGTTCTAAATTGACTTCCAATTAAATTTTAAAATAAAAGAACGATTTTTGAGAAAACAATTATTGAGGGTTGTTTGTTTATTTTTGAGTGTTAAATGCGCGGTTCCGCTGTTCACAAATGAAGATGGATTTGTTTTCCGGCCTTCACTCGACGCTTGATATTCTAAGCGCGGTGGAAGTGGGTTAAATAACCTTCATGCCTAGGTACAGTCAACACGTGATGGGCTCCAAAAAATAGTTATTCTTTTTGAGTTAGATTTTTTTAAGAGTATCTTTTCGAAAATATTAACCAGACCAAGGAGGGTCGTAACGTAAACAATGTATCGGCGTGTCAGGAATATTTCAAGAGAGAAGGAGGAGGAGAGTTTTTTGGCTTTGGTCTAAAAAAAGCGATGCCGTGCAATGTAGTGGTGGCGACTGGCCGCTAGTAACGTCATATGTTGATGTCTGGATGGAGGTAACTATAATTTACGCGTTTTACAACGCGTCTCCGTGCGTAAAAGTCCCATGCTTAGGATCAACACTACCTCATCTTCACTACTCTCATCTATTTCTTTTAAATAACTCGATTTTACATCAAAAAAATCTAAATATACCCAACTCTCTTTTACACGGTAGATACGTTCCTTAGAAAACCGTGCAAAAGAAAATCGTGTAAAAAAAGTTATAATAAAATGTATATGACATATTTATAAAAAAAAGCTATTTATTGCTTTAATAAAAATAGTCTACAGTCAAAACTCCAACATAACAAAAAAAATGTAAACTAAAATTAGAAATAAAAATCAATTTCGCAAGTCTTCATCGCTACTTGATGACAAACGTTAGGTCAAGTTTAGGTCAAGTCCGTTATTACGGACTTGACCAAAAGGGCAATCATCAGCATCATCAGTAGATATGTCGGATATGGAACCGTCGGATTTAATTTAAATGAAGAATTTCCTTCGATATTAACGGTCTGTGTTGTTTTTTTGTCGTAGTGAAGTCGGTTATTAGCTGCTGTTTTTTTGGTTTCTCAATTAGCTTATATAATTCTTCATGTCCAGCTGCACATAACTTAAGATATGTTGAAATTTCACTGCACGCGCCATGCCAGGATCATTCTTTCTTTTTTATTTTAAACTAAAACTGGTCTAACTAGACCAACCATTAATATATCTCTATTTACTAGACAACAAAACAAACAACAATTACAAAACAGACAACAAATATTTGCACCAGTCCAGTCCAATGACTTCACTTAGTGGTTTCTTATATTATACACAATGTTACTTGCACAATACTCTGCTATTTCACTTTACTCTACACTAGCTCATATAATATAATTCTTATATTATTATTTCGTATATATAATTCTTCTTAGTCTTGGATATAGTTGGTGATTATCTAGCAATTGAAGCACTTCCACATTCACATGTTGATGTAGTCGATCTTCATGCTTTTTTTTAGCGTACCGTTGAATTTCGTATTTCACCGTTGGGATGTTCAGATCTCTGTGTATATCGTCGTTCCTTACGTACCATGGGGCGTTTACCATGGCACGTAGTACTTTATTTTGGACTGTTTTTATTATTTTGATATGAGTATCCTTCGTACATCCCCAGATTTCTATACCATATAACCACGTGGGTTTTAAGACCCACGTGGGTTGTATGGCAACTAGTAAGATTGTACACTATAGTCTTGTTATATAATGACAAGTTCGAGTGTCGTCCTAATAGCCATTTATATGATCGAAACCTTATATTCATTTCTTGCTTCTTCTTTTTAACATGAACCTTCCATCTTAACTTCGCGTCAAGCGTCATGCCTAAGTATTTAGCACTGGTTTCGTAGGGAACTATAGTTCTGTTAATGTTCAGCGATGGAGGGTTATGTAGCTTTTTGTTTGTAAAATTGATATGTGTCGATTTTGATTCATTCAACTTTATGTTTCACGTTTTGGTCCATTCGTATATATTATCGCTAGCCGTTTGCAGTGCTTGACTAGAAGTTGTCACGTTTGATCCCACTGCAAGCAGTGCTGTGTTATCCGCGAACGTAGCTAATGTGATCTCCTGTAGGTCTGGTATGTCGCTTGTGTACAAGACATATAGTATTGGCTCAAGAACACTGCCCTGAGGTACTTCTGCTTGAACTTCCTTTAGGTCTGAGTATGCATCCTCTTGTTTAACTCTAAATAGCCTGTTGGTTATATACGATGATAAGATTTCTACACATTGCTTTGGCAAGAATTTGTTCAACTTATAAATCAGGCCTTCGTGCCAAACTTTATCAAATGCTTGTGCTACATCTAGGAATAGTTCAGAACAAACTTGTTTTTCTTCGAGTGCCTTCTCTATGACGTCTGTAATCCGATGTACTTGATCAATTGTTGAATGCTTCTGTCTAAAGCCAAACTGGTGATTAGGGATTAGGTTATTTGCATGTATAATTGGTTTATTTCATTTTAACAGCAGCTTTTCAAATAGTTTAGAAACTATTGGCAGAAGCGATATAGGTCTATATGATTTGACGTCATGCGTGGTTTACCTGGCTTAGGTATCATAATAATTTCTGCAACTTTCCAACTTGCAGGTATGTAATTTAATCTAATAGCTGCATTGTATATGTAGGTTAACATGGCTATACCTTTTTTTGGAAGCTGTTTAAGTATTTGCCCAGTAATTAGGTCGAATCCCGGTGCTTGTTTAGGGTGTAGGTTAGATTTTATCTCTATAGCTACTTCTTTCGGAGTAACTGGAGCAATTTTTGTTGACTTTAAATTATCTATAACTTGCAGCTTACTATGTTGGAATATATTCGGTGTAAAGACGTCTGCTAGATGTTGTGCAAAGATGTCAGCTTTCTGTTTATTATCTCTTGCCCATTTACCTAAATCTTTCCTTATGGGAGGGACTGACGTAATTGGCCTTTTAATGCGTTTAGTGGATTTCCATAACGAATAATCATTCTCTTCCCCACTTGTTAGTTTAGATAAAAACGAATTCATAGTCTTCTCTTAGTTTGCGAATTTCGCGTATTAATCTTTGTGTTTTATTATTTACTATATCCTTGCCGTTTGGGTCTCGACTTTGTTGCTAATGTCTTCTTGCTGCTCTTTTTTCTTTGACTAGGACGCGTATTTGATTAATCGTTTTTTCGACATAAACTTTTTAGGACCAAGCATTTCTTTTCCTTTCTCTTGTTGTTGTTGTTCTCTTCTTTTTTGTAATAGTTTGGCAATATCACAACTCCTATAATTTGCTGGGTGCACAATTTGCACATTTTGGTGCTTGTTCTTTTGGCTTTGTGCATTTAGCAGTTAGGTGATTTCCTGCACATTTAACACATACAGGGTTACGGCTACTTTTAAGTATGTCCGAAGGTTTGACACTTTTTACATTCCGGAATTAATTTTCCTGTTTTAAGCGCTTCTATGTTTATTTTCATGTTGGCTAGGTATTTAATCCCGTACACTTTCTTTATATCTTCTGTTTTATCAAATGTAAGTATAAATAATGGTAGCTTTATGTACTTATAAACTCCATTTTCTTTGAGCTTTTTGAATTTGTTTTCAACAGACAATATTTTAAGACCTTTTTGTACAAGTTCAGCTTTGATTTTCTTTGTCTGACATGAGGGGTGTAGATTTCTAGCAACAACCCTTAACGGCCTTTCTTGTTTGTTCTCATATGTATCCCATTGTTGCTTTGATTTATTTAACATATTAGTTAGTTCACGATATTCTTCCCCATTCTCAACGTTTAATTTCATTTAAGTATTATTCATGAAAGTAGCATTAAAATTTATTTTGTGTGCTAAAAGAGAATTCTTAATTACCTGATAATCATCCACATTGCTTAAGATCACTGGGGGTGGCTTACGTAATTTTAGCGATTTCTGCTGACTTTGTCCAGAATTCTTCTTGTGTGGGGATTCTGTTGGTTGGTTAGGTGATGTAAACATTTTTCCTTTCTTATTTTTTGGTAGTAACCATGCTGTTTTTCTGCTAACTAGTTTATCTTTTTCATCGGAGTTCTTTGGACTAAAGGATCTTATTTTAGTAGGTTCTAGTCCTGCCATTTGTTTTCTTAAAAAGATTATTACTTCTTCTACTTTCTTTAGTTCTTCTTTAAGGAGTTGATATTTAACATGCTCCTCCTTATGAGTTATTGAATCATCCGATACCATACTATTTTCGGTTTAATTATTTGTTGTATCTTTGTTCTTAGTAAGTCGTTGTTGTATTAATTCGAGATATTCATTCATTTTATTCCCGACAATTTGCTGCGCAACCGCAATATCCCTTCGTTTAAAATTACTTTTTATTTATATTAAAATGATTTTGAACGGTTTATTATAAAAATATGTATTCATTTCTATCAATACACCACTTGTTATCGTAAAATCCGGTTCACAGTCTGTACCACAAGGACACGTGTGCCCCGAGCGAACGCCAGATGATAACTGCCAGGATAACCATGCCAGGATCATGAGTAAGAAATTGTTGTTCCATACTTGTAGCAAATTTCAAGCCATCGCGAATTAAATCAGCCTTTAATACCTGAACTTCATCTTCTACCTTGTCATTATCGATTTCTTTATTTTCACAAATTGTCATAAATTCGATCAAATCATTTTCATCCAAAGGGTTTTCTCGCATCACTTGTTCAATATCAGCCCTTTGAATGTTGTTAAAACCGTTGCCACGAATTGTATTTGATAGAGTTATTATTTCCGAACACAGCTGATTTTTCTACTACAAAACTTCCACTTTTGACGCATGCTGGCAATATTTTTTTTTTCCAGCAAGCATTTAGGTTGATTGGCGCAATTGTATAATGGCAACAGAAGCAAGTGTAATGCAATCCATAATCGTAAACTTTCTGTATGTTGCCAAAACAGTCAAATTTGTTTCTTCCACTGAATCTAAAATATATTTAAACGTTTGCTTTATGTAGTACGTTTGAAATGTTGCTATAATGCCCTGATCGAGTGGCTGAATCAGCGAATCAGCTGAATTAGGCGGTAAAAATAATGCTATTAAAATAGCATTATCAACGAGCAAAAGTATTTTGAATTCCAAACCTTTTTCTTCCATATATTTCTGGACTTCAGGAACAAAGCAGTTGTTGAACCAATTTGTAAACCGATCAGCCGTCATCCATGCGTTTTTATTCGCCATGAAATGGACTGGAAGTTGTTGAGTGTTCTTACATCTTAATGCTCGTGGCATAAGAGATTTGTTGATTAATAAAGGCTTTAACATTTTATCACTAGATGCGTTACTACATAACAAGAACGTCACTTGATCTTTGGCGGCTTTAAAACCACCAGCTAATTTTTAAGATTTTGCTATATAAGTCCTTTAGGGCATTTTCTTTCAAAACAATCCCGTTTCGTCGGCATTTATTTTATTTATATTAACACAAATATTTGTTCTGGAGTATAACCTCTTCAACTCTTCTATAACCTCTTCAACGATTTTTGCTAGTTTACCCGGAAAGATTTTTGCAGCATTTTCGTCTGCTGATGCTACTTCTCCCTTTATTTTTACATTGTGAAATGCGTGTCTTTTTATAAAACCTCTCAGCCATCCCTCACTTGCATTAAATGCTAGTTTCTTCGTTGCCTGAAGACTTGTTGATGGTTCCAATTCCTGAAGTCGGTTATATATTTTAAGTGCTTTTTCTTTTATATGTTTCACATCAATAGGTGTTCTTTTTGACTGTAAATCTTCTATCCAAAACACCATGTGTTTTTCGTTTTCTTTAAGATAGGATCTCGACTATAAGATGATATTTTGTGGCTTACTATCAATCCAGAAATTACAGATTATCGAATGGAATTCCCATTTTTTCTAATTGTTCTTATAGTCGCTTCGTTTAAACCAAAAGCTTTGCCAACAGAAGTAGGACCTTCGCCTTTCTTTAGAGAGTCTAAGATTTTTATTTTAGTTTCTAAGAAAATTGCTTGTCTCTTCGGAAGTTGTTGTTTCGGTATTTTATTAAACAATAAGGGTACCATAAAAAGAATCCAAAATAATATTGCTTATAGAATTTTTTTAAAGCGACAATCTAATACAATATTACCTTTTTTAGTAGCAAAGAATTATCATCATTATAAATAATAAACTGGAAATTTCATCATCGAATTAAAAAACTTTAATTGAAACATCCACTCTTAGAACTTTGCCGCCGAAATTATTTATTACGTCTCACAAACTGACCATTCTTAACACAAAATAAATACTGAATAACGAAATCATGTGTTCAAGTGGAAGCACAACGAGATAAAGGAAAAAAGTGATCATAAAATTCTAGTATTCCCCGTAGTAGACCAAGTTATAAATATGTGGACATAAACCGACCGATTTCTGACCACGGTATTCCCCCATTGTATTTTGTTACTGTATACATAAGTTCCTGTAAGACGCTATCAAAATTAGAATAAAGATTTTTTTGGGAATTCGTGCTACAACAAAAAATTCGTGTAAAAAAAATTTATTGGTGAACCGTGTTATTTCAAAATCGTGTTAAAAAAGACCATGTAAAAAAAAGAGCTGGGTGTACACTAAGAGAGGTAATTGTCTATTTTGCCATGGTGAGAACCAAATTAGAAAATGTTTATTCGTTTTTGAGATAAAGATTATTTAAGTTAACCTAATATTTTATGATTTTTGAAATTGATAATCTGTTTTAAAAAATCACGAAAAGTCGAATTCTTAAGATATCTTAATGAATTATTCATGATTTATAGAGGAAACGGTCTACTTTCTCGTGATAAAAGCGGATCTTGAAAATATTTATTCGTTTTTGAGATGTAAATAATTAACTTCAACGTGAACATTTATGGCTACCTCAAGTTAATTAAAAATCACCAAAAATCGAATTCTTGAGATATTTTAATGATACGCTCAAAACTTATAGAGGTAAGTGTCTATTTTGTCATGCTGAGAACCAAATTAGAAAATCTTTATTCGTTTTTGAGATAAAGATTATTTAAGTTAACCTAATTTTTTATGATTTTTTTAAATCAATAATCTTGCTTTAAAAAGTCACGAAAATCGAATTCTTAAGATATCTTAATGAATTATTTATGATTTATAGAGGAAAGTGTCTACTTTCTTGTGATGAAAGCGGATCTTGAAAATATTTATTCGTGTTTGAGATATAAATCATTAAGTTCAACGAGAACATTTATGGCTATCTCAAGTTAATTAAAAATCATCAAAAATCGAATTCTTGAGATATTTTAATGATACATTCAAAATTTGTAGAGGTGTCTATTTTGTCATGCTGAGAACCAAATTAGAAAATCTTTATTCGTTCTTGAGATAAGGATTATTTAAGTTAACCTAATTTTTTATGATTTTTTGAAATCAATGATCTTGTTTTAAAAAAGCACGAAAAATCAAACTCTTAAGATATCTTAATGAATTATTCATGACTTATAGAGGAAAGTATCTACTTTTTCGTGATGAACGCGAATTTTGAAAATATTTATTCGTTTTTGAGAGGCAAACCATTAAATTCAACGTGAACATTTATGACTATCTCAAGTTAATTAAAAATCACCAAAAATCGAATTATTGAGATATTTTAATGACACATTCAAAATTTATAGAGGTAAGTGTCTATTTTGCCATGGTGAGAACCAAATGAGAAAATCATTGTTCGTTCTTGAGATAAGGATTATTTAAGCTAACCTAATTTTTTATAATTTTTTGAAATCAATGATCTTGTTTTAAAAAAGCACGAAAAATAAAACTCTTAAGATATCTTAATGAATTATTCATGATTTATAGAGGAAAGTATCTACTTTCTCGTGAAAGCGGATCTTGAAAATATTTATTTGTGTTTGAGATATAAATCATTAAATTCAACGTGAACATTTATGGCTATCTCAAGTTAATTAAAAATCACCAAAAATCGAATTCTTGAGATATGTTAATGATACATTCAAAATTTGTTGAGGCAAGTGTCTATTTTGTAATGCTGAGAACCAAATTAGAAAATCTTTATTCGTTTTTGAGATAAAGATTATTTAAGTTAACCTATTTTTTTATGAGTTTTGAAATCAATGATCTTGTTTTAAAAAATCACAAAAAATCGATCTCTTAAGATATCTTAATACATTATTCATGATTTATAGAGGGAAGTGTCTATTTTTTCGTGATGAAACCGGATATTAAAAATATTTATTCGTTTTTGGGATACAAATAACACTAGTATTAGAACTAACACTTGACCTTAGAACAATGAAGTATATGAATATTTTCGTCGTGAATTTATTGTAGGAATTTTTCGTTTATTTTTAAAAGATTCGATTAAAATTTAAAGTTTTTTTTTTCAAAGGAAAGTAATGAAACGGATTTTATGAAATCGAAAATTTTTTTGTTGTCTAGACTCATCTGAAAATATGCCGCCGTGGTAGGCGCCACTCAAGGACGCGCTGTTAAAATTTGTTTATAATCGGAAAAACCTCATCATCTCCGTCCAGTTTCCAATTCCATAGATACACACACACTCTAATTCAATCTGCCACAACACTTTTTTTTGGTATTGAAATTTTTGGACGATGTGCGTACGGTTTATTTTCGGAACTGTTCAACATGTGGCTTGATATTTCCCTTCTAACTTTTTTTTCTATCTTAAAAATAGTGAATCACACTTAAAAATTTCAATTTTTATTATTGGAATTTTACGATCTCTAATTTTACGATTTTTATATATTTTTTATCCCAATATTTTCTTTTTAAGTTATAATGTATTGTTAACGAAATGGAAATGATTTGATTTAGTGTTGAAAGTTAAAACAATAATTCGAAAATATTGAAATGCCAAAGCTGCCAATTATTTTCTAAAATTAGCACTTTGGACGTTTATGAACATAACAAATGCAGTTTATTATCAAGTTATGTAACTAGCACAAAATTCGGTTTTTTTTTCTCACAAAATATTTATGATTCTCTTTGTGACAACATTTTTTCAGAGCTTTATTAACAGTTAAGTTAATAAATTCCCGAGTTATTAATAGCAAAAACAAAGAACAAAACCAAAAAATAAACAAACAGCACGTGACACATCAAAATATTAAGAGAAAAAAGCAAGCAAACTTCGTGATTGATAAACCAAAACACATTGCGAATCGTAAATAGACATTTTTCATAATACGACCAAAATGTCTCATAATATGTTAAGTAACTTTATTCAAAAATATGTATGTTTATACCACAAATTTAGATTGAGGTCAAAATTTGATATCTCAAAAATGTGGCGAAATATTTAACTATGGTTTTATTTACGAAAAACTACACACTTTTCTTCATAAATGATATAAAAATCCATCAAGATATCTTAAGAACTCGACTTTTAACGATATTTTCAAAATGATTAATTTAATTTAGATTTAATTTAAGGAACTCATTAATTTTATAAAATGTCACATATTTAGATTAAGTTTTAAACTGGATATCGCACAAATGGATTGAGATATTCGATTCTGGTTTTGTTCTCAAAAATGTAGATACTTTTCTTTATAAATGACAAAAAAATCAGCAAATTATCTTAAGGATTCGATTGTTTACGATTTCTTGAAAATAATTAAGTATTCCATAGTTTTATGAAATGCTCTAAATTTAGGTTGACTTCAAAAGTTGTTATCTCAAAAACGGATTGAGATATTCAAATATGGTTTCGTTCCCAAAAAAGTACATACTTTCCTTTATAAACGATATAAATATTCATCAAGATATCTTAAGAACTCAATTTTTTACGATTTTTTCAAGATGATTAATAAATCCATAGCTTTACGAAATGCTCTAAATTTAGGTTGAGTTCAAAACTTGATATCTCAAAAACGAATTGAGATATTCAAATATGGCTGCGTTCTCAAAAAAGTACATACTTCCCTTTATAAATGATATAAATATTCATCAAGATATCTTAAGAACTCAATTTTTTACGATTTTTCAAAGTGACTAAGAAATTCTTTAATTTTATAAAATGCTGTCGCAATTTAGGTTAAGTTCAAAACTTGATATTTCAAAAGTGGATTGAGATATTCGATTCTGGTTTTGTTCTCAAAAATGTAGATACGTTTCTTTATAAATGACAAAAAAATCAGTAAGATATCTTAAGCATTCGATTTTTTAAGATTTTTTCAAAATGATTAACAAATCCATAGCTTTACGAAATGCTCCAAATTTAGGTTGAATTCAAAACTTGATATCTCAAAAACGAATTGAGATATTCAAATATGGTTTCATTCTCAAAAAAGTACATACTTTCCTTTATAAATGATATAAATATTCATCAAGATATCTTAAGAACTCAATTTTTTACGATTTTTCAAAGTGACTAAGAAATTCTTTAATTTTATAAAATGCTGTCGCAATTTAGGTTAAGTTCAAAACTTGATATTTCAAAAATGCATTGAGATATTTGATTCTGGTTTTGTTCTCAAAAAAGTAGATACGTTTCTTAATAAATGAACATTAACACAAACAAAAAATTTCAGCAAAATATCTTAAGAATTCGATTTTTTACGATTTTTTTCAAAATGATTAAGAAACCTATGGTTTTGTGAAATGTTCTAAATTTAAGTTGAGTTCTAAACTTGATATCACAAAAACGGATTGAAATATTCAATTACGGTTTTGTTCTCAAAAATAGATACTTTCCTTTATAAATAATATAAATATTTATCAAGATATCTTAAGAACTCAATTTTTTACGATTTCTCAAAATGACTAATAAAATCTCTAATTTTATAAAATGCTATAGCAATTTATGTTAAGTTCAAAACTTGATATTTCAAAAATGGATTGGAATATTCGATTCTGGTTTTGTTCTTAAAAAAAGTACATACTGTCCTTTATGAATGATATAAAAAATCATTACAATATCTTAAGAATTCGATTTTTTTACGATTTTTTCAGAGTCATTAGTTTTATGAAATGTTGCAAATTTAGGTTGCGGTTAAATCTTTGATATCATTGTTTTGCTCTCGTTGAAATATATACTTTTCTTTATAAGAAACAAACGAATCATTAAAGTATCTTAAGAATTCAATTATTTCAAAATTGTTCAAGAAGTCATTAATTTTATGAAATATTAAAAATTTAGGTTGAGTTCAAAACTTGATATCTCAAAAATGGATTGTGATATTCAAATATGGTTTTGTTCTCAAAGAAGTACATACTTTCCTTTATAAATGGTATAAATATTCATCAAAGTATCTTAAGCAGTCAATTTATTACGATTTTTTAAATATAGGTAAGGGGATTGTAATTTTTATAAAATACTACAAATTTAGGTTGAAATTAATACTTGATATTCCGAAAACGACTCGAGATACTCATGCATAGTTTTGTTCTTGTTAAAATACATACATTTCGTTATAAATCATAAAAAAATTTATCAAGATATCTTAATAATTCGATTTTTTTTTAATAATCAAAAAAATTGTAATGTTTATGAAATCCTACAGATTTAGGTTGAGTTTAAATCTTGATATTTCATAAACGAATTGAGATATTCAAATATAGTTTTGATCTCGGAAAAATGCATACTTTTCTTTATAAACGAATTGTTATCTAATTGCTTTTCCTATGGGGTACTTCTTTTCCTATGATCTTCTTAATATTTGTAAACCTAAAGATATTAAGTACTTCATTAATTACTCTGAAGTTTAATTAGAAGCTGGAATAAAATCAGAGAAAGGAAACTGTTTAACCTATATTGCGTAACATATTTTATGAAATGACTACAATGGTACAATAGGAGACAATGGGCAAACAAAGATAACAGCTTGCAAAGGAAGCAGCTTTCATAAACGATTCTCGCCAAATTTTCCTACTTAAATTAAATTCAAAAAACGACGTATGATCACAAAATAAGTACTGTCTATTTAAATTAATTAAATTATAAAATCTATTTTCTATTGAAGTGTTTCAATCATAGAATTTCGACATCGCTCACTGAATTCAAGACATCGCGGTTTAGGTAACTGTGACAATCAAATTTCTGATGATTCAAACCCATATTTGAAAAGGTAATCAGACACCGAAATTTTAAGTTTATATTCTTTACTGCATTATATATTTTCTTTCTTCATGAAAACTGTTTTATTTCGATTTTGTTGCCACTAACATTTTTGTTTTACTATAAACTTCCCTTTCCTGCTTATTAACTGAAAGTTTCTTGATTATATTCGCACATCTTAAGCATTTGTACCAATCGTCTATTTATAATTTATCCATGCAAAATTTCGGAGATAAATCGGTTTCCCCAAGGTTGTTATACTATTCCATCTAACATCTTCATTTTTATAAACGATTTTTACCATTCAAATACTATTCTGTAATTGTCCATTCTTGAAAAGGCGTTGCTTTGCAATTTAATATATTTCTTAACATTCAACAGTTGATGATGGGAAAGGAGAACTAACTGAAAGAAGACAAATCCTTGTATATGCAACTTTATTGAAATTTTATTATGAAAAATGTAAAATAGTTGGGATGTATGCAACATCTTCAGGGGAAGAAGAGATAGGAATGAAAATATACGAATTGGAAAAGGAAAACAAAGAACTTTACTAGCTATAGAAGTTTGACAAGCAATAGAAATTGGAGAATTTACAAAAGAACAAAGGAGGGAGTTAAAGAACTTATTTTGGAATATTTTCAAATTGACCTGAAAGAATCAATTTGGTTCAACATGATGTTGCTGATGCGCTTAAGAAGTGCGTTTCCAGAAATCTTGAAATACTTTCATAAGACTATTGCTTTCAGTAGAGTTGAAATGCTTCTAGAAGACTAGATACTGCGTATGGAAGACTTGACACTGCTTCCAAAAGACTTGAAATGTTTCCAGGAGATCTAAAATATTTCTACAAGCCTTGACACTGTTTGAATTGAAATGTTTCTAAGTAAGAGTAACCTGAAAGATTATATACTGCTTGCAGAAGATCATGTAGTACTTGTAGATAACTATATATAGCGTTGCAAAAGATTAGATGGTGCCAGAAGAAGACTAATACTATCTGATAATGCTGTCACATAAATATGCTTGCAAAGATTATATACTGCTTGCAGGAGATCATAAACTACTTGCAGATGACTATATATAGTTTTACAGCAAACCAGTAGTTGCCGGAAGAAGACTAATAATATCTGATAATGGTGTTAAATGAATACTGCTTACTGTTGACAGAAAACTAGATCCTGGTAATTGAAGACTATATTATCTGAACAGAGTAATGCCTATAGAGACTTAATATTACTAATAAAAGCTAAACACTCCTGAAAGAAGTGTGAATGTTGACTGCTGATAAATGTCCAACAAGTGCTAACAGAAATCTAAATTCTAATAACTGAAGACTATATTCTGTTTGCAGAAGTTACTTTCATTAATAGTCTAAGTATTGATAATTCAAGGCGAAATACTTCTGACAGAAATCTGGATATTGCTTTTCTTTGCATCGATATCGACTTTTTTTGTGTCAATGTATTGATAATTTCTATTCGACTATATATAGCTTTGAAGAAGAGTATTGATGTTTTTTCAAAAGATGCACGAAAAAAACTCGAAAATTTCTAGTTTTAGTTCTAGTACTGGTGCAAGTGTTAGATCGATTAATACCGACCGTGAATGCCTTAGTATACTTATATATCACAAATCATAATATATGTAGGGTTTTTCTTTATTTTAATAAAACCACAAAACCCCACTTGTTCTTAACTAGTTTATTCTTAACTAAATTAACAATAAAAGTTTCATTCATAAGGATGATTTTCAAGTATCTTTGCTATAGCTTTGATTTGATCATCTTCTCGTTGTGCAACTTTTAGTCTCTCTGGTGCGGTGTTTTGAGTCATCATAGTTACTGGGTTTCTGCTTAATGCGTCACAATGTCTCATTCTTGAATCTGGTCGTTGTTGTACTGCATAATTAAACTCTTCCAACAATAAAGCCCACCGACCTACTATAGTGCACAAATCTTTTTTATTCATCGTGGCTGTAGACGCTGCACAGTCTGTTATAATTTTAAACGGTACTCCAAGCAGGTAAACACGAAACTTTTTTAAAGCCTCTACAATAGCCAATACTTCCAATTCGTAACTGTGTTTGGCTCCGGATACCTCAATACATCTTTAATTTTGTTTTTTGTAGGCGTTATCATACCCTTCTCAATTTCGTGTCCCAAATACTCCACCTTGGACTTCTTAAATTGGCATTTTTCCCATTTAAATTCCAAACCAAACCATTCTGCAGTTCACAAAACCTTTTCAAGTTTTACAATAGCGTCGTCTATAGGTCTGGCCGGTATAATGATGTCATCCATACACAATAGTAACGTACCAACTTGGATTAACTCTCTAAATATGTTGTTCAAATAACATTGGAAAACTGTTGGAGAAATACATAATCCAAATGGTGTCCTCAGAAATTCAAACTGTCCCCTGGGCATCCCGAAAGATGTATATTTGACGCTGTCCTCTGCTACAGGTACATGGAAATATCCATTCCTAAGATCCAGGGTAGTAAATATTTTTGCTCTTGCTAGTTTGTCAATCTGATCTTCCACCAATGGAAGAGGATAACGATCCTTAATTACTTTCTTGTTTAATCTTCGATAATCAACGCATAGTCTAGTGGTTCCATCCTTTCTCTTTACTAACACGATTGGACTAGCATAATTAGAACTACTAGGCCTTATTATTCCTTCTTTTAACCGTTCGTCACTTTGTTTGTCAACTTCATACTTTTCGGAATGAGAAACTCTTCTTGGATGTTAATATATGGTAATATCATCTTTCAAAATTATGTTAGTTTGTATATCACTAGTTACTCGATTAAATCCTCTTTTAGGATTGTCGTCTTCAACCATACTTCCAATCCTGAATTTGCAGCTAGGTGTACCAATGTCTAAATCATACCCACTGCTCATCAATACTACGTTGTTTACTTCAAAATCATCGGTTTTCAATTCTTGATTTACTTCAATACACTTTACTTCAACACTATCGTGATTGATTGTCAACGTAACGCTGTTCAAGATAGATTTACCAATAATCAAATCCATTGGCATGGAATCATCGCTTACAACATGTACTTTGGCAATAAAATCACAGTCGTCAACATGTATTCATCCCTTAAATGTTCCAATAGTTTTAATAGCATTATCTCCTATCCCTTTAATTTGTACTGGACACAACTCCAACGGCGGTGAACCCATTTGAGTGTATTCGCTTGCTTTTAATATATTTAAATCACGTCCAGTGTCTACGAAACCTTGAATCTCATGATCATTCAAAATTAGTCCTTTATATCCGAATATCTCTTTTGTCTCTTGGACTACGTACCTTCTTTTTGCCCGTCCTTTATCGTCTTCATTTCGTTTGTTGTCAGTATTACATTCTTAAGCAATGTGTCCATATTTGTTGCATTTAAAGTATTTACTGCTTTTTCTTTGTCGTTACAATTCTTAGATAGATGTGCTTTTCTTCCGCAATTAAAGCATCTCACTTCATCTTGGTTTCTGGTCTTGTTTTCGCATTGTTCGTTTTAAACGGTTTATCTTTACTTTCTCGTCTTTCTTTTTGTTGTTTAGTTTTAATTTTTTCATACAGCTTCAATTTTTCATTAAATTGTTTTAACGTTCTTGCTCCCTATAGGATAGATTTATTTATTTCGTCATCAATTATTTCTTCTATTACATATTCGATTAAAGCGTCTTCTTCTAAGTATCTCTGAGCGGCAATTTTTCGCATTTTCAAAAGGTAGTGTGTAACAGTTTCGTCTCTTCGTTTTGTTCCTAACCTAAGCATCTTATGAAGTGCAGCACCACTTAAACTTTGCTTGAATTCTTCGTTTAACTTGTCCTTAAATGCATTCCATGTTGAAGTCTTCTTTTCTGATTTCGTAAATAAGCGTGCATCTCGTGATATGTATAAGATACAGTGAAGCAATAGAGATAACAGTGATGAAATGTACTCTAGAGTGAGCTTCCAATTGCAGATTCAAACCATATTCAAAATCTCTATGTGTATAAGAAATTATGGATAAAGCAATAAACTTAGGCGTGATCTGATCACACCATACATAAAATTATGATCACCGCTCTTTTCTGTTTTAACGGTGTAATTTCTAGATATTACCATGATTGATTTGTAGATATATGCATATGAAAGCTTTGAATCATAGAAATAGTATAATTAATATTAACAAAATTATAACATAATAATAATTTAATCTCATTTATAAAAAATATAGCCTAGTTTATATCAATACTAAAAAGCGAAGGTAAACGCAAGAATAAAACCGAGGTTTATTTCTATGAGGCCATCATGAAAACTCTAACGAGATAATATATTAGAACCTCGGTTCTAAAAGTACTTAGTTTTAACGATTGGTTCATTACCGATTTTACAACGAAGCTCGGTTTGATTTAAACATCATAAAGTAAGTTCATCGTCGTTTAAAAACTGTGCCGTTATTTATTGTTTTAAAAGTCGGATATGATGATGAAAATTGCGAAAACCCCATAAAAAAGATTGATATGCAGGTCAGCTAAAAAAGTGCATCGGGTTAAATTGGATTTACGACGGCTTTTTTATAAGATGGATGAGTGTTTTTCGTGGATATATCAGGTATGAATTTACTGAGTTTATTAAAATGTTGTTTTTCGCCTCGACTTCAAAGACCTAATTATATTAAAAGGATTCTTTTATTTTTTTTAAGAAATAAAATGATTATTTTAATGTTATAATTTTAATAGTCGTAATAAAGTTTAATGAGAGCCGAGCGGGTTGTTTTTTCAGCCGTTCATTCGATTAAATCGTCGACAATATTTACAAGACTTTTATAAACTGTTATCCCCCCTATCTAAATCGAAATCGCAGGCATTATCCAAATACTGCTACCGGCACCTTGGGGATTTTTGAGTTTAAAGTTTTCGTTTTCGGTGAAATAGAAATAGATTAGATGCGCGTGCAGCGTGCTCAAATTTTTGAACTATTTTTGTTCGATTTAACTAAAAAAAGGGTGGTCTAAAATTTATTAATTATTGATTTAGATGTGGAAGGAAGAAAATTTTTTAACCGGTACCAAATTTAATAATCGCTCGTGTTGTGTTCAGTCTCGCGGCCTGCAGAGTGTCTCTTGCCAAATAGGATATTTTTGTTTCCAAGTACTCGCCTCTAGCGGTGTCGTGCACAGTGCTCAAGTGGTCAGCGCAGCAGGATTTTCGTCAAACGCGCCAATTTGCTCTCTCCGCGCCGAAAAGCCACTTTTCACGAAACTTTCAGCCATGGAAACCGACCATCATCACACTAAATCATCAAAAAACCACCCATAAGTGCATCAAAATGTTTTTTTTATATTAAGTGAAGTTTTTTTTTGTGTACTCATCGTATTCTCCAAATTATTTCCGAAATGGATTAATCTTAATGATAAGATATGGCCGAGCGAATGATAAAAAGGCGTACGAACCGCCTCATCCGAAGTGCTTCAGCTGAAAGCTCAGAAGGACCATCAGAACCTAACAATATGGGTAAGTCGATTAAGAGAAAGCCGAAGAAACCAAAAGAACGATGGTTGCTTACAAGAAAAACGTGGAGATACATGACTGATGCCGGAAGAAAGCTGATTCCAGATGGAGCTCAAAATCGCCCGGAGGATATCCCAAAAATTGAAGCTTATTTTCAAGAAGTTTGCAGAAAGGAAGCGAAATTTTTGTTATGGAGAAAAAATTCTTACCCCGGGGCTTTATCGTTCAAGAAAAAACGTCAACGTTTAAAAGGGGGAAGTTGTAGAAAAGCAACGTCCGCGGATGAAGTGGACGTGGTTAAACCAGAAAGACCAACAGATTTGGCGATTATGTCCACATCTGGGGGGAGATTTGATATTCATAAAATGAAATACGATTTCTTAAACAAACCATCACCATCATCAAGTCCCCGAACATTCTTAAAAAACAAAGAAACTTTCCCACCTACCCCCGAAAAAGACTTCGAGGAGGAGCGCCTCGAAGAACAAAAACAATTAGCTAAAATGCTTGAGCAATACTTAAACCTCAACGCTTCCCCATCATCATCATCATCCGCAATTACAGCATCAAAATCGGAACCCCGAACAGATCTAAACTACCAAGAACTCGTCGATAAACTCCAAAGGCACCTTACATTATCATCGAGAGACATCCGAGTACCCTCCCCGAATTCTTCAACAACAAATCTTAGTGGCTCAAGCGAAAGGGTGCGATTCGATGGGGATCACGTCCAAAAGAGTTTATCAGAAACCCTCAGTAGATATTACGGTCAGTACTCGAATAGGGACA
This sequence comes from Onthophagus sagittarius, assembly GCA_036711965.1. Classification (NCBI taxonomy): domain Eukaryota; kingdom Metazoa; phylum Arthropoda; class Insecta; order Coleoptera; family Scarabaeidae; genus Onthophagus; species Onthophagus sagittarius. The sequence continues at coordinate 29,151,183 of JASERS010000005.1, forward strand.
AATTAATTTCTGATTTATTAACAAACCGAAAAGCGTTAGAAAAATTATATTTCGATCTAAGAAAAACTAAAGGCTTTAGAAGTCGCGTTAAAGACGCCGCATATTCCGGCCAAAACCAACCTTGGAGCCCATCATTATTAAAAGGTTACTCAAATATCGACGGCGAGGGAATGTCCCCGAAAAATAACGCCCCACCCCCATTAATCGAAATTCAAAAACCAACGGTAGAAATAACTTACAAAAATTTCGGAACCCAAACCCTCCCTATAACCGAGAACGAATTATCTAAAGCGGATGAAGAGTACAAAAAAATAATGGCTGAAAGAGATGAGGAAATCCGAGATTCAAAACATAGTTTTCGTCGAAGAAGTAGCGTCGATAACGATGATATCTCACAATCAGTTAGTGATACAATAAAAAGATATTTGCGTATGGCCCGAAAAAAAAGTGTCGATTCAGATAAAGCCGATCGATTCAAAAGGGTCAATTACGATCGTAACTTAAGAAACATCAAAGCTAAAGGGGAAATCACAAAACCCGGCGATGACGACGGTTTAAATAAAGGTTGTCAAACGGTCGAGGAGTGGATCGTAAATTATCGCGACTTAAAATTCGATGATTACCCGGTTTCCGAATGCGAATCTCGCGGGTCTAGCTGCCGAAGTAGCATCGATATCGGTGAAAAAACTTCCCCAACTTCCGGTCTCATTTCGTCCGGCCAATCATTCTTCTCTAATTTATTGCACGGTAATAAACACGGTCATGATAAATCTGTTTCTGCAGCGTCCGCGACTAGTGCCATGATGCAGAAGTCAAAGTCCAGTTCGAGCGTTCATCATGGGAAGCAAAGACTTGCCACGAAAATTTTCAAATCACGTTCCAAAAGTCAAACCAGACCGAATGTTACTACATCGACGTGGACACCACAGGTAAGATTTTTTTTTTCTTGTACTGTTTAAGATTACATCGTTTTTTTTTGGGTAAAAGGCGATGTTAAAAAGCAGAAGATCGTGTTGACTTTGGCCGGTCGTTGAATATTTATTTCCAGTTACCGGCGATATAAATTGCTTTATTTTCAGAATGTGTAAACGGAGATTCACGCTCCGCTCTCGTATCGGCTTTAAATGCGTCGTGTTAATCCAGCGAAAATAACGTGTACGTAAGTGTGTAAGGGTATCCATAACGTCACAATTCTTGGTTTGGTCACTATTTTCATTCTGCTCTAAATGTTTGTTATTGTGCAATAAATTCTATGGATACGTTTAAAAATTTTTCATTAAGAAAATCTTTCATTCATTGCATTTTCTTGATAAATATACAATACGTGTATGAGATTATAGACAATTTTAGAGGGTGATTTTGAAATTGGTGTTTCTGACTTAGATCTTAATACATTTATTAGTATTTTGATTTGGATTATCTTCGAAAAACTTTTTATTGTAGGTTCTGTTATAGGTTGAAATGTTAATTAAGTTCATCTATGTTTTTGTAAACGGTATCATATGCATTATTATTATTATTATTTATCACTGTCATCTTAAGATATTTGATATCTCAGGGCTGGGTTGGAAAAACGAAACGAGTGCGACCTTTTTCATACAAACTTAAGAAAAAGAAGATTATAGTTCCAGGTCTAGTGTTAGTTCTAGTTTTACTTCAATTAAAATATACAACGTTACCAAATCAGTTTGGAAAGTACTCCATTGCAGAAACTATTCGTTATAGAGGTCTAGGTTAAAAAAATGTCTTTAAATGCACAGCTAAATCCAACCCTTCTTTTTTATTTTTACGAGGTCGGGGAAAATCTGCTAAACAGACATCTGACCTGTGGTGATGAGTGGCCAGATAGTGTGGGGTTGGGGTCATAAACCCCGACTCACTAAAAACCCCTTTCCTCATTTTCTCCGGAAACACCCTCTGAAGTTTTCTTCGGAGTGGCCCCTTCTCCTGGGCTCCTAGACTTATTTACAACTCTCTCCCTTCTCTGTCCTCTTCATGTTGGATTGTTCTCCCTAGGAGAGGGGCTGGACGGGCGCCCCTCTCTACTTCTTCTGTTTGGATTGCCCTGCTTGGTCTCCCTCCGAGGAGTCATTTCTTCCTCTCCTTATTGGATTGGCCTCCATAATTTCCCTCCGAAGCGCCAAAAAACAAAGCAAGCATACCTTTAGATTTTAACCAGTATTGTTTTCTTTACTTTACCGGGGTGTGGGAGGCTTTATTGCAAAAGCCCCCCTTTAGTTTCCCTCCTTTTCCTCCTACCCTTTTATGGGATTCCTTCTCTCTCCTCCCTCTCCTTATTGCCTATACGTATCTGAAGAAATTTTCTATTAGGCTCCACTTCTCTTCCATTTCCAGCATTATCTTCAGGCAGTTAGTTGGTGTTATTCTTTCTCCAATTTGTAGGTTAGTTTTCTGCCTCTCCCTTTCCCGTCTTCCACAGTGGAAGATTGTGTGCTCGACGTCATCACTTTTGCCACAGTAGACACATTCTTCACCGTCAGCTCTTTTGGACTTAAACAGATACGTCCTAAAGCATCCGTGTCCGGTGAGAACTTGGTTCATGTGGTAGTTTACGCTTTCCCACTTTCGCCTCAGCTAGGGCTCGATGTCCGGAATAGTTTTCTTCGCCCATCTTCACTTTTTTCCCGTATCCCCCTTCCCCACCTATCCATCCATTCCCCTATGATTCTGCTTTTTTTCCACCTCCTTTTCCATATTTTCCTCATCTGATATACTTCTGTTCCTAATAATGAGATCCATGGGCATAGAGTCGCCCAAAACCTATAACACCTCTGTAGAGACGGTCCTATATGAGCTCGTTGTTCTTATGAGTGTGTTTCTTTGTTTTGTTGTAATTTTCATTAGGTTTCTCTTAATTATCACGGCGTCCCTCCAAGCTCTGCAGGCGTACAACAATTTGGAATAGATCACTGCATCTATCAGTTTTCTCTTTTCCGCAGCCGGTCCATAGGTTGAATCCATCACTCTGTGTAATGCTCTTACGGTCTTTTGCGGTTTATCAGTGACATATTGTATATGTTGTTGCCATTTCAGGTCCTTTCCCAATATCACTCCCAGATATTTCACTTGTTTCTTTGTTTCTACCCTGTGGTCCTTGACCATAATCTCGGTCTCCCGTCCGATCTTTCTGCTCCTCAAGAGCACCGAATCCGTCTTCTTTGGTACCAGTTCTATACCCATTTCATTCCTTTTATTTATGATTCTATACATGGGTGCTTGCGCAGTCTGTTCTACATCTTCTATATTCCAGCCCGTGATGTATCACCGCCAGATCGTCGGCATATGCGATCAGCTTCACTTCTTCTGTTTTCTCTATGTGCTGTAGTAGCTCATCAAACAAAATATTCCACAGCAGAGGCCCCAATATACCCTTATAATTTCCTCCCACGGAGCGGAGCCGAAAGAATTACGAACATTCAGTGTGATCAGCATGCACATACGTTTCTTACCCCTTCTAAACTTCTCGAGGTTCTTTACCTTCTTTTTTCACCCTCTCAATGGTCTGTACCGTGGATCTCCCACGTATGAAACCGTACTGGTTGTTCGATAATCTCCCCACTAAGTCTATTTCATTTATGAGTCTTCTCTTAATTCTCGCTTCATATAATCTCCCGTAACAATTTAACATGCATAGTGGTCTAAACTTCTTCTCCTTTTCCTTGTCCGGTTTCTCTATCAGAACCAACCTTCCCTCCTTCCAGTTCTCCGGGAATCGGCATTCCCTCAGTAATTCATTATACAACCCTGCTAGAGATTCCACTCAAGTGGCTATGATATCCCTGATTATTTCGAGGGTTAACCCATCCGGCCGCGGCGCTTTTCCGTTTTTCATTTTCTTTGTCAACTCATGAAGTTCTTCTATCGTGGTTTCCTCGCAGTTTTGCCCTTCATCCATGCATTCTTTTTCCCATCTTTCCTTTTTCCCTTCTGGGAAGAATTCTTTTATTATTTTATATACGTCTTGATCTTCCATTTCGGCTTTTGTTAAGTTTTTTGTCTTTTTTAATGCTATTCTATAAGCATCCCCCACACATCCTCCTCCAGTTCATTGCGTAGTTTCCTCCACGCCCTTCTTTTAGAATTCTTTATTTCTCTTTCGAGTCTCTTTTTTGCTTCTATATATTCAAGTCTAGTTTTTCTTTTATAATCTTCATTGTCCTTTACATTTCCTCTCGTCATTGCTCGTCTACATCTGTTTGCTTCATCCTTGGCTTCCTTCACAGTGCCATTCCACCAATATACTTGTACCTCTCTGATTCCAGTGTTTCTCCTTCTATAGACACTGTTACAAGTCTCCGTTGTTATCTTTGTTAATGTTTCCGGGGTTAGAATTTCGCAGTCTCTTAGCCTTTTCTGCATTGTCTTCTTGAAACCGTCCACCGCTCCATCCCTTCTGTTCTATCTCCATCCAGTGTTTACTCTTCTCGTTTCGTATTCCTTTCCCATGTTCAGTTTAAAAATTATACTCTTATGGTCACTCAGATTTTCCTCCTTGTCCACCTCCCATTCTTCTATACGTTTTGTTAGTTCGCTGTTGCATATAGTAATGCCGATATGTGACGCCTACACTCCTTTCTGCCACGTAGGTTCGTCGCCCCTGTTCGCCACCACTAGATCTCTCTCGCACATCCATTCGCATAGCATTCTTCACACAATAACACTAGACTTAGAATCATTTGGGTTTAGGTGTCTTGAAAGATGAATGGCAAACACAGAATGTCCCGAGTTCTAGATCTAGATTTAGACCTAATGATATAAAACTAAAACTAATACTAGGCCTAGAAGTGGAAGTCTGAAGACGCACGGCTAAACCCGTTGTTAGTTCTAGTTTTACTTTAATTGGAATATACAAGGTTGCCAAATCAGTTTGTAAAGTTGTCTATTTCAGAAACTATTCATTATAGAGATCACAAACCCTTTATGACTTAACGTATTATCTGATTCGATCGGGAGTGTGAGACTTTCCTCGCACAGATAGTATTGGCTAGGCCTTTCTTCTCTTAACCGCCCATCAGGGCTTTTCTTCGAAAAATCTCTTCTTTCACTTACATCCTTCATGGGAGATCAAACATTTTACGGAACTGAGAAAGAAATCTGCTATTTTTTGAAAATTTCTTTAAACATCACTTACCGGCATGAGGGGGAGGATTTCCTTTCTTCTGCCTCTCTCTTCAACCCCCCAACATGCCCTAGTCGTGACGTCATGTGTTCCAGACTTTGAGGAGTAACGTGACGCACATTGAGCTGTATCTCGATATTAGGTAAACAAATTCATTTTTGTGGACTTAACAGAAAATATAAAAAAGATATATGAAGGAAAAATATGTATCGATACCATGAAGGTATCGAAGTATCGAAGTATCGGAAATAATATTTTAAGAATATAGTAAGTACATAATAACTGACGAAATTCAGTGATGACACTAAAACTTGAATAAGGCAAAAATTGGGTCTGTTTACTAACATCATTAACGATACCGAGAACGTGTACAGATCGGACTATCGATTGGGTTAATTATCGGAATGCTCAACAATAATCGGTTTAACTTAAATACTTTCGGGTGCGAACCAACAAGTATTGTTTCAAAATGAACCCAAACGAATCCAACCCAACTCATCTTGCTTCAACATAAATCCAATCTAACCCATCTCAGCTTGTATCTAGATGAACCCAACGTAACTAATCTTGTTTCAAAATGAAGCCAACCCATCGCAATCCAACCCAATTCATTTAATTTCAAAATGAAGCCAACTCAACCCAATCAAAACCAATTATTAGGCTGTGTAAAATCATTTACACGGCCTAATGTGGGGACGTACCCAGACTAAGGATGATGGGGATTTTTATGTATTTTTCTTCGTAGATTTTAACTTTGAGTTTTTTAATATGAGGCAGTTACCGATACTTCGACATTTTCCATACTTTCGTTTCGTTTTTCATAAGTATCGATATTTTGCAAAACACTGGTTCCTAGTAGTTGTAGGAAGAACTGTTTTTATAAAAATTCAGAACTCGAATTATCTGCCTTACTCTCATCTCAGCCAGTTTTCGCATTTTAAAATGCGTGCTTTCATACACTGCATGTTTTGGAATATTTTCCACTCCGCATTCATACCAGCATAGATGTGATACTTCTTTTATGATCTTCTTAATATATTGCTCAAAAATGCCACTAATGTGTCCAACATTAGTTTTTGTTGCGTAGTAGTTTGTACTGCGGCCTTTTTTCTGTCAAATGTTTACGTCCTTTTTAAAATTACTTGCCCAACCTGTGTATTGACTCCATGCCTTTTGCTAATATTGGTAGACTTCATGTCTATTTTCTCCTCTGGCCTCTCAGTTCCTCGCTCTATCTCATACTAATATATTATAGGGAGAGCTTCCGGCTATCACTCCAATCGCTTCTATGGAAACAGTTCTATACGCCAATTAACGTATATTGATATTTTTCATTCTATAGATCTGAGCAATTTTTTATATATTTTTCGTTTTCTTTCCCATGCAGATGTTGCATACAAAGTAACTAATTCCACTATCTTTGCCAATAACTTTCGTTTAGCTTGATTTGGCCCAACTACTTTAGGCATAATACTGGAAAGCGCTTTTATTATTCGTAGCGCTTTTTTCTGCGCTTTGGCTTATATGGGTAGTCATATGCATGCCCTTGTCCACGTGTACTCCCAAATACTTCAAAGATTTTCACCCTTATCTCCAATTTCTGCAACATCCATCTGCCTTCTAATATAACCACTTTCGTCTTTTCCGAAACTAAATCTTATGCAGTACTGAGCTTTTTTCATTATTTCTGGGCTGGGTGCTTTCACGACTACTGCCGGGTCATACCCCACAATTCTTACCCCTTTTCTAGTCTTAATTCTTATCACTGTGTAGTAACACATATTCCACAACGTACCACCAATTTCTGACCTCTCTAGGACGTCGCTTGTTTAGGAATCATTTCTTTTTCTCTCCCATCAAAGAGAACTTCAGTTCTACCTGAGAGACATGACTTGACTAGTCTTATCATCTCTTCTGGAGGTGATAAAACCTCTTCTATCACTCTGAATTGAATGCATTTTTCACATCTAATAAAATGATCATGAGGTGTTAATCCATGGTGAGATGGCAAAAACAGCATCAACGGTACTCCTTCCTTTCTTGTACCGGTACTGTACTTCAGATATTATTTTATTTTGCTCCAAATGTTTTGTTAATCTGTTATTGATGATTCTAGTAATTTGCCCACTGCACTTAAAAAGCAATGTGGCCATTATTGTGCTTCATCTTATAGACTTTTTTGGATTTTTCAACGAGTACGTGTACTACTTTTCTCCAATTTTAGGAAATTGTCATATTTCAAGGCAACCGTTGCATATGTTTATAAATATATCTGGATTAGCTTTTACACATACTCTTAATATTTTATTTGTTGAACTGACACTATACTCTTTAGAATCATTTGGGTTTAGCCGTCTTGTGATATGTGACGCCTACACTCCTTTCTGCCACGTAGGTTCGTCGCCCCTGTTCGCCACCACTAGATCTCTCTCGCACATCCATTCGCATAGCATTCTTCACACAATAACACTAGACTTAGAATCATTTGGGTTTAGCCGTCTTGAAAAATGTATGGCTAAACCCGAAAGTTCTAGATCTAATGATATAAATTTAAATAGACTAAATGCAAACAAACGATATACAGTGGATATTAACCCCGATATCCTTAGCAAATTCTTTGTGAATGAGGCCAATAACATTGTTTCTCGGCTTGGTTTCTTCTTCGGATGTATGCTTTACAGACTATGGCGATGTTCCTGCGTTTTCGTTTGCGCAGATATCGGAATGTGAGATTAGAGGTCTCTTCCAAAGTCTAGTTGGGCTCAAGACGTTTACGGTGTTAAATTAAATGTAATACAAGCCTTTTTGTGAAACCTTTGACTACATTGGTCAACAATTCATTATCTTCATGCATATTCCCTGATGAATTAAAGGTTGCGTCCGGTGTTCCTGTTTTCAAGTGAGGCGATGAAAATAACTGTTGCAATTATCGACTTCTTAGCATATTTCCAACACTATCTAAAATATTTGAGCGTGTAATATTTAGGTAAATAATGTGTCATTATGTTGAATAAAATATGCTTTATGAAAACCAATTTGGCTTCCGTTTTGGCCGAAGTACCAAATATTGCTGTTATAAATTTAATGAACTTTTAGCATCACTTGCTATTGTACAAACTTGAGCATGTCTTCCGATTTCGAGATATTTCGAGATAGTGTTGCCTATCTGAGCATCTTCTTATTACACGTGGTGTCTCTTAAGGATCAATTTTATGATTCCTTTTATTTATTCTCTTTTTAACCATTTTTCAAAGCATTTGGGCGTTGCTGGTGAGTGGCGATGAGTATGCAGAGGACAAGATTTCCTCTTGTCCTCTGCGAGCAGGTTGCTAATGGCTGCAAATGTGTTGTCAATGAAGTTTGTCTAAGTACAGAGAAGGCAGTCCAATTACTGTTCAGCCTTTCAGACCATCACCTAAAGGAAATTTCTTCCTTCTTTATATAATTAAATTTCTGAAGTTAACATCGACTTTTCCAAATTTGAACTTTCTAGCTCATATGACGGAGATAGGAAAAAGAAAATTCTTATTGAAATTAATTGGTTCGGTGTCTGCCGAGGTAGCCAGGATTTTTTTAAATTAATTAAACAAATAATTAAACAAATATTTATACATTATTACACCAACGGAAGGATGTTCTCTGAATCTCTGACAATTTTTTACTTGTTTATTATATTTTTGTTTTTTAAATAACTTTAAATTTTTAAATAATGAATAAACAGTTCAAAAGTTGTTAATTACAAAACTATAAACTAAAGTCAGTGCAAAAAGTCAAGGCCCCTCAATTTAAAGTTCAATGAATAACCGCTAAATGGGAAAATTGAAAATATTTCACCATATCATATGTTACTTTTTAAATTGTTTTGTCTTTGGTTTTTCTGTTATCGCTAGTCAATCGAAAAAAGTCCCGATTTTTGAGTGTGTCGGCAACTTTGTCCATTTTGCCATTTTTTTCTTAAAATCAATGAAAAAATTTTAAATTTTAAGTGGTGGTAACATACTTCATAGTTAAATAGTGCCGTTTGTTAAATTCCGCTATAATTTTTCAAAATTCTCCCTAATGAGCACTTCATCCCCATTTCTATTTCTCTTTAGTTTGTAGGTTCATCGCCCTTATAAAAGTTGACATTTGAAATTTGATATTTGACATATTTTGAAAAACTTTTGGGAAACTATATGGAAAATCGATAAAATCAAATATGCTCCACATTAAGAACACATCGGTTTATCACCAGTTCAAATTTAAAATTTTTTTTCTCAAAACAATCGTAAACTAGACAAAGTTGCTGGCATATTCAAAAACCACGGACTTTCGACACTTAACTCGCGATAAAAGAAAATAATTATAACAAACTTTGCCGCAATTTTTTACGAAGATGTCGGTCTCTTAAGTAAGGGTCATTGTTTTTTTTGCACGGACTTTAGTTACCTTTAAAATACTTGATATAATAAATAGATGTTTATTTTATTTTCCATTCATTGATTTATTATTTAAGACTTTTCCATCAATTTTTACAGTGGTAGGTACGGTTTTGAGTTAGTTAAAAAAGTATGTTTCAACTAATAATATTATAATGATGTCTTTGATAACTAATCCCAGATTATATCATTATCGTAACATGAAGAGGCATATGATTAAATTCACTTAATACAATGTGATTCCTAGAAATGCTTTCGAAATACAGAGGTATAAACTCTGTGTTAATGATTTCGCAAAGTAGATTGGTTTTAATCCTGTTTTGCGTTACAAACAGACACAATCGTTTTAAACCGATTAATATAAACCGTGATAAAGCTCAATTAAATTTGACATAAATGAATGAGTTTAATGTTTAGTTAATTTTAGTTCGCCAATCTCTTCATTACGAGGTGTTTTTTATCTAAACATCGGCATCAGAAAACTCATTCAATCTCGACGCCCTTGCTGTTTTTAAGATTGACTCCCTGAAAATAATGTTTATTGCCACCTTAATTTATTAGGTATAATAAACGCCTCATATAAACGAATTTTCGCCACCGATCCTCGACCACGCCCGTGAAAATAAAAATAATTATGATAGACAACTTTTTCTACTATTCCTATAAATTCCTTATTAAGTTTTGCAATAGTATAGATTTTAGTAATTATTCGTTCAAATATTTCTGCCATTTTCTTTTATATGTATTTTGAATTGCAACCCCTAATTAGAGAAGTCATTTCTAAAAAGTTGTATCAACAGAAATAAACGTAGACATTTTTAAGTGTCTTATATCTAAAGTTCGAATTTATATGTGTATATAGGGTGAAGTATTCTCCAGAATTATAGTAGAAATCTAAAATTCTGGATGTACATAACTTTTTTAGTAGTTATCACGTTGTACGACTCAATCAGCTTTAAAAACGGTACATAAGTCCTACAAATAATTTTTTCAAAACTTTGCTCAAGTCGGTATATTTATCCCATATTATGAGACAAGGTGGGATAACACCAATGCATAGACCTCATCTATGGGGCAAGTGTAACTAATTGAAGTCTTTTTGAAACTATGTCAATTTCTAGAATTAAAATGTAACAAATGGTTACAGAACACATCAAACAAATTCTGTAAAAATTAAATGGGAAGAATAAGGTCAATAGTACATACATTAGAATTAAAAAATTAGTTGAAAATGATAACTTTAATCTAGATAAAAGCATTAACAATTTGATGTTGGTGCTCTTTTATTTCATATCTTCCAGAGGCAACATCAAGTCATTTGAAAGTATTTCGAATCTTTGGCAAGCAATATGAAGCATTTAAAATGATTCCAAGTATTCTGGAAGAGTCATACCATGGTCCACACCTCAAAGGGGACATACATATACTTAGTGTATATGTATGATGGAGATACCATGCATTGATGTAGATCATCTCTTAGGTTTAGGACGGCGCTGCCATTTATGCTTATTTAGAGTTGTAATTCTAAGGTGAGCTGTTTCTCATTGTTCGTTCCGTTTGAAAAGATCCAGATGTTTCACGAAGATCTCATTTGGCATCTTTAGTGCGTTGTCATAGTCCCTTATAGCAGATCTATCTCAACAGAAAGTTTTGACGAAGTTTCCAATCGATCACAACAATGTTATAATGATGTTTTTAACCTTTGAAATCTAATCTCAGATTATATTATTATGATAACTTCAAGAGATTCTTTTCCCCAAACCCAATCTTTCCACTTCTAGGTCCAGTGTTAGTTCTAGTTTTATATCATTAAATCAAACTCTAGATCCAGAACTAGTAACATTCGGGTTTAGCCACACATTTTAATATTTTGTATCTTTTAAAAGCATTAGGAAGGCGTTTGGAAACAATTCACGTTTCTAGCAGTAATATCAAATCTTTTAGAAACAGAATCAGGTATTCTGGAAGTATTTTAAGTCTTCCAGAGGCAATATCCATTCTTTTGGAAGTATTTCAAATCTTCTAGAAGTACTTCACGTTATCTGGAAGCAATTCAAGTATTCTAGAAGCAGTATCATGTCTTCTGGAAACCTCTTAATTCATTTAGAGGCAACATCAAGTCTGTCGGAAGTATTTTGAATTCTATAGAAGCAACATAAAGGTCTGGCAGCATTTTAAATTTTCTAGAACTAGTATCAAATAGTCTGGAAGCATTTTAAGTCTTCCAGAGACAATATCTATTCTTCTGGAAGTATATCAGATCTTCTAGAATTACTTCAAGTTTTTTGGAAGCAATATCAAATCTTCTAGAAGCAGTATCAGGTATTCTGGAAGTATTTTAAGTCTTCCAAAGGTAATAGAAAGTCCTCCACAAGCAGTGTCAAGTCTTCTGGAAATATTTCAAGTATTCTTGAAACAGTATCTAGTCTTCTGGAAATGCTATCTAGTCCATTTTTTTAGAAGTATATCAAATCTTCTAGAAGTACTTCACGTTTTCTGGAAGCAATTCAAGTATTCTAGAAGCAGTATTATGTCTTCTGGAAGCCTTTTAAGTCATTTAGAGGTAACATCAAGTCTGTTGAAAGTATTTCTAATTCTATAGAAGCAACATAAAGGTCTGGCAGCATTTTAAATTTTCTAGAAGTAGTATTAAATTTTCTAGAGTATTATCAAGGATTCTGGAATCATTTTAAGTTTTCCGGAGACAATATCTATTCTTCTGGAAGTATATCAAATCTTCTAGAAGTATCTCAAGTTCTTTAGAAGCAATATCAAATCTTCTAGAAGTACTTAAAATTTTCTAGAAGCAATATCAAATATTTTACAAGCAGTATCAGGTATTCGGGAAGTATTTTAAGTCTTCCAGAGGCAATATCCATTCTTTTCAAAGTATATCAACTCTTCTAGAAGTACCTCACGTTATCTGGAAGCAATTCAAGTACTGTAGAAGCGGTATCATGTCTTCTGGAAACCTCTTAAGTCATTTAGAGGCAACATCAAGCCTGTTGAAAGTATTTCGAATTCTACAGAAGCAACATAATGGTCTAGCAGCATTTTAAATTTTCTAGAAGCAATATCAAATTTTCTAGAAGTAGTATCAAGTATTCTGGAAGCATTTTAAGTCTTCGAGAGACAATATCTATTCTTCTGGAAGTATATCAAATCTTCTAGAAGCACTTTAAGTTTTCTCGAAGCAATATCAAATCTTCTTGAAGCAGTATCAGGTATTCTGGAAGTATTTTAAGTCTTCCAGAGGCAATATCCATTCCTTTGGAAGTATTTCAAATCTTCTAGAAGTACTTCACGTTATCTGGAAGCAATTTAAGTATTCTAGAAGCAGTATCATGTCTTCTGGAAACCTTTTAAGTCATTTAAAGGCTACATCAAGTCTGTTGGAAGTATTCCGAATTCTATAGATGCAACATAAAGGTCTGTCAGCATTTTAAATTTTCTAGAAGCAGTATCAAATTTTCTAGGAGTAGTATCAAGGATTCTGGAATCATTTTAAGTTTTCCGGAGACAATATCTATTCTTCTGGAAGTATATCAAATCTTCTAGAATTACTTCAAGTTTTTTAGAAGTAACATCAAATCTTCTAGAAGTACTTAAAGTTTTCTAGAAGCAATATCAAATCTTCTAGAAGCGGTATCAGGTATTCTGGAAGTATTTTAAGTCATCCAGAGATAATATTTATTCTTCTAGAAGTATATCAATTCTTCTAGAAGTAGTTCAAGTATTCTCGAAGCAATATCAAATCTTTTAGAAGCAGTATCAGAAGTATCTCAAGTTCTTTAGAAGCAATATAAAATCTTCTAGAAGTACTTAAAGTTTTCTAGAAGCAATATCAAATCCTTTAGAAGCAGTATTAGGTATTCTGGAAGTATTTTAAATCTTCCAGAGACAATATCCATTTTTTTTGAAAGTGTATCAAATCTTCTAGAAGTACTTCATGTTTTCTGGAAGCAATTCAAGTATTCTAGAAGCAGTATTATCTCTTCTGGAAGCGTCTTAAGTCATTTAGAGGCAACATCAAGTCTGTTGGAAGTATTTCGAATTCTATAGAAGCAACATAAAGGTTTGGCAGCATTTTAAATTTTCTAGAAGTAGTATCAAGTATTCTGGAAGCATTTTAAATCTTCCAGAGACAATATCTATTCTTCTGGAAGTATATCAAATCTTCTAGAAGTACTTTAAGTTTTCTCGAAGCAATATGAAATCTTCTTGAAGCAGTATCAGGTAAGAATACCCGATATATTTCTCCTACTTCCAGAAGGAAGTATTTTAAGTCTTCCAGAGGCAATATCCATTCCTTTGGAAGTATATCAAATCTTTTAGAAGTACTTCACGTTTTGTGGAAGCATTTCAAGTATTTTAGAAGCGGTATTATGTCTTCTGGAAGCCTCTTAAGTCATTTAGAGGCAACATCAAGTCTGTTGGAAGTATTTCGAATTCTATAGAAGCAACATAAAGGTCTGGCAGCATTTTAAATGTTCTATAAGCTATATGAAATCTTCTAGAAACAGTATCAAATATTGTGGAAGCATTTTAGGTCTTCTAGAGACAATATCTATTCTTCTGGAAGTATATCAAATCTGCTAGAAGTACTTTAAGTCTTCTGAAAACATTTCAAGTATTCTAGAAGCAATATTATGTCTTCTGGAGGTATTTTAAGTCTTTTAGAGGCAACATCAAATTTTTTGGAAGTATTTCGAATCTTTTAGAAGCAGTATTAAATATTCTGGAAGTAGTTTAAATCTTCCAGAGGCAATATTCATTCTTCTGGAAGTATATCAAATCTGATAGAAGTACTTCAATTTTTCTGGAAACATTTCAAGTATTCTAGAAGTAGTATTATGTTTTTGGAAGCATTTCAAGTCTTCTACAAGCAGTATTAAGTTTTATAGAAACAGTATTAAATCTTCCAGATATAGCAGTAAATCTTTTGAAAGCTGTTCATGACTTCTGGAGACATTTCAAGTTTTTTAGAAGCAGTATGAAGCCTTCTAGGGACAGTTCAAGTCGTATGGAAGCATTACAAGTCTTCTGGAGGCAGATGGAGTCCTCTAAATTCAGATCTGGAATAGGATTGAGACGAAAAAGCTCAGTAGTACAATTAAATTTAAAAAATTTATTGAAAATGGCAGATATCCAAATGAAATCATTAACAATTGCGTATGATTGTTTGTAAGATTTTGTATAGTTTAGATACACATACATACATATGTTTGGACAAACGCTTTGTTTTGGATATACATTGTTTTGAGTTTTGTCATTCTTCTAATATTTTAAAACTGTTAAAGACTTTTTCTTATCAAAAAACAACAATTCTTAATTTGTCCAAAATTGTTAACATAAAATACTGCAGCATATATTATATATTTATGCTCCATCTATTAATTATTGGTTTACGCGATAATAACAGAACAAGAACTAAACTCTTTGAAATATGGTCAGAACATACGTTCATATGCAATAACTAAATTTATATGCCATAAAAATGCAAAGTGAATCCTTACTTATTTATGTCCAATGTAAAGTGGATTAATAGGCTAAGAAAGAGAAAGTTTTTCAATTATGCATACACATTATTACATGATGTGTAATCTACAAATCATGTTTAAATATCAAGGAACATGTTAATGTTTTTAAAGTGCGTAAAAAAATAAAAAAGTTAATTCATCAATCAATATTCATCAAGTTTAAGTATTTAGACCCCGCCTATGTATCAGGATAAGTAAATATTGACACAATCAAAATAGATTCACCTTAATATCTATTAGAAGAGTATGACGATGGGGAGAGAACTATTTAAGGATTCCAGAAGCGTCTCGAACGCTGACGAGCCCTTATCCAGTGTTAAAATCAAAGCATTTTGCTGCATGATAAAGTATCAATTTTTGTTTTTAATTCCTTTAAATTGATTATTTTTCATAAGAACTTCAAAAGTGGCTACTAACGTTTCAAATCACCAGGAGTAAATGCTTGGTAGTTACAACTACTTGAAACTTTCATTGAAGTTTTAAGATGATGTATGAATGAGATCTTAAACTCAACTAAATTTATTTTAAATTTAAATTTAGAACGCATTTAAATTGGGCTTATTCAGTTTTAGATTCTCTTAGAGTTAAAGTAATTTATAAGATGTCTCGGCGTAATCGAATGCATTTCTCTGAGTTGTCAACACATAATTCACCGTGGTAATTCCAGAAAACGATTTAATTATTTCCTAAAGAAATATAATTAATTTTGAAAAAAGAGATATCAAGAACTAGTGACCTACACGGAAAATTGGAGATAGAGATTTTTTAATCAGAAACTGATCTTAAAATAAAAACTTTTTTGCTTGAATTTTCACCCATCCACATGGAAATTTATTTACAATGCCAGTTAGTTAGTCGGAGATGGTTGCCAAAAAAATATAGTGTAAATATTTTTAGTGGATAAACGAAGAAAAAAAACCTGGCTCTTTTTAAAACACCGAGCCTCCAGTTTAATTATTAACAAATCGATTGATCGATCCAATCATTACGAAGAACAAATCACGTTTTCGACGTTTACGCACAAACTATTGCCCGCAATTCGGCCCTATTGTTTAAATTAATTAATCAACGGTTCGCCGTAAAGTTTAAACCTTAAAATTAACCGAAATTAAAATTCAAAAGTGACTTTATTCGAGCGGAAACTTTTGGCATAACTTTAAACCGAAGTGGTTCTAAATCGGAAAACCCAATCAAAATTGTTTGAAACTTGAACTGGCCGTAAATGTAACATTAAATTTCTAATTCGAGCTGAGGAATTTTAGAAATTATTACTTTGCATGCAAAAATCTACAGTGATTTTTCGAAAACGTCCACAATAATACGATAACAACTTTAAACAGTTGTCATATTTTGATTCAATGTGCAACTCATGTCTGGATACTTTTTATAGTTTATTTAATAAAATTTATATCTCGGAAGCATTGTACTTGAAGTTATGAACGTTCAAGATCGTCGCGTATTTTCGTCGTTCGTAACCTACAATCAAATCGGTTCATGAAAGATATCTGCTGGACGATCTCCAGAGGAACACCGAATTGATTTATCAGTGTAATTACGGAAATGAATGATTTTTTGGGACAAGGCTCGTTGAACTTTTATAAATCGTTCCTAAACTATTCACGAATCTTGAATATCGAAGTCTATTTTAATTCCCCTAATCCTATTTCTATTGAAATGGGGATATTTATAAAACAATTTGCGCTAAATTTTCTTGCACTCACTTTCGGCCCGACTCTATATTTACAAAATCGTTGCACCTCAGAGACGGTTTTTAACCGACACCTACTTATGATGTTCTTGTCCAAACTATTTGTGTCGGTCGTATTTTAATACATTTTACGAGATTTTCAAATTTAGGTTGTGTGTAAATTAAATTTTCGTAAATCTGAAATGATCGGTTATAATTTAATAAAAAATTCTATTTGCAGTTGCGTTTAAATGAAGCTACTTACTTGTTAGTGCACAATAAAAGTTTTAGGTACGTAATGATCACAATTTCATTGCCGGTTAAATTCGAGAACATTTTGCTGACCTACATCGATTTTACGGAGGCACGAATAATATCAAAGTGTATTGCAAATTTGGCTTCCGAGTTTAACGGTTATTTATTGTTTATGAACAGTTTCTGTTTATTAAGTAAGCAAAATCGACAAATTCTGCAATATTGATAAACTTGTGAACTTTGGAAATTTATTGTAATTTTGGTATTGTTATTCTTTTTATTATTTAATATTGAAAAGTTAAAATTGCTTTTCTAGCATTTATTCATAACATAAAAATACTTTTACATAAAATTTTTTTTTAATAATTATAAGGTATATATCATTTTGAAGCTAAAAGTTTATGTTTTATTTTGTTTCAAATCATGATTATTCCAAAATTATTAGATTTTTTAATAATAATAAACTTTTATAAAATATATAATAATTATAATAAATGAATAATTGCAAAACCGTCACATTTCAAATTAACGATTCGGTTGGCTTATTTAGTTTTTAGTTATAACTCAAAAACTTTTTAACAAAATTCAAACAAAGGCTAAATTAAATAGTCTGTGTGTTAATATATCAACGTTGTCATCAGTTTCTAAGCCACATCTAAGGTTAATTGCTTACTTTACTGCTAGCCTTACTATATATTCTGAAAATTCTTCATCCTAAGAATTATCGAAAATCTGCTAACTATTCTTACACTCTTCATAATTTACTAATTATACATTAAGTTGCTACGTCATTTGAAATGAGGTAATACGACTAGTTATTTTTATTTCAAAAATATTTTTTATTATTTTTTTTTAATTTGATTGAGTTATTTGAAATTCAACGATTTTGGTGTATAATCAAATTATAGTTTCTAAATCAAAGACGGTTATAATTAAACCAAATCTTTTTAAGGATTCGTTTTTTATGATTAAAAATAAGCAATTTATGTATAAAAAGTTTTTTTCTATCGCTTTTATTTTTTAAGATATGGTTGAGTTATTAAAAATTAACGATTTTGGTGTATAATCAAATTATAGCTTCTAAATCAAAAACGTTTATAATTAAATCAAATCTTTTTATTGATTCGTTTTTGATCAAAACCCTGTGGAGGTTAAAATTACTCACCCCCCAGGTGAGAAATTAACGATATTGCATCAATGAAGATAGTTATAATAATGAGAAATATCATTTTGCAGCCAAAAGTTTATATTTCGTTTCATTTCTAACGAATTGCCTTTCAAAATGGTTAGATTTTGTAATATTTACTAATAACCCATATGGATTTAAGTTAAAATGAAAAAAATTTTATATTTTTAAATTTTATGATATCTTAATAAAGTTGGTTACAATAATGTGTAATGTATCGTTTTAAATCATCAAGTTTATATTTTATTTTGTTTCAAATAAAGATTATTCTAAAATTATTAGATTTTTGGATAATAATAAATAAACTGTAGAAATTAGTTCAATAAATTCTAAGAACGTTACATTTTAAAATAAGGATATCTCGTCAATGGAGGTAGTTATAATAATAGAGTATATATCATTTTGAAACTAAAAGTTTATATTTTATTTTGTTTCAAGTAAAGATTATTCCAAAATTATTCGATTTTGTGATAATAATAAGTAAATTGTCGAAATGAATTCAATAATTTATAAGAACGTTAAATTTGAAATTAACTATATCTCCTCAATGAAGATTCCAATAATAATAATTAATATATCATTTTGAAGCCAAAAGTTTATACTTTGCTTACTTTGCTTAAAAGTTTATATTTTATTTTGTTAAAGATTATTCCAAAATTATTCGATTTTGTGATAATAATAAATGAATTGTCGAAATTAATTCAATAATTTATAAGAACGTTAAATTTGATATTAACGATATCTCCTCAATGAAGCTTGCTATAACATTGATTAATATATCATTTTGAGGCCAAAAGTTTATATTTTATTTTACTTTTGTCAAATTTTTTTTTCAAAATTATTAGGTTTTGAGATAATGACTAATAATCTGAAATGAAATTAAATTAACAATTTCAAAAATATTACTTTCTAATTTTATGATATTTCATTAAGAAAGCTGGCTATAATAATGTGTAATATATCATTTTGAAGCCAAAAGTTTATATATTATTTTATTTCCAATGAATATTGTTCCAAAATTATTAGATGTTATGATAACAATTAATAAACTTAGTTGAAATTAATTTCATTTTTAAGGATTATTTTAAAATTTTTGGATATTTTATTAATGAAGATTATGTAGCATATATCATTTTAAAGCAAGAAATCTATATTTGGATAAAGAAAACAGTGTCGTTAGTATACGTTGGTTTGCTAAGTCCTTTGCAACGGTCAACGTTACAAATATTAATGAATCTTAGAAAATTGAAACAGGTTTTAAAATCAAAACTAAAATTAACTCAATATCGTTTTCAAAAATAGAATTCGCCACAACTAGCCATTCGATTCCCTCTTTTAAACAAACACGAATCTGCTTAACTTATCAAATTTCACACTTGAGCTGCGGTTATTCAATCTTATTTTGAGATGGAGAAGTTCGCTTGAATATGTTAAATTATTTCAATACCACTCTTATGTTTTATGATTTTAAAAATATTAATTTATTTTCTTTTTCAGGGTTCGTGCATTTGGAATAGTCTAACTGGGAAACAAGTTTTATTAAATGAATCAAACCTGATTCATTTGACGGAAGTGGAAAGAAAAGTTCTTCAAAAAGTAGCCCTAGCAAAATTGCAAGCTTTAAATTTAGGGGTGTCCGTGAAGTTACCTTCAGGTCAGTATATCTGCAACATTAAAAGCTTATGTAACTAAACGAGTTGGATGAGACATCAAAACGTGATGTTTATAACCCGGAAAGTTTTAATGGAAAATAACGTGACCACCCGGATTATTATATCCCAACGTTGTGTATATATATAAAGCGTTTGTTTTTGTTTGAAACTCCAGGGGAGCTCTAATAAGATTTACCAGGGAATATTAATCAGGGATCCTTTTTATATTAAAACTCTCCTTAAGGGATTTTTTTTTAAATATAAAAGTCTTAAACGGCTCCAAAGAAACGATGATTAATGATTGAAGTTAAAATGACAATTTTTTAAATTAAATTTTAAGAAGAATTTCATTTTCGTTATCTTTGAATATTTAATTTTATTTTTGAATATTAGACGCAAAAAGAGGATATACATTTAATGTCACGTAGAGAACGTGATATTCAAGGCGGTAAGGTATCGGCCAAATTAATCCGCTATATTTAGGAGATACGGGCGAAAACAGGCGGCCTGCTTTGGCCGGGATCGTGCCATATTATAAATGGGATATTATTGTTAAGCCGCTCCTTGAATGTCAAGTTTGTACTAGTTTATAATTGAAAACTTTCCCGTTATAAACGAACAACGAACTCCTAATTATATATCATTTATAATTTATTCATAACATTATTTCTTTTTTATTTATTTTTCAGATAACGTAACCACCGTTACTGTGAAACCAAAAAGGCCTTTATTAAAACGGGCTAGAACAACGGGAATTTTTGATACAAGCCGAAAAGAAAGTGACAAAGAAAAAGGTAAAAATAATATTTTGAGAATCTCTGCGTTTGGATTAAATGTTTGACTAGAATTTGCATCCCGGGTCCCCTTTTCAGTTGAACCAAGTCGATGTATATTTAATGCGGACCGCGTCGACTTCTTGAGGGGACAAATAACTTCTTTTAAGCCTTTTAAATCCGACTTCAAAGTGGTTACTGAAAACCAACGGGTTTTTTGTACTGTTTCATTTTCACGATCTTGCGTAAAACTTTTCTACAAGAATTTGTATTACTCTCGAATAATTCGCATTCTTGTTACTCTATTTTAAGGTTTTTGATTTTAATTAAATTTGTAATTGCTACGATTTTTTCATTGAAAAGTACACACTTTTGTTTATTAGTTTTGATAAAGATTTGTAATTAAGGTTTCAGACTCGAATTTTCGGATCATTGTTATGCTCAAAGTTCAATATATATAGAATATATATATATTCTAGGTTTTTTTTTAACGAAAATCTACAAGCAGACATCTTGCTTGGGATATTGAACAACCAGATAGTGTTGGGTTGGACCCCATCTTTGAGTCTCTGAACCAACGATGACTTCTTGCTTCTTATTACCACATGATGGGCTGAAACTCATAAAACTAGTTATGAGTCAATATGAGTCAAACATTGTCCTCTTTTTTTAACTTGGGGTCACCCACAAAAAAAAAGAACAAACATGCAAGAGTCTTTTATGATGGGTGACTAAGGGACCACCCCTTTCCTCATTCTCCTCCTCACATCTAGATCAGCCCAAACACCAGAATGCATAAAAGAAAACCACACAAGACTTTTTTAGTTTAAAAGTTTTATGACATCTTCTTCCTTCCCTTCCAGTTTCTGTGATCAGCCAAATACGAGAGATCAAAAATCACCACAAACTTGATATCTCATTATCTAACTTGTGATTACTTTTTCATTGTAAAGTACATACTTTTGTTTATAAGTTTTGATAAAGATTTACTATTGAGACACTCCAATTTTCGCCGGTGTATTGTTATGCTCAAAGTTCAAACAGGTGTTCAATTCGAAACTTTCTAGTTCTAGGTCTTTTTTTTAACGAAAATCTTGCTTGCGATATTGGACAACCAGATAGTGTTGGGTTGGACCCCATCTTTGGGACTCCGACCCAAGGATGACTTCTTTTTTCTAATTTCCACATGATGGGCTGAAACTTACAGAATCAGTTAACCTCACCCATGTCTACTACCATGTTTACAATTTTTTTCATATCACCATCTATCCTCTCCGCGAAAACCAAAAATTTTCCTCTTTTTTTAACTTGGGGTCACCCATAAAAAAAACAAACGTGCAAGAGTCTTTTATGATGAAGGGTGACTAAAGAGTCACCCCCTTCCCCATTCTCCTCCCCACATCTAGATCAGCCCAAACACCAGAATGCATAAAAGAACAACACAAAAACCGTTTTTACTTTAAAAGTTTTATGATATCTTCTTCCTTCCCTTCCAGTTTCTGTGATCAGCCAAATACGAGAGATCGAAAATCACTACAAACTTTATATCTCATTGTCTAATTTGTAATTACTTTATTCATTGTAAAGTACACACTTTTGTTTATAAGTTTTGATAAAGATTTGCAATTAAGACACTCCAATTTTCGCCCTTACATTATTATGCTCAAAGCTCAAATAGGTGTTGATTTCGAAATATTCTAGTTCTAGGTCTTTTTTTAACGAAAATCTGCAAGCAAACATCTGACTTGGGATATTGGACAACCAGATAGTGTTGGGTTGGACGCCATCTTTATGTCTCCGACCCAAGGATGACTTCTTTCTTCTTATCTCCACATGATGGGCTGAAACTTACAGAATCAGTTAACCTTGCGATGTCTACTACCATCTTTACAATTTTTTTCATATCACGATCTATCCTCTCCGCGAAAACCAAAAATCCTCCTCTTTTTTTAACTTGGGGTCACCCATAAAAAAGAACTTACATGCAAGAGTCTTTTATGATGAAGGATGACTAAGGGAGCACCCCTTTGCTCATTCTCGTCCTCACATCTAGATCAGCCCAAACACTAGAATGCATAAAAGAAAACCACAAAAGACTTTTTTAGTTTAAAAGTTTTATGACATCTTCTTCCTTCCCATCCAGTTTCTGCAGTCAGCCAAATACCAGATATTGAAAATCACCACAAACTTGATATTTCATTATCTAACTTGTAATTACTATTTTCATTCTAAAGTACAAACTTTTGTTTATCAGTTTTGATAAAGATTTCCAATTAAAACATTTGGTTTCACACTCCAATTTTTGCTGATGCATTGTCCTCCTTCCCTTCCAGTTTCTGTGATCAGCCAAATACGAGGGACTGAAAATCACTTCAAACCTGGTGCTCTAGCAGATGCTTCTTCGGCTGATTACAGCTCAAAACAAAAATAGAAAACACAAGAGGCTTTTATTCTTTGAAATTTAGTAGTATATGCCGGACTTCTGCTTCTGCCTCTGTCTTTCTTCACTCTCTTTCCGGGTCAGCATATCTCCAACATAGATTGCATAATGTTACCACTTCTTTTCTGTACTAGAACGTTACTGTTATTGTGGCTACCAATAATCCGATAACACTCGTATGTTGATGAGTCTCGGAGAGTAATTGTAAAAGAAAATGGTACTAAATGAAAAACAACGAACGTTTCGCACTAAAAGAACGTAATACGCTTAAATTTGTACAACAAGAACTGTACTAGGCAGAAGAAGTTCTTTGGATTGTAAGAATGTCAAGTTTTTAATATATAATCTAATATATTCTGCCATTTTACCAAGGGACTACCTCTTATACCACAAAGTAATTTTTATAAGTGGTTCTTCAGTGTTCTATTGCTTGGGTATAGTTGTAGCTCCCCAGAACCTCAAGGTGACCATCTGGGTCTAGATATATTGACCTCAGATGGAGCCTCCCATGACCAGCTCCTTTTTCAACGTGGTGCTGTTTTGATTAGCCAATTGTTTGGTGCACAACCTCAAAAGCATTTTCAACAATTCTTCTTGCTCAAGAGAGACAATAGTTACAAATTTTTTCATTAGTCGTTAATGGTAGACGGTTTCATAAAATAATTTTTTAATAGGAATACTTCATCTCCCAATAGCACACCCCAATTAAAAAATTTTAGCGTGCCTAGATCTACATCAATATATGTATACAAAGAAATCATTCCCACTATGTTGAGCTTGTTGGATAACAAACATCCAGTGCTAAGCAACAACCAGGAATATTCCAACAGTGGTGCAATCCCTGTTAAATTAAAGACCATTCTTATAGTGGTTTTGGAATTTGAGATCTATAGTAATAATTACCAGAAAAATAATTTATTTGCTTTTTTGAGATGGTATCAGACTCTAACTACAATGAGATAAGCTATGCAGGTTATTTGGCAAATCTTTCTCCGGATATACCAACACATTCACTGCAATTCATAGATTTTATCGCTAATTCAACTTCGCCTTCGCTCTTTCTCAACTGCTTTTTTAAATTTATCAGTAATAACATAACAAGTGTCACCCTCTCCAGTTTCAAGTTTACGTGATCTCAAACACACGTGAAGCTATTGAAAAGTCTATTGAAAAACTACAGACTTTGAATTTTCTTATCTTGGTAAAAATGTTGTCAATCAACTTGGACAATTGCCAGTCATGGATGCTTTTGGTAATCTAACAGAAATTTGGAATATAATGAAAGATTCATCAGAAGCAAATGTTGAAATGAGTTTTATTCGTGCAGGTAAAGTAGGTCTTATAAGAATATTCTTTCTTTGTATTTTGATTTCAACTTTACTCAGGAGATAGTCAAATTACCATTCTGTCTCAATGGGTCTCCTGTTCCACTTCACGAAGAAAATTGTTACATGATTCTAGTAATTTAGGCCGTAGAAAGAAATTTCATTTTCTACTAATTTAACTTTTCTATTAACACGTTGCCATCCGACTATGAATCCACGAACCACGAAACGCAGTTCATAGTGGCCGATGAACATCAACGTGTTAACAAATTCAATTCCATGAAGCAACAAATCTCTGTATTTTGACATGTTTACATCTTAAAAGTGAACAAGCTGATATGAGTAAACTCTTTAGTCAGCCAATATCCGAGTACACTCGTGTCAGAGCGAATCGTAAAAAAACTTGTATAAGTATGCATTGAAACATCCATAACTCGCAAAAAACTGACTCAAATGGGAATTGACGTCCTCCAAAGTTTTTTTTTCGTCCATTTGGTAAGGTCAGTGATGAGCCGCTTGGGCTACCTCGCCTTCCCATCTTTTCCCCCATTTTTTGAGTAAATTCTCCTCAACCTCGCTCTTGTATCCTTCCACCCAAGTTGTCGCTATTTTCTGTATCATAAGGTCCATAGACAACCAACAAATTCTTATCAGAATAAGTCCCTGTTAGCTTATTTAAATTTTTTTCACATTGCTAGCTTCTCCACAGGTTCTACACGCATAAAGGATCTGCGAAACGATCCTTCTTCTTTTCCTTTCGGACCAAATGTAGAGTCCATTACTCCATTTAAAGCCAACATTTTCTACCACCCTGTTCACGCGAATGTTCCATTGTAAATCCCTAACGAGCATGACCCCCAGGTATTTTAGGAACTCCTATGTGGAGTCCATGGTAATCATAGCGTTTTTAACCCGCACCGTTATTTGTCTATTATTATTCTAGTTTCGTAGCATAACGACCTTTGTCTTTTCGGGAGCGATCTCAAGACTTATGCCACCCCTATACCTTTTATGATTACATTTAGGACCAACTGAGCATTTGATTGCAGTTCTTCCTTGTTCCAACTACAGTTCTTCCTTTATCTTCTCACTCTGTAGCAACTTGTCAAAGAAGATATTCCACAAAAGTGAACCAAGGACCGACCCTTGTACTTTATGTATCGATTGCTTAAATATGATTGTATGATTCTAATTAAATACGCGGAGAGTGTTTCTTCTTCATTGCCTCAACAGTTTCACTTCATGGGGCAGTACCCAAGGCATTTCTGACATCCATTGTGACCATCAAACACTTCATCAAACATCTCTTAGCTTCTTCAATGACCTTCTCAATGACATGTATCGTAAACCTTCCGTCTTGCGAAACTCCATCAAAGCATTTAGTTTTTCTACAATTCTTGACTTAATGATCGACTCAAATACCTTGCCGAAAGTATTTAGTAGACAGATCGGCCTGTACTTTTTCAGTTTCATGTTTGCAATTTTTTCATTTTTCAGTTTTTTCAATGGTATATTATACAGTGTGTTTCTGAAAGTTTCGGTTTAGCCGTGAGTCTGCAGACGGCGCAAGCTCAATCGCTATGTAGCTCTGTCATTTATACACCGATTTTGACGAACTAGATATAAAAACTTTGTTTTTCGACGCCATTTTTAATTTCAAGCAATTGTCAAGTTTTGTTTTTCAAGTTGTTTACCCCATCCAAAGGCTTCTATCAATTGTTTCTTCTATAACATGCTACTTGAAAAGTTTGTAAATTAATAGAAAATTGCTATAGTTTGTTTTGTTAACAAAATTGGCTATGTTAAGTGATATATCCTAAAGCTACCTTTAGTGCGACGGAGATCCCCAAGTTTCGGATATTGGAGATTCGTTCGGATTGGCTGATGGCGACCGTACTGGTGTCAAGTGATCGCTATCAGCCAATCCAACCGAATCTTCAAACTCCGAAACTTGGGAATCTCCATCGCAATAA
The DNA here is from genome assembly GCA_036711965.1 of Onthophagus sagittarius. Lineage (NCBI taxonomy): Eukaryota > Metazoa > Arthropoda > Insecta > Coleoptera > Scarabaeidae > Onthophagus > Onthophagus sagittarius. The sequence goes on from JASERS010000005.1 coordinate 29,177,572, forward strand.
AGCTGCTTTTAGTGCGAGGGAAAATTGGATATTTGTGTATCGGGTATTTCGTTCGGATTGGCTGATGGCGACGATCCTGGCGTCACGTGGTCTCCATCATATAGTCTGGTATTTCGTTCAGGTTGGTTGATGGCGACCACGTGATGCCAGGATCGTCGCCATCAGCCAATCAGAACGAAATACCCGATACAGAAATATCCAATTTTCCCTCGCACTAAAGGCAGCTTTATTGCGACGGAGATCCCCAAGTTTCGGAGTTTGGAGATTCGGTTGGATTGGCTGATAGCGATCACGTGATATCAATACGGTCGTCATCAGCCAACCCGAAGAATTGGGTATTTCGTTGTGATTAGCTGATGGCGAAGATCCTTGCATCACGTGGTCTCCATCAGCCAATCCGAACGAAATATTCGATACACAAATACCCAATTCTTTCTCGCACTAAAGGCAGCTTTATTGCGACGGAGATCCATAAGTTTCGAAGTTTGGAGTTTCGGTTGGATGGCGACAACTTGACGTCGACCATCAGCCAATCAGAACGAAGTATCCGATACACCCAATTCTTCCTCGCACTAAAGGCAGTTTAAAGGCAGCTTTGTGTATCCTGTACCATTGTTATTATCAACTTTCAATATTTTCTTCCTAGCAATTAATGAATTTATGTCCACAAAATATCAGTTTATATGATTGTCAAGCTGTCAAGTAGACGACTGTATTTCTATGACTTTGATAAGGGCCTATCACAGAGATTTCGAGACATTGGGAGAAGGCTGAATCGGGACATACTACAGGTACTCGGATGTAGTCTTTATGGTCCTTAGAAGGTATTCAGAGGCGTCGTCCATGGTCAATTATGATTTACATTACAAAAATCATAAATTTGTGTCTTACCTGAAAAATTCTAAAAAAAGTCTAATGGCAGGCATAATTTTATTTGCTAACAGTCTTAAATATTTGTGCCCAGTTAAATTATTATCAAAGATCTAAAACGAAGATATCCATAAAAGAAAACCACACCGAACATTGAGCCAAATCGAGATTGAAATCTTCTTTAATTAACCGAATGAGGATTTTTTGGTTAACCAATAATAATAATAGTGCCTATTAAATATATCCATATCACTTTTCTTGAAAAATCATCATCGCTATCACATTTTTGTAGATACCATCCACTAAAAAATAGATTGTAAAATATCGTCAATACGCATCTCTACATCGTTAATATTGGGTCTCTAAACATTAAAAAATAGATTTTAAAATTCGTCAATACGCATCTCTACATCGTTAATATTGCATCTCTAAACATTAAGAAGTTATTAATAATGTTAATAAATGAAACCCACCAAAACGTGTATTTACAAATCCTAAAAGATTGAACCGATTTTTCATATATAGTTAAATTAAAAATAATTTTATAATAATTATTCTTCTTATATTTTTCAATTTCACTTTCTACTAACAATAAATGTTGCGTATAGTTTACATACCTAGATCAATTTTCTTCATGATCATCCTCCCTGCTCTTGCCGAATAAGCGCTCGAGGTCTCCTATTATAATGCCTAAATATAAACCACTGGCCTCCTGAAATAAACACACTCGTGCTATTTTTAAGACTTTCCGTGCGTGTATTTGTGTACTTTTCGGTGAAAAATACCACTCTCGGTTCGAACATATCGTTAATTACCGTAATAATACCAAAAAAAAATGGTTTAATCAAAAAATTATATTTCCCATTCTTTTAGATGGCAACACAGGTTTGGTGTTTGGAATCCCACTATCTCAATGTATCAAAAACGATCGTCAGTCAAGGTTTCAGAGCCGTGGGGGTGAATATTCGGGTTCGGACGAGCCGAAACTGGGTCGACATGGTAGTAGGGCGAGTTTTAGCTCTTTGATAGATGCTACGAGAACGGACGAGGTAAGAAAAAGAAAGGTTGTTTTAGAATGTTGGATATACTCCCAAGAATATTTTATTTTCTTTTTTTTTGTTTCGAGACAAGAGACGTTTCGGGATTCCATTTGGTGAAAAATGTGCCGTGTGTAGGCCCCACTCGAAGGTTATTCAAAGTTTGGACCCCGGGCGAAACAATAAGTAATAAGCCCGGCGTATATCACGCCTACACGCGCAAGTTTTTAGATACTTAAAATAAACTGAAATGTACGAACAGAAAAAAAAATTAGAAAAGAAAAAGAGATTGAAATTGAATTTGAAAATTTGGTAGAGGCAGTTCAAGGTTAAATCAATTTTGAGAAGCTAATTTGTTTTAGTTTTCTGCGTGTTTTGTTGCATCGTTTTACATTAAGCGTTGAAAAACATACGATTTCAAACACACACATATAGACACCTTTTGGTTATTTATATCTAAGCCAGGTATTTCTCCTTGAAAACGGTTCGGTTTGTATTTTCTTTTTTTTTTGAAAATGAAGCACTAATTTTCGAGAGACGTTAAATTTGCGTCTGTCACCCGCATTCCTCTTACATGTCTCTCGCCGGGATAATAACAATTTTCGTCAAAGCTCAGCACATGACTTAACTACGTCGTTGTTTGTTTCCTGGAGTAGTAAACAATTTAATATTTTCTTTTAAAACAATTGTTTGATGAATCAAAGAAATTAATTACGAAACATGGAAATTGTTGATTACAAAATGAAAGTTATTTTCTCGCCACCATCCCATTTATTGAGGGAGAACTTGATGACACAACGGCGTCTCTGAGGGGGACAAAACCGATGCAGACGTGAATACCTAAGGGAGACCTCAACTATGTTCTGCGAGATGTGATTAATGCCTTATCGTGAACTACATAGGCAACAGCTATAGTAACTTAAAGCCATCAACGTAATAGAATTTAATTATAAAGAAATGCAGAGAAAATCGCAAAAATTAAATGCACTGACATTTAGATGAAATACACCACCCATTAATAATTAAATTATAATTGAAGCTTCGGTAAAATAATGCTTTATTCTCAATTAAGGAACAATGTAAGTTTTGTTAGAAAAAACGAAACAAAAATTTACATTTTTTAAGAAATAGCTTATAGGTAGTAGGATGCTTCTACCCATGCTGTCTATTAACTGATCTATGTCCTCCTAAGGTATTAAACTCAATGCAACCTGAGGCCCAACTAGAGATATGCGCGTGAGTAACTTTTTATGCCTGCTCACGATTTGGACACACACGTGTTACACACGCCATTTACGAGAATATCATTCATGAATCACGTGAGTCACGCGTGGGTTACGTCAACTACTTCAGAAATCAGTATTGGCCCAAAGCAGACGCCAACAAAACAGACCAAATATTCAAAATTGAATAACTTTTTTCTTTCATTACCAAAGCTGGTATTAGTTTTGAAGATCGGTTGCGTTGGATTCCGTCTTAAGAGAAGGCACAATGAAACCTAAATGGTTTTCGTTCTAGATCTAGTATTAGTTCTAGTATTAGTGTGGGCTCTATTTTCAGTTGTTATTCAGTTTTAAATTGTTGTATACTTGTATCAAACTTAAACTAGAACTAACATATAGAAAGTTTCAGTTTAGCCATGCGTCTGAAGACGCGATCCTGCATCTTTCTGGTACTAGGTCTAGTGTTAATTCTAGTTTTAATTGCCGTGTAATGCTTGATGGTTGTAAATTCTTCTGGAACTAAAAGTATTTAAGTTATACTTTCAGTTTTAAATTGTTGTGTACTTGTATCAAACTAAAACTAGAACTAACACATAGAAAGTTTCTGAAGACGTACGGCTAATCCTGAATCTTTCTGGTACTAGGTCTAGTACTAGTTCTAGTTTTAATTGCCGTGTAGTGTTTGATGGTTGTAAATTCTTCTGGAACTAAAAGTATAACTTAAACTACTTCAGAAATCAATATTGGTCCAATACAAAGCCCAACACTTTAGAAAGAAATTTTCAAAATTAAGTAACTTTTTTCTTTCATTGCCAATGATAGTGTTAGGTCTGAATATAGGTTGAGTTTGGTTCCGTTTTAAGAGAGGCACGACTAAACCTAAATGGTTATCATTGTAGGTCTAGTATTAGCTCTAGTATTAGTATGGGGTCTATTTTCAGTTGTTAATCAGCTTTAAATTGTTGTATACTTGTATCAAACTAAAACTAGAACTAACACACAGAAAGTTTCGGTTTAGCCGTGTGTCTGAAGACCCCCCGCTAATCCTGAATCTTTCTGATACTAGGTCTAGTGTTAGTTCTAGTTTTAATTGCCGTGTAGTGCTTGATTATTGTAAATTCTTCTGGAACTAAAAGTATAAATAATACCAAACTCAGAAACTTTTGGCATTTCTATACTTTTCTTTACTAACTGCACATAACTTCTCACACTCTTCAGTGTTGGTTCTTATTGATTACTTATTCTCTTTATTAAATAAACCTCTCGTTACATGCTCCGATTTATAATTGAGGCCTTTCTTCTTTTGGTCGACGTTTTCTTTCTGCGAAAAATCAGGAGTCTAAAATTTCCTTAAAAGTCTTACTTTGAAGCCCGAATGATGTTTCTCGTAAGGTATTTTCTTCTATTTTCTCCTGAAGAATAGTTTCTGTACTTATTTGGTGCTTACATTCAATGGCTCAGGATTGGAATCAATGACTTCTCTGCATTTATTGTTGGGCTTAATAATTTTCAAACGCAATTCTTATAATGGTATGTCTTCATCAGAAGTATCTCCTTCGAAAATTTTTCTTGATATCGTTAATGGGGCAAAGCCTTGATCTGATATAGCGCTGGGATTCTGTGGGTATACTTCTAAATCCACTTCTTATGTCTCCAACCGTCATATCTTTTCCCAAATGGGTGTAAAAACAGCGGAAAATCCATCTTTGCTTAAACGACGATCTGGATTTTGGTCCCAATATTGTAATAACTCATCGTCCCAGTAGTGTTCGAATGATCTAAATACTACTTTGTCGAGAGGCTGGGGCTCGTGCGGTGTATTGTTTGGAAGACATAACAGCACAACATTTTGTTCAGCTTTGTCCGCAATTATAATATTAAGGTGGCAAGCGGCTCCATCAAATATGAGCATCACTTTTCTAACAGGTTTACATTTAGCAAAATGGTTGAGCCATTTGCAGAACAATTCACTTGTCATACGTCTTTTTGGGCTTATGGAAACTGTTGATCCAACTAAAGCATTAACATATGCTACAATCATTACATTTTCTGCATATTCTTGTGACACGAAGTGGGCCCTTTTTGCTCTTTTTAATGCCAATACTGACTGTTCATGATGTAAAGTCAAACGACAACCCTTTTCATCCATATCGAATATCTTTTCGGGTGCATATTTAAAATCATATTTTTAATCTTTTATTTTATTTAGAAATAATCTTTTATTATAAAATGGTTTAATTTTTGGGACCTTGCTGGATTCATAGACTGTGCTTTTCGTTTTGAAATGTTTGGATGACGCTTTAAAAATGCAGCGTATCAATCTTTACCAACGGTTGCTTTCCTTTTTCACTTTTGACGCAAGTCAATTCGATTGGCTTCTATAAAACTATAAACACTTCTTCTTAGAGCTTTTGGGGTAAAAGGAAGACCTATAGAGCTACTAATCAAATTATTCTCTTTACCAAATCACCTTCTTGTTCTTCTGTCAAAATTGGTTTACGTCCAAGGTTCCTCGGGATTATTCCAGTGTTCATGTGATTTCTTAAGATACGTCGCAGAATTCCTGTTCGTTGTTCCACTTTCCTCTGCGAATGGCCTTGTTTTAAAAACTGTAAATCCTGTTCCATCATCTGGCTATCCCAGTTTTCCCGTATTCTGCAATATTGGTATTTAATCATCTGAAATATAATTACCTTAAAATAAAGCCCACGATCGAATGTCGGGTAATAAGGCCGGAGCCTTGTTTTTGCTATTTATTGTGCTGTACAAGACTATAACACTTGTAAAACGGTAAATACACACATGTATTCACAAGTATACAGCAAGTGAAGCTACCGACCACAAGTTCGAATGTGGGCCTTATTTTTCGGTTGGCCTTATTACCCTCCGGCACTTTATTGATATTTTCATTTCTTTGTGAATAAATTAGTTCATTCGAATTAAAATTTCGTTAATGCGGACCTCAACAAATTCCATATTATTATTAAAGAAATATTAGATAATTGTTCCAACTGTGTCACACCTGGTCCCATCCCAACTAAAGATGCTCATGATCACGCACGTTCACGTGAGCGATACAACAATTGGTGGGTCACGCACGACTCTTGGTGACACGGCGGGACTGACATAATTTGCACATCTTTAGACCCAACCCATCATATCTCTGGCATGTTCAATCAGCGATAAGTTCAGTGACCGTGCAGACCAGGGCAAAATCTTCAATCCAATTTACTCTAGGTACCCTCTTGTAACTACTGCAGTATGGGGTCTTGCATTAACTTGTTGGGTAGTTCACATTCTGCAACGTCTTCACTTAATTTAATTATTGCCTGGAATGAACATAAAGAGTGACCTTTGCCCAGCATATATCGTCCCTTAAAACATAACCCCAGGTGTTAAGGTTGTATGTGTAAGTTCGTCTTTGAACGAACTCCAAATTTCGCCTTTTCCCCCCAACTTCCTACAACCATCATTTACCAACAAACAAAATTTTGATTTATCACTGAAGACGATATCATTCTATTGGTAGATAAGGTAAGGACGGTATGAATGAAAATTTTTCTGTAAACTATTATCATCGACAAGTGTCGGTTTAAAACTCTCGTCTGGACCACAACCCTTGTTGTTTAAAATCGATTCCTGGTACTCATTCGGTCTTCACATGCGCTGTTTTTTCGGGCGGGTTTTTCGGCAGTACGGCGCCTCTGAATACCTTTTTTGGACCATAAAGACTACATCTGACCTGTAGTATGTCCCGATTCAGCTTTTTTCCAATGTCTCGGAATTTCTTTCATCGGTTCTTATCAAAGTCATTGATATGGGCAATTTTGATGACGCCGCATTACAAGGAACGTTTGACAATCAAATAAATTGATATTTTGTGGACATAAATTCATTAATTGCTAGGAAGAAAATATTGAAAGTTTCTTAGTTGATAATAAAGCATTAATTTATCGAAGTTGTTAAATAGTTTAATTTTGAATGAGTGGTGAATTTCATACATATTCATAAAGTTATCATAAAAAATGCCTAAGAACGATTTTTTGAGTAGTCATACAAACAATGCGTTATGAAAAGTTATGCATTGTTCCTGGGGTTTGGGAATATTAAATTTCAGATTAACTAGATGTTTAAAATTTCTGAAGAAATTGGTACGTCAAGATTTCTCTGTTATAAGATCCATGTGTATAAAGCTTTCTCTACCCTAACTAAAATTATTAAACTTGAAAGATTAAATGTAGCTGGATTATTACATTGATAGAAGGTTAGATACTGTTAATATAAGATGGCAGAAAACTTAATATTGGTAATTAGTTTTAGACGAATATATATTGCTGGTAGAAAATGGAAACTGATAGCTTATGTCCATAAAATTAAGAGTAATGAACTCCAAGAGACTTGGAAAAATGTTTTTGTAAAAATCATTATAAATCTGCACAAACTTTATAAATTATAAAAACCAAATATTTGCTGAATATTCCAATTTTGTAAATGACCTGAAACGATTCTTAAGCATATTGATTATCTGCTTGCTCTAGACCTGAACAATCTGATTTATAGGCGAAAGACGAAGACTTTCCAACTTCTTATTCTCAATTTATATCACCCTGACAATGCAAATATGGACATAAATGATGAATTTAATCATTTCACCCTATTTTCAAATTAATGAAATTCAAGTATATGTAGTTTAAAAATCATCTCGTATCATGTTAATTTATTTTTGCAATTTTCTGATTCATTCTCTAACTCTTAAAGTAGATAATCGATGTTTAAAAAAAACCGATTAGAATCCTGTAAAATTGTGCAAACTCAAGCAGATTTTAATAAAAAATCTAGTTCATGTATATACTCGATGTAGATGTTTCAAAATAATTAGGAAATTCAATCGAAATTGTGTTTTAAACGATTTAATTTACTTATTTAAACCGATTTTACATACAACGAAGTCTTAAAATCGAACCAAATGACGTCAAAACCTTGAAGTGAACTATATACAAAATTTATTTTTTCGGTTTTTTACAATTAACGATTTCTTAACGTTTTCTAAAAATTGTTTGACCTTAATTTTTGGTTTAACTATTTTAACTTGATTACTAAAAATAAACGTTTCCGTCACTCTTCCTGATCAAAATTTTAAATACCCGTCTATAAATTGGCCTGTCACGAAGTTTATCCGGGGTAGAGCGAGAGATCTATTAGGCAATAGATTGTCCCGTATGATGGACACGCCGTGAAAACGAACTAGTTGCCAACTAAACCACTCCTGACGTCAATACGGTGATGCAACTCGACGCGATGACGTTCAACGTTTCAGACTGAAACAGACTGAAACGGAACTACGGTTGCGTTTTCTAGGCCACACAAATTTCAGCAACCTCTCTCTCCCTTTCCCCCCATTTCTTCGATTTCCACATTCGATGTCATCAGTGTAACTCATAAAAGACACAAAAATTTATTTCCTTGAAATGTGTTTTTAAATATCTCTTTAAATTTTTTTTTATTTATTTTCAGAGGGGTTCGTTCGAAAATTTAATGAGCAGGGAAAGAATTGTCGGAAGCGTTCCTGGACTTTTAGATAAATTATCTTGTAGTTCGGCGACTGATATAGCAGCAGCTGGGACCGAAGAGGAACCGGCTGTGCCAAATATCCTAAACACTTGCATCAAGCATCTGGAAGCTCACGGGTTGAGCACTTTGGGCATTTTTAGGGTTAGCACTTCTAAAAAAAGAATTCGACAGGTAAAATGTTTAATCATCACTTTGAATCATCCAACTTATTGCGTAACGTTTATTTTAGCTCCGTGAAGATTTTGATACGGGAAAAGAAACCACTTTGGATAAAGACCAATGTCCTCACGATGTTGCAACTTTAATTAAAGAGTATCTTAGAGAGTTACCCGATCCTTTACTTTGTAGGGATTTATATCATGCTTTCGTTCATACACAAAGTAAGTATCGTTCTTGTTCGAATCTAACTGTAAGACGCGATAAAATGACGGAAAAATATATTTGTATCCGGAATTTTTCTAGTCCTAGGTTTAGTGTTATCTTATTTTAGTTCAATATATGGATAGTATAAAAAAATATTTTTAACCACTTGATCAATTTGGACAAAAATTTGTGTCCATACTCAAATCTTTTATCAGCAATGTTGCTAAGTTTCTAGTTTCTGAGACAATATTATAAAACGCTTTTCTTTTAATGGGACACTGTATGCTTTTACATTTTTAACAATTATTATTATTACTTATTCAGCGGTATGTTTGTATACCTAGGCTTATATATGTAATAACTTAGGAATTACGATTTACAATTTTTATTACCTCAACTAATGAAACCGCCATGAAGGAATAATAAACGATACGAAAACATTTTTTGGAACAAAAATCATTACTTAACGCAGATTTATTGAAGAACACCAAAACGACACATTTGTCGCTTTCTCGGGTAGATTTATATACATAATTATGATTGATCTCGAAGATGTCTCCAAACCATCTCCCACAGAGCCAAGCCATGGTTCTCAATCCACAATCTCACAGTAGTATCAATGACGTTTACGCAAACATTAATAGCTACCATCCAAAATCCCATCTAATTGGAAACTTCATAAATCACAACTGCATTAACTGGGTTGAACGTTTGTTGAGACAAAATCAAAGGAAGCAATCAAATTCAAGAACTGGAAAGTAATTGAAAAAGCGGGTAACATTATTAATAGAGGTGCTACACATGGGAAAGTCCAACCCACCAAGGATCAATTGTGAAGCACTTTATATATTTTTGGTCTATATTTATCCTCATAGCAGGATCGAAGAGTCAATATTCAACATGGTTTCATTACATAATAACTGTTTGATCGTTGATGACTTTAATCCAAATCCGGCTAAAACCAAGCAGATCAACCGATTTGTATTTTCGACCGATTTTGAACGCATTAAAACCTCTCCAACGAGGAGAGGTTTCCGGAGTGGTTTTCCGGAGTGGATCATGGTAAACAACCATGATCCACTCCGGACATGCTATTCTGCTCGCGAAACATAAGATCCTTGATAACCAACGTTGCAGTCACTCCCGATCTGTGCTTCGACCAGTTAGGCATTCTGATCCACCTGCAGTTGACGACTCCCATTTTTAGACCTATTCCAAAAACCATAAAGAATTTTAGTCTCTGTAACATTGAAGAGGTGAATTCGGGCATCTCAGAATTTATCAACTCGAACTCTCTAATCACTGCCGATACTATATCTCAATTTAACGAACACCTTAGGGAATTAATTGTCGGAGCCAGCCCAAACAAACTCGAAAAATTCTACAATTTTCCACTTCCAAAATTCATCGTAAGGTTAATCAAGGAAAAGAAACGCCTATATCGCGACTTTAGAATCGGAGATTCCTGATTTAAAAAAGAAATTCAATGAACTCAACAAGTATATCCAAGCCCTAATCAAACAATTCAAAAGCGAAAAACATATGGAAGCTTGTGACAATATTAACAAGTCCAAAGGCAAAAGATATTGGCAAGAAATTCGGAAATTATCCACATACCAAAAGTCCCCTGAAACCCACGAACTTATCGACCCCTCGGATTGCACCTCACACACTGACCTAGATGAAATTGCTAACATCCACAGCGATTACTTTCAGAGCGTGTTTTCATTCTCAGAGGATGCCTCCTTCTGCTCCGTCAACAAAGCGAGAATAGACGACTGGTATGAATCTGCTTTCCCCAACCAGGCTGTCACGCCCGAAGACGCTCTGATCGATGAGGACGAACACTACTTAATCCTTAACACCGAAATAAGCACCGCGCCTGGATACGATCATGTTACTAAAAATATACTAAGGAAACTAAACCCTCCCTTTCATGCCTATATTATAAAAATACTAAACTACTGCATCGTCAATCAACATTTCCCTGAAGATTGGAAGTCGTCTGTAATTATTTGCGTTCCCAAAAAAGATACATCGCTATCCGATCCATCCAACTATCGGCCTATCTCCCTTCTTCCCGTCATCTGCAAGATTTTAGAAACCCACATTAAGAACAAGCTAATGGAAACCGTCTCCAAAAGAATACCGAATTACCAGTTCGTTTTCAATCTGGTAAGTCGACATCCTACGCTGTAGCAGTGCTCATATCCAATTTCCAAGTGACACATCTTCAAAAGCACCATTCTGCGGCAGTGTTCTTGGATATCCGTAAAGCGTTCGACTCTGTGTGGCATCGAGGTCTTTACAAATGAAATATCCCATTTTACCTGCTTAAAATCAATTTCTTTCGAACCGCTCCTCAGTAGTAAGGTTAAAAAACCACTTCTCCTACAAAATCTCCCCCAGCAAGGCCTTCCGCAAAGATCTCCCCTCTCTCCAACGCTTTATAATTTATTTTGTGGTGACATCTATAATCCCAACCCAGATATCTTCGACTTGGATTCTTACGCACTGCTGTACGCTGACGACACAACTTTGGTGGCACACGGCGCAAGTATCACATCCGCAGTCCAAAAGCTACAAACTCTAATCCAATCCACGGAGAGTTGGCTGCGAAAATGGAGAATCCAACTCAATCCACACAAAACACAATTTTTCATTCCATTCCACGGTCATATCGCCCTCTATAAACTGCAAATATCTGGGAATCTCGATAGATAAAAGATTAAAATTTTCCGAACATGCTATCAAAGTTAAGATGAAAGCGACATTTCGCGCAAAGCACTTCAGATCGTTAACTTACCAGGGACGCGGCATATCGACCAAATGCGTTGCTCACATCCACAAAACCATCTGCAGACCGATAGTGGAACATGCACCGCTGATTCTGGCCGACGCACCTAAAGGAGCTCTATACCGTCTGGAAGTAGCTGAAAGATCTGCCCTTAGATGCATTACCCGAATCCGGCACCTCCAAAACCCACTCTTTAACCCTAACAACGAGCTACTATCATTTTACTATCATTTTACTGAGATGCCACCTATTAAATCCCGCCTTAAATCTCTATGCCATATTGCTGCCATCAACTTCCCTTTTAACTAGTTGAAAAACTTACTCATCACAAGTCAATCATCGCACGACTCCCTTCTTGTTCTTCGTAAATTAGAACGGAACTAACTCCAAGAACAAGATTCCACCGAAGACTTCCCGGACAGAAAGACTACGGTCGATAGCCCTTTTAGGCCAACATGTTCTTTTTCTCTGTATATATATTCATTTATTTTTTTTCTTTTGTACACTATATATTATGTTCCTGTTGGCATAAATAAATTTTGTTTCTCTCTCTCTCATTACTTAAAAACTTTTTTTTTGTTTGTAAAACTTTCGATAGTCTCCTATCGAAATTTTTTCAACATTCTCATCTATTTGATACTTGAGACTCGAGGGGAAGTTTAAGATACAATTTCTTTTATTTCCACAAAGAATTCTAGAACTGTTTGGAATATTGCAATATATTGCGTGAAATATTGTTTATCGTCGACGTATTTTAGTTGGAAAGGAGAGTTTCACGAGCAGTTTGAAGGGACAACTATGGGATCTCCTTTGTCACTGGTTATAGCTAACTTTTACATGGAATTATTCGAGGAAGATGCTTTGAAGAAGAGCCAGTGGAAACCAAAACTATGACTATGGTAGAGAACACCTCCTTGAATTTTTAGATCATTTAAACGCTCAAATTTACCATCGAAAGGATATCTGCAAAGCAGTTGCCCTTCTTAGATTTATTGGTCACTAGGATGACAAATGATGACATGGAACTTAAGGTGTATCGAAAGAAGACCAACACCAACAGGTACTTAGAGGCAACATCACACCATCATCCCTAACAAAAGAGGTCCGTTCTTTTTATAGAAGGATCAACGGTTTCTACGGAACGTACTACAAAAGAATGGAGGTTAGGTTAAGGGACTTCAACCGAATCACTAAGCAGCGGAAGCAGGGAGAAGAAGCTGCAGTAAGTGCAGAACTAGCTGGATTTATCTAATTCTTATGTTTCCGGTGAAATTGAACGAATTACAAAACACCTCAAGAAAAACGACATCGTTATGCGATACGAAATAGTCACCAAAATTCGGAATACACTCCTGATATTCAAGAACAAGCTACCTCTATTAAAGAGAGTGGGTGTCTATCGGCTATCATGCAGTTGTGAGAAGTTTTACGTTGGCCAAACCGGATAAAACATCGAATGCCGTATCAAGGAGCACGAGAGCGATGTAAGGCTGAGGAAGATCCAATTACAGTTATAAAATTTTTCATGTGTCCGTACTTTATACGTGCACTACATACTGTTTAACATTGAATATCAACTATAACAAAAACTAACACACTGTACCTCTATCAGCGATAATTCTTTCTGGCTTTCCATAATGGCATATCACTTCCTTAACAAATTCTATTGTTGACACTGCACCCACATCTGTAACAGATTTCAAAATGCTATATTTACTGAAACCACCTGAACGGATCTAAATGCATACGAAAACCGTCCAAGTTGTTTTCATTTATGCGTTTTATTATAAAGGCAGTTGATGCAACGCTAAACTATTGTTGTAACTGCTTCTTTCACCTTAGGGAAGTAATAATTCTCCTTTCATTTCGATAATGTTTTCTCAACAACTTGGAATCGACAACTCACTTCTCAATGACTCAGGTACATATAAATTTGCATCATAAAATCGACAGATTGATTAATATAAATTTATCATGAGTGTCTTATTCCAACTTTTCTCTAATCGTCGCAATTTCGCCACAATCGCTCTACATTGTAGCGACCCAATTTGTGTTTGTAGAAATCCCCATAACTGGCAAACCTTTTATTTCAACGTCTTCTAGCTTTTCCACGGGATTTCTACTCAAACGTTTACTACGAAGTTACTACTTCCTTTGTGGTACTCAATAGTGTGATTATATTCTTCCGAACCATCTTCCAATTCGGGGATTCAAATCTCGTTTATTCGCTAACATTTTTAAACTATTAAAATCAGTACATAGCATAGATGGTATACCTATGAGATACACTCTAAGCCTATTCACAGTACACATTATCTCCAAAGTTTTCATTTCGGACGCAGAAACGCAAACATTTCCAGAAAGGCAATTTCCAAGTCTTCCAAAAGCAGTATCAAGTCTTCTGAAAGTGTTTCAAGGCTTCTGGAAGCAATATCAAGTCTTTTAGAAGCATTTTAAGTCTTCCAGAAGCAGTATTAAATCTTTTAGAAGTATTTCAAGTCTTTTAGAAGCAATACCAAGTCTTTTCGAAGTATTTCAAGTCTTTTAGAGACAGTTTCAAATATTCTGGAAGCGTTCCAAGGCTTCTGGAAGCAGTATCAAGTCTTTTGGAAAGATTTTATGTCTTTTAGAAGCAGTATTAAATCCTTTAGCAGTATTTCAAGTCTTCTAGAAGCAATACTAAGTCTTCTCGAAGTATTTCAAGTCTTTTACAGACAGTTTCAAATATTCTGAAAGCGTTCCAAGGCTTCTGGAAGCAGTATCAAGTCTTTTGGAAAGATTTTAAGTTTTTTAGAAGCAGTATTAAATCCTTTAGCAGTATTTCAAGTCTTCTAGAAGCAATACCAAGTCTTCTCGAAGTATTTCCAGTCTTCCAGAAACAGTTTCAAATATTCTGGAAGCGTTTCAAGCCTTCTAGAAGCAATATCAAGTCTGCTTAAAGCATATCAAATCTTCTGGAAGTATTTCAAGTATTTAAGCGGCAGTATTAAGTCATCTGGAAACATTTCAAGTCCTCTAGAAGCAGTGTCAAATCTTCTGAAGCATTACATGTCGTCTGAAATCATTTTAAGTTTTCTGGAAGCAGTATCAAGACTTTTATAAACATTTTAAGTCTTTTAGAAGCAGTATTATATCTTTTAGAAGTATTTCAAGTCTTCTAGAAACAATACTAAATCTTCTAGAATTATTTCAAGTCTTCCAGAAACAGTTTCAAATCATCTGATTTCATATCTTCTGGAAATATTTCAAATCTTTAAGAAGCAATGTCTTCTGAAAGCATTTCAAGTCTTCCAGGGACAGAATCAATCAAAATGGTCCAATCAAATAGTCATCTATGATAGCGACCCAAACGTTGAGAGAAAATTGTTCCTGAAAAAGTGTCTCTCTAATAGCGTGAGGATTTTCTCGAGCAGTTGTGATGATTACTGAAATTAATTATTGCATTTCAGGAGAAAAGTGCTTCGCCCCTAAACATAATCATGGGTTAAAGTTAGGATTTTCTGCAAATTTCTGAAGATACTATCTGCAAAATTGCGTACGCGGTTTAAAGTCTCTTAGAAGAAGTGCTTGAACTCTTTGTATCAAGAAGTGCCTAATAAGGATATAACGAAGATTTTTATTTGTTTTGTTTTCAAAGAAGTCCTCAATGGTTGATTTTCCTGGCGTAGAGTCCTAATAATGTTTATCAAGCCAAGCAAAAAGTTTTTTCGCCAAAAAGCAATGCTTTATTAACACACGAAATTCCTTTTTGTCCATTTTTTTAAACTAACAAAACTTGCGTCACTTAAGATGCTATATTTCACAAACTAATAATCCAATAGCTGCCATATTTACAAGAAAGTAGGCGTTCCAATTTTTTAGTGCCTGCTTCAGTTATCTCATAGTCAAGGTATTCTATCTTTTTCATGAAAAAATGGCATTTTTCCAGTATAAGCATCAATCGCAATACATCAAAAATCATACGTAGCTTATGTTTTCCTTCTTCGATGGTTGTCGATGGTATAATGACATCATCTAGATATGATTGCCACATCGTATCTTAGAAATCCAAGTACAGTATTGATTAATTTTTGGAACATTTCTCAGGCGGTACATAAACCAAAACTCATTCTATTGAACTGCTCTACAACTTCTTCTTCTACTGAATTCATTAGTTAATGGTCACTTAGCTCTTAGTAGGTCGAGCTGGTCATATATCAACAGTCAAGGATCCTTTTCGGTCATTTTAATGGCCGTAAGCTCTGTAATCAATACACATCTCCAGTTTTATTTTTAACCAAAATCACAAGGCTGACAAAAAACGACTTCGCGTCTCTCCTTCTCACAATATTCTATTTTGAATCTTTAGCATTCCATTTTCATAGCCTACAAGTGGTTCAGTGTTTGTCACAAAATAGGAAAAGCCCATATCGCTAACGACATCTTCACGCATCGTCACACAGCTACTTCCTATATATATGTAGCAATTTACATTATTATTATTTACAACAGCAGATTTAAATAATTCGCATATGAATTCTTTGTGCTAATAATCAGCACTGTATTTAAGGTATCAGAATCAGTAGTACTTACTTTGGTGTTTTGTTTTGCATCATATCGCTTCTTTTCAGGAAAATCTCAGGTATAATGACCCACCTTTGGGCACTTTAAATAAGTAATTTTCTTAGTTCTGGTATTGCAATCAGTAGAATTTACTAAGAATTTGCTGTATACAATCCATTCTGACATCTTAAACTGGCCAATTTTCTTTCACCTCTCTTAAGACGGTTAAACCCAAATCTTTCTAGTTCAAATTTATTCGAAATAGGTTTGAATCTAAGATACACTCCATTATTAGAAAGAAAGTAATTTTAACAATAATAATGATTTTAAAATTTTTTGCAGAAATACGAAATAGGAGACTACAATTCGAGGCGCTACAACATTTAATCCAATTATTACCCCCGTCGAACAGAGACACCCTCTTTGCTTTGTTGAATTTTTTATCTACAGTTGCCAGACATTCTTCCGATTATAAAAATGCTTTAGGTAATATCAAATTTATAATCATAAAAAAATCGTCTTAAATCACATTTTAATTAATAGGCGAAGAAATTTCTGGGAATAAAATGGACGCAAACAATTTAGCCACAGTTTTCGCCCCAAATATCCTTCATTGCATCAAACCGGGTGCAAAAGAAGGAACCGGCGATCGACCGGAAGATCGAATGGACGTTATAAACGTAATAAGAACCTTAATCGATTACAACAAAGAACTTTTCAATGTACCTGCAGAATTATTAGACGAAGTTTACATTCACATGATGGATTCGCATCCGGAAGTTTTAGATCAATTGTTGGCTAAAAAAGAGGCAAGTGGAGGTGCTGAAGAGTCATTAGATGATTTAGATAGTGAAAGCATTTCGGCTTCTTGGACCATCGGGGCTTTAAATTCCGACCATTCTGATCACACGATTCAAAATCAACACGATGACTTTCAAGAACCAAGAAAGGTGTATTCAAGAGAAGAATTTCTCCATGAATCGGCGGCTACGGGTGGTCCAAACATGGGGATGAGAATACGACAAAGGGATAAATACCGGGAAAGATCGTCGAAGAAGAAACGAGATGAATCGGCAGTACGAAGAAGACGCGAAGATGAGGCTAAAATAAAAGGAAGATCTTCGTCGTTAGAAAGTTCTCAGGGCGATGGACATGAAGTGACGAGAGTTTTGCGATTGGATGATAATCAAAACATCGATAGAAGAAAATCTTCGCCTTATTCTTTGGATAGTAGTGGGGTTATCACCGCGAGTTTAACAATTCCGGTCCAAACTGGGAATCAATCCCTTTCTTTGAACGTGGATGATGATATTCCTTACATTGAAGACGGAAATCAGATTTACTCGGATGGGCGGCAACAAATTCCACAAGGAATTTTAAGATCACCTCAACCACCCCCAAGAAGAAGACAAAGGTCGATTAGTGGAAGCGATTCCTCAATCGCTTCTAACATCCAACCAATTACAGGATCAATTTCTTTGGGTCAACAAGGATATGATTCAGCAGTTGGATCTTCAGCCACCACTTTTAGCTCACCTCCACACAACACTACACCTTCATCAACAAGCAGCATCGCAGATCCCGGAGCGTTAAGCTCCCCGCCATCTTGGGCATCATCACCACCTACATCCCCAGACAGTCAATGTACATCAGTTAACTATATCCCAGATGATATTCCCGGCAAAACGGTGCGAATTATTCCAATACAAAAAACGGGGGTGACACTAAAAGAAGCTCCCGTTTTACAAAAAGTAACATTAACCTCCACTTCGGAACTCCAACAAGTTCAAAAAGCAAAAAATATCGATATTAAGCCGCAAAAAGGTGTTGATATTCCGAAAAGCGTGAGCTCTCCTGCTTTTACCAGTGAAACGCAGCCAGAGAAAGACGCAAGGAAATTTTCTCCGAGCATTACGAGTATTGGGAACGCGGTGTTAAGGTCGAAAACTGCGGATTTTGAACGTATCGCAAAATCCGATGTTAAAACAACGACCGTAACCACACAAAAAATTACGGAGAAAAAGAGGTACACGAAAAGGAGGTATACAGATTCCAGGCATCAAACGCGTCATATTCCTGATGCTGAAGCTTTAGATGCCGCGGCGTCTTCTCAAAGTGGAAACGCATCAACCGAAAAAACACAAACGGGGATTTATAAAAGGCGAGAACTGATTTCAAGTGTACCATCGAAGTGAATTTAAAATGTGTTCAAAGACAAGATAAGATCGAAACAGATTGTTGCTATAATTGTATAGGTGTTTTTGTTGATTGTAATTTGTATATAAATACCTAAATTTGGAGTTAAAGATTTTGAAAAAAATAAGTTACAAAGGAAATGGAGTTATTTTTTTAGATACTGTTGGAGACGTTAGCGTTCTTTTTTTTTTGTTGAAAACGATGAGGTTACCACTAATTTTTTTCTTCTTGTTTGTAAAATACGATTTTATTTAAGTTATTAAATGATATTATTGTTTAAAAAGTGAATCATTTTAATCCCTTCATGTTTTCTTCTTTGTCCTTCAAAATGACATTTTTTTCTCATAAATCGTAAAACATTACAAGTCGACCAACCGTTAAGAGATAAGATTGGGGGTTTTGTAAGCTAAAAGATTGAAGCAATGAAGTGTGTTATATGATAAAAAGAGGGGAGAAGAAAAATTAAATAAAGTATATTATACGTCGAAATTATTTCTAAGTAAATCAATCGAAACAATATTTTGGTTTATTATATAAAGTTTTTTAAAATTATTAAATTGGGCTATAATATTTATGTTTATAATTTTTTTTAAAAACTAAAGTTGGTTTGTATTTAAATTAAATTACCAGAGATATAGTTTTCTCAACAATGATTTTTATTTATTATATAAATGCTATAATTATTTCGAATGCTTAGCATTCGTCATCAAGCACGACTACGAGAGGGATAACAAAAAGATCAAAATAAGTTAAAATATATAAAATATAGTTATAATTACCGTCAATAAGAGTAAAACTAAACACTTTTTTGTACATCAACTGTGTTTAAAAGACTAAATATTGGAAAGCAACAAACGTTATAAACATTACACATTAAATTACATGAATTGTAAAAGACAATATTACGGACATTTAACAACCGAACAAACTGGATGACATGAACGAACTGTGTTTTTTAATGGAACGTACGTATTCAAAGCGTAAAAAGTTGTTAAAACTTGCTCTGGAAAACGACAACACGTTAAATTCCGTGATGGCATTTAATAAATTAGGGTTGTTTTTATTTCTATGTATAAATAATTCTTCATAAAGATCCATTTCTTTAGATTTCTTTAATTTTTTCATAAGGGATATATTATTTGTAGTAGTTTTATGATTATGTTTTGTTAGATGTCGATAAAAATATGATTTAGATTGAGTTATGTGTTCTTTAAGAGGCTACTTTACCAGGTCGGTTAGTTTCTGAGTTTCTGAGGTCCGCAGACAACGGACGTTCAGAAACAAGAAGACCGAGTTTATTTTCTATTAAGCCCGACCCCTCATACGTAAAAAACACCAAATATTTCGTCTTCTAAACGTGTTTATCTACATTTCGGACGAGAGATACGATACAGTATTTATTCTTTGATATGAATAGAATATTAATTTTTTGTAATAAAGAAATTAAATATAGACGGAAATTTTGGATATTGAGGTTTTATAAGTTCAATGTAAGGCAAAAATCAATTGCAAATGTAATAAATAAATTATATCTTTGTATTATCATGATCTCAAAATATTTAGGTAATTCAGAGTAACCTTGTAAGTAATTTTATTTGAAACCAGAGGTTTCTACAAGCTCGATCAAGATAAGTCAAGATAAGATCATCGATGAACGCTTAGTATTACTTCAATGTCTTGTTTCTTTATACCGACAAGTGTCAGGAAACCGCTTGAAGGGTATATATTTTAGGATCACCTTTGCTGAGACACGAAACTTCTTTAGTTTCTTCAGGGATAGAGTTAATTTTCTCGGGACTATGCCTGGAAGTTCTTTTCAGCACAAGACCACGTTTGAGACTTTTTCGTAGTTCACTTTAAGGTCTTTGTGACCTGAAACCTACCATACAGTAACTTCTTGGAATACTGTGATAAGGCACAAAAAGCTACCCTCCTTTTGCGTAGTATAAAGGTGGTGGTGTTGGATTTCTACAACACTTGATTAATAATAAATAAAATAGCTCTGAACAATAGTAAAATAACAAAATTTTAAATTGTTTTCAATTGGATAATATACATTTCTCTACATAAGAAACCCCAGACTTTGTACAATTTGAAGACGGTGACAGATATAGTCATGAGCCCAAACAATTCAATTTTATTTTTTATTAGCACAAATATTTTCAAATTTACTTTCTTAATTGAAAGTAATACTCCAAGAAAACATTTTCACAAGTTTCATTTTTCACAAATTTTTCTTGATGGATTTTAGATTTTATAAAAATATGTATCAGAAATAAGCGCCGGATTTTGAATATACGTATGAAAACACTCAAATCAATGAATATCGGCTCATTAAGAGAAAACCATTGAGACTCAATTGGGAAGAAAAGGATCAATAATACTTAAAAAAATTAAGAAAAAATAATTACGAAATATTAAAAACTATTATAGTGCATAGTGTATTAAGTCTTTAATTATCTTTAATCTCAAGTGGTTTATCAATAGTATCTTATATTTTGGGATGCAAATGTTATATGCCATCACTTTTACAAGCAGTATTCAGTATTGGAGCAATTTCATGTCTTCCAGAGGCAATATCAAGTCTTCTGGAAGCAGTTTAAGTGGTCTGAAATCATTACAAGTCTTCTAGGAGCATTTCAAGTATTCTGGAAGCATTTCAAGGCTTCTGAAAGCAGTATCAAGTATTCTAAAAACAGTATCTAGTCTCAATTCAAAATGCATGCTCTCCAAAAAACATTTGCAACAGATGCTGGGATTAAATTTTGAACAATAAGCTGAATAGTTCATTACATATAAACTATTAATTGAAGATGCTAACCTTAATCCAACTATCCGCTATGGGTGCCCCGCAATCATTAAAAATTTTGTATGGGTGCTTGTTTATCCAGAGCACCTACATATCTGGTGCCTATGGTACCAGCAACCTGAGAGGTGATACTGTTACTTTGTAGTGTCGTTTCTGCTCGCAATGACATTCAGGGCAATGAGAAGGTGGACCAAACAAAAGCTGACCAAAGAGGCAGCGAAAATGCAAAAATCTCAAACCTGGTACACATTGGCTAATTTCACAAATTTAGTAGGACACTATTCACAACTCGAAAACACAACAAGCTATAGCTATTAGTAACAAAATCTAAGATTTATACCAAAAATGAGTTCTTTTCATCAATCTTTATATTATAACCTTTATACATATTACTGATACTTTCAAAACATCTAAATATAGAAAATTTTAATCTTGAACTTATACCGCTGTTTCTATTTCACAGTTAATATTTCCTAAAGTCAGTAGAAGCAAGTGAAATCTTATATACTATCTAATAGGTAATATTTCAGGTTACAACATTAAAAAAGAATTGGAATGATTCATGATGAATCCTGCTAGACAAATCAAATAGAAGTGTAATTATGTAATGTTAATCTTTTAACTTTAAAAACAAGAGCTTAATGAAGTAAACAGGAGTACATGCTAAATGTATTATAGATGTAGTGATAATCACAAAATAATTAGCATTGCTACAATCTTAACATAATTGAACACCCCATCATTTCTTAATTAAACATCCTTATAGTGGTAATTAAATCATTCCAATAGAAAAACAAATATTTCTATACCATAAGAAATCATCAATCTTTGTATTTTGTCCACCTAAATTATTAAAAAATAACCACTGTACGGTCTGAGCTACTAAACAACCACTTATATCAGGTAACAACAGTGTGGTGACTTCAAAAGCAGCATCATGCCGGAAGGAAAACAAAGGTGTTATAGGTTTTATGCCTGAGCAAAGGGGATCTAAGGACGTTCTTAGGCTTTCTGACCGACCATGCTTCCTTCTGATACCACCTCTTCCATATAGGACAAGATACCGATCAAATTTTTTAATGTTAGAAACAGCAAAAATTTTGGTACAACTCTTTTGACACCCACCAACATAAAGGAACAAATCATTGGGGCGAAAACCTTGAAGGGCTAAAGTTACAATAGACCTTATGGCTCGCATTGAGAAGAGTAGCCGCTTCCTTTAGCCCGGTAATAATAATATATAATAAATTGGAATTAAAATGAATTTCTTCGTTTCTTAACTTTTAATTGATGTATTTATTATTTAATTTTCGTCCCTTACATGTTTCGGCTATTTTTAGCCATCATCAGAGGGTTTATCGTCTAATGTTGGAGAATCTTAAGGTTATTATCTATCATAAATTGATGTTTGTTAAGTAATTTTGCAATAAAATTATATTTTATTAAATATAACAGCAAATAACCATAATAAAATTTCCAACAATACAAAGATTTTAAAGTTCAAATAAATAATAGTGCTGTCTTTTATAAAAAATTAACAAACATCAATTTATGATATATGATAACCTTAAGATTCTTCAACATTTGACAATAAACCCTCTGATGATGACTAAAAATAGCCGAAACATGTAAGGGACGAAAACTAAATAATAAATACATCGATTAAAAGTTAAAAAACGAACAAATTCATATTAATCCCAATTTATTTAATACATCGATGAAAAATAGATAAAAATAAAAATAATTATTCTGAAATAATATATAAGTTGGCAAACTTTACACAAACCATACTAACATTGAACGATACAGGAACAACAAGCTATAAATGGTAATCTATAAATTCAAAAATGTAGTTAAGGTAAACAACGTTCAAAATGAATTTTGGAGATGAATATTTTCCCTACCGTATTAAAAAAGCTAGAGATAAAACAAGAACAAGAACCGATGCTTCTTGTTTTGTCGGCGTCACATAGTTGGCAAAAGGCGGGACTAACGCGGTAGTAATGCTACGTGGTAATCTTGAGGAAAAATTCAGTTTTACCTTACGTTCCTGCAATTTTATCAAATTACAAACTATTCCTATATTACTAAAATTTCCGAAATATTTCATTTGAAAAATATTGCTATATTCAAGTGTATCATCATGGAAACTAAACAAGATACGACAAAAATGTGTAATATAGGCTTTTCTTTGGAAAATTAAAAAACTTTCTACCATCCGTTATGTAGAAATATTAGAACTATTTACAAAATTTCATTGAATTATTTTAATAAATAATGTATGTTTTTTGTAATTTGCCGAATCCCACGGTAAAGTAGCCTCTTAAACCGTGTATTAAGGCTTCTACCGGTTTGGCCAATATAGAAGCTATCACAGTTTTCACAGCAAATTTTATATATACCACTTAATTCTAGGTGATTAAACTTATGGTTGTTATTTATCAAAATGTTTCCGATGTTATTTGTGGAGGAAAAAGCTATTTTGGTATCATATTTAGCTATATTTCTTTTAAGTTAGTTTTGAAATCTAGGGTTGTATGGAACAGTAATATATTTAGATTTAGGGTAGAAATGAGGATATATCATTTTGTTGATGTTGTTTTTATGTATTTTGTTATATATACCTAGCGTAGATTAGAGATATCGTATCCATTGTTTAATCCGATGTTCAATATTTTATGCAATTCTTCAATGTAATCATCATTTTCCATTGGAATATTATTTAGCCGATTAAAGAGAAAATCGAACGTAGCGTCTTTATGTTGTTTCGCATTGTAGGAATGTTTAGGTATGATATTATCTGTGGCTGTATTTTTTCTATATATTTTAAAATTAAACGATTGGTTATCAATATTTCTAGAAATATTCAAATCTAAAAAGTTAATACTACGATTCGATTCTATTTCGGTTGTGAATTGTAATTTACTGATATTGTTCAGGATGTTTTGTATGGCGATAACATTAGCTTTAGTTCCATTATATACAATTAATATGTCGTCAACATATCGTCCAAAAACTCTAATGTCTTTGGTAAATATTTCATATTTTCTTGAAAATAATTCTTTTTCGGTATGGTTGACAAATATATCGGCTATAATTCCTGAGATGGGAATCACCCATCATGAAAAAGTCATTGTTAAATACACAGAATTTTTGTTTACATATACAGGCTGAGTCAATAGTGCGGGGACGGAAGATTGTGGCTGTACTATTGAAAATTTAGAACAATTTTTTATGTCATCATACATTACTATCGAAGCAGGCATCGATTAAAATTATTTTCAGCTATACCGGGTGTTTCACTATTTCAGGCCCGTATTCAACTTCATTTTTTTAAATGGAACCTTATGTATCTTTTCACATATGCAGATTAATTGTCTTAAATGCTGTAAGTGCATATCTTGTTTTCAAATTTTGAATGCAATGTTGCCAAGTTATTAATCATTTTGTGAAAATTTTGGATAAATCATGTAGTCACTTAAAATTCGTTAGCAGCATCATTAACTAATAAACATAGCTAAACATAGATAAACAAAGCTTAGGTCTTTCGAGCGCCACTAATAGTATTAGATAATATTATATAGGGTGGTTACTACAACTGGTTAATTTATGGAATGTTTGAGGGACCATAACTTTGTTATTTTAAATGGAACACCCTATATTTTTTCAATGCCTCAG
Organism: Onthophagus sagittarius; assembly: GCA_036711965.1. NCBI lineage: Eukaryota > Metazoa > Arthropoda > Insecta > Coleoptera > Scarabaeidae > Onthophagus > Onthophagus sagittarius. The sequence continues at coordinate 29,202,658 of JASERS010000005.1, forward strand.
AAGGTTTTATTAATTACCTTTCATTTTTGTTAAGCATATGGTATATCTAACATGTGTACTTTTTGAGATAATTACACTATTTTAAAAATGTCTGCATAAACTTGATATTTTCACAAGAAATAAACTATAAAGAAGACATTCCTATACAAATGCAAGTGCGTCTACTTTGTAAATATGAAGAAGCGTACATGTGTGCATATTCAGTGCAAAAAAGACTAGAATTTTCGAAATGTATATTAGAAAAAGATCAACAACAATATAATTTTTACGATAATATTCTATACAGCGAATAAGCGATGTTTTGTAAAAATAACTATGTTAACCGCCTTAATCTTCATTACTATGATATTGTCAACAGTAAATTTATATGAGAAGTAGCCCACTAACAACAATGGTTCTAAACTATCTGGGCAGGGATTCTAGAATCTTATTTGATCAGATCGTATTTCTTCGAGGCAACTGTCAATGGATAATCTTTTTGAATTTCTTACAAAATCAATTGCCAAACTTTTAGAAAATTTTTTACGAGACGTTTGACAAAGAATGTGGTCTCAGCACGATGGTACACCTCCTCACTATGATAGGATTTTTGCAACATATTTAAATAGAATTGTTAATAAGTTGTTTTGTTAATACTATTGTCTGTGCACAGATCCATACTTTTCCATCTTTTACGGAACATACTTACTTGCATTTGTTTAAGAATGTCTTCTTCATAGTTTATTTCTTGTGGAAAAAATCAAGTTTATGCTGACATTTTTGAAATAGTGTAATTATCTCAGAAAGTACACATATTAGATATATCATATGCTTAAGAAAAATGAAAGGTAATTAATAAAGCCTTCTAAAGCATTAAAAAAATATAGGTTGTTCCATTTAAAATAACAAAGTTATGGTTCCTCAAACATTCCATAAATTGACCAGTTCTGTATTAGTGCGATTTCAAAGACCAAAGTTTTGTTTATCGATACGCCAAATTGAAATCTTCAGTATTTAATAATAATGGTGATAATGAATTTTAAGTCACCACAAGATTTTTCAAAGATTTTCACAAAATGATTAATAACTTGGCAACCTTGCATTCAAAATTTGAAAACAAAATACGCATTTATAGCATTTAAGACAGGTAATCAACGTATATAAAAAGATGTATAGGGTTCCATTTAAAAAATTAACTTGAGTAGGGTTCTGGAATTGTGAAACACCCACACCATTATTGTGAAAATAATTTTAGTCGATGCAGCTTTGATTGTAATCTATGATGACACAAAAACATTTTCTTTATTTTCAACAGTAAGGCCACAATCTCCCGTCCTCGCACTATTGACTCACACTGTATATTCTAAAATTGTTATAACACTATTGATATCTTTGTCTTTTAGATTTAGTTGGTGATTATTGTTCATTAGGTGTGTTCTTATGATAGATATAGGATCTTTAACAGGGAGGTTAGTGTATAAATTCTTAATATCAAATGATATAAGTATTGAATTTTTGTCTAGTTGAATCTTTTCTATCTTTTCTACTGAATCTAATGAATTGTTTATTTTATATTTAATTTCGGTATTAAAAGTGTTATATAGAAATTTCTGTACGTGTTTAGATATACAGCATGTGGGAGTATTTTGATTACCAATAAATCTAATACTGTTGTCTGTTTTATGGAGCTTTATTCAAGATTTTAATGTGGGAATTAGTGGGTTCATTTCTAAGGAATTGAACTGTGTTATGTTACAGTTTCTCAAAGAATGATCATGTTCTTTAATTAATTTCTTTAAGTTTGTGTTGAATTTTGTGGTGGGATTGTATTAAATTTGCTTTGTATTATTGTCTTTGAAGAAGTTGTAGATTTTATCTAGGTAAGTTTCTTTGTCTAAGAGCACGAGGCCTGCATTTTTAAAAACTAATTAGGAAAACATTACGTAAACATTATGAGTAACAATCGAGACCAGATGTTATTATGAAGTTCATACATAGAAATCTACAAAAAAAGCCTACACTATATCGAAATGGAAGAACTCATTGATAAATTCAAGACAAAAGCAACCTTCAAAACAATGCAGAATAAAGAAAACAAACAAAACAAATTAAAGAACGAAGAAGATAAGGAACAAAACCATAGGGATAAATTTACCACCAGAAAAATAACAATAGAAAATTCAATCCAAAAAATTACAATATCTATGTAATTGTAAATTTTAATATCTATGATAATTTAAAAAACATAAATTTGCTCCGAAATATACCAACCTCAGTAATTTCAACCTAAATGATAAAGACAAAGAAACACTTAATTTAGGACATAAATTTTGAATTCCTCCTAAGATCCAACCATTAGACATTGCTATAAAAAATGGAATCTCAAATAGCAGGTACCCACACGTTATAGATATATAGAAAGAAGACTTTAATAATATTGGTAATATCGAATCTCATAATGTCAATATCAATAATAAATACAAATAATATAAAAATCCATAAAATAATAAATCCATAAAAAATAACGTAAAAGACCTAAAGCATAGAATAAACAAAGAAAATTAATTTTTACTTTAGGGGACAAAAATGCAGGCCTCGTGCTCTTAGACAAAGAAACTTAGCTAGATAATACCTACAACTTCTTCAAAGACAATAATATAAAGCAAATTAAATACAATCCCACCACAAAATTTAACACAAACTTAAAGAAATCAATTAAAGAACATGATCATTCTTTGAGAAACTTTAACATAACACAGTTCAATTCCTTAGAAATGAACCCACTAATTCCCACATTAAAATTTTTAATAAAGCTCCATAAAACAGACAACAGTATTAGACCTATTACGCTAGTTTACAAAAAAATCAAATCTCAGGCTGTAATACTTTTTATAATGTAGAATGTTGTGCTGCTTCTGAATCTGTCTTTAGTTTTTCGCTATCACGTCCAGTTTTCGAGATATACCCAAAAATATGGAAAATCGTAAATTAAAAAACACAGTAAGAGTTCATGTTTAGTGTTTTTGATATTTTACATAGTGTACTCCTGTAGCTATATGGACATGAAAGTGGACAACTTTCTAAGATATATAACATTTTTCCCATTTTCTTTTCACTTAATCGCACCGTAACAAAAAATAATTATATATAAATAAATAAGTTATTATAAGTTAGCTATTCTATCCAGTAGAACATTTAATTCTCTAAGTTTTGAAGTATTCGACACCATGGTCAAATGTATATTATCATTGATATCGTAAATTTACGACAATCGTGCAAAATTTCATGTTTTACCATTTTCGCTATATAGTTGAAACATTATTAGGAACAATTTTGTTATTTAATAAAGAGTATTTTAACTGTTGCAGGCACTAAGTATAAACATTAAATTCACTAAAATCAACATTATTTTAGCTGTTCTGAACATTGAACATTAAGCATAATAGGTCAATGGATTTGATTTTGGCAGAGTTCCACTATGTTCACTTAAGTGTTTGGCTGATCTTACAAGCGATACTTTTCTTTGTCTTTTTATTTATATTGTCTAGGTTTATATAACAAATTATATTACAGAACTTTTATGGAACTAAATTTTATATTTAATGTATACTACTTTACTTATTGTTGGTATAGTGCGGAATATGATTACTTTTCGATAATTTTTTGTATGTCTTTGGGTCGATTTCTCTAATAATGCTCCAGAGATAATCTCCCATCATCCCTGTGTCTCCCAGTAATCTTGATAACATATTTCCAATGTCATTAAATCTTGATAGAACCACACGCCTTGTTCGTTACTTTCCGTTCCAAGATTGCATGGCAAGAAATCTAATTGTAAGTGCAAATGGAGATAATGAATTTTGAGCAACATGTTTGCATTTATAGCATGGTAATTGTGCAATAAGTTAGAAATTGCAGAAATTATTTCGCGAGAATTCTCATCCTTATGGTTTTCTAAAAATCTAATCCACGCCTTGTTTCTTTTGTTGTCAACATTGACATTAATTCATTGTCATTTATTAATTTTCCTATTTGCTGGCCAACAAATATGCCTTCTTTTAGTTTAGCGTACGATATTCGTGGAAAGGTCTGGGTGAGATATTTAAATACTAGGGCTTCTGAATTCCACGTTTTCGCAAAGCTTTTGATCAAATCTGTAATATGACAAATACTGGTTTCACCAGAGGTTTATTTAAGATATTGAAAGCATCAGCATCGTAATGTTCTCTAGAAGAACGGTTTTTGCCTATGATGCTCTCTCGCTCAGCTTCCTTCAAACAAAGAAAATAGCAATATTTTGTGAAATCGCCTTGTAAGTCTGTAACCACCGCAATTACTTGTAAGTCATAGAAATGAAGTCGATACGTAAAAAGTAGAAGTTAGTAAATTTCTTTACTGCGGTAATTAGTTTTTAATCTACACAATCTTTCCATACAAATGCGTTATACTGAATTCGTGTCAAAATAATAACATTGGTTGCAATGAATTTAATGTTTATACTTAGTGCCTAGAACAGTTAAAATACCTCTTTATTAAAAAAAAATGTTTGCAGTATTGTTTCAGCAATACAGTAAAAATGGCAAAAAATGAAATTTTGCACGATTGTCGTAAATTACCGATATCTCTGGTAAAGTACCTTGGATCATGATGTACAATACTTTAAAATTTAGAGAATTAAATGTTCTATAGGATAGAATAGCTAACTTTTTTGTTCATATATAATTATTTTTTGTTACGGTGCGATTAAGTGAAAAGAAAATGGGAAAAATGTCAAAAAATTTGATTTTATTGAGTCGTTTTAGACTCTATTAAAATAACGGAAAGTCCGATGTATGGCATCAATATCTTAAAATATTTGTCAGGATGTCCACTTTCATGTCCATATAATTACAGAAGTACACTATGCAAAATGTCAAAAATACTGAACATGTGTTGTTAACTACTGAACTGTTACTGTGTTTTTTAATTTACGATTTTCCATATTTTTAGGTATATCTCGAAAACTGGACGTTATAGCGAAAAACTGAAGCCAGATTCAGAAGCAGCACAACATTCTACATTATAAAAAGTATTACAGTCTTTGAGATTTTTTTTGTAAACTAGTGTAATAGGTCTAATACTGTCTGTTTTATGGAGCTTTATTAAAGATTTTAATATGGGAATTTGTTTGTTTGTCCGGAATACAATTTATGGTTTGTTGATGATTTTATTTTTTACATTTGTATTTTATTCATACAATTTTTATTTTGGCATATAGGCAACTCTAAACATTTGGTTAGAATGCGTAATTAGTTTTGATTACTGTCGTCTACAGCTGAAAATAAAACGGACGGGAAATAAAAACTAAATTTGTCATTTGAAAGGTTTATCGATGTTTTTTTCAAAAACATTGTCAGCCGTCCTAAGAGATGCACGGCTAACTCCGAATATATTTAGTTCTAGGTCTAGAGTTAGATCTAATGATATAAAACTAGAACTAAGACTTTCCACTTCTATGTCTGGTGTTAGATCTAATTTTACTTTAATTTAAATGTACACGGTTGTCAAATCAGTTTTTAAAGTATTCTATTTCAGAAACTATTCATTTCAGGTTTCAGGTTTTTCTTTATTTTAATAAAACCACAAAGCCCCACTTGTTCTTAACTAAATTAACAATAAAAGTTTCAATCATTTAACAATTTCACCACTTTTAATAACGCATGTCTTAACAGTTTTCTCGTCATCTTCTCACTTTTCTTCCCCACACCCAACTACCCGCAACAACTGTCTATCTCTCTCTGCCTCTCCTTCTTCTTTCTTCTATTGATCGATTTTAGCCTTTGACCGAGTCGATTCGAACGGTTTCGAATCTTACCGAATCTTTCCTACATCTCGGCCATCCTGCTGGGAATTCGTCTCGAATGACTCTTCATATTCTTCATCTTCTTGTACCCAGGGTTTCATATTATCGGCACTAGTGATGGTTTGTCGTGGCCCAGGGTGATCACCTATTCTGTTTACTCTATATCGGTCAGGTTCGTATATTATTGTCACCTGATAGGGACCAAGAAACTTTGGTAGTAACTTTGATTCGCTTTGAAATTGAGTTCTTCAGATTGCTACCAAATCTCCTATTTTGTGTATAACAGCCATCTTCCTATTCTTATTATAGGTTTTTATGTTTTCAACAATAACAACAAACAAGTATTTATATCCATTTCCCGTCTTCATCATTGGACCCAAATGTTCAACATGATACGTTTGCAGAGGAGCATCGCCCTTTTTAATAGGATTTAGATAACCCTCTTGCTTGTCCATTTTCCGATCGAAAAGAATACAAGGTACATAATTGGTTACAAATCTTCGAATTTTATCCTCCAGCTGCGGTATGTAGTATTCTCGTTCAATCAAATCTTTTGTCTTCTTTATCGCGAAATGATCATTCTCGTGCGCATTCTTAATAATATGATATTGCATATTAGTTGGAACCACTACAAGTTGCAACCCATTTTTATTTTTATGTAATATGCCTCTACTTAGGTTATAATCTTCATAAGGTTGACTTTCAAGTATCTTTGCTATAGCCTTTATTTGATCATCTTCTTATTGTACAACTCTTAGTCTCTCTAGTGTGGTATTTTGAATCATCATAGTTGCTGGGTTTCTGCTTAATGCGTCACAGTGTTTCATTCTTGAAGCCCACCGAGCTACTCTAGTGCACAAATCTTCTTTATTCATCGTGGCTGTAAACGCTGCACAGTCTGTTATAATTTTAAACGGTATTCCAAGCAGGTAAACACGAAACTTCTTTAAAGCCTCTACAATAGTCAATACTTCCAATTCGTAACTGTGGTATTTTCTTTGTGCGTCATTTGTTTTTCTGCTCCAATAATAGACAGGGCGCAATTCACTATTTTCAATACTTCTTTGTGATAGTATCGCTCCAAACCCGTCTCTTGACTTGCATCAGCGTGTAGCTCTGTTTTATCAGTATAATTAAAAACTCTTAGTACAGGTTCTTCACACAAAAGTCGTTTGAGTCTTTCAAAAGATGTACGCTCTGCAGTTCCAAAATCTAACTACCTGTTACCTTTTAAGAGATCCGATAAAGGTTTTGCTATCAACGCATAATCTTGGATGTACTTTTTGAAGTAGCCAGTCAGACCCAGAAAGCTTTGAAACCCTTTCACAGTGTTTGGCTGCGGAAACCTCAATACAGCTTTAATTTCGTTTTTTGTAGGCGTTATCATACCCTTCTCACTTTCGTGTCCCAAATACTGCACCTTGGACTTCATAAATTGGCATTTTTCCAATTTAAATTTCAAACCAAACCCTTCTGCAGTTCTCAAAACCTTTTCAAGTTTTACAACAGCGTCGTCTATAGTTCTGGCCGGTATAATGGTATCATCCATATACAATGTAAGTACTATCTTGGATTAACTCTCTAAATATGTTGTTCAAATAACGTTGGAAAACTGTTGGAGAAATAAATAATCCAAATGGTGTCCTCAGAAAATCACGATAGATGTATATTTGACGCTGTCCTCTGCTACAGGTACATGGAAAAATCCATTCCTAAGATCCAGGGTAGTAAATATTTTTTCTCCTGCTAGTTGATCAATCTGATCTTCCACCAATGGAAGAGGATAACGATACTTAATTACTTTCTTGTTTTTCTTCGGTAATCAACGCATAGTCTAGTAGTTCCACCGTTTTTCTTTACTAACACGATTGAAGTAGCATAATTAGAACTACTAGACCTTATTATTCCTTCTTTTAACCATTCGTCAATTTGTTTGTCAACTTCATACTTTTCGGAATGAGAAAGTCTTCTTGGATGTTGGTATACGGAAATATCATCTTTCAACATTATGTTAGTTTGTATATCGCTAGTTACTCGATTAAATCCTCTTTTGGTATCAACCATACTTCCAATCCTGAATTTGCAACTAGGTGTACCAATGTCTAAATCATACCGACTGCTCATCAATAATATGTTGTTTACTTCAAAATCATCGGTTTTTAATTCTTGATTTACTTCAATACACTTTACTTCAACACTATCGTGATTGATTGTCAACGTAACGCTGTTCAAGATAGGTTTACCAATAATCAAATCCATTGGCATGGAATCATCGCTTACAACATGTGCTACGGTAATAAAATCACTATCATCAACACACATTCTTCCCTTAAATTTTCCAATAGTTTTAATAGCATTATCTCCAATTCCTTTAATTTGTACTGGACACAACTCCAACGGCGCGCCGCGGCGGTGAACCCATTCAAACGTATTCACTTGCTTTTAATATATTTAAATCACTTCCGGTGTCTACGAAACCTTGAATCTCATGATCATTCAAAATTAGTCCTTTATATACAGACATCTCCGCTCTTGTCTCTTGGACTACGTAACTTCTTTTCGCCCGTCCTTGATCGTCTTCATTTCGTTTATTTTCAGTATTACATTGATAAGCAATGTGTCCATATTTGTTACATTTGAAGCATTTACTGCCTTTTTCTTTGTCGTTACAAGTCTTAGAGAGATGTCAAGTAAAACATCTCACTTCATCTTGATTGTGTTGTCTTGTTTTCGCATTGTTCGTTTTAAACGGTTTATCTTTACTTTCTCGTCTTTCTTTTTGTTGTTTAGTTTTAATTTTTTCATACAACTTCAATTTTTCTTTAAATTGTTTTAATGTTCTTGCTCCATATAAGATAGATTTATTTATTTCGTCATCATTTATTCCTTCTATTACATATTCGATTAAAACGTCTTCTTCTAATTCAATACCAAAAAAAGGTTCAAGAGGGCAATGAAAATGAGCCTATCTTGTGCCCTTCCACCATTTTCTTCTCCCTTGCAATATATTAAGGTATCGTTTATACCATCTCTTCTAACAGTGTTGGAAGATTTGTTGATGCAATTGAAAAGCGCATAGCCTTGTTGCATTTGGTTTCTTCAGGTTGATTTGTGGGCTTGCGGACAAATGAGAATCAATTAAAAATGGCCACTGTCAATCGTTAGGAGCGTCAGACAAGGGATAAAGAAATCTAGAGTTTAATGCTGTTTCTATCTGACACATTATTGCATGTAAATCTTCATAAATTAAAGTTTATGAACTAAAACTGCACAAATCTCGCCTTTTAACTCGCCTTTTACTCGCCTCGCTCGCTTCGCTCGCTCGACTCGTAAACTCAGGCTCGTTCGATAAAAATTCACTTTGCTGACTTGTACATAAATAACTGTACATAAATAACTATAAAAAGAATAGAAAACATCCCGAGAATCACACTCAAAAACGATAAATTAGAGAATGTTGTAAAAAAGCTTTTCCCAGTTAGAAATAAGGTCGTGTGAAGTAGACAAAGGTGGAAAGAAATTAATATGCGTTGTGTAATGTATTGTTGGAACAGGGAATTTTCCTGAAATATGGAAATCAGGAAAGTTAGTATTGATCGAAAAATTATAAAAACAAGGAAAACCAGCTAGCTCTATGTTTGCTAGACTGCTTTGGAACATTATATAAAGTTATCTTGAAGGAAAGTATTTTGAAAGATTTAGTGAATAATCAAACAATTTCTGATAAACCATACGGTTTCAGGAAAGGAAAATCTACAGTCAGTATTAGTAGTGCAGTTGAAGAAGTTTTAAATACAGCGAAAAGTACAGATAAATACAGTAGAGGAAAAAGGAAATTGTTTTATTTAATAACATTAGATGTTTAAATTCTAATTCTATAAGATTACTTAAGATACCACCTAAGATTACCTTAGTGAGAGGTATGTCGTATATAATTAATGTCAATTTTCCGACACCTTTCAGGGTTCTGTTTTGGGAACACTACTTCCGAATATATTTTTTGACCAAATTTTAAACGACATGCTAATAGAAAATATTAAATTAGTGGCACATACAGACGATTTGATCAATATAATTTCTGGTTGGGATAAGAGAAGCAATAGTAACCTTGCACAACCAGTTATCAAAGAAATTGTGAATAAGTTAGGGTTTGAACTGGCTCAAGAGAAAACGGAATATGTGTTCATGAAAATATTGTGAAATGTAGCTTATTCAAATACTTATTTGTACTGATTGGTAGCGACCTGAATCGATTGAAAACCTTAAAGCGGAGTTCAAGTGGAATATATTTATTGAAAAGAAATTGTTAAAATTCACTACAGAAAATTTCGAAACGATTGCAATTTCGCAAGAAAATTTTTTGGCCGTGTTATTTCTCGAAGAGCTGGAGAGCGAAGTTATTTTTTTTTTATTCCAGGACAAGATCAGTCGGAAAAAAAAAGCAATTTATGTTAATTACCAATATTTCGCTTTAATTTAAAACTTCTTCAGAGTATATTTGTTTTTAAAAATTGCAGAGAAATTGCAAAAAAAATAAAAATATAAAATAATAATAAAAACAAATAATAATAATAATTTAGAAACTGGTGACACGCCATGAAAGTTAAAAAACTTACAATATTGCAAAGGCTATTAGTAATCAAAATTAATAGTGCATATAGGACATCATATAGGATATCTAGTGAGGCGCTTCTAGGTATAAGGAGATCATTAATGGATATATTAGTTTCAAAAGATTCCAAGATGTAAACATTGTAGAAAATTCTGATAAGTTAAGAGATGAGTGGAAGAATTGATGGACTGAGATACTATCAAGGTTAGATGGACAAAACGTATTATGCCCATGGATATTTAGAACATGGAGAGAACTAAATTATATTTGGACTCAATTATTCAGTAGACATGGCTGTTATAGAGCTCATCTTCATATTCAAAAAAGCCGAGAATAATAGATACTGCGAAAATATTGACGACGTTGAACACACATTTTTTAATTGTAATAGAAGGACGGAAGATTGGAAAGTCACTTACCCCAGAAAATTTAATAACTATTTTATTAAACAGCCAGGAAAAGGTGATTATGTGAGTTACGTAATCGAAACGAAAAAGATGGAGATAATAGCCTTTTTTGAAGTATAGCAAATGTTAAATTTAATTGAACTAAAATTAGAACTAACACTAGAACTATCACTAGGACTAACACTAGATCTAAAACTAGAAACTTTCGGGTTTTGCCGTGCGTTTTTTGAAAAAATGTTTGACTTTTCGGATGCCATGTTGCAACCTTCTTCAGAAACTGCTTCCAAGTGACAAAATCGGGAATTGTAAAACAATATATAAGGTCGAAAAACTAATTAATAATTAATTTTATATTAATTACAAGCTAATTACTAACTAATTACTGCGTCGCGTCCGGTTTGGGAGTCGTATTCGTCTTCACCACCATCTTCCATGGTCTGCTGAGTTTCCAGCCATCTTCTCTGTTGACGTTTTTATGTTCGGTAGAAATTTGAAACATTGGAACGCCGGATACAGCAGAAAAGAAACAACAACAGATCGACTGCACTAACGAAGGAAGAAACCATGGTATTGGTCAAAGGACTAAATTACGCAATCGCACCAAGGAGAGTCCCGAAGGAAGAAATTATTTGCGAAGTAGAAGCAGCACTTCGAGGGATGTCCGCACTGAAAGCCGAAGAGATCCGACAAGAAGTTGCCAGGGTATTGAAATCAACAAAACAACCGAAATCCAACTTGACAGTTAGTGAGAAGAAGGCGCTTCGGTCTATTAAAGAAAAGTCAGAAGTCGTCGTGTTGCCAGCAGACAAGGGGAATGCCACCGTTATGATGAACAAGGAAGAATATGACGACAAAATGATGGACCTACTGGACCTGGCCACATACAAGAAGATCAAGAAGGACCATACAGACAAGATCGTAAGGAATATGAAGAGCCTTGTAAAATCCACAGGTATTCCATCAGAACATCAGAAAGTGTAACGTTAGATGCTGAGGATATTTTTTTTGTTAGTTTCGACGTAGAATCTCTTCTTACTAGGGTACCAATTAAGGATACAGTACAGGGTCTTCGCCAAAAACTCATTCCGGAGGGATTGCCAGAATATCTGCCAGATTTAGTGGAATATTGTTTATCATCGACGTACTTTAGTTGGAAGGGAGAGTTTTACGAACAGATTGAGGGGGCAGCTATGATCTCCTTTGTCGCCGGTGATAGCAAACTTTTACATGGAATTATTCGAAGCAAATGCTCTGAAGAAGAGCCAATGGAAACCGAAGCTATGGCTCCGATATGTGGACGACACCTTTGTTGTATGGCAACATGGTAGAGAATGCCTCATTGAATTTCTATTTCATGTAAACGCTCAACATCCCATGATCAAGTTTACCATGGAAACGGAGTCCGCTAAGCAGTTGCCCTTCTTAGATGTCTTGATCACTAGAACAACTAATGGTGACATGGAACTGGGGGTGTATCGAAAGAAAACCCACACTAAGAGGTATTTAGAGGCAACATCACACCATCATCCCCAACAGAAGAGGTAGGTCAATCGCACTCTGTTCCAGAGAGCAGCAAGAATATGTAAAGGAGACAACCTAAAGAAGGAGGAACAATTTCTACGGAACGTACTACAGAAAAATGGATATAGTTTAAAGGACCTCAACCGAGCCACTAAGCAGCGGAAGAAGGGAGAAGAAGCTCCAGCAAGTATAGAACCAGCTGGATTCATCTGTCTTCCTTACCTAAAGAAAAACGACATCGTGGTGCAATACGGAACGGTCACCAAAATTCGGAATACACTCCCGATAGTCAAGGACAAGCTAACTCTTTTAAAAGGAGCGGGTGCCCATCGGCTATCATGCAGTTGTGGAAAGTTTTACGTTGGCCAAACCAGACGAAACATCGAATACCGTATCAAGGAACACGAGAGGGATGTGAGCCTGAGGAAGATTCAACAGTCGGCGGTTGCGGAACATTGCCACTCAGAAGGTCACCGAATAAACTTTGACAAAACAAAGGTTCTGGCTAGGACTAATAAATATCATCAACGGCTGACAAGAAAAGCCATAGAAATCCAGCGACATAAAAACAACGTCAACAGAGAAGATGGCTGGGAACTCAGCAGAACATGGAGGATGGTGGTGAAGACAAATACAATTCCCAAACCGGACGCGACGCAGTAGTTAGCTAGTAATTAGCTTGTAATTAATATAAAATTAATTATTAATTAGTTTTTCAACCTATATATTGCTTTACAATTCCCGATTTTGTCATTTTGAACCAGTTTCTGCAGAAGGTTGCAAAAAACAGAAAAAACCGCACGGCAAAACCCGAAAGTTTCTAGTTTCAGATCTAGTGTTCGTCCTAGTGATAGTTCTAGTATTAGTTCTAATTTTAGTTCAGTTAACACCGGTCGTGAAAGTTTTCGAACTTATGTTGAATTTAATTTTTTCTTATTATTTCTTCAGTCTTATGGCTGTTAAAGATCATTTTTGAGTACTTGTACTTTTAATGTATAGGCAGCTTTATAAGCCGACTCCAGTCGTAATATTGAATCACAAATCGTGGTATTAGTATATATTTTCTTGCTTTAAATTTTTCGAATAACTTAAACCAGGTTTGTCTGTTAACCATTGATAGTTTTTGTAAAGAAATCTTGAATGATAATGTAATTAGTGATATAATTCCGAGGGGACATAAGGTAATATAAGGTGATAGAATTGTCAAAGTAAAAAATTCGCTTAGCCACACTGTAAGGGTTTGTCCTAGAATACCAGTAATCTTTAGAACGTCACTATTCTGTTCCCATATTATTTCTAATGTGCGTGTATCCTCACAGCTCTTTATCATGTGCTCAGTTGTTAAGGTACTCCTAAAACAATTTTATAATACTGAAAAACGCCACTTTTCTGTTTCATAGCAGTAATAACATTTTCGACGTATGTACCCTGTGTTATAGCTTGATAATCTCTTGGATAATAAAAATTAAAATATCACTAAACAGTTAATAAATTTGCAATCAATTTCAATCAATTTGCAATCAACAATGCTATCCACATCTAACAACAAGCCATTTTGATCAAAAATTTGAGATGAGCGAGTTTATTATTTATTGAATATGATGTATATATTGGCAATATTGTATGTGTTGAATTAATTTATGAATTAAAGGTGAATTAAATTAAGGTCATTTTGGTTGAAATCGAATAGATTCTGCGCATTGAACCTTTGAAGATTGTTACAATAAAATTATTGCCGCCGAAATTTTATGAGTAACACTCATTAGAATTTTTAATGGATAATTCAATTAAATTTTCTTGGCAGGAAAAAAATTAAAAATAATTATTGATTTATATTTTTATTATAATCCCAAAGTAAATTTTTAATATCAAAGAATAAAAATAATTTTTTCTATCACAAAAAATATATTTTTTTATTATTATCGATTAAAACTTTATTTAAAAAATTATTATCGATCCGACTTACGAGTATTTACAAATTTACCGCGTTATAAATTTTACTTCTAAAATAATTAATTATTAATGTTATGTACATAGTACTTCTTTATTAATAATAATCTACAATTTTTATCAAGATGAATTTTTATATACAGCTTTTTACAGTTTACTATTAAAAAAATAAAAAAAATAGTTGCCATTTTACACAATTTCCATAAAATAATAATTAAGTAGATCCACACGAAATAACAACACAATAAATTAAAAAAGAAAATGTAACTATCAAAACCTTAATGTATATTATTGCAACTACATCTTCAATGAAATAAAATATATATAAAAAAAGCAACTCTTACAAAAATATTACAAAACAATTTTTTTTCTAACGAAACTTGTTTTTATTTAACACAGTTATTTTCGGACGGATTTGTTTCAAAAAATTGCCTCAACAACAATTTATAAATAATCTTTATTTACACATCTGTACTGTGAGTTTGAATCCTCACTTTCTTCATACTTCCATTTCTATTGAAGGTGGGTGACGACCCGGAATAACCCGGATTTTGTATCCCTAAACCGTCGGTAGTCGTTGATGGTTTCTTCTTTAAGCTCGATCTCGCCGGAGCTTTCGGTAACGTAAACGAAGATCCATTAGAACCTAAAGTCGTCGAGGTTGTATTCACCGAATTCATACTTCCGTTTGTTATCGAACCGTACGGTTTCCCACTAGCATCAGTCATAGAAATGTCTCCATCTAAAAATAAATTGTTAAAATAAATTTTATGATTAATTTTATTTTAGTTACGTCTTGGTCTAGTGGAATCAATAAATCCTGGATTTTCTAATGTCCCTCCTCCGGTTGGTGTGATTCCTTCTTTTGTGGGATCTCCTCCAGGTTTTCTTGAGAAGATTAAATCATAAAGCGACATTACAAATAAAATTGCGTTTAAAACTATGAACATTATCTGCAAAGAGGAAATTAATCACAAAATAAGAGTGGGTTGAATTAATCGTTACTTGTACGTAAAATCCTGGTCCTCTAGTTACGCGAAATCCCCCAGTATTATTTTCATCGGTTTGTAAAGCAAATAATCCGGCTGTAGCCACCGATAGTAAAGCTGAAAATAATTAGTTTAATTATTTTAATGGACAAACAAATAGGAACGTGTGGGTGAGGGTTACGTTTTTATCCATTATCTAATTAATTCTTAAAAGAATTATGTCAATTTCATGTTGTTAATTAAAATTAATAAAAAATGTTCAATTCAAACGAAACGTTAAAAATGTTCCTTTGATGTTGCGCACTTTTTCACTCAATTCAGTGCAACGAGACAGAAATGGGAGCTGGACGACGAATTATAGACCGAACACAATTTCCTTTTGCCGGAACGGGGCTTCCGTTTCCAATTTCCGTCCGAAACGTGCCCGGGATAAATTTCTCTCTGTCCATCGTTTAAACGATCCTCAGAGGAACGAAATGTCCTCGAAAAAAATACTTATTTATCATCGACTTACTTGCTAAAAGACTGGTGGCCAATTTTAAAATCACCAACACGCTGTATTTCATAACGACGCGTTCTTTCGATTGTAACATCGCCATTTGTATGATGCTCAAGATGCAAAATCCTCCTAAAATTGCGACGGAAATTGCTCCAACAACTCCGGCGATCCATACGACAACTGAAAAGAAAAAAAAGAAAAAATGAAAAGTGTTAGATGTTCATAAAAAGGGTGGGAAAGTAAAAATAAACCGAAGGAGGTGAAAGGTTTTCGTAAAAGCTTCGATCTAGGAAAGTAGACCTTGAAAGCTCAATCTCTGTAAACCGTTTTTCAATAAACCGGTTTGTCTTCCTATACATCTATTATTCATGACTTTCAGTGGATCACAGCTAAATTCTAACGTCAAATATTTACTTATAAGGTTTATTGAAAAATTCTGCTTTTTGGTTTACAGTAAACCCTCGATATAGCGAACACGCAGGGGGGTATGTAAGCCGTTCACTATAATGAGATGTTCGCAATTTCGCTGTAACAAATTAGTTCGTTATATATTATGAATAATAGGGGCATTGAGAGCAAAAGTGGACTAACCCACATATATTATACGCTGGGGTTAGTCCACTTTTGCACTCAACGCCTCAATAATGAATAGGATCTTGGGGTGTTTAGAAAGATATTAACATCGACTATGTAATAAGTTTATTTGTATTTTGTTCATATTGTAATTAACATTATTCTTTTTAAGTAATCATTTATGGCGCTTTGCTTAAAAACGGGTTTTGTTCGTCTTAAACATTCATCAGTAATTTTATTCAAAGAATTCGCGAAACCTTCGGAAATGTTCTCTTCTATATCAGCAAACCTTTAAATTGTGATATAAATAATGAATTCGATAACAAATCAGAAGTGGGTTACCTTTGTATAGTATAGAGAGCCGCTAAAACTTCAGCTCTTGTAGGGGGTCTTGTATTTACCACTTCTTCCTCATCACCTTCATCGCTTTCTTCATTTTCTTTCCTTTCTTGGCCTGCATTCATTAATGGTAAATCGATTTCAATTACCTCTGAAATCACTACCTCACTGTCAATAGTGCAGTATTCATCAAAACCAACTTGTTTAGGTACTGACAAGATGTCTTGATCAAGAGGTTGGAGTGCACTCGTTGTGTTAGGTGGAAAATAAATCACCTTCACATTGTCCAAATTGATATCCTTAACATTATGTACATCACAATTGTCCATCGTTAGCAATCATCATCAAGCAACCAAGAAATGTCACAGATGTTAACCACGCATTTTTTTGATTACTATATTGGCACGGTAAATGGGAACGATCTATTTTATTTAAACATCTGGGATTTTTTGACTTTCTTACTATCCACAGATTTAATTTTTCGCATCCATCTGCGTTGCAACATAAAACTGCTGTTACTCTTTCTTTGCTTTTAGTACCACCATAACACTTTTTACCTGTAAAATCCAAAGTAAGGTTTGGCATAAGATTATAAAAAACACTAGTTTCATCAATGTTAAAAACATCTTTATCAAGATGGCGTTTCTTATGAATTTGAACTCCTGTCTCCACTCATCTATAGTAAGCACATTAACTTTATTTCCTTCTCCAGATAAGGCGTGGTCCGAAATACCGTGCCTACTCTTAAATATGTGCAACCACCCAGATGAAAAATCACATCCTATTATTCAAAATAAAATACAACGACGCAACTCCTCCCAATATTTTCCTTGTTATTAATACAACGTTTCGGGATTTCCTCCCATTTTCAGGTTTACAATCTTTAACAATTATTTCAATATTTAAACATTACAATACAAACACAAACACAAAACATGTAGAATATGATTCTTATCATATCACCCTATTACAACACACATCAATTGTTTAGATGACACTAAAACAACTGAACGTCTATAACAATTTAAAAATTTTTAAAACACACATGCGACATGACGAAGTAAGTTTAATTGATATACGGTATCCACTCTATCCAAAGGTTAGATTTTGCCTTTCATATTTGATATTAAGGTGCCGATTTTGTTGTTATTATATTTAGCAAATTTTATTTCAGATATTTCATACTTTCTAAAACTGCGCGTTATTTTGTTTGTTAGCGTATATAATATATTTAATTATGAATAGGTATTATGAGTATTATGATTGTTCCCTAGTATCTGTCCTGTATCATTTAGTCTATATATGAAATTTGTAATTAACGATTGTTTTATATTTGGTTTGTCTTTTCTGTTCTTATTCTCATTTTCGTTTTTCACCCTTGAAATTTTAGTCTCTTGTGAAGTTATGCCAGTTTTGACTTTTGTTTTATTTATGTTATTTAGTATTGTGAACCATTAGTTGTTTATTAGATGCTTAGGATAAAAATTACTTAACAATACGTTGTATATTTTTTGTTTAATATCTTTTAAAAAAGGTTTATCCGTTAATTTTATTGTTCTGCAAATGTAATTGTTGGTTAATGGTTACTATGATAATTTAATAATCTATCACTGCTTACGTCTTTCTTGTACTATTTCGTTGTTATTGTGTTGTTATCATTATCCATAATTATTGTTACATCTAAAAAGTTTATTTGTGATTGTTTAGGTATTTCTACTGTGAATTGTAATCTATCATTGTATTTATTATAAACTTTTAGTAATTCGGAATGTTGTCCCTTAGGTAAAATTATCAATAAGTTATCTATATACTTTGCTATCATCAAGGGTTTTACTGATATTTTATTTAACTGTGTAGATAACAAATGATTCAACACAATACCACTCAGATTCACACTTAAACTTGAACCCATTGGCAAACCAAATATTTGGCTATAATATGTTTCGTTATACAGGTTGTCTCACGCAACTGGTTCATTAGAACTTTTTTGGGTTACACTATTCGTAGTGGCTTGAATAAGTGTTTTTTGGCAAATATCACCATTGTCTTTACAAGCCCATATCTCAGCCAACGTTAATTCAAAAACGTTTTGCATTGGTACAATAGCTCGTCATATGCTGTTAAATAGATTGTCACTTGTTATATCAGTGTACCTTATACAGCATGGTCAAAAATTGAATTACCGTTTCGCTGTATTCAATTGCGAAAAAGTCGATAATTTTAAATGGAATGCTCCATATCTTTTTAACCTATCTAAACGGGAATTTAATTCTCTATAAATTATCTATAAACATTGCTATACCTATTTATTATAGTTTTCTTCATATTGAGTATTTTATCAAAATCCTACAAAAAATGCTGAAAGCCGTTCGTGTTTTTATTAGAAGGCTATGATATTTTGACAGTTTAATTTATTTGAATTATCATTGTTATTATTTCTAGAATGATCTGCGATTGAATAAACTTTAGTTTGTTAGCTTTTATTTGCCAAAAATAACCAGCAGAAGAACGCAGAAATGAAACAATGAAAAACAATAATATGGCGTAATATTAGACGTAATGATGGGCGAGATATTCCTAGAGAATTCAATTTATTTATTTACGGTGCTTTCTTGTAAAATATTATTCATCTAAATCGACCGAAGCACCTCTTACCGAAGAATTTGGTAAAGCAATAAAATATGACAAAACATTTATTTTATTATCTTAAGCCGCTGGTGATAGAAATTTATGGTTTCTTGTTATTTTGATCTTTCCAAAACTAAGAGATACGTCTCTTATCCTATTCAAAACATTATTACACCCCCCATAAATATAAGAAAAATTTAAAATGTTGGCGTGGGAATAATTCGCCATGATATTCAAAGACATTAACAGCAGTAAGTGATGACACAACTAAGTAATGACAACAATAACATAAATATGGTTAAAAAGCTATCAAAACTCCATGGCTTTCTAACATACAAACAAGTAGCTTTCTAGCATTGCATGCGTCCATTAATTTCCAAATATGAGGGCAACTACAACAAATAGACACAGGAAAGTATCTAAATAGTTAGTAGAGAATTAAATTTCCATAATTTATTTTTGTAATTTTAAGTTTTTCATTCTTTTATGTTATTGATTTTAATTTTTGTCATTAAATTGTTGTTTTTCATTGTTTCATTTATTTGGTTTTCTTTTGGTTATTTTTGGTAAATTACGGCTAACAATCTAAAGTTTATTCAATCACAGTTCATTGTAGAAATAATACTAATAATAGTAATTCGTAATGCTTCGCGGATGGAAAAGTATGTGTTTTGGTTTCAGTCTGTCAACAGGAGACTACGACAAAGCACTGAAGATGCCAAGTGAGATCTTGGCGAAACGTCCGCCCCTGTCCACAGGGAACAACCAAGAAGATGAACGGATGATACCTCGGATCAACCAAAACAAATACTAATAATAATTTAAATAAATTAAACAAAAAACTGTCAAAATGTCATGGCCTTCTAACAAAAACACAGACGGTTTCTAGCATTTTACCTATGATTTTGATAAATTCCTCAATAGCAAGAAAACTATAATAAATAGGTATAGGAATATTTATAGATAATTTGTCGAGAATTAAATTCCCTTTCTGATAGGTATGAAAATATGGGGCGTTCCATTTAAAATTTTTTTTCATTTAAAGTTTTTTTCGACTTTCACGCAATTGAATACAGAGAAACAGTAACTCAATTTTTGACCAGCCTGTATAAGATATACTAATACAACAAGTGACAATCTATTCAACAGCATATGATGAGTTATCGTGCCAATGCAAAACGCTTTTGAGTTAATGTTGGCTCTGATATGGGCTTGTAAAGAGCATGGTGATATTTGCCATAAAATGCTTAAAATCAAAATAACTCGAAAACAAAAAACGGTAGGCGCCAACAACTGTTATCAAAGTCAACACATTTTCTTATGTGTAATTGAATAGTGTAATAAAAGCTATAGCACTCCATTTAAAATAACGAAGTTGAGGTCTATTTTCGGTAGACCGGAAGTGGCGGCCATCTTGAAAATATTTTAGATTAATAGATCGGAATGAACAACCCATATTGCCAAAATTTCAAGCCTCTACGAATAGTGGAACCTAAAAAAGTTCTAATGAACCAGTTACGTGAGACACCCTGTATATGAAGTAATTATTAAACGTGCATAATTTTATGCCTTCAATAAATAAACTTTTATTTTGTATAGGGGAATATTCTATAATATGTTACCAATTTTGTTCCAATAATTCAACCATTGTGTATAATGGTATATTAATAAATAACGATTGAACGTCAAAACTATTTCAATATCCTTCAAATTTTTTCAAATCTAACTGTAATTTAAGGTTTTTATCTATGTATTTCATTTTTCCAATTTTTTTTAAAAACCATTTATTTTGACTGCTAGTTTTGATCCAGGATCTGTCCTTATTGTTTGATAAGTATATTTGTCATTCAATAAGGTGGTATATTCTCATTATATTGTTCTTTATACAGTATGGTTAATTGTTTTCTTTTGTCTGATTTTACTACTATAATATCCTTATCGTTTTTTAAAAATTTTTTGAAACATTGCACATCTCTACAAATTTGAACCTGCAAATTTGAAATAGTGTATCTTTGTTTTTTATGTTTTTGTAGAAAATTAGTTATTTCATTAACTATATTATTTCTTGTCGCATTTATATGGTTATCAACTGTGTTTATTCTAGTAAAAATTCTTTCCACATCTGCAATCAACTCTATAATGTCCCTATCCAGCATTCTATTAAATTTAGTTGTTGAGAAACTAAAATTATCTCCTAAAGACAAAAGATTTAGTATATTTGTTGGTATTTTTATGCTTGTTAAGTTTACTACTCTATTTGTATTATGTAGTTCATCATACAAATATTCTATACTACTATAAGTTTTATTTTTACTATTTGAATTTAGAAATCTCGGCAATTTAATTTTATTAGTTTTAACTTTGCTCGTTTTAACAGTTTTTGTATAACTTATTGTACATTAATTTTACTATGTTTATTCACCAATGTTTTTATACAGTTCTCATTATCTGAAATAGCATCCCTCTCATCATAGTTTCTTAATAACTTCCTTATGTAATTATCAAGTTTATTTATTAACCAATAAGTCTGTTTAATCTCTAATTTTAAAATTTTGCTACCAAAATTTTCATTAATAATTTTGTTATTGCTTGTGAATTAATTATAGAACATATTGTTTACTTTTTGTATGTGTTGACAAATATAATTTGGTAACAATTCTAACTTTTTTGTATGTGTAAGATAATTTAATTTGGTCTTAGCCTTAATTAATTTTGCTATCTTTTTATCAAAGTGATAATAATAATAATAAGTTTATTGATACAAATAAGTTTATTGAAAACAAATATTCAAAAGGAAACATTATACAGGATATATTATATACACTGTTTTCGCCTTCAAGCCAAAATAAAGTTCAGTTGCTCCATTTTTCATCCAGAAAGCACTCATTTAATGTATAGTAAGGATTCTCCTCTAAATATCGTTTTAACTTTATCTTTAACCGAGATGTTATTAATGACTTTAATTTATTCGAAAGATGATTATATATTCTAGCCGATTGGTACATGACATATTTTTGAATTCGAGTGTGGATACCGTCTAACACACAAAACGCTTTCCAAAATGCAAATATTTGTCAGGGTAAGTATTCGATTTGTTTTAAAATATTCTTTGCAAGAATCTGATCTTTTTAATTCATAGATAGATCTAATGCATCTCTATTGTAATAGGAAAACTCTACTCACTGCTGAGAGAAATCCCCAGAAAATCACACCATATCTTAATAGCGGGTATACTGTTCCATAATAAGTAATTAAGGCTGCATCAGTGGATATTTGCCCATCTTAGAAGCTAGATATTCAATGTGTTTCTTCCATTGAAGATTATTATCCATTATCATAGCAACGAATTTGAGAGTATGGGTAGACACCAGTTCTTCGCCCAGATAATTTACCTTAATCGCATAACATGAATTCGTTATGGTATATTCCATTATCTCGGTTTTGCTCATATTCATTTTTAGATTATTTGCATTAAACCATTTCTCGGCACATTCTATGGTATTAAGAATTCTGTCCTCAAGATTTGTATTTCCTGAACACATTACTGAGGTATCATCTGCATATAGAACTACCGATTGATCAATCACTTCAGGCAAGGCATTCATGTACATTACAGAAAGTATTGGACCTAAAATTGATCCCTGTGGCACACCACATATGGTTAAAATGTAATCAGAAACACAGGTCATACCAGCTCTTCCTCTCATTTTTACACATTGTTTTTTGTCAGCCAGATAAGAATTAATTAGACATTGAGCTTTTCCTCTTATACCCATATTCCATAATTTATACATCAATATATCTGCTTCCAGAGAATCGAAAGCCTTTGATAAATCCAAATATAATCCAACAACTCTCTTTCCTTCCTCATTTAGACACTTTAATATTTCTGATGTCATTTGATAGATGGCACGTTCTGTGTGCGTCCTTTTAGATATGCATTTTGTGTTTCTGTGAGAATATTATTTACTTAGATAGATTATTAAATTATCATAGTAACTAAATCACAAATAATAAATATGATGAACAATTACATTAGTAGAGCAATAAAATTGACGGATAAACCTTTTTTAAAAGATATTAAACAAAAAATATATAACCTATTGTTAAGTAATTTTTATCCTAAGCATCTAATAAACAACTCATGGTTCACAATACTAAATAACATAAATAAACTAAAAGTCAAAACTGGCATAACTTCACACGAGACTAAAATTCCAAGGGAGAAAAACGAAAATGGGAATAAGAACAGAAAAGAGAAACCAAATAAAAACAATCGTTAATTACAAATTTCATACATAGACTAAATGATACAGGACATTAGACATAAAGATGCTCAGAATAAAGAGTTTTGTAAAATTAAACATATACCTACGTTAACAAACAAAATAACGAACATTTTTAGAAAGTATGAAATATCTGAAATAAAATTTGCTAAATATAATAACAACAAAATCGGCACCTTAATATCAAATATGAAAGGCAAAATCAAACCTTGTGGATTCCATATATCAACTAAATTGCGTAGATTGCGATAAAACATATAGGAGAGTCAAAACAGCATCTTAAAAAACGTATACAGCAACATAAATACGATACTAAACAAATAAAAACTCAAAATAAAACAGCTTTGTGTCAACATGCGGTGACATTGGATCATGTTTGATTTTGACAATCCAAAAATATTAATAACAAATAAAAACACAATATTAAGGAAGAACTTAGAATCAATCTTTATAATGAAAAACAATAAGAAAACAGTTAATTTTAAAATTAACGTAGGGCGAATAGGGGCGCATTATGCTGATATTTTGACCGGTTTGGTGTTATGATGGATGGAGTGAGGGAGGTGTTTTTAAACAGGTTTTACATAAAATATTTTATTTTGTCATGTCGCATGTGTTTTAAAAATTTTTATTTTTGTATTGTAATAGATGTTCAATTGTTTTAGTGGCATCTAAACAATTGATATATGTTTGTTTTAATAGGGTGATAAGGTAATAATCATATTCTACATGTTTTGTGTTTGTGTTTGTATTGTAATGTTTAATTATTGAAATAATTGTTAAAGATTGTAAACCTGAAGATGGGAGGAAATCCCGAAACGTTGTATTAATAACAAGAAAAATATTGGGAGGAGTTGTGTCGTTGTGTTTTATTTTAAACTAGAAATAAGCCTCCATTTTCAAAATAAGAAAACATCCTATTATGTTCAATTCAGCAGCCATTGATTTTGCCTTATCTTGTATGAATGACCCTGTTAAGGAAACACTTTTTATTCTCATTCCGGTAAACCATTCTATTAATTTTTTTTCTAGTTCTGGAAATGCAGGTCTCCTCAGCTTTTTACAAGACGTATGTTTACCAGACGCTACGGCACTATCCATACGGTTTTTATTTTTTATAATTGTTGACGGCGTTGATTTTGATATGTTAAATTTTTGCGCATTTTTAGTTTTTGTAATAGCATTTTTTCAACATCCTCCAATATTTCTTATTTCCTTTTTAAAGGAATTGATGTCCTTTTCAAACTCATTTTTTTCAATTAACACTGAACGAACACTTTCTTTCTAAACCTTAACACTTTGTACGCTCTCGAAGACCACACACTTGCATTTGAAACTGTAATACGACTTCGAGTATTCGGGGAATAGCTCAACTAGTCTTACATTACCTAGAGAAGAAAAAAATTGGTGTTCACAATAACGATAATAGTTTGTATTAAAATTATACTTATGAGATGAAATAATTGTTCGTAGTTCGTTATCAAGAATTTTCGTTATAATGAAAAAAATGACATATAAAATGTATTGAAGATATTTGTTGCGTAATTTTGATTCGCAATAACGGCCATTTCGTTAAATCGATGTTCGCTATATAGGGGGTTTACTGTATTTAGTTTTAAATAATAGGACAAACATCGTATTGACGCACCCCATTATTAGGAACATCTGTTTGACAATAATAACACATTTTAGATTCTTCTTTTAGTTGATTAGGGAATGATTAAAAAGAAACAAAAAATAATAAGTTTAAAACTTTTTATAATTCTTTATTTTAGAAATTTTTAGTAACATTTTATGCACTAAATTTATGTGTAATTTAAATATACGTAATTTTTTACAATTTCTGGGAAACTTGGTACGTAGCAGTTGGTAAGTTATTACAACTGCAACTTAGTATATTTACAATGTCAAAATTTATTTTAATTTTTGCATATAAAACTCTTTTATAAGACTGAAGAGAAGGCACTCGTTTATTGAAAAAAACTCGTGACTTCGCCAATCGTTTTTCAATTTAAATTCATGCATTTCTAGCATATCTTACGATAGGCTAATTATATTTATTAATACACTATTACTTAAAACAAATTTAAATTTGATCCTATCCTTGTCTAATCAGATTTTATTTATGATTGTGATAAAAACCGATGCTATTTGAAATAGTGATACACAACAAACAGTAATGATATATATAAAAAAACAGTAAAAGAAAAGAAAATAAAAAATAGTAAAAATGGCAATTCAGCAACAGAAATTAATGTGTCAGGTGATGGAACGTGGAATAAAAACAGCTTTAAGGAAAAGTCATGTAATCCTACGTTTTTTTGATTTTTTTCATGAAAAGATAGACAGGTTTATCGAAGTTAAACAGATCATATCTTGAAGTATAATATCCGAAGTATATGCACAATTTTTGCATAATGAGAATATTATAAAATGCTACAGTTGCGGGAAATCAGCAGGTCATATACGGTGTGCAGCCTACAGGTCTCAAATCTTAACTAAAATTGAAAAAGAAAATTTTTATTTAACTTAACTTTTATGTAAATTAAAATACAGAATCATATCAAAGTCTTGTTTAAATCATAATATCAATCTTGTAATAAAATCGTGGTATTTTCAAGTTTGTTAACTATGAAAATCAAGATCTGAGACTGAAGTATACAATGGTTCAGTGAATGAACATGAAGAAAATTATTCAGGAAATCATGAAAGTTCGGTTAGTAAGATGGAAATCGATGCTGTAAAGGAGACGTTTCAAAATTTTTGGGAATCGTATAAAGTGAGGTATACGAATTATATTGGTGATGGCTTAAAAGTTAGCCTAGGTCGATTGCGAAACGTAAAAAAACAGAAATATTGGTGGAAAGAATAAGTTGATCAAATAATTAATAAAATAACTAATGATATACTATGGGGTATCTATAAGGTGATATCCATGATGACCTAAATTTTTTTCAAACAAAAATCCATAAAGGTAATTCGTAGTGTTTCACGGATGGAGAAGTACATACTTCTCTCTAGCATCTTCAGTGCTTTGTCGTAGTCTCCTGTTGAGTGACTGACTCTCAAAGATTCCAAGTGAGATCTTGGCCAAACGTCTGCCCCTGTCCACAGGGAACAACCAAGAAGATGAACCGATGATACTTCGGATCAACCAGAATACAAAAATCCATAAAACATATACTGCCCAATTGGAGCAGAAAGTTGGTGTAAATAGCGTAAAGTCAATCTAAGAGAAACCTTCATTAATTTATCCACGAGGTGACACTCCATGAAGAGGTTGCAACGGCTACAAAGCCAATATATGTAAGATTTGTCCTTGAAGACTCTCAGGAGAAAGATGAATCTACTTCCTTGGAAGTCAGTAGTTGAAAAGTAATCAAAAAGTAGTCATAAAGCGATCCCTAGATTCAGAGTACAAACCCACATACATGAAGACTCGCCATAAAAAAAATGTTAGAAAGATGTTTGGGCGATGAAACCTCCAATGTTGTTTAAAAACTATTGATATATCCGCTTATGTAGCAACTAACATTTTTAATAAAGGCTGTTGTGTTATGTTAAAAATTTTGGAATCAATTTGAATTCAAATTAGTAAGCAGACTAAAATTTATGCCAACTCTGGTGATGAAAAGTGTTTGGAACAACTGGCTTCTTTAAACAACAAAAAAAGCTCATGCCCAAAACAGAATGAAACAACACGAGAAAGAAGATTTCTAAGAGCAAGAAGAAGGAATTATATACTGATCTGGCATAGCTGATTATCCGTAAGTGTTACACATAAATTTACAAATTGTACTTAAAACTTTAAATGTATTTTTCTCGGAGCATATTTTTTATCTGATCGACAAGATTTCTAAAAATAATCTAAAACTACTTAATCGACTGACTTGAAATTTTAACTGTACATACAGGGTGGGCCAAATTGGACACTTTTAAAGGGAAGCTCCTCTTTTTATAAGATATAGAGGAAAAATGATATCAGTGCAAAAAATAAGAGGTCTGCGAGATGTTGTAATATTCCATTTTCCCTCATAAAGTAAAACATAGGACTCATCTTCCAACCACTGGTATACTTTTTTAATAAGTCACTCCAGTCTGGGGTGTTCCCTGACACACTGAAACTGTCGAGAGTGGTACCTGTTTACATGGAGCGTGAGGTGGTAGACATTTTAAATTGCAGACCAATATTGGTACTGTCGTCAATATCTAAATTATTCGAATCCATTGTAAAAGGACAACTCTTTACAACAATTTACCAATTTGGGTTTACTGATGACAGTTGGAGATCTCACACTGAGGAATTGGGTTGGGTTGGGTTGGGTTGGGATTTCACAATTTCAAAGATTTGTATTATTATGGTACGAAAGGTAGAAATCAATTAACGGTTCCTAATTTCCGCTATGAAATAAATAGAAGAGAGAGGACCTCCATATATGCGGGGGTGGTTATATTTAATGGCTTGCCGGGAATTCTGTTTGATACTTCGACGTTACATAGATTTAAACTTGAACTCAAAAAGTACTTCAAAAACACTCATCCGTTAACATTCTTTAGCTGGAATTAATTTCAAATTGAAATAACCACTCATATATCATTTTAAAGAGGAAAGTTCAACCTACAATTTGATGTACAAATTATTTCTTCATTTCAAAAATAAAACCTCCACGATCTTTTCCAAATGTTATCATTTTGTTTCGTGATTTAAGTAAATCGTCAAAAACACATCATCTTCTAACATGTTTTAGGTGGAAACGATTTCAAACTGAAATAACAAGTTGTATATCATTAGAAAAACGAAGCTTTCAATTTCATATATAAGTCATTTCTTCATTTTCAAAAATAAGACCATCACGATCTTTTCAAATTTTATCATTTTCTTCATGATTCTATTAAAACATCAAAAACACATCATCCTTTAACATTTCTTAGGTAGAATCAACTTTAAATCGAAACAATTATTTATACATCAACTGAAAGAAGAGACTTCAACCTTCAATTTCATATACAAGTCATTTCTTCATTCTCAAAAATAAGACCCTCACGATCTTTTTCAAATTTTATCATTTTCTTCGTGATTCTACTAAAACATCAAAAACACATCACCCTTTAACATTTCTTATGTAGAATCGATTTTAAATTGAAATAACGATTTATACCTCGTTTGAAAGAAGAAAGTTCAACCTTCAATTTCATATACAAGTCATTTCTTCATTCTCAAAAATAAGACCATCACGATCTTTTTCATATTTTATCATTTTTTCGTGAATCAACTAAAATGTCAAAAACACATCATCCTTTAACATTTCTTATGTAGAATCGATTTTAAATTGAAACAACGATTTATACATCATTTGAAAGAAGAAAGCTCAACCTTCAATTTCATATACTAGTCATTTCTTCATTCTCAAAAATAAGACCCTCACGATATTTTTCAAATTTTATCATTTTCTTCGTGATTCTACTAAAATATCAAGAACACATCATCCTTTAACATTTCTTAGGTGGAATAAACTTTAAATTGAAACAACGATTTATACATCGTTTGAAAGAAGAAAGTTCAACCTTCAATTTGATATATAAGTCATTTCTTCATTCTCAAAAATAGGACCCTCACGATCTTTTTCAAATTTTATTATTTCTTTCGTCATTCTAGTAAATCGTCAAAAACACATCATCCTTTAACATGTTTTAGGTGGAATCGATTTCAAATTGAAATAACAAGTTATATATCATTTAAAAACGAAGATTCAACCTACAATTTGATATACAAGTCATTTCTTCATTTGCAAAAATAAGACCCTCACGATCTTTTTCAAATTTTATCATTTTTTTCGTGAATCAACTAAAACGTCAATAACACATCATTCTTTAACATTTCTTAGGTGGAATCGATTTCAAACTGAAATAATGAGTCATACATCATTTTAAAGAAGAATGTTCAATCTGCAATTTGATATTCAAGGCATTTCTTCATTTCCAAAAATAACACCTCCACGATCTTTTCATACTTTATTATTTTTTTCGTCATTCTAGCATAACGTTTCTACAGAAATATCATCAAAAAGGTTGCCGCCTTCCTAGATATCGTTCATGATATAAATTTCCTGCAGTTTCGGCATTCTCCCCACATTGTATAAAACAAACCATCATGTCCAATTTTTCTTTATATTTCACATTATATTATCATTATATTAACATTATAATGAAAGTTGAAGACAACTACGAATTAAATTACGCAATTGAAAATCTTAATAGTTTCCAAGTTGTACATTTCAAAGAAAAGTGTAACCAAAAAGGTGTTACAATTTTGTTCAGTTATGTTATTACTCAGTAGCTATTAATATTTTACGCTATTTATTTATGTATATCAAACAACAACCGTATAGGTAATTTTCTAGATATTCTTTCTAAATATTATTAGTTTTTATTGCTGCCAAGGAATGCGATGAATGTATATTACACAATCAATATAACTATTGACGACATTTTCATTTACGTTAATTCATATGCAATTATTAAACCACGTTACAAGGTCTAACCAGTTAGCTTATGAGTTGTTTACCGTATGTGATAGAAACAATATTAATCGTGGTCTAGATTTTTTAAAAACTTCCTCTGGTTATATTTTATATATTTTTTATCAATGAAAAAAATGATTGATATATCATAGCAAATTATTTTTTTTGCTCTTTGTAATTGGGTTATTGGGAAAGCATTATTTTTGTTTTGAAAGCCGAAAATTGTGCTCAAAATATAAAATCGAGTCATAAATAAAAAAGATTGTTAGAAAAATTGTACGAATTTTAAATCACGCTTTACAATGTTTGATAATTACTTT
The DNA here is from genome assembly GCA_036711965.1 of Onthophagus sagittarius. NCBI lineage: Eukaryota > Metazoa > Arthropoda > Insecta > Coleoptera > Scarabaeidae > Onthophagus > Onthophagus sagittarius. Next base: position 29,233,124 of record JASERS010000005.1, read on the forward strand.
TATTTTAAACTCATAAATTACGTTTTGAACTGAATTCGTGCTTTTTAGGGGCGAAACTAAACCGAAACTGTATTTACCTGTTGGACGAAATTTCGAATAATCCTTTCCACATCTCTCCCTGCTGTATGCTAAAGCTTTACAAATAGTCCATAATCCAAAATATCCTCTATCATCCCCAAATCCACCTAGAAAAAAAACAAACAAAAATTAATAAATAAGATAAAAATTAGTTATTAAAACCACAAATAACCATAAATAAACATCTATTTTATTAAAGGTGGTAGTTGAGAGATGAAAAACGTAATACAGCCGGAAGCTTAGAAAAATATTGCAGTCGACAAGCTTCGAGTTAATCAAAATTCTTGCTGCCGAGACAAGCGAACCGCCGAGCGGTTTAAATGAGGTGCAAAATTACTTTTCACATTAAATGGAAAAATGTTTCTTGGTTATATCGGAAAAGAAACGGTCGACTCACCCACGAAAACCGGGAAATCTACTTTGCATTTATATTATTTCCCTACTCAGAAAACGCTCGAGTTCAGGGTTGTTAGTTTTAAACGATTTGTTAAAAAATAGTTGTTTTAAACATGTTTAAAACACTAACATACACAACCTAAATTGTATCTTTTTAATTTATGGAATCAAAATAATTATAATTAATTTGTTAAAACTAGATTAAATTTGCTTCAAAATGATATTTATTTCATAATAACATCTCGATTCGTTTTTGAGATATGATAACGTAAATTAGATTATTGAATTTAATCTGAAAAACAACAGAGGCGATTATAAAAAAATTGTATCTTTTTAATTTATGGAATCGAAATGATTATAATTGGTTTGTTAAAACTAGATTAAATTTGCTTCAAAATGATTATTATTTTATAATAATATCTGAATTCTTCTTTGAGATATGATGATGTAAATTAGATTATTCAATTTAACCTCCATAACAAGAGAGGTGATTAAAAAAAATATCTTTTTAATTTATGGAATCGAAATAATTACAATTGGTGTGTTAAAACTGGATTAAATTTGCTTCAAAATGATTTTTATTTCATAATAATATCTCAATTCTTCTTTGAGATATGATGATGTAAATTTGATTATTCAATTTTACATCTATAACAAGAGAGGTGATTTAAAAAAATTTTACATTTTTAATTTATGGAATCGAAATAATTATAATTGGTGTGTTAAAACCGGATTAAATTTGCTTCAAAATGATATTTATTTCATAATAATATCTCAATTCGTCTTTGGGATATGATGATGTAAATTAGATTATTCAATTTAACCTCCATAACAAGAGAGGTGATTTAAAAAAATGTTATCTTTTTAATATATGGAATCGAAATAAGTATAATTGGTTTGCTAAAACTAGATTAAATTTGATTCAAAATGATTTTTATTTCATAATAATATCTCAATTCTTCTTTGAGATATGATGATGTAAATTAGATTATTCAATTTAACCTCAATAACGAAAGACGTGACTTAAAAAAAAATATCTTTTTAATTTATGGAATCGAAATAATTATAATTGGTTTGCCAAAACTAGATTAAATTTGATTCAAAATGATTTTTATTTCATAATAATATCTCAATTCTTCTTTGAGATATGAGGATGTAAATTAGATTATTCAATTTTACATCTATAACAAGAGAAGTGATTTAAAAAAAATTATCTTTTTAATTTGTGGAATCGAAATAATTATAATTGGTGTGTTAAAACTGGATTAAATTTGCTTCAAAATGATTTTTATTTCCTAATAATATCTCATTTGGTCTTTGGGATATGATGATGTAAATTAGATTATTCAATTTAACCTCAATAACGAGAGACGTGACGTTAAAAAAATATATCTTTTTAATTTATGGAATGGATACAATTATAATTGCTATGTTAAAACTAGATTAAATTTGTTTCAAAATGATTTTTATTTCATAATAATATCTCAATTCGTCTTTGAGATATGATGATGTAAATTAGATTATTCAATTTTACATCGATAACAAGGGAGGTGATTTAAAAAAATTGTATCTTCTTAATTTATGCAATCGAAGAAATTATAATTGATGTGTTAAAACTAGATTAAATTTGCTTCAAAATGATTTTTATTTCATAATCATATCTCAATTCGTCTTTGAGATGTGATGATGTAAATTAGATTATTCAATTTAACCTCCATAACAAAAGAGGTGATTTAAAAAAATTTTATCTTTTTAATTTATGGAATCGAAATAATTACAATTGGTGTGTTAAAACTGGATTAAATTTGCTTCAAAATGATTTTTATTTCATAGTAATATCTCAATTCGTCTTTGTGATATGATGATGTAAATTAGATTAACCTCAATAACAAGAGTTTATACTTTATCTCATTTGAGTTAGTTTTTTTTTTGCTCGAGTTAAACCCCTCTAAAGACATTTCTCCCACTTTTAAGTTAACCAACCAAAAAATAAAATTTATCCACAAAATAAAATTTAAATAAACTTTTTCCAAAAAAACTAACTTTATAAGACTTATTATAGAAACAAGGTACATCTCTATTTAGATTTTATTGCATCGAATGCTTTAGGTAGATTGGATTTATGCAAATCAAATTCGTGTACGAATTTAATTCACTCCGAGTACAAACTTGATTTGAGCACATATATCCTATCTTACGAAATTCGCTTCGGCGTTGAATACGTGTTTGTGGACCATGGTGGAATGTTTATTTCTCTATTGTTTTGATAAATCTGTTTCAATAACACCCCGGATGTCACGCTCTAAATGTTTGTACAACTCGGTTTAAAGAGAGAAAACTAGTTTTCAAAATAATTTGCATATCTCGTAATAACCAACGAAAATAAGTCTCAAGTTCAATTTCGATAAAATAAGCAATAGTATTCTTAAAGTTTTTAGATTGGGTTTCGTAAGCTTGTAGTACTTGTCGTGAAGAGGATTAGAAATCGTAAAGGTAACAGTTTGAAAGCACAACCGTTCGTTCACCTTTTGCAGCTCAAAAAGGACGCCTCCACGTCGTTTTCTTTATTCTTCTCGTTACGGGTTTATCTCAACACGTTTATGTAATGTTTACAAGAAAATTTTGGAATTAGAAAAAAGTGATTTTTATTGAAAGTACCTTTACGTTCATTAATAGTTAATACGTTGGTGGTTTCCTAAGGAACATGTTGCGGTTATCTCTGGTAGAGTTAGGCCATTAAAGGATATTGCCCCGGTTGCAACAAGCTCCCAAACCGATCGTTTCGTTTCATTTCGTTCCAATGTCAAATTTTTACACACACAATAAACACATAATTTCATTCATTGCATAAAAAATTTATTAAGCCAAATCAATCCATTTAATGGTGTAGTAATCTTAGATCGAAATTACAATTTTGTGGTTATTTGATTGAAGCTGTAAAGCAAGAATAATGACGAGGAAGAAAACTATTTCATTCGTAAATTATAATGAACGATCTCGATTGCGGTCTGATTTTCCTGTTGAATAGCTTTGATCTGAAGTTAATTTGAAATGAAAAGAAGCTTTGAAATCAACCGCAAACTCATGCGATTAAATTTGAAAAACTTTCACAGCAACAGGAAATTTTTTGAAAATCGCCTAAGTTATAGTTTCAACAAGATGATTGCGATGTAAATTTTAATTAAAAATTATTTAAATAAGTTTCGTAGACTAACTCAACCCAACTCAACCATCTCCAACTTTATAATTATGAATTTTTAATTGTAGGGGTTTGATTAAAACCTGAGATTACACATAAAAAAGGTTATCTAGATTTAAAAATAAGAAATTTATGTTTTATGTAGATAATTAATATGAATAATTAAGTACATAATTTCTCTTTAAATAACATTCTCGTACTAATGGATATAACGTTTCATATTAAGATATTAGGAACTTATGAGCTTCTAAAGTGACTACTTAATTATACATATAGTTTCAGAGATAGTCATTAATGTTATGTTCTCATAAATGGATACATATAGTTTCCTTTTGAACTACAAATTTAGATTGAGTTCAAAACTTGATATCTTAAAAATGAAACGAGATATTTAACTATGGTTTTATTTGAAAAAAATTACACATTTTTCTTTATAAATCACAAAAAAATCGAAAGAAAAAAATTCGATTTTATATGATTTTTAAAAAAATAATGAATCAAACTGTTAATTTTATGAAATGTTAGAAATTAAGGTTGAGTTTAAGAATTAATATCTTAAAAACGAATTGTCATACTAAAGTATGGTTTTATTCTCGGAAAAAGTAATACTTTTCTTTATAAATTGCAAAAAGTTTCAACTAAATATCTTAAGAATTCGATTTTTTATTATTTGATAAAGATAATCAAATAAATTGTTATTTTTATGAAATGTTGAAATTTAGGTTGATATCCCCACAATGACTTGAGATACTCAGGCATGGCTTTGCTTCCATAAAAGTATATAATTTTGTTCATAAACGATAAAAAGAATCATCAAAATATCTTAAAAATTTGATAAGTTTTAAAATAATCAAAAAAATCGTTATTTTTATGAAGCATTATTATTATATATATTATTATATTGTAGCACAAATTTAGGTGAAGTTCAAAACTTGATGTCTCAGAAACGAAGCGAGAAACTCAAGGATGGTTTTATTCTGAAGAAAACACATACTTTTGTTTATAAATCACAAAAAAAATTATCAAGATATATTAAGAATTCGATTTATGACCATTTTTTTTAATAATCAAATAAATCATTAGTTTTAGAAAATGGTACAAATTTAAGTTGAGTTCACAACTTGATATCTCAAAAACCAAGCGAGATACTTAAGTACAATTTTACTCTGAGGAAAGTTCATACTTTTCTTTATAAATCACGAAAAGTTTTATTAAGATATGTTAAAAATTCGACTTATGACGAATTTAGGTTGTGTTGAAACTTTATATCTCAAAAACGAGTTGAGATGCTTACGAATGGTTTTATACTCGTTAAAGCATATACCTTCCTTTATAAATGACAGAAAAATTCATCAAGATATCTTAAAAATTCGATTTTTTACGATTATTTAAAATAATCAAAGACATTGTTATTTTATGGAATGCTATAACTTTAGGTTGAGTTCAAAACTCGATATCCCAAAAATAAATTGAGATACTCAAGTATGGTTTTATTGTGAGGAAAGTCCACACTTTTCTTTATAAATCAAGAAAAGTTTTGTTAAGATATCTTAAGAATCCGATTTATGACGATTTATCAAAAAATGTTTAAAAATCGTTATTTTTATGAACTGAAACAAATTTAGGTTGTGTTGAAAACTTGGTGTCTCAAAAATGAGTTGAGATACTCACAGATGGTTTTGTTCTCACTTTAGTAAATGCTTTCCTTTATAAATGGTAAGAAAATTCATCAAGATATCTTGAGAATTCGATTTTTTACGATTTTTTCAAAATAATCAAAGACATTGTTATTTTTTAGAATGGCACAAATTTAGGTTACGTTCAAAACTTGACATCTCAAAAATGAAGTGAGATACTCAAGTATGGCTTGATTCTAAGGAATGTCTATACTTTTCTTTAATAATTACAAAAAGTTTTGTTAAGATATCCTAAGAATTCGATTTATGACGATTTATCAAGAAATGTCTAAAAATCATTATTTTTATGAAATGAAACAAATTTAGGTTGTGTTGAAAACTTGGTATCTCAAAAACGAGTTGAGATACTCAGGTATGGTTTTGTTCTCGTTAAAGTATATACCTTCCTTTATAAATGACAAAAAAATTCATCAAGATATCTTAAAAATTCGATTTTTTTAAGATTTTTTAAAATAATCAAAGACATTGTTATTTTTTAGAATGCTACAAATTTAGGTTTAGTTTAAAACTTGATATTTCAAAAACGAAGCGAGGTACTCAAATATGGTTTTATTCTGAGGAAAGTCTATGCTTATCTTTATAAACTACAAGGAGTTTTGTTAAGATATCTTAAGAATTCGATTTATGACGATTTTTCAAAAATTGTCTAAAACATAGTTATTTTTATGAAATTTAACAAATTTAGGTTGTGTTAAAACTTGACATCTCAAAAATGAAGTGAGATACTCAAGTATGGCTTGATTCTAAGGAATGTCTATACTTTTCTTTAATAATTACAAAAAGTTTTGTTAAGATATCCTAAGAATTCGATTTATGACGATTTATCAAGAAATGTCTAAAAATCATTATTTTTATGAAATGAAACAAATTTAGGTTGTGTTGAAAACTTGGTATCTCAAAAACGAGTTGAGATACTCAGGAATGGTTTTGTTCTCGTTAAAGTATATACCTTCCTTTATAAATGACAAAAAAATTCATCAAGATATCTTAAAAATTCGATTTTTTTACGATTTTTTAAAATAATCAAAGACATTGTTATTTTTTAGAATGCTACAAATTTAGGTTGAGTTTAAAACTTGATATTTCAAAAACGAAGCGAGGTACTCAAATATGGTTTTATTCTGAGGAAAGTCTATACTTATCTTTATAAACTACAAGGAGTTTTGTTAAGATATCTTAAGAATTCGATTTATGACGATTTTTCAAAAATTGTCTAAAACATAGTTATTTTTATGAAATTTAACAAATTTAGGTTGTGTTAAAACTTGGTATCTCAAAAACGAGTTAAGATATTCACAGATGTTTTTATTCTCATTAAAGCATATGCTTTCCTTTATAAATGACAAAAAAAAATCATCAAGATATCTTGAGAATTCGATTTTTTACGATTTTTTCATAATAATCAAAGACATTGTTATTTTTTAGAATGGCACAAATTTAGGTTACGTTCAAAACTTGACATCTCAAAACCGAAGCGAGATACTCAAATATGGTTTTATTCTGAGGAAAGTCCATTCTTTTCTTTATAAATTACGAAAAGTTTTATTAAGATATCTTAAGAATTCGATTTATGACGATTTATCAAGAAATGTTTAAAAAATTGTTATTTTTATGAAATGGAACAAATGTAGGTTGTGTTAAAAACTTGATATATCAAGAGCGAGTTTAGATACTCAAAAATGGTTTTGTCCTCGTTCAAGTATATACTTTGCTTTATAAACGACAAATAAATTCATCAAGATATCTTCAAAATTCGATTATTTACGATTTTTTTTAATAATCAAGGAAATCGTAATTTTTAAGAAATCTTACAATTTTAAGTTACTTTAAAAGTTAATATCTCAAAACCGAAGCGAGATACTCAAGTATAGTTTTATTTTAAGAAAAGTGCATACTTTCCTTTATAAATCACGAAAAAAAGATATCTTAAGAACTAGATTTAGGCGATTTTTCAAGTGACTAAGGTAATTTGAAATTATCTGCAATATCACAACTTTATCTCAAAAGATATCTCAAAAACGAATTAAGATATTCATATATGATTTTGCTCTGAGAAAAATACATACTCTCATATATGTCTGATCCAGAAGATGATCAATAATTGAACAATAATGGATGATGCCGAAAACTAACTAAGAGAAAGATAAATCTGATACTATTACCTAAGTAGATGTTAAAAAGAGTTATCTGAAGTTGCGATAAGTATAAGTAGATATGAGTAAAGTACTCGGAAATCATTTAACTTTAAAATTATTGTATTTAGAGTCATGTAAGAATCTAGATTGAAGATCTAATCTTTTAATCGCCTGTAATCAATATAATTAACCGTAATTGATATGCACCTATTAGTAAAAAAACTTTACTATTACCATCTTAATTTCATATCAATTTAGTTATTTAGACGTCTCCATTCCAGTTTTGGACTGAATCTGATTTATTCATTTAAATAATTCTAAACGCGTAATGTTTCTTTTTTGCGACATAGTTTCATAAATTGCATTTATACGTGATTGGTGTAATAAAACATTGTGCCAATTAATTTCTGTCTTAACGTTAACTTAAAAAAAAATAATTTATTTATCTATTTCAATAGAAATGCTAGAAAATTGTAAATAAAAGTAAATAACTCGGCGAGCCGTGTTCGGTTTAAAAAGATTTTCCAAGGATATCAACAATATACAGCACGTAATGTATACGTTGAGTATGTTTCTTAACCACGTCTTTAAACAATACCTTGACGTATAGATAGCTCGTGAGTCATTCCGTTTATGGACGCAACTCGTTTTAAATTATTTTTAAGGCGTTGTCTTATTTAAAGAATGAAATTAAGAAAATTAATACAAAAATTAATTAATGATCAAATATCATTTTTTGCAAGGTTTTAATTTCACCATTTTATAGTTCGGTGTAAAATGTTAAATGCAGCGTAATAATTGACCTTATTGCCCCTTTTGAGTCGCATCAAATTTGCTGTATGTGCACGATATGGCGAAAAAAAAATGCAATTACGTTTGCAATTAAACACGCTTTAGTGCCAGGTACTGTGCCTCTAATAAAACGTCGAGTTTCATGTTCCCTTACAATTTCTTTTATTTCATTTCATTTGTAATCAGTTTACGTTATTAATGGTGTTAATACGGCCGAGTTTCAATTAATAAAGAAATTAATTACGTTTGATTAATTAACGTTTGCGGTTTAAAGTATCCTAACTTGGTTTTAGTTGCAGTTAGTGCAATTATAACTTATCCCGAAGTTAACGCAATTAACATATACTATTTGGTTTAAATTTAACCGCAAATTTATAAGTTTAACAAGTTAATACGTTACGGTTTAAAATTTAATTAAGTTAACTTATTTAATTGTGATTTTAAGAGAACGGTTCATATCTTTAAGGATATAATAAAAAAAATTTCGCATTTCTTTTTGCTGTGTTGTTACTCCCGGAATTCCGAGCAAACACGGCAATACACCTTGTGTTAATTACATCTTCCTGGATCATAAATTAACTTCCTTTGTGCACTTTAATTAAGCACCTACATAGCGTGGCTTCGAAATTAATTTCATGTCCGTTTTAATATCTCCCTCTCTATCCTATCACCTTCACACAATTTTACCTTGACATATTACAACATCACCCTTTTCCCATTTCCCATAAAATCAAATATAAAGTTAAATAAAACTCAAAATAAAGTATTGGCTTTTATTCCAGTTTAACTATAATGACTTCAAAATCGAAAAGAATGCATCTGATATGCCAAATTGATGAAAATAGGCCAAATAAAATTGCCAAAGAAAATACCATTGGTCCTGATAATGACTCACATGAAAAAGAGAATCAAATTATTGAATTTTCCGATGGATATTATCGTTGACAACAATGATAGCTTTTTAAAGGCAATGAATCCTGCAAATTGTGCCGATAATGAAGTGGAGCCAGCTGTATACAATTTGCAAGAGACTGTTGCTACCGAGATTAATGTTCTTGAAGCAGAAAGTGAAAACGATGATGTAGGTTAAGACAGAGATTTTTATATCAATGAAGAGGAGAATCTAAAATCAGAACCAACCACATCCCCCACATCAAAATCGGAATATTAAAAAATAAATCAAGATCTGAGGATGAAGGGAAAAGCATAGATAGGAATATTCAGAATAATAGTCAAAAACATTTCAGGCTGTTGAAAGAGAAGAAAAAAACCTGGAATACCTTGTATTTCAAACTTTTGCCGAAAATTCAAGAAGAAAAGATGTAATGAAATTGATGATTTAAAACGTGAAGAAGAAGTCTTCAAAAAGAAAGAAGAAGTTTTGGCAAGATTTATCGTGAGGTCAAGGACAAACATATCTGTGTAATTTTATAAATAATGTACCAGCTCAGCAAAGAAGGCCAGAAGGAGAAAATGCTCAAAAAACAAGAACTCTTAAATATTCTCTCAAAATAGACGAAGGCATTTATCTTGCATGCAAAAAAATCTTCACAAATAAAGTAAAAACGATTTTTTTTAATACATCATTTTTGACGTTCAACCCGAACATTAAATAATCCAATTTGACCTAAATTCAGATCTTTTTCCTAATCAACACATTGATTTAATTAAATCCTAATAAAATAGAGAGTTTAATCTTCAATTTGAGATATAAATCATTTCTATATCTTCATAAATAAAGTCAAAACGACTTTTTTCAACAGAGAGTTTAATCTTTAATTTGAGATACAAAATCATTTCTGTATCTTCATAAATAAAGTTAAAACGAATTTTTCAAATCAATCATTTTTGACATTCAACCCAAATACTAAAAACCCAATTTGAGCTAAATTCAGATCGTTTTTCCTAATCAACATATTGATTGAAACATTTTTTTAATAGAGAGTTTAATCTTCAATTTGAGATATAAATCATTACTATATCTTCAAAAATAAAATCAAAACGACTCTTTTAAATCAATCATTTTTGACGTTCAACCTAAACATTAAGGAATCCAATTTGAGCTAATTTCAAATCTTTCTTCCTAATCAACTCATTGATTCAATCAAATCTTATTATAATAGAGAATTTAATCTTTAATTTGAGATATAAATAATTTCTATATCTTCATAAATAAAGTCAAAACGACTTTTTTAAATCAATCATTTTTGATGTTCAACCCTAACATTAAAAAATCCAATTTGAGCTAAATTCAGATCTTTTTTCCTAATCAACACATTGATTTAATTAAATCCTATTAAAATAGAGAGTTTAATCTTCAATTTCTAATTTTTCTTAACTTCAACAAAAATCTTGTTTATTCTTCAGTAAGACCCGGAATGAAACCAGAAGACCCAACCGTTACAAATATATAAGCTTTGAAATATTCGCAAACAATTTTTTTTAAACTATATTTTGATAGTGAGTATGAAGAACAAGAAAAACTATTTCTTCCACTAACAATGAATATGAACATCTTCATAATCAAAGAATAAAAATAAGAAAACCAACCTGAGGATTGTTGGTCATTTTATGATAATTTAATTCTTGAATGAGTTTTTTTTTGTCTTATGAATTAATTTTGTATATATATAAAAAATGTTTTTTATGATTTCCCAAAAGTTTGAGATTTGAGACCATCGACATCATATGTTAATTTGGAAATTGGTCTTTGGTTTTTCTTTTATCACGAATTAAGTGGAAAAAGGACCCGCTTCTTGAAGGTGCCAGCAATTTTGTCTATTTTTCAATTTTTTTTCTTAAAATTTGAACTGATAATAACACGATATGTTCTTAACGTGAGGTAGATTTTATTTTATCTTGATGGATTTGATGGTTTTTACCAAAATATGTCAAATAATGTTGTTTGTCGAATTTCGTTATCAATTTACAAACATATGATATACAGAAATGTTCGGTGATTATAACAAACTTTATCGCAATTTTTTTATTGAGCAGTTATAAAGATATCGATGTCAAGTGAGGGGCCTTGACTTTTTGCACGGACTTTAGTCTAATTGGACTAACACTAAGTCTAATGTTAGTTTTGAAGCTAGGTTGAGTTGGGTTGAACCTAAATGAGAACTAACACTAGAACTAGAAAGCTTTGATTAAAAAATCTGCCGATTTGCAGCTCTCCACCATAAAAGTAGTAGCATGGAATCATGTCCGTCTCATAAGACGGTTTTTAACCACATAATCTTTATGTGAAAAATTTGCTAATTCAGACTTAGCATAGTCATCATTCAAACATCATTCCGTTTAACAACTACACAGTTTTTAAGAATATTTTATAAATGTTCTCGGTATTTAAAAATGAGAATAATTTTTTATGGCAATTTTAGTTATTGTTGATGTTCCGAACATGACGGTAACGATTATAATTGCGTCATATCCTCGGGGGAGTTTCAACTTTGGATATGCAGTTACCGCATTCCTTTCCGGGAAACGTTAGACATCCTAATGATCCAGAGGGGATGTGGGGGAATCCCCAGCACGCGAACGGAGCATAACTAAAGCTTGAAAGCAAACACTTTGCATATTACGAAATTTCCGGTAGAAAGGGCACCGTTTAAGGGATAGTAGTTTCAAAACTAACTTCTGTTACGTTCTAAAGGGAGTTCAATGTATCCCATTCTGAGAGCTTCTGGTTTTAGAACAGGTGGCCGCACCTGTTGTCTATGCAAATAAGCCAGATGGTACACGTAGAAAAGATCTTCTAGCTTGTACTCGAATCATAAAAAACGAAAACGAAAAAGAATAGGGAACTAAAAAAAATAATTGATTTAAAATTAGTTTTTCCTCAGATCGAATGGAATTAGGAGATATCGGGTACAAGTCGTAATTAAAATTCAATAAATTCCAATGAGCTGCGATTGAGACGAGCACGACTTCTACTTCTTGGATAATAACACGGCATCTTCGTCTACCCTTCCCATGATCGTCTCGACTCCACTCTTGAAACTCAATTCCTGCTCGGTCTTCCGCCTCTCGAGATGCAAATAAAACCGTTTGGTCTCCATGGTGTCGAGGCTTCTCCGATGACGTGGGAAAAACGAGAATTCGCGTGCATAGAAAAGAACGAAACGGAAATGGTAAAAATTCAAATCAACTTCAACATCTACAAGATCACATGTTCTTTATAAGCGGATTCAAAAAAAGTATATTATTTAGGTTCAACGTATTCACCGTAGCCCCATTTATTCCAACTATTCATTGATACTATAGTTATTTATCGAACCAGTGCGTTCATACAATCGTGCTGTTTTATCAATAGGAATGCGTTGAACTATTTCCGTTTTAAAGCATGCAATCAATGCAGGGATTAGTGCTATTTTACCATACTATGTTTTACACGTAACCCTCTAAAACTATTCAAATTGCCCCTATAATCTTATGCAGATTAGAACTGGGATGACACCATAGTCGTTTTTGGTTTAGGATTGAATAATTAATTTGGGTTGTACCGTTCTATTTGCAATAAAGATATTTTTGTAATTCTAATTTGATTATAATCTTGTAATAATGGTGGTTATCTTTTTATTCATCCGAAAGTTTCTCTTCCCACAAGAATACTTAAGCCGGGTGATAAAATAACGTTTTAGAAAGCAACGTCCTTTGTTATCCTCCTTCTTCTTCGGTCTCACTGTCTCTTCCCGTAAATAATAGCTAAAACGTTAAAGAAACGGTACTTTGGAATCACGGTTACACACTCGCTCCTTTGATTCATTAAATATATTAGAAGAAACATTTTTAAATGCAACGAATAAACAAATTTTAAATGTGGTTCACTTTTTTGGAGTGTATCAATTTAATTAGTGTAACAAATTCTGAAGTATTAATTGTAACAGTTATTTCCTCAATTGGGGTACAGGATACCATTAGAAGTCATTGATTGGCACTTATCTGTTAATTAAAATTATCAACTAATTGGACAAATGAAATTATGATGAACATTTTCATATAAGATCTCAATGAGTGTCATTAATCAAGAATCAATCTGGTACTGAAAGTATTTTGATCCTATAGGAGCGGTTAAATTTTTAAAAAACTTTAAAAAAATACCACTTAACATACAGTTAAAACAATCTAATGTAATTTATAAAATTATTCCAAAATTACTTATTTTCGTTTTCTTAGTTTGTACCATAACGCATTTTAACTTATTTCATTCTCAATTGAGGTAAATTGAGATAAATGGAAACGCTGCAATGTTTACAAATATTGCAGTTGCACATCTGGGATGTGCATAAATATGATTTAATGGATAATGTAGAGAAAAGCGAACCGAGCAACGTTGTGCCTAAACAAATAGGCATTAAAATTAAAAACGATATAAATACATCCTTCAACTCGTTTATAAATGCTGTAGAATTGATTTATTATTAATTGTGATATCATGTAACATTACATGTTTGTATAATTTAATTTATGCTGATATCAGAATACTTAACTCACGAATATTTTAGCTTCACCCATACTTTAATTTATTAAATAAAATACTTTTCAAAATTTAATTTCAAAATTCATATTACAATTTATGATATCATATCAAAAATAAGTTTTATTTTCAGAAATAAGACGTCTACGTTTTTTCAAATTTAGAATCATCTTTTAACATTTTTTAGGTGGAATAGATTTCAAATTGAAACAGCGAGTTATACATCATTTGAAAGAAGAAAGTTTAACCTTCAATTTGATATATACATCATTTCTTCTTTCAAAATTAAATCCTCCGCGATGTTTCAAATTTTATTATACTTATCGTGATTTTACTAAAACATCAAAAATATATAATTCTTTAACATTTTTTAAGTGTAATTGATTTCAAATTGTATAACTCTGTTTCAATTTCATTATCATTCTTCAATTTGATATATAAATCATTTCTTCATTATCAAAAATAACACCTCCACGATCCCCTAAATTTTATAATTCCTTTCGTGATTCTACCAAAACGTTAAAAATACATAATTCTTTAACATTTCTTAGATGTAATCGATTTCAAATTGAAACAACGATTTATACATCACCTTAAAGAAGAAGGTTCATTCTTCAATTTGATATATAAATGAGATCTTCATTTTCAAAAATAATACTTCTACTATCCATCAAATTTTATCATTTTTTTTCGTGATTCTACTAAAATATTAAAAATACATAATTCTTTAACATAGATGGAATTGATTTCAAATTGAAACAACGATTTAAAAAGGAAGGTTCATTCTTCAATTTGATTTATAAATCATCTTTTCATTTTCAAAAATAACAACTCCACGATCCCCCAAATTTTATCATTTTTTTCGTTATTCTACTAAAACATCAAAAATATGTAATTCTTTAACATTTCTTAGGTAGAATCGATGTCAAATTGAAACATCGAGTTATACAACATTTTAAAGAGGAAGGTTCAGTCTTGAAGTTGATGTATAAATCATTTCTTCATTTTCAAAAATAAGACGTCTACGATATTTCAAACTTTATCATTTTTTTTCTGATTTCTGATTTTTTTTCTACCAAAACCTCAAAAATACATAATTTTTTAACATTTCTTAAGTAAGATCGATTTCAAATTGAAACAACGATTTAATTTGAATTCATTTTGAGGAGGAATCATTTTAAAGAGGAAGGTTCAGTCTTCAATTTGATGTATAAATCATCTCCTCATTTTCAAAAATAACAACTCCACGATAACACAAATTTTATCATTTTTTTCGTGATTTTACTAAAACGTCAAAAATATATAATTCTTTAACATATCTTAGATGGAATTGATTTCAAATTGAAACAACGATTTAAAAAGGAAGTTTCATTCTTCAATTTGATTTATAAATCATCTTCTCATTTTCAAAAATAACAACTCCACGATAACCCAAATTTTATCATTCTTTTCGTGATTTTACTAAAACATCAAAAATATATAATTCTTTAACATTTCTTAGGTAGAATCGATTTCAAATTGAAACATCGAGTTATACAACATTTTAAAGAGGAAGGTTCAGTCTTCAAGTTGATGTATAAATCATTTCTTCATTTTCAAAAATAAGACCTCTACGATACTTCAAACATTATTATTTTTTTCCTGATTCTACCAAAAATACATAATTTTTTAACATTTCTTAAGTAAGATCGATTTCAAATTGAAACAACGATTTATACATCATTTTAAAGAGGAAGGTTCATTCTTGAATTTGTTATATCCACGTAAGAAATGTTAAAGGATGATGTGTTTTGACGTTTCAACAGAATAACGAAAAAATGATAAAATTTGAAAGATCTAGGGGGCCTTATTTTTGAAAATGAAGAAATAACTTTTATACCAAATTCAAGATTGAACCTTCCTCTTTAAAATGATGTATAAATCGTTGTTTCAATTTGAAATCAATTTCATTCAAAAAGTGTTAAAGGACGATGTGTCTTTTACGTTTTAGAGAATAAAATGGGAAAATTTGAAAAATCGTGGAGGTTTTATTTTTAAAAAAGAAGAAATAACTTGCATATCAAATTGAAGGGTGAACCTTGCTATTCGAAATGATGTATAACTCGTTGTTTCAATTTGAAATTAATTTCACCTAAGAAATGTTAAAGGAAGATGTGCTTTTTATGTTTTAGTAGAATCAGGATAAAAAAAATGATAAAATTTGGAGGATAATTAAAGCAATAATTAAAAGTAATTCAAGATAGGTTACTTAAGACGTAAAGTTTAGGGTTGGATTGGTTACGTCGGTTAATCTTAAATAAAATAAAAAGTTTTTTCACATGAAATTGAATTGAAGATGTTAAATTTATAATAAATCATTTACAACCCTAATTATAATTCAAATACATCTCCTTTTTAGATTTCAAAGAAAATCCCTTTTAGTAGAGAGTCGTACCCTGTTTAATACAAAGGAGTTTAGATTAAAAAGTTCCAAAGTTGGATTAGATTAGCATCAGTTGCAATTTAGGAATTCTGCACAAAGGAATACTTTTAGGTTATAACTTTCAATTTACATTTCTCTTTTAGACCCACTTTTACCATCTCTTCTTAAATTTATTTGATAGATAAATCTAATTGTTGCCTCGGTTAAAGCTACTTTATTCCCTTATTGGTTAAAAGTTGATCTTATATGCTAACAGGATAATGGTATTGATGGTTTGAATTCGGAATTCGTATTCAAAAGATTTTTTAAATTCTCGCTGTGTTAATTGTTCATGCAAATACCCAATTCGTTTAACTTTCTCTTTTCGCACTTTTACTTATTCTAAATCCTACTTTTCAACAATTCGCAAATCTCACTTTTCTTCGAACTCGATTTCGATTATCGCGGTAATTCATTAGAACCATCTTACAATTCGAACGGCTGTATGGTTCCTAACTTGCACTTTACGTTCAATTAACTCGTCCTAATTAGTATAACTTTGTTAAGGGAGCACTCATAGGTAAATTTCCTAAATTGGCTCTTAATTGCATTAAATAGTTCACTCACTCGTACTTACTCACTAATTATTTATTAATATATTTAGTACAAATGTTACTCGATTAAGTTATTCTTGATGTTTTCTTATAATCATCATCATCGGTGAAAGCTCACGATTATCCGTCAAGTAAGATTGATCTAAACTAGTTCGTATTAGAAAGGGATTCTTGTTAACAAGGAACCGTTATAATAAATTATCGAAGTAACAATCATTTTAATTGGTTAAGACAAAATGTTTATTTTTCATTAATTTAATATTTCTGGTGAGCTGAAATTCATAGTTTTAGAAAGTAGGCCGTTGTGGTAGTGTAATAACGAAAGAGATTTAACCGCTAATAGCCGGGCAGGATTACATACTTACTCTGGAAGGGAAAACCAGTCTCTCTGCTGTACCATTTTGCAGCTGAGGGGGATTTAAATTTTAAATGGAATTTTACTCCTCCATAGTCGGCGCATTTTCAAATTTGTAATCGCGATGATGAACGTTAAAGGTCATTAAGCCGAAACAATTTATTTTTGTGATTTCTTTTGCATTATGATAAAAAATGCATCAATCATCTTTATAAAGACTCTAAAAAACGGTTTTATGATTGATACGCGCAGGTGTTTCCGGCTTCGCTGAATTTGTTTTTTAATTTATTGGGCTTTTTGCTCCTAAAAACAGATTAAATTAACCAACGTTGCCAATAAGCAAATTTATCATGGAATATCGAAACTTTAATCTTATCTACAAAGTTATTTTAATTAAACTCTACGGGTATATATCGTCGTGGTAATATTAGACGCGAATTGCTGTTTAAGATAATGCACCTAAGATACGAACAGGAAGGAAGAGATTTGGTTTCATAAACACCGCCTCGTTTCTATTATAACTAGGTAATTATCTAGGAATCACTTTACCGGTAATATTTTAACTTTGTATCAGTAAAAGATGGAGTTACATCTCACATCGTTTCAACGCTGTTCCTAAAATATCGTCGATCACTGATTACATAGTTTAAACAAGAAAGATGTTGTCACACTAACAATGTTATGATAATTATAAAATACGTCACGATTACATAAATTTGCAGAAAATGTTAACAGTTAGTAACTAATAATTTTTTGCTCTCCAGGCGAGATTTTCCATAAGAGATAGAGGAAGAATTTTACGCCAAATTCGATGGAATATGTTAATTAGTAATGACTTATAATGGCTTAAATAAATGATTTTAATATAAACCGGTGATTCCACTTGAAATCGATTCCATTTAAGAAATGTTAGAGGATGATGTATTTTTAACGTTTTAGTGGAATCATAAAAAAATGATAAAATTTGAAAGATCGTGGAGGTCTTTTTTTGGAGGTTTTAGTAGAATCACGAAAATAATGATATAATTTGGGGGATCGTTAAGTTGTTATTTTTGAAAATGAGAAATGATTTACAAATCAAATTGAAGAATGAACCTTCCTCTTTAAAATGTTGTATAAATCGTTGTTTCAATTTGAAATCAATTCCATCTAAGATATGTTAAAGAATTATGTATTTTTTAAATTAAAAATGAAATTAAAAAAATTAATTTGAAAATGATTTCAAATTAAAACAACGAATTATGCATCATCTTAAAGAGAAAGGTTTAATCTTTAATTTGATATAAAAGTCATTTCTTCATTTTCAAAAATACGACCTTCACGATTTTTCAAATTTTATCATTTTTTCATGATTCTAGTAAAACATCAAAAATGCATAAGTCTTTAACATTTCTTAAGTGGAATTTATTTCTAATTGAAACAACGAGTTATACATCCTTTCAAAGAGAAAGGCTCAGTCTTCCATTTAGTATGCAAGCCATTTCTTTAATTTCAAAAATAAGACTCCCGCAAGTTTTCAAATTTTATCACTTTTTTGGTTATTCTACTAAATCGTCAAAAACATCATCCTTTAACATTTTTTAGATGAAATTAATTTCAAATTGAAACAACGAGTTACGCATCATTTCAAAGAGGAAGGTTCAATCTTCAATTTGGTCATTTCTTCAATTTCAAAAATAAGACGCCCACAATCTTTCAAATTTTCTCATTTTATTCTCCTAAACGTAAAAAACACATTATCCTTTAACATTTCTTAGATGAAATCGATTTCAAATTGAAACGAGTTATTCATAATTTCAAAGAGGAAGGTTCAATCTTCGATTTGGAATACAAGTCATTTCTTCATTTTCAAAAATAACACCCCTACATCTTTCAAATTTTATCATTTTTTCGTGATTCTGCTAAAACGTCAAAACACATCATTCCTTAACATTTCTTACGTGGAATCGATTTCAAATTGAAAGAACGAGTTATACATCTTTTCAAAAAGGATGGTTCAACCTTCCATTTGGTATACAATTCATTTCTTCATTTTTAAAAATAAGATCACCACAATTTTTAAAATTTTTTCATTTTATTCTCTAAAACGTCAAAAACGCATCATCTTTTAACACATCTTAAATGAAATCGATTTCAAATTGATACAACAATCATTGTTGTATCAATTATTAATCATTTGTCAATTATCAATCACATTATTAATCATTTGAAAGAGTAAGGTTCAATCTTCAATTCGGCATGGGAGCTATTTCTTCATTTTCAAAAATAAGACCATCCACGATCTTTCAAACTTTACTATTTCTCTTCGTGATTTTACTAAACATTAAAAACACATCATATTTTAACATATCTTAGGTGGAATCGATTTAACTAAATACTATAAATTGAAACAATGAGTTATATGTTATTTGAAAGAAGAAGGCTCACTCTGCCATTTAATACATAAGCCATTTGTTCGTTCTCAAAACTAAGACCTCCACGATCATTCAAATTTTATCACTTTTTTTCGTGATTCTACTCAGTTGTATATTTCAAAAAAAGTTTTTTTGTATACATGACGGAAAGTTAACTGATTCCATCTAATCTTACAAAAAAAGTTTCCTCTATCTCTTATAGAATAAGAGATAGTTCATTTAAGCTGCTTTCAACGCAAAGAGTACATGAAAACAAATCTATATTGAACTGGGTTTAATGATGTACTTCAACAAGAAATTTTTATCTCGTGAAAATCAATTTTTTTTGCAATAAAATCCAATACGTCGAACAATGTTATCTGTTTTCACGAGCGAATTACACTTTTTGTAGGTTATCATAAAAGCTTCAAATTTTATAGGTCAATCGCCAAAGTGTCAATTGCGTACTAAAAGAGATACCATTGTTAAAAGTATTAGTTTTTGATGGAAAAAAATAAAAAATAGGTTTTCAAAACCATAGAAGTAATTAAAAAATACGGTATCAATTTTAACTATTTATTCCACCACATCTAACACAACAATTTATAAGCATAAATATGAATATCGTTCGATTAACGTGATATGGTAAGAAAAGATATCGTATCTTTTTGCGCGGTCTTTTCGTCTCGGTTGCAGCAGGAATGCGGTCAAATTGAGCTGGTTGGAGACATCGGGTGTTGATATTAAAAGTCTTTTACCCGGATTTTATGACTTATCTATCTAATTTTTATACCTTTTAGATCTTTCTGAAGATGATTAAAGGAAACTTGCATCATAAAATTTGTTTTTTTGCAAAAAAATCCTTTCTCCAAGTGATCCCGAAGTTTCCTATTTTACAAATCATGCATGACCTAATTGTGATAGCAGGTGGTCTGTTGCGGTTTTGCTTTGATTCAACTCCGTAACTTCGATGTGTTTGTTTAGATGGTAGAGTTTCGCCTTTTCATTGATAACATTCACGATGACTTGTTCGGTATTCTCATGGATTGACTCACTTTAAAAACTATACGAGCATATTAATTATTATATGAGATACATTATTTTTTTTTACATACACTTGTAATTTTTTAGCTAAATAAGTGAAAAGGGCACTGGTAGTAAAATTACCAAAAATAAAAAAAACTATCAGCTTGGAGACAAAGTTAGATATTCTGCGACGATTTGATAAGGGAGAAAAGGCTCTTGGTCTGGCTGCAACAACTATCAGAACTGTTAGAGATCGAGATGAACATTATAGAATCTGTAACATTATTAGATGCTAAATGACATAGACACAAGGAGTACTTTAATTAATAAAATTTTTGCTTTTTATTTGGATTGAAAATCAAATTGCGCAGTAAGTACCATTAAGTAAAATGATAATTCAGAGGAAGGCAAAAAGCTTAGTTGATGACATAAAAAGTAAAACAGTATCCAACGATAATGCTAGTGGTAGTAATACAGACAAGAATGAAACTTTTCAAGCTAGTCAAGGCTGGTTTGAGAGATTCAAGCAAATCTGCTCTTAAAGCCGAAGCAGCTAACGTTGATATAACTCCTGCAGAACATCTAGCTAACACAAATTTCATATCTAAAACAGAAAAATCTGCGCAAATATTTAAAGCTAGCAAGGATAGATTGATTCTTCTTTTTGGTGGTAATGCAAATGGAGATTTTAAATTTAAACCATTTCTCATTTATCAATAAAAAAATCGAAGAGCAATGAAAGGTTATTCAAAGAATCTGTTTCCTGTTCACTGGCGAACAAACAAAAAAACACGGATGGCAACATCATTATTTCAAAACTGGGTTACAACTTGTGTATTGCAACAAGGAATACTTAAACTTCAAGGCTTTGATTGTAGTAAATAATGCTCTTGGCTACCCAGATTATGTTAATGAGTTGTCAGAAAACGTTAAATTGGATTAGGGAAGAATCAGCCGATGGATCAGGGAGTAATATCGACTTTTAAAAGTTATTACCTTCGACGAACATTTAAACTTCTTTTAAGTGAGAATGATGGACAAGATAAACCTACCATACTAGAGTTTTGGAAAATGTTTAACATTATGAAAGCCATAGAAATTATTTCCGATTCGTTGGAGGATATTAAACCATCTTGCATGAATGGTGTTTGGCGCAAAATATGTCCTGAATGTGTTCACCGAATATGTACTGCAGAAGTTGAAGGGTGTACCATCAACTTCTGCAGTACTGCTGCTTGTAATAAAATTTTTAATTTAGCTACAGAATCTAATTTTGAAGGTATGTTCAAAATAGAAACCTCCGTTCAATAGAAACCTTCGAAGAACAAAATTTAACCTTCAAACAAATTTCCAAAACGATGCGTTTGATTGACGATGCTATGGAGATTTTTTAAAAAACGATCCTGACAGCGAAAGGAGTTTCAAAGTGGAACGAATATCAATTGCTACAAGGAAATTTATATTACGTACAGAAGCGAATTAGTTAAAAATCATGGCCAATAAGAGGAGTTACTCGAGGCTGTCCACAAGGGGGTGCACTTTCCCCATTGGTGTGGAAGCTCGCCCTGGACAGCCTCTTGAAATCTTTCGCTAAAGCCAACTTCACAACAGATGGTTATACAGATGATCTAACCATCCTTGTCAAAGGTAAGCACATAAATGTACTTTTTGATAGGATGCAAGTGGCTCTCAAGTTGATCGAGTCTTGGTGTGACCGACAAGGGCTCTCTGTGAATCCTCGGAAGACAGAGTTGGTTCTTTTCACACGATTGAGGAAGGTTGGCAAGCCCAGTTTGCCATCTCTTGCTAATGCTCCATTAGTTTTGTCAAATGAAGTCAAATATCTGGGCATTATACTTGACAACAAAATGACATGGAAGGCTCACCTAGAATATAGAGTAAAGGAAGCGTATGTTGCATTCAGCCAGTGCCGGAGCACACTGCTGTAATTCGACCTATGCTTACATATGGTGCAGTAGTCTGGTGGTCAAAAACCTTAAAATTTATTTCCACTGCTGCACTAAATAAAGTACAGAGACTTGCGTGCTTGTATGTTGCAGGTGCGCTGCGATCTACCCCCACCGCAGCAATTTTATGTCACCGCAAGATTTTTCAAAAACTTTCACAAAATGATTGATAACTTGACAACGAGTGATTGATTGTCCTTTTTCTGACCATGATGTTGTCTTCAGTGAACTTGCTTTGAGAACTGCCCGTGATGTGCTAACAATCCGATACCTACGAAACTTTGCTAATATTAATCTCAAATTTCCTTCGATCATATTCTGAGATTGAAATCTATCAATGATAAGGTGAACTATTTTAATAGTCAAATTACATTTCTATTCGATCTTCATGCTCCTTTAAAGAGGTGTATTCTCTCTTAGGCCAGTCCTCCATGGTTGACTCAGAATTTGAGATTAATGATGAGGCTAAGGGACAACGCCAAGAAACGATTTAAGACGACCGGCAACGTTGCTACCTGGGAGTATTACAAAGATATGCGAAATTTAACCTCTCGTGCAGTTATAGCAGAAAAGCGAGCCTATTTTGAATTTGTTTCGAATAATGCTGATAATAAAAACACTTGGCGTCGTCTCGAAACTTTAAACGTGAAGTTGCTGTAGAGGTATACCGGATCATCTTAAAGGGGCTAATGAGCTGAATGACTTTTTCATTGGTGGGGTTGCGAGCATTACCGACAGTATACCTGTTGGAGATAATGTGGATTTGTACAGTGATACTTCTTTTTCTAATAGAAACTTTGAATTCTCTACGATTGATGAGAGTACTCTGGGTGATGTTATCAATGCCTTTAAGTCCTCTTCAACAGGTGTAGATGGTATTAGTTCTTATATGTTAAAGTTATGCTGCCCCACAGTGCTCCCCTACGTTGCACATATTATCAACACTTGTTTAATTGAAGGTACGGTGCCAGATTGTTGGAAGCATACTATTGTAAAACCTATTCCAAAAAAATCTGAACCATCTTCGTTTGGTAATTTGCGACCCATCAGTATCCTCCCATTTCTTTCTAAGGTGTTTGAGAGAGTCATTGAGCGTCAGTTGACACATTTTGCCAACTCATACGAATTTTTCCTCCTACGCAGTCTGGCTTCAGAGAGGGATACAGCTGCACAACTGCAATGTTGGCAGTCACAGACGACATCATGGCGGCTACTGATAGAGGTGATATTATAATGGTGACGTTGCTAGATTACAGTAGGGCGTTTGATACGGTAAACCATTGTACTTTGTTAAAAATTCTGAGCTTTGTTGGACTTGGTTCATGTTCACAGCGCCTCATTTGTGATTATTTATCTAATCGTTTCCAAACAGTTGACATTGATAATGTGTTGTCTTCTGTCAGGCCAGTTGTGCATGACGACGAATACAAATGAAGCAAGACTGAGAAAGGACTAGTACAAACACCGCTGTTGCCAAAAAACTAATGAAGAAGTTAAGTGAAACAAAAGATGCGAAGACAACAAGAAAAACCAGTATAAAGGATAATTGAAGGATAGCGACATGGAATGTGAGAGGCATACAGGGGAAAGAAGAGGAACTGGAAACGGAATTTGAAAACACAGGACTAGACATATTGTTGATAACAGAAACCAAAAAAAGGACAGGGAAGGAAACAGACCGACAATGGACACATATTCATATACAGCGGAGTGAGTATGGAGAAAAGACCAGCAGCAGGAGTGGCCTGTATAATACACACAAAATTGGAGAGAGAAATTGTCAGGTGGATACAAATAAATGAAAGAATACTAATGGTTAAAATGGGTAACAAACAGGACAGGAATCAAAGGACAATAATTGCAGTGTATGGACCAAACGAAGATGAGGTTGCTGTTAATAATGAAGCATTCTGGGATAAGTTAGAGGAAACTACAGAGGATGCAGAGGAGGACATATATATCGGAGGCGATTTTAATAGTAGAGTAAGTCGAAGAGACAATATATATAAACAAATGATTGGAAAATATGGAAAAGATACGAGAAATAACAACGGAAGGAGAATGCTAGATTTCTATACAGTACATAACTTAATAATAACTAACACATTCTTTACACATAAAGATATACATATATATACCAGAGAAAAAACAGCAAGAGAACGGAAGTCAGTTATCGATTACATACTAGTAGAAGAGGTAACTAAAGGAAAAATTGTGGACTCAAGAGTGAGAAGAGGGCTGGAAATAGGAAGCGATCACTTTATGGTAGTCGCCAAAATTAGAAACAACAGAGAAGGAAATGTGAAGTCAAGGATAGAAAGTAGGAAGAAACATGAATCAATCAAAACATACAAACTGAGAACAGAAGAGATAAGCACAAAATACGAAGAAAAGGTTACGAGTATAATAGACGAAGATATAAGGAGGAAATCAAGTAAAATAGAAGATGCGTGGAAGATAATGAGAGACGCAATGTTAATGGCAGCAGAAGAGATTTGTGGAAAACACCGTAATAACAAGAACAAGAATCAAACCAAGTGGTGGACAGAAGAAATAAAATTGCAGATAAAAGTTAAAAAAAGGGCTTGGAAGAAATATTTGAACAGGAAAACTGTGCAGTGTTATGAACAGTATAAGATTGAGAGGCAGAAAGCAAGAGAGATGGTTAGGGAGGCAAAAAGAAGAAGTTGTTAAGAATTCGGATTGAAAATGGAGAGGAATAGTAGGGAGAATCAAAAACTGTCTTATAACATATTGAAGAAGTACAGAAATGGACACAAGGAAAGGTGGATAAAAGACAAGAACAATGAAGTAATAAAGGACGAAAAGAAGATAATGGAAAGATGGAAAGATCACTTCGAAGAACTCCTCACGAAAGATCCAGGCCAAATACAACAAACGGAGGAAGAAGTAACAGACAGTACCATTGTAAATGAAAAACTAGACGAAAACATATCAGAAGCAGAAGTAAGAGAAACGATAAAAAATTTAAAAAACGGAAAGGCTCCGGGAGAAGACAAGACCACAACGGAGATGATTAAGTGTTTGAAGAACAGAGAAATGGAGATATTGGTAAACATATATCAAAAGATATGGCAAGAAAAATATATACCAGAAGAATGGAAAACATCTCTTATAGTACCAATATTCAAGAAAGTTGATAGAAGACAATGCAACAACTACAAAGGAATTACACTAATCAATACAAATATAAAAATACTAGAACAAATTATATAACATCGAATAAAACCTATAATAGAAAAAACACTAGATCAAGCCCAGAGTGGATTCAGGAAGGATAGAAGTATACAGGACCACATATTTACACTCAAACAAATTATTGAAAAAATGTTAGGCAACAAAAAGGAATATACCTAGGATTTATAGTCCTAGAACAGGCTTTTGACAAGGTACCGCGTGAAAGATTATGGACAATTTTGAGACGGAGAGGAGTTAGCACAAAATTGATGCAAATAATAAGAGCCATATACGAGAACAACACAACAAGAATCATTTATAATAATCAAAAATCAGAATCTTTCAATACTAATGAAGGACTAAGGCAGGGCGGTGGATTGAGCCCAACACTCTTCATCAACTATATGGACTAAATTATAAAGGAAATGAACAAAATAAGGAAACTTGTTTGAAACGATAGGTTATAGGAAACTAAAAAGGGTACAAATCGACATTGGTGCTTTTGCGGACGATATAATACAAATTTCGAACTCGGCGATAGTACTACAAGAGAGACTAGAGAAATGGAATGAAACCTTGAAAAAATACGGAATGAGCATGAACAAAGAGAAAACAAAAGTAATGATAATAGGGAAGGAAGAAGCAGTAAGAAGATAAAGAAGCACATAAAAATTGAAAAAATAAAATAGAGCCAGTATGGGAGTTTAAATATCTCGGAGTCAAAATTACCCAAGATGGAAAAATGTTTAGCGAACTGGAAGAGAGGATATCAACAAACTGTATTACCAGATTAATAAAGTCCTGATAAATAAGAAGGAAGTAACGAGAAACACAAAACGCAACGTAAATAAAACAATTATACACCAGTGTTTACATTTGGATGTGAATCTTGGACATTGACAACCAGAGAGAAAAAGAAAATGGCGGCAATGGAGATGAAATATCTAAGAAGGGTAAAAAGAGTGACAAAAAGAGATAGAATAAGGAGCATAGATATCAGAAAAGAATTAAATATGGAAACTCTAGAAGAGTATATAGAGAAGAGACAACTGAGCTGGTGGGTACACCTAAATAGACTTAAAGAGGAGATACCGGTGAAGCAAGTATGGGAAGCAAGGCCGTGTGGTAGAAGAGGAAGACGGAGATCAAGACAGGAGTGGAATAGTGTAATAGCTAAAATATTGGACAGTAGAGGGTTGCAGATACAACAAGCTAGAACTTTTTCCAAAAACAAAAAGGAATGGGCCAAATTTGTACATAGACAACAATGAATAGTTTTATTTTGTTTTATACGGAAGTGGTATTTTTGTTTTTGTTTTTAATTTCTATGTACAGCCTACATCCTATGGGTAAAGTGGCATTTTCCATATATATATATCTCCCAGATGAACTAAAGTTGATGAGGCCTGCACGGCT
This sequence comes from Onthophagus sagittarius, assembly GCA_036711965.1. NCBI lineage: Eukaryota > Metazoa > Arthropoda > Insecta > Coleoptera > Scarabaeidae > Onthophagus > Onthophagus sagittarius. The sequence continues at coordinate 29,260,270 of JASERS010000005.1, forward strand.
GCGGAAAGAGCTCTATGTTCGGTTGTTCGAGAGTCAAATTTCAATTATTAACCAAATTCGACATTTAAACGTATTAGGGGACAAAATTAATTGGTAAAACGATTTCGGTTTATTCTGCGGCTTGTCAGATTTGTTTTTTTATCATTTATTCTATTTTTTATATTATTACATAATTACATAATAATGTTGAATTACATGAATCGGAAGTTAATATCATTTCTTTATGATTAATTATTGTTCGGGGGGCAATGGAAGATCAAGAATGTTTTTGAATTGCCTCCTCGCGTTTGTGCGGGAATATAAAATAAGTTTTTTGATTTTCTTTTTTTTTTCTAAGTATTTATTGTTTTTTTTTTTGCACAATAAATTATCATTATAATTATAAAATTCATTTTGTGAGGATATATTTCAATTTTTAACTATATTTTGGTAATAAAATATTAAGGATAATTCAGAATAAGTGTAATAGATTCAAGGAATCTCAAAAGTAATTAAAAGCATGAAATTGACCACATTTAAACTAAATTAGCAATTCCAAATTAAAATGAAATTGTTGAAAATTGAATCTGTTTGTTAAAGTGCAATCATTAAAGCTATAATTTTCGAAAGTTCTATGTAATTCTATTTTTAGTACTAAAATCCCATGATGGATGTAGAATCAAGGTCGCGTGGAAATTAAACAACATTTTTACTCAATACAAAACATTGTAAAATGTTTTTGAATAATAATCTCACCTGCTACGCTATCGAAGTATGCCCATCCGGGTAAACCGACAGCAGTCGCACCAACCACGAAGCACACAAATCCGAGGATGGCAACGCATGTCGAATAAAGGAACTTACTATCAGCCATAGCACACTAGCACAGTGACGTTTCGTCACTCCTCGTACACCATCATGCACCTTCACAGGCCCCCCTTTTTTTAATCACGCCTTAACTCACATTATCATCCAACTTAACAATCCAAAACAAAAAAAACAGAAACACCACAACAAAAGTTATCCGAATCGACACCTCAAATTTGTTTGGATACAAACTCCGGATGGGTTTCAAATCGATCCGCGTCGCGGTACTTATTTATATTCTCCTTTTATTAAATCGAACAGCTACGCCGAGTTCTAGTTTCAAACTGAAAGGTAAAATCAATAGGTTCGCGTTGATCGAATAAGGCGCGCAAAGAAGAAATTGAAAAAGATTTCTAATAACCACTTGTTGAGTGCTTTGATTTCTTCTTTGAGAGTTTGGAAAAATTTTGGAGAGAGTAATATTGTTAAGGAGAATGGAGGGTTTTCGCGCCGGAATTATTTCTTTTTGGTCGTGGCAAAAGAAGAATAACCGGATTTTTTGAAGCACCTTCCGGAGCGACTACTAACTGGCGAGACACTAAAACCGACAACGACGACGACGAGCGAACCAACAACGACGGTTCATCGGCTGGTAGTGGGGCCTTCGCAGGAGGAGAATGCACGTGTAGGCCGCACCTCGGTCACACACTTTTGTTTACAGCAGGAATTCGGCACGTAAAACTAGGACACACATATACAGTATTATAACCAAACTTTATAAACCCCCATTATGTCACACTCCCCATTAACAATACCAATTCAACCTACAAACTTAACAAGTACCATGTGGTTTAACTGAAGAGACGATGACAATTTTAGATGCAGAATGAAACGAGAATTGTATGGGTACGATGTCGTCCTGCATTGGAATTACCTCGGTTTCTATACAGAGGACGACGTTGCAGAAATGCTTCAGTATGAGTGGTTAGGAGAGGATGTGGGCGGAAAACAATGCCAACGAGAGGTTGTTGCATTTCGAGACGAGGAGGAGGAAGGACGTTTTTGGAGTTGCCGGTATTGTTCTGTTTTCGATGGGACATCGTGGGATCGATTGAATTTGTATGAATTGTGAAGGACTATTCGGATCTAACAATTCGATTTGGAACAAAATATGGAAATAGAAGTGTGAATATTTTGAACTCTGTTATTTGGAGTTATAACTATTATTATTGTTGACCAATAAGATCAATTATAACATTAAGCCTTTCAGAGATTTAGGGCAAATGTAGAATTGTAAAATTGCTCAAAGGTTTTGGTCCTTTGAGTCGGAAGTTGCAAGGTTTACAAAAAATTTGTGTCTTAAGCGGCCTCACACGGGAAAAAACTTTAAAAATCAACTCTAAAAGAACTCTAATTATGTTCCAGATCGATCAAATACACTTAGAGTTTTTTTTTAACACCATAACTAATTGGATAATGTCTACGGTTTGTGGACATAAGAAGTTATACTTTATTTGAACATCAGAATATTTAATTCCACAAAAAATTTCTTATTTCATTTTTTATAGTAAGACCCTTAATTGACGAATTTTTGAGATTTTTGAGAATTCCATCACAGTTTTTATATCAGTTTTATCTGGTTATGGACTAAGCTTTTATTGCCAATAATATTCATGCAAAAAGCCTCAGTCCGTATCAATTTTTGAGCTGAGGTTGATTTTTACGCTGAAAACTCGAAATTATAATTTTTTGAAAATTGTTGCTGTATTCCAACAATTTTCTTATATCTATGTTGTAACTGCTTATGAATTATGCTTTTCCACATCATTATAAATAATCTTAGTCAATGAGTTCTTCGACCATACATTTCAATTTTTCAGTTGCGAAAGAGATTTGCAATGAAATAATCAATTATGATATTTTAGAGATTTTAAGATATAGGTTATTTTTGCGAATGAAGCAATGACTTGCATATCAAATGAAAGGTTAAACTTTCTTCTTTCAAATGATGTATAAATCGTCGTTTCAATTTAAAATCGATTCCACCTAAGAAATGTTAAAGGATGATGTGTTGTTGATGTTTTAGTTAATTTACGAAAAAAATGATAATATTTGAAGAAGATTGTGAGGGTCTTATCTTTGCAAACAAAGAAATGACTTGTATATCATATTGAAGGTAGAACCTTCTTCTTTCAAATGACGTAGAAATCGTTGTTTCAATTTAAAACCGATGCTACCTAAGGAATGTTAATGGATGATGTGTTTCTGACGTTTTAGTTGATTCACGAAAAAAATGATAAAATTTGAAGAAGATTGTGAGGGTCTTATTTTTGAGAATGAAGAAATGATTTGTATATCAAATTGAAGTTGAACCTTCTTCTTTCAAATGATGTATAAATCGTTGTTTCAATTTAAAACCGATTCTACCTAAGAAATGTTAAAGGATGATGAGTTTTTGATGTTTTTGTTAATTCATGAAGAAAATGATAAAATTTGAAAAAAATTGTGAGGGTCTTATCTTTGCAAACGAAGAAATGACTTGTATATGAAATGGAAGGTAGAACCTTCTTCTTTCAAATGACGTAGAAATCGTTGTTTCAATTTAAAACCGATGCTACCTAAGGAATATTAATGGATGATGTATTTCTGACGTTTTAGTTGATTCACGAAAAAAATGATAAAATTTGAAGAAGATTGTGAGGGTCTTATTTTTGAGAATGAAGAAATGATTTGTATATCAAATTGAAGTTGAACCTTCTTCTTTCAAATGATGTATAAATCGTTGTTTCAATTTAAAACCGATTCTACCTAAGAAATGTTAAAGGATGATGAGTTTTTGATGTTTTTATTAATTCACGAAGAAAATGATAAAATTTGAAAAAAATTGTGAGGGTCTTATATTTGCGAATGACGAAATGACTTGTATATCAAATTGAAGGTTGAACTTTCTTATTTCATTTGATGTATAAATTGTTGTTTCAGTTTAATATCGATTCTACCTAAGAAATGTTAAACGATGACGAGTTTTTGATGTTTTTGTTAATTCACGAAGAAAATGATAAAATTTGAAAAAAATTGTGAGGGTCTTATTTTTGCGAATGAAGAAATGACTTGTATATCAAATTCAAGGCTGTACCTTCTTCTTTCAAATGATGTATAAATCGTTGTTTGAATTTAAAATCGACTCTACCTAAGGAATGTTACTTAAATGATGATGTCGTTTTGACGTTTTAGTTAATTCACGACAAAAAATGATAAAATTTGAAGAGGATTGTGAGGGTCTTATTTTTGAGAATGAAGAAACGACTTGTATATCAAATTGAAGGTTAAACTTTCTTCTTTCAAATGATGTATAAATCGTTGTTTCAATTTAAAATCGATGCTACCTAAGGAATGTTAAAGGATGATGTGTTTCTGACGTTTTAGTTGATTCACGAAAAACATGATAAAATTTGAAGAGGATTGTGAGGGTCTTATTTTTGAGAATGAAGAAAAGATATGTATATCAAACTGAAGGTTGAACCTTCTTCTTTCAAATGATTTATAAATCGTTGTTTCAATTTAAAACCGATTCTACCTAAGAAATGTTAAAAGATGATGAGTTTTTGATGTTTTAGTTGATTCACGAAAAAAATGATAAAGTTTGAAAATATCGTGGGGGTCTTATTTTTGATAATGAAGAAATGATTTGTATATCACATTGAAGGTTAAACTTTCGTATTTCAAATGATGCATAAATCGTTGTTTCAATTTAAAATCGATTCTACCCAAGATATGTTAAAGGATGATGTGTCTTTGACGTTTTAGTCAAATTCTAACGATTATGCATGCTTAAACCATAACGAATAATTTTCATGCATAAGACTGACGTGAGTGATAATTCATTATCATCATTTCATTATTAGAACACATGAAAAAAAGTAGGTCAGCCCAAATCAGCCCAACTAATATCTAGTACAAACTAGCTACTTGGGTTGGGTTGCCTTCAGATCAGGTTGATGGCTGTTCAACCCTTTTCTTTACGACGTCGGGGAATATCTGCACGCGTACATCCGGCCTGGGATATTAGGTAGCCGGATAGTGTGGAGTCCATCTTTGGATCTCCGACCCACTAAAAACCCCTTTCCTCTAAACCAACTCGATGGGCTGGAAAATACGTTGCAGCGTTTTTGCCATCGGCCCACCGGGAGATTGCCGCACGTCTTCCCAGTCTCACGCCGTCAAAACTTGAGGGCAAGGGCTACTATTCTGCTTTCCTCTTCACAAGGTTTCTCTCACACATCTCGATCCCCAGAGTCATTTGGGGCAGGAAGACCGTAAAAAACATAAACACCATACAGTCTTTTAAAACAGGACTTAAAAATCTCATACCTGGACGGGGGGGGGGGTCTAAAATGACCACCCCCTCTCCCCCGTTCTTCTACACGCTCAGATTCAGTACTATAGCCATCTCCAGACCGAGGTCGTCCCAGCCCATGAGCCGGTAACAATCCATATACAAAAATAAAACAGAACACACAGACTTTTTTAAAGTAAAATCATATCAAACTCACCGTGGCGAGGGGGGCCCTACTAGGCCACCCCTCTTTTCTAGTATCCTCTCAACCAGGGACCGCTCCTCCCCTTGCCTCAGTCTCTCTTTCTTTTCCTTCCTTGTGAGAACGTCACCAACAAATTGCTTAACATGATTCCACTTTTGCTCGTTGACCAGCGTGTGTCCTGTAGTGCTTTCTGGTGTGATCACTGACCCTATAAGCTGTTCCACCCTATTTCTCTCTTCCCTCCACCTGACACATTTATAGAACGTGTGTTCTACATCATCTTGTTCTTCACAGTAATCACAGATATCAGACTGCCTTTTTTTTGAACATAAATAGGTACATGTGGCAAAACATCCGTAGCCTATCAACAACTGGCAAAGGTCCACGTCCCCCATTTTCTGGATATCCATCCCCTTACGTCCGTAATGAGTCTTTTAATCCATCTTGCCTTTCCGGTATCTTCCCTCCATCTATTCTCCCACTCCTCCAGTATTCCTACTTCTACCTCGTCCTTGTTGTAGCCTTCCTTCCAGGCTGTTGCTCTTCTCTTTATCATTAATTCGATAGGCAGGGAACTGCCCACCACCTGCACCGCATCCGTAGAACTTGTTTTGTACGCGCTCACACATCTTACTATGATGGCCCTCCGCATTCTGGTTAGCTTACAGACATTTCTTTTAATTCGGCAGGCATCTCCCCAGGCTCTACACGCGTATAAAATCTGCGGGTATATCGTCGCTCCTATCAGCCTTCGCTTCGCCTCTCTCGGTCCATAGGTTGACCCCATAACCCTATTTAGAGCCTGCACTGTTTTTCCAGCCTTTATAACTAGGTACTCGATATGTGCCCTCCATCTCATGTCTCTCATCATCATAACCCCCAGGTACTTCAAGGATTCCTTTGTGTAGACCACCGTGTTTCCAACTGCCAGGGCTATTTCCTCCGCCCCCCTTCTGCTTCTTAGCATAACGGCCTCTGTCTTTTCAGGGGCAATCTCCAAGCCCATGTCCACCATACACTTCATTATTCCATCTATAACGCACTGTGCTTTCGTCTGAATCTCACTCTCATTCCATTCAGAGACAATAGCTAGATCATCAGCGTAGGCAATAAATCTTGCGTCCCCTTCACATCCCTATTCTACAGCAGTTTATCGAAAAGTATATTCCACAGAATCGGCCCAAGGACCGACCCCTGTGGAACCCCTTCGTTACCCTTCATATTCAATGAATCAGTCGCTTAGATAGGCTTTTATTATTTTGACCAGGTATGTAGAAAAATTTTTACCCTTAACTGACTCGACGATTTCCTTCCATGGCGCTGTACCGAAAGCATTTCGAACGTCCGCTGTAATCAGGATGCATTTTTTTTCCTTTCCCCATCTGTATTTATCACATAGTTGGGTGGCTGTTCAACCCATCCCAATTAATATCTAACACTAACTAGTTGAGTTAGGTTGGGTTTAGATAAGATTGATGGTTCTTTATTTGACTCAGGCCTTATCGGAACAAAGAGTCTTTGGCACATATCTGAAGAGAATATACAAAACAGAAGCTGATGAGTGCTGGTTTTGTGGTGAGATTGGGAGGGAAATATAACGAGGTCTGCGACGAAAGTACCACGGAAGATAATTGCGTAGGCCTGATGCTGAGCAGTGAAGCCAAGTGTGCAGCAGTGACCAAGATGATTATGTGGGACAAACCCGGACAAGCAAGAGAAACCAGGTACATATCTGGGCGTCCTTTTGGCTCCCCCAGAACCATTACCGGGATACCGGGTTATTACATTCTGCACGCCTACCATAATGACGTTATTAATATCATGCTCAAGTATCCTGAATAGTACTGGAAAAGCCTTATTTTAGCAAAAACCACGAGTACTGTCCATTCTTCAGTAAAGGTTTGCTCTTTTTCTATTTTCTTTATGTGATAGGGATACAAAATTATCTCCTTAATTTTGTTGTCGGTTAACTCACAGACCCGATTTAATGGATGAAACAGTTGCCATGCTGCCTTATGATTTGGTTTTTGGTCACTAAACCTAATTATTGATACGTAGACCCAATGAGCCATTCGTGGTTTGAAACCTTAATTCCGTCCAAGGAACCTATGGCAGATCTGGTTGACCATGATGGTTTTTTCTTTACCTTATCTAAGTAGGAGTTCCAGTTATTTGGAGTTAAAAGTATTTTAGATTATCAAAGATTAATTATTTAAAATATATATTAAATAATAAATAATAATAGTTAAAAGAATAATCATAAATACGAAGAGGAAAACTAAGTGAGTTGAGTTGTTGTGTATTTGACAAAACTTTGCTTTTAGTGAATAAAATTAATGTAATACTGTATTAGAAGTTATATTTTATTATTTGTCACGTAATGATTAAATTGTAATGCTACTTAAAAATGACGCTCATAAGTATTATTCATCAACGTTTTCTTCTCATCAATCTCCGTTCTTTTAAGCACTGTTAAATTTTCTTAATACTCTCGTATTTAATAATATGTTTCAAGGAATTTGCATAAGCTTACAACTACAAATTTATTACACTTCAAATTTATGAAATGCTCCTTGAACCTAGTCCAGTCAAATCTTACACTTAGTCTTATCTTAACTTCTTAACTCGATAATTAATACGAACAGATATTTTCTTATAAATGTACGAAATATATGATTGATTAATGCAAATAAATTAATAAAACAGCAAATAAAAGATGAATTTTGTGCCGGATATTGGAAAACTTTTCTCTCTTTTACTTTCGGTGCAAATAACCCACTATTGTACCGAGATGAAGAAGCATTGTTTGAAGCGGTTTTCAGTGACAGATTTCATTTTACAGTTGGACTGTAACCCACAGAGGACCTGTGCAATTTATTTTATAGTTGCGTTCGGTTCTCGTTCTCTATTTTACGTCAGACGACGACATCAAAAATTGAGTTCAATTTTTTATTAAAGAGACATTTCATAACTTTCCCATTTAAAATTGATTTACTAATTATTAAAGAAATGTTTGCAATAAACGATAAAAGAGACGAAACAGCAAGAGTTGTATTTGTGGAGTTGGTTGAAGTGCGGTCATCGACTCTCTTCGTCAAGGTTAGAGTTACCGGACACATCGGTCGAACTGTTTCACATGCACCGTGGGTTTTAGGTATGCTTATAAAAGAGTTCTTCTTCAACACATATTCCCCATAGAAGAGTAATAATGGGCCTCAAAGCAGGGATTTAACCAACATTTTGTTATTTCAATCGAATAACACTCCGATTGAATTCGGAAACCATTTATAGCAATTTAAATCATTCAGTTTCCTTTCTATTTGGAAACTGCACACAAAATCAATAAATTAACCGCACATTAATTAGTACATGTGGGTGTCCATTGAAAGGTTATCCCAATTAATGACGAATCATTTATATTTAACAAACATAAACATTTTTAAATATGTTCCTCTTAACGAACCGTTTAGAATTTGCTCCGTCAAATTTTGTATTTAACTCTTCTAAATACACCTTTGACCTTTTTGAATAATCCACGAAGTCTTACAGAGATCTTACAGCAACGAAAACCGGTGACATCGTTACATCGTTTACAGTTTATCCACTGACTCATTCTTGAATCGACCTACATCTGGAATAGTTCACAAGGTTTTAATAAGGATGAAGGTCAATAAAGGTTCAAACATAAAATTTTTATTAATACAAACATTTTATTTGTTGTGATTCATAAAATAATTCATATTCCATTCATACACAAAACCGCAGAAACGATCAATTAAAAAAAAATCTTGGCAATGATTCACTTTGGTTTTCCATTTCTATAGAATGTTATCGGAAGAATTTCAAATAACGCCGTAATTAAAACCTTGCCTGTTATTATTCTTCAAGTATAATCATGTAATTAAACCTTGAAATTCGAATTCATTTGAATGATTATGTATCCTTATTTTCTCGGTATTTGATTGGTTTCTTTGTACGAATTTAATTTCACATTCTCCGTTTGATAAATAGTTTTAGAAACGGAAACTTCGTCGTCGTCTTTGCCCTTTTAAAGTTTAATAAATTATCGCTTTAATCTCGTTAATGTTGTCATGAATACTTATTTCCTATCTTTTTGAATAACTACAATAGTACAAAGATAAAGTCTTCCTATTGTTTAACACAAAAACGATGAATTAAATGAATTTTAAGCTCGTTTCATTTTCTCATTCTAAAAACAATTAACTGATATTTTGTTATATCTTATTAAATATTAGATTTAATTTTGAAAATTCTTTTTTAATCAGAAGTATTTAACGAATACAACTCCCTTCGAAACAATAATAAGAAAAGCTGTATCTCAAGAACGAATCCAGATATCGTCATGAATTACCAAACACTTTATTACAAATTTAGTTCTGTAAATACACACAAAAAATAATTACTTCGATCTTATAAATTTTAGTAATATGACTTTTTAAATTAAGTTAGTGGTTATTGAGGTTAAATATTAATGCCACTATTTGAAACGCTGTATCTTAAGAACGAATTAAGATATAATTTAGTTCTATAAACACACACAAAAATCAGTTTCTTTGATTCTACAAATCTTAGTGATATGATTTTTTAAATTAAGCTAAAGGTTATTGAGGTTAAATATTAATACTGCGATTTAAAGCGCTGTATCTCAAGAACAAATTAAGATATCTTTACGAAATGGAAAACATTTTAGAGCAAATTTAATTCTACAAATACACAAAAAATAATTACTTTGATTTTATAAATTCTAGTCACTTTTTAAATTAAACGTGTAGTTGTTGAGGTTAAATGACAACATTGCGATTTAAAACGCTGCATCTCAAGAACGAATTGAGATATCCTCATGAAATAGCAAACATTTTATCGCAAATTTAGTTCTACAAACACATACAAAAATTAGTTTCTTCGATTCCATAAATATTTGTGATATGATTTTTTAAATTAAACTTGTGGTTATTGAGGTTAAATATTAATGCTAAGATTTAAGACGTTGTATCTCAAGAACGTATTGAGATATCGTCAATGAAATGGGAAACATTTTAAAGCAAATTTAGTTCTGTAAATAGATACAAAAAAAATAGTTACTTCGATTTTATAAATTTTAGTCATATGATTTTTTAAATTAAACGTGTGTTGGGGATAAATGATAACAATGCGATTTAAAACGCTATCTCAAGAACGAATTGAGATATTTATTGCAAATTTAGTTCTATAGACACATACAAAAGTTAGTTTCTTCGATTCTACAAATTTTAGTGATATGATCTTTTAAATTAAGCTAAAAGTTATTGAGATTAAATATTAATGCTGCCATTCAAAACGCTGTATATCAAGATCGAATTAAGATATCTTTATGAAATAGCAAACCTTTTAAAACAAATTTAGTTCTGTAAATACGTACAAAAATAATTTTTTCGATTTTATAAATCTTAGTCATATGATTTTTTAAATCAAACGTGTAATTGTTGGGGATAAATGATAACACTACTATCATTCTAGATAAATTTAATTAGTTTCTTCGATTTTACAAATTCCAGTGATATGATTTTTTTTAAATTAAGCCTGTGATTAATGAGGTTAAATTATAATAGTGCGATTTAAAACGCTGTATCTCAAGAACGAATTGAGATATCTTCATGAAATAGGAAACATTTTAAAGCAAATTTAGTTTTGTAAATACACACAAAAAATAATTACTTCGATTTTATAAATCCTAGTTATATGATTTTTTAAATTAAACGTGTAGTTGCGGTTAAATGATAACACTAAGACTTAAAGCGCTGTATCTCAAGAACGAATTGAAATATCTTCATGAACTAGGAAACATATTATTTCAAATTTAATTCTGCAGATATACACTAAAAATAGTTTCTTTGATTTTATAAATCCTAGTCATATGATTTTTTAAATTAAACGTGCAATTGTTAGGGATAAATGATAACACTGCGATTTAAAACGCTGTATCTCAAGAACGAATTGAAATATCTTCATGAAATGGGAAACATTTTAAAGCAAATTTAGTTCTGTAAATATACACAAAAAATAATTACTTCGATTTTATAAATCCTAGTTATATGATTTTTTAAATTAAACGTGTAATTGTTGCGGTTAAATGATAACACTAAGATTTAAAACGCTGTATCTCAAGAACGAATTGAAATATCTTCATGAAATAGGAAACATTTTATTTCAAATTTAATTCTGCAGATATACACTAAAAATAGTTTCTTTGATTTTATAAATCCGAGTCATATGATTTTTTAAATTAAACCTATAGTTGTTGAGGTTAAATAATAACACTGCGATTTAAAACGCTGTATCTCAAGAACGAATTGAGATATCTTCATGAAATAGGAAAGATATTATTTCAAATTTAGTTCTATAAACACATACAAACATTAGCTTCTTCGATTCTATAAACATCGATGGTTTAATTTTTTTAATACTTACCTTAAGTTCGATTTTATTCTTTGAGTTTTAAATAGGAAATGAATAATAAAAAAGCATTAGGCCAATTGATATATATTTAATATTGACAGAATCAGTTGGATCGTGTACCCTTGTCACATAGAAAGATATAATTCTTATACAGGATCGAATCCACTAATTGTATTTTAGTAAATATATAGTTTTACAATGTATTTAATTTTAAATATAAGTACTTTGAGACGTAAGGGCGCACGGTTTCTTCTCCGATTCCGCGACGAAAACGTTGAAACGTTGAATTTCTTTATTTAACGAGGAAAAATATCGGGGATAGAGGAAGAAAAGTGTGTCCCTTTCGTCGTTGTCCTCTTTAAAACAGTAATTTTTTTTCACATTTTTTTTTAAATTTTATTTTATTTCACATTACATCTATACAAACATACACAGTAGTAATATTACAATGCCTTTCGTTTTTATCTCGTTACGTTTTTCTTAATTTTAATAATTTTTCTTTTTAAATATATATTTTTTTGGATTTTTATTCAGGTTTCTTTAATGACTGTATCTCATTTATGCATATTTTTGGGATGGGGCATTTTAGCAAACGCTGCCTCATTGGAGGTGTGGCTGGAATAACCCCCAATTAGGCAGGGGCTCACCCCTAAATTCCAAGACTCAAAGGCCTCACGAAAAACATAATTATATTAAAATAAAATTCGGACGTTTAAGCTCTTGGTGAAAAATAAAGAACTGAAAGAATTTTTTTTTTGGAACATTCTGAAATGTGTATTTTTTTAATACAATAATTCATCACACATTTAAAAAATAATTTTTGAAATCCTTCTGAAATCGATAGCCAGATTTCGAAGCCGTGGTCGTTGTAAACGTTTAAAGATTAAAAATCACCTTTACATTTTTATTAAGGAGATTTTTTAACTTTAATTGGATTAAGTCAGATTTTCATTTGGGTTTATCCCCATTTTTGAAAGAGTCCGACGCGTTGACACCTACAATTGGACCCCCAGAGGTTGCATCGACAAGAACTGTTAAAGCAGCAATCGTTCGGTCGATGGTCGCAGTTGCCACCGCGCTTTATACAAGCTCGTCTGAAAAGGTAAATTAAGGAAGAACGTCTGAAAAATTAGAGAAATTTTCTTATGACCACATAAGGCTTATAAAGAAATTCCGGACACCTAAACGACTCATTTTTTGTGTATTTTGTGGAGTTTTGTATTTACAATCAGCCTTTATTGCGATCTACTAAGCCACTTAAAAACTACCATTTACAAAAAAAAATATTTCCACGGAACATTTTTTTGTGTAAACTTTAAAGATAAATGTCTGAAAAATTAAATAAAAAATTAAATCCAACAATCAACAACGCATTCACAAAAAAATATGCGAAAAGCTTTGACAAAAAGTGGAAAAAAAAGAAAAATTTTTCCGGGAATTGTTACCGGAAATTGCCTCTCATAATTCAACCTCGCTTCATCTAATAAATTTTATATTACCTCAGAAGGGACGAAAAAAAGCAAAAGGGGTGTAAGAAAATAACGCACAGAAATAGTCATATACAAGAAAATATAGAGAAGGAAGGAAACTACTCTAATAAAAGCCCTTACGGTTCGTCATCCTCTTTGCTCTTTTCTTGGCGCTTCGTTTGCACAAATTTATAGCCGCTAATAGAAGAGAAAATTTAATTAATGAAAGATATATCTATTAACCTAAATCATTCTTTTTCAGCTTTGATTTTGTTGACAAACAAAAATTTTTAAATTCAGTTTTACCTTATTGTGGTTCAATGTTCCCAATTCCTTACACTTATTTTATCAAAATTTGTTAAAATTATTATGTTTTCGAGTTTAGTCTTCATAATTTTATTTTGTGTATTGTAAATAAGTCCAAAAATGTATTTTTCCAAAGTTGTAATATAAGATCGGGGTATTTCAGGAATTTGCGCGAAGAAAATCAAAAGCCTACGCCGTTATATTTTACAGAAGTGAAATAACAGAGAAATGAAGTGAGAATGAAGATATCATTGAGTAAAATCTAAAGGATGGTCTAAATTAGATATTATTAAAGAGAAACTCCTCTATATATAAGAGATTTCTTACGGTTTTAGAATCACGAAAAAAAAGATAAAATTTGAAAAAAATCGTGGGGGTCTTATTTTTGAGAATGAAGAAATGACTTGTATATGATATTGAAGGTTAAACTTTCTATTTTCAAACGATGTATAAATCGTTGTTTCAATTTAAAATCGATTCTACTTAAGAAATGTTAAAGGATGATGTGTTTTTAATGTTTTAGTTGATTCACGAAAAAAAATGATAAAATTTGAAAAAGATCGTGATGATCTTATTTTTGCAAATGAAGAAATGATTTAGATATCAAATTAAACGTTGAACTTTCTTCTTTCAAATGATATATAAACCGTTGTTTCAGTTAAAAGCGATTCTATCCAAGAAATATTAAAGGATAATGTGTTTTTGAGGTTTCAATTGATTCACGAAAAAAAAATTATAAAATTTGAAAAAGATCGTGAGGGTTTTATTTTGGAAATGAAGAAATGATTTATACATCAAGTTGAAGGTTGAACTTTCTTCTTTTAAATGATGTATAAATCGTTGTTCCAATTTAAAATCGATTCTACCTAAGAATGTTAAAAGATGATGTGTTTTTGACGTTTTAGTTGACTTACGAAAAAAATGATAAAATTTGAAAAAGATCGTGAGGGTCTTATTTTTGAGACTGAAGAAATGACTTGTATATGAAATTGAAGGTTGAACTTTCTTCTTTCAAATGAAGAATAAATCGTTGTTCCAGTTTAAAATCGATTCTACCTAAGAAATGTTAAACGATGACGAGTTTTTGATGTTTTTGTTAATTCAGGAAGAAAATGATAAAATTTGAAAAAAATTGTGAGGGTCTTATTTTTGCGAATGAAGAAATGGCTTGTATATCAAATTGAAGGCTGAACCTTCTTCTTTCAAATGATGTATAAATCGTTGTTTGAATTTAAAATCGATTCTACCTAAGGAATGTTAGTTAAATGATGATGTGTTTTTAATGTTTTAGTTGATTCACGAAAAAAATGATAAAATTTGAAAAAGATCGTGAGGATCTTATTTTTGCAAATGAAGAAATGATTTAGATATCAAATTAACGTTGAACTTTCTTCTTTCAAATGATATATAAACCGTTGTTTCAATTTAAAATCGATTCTATCCAAGAAATATTAAAGGATGATGTGTTTTTGAGGTTTCAATTGATTCACGAAAAAAAAATTATAAAATTTGAAAAAGATCGTGAGGGTTTTATTTTGGAAATGAAGAAATGATTTATACATCAAGTTGAAGGTTGAACTTTCTTCTTTTAAATGATGTATAAATCGTTGTTCCAATTTAAAGTCGATTCTACCTAAGAATGTTAAAAGATGATGTGTTTTTGACGTTTTAGTTGACTTACGAAAAAAATGATAAAATTTGAAAAAGATCGTGAGGGTCTTATTTTTGAGACTGAAGAAATGACTTGTATATGAAATTGAAGGTTGAACTTTCTTCTTTCATATGATATATAAATCGTTGTTCCAATTTAAAATCGATTCTACCTAAGAAATATTAAAGGATGATGTGTTTTTGAAGTTTTAGTCGATTTACGAAAAAATTGACAAAATTTGAAAAAGATCGTGAGGGTTTCATTTTTGAGAATGAAGAAATGACTTGTATATGAAATTGAAGGTTGAACTTTCTTCTTTCAAATGATGTATAAATCGTTGTTTCAATTTAAAATCGATTCTACTTAAGAAATGTTAAAGGATGATGTGTTTTTAATGTTTTAGTTGTTTCACGAAAAAATTGATAAAATTTGAAAAAGATCGTGAGGATCTTATTTTTGAGAATGAAGAAATGATTTAGATATCAAATTGAACATTGAACTTTCTTCTTTCATATGATGTATAAACCGTTGTTTCAATTTAAAATCCATTCTATCCAAGAATTATTAAAGGATGATGTGTTTTTGAGGTTTCAATTGATTCATGAAAAGAAAATGATAAAATTTGGAAAAGATCGTGTGGGTCTTATTTTTGAGAATGAAGAAATGACTTGTATATGAAATTGAAGGTTGATCTTTCTTCTTTCATATGATATATAAATCGTTGTTCCAATTTAAAATCGATTCTACCTAAGAAATATTAAAGGATGATGTGTTTTTGAAGTTTTAGTCGATTTACGAATAAATTGACAAAATTTAAAAAAGATCGTGAGGGTTTCATTTTTGAGAATGAAGAAATGACTTGTATATGAAATTGAAGGTTGAACTTTCTTCTTTCAAATGATGTATAAATCGTTGTTTCAATTTAAAATCGATTCTACCCAAGAAATATTAAAGGATGATGTGTTTTTGAGGTTTCAATTGATTCACGAAAAGAAATGATAAAATTTGAAAAAGATCGTGAGGGTCTTATTTTGAAAATGGAGAAATGATTTATACAACAAATTGATGGTTGAACTTTCTTCTTGAAATGACTTGTATATGAGATTGAAGGTTGCTTAAAAATGTTTGGGATTTTCATTAAATTTAAAAATTGTTTCTTCTATTTCATTTATGTTTTTTATGGGTTTCTTCATTTATGACTATGATTTATTACATTTTGATTCCGATTTATTAAATTATGACATAATTTTTTCGCTTTTTAATTTTTAATTTTGTTTTAATATTATTTTTCAAAATAAGGTTATGTGAAAATGATGAAAAATGGAATATGATAGTTTGTTTCATACAATATGGGGAGAACGCAGAGGCTGTAGGAAATTTATATCATGAACAATATTCAGGAAGACAACAACCATATGTTATTTTTTGTAGAAACTGTTTAGTAAAATCATACAAAAAATGATAAAATATGAAGGTTCGTGGAAGTTTTACTATTGAAAATGAAGAAATGGCATATATATCAAATTAAAGGCCGAACCATCCCCTTTAAATTGATGTATAACTCATTGTTTCAAATTTGAAACCGATTTCATTTAAGAAATGTTAAGAGATAATGTATTTTTGATGTTTTAGCAGAATCACGAAAATAATTATAAAATTTGAAATTTCGTAGAGGTCTTATTTTAGAAAATGAAGAAATGACTTGTATACTAAATTGAAGCTTGATCCTTCCTCTTTCAAATGATGTATAAGTCGTTGTTTCAATTTGTAATCGATTTCAGTTAAGAAATGTTAAAGGATGATGTATTTTTGATGCTTTAGTGGAAACAAAAAAATATGATAAAATTTGAAAAAGATCGCGAGGTTCTTATTTGAGAATGAAGAAATGACTTATATATCAAATTGAAAGTTGAATTTTCTTCTTTCAAATGATGCATAACTCGTTGTTTCAATTTAAAATCGATTCTACCTAAGAAATGTTAAATGATGATGTGTTTTTAATGTTTTAGTTGATTCACGAAAAAAATCATAAAATTTTGAAAGCTGGTGGAGGTCTTATTTTTGAAAATAAAGAAATGACATATATTTAATTGAAGATTAACTATTTTCATTTTGCAGTCGATTCTATTTCTTATAACATTTTCCTCTATTTCTTATAGAAAGAATAGTTTCCCTTTAAAAGTGTCCAATTTGGCCCTGTGCAGTGTTCTCCGGTTAATTGGTCCGCTGGTTAATGAATAAATAAAAATGAAAAAGAACATTTGCTTAATTTGGACAAAACGTATAGAATCAAGACCTTTATACGTATTTTATATTCGCTTATTAGAACCAATAATTCGGTTAATCAATTATCCATCTTTTTCAAGTAATTTTCAAGAATTTAGAATGAAAGTATCAAAGAAATGAAGAAGACGTCATTGAGTACAGTGTACAGTGCTCTCCAGTTAATTGGTTTATACGAATTTTGTATTCGCTTATTAGGTCCAATAATTCTCAATTTTAAAGGAAACATTTTCATCTTCAATTTGATCCATAAATCATCCCATCATCATTTTTATTATTTCAATGTTTTCAAAGTTGAAACTTAATAACTTAAATCTTGAATAAAACATCTTCATCTATTCTTACAATCGTATATTTGAAATAGTCAATTAATTGGGATGAGTTAAACGAGGCCCAAACTGTTCCAATTAACCGGAGTGCAATGTGAGTATCTTTACGATTGCAGTGTTGATAATAAATGGTTTTTTATTTCAACAAATATATTATTTTGCCAAAAATTTATTTTTAGAAACATTCAAGGGACATTTTAAATAATGACTCTAAAAACATATATTCTAAAAAAAATATGAACAAAATACATTTAAAAGGTGCACTAAAAAGGTGCGTCTAAAAACAGCAAATAGCGTTTTCAATGTAATTTTAACTCAACTAAACTACTGAAAATATTTTTAAAATACTTACTTTTGTGCTGACTGCAATAGTCGATCCAACGCATTATTGTTTATGTAGTCATCGTCATACAGCAAAGGTTCATCTAAAAAAATAATAGAAATACCCAAAAAAAAAACATCATTAAAAAGCGCCAGAATGTTTTATTGGGATATGCTTGAAAAACATGGTACAGATAACGAGATGTGTTTGTGGATGTCGAATCTAAAAGCTTTGTTTGCTTTGAAGTTTGTCTATGCTTCGGCATCAATCTCGCCACATGACGGCTTCGTATTGTATGGTTTGCAGAATTTTGAGAGTGTGCGTAAATGAAGGGATGGTAAACAAGCCAATTAACCATGAGGGTCATACCGATGAAACGTGTCACCCACGTCTCTTAGGAATATGCATGAGCGATTTTGATATCGATCACTTTGTAAAGAAACATAATTAGTGATACGAGGGAGGGGTCTAATTAAAGATAATTGGCTAATTGGTTAATAATCAATAATACAGTTGAATTTATGGTTTCTTATTGAATTGATTACTATATTTTAAATTAGATATCACCTTCCTAAATAAATCATTATTAATTTTGTTGCATAATTTAAAAAGTAAAACATTTTTGTATTGATATTTTTTTATAGAAAAAGTTTTCAATTTTTAATTATGTTTACTTATTAAGCTTTTTCAATTAAATTTTTTTTAACAGAGAAAATTTTAAAACTAGGAAGCAATTATTGCAATTGAATGAGGAGCGGCTAATGTTTATTTTATGTAAAAAAGAAGGAATAAAAATATATTTACTTTGCCTTTTCAATGTCACCCATTCCATTATCCCCAATAAATAATACAAGTAATCGAACTTTAAAAAGCGACATTAAGTCCCATTAAGTTATACATAGAAAACGATTATCTCCTTTTTTCTTCTTTTACCAATTTTTTAGTACCATTACATTTAAATCCTTAGTATTCGATAAAGGAATAGCAAAACAAACAGGATTTACGTCCAAAACCGAGGGTACGCCATATTTAACGGGGATTTCCGGCTTTCCACGCGAAAAAGGAAAGTTACGACAGAACGAAATTACATCCTGACCTCCGTTTCCTCATTTAGGGCCATTATCGAACGTGTATAACATTAAATTTAATCGAGAACAGAATTAAAGAACAAGGTCGTTTTATCAATAAAGTGCTTTTTGTTTAAAAACTTTGAACAATTCGTCGTAAACCATTTTCATAACTTAATTAAAATCTAAAATCGTTTACGTAAATAACTCGCTATTACAACAATTTTCCAAGAAAGAAAAATCAACGTCAGAGGTTCGTCAAAAGTTAACGAGATTCTTAGAATGTAAAGATTATATTTCTTTGTAATTAAAGTAAAGAGGTTTAATTAAAGAATGCTTGACAAGGGTGAATAAAAAAGAACTTTAAATTAATAAGCTTAAAGCAAAATTTTAATTACGAAACATCCCTAGTACTGATTTAAGACGCTTATCCTAATACTGCTATATTTATCAAAATAACGATTCAGATCTTGGATTCCCTTTCACATGTTCCATTTGTCTTTAATTAAGCAAATAATACTCAACTAATTAGAACAATACCTTAGCATTCTCATCCAGCATACAATTACTACGCTTTGTGGTTTCTGCGATGAAAACTATTATCCGTGCCAGAAGTCAAGGTTCCCCCGATTATGCAATGCGACAAACATTTTTTAACATATTTTGGTAAAAATCGCATCGACTTTTCGTTTTCGAAATAACCTTATCTTACTAAACCGCCATTTTCCACGAAACTGTATGGAATATCGTTAAAATAAAATTTACCCCGCATTAAGAACCCATTGGGTTACCACCTATTCAAATTTGAAAATTTTTTATCAAATACTTTTTGAGGAAAAAAATCACAAAGTAAACAAAATTGTCGCAAATCTCAAAAATCGAGTACTTTTTTCAATTAACTCGCGATAGAAGAAAAACTGCAGATCTAAAAATTTCCAAATTAAGCTATGATACACAGAAATGTTATGATAAATGTATGTTGATACGTTATTTGCAGGTGTCAGTAGCTGATAAAAAAGAAGTCCTTGGCTTAAAAGAAAATTGTTCATGGTTTTATCCGGATTGAAGTTGCCATTATCATTCTTTTTTTTAGTTTTAAAGGCCTCCAGAAGACTTGACACTGCTTTTAGAACACTTGCCACTGCTTCTAGAAAAGACTTGATTTGGTTCTAGAAGACTTGATTTGCTTCTAAAAGACCTCTATTACTCTTAGAACACTTAAAATGCCCCAAGAAGGCTTAACACTACTTCTATAAAACTTGAACAAGTAATACAAAGATGAAATGGGAAGAACTACTGCAGCAATAATTACAAAAGTAATTGTTAAGAAATTAATGTAATGGCAAAATAAACAAATATTATTTTGAAGATTACAATAAATGTATATCACTTTGGAAATGCAATACCTTGTATAGAGAGACCAAGATTCTCAGATGTAAGTACAGGGTTATCAAATATAGAAAGTAACATGCTCTTTTGATCAACAGAGAGGTTAGAAAAAATTGCAAATGATTGGATGAAAGTACAGATAACTCAGCATCACTAGAAAGATTCTACCGACCAGCGCGGAAGTCCGGTATGAATTCTAACAGTGATAATTGAGCAATAGAAGTGATCTCAATGCCGAAGCATTCTGATAGAATGAGATCAGATTCCTACGAATATAATAAAGTTGTCTATGTACTCAAGGTCTCTGAAGAACCCATGGTACGAGATTTAATTTCATCCAATAAGCGATCATCATAAGCAATAGGTAAAAACTCCGACTTGAGCATAGCAATAACATCCGTCCAAGAATTTAATACATCCCTACGAGCAAGATACACCTTCAAAGCACGACCAGACAGTAATTCTAGAGTAACCGCAAACAAGGCAGAATAGAGAAAGAAATCTAACAATGACATAGTTTCATCTCCCAAAAGGGTTAAACCCAATTTTGAAACGTGACAGGGCCTCCCAGTAGGAGTCGCACCAACAGGAACCATCGTCATAACTACTTTTGAGGACAACAAAAAAGGTTCACCATCTAAATGATCCCGGTGTTTCAGTATTAGTAAAAAGTACTCTTTCTAAAAGATTAACAATAACATTTGATTTGCCTCTAGCATAATTGATTTACTTTCAGAAAACTTGATATTGCCCCTGGAAGACTTAAAATATCTACAGAAGACACTGCTTTTTTTTTTGACACTGCTTTTAAAACACTTGCCACTGCTTCTATAAAACTTGGTACTGCTTCTAGAAAACTTGATTTGCTTCTAGAAGACTTGATGTTCTTCTAAAAGACTTATATTATACCTAGAAGAAATGCCAAATGCTAGAAGACTTATAGCATTTGCCTCTGGAAGAATTGGTGTTACTTCTAAAAGACCTGAAATGCTTCCCGAAGATTTGATATTGCCTCTGAAAAACTTTATACTGCTTCTAGATGACGTGAAGCGTGTCCAGAAGACTTGATACTACTTCTATAAGTGGCTGTTAATCTACCGCTAGCGCTACTAATGGTTCTAATACTAACTATTAAACAGAAATTTCTTTTAAATTTTAAAATAAAAGCTTATACTACAAGACTTGATTCTCATCTAGAAGATTCATATTGCCCAAGAAGATTTAATACTAATCCTAAAAGACTTGACTATCGTTACCAGAAGACTTGATACTGTTTTTGAATTACTTGGTATGATTCTATAAGACTTGATTTGTTTTGAAAACACTTGATTTGCATCTAGAAGACTTATGTTGCTCATGGGTGGCTTAAAAATGCCTCCAGAAGACTTGACACTACAACTAGAAGACTTGATATTGATTTTGGACTACTGGGTTTGATTCTAGAAGACTTGATTTGTTTCCAGAAGGCTTAATTTACTTCCAGAAGACTTACATTATTCCTTGAAGACTTAAAATGCCTCTAGAAGACTTGATACTGTTTCTAGACTACTTTGTTTGGTACTAGAAGACTTAATCTATTTGTAAACGACTAGATTTGCTTCCAGAAGATTTATATTGTTCCTAGAAGACTTAGAATGCCTTCCAGAAAGAGACCTTCCATTACTTCAAAAAGACTTGAAATGCTTTTCGAAGACTTGATATTGTCTCTGCAAGACTGGATACTGCTTTTAGGGAACATTGAATGCGTCCAGAAAACTTGATACTGCTTCGAAAAATTTGAAACTGCTTCTAGAAGACTTATATTACTCCTACAGGACTTAAAATGCCTCCAGAAGACTTGATGCTACAACTACAAGACTTGATACTGCTTCTAGATTACTTGGTTTGATTCTAGAAGACTTTTAAACCTTTATTATTCCTTAAAATGCCTCCAGAAGACTTGACATTACTTCTAAAAGAGTTGAAATGCTTCCAAAGACTTTATATTACTTCCGAAAGACTTCATACTGCTTCTAGATGACTTGATTTATTTCTAGAAAACTTGATTTGCATCTAGAAGACTTATGTTACCTCTGGAAGGCTTAAAAATACTTCCAAAAGACTTGACACTACAACTAACAGACTTGATACTGTTTTTGGACTACTTGGTTTGATTCTAGAAGACTTGATTTGTTTTCAAAGACTTGATTTGCATCTAGAAGACTTATGTTGCTCATTGATGGCATAGAAATGCCTCCAAAAGACTTGACACTACAACTAACAGACTTGATACTGCTTTTGGGCTACTTGGTTTGATTTTAGAAGACTTGATTTGTTTTCAAAAGACTTGATTTGCATCTAGAAGACTTATGTTGCTCATGGATGGCATAGATATGCCTCCAGAAGACTTGACACTACAACTAGAAGACTTAGTACTGATTTTGGACTACTGGGTTTGATTCTAGAAGACTTGATTTACTTCCAGAATACTTATATTATTCCTTGAAGACTTAAAATGCCTCTAGAAGACTTGATATTGTTTCTAAATTACTTTGTTTGGTACTAGAAGACTTAATTTATTTGTAGACGATTAGATTTGCTTCCAGAAGATTTATATTGTTCCTAGACGATTTAGAATGCCTTCAAGAGACCTTCCATTACTTCAAAAAGGCTTGAAATGCTTTTCGAAGACTTGATATTGTCTCTGCAAGACTGGATACTGCTTTTAGATAACATGAAATGTTTCCAGAATACTTGATAATGCTTTGAAAGGATTTGGAACTGCTTCCAGAAGACTTATGTTACTCCTAGAAGACTTAAAATGCCTCCGGAAGACTTGATACTGCTTCTAGATTACTTGGATTGATTCTAGAAGACTTTTAAACTTTTATTATTCCTTAAAATGCCTCCAGAAGACTTGACATTACTTCTAAAAGAGTTGAAATGTTTCCAAAGACTTTATATTGCCTCCGAAAGACTTCATACTGCTTCTAGATGAGTTGATTTATTTCTAGAAAACTTGATTTGCATCTAGAAGACCTATGTTGCTTCTGGAAGGCTTAAAAATGCTTTCAGAAAACTTGACACTACAACTAACAGACTTGATACTGTTTTTGGACTACTTGGTTCGATTCTAGAAGACTTGATTTGTTTTCAAAAGACTTGATTTCCATCTAGAAGACTTATGTTACCTCTGGAAGGCTTAAAAATACTTCCAAAAGACTTGACACTACAACTAACAGACTTGATATTGTTTCTGGACTACTTGGTTTGATTCTAGAAGACTTGAATTGTTTCCAAAAGACATGATTTGCATCTAGAAGAATTATGTTGCTTCTAGAAGGCTTAAAAATGCTTCCAAAAGACTTGACACTACAACTAACAGACTTGATACTGTTTTTGGACTACTTGGTTTGATTCTAGAAGATTTGATTTGTTTTCAAAAGACTTGATTTGCATCTAGAAGACTTATATTCTCATGGAAGGCTTAAAAATGCCTCCAGAAGACTTGACACTACAACTAGAAGACTTGATACTGGTTTTGGGACTACTGGGTTTGATTCTACAAGACTTGATTTGTTTCCAGAAGACTTGATTTACTTCCAAAACACTTATATTATTCCTTGAAGACATAAAATGCTTCTAGAAGACTAGATACTGTTTGTAGGCTACTTTGTTTGGTACTAGAAGACTTAATTTGTTTGTAGGCGACTAGATTTGCTTCCAAAAGATTTATATTGTTGCTAGAAGACTTAGAATGCCTTCAAGAGAGCTTCCATTGCTTCAAAAAGACTTGAAATGCTTTTCGAAGACTTGATATTGTCTCTGCAAGACAGGATACTGCTTTAGATAACGTTAAATGCTTCCAGAAAACTTGATACTGCTTCAAAAAGATTTGAAACTGCTTCTAGAAGACTTATATTACTCCTAGAAGACTTAAAATGCCTCCCGAAGACTTGATGCTACAAATACAAGACTTGATACCGTTTCTAGATTACTTGGTTTGATTCTAGAAGACTTTTAGACTTTTATTATTCCTTAAAATGCCTCCAGAAGACTTGACATTACTTCTAAAAGAGTTGAAACGCTTCCCAAAGACTTTATATTGCCTCCGAAAGACTTGATACTGCTTCTAGATGGCATTAAATGTTTTCAACAGACTTGATATTGCTTCTAAAAGATGTAATATTGCTTCAAAAATATTCAATTCAGAAACTTTTTCAGTTTTTTTTTCAAGATCTAGCATGAATACGTATTATCAAAAATCGGAAAAGAATTTTTCTATTCAAATTTGTCGAAAATTTATATTTCCTCTATACATACTTCTTTGTTTTACAAATACATAAAATAATTATCTTTACGACTATTTAAAATAGACGATAAATACCAATAATATCAGTGATACATTTGGTGGTGGTGGTGAGGTCGGATTTAGCTAAAATTATTTTAACAATCTAAAAATCTTCTTCAATCAATTTTTCTTTCTTATGTTTAACCAAGTTTTATGCTTTTTTTTCGTCTCTTTGCCCGGTTATCAGTTCATCCTCATTTACGAATTCATCCGATATTTTCACATCGCTGATCTTATTAATTTTCTTCAGAAAATAAGCTATAACTATTAATGTTGGAAATTATCTTGTATAAATTAATTGAAAGACGATATCATGGTTAAAATAGACATCTAAATAAAATTTTCAATTTTCAAGATCTTTCAATTTTATTGCAAAATGGTTTTAATTGTTGCTAAATAATTGCAAATATTTCCTTGTAAATAAAATTTTCTCGCCGTTATTATTAACTTAATAATGATATTAGTTAACGTTAAGTCCAAAAAGTTCTTAGAATTTATTTTTCTAAGAATTTTTACAAAAGAATCCGATTTGAATCGACTTGGGTGTTACAAACTCCCTGAAAGAAAACTATAAAGCTTATCGCACGTCAGTTTATTGTTAACTCGACAACTTTCCTTATTCAATCCACCCCCGGATAATACCCTAAAGGGACAGAAGACAAAACGGTCTTATCTGATGATACACAAAGCACCCTCATTCACAGTTCTAAACTTAACACGTCGTTATTATCAATCTAATGACGACGTTAAATTATTATACATTAAATTGAATTATTTATAACCAAAAAAGGTTTCTTATTATCGTTATCTCGAGTATATATGTTGGTTTTGAAATGATCTCAATATGCAAACAGAAAGATTTTCTCATGACATTTTGTGAGGCAATGTAGAGTGAAGCATATTGAACGAAATACACTGTTGGGTTGTTACCGAGACTCCGACCCCAAGAATGTGATATATCAAGGGGGTAAGTGTCTTTGTGTGGTTGGTGTGGCGTTACAGGAAATTGGAAAAGATAAATCAAAAGATCTAGGAGAACCAAGAAAGTAAGTGACCTTCGATCTATATTTTTTATTTTTAGATATAAATTTTGCTTAATTCCTAACATTACTAAGAATGTAGACGAATCTTTGAAATTGTTGAATCGATCAAACGTGACTAGAATCAATTTATATCCCGAGAAACCTTACAGTTAATGTTTGGTACAGTTAATTGAATCACACTCTCAACGGGAAATAATTTCATTCGAACTTGATCGAAAACATCCAACGAGATCTCTTTAATAAATAACTTTGCGCTTAACTTTATCGTGAAGTTTGTTTAGTGGACGCGAGTTAACAAGTTTTTGACGTCCACTTCGAGCTTAAAACTTTTCATGTAGAAAATTTGTTATGAAACAATATTTTATGCAATCATAGTTTTCCTCAAGTTTCGATTTGAAAAGTTTTCAAGAGCAAAATTGTAAAAAGTGGTAGAATTAAACGAAAACTTACCTTCATCTTGAAAGTACGGTGTAGCCCCCGTGTTTGGTGTTAAAGTGGCAACCACCAAAAGCCCACAAGCGGTAACAACTAGAGTCGTCGACCGCATCTTTTTCGAAAAAAATATAAAACGGGCGTCTGGACGCCCTGTAAGACTGAAGAAGACCCCAGTTAAAAACTAAACCGACTTGAATTTAAGGGTGTTTTCCCCTTAATTTAGTGATAATGTAAGTTAGTCGTTATCGTCGTCGTTTTTATGGCGCTTCTTCGTTGACTCCTAGGAGCACACTGTGCCACGAACGAACGACAATCTGCGAATGAGGGCCTTCGAACGAGGATCCGGCGCTTATACGGGTGTCGTTTGGACCCCACCCACGCACCCTTCCTTCGTTGTCACGTTCCTCACCCTGCGTGGGATGACCGAAAGGAAATAGTAATAATATGTATTGAAAAATAGATATACATAGAAAAAATCGACGTCTTCTTTGATGAATAGGAAAAGATTTTATTCAAATTGAATTCGAGAATATGTAATATTGCTTAGAAAGTTACATTTTATATTAAAAACGTCACAAATCTTTCTCAAGATTACCATAAATCAAAATTTTATTAAAAACGGTTTATATGTGGAGTTTAGTCATCTGAAGAGACTCGAATATTTGCAGTAAAATAAGATGTATATGTTTCAAGATGAAACCCTTTTTTTAAATCCACAATTTACTCTGTAATCGATAGAAAATAGTCTAAAAAAGATGTGAGCAATAAAAAAATGTGCGGAAAAGTGATAAACAAAAATTCATCGAAAGAGCACTTCAAAGTTCTGGTGTGACTTCACGTTTTAGGAGATTAACAACATTGAAACTACGCAGTTTCGTATTAAAACGGTCAGAAGCTTTTCTACATATTTCTTATTTCTTAACCAAGTATGAAAATAAACCTTATAAAATTAAAAATAACGTAATAACGTAAAAAAGGAGATTTCCTTGCTTATCAGTAAGAATGCGACTAAAACGTAGAACGATATTACTTTCAATGTTTGCAATTTTTCAATTGGAAATGTTACCATATTTGAAGAAGGATTATTAATTTTTTCAAATTCATAATCTATAATAATCATTAAATTCAACGTGAACATTTATGACTATCTCAAGTTAATAAAAAATCACCAAAAATCGAATTCTTGAAATATTTTATGATACATTCAAAATTTATAGTGGCATGTGTCTATCTTGTTATGGTGAGAACCAAATTAGAAAATCTTTATTCGTTTTTGAGATAAAGATTATTTAAGTTGACCTAATTTTTTTTTAATTAATAATCCTTTTTTTAAAAATCACAAAAACTCGAATTCTTAAGATAACGAACTATTCATGATTTATAGAGGAAAGTGTCTATTTTCTCGTGATGAAACCGGATCTTGAAAATATTTATTCGATTTTGAGACATAAATCATTAAATTTAACGTGAACATTTATAGCTATCCCAAGTTAATTAAAAATCCCCAAAAATCGAATTCTTGGGATATTTTAATTATACATTCAAAATTTATAGACGTAAGTGTCTATTTTGTCTTTTATTTTGTCTATTTTGTCTTTTGACTTTATTTGAACCAACTCAGAAAAAATTAAACATAATTAATACAGAGTAAATAAAAAAAAAGTATATACAATAAATAATATTTAATGTTGGTCCAAAAGGGCTAACGACCGTGGTCTTTCTGCCCGGGATAATCTTCAGATGTTCACTCTTGGGACTAGTCGCGATACAAACGCTGGAATAGTTGAAAAGATTTCTTAATGATTCTAAATGTCTATTTTGTCATGGTGAGAACCAAATTAGAAAATTTTTATTTGTTTTTGAGATAAAGATTATTTGAGTTAACCTAATTTTTTATGTTTTCTTGAAATTGATAATCTTGTTTTAAAAAATCACAAAAACTCGAATTCTTAAGATATCTTAACGAACTATTCATGATTCATAAAGGAAAGTGTATACAGTGCACTCCGCTTAATTGAGACACATCGGGTCTCATTCAATCTGTCCCAATTAAGCGGTTATCCCAATTACCCGACAGTAAAAAAACGGTTATAGAAAACACTACGTATTTTTATCTACACGATAAAAAGTAATTATTGTTGAAAATAAAAAGTGAAAATATTAAAATAAACATTTATTCTATATAAGAAAACATTAAATAAATAAACAACAAAAATAATGATAAAGAAAACCACATTTTTTACTTAGGTAAAAAATACTTGTCCAAAGTACTTTGGTTTCCACGGTTAATAATTTTTTTATTTATATACTCTGCACATTTATCTAAAGATTCAATTGGAGAATCTTCATTGTCTGTTTGCGTAAAAAAACGTCTTAAAAATACGTGTAGGATTATAGATTTCTTCGTCGCTACTTTCTTGAACTTCATTATTAGAGATCAGTTTTGTAGTTACAATTTCGTCAACAATATCACTCTCGTATTCTTCGCTATTATTGCAACATTCCAAATTTGTGTCTATTTCTAGAAAATCATTAACTTTGTTTACTTGCCGAAGTACAGCGTCATTTATGATTTTACTTGAAGTGACCATTTATTCAGAAAGTTGCATGTCACTGGAGTCTTTGAAGCCACAATGGTTAAAACAATTGCGTATACATTGACCACTAATATTTTTCCAACTGTCTGCTACAAATTGTATAGAGTTTAGTATGTTCACTTTCGAGCTAACCTCTTTGGAGCTAGATGATGATGTCAAGGAAAATTCTTCTATTTTTTCAATGATGTGAAGCACTAAAGCTTTACGATAGTGGAATTTTAAATTTTTGATAACACCCATATCCATAGGTTGTATTAATGAAGTTGTATTAGAAGGCAGGAATTCTAATTATATATTTTTCAAGTTGTTTATATGAGGATGAGCAGGGCAGTTATCGAGCAACAATACAATTTTACTAGATTTTTTTTCAGTTGTTGGTTCCATTTCGTCAACCATTGTTTAAAAATATTTGCAGTCATCCAGGCATTTTATTTGAATGATATTCTACCCACAGACTATTTATTGATATCCCCTTGAAACATCGAGGCTCTGCCGTTTTACCGATAACCAAAAGTTTTCTCTTTTCAGTGCCGGACATATTGGCGCAACATAGAACAGTTATGCGGTCCATAGCCCTTTTAAACCCAACTAATTCCCATTCTTGTAACACAGTGATCCATCTGGTGTTGCACTGTAGAACAGACCAGTTTCATCGGCATTGAAGGTGTTATCTGAGCTGTACAACTTCATCAGTTACGACCACATTTGCGCTACTCTTCTCTCCACGTGCTTTTTTAAATTTTATATTGCACCTTGCCTTCAACCGTGAAAACCAACCTTCCGTTGCTTTAAAATCTTGACGACCTAATTTTTTCATCAATTCTTTTGCTTTTAATTTCAGCGTTGGGCCACTAACACTAACCCCTTTTTGGGTTATCGCAGAAAACCAACGATTGAGAACATCATCAACTTCTGGTTCCTTTCCCCTGACTTCCTTTTACGCGATTCCGCTTGGTTTTCAGCATTAATCCATTGTTTTTCAAGTTCATCTTTTTGTTTTATTAATCGGCTGATCGTTAACTTTGGAAGGTCCACTGTTTTCTCTAATTGGCGTAGAGGCGTATTGGGTGGCTGGTTTTCAATTTGTCGGAGTACATTGATTTTTGCTTTTAATGTTAAGTCTCTGCGTGGCATTTTAGTGCTTAAGTCACTACGTGTTCACAATAAGAAATGTAATGTTGAACTGAGTGGAAAACACGAGGCGAATGCAGAAGCGTCACTTAGGTGTCTAGATGTAATCGGGCTAGGCGTTCATGTGCGGATTGCCCCTTTAAATTGGAGTTTATTTACGTTCTTTCTGAAATTTCTGAACGTGTTTACATTCTCTCAACTCCAATTTAAAAGGCTCGATCAGGGCTCAATACAAACATCAGAACTGAAGGTTACTGAAACGCCGATGAAAAACAGCAAAGGTTCCGACAAAGCTGACGCTTCTGTATATAGCGCCAGGAGTAGCGCCTCAAAAACGCGACGAACTGGACCGATTAACCGGAGGATTGTCCCCAATAACCGGAGAAAAATTACACATGAAAAGTTTCGGTCTCTTTAATTTTGTCCCGATTAAGCAAGATACAATTTTAATTTTATGATTAGGTATCCGAAAAATGATTGAAAATCCTTTAAAATGACACCAAACTTGATGGGGTTATCTAAAAAAAAAGAAACATAACACATTTTGTTTTGACAGAAATAAAAAACAATTGACGATCGGTTTCTTAAAACCTTTATATCTCCCTTGTTTATTAAGATAATGACGTCGAGTTTGGACTTAGATTAATCGAAATTTTGTATAGATTACGATTTTATGGCAATAAATTTATTTTTGTTAATATTGAACAAGCGTCAATAGTAAATGTGAAAAAAGTTAGAGTTCATTTTTAGTAAAATTGAAGAAATTGAATAAACTGCGGTAAATCTCAAAATCTTTTAAAATTAAGTTGAAAGTTTAAAATGATTTTTCGGTAAGTTCTACACATTTCCGCACTTTTTTTATTGTTACTGTCCTTTTTAGATCATTTCTTATCGATGAAGAAAAAATCGTCGATTTTAAGTTAGGGGTTATGTCTTAATATAAATATTCCAGTTAATAAAAAAAATTCATTATTTGTAATGCTTACGAGGAGGCTTAATTCTATTTAACGAAACGACCTTCCCCTTTATCTCGTAAATTTAAATTCCACGTCAAATTTAACCATGCTTTTCCTTCCGTTAACTGGTTACATGACACCAAATTCTCTATTACATATCGACGATGGCTCTTTTTATAAGTCATCGGGGATTAAATTAGCGAGGCTAGTTACCCAACGTTTCTCATGAATGATCCATGTAACCGATTAACGTAACCCTTAACACGATTCCATAATCAAATTACATAAACAAAATTTATTTTCTCATTTCACATTAATTCTTTTTTGATTAGAATTAATCAAGATCTAATAATTCAAAGATGATTCGTCATTAATCATTTCATTAAAGAAGCTTACGTCACGCAGAGCTTTTGATTAAACAGCTTTAACCCGAAACCGACGTACGCGGTAAATTTCTTGTAAAGGAGATTACAGAGAACAGTCGGAGTTCCTTCAGATCAATTGGAGCGTTAACAAGGTTAAATTACTCAACTATAACCCCTTTTGATCACTTACTTTTTAACGTTTCCAATCTTTTCGAAGGGAGAAAAATTGAAAAAGAAAATTGAAAACGAGAATGATGGTTAAAACATGGGCATAAATTGGGTTTCGAAACTGTGCATGGCGCAAGAAATGTAATTTCAAACTCGGAAATATACGATCAAAACCCGTCAAATCCGAAAGGTTGCCATTTTTCATATAGTTATTACGATTTTATTATTGAAAACAAAACAAATTATTCCATATAAATGGAGTAATTGAATTAATATTAAAAATTAAATTGTTTTAATAAATTTTATATCAAATGACGCGTGGATGCCAGGTTGAATTTAATGCTTGTATATCATGTTTAGAAGGGCAACAATTCACAACTGTAGATTATGATAATAATCGTACATTCTCGTCCCCTTCTTGCATGTAGCAATTTCCCTGAAAACGTCTTCAATTTCTGCACGCTCAAAACACTTCGCGCATGCAAGGTTAATGTCAGAATCACTGTCTATCACAATGTTGCAGGAAAAACCGAGTAACAAAACAACTAAACCGTTATTCGACGCAATAGCAATTTAGTACGTGATGTTTTAGTGTTAATAACAATAATCTGACTCATTACACATCTTTTATAGTTTCATTCAGTTTGTGTGTCTGCAAAAATGATTTATTAAGGATTTAAAAATATTGTATGCGTCATCTGTGTACTGTAGAATATGTAAGATTTATAAAGACTGAATATTCAAATTAATATATTACGCAATAATATTAGTGATAAAACATCATCTTATGTAGTTTCAGTTTTTCTTAATAGTTGCGTCCACTGCAATCTTTTAAGCGCTGTCACTCTCCAATTTTGAACAACCACAACAAGAAATCACCGGAACTTACCCCAAAACACAATAACAACGTATAGAAGTCAAGAAAGTCCTAAAAGAACATTTGTTGTCTTTCTCGAAGAAGAAACTCACAAAGAACTACCTGAAAATATATCAGTACTTCTCTTTACGAAGGAATCACATGAATCATTAAACTGAGACACAAGGAGAAAAAACCGATTTAAATAATTTAGTTATACAAGGCAGAAGAAGATAAAATTTCTTTTTCTCATTGATGAGGATGTTATTTTCCAATTCAAGAGGTGTGGTAAAGGTAGTACCTTTCATTTTCTGAAGTTGCATGAAATGGATAAAATAACCATATCTACACCTCGTTATAGCCCTTTATATCTATTTTAATAAATAAATAATCTCCTTATATTTTGATAATGTTTCAGCTTCACTCGATAGAGTACATTTTTATATGTTGACATAGACAATATTATCATCAGGGTTAAAAAAAATAGTTTTTCTTCATTTTTGAACAAAACTCCTATTTTTAATTTTTTTAAACAGTTTTTTCTGTTTCAAACTTATTTTACGTTGCTACCAAAAAATTGTATTTTAAACCTGTTTTAAACTGTGTTTTAAACAAGTTCTTCGAAATAAATTAAATATTTAAGAATATTTTTAAACCAAAAATCGAACCCTTACGTCCAAATTATGCCTTATATAAACTCCAACTCAAGTGAGATAAAGCATAAACTCTTGTTATTGAGGTTAAATTGAATAATCTAATTTACATCATCATATCTCAAAGACGAATTGAGATATTATTATGAAATAAAAATCATTTTGAAGCAAATTTAATCTAGTTTTAACACACCAATTATAATTATTTCGATTCCATAAATTAAAAAGATGAAATTTTTTTAAATTACCTCTCTTATTATTGAGGTTAAATTCAATAATCTAATTTACATCATTATATCTCAAAGACGAATTGAGATATTATTATGAAATAAAAATCATTTTGAAGCAAATTTAATCTAATTTTAACACACCAATTACAATTATTTCGATTCCATAAATTAAAAAGATAAATTTTTTTTAAATCACCTCTCTTATTATTGAAGTTAAATTGAATAATCTAATTTACAAAGACGAATTGAGATATTATTTTAAGCAGTCTAGTTGTCTAGTTTTAACACACAACTTAACAAATTACAAGTAAATACTTTATAATATTATTTATTGTGTCTTTTAGAAATAATCCTTCAAACAAAGTCCTATGATTTTAAACAGGATTTAAACTGTTTAAAACAAATTTAGTTTAAAACATGTTAGGTTTATATGTTAGTGTTTTAAACATATTTAAAACAAATAGTTTTTAACAAATCGTTTAAAAGATGTCTTGTGGTAATTTCCTTTTCAGTCGGTAGTGGATGTTGTTCTCGCTGAGATTGTATGTCTGTGTATTGGATGCGTTCGTGAAATCTGGTGGTTATTGTCGAAATATGGTCTACGATACTGTACATTTTTAATTCGTTGTGAATTATAATCGTAATAATTTGTTTTATAATACCTGGATTTTATTAAGATTTGTTTTAGCCGAATTTGCGCAGACAGGGCAGGCGTATGTAATAAGTGGTCGAATGAGGGTCTTGTAAATTAGAAGTTTGAGAGTTGTTCTTCTGTTTATCAAGGGATACAGCTGTTTTAACTTTCCGTAACCTTGATTTATTTTTTGGAGTATATGGTACTTCCATGTTAATCTTGTGTCGAGGAATACGCCATGATATCTGACACGATTCGTGTAACTCATTCTATCTAATAGTTTCTTCGTCAATTGTTATTTTCGGAGGATTTTTAATTCGTTTAAGTGCAAATATTTTGGCCATGCACTTGGATGGATTTAATGCTATTTTCGATTTATGTTACCATTTTTCTAGAGGGTTTACGGCTATTTGAAAATGTTCAGTTGCGTTTACCATCTCTGAGCTTTGTGCTATTATGGCAGTATCATCCGCGTAAGCCAGCAAGTGAGCATTAGGTTGAGGCACATCACTCATGTAAATGCTGCCTTGGGATACACCAGCGAACGTTTTTTTTTTGTTTCGTAGAAGGATTCATGAATTTTTACAGAAAAGGATCTGTCTTTAAGGAAGGATATTAGAAGTTGCTTAATATTGATATCAAGATCTAGGTGTAATATTTTATAAATTAATCCGTTGATCCATACACGATAGAAACCTTGTGCAACGTCGAGAATTAGGGCTCTGGATTATTGCTTCATCTCAAAACCGCGTTCGATTATGTTAGATAATCGTTGCAATTGATGGCTGGTTAAAAATTGATTTCTAAAACCAAAATGGGATATGCGGAATCAAATTCGTTACATTTAAGGCTTCACATAAGCGTAAATTAATTATATTTTCTAGGATTTTGGACAATGTACATAGTAAGCTAATAGGTCGATAGCTGGTGATTTTGTTTTGGGCTTTCCCGGTTTTAAAAACATGAGGATATGGGCGTGTTTCTAGCAGCTTGGGAAATAGATTTGTTCTACGCAAGCATCGAATAGTCTCTTCAGAAAATGCACTCCTTTTTTGGGAAGATTCTGCAAGGCTAAATTGGAAATTTGATGTGGTCCTGGAGCTTTCTTAGTTTTTAGATTTTTAATGATCGTCCGAATTTCATTTATTTTGACTTTCTGGATGTTATCGTTCAATACTGGATTATGATTTTCATTATATGCTAACACAGAGATTGTGAAACTTGGGGTGCTGAAGAAGTGGGGTCTGAATATTTTCTTTAAGTATTCTGCAAAACCGGTACATTTCTGTTGATCTGTTATTAGGACTCCATTATTAGTATTTAAAGTTGTTCTTCATTCGATTTTCTCGAGATTCTTCTTGTTGCTTTCCATATTTCCAGATTATTGGATTCTATGTTGTTTAAATATCGTTGAAAAGATTTTATTCGGTACGCTTCAAGCTCCTTCCTTATTTGTCGTGTTAATCGATTTACAACAGACTTGGTTGCAGAGTGTCTCGTACTTTGCCACTCCCGTCGTATACTGTTTTTCTGGTTTATAAGAGATTGTATTTCATATGAAGGGAGATAATTATCAAATTGTGGTTTACATTTGGGGTATGATGATTGTTTTATACAAATATTGATTTTGTGATTTCAGTAAGAAGCTGTACACTTTGATGCATTGATTTTTGGGTGTTTAGGCTATATCCACTATCATTGAAGTGATTTTCAAATGTATTTTTCAACAAGAGCCAGTTAGTTACTAGTAGTTTGTTGTTATTTTTGATTAAGCACGGTGAGTTTCTGAACGATAAAATCACAGGTAGGTGATCAGAATCCAAGTCTACGGCTACTTCTTGATTTATTAATTTATTGAAATTTTTAGTCAATGCGATGTCCAGAATGTCGGGTTGATAATCATTTCTGTAAGGGTAGTATGTGTATATATTAGGTCCGAGCACCATAAAATTATAAATTGCAGTGAAGTTTGGTAGTTTGATTCCCGCTTGCCAGGCTGTGTTCTTACTATTTATATTGCCCAACAACAGAGTTTGGCGGTTGGTATTGAAGATTAGTTTAATGTCGTCCTTGATGAGAGGTTTGTTAGGTTGCTTGATGTTAAGGGTTGAGTTATTAGTTAATATAATTTCTATACTAATATTACTGCAGTTAATTAATGGGAGTTGTTGATTTGTGAACTTTTTCTTAATTAATATAGCCATCCCTCCGGAAGCTATGCAATTATCTCTGTCATTGCGATAAATTTTGTAACCAGGAATTGGGAAATTCTCTTTTGGATCTAAGTGTGTTTCAGTGATACATGCAACATCTACATCTTTTCTTTGTAAAAAAGTTATCAAACTATTGCGATCCTTTTTAATTCCGTTAATGTTTAAGTTCAGTATTTGGAGTTCGTGTAGAATGATATTCGCGTTATTAATCATTTTTCTAGAGAATATTGGAATGGTTTGTTATAATTAATGTTTTTATTTGATGCAGAAGTGGTTGTAAACATGATAGTATTGCATTTGCGTAGGTTTTATCGTGATTATTAGAAGAATCAGATAGGGTTGTGTTGGGTTGAGCACTGAAGGTTGGAATGGTAGATTCGTGCTGACTTTGACGAGTTGGAGTAGGTTTGCTTCTGGAATTAATTTGTTCTAGATAATATTTACATCCCCTAAAATTTGCTGAGTGATTGTCATTGCAGTTAACACATTAATGTGGATTTTTGTATTTCCTTTACATTTAAAACATCTTGGCGGCATTGCGCAGTAATTTTTGGTGTGACCATATCGTTGACATCGATAACATTGAGGAATATGTCGAGATGCTCGTCTAGCTTCTACGGTTACAATAGTGTGATCGAGTTTATTCAACTTGAAGATTTCTTGGTGGTTTTTTTGATTGGTAATTTATTTTTATTATATAATCTATTTACTTTTAATGCTGGGAATCCTAGTTCGGTTAGTAAATGTATTATTTCGTCTTCTGGCAGTGACGCAGGAATGTGTTTAATAACTACGGACAGTGGTTTAGAATCTGGGTTTCTATAGGTGTAGTGGTCTACCTTAATTTCTTTGTAATGTTTAATTAGGGTCCGAAAATAGTCTTCGGTAGTTATGTTTATTTGAGTGGTATCAGTAATGTAACTATGAATTCACCTTTGACTAATTTTTTTAAATCTTTAAGGACTTCTTGATGACTAAAAGATCCTTTTAAAAATATTGGTGGAATTCATTTAATTTTTTTAATATTTGTTTGGCTTGAGGTTGATAGACTCGGTTCATTCTCATCTGGTTGATTATTGAGTTGGGAAAGTGGAAAAAACTGATTGGCTTCGAGAATATTAACCGGTTTGGTGTTTGGGGTCCATATGTATCTCTTTAAGGTTTCATTTATAGGTAATAAATAAATAAATGAAAAAATTAACGATTATATTGTTTTTATTATCTAAAATCGGTGCGACACTGTTTCGATTGCCTGGCCATCTACGACGGGCGCGACTAAAAGTACAAACATGTAATTAACATATTAAAAATATAATTATGTTTATAAATACGGTCAAAAGGATGAAAAATACAATAAAACATCAAAATAAAACAAAATAAAATACAGAAATGGCGACAACGAATCGTGAAACTTAAGTGAGTGAGAGCCATTTAGTTATTGTGCTTATGTATGAACATTTCCTCCAAAAGATCTAGTTCTTTTGATTTTTTGACTTGTCTTAGTAAAATTATTTCATTATCAATCTTATGTTTTGTGTTTTGTATATGTTTATATATTGTAGAACTTTCTTTTGATAAATGTTCTTTCAATCTGGTTTTTAAGTTACGGCCAGTTTGACCTATGTAGAAAAAATCACAGTCATTGCAGTTGATTCTGTATACGCCGCTTAATTCGTCTTTAATGAACCTATGTTTATTATTTAAGATATATGCACTTATTCTATTGTTTGAGGTATATGCGGGGATGATGTTAAATTTATTGAGATTTTGTTTGAGTTTGTGTTGAATTGAAGCTACGAAAGGAACCGCTAGATATCTGAATTTGTTTGAATAGTGTGGGTAGATCAGTTTGTTAATGTGAGAGGTGTGAGTTTTGTTGTAAATCCTCTGTATGTCTGAGATGTTGTATTTATTGTTTAAACCCATCTTTATGATTATTCCCATTTCGTTAATGTATTCATTTTCTTGTAAGGGGACGATAAATATTCTATTAAATAGAAATCTGAAGGATGCTTCTTTATGTTGTAAGCAGATATATGAGTGTTTTGGAATAATGGTGTCAGTAGTTCTTAGTTTTCTGTAGATTTGATATGACAGAGAATTATCAACATTATTTCTTTTGATGGTCAAGTCAAAGCAATTCAGGCTACAGTCATGTTCGATTTCTGTCGTGAATTTTAAGTTTGATATATTATCAAAAATGTTGGAAAGAGCTAATAACTTAGCGTTGTTACCCTTATACAGGATGATAATGTCATCCACGTATCGGCCATAGAATAATATATCTGATACAAAAAGATTGTATTTATCGGAAAAAAGCAATTCTTCGAAGTGTTTAATATAGATGTCTGATAGAATTCCCGATATTGGGGAACCCATTGGTAATCCATCTTTCATTTGGTTAAAGTTTTTTTCGAAAATGAAAAAGTTTTGATCACAGACCAATTCTAAAATATTTATAAAATTATTGATTTCCTTAATGTTTAGATTTAGTTCAGTTTGGTGTGCAAATAAATGTTTTTTAATTATGTTAATGGTATCTTCTGTGGTTACGTTAGCATATAAATTTTTGATATCGAAAGATATCAGTCTATATTTATTTGTTAATTTCAGATTACTGAGTTTGTGAATAAGTTCTAGAGAATTTTTTATATTGTGTTTTAGATGTTTATGAAAAATACTGTAAAGATATTTTTGAATTATTTTAGCAATTTTCTTAGAGGTTGTATTGTTGTTACTTATAATCGGTCTTATGCTTTTTTTCTTTCTTGTGTAATTTAATGACGCTTTTGAGTGTAGATATAAGTGGGTTCATTTCTATACTATTTGAAAGAGTAATGTTGAATCTGTTTAAACCTGGTTGATATCCTTTGATAAGTTTTTCAATTTGTTATTGAATGTAGTGGTTGGGTTTCTTGTTATAGGATAGATATTGTTTTCACTGAAGAACTTCAATGTCTTTTCGATATATGTTTGTCGATCTAAAATGACATAACCCGCGTTTTTATCTCCTAATGTTACTGTTAAGTTATTTATAGAGATGGTCTTTCTTAGTGATTTCAATTTGTGAAGAGTAAAGGAGGTGTGATTGGGTAAATTATGTGAGGGTTTAATATTTTTTATTAGATTATGGTTATCTTCAAATATCTGTTTGATGTTAGAATTATAATTTAGTTGTGATTGGATTTTTATAGGACAGGTGGCAGGGTCGGTAGTCCTAGGTAGAGAATATTTGTGACCCAAATTCAGGATGTCCACCTCATCATTGGAAAAAATTGCATCACTGAGATTTGTAAACTTTGGTACAAATGAGATATCTTTTAAGTTGTTAAATGATATGTTACATGTAGGATTTTTAGCGTGAATTCTATGAATGGTGAAGTTAACTGGCTCATTAATGTCATTTTTTATATTGGAGCTGTTAAGGTTCCTGCTAAGATTGACGTTATGAGTATGTGTATCAATATTATTATTATGAACAATATTATGCTTGTATGTGTAAGGAGATCGATTATTAACTCTTTTATTGTCAGAGCAAACATTTATTGAGTTATTTTTATCTTTTACTAACCTAGTGAGTTTGTTTCTCTTCGTTTCTTTACTATGTAATATCTTATAGTGGACTTCTTTTTTAAATTGATTGTAGATAATAATAATGTTCTATGTAGATATTTTAAAATTGAGCTTTGAACAGTTTATAAGTTTTCTCTTGATGTCTAATTTCTGTTCTTTGAGGTTTCTTGGTATCTTGATTTTAAACGCTTTTGGTATAACGCCAAGGTGGATGGCTTTATGAAGGAAATTTAGTGTATCTTTAGTTTTTTCCCTGTTTAGCATTGTACTTCTCATCGTTTGCATTCAAACGGATAACTCCGCATTTTGAGGTTTTGCGATAGTTTTTTCAATGCTCATCGTTATATAATTACTAAATAAATAAAAGAAAAAAAACATCATTTATAGGTGATGACAATTCATCACATTTTCTTTTAGTATTCATATGGTTAAGGTTGAGTTTACAACCCCTTCGGGTTGTCACCTTGTTTATAACAAAATATAGATGTTGATTTTTCCAATAACTGGTAAAATGGTTTAAATATTTTGGAGATTGGGTTTTTACGTTTCACTTAGATCAGAACTCACAATACCCACGTCCGTATTGCTTGAATGCTTTGTTCAAAAATTAAAAAAAAACTGTTTTTTAACCCTGCTTTTAAGACTTAATCTGAAAGTGGAAGTTGTTTATACGAATCAGAAAGCTGTCAAATCAAATATGCAACCATTTCTCATGTAGTTATTACGATTATGGAAATCACGAAAAGTGGGAAAAATCGAAAAGGTGGAAATTGTGATGCTTGTTGATTTTGCGTTGCGGAAAAAAGGTTCAGAAAGTCGTATCCGTCACGATCGTATTATATCCGGCATAAATCAATATCGTAAACAGGAAACTTCGGTTGAGAGGTTTAATGGAAATGTCTTTTTCGACGTACAAAACTCTCTCTTCGTATCAGTTTTTACGACCCCGGTAGGAAAGAGGCGATGAGAAAAGAAAAAAAAACGCATAAATATCTACATTAATCCATAACACTTCATTAAAATCCACCTTTTTATAACTACAATAAATCGAAAAATATAATAAATTAATTTTACACGCAATTCTCATTTTGACTTTATTTACAAAAATTTTTTTATCATAATTATAACAATCACTAAATAAATTAATACTTAGAGGCGTAATACTTAAAAATTAAATATCACATTAATAATAATTAAATGTTTAAACAAAAAAGAGCTTCTAAATGATTTTTTTTATTTATTTGTAAGGCATATTTTGGACGTTTCAAACTCGATATGTTCTCCTCCTTAAACATTTCTTTACACCCTCTAAAAGGCACTAGCTCAAAAATATTTTTTTTACTTTAATTATTAGTTAATAATCCAAGTTTTAAACCTAAATCAATAAAACCCCTCGTGGCAGTTACCTGAACAAGCGAGACGATAATGGCCGCTAACGTTACCGCAAATTCAAGATAGAGGGCGTAAAATATCCGTACGACACCGGAAGTTTTAGCTACCCCACCGGCTGCTGTAAAATCTAAAGGAAACATTAAACTATCGACGACGCCTCTTGATCGGAGGAAACCGAAAAGCCCGACACCTATCGCGTAATAGAAGAAAACGGCGAATAATGGAAGCCATTTTAACCATGTCGCCGTTTTTGTAACGCCACTCGATATGTTAGGGATTTCGGTTTTTGGTTCTTTTGTTGCTAAATTGTATAAAATCCCCGCCGTTAAATTGCCTATGTTTAAAATTAGTAGGAAATGAAGGGGGATGCCCACCGCTGAAAATAATATTGCGGCGCCTCGACCCAACGGCGTTCTTGGAACTGGAGCACCAAAACCTACAAAAAAGAATTTATTAGAAAATCTAAAAAAAATTTTGTTGACGAAATTGTTAGCAAACATCAAGGT
Organism: Onthophagus sagittarius; assembly: GCA_036711965.1. Lineage (NCBI taxonomy): Eukaryota > Metazoa > Arthropoda > Insecta > Coleoptera > Scarabaeidae > Onthophagus > Onthophagus sagittarius. Next base: position 29,301,951 of record JASERS010000005.1, read on the forward strand.
CAAAATCGGAGCGTTACGCTTTTCATTCTTTTTTAGCAACATCCTCTGTTCTAGTTTACGATGTGCGAATGAATCATTAACAGCATCCTCAAGAAAAAAAATTGTTTCACCATAATAAAATAGAATTAAAAATCATTCTTACCTAAAGTTGTTAATAAAGATACAGCAAATAGTATACATCCGGGATAAGTCCATATTCTCCCTCCTCCACCTCCTCCCTCCCCATACCCGGCACTCACAGCTTCCAAAAGAAGGGTTTCATGCTTTAAAGCGTATTTATTAATAATTTTATTCCAGCCTTCTTTATCCGAAGAAATTAAGTCAGTCGAAAGATCAATGGATAAATCGTCTTGTAATTTTTTTAGTTCTTTGGCTTGTTCTTGCTCACGAGGGCCTAAAATGTAAAATACGATTCAAATAATAATAGCTTAAAAAACTTGCAACACTTTAGGTTATGTAACGAACAATTCAAGGTTATTGTTTTAATGTTGTTCGTACATTTTTAAAATTGAATTTTAATTGGTAAAATTAGGTTACATCATAATCATCAAGAAATTAATCTAAAAAAATATTTTCAGATACAACTTACAATTTATCAGTCTCATTGACGTCAAATATTTTTTAGTGTTCACAAAAAATGTTTGCGATTTTAAACAGAAATTTTTGGATTTTTAACAATAATAACTAATAAATCACGAAATATTAAAATTAGTCGATTTTTTTAATGACAGATTACAACCAGAGACATCGTTTATTATAATAATTTACTGACAAAAAGGCATTACTACACATTACAAGTTTCTAACTCAGAATCAAAAAGAATTATTGAATACATATTCTAGAGTTGGGTTTTCTTCAGAGATACAAATAGACCTGAAAGGAGTGTTTAGAGAGGACCAAAGAAAGTAGTAAAGAAAATAAGGGAGAATGGGGCAGATTCATGCAAGGGGCACCATCGTACACTAAAGTCCGTGCCAAAAGTCAGGGTCGCTCACTTTAGAAATCGATAATTTCACAATCGCTCGATGAAAAAAATTGCGATAAAGTTTATTGTAACTCATGAACATATTTAATCTTCGGATCGTGAGTTAAAAGGAGAATGGGCAGATTCATACAAGGGGCACCATCGTATACTAAAGTCCGTGAAAAAAGGCAGGGTCCCTCGCTTTAGAAATCGATATTATCGCAATCGCTTGATGAAAAAAATTGCGATAAAGTTTATTGTAAAACATGAACATATTTAATCTTCGGATCTCGAGTTAAAAGTTTTCGACGAAACAATTTCAAATTTAAACTGATGAGTAACCGATGTATTCTCAATGTGGGGCATATTTTATTTTATCGATGTTCCATACAGTTTCGCGAAAAATCGCGGTTTAGTAAGAATTTCACCAAATGGTTTTTCTTTATTTTAATAAAACCACAAAACCCCACTTGCTCTTAACTAGTTTATTCTAACTAGTTTATTGTTAATTTAGTTAAAATTAACAATAAAAGTTTCCTCGTCGTCTTCTCACTTTTTTTCGCCACACCTAACTACCCGCAACAATTGTCTATCTCTCTCTGCCTTTTCTAATTCTTTCCTCTATTGATCGATTTTAGCCTTTGAATCGATTCGAACGGTTTCGAATCTTCCCGAATCTTTCCTACATCTCGGCCATCCTGCTGGGAATTTGTCTCGAATGACTCTTCATATTCTTCATCTTCTTGTACCCAAGGCTTCATATTATCGACACTAGTGATGGTTTGTCGTGACCCAGGGTGATCACCTGACACCCGGAATAGGTATTCCGTTTACTTTATATCGGTCAGGTCCGTATATTGTCGTCACCTAATAGGGACCAAGAAACTTTGGTAGTAACTTTGGCATCTTGCTGGGAATTCGTCTCGAATGACCCTTCATATTCTTCATCCTCTTGTACCCAGGGCTTTATACCATCGGCACTATCGACACTATCTAACGACAATATAGGTGACTATATTGTCGTCACCTGATAGGGACCAAGAAACTTTGGTAGTAACTTTGATTCACTTTGAAATTGAGTTCTTCGGATTGCTACCAAATCTCCTGTTTTGTATAAAACAGCCATCTTCCTTTTCTTATTGTAGGTTTTTATGACTTCTATTTGCACTTTTCTCATTTGTTTTTTTGCAAGTTTTCTAATCTCTTCGCGTTCTTCCATAAAAGTATCTACATATTCTCTTTATAAAATTTCTTTCAATCCCATCTCTTCTTTTCTTCTTCTCATTTCAACCCCTAAAAGCATTTCAAATGGTGTTCTACCAATAGCCCCTTGATAAGTACTATTTAATGCTTCTTGCAACTTTCTATCGAACCGATACCAATACTTGGGACGTTCAATGGATAATTTGCTTAAGACTGGTATTATTATTCTGTTGAGTCTTTCAACTTGTCCGTTACCTCTGGGAACCCCTGTCGCAATCTTAATGTTTTATGTCTTCGTGAAGGCAATATTGTTCAAAATCGTTAGAGGTAAATGCCGTTCCTCTATCCGAAATAATAGTCTTGTGATTTCCAAACACACTTCTTTGCATTTCAAGTTTATCGATAACTTCTCTTGTTGCTGTTGTTTTGGTTAGGTATATCCACACAAACTTTGTAAAAGAATCAATGACAACAAACAAGTATTTATATCCCTTTCCCGTCTTCATCATTGGACCCAAACGATCAACGTGATACGTTTGCAGAGGAGCATCGCCCTTTTCAATAGCATTTAAATAACCCTCTTGCTTGCCCATCTTCCTATCGGAAAGAATACAAAGTACACAATTGGTTATACCGCTTCGAATTTTATCCTCCAGCTGCGCTATATAATATTCTGGTTCAATCAAATCTTTTATCTTCTTTATCACGAAATGACCATTCCCGTGACTTTCAAGTATCTTTGCTATAGCCTTGATTTGATCATCTTCTCGTTGTGCAACTCTAGTCTCTCTAGTGTAGTGTTTTGAATCATCATAGTTGCTGGGTTTCTGCTTAATGCGTCACAGTGTTTCATTCTTGAACCTGTTCGGTGTTATATTACATAATTAAACTCTTCCAACAATAAACCCCACCGAGCTACTCTAATGCACAAATCGTTTTATTCATCGTGGCCGTAAACGCTGCACAGTCTGTTATAATTTTAAACGGTACTCCAAGCAGGCAAAACACGAAACTTTTTGAAAGCCTCTACAATAGCCAATACTTTCAATTCGTAATTGTGGTATTTTCTTTGTGCGTCATCTGTTTTTCTGCTCCAATAAGTAGACGGGGCGCAATTCACTAGTTTCAACACTTCTTTGTAATAGTATCGCTCCAAATCCGTCTTGAATTGCATCAGCGTGTAGCTCTGTTTCATCAGTATAATTAAAAATTCTTAGTACAGGTTCTTCACACAAAAAGCGTTTGAGCCTTTCAAAAGATGTACGCTCTGCAATTCCAAAATCAAATTGCCTGTTACCTTTTAAGAGATCCGATACAGGTTTTGCTATCAACACATAATCTTGGATGTACATTCTGAAGTAGCCAGTCAGACCAGAAAGCTTTGAACCCCTTTCACAGTGTGTGGCTCCGGAAGCCTCATTACAGCTTTAATTTTGTTTTTTGTAGGCAGATGTATATTTATCATACCCTTCTCAATTTCGTGTCCCAAATACTCCACCTTGGACTTCATAAATTGGCATTTTTCCCATTTAAATTCCAAACCAAACCCTTCTGCAGTTCTCAAAACCTTTTCAAGTTTTACAATATCGTCGTCTATAGTTCTGGCCGGTATAATGGTATCATACACATACAATAGTAACGTACCATCTTGGATTCACTCTCTAAATATGTTGTTCAAATAACGTTGGAAAACTGTTGGAGAAATACATAATCCAAATGGTATCCTCAGAAATTCAAACTGTCCCCTGGGCGTCCCGAAAGATGTATATTTGGCGCTGTCCTCTGCTACAGGTATATGGAAAAATCCATTCCTAAGATCCAGGGTAGTAAATATTTTTGCTCCTGCTAGTTGATCAATCTGATCTTCCACCAATGGAAGAGGATAACGATACTTAATTACATTCTTGTTTAATCTTCGATAATCAACGTATAGTCTAGTAGTTTCATCCTTTTTCTTTACTAACACGATTGGACTAGCATAATTAGAACTACTAGGCTACTTCCTTCTTTTAACCATTCGTCAATTTGTTTGTCAACTTCATACTTTTCGGAATGAGAAAGTCTTCTTGGATGTTGGTATACGGGAATATCATCTTCCAAAATTATGTTAGTTTGTATATCACTAGTTACTCGATTAAATCCTCTTTTGGGATTGTAGTCTTCAACCATACTTCCAATCCTGAATTTGCAGCTATGTGTACCAATGTCTAAATCATACCCACTGCTCATCAATACTACGTTGTTTACTTCAAAATCATCGGTTTTCAATTCTTGATTTACTTCAATACACTTCACTTCAACACTATCTTGATTGATTGTCAACGTAACAGTGTTCAAGATAGGTTTACCAATAATCAAATCCATTGACATGGAATCATCGCTTACAACATGTGCTACGGTAATAAAATCACAATCATCAACACACATTCTTCCCTTAAATTTTCCAATAGTTTTAATAGCATTATCTCCTATCCCTTTAATTTGTACTGGACACAACTCCAATGGCGGTGAACCCATTCGAATGTATTCGCTTGCTTTTAATATATTTAAATCACTTCCGATGTCTGCGAAACCTTGAATCTCATGATCATTCAAAATTAGTCCTTTTTATCCAGGCATCTCTGCTCCTTTCTCTTGGACTACGTAACTTTTTTTCGCCCATCCTTGATCGTCTTCATTTCATTTATTTTCAGTATTACATTGATAAGCAATGTGTCCATATTTGTTACATTTGAAGTATTTACTGCCTTTTTCTTTGTCGTTACAATTCTTAGATAGATGTCCTTTTCTTCCGGAATTAAAACATCTCACTTCATCTTGATTGTGTTGTCTTGTGTTCGCATTGTTCGTTTTAAACGGTTTATCTTTACTTTCTCGTCTTTCTTTTTGTTGTTTAGTTTTAATTTTTTCATACTGCTTCAATTTTTCTTTAAATTGTTTTAACGTTATCAATTATTCCTTCTATTACATATTCGATTAAAGCGTCTTCTTCTAAGTATCCTTGAGCGGCAATTTCTCGCATTTTCAAAAGGTACTGTGTAACAGTTTTGTCTCTTCGTTTTGTTCTTAACGTAAGCATCTTATGAAGTGCAGCACCACTTAAACTTTGCTTGAATTCTTCCTTTAACTTGTCCTTAAATGCATTCGATGTTGTAGTCTTGTTTTCTGATTTCATAAACAAGCGTGCATTTCCTTTCAACAATCGGTTTCCATAAATTACTTTTTCAACGTCACTCCATCCCATTAACATAGCAGTATCTTCAAACTCTTCAATCCACTTTTCAACCGAACAACCATCACCTCCATCAAATGTACTAACCGTGTCGTCGACGTCTTTAAACATCAGTATAAATTTTGGACTCATCTTTGGATGCTGATTCCGTAAACAACTACTCGACTTATTTTCATCATCTGTTGAATTTATACTTTCATCATTGATAATTGCACGTACACAATCATCATGTTCTGGTAACATTACAGGTTCATCATCTTCTTCGTCTTCATCGTCATTTTCATTTGCTTCATGTTGATTGCATTGATCCTTTAAAAGTTCTAAATTCGAAAACTGTGTGCACAACAGGTTTACTAGTTCATCTTTATCATTTGCGTCGTTATAAAATTCAAACACTTGACATATCGCATCTTATTCGCCCAACGTAAGATTTATCTTTCCAAACTTTATCTTATCTTTCCTCTTTTCAACATTTTCAAAATTTAAACTCCTCAAATTCTCTTAACTTTTTCTATTACTCCTACCTCCATCATTTTTAAAAATAAATCTGTAACAGGCTTTAATTGATTTTATAGGAGCTTTTGAAATGTTTCGCTCGATAGACGGTATAGTTCCTAAGCTCGTCATTTTTTTTCTTTTTTAATAATCGATAGTAAATATTACAAGAAATGAAATAAGAAACCTGGCGCTTATCTTTGTATCCAGCGTCGCGTCGTCGCCGTATAGTTATCGCGTCGTTGTGATTCAATCTGTAGCGTATAGTCGCCGTCTAACCGTTGTGCGTCTGTCCAACTCACCGAATTTATAGACTTGCTTCTTCCGTCTTTTTCTCGCCTTTACGTCTTCTCCTCTTCCGTCTTTTTCTTGCCTTTACGTCTTCTCGTTTTCCGTCTCTACTTTCGTCTTAACTTTCGTCTTGGTTTTTCCTTCGGCTTAACGTCTTTTTTAGGTTTTCCTTCACAAAACCCACAAAACCCCATTTGTTCTTAACTAGTTTATTCTTAACTAAATTGACAATAAAAATTTCATTCATTTAACAATTTCACCACTTTTAATAACGCATGTCTTAACAGTTTTCTCGTCGTTTTCTGACTTTTCTTCGCCACACCCAACTATCCGCAACAACTGTCTATCTCTCTCTGCCTCTCGTTCTTCTTTCCTCTATTGATCGATTTTACCCTTTGACCGAGTCGATTCGAACAGTTTCGAATCTTCCAGAATCTTTCCTACATCTCGGCCATCCTGCTGGGAATCCACTATGCGGGGAAAAGAGGTTTTCGGCCAATCCGAGCGGAGTTTAAAAGATGGTGCCCACCTCAGACGGAATGTGACGTCTTACCATCTACGCACGATATATAGATAAAATGATATTTAAAATTTTTTAGATACAATTATTTTATCTACAATTTTAATAATAAGACAAATAATGCATATATATTTAAACAAAAATAGCGTGGAACTAGTTCCTGTAAAATTTTGAAAAAAAAAAATAGAATGCAACGAGGAACTGCAAGGAGTTATTAGAAGGCTAATATTTGATTACCACCTCGCTAAAAACAGTTTCTTTGAGAACATTACATCGTTGGTTAAAAAAATTAAATTTTGTTGAAAATTAAGCGATGAAGTCTATGTAACGACTTTGACGTAGAGTTTTTTTTTATATTTTGAATATAGCAAGGCTATTATTGGTTTGTAGTCTATGTATATTATAAATTGATAGCCTTCTAAAAAATGTGTGAAAATTTTGATGGATGAATAAATTGACAGCAATTCTCGATCAAAAGTTGAGTATTTTTGCTTCACAAGATGATACTCTTTTTTGAAAAATAAGCAAAATTTTGTGATAAAATTGTTCCAACAGCTTATTAGAAGAATAATTTAAAGCAATGGAAAAACAATATTTTGGGGATTGTTTTGAAGATTACAAAGATCAAGACGAAGGTGCAGGGTTAGTAACATAGAAGATGACGTTGTTTTTGGGAAAGATCCGAATTGCGTCATTAGATTCTTTCATCATTATCTTCAAACCTACAACGCGGCTAATTTTGTCCTCTTTAGTGATAATAGAATATCATTATTATGTTAGGATACTTCATGTTGAAATAAAGGATAGATATGAAGAACTTCTTTGATTATTTTCAAATGGAAGAACCAATTCGATTTAACATGACATAGGTGCCGATTCAAATAGATTTAAATGACGAATTTTCAAACGAAGCCTGCAAAAATGCAAAATAACATACATGCTCTTAAAAAAATATTTCCCACAGATGTTGGCATTGAACTGCGAAGAATAAGGTCAATAGTACATTAAGGGTTCGTTTATTCACGTTTGGTTAAGTTTAGCTACTGGATAGTTTCCATGGTTACTGTAATTTCACTTGCCATGATTGGCTATATTAACAGTAACTATGGTAAATATCTGATAGTTAAATTTAACTAAAGATGAATAAACTAGCCCTTACATTAAAAAAGTAATTAAAAATTATAACTTCAATGCAACTAAAACCATTAATAATTTTGTATGGGTGCTCTTTTGACATTTCTATAAGCATTTTTATTCTTCTGGAAGTATGTTAAGTCTTTCAAAGGCAATATCAAGTGTTTTGGAACAATTTCAAAACTTTTAGAAGCTGTATTAAATAAGTTTTCTGAAAGTAATATTAAGTCTTTTAGAAGCAGTATCAAGTCTTTTGGAATAAGACATTTTAAACATTCTGGAAACAATATCAAGTCTTCCAGTGGCAGTAGTATATCTTCTAGAAGCAGTTCAACTCTTCTGGATGCAGTTCAAGCCTTTTGAAATCAGTATTAAGTCATCTGGAATGATTTCAAGTCTTCTGGAAATTTTTTGAAACTATTTAAAATCTTCTAGAATTAGTATTAAGTCTTCTGGAAGCATTAAAAGATTTCTGGACGCATTTCAAATTTTCTGCAAGCAATAGCAAATTTTCTAGAAGCAATATTAAGTTGTCCAGGAGTAAATCTTCTAAACGCAGCTCAAGTTTTTAGTCTGCATTTTAGATCTTTTGGAGTGTTCCAAAGGCAATATCAAGCTTTTGAAACTATCTTAAATCTTCCAGAAGCAGTATCCAGCCGTCTAGTAGCATCAAGTCTTCTCGAAACAATATCAAGTTTTCTAAATACAGTATCAAATCTTCTAGAAGCATTTCAAGTCTTCTGCAAGTAATATCAAGTTTTCTAGAAACAGTAGCAAGTCTTCTAAAGCAGTAATAAATCTTCTAAAACCTGTTCAAGTCTTCTTCATGCATTTTCAATCTTCTGGAATCAGTAAAAGTTTTCCAAAGGCATTATCAAGTCTTTTGGAACAATCCTAAATCTTCTAGAGGTAGTATCAAGTCTTTTGGCAATACCAGATGCTCTTCTAAATGCAATATCAAGTCTTCTGGAAGCAATACAAGTCTTCTGGAAGGATTTCAAGTCTTCTGTAAGCAATATCAAACTTTCTAGAAGCAGCTTCAAGTCTTCCAAGGCAGTAATAAATCTTGTGAAAGCAATTCAAATCTTCTGGATGCATTTCAAAAGCATCCAGAAGATTCAAAAAAGACCAGAAGCAAGCCTTCAGGTCTTTTGAAACTAGTATCAAGTCTTTTAGAATCATCTCAGATCTTCTAAAAGCAATATGAAGCTTTTGGAACTATTTTAAATCTTCTAGAAGTAGTATCAAGTCTTCTGAAAACGTCATAAGTCTTTTTAATACGTGAACAATAAGTTTACAAGTCTTCTGCGAATAATATCATGTTTTCTAGAAACAGTAGCAAGTCTTCTAAAGCAGTAATAAACCTTCTAAAAGCTGTTCAAGTCTTCTTCATGTATTTCCAATCTTTTGGAATCAGTTAAAGTTTTCCAAAGACTATATCAAGTCTATTGGAACAATTCAAAATCTTCTAGAAGTAGTATCAAGTCTTCTGAGAATACCAGATCTTCTTCTAAATGCAGTACCAAGTCTTCTGGAAACATTACAAGTCTTCTGGAAGGATTTCAAGTCTTCTGTAAGCAATATCAAATTTTCTAGAAGCAGCTTCAAGTCTTCTAAGGCAGTAGTGAATCTTGTGAAAGCAATTCAAATCTTCTGGATGCATTTCAGAAGCATCCAGAAGATTCAAAAAAGACCTGAAGCAAGTCTTCAGGTCTTTTGGAACCAGTATCAAGTCTTTATATAAGTCTTTAAGGCAATATGAAGCTTTTGCAATTATCTTAAATCTTATAGAAGCAGTGTTCAAGTTTTCTGCAAGCAATATCAAGTTTTCTAATAACAGTTTAAAGTCTTCTAAGGCAGTAATAAATCTTCTGAAAGCAATTCAAGTCTTCTGAATGTATTTCAAGACTTTTGGAAACAATATCAAGTCTTCTGGAACCATTTAAAGTTTTACAAAGCCAATATTAAGTCTTTTGAAACAAGTTTAAATCTTCAAAAAGCAGTATCAAGTCTTTTGGCAGCATTAGGTCTCCTGAAAGCAATATCAAGTCTTCTGAAGGTTTTATAAATCTTCTGGAAGCCTTTCAAATTTTCTGCAAACAATATCAAATTTTCTAGAAACAGTATCAAGTTTACCAGGGCAGAAGTAAATCTTCTGAAAGTAGTTCAAGTCTTCTGGATGCATTTGAAGTCTTTTGGAGGCAATATCAAGTCTTGTGGAATCATTTAAAGATTTTCAAAGGCAATATCATGTCTTTTAAAACAATTCTAAATCTTCTAGAAGCAGTCACAAGTCTTCTGACAGTACCTGGTCTTCCGAATGCAATATCAAGTCTTCTAAATGCAGTATCAGTATCTCAGTTTTCTGGAGGTATTCCAAATTTTCTAGAAGCAATTTTATGTTTTTTAGAAGCAGTATCAAGGCAGTTTTAATCTTTTGAAAGCAGCTCAAGTCTCCTGGATGCATTTCAAGTCTACTAGAAGCAATATTAAGTAGTTTGGGACAAATTGTAAGATTTCTCGGAATAATATGAAGTTTTCTTATAGCTTCAGGCTTTTTAGAAGCAATATTAAGTCTTTTAGAAACAATATCAAGTTTTTCAAAGCAGTAGTAAATCTTTTAAAATCAGTTCAAGTCTTCTAGAGGCGTTTCAAATTTTCTGGCAGCACCAGGTCTTTTGAAAGCAATATTAAGTTTTCCATCAAGTTTTCTGATAGCAGTTCGACTCTTCTAGATGCATCTCTAATCTTCCAAAGACAATATCGAATCTTTTGGAAAAATCATTACCATTTATTTTTAAGTATATTGCATTTATTAATAATATGACATAAAATATTTTATTCAAAATATTTTCTTAACGATGTTTTTATAGTAACTATTCCTTTTTTAATTTTTCTTATTGAAACCCACTTAACAAAATGAATTTTTTTAATCGAAAAATCCCCTATTCCAATTAATTACTTAACTTAATGGAAAGAAACACTTTTTAATCATTTCTCGTATGTATAAAGGTCAAATCGTAGTTTTCTACTTTTTTTATCCTTTCACAATATGAATCACCAAAATAACATCGTCATGTTTAAAACTAAAAAATATGTTTTAGAAAATTTAATTATCTATTAAAATTGTCGACTTATTATTCATATCAATCCCAATTATTTGAGTATTTAAGGAAAATTTTTGATTTACAAATTACACACAGGAAGTTGTTAAATTCATAATAAGAGTTTAATCGAGTAATTAAAGACAAACTACACGTGCGTGGACGATAACGTTAGAACCAGTTAAAACTGAAAATAAACTTCGAATAGGTACACGTTTAATTGGCTTGATCCAAAATTGGATACGGTAATTATCTAAGAACATATATGGAAAGTGTATTAAATTGGATTGTTGAATTATTGAATGATTATCGATTGGATGTCGACGCGTTCTATTTTCTTGGCCACAAAAGTTCAATTGCACGGTTGAGAGACGATTTTTATTGAATTCAATAATAATAAGAAAAATTAATTAATTCAATTTTGATAGTATAGTTAATTCGGAAAATTTATCACAAATTTTAAGTGAACAAAAGAAATTTGTTTATTTTTATTTCGTTTTTGCTTATCGGTTTTTTCCTTGAAACAAAGAGTAATAATTGTTAACAACCCATTAACACACGATGCCAACACTATTTTAAAAAAGGAACAAAACAAAATTGAAAAGAGAAACCTTATTTATTTTCACAACAATTTATTATGCTTTCGTAAACCTTTCTATTTATTACTTATAAAAATTTCGTTTCGATTCAAATCAAACTTTGAAGTTGTTTTAAACTTTAAAGGTTTTGGAATGATTTAATGTCGAAAATGTGAATACAGTTTATTAGTGAATGAGTTTATATTGCGTTCCGGGCAGATTGCCAATAAAATATTACGGGTTTATTGTTTGAGTAGAAGCAGAAAGCCGTTATTGTTACGCACATCACACTTCCTTATCCATTCGTTTATCGTTAAATCGTTAACCCACCCTCGCTTTGTTATTTTAAAATACCTAAAAACACATTCAACTCGCTTAAGTTTAATACTTTTAGAAAATTTTGCTATCGCAACAAACGTGGATAAGGTCACTTTCAAATCTGGAAATAACATGTATTTTTGGTGCTTTAAATAATAATCAATAATTAATTTAAATTTGCTAAGTCACACTATTTTGTAACATAATCAAAATGTTATTAAAATTTGTATGGATTACATCAACTTTATTTGAGTCATTGTAATCGGTATGAGTGTTTTTGTTGAAGGTTAATAAATTAGTTACGAAAGATTTACCAATTAATAATATTTTTAAATAAAGAATTTAGACTTTGTAGAACAAAGGGAAGCTAATTGAGGAAATAAACTGAATAAAAGCTGAAAAGGAAATGAACAGATTGAAGCAAAACTGGAAATAGATTAGTAATTAAAGGAAGATTAATCATGATTTGGAAAGAAGAAAACGAAACTTTGCAGAAAGAAGGTAAGTCAGAAACAATCTGAATAGAGACTAAAAACAGATTGAGCAGAATGAAGCATGAATGGAAATAGATTTCCAATCTATCTTTATATCTTTCCATTGAGAAAGATATATTATTTAAAAGAAAGAATATGGGTGGGTCACAAAACACTGATAATTAAGGAACAATCCAAATAGAGACTATAAACAAATTGAGCAGAATGAAGCAAGACTTGGAATAGTTTCATATTTGAAGGAAGATACTAAAATCAACTGGATAGCAGAAAACGAAACATTGCAGAAAGAAAACAGGCCACGAAACCCCTGTAACTAAAGAACAATCCTAATGGAGACAAAAACAGTTTGGGCGAAATGAAGAATGAATGGAAATAGATTCGTTATAGAAGGAAGATACTAATCAGGGACTGGAGATAAAAAATGGAACTTTACAGAAAAAAGGCATTCCATAAAACACCGGTAATTAAAGAACAATCCGAATGGAGACAAGAAACAGTTTGGGCAGAATGAAACACGATTGGAAATAGATGCGTAATTGAAGGAAGATACTAATCAAGGACTAAAGAAGAAAACGGAACTTTGAAGAAAGAATGTAGGCCAAAAGATACTGGTAATTAAAGAACAATCCAAATTGAGACACAAAATAGTTTGAGCAGAATGAAGCACGATGGGAAATAGATTTGTAATTGAAGGAAGATACTAATCAAGGACTGGAGAAAAACAATGGAACTTTTGCAGAAAAAAAGGTATTCCGTAAAACACCGGTAATTAAACAACAATTTGAATGGAGATAAAAAACATTTTGAACAAAATGAAGCACAATGAGAAATAGATTTGTAATTAAAGGAAGATACTAATCAGGGACTGGGGATAAAAAATGTAATTTTTGCAGAAAAAAGGCATTCCATAAAACACCGGTAATTAAAGAACAATCCGAATGGAGACAAAAAACAGTTTGAGCAGAATGAAGCACGATGGGAAACAGATTTGTAATTGAAGGAAGATACTAATCAGGGATTGGAGATAAAAAACGGAACTTTTGCAGGAAAAAGGCATTTCATAAAACACCGGTAATTAAACAACAATCCGAATGGAGATAAAAAATAGTTTGAACAAAATAAAACACAATAAGAAACAGATTTGTAATTGAAGGAAGATACTAATCAAGGACTGGAGATAAAAAATGGAACTATTGCAGAAAAAAAGGCATTCCATAAAACATCGGTAATTAAAGAACAAACCGAATGGGGAAAAAACAGCTTGAGCAGAATGAAGCACGATGGGAAACAGATTTGTAATGGAAGGAAGATACTAATCAGGGATTGGAGATAAAAAACGGAACTTTTGCAGAAAAAAGGCATTTCATAAAACACCGGTAATTAAACAACAATCCGAATGGAGATAAAAAATAGTTTGAACAAAATAAAACACAATAAGAAACAGATTTGTAATTGAAGGAAGATACTAATCAAGGACTGGAGATAAAAAATGGAACTTTTGCAGAAAGAAAGGCATTCCATAAAACATCGGTAATTAAAGAACAATCCGAATGGGGAAAAAAGCAGCTTGAGCAGAATGAAGCACGATGGGAAACAGATTTGTAATGGAAGGAAGATACTAATCAGGGATTGGAGATAAAAAACGGAACTTTTGCAGAAAAAAGGCGTTCCATAAAACACCGGTAATTAAACAACAATCCGAATGGGAAAAAAAGCAGCTTGAGCAGAATGAAGCACGATGGGAAACAGATTTGTAATGGAAGGAAGATACTAATCAGGGATTGGAGATAAAAAACGGAACTTTTGCAGAAAAAAGGCATTCCATAACACACCGGTAATTAAACAACAATCCGAATGGAGATAAAAAATAATTTGAACAAAATGAAGCGCAATGAGAAATAGATTTGTAATTGAAAGAAGATACTAATCATGGACTGGAGATAAAAAATGTAACTTTTGCAGAAAAAAAGGCATTCCATAAAACACCGGTAATTAAAGAACAATCCGATTGGAGACAAAAAACAGTTTGAGCAGAATGACGCTCGATTGAAAATAAATGCGTAATTGAAGGAAAATACTAATCAAGGACTAGAAAGAAGAAAACGAAATTTTGCTGAAAGAAGGCAGGCCATAAAATATCGATAATTAAAAAATAATCCAAATAGAATCTAGAACAGGTTGACAACAGGAAAGAAAACATTGACAAAACAGCGATAAGACTAGCCTGGAATGGATCTGTTTTTTAACATTTGAAGACAGATTCTTATTTAACTTGATGCTCAGAACACGAAACGTCAAAATTGTTTGCAAATCGTAACTTATAAAATGTAGTGTATATCAAAAAATATCATAACAGAAAACTGATGATATAGTGAAACTAATATTTAGTAAAAGAAGAAATTTTCGGCTTATAACAGAAAATAAAACATAATTAAAAGTAAAGAAATCACAATTTTAGTCGCTGGATTGAAATCTTTTTCGACCAATCATGCTCTGTTTCAGGAAACAAAACATCCACGAGGATGTTTTGTTTCCTGGATGGGCTAATCTTTTGAGCAACACCATTACAGTATTCTTTGATTTTTCAACTTCTTTGATGTCTTGATGAAATTTCTAATCCATCTGTTCACTATGTTCTGTATATATAATTTCAAATTCATGGAACAAGTTAAAATGTGGATATTTCTGCAGCATGGCTAGATTTAGTTGTTTAAAGGCGATCCAAGCTTCTTTTTCAGCAACTTTTCGGCAACTTTTCCATTTTTTTCTCAAAGTTTTGATTTTTATAAAGTGTCCTAATGTCCTGATCTTTGGATAAGGCTTTTACAAATTGCTGTATCAAGCCTAATTTTATGTGAAAAGATGGAAGAAGAACTTTCGTCAGCTCAATGAGAAGTTTTTGGAGTACCCTTTTGACTTCAGGTTTCGATAAAGCTCGCTGTGACCAATCTTTTTGCTACCAATGATTTTCCTTGTCGGATTATTACGGATTATTGATATTACTTTAAGATCACCACACATGTTCCACTTGTACTTCATTTTGAACTCTGAAGAACAAGTTGTAAGTTTTCACAACGTTCTTTTAAGTGTAACAAATTTTCAATCGGTAATGATGCAAACTGGTTTCTGTTGTGCAACAGAACGATTCTATTTTTTCGTTTCGACGAATAGTCACCAATCAGTGCTTTTATTGCAGAATACTAATTCTGTAATAAAAGCACATCAAGGTTTCCTACTTCCGAATAATATACAAAATAAAATCTTTTTCTCCGAGTTTGAACCAGGAAAATGAAGTATCAGCAGCAAGTCTTGAACCAACCAATTCTGTAACCAAGCAATTTGGTTACATGTAATTCGCGAACCAGATCGTTCAATTCAGATTGCGTAAATGGTTGTGGTGCAGAATTGCCAGGTTCGTGATCCACATCAGAATATTTGGCTTGATTCACAAGGTTTAAAGCTGATGAAATATTTGGTTAAAGTTGAACAAAAGTAAGAATCATTACTTTGACTTCGTGGCTCTCGCAAGACCATTGAAACTTCAAATTTAAAAGCATTCCTTCAACACAAATATAAAATACACAGCAGGGTGCTCACATTTTACCTTGATATCCTACTTTTACCGAAATATACGAAATACAACTTGCCACACAAATGTTGTAATACGTCTTTTTTGCCACCACTAACTCACCACAAATATGACAAAAAGAATTAGCAGACCTTTTACAACCTCTTGACGTCATATCAAACCCTACACTTGAACAAACACATTTATTGCGGAAGATATAAATAGTTAATATTGACATGTTATGATGTCTAATCTCAATAGCAACGATTCGTTTTGATCATAAAACGTTAAATTAATACATGACACTAATGGCCAGGATAGCCAATTTCTCGTACGTATTAACATGTCGATATCGAAACGATATTGTGTTGTTGATCGATAACTCGAGCGATATCCGTTAATTGAGTTTCTGAAAGAGCCAATAGATAACTATATTACATGCAACAAGCACCTATATCGACTCGATAAGTGTGATTAACGACACTAACGTGTTGATAGTCAAAAGTGATAGTTTCTATTTCTAATTTATATTTACATAAATATTTACATTACTAAACATTGTGCATTATTTTGAAATTTTAAAAAGGAGATTTCCTTGCCTATCGATGAGAATGCGATTAAAACGTAGAACGGTATTACTTTCAATTTCTGCATATGTAGTTTTATAAAATATCTGCATTGGAAATGTTGCCATATTTGAAGAAATAATTGGAGAAAATATTAATGAATCCCTTTATTTGAATTGAAGAAATTCTTTGGAATTTTACTAATTACTGGACCTTTCCGGGTATTACTGGAAAACAAGAACTATCTGTGAAAGGAAATGTTTCTTGATAAATTCATGGGCATTTTACGACTTTTGCGTTTTGATTGCTTTCTAACACGGAAAGAAACAAAAAATATTGAAAGCAAGATAAAATTTGGCAAAAATATAATTACATGCATTAGGTAAAATTCGAACATCTTCCCGCAGAATTGTATCTCAAACGATTTCAGGTCAATTTTATTAATTTCAAGATCATCCAAACACCTATATTCTAAAAATTCTAGACATTAACCAAACTCACTTATGATGACTAATTTTTTCATGTCTATTTTAATATGGTGAGAACCGAATTAGAAAAACCTTATTCGTTTTTAAGATAACGATTATTTAAGTTAAGTCAAATTTTTATGATTTTTTCAAATTAATAATCTTGTTTTAAAAAAATCACGAAAAATCGAATTCTTAAGATATCCCAATGAATTATTCATGATTTATAGAGAAAAGTATATACTTTCTCGTGATGAAATCGGATCTTGAAAATATTTATTCGTTTTTGAGAGATATATCATTAAATTCAAAGTGAACATTTATGGCTATCTCAAGTTAATTAAAAATCAACAAAAATCGAATTCTTGAGATATTGTAATGAAACATTCAAAATTTATAGAGGTAAGTGTCTATTTTGTCATGGTCAGAACCAAATTAGAAAATCTTTATTCGTTTTTGAAATAAAAATTATTTAAGTTAACCTATTTTTTATGATTTTTTGAAATTAATAATTTTGTTTTAAAAAATCACGAAAAATCGGATTTTTAAGATAAGTAACCTGATTTTTAGAGATATCTTAATGAATTATTCAAAATTTATAGACGAAGGTATCTAGTTTCTTGTGATTAAACCGGATCTTGAAGATATTTATTCGTTTTTGAGATATAAATCATTAAATCCAACGTGAACCTTTATGGCTACTCAAGTTAATTAAAAATCACGAAAAATCGAATTCTTAAGATATCTTACTGAATTATTCATGATTTATAGACGAAAGTGTCTACGTTCTCGTGATAAAAGCAGATCTTGAAAATATTTATTCGTTTTTGAGATATAAATCATTAAATTCAACATGAACATTTATGGCTATCTCAAGTTAATTAAGAAGCGCCAAAAATCGAATTGGATATTCCATCAACAGTTCGAAGACTGCAGGTTCTGGTAAACAAGACAGAGGATTGGTTCAACAGATGACGCATCCTTATAAATCTCTCCAAAACTCAATTCTTTGTCCATTCTTACCCACTCGCGCCCCTGCCCCTACGATAACAATCCAAGCCTCCCCCATCACACCTTCACAGACCTGTAACTACCTTAGCATTACCCTAGACAGATCCCTCAAATTTACTGCTCACGCCATAAAAGCTAAAATGAAGACTAACACCAGAGCCAAGCACTTTCGATCTATGACATTCAGAGGCCGTGGATTGACGACAAAATGTGCGACACTTATATATACACTAGTATGTCGCCCGCTACTGGAGAATGCTGCCATTATTCTCGACGATGCACCAAAAGTGACTAAATACCACCTCGGCGTTGCAGAAAGATCAGCAGTCAGAACCATTACCAGAATCAAACATCCTCGCAATCCTCTTTTCAATCCAAGCAATCTATTACTTTACAGCATTGCCAATATTCCCCCCATCCACGAACAACTTCAATCTCTTGCTCAAAAAGCAGCCTCATCTTTCCCTTTCACCAATCTGAAAAACCTATTTATCTCCACTCAACAATGCCACCGATCCTACCAACTCATCGCGAAAATCTCCCGGTAAAAGTGACAAAATTATAAAGCCAAATTAACAAAAATATAAGGGTCATACTTGGACTCAATTTCTTATCCTGGGCTGAAAGACTACGGTCGATGGCCTTTTTATCCGTTGCGATTTCGTTTTGCGTTTGTATTATAATTTTACTATGTATATATTTAAATTGTTGTTTGATCAGCGGATTAATAAATGTTTGTTCTCTTTCTCTCGAATTCGTGAGATATTTTAATGAAACATTCAAAATTTATAGCGGTATGTATCTGTTTTGTTATAGTGAAAACCAAACTAGAAAATCTTTATTCGTTTTTGAGATAAAGATTATTGAAGTTGACCTGATTTTGAAATTAATAATAAATATAATTTACGTACAATTGTTCTCTGTGTAATTGAGCCTTTAAAATGTTTTCTTATTTGTTAATTATGTTCTTTTACTAATCATTTTTATTATTAATTGATTTTCTTTTGTTAATTTTCATTATTATAAATTTCTTGTTCAGCAATTTTTTATTATAATTAAAAAATGACTTGTTTATGTTACTTATTGTGTTTTATTACTGGATACTTTGCAGAGCTTGTCCAGTCTTCATCTCAAATATAATAAATAAATAATTTTATGAATTGTTATAGAAAAGTAGTCGATTTTTTGAGAAAACTATCGTAAACCATTGGATAATTATCTTGTGCAATATCTGTCGATCAGTTCCTACCAGAACACCAAAAGGCGATATCGACTCCGATATCTACTTAATACTATAATGTACGAGAAACCGGGCATAACAGTTGATATATAATAATGCCTAATGTCTACAAATAATACTGTTTGCGAAAAATTCTGACGTGATGGAAAGAAACAAAGGTCATTTTGAATTCAACGCACGAATATACATGGAAATCCATTATTCAAAGTTAAAAACTTATACTGATAACGCAAGAACAATACACATTCTTGGAATCAAATGACCGGAATTCATTTATAAGAAGTTAAACGTAGTACCTTATCGGTAAAATAATACAATTGCATTGAAATCATAACTATAAAATTTCTTTCTAATCTATCTTTAAAAACGTAGGTATGAATCGGTCGGTAAAAAATTTGTTCTGAGAAATTTGCTGATTAAATTATGGTTTTAGCTTTAATTTAAAATAAGCCGCTAATTTCCGTAATGTAATGCAAATTTAATGAATTCAACTCTCTTTATGTTACATATTAACTTTGCTATTCGTTAACATTTATTAACTCCTCAACGACACAATACAAATGGACTGCTAAATATGTTAAAAAGTAAAAGAAAGTTTTACTTTATAAAGCAGTGCTTTAAAATTAGAACTACAGAGAATATTGGTGGAGGTGAAGGAAAATATCTTACCTTCAGTTTGATTGAAAGCTAAAGCACCCAATAACGCCCAACTAATTAGAATGATGGTTAGACCAACTTGCGACAATAACAATTGACTCAAAGTCCTACAGCAACATTGCACATGATCCAGGACTTTAGCATCACCGGCACATTTAATGCGTACTTCGCTTTTCGGCCAAAACTTCAACCGATAAGGAACCACTTGGCACGTTTGCGTCGCCACACTTTGCTTTTTATTCTTATAATTATTATGACCCAAAGTAATATGATCGATATCGATGCAACGATCTCCAGTTCCAGTTCTCATCGTAACTCCACTTTCCTTTTTAATCTCTCTATTATTACAAACCCCCCTTTTAAGTTCTTCGAGTCTTCTTCTATCTTGGGCCCGTTTCTTCCTGCGGGGTGGTCTTCTCGGGCTGCTGCCGGCGACGCCGTTGTTCTTCACGCGTTGATCGTCATCGGCATCGGTGGTTTCGGCGCAAAAAGACGCCGCTGCTTCGTTCTCGTCCTGTCCGTCACTACTGGTGGATTCCTGCTGCTTTCGTATAACGGCGGCGGTTGCGGCGGTTGCGGTGGCCGTGACGTTGTTTGCCGACAACACCGGTTCGTACATCTCCGTGATCTACGAAATCAAAAAGCGGAACGATTAGAAAGAAAATTTCAAAAAAATCCGGAAGAAAAATCCTTTTTACTTAAGTTGTTCTTTTAATTGTAACGGTTTCGCTGTAGGAATCGGTTTTTAATAACATTCTTTAAGGTGAAATCAACTATATTGTTTTAGTTAACTAAAAAAATAGTTTTAAAATGAATTTTAAAAGAAAAAATGTTTGTATTTTAAATTTTCGTGCTTAAACAGGGGTGCCAACTTGTTTAAGTTTTGGCGCTTAAAAGATAATAAAAATGATTTTAAAATTAATATCTTTTTTAATAATGACAATTAATAAATTATTAATTACAATATTATTATCAATCTCTTACCGATTCGGTTTCAAATTGGAAATAAATTATATGAAATTAAAGGGTATTAAAAAAATAACCAACTTCACTTCTATGATTAATCAATTTAAATTATTGTTTTTAACATGATTAATTGATTAAAAATTGTCAAATAAATAATTAAATAAAGATTTCGGTAAAAAAATAATTTGGTAAAATTTTAAATACGATTAATTCTAGTTTATTTAATTAAATTAGTTTATTACAAAAACGCCTAACTTCACATAAATTAATTTTGACATTAGACGTCAAGAATTGACAGATTACGAAAATTGTAAAGTTTAAATTTGCTTTAAATTGCTTTAAAGCTTCTTTTGAAGAAAATAAGTAGAAGTATGTTAACTCCAAACGAAAGTGAAGGTTTTGAGAATAAATCTTTGGAGATAAAGGAGGAATTTGAAAAGATCCGAAATCAATGGAAAAAAGACCAAGAAGAGCTTCGTAAGCTCAAGATAAAATGCCTCGAGTTAAGATTTAACGCAACGGAATTGTACATGAAGCATTTTGAGTTTGTTGTCGATCGAATTTCGAAAAAATAATTGTTGTAAGTAATAATATGTAGTATTAAGTTAATTCATAAGAATTAAAAATATGTAGTAATAATATGTAGTATTAAGTTAATTCATAAGAATTAAAAAGATGTAGTTTACTGTTAAAATTGAGTTAAAGATGTAAGAAATGTAATAAATTAATTTGGTAACATTTAAAATCAAATTTGTGATAAACGCCTAACTTCACATAAATATATTTTGACGTTAGACGTCAAAATTTGACAAGTTACGAAAATTGTAAAGTTTAAATTTGCTTTAAATAAAGCTTCTTTCGAAGAAAATAATTAAAGATGTATTCTATCGTTTAAATTGAGTTAAAGATGTAATAAGAAAGGTAATAAATTAATTTGGTAACATTTAAAATCAAATTTGTGATGAACGCCTAACTTCACATAAATTAATTTTGATGTTAGACGTCAAAATTTGACAAGTTACGAAAATTGTAAAATTTAAATTTGCTTTAAATAAAGCTTCTTTCGAAGAAAATAATTAAAGTTGTATATTATCGTTTAAATTAAGTTAAAGATGTAATAAGAAACGTAGTAAATTAATTTGGTAACATTTAAAATCAAATTTGTAATAAACACCTAACTTCACATAAATTAATTTTGATGTTAGACGTCAAAATTTGACAAGTTACGAAAATTGTAAAGTTTAAATTTGCTTTAAATAAAGCTTCTTTTGAAGAAAATAATTAAAGATGTATTTTATCTAGGGTTGTACCGATTAGTCGGCGATTAATCGGAGAAGCCGATTATTTGGCCACTTTTCAGTCTATAATTAGTTGGCGATTAATCGGTGATTAAACAATAAAAGCACCGATTAGTCGACATTTAATATAATGCTGCAAACAACATTGTATGAAAAATAACGCATTGAAGCTGTAAAAGAGTTCAATGACTTGATATGTACAGAGTATAAAAAAATGTTGGGCTACAGCAAAACTAGATGGCTTCCATTAATGATGATGACCTGCACTTGAAGAGTATCCCCAAGTCCTCAAAAGGATTGTCAGAGGTATCATGTCTTCTTGATGAATTAATCCAGGATGTAAAGGTGAACATTCGTTCACCTGATGATATGTTGATGTTGTACAGAGTGCACCATCGGTTGTGGTATTAGCTTTTTTGACGTCTAAATTTTAAGATAGAAATTCCAAATTCGGTATGCAGTAAGTTACCCTACTTGAGCAGGTGGTGATCATGTCAAATATTTTTTTTATTGTACCATTTGCAAATAATCTTCAAAAATGTCAAAAATGATAAAATTTATAATTTTATTTTTTAACAGTTCATATACCACATTGTGTGCCAGGAAATTCGTTCATTATTTTAGTTAAAAATTAAGAAAAATGAATTGACAGTTAAACAGTAAGTTACCAGGAGCCGCCCGTTTAAAAACTACGTTTCACAGAATTATTATTTTCTTTTTATACCTGCGAAAGTATAATTTTTAGGTGCTTTTATTTTTTTGGTTCAGTTTACATATGACTTTCTTAGAGTTGACTTTAAAGTTGTGCAAACCACTCTCTGTTGAAAATGTTTTAGAATAACGAAAAAACGGACATGATTTTAAATAGATAGATTTTAAATAATAGGACATCAGTTTTTTGAAAGAAATTTGACGGGAGATATGTACGCAAAGTTATTCAAAAGGAATTGGACAATTATTTAGATACTTTCCGTTATTAAATATGGCAGGTAATAATTTGTGGATGCAACAAGATTACTCCAGAAAGGCAACGGATGTGTTATCCACCAAAAATTTCCCGAAAGATGGATAAGACGTAATGGTCCGATTTGCTGGCCAGCGCGACCATCGGATTTGACGCCGATGGATTTCTTTGTGTGGGGTACGGTGAAAAATATTGTTTATTAAAGGTTCGTACTCTTTGATACTCAAGAAGATATGCAGCAATACGTTATTGCTGCGTTTCAAGAAATTAATTAGTTCATTAAATTAATTCATTTAGATACAGGTTGGATATTTGTATTAAAATAGGAAAATATTATTTAAAATAAAGGAACTTTTTATTATTAATGTTGTTTAACAACAATGACAATTTTGTCCAGGTAAAAACGGCAATTAAAACTAGTTAACAATAAAATTTTATTACATTGATCAAATTCATTTAGATACCTTAATATTAAATTAAAAAATTATGTTCATCTAAAAGTAAGTTTAATATTAGGTCTCACCAGGTTAAAAGAAAAATCATCATTGAGCTAGTCGGTTGGTTTATTACCCTACCGGCAATAAACGGGCGGTTCATGGTAAGGGTAGTAGTCTCGAACCATGGTACCATAAATTTACCTGTCATTTTATTTTTCTTAATTTTTAACCAAAATAATGAACGAATTTCAGTTTTTTTGAGTGAATTTACTTTACTATGACTGCCACACAATATGGTATATGAACTGTTAAACAATAAAATTATAAATTTTATCATTTTTGATATTTTTGCAGATTATTTGCAAATGGTACAATAAAAAAATTATTTGACATGATCACCACCTGCCCAAGTAGGGTGACTTACTGAATGTGGAATTGGACTTACTGAATGTGGTGACATACCGAATGTGGAATTTCTGTCTTAAAATTTAGACGTCAAAAAAGCCTATACCACAGCCGATAGTACACCCTGTATTTTATAAATATTTGCTTCATTAAATAAACCCCGGTATTTATTTTCAATTGAAAATTGCCAGGGTATGTACCCAACTCAACCCAAGATGATTATTTCGAGAAATTTATAAAATTTAAGATCTGCACAAAAGCAAAGACCATTGGGAAGGATTTAAAAATACAAAAACCTATAAAAATAATCATCAGGATTATTGAAAATACGTATTGAATGAGTTGGGTTGGCTAAATTGGGAAGAAAGTGTTTAACAAACAATATCTAGTCTTTAATTGTCAGTTTAAACTTTTGATACGATGAACATCGTATTTTGCCAATAGTATTTAGTATGTTTGGAAGCAAAATTTAATTTTAATAACAGTTCTACAATAAAAATGTCTTCTGCCTGCAGTATTTTGCCTTCAATTAAGAGTTTATGGACTACTTACGTAAAGATTGTGCATTTCGTTAAATAGTGCTTAATATTTTTAAAGCACACGCAATTAGTTTAGCAATAGCATCCAGATTTTATAAACAGTTTTACAAGTAGTATCAAGTCTTTTGGAACCACCTCAAGTCTTCTAAGGGCTGTATCAGGTCTTCTGGAAGTTATTTCAAGTTTTCTAGAAGTATTTCAAGTTTTCTAGAAGCATTTCATGTCTTCTATAAGCATTTCAAGTCTTGTATAAGAATTTCAAGTCTTTTGGAAGCAATAACAAGCCATCTAGAAGCAGATCAAATCTTCTAAAAGCATTTCAAGTCTTCTGTAAGCATTTGAAATTTTCTGGGAGCATTCTATGTCCTTTGCAAGTAATAAGAAGCCATCTAGAAGTAGTTCAAATCTTCTGAAAGCAATTGCTCTCAGAAGATTTGATTAGGTTATTTAGAATCGTTTCAAGTCCTATGAAAGCATTATCAAGTTTTCTAGAAGCATTTTAAGCCTTCTGGAAGCTTTTCAAGTTTTCTTGAAGTAGTATTAAGTTTTCTAGAAGCATTAAGTAATTAATTAAAAGCTTTTTAAGTCTTCTGAATACATTTCAAGTCTATTGAAAGCAGTTCAAGTCTTCTGAAAGCAATATCAAGTCTTCTAGCAGTAATAACAAGTGTTCTGGAAGCATTTCAAGTATTTAGGAAACAGTATCAAATTGTCTAGAAGCAGTATCAAGTCCTCTAGAAGCAATATCCAGTTTTTCTGGAAGTAGTATCAAGTTTTCTAGAAGCTTGATTTTTAGAAGACTTGATTCTAAAGCCATTTCAAGTATTGTGTAAGCATTTCAAGTCTTCTGGGGGTATTTTAAGTCTTTTGGAAGCAATATAAAGCCATCTAGAAACAGTTTAAATTTCTTAAAGCAATATCAAGTTTTCTAGAAGCATTTCAAGTCCTATAAAAGTAGT
Organism: Onthophagus sagittarius; assembly: GCA_036711965.1. NCBI lineage: Eukaryota > Metazoa > Arthropoda > Insecta > Coleoptera > Scarabaeidae > Onthophagus > Onthophagus sagittarius. The sequence continues at coordinate 29,327,361 of JASERS010000005.1, forward strand.
ATCAAGTTTTCTAAAAGCAATTCAAATCTTCTTGAAGTTTTATTAAGTCTTCTAGAAGCAATCTTAAGTCTTCTGGAAGTAGTATGAAGTTTTCTAGAAGCATTTCAAGTCTTCTAAAGGCATTTCAAGTCTTGTGTAAGCATTTCAAGTCTTTTGAAAGTAGTTCAAGTCTTCTTAAAGCAAAATCAAGACTTCTAGCAGTAATAACAAGTCTCTAATCTTGCAGGATATAAAATGACTCGAGTGGTCCAATTTCAGAAGTATAATAAAATATGCTATTATTATTTATGCAAAATTAAAAACACATTTTAATAATTTTAAAATGCATCTGATTATCAACAAAAGTACCTAGAGTCCCGTTTTCAGTCGAAATAAAAACGATACCGTTATGTATGGATCATAATCTCAGGAGTTGAATCTTATCTTTATAAAAATAACACTTTACAATAAACACCCATATTGCGAAAGAAAACCGGATACATCTGAACTTGTTACAAGAGTATGAGATATATAAAGGCTTCCAAAAGTATCTGAATGGAAATGTCCAAACTTTAATCATCGGAATGATCGGCAATGACCGATTAATCGGCCGACTAATCGTCTTTTTTAGGGCCAAATAGTCGCATAGTCGTTAGTTGGCCAAAATCATAGTCGGTCCAACCTTAATTATATCGTTTAAATTGAGTTAAAGATGTAATAAAATTCATGTCGGTCATTCAAGATTTACGGACGTGCGTATTGTGAGTTCTGATCCAAGTGAAAGATATATAAAAAACCAGATCTCTCCAAAATATTTAAACCAGTTATCGGAAAAATCAACACGTATATTTTGTTATAAACAAGGTGACAACCCTAAGGAGGTGTAAACACAACCTTAACCATATAAATACTAAAAGAAAATGTGATGAATTGTCACCACCTATAAATGAAACTTTAAAGAGGACATATGGCCACCAAACACCAAACCGGTTAATATTCTCGAAGCCAATCAGTTTTTTCCACTTTCCCAACTCAACAATCAACCAGATGAGAATGAATCGAGTCCATCAACCTCAAACCAAACAAATGTTAAAAAAATTAAATGAATTCCACCAATATTTTTAAAAGGATCTTTTAGCCATCAAGAAATCCTTAAAGATTTAAAAAATTAGTCAAAGGTAAATTCATAGTACTCTACTGATACCACTAAAATAAACATAACTACCGAAGACGATTTTCGGACCCAATTAAACATTACAAAGAAATTAAAGTAGACCACTACACCTATAGAAACCCAGATTCTAAACCACTGTCCGTAGTTATTAAACAGATTCTTCCGTCACTGCCAGAAGAAGAAATAACACATTTAATAACCGAACTAGGATTCCCAGTATTAAAAGTAAATAGATTATAAAATAAAAATAAATTACCAATACCCATATGCGCAATCGAACTTACGGCGATTGAAAAAGCATCTGAAATCTTCAAGTTGAATAAACTCGATCACATTATTGTAACCGTACAAGCTAGACGAGCATTTCGACATGTTCCTCAATGTTATCGATGTCAACGATATGGTCACACCAAAAATTACTGCGCAATGCCGCCAAGATGTATTAAATGTAAAGGAAATCATTTAACAAATGAATGTTCAAAACCCACTAGTGATCCACCTCAATGTGTTAACTGCAATGACAATCACCCAGCAAATTTTAGGGGAAGTAAATATTATCTAGGACAAATTAATTCTAGAAACAAACCCACTCCAAGTCGTCAAAGACAGCACGAATCTACCATTCCAACCTTAAGTGCTCAACCCAACACAACCCTATCTGATTCTTCTAACAATCACAATAAAACCTACGCAAATGCAATAATAAACACAAATCCACCACAAAATCATCAATACAATAATATCCGCAATACTATCGTGTTTACAACCACAACTGCAAATAAAAACATTAATTATAACAAACCTTTCTCAAAACAAACATTCTCTAGAAAAATGATCAATAACGCGAATATAATTCTACACGATCTCCAAATACTAAACTTTCATTAACAGAATTAAAAAGGATCGCAATAGTTTGATAGCTTTTTTACAAAGAAAAGATATAGATGTTGCATGTATCACTGAAACACACTTAGCACCAAAAGAGAATTTCACAAATCTTGGTTACAAAATTTATCGCGATGGCAAAGATAATTACATAGCTTCCGGAGGGGTGGCTATATTAATTAAGAAAAAGTTCACAAATCGACAACTCCCACTAATTAACTGCAGTAATGTTGACATTATTTGTATAGAAATTATATTAACTAATAACTCAACCCTAAATATCTTTAGTGCTTACAAGCAACCTAACAAACCTCTCATCGAGGAGGACATTAAACTAATCATCAATACTAACCGCCAAACTCTGTTGTTGGATGATATAAACAGTGAGAACACAGCCTGAGGATGTAGAGCTAACAACCAAGCGGGAATCAAACTACTAAACTTCGCTGCAATTTATAATTTTATGGTGATCGCACCTAATATCAACCCGATATTCTGGACATCGTATTGACAAAAAATTTCAATAAATTAATAAATCAAGAAATAGTAGTAGACTTGAAATAAAATTAGAACTATCACCAGGACTAACACTAGATCTAAAACTAGAAACTTTTGGGTTTTGCCGTGCGTTTTTTGAAAAAATGTTTGACGTTTCGGATGCCATGTTGCAACCTTCTTCAGAAACTGGTTCGAAATGACAAAATCGTGAATTGTAAAACAATATATAGGTCGAAAAACTAATTAATAATTAATTTTATATTAATTACAAGCTAATTACTAACTAATAACTGCGTCGCGTCCGGTTTGGGAGTCGTATTCGTCTTCACCACCATCTTCCATGTTCTGCTGAGTTCCCAGCCATCTTCTCTGTTGACGTTGTTTTTCTGTCTGTGGATTCCTATGGCTTCTCTTGTCAGCCGTTGATGATATTTATTAGTCCTAGCCAGAACCTTTGTTTTGTCGAAGTTTATTCGGTGACCTTTTGAGTGGCAATGTTCCGCAACACCGGTCGTGAAAGCCATCGTACTTATATGGTTAATAATATAAGTACGTTAATAATATAAGTACGTTATAAGTAAGTTTATGGGGAGGATATCAACAAACAAATAAAGGACTTCGATAACTCACGGATTAGACAACGCAAGCTGTTAAGCAGTTTAGCTTTTTTACGAAGATGCAGAGAGAAGAAAGTTACGCCAACGTTCTTGTAGGTGAAGCACCACATCGACTCCGCTGCAGCTCGTAGAATCTTGATTAGGACAGAACAGGCATTACTACGAGAAAGGATATATAAGACCTACAGTGATTTACAGAAGGTAAGTGAGTGGTTACTACGACTCCACCTCTTACTTTTCAATAGTAAGTCTGGAGAAGACTGAGATAAAGTGGACAGACTAACAATGGAAAAAGGTGAGCGTGAATTTCAGAAGACTCGCGACACAGATATCAAGAAATTTGAAACATTGGAACGCCGGGTACAGCAGAAAAGAAACGACAACAGTCTACCAGTAGAAACAATCGTCATCAACAGATCGAGTATTCCACTAACGAAGGAAGAAACCATGGTATTGGCCAAAGGATTAAATTACGCAATCGCCCCAAGGAAAGTCCCGAAGGAAGAAATTATCTGCGAAGTAGAAGCAGCACTTCGAGGGATGTCCGCACTGAAAGCCGAAGAGATCCGACAAGAAGTTGCCAGGGTATTGAAATCAGCAAAATCACCGAAATCCAACTTGACAGTTAGTGAGAAGAAGGCGCTTCGGTCTATTAAAGAAAAGTCAGAAATAGTCGTGTTGCCAGCAGACAAGGGGAATGCCACCGTTTTGATGGACAAGGAAGAATATGACGCCAAAATGATGGACCTACTGGACCCGGCCACATACAGGAAGATCAAGAAGGACCCTACAGACAAGATCGTAAGGAATATGAAAAGCCTTGTGAAATCCACAGGTATCGACTAGAACATCAGAAAGGTTTGTTTGTACAGGCTCCCGTACCACCAAGAATGTATGGACTACCGAAGATCCATAAACAAGACATCCCCCTTCGTCCTATCGTCAGTGCCATCAATTCCCTAACGTGCCTACTAGCCAAACATCTCGCGAAAATTCTCTCTCCCTTTATAGGCAGCACAGAATCATATGTTAGGGACTCCACACATTTCGTGGAATCGGAGAAAAATGTAAAGAGAGGGATGTGAAGCTGAGAAAGATTCAACAGTCGGCGGTTGCGGAACATTGCCACTCAGAAGGTCACCGTATAAACTTCGACAAAACAAAGGTTCTGGCTAGGTCTAATAAATATCATCAACGGCTGACAAGAGAAGCCATAGAAATCCACCGACATAAATACCGCCAAATAAAATATCCCCACATACCCCAAATGTAAACCACAATTTGATAATTATCTCCTTTCACATTGAATACAATCTCTTATAAACAAAAAAAACAGTCTACGACGGGAGTGGCAAAGTACGAGAAACCCCGCAACCAAGTCTTGTAAATCGATTAACACGACAAATAAGGAAGGAGCTTGAAACGTACCGAATAAAATCTTTTCAACGATATTTAAACAACATAGAATTCAATAATCTCGAAATATGGAAAGCAACAAGAAGAATCTCGAGAAAATCGATACAATATCAACTTTAAATAATGATAATGGAGTCCTAATGACAGATCATCAGAAATGTACGAGTTTTGCAGAATACCTGGAGAAAACATTCAGACCCCACTTCTTCAGCACCCCAAGTTTAACAACCTCTATGTTAGCATATAATGAAAATCATAATCCGGTATTGAACGATAACTTCCAGAAAGTCAAAATAAATGAAATTCGGACGATCATTAAAAATCTAAAAACTAAGAAAGCTCCAGGACCAGATCAAATTTCCAATTTGGCCTTGAAGAATTTTCCGGAAAAGGAGTGTATTTTCTGAAGAGACTATTCAATGCTTGCATGGAACAAGGCTATTTCCCAAGCTGCTGAAAACAGGCCCATATCTTCATGTTTTTAAAACCAGGAAAGCCCAAAAACAAAATCACCAGCTATCGACCTATTAGCTTACTATTTACATTGTCCAAAATCCTAGAAAAAATAATTAATTTACGCTTATGTGAAGCCGTAAATCAATTGCAACGATTATCTAACATAATCGAACGCGGTTTTGAGATGAAGCAATACTCCAGAGCCCTATTTCTCGACGCTGCACAAGCTTTCGATCGTATATGGATCAACGGATTAATTTATAAAATATTACACCTAGATGACCTATTAGCTTACTAAATAATCAAACAACTTCTAATATCCTTCCTTAAAGAAAGATCCTTTTCTGTAAAAATTCATGAATCCTTCTCCGAAACAAAAAAAAAACTTTCGCTGATGTACCCCAAGGCAGCATTTACATGAGTGATATGCCTCAACCTAATGTTCACTTGCTGGCTTACACGGATGATATAGTACACATACATAATAGCACGAAGCTCAGAGATAGTAGATGCAACCGAAAATTTTCAAATAGCTATAAACACTCTAGGAAAATGGTTCAAAACATGTTATAAGCATTAAATCCATCCAAGTGCATGGTCAAAATATTTACACTTAAACGAATCAAAAACCCTCCGGAAATAACAATTGACGAAGAAACTATTAGATGGAATGACTTACACGAACCTGTCAGATATCTTGGCGTATTCCTCAACACAAGATTAACATGGAAGTACCATATACTACAAAAAATTAAATCAAGGTTACGGAAAGTTAAAACAGCTGTATCCCTTGCTAAACAGAAGAACAAGTCTCAAATGTGAAAACATCGTTCTAATTTACAAGACCCTCATTCGACCACTTATCACATACGCCTGCGCTGTCTGGGGGAAATTCGGCTAAAACAAATCTTAATAAAACCCATGTATTACAAACCAAATTATTACGCATAGCAGTAGACGCCGAATGGTATATCTCTAATGAACAACTTTACAACGAATTAAAAATGGACAGTATTGTAGACCATTTATCGACAATAACCACCAGATTTCACGAACGCATTCAAATTTCAGAAAAAAATAAGTACAGCAATACAATCTCAGTGATAAGAACATCCACTGCCGACTGAAAATGAAATTACCCCAAGACATTTACCTCACTTAAAAATACGCAAAATGTTATATTTTATTTTATTTTTTTTTGTAAGTGACCTTATGATATGTAAAATTTGTTTAAAATAGTATTATAAAGACAAACCATGTATAGTAATATTAATTTACTAGTCGGGCATTAAATAAATTTAAAAAGAAAGATGTAATAAGAAACGTAATAAATTAATTTGGTAACATTTAAAATAAAATAAAATAAAATTTGTCATTTAATATTGACATTAGACGTCAAAATTTGACAGATTACGGAAGTTGTAAAGTTTAAATTTGCTTTAAATAAAGCTTCTTTTGAAGAAAATAAGTAGAAATATGACGATTCCAAACGAAAATGAAAGTTTTGGGAATAAATCTTTGGAGATGAAGGAGGAATTTGAAAAGATTCAAGATCAATTGAATAAAGACCAAGAAGAGCTTCGCAAGCTTAAGATAAAATGCCTCGAGTTAAGATTTAACGCAATGGAGTTGTACGTAAAGTATTTCGAGTTTGTTATCGATCGAAGCTCCAAAAAATAATTTATATAAGTAATAATATGTAGTATTAAGTTAATTCATAAGAATTAAAGATGTAATTTATAAAATTAATTGAACTAAAGGTGTAATATAAACCTCATTGTACGTAATAAATCCTTCTTTAAAAAAGCCGTATTGAAACGTTACCTCAACGATAAAGTGCTGGGTGTGGAAGTGTTTCTTCCCGTTAACTTGGTCGCTTTGGGTTCTTTGATCCCGGAGACGACCTCCAGTCTCCTTTCTTTCTAAACGAAAAGAAATACTAAATGAAAAAAAAGATATTTCATAACGATCATTTTCTTCAAATCGTTTTAACGCGAAAAAAATTAAATTAAAGAAGCTTTTCAAATAAGCAAGATTTTAGTTTGATAAAAGCCACACACCTACCATACATACACGATTTCCAACAGATTTTATAAAGCCATAGACGATGTAGTAGCCGCATCGCGTGCTGCAACGATCTATTTCGTTTTTAATACGATCGTTTCTTGCGCATGCAACAATATTTACGGATGAAAATGCACATCGAGGTTTAAACTGATAACAATTTCTTTTTTTTGTGGTAAAAGGTCAATTTCATAAAAATTTATCGCGTTTAAAATCTATTTAGCACAAAATTATTCTGCACCGTTATTATCGTTATTACAACAATGTGTTCAAATAACTAGCGTCGTCACAACATAAAAACATTTTTTAAAGTTTTTCACTTAGATGTTACGAAACGACGTTGAGAATAAATCAAAAACGTTATCTCAAAATTTCCACTCAAAAACATGTTAAAAACGACAAAGTAAAGAGGAAAATTATAGAAGCAATAAATCAAAATGAAGAAGCTTAAAAATAGAAGCAAAAAAAAATGGGTCGATAACGAACTGAAGTGGACGTTGAGCACAAAACGAAAGCGGGGTTCTAAATTCTAATTACACTTTCTCCGGACGACTCAATGGAAAGGACTTTTACTTTGTGGGGGCGCGCCCTCTTTCGGAGCGGGCGTATAAAGAGGACGAACGGTGGATTTGGGGCGCGGAAATTTGCTCATCCCACTCTCTCTCTCTCAAGGGGTTGATTGCGGTGAAGGCTGTCTTTTTGGAGCGGCGGTCGCGCGGGTACTAAACTACCAACTACAAACGGCGGGGATATTCTTCGTTCGAACACTTCGGGCAACTGAAAGCCGACTGAAACCTACCCTAACACGACCCTTTCAGTTACGACCAAAACGGGGTGAATTTTTTTATAGGTCCGTACTTTGCTTTATGGCCCCTAAACAAAATTTATTAAAAGACAATTCAAAAATTATTTTTTTAAGGGCCCTTTTTGTAATGTTAAAGCAACATTTTCAATGAACGAGATTTGATGCTATCTTCTCACCATTCTCACCAAAACAAAGCTCACATTTATCAGAAGTTATCTTACTCAAAAGCAAAAATGTTTTTTGGAAGACCATAGGTTCTCTTGGCATAATTGAATCTCCTTCCTCTCGTAGCTTTCATTGTTATTCGTTGGAACAGAAATGCCAAAAAAACTTACATTTATCAAAAATGATCTTATTCAAAACCAAAATTTTTTTGGAAGACCCTGCGTTGTCTTGGTATAATTAAAGCTATTTCCTCCTGCAGCTTTGATTATAATTCGTTGGGACAGAATCAAGAACGTTTTGAAAGACAATGCGTTCTCTTGGCATAATTGAAACTCCTTCTTCCATTGTTTCTGTCGTTGGGACAGAAATGCCAAAAAAACTTACATTTATCACAAATGATCTTATTCAAAACTAAAAATGTTTTGGAATACCATGCATTCTCTTGGCATAATTGAAACTAATTCCTCCTGCAGCTTTGATTATAATTCGTTGGGACAGAACCAAAAATGTTTTGCAAGACCATACGTTCTCTTGGTATAATTGAAACTCTTTCTTCCCGTTGCTTTCATTGTAATTCGTTGGGACAGAAATACCAAAAAAACTTACATTTATCAGAAATGATCTTATTCAAAACCAAGAACGCTTTGGAAGACCACGCGTTGTCTTGGTATAATTGAAACAAATTCCTCCTGCAGCTTTGATTGTAATTCGTTGGGACAGAACCAAAAATGTTTTGAAAGACCATGCGTTCTTTTGGCATAATTGAAATTCCTTCCTTCCGTTGCCTTCATTGTAATTCGTTGGGACAGAAATGCCAAAAAAACTTACATTTATCAGAAATGATCTAATTCAAGACCAAAAATTGTTTGGATACCATGCGTTCTCTTGGTATAATTCCTTCCTCACGTCGCTTTCATTGTAATTCGTTGGAACAGATATGCCAAAAAAGTTTACATTTATCAGAAATGATCTTAATCAAAACCAAAAACGTTTTGGAAGACCATGCGTTGTCTTGGTATAATTGAAACTAATTCCTTCTGCAGCTTTGATTGTAATTCGTTGGGACAGAACCAAACATGTTTTGAAAGACCATGCGTTCTCTTGGCATAATTGAAATTCCTTCCTTCCGTTGCTTTCATTGTAATTCGTCGGGATAGAAATGCCAAAAAAACTTACATTTATCAGAAGTTATCTTATTCAAAACCAAAAACGTTTTGGAAGACCATGCGTTCTCTTGTCATAATTGAAACTAATTACTCCTGCAGCTTTGATTATAAGTCGTTGGGGCAGAACCAAAAATGTTTTGAAAGACCATGCGTTCTCTTGGCATAATTGAAACTCCTTTCTCCCGTTGCTTTCATTGTAATTCGTTGGGACAGAAATGCCCAAAAAACTTACATTTATCAGAAATGATCTTATTCAAAACCAAAAATTGTTTGCATACCATGCGTTCTCTTGGTATAATTGAAACTAATTCCTCCTATAGCTTTGAATATAATTTGTTGGGACAGAACCAAAAATGTTTTGAAAGACCATGCGTTCTCTTGGCATAATTGAAACTCCTTCCTCCCATTGCTTTCATTGTAATTCGTTGGGACAGAAATGCCAAAAAAACTTACACTTATCAGAAATGACCTTATTCAAAACCAAAAATGTTTTGGAAGACCATGCGTTGTCTTGGTATAATTGAAACTAATTCCTCCTGCAGCTTTGATTATAATTCGTTGGGACAGTACCAAAAATGTTTTGAAGGACCATGCGTTCTCTTGGCATAATTGAAACTCCTTCCTCACGTCGCTTTCATTGTAATTCGTTGAAACAGATATGCCAAAAAAGTTTACATTTATTAGAAATGATCTTAATCAAAACCAAAAACGTTTTGGAAGACCATGCGTTGTCTTGGTATAATTGAAACTAATTCCTTCTGCAGCTTTGATTGTAATTCGTTGGGACAGAACCAAACATGTTTTGAAAGACCATGCGTTCTCTTGGCATAATTGAAACTAATTCCAAAAAAACGAAATGCCAAAAAAACTTACATTCATAAGAAATGATCTTATTCAAAACCAAAAATGGTTTAGAAGACCACGCGTTGTCTTGGTATAATTCAAACTAATTCCTCCTGCAGCTTTGATTATAATTCATTGGGCCAGTATCAAAAACGTTTTGAAAGACCATACGTTCTCTTGGCATAATTGAAACTTCTTCTTCCTTCTTTCCATAGCTTTGATTGTAATTCGTTGTGTGCCTATTTTTCTAATTCGCCCATTAGTCTCGATGAATCAATCAAGAAATCAACATTGCTCATTATCGGTGGTTCTGCTCTTGTCAGTTCTCGGCTTTTCTTCATCATGTTGTTAATCAGGTTCATGACGCTCTTGCAAAAGCGTGCTTTAGATTTGACGGTGCTGATTATGTTATTGATGATCTTGGATATAATTACTTCACCACTGCTTCATATCTTTAATTTCTCCATAGTCTTCGACCTTTCTTACAATTTGGAAACGGGCCTGCGTTGTACGTATTCCTAAGGTTCAATGCTCTAACAGCCAACGTGATTTTCGATCAATATCTATACTTTTCACATTATCTAAGACATCTTGGTGTACAATTAACTGCACGATTACTTTGGTGAGTATAAGCTAATTACGAACTATCAAACTGGTTTCTGACCAAGCCACAGTACGACATCGGCACTCATCAAGGTTACTGATGATTAGTTCTGCTAGACTTCAGCAAAACATTTGATTCTGAGCATAGCTTACAGGTATGATCTCTGTCTGTTAACCGCTTTGCTCCTAAATGCGTTATTTGATTTAGGTCATATCTTTTCCATCGTTCCCTTTGTGTACTTGACACTTCATCTTCTTCTTCAGTATTTCAATGTCGTGCTGGTGTGCCTCGGGAAAATGTCTTGAATTTTCAATTTTTGTTTACCAAATTCATTTCATGCAACTATCATTTGTATGCTAATGATCTTCAAATTTATACATCAACAAGTATGAATGAGCTTTCAGTACCTATGATGTGGCTTAATGACGATCTGTCCAGGATACTTGACCGGTCTAAACGTTTTGGCCTGAATTTGAATATTGCTAAGGTGCCAGCTAGCTTTACCTTTACTGGCAAAATTTTACTATCCCAATTATACCGCTGCTGAAAGCTGTCTTAAACCGCTGATGAAAGCTGTCTTAATAAATACAAACACGAAGTTAAAAAAATTATAGAGAATGAAAATCTATCCCTTCACCAACTTTATAACTGTGACGAAACAGGATTAAATTATAAAATGTTACCAAATACAACACTAGCGCATAGGAAAGAAACAGCAGCCCCAGGATTCAAAAGAAGTAAAGAACGTGTAACTATTTTGGCTTGTAGCAACGCTTCTGGACATCATAAACTAAGGTTAATAAGGTTAATTCGTTCCTAATGTTACTAAATTTTTACAGAATAAAGGTTTACCGAGAAAAGCGTTATTAATTATAGACAATGCTCCATCACATTGTAAAGAAGACAATCTTCAAAGTAGGGACATTACAGTAAAATTCCTTCCTGCTAATGTCACTTCAATTATCCAACCAATGGATTAGGGTGTGCTATAAACATTAAAAAGAAAATATAGACGGCAACTGTTAGAATTTATCATGGAAAACGTCGACGAAGGTAGAACAGTTGTTGAAAGTTTGCCTGGAATGACATTCAGCCTTCCACAATAGAGAAATCTTGGAAAAAATTGCTTGAAAATACAGACGTCAATGATGAAGTCGTAGATCACAGTATTACGAATGAAGCGTTACATGACATCATGGTTAGCATACCAGGATGCGAAAATGTTACTGCTGGTGAGTAAAATTTGTTTATTACTTCCATTTCATTAAGGACTATAGTAACAACAATGATTGTTTTAGATGATATAGCAGAATGGACGCAAAATGAACAGCAACATATTTTAACCGATGAAGAAATTCTTAATGAGATTAGAAAACCAGCAGATACAATTGAAGTTGATGAAGAAACAATGGGAGAAGAAAGCGCTCTTGATACATTACGCATGGAAGTGGCTTGAAATCATTAAATGATAGTTTAATTTACATTGAACAACAACCAGAAACAACTCCCGATGAGATAATAATTATTAAACGACTTAGAGGTAGAACAAGTAAAAAGAAAACTGAATATTTACGACAAAAGCCAACTACGGATTAAATAATTTTATAACTTGTACTTAGTTATTTATAGTTTTATAAGTGTTCTTCAATAAATAAAAATAATGTGTCGAAAAATGTCTTAATTGTTTTTGCATGTACGTATGTATTAATAAAAGCATGTGGAACATGTGAATGCATCTTCACACCTCTGTTGACGTCATTACTCGATTTATACGGAAATAATAGCATAAATGCTCGGATAATACGAATTCAGATTTTTGTCCGTATAATCTGAAATTTCCAATTTTCGAAATTTCGAATCACGGTCGGTCCCGTTTAGCTCGGATTATCGAGACTCTACTGTAATTGATGATATTTTTTCCATTTTTGTTTTGCCATAATTCTTATCAAAATCAAATTTTATATTTACTTCTGCCACCAGAATTTAGTCTTTAATTAATAACTTTTGGGCTCTTTACGTCAAGATTTTGCATTATGTCCGATAGTGTTTAATATTTTAAAGCAAACTCAAAGGATTTATAAACAGTATCTGGTTTCTTTTGATGAAAATATTTTCTGCTATTCTTTCTACAAGCAGTATCAAGTATTTTGGCACCATTTCAACTTTTCCAGCGGCAAAATCAAGTGTTCAAGAAGCTTTTCAAGTTTCCTAAAAGTATAAATTCTTTCAAGTCATCTAGAAATAGTATCAAGTCTTCTGGAAGCTTTTCAAGTTTAAAGTTTCTGAAAGTGTATCAAGACTTATGGAAGCATAGTAAATCTTCTCGAAATATTTCAAAGCTTTTAGAATTAATATCAAGTCATGCAATGGTAATATCAAATCTTCTGGAGGTAGTTCAAGTCTTCTGGAAACATTTCAAGTCATGGAAGCAGTTTATGTCTTGAAACATTATGAAATGTCCAGTAATTCAAACAGTATCAAGTTCTGCATATCAAAGTATTTCAGGTCTTCTGGATACATTTAAAGTCTTTTGCAAGCAGTTACAGGTCATTTAGAAACAGTATCAAGTTTTCTGGAAGTAGACCTAGTCTAATAAGAGTATAAGAGAGTATAAGTCTTTTGAAAACATTTTAAGGCTTTCTGGAAATAATATCAAGTCTTCTAGAAGCAGTTCAAACTTTCTGGAAGCATATACAGTCTTTTAGAAACAGTATTAAGTCTTTCAGAAGCAATATCGAGTCTTCTAGAAACTGTTCAAATCTTCTGAAAATAATTTTAAGCCTTCTCGAAATAATATCAAGTCTATTGGAAGCAGTGTAGGAAATGTGCCTAGAAGCAATGCCAAGTCTTTTAGGACCAGTTTTCTCAAGCAGCTCAAGCCTTCTAAAAGTGACATTTCTGCTTACAATTTCGTTTTATTTAGAAGTCTATTTTCGATAGAACGTTTTTTTTTAGAACGTTATCTTTCTTTTCCAAATGAACCAATCATAAAAAAATAGACAAACAATTTTTGTCTGACATTGTATCAATTTGTTACATGAAGTCCGTATTTGTTTCTAGAAACGGAGTCCGGATGAGGGTTAAGTGTTAAATTGTTGAAAATGTTGAACTTGTATATATTGCTGGTTGGGTCTTTTGGAAGACATCAGCTTTGGCGATAAACTGACCTTTTGTCATAATACTTCTTGAAGGATACTATATTCCATTTTTTATATATTCTATTTCCAGCAAACTGCCTCTTTAAGAGATTATTACACCTAGCGCCGTCCTAAATGCACAAATGTACAGGTTGGGGTTTGGTTGGGTTGGGTTTAGCTATACATCTGATAGAATTAGAATCTCATTTTTTGATTGTTGTATGAAAAAGAGCCCTGGGGCACCAAATATCTTAATACAACATTTTTTCACCTCATATTTCGGTTTACTAAGATGTGATTATTGTAATAATAAGATTGATAATTCAATGAAATATTTTCTTGTTTAAATTTTTTTTTGAATCCGTCTCTGTCATTAAGTCAATGCGGCTGCACGTTTTAGTTTAACTGGTTGGTAGGGCCGCACCTTACCATAGCGTGACATCGCAATGGGAAAGCGAAAATAATTTTGAGCAAATTAGTAGTGAAACAAAGAGACAGGGCGCAGTATCAAAAAAAATGACCTCTTTGACACTGAAATCCGCCAAACCTTCCTTCCCGGAAAGCCCAAATCCGGATCAATTATGTGAATCATACAAAAACCGAAAAATAGTTTCGAAAAGGATTTAAATTCGGGGTCATCGCTCACAGATTTCGTGACTGCCAAGTAATTTATTCCACAAAAAAAAAATTAGTAAGTAATTATAACTTCGTGAAAAATTCCTGGAAATCAAAGTTTAAATTTTCTTTTTAGAACGCATTTTTGTGGATTCTCTGAGTGTTAATCGAAAAAAGTATTAAATCAATACTAAAACGGGTCATTGAACACGATTACTGGAACAAGTACAAACAGAATGCATCGGTTCTGTTCACTTTCAACTTGGTAACACGGGGGATCGTTAAGGTGAACTCAAACGATTTGACCTTATTTTAAACTTAACTACTTAAAAAGATTAAAAACTTCTTCAATAAAATAAAACACCCCTATAAAGAAAACAAGAATGAAAGAGTTCTATATGCTTGCAGATGTCCAATAATCTAATAAAAACATAAAAATTTTGGCTCGAGAATCAAATTTCTTTAATAAAAACCCTCCATATGTCGTAAAATTGTTTCAAGTCAGCGAGTTAAAGGTTTAAAATGAATATTAAGTTTTTATTTATTACCTTTTTTATTACTAAAGCACCTGATTCCTATTATAAATCATTTTAATGAAGGTGCAATTTATTAATTGGGGTGGTATTTAAGGATCTACAGAAAATTTATCATTTTTCAAATTATCTCTGAAAATTACAAGAAGTTATGTTTAGAGTCTTTAAAAAAAGTTGGATATTACAAAAAATCTTATAATATCAATATCTGTCAGAAATAGCTTACCGATTTACATCTTACAATTAGCCTTTCTAAAAGCATAAATAAAGATAATGTAATAAATCTCCATCAATTCGAAACTTGATGAGTTTGAGACTTAATACCCAAGAATACATTGTAACATGAGTAATGTAGGTGCTGGATACGTGAGTACTTATGCACCCATACAAAATTGCTAAGGGTCTTATCTGGTTTGAAGTTTAATTGAGCTTTTTCTTCTCAATTCAGTCCCAACATCCACTGCAAAAGTTTCTTTTTGGAAACCACTATTTTGAATTGAGAATTTATACTACTTCTAGATGACCTGATGTTGCTTTACTGGAAATGGTTCCATATGACATGAAATGTTTCTAAATGACTTTAAATGTTTTCCTAAGACTTGATACCGCCCTTGGAAAAGTTAATACTGCATCCAAAAGACATATGTTTCCATAAATTGATTGATAGTGCTTTTAGAAGAGCTGATGCTAATTCCAAAAGAACTGAAATGCTCTCAGAAGATTTCAAATGTTTCTCATACAAAAAAATGGTTTCTCATACAAAAAATTGATTGAAGTTACCATTTTTAATTAATCTTTTTAGTTTAATGCAGAGTTCATGCCGGTTATTCAAGTGATACGGACATACGTATTGTGAGTTCTGATTCAAGTGAAAAGTAAAAAAACCAGATCTCCAAAATATTTAAACCATTTTACCAGTTATCGGAAGAATCAACACGTTGATATAAACAAGGTGACAACCCTAAGGGGTTGTAAACTCAACCTTAACCATATGAATACTAAAAGGAAATGTGATGAATTGTCACCACCTATAAATGAAACCTTAAAGAGATACATACATGGACCCCAAACACCAAACCGGTTAATATTCTCGAAGCCAATCAGTTTTTTCCACTTTCCCAACTCAACAATCAACCAGATGAGAATGAACCGAGTCCATCAACCTCAACTCAAAAAAACGTTAAAATCCTTAAAGATTTAAAAAAAAATTAGTTAAAGGTGAATTCATAGTACAGTGGTACCTCGGGTTACGAGCGTCTATGTTTACGAGTTTTTCGGTTTACGAGTTTTGAAAAGGCAAAATTTTTGCCTCAGTTTACGAGCAAATTTTCGATTTACGACCTGCTTGACGGGAGGTGAGCTACGGCACACCGCAACGTATACATAGTCTAGAGTCTAGACTATACGTTGCAACCTTGACGCGTGGTTTGATTGTAGTCGCAGCGAAGCATTCGTTAGCGGAAGAGCTTTTGGAAAATTTTATTATTGTATGTTTAGAAATTTTGTATTTCTGGTGGTTTTCAATTTCAATTTCAAAAAGAAAAAATTCAACTACAAAATGTTTTTGTGAAATTTTGAACACCATGTTTTACAGGTTAACAGAAAAAATGCCCATGAAGAAAAAACCTGGTGTTGATGGAATGAAGAAAGAAGCTATTACTCTGGAAGTGAAAAATAAAATCATTAAAAATTATGAAGCAGGTATGCGTGTTATCGATTTAGCAAAGCGGTATAATAAGTCAACATCGACCATTTGTACCATTCTTAAAAACAAAGAGAAAATTAAAAACATAGAATTAACATATCAACGAAGCAAAAACCACGTGTGATGGAAGAAGTTGAAAAATTGTTATTAGTGTGGATAAACGAAAAACATATAGCAGGCGATAGCATTACCGAAGGCATTATCTGCGAAAAGACCAAGATGTTGCATGCCAATTTATTAAAAGATTTGCCAGGTTCTTCAAGTGATTCTGCTGAATTTAAAGCAAGTCGAGGATACTTTGAAAAATTTAAGAGAAGAACGCGAATACATAGTATCTTCCGTCACGGAGAAGCAGCCAGTGCCGATGTAATATCAGCAGAGAAATTCATAAGTGAATTCAAAACACTTATTAAGACGGAGCAGTACATTCCTGAGCAAGTCTTTAATTGCGATGAAACAGGGCTCTTCTGGAAACAAATGCCAAATACGACGTTTGTCACACAGGAGGAGACCAAGTTACCAGATCATAAACCAATGAAAGACCGTTTGACACTGCTCCTTTGTGAAAATGCAAGCGGCGACAAGAAGATAAAGCCGCTCTTAGTTTACTCTTCGGAAAACCCGAGAGCGTTTAAGAGATGCAAACTGCAAAAAAATAGACTACCCGTAATGTGAAGATCAAACAGCATGGGTCGAGCATGGGTCGATGAAGTGGTTTTTATAGAATGGATAAACTCTACTGCTGGTCCTGAAATAAGACAATATCTGCTTGATAATAACCTTCTGTTAAAAGTCTGCTCATACAAAAAGAATTCAGGATAATATTAAGGAAGAATTTAATTTCATAAAAGTAACTTTTCTTCCCCCCAATATTACTCCGCTCTTGCAGCCAATGAACCAACAGGTTATTTCGAACTTTAAAAAATTGTATACAAAGGGCCTTTTCAAGCTTTGTTTTGACATAACTGAAACTACACATCTTACCCCAAAAGAGTTTTGGAAGCACCACTTTGATATTGTTGCATGTTTGAAATTAATTGACAAAGCTTGGAAGAGGGTAACAATAAGAACACTAATCTCTGCTTGGAGGAAGTTGTGGCCTGATATGGTTCAAAATCATGAAATGGAACCAATTTCAAACGAAACACAGCATTATGAAGAAATCATGTCTCTGGGAAGATCTATTTGACTTGAAGTAAATGAGTCAAATATTAATGAACTCACTGCAGAACATAGTGAAGAACTCAGCATTGATGAGTTGAAGGACTTCCATATGCAACAATATGAGCTAGAAGAGGTAGACGAAGACCAACAAGTAGAAAGTGAGAAAAAAAGACTGACATTGACTGAGATAAAAGATCATACTTCAATGTGGCTAAAATTAAAGACGTTTGTAGAGGATCATCATCCAGATAAAGCAGCAGCTTTTAGGGCAATCGATTTATTCGATGATGTTGCCATTGCTCATTTTAATAACGTATTGAGAAGCCGCCAAAAACAAACGTCTATCAATGATCTTTTAAAGAGAAAAGTGGAAGAAACCGACTACACATTAGCTAAAAAGGCGAAGAAAACTGAAGAAGAGATACTAATCAACGAATAAAACCACTACACGACCACCAAAATGAAAAAAAAAAAATAAAGAATATTAATTTTTTGTTATTACCCTTATTGTAGTTATAACTAAATAAATTTGATTATTATTGGCCAGATGTTCCTTTCTTTACCATTTTTTTAGTCTGGATCGAATTAATTGCATTTACATATGTACATTGTTTCTTATGTGAAAACTCGTTTCGGGTTATGAGTATTTCGGGTTACGAGTATTTCGGGTTACGAGTAACCTGCTAGAACGAATTAAACTCGTAACCCGAGGTTCCCCTGTACATTACTGTACTGATACCACTAAAATAAACATAACTACCGAAGACGATTTTCGGACCCTAATTAAACATTACAAAGAAATTATAGTAGACTACTACACCTATAGAAACCCAGATTCTCAACCACTGTCCGTAGTTATTAAACACATTCCTCCGTCACTGCCAGAAGAAGAAATAACACATTTACTAACTGAACTAGGATTCCCAGTATTAAATGTAAATAAATCATATAATAAAACTAAATTACCAATACCCATATGCGCAATCGAACTTACGGCGATTGAAAAAGCATTGAAATCTTCAAGTTGAATTAACTCGATCATACTATTGTAACCGTAGAAGCTAGACGAACATCTCGACATGTTCCTCAATATTATCGATGTCAACGATATGGTCATACCAAAAATTACTGCGCAATGCCGCCAAGATGTGTTAAATGTAAAGGAAATCATTTAACAAATGAATATTCAAAACCCACTAGTGATCCACCTCAATGTTAACTGCAATGACAATCACCCAGCAAATTTTAGGGGATGTAAATATTATCTAGAACAAATTATTTCCAGAAACAAACCCACTCCAAGTCGTCAAAGACAGCACGAATCTACCATTCCAACCTTTAGTGTTCAACCCAATACAACCCTATCTGATTCTTCTAACAATCACAATAATACCTACACAAATGCAATAATAAACACAAATCCACCACAAAATCATCAATACAATAACATCCGCAATACTATCGTGTTTACAACCACTTCTGCATCAAATAAAAACATTAATTATAACAAACGTTTCCAATATTCCCCAGAAAAATGATTAATAACGCGAATATAATTCTACACGATCTCCAAATACTGAGCTTAAACATTAACGGAATTAAAAAAGATCGCAGTAGAGAGGAATGAAGCGGCTCTTACATAAATAAAATATACATATGAGGAATAGTGAATTAAAACAACTAAATGTACAAAACCAACGTATTTATTTCACTTCTTCTTACAGAGGTATAACAAACTGAATCCGAATAGAAATTAAACAGATTATTATCTAAAACTCGCTCCCCAAACTTAAATGTTAGTCAAAACCGAAAAAATATACTGATATTAATAAACTACATAAAGAAAAAAATTTAAATGCTAGATTTTTTAGTCGATGCTTTACGAATGTTGTCTATCTTAGCAGTTAACTGCTGAAAGTTTGGTTGATGACTTGTTAGAGCAGTTCGTACTAGTTCGGTTAAATATTGATCAGTTAAAATAGATTGATGCTTATTTTTAATAAATTTAAGTGTTGAATACAAAGCTTCACAACAATAGGATGTATCAAAAACTGAAATTAGTCTCACCGCACACTCCTTGACTTTGGGATATTTTTGTTCTGGAACCTGTGTCCAAAATTCAATCGTTGAACAGCCATTTTGTTTTATTTGTTTGAGTCCTTCATCTTCTTGAAGCTCCAATAGCTCCAACTGTACAGCCGCAATATCTATAGCAATTCGGGGTGAGACAGGACAGTTGTTTTTTAAAATATTAACTAAAAAAGGGTTTTCTAAAAATATAAATGATGGCTTTAGCGCACTCAAATCGTTGAATCTGTTACTAATAACTTCTGCCAATCTCTGCAACTGGCTTGTATAACTATTTAGTAGTTTGAATTTCATGTAACCCCGGTAAAGTTGTCAACATTTTAGTGAGACATGGAAAATGTATGAAGGTTTTAGAATCCAAGTCTTTCTCAAAGAGTTTAAGCTTATTGTGAAAGCTGAAATCGCTCTGTGCTAAATCACAAATAAGTTTATTATGTCCTTGTAACGATAAATTTAGTGATTGTAAGTGTTTTACTATATCTGTGAAAAGCGCCATATCTATTAACCACTTGGGATCTTCAAGTTCTGGGAAAGTCTTCCCTTTTTCAACAAGAAAGTTTTTAATTGGTTCTAGCAAATCGAAAAATTTTGTCAGTACATTGCTTACTGAGAGATATCTTACTAAACAAAACCACGATACATCATCTGGAAGTGAATCGTCTTCTAATTCTTGTATGAAAGCTTTAAATTGTTGATGTGTTTTAGCGCTTGAACGAATGTAGTTCACAATTTTTAATACTATCACCATAATATGGTCATATTTAAAATATTTTGCTGCTAGATGCTCTGTATGAATGATACAATGCATAGAAATAAATTAAGGATACAGCATCGGCATTCATAAGTGCTAAAAGCCCATTAATAGGACCTCTCATAGCTGGAGAGCCGACAGTTGCTACACTAACTTTTTGATCGACACAGAATGTTTCCGAAGTACACCGTCAAGAGCATTTTTTATATCTAGTCAACGAGTCGTATCCTTTAGAGCAATAAGATCCAATAGTTCTTCTTTCACGTCTACATTATTTGTTACATAACGAACAAATAGGGCTAGTTGTGGTTTATGCTCAATGTCCGTAGATTCGTCTAAGGCCAGACTAAATGCTGAGCAGTTTATCAAATCTTTTTGTAAGTTTGTTATAACGTCCTTGGAAATAAGAGAAATTCGCCTTTCCATAGTATGCCTAAATGCACGCACTTGTTCTATTAATTTAAGCAATTTTTTATTTTCGGGGTCTAAAGCAGAAATTACTTCAAAAATATTTTTCTTAATAAACTCTCCTTCGGTATAAGGACGTTTTGCCCGAACAATATTAAAGACAATGATAAAGCCAGCCTCTGTTGTCACATCTGCTTCGTTCATAAACATTGACATAACCTTAGTTTGGTTATTTAATTTTGCCTTTAAGGATAAAATTTTGCTACGTCTTAACTCGCTATCAGGTGGAAATTGTTGGTTGAAGGAAGCGTGTTTTGTTTCATAATGCCGTCTAAGATTACTGTCTTTAAAATGGGTCAGTGTTATTTGGCATAAAAGACATACTGGCTTTCCATTTTTTCCCACAAAAACAAATTCATCTTTCCACTCCGCTTTAAATATCTTACCCTCTTCTTCATATATTCGTTTTACACGTAGTATAGTAACACGCCTACCTTTCTACACACTAAACACCAAGCAGCAACTTCTAACTGGTTGCGGACTGGTTAACTTTTTAGCAAATTAACCTTCTCTTCTTCTTTATTTTTGGGATATTTATAACGTTGAGAACATTAACCTATATCTGCAGCAATATTGAAATTATTGGTATAGAAATTATATTAACTAATAACTCAACCCTTAACATCTGTAGTGCTTACAAGCAACCTAACAAATCCCTCATCGAAGAGGACATTAAACTAATCTTGAATATCAACCGCCAAACTCTGTTGTTGGGCGATATAAACAGTAAGAACACAGCCTGGGGATGTAGAGCTAATAACCAAGCGCGGGAAAAGCAAGTTTAGTAACTTCGCTGCAATTTATAATTTTATGGTGCTCAAAATGCACCTAATAGATACACATACTACTCTTACAGAAATGATTATCAACCCAACACTCTGGACATCGCATTGACTAAAAATTTCAATAAATTAATAAATCAAGAAGTAGTAGTAGACTTGGATTCTGATCACCTACCTGTGATTTTATCGTTCAGAACTTCAACGTGCTTAATCAAAAATAACAACAAACTACCAGTAACTAACCGGCTCTTGTTTAAAAACACATTTGAAAATCACTTCAATGATAGTGGATATAGCCTAAACACCCAAAAATCAATTGAACAAAGTGTACAGCTTCTCACTGGAAAAATCAATATTTGAGAAAATCGAATGAAGTATCAACTTTAAATACTGATAATGGAGTCCTAATAATAGGTCATCAGAAATGTACCGGTTTTGCAGAATACCTGGAGAAAACATTCAGACCCCACTTCTTCAGCACCCCAAGTTTCACAACCTCTGTGTTAGCATATAATGAAAATCATAATCCGGTATTGAACGATAACTTCCAGAAAGTCAAAATAAATGAAATTCGGACGATCATTAACAATCTAAAAACTAAGAAAGCTCCAGGTCCAGATCAAATTTCCAATTTGGCCTTGAAGAATCTTCCCGAAAAAGGAGTGCATTTTCTAAAAAGACTATTCAATGCTTGCATGGAACAAGGCTATTTCCCAAGCTGCTGGAAACACGCCAATATCCTCATGATTTTAAAACCAGGAAAGCCCAAAAGCAAAATCTCCAGCTATCGACCTATTAGCTTACTATCTAGATTGTCCAAAATCTGACATGTAATGTAAATGTAATGTGTGGACGTGTGGACGACACGTTTGTAGTATGGCAACATGGTAGAGAACGCCTCTTTCAATTTCTAGGTCATCTAAACGCTCAACATCCCATGTTCAAATTTACCATGGAAACAGAGTCCGCTAAGCAGTTGCCCTTCTTAGATATATTGGTCACTGGAACGACAAATGGTGACATGGAACTGGGGGTGTATCGAATGAAAACCCACACTAATAGGTATTTAGAGGCAACATCATACCATCATACCCAACAGAAGAGGTCCGTCATTCGCACTCTGTTCCAGAGAGCAGCAAGAATATGTAAAGGAGACAACCTAAAGAAGGAGGAACGGTTTTTACGGAACGTACTACAGAAAAATGGCTATAGTTTAAAGGACATCAACCGAGCCACCAAGCAGCGGAAGCAGGAAGAAGAAGCTCCAGCAAGTACAGAACCAGCTGGATTCATCTGTCTTCCTTACGTTTCCGGTATAACGGAACGAATTGCAAGACACCTAAAAAAACGACATCGTTTTGCGATACGGAACGGTCACCAAAATTCGGAATACACTCCCGATAGCCAAGGGCAAGCTACCTCTTTTAAAAGGAACGGGTGTCTATCGGCTACCTAGTCTGGTTTATATGGGTTTATCTTTGTTATTTATTTATTTATCCATTTATTTATTTATTTTTTCTTTCTCCTTAACCTTCTTGAAGTAGATTTTGTCGTTTTTAATTAATTTGTTTTTATTGTTTTGTATTTCTTCGTTTTTATACTGATCTGTTATAAAATCTTCTACTTTCATAAAATTTACAATTTTGAGTTGTTCATCCGTGTTTTCGGTTGCTTCTAATACAAGATTTCTACTAAGGCAGTCTGCTTCTAAATTTTGTTTTCCGGGTGCATATTTTATTTTAGTCATATTGTGACAGATAATATGTTAGATCGCCAAGTTCTTCATCAGTTCTCGATTTTAAATTCATGTTTTCTAGTGGTTTATGATCTGAATAAACCGTGAATGATTTTCCAATCAGACAGTATTGCCAGTACTTAACCGCTTCTTTAATAGCTAAACATTCCAAATATATTGCTTTTCTCCTTTTTTGTGCCACATTTAGTTTTTTTGAGAAGTATGCAACTGGTTTTTCCTCTCCATCATGTTGCACTTGTTTTAAAATTGCTCCAACACCCTCCAAAGAAGCATCAGTATAAATATTGATAGGTAATTCTTGGTCGAAAATCTCCAGTACTGGTTGAGAACACAGCAAATCCTTTATTACGTCGAATGCTTTTTGACACTTTTCTGACCAAACGAATTTTTGATTTTTTCGCAATAAATTATGTAGTGGGTCTAGTACCTGCTATTGCAGTATTGGGGATGTACTCGTAGTGAAAATTTATTTGCCCCAAGAATTGTCTTATATTCTTTTATGTTCTCAGTACAGGGAAATTTTTTATTACTGATTTAACTGCATTGTTCTGTATGATATGCCCTAGGTATTTTACTGAGACTTCGTAAATTTTAACCTAAACCCTACATTCTTTATGGCTTTCATTAGCTGTGTGAGATGAGTCATATACTCAGCAAATGTTTTTGAAAATATAAGGATATCATCAATATAGTTGACGGCGAAATCTGTAAGCTTGTATTTTCTGAGTATATTACTTAAAATTCTTTGAAAAATCACAGGAGCAGTCTTAAGTCCAAAAGGTAGGCAAGTCCACTGGAAATGTCCCTCCTGTATTACAAATCCTGTCTTCTTTCTGTCCTCAATTCGCAAAGGTATAGACCAAAATGCTGAGTTGAAATCTAGGGTTAAAAAGAAGTTACAATTCCTTGTCTTCATCATTAACTCTTCAATTAGTGGAAACGGTTGTGCTTGAGGTGTTATTATTTTATTTAAATCCCTGAAGTCAATACATAGTCTAGATTTCCTATTGTCTTCTTTTTTAAATGCTAAAGTGACCGGTGCAGCAAATGGACTATATGATTCTTCTATTAGTCCAATAACTTTTTTTAATAATTTATTATTCTATCTCTTTCTTGTCTTCCAAAGTGCATCTGTAGGCTCTCTTACTGCAATATTTGTCTATTAGTAGGTCTATACTTGCTTCATATCCGTTGACAGTACCTGATTGATATATTGTTAAGAACTGATTGACATATTGTTATTAAATTGTTTATTTCAGTCTTTTGACTTTCATCTAAATGGTTTATTTTTATTTCGAAGTCGCTTTCTCTAATATGTTCATTGAAGTTAATTAAGTAGTTATCTGATTCTTCCCTATTTTCTTCACTCCTATTTTCTATTAGAGAGTTCATCTTATCTTCGATACTATTCCCTTTCACTCTTTTTGTATTTCCATACTTCACTTGTTATTTCTGGGTTATTTTCAAGTCTTCATTTTCCCTCAATCCGTCTCAATTAAAAAATCATATTTGAAGTTGTGTTCATCAATGATATACACATCCACATTTTTCTCCAAATCTAGAATTTTTATCGTTAAATTTGTCAAACCGCTTACTTTTTTAACACCATTAATTGTTACTAGGTTAGCTTCATTTAAATTGTTTCTGTAGTGTTTCTGGTATATATGAAAAGGTTTATCCTTTTCATCGCTGGTGATAATTGAGGTTATCGCCAGTACCTTAGATTTTCCATCACTTCCCGGCAACACCGCAAACTCGAAGCGCAGCTTTTCCATTTTGATTGCTGATATCAATAAACAAAAATGTCGTTTTATAATGTCCTTATATTATTTGTGGTGAATTAAACTATGTGTTGCTCCGTAAACAATGAAACGACATTTAACGTTTATTATTCACAGTATCTACTATCTCTTCTGTTCTAATTTCTTTAATTCATTTATGACATGACAACACAGTCCATCAATTCATTTTTCATAACCTCTAAACGCATAACATTCACAAGTCACCTTACAACGGCAGCTAGTGACTCATAACATTATTTAAAGAAGTTAATTTAATTTCTCTATACCTATTTATTATAGATTTCTTGGTATTGAGGAATTTATCAAAACCATACATAAAATGCTAGAGATCGTTTGTGTTTCTGTTAGAAGGCCATGACATTTTGACAGTTTTTTGTTTAATTTATTTTAATTTTTATTATTATTATTTCTACAATGAACTGCGATTGAATAAACTTTAGATTGCTAGCTGTTATTTATCAAAATCAACCAATTAAAAACCGAATAAATGAAACAATGAAAAACAACAATTTAATGACAAAAATGTTACAACCCATGTTACCAAAATTTCAAGCTTCTACGAATAGTGGAACCTAAAAAAGATTTAATGAACCAGTTACGTGAGACATCCTGTATATAATCAAAAAGATTAGTATAAATAAAACCATATACAGGCTGTTTCGGTGACTCGGGGCACAAACTAAACCACATATACTATTATCGGATTCAAAAGATTTTACCCTTCACTTTGAAGGCGAATAACAAAGAAGCTACTCCATAGAAAAAATTGGTACTAGCTTTGTTTGACGTGTAATTTAATTCTTTATAATGTATGGTAATTTCAATTTTTTTCACGCACTCGAGTAGTAATTATCGTAAGTATAATGAAAAAATGTACCTGATTTCGGTCAGTCTCCGAAGAAGCTCGACTTTGCAATTTTTTTTCTCAAAAACTATTCGGGAAAAAAATTTCAAATTTGAACTGGTAGTAACCTGATGTGTTCTTGATGAGGTGTATATTTTATTTTATGGATATTTCTTATAGTTTCGCGGAAAATCGCGGTTTAATAGGTTGCGATTATTTCAAAAACGACCAAGCGAATTTCAACGCCGTTTTAATCAAAATATGTAAAATAATTTCGGTTATTGGATTCCGATATTAAATTTTCAAAATTATGTGTAGCTAATTTTTAATGAGCGATTTAATGAAAATTTAAATTAAAGAGAAACAGAAATAACGATGAATCGCTCATAAAAAATTACATGTCAATTTTGAAAGTCTAATACCAGAATCCGATAACCGAAATTATTTAATATATTTTGGTTGACACCGCATTAAAATCCGCCTGGTCGTTTTTGAAATAATCGCAACCCATTAAACCACGATTTTCCGCGAAACTATATAAAATATTGATAAAATAGAATATGTCCTCCATTAAGAACACATCTGGTTACTAGCAGTTCAAATTTGAAATTTTTTCGCCAAACAGTTTTTGAGAAAAAATATCGTAAAGTCGAACTCCTTCTCAGTTTGACCGAAATCGGGTACATTTTTTTATTATACCTACGATAATTACTACACGAGTGTGCAACAAAAAATCAGATTACTACACAGTATAAAGAATTAAATTATGCATCAAACAAAACTAGTCCCAATTTTTTCTATGGAGTAGTTTCTTTGTTATTCGCCTTCAAAGTGAGGGGTAAAATCTTTTGAATACTATGTGTCATAACACGTCGTGTTTGAAGGATTAATAAAAATTCTTTTTTGTTCTAGCACTACCGGTTTCGAATTATAATTTTATTCGTCTTCAGGTACAGCTACACATGTTAAAAAAATAAAATTGAACGTACAATAAAATTTCTTTTTTATATAAAAAGTCTTACCGTCTATTGGGAATTAGTGGATAAGTGGCATAATGCGTGTAACTTAACGTTGATGAACAAAGAACACAAGATACATATCAATAAAAATATAACACTTAATCGTTTTTTCTGTATTTTAAAAATTATTATACGTGGAAAGTCGTTATGTGGGAAGAGGGATGTTATTTTTATCATCAGGTGGAACAGGTATTTCTTTATGTATAAAATTCTTTATGTATAATATATTGTCGGGCTCATTCAAATGTTTTATGATTTCAAATTACTCAAACAAGTCTAATTGTTTGATTTAGGGCAATGGTGTAACAGTGTTAAGTTATCAATGTTGGTATGATGGTTGTGTTCATCAAGTGTTTATATACTGCGGATTTTTTTGTTTCCTAAATGTTGTTTGTATCTTATACCGAGGCTTCTTCCAGTTTGTCCGATATAAACAGCCTCACTGTCTTCGCATTTTATTTTTTATATTCCGTTTAGTTCAGCTTTTCAAATTTGTGTTAATGAGGATATTTGATATTTTATTGTTATTTTTGCTAGCATATTATAATTATATCTTGATGTTATTTTTTGTAAAGAAATAACTAAAGGATCATAATCTGAAACTGAAATGTATTTAGATACAGCAACACGATGGGGGTATATTTTGGAGATTATTAGTTTGTTATGGATCTTGTAGAATATCTTCCCTAAATCTTCAATTTTATAATTATTGCTAATGCCTATGTCGATTATTATTTTAAATTCATTGATAAGATCTTTTACATTCATAGGGATTCTAGTGGCTCTGTTAATAAGATATCTGAAGGATGCATTTTTATACTTGACAGGACAGAAGGAATCTTTTGGAATAATGACATCCGTGGTGGATGGTTTTCTATACATTTTATAGTTTAAAGTGTTATTAATCAAATCTTTAGATATTGTTAAGTCAAGGAAGTTAATTTGATTATTTATTTCTCTTTCTACGGTGAATTCTAAATTACTCACATTATTAAAAAGGTTCAACAAGGCGATTAAAGTACTTTTGGAACCATTAAAAATTATTAAGATGTCGTCTACGTATCTCGTATAGAATTGTATCTGCCTTGTTGAGAAATGGAGATGTTACTGTTTAAAAATCTGTTTTTCTATGTGATCCACGTAAAAATCAGCTAGAAGACCCGACAACGGAGAACCCATTGGTAGGCCATCCGGCATATAGTATAATTTTTTGTCAAAGATAAAAAAATTTTGTTCTGTAATCAGTTTTAAGGATTTATTAATGTTCACAATGTCTTGGTAATTAAAATTGTTAGAGTGATTGATATTGCTGATTAGAAATTCTTCTACTATTTCTAGTGCCCTGTTGATAGGTATATTGGCATATAAATTCTTTATGTCGAAAGATATTAATATAGATTTATTATCAATTTTAACATTGTTAAGTCTGGAGATCAGGTCTGAGGTATTTTTAATTGACTAGGAAGATTTAAATTGAAATCTGTTATATAAAATATGGTGGACAGCCTTTGAGATATTATTGCATGGAGAGTGAATGCTGTTGACAATCGGTCTTATGGTTTTGTCGGTTTTATGGAGCTTGATTAGATTATACATTGTAGGGTGTAAAGGATTCATATTATTCAGCTTATTAATATTAAAGTTAAATTTTTCGAAAGTAACTTGTGTTTATTTAAGTGTTTTTTTAAACCTTTTTATAAAGTTGGATAAAGGATCTCTTTTTAGGGGTAAAAATTTATTTTCATTGAAGAAATGTAGTGTTTTTTCCAAATATATGTTCTTATCTAAAAACAACGCGTTTTTATCGCCATATGTGCAAACAATGTTATTCTTAATTAAATTAGATCTTAAGTTATTTAATGTGGTAAAAATTGCTTTGTTAACGTATGGCTCTGGTTTGTATTTTTTCATGCATTTTAGTAAATCTCTTTTTAAAGCTAAAGTTGAGATTCGAGATCTATTGATAATTTGGGAAGATTAAACCTGCCATTATTAATAGAGAATTTATGTCCTAGGTTTAAAATGTCTTTCTCTTTCTCAGTGAATGTATTTGAACATTTGTATTTGAACTAGACAAATTAGAATATTTAAGGGCGAATGAAAACAATTTTTCTTCTGATTCATCAATTATTAAATTAATATTACTATTAGTTGGATGTATTATTTTAATATTAAAAATTTTCGACTTAACGGTTTTACTCATGACGCTTTTAAGCATAGGAAACATATTTTTACAGTCGTTAATTGCTATTCAAAAGTCAACTTTGAATAGCAGTTTTCGAAAAAATTATTTCAAATACTAGGAATATTCGTGGCGTTGCAATACCAATACTGCGATATTGGTTACCTAGATTTCGGGTACAATAATTAGTTAACACACTGTAGTTTTTTGCTTAAGAGGTTATGTATCATTTTGAGTTTTTGATCTTGAAGTTGTCGTTCTTGGAAATGTTGCTTAATTCTAATTTTAATTAGTTTCTCTTCTAACTTTTGGCTGTATTGGATAAAGTTTTTGGGAGTGTTGATCTTGAAGGCATTTGGTGTTACTTTGTATTTTATAGCTTGTTGAAGAAATGTTATGTGTAGAGTCCGGAATTTATGCAAATTGCATATTATTTACCGCTGATAGTACGATTAAATGCTTTCGGATCTAGACGAATTGCGTGAATAGGAATTGATTGACACCTATTAATTATTACATATTTTGCATATTTCTAAGTTTTTCGCATATTTTTGCATATTTTGAATATTTTCACATATTTTCACATATTTTCATATATTTTACAGTATTATAAGTTTTTAAAGTGCAACGTCGATTTCTTATTTATTATTTGAGGTGTAATTCATATTATGGTCAACTTTTTGTTCTGATATTCGCCAGAGGTAAACAGGCCGATCGTCGAGACGCACTGTCGGGCGTCGCACGTTCGTTGACGGCCGTCGTTGTCGGCGACTTAGGCCCGACGCGGATCTGGATGTAGTTAGCGTCTAAAATAAAAAGTGGTATCCACGAAGTTAAATTTATTTGAAAACACATTATTCTAAGAGTCGTTCTGAAGCTGTTCAGATCTCTTATGTGTTTTTGCTTTACGTACAAATTTTTAAGTATTTCAAATATGCCGAAGGTGAAAAATTATTTGGTGTTGTCTTGGATAAAAGCAATTCCTGAACTTATTCTACAAGAAGAAAATGTGTTTTGTAAAGCATGCGGTAAAACGGTAAGTTTATGTTTGTCATATTTTTCAATGTAAATTTAAAAATTATCAATTTAAACTAATAATTACACCTTATAGAGTCTAGATTGAAATAATAATCTGTTCTACAAGTTTGAATTGCAGTTACGGGAGTAAATAATGGAAACGTGCTGCTATAACCACCGACCAATTAAAGAGCTGAAGAACGTTTCCATTATTTACACCAATGACACTTTTATTTAAGTCATCCTTAAGATTGTTGTTATAATTTTTAATACTTTTCTTAATCTGTTTTATTCCATGGGTCTTATATTAAATTAACTTTGTATGGCTAAAGTCGATTCCAAAATGTTTGTTTCTTACTCTTAAGCTCTTGTTGCAGGTTGCTTGTGACCGCAAATCTCAGATCACGCAACACGTTGCTACCGATTTACATAAGAAAAAAACTCACCAACTGAGTCAAACTAAAATGGCTCAACAATCTTTTAAGCAAGCTATTCAACCGGAAACAACCAAAATGAGCAGCAAATATTTAATGCAGGATTATGCAAAGCCTTCTTGGCGGCCAACATTTCATTTCAAAAATTACAAAATCCTGAATTAAAAAAATTTTTAGAACTGTATTGTGGGCGTACTGTACCGGACGAAAGTACTTTGCGCAAGGGCTACGTAAATGAGGAGTATATTAAAATAATTAGGTCTATCAAAGAAGTAGTCAAAAACCACTACGTATATTTAATAGTTGACGAAACTACCGATTGCTGTGGAAGATATATTGCGAACTTGCTTATAGGTGTTTTAAGTAGTTCATTTGGTGGCAAATCATATTTAATTGCTTGCAAACAATTAGACAAAACTAACCATCTTACAATTTTACGTTTCGTAAATGAAGCGTTAATGAATTTTTTTCGTCCGGAAATTGTACCAACTGAAAAAATTTTGCTTTTGCTTTCGGATGCTGCCACATATATAGTTAAAGCAGGTCAACAACTTAAAATGTTGTACCCCAATTTAATTCATGTGACGTGCTTAGCTCATGGTTTGAATAGAGTAGCAGAGGAAATTAGAAATCAATTTCCAGACGTAAATGCGTTAATTGGCAATGTAAAAAAAATATTTTTGAAGTCTCCCCTCAGAATCCAATTATATAAGGAAAAATTGCCTAATGTTAATCTACCACCAGAGCCTGTCATTACAAGGTGGGGTACTTGGTTAAATGCTGCAACATTTTATGCCCTACATTTTACATCTATAAAGGAATTAATCATGGATTTGGAAGAGGTAAATAATCAAGCGATTAAAAAATGTCAATCACTATTTAAAAAAGAGACATTAGGTGCTGAATTAGCGTTTATTCAAAGTAATTATGAGTTTGTAAGTAGAATTATTTTAAATTTAGAAACGCAAGGAATGCCATTAAATGAGTCTGTTGGGTTAATAGAGGAATTTCAGACTGGCGTTAAAAAAGTAAATGGTAAAGTAGGCCAAATTATTAATAAAAAGTTTTATGAAGTATTAGAAAAAAATCATGGTTATATATTGTTATCAAAGACTGCTAAAATAATTGGTGGATATTTAAGCGATCAGATTAATATTGAACCAAATTTAATTAGTAAATTTAAATATGCACCCATAACATCTGTAGATGTGGAGAGGAGTTTCTCAAGGTACAAACAGATACTGTCTGATAGACGACGTAACTTCTTAGTTGAAAATATTGAAAAATATATAATTGTAAACTATAACATTACTGCAGGCATTTAATTATTTTTATATATATATATATCGATTTTTAAGTATGCTGAAGTTTGTAATCGCCTGTCTATAAATATATTTTATTTAGTTGTTTTTTTTTTAATAAAATAGAGCTTTTAAATCTTGAGATGTTAGTTTGAATTGAACCTATTAAAATACCAACTTTATATAAAGGGTTCTTCATTAAGAGCTTTCCATGATGAGTATCTTTCCATGATTAAATGGCATAGACTGACGTTTCAAAATGTAACAGAAATGTAACAGATTAGGAATCTTCACTCCTAATCGAGAAATGTTAAAAACAAAATGCGTCGCTCTTAATGAAAAACCCTTTATAATAAAATTAATATACTATTTTAACAGTAGTATAAAATGCATGCATATTTTTACATAAATTATGCATATTTTTACATACATTTTGCATATTTTTATATGAAATTTGCATATTTTCTTATATTTAGTACATATATATGCGCATATTTTGCATAAATTTTGTGCATAAAATTCCGGACTCTAGTTATGTGGTTGTTGGATCGTTCTCTCGGATTAGACTTAAAAAAAATTAGAGTTGCTTGAGGAGTTTAAAATCATAAAACATTTGAATGAGCCCGATAATATATTAATAAATGAAATCACCGACTTCGGACATACTCGTTTCTTCTCGAATTTTATACATAAAGAAATACCTGTTCCACCTGATGATAAAAATAACATCCCTCTTCCCACATAACGACTTTTGACAGTTTACATTTTTCCACGTATAATAATTTTTAAAATACAGAAAAAACGACTAAATGTTATATTTTTAGTGATATGTATCATGTGTTCTTTGTTTATCAATGTTCACCTGAAGACAAATAAAATTATAATTCGGAACCGGTAGTGCTAAGAACAAAAAAGATTTTTTATTAATCCTTCAAACACGACGTGTTATCTATTTGAAGGGTATGGGGAAAGAATAAGGTATGTCACATTTTTACATATTAGTAGATGCAGTTGTTTTGACTTTACAACTGCATCTACTTGATTGTTGCGCTATTTACCACTAAGTAAAGTGAGTAGATGCTTAGTTATTTTAAAATTTAGAATCCATGTCAGTTGTGTTTATGTTTTCACTGTGAACAACTACCTGCTTAAACGTTAAAAACCATAAGTAGTAAATTGACCATGCCACCTATTAGGCGCTTTGCATCTGGCATAAGTGAAAGTAGTGAATGTGACATTCGTGAGGAGTGTCGAAGGTTATGAAAAAACTGAGGCTTCAGGCACATGAAGAAGGTAAACCTTGCCAATGTAAACGCGTGAAATGCTATGAAAAAACTACACCTGAAGAAAGTAAATACATACTGCAAAATTTCAATCATTTAGAAACACACAATGCTCAAAATGCTTATCTGTGCGGTTTAATAACTATTATTCCTGTGCAACGTCACCGTAGTAGAAAACCAGAAAATGCAAATTTTCACCAAAATCCACCAAATTAATTTGCGTACAAATTAAGGGTGCATCGAAATGATTCTTCTGAGGATATTGGAGTGTGTGCTGCAGCTTTCCGAGCAGTCCATGGCATGACCAAAGGGAAACTAGAGTACCTGCAGAAATCTCTGAAAGACACTGGCATTGTACCTCAAGATCAACGAGGGAAAAATAGTGTCAATCATCGAAAACTAAAAGAGAAATATTTTGAGGCTGTTTGGGGACATATAAATTCATTTAGAGCAAGAAAATCTCACTATAGTCTAACGGAATCAAAAAAATATATCTTCCGGAAGAATTGAACATTACGAAAATGTTTAGAATGTTTCAACAAAAGAATCCTAATATCAACGTTTCATAGGATACATACAAACATATATTTAACTCAAATTCAATTTGTCATTCGGGTATCCAAGTATGAAGTATCCGAGAACAGATACCTATTCTACATGCGATAAGTTTCATGCCATATTAAGAACATTATCTACCGATAGCAATGCTGACGAAATCAAACAACTTACTTTGGCCAATGAAATACACAAAAGAAAGGCTCAAACTTTTTATGATCGAAAAAAGAATGCTCGCCTAAATGCAAAACGACGACCTGATTTTCTTGCAATTGCGATGGACTTCCAGAAGAACATATCATTACCAAAAGTCTCCACGAATGACGGATACTATCGAACTATCGAAGGCAATTGTCAATGTTTTCGTTCAATATTCACGTTTTGCACTCAGGAGAATCTATTTTCTACACGTATCCAGAGACCATCTCGAAGAAAAGCCCCAATGAAGTTGTATCCTTTTTATTTAACGATATTCCTCATACAGTAAAGCATTTGCACATTTTTTGTGACGGTGCCGGTGAGCAAAACAAACATTTTATTGTATTCAGGTTCATGCATTATGTTAAAAAAACTAAGCAGCATTAAAATAACTTTTCCGAAAAGGGGGCATTCATATTTGGAATGCGACAAAAATATGGGCAACATAAATTTAAAAAAAAAAATTGAAACTCCAGATTAATGGTTTGAACTGTTAAGAGTATCATGCACCAAACCGTCGTCATTCGTTGTCGAAGAAGTCACTCAAAATATGATAATGATAAACGTTCATATTCTTTATATTCGTTGCTGATCTTATTCCAGTAAATAAAGATAAGTTTAAGGATTTAATGGTGCTGAAGCAATTCTGTGGCCCAGTTGCTTTCAAGTTCTTAACCGATCTACCGCATGAATACGGGACATTCCTCGTATTTTCTTTCAACATTTGTATTTACATGTTGAGACATACAATAAACATATAGTAAGATTTATTTAAATTATTTGTGGTTACTGCAAAACCAAACCGCTAAGCAGTTTTCGTAATTAACATTAACATTCAAGTTACTCCGTTGTTAGTCTAAAGGGCATACCTTGTTCTTTCGCCATACCCTTCATTTACACATATTTATATAGAAGGATTATGGAGAAATACATCTATTTCACATATACAAGAGTAAAAATGATGATGATTCGTGTAAAAATTTTTGGTCTAAACCAATAAATGGCGAAGTTATAGGTCAGCAAAGTCAAGAAATTTTAACTGATTTTTCTAAATATTTTATACTGTTAAAGGTAGAACGCTGAAATTTGGAACATCCTGTATATATCCAGAGTATGGCAGTTTTAAAAATAAAGCAACCCACGTCCAGGTTAATACGAGTACTTGATACATATGCAACTATTTGACCTCATGGAACTAGTTTAAGTGCTAATGAGTGACCTAGATAGTTTTATAAAATATTATACTGTATTTTCAAGAATCTTATAAAATTTTTGAGCTTCATACTTTCAACGTTTGTGATAAATTAAATGATTTTATTAAATATTGATTGGTTTTGCAGATTTTGTGTTGATTTACTTACAGCATTTAACATTTGTATTAAAATTAGATATGTATTATGACTTATTATAAGTTGGGTAAAAAGGAAGAAAGTACTTTTTTTTTTGAAATCGATGTAGTTTCCGCGTTGTCCCCTATCGATTCGGCGCCCAGGAAGCGTCGCGCCGCACGCTAAGGTACCGCAACGCGCCTCGTATCCAAAGCGAAAACAACCCCGCGTAACCTTACTATTTCAGGCGCAAGCTCAGTACCTTGAAGCCCGCCAAACATGTGAGAACAACAAAATCACCTCAAAAATTCATTTCAAAGAAAACGAGAAACCTCATCGAAACATGTGATTATAGATTTTAACTAACTTAAATAGTAAAAGGTGATGAGATGCGGCAAATTCCTCGCGAAAGTCAGAAGCGTTCTGGCGTTAATCGCTTTTACCACGTTATTAGTACCAATAATTATTTTATTGAATCGTCGACCGTCGATTTTAACAAGAAATTATCAACAAATTAATTTTCGAATAACTACGAGAATACCGGGAAGTTTTCTAAAAAATTATCCAGTTTCGAATCAAAGTTATTGCAAATTTAATTATGGTTTACCAAAAAAATTTAATTATAAAAAAGAAGACGTAAAATTCGGTGCTGAATTAGGCGAAAAAGGTGCGTATAGAGTGGTTTATAACGTAATTGATACAAAAAAAAGTAGTTTGCTTACCGTTCCCTTGACGTATGCCTCTCACGCCAGCATTGAATTTGTAAACTACATCTCGGAGATTGCAATAAAATGGGACGGCCCCATAAGTTTGGCGATGTTTGTACCAGACGCCGACGCCGAAATCGCCATCAACCAGTTGGTAACATTATGTCAATGTCTTCCAGACATGTCGAGAGTGTCAGTTCATTTTATCTTCCCCCTAAAACATCCACCATATATTCCATCATCGTCGTCTTCTTCCAAAAATACTTTTACGCCGATAACTTCTTGTTCCCTTAAAGACACCTCAAATCAAATAACGTTTCGCTCAAGAAATCAGCTTCCATATCCAGTTAATGTATGTAGGAATTCCGCAAAACTCGCGGCAAAAACTCAATTCATTTTGGTTAGCGATGTCGAATTGATACCAAGTGATCAGCTTGCAACAAAATTCTTCCTTATGGTCAACCAATTGAAAGAAAAAAAACGCGTCGAGAATCCGTCCGCTGTTTATGTCATTCCGGTCTTCGAAGTTGAACGTTACGAAAAGATTCCTGGAAGTAAAAGTGAATTATTGGAATTGATTAAGGATGAAAAAGCCGTTTATTTTCATAGACACATTTGTTTTCATTGCCAAAAATTTCCCGGGTTACAACATTGGTTACAAAACGATCCTGGTGATATTATAAAAGTACTAATTTATTTCTTTAAATTATATAATTTAAAAAAAAATTTTTGTAGCCATTAACTGTTACAAAAAGAGAATATCCTCTTCACAGATGGGAACCTATTTACATAGGTCGTAAAACGGATCCTTTATACAGTGAAGCTTTATCTTGGGAAGGAAAACAAGATAAAATGACACAGGTAAATCAAAATTTTTTGATTAATTCAAAATATTTCAAAAACTTTTTTTTGTAGATGTTGGAAATGTGCCTTATCGGATATAAATTTGTGATTTTGGACGGCGCGTTTTTAGTCCATTGGCCGGGTATCAAAAGGAAGTCAATCGAGATGAAATTGCGCAATAAGTGGCGCTCCCCTTATCTATTGCAGAATTCAAGACAATACAGCGTCATTATTAATGAATTGTTCAACAAGCACAAAAAAACGAAAAACACGAAATGTTGACACTTAAATTAAAACATAACGCTTTAATTAATCATTAAAAAAATAATTAACTAATAATAGTAGGAATTAAGAAGTAGCCGCATTTTACGGTTTGCCTAAAATAAAAAAGTCAATTTTTCAGGAAAGTTAAATCAATTTTTGAGTGAACGCCTAGAATTAAAGACATTTGTTGAGTTTGTGTTTAAAATAAACATTTGTTAACTAATTTAGTTGTTTTATAAATCAAAATTTTCATTTCAAATTATTCACCTCAAATTCAGGTCAAAACGACTTTTAATAATTTTAAAACATTAAAAAAAACAGAATATAATTGCAGAAGAGCTTTTTAACTGCTAACAACAAAATATAAGCAATCTCGATATAACAAATTTATTGATATTGCCTTTAAAAGAGAATTCTTACTCGAAACACTTAATGTGGTCAAAACTGGTTATTATAATGGCAGAGGAGGCAATATTGTTATATTACAAAACGTAATTGACTTATGGGGAAGGGTACTGACCCAAAATGGAATCCCATTCATAATGATTTTATTGAATCTGAAGTTGGAGTTAAGAATTACTGGAAGATTTTCATTCCAAACCACAGAATTTCTTGTAATGTTGTGATTAGGTCCATAGGTCCAACATTTACAGAGGAGGAGCTGCTCACTCACCTAAGAACGAAGGCTGACGATCGCCTGCTACACTTGAGAAGAATAATAAGAAGAGTGGTTGATGACGAAGGTTCGTAAAACTGTTTAAGATATGGACATGCAAAGGCTCAATGTAAATCACGACTGAGGTGCCCAGCCTGCTCACAGGAGCATACTTTAGAGACATACGAATGAGCCGCTGAAACCTGTTGTGTATATTGTAAGGGGAATCACTTAAGTAATGAAAGGGGAACTCCTGCATTAAAAACGATATATCCGGAATTCATCAGATAAAGAAAAATCAATGAAATTATGATAAGTTACAATTGTTGACTCCAAACAACAATACCCAATTAACACCATTGACCCAAATGGTTGTGGATACCAAATCTTATCCGTCCCTGTCACAGAGATCAGCCCAGCCTTCCAGAGGCCACGTACACCCAGTAGTAGTAAACCAGGTAGAATCTCAGACACACTAATGTCGCGAAAATTGTAGAAAATTACGGAAAAAGCGCAAAGTTGACATGCCAGCAAAATTATTATATGAAACAAATTGCGATAACAGAAGCCCACCCAGATCAACTCAAGAAAATTTTCCGGAATCTAGACCGCAAGCTCGGGACATGGAATATGAGGAACAAACAGAACAATGCAACAATATGAATAACAGTATGAAAGACGACGAACAATTATACTATCAAAACACTCGTATGCAGACGTAAACAAATTTAAGGTACTAAAAGATGTTCAATAATTATAATATAAAAATAATGGCATGGAACGCTCGAAGCTTTTTCAAGAACAAAGTCAGTTTATACGATTTTTTGAAGGATAACGTACAATACGTTGTAATAAAATATGAAGCTTGGCTAAATGATAAAATTTTGTTCACAACACCCAACTATTATCACATTCGGAAGATGAGAGATGATGGATATGAAGGACTTTCGGTTTTAATTAGGAAGCCACTCATCTACATAGACCCAGTAATGGATATTCATTTTATAAAAATAAAAATACGAAATACAGCCATAGTTGCCATAATTTACGACGGACCATTGGGACAAACGAACAATATATAATGAAAACTACAATGCTCATCATAGAGGATGGTCTTCCAACGCAAATGAACTTATACAATAGAACTTGAACTACTTATGGTGGAAAGGAACCTGGAAGTGGCAAATGATAGTCGCCCTACTCTGTTTTTATATTCCGATCGCAACCAAAGTGTAATAGATTTGATTTTGGTACCAAATGACTTGGCAGATAGAATAAACAACTACACAGGATGAGACACCCCACAAATTACAATGCTAGAGGCTCTCTAGCATGTCTCAAAAAACATAATATAAGTGCTATTATGTGTGCGATAGATTTGGTAATTCACCTAGGTTTCGTTGAGACGACTGATGTAAGACGGATAACGAATAATGCCCTCGAAACTATGCAAGTATTTTTAAAACATGGACACCTAGAGATATCACTGATCAAAACGAAAGCCATATAAGCCCTATACTCTTATATGATCAGGAAGAAATTCAATATACAGAAAATGTTAAGTATCTGGGATTCCACCTCAACACAAAACTAAACTAGAAGCTGCATATTAACGAAATAGTAAAGGCATCACACTCATAAGATTTATTGCTTCGACAAAATGAGGCGGGGAGCCACTCATCCTGAGCATACTTGCAAAACCAATGATTAGATCAAGACTGGAACATGGAATATGGGTTATGATGCCCCTACCGGTGGCTACAATGTCTTGCCTGCGAAAGTTTGCCTATCAGGCTTATCGTATTATACTGGGAGCCTTGAGGTCCCCACCTACAAATGCACTGACGATTGAAGTTGGAGAAACATCATTGGAGACGAAAGCCAAAGCATTGGGAACTAGATTCGCAATATAAAACATGTTCGAGATACTCTCAGGGACCAAAAATACCTCTTGTCATTGATATATACAAAAAGACAGAGCCATACATCCCATGTATCTACAAATCTTGGAATCCATTCCTTACCGCCCCATTAGTAAAAAGAATACCTGGAGTGAAGTCGAAAACTACGTGAGGGGAGAGTGGTCGGCAGCACACTAGTTTTATACGGATGATTCGATACGGAAAGAGCCGAATAAGAGTGTTGGTTGTGGTATCTACTCACCTACGTTGGCATTATTTATTTATTTATTTTGGGTTGCAAACAGGGATTACCCCAACAAAACAACCACTAGTATAATAACAAAATAACAAGGAGTTTTAACAACAACTAAAATAAAACAAATTCTAAGATATTAACATAAAGTTGAAATATTAATCAATTAGTTCACGATATAGTCAAATCCCGCAGAAACCGCCTAAAAGAGGCAAGAGATTCACTGAAAATATCAACTTCCACGCAGTGAGAGTCGTACTCGTTCATAAACCGAATTAAAGGAGAATTTAAGTGACTATTAGTGGAAGATCTATATATGCGGAATAGTAATCCTCCACGTGTTTGATTTAGCGGAGCGTAAAAAGTCAATTCACCAACCAGCTCAGGGCAATCAATGAGATTGTTAAACAGTTTATATAAAAATATTAAGTCGGACGTCAGCCTCCTTTGACGCAGTGCGGGAACCCTAGTATTCTGCATCGTTGAACATAATCACAATAAGGCAGATAAGTTTTATATGCTAAATAACGCAAGAATCGACGTTGGATCGATTCAATGCGACTGACATGCACCGCATAGTGAGGATTCCACACCGTGGAAGCGTAAGTCAGAATGCTGCTCACAAATGAAAAGTAAATAGTTTTCATACACTGAATATTCGTAAACATACGACAAAATTCTAATCACAAATCCCAATCTCTTCAATACCCTGGATATAGCTAGATAGGCACTAGAAGGCAGATCTGTGCTTTCCAAACGGTAAACGTAATTTAGAGGGTATCGCTTACGTGTAAAAGTTATCCTGGAGCATTTATCGTAATTAAGAAAGAGTGAGTTATCTGCACAATATTGATGAAGAACCGGTCAAGATCGCTCTGAAGATTCTCACAATCACGATTACTCGTAATAACGAGAAAGATTTTGCAGTCATCTGCATACAATAGAAACTTGGCATGATTAAAACACGACGAAATATCGTTTATGTACGCCAAGAAAAGGATAGGTCTAAGATGACACCTGATGTGGCCGCACTAAATAATGACACCACGCCTCCAATTCTCACAGCCTGGGACCTACCAGTAACGTATGAACTGAACCACAATACAATACCCTGAGGAATATTAAGTTCAGTTAATTTAAGTAGTAATATGGTATCGGTATAAATAGCATCTACCTGTTTGAAATTATTAAGAGAGTTATGGATATAGTTTGTGTACAAAATTAAGTTAGTTTCGTGTTGTTCCGTAATTAAAAAAGGTTGTAACATTCGTAAAAGTTGAATGTGCACGTCATTTCGATCTCCAGACTTGAAAATCGGTAATACAAATCCCCTTTTCCGTTAGAAAAGTCCCCGTCCTTAGAGATAGCGAAAAGTTTAGAAATAAAGGCCTAGCCAAACCCACTGCGCAATTATTATTGAAATTACCGGGTAAGTTATCAGTGCCCACTCCGGCCTTGGAATCAACCGTTTTAAGAATACGCAGCACATCCTCCTCCCCAAACCAGAGCTCAACACCACCCGAACCAAGACGACCGCAATCGGTCACCTCGCCTTCTATAAATGCTGTACCAAAATGACGAGAAAAAAGTGAACAAATGTCATGCACATTGTCGGCGAAGTCACCGCCCAACCTCATCTTTGTTGGTATGCCGGCGCATCCACCCCTTTTATTTTTTACAAATGACCACAAACGATCAGGGCAATCTATTAAATTAGCTTGTACAGCAGATATCTATCATAGTCCGATTTCTTCCGTAAAATAGTAAAGGACAAAGAATCATCACCATTACCAAATCTCTTCCACTTCCGATGATATCTCAGTTTTTCGCGGACGAGTCTCACAGTGGACGCTGAATACCATAAAGGAGGCCTCGACATGAAACGACATGACTTTCGATAAGCCCGTAAACCACATTATAAAAATCATCTTCAACCCCCTCAATCTCGCGGTTACCAAACCTCTCCAACCAGTTAATTCCACAAAGAGCATTGTTAATCAAGTTGTACTCGGCTTGTTTATAAAAATATTTCATCAACAAACCCGAATTTCATTGACACGAATATTGATAACGACCAACTCAATGGCAGGGTGGTGCCGATCCAATGTAACAAGCGGATCAAGACATGGTTTAATATGTCGCACAGAATTCGTGTGCGACAAGTTTCGTGTAAGTGGTTAAATTGAAAAAAATTACAATACTCAAACGCCTCAAGAAACTGTACAGAGCGAGGATCAACACCACCAGCAGCCCTAAGAAAGTCGGTCCTAGTTTGCCGTCACGAGATCAAGGGTAAGTTAAAGTCGCCGACAACAATAATAGTCGTGCTCTCCGACACAGAGTCGCGTATAGAAATCAATTTCTGCAGGAACATTATTAAAAGCTCCATTTCCTCAGGTGGCAGATAAACGCAGCCCACAAGCAAACGACCAACCGCGCACCTTACATCCACCCACAGATCTTTAGCATCCGAGTTAAAACTGGAAACAGGAGACGCTTTAAAGTTTCTTCGAACGCCAATAAGGACCCCGCCGCCATCCTTTTTACGAGAATCAGACGAAAGCCTGTCGCGGCGAAAGACACCATAATCCGAACAAAAGAATTCGGCGTCTGAGATTGACGAATTAAGGCTCGTTACTACCATTCTCTAGTTAAACTATCTAAGAGATTATTATCATGGTTACGACTCTTTTACGCGCTCTGATTGGCCAGTAGATGGGTTTATCTATAAGATAACTTTAACTAAAAGATGGTAGTAACGGGCCTAAGGGAGGTTTCCGTTAGGCAAACAACGTCATGAACAAGAGCAGACGAATTAATAAGCGCTGTTGACTCGGAGTCTTTTTATAAGCGTGTAGTAACCACATCCAAACTATTCTTCAGATCAACATTTTCGGCAATAACCGCATCAACTTGTTTCATTTTCACTTCTTCTTCAGTAATCTTACGCTCGAAATCCGATATCATGTCGCCGTAGAATGTAATGGCACGACCAACTTCCTCATATTTAGCATTTAAACCAGTGTTTCCCAAAGTCTTTTGTCCCACGGACCCCTTTTCTTAGTCAAACCTTGCCGACGGACCCTCAGGGTGATAAACTACATTGAATACATAATAGAAAAATGAAGACTTTAACTTTGTTGTCTTAATGGTAAATGGTGACGTAAAAATAAAATATAAAGCAAACATTTTGTCGTATTTGGTAGAACGTCTTCGTAGACGTTCTACCAAATACGAAGACGGAAAAGCAATCAACAGCCCATACACAATAACCAATAATGCTGGATATAAAATTGGGATCTGTTTTTGTAACCAGAAATTTTCGTATCCTTGCTTAAACATTGGTTTCAGCTCCCCATTTGTGGATAAATCAATAAGTTGCTGGCATGTACTCATCTGCATTTGTGCTCTGAGTTTGACTACTTGCAAAAGGGTTCAACACCCAGTCGGGAATATGCAAGTGAAGAATGTCTTCAAATCTTTGAGTAAGGTCCGAATGGAGTGCCGTTAAGTGTTGACAATAAGCAAGCAAAGCTTCGTCTCTATTTTGCAATTTTGAAAGATTTGGAAACTGAGAACAAGTTCTCAGTTCTTCTTCCCACGTTTTGTTTGTATAGTAAAAGTTTTGCAACAAAGGCAGATATTACACTTTTAGTTTTGATTAAATTTAGTGTGTCACCTTGTAGTTTCAAATTAGTCTCGTTGAATCTGGCGAATAAATCAATCAAATAAGCGATGTCATTTTTCGAGATAATTAAATTATGATGCAAATCATTTTCTTTACTCTCCAGGAATTCCAACACGGAATAAAAAAGCGAACAGAAGCGATTCAAACACGCACCTTTAGACAACTATCCTACTTCTGTGTTAAGTAGTAAACGATTATAGTCATCATCATTTTCCAAACAAAGTTGAGCAAACAATCTCTCATTTAAGGCATTCTTTTTGATTTTATTAACTGCTCTAATGACATAATATAGTGATTCATGCAAACGTCCACTAAGGTTTCTTGCCACCAAATGATCGGTGGTCGATGGATAACACAATGTACCGATACATGTACATGTACACAATGTACATTCGGTATGTCTGGTTTTAAGTACGCCAGAAAGCCTCGGTGTCGTCCTACCATTGCCGGAGCACCATCAGTAGCAACGGAGATGATATTAGTCAAGGGTATAGCTTTTACATCAAGAAATCTTTTTAATTCAATAAACAATATTTCACCTTTTGTATCAGTTTCCAAACATTTAGCAAATAACAATTCTTGGAAAATTGTTTCTTCTTTCACAAATCTCACATAAGCTAAAAGTAAAGCCTCATTTCCAGGTAATCTTGACTCGTCAAGCTGTATAGACAATGGAGATGTTTTTAAGTAGTTACATAAAGAGTTTTCCACACTCTGAGCCATTTCGTCGATCCTTCTTCGTACTGTATTATTACTCAATGGAATTCTTTTTATAATATCGTAGGCTGGTTTGTGCATCACGGTGCGTATTACCTCACTTATAGAATAAGTTGTTCGCTAATAGTGTGCGGCTTTCCGGACTTCGCAATCATTAAAGATATATTATAAGAAGCTCGCAGTCCATCATCATCTCTGTGAGATGTTGTCCCTATGAGTTCTTGCAATTTCGGTGTTTTCAAATATTTTTCTTTGAGTGTTTGAAAAAACGTTAAATCTTCATCTTTTTTGTCACTATGGATTTTTATTAAATGTTCT
Organism: Onthophagus sagittarius; assembly: GCA_036711965.1. NCBI lineage: Eukaryota > Metazoa > Arthropoda > Insecta > Coleoptera > Scarabaeidae > Onthophagus > Onthophagus sagittarius. Next base: position 29,372,341 of record JASERS010000005.1, read on the forward strand.
TTAACCCTCCGTCTGCCGGGTGTGGTCTACGAGTCCACGACAAAATGATTATGTGAAATATTTTTTAAATTATTTTGCTCAAAACTTCTACGGTCACAGTACCTTTCAAGTATCTGAATATCAACTGTTTTCGCTATAAAAACTGTTTTTCAAAATTCCAAATAGTCGCTACATAATATTTTGGCCTGACAAACCCTTCCCGATCAAATGTGTAACAATATTCGCAGATGTAATCTTTAAGAATCCTATTCCAGTTGGAACTCTATGCGTTCTTTTTGTGTTTGTAGGGGTATTACCGAGTTATAAAACTATACCTCGAAGTGATCGCAATATATACGGTTACCGTATCGTTGACACGCCAGTTTACTATTGAACCCCATTTTGAGGCGTTGTGTTATGTGTTATTTATTTTATAAATATAGAGAATAGAAAAGTGCAAAAAAGTTATTTATAACTAATATCAAATATCTAGTTAGCAATCTACAAATGGCATACTTACAAATAGGTAAGTAGTATCACACAATTTTCTGATATGATTTGATTAAATAATAAATGATTTATAATTGGATAGCATTGTGATATCGATCCTTATGAAAAGGAGAGAGAAAGATTACAGAAACTGTATGAAGAAGTTAGCACGGGCAGTGAAATAGAAGAGTCTGACGATAGTTCGATATCAGATCCAGATTTTGTAAGTATCAGTGATCATGATACAGAAACCGAGCAGGAAAACGTAAATGAAGATGCAGATATTATGCATCAGGATGACGGCGGGGATGACGAAGATGAACAACCCGTGATTCGTGAGAGATGCTCGTATTTTTTTGGTAAAGATGGAACTAAACGGAAAAAGGCTATCCCACCTAGAAATATTAGAACTCGCAACGAAAACATAGTGTCTCACCTGCCGGGGTCATCGGGGAAGCACGTGACGCATTATCTCCCATTCAATGCTGGATGTACATGTTTGAAAACTGCATTGATATTGTAGTTGAAAACACTAATTTATTTATTGATAAAATTTCTGTTAAATACCAAGATAAGACTGAGTGTAGACCTACCGACTCTGTAGAAATCCAAGCGCTGATGGGTTTGCTTTATTTAGCTGGGCTATTTCTATGAGATATTTCCTGCTACAATGGCAAAACGGAGGTTCGTCTTCTTATTGAAATGCATCCAGTTTGTGCATAGAATATTATTCTTTAGCTAAGACATTTTTTTTATAACACTTTATACATTTTTAAATAAATATTATTATAGATCGATTTTCTTTTCCTTTATTTAGGCGTTGTTTCCAAATTTTGAAAAATATATGATTAAATTGTAAGCATTTTCTTTAAATCAAATTAACATTAAACGTGAGTTTGGAATTGGCCCATTATTAGGTTATTATATAGAACAAGCATCATATAAAACATATTTATGAGAAATTAGCACTGGAGGACACGTTGCGTCCTTTAGAGTTTTTTCTATTTTGGACTCCACAGACCACACCCGATCGAAAGTGTTAAGAAAGCGCGCCCGACAGACGGAGGGTTAAGCTTAGAAGGTTTCATTGAATCGTTTGACCACGTTTTATTACATAGAAGGCGGAAAGGTAAAGTACTATTTCCTAGTGACGGAATAAAGCCAAATTTAATATATTCAACACTGTATTGTCTGCATTTCTTCTTCGGTTCACTCATACTGTTATCTGAAAAAAGGGCACAACATTAACTGAAGAAACTTAAAATTCCTTCAAAAATTTTGATAAAAAAGAAATCCTTAGTGAGTGTTACTGCGATACATAATTTTTTTAATCAACTTAAACAAGAGAAGCCAGGTTTATACAAAAAAATTAACTGTAAATTTAGTCGTTAATTTAAGAACTCGACAATTGGGTAAACACATTGTTCATCTTTTGTCCAATCACGAATCGACTTCTTAAATTTAAAACTAAATTTACAGCTGAATTTTTTTGTAGTAAGTTTAAAGTTAAGATATATCAGTTTTATTCAAATTAAGAATATTTGACGCAACGAAATTACACTATCTGTGTAACAAAACAAAAAATTATACTTCTTTTTGACTTTTTGAATTGTTGTGTACACTCACTAGTTGGTGCAGGGATCGGCGTTATTACTTGTATAAAATACAATTACGTACAATTTAGTACGATTAAGTACAATAAAGTACAATACAATAAAGTACAATTTTATGCACCTGTCTATATTTATATTTTACTGGGGATGTAAAAATTGCTAATAATTTATTAATAAATTAATAAATAATTTACTAATAATTTATTGGCGATTTTTTATTATTATTTTAACTTCCGTATTTAAAAAAAATATGTCTCAATTTATTTATTTTTTATTAAACCTTGCGTGGACCCCCAAATTGATTTTAATTTTCCGAGGACCCCCTAAATGACCCTAGGAACCTCTTGGGGTCCGTATGGACCACTTTGGGAACCACTGATTTAAACCCTTGACATCGGCCTGAATCTCCTTCAGTAGGGCAAACACAGCCGCGTTCGTTAACCCATTAGAAGACGAAGATTGCATCACTGAGTGCAACGAATTAGATGTTCCCGATCAACAATCCATCTTTGGAGCGGAGGCTTCGACGTATCACTGGCTGTCAGAATTTGTCTGCAAACTCCCTGACTCAAACATACCTGAACTGAATTACACAGGGAACATCGTATATTGGTACAAGTGGTAACTATATACACTTGGCATGGATACTTGGCCATATAGGGATCAAAGGGAATGAAAGGTCGGGTCAACTGGCAGACATGGGTCACAGAGGTAAAGTTATTGACATTGAAATCCCCGAAATAAGATGTATGCCAAGCGCTACAAAGAAACATCCAACAGGAATGGGAGAGTGAATGGAAAACAACGTCCAAATTAAAAGGTATCCCAAAGATACCTTGGTTGAAAATTATGCCTTATGTTAACAAACAATTCAATTTGTTAACACAATGATAACAAGATTGAGACTGGGTTACGTACTCACACCAAATTACCTGCATAATATAAAACTTAAAGAAGATCCTTTTTGCACATGCGGGAAGGAGGGCTCCTTTTCTTTTGTTTTTTTTTTTCTTTTGGTATGTATTGTTGTGTCTGTACATGTTCTTGTTTCTAAAATCCACTGAGCAGTAAACTCCGTGTTAAATTATTAAATGTTGAGAAGAAAAAGGAGAATAACCTTTAACTTAAAAATGACATCAATTTTAAAACATCAATTCATTTGAATTAATTGCCAACTTAAGAAAAATGAAGGGATAATTTTTGTTAAACAATATCGCATTTAAATAAATCAAGTATCATTTGTAGCGTCTAATTTGACTCGTACAAGTCAAATTGGAAGTCAAATTTTTCGTTCACCTCATCTGATGATATTTGTGTTCGGCATCCGCAACCCATCAAACCTCTTATGTTATGTTAGAAAGTTGCCGCTTTTGCGGCCGTCCTTCCCGTCAAAAAACATGGCCACTGTTCGAAGCATTGCGAGAATTTTAAATCGCAATCAATTAAATTTACTTGTAAAGCCAGCTAATATTGTTGTGTCCGCGAGATGTTATCACCGTTGTCTCCAGTGCAAGAGATCAACTACTGTCATTTTAAACGTATCCAACAATTTCCTTCAAAACAGTAAGTACCCCAATTTTTATCGTATTACATCATTTTATAGCCATTATACACTTTGCACTTGATTTTTTTCTTTCAAAATAACACGTACACAAGAAAATGGTTCATTTAAATTAATTAAGATCGGCTAAAACGCGATATTACGCATATTGCGGTGACATAACCTCACTTTATTTTTTAGATCTTCAGTTAGGTCCGTTTAGAAATTTTCATACGAGTGGCGGTAATTTCGCCGGTAAGGATTATTACGAAGTACTTGGTGTTAGTAAGAATGCGTCTTCCTCGGAAATTAAAAAGGCTTATTATAAATTGGCTAAAAAATACCATCCCGATGTGAATAAAAACGATCCCGATGCTGCTAAAAAATTTCAATCTGTTTCTGAAGCTTATGAGGTAAATGTTAATACACGTAACATTTAAAGTAATGACTGGTTTTAAACTATAATAAGTTTTGAACATATTGTTTAATTTAAAGAAAGCTTCGTTTTATTTTCATCTTTAATTTTACTTATCATAAATAATGAAAATTGGTGTTTTCTTGCAACACCAATGAAACAATTCATTTAAATTATATTTAGAGGTTTTGAATAAAAAATTATATGAAAAACACCCCTTAATTTTTGATAAAAAAATCACCCCTTGAAATATTTCGCATCAATTTAAAAACTGGCTCTATATATCTACATACGAATGATTTACATATGAACTGACAAACTTCAACTTATTGAAGCTTAAAATTAGTCATTATTTTAGGTGATTTATTCCGCTTATGCTCGGTTTCTCGTACGTTATAATATTGAGTAGATATCGGAGTCGATATCGCCGATATTGGTGTTCTGGTAAGAACTGATGGACAGATATTGCACACAATAGTTATTGAATGGTTTTGTTAAAAAATTGATTACTTGTTTATTCCCGTCGATATGTGGCGGTAAATATTTTAAATAACAATTCGTAAAATTATTTATTTACTACATTTGAGATGAAATTGTCGAAAAGTAATCACATCCCGCACTATACTAACAATAAGTAAAGTAATAAACCTAGACAATACAAATAAAAAGACAAAGAAAAGTTTGGTATCATTTGTAATGAAAACTCCAGATGAAAACTGGACAAGTCCAGAGAAGCATCCACTAATAAACCACAAAAAATAACATAACAAATAATTTCTTAACAAAAATAAAAAATTGCTGAACAAGAAATAATAATGATAAAAATTAACGAAAGAAAATCAAATAATAACGAAAATTGCACTGCTTTATAAATTTTAATCAAATTGTCCCTCAAAGGCTATTCTACTTTTTATAACGTAGAATGTTGTGCTGATTCTGAAACTGTCTTCAGTTTTTGTCCACCACGTCCAGTTTTCGAGATATAAGGTAAGGTGGGGTAAGTGCGAATGATAAGTGTAACTGCGAAGTGTTGTAACACCAATAATATCTGTCAACGGAATTTTTCTCTTGGCAGCATAGAAGCTTGGGGCATACTCTAGATAATGATATAATATTTGGTTCAATAAATTATTGTTGAATACATTATTTTCATTCTTTTATTTTAATTTTCCGTAGACGCACTTACCCCATCAAAATGGGGCAAGAGCAAATAGAACCTTTTTTTCCGAACACAATATTATGATTAAAAAACGGAGCTAGAGCAATGTAATTTAAAGAGTATTTTTTACCATACACTGAACCAAAAATCATTCATTTACAAGATACAAAAACTACTAACTTTTAACTGCCGATGAAAGAGATTTATTAACAGTTTTATTAAAAAGAAACAAATAAACATACAACAGTAACAAATAAAATATTATTCTAATTCAGTTCACATGTAATGAGTAACTATAATTTATAACTATAATAATAAGATTTAAAAATAAAAAGATGTCTTTTAAATAGATCCATATTATTATTATATTAGGGTTATTTATTTATAATTCAAAAACTTTTACGGACTCTGAAAAAACATATTTTTGGAAAGCACCATGTGGTAAGAGCTTTGGTTGTGGTAGCTTTTTTAACATCTGACAGCAGGATTGAGCATTTGTCGTTTTCATCCAGCCGATATTCAGAGGCATTTTTTAGCTTGCGTAAACATGTCACTTCAGCTTCATCGTCTGAAACATCTGTTACAAGACATATATATTTGTAAGTTTTCTTTTTCCCATAAAAATGCGATAGAACAAAATCGCCACCTTGAATTGTGAGGATTTGGTTTTCATCATTATTGATTATTTTGTTATTTTAGCTGTTTTCAGCATCTGATAAATCAAACTTGGTTATTCTGTCACTAGTAGAATCACTTATCCAAGAATCTAATTCACTTTCGTCTGAACTAATTTTACGTGATTTCTTCTGTAGAACAATTTTTGTCTTTTTTTTTAAACTTTTTTTCTGCTTGGAAACTTTCTTTTCTTGTGTTTTATTTTGAAAATTTGTAATATCTTTCTGTGTTATAACCTGTACTCCTAAACAAGTTCGCCTTCTTGGTTGCTTTGTAGGAACATGGTCCCGTTTTATGAATTTTAGTAAGAGCTCTTGAAAACTAACTCCGATTTTATGCGATTTATTGCGATCTTGCTGCTGAGCAATAACTGGCGCGATTATTGTACTTTCTTAAGATTGGTTTTGAATTTCAGAGTTTTCATCTGTAAAGAGTTTTGTCTGACTGATATTCATTATGCATTCTGGACGTTGACATTGACATCTGATCGGTATGTTGCGCATTGGATGTTGAAGGTATCGCTTGATGATCAATATCGGACACACTAGATATTGAGGGTAAACTTACGTCAGCAATTTTTTGAGCTTAACAAGATTTCCATCTATGAAAAGCAGTTAGATCGAATAATTCTACAGGTATGACATATATAGTTAATTGCAGAAATTCCAGCTTTAACAAAACCATTTATTATTATTTCTGGCTTTGTGTCGGTCCATATCTCACCAATTAACTTTGAGAATATACACTTTGGAATCTTCACTCCTACATTTTTTCGCTGCCATTCGACCAATTTAGTAACCCAACTAGTTTTAAGAGACTTAAACACGCTTAAGTCCAGAGGTTGGAGCAAATGACTGGTGTGCGGTGGAAGCTTTAAAATTGTTATTTGATTTTCTATAGCAGTTTCAAAGACGTCCACACTTAAATGAGTAGCATGGCCGTCGTAACTTACTAAAACTGGTCGATCGTCGGATAGATGTTTAATGAAACTTTTTTCAAAATAGTTCTTGAAAACTGCTCTCCATCCACCCGTTAGAGGTTGCCGCATATTCCTTTTTTTTCAGAGGTTTTTTTTTATGTTTTGGAAGGATCCCAACAGAAACTACTTTCATCTAAATTCGAAATTTGAGATGGCTTATCCTCCAATCCGAGTTCCTTCACTGTCTTTTCAAGCAAATCAAAATAGCCATATATTAAAAACGGATCGACATTTTTCTTTTTGGCGAATTCGACACTTTGGGGAGTTTTTAGGGAAAGAATATGCCTACGCTTAAAGTTTAAAAACCAATCTTCGCCAGGGATTCCATTTTTAAATTGAGTTTTAATATTGTTTACCCTGACGTAATGGCAACGATTTCTATTATTTCTTTTCTAGTAAGGCCGAAACCCCATTTTTCCAAACAACAAATACAATCAGCCAGTGATGTCTCTTCTTCAAGAGTAAAGTCTGTTCTCCTACCATAGCTTGAACTTAATTTACCTCTTCGTCCTTTGACATGATCCGCAAGAGTAGTTTTAGGTATTTTGTATATCTTGCTAGCTCTATAAGTGGTCAACAAACCACTTTTAATAAGGTCAACTGCTATTGTGAGTGTTTCTTGAGAATATCCTGATCCTCTAGTACTTTTACGCACATAATTGCGAAACATTTTTTATCTGAAAAGGCGGGAAACACGATTTTAGTTTTTAAACTCTAATACGGGGCAAGTGCGCTCGAAGGATTGCACTTGCCTCATTGAAATAAATGCACTTGCCCCGGCCGCTTCTATGGCCGGGGCAAGTGCGTTATAACTTCATAAATGGATGTTTATGCAAACAAAAAGAAAAGTACCTTAAGAATAATGAATATAACTTAGAAAGGCATATACTTACCACAAATCACCACAAAATCTTCGTTAATTTTGAAGTAGCTAGACAATTACTAAAACACTGTTAACTCGTCTTATAACCGAATTTAACAATACAATTTTGCACGTGTCTTTTCACAACAATAACGAAACAGAACACCACCAGCCGATAAAATAGGGAAGAATATGTTAGTTACTTGTTTTTTTCATAGATATCAGTGCAATATATTCAAACATGCGAAATTTAATGGCAGAAACTGCTCTTGCCCCGTATACGCACTTGCCCCACCTCACCTTACCCAAAAATGTGGAAAATGGTAAACTAAAAAACACAGCAACGGTTCACGTTCAGCATATTTGTTATTTTACATAGTATGCTTCTGTAGCTATGTGGACATGAAAGTGGAGGTTCAGACGAACATTTTGAGGTATTGATGGCATAAATCAGACTCTCCTTTATTTTGCTACAGCTTAAAACAACTCAACAAAATCAATTTTTTTGCATTTTTTTTTACATCATCGCATCGTAACGAAAAAGAATTATATATGAACAAAAAAGTTAGCTATTCCATCCTGTAGAGCATTTAATTCTCTAAATTTCGAAGTATTGGACATGACGGTTGAATGTATATAACCAGAGATACCGTTAATTTACGACAATCGTACAAAATTTCATTTTTTTGCCATTTTCACTATCCTGTTGAAACAACATTACGAACAATTTTTTTTAAATAAAGAGGTATTTTAACTGTTTCAGGCACTAAGTATAAATATTAAATTCACTGAAATATATGTTATATTACCCGGTCTAAATGTTGAACAATAAGCATAATTGATCAGGTGGATTTGGATTTGCCAGAATTTTTCTATGCGCACTTGGGTGTTTCGCTGATCTTACAAATGATACCAAACTTTTCTTTGTCTTTATTTGTATTGTCTAGGTTTATTACCTTACTTATTGCTAGTATAGTGCGGGATGTGATTACTTTTCGACAATTTTTTGTATGTTTTTGGGTTGATTTCTCTAATAACAACCCAAACATAATCTCCCATCATCCATGCGGCCCAGTATCCTCGATAACGTCTTTCCAATGTCAATAAATCTTGATGAAATCGCTCGCCTTGTTCGTCACTTTCCGCTCCAAGATTGCTTGGAAAGAAATCTAAGTGCGAATGGAGAAAATGAATTTTGAGTGACATGTTTACATTTATGGCATGGTAATTGTGCAATAAGTTAGAAATTATTTCGCGTTTCCTAAAAATCCATGGACGGTTTGTTTGAAACTAATCCACGCTGTTAATGTGTTAAATGCTGTTAATGTTGACATAAATTCGTTCTCATTTATTAATTTTTTTATTTGAGAGCCAACAAATATGCCTTCCTTTAGTTTAGCGTACGATATTTGTGGAAAGAACTTAGTGAGATATTTAAATGTTGGACCATCTGGATTCAACGTTTTCACAAAGTTTTTCATCAAACCCAGCTTGATATGTAGTGGAGGCAATATGACAGATGCTGGTCTCACCAGAGGTTTATTTAAGACATTGAAAGCACCAGCATCGTAATGTTCTCTAGAAGGCCAGTCTTTGCGCACATAGTGATGCTCTCTCGCTCGGCTATTCCACAACCAAAGAAAACAGCAATATTTTGTAAAACCGCCTTGTCACCCAGTAACCACAGCAATTACCTGAAAATCATAAAAAAGTAGAAGCTAGTAAATTTCTTTACTGCGGCAATTACCTTTAAATCTGCACAAACTTTCCATTCAAATTCGTTATACTGAATTAGTGTCAAAATCTCTGATATACAGGGTGAGTCAATAGTGCGAGGACGGAAGATCATGGCCTTACTGTACAAAATAAAGAAAATGTTTTTGTGTCATCATAGATTATAATCAAAGCAACATCGACTAAAATTATTTTCAACTGTACAGGTGTTTCACAATTCCAGAACCCTAGTCAACTTAATTTTTTTAAATGGAACCCTATACATCTTTTTAGATATGTTGATTACCTGTCTTAAATGCTATAAATGCGTATCTTGTTTTCAAATGTTGAATGCAAGGTTGCCAAGTTATTAATCAACTTTGTGCAAATTTTTGAAAAATCTTGTGGTGACTTAAAATTCATTATCACCATTATTATTAAATATTGTAGATTGCAATTTGGCATATCGATAAACAAAGCTTTAGTCTTTGAAACCCCACTAATACAATTTGATAATATTATACAGGATGGTTACCAGAACCGGTTAATTCATGAAATGTTTGACGGACCATAACTTTGTTATTTTAAATGGAATGTGTAACATGTGTAACATGTGTATTGTAATTAATAAAGCCTTCTTATGTATTGAACAAATATAGGGTGTTCCACTTAAAATAACAAAGTTATGGTCCTCAAACATTCCATAAATTAACCGGTTCTAATAACCAGCCTGTATAATATTACCTAATAGTATTAGTGGCGTTCGAAAGACGCAAGCTTTGCTTATCGATATGCTAAATTACAATCTTCAATATTTAATAATAATGCTGATAACGAAATTTAAGTGATCAATGATTCTTCAAAAATTTTCCCAAAATGATTAATAACTTGGCAACCTTGCATTCAAAATTTGAAAACAAGATATGCACTTATAGCATTTATGACAATTAAACTGCATATGTGAAAAGATACATAGGGTTCCATTTAAAAAAATGAAGTTGAATACGGGCCTGGAATAGTGAAACACCCTGTATAGCTGAAAATAATTTTAATCGATGCAGCTTTGATAATAATGTATGATGACATAAAAACATTATTTTTATTTTCAACGGGAAAGCCACAATCTTCCGTCGTATTGACTTACCCTGTATACTCTGATATATACCTACTCGTACATATGTTTCTTTAATATTAGATTTAAAGTGTTTGGCACATGTCTTTACTTTCATCTTCACGTTGGTTCTGCGAGTAGAAAACTTTAGCGTTCGGTCGAGTGTTATATCTAGATACTTGCACCTTGGTGAAGCGGAGATGACCGTTGACTGGATTAGATGGAAATTTAATTAGATACAAATGGGGTGAAAATTTGTGTTTTTGTAGGGTTGTGTAAGATGCGCCATTTTCTGAACCATTTTTCCGTTTCGTCAATGAGCGTCTGCAGCTTACGGACCGACGAAGCGACGTCCCTCCTGTGCGAGACTAATGTTGTGTCGTTGGCATAGAGTAATGCGTATGCCTTGATGTTAAAACGTCTGGGTTGTCGTTCTAAAGGTCGGGACAGAATAGGTTGTATAGACAGGGCGAGATGGGTGAATCCTGGGGAAGGCCTTATTGGGCGGAGAAGCTGTGGGAGAAGTGGTTTTTCAGCTTCACGATGGAGTGGCGATTCGACAGGAATTGATTTATAAGGTTTAGAAGATAGAATGGCTTTTTTAAAAAAAATATTACTTTCAAAAAATCATAAAAAATTTGCTTAACCTAAATAATCTTTATCTCAGAAACGAATGAGGATGTTCTAATTTGGTTCTCATCATGTCAAAATAGACCCTTGCCTCTATAAATCATGAATAATTCATTAAGATATCTTAAGAATTCGATTTTTCGTGGTTTTTCAAAAAAAAATATTACTTTCAAAAAATCATAAAAAATTAGCTTAACCTAAATAATCTTTATCTCAGAAACGAATGAGAATGTTCTAATTTGGTTCTCATCATGTCAAAATAGACCCTTGCCTCTATAAATCATGAATAATTCATTAAGATATCTTAAGAATTCGACTTTCCGTGATTTTTTAAAACAAGATTATTAATTTGAAAAAATCATAAAAATTACGTTATCTTAAATAATCTTTATCTCAAAAACCAATAAGGTTTTTCTAATTTGGTTCTCACCATGTCAAAAGAGACACTTGCCTCTATAAATTTTGAATGTTTCATTAAAATATCTCAAGAATTTGATTTTTGGTGATTTTTAATTAACTTGAGATAGCCATAAAAGTTCACGTTGAGAGAAACGTTGAGATTTTATTTTGGCAACAAAAAAAAGTACAAATAATTAAAAAGAAGGAATGTACAAGTAAAATATATGAATAGAAATGAAGTCTGCCAAAAATAAGGGTATCAACCGGAGTCTTTCTGCCCAATCAAGTTCTGGTGGCAGCTTTAGTCTTCTCTGTTCATCAACAGTTTTTGAAGGAGGTGTGGACGATCAGATGGGTGGTTTACTCTAGGGATAATGAGCATATCTTGAAGAAGTTTTGTAGGAAAATTTAGGGTAGTTTTATCAGATAGGGATTGTAGGCGTATGTTAATGGGAGGGATATTAGTGAGGTTATAAAGCAGATATATTACATTGCTGGGGTTGAAGATATGATTCCGGGGATTCCTTATTCTTGTTATGGACCTCAGTGCCGATCTTTCTGCGACTTCTAAGTGGTATCTTGAAGTTTTAGGCGCGTTGTTTAGAAGTATAGTTCCATATTCTATAACTGGCCCGCATATGTATTTGTAAATGTGTGAGGCACATTTGGTGGAAATTCCGCGACCTCTAGATGACAGGGATATGAAATGCTTTGCGCGGGTTTTCACTTTCATCTTTACTTTAATGGCGTGGGCAGAAAATTTTAGTGTTCTGCCGAATGTAATACCTAAGTATTTGCAGGTTACTGAGGCTGAGGGGTTGCTTGCACTGTGATTGTAAAAGAAGCGGCGTGAACTGGTAAGAGAGGGATTAAGAATTAAGATTTTGAAGAATTGATTTGAATGCGCCATTTTCGGAGCCAGCTTTCTGTTTCATCAATGAGCACTTGTAGCTTTCGGACCGAAGAAGCAACGTCCCTGTCGTGAGCAACCAATGTTGTGTCATCTGTGTAGAGTAGAGTATATTTATTCACATCAAAGACGTCTGGATTGTTGTCGTAGATATCGTAGCAGAAGACGTTATATAAAGAAGGGGTGATGGGAGATCCCTGCGGGAGACCTTGTTGGATGGTGAAACTGCGGGAGTGATGGTTTTTCAGCTTCACAAAGCAAGCGCGATCTGAAAGGAATTGCCTTATCAAGTTTAGGAGGTAATATGGAACATTTAACTTACCCAGTTTGAACAGCAGGCCAGACTGAGTCGAAAGCCTTTTGGACATTCAGAAACACAGCCGCGGATTTACATTTTCTGTAGCGTGCCGCTTGAAAGTTGGAAATCAATACCATAAGCGGCTGAAATGTTGATTTGCCAAGTTGAAACCGAAAATGGTAGGGTGGAATGTTCTTAGAGACGACAGCCAGGAGCTTGTTCCTAAGATGTGTTTCGACAAGCTTCCCTAAGACTGGCAGCAGTGAAATGGGGCGGTAGTTTGCTGGGTCGGAATGTGAGGCCCCCTTTTTGGGAACGCAGATTATGACAGAGTATCAAGGTCCAAGCTTCTTAGCATTTTCCTTGAGATGTTATCATAACCAGGAGCCGTGTTCTTTCCTTGGTCTAGAAGAGTGAAATACTCGTCCTCCAACATAATAGCATCTGCAGGAGTTGCAGAGGAGTTTATGAAAACAAGTTGGTACCAGTTGTCTACTATGCTTTTTTCCCGGGAATAGAATTAAGAACTGCATGGATGTTAACAATCTCTTTAGGATTCGAATGTGTAGTTCCATCAGTGGGATTGATGACTTCTTTTGTTTCAGAGAGCCTTTGGTAACTGGACAGTTTACGAACTTCCTGCCAATAATTTTTCCCCTTACATGAATTGATTTTGTCGCAGGCTTCCATATATTTCTCCGTTCTATATTGCAGTACTAGTTTTTGTATGTGTTTATTGAGCTCGTTCAACTTTTTTTTCAAATCTGGAACCTCGAGGTAACGGAAAGTTGTAGTATTTACCAATTCTAGATGGACTCGCTTTGTCTACCGATTTCTTCAGGTTTTCATTAATCTTTGTTATCACCTCCGGTGTAATTACCGGATTTGCTCTTATAAAGTCTTTCATTTCCGAGTCACTCCATGTTGCAAAGTTTGTTATTTTTGGATATAGATGGAGCCGGTTTAGGTAACTTTGATTTTGCGTTGATATGAACAAGAATACTCAAGTGGTCGGAGCACAGGTCAGACAGTCTTACTCATACTTCTTGTGCAGAAAAGCACAAGAAGTATGAGTAAACAGTAAGCAGTTGAATTTAATGATTTATATCCCAAAACCGAATAAATATTTTCAAGATCCGGTTTCATCACGAGAAAGTAGACACTTTCCTATATAAATCATGAATAATTCATTAAGATATCTTAAGAATTCGATTTTTCGTGATTTTTTACACAAGATTATTAATTTCAAAAAATCATACAAAATTAGGTTAACTTAAATATACGTGTTTATCTCAAAAAAGAATAAAGTTTTTCTAATTCGGTTCTCACCGTGATAAAATAGAGAAAATAACTGTTATCATAATGGATAACAGTTATAACGGATGATCCATTATGAGTTTGGTTAATGTCTAGAATTTTTAGAATACGTATGAGAAACCGGCCATTAGTGTATTTAATTTTTAACTAAAATGAATGAAAATACTAATTAGATTTTGGGGGATGAAACAAAACGAAAACAATACGATACATGGGGATCGACTGCCGATCAAATGGGAGCAGGAATGGGTGGAAGAAGCGGTGCAGGTGCGGGACCACAAGGCTTTAGTCAGTCCTGGCAATATCAATCGACTATAGATCCAGAAGAACTTTTTAGAAAAATTTTCGGAGACTCTGGCTTCTCGAAATCTTTTGACGAATTTACCGAATCGAATTTTGGATTTGGAGAGGCCCAAGAGGTGGTGGTTAGAATATCGTTCGCTCAAGCTGCTCGTGGCACAAACAAAGATATACACATAAACGTAGTAGACACGTGTCCTAAGTGTACAGGCTCCCGATGCGAACTTGGCACGAAAGCGACTAAATGTTCTTTTTGCGACGGAACTGGGTTTGAGACGGTTACAAGGGGGCCATTTATTATGCGATCAACGTGTCGATATTGCGAAGGAACGCGCATGTATATTAAGCATAAATGTACGGAGTGTCACGGAAAGGGATCAACCGTGCAAAGGAAAAAAGTTACGGTGCCGGTTCCTGCGGGAATTGAAGACGGACAAACAGTTAGAATGCCTTTGGGTAAAAAAGAGCTTTTCGTAACGTTCAGAGTGGAAAAATCGGATTATTTTAAAAGAGATGGAGCCGATGTTTACACAGAAGCGGAAGTTTCGCTTTCACAAGCGGCTCTAGGCGGAACTATTCGAATACAGGGTTTATACGAAGATCACACCCTTCAAGTAATTAATATTTATTAATAATTAAATTAAACTAATTTGAATGTGATTTTTAGATTTTACCGGGAACTTCATCACACACAAGATTACGATTAAGTGGGAAAGGTATGAAAAAGGTGGACGGATACGGACATGGTGATCATTACGTTACGTTTAAAATTACGGTGCCTAAATGTTTATCGAAAAAACAAAGAGCTTTGCTTCTGGCTTACGCCGAATTGGAAACTGATACTCCTGGACAGATTTTAGGAGTAACTAAGAAAACTGATGGTAAGTAACTCCCGGGTATGTACCATATTTTTTAAAACGTACAATTTATTTGAGAACAATATGATTTGATTTTGTAAAAAAATCGATCATTTTAAGTTTCTAAAAAGTGCGTTTCAAAAAAAAGCTTTTCGCACTTTTTAAATCATTTCAAAAATTAACCCTCTTAATAAGCTTTACTATTTTTTTTTATTTCTGTACAAAATAATAAAAATAATAAATAAAATTAATAATGATTTTACCAAAAAAAAAGTGCAATATATAATTCTCCATTAGGCGCGCGTCTATCCAGCAGATACATGCACAAAATTCCTTCCCGTCTGTTTAGAGGTCGATATCTTTAGAACGGATGAACAAAAAAAATTGCAGTAAACTTTGTTGTAATTATTGGACATTTCTGCTATACAACCGTAAATTTGAAAATTTTTGGCCCCTCAGTTATTTTTTTATAGCGAGTTAAACATAAAAAAACACCCGATTTTCGAGATTTCCCTACATACCGTCACTTTATGATTTTTTTTCTCGAAAACTATAACACGAAAAAATTTGATATTTCAACAGTTGATAGCTTAATATGTTTTGCTTATGGGGCACATTTTATTTTTTTTTTTTCATATTCTGCAAAGTTTTGTGGTTTAAGAGAATGCTGTTATTTCGAACAGGGCTGGACGAATTACAATGCATTTTCCACTGAACTGTGCGTAATAAATCTGTATGTCGAACTTCGATAATAGTTTTTCAAAAGAAAATTTTTCCGATTTTTTAACACGAGTAAAGTAATTGAAAGAATTGTGAAATCGACAGGTTACGCGACGCCCGTGCAGGGTTCTGGGAGAACCTGAGAAACCAGAATCTCCGTGACGACTGATTGTCTGCTTCAGACCTAAGAAGCCATTTTTAATTTTGTTTTTTATTATATAAAACATATACAGGTGTCTCACGTAACTGGTTCATTACAACTTTTCTAGGTTCCACTATTCCGGTCTATTAATCTATAATATTTTCAAGATGACCACCACTTCCGGTCTACCGGAAGTAGACCTCAACTTCGTTATTTTAAATGGAAGTTTTTATTAAACCATCCAATTATACGTAAGAAAATATGTGACTTTGATAACAGTTGTTAGTACCTAGCGTTTTTTGTTTTCGAGTTATTTTGATTTTAAATGCTTTTTGGCAAATTTCATCATGCTCTTTAAAAGCACATATCTCAGCCTACGTTAATTCAAAAATGTTTTGCATTGGTACAATAACTGGTCATATTCTGTCAAATAGATTGTCACTTGCTATATCAGTGTACCTTATGCAGCGTGGTAAAAAATTGAATTACCGTTTCGCTGTATTCAATTGCGAGAAAGTAGAAAATTTTAAATGGAACGCCCCATATCTGTTTACCCTATCAAAACGGGAATTTAATTCTCTGCAAATTATCTATGAACATTGCTATACCTATTTATTATAGTTTTCTTCATATTGAGTATTTTATCAAAATCCTACACAAAGTGCTGGAAGCCGTTCTTGTTTTTATTAGAAGGCTATGACATTTTGACAGTTTATCGTTTAATTTATTTAAATTATCATTGGTATTATTTCTAGAATGATCTGCGATTGAATAAACTTTAGTTTGTTAGCTTTTATTTGCCAAAAATAACCATCAGAAGAACGCATAAATGAAACAATGAAAAACAATAATATGGCGTAATATTTGACGTAATGATAAGCGAGATGTTCCTAGAAAGTTCAGTTTATTTATTTACGGTGCTTTCTTGTGAAATATTATTCATCTAAATCGACCGAAGCACCTCTTACCGAAGAATTTGGTAAAGCAATAAAATATGACAAAACATTTATTCTATTATCTTAAGCTGCTGGTGATAGAAATTTATGGTTTCTTGTTATTTTGATCGTTCCAAAACTAAGAGATACGTCTCTTATCCTATCCAAAACTTTATTACATCCGCCATGAATATAAGACGAATTTAAAATGTTGGCGTGGGAATAATTCGCCATGATAAGACATTAAAAAGAAAAAAGACAAAGACATTAACAGCAGTAAGTGATGACATAACTAAGTAATGACAACAATAACATAAATATGGTTGAAAAGCTATCAAAACTCCATGGCTTTCTAACATAAAAACAAGAAGCTTTCCAGCATTGCATGCGTCCATTAATTTCCAAATATGAAGGCAACTACAACAAATAGGCACAGGAAAGTATCTAAATAGTTTGTAGAGAAGTAAATTCCCTTAATTTATTTTTATAATTTTAATTTTTCGATTCTTTTATATTATTAATTTCTAAATCGACTGAAATACCTCTTACCCTCTTAATTAGAACAAATAGGCACAGGAAAGTTTCTAGATAGTTTGTAGAGAATTTAATTCCCTTAATTTATTTTTATAATTTTAAGTTTTCTATACTTTCATGTTATTGATTTTAATTTTTGTCATAAAATTGTTGTTTTTCATTGTTTCATTTATTCGGTTTTCTTTTGGTTATTTTTGGTAAATAACAGCTTGCAATCTAAAGTTTATTCAATAGCAGTTCATTGTAGAAATAATACAAATTATAATTTAAATAAATTAAACAAAAAACTGTCAAAATGTTATATATATATTCTAATAAAAACACGACCGGCTTCCAGCGTTTAAAATAAATTAAAATAAAATACTCAATATGAAGAAAACTATAATAAATAGGCATAGGAATATTTATAGATAATTTGTAGAGAATTAAATTCCCTTTCTGATAGAATATGAAAATATGAGGCGTTCCATTTAAAATTTTCTACTTTCACGCAATTGAATACAGAGAAACGGTAACTCAATTTTTGACCAGCCTCTATAAGATATACTGATACAACAAATAACAATTTCTTTAGCAGTATATGAAGAGTTATTGTACCAATGCAAAACGTTTATGAGTTAAAGTTGGCTGAGATATGGACCTGTAAGAAGGATGGTGATATTTGACAAAAAACATTTAAAATCACAATAACTCGAAAACAAAAAACGGTAGGCACCAACAACTGTTATCAAAGTCAACATATTTTCTTATGTATAATTGAATGGTGTAATAAAAACTATAGCATTCCATTTAAAATAACGAAGTTGAGGTCTACTTCCGGTAGTGACCGGAAGTGGTGGCCATCTTGAAAATATTTTAGATTAATAGATCGGAATAAACAATCCATGCTGTCAAAATTTCAAGCATCTACGAATAGTGGAACCTTAAAAAGTTCTAATGAATCAGTTACGTGTATAAGAAATAATTTTAGTATTTTTCTTTACAATTGCAATAATAATGTCATTGTAATTTAATACGTTACCTGCCTGTTTTTAGAATTTTTTCCTGTCATAAATTTGCCTCAAAAAAATTGCCTACTGTTGTTGTCGAAGGACCTTACAAAACAGGTCAATTCCGATCCTTTATTTTTATAAACTTTTTATTATATGTACCAAGAACTGTTATTTTTTTACGTAAATCCCATATATATCTCTAACTACCCCGACGGCCCACTTTTGCGTCGAATGCTAAGAATGCATATGACGGTTATGCTTATGAGTATTGTACTCAAGTCATTATTATTTGTATTCATAAAATATAAACAGAGGTTCCCACCTTTTTGCAATTAGTTAAAAATATATAAATTTGGCAGAGATAAATGGTCTTACTTGGTATTGCTAAGAACTTTATCAGCAAAAGACATTCGAATAATCTTCATAAAACTAGTTATTCAGTGCTTTTTAATTATTAAAAATGGAAAATATTGAAAATGTTCAACGCAGGATTTTCGAAGAGGATCAACTTAATGTCGATACTTAGAATGAAGATTTTGATGAAACTGATGAATCGGATTCTGATGATCATAAAGAAACTCGATCGCTGGATTCAGACACCGATCATGATTTGAGTGATAAAGAGCAATATAGCGAATCTGAAATCGAAGATAACTTTTTTTTGGGTAAATTCGGTATTTTAATAATGGTCATCCACATTATCTAAACGCTAATTTTAATATACACGAAAAGACGGCACACAATGGAGAAAAAAAGCATTCAAAATTTCGGGAAATTTTGAGAAACAGCCTGGGGTAAAAAGAGAAGAAGCAACCAAGGCAAAAAGTATTGTGGAGACATGGAATTTATTTTTCACAGAAATTGTTATTAACCTATTAGTAGACTGCATAGCAAAAAAGCATATAGCAAAAGTTAAAGAAAGGTTTGAGAGAGAAAGAAATTGCCGACCTACTAATGCAGCAGAAATTAAGGCATTTTAGGCTTACTTTATTTAGAGGTGGACATCAGCGATTGTCCGATTTTTGGACTACTGATGGTTTAGGAATAGATCTTTTTTGTATGGTGATGTCAGATAAACGTTTTAGGTTTTTGTTATGATGCTTACGCCTCGACGATAGAGAAACCAGGGGCAGTCGACGAAAAGTTGATAAATTGTCTGCAGTGAGAGAAGTTTTTACACTGTTTATTGAGAACTTTCAAAAGCATTTTGAATTAGGAAAAAATTTCACTGTAGATGAAATGCTACCCGCATTTCGAGGCAGATGTTCCTTTAGACAATATATACCATCGAAACCCGCCAAATATGGTATAAAAATATTTTGTCTAAGCGATGCAAAATTATATTATACAAGCAATATGGAAATATATTGTGGACAACAGCAGGAAGGTCCGTTTAGAACCCCAAATTCTGCAGATTGCATTGTTATGCGATTGTCTACACCAATTCTTGGATCTGGTAGAAACAACTGCGGACAATTGGTTCACCAGTCTTGGTAATATTTTACCACCTGATGAATGTGGCAGCGGTAAATGCCAGAATTATATTTCTGTGGAACAACAATAATGAATGCATATCAAGAAAAGACTACCTACAAACATTATCAAGAGGTCTTTTAGAAGAACAATTAAGAATTAGGGCACAAATTTTAAGTCTCCAATTAGCAATCCAAAATTTGCTAAAAAAATATAAAGATCCTGCCGCGGAAGAAGCAGTCCCGGGTACGTCTACAACAGCAAAGAAACGACGCTGTCAACCATGTTTCAGTGATAAAAGAACCTTGCGTCTAAAAAAACATTCGAAAATTATATGCGAAGATTGTCTCAACGAAGCAGACTCGTAATTAATCGTAATAAATATGAATTAATTAATATATATTTTTGTATATTATGTAATTTTTATATGTTTATTATATATTAATCAAGCAGTTTTTACTTGAACAAAAAACCAATAGAAAGTATAGACTAACAAACAGACATTAATTGACAAAATCTGTAAATTTACTGTATATATGTTTTATGTAATATAAAACAAAATTAAAAATGGCTTCTTAGGTCTAAAGCAGACAATTAGTCGTCACGGAGATTCTGGTTTCTCGGGTTCTCCCAGGACCCTGCACCGGCGTCGCGTAACCTGTCGATTTCACATTTCTTTCAATTACTTTACTCGCGTTAAAAAATCGGAAAAATTTTATTTTGAAAAACTAGTATCGAAATTTGACATACAGATTTATTACGCACAGTTCAGTGCAAAATACATTTTAATCCGTCCAGCCGTTTTCGAAGTAACAGCATTCTCTTAAACCGCGAAACTTTGCGGAATATGAAAAAAATAAAATGTGCCTCATATGCAAAACATATTAAGCTATCAACTGTTGAAATATCAAATTTTTTCGTGTTATAGTTTTCGAGAAAAAAATTCATAAAATGACGGTATGTACGGAAATTACGAAAATCGGGTGTTTTTTTTATGTAATAATAAAGCATTTTATTGTTTATTTAGTATATACAATTTTTACTCTCTATAATACATGTACATCTCCCCGTCGTCTACTCTCTTCCCCCTTCCCACATCTCCGCCTCCTCGCCCCTATCACCTTCCTCATCCATTTTTTACCCTCGCTCCTCTCTCCCAAAACCTGCTTCCTGTCCATTGCCTCTTCCCTCAGCTCGCTACACCCTCTCAGCATGTGTTCCAGCGTCTCCCAATCTTCACCACATAGCCTACACCACCTCTCCACATCGTCCGCCCAGTACCTATTCCCTTCACCTTTCCTTCACCCAGTCAGTTGTTCTGTGATACCTTCCCTCCTCATTAGGGAGTTTCATTTCCTCTTTCAACTTCCCCAGCAGTATCTTTGCATAAATTTTGAAAGTTGTGTCCAGCATAGTAATCCCTCTATAATTACTCACCACCATTTTATTCCCTTTTTTATATAGTGGGCATATCATCCCCATCTTCCACCTGCCCGGAAACCCCTCCCCCATCCATACGTCGCTCTACCTTCCATAGCTTCTTCTTCACTGTCTCTGTCGCCTCCAACCACGCTTCATTCTGGATCTCATCCTCTCCTGGCGCCCTTCCCCTCTTCAGTCCCCTCAACACTGCCTCTATTTCTTCCAGTGTTATCTCTTCTCCTCCCTGCACAGCTCGCTCTCCCTCTCTCATTGCACTCTCTTCCGCCCCTCCCAACAATCCCATGAAGTAGGTTCTCCATTTACTCATTTGTATATTTCTGTTGACTTTCACTCTTCCCTTCCTCATCCTCTTTAAGTATCTCCATACGTCATTGTCCTCTTTCAACTCCTCAATCTTCTCGGCCTCCCTTTCCTTCAGCTACCTCTTCTTTTTCTTGCATTCTTCTTTGTAGTTTCTTCTGGCCTCTATATATCTACCTATCTCTACTTCCCCTCTCTGCCACTGTCTCAGTTTCCTTCTAGCTTCTCTCTTAGTCTCTCTGCATTCCCTATCCCACCATTCGTTTCTTCCCCTCGCTCCCTTTGTAAACACTTCTAGCGACTGATGATCCGACTTTACCATCGCCCCAACCCTAAAATATTCTATCCTCTCCCACATTCCTTGGTCCACTACCACATAATCTATGACGGACGCCCCTCTTGCACCCGTATAGGTATATTCCCCTTCATCTCCTTCCTCCATATTCCCATTCAGTATCTCCCATCCCCTCTCCTCTACCCACCTCAGCACCTCCCTTTCTTCTCCATTCAAAATCCTTGGACCGTTGCCCCTCTCCTTCGTGCCCCATCCAAAGTCCCCTCCCATAACCAAGTAGCCCTCCCTTCCCTCCTCTGTCATATCTTCCCATCGTATCATTATTTCTTTCATTGCGTTGCTGTAAACTGTGACTATAGTCAGTACCATGAGAATTGAATGTGACTCATCGATTTCCGTAAGAATTTTGTGCATACGTTACAAATATGCTTGCGCGTTGTCGTGTGTTAGCGTGAAATGATTTCTCTGTTCCGTACACGTTTAGGCGATGAGTCACATTCACTTCTCGTGGTACAGACTATACCTGCACCTTCTCTCCCTCTAGCTTGATTTGCCTTTTTATCATTCCCTTCTGCCTCCATCTCCCCACCGTCCTACTGTCCTCCGTCATTCACGCTATTCCTGTTATAATACCCATGTTGATGTTTTTTTATGTTTAACTCGCTATAAAAAAATAACTGAGGCGCCAAAAATTTTCAAATTTACGGTAGTATAGCATAAATGCCCAATAATTATAACAAAGTTTACTGCAAATTTTTTTGTTCATCCGTTCGAAAGATATCGACCTCTAAACAGACGGGAAGAAATTTTATGCATGTATTTGCCGGATACACGCGCACCTAACGGAAGGTTGAAAAAAAAGTGCGTTAAGTCTATTTTTTCACATTAAGTGTTGTTTTTTTTAATTTAATTTTATTCTAATACTTAACGCACTTTTTTTTGTTAACAGGTCCAGAAAAAGAAATTCCCATTTCCGCTTCTGAAACAAAGGCAGAACAAGAAGCCAATAATGCTAAAGGTCTTCTTTCAAAAATACGAAACGCCATTTTTGGCTAAATTTGTTTAATCATCAACGTAGTTTTTTTTTCTGGTAAATTCGTCTAATAGTTATTTTGAATAAAACATGTATTTTTGACGCTTCATTGTTCTTTTACTTAATTATGATTATTTTTTCAATTATTTTTTAAGGTTCTAATACCGCAACGGTAGATCAAGATTTAGTAGATGCAATAAAAGCTGCTATCAGCGAAGAAGACGCCCAAAAACGGGAAAAGATGTCGTAAAGGCGGCATCTTTTTTTAAATGAGTCATTAGGATTAGATAGTTCAATCCAACGGTTTACAAAAAAGTGAAAAAGAAATGTATACAACCAAGTGATTAATTGGTTATATTTTTTTTTTCTGTTAAATATATTCTTTTTTTTATAAAAAAAATGAAATGTTTTTATTTATGGTTAATCTGAAACTGTAAATTAAATTAATAGGGTTTTAAATATAATTTATTGAAAAATTGTTACTTTCTTCTGTGCTTCCCTTTCTGTCTAATTGTTACACAAAGCCTCAGAGGGGTCTGCAGGCCAAAAACCAACCCACATCAGAGGATGAAAAAGAAATGGAGTGGACGAAACCATAAGGAGGAAGAGACGGATTGATGCACGAACGAGGAAGAAGAGAGATGACGAGGATTTGGACAGTACGTTGATCAAAGTGGAAGAAAAAACAAGTACGGCGATAAAGGAACAGAAAATTTGGTGCCAATGTGATTTTTTAAGACGAGGAAGTTTAGATTCAATAACCCCTGTCGGAATGAGGAATGAGTTGGTCTATTGATAGCGTGAAGAGAAATCCTTCAAAAGAGGATGATGGTTCAGCAGAGAAAGACGAAGGAAAAGGAGGAATATAGAATAGAGGCGAGAAAAAAAAATGGAGAGAGGAGGAAATAAACTAGCAGAGAGGTTGGAGCAGACAACAGCCAAGATCTTAAAATTGATTAGAGCAAATGTGGAGCAAAATACGAAGAGAGAGATAGAAGACGCAATGACAAGGCTAGAAAGATTAGGAGAAATTTTACAGGAAAACGAGATGAGAGAAGGGATAAGGAAAAGAGGAGTTACGAAATCTGCTAAAAAATAGAGGGGAGGGGCGGCTTACCAGTAAAATAAATGAAAATGGTAGAACAATACAGTTAAGAGACTACTTTACCGTGCGATTCGGAAAATTACAAAAAACATACATTATTTATTAAAATAATTCGGTGAAATTTTGTAAATAGGTTCTTCTAATAATCCTACTTAACGCATGGTGGAAAGTTTTTTAATTTTCCAAAGAAACGCATTTTTTCTTCTACAGGGTGTGGCAGAAAGAGCTCCCCGATTTGGGAAGCCAATAAAGAGCAACCAAGTAAGATATTACATTTTTATTATTATTATCAAAGAACACATATAATGCGGTTTAATCATAGGTAATTTAATGTGTTTAAAACAATACGTAACTCAAATGGCCGCCTCCGTTGTTGATGCATTGGTTGAGCCGTTCTCTAAAGCTGTTTATTACTCTGCGAGTCATGTTGGGCGTGATTGCTTCAACCTCTTGAGTTATCATTTCCTTGAGAGCTTCTAAAGTTTGAGGGCGATGTCGGTATACCTTGGACTTGAGATAGCCTCACAGAAAATAATCACAGGGCGTCAAGTCTGGCGAATGTGGTGGCCAACCAATATCTCCACGCAAAGAAATGACATGTCCAGGAAACATTTCCCTCACCAATGCCAGTGATTGACGTGCTGTGTGGGCTGTAGGGCCATCTTGAAACCGCACATTCGCAAGATCATTAAACAGTGCGCCGAGTTTTCGCTGTAGGTAGTCACGGAGCATGGCACAGTACCGATTGCTGTTTACAGTAACAGTCTCACCATTTTCTTGGAAAAAATACGGACCAATCACACCAGAATTAAAAACAGCGCACCACACTGACTGCACCTGACAAATGAAAATGTGCTTCTTCTGAAAAAACTACCACATCTTCTCGGTGAATGTTCCGAAGCATGTCTTGACACAAGTTTCTACGGACTTCGTAATTTCTTTCAAACAGTTCTTGCACCATCACAATCTTATAGGGATTTTCAAATCTCGATGCAAGATTCTTCTCACACTTCGATCAGATAATCGGCTGATGCATGCTTTCTTGACGAACGTTGAGGAGATTGTTGAACTGAATCTCTCACTGCAGCAACATTTTCTATGCATGTGACAGTCCGTCGTCGACCTTGGGGTTTACGTTTCAATGCAGAACCTGTCTGTCGAAAATTCGACAACCACGAGTAAATGGTTTTCTTATCGGGAACAGGGTCCTGTCGACCGAGCGCAAAGCGAATGCGGAAGGCACGTTGAGTTGTTATTGGCGATCTGCCATTTTCAATAAACTGCTGAACGACAAACGCGCGATGTTCACCTGACCAAGCCATAGTGTACACTGAAAACGGCACGTATACAGCTATTCAACGACACGTCACCCACCACTTTACTCTGTCGCTAACCAGCGCACACTGTCTCTCAAATCGGGGAGTTCTTTCTGCCGCACCCTATATATTACACAATTTTGTCGTTTCTTTTTTAGTGTACGTGATGCTATCTTAAAAATAGTAATATTTTTCAAATTAAATATTTCGGAATCTTTAGTAATATAGAAATAGTTTGTAATTTGCTAAAATTGCAGGAACGTAAGGTAAAACTGAATATTTTTCGTCAAGATTCCCACGTAGCGTTACCACCGCGTCCCGCTTTTTGCCGACTATGTGATGCCGATAAAACAAGGGCCATCGGTCTTCTTGTTTTATAATGCTGAGTATAAAGAACGAGTTTGGAAAATAATTGCAACTACCTTCAAGGTTGAAGGTAAGTCCACAATTTTATCTTCATAACCATCAAATCATCAGAGCCTTTCGTTCTTGCCATTCTACACTACCTTCTGGGGAATTAAAGAAATGTTGGAATTGCTCTCGTACCGCAAATCCTTCTTCGGTTGCCCTACGGCGACGGCGGGGTAAGATGTGAAGATTAGGTGGCCTCTGTTGTGTCGTATCAGTTGTCTAATTTTCTTGAGGCAAATTATACCCTTCGTTCTTTCGAATGAAATTATGCAAGATACATACTGCTAGAACAATTCTTGTTATATTATCAGGAGATCCTTGAAGCGATCTCGTAAAAATTCGAAATTTTTGCGTCAAAATACCAAATGCATTTTTAGATAACCTTCTAGCCCTGTTTAACCAATAGTTAAAAATTCTCTTATCATCAGTTAGATTTCTTCCAGGAAATGGCCTCATGATGTTAGGTGTGAGAGGGAAAGCTTCATCGCCTACTATAACCATTGGAAGTTCAGTGTCTATTCCAGGCAAAACTTTGTTTTTCGGGATATTAAGTTTATTTTTGGATAAAGCCTTTCCAAAATTTGAATTAGACAAAACACCACCATCTGAATTTCTTACATAGGCTCCTACGTCTACTAAAATGAAATTGTAACATGGAACTACCAAAGCCAGTATCACAAAAGAGTATGTTTTCTTGTAATTCCAGTACAGATTTCCTGACGATTTAGGAACTTGTATTATCCAGTTGATGCTTTTTTGTGTGGAATCGCACCTAGTCTTAAATCACTGGACGTTATGCTTCTAAATGAAGCAAAAGAAAATTTTTAATATAGTTTAGGAGTTAGAATTGAGACAGCTAAAAGTAAATGCGGGTAACCAATCAAGGTGCTTTGTGCAAAACTACTCGAAATCATCTTCAACAATTCAACATCACTGGAGTCGCCGTCACCCTTACCACCCACAGATTAAGCTAACAGTCACAATGAACACTCATCTTATCAGTTCTACTATTTGAAAAAAAAAATGTTTTAGTTTCAAAGATATGATAACTATTTAATAACTATTTATTTGTTTCCAGATATATGTACAATAATTAATAAAAACAGTGATTTAAAAACATCTTATGTTTTATTCTTATATTGTTTACTTACCTCAAACATACCGCTAAACATTCTTTTGGTGTTATTGATAGTCTCCAATATGTATCTTTTTTCCTCAGTTTCCCTTGGAGTTTTAATTCTAATTGCTTGAATGTGAACATCGACATTCTAAAATATTCGTAAAATTTCATCTCATCGCACTGTAGATGAGGTATAAGTGAGCAAAACTCCCCTTCGACACATCTTTTCTTCCTTGCGTTGTGAAAAGTTTCAAGCCTGTACGAATAGTGGAACCCAAAAAAGTTTTAATGTAATCGGCATTGAATATAAAGCTTCTAATCAATACTAGATGTATCTGCTTAAAAGTACTATTAAACATTCTGTTTTAAGTGGATTATGTAATACCCAAAACCATAAATAACGCTTTATTCAGCCATCGCTTAATTTTTATTATTTTTATTTTATTTTTTTATATAGTTTTTAGGTTTTCATAAAAATGTATCCCGCTTGACGCGACACAGCTTACTCTATGGCGCGACGTATCGATCGATTACACATGGACCGGTATCGAGATTCAGAGCGTGTTTACAACCGAATCTTGTTTCGATTTTTTCGCCAATTAGGTAGACCTCAAATATAAGAGCCTTTGCCTCGTAAGATTTGTAAGCTCGTCAAATGCAATTCCTCATATGAAGTATTGTGATGAAATTGTGTGAAGTGTGTCACAACGTAGCTTATATTTATAGAATATTAATTGTTTTAATTAGTTATTAAACCATAAAATGATTTATGTTGACAAAATATAAAATAATAATAATTCATAATTTTATATTTTAGTTCTTTATCATAATGCTAAGCTAATGGGTATATCCTGTTTTTTTTGCATTTTTTTGTATGTTGTAATTGTAAGAACTGTATTTTTTTTTAGTAAAAATATAAAGTACCTACATAATTACTATTGTTTTATTAAAACAGTAATAAAATAATAAATAATAATAACTTAATGATAAAATTATTAATAAACCTAAGTAAAGATATAAAAATACTTTCCAATGGTACTGAAACGACGTAAAGTTCGAATTCGACACTTTTAACATTCTTACTTTTTTTTTATTATCTTACAACGAAGTGGCAACGTTTTCGCTGTGTTTGATTAGGAGGGTGCTTAGGCGCCAGGCAAAAAGCATTAAGTCGTTAGTTGTGTATTAGTAGCTCAATTTATGCGAACGTGAAGTTTAGTTTGAAGAAATTTGAGTGAGATAACATTAAAATTATTAAAAATTAATTAATAATTCATTATTATTAAAAATGACGGATCATCGTCGTAGTGGACGAAAATGTTTTTATTATAACTGCAATTTAAGTGCTAGAGTTTATAATGAACTTAAATTATTCAGCTTTCCAATTAAAAACGATGGTGTGTGTGAACGATGGTTAAAACACGTGGGAAACATAAACTTACTTGATTTGACAAAAGAAGAGCTAAAAATATATTTGTGAAGTACACTTTAGTGATAATGATTTCACAGATGTTAAAAAAAAATAGACTAAAGAAAAGTGCTATGCCACAAAACTATAAAAATTATATAGACTCTGATGCTGATAGTGATAATTTTAAAA
Source organism: Onthophagus sagittarius (assembly GCA_036711965.1). Classification (NCBI taxonomy): domain Eukaryota; kingdom Metazoa; phylum Arthropoda; class Insecta; order Coleoptera; family Scarabaeidae; genus Onthophagus; species Onthophagus sagittarius. The sequence continues at coordinate 29,401,006 of JASERS010000005.1, forward strand.
TAATAACTCCTGAAAAAACTTATTAAAAAAATGAGTTTCCAACAATATGGGCCAATCCACAACCGTCAACATCCCAAACATCTTCGCCTGTACGTTTAGAAACAAAATATTTAGAAGAATATAGCAAGTTTAAAACACTTCCCAGACAAACATCTTCAAGAAAAAAAATTATTCTAGCGATATAGAATCTAACAAAGATAAAAAGATTGCAAAATTAGAGCTATTAGTGAAAAATCGAAGAAAGTTATTAAACAATAAACGAACTGTAATATCCAAACTTAAAAATAAACTAAATAATAAGAAAACTAAACTTACAACTGAAAATCTATTAAATAACTTAAATTATTGTACAAAGGCATCTAAAAGTTTAGTACGCATGCAATTATTGCACAAAAATAAATGTAAATGGGAAGTGGGCGAAAAACAACTGTCGCTATCGCTATTTTATTCCAGCCCAGCTGCCTACCTTACAATGAGAAAACAAATTATTCTTCCTGGTCTAAGTACCATAAGACGATGGGTAGGCTACGCAACCATCTTGCCCGGGTTCAATATTACCATAAAAAAAACAGCTACTGATGAAGACTCAGACAATGACCAAAACTCAAAAAGTTTGCGTTCTCTGTTTCGACGAGATGTCTATAAAAGAGAATCTTTTTAGAATACTCGAAGGCCCTTGATTTGATAGAGGGTTATGAAAATTTAGGCTGCTTAGGACGACGTAATTTACATGCAAAGAAAGCGATGGTATTTATGATCCGTGGGTTATTTGAAAAATGGAAACTGCCAATTGCATATTTGAGTGAGAGCAGTATCTCAGTGAGAACTTAAAAGAGCTAATTTTTAATGCAATCGATTATGTGGAAGATTGTGTTTTTTTTTTCTTAAAGTTATCACCTGTGATCAGGGTCCAGGAAACACTTCAATTATGGAAAAACTAAATGTCAATGCAAATAAACCTTATCCTGTACATAAAAACACAACAATATTATGCATTTACGATGTACCACATCTATTTAAAAACTTTAGAAATAATTTGATTAATAGTGATTTTGTCTACAAAGTAGATAACAAAATCGATAAAAAAACAGTTGTTTCTTTTAAAGATGTAATAGATGTGTATGAACTTGATAAAAAATCAAATACGGTAAAAGCGCTACCAAAATTAACAGACATTCACATGAAACTAAATGCATTCCAAAAACAATCTGTCAAACTTACGGTTCAAGTGTTAAGTAACAGCGTAGCAAATGCAATAAGAACTTGTTATAAAACCGGTGAACTAAAAAGCAGAACCTGCTTAAATACAGCTAATTTCATTCAACTTTTCAACAACACCTTTGATTGTTTAAATTCGACCAACAAGTTTGACAGCAATCCATACCGTTGCGCTTTAACAGTACAAAATAGTTTAGGCAAGTTTACATTGCTAGATGCAAAGCAATGTATATCAAATCTATGGAAAGTTTGTAATAATAAGTAACTAGGCCAAAGTGTTTTGATGGTCTTGAACAAACTAATAATGGCGTCTTAATGTTATATAAGAACTGCGTTGAGGAAGGATTTGAATATATTCTGACAGGTACGTAATTCTAATTCCGAAGTTGATTTTGTTATATATATAATGTACAACTTACAATTAGCTATAACTATTATTTTTTGTATCAGGGAGACTAAATCAAGACGTATTGGAAAATTTTTTTTCAATGATACGTCAAAGAGGTGGTTACAACAGAAACCTTAGCGCCCGCGTATTCCGTACAACGTACCGCTTATTAATGACTAATTTGCTGATGAAACCATCTGCATCAGCAAATTGCGAAGAGAATGAAGATAACTGGCTTCGAGAATTTGATAGTTGTGCGTCAGATTCTTCCGCTATTTGTGTTTCAAATAATGACATTGACGTTACGTTATCTGATGTACCTTCCTCCTCAACAAATCCGCCGCAATCGTTTAATATTTCAACGAAGAAGCGACAAAAAGTGACACTAGAAGACTGTGCTGTAACATATTATGCGGGTTACACATGCTATAAAACCTTAAATAAATTTGCGCAAGAGCGTACTGATTAAGAATAATACCGAATTAGTAGATAAAAATGAAATATTAATTTTTGAAAACCGGTACGTGACCGATAAACTAACGGAACGCTTAAAATCACCAAGGTTTGAAGTAGTTATGTTTAGCAAAATGTGTCTTCTAGCCCTAAATTCTGTGATGGACAGCACACCACATATACCTAATATATCAAAAGATATTAAACAACAAATACACAAAAATAGAAAGAGATTCCCAACCATGTACAACATATGATCAGAGCACTTAGACTATTTTATCGACTTACTTGTAAGAGTTAAATTATATAAATTAAAGACTCCTGCAGAAAAACTGTATCCGCAGACAAACCCCATCCAAAGGTACAAATTTTTAAAAATATTTAACCATGTAAATATATGAGTTATTGTTATTAAATTATTACTCCTATATATTATTATATGTAAATATATGTAAATATGTAAACAAACTAAAAGCCATTAATATAAAAAAAGAATTAGTATATAGTCTCCCTCCGCTTCGTGTGGTAGTCAATACAACCTAACTAAAATCTAGTTCTTTTTTCCCGTGTAGGTATATTAATAGTATATTACAGTACAAGTGAGGAATCTAAGGTTTTTCACTTACGCGTATGTCAGATCGCTTACGGCTCGTGTGGAAAGGCCTACAAGTTAGTGGAAAATGTTGGTTTCCCACGTGTGCTGTATAGCGTTTTGTTCAATCCTACTATTTAGAGAAAATTCCATCTTAAAATTCGTTAATTCCTGGTTAATGTCATGTCGATATATCGGAGACGACACTTTTTGACATTGTTATCCTCGTAATTGATTGATAAACAACCAGTTGTGTCAAATTGTTAATTGTCATCATTACGCAAATTAATTAAGATTAATAATTTATACAAGTGAAATACTTCATTTAATTTTCCTTGTGTGCTATCTACCGTTTTTTAGTTCACATCCGTTACGTTTAAACAAAGAGTTGTACCTTTAAAGGTTTAAATTTCGCTAATAGTGGATGAAGAAAATTAGAGTGAGTGAAAAATATTTTCACTCACCCGTTGCTATGAATGTTAGCAGAGTGCGTGAAAATAACAACTTTCAACACTCGTATCTACGCTAGAAACTGGCAATTTCAAAGGTAGGATTAAACAAATATCTATAGTTTGATAAATGACATAAAAAATTACAAAAATATTTCGACTGTTAAAGAGATATAGGACTCGGACCAAATTTAATTTACAAAAGTCAAGTTTCCTTAAAATTGACCTTAGTTAATGAATTGCCTTATATGTATCTTTTTTAGAACTTTCTTAGGATTATTATACATGTACCTATTAATCGATATTATAATTACGATTAATATAAAATTGACCAAAAAATATTAAAAACCCTTTGAGGTAAAATGAATCGATTTCGGAAGAAGATAATAATAAAAACAATAATTCTTAGTTTTCTGTAAATACAGATTTACGAAAAATCGTGAACACTGCTTGATAACTGCAATATTAAAAACTTATTGAGCAAATTAAATTACGTATATAAAAATTGTCAATACAGGGTGATTCACATAACAACCGACACAGAACAGGGATATGGAAAGGACGCTAAATTGGGATCATTTAATGCAGTTTACAAAGATGTCTCTCTGAGGAGTTATAGCCCTTCAATGCATAATTTTAATTTCTTAAAGCTGGTAAAAAGATGTTTAAAATTTTAGATGCTGTAAAATTAATTTAGAGCAAATTGAATAATTATCTTTCATTTTTGTAATTAAGATATAAATGATTCATATAAATTTAAACAAAATAACGTGGAACTACTTTCTTCAAAATATTTAATTTTGATTTGATATACACCAAGAATAACAAAATTTTAATTATAAAGTTTTATAATCAATTCTCATCATTTAAATAAAAAATATTTTCTATTTATTTGCGTTACCTATCCCATATTTTCACGCTATTTGGTTTAAATGTATATACATTTAAACCTAATGTTTTATATATAAAAATGAAACATACTTATTCAATTTTTATTTATTTATTTATTGAAACAAACAGGTTGTGATCCTAATTACATGTTTCAACTAATAGTAACAAAACAAATCATTCTTCAAAAAATAAAACTAAAATCAGACAAATATCAAAATACAGTAGTAAATACAACCAATACTCAATCAAGCGCTACAAAACATTTAGCTCTAAACTCCTTGTATAAAACTGAAAATATTGGTAGTGAGTTTTCTTCTGATAGTTTATTATATAACGATACCATTCTATTTAATGGTGAATTTCTTTTAAGTTCCGTAAAGAAACGCATTACACCAAACAAAGCCCTAGGGCGACCAGAATATGGAGGGACCTTATTGTTTATTATCTTGTACAAATAACCAAGACTTATCACCCCCAGTCTGACCGATAATTTTGTCATATCAAAACCTCTACGAGCGAATTCGTAGGATTGAAAATCAATACATCTATTGTATTTTTTGTAGAAAATATATTTAATAAATTTATTTTGTACTGTTTCAATTATATGCGAATGATAGGCTGTTCCAGGGTCCCATACCACAATAGCATATTCCAATTTTGATCTGATTAATGAGTTATACAGATACTTCATGGTGTCAATATTGGAAAAGGAGTGACAATTTCTTATAATAAATCCTAACAACCTTAGTGCTGATGCAGTTGTAGCTCTCACATGCTCATCAAAGTTAAAGCTCTGTGTATATATTACCCCTAAATCCTTCTTCCGTGCAACGTTTTTCAGTTTATGGTTATTGATGTAATACTCAAAAACAATCGGTACTTTCTTTAATGTAAAAGTAATTTTTTCACATTTTTCTTCATTAAGGTGGAGTCTATTCTCATCGCACCAAGTCATTAGTCTTCTAAGATCTGACTGTAGACATACACAATCATTTTCATTACGTACACTTCGAAAAAGTTTTAGGTCGTCAGCAAACAGTAGGCATTCAGACTCCTTTATAATGGACGGCAAGTCATTAATAAACAACAAGAAAAGTAAAGGTCCCAGGTTACTTCCTTGCGGAACGCCACAGTTTATTTTAAATTTCTGCGACTGACTATTTTTGTAACTGACGTAGAAATGTCTATTCGTCAGATAAGATACAAAAAAATTTAATGTTTCTCTAGAAAAGCCATATAAAGCTAACTTATCCAAAAGTACATCGTGATTCACTTTATCGAACGCTTTGGAAAAGTCGGTATATATAACGTCAACCTGACCTTTTCTATCCAATTCAGAAGTAACATATTCATTCAAAGTAATTAAGTTTGTTTCTATAGATCTATTGGGCACAAATCCATGTTGGTTAATATGTCACGTCTCCTTAACGTGATTAAATATTCTAATATATATAATGCTTTCGAAGACTTTTGCAAAACATGATATTATTGAAATTGGTCTGTAATTTGCAATGTCACTTACAGAACCAGACTTATGTATAGGTACAACCTTTGTCCACTTCCATTGTAAAGAAAACGTACAAGTGGAAATGGCTAGATTAAAGATAATAGAGAGAGGCAATACAAAAAACTCTTTGCAACCTTTTATGATGTAAGGGGGTATATTATCTGATCCTTGTGCCTTTTTTGGCTTTAATCTTCCTACTGCTTCCAATATTTCATTATTCGAAATGGCATTATATGTAAACATGTTCAACGAACTTTTCATTCATCATGTTTATTAAGCATATAAGCAGAAACATTATCAAAAACAGAACTGAAATATTTACCAAATGCCATACTTATACGTTCTGCAGAAGAAAGTGTTACACCATGTTGTTGAAAACACGTTGCTTCGCTTAAATTTCTTTTTTTATTAGAAATGAAATTCCAGAAAGTATGTGGCTCATTCTTAATATTTTGCTCCACCCTTTTAACGTTCTATCTACGTAGACGGAAAGACGCCACATCCCATCTGAAACGCACGCCGTACAAAGAACCACGCTTTAACTCTATTGCAATTGGCCGGAACCTCCCTCTCCTCAATTTTGACGTCAAGTAATTATGGTCTTAATTGAGGGTTTCACAGCTGACTACTTAATTTTCAATAATTTCAAGTAACATTAAAGAAATACATGTCTTTACTTATGCTTTTTTAATTAAACGAGCATAAGTTTTTTAAAAAATAATAAGAGTGAAACAAATTTTGAATTAAATTCTACATTGAACCTTTGAAATGCTTCAATTGATTTCAACTCCCTGCCAATGAATAACCCATGGTACACTCATAACCTATACCAAATTTGGTTTTTCTAACTTTATCTATTACTGAGATATCCAATGTTAAAAAATGTATAATCCACCTTTGAAGAGCTATAACTCCCCAGGAGTACAACTTAGTACAGGAATAAAGTCCGTTAAATCATATTAATTTATTGTCTTCTACATATCCCTGCTCTGTGTCGGTTCTTATATGAATCATTCTGTGTAATTACCACTACTGATCTAGAATTTTAATAAAATTAAAATACTAAATGGTAGTATTTTTTTACCGAAAAACAATCGATTTTGTCACAAGATCATGTTTCAGTGTCTAACCGTGTACCGACATGACTAGATCTGGCTGTACTCAATGACTCCAGCACAGATTACTTTTTGTGTTCCACTCTGTCTGAGTAGCCACTGAGCCAGCACGGCGCGGCAGCTAGCGACATGGGACCGGACGTAAAATATTTACTATTGCGTTTCATAGTGCTTACCATTAGACTCAGCAATAACTTTTAAAAAAATTTCAAAGTTTTACAATTATTTTAAATATTTATAATTTTTAAGTTTTTACTAAATAAATTATTGCGTTTTAATCTTATCATTGTTTAGCAACCCAAATACCTAACCATCAGTTTCATATTTACCTGTTAAACAAAACCTAAAAACTACCTAAAAATAATTATTTCCGCCAGAGCTTCGGCTACCCACGCTACATTCTTGATTTCCAAATTTTAGCATTAGGTGAGCTATCTAGATATATATAATCAAAGTTATTACCGGGCTAAAGGAAGCGGCTACTCTTCTCAATGCGAGCCATAAGGTCTATTGTAACTTTAGCCCTTCAAGGTTTTCGCTCCAAAGACTTTTTTTTTGCTATTTTTAACTCGTCCTATATGAAAGAGGTGGTATCAGAAAGATGCATGGTTGGCCAGAAAGCCTGAGAACATCCTTTTAGATCCCCTTTGCTCAGGCATAAAACCTATAATACCTTCCGCTTATGTTTTCCTTCCGGCATGATGCTAGTTTTGAAGTCTCCCCACAATTACTACCTGTTTTATGTGGTTGTTTAGTAGCTCAGACCGTACAGTGACTATTTTCTAATAATGTAAGATTGCAACAATACGAATTATATTGTGATTATCACTATATCTGTAATACATTTAGCATATGTAGGTACTCCTATTTACTTCATTAAACTCTTGCTTTTAAAGTTAAAAGATTAACATCACATAATTACAATTCTATTTCATTTATCTAGCAGGATTCATCATGAATCATTCCAATTCTTTTTGAATGTTGTAACCTGAAATATTACCTATTAGATAGTATATAAGATTTCACTTGCTTCCACTGACTTTAGGAAATATTGACTGTGAAATAGAAACAGCGGCATAAGTTCGAGATTAAAATTTTCTATATTTAGATGTCTTGATTGTATCAGTAATATGTATAATATAAAGGTTATAATATAAAGATTGACAAAAAGGACTCATTTTTGGTATGAATCTTAGATTTTGTTACTAATAGCTACATGCAAAATTTCATTGCTATAGCTTGCTGGGGTTTCGAGTTGCGAATATTGTTCTACTAAATTTGAGACTTTCAAAAGCTTCCAAAATACTTGAAAAGCTCCTAGAAGACTTGAAATGATTTCAGAAGACTTGATATTACCTCTGGAAGACATGAAATTTCTCCAATACTGAAGCCCTTGTAAAACTGCTGGCATATAACAATTTCTCCCCAAACACAAGATACTATTGATAAACCAGTTGAGATTAAAGATAATTAAAGACTTAATACACTATGCACTATAATAGTTTTTAATTTTTCGTAATTTTAAAGTACTATTGATCCTTCTCTTCCCAACATCTGTTGCGAATGATTTTTTCAGACGAGAAAGATTTTTTTTCAGAGAACGATTTTGAGAAGAGCGAAGAGAACATTCGTTGTTTTCAGTCTTTTCTCAATTTAGTTTCTATTTCAGCACGCAGAACCGATACGTATATTCAAAATCCCGCGCTTATTTCTGATACGTTCTCTGATCGGTGCCGAATCACACATAAAGAACTGGAATGCCTTCAAGGCAGCAAGATTATCTATGAAAATGTTTATGGATCTTTCTATCCCTTTTGTAGGTTCAAAGGAGTGCAGTAATTTACAGCAAGAACTCCCACCTGAAAAATGGATGTGTCCGAGCTAAGTGATAATTACACTAATCAAGATGTGAAATCTAGTTGTCACAAGAACCTTCCATTTAGTACTGGAAGACACTTTCGACAAAGCAGTAATAGGCTAGGTAATTTATGATACATATTTTTATAAAATCTAAAATCCATCAAGAAAAATTTGTGAAAAATGAATTTTGTGAAAAAGTTTTCTTGGAGTATTGCTTTCAATTAAGAAAATAAATTCGAAAATATTTGTGCTAATAAATTATATTTATATAATTGAATTGTTTAGGCTCATGACTATATCTGACACCGTTTTCAATTTGTACAAACTCTGGTGTTTCTTATGTAGAGAAGTGTATATTATCCATTTGAAAACAATTTAAAATTTTGTTATGATTTTACTACTGTTAAGCTGTATTTTATTTATTGTTAATCAAGTGTTATATAAATCCATGATATCTAAATTTAAATATAAAGGGTGCAATGAGATGTTGTCTGATTTTGGAGACTTACTCGACCATACATCACACCACCTCTAAACTAGCAAAAGGAAGGTACCTTTATGTGCCTTATCATAGTACACCAAGAAGTTACTGTATGGTGGGTTTCAGGTCACAAAGACCTTAAAGTGAACTACGAAAAAGTCTCAAAGGTGGTCTTCTGCTGAAAAGAACTTCCAGACAGAGTCACGCGAAAATTAACTCTATCCCTGAAGAAACTGAAGAAGTTTCGTGTCTCAGCAAAGGGGATCCTAAAATATATACCCTTCATACTACCTCTTCCACATTGGGTAAGCTTAGGATCAAACTGATCGACTTTGCAACGACGGTTCAAAGCTCACAGAACATACATTGGGGAAATGCGACCAAAAACTGTCTAACAAAAAGACATGAAATGTTTGGAAAGGGTTTCCTGACACTTGTCGGTATAAAGAAACAAAACATTGAAGTAATACTAAGCGTTTATCGAGGACCTTATCATGACATAAACCTTTGAAGAGTTGAAATTATAATACATCTTATAGGTAGTGATTGATGGTCCAGTTTTTAGCTTTAGTTATTATATGTTTTATCTCGAGCTTATAGAAACTTCTGGTTTTAAATAAAATTACTTCCAAGGTTTCTCTGAATCACCTAAATATTTTGAGGTCATGATAATACAAAGATATAATTTATTTATTACATTTGCAATTGATTTCTGCCGTACACTGAACTTATAAAACTTCAATATCCAAAATCTCTCCGTCTTTATCTAATTTCTTTGTATTCGTGTTTCTCGTGCGAAATGTAGATAAACACGTTTAGAAGACGAAATATTTGGTGTTGTTTACGTATGAGGGGTCGGGCTTAATAGAAAATAAACTCCGCCTTCTTGCTTCCGAACGTCCGTCGTCTGCGCCCCTCAGAAACTAACCGACCTGGTAAAGTAGTCTCTTAAACAGAAAAAGAAGAAGAACGAAAGATAGAAGAGGAAGAGGTTTCTCACGTGGAAATAAATACGCACTTATGATGATAGGAGAAGAATAATGAACAAGAAGTGGGAACAGAAATATTTTAAGAACACGAAGATAAAAGAAGGAAATCCATTGCAACAGCAAAAAATAACCACAAAGGTGGTATTGGTAGCACCAGATGACATTGAGATAGATCGTAGCATTCAGAACCAATTTAAGAAGATGTATGTGAAGTTAATAGAGCTTAAATGTAACCGAGAGGAAGAAAAGGATAATAAAGCTGAATGGTCAGGGAAACGAAGAATCGATATGGAACACGCTACAGCAACTCGGAGAGGAGACTAGAGATGAAACCAGCATAGCGATCTAACACGGCAGACAGTTAACGTTATCAATGTATAGGAAAATGTTGGAGATCATCTTTGGAGATACTAACACAGAAATAGAAATATTTACAACCCAAGCAAAAGTTGAAGAAGATGAGCAAAGAGAAACGGAAAGAGGAAGAAAGAGAACATATACACTCATAGTGGAAAAACCCGGCAGAACTTACGAGGAAATAGTAAAGGGCATTGGAGGGCATCTAAAGGGAATACGAGCGACAGAAACGATTTAAGGGATAAGAAGGGCAAGGGAGGGAAAAGTGTGTTTTTTAAAAAAGATGTATTTTTGGTGACTTCAAATAGCAGTTCACCTTCCCGCGTATGTCTCAAAGATATATTTTGTATTTTTTGAAAAATTCAAAGTTTTTTTCTTAACTAATGTGATACATTCCAGAATATAAGTTCCATATAAGACAATAATTTTATAGTTACTTTAAAGTAACTTCTACAATTATCAATATATTTTTAGACTAAAGATTGCTCTTATACACCTCTTCTGTGATATGCAAATTCCTGTCTATACCAACACACAGTCAAAAGACAACTCCATGTTGATTCTTTGCCAAAATATGGATCTTATGTTAGCAAGGAATCAACATATGCATAATAACTGAGCTTGCCAATAAGGAAGTCAATATGATTGGCCCAAAACAGTCCTGGATCCGTTTTCCAGCAAAAAAAAAACAAAATCTCTTTAACACCGGTAATCTCAGTATACCAATACCTCACCGCGATCTGGTAAGAAGATAAATGATAATTAACAATTTTTTTAATATTCTTTTATTGCCAGCAAGACAGAAATAGACCTTCCTACAGATAGACTAAATGTGAGGTTGCTAAGACAACGCAGAATCCATCATCACCCCCCCAAGTTTTTAACAGTTCGAGACAATTGTTTGATATTACTATCAAATGACAAATAGGTATTATTAAGAGCGTAAAATTTTGTTACCAAAGGCCTTGATCCAAAAACAATAGCCTGAGTCTTTGCTACATTCATATCCAAGCCATGGCATCTAAACCAGTCTAAAACACTAGCAAGATCTTTATTAAACCGCTGGAAGTTCATCCACAGCTGAAGTTGTATAAATTTGGATATGTGAAAATTGCATTTAATTATTATACCCTAGACTCTGCCTTGAGGCACACCGTAGTAGCTTGTAACTACAGACGAAAAGATGAGGTGTCATTGCCGCCAACAAACTATAGTTAACAGAATCAAATGTCTTGCTGAAATCGAGCAAGACCAATAAGATCAAACTCATCAGTAATTTTGATGAGCTATGACCTGGCCGGAAACCTGATTGAAAATCATTGATAATTTTATGGTCATCAAAATACCGTTGCACCTGTACATATACCAAACGCTCTAGTGCTTTGGAAATTATGGAAATAATAGATAGGTATAAGACGAAAATCATTTAGACAAGTAGGACACTTAAGTTTAGGTATGGGTACAACGTAACCTAATTTCCAAATAGAAGGGAATAGAAAAATTAAATATGTGGAGTATTGGAGGAATAATTACATCCAAAATAGGAAGGAGCCACTTAATACTAACACCATCAGCACAAATTTTCATTCATTCTGTACTTAACTTTAGTTTGTGCGTTTCAAACCAATCTGTAATGCTAATCTGAAACTCTAGATGCAGTATCAAGTCTTTCGGAAATATTTTAAATATTCTAGAAGCAGTATCCAGAAGACTGACTTGACTTGAAGATATTAAATATGTTTGGCTTATTGCAATAGATATCTACGCTAGATTGCTCAATCGTTCTTGCGACATAGTTGTTCCCAGATAATTCCTTATCAGTTTCAATTTTGAAAATGATCTCTTCCCAACAGCTAAAGGAAGCGGCTACTCTCATCAATTCGAGCCATAAGGTCTATTGTAACTTTAGCCCTTCAAGGTTTTTGCTTCAAAGACTTGTTCCTTTAGTTGGTATCAAAAGAGCTGTACCGAAACTTGGAATTGAGATTTGATACTATTTCTAGAATACTTGATACTGCTTTTAGAAGCCTTGAAGTGTTTCCAGAATACTTGAAATGCCCCTAGAAGACTTGGAATGATTCCAAAAGACTTAAATTGCTTCCAGAAGACTTGATATTGCCTCTGGAAGACATGACATTTCTCCAATACTGAATACCCTTTGTAAAACTGCTGGCATATAACAATTTCTCCCCAAAGACAAGATACTATTGATAAACCAGTTGAGATTAAAGATAATTAAAGACTTAATACACTATGCACTATAATAGTTTTTAATTTTTCGTAATTTTAATGTACTATTGATCCTTCTCTTCCCAACATCTGTTGCGAATGATTTTTTCAGACGAGAAAGATTTTTTTTCAGAGAACGATTTTGTGAAGAGCTGACATTCGTTGTTTTCAGTCTTTTCTCAATTTAGTTTCTATTTCAGCACCCAGAATCGATACGTATATTCAAAATCCAGCGCTTATTTCTGATACGTTCTCTGATCAATGCCGAATCACACATAAAGAATTGGAATGCCTTCAAGGCAGCAAGACTATCTGTGAAAATGTTTATAGCAAGAACTCCCACCTGAAAAATGGTTGTGTCCGAGCTAAGTGATAATTACACTAACCAAGATGTGAAATCTAGTTGTCACAAGAACCTTCCATTTAGTACTGGAAGACACTTTCGACAAAGCAGTAATAGGCTAGGTAATTTATGATACATATATTTATAAAATCTAAAATCCATCAAGAAAAATTTGTGAAAAATGAACTTGTGAAAGTTTTCTTGGAGTATTGCTTTCAATTAAGAAAATAAATTTGAAAATATTTGTGTTAATAAAAAATTAAATTGAATTGTTTGGGGTCATGACGATATAGAAGGAAAGGGAAGTGTATATTATCCAATTGAAAACAAATTAAAATTTTCTTATGATTTTGGTACTGTTCAGAGCTATTTTATTTATTATTAATCCAACATATATATGTCTGATTTTGGAGTCTTACTCGACCATACATCACACCATCTCTATACTAGCTTTATGTGCCTTATCACAGTACAACAAGAAGTTACTCTATGGTGGGTTTTAGATCACAAAGACCTTAAAGTAAACTACGAAAAAGCCTCAAAGGTGGTAATGTGCTGGAAAAAACTTCCAGACATAGTCAGGCGAAAATTAACTTTATCCCTGAAGAAACTAAAGAAGTTTTGTGCCTCAGCAAAGGTGATCCTAAAATATATACCCTTCATACTACCTCTTCCACATTCACAGAACATACTTTGAGGCAGTGATGGAGAAATTACGGCCCGCGGAAAGGTTTAATCCGGCCCGTTTAAGAGTGCCATCGTGAGAATGTTGAACGCACTCTTACTTCGTAATGTGACGACCCGCATAAAAGCTACCTGCGGCGATATTCAAAACACAATAGTATTCTGGACAAATCCATCCGACCTAAACAGATGTCTCATCTTTGCTCGAAACTTCCACACTCTCGCATTTTCCATTCATTGTTCTGTTTCCTCGAAAGAACCGGAAAAATCCAATTCCCGAACAATATCTAACTTGCAGGTAGATATAAATACAAGCGACGCCGCCTGAAGATCAGTTAGTTAGCGACTTAGTCAGTCATCTGCAACGACCCGCTGTGATTCAAGTAATTGTTTGTGTAATCCCCGAAACTCCCACTGCTGCAACAAACACCAGCGCAAGAGCATTAGTTAGCAGCTTTCATCAATTGTGTTTCTGTGTGTTGTTCTCCGTAGTAGGTAACGTCTAAAATGAATGTCAAAAAAAGAATAGTGGATGAGTCAGAATGTCGAGTTTGTAAAGAAGAATGGACGTGGAAATATTTCTTTACTTTATTTAAAGAAAAACCTGTATGCTTACTTTGCAATACAACTGTTGCAGTGTTAAAAGAATGTAACATTCAACGCCATTTTAAGAGCAAACATCAAAACCACTCCTACTCATCGTTAAGTGAAGAGGTGAAAAAAATTAAATCTAAAGATTTAATAAAAAATTTATCAAGTCAACAACAATTATTTCAGAGAGCTAATCATTCTCAAAGATGTGCTACGAAAGCCAGTTATGTGTTGGCTTATAATATTGCTAAATCTAATAAAGCATTTTCAGAGGGTGAATTTATAAAGCAGTGCATGATAGATATGTGCGATATTATGTGCCCTGAAAAGAAAAATGATTTTCAGTCGCTGTCTCTCTCAAGAAGAACAATCACAGAGAAAATTGAAAATATTGATAAAAATCTGATTTCACAACTGACTACAAATACTCAAAAATATATTTTTTATTCAATTACCATGGATGATGTACAGATAAGTACAGATATCAGCGATATTACGCAGTTACTCATATTTGTAAGAGGAATCAACGTCCACTTTGAAATTACAGAAGAACTTGCAGGGCTGCAGTCAATGAAAGGAACAACGACTGGTGCCTATATATTGTGTGAATTTGAAAATTACATCGATAAACTTCGTTTACTTATTGATAAGTTATGTAATGTAGCTACAGATGGTGCTCATTAAGTTTATTCACGATAAACTTAATCTCAAATTGCAAGGGAAAAATCAGTTTCTTCACGATATTTGGCAATACCTGAAAAGTTTCAAATTACAGTTATTATTATTTGCTAATCAGATCTTTAAATCTGATTTTTCTCATTTTCCAAGAATACAATCTTTAAAATTCACTATATCAAACAATAAGATTAAAAAATACGAAATTAATTTGGGAAAACTATCCTTGAATAGTTTTATATATAGAATTTGAAAGGAGATTTTAGGACTATAGAAAAATGGAACCAGAGTTTAGTATTTTTGCGACCCCATTCAATGTTAATTACGAAGAAATTGATGCAAAATTTCAATTTGAGTTAATAGAATTGAACTGTAATACTCTCCTGAAACAAACTTTTCATACAGTACCATTACTATAATTTTATTTTAGTAATGTAAAAATTTAAGTCCAGATAATTTTCCAAATCTAATTACTCATGCAATGAAGATAATGACAATGTTCGGCTCATCTTATATATGCAAACAAATCTTTTCAACAATGAAGCTTAGGAAAACTTCTTTAAGAAACGGAATTACAGATGAGCACCTTTCATCAGTTTTAAGAATTTCTGCTTCGCAAATGGAACCGGACTATGATGAAATTTTGATGAAACAGTCTCAATTTCTTTTTTCTCATGCACCATCAACCAGTAATGACACCAGAAAATAAAGTGATAATCATAATAATCTTTATTACCCCAACAGACATAAGTCCTATAACAAAGGTAATATTATAACAATTATTCAAATTATTTAAAGAAGGTGACAACACATGAACTTTTTTAAATTTAATAAGTGAATATATGAACAAAATTAAAATTAACACAATTCATCATCTACAAAATAGGCAAATGTAGGCCCCAATTGGTGTTACCCCTATGCGGTAAGAAAGTCTTAGTGTTCCTGGACTCAATCCTTGGCACTCGGAAATTTAATCGGCATAGAACTTCAGGTGATGTCACACGGCCAAGCAATAAATTGTCCACAAGCGAAGCACATAGTTGCTGTCGTCTTGACTCGAGTGAACTAAGATCATATCGCTGAAGTAATTCATGATAGTACTCACTTCTCTAGGGGGATAATGTCCGAATTCTAGGAAATGTATATATTTGACATATTTCCTCTGCACCCTTTCTATTGCGGAGATGTTGTTCTGAGTTGTTGGTAACCAGACAATTGCACAATACTCCAATTTATTTCTCACAAACGCTTTGTAAAGACTGGACACTGAACTCAACCTGGAAAACTCTCAGCAGTTTCGAGTGACAAATCCGAGGACTTTCAGGGCATCAGAAGAGAGCTTATTTATGTGGCCGCTGAATAGTAGTTTACTGTCGAACTAACCCCCCAGATCCTTAACTTCCGACACACGTTCAAGACTTGTAATAAAGACTATAATAAAAGAAGAAGGAAAGAAAATCCTTTTTTCACAATGATATAAATATTTATTTATTTCTTTTCAATCTGTACTACACGTGTTTCGCTTTTTTTCTTAAAAGCGTCATCAGGTACAACGTCAGTTACATCAGAGGTTGCAAAAAATTAAGCGAAGAGAAAAATGTGAAGACATTGGATGATCCTGAACTCTCGTCATTAAACGTTGAAGAGGCAAATACCAATCTTTTCTTTAATTTAAAATTATTGAAAAATATGAAATTTTGAAAATATTGAAGTTAACAAACAGATTGGTTAGTAATTTAATACCTTTTTTTGAAATTTTTGAAATTTTTTGTTAAAAGAAAAAAATGTGTTTTTTGTTTGATATTATTAATGTTGAAATGCAAAAATTTGAATTATAACTAATTATAAAACATTACTAATGAACGCTTTTGTTAACGTTAAATTATTATTAAAGCCCAAGGGCGGCGTGACTGTAATGGCTGAAGGCAAAACGTGATAATTTCTTTTTCAAGTAACAGTAAATGTTAAGTGAAGAACATTTCTTAATCTAGAGAGCCGTGTGCTTGTATCTACGTTTCGAAACGGTCTGTTGTATCTTCTAACCGATAATTATAATGAATAACTTCTCTTTTATTTGTATAAGTCATGACTTGACATTTTGCAACGTTCAACAACAACCCATTTGATTGGCACCATGAACACAATTTGGTCAAGTTTTCCTGCAAACTGGTACAATCATTATTTTGATTTTGAACTCTTGAACAAATTTGGCAATTCATTCACAAACATCGTAAACAGTACCGGTCCTAAACATGAACCCTGTGGCACACCACTTGTGACCATTATTTGCTTTGACCTGATTTCGGACATCAAACGTTTTGTGTAAAAACTGTGGTGAGGCCGTCACTGAAACTACTTCAAACTCTGGTAATTACCGCTGCCACCAGAAACAGTATTTCGCGCTACCTAATTCTTAGTCTGAAGGACTCTTACCTGATCTATTTCAGAACCGTGGGTTCTTGCACTAAGGCTCTCAGGGAATGTGAAATAAAACGACAACACTTGTCGTTTCTAACCACACTTAATCTATATTAACAAAAATAACAAAAAAAGTAAGATACAAAGTTAATTTTAAAACTACCTACGTGACACCCGACGTTACTTAAGGAGACAAAATAAAATTAAAATGACCTGTCTGAACCTAGCCCTACAGCGAACTCTTGTTGACCAATAAATGATAGGGAAAACCGGCAAACAGACTTACCCCGGACGTGTATTCCGATCTGGTGGTCTCGGTGATGGGTCGCAACCTGGATCCTGTTGGAATCTTCTCGGGATAATCCGGGAAGACTTCTTCGACACAAACGCACCAAATCCTTAAGTGAACACGGTTTCCGACACGACACCGACGCCCAAACAAGAAGAAAGTTGCCCTTGAACCTGAGTCAAAGTTCTCCATTTCGACGGGACTTAGAATTGGCGTTAAAGCGATCTAAGTTTCGGTCTTACAGAGCGCTGGTTGAGTTTTGGTTCGAAATCTTTCTAAAAAGATATCTTTCGAAGTTGAATTGAAACTAAGTTCAGAATTCCCCAATTTTGACGTGTGCAAGGCCTTAATTAACCTCGGGTCTTGGATCCCCGACACCTGGTTCGATCCAAAATACGGGATTAATATTTTACAATTATTTTCTGAGCCAATGAGGGAATTTGTGGAAGGGAAGAATTCCTCACCCACAAGACCAGAAGATAACATCCGCCACTAACTAATCCCAAAAATCGTCACGTAATTTCCAAACAGTGGAAACCATCAATCTATCACCCTTCTAAAAACTAGACAAATTCTGCTCTGTTTCCAGACCGGCGGAAAGTACGATGCTTTGATAATCAAATTGAAGATATGGCGCAGAGGTATTTGAAGAGGGATCGCACAGTCTCTGGCAAAGAAAGCCGGAATACCGTCCGGACCTGTTGTGGATTTCGACTTGAAACTCTTGAGTGATGTCCATAATTCCTCTTTACTGATCTCAGATATTCCAAAGGTGATTGCATTATCAAAACTTTCGTAATTCATAACATTCCCTGGTAAATTGTAAGAACTAGCGAAATGAGAGACAAACAGATCTACAATGTCTTTGGTAGCGGTCAGTATATTATCGCCATCCAATAATGTAGCGGGAAGGTGATGATTTTTGCGCGATGAATTTACAAACGATCAAAACTTCTTTGGATCGACAGTTACATCTCTCTCCATAGTAGAGACGTACGTTTGACGGGCCAGACGGAGACGCTACTTACATTCACGTCTTTAACGGGAGTACCTACATTTGACGGTGAAACTGTGATTTAGTTTTACTATATATTTTATGATAATGTTTTTTCTTGTGAAACAGGCGCCTCAGATCTAGACTAAACCATGTTGGATGTTTAAATTCAATTGTTCTACCACGTTCTTTGGGGATGTACTCATCCAATAGTTCATAAAGAACTCTGTAAAAATGCTCACAACATAGATCGACTGAATGCAGTGTCAATAATACACTCCAATCAAACTTGGAAACCGCCGAATACAGTCCAACCAAGTTAGCTTGACGAAATGCATATCTGGAATCTTGACGAATTTGATAACGACCCACATCCTCAGAAGGCATATTCATGTCCATCGTAAGTGCAGGGTGGCAACTGTCGCTGCAGACAAGTTCAAATGGGGACTTAAATACGTTTAGTTGCACATCTGAAGAAACAAATACCAAATCAAGTGTGCGGTTTATATTATTTTTGACATGATTTAATTGATCTAGATTGTTGTAACTAGCGAAGTTATTAAGCAAACCACTAAAATTACAGTATGGATCGGGATATTTTGACATATTAAAATCACCAAGAAGAACAGTTCCAAACGACAAATCGAGAGCAGCTTCCAGATAGGACAGGAGATGCTTATATAACTCAAGCAGAGTGGCGGGTGGTATGTAGCAAAGAATTAATTTCAAACAATAACCTAATAACAACTTCACATCAAGAACTGCACTAAATTCATTTTATATTTTGTGCTTATAATTTTCTTACCTTTTGCTTTTTTACTATTAAAATAATAAGTGTATGTAATAATATATGTATAACTTTATAGAACACATAAATTTTTTTAACGATTAAGCATTATTAATCGTCTAGTTACGATTGTCTAGTTATTACAAATGGCTCGTTTTAAAAAAAGTTTCCCCACTACTGCTTTGGGGGAATGCGACCAGAAACTATCTAACAATAAGGCATGAAATTTTCGGAAAGTTTCCTGACACTTGCTGGTATAAAGAAACAAGACTTTGGAGTAATACTAAGCGTTCATCGAGAACTTCAACTTGACATAAACTTTTGTAGAGTTGAAATTATAATAGGTCTTATAGGTTGTGATTGATGGGAGATCCATTTTTAAGTTTTAGTTATTACGTGTTTTATCTCGAGCTTGTAAAAACCTCTAGTTTCAAGTAAAATTACTTGCACGGTTTTCTGAATCACCTTAATATTATGAGCTATGAGATGTTTTTTACGTATGAGAGGTAGGGTTTAATAGAAAATAAATTCCGTCCCTCAGAAACTAACCGACCTGGTAAAGTAGCCTCTTAAGCCACTGATTTTCCCTGATTTTTGACTTTTAAGAGTTTCCATCTTTTCGTACTGGAGGAAAAAAGTTATATAACTCCTGAATAATTCCGAAAAAGTTTATTGTTTGCATTAACGCGCTTCTTTTAACATTGTGAAAATTTTCTTTTTTATATTAAGCTCAAAATTTCATTTTATATATTTATATTAGCATTATTTTATCGATCATTTGAACATGAAATCATTTGTATAATTCTATCAAAACTTAATAAATTTGTAGAGCCTTCCTGGATGGTAAAGAGAAAAATTTGATAAGAAACGGTATCCTTTACCACTTTGCATGTGAATCGAAAGAGCCAACATTTTGTCGTCCAATGTAATTAGACTTTATTTATCACTTGACGATTCTCAATCTGAAAACGAAGACTTAAACTTAAAAAATGATGGAGATGAAGGAGTTACAAAGAATGTTAAGCAAAAATTGAAAGATTTAAATGTTGATTATGCACGAGGCGAATCTACACTTTTTTCGGAAAGTTCAGAACAAGGTTCAAAGTATCATATGGAAAAGTTGAGATAGTATTAATTCAATGGATTAAAATATTATTATGATGTTTCTTGTTTGTAATTCCGTGAATACGGCAAGCAAAATTCATAATGAATGTGATGGAATGGGGTATGAATCGAGTGCGACTAAAATTGATTTAAGATTTATTCCTGGCGATATGGAATTTGATGATGAGCGGAAAGAAATTTGTGAAAAATTGCCCGATATGACGAAACATCAACCGAGATTTTTCACCACAACCGCTTTGCAACAAGGGAAAGTTGACTTAACTTGGCTTGAAACTAATCCCGATCGAATTGAAATCACGCAAAAGCTTGCTAAAGGAAAGTTAGATGAAATCGCTCAAGAAGATCTTGAAAATTATTTAGCGTCGAGTAGTGGAGATGAAGAAAATAATGAATTAGACAGTGATGATGTTGAGGATGGTGTTGAAGACCAATCTAACGCCGAGTAGTATCGCTACATGAATATAGATGTTTTGTCTTATTGCATATAGATTCTTTTTCTGTACAAGGCCGCTGCCTTTTATTATTAGTTCAGTATCTTCAGTATATACGTTATTGTTACTATTCTACTGCTAAATAAAGTTACTTGTAATAACCACAACAGGTTATGGGCCGAGATCGCCCAGCTAGTCGCGGTTTGAAAATTGTGCAAGTGAATTAGTGGCGTAATGTGTTTGTGAGTTAACGAAAGTGTGTCTGTGTTGTTAGTCGTGCGTTGTAAGCCTACACGGTGACCTGAATTGGAATACCAATGCAAAAGTGTTGTGCAAAGCCAGAGTGGTGTGTGTGTCGTGCTACAACTTGTGAAAATGGCATACAAAGCCGACCTTTTGGCATGTGTCGAGGAGTTAACTGGAATAGAGAACTGGGAAGTCTGGGAGGAATCCATGTGTATGCTCTTTCGTGCAGCACGTGTGTCCGATGTAGTAGACGGCACACGTAAAGAGCCACCGAAGGGAACAACACCACATGAGTGGTGGCTTCTACACCATGGTGTACGAAGCAGATTGTGCACGAGCACAGCTGTATATAACTAGGGC
The DNA here is from genome assembly GCA_036711965.1 of Onthophagus sagittarius. NCBI lineage: Eukaryota > Metazoa > Arthropoda > Insecta > Coleoptera > Scarabaeidae > Onthophagus > Onthophagus sagittarius. The sequence goes on from JASERS010000005.1 coordinate 29,422,478, forward strand.
GTTAAGCTCAGCAAATAGACGCCACATTTTAGGTTGCAAAACTCCGAAAGAAATTTGGGATCGTCTTAGACGAACTTTTGGAAAGGGAACCGGCCAACGCTTAGACAAGTTACTGGTTTTACAAGTTACAAGTTTTCGGTTATTCGTACAGCTCAGGACTGGATATGACGACACACATCGGAGACCTCCACAACCTATTCAATGATATAAATAGTGAGTTGAAACGGAAAAAAAGCTGAGCTCGACGAATGTATTTTGCTGGGACGAATCTTGTACATATTGCCCCCGGAATACATTCCAGTAAAAACAGTATGGGAAACAGAGTCAGAACAAACACGAGTACTAGAAGTTCTCACTGAAAGAATACGTATTCACGAAGAAAGAATACGTGGGGGCACTAAAGGGGACATAATAGCATTACGAGTAGGGCCAACAAAATGCAGTGTCAAGACACCAGAAAACAAAAAAGATGCGGAAAAGAAAACGAAGTTCCCATTCAAATGTTGCAACTGTGGTCAACGTGGACACATAATAGCGAAATGTTCAGAGAAACATGTGGTTGACAACAGAAAGAAACAAAGTAGCGGAAAAGGGGAAAGCAGCTGGACAACGAAGCAGCTGGAAAAATCATGGCGCTGTCCAGCTACGTCAACACCATCAAGGCAGATGCATGGATTGCTGATTCCGCCTGCAGTCAGCACATGACATCAAACAAAGCCAACTTCAGCTCATATGTGACACTGAAGCTACCGATTTCGATAAGCGGTATCGGCGAACAAAGTCTACTCGGGTAAACGTGTTTTATGTACCAGAACTTTACGGAAATTTATTCTCTACAGCAAAGGCACGAAAACACGGGTGCGCGGTGCATATTCTGGCAAACGGAGAATGTTTTGTAAAAAGAAAAATTCTAATGAGTGGCAAGGCAATAACAAACGGTTTAATCATTTTGGACATTGAAGTCATGAAACGCAGTACACCAGTGACAGTGAATTATGTATCCACCAAAGATACACTGTAAGTGCTCCACGAGAGACTGGCGCATCAAAACAAGCGTCACGTAGTAAAGTTCCTCGGTAAACACGGACTAAAAGTAAAAGTTGAGGAAGAGCTTTGGAGGGATGTGTTCGTGGAAAAATGCACCGGAAGTATTTTGGTTCGCAAAGTGTGCATGCGTCAGAACGTGGCGAACAAATAAATGCGGACTTGATGGGACCTATGTCGGAAAATTCTCTCGGTGGTTCGAGAAACGCTCTCATTTTGAAAGACGATTACACAAAATTTAGAAAGCTATACTGTTTAAAGACGAAACGTGAGACGACAAAGTGCATAGAAGATTTCATAAATGAAGCGAGGACAGCTGGTGTGCACGTGAAAACTCTTCTGTACGACGCTGGCACAGAATTTATGAATCAATCGGTCAAGGAAATGTTGTCGAAGTTTGGCGTGCAACAAAGGGTAACAATGACAAAAACTCCTCAGCAGAACGGTGCCGCTGAACGAGAAAATCGTACCGTGATTGAAGCGGCACGTGCGATGTTTAATCAGAAGGGTCTACCGACAAAACTATGGGCAGAGGCGTGTAATGCGGATGTGTTTATTTTAAACCACACAGCCCCAAGCATTTGTTTTCCACAGTCCGTAGAAAACAAATCTCCAATAGAATTGTGGAATCAAAGAGACGACCACTTCGACGTGAATCGCCTCAAAGTGTTTGGTACGAAGGTTTGGTATTTACTACCGAAGCGTCATCGAAGAGAGAAATTCGGGTCGAAAAGCGAACCTGGTCTGCTGGTTGGATATGAAGGCTCGGATGGATACCGAATTTACGTGAACGGTCGTCGCGACTTGGTTAAATCGTGCAACGCAAAATTTGAAAACGAGTGTACACGTCCGACTGGCGACACGGAAGAGTCGATGAAGCAACCACAGCAGCAGCAACCGAACATGAAACAAGCAGACCTGGAAGAGTCAGACGAGGAATCGTATAAGAAATCAGAGTGTGTAGACACGATCAAGCGTCATGTACGTGACAGAAAACTACCCAAACGCTTCGACGACTACATCATGGAAAGTGCAAGCAAAAATACTCTCAAGGACTGTGCCTACTACGCCTTCATCGCCAGTGGAGTACCCTCAAATTTTGAAAAGGAGGCTAGTATGTGGAAAGAGGCAATGGCTGAGGCAATGACTTCACATGAAGGAAATAAAACATGGCAGCTACTTGATCTGCCAAAAGGAAAAAATCTACTCCGAAACCGATGGGTTTGTCGCATAAAACAAAAATTCGACGGAACTGTAGATAAGGCTAAAGCGCGATTAGTTGTAAAGGATTGCGCACAGAAGCCTGGAGTAGACTATGACGAACTATATTCTCCCGTCGCCCGGCACGACACAATTCGGGCATTGCTTGGACTGGCAGCTGTACAAAACCTAAAATTGCACCAGTTCGAGATCAAAACCGCTTTTCTATACGGCGATATAGAAGAAGAACTGTATATGCATCAACCCGAAGGATTTGAAGATGGAACGGATCGAGTTTGCCATTTGCGAAAATCTTTGTATGGATTGAAACAGGCCTCACTATGCCGGAGTGTACATTTTAAAAAGTTTTTGCTAACGTACGGGTTCCACGAAAGCACAGCAGACTCATGTCTGTATATTCGTGAACAAGGTGACAATAAATTGTGGCTTGTACTATACGTTGACGATGGATTGATAGCAGGGTCTGATGAAACTGAGATACTAGAACTAGTATGAGCACTTCAATTCGAATTTAAGGTGACATAGGGCACAGTGACGTCATACTTAGGTATCCAGATTGAAAGAATAAAAGATGGTATATTCATTCATCAATCAAGTTACACCAAAAAGATTATTGAAAGACTTGGCATAATAAATTCAAAGCCGGCTGGTCTGCCGACTATGCCGATCGACAAGAATGAAGAGTATGTCGAATTGGAAGAGAATATACCTTGAACTAAAATTAGAACTAACACTAGAACTATCACTAGGATTAACACTAGATCTAAAACTAGACTCGATGAAGATGATGAAGAAAATAATGATCCAGTTGATAAATATCCAGTTTTATTAAGTGAAATTGAAAGAAAAAGATAAAAAAGACGTTCAAATGGAAATAACTTTTGGGGGATTGATTTGGAGGAAAAACCCGAAATATTGGCTAAAAAGAAATTGGAGGAAAAAACGGAAAAAACTCCGTTCCAAAAATATTTTGATAAATGAAAGGAAAAACGCAAAGAAAAGAAAGAACGTAAAAAGGTTAATTCACAAGATTTTAATGAAGATTTTAACTCAAATTCTGGGAGTGATGATGATATCCCATCAGACATCGATATGCATGATCCTTATTTTAAGGAAGAATTCGATAAACCGGAATTCAAAAAAATCAATTCAAAACGATGAAATTAAGAAGCAAAATAATAATGATTTAGAATTGTTATTAATGGATGAAGATGATACAAAGAGACATTTTAATTTGAAACAGATTCAAGACGATGAAAATGAATCGAAAAGTAAAAGGAAACGAAACAAAAAGAGCGATAAAAGTGATAAATCGGATGATTTTGAAATTAACGTTGAGGATGAACAGTTTTCCGCTCTTTATACGAGTCATCATTTTGAACGAAGGAAAGAAGGCAATTGTGATGATAATGATAATAAAAGTCATTAAAAAAGTGAAGAAAAATGTTGAATTAACTGTTTTAATAAAATCTGTTTAAAGATTAAATTAAATTTTATGATTTAATTATTTGTTTAAGAAAAAAATCTTTAACACCAAATAAAATGTTTTTAATATTTTTTATTGTTAATTTCGCATTTTAATGATTTTTCCGCTCGATAAAACAAAAAATTTATTTAAAAAAAAGAGGACAAATTTTATCTATTGCACGTTAGTTTCTTTGTTAAATAACACGCTATTATTTAAGATGTCCTCGAAAACTGCCCCGATTTCGAAGCATTTCACAAAATTTTTTTATTATTTAATTGATTATATCTTAAATAATGTACAGTGTGATGTATTTACAAGATTATACATATTTATAGAGTAAATACAGTTTATTAAAAAAATCATTTTGATCAAAAAAATGTTAAATTTCAACTTCAACGGTTTTTATTTTTGAACAAGATTATTTTTATTAATTAAACTGTCTTTCTGCGCTGAGAGAAAGGAGGGGGTATAATAAGAAGAAAAAGTAAAAGTATAACATCAAACACTTAATATTATGCTTTTTTTTAACTATACATGATATTCGTTTTCTTTGAAACGGATTTTTTGGGAAGAAATAAGACCTTTCTGTATCGTACGGTGTTTATAATGGCCCTTTTTCATTTAAACAAACTATTTAGTTGATTATAATCCAAGCATATTCTAGTTTAGTTCGATTTCTTTCGTTTAAATATTCTTTTTTAAATTAATATGGTCACAAATTAATTTAATAAAGTATCCATAAAATTAATAAATTAAAATTTCCAAAATAAAGAAAAAATTAACCTACCAGTACAAAAAAAAGAGAAAACAATTTAAATAATCCAACAAATTTCTCTAATAATAATAATTAATAATCATAAAAAATCTATATAAGAAAAATTAAGATAAAAACAACTCAAAAACAAATTAAAGAAAATTTATGTACAAATTACTTCTCGAGAAAGGGGGAAATCGAAAATAATAACCAATTTTTTTCTTGACGATAATAGATACCCTGAGTAAATGGCGCACAACAAGACGATCACCTCCATTCGAATCAATTTTACCCTCCCATTCTTCTTTTCGATCTCATCTGAGCCAAAGCTTGAGCCTCAGGGCGTCCACGCCGTTCAAATAGTACCTAAACAGTCGTTTATCCCGTACGAATCCTAACGCTTCGTACAATCGTAACGCAGGTTTGTTTGTTATTTCCGTTTCGAGGACTACTTCATCCGCATTCCCCGCTATCATTTCTTCAATTGCCCTACGAACCAGCGTCGAACCTATACCGTGTTTTCGAAATCGTTTGTCGACGGCCAACATTGCTATGTAACCGCGTTTTATTAATTTACGATGGACGTCTAATTTACATACGATCGCTCCTACGCATTCATCATCATACATTGCCTATTAATAAAAAAACAAATTTGAGATAAAAATGATTAATTTAATATAATTGGTGATATAAAAAATGCATCGTTTAAAATGTATTGCTCAATTTGAATAAACTTTTTTGTATTTGAAGAACATATTCTTTAACTAAACACAAGATACCTCAACAAATCGATTGTTGTGATTTTAAATTAACTTGAGATAGTTATAAATATTCACGTTGAATTTAATGATTTATATTTCAAAATCGAATAAAGATTTTCAAGATCCGATTTCATCCCGAGAAAATAGACACTTTCTTCTACAAATCATGAATAATGCATTAAGATATCTTAAAAATTCTATTTTTTGTGATTTTTAAAAAAGGATTATTAATTTCAAAAAATCATAAAAAAATAGGTTAACCTAAATAATCTGTATCTCAAAAACGAATAAAGAATTTTCTAATTTGATTCTCAGTATGTCGAAATAGACACTTGCCTCTATAAATTTTGAAAAATATCTCAAGACTTCGATTTTTGGTGATTTTTAATTAACTTGAGATAGTCATAAATGTTGACGTTGACTTTATCATTTATATCTCAAAAGAAATAAATATTTTAGTTAAAATAATATATTATTATAAATAACATTATCTCAGGAAGGAAATAGTGGATGCAGCTACTTCCAAAATTTTTCATTCTCGAAATTATGTTGGTAGCCAAATACTTCGCTTTGATGGAACCTGCTGCTGTAGCTTTGGACGTGGTCAAAGCCCCGGAACACGTCAAAAGGATTTTACTTTGAATTAAAAATGACCGTAAAAATCCGAAAAAAATGGCAGACGAAAGTATAAAGGAAGCTACTGCTATTGCGGAGAAAGTCGGACTGGAGGAGGATATTACATCAATCAATTTTCCAGCAGAAAGTTCTTCAGAATACTGGGAGAGGTCCAATAATGCCATACGTTTTGCAGAAAAAAACACGCCATCATTCGTATTATTTAAATTGCAAAAGATGACAACTGAAAATCTGAAACAAACTTGTTTCAACTTAATTTACCGAACATAAAGAATGAAATCGAACTTTGGCAGCAATTGTGGTACGATAGGCTTGATATAACAAATCTTACAGCTGTTGATGTCCTAAAAGAAACAAATTCCTTCTTTCCCGAATATTATGCTGTCGAGAGCTTGTGAAGTTTTATACATTGATATCAGAACTGTTCTTGTTACAATCGTCATGAAGACAAACTTCCAAAGTGTAACGCTTCTTGCCTACGACTGTATCAGGCGTTCATATTTTTTATTCTCCATAATATTGCCCCCCTTATTAAAACCTCAGAAATCACATGAGCATACAATGTAAACTGGTGACAGAAAAAGAAACATCGGAGAGACGAGAGGGTGAAAAAAGGGTGGAGAAGAAAGGACGTTTTGGTATTATAATATAAATTAATTATGGTGTGAGATACAGCACAAGCCTGCAAAATATCAAACTCTTAACTTAATTTATAACTGAGCTAAAGAAGATGAGAACTGAGCTGAAGGACCGTGTATATGAGTGTATTTTTATCCAAAATTTTAAATAAGTGTCTACAAATATGCTCTAGAAGATGAAATGGAACCCTAAATGCACAAAATCGCTATTAACAATCAACTATCGTTATTAACAAATTGACTGACTCTAAAAGTTAAAATGCAAATATAATAACACAATAAATTGGTACATACTAGTAGATAATACAAGTTTTGCAATAGAATAACTAATGTTATCAACAATTTACCTTACTCTAGAATGGAAAAATGGAAAATGAAAGTACAAAAGTACTCATTCTAAGAATAAGTTGACGAAATCTAAAACACAGAATTAGAGCCACAAAATAAGATGGGAAACGTAATTTTTATGGCTATAGAAATGTTTTATGGCTTTAAATCATTTAAAAATGAAAGAACCATGTGCAATTGTTGGGTTGCGGTATCCAAAATTTCAAATAAGTGTCTAAAAATATGCTCTAGAAGACGAAATGGAACCCTAAAAGCACAAAATCTCATGCTATTAACAAATTGACTGACTCTAAGAGTTAAAATGCAAGTATAATAGCACATTCTGCCAACAACTTGATACATACTAGCAAATAATATCCATTAGTATTGATTGTCTAACTCTCTTATTTGCGGACGATACAGTATCGACGGTTTCGAGCCAAAGGATGGTGAGGATTTAAGAACTTGAACTTCTATCTATATCTGACTGGTTTACTACCAATAAACTTGTTACAAATAAAAAGTCCAACCACATCTACTTAACAACTAGTCGTATTCATCACGAGATCCAGGGGAGAATAGTCCAATATTTGGGTGTTATATTAGATGGTCAAATATATGCGATAAGAAGGGTACGACAATTAATTGGCAACGATGAAGCCAGGACAGTTTACTATGCCTTATTTCATGCCGCTATGCTATATGGCATTGCGATATGGGGTAACTTTTCCCATATTCAGAGAGTTTTCCGTTTGCAAAAGAAAGCTGTTCGGGCAATTGTTGCAACTCCTCAAAAAGCTACATGTAATATTCATCAAATACGATATAATGACTTTATCATCTGCATATACACACGAGAGGTTGCTGGAAATTAAAAGGAAAGCAGAAAAGCTTTATGGTATCCATTTACAACACTTTAAGTTACAAAATCATCATTTCTTTAAACTTTGGGGTTGGCGATAAAATGTTGTATACATCAGGCCAGCAATTATTATTCAATAACAACACTAAGCTTATTTTTCAATCGTTACCTATTATAGCAAAATCTTTAATAAGGAAATTTTATTTCTTATACCGACTTTAATTTTATTAACATTTTTTGATAAAATAGGATTAATTCATAAATGTAACATAAAAAGGTAATTGATCTAGCAATTTTAAGTCCATCTTAGCTCGATGGTATACCAGTCGTTAACCTACTGTCCAAGAAGTGTACCGACATAAGATATTAATTTTAAACATTATTTAAGGAACTTGTAGTATCGCTGTTGTTTGTTCAGTTATCTAAACGCAGCATCTTCTGCAGCGTTATTAAAATTGACGAAAATATTTCAGGGAAGTTTAGTGTCGATAATGTCATTGACTAAAGATCAAAATGTATTTAAGTCTTGCAGAACTAACTCAGACGCAACTTTAGTAAGCCGGGGAAGAGACTAACTTCCCCGTCTTTATTTTGGCTTTTCATTTATATTATTTCCCAAAAATCGACCATATCTTAAAAAACAAGAGTTGCAGAAAATCCTATTAAACGAATATTGTTTAATAGGTTTTTCTTTTCGTTCTTTAATAGTTAGTGAACCAGAAAAGTATGATCCATAAAGACAATAAATAAAGACAATATTTTCGAAATACACACTAAAAATCTACAATGCACTAGAATTTTGTTATTACAGTTTAACGTCAAAATCCCTAAAACATCATAATTGATGATTTTTATTGCAAAACCTTTTTATAATTCAAAAATCAAAATGTATGATCAAAGACCTCATTCGTAAAAATTTGTTCATAATGGCGTGGAAAAGCATAATTCAAAACCAGTTACAACCTGAAAATAAAGAATTTGCAAAAATACAGCAAATATTTTCAGTACAAAAATTAATCACAATTCAAAACCATAAAATAGATAGAAAGATAATTTTTGCATAAATATTGTTGATAATGAACTATAAACACTTGATTCATAAACAGATGCAATCTAGATATACAACTGGGGAATTGTTAAAAAATCTGCAAAAGTGCCATTATTTAACAGTTTTTAAAAGAAAATTGTCCTATATTATTATTTTGTCCTACACAATTGTGTTTTTTAAAAACTTACGTATTTTGTTTAATTAAATAATAAAAATCAAAACACGTATCTTTCACAATCAACATTAAGAAAGCAGTACATAATAGAAGATAAATTAAATTGATTCAACTTCTAACGCTCCTTTATTACCATCTTCTGCTTAGTAATTGAAAGTAATTTTATAACAATTTTTCCAAAAAATGGAGTTTTCAGGAATTTTTAAATTTATACAAAATACTGGAAAAATTCGAATTAAGCTCAGCAGCTTATATCTCAAGAACTATGTGAGATATTTGCACATTGACTTCACTTTTAGAAAGTAGATGCTCCAATTAGTAATTGAAAGTAATTTCATAACACTTTTTCGAAAAATCGATTTTTCCGGAAGTTTTAAATTTATGCAAAATATCGGAAGAATCCCAATTAAGTTCAGCAGTTTATATCTCAAGAACTAAGTGAAATATTTTCAAATTGACTTCACTTTTAGAAAGTAGATGCTCCAATTAGTAATTAAAAGTAATTTCATAACAATTTTTCAAAAAATCGATTTTTCAAGAATTTTTAAATTTATACAAAATATTGGAAAAATCCAAATTAAATTTAACATCTTATATCTTAAGAACTAAGTGAGAAATTTTAAAATTTCATTTTCAAATTTCATTTCAGACTTCATTTTCGGAAGGTAGATGGTTCAATTAGTAATTGAAAGTAATTTCGTAACAATTTTCCAAAAAACGGATTATTAAAGAATTTTTAAATTTATACAAAATATTAGAAAAATCTCAGTGAAGTTCAGCGATGTTATTTGTGGTTAAAATTAGTTAAAATGTCAAAATATTAGACCTTTTGACTATATGGTTACCAATTTAAAAATTTAACCTAAATATCATTAGAGTCTTTGGATATCTCAGGAATTTTTTATTTTTAACGCAGCACTCGCTACGTTGCTCATGTTCTTTGTTAGCTCATGTTCTTGAAGATATCAGTCATTTCAGACTGATATCTTCATCAAACTATCTAGGTCAGGAAAAAGACCATTTATAATATCGACACTTGAGATAAGAAATCGTTTGGAATTAGTGGGTCGGATGAACATAAGTGAATACACAGTATGGAGGAAATTTGAAGCGGTTGTATTCGGTTGATAATTTCCAACCAGTTGACACATTTCGTACAATTGTACTAAGCGATTTGAAGCGAAATCGTTTCTTGTAAATCTTAGTAAATACATAAAGTCAATAAGACAATTTTATGCTTGCTTTGCCGAAGTCGTTTGAGGACGAAACGCTACAATTTTCCGAAATGAACGATTTTATGTACAAATTTTAAATTAAACGCTTCGCCCGCAAGCGACCTCGGCGATTTGAGGCGAAAACATTCCTTGTATATCTTAGTAAATGTATAGTCTCCAATAAGACCATTTAAAAATCCATTTAATATAATAAAGTCCATTTAGAAAAATTGTAGCTCCTCGCCCATAAGCGACCTCACTGATTTAAAGCAAAAACGTTCCTTATATGTTCTATTAAATATACAGGTGTCTCACGTAACTGGTTCATTAGAACTTTTTTAGGTTCCACTATTCGTAGAGGCTTGAAACTTTTGGAACATGGGTTGTTCATTCCGATCTATTAATCTAAAATATTTTCAAGATGGCCATCACTTCCGGTCTACCGGAAGTAGACCCCAACTTCGTTATTTTAAATGGAATGCGATAGTTTTTATTACACCATTCAATTATACGTAAGAAAATATGTTGACTTTGATAACAGTTGTTGGCACCTCCCGTTTTTTATTTTCGAGTTATTTTGATTTTAAGTGTATTTAGTCAAATATCACCATGCTCTTTACAAGCCCATATTTCAGTCAACGTTAATTCAAAAACGTTTTGCGTTGGTACGATAACTCTTCATATACTGTTAAATAGATTGTCACTTATTGTATCAGTATATCTTATACAGACTGGTCAAAAATTGAGTTACCGTTTTTCTGTATTCAATTGCGTGAAAGTCGAAAATTTTAAATAGGGCGCCCCATATTTTCATACCTTATCAGAAAGGGAATTTAATTGTCTACAAATTATGTATAAACATTCCTATACCTATTTATTATAGTTTTCTAGCTATTGAGAAATGTATCAAAATTATACGTAAAATGCTAAAAACCGTTTGTGTTTTTGTTAGAAGGTCATGACATTTTGACAGTTTTTTGTTTAATTTATTTAAATTATTATTAATATCATTTCTACAATGTACTGCGATTGAATACACTTTAGATTGCTAGCTGTATGTTTGTAGATAATTTGTAGAGAATTAAATTCCCGTTTTGATAGGCTAAACAGATATGGAACGTTTCATTTAAAATTTTCGACTTTCTCGCAAATGAATACCGCGAAACGGTAATTCAATTTTTGACCACGCTGTATAAGGTACACTGATATAACAAGTGACAATCTATTTGACAACATATGAAGAGTTATCGTACTAATGCAAAACATTTTTGGATTAACGTTGGCTGAGATATGGGCTTGTAAAGAGCATGGTGATATTTGCCAAAAAACACTTAAAATCAAAATAACTCGAAAACAAAAAACGCTAGGTATCAATAACTATTATCAAAGTCAACATATTTTCTTACGTATAATTGAATGGTGTAATAAAAACTATAGCATTCCATTTAAAATAACGAAGTTGAGGTGTACTTCCGGTAGACCGAAAGTGGTGGCCATCTTGAAAATATTTTAGATTAATAGATCGGAATTTCGAGCCTCTACGAATAGTGGAACCTAGAAAAGTTCTAATGAACCGTGAGACACCCTGTATAAAGTCTCCAATAAGACGATTCTATGGTCACTTTGCCGAGGTCGCTTGCGGCCGAGGCGCTGCAATCATCTAAAATGGACGATTTTATGTAAACATTTCAACTCCAGCGCCTCACTCGCAAGCGACCTCGGCGATTTGATGCAAAATCGTTCCTCGTATATCTTAATAAATATATGAAGTCGTCTATAAGACCATTTTATCCTCACTCTGCCAAGGTCGCTTGAGGGCGACGCACCACAATCTTCCAAAATGAACACATTTCTTTTGATATTTCAAATACAAGGCCTCGCCTGCAAGCGACTTTGGCCATTTTGAAGCAAAATCGTTCCTTGTATATCTTAGTAGATATGTAAATATATATAAAGTCTCCAATAAGACGATTTTATGCTCACTTTGCCGAAGTCGTTTGAGGGCGAGACGCTACAATTTTCTAAAATAAACGATTTTATGTACAAATTTCAAATCAAGCACCTCGGCCGCAAGCGACCTCGGCAATTTAAAACACAATTGTTCCTTATATAGGGTGAATCAATAGTGCGAAGACGGAAGATTGTGGCTTTACCGTTGAAAATAAAAATAATGTTTTTATGTCATCACACATTATTATCAAAGCTGCATCGATTAAAATTATTTTTAGCTATACAGGGTGTTTCACTATTCCAGGCCCGTATTCAACGTCATCTTTTAAATGGAACCTTATGTATCTTTTCACATATGCAGATTAATTGTCTTAAATGCTATAAGTGCATATCTTGTTTTCAAATTTTGAATGCAACGTTGCCAAGATATTAATCATTTCAGCATTATTATTAAATATTGAAGATTGTAATTTGGCATATCGATAAACACAGCTTGGCTCTTTCGAATGCTACTAACACTATTGGATAATATATATACAGGATGGTTACTAGAACCGGTTAATTTATGGAATGTTTGAGGGACCATAACTTTGTTATTTTAAATAGAACACCCTATATTTTTTCAATGCCTGAGAAGGCTTTATATTAACTACCTTTCATTTTTGTTAAGCATGTGGTATATCTAACATGTGTACTTTTTGAGATAATTACACTATTTCAAAAATGTTGGCAAAAACTTTGTTTTTTTCATCAGAAATAAACTATGAAGAAGACATTTTTAAACAAATGCAAGTGCGTCAATTTTTAATATTTAGTTCAAAAAGACTAGAAGTTTCGAAATGGGTATTAGAAAAATATCAACAACAATGTAATTTTTACGATAATCTTCTATACAGCAAATAAGCGATGTTTTGTAAAAATAACTATGTTAACCGCCTTAATTTTCATTACTACGATATGGTCAATAGTAAATTTATGTGAAAAGTAACCCACTAACAACAATGGTGCTAAACTATCTAGGCAGGGATTCTAGAATCCTATTTGATCAGATTGTATTTCTTCGAGGCAATCGTAAATGGATAACCTTTTTGAATATCCTAGAAAATCAATTGCCAAAACTTTTAGAAGATGTTTTACGAGACGTTTGACAGAGAATGTGGTCTCAGCACCATGTACACTTCTCCACTATGATAAGATTTTTCCAACATACTTAAATAGAATTTTTGAAAAGTTGTTTTCTTAATACTGTTGTCTGTGCACAGATCCATACTTTTCCATCTTTTACGAAATAAACTTACTTGCATTTGTTTAAAAATGCCTTCTTCATAGTTTATTTCTTGTGAAAAATCCAGTTTATGCCGACATTTTTGAAATAGTGTAATTATCTCAAAAGTACACATGTTAGATATACCACATGCTTAACAAAAATGAAAGATAATTAATAAAGCCTTCTGAGGCATTGAAAAAATACAGGGTGCTAAATTTAAAATAACAAAGTTATGGTCCGTCAAACATTTCATGAATTAACCGTTTCTGGTAACCATCCTGTATAATATTATCAAATTGTATTAGTGGGGTTTCAAAGACCAAAGCTTTGTTTATGGATATGCCAAATTGCAATCTTCAATATTTAACAATAATGGTGATAATGAATTTTAAGTCACCACAAGATTTTTCAAAAATATGCACAAAATGATTAATAACTTGGCAACCTTGCATTCAAAATTTGAAAACAAGATACACATTTATAGCATTTAAGACAGGAAATCAACATATCTAAAAAGATTATTACTATTTAAAACTAATCATTTTTTTTAAATGATGCATTTTTTATGGCGCTAAGTGTACAACTTACCAAGAAACATAAATTTGGCCAATTATGTATAAAGTATCTATAAGTATAAATAGAATATGGTTCTGATAAATCCTTTTGGATAATTTTCATAATCATTGGCATTTGTAGTTCAGAATCGTACTGAACATATTGAATCTCAGGATTTTCTACCCTATTTTTATCACCATCAGATTCTAATTGAACCAATTTCTCCTCTAAATTACTTTCAACCACCTTCTCCTTTTCCAATTCTTTCTCTTCCTCCTTTCTATCACCATATCGTCCTTTAATATACGATGTTATGTCGAAATCCGAAGATTCAATATCTTCCAATTTACATTTAGAGTCTCCTTTACTACTACTAGTACTCGCAACAGATCTTTCAGAGTCAGTTCTTTTCGTTTTCGCTTTACTCTTAGCTCCGGTTAATCCACTTTCAATAGAATCTACTTCATCCATTAAGTCGCAAACTGTGATATCTTCATGATCGTATTTTACATCATTTTTCTCGGCTTGTTTGGCGCTTATGAGAGGCTCATGATCTTTAATCAATGATAGTTTATCGTCTTTGTGGACTCGTTTATCTTTTTTGGTAGTTTTTGTTTCCGTTTTATGGTCGATACCGTTCAACAATCCGTTAACATTTTTCTGCTTAATGTTGAGCTTTTCTATTTGATCCTCAATGTTTAATTCATTTTTTTTTAACGCTTGTTGGTTGCTGTTCGTCGTCGCACATTTTTTTCCAGCACTTGATTTAACTTTATTCATTCTAAATGTGTCAAATATGAATTATGGTCACTTTGAATTGAATTATTGTGTTGATGCGAACGGGTTCCGTTTTAATATTGGGGGCCCCGTGTGCGTGCTAGCTGTTGGTTTTGTATTTAAAAGAAAACCAAAAAGCGGACATCTTGATAAGAAGTGCAATGGGGATATTTTAGGTTAAAAACCCTTCCTTGTGTTATGTCAAAGTACAGATTTACTTTCGGAAATTTTCGATTTGGGAGTTAGTTTAACTAATTAATAAGCGTAAGTACGTACGTTTCGGTTAATTAACGATTTTCTTTAAAATAAAATGCTAATTTGTAAAAATTACGTAAAAAATTATGAATTGTCAATGACATAACCTATAAAAATCGTTGATGGAATATTTTAGTTTTTTTAATTTTAATAATTTGGCAACACTTTGTTTTAAATTCAAATTTATTAAAATAACTTTATTAACTAAAACGGATTAAATTAAATTAATCCCTTATAAGTATATAAAAAAAGACATTTAATAAATTATAAACATTTTCTATAAATAACTTCCACACTTTACACTTCACAAGTAGAAAAATGAATGAGTTACAAAAATAACCACCGTCTATTTCGATTTAACACGATACATTTAATAATCTTAAAATAAAACCCATTTTGACACGGTGCCACGGGTTGATATTTTTCCTTTAAATAAACCGATGTCGATTTCCATTTCAGTCGAAAAATGTCCTTCCCTTCAAGAGAGGAACGAGCGAAATGTTGGGGCGCCCGCGACCAGTATTGGGAGTGCCTCGATAAAAATCAAATAGGTGATTCGGCCAAAGACGGTCCTTGCGCGCAATTCAGGAAAACCTACGAACAATCATGTTCCGGACAATGGGTTAAACACTTTGACAGGAAGCGAAATTATTTAAAATATAAGGAGAAAATCGAAAAAGATGGGTATGAACCTTTACAATCAGAAAAATGAGTAGTTTATTTCATTATTTTTATGTATAACTAAGTAGAAATTTAAATAAAACTTAATAGAGTTGCATTTTTGCGTTATTAATCCCTTAATTTCTTAATCAATTCCAATTTGACATTATAAACGTCAAATTGACAGCAACTAACAAATTCGTGATGTGTGCTAACATCGTTTACTTATTAAATAAACTTTAATTAAATAACATTTTTATTTTATTACTAATCCATTATATTAAATTTTGAAGCTTCTTTAAAAAAACCTTTAATTCCAATTTTAATTTTAATCCATCAATTTGACAACATAAATGTCTAATTGACAGATGTCAAATTCCTAACTTTTTTCGTATCCAACCTAAAATCGTATAATTTATTAATTACAGGATTCCAAATCGAACAATAAAACCAAATGGAGGATACGAAAAAAGAAGAGTCTATATGGATATAGTTTATTGTTAAACTTAAAAATTAAATAAATCTATTTTTTTATATAAATAGTTTAAGTTAGCTTAAAAATACTTTACATTACTTCATCGGATGAAACATCTTGATTGAGTGGTTCCGACATATGATTACAACCGTGATTTTTGTTAACATCTACGGATATGTTAAGTATATGCTTTCCGGGGACCATAACTAAACCCAAAATTCTTGGCTCTTCAACATCTTTGATAACTTGACCGTTCTCGTCAGTTTCTTCGGGCAAAAATTCGGAACATGCTCCTAAAATTATATTTGCGTCTCTATCGGTACAAAACAACATTCCTACTAGGACACGACCATCGGACATAGTTATTCTTAGCAATTGGTTAATCCAACTGCGTAATTTAACAGCCCCCGGAGACATCTAAAATATATAAGTACGATGATTATAAATCCAATTTGGGCTTTAATAATTACATTGAGTGGTACATCACTATTTTTACTTAAATCCTCATCTTCTGTAGCGGCTTCATCTTCGTTATCTTTACTTTTATTGTCTATATTTAATTTGGATAAAGAATTTAGAGATTCTTCAATAATTTCGTTACTTTCAGCCATTTTTTTAGGTTATAATAAAAGTCAGATTTTAATTCGTAATAAGCGCCATCTAATGAGTGTTAATATAACCATATTATTATAAGAAGATTTTTCTCTTTTAATAAAAAAAAATGTAATTAATAAGTTAAATTAAGATAATATTGATGAAAATGAATCTTTTTAATTTTGTATAAATGTATATTAATAAATATTTTTTAAATTTAATTAACGATTTGAAATTAGCAATAAACATTACGACAACTATGAAAAATAAAATTATGATATATGAATAATTTTCTTTTTATAAATAACGTTTAATTGACGTTTCATATTATGTTAAAGCGTTTTAAAAGAGATTCGTAAAGAGTTTATGTTAATATTTCATCAATAATCAACAATCAAAAAATGTTGCCTACATTTCAAAATTTGGTCGGCGTGCTTCACGCAGGTTCTTTAAAGAAACATCATAAATTCGGCATTAATAGTAAATTTCTGCACACAATGGTGAGTTTTTGCCAAATAATCTTCAAATAAAGCAATTTATATAAAGAAATTAATAATTAAATCAGTTTATAACGATTAAAATCGTATCTTTCATATCAATCAACATTGAGGTTATGTAAGATACATCATTCATCGCCCTTGGATGTACTTTATTTCTTTACTTAGCACCACTACCAGAAAGTCGTCGCCCCATTCGCTACAATGCACCGTCTTCATCAGAGAGTCATTAAATGCGCATTGCCTATAGAAAATCAAATTGCGATAGTATGTGAGAGGTATTTGTAAGATTAGATTTATCAAAGATCGTTTTGTAGTGTCGCTGTTACTCGAAAGAAGCCAGAAAGACGTCGTTTTTAGCCAGACTTTATGATAACTTTAAAGAGGAAATGGCCAAAAATAAAGAAATGAAGGAGTCGTTGAAAAAATTTCGAGATGAGGCTGAGAAATTAGAACAAAGTGATGCTTTAAAAGCCGCTAGACAGAAATTTGAATCCGTAGAAAAAGAAGCTAGCAAAGGTAAAAATGGTTTAAGTTATGATTAGATGTAATAATGTGTAAAGAAATTGATTTTGTTTGTAGGAGGGGAAATTTTTAAAGAGAAATTTTCAACAATAAAAACCAAAATGCAAGAAGTAATTGAAGAGGCTGGTAAAAGTGATATAGCGAAAAAAGCTGGACAAATAACGGGTGACATAAGTAGTACAGTGACAAAAAATATAAGTGAGAAAGCTCAAGAATTGGGAAAAACGGGTGCGTTTCAATCGATTTCTCAAGCAACGAAAGCAGTGCAACAAGAAATCGATACCCAAAGTATACAAGGTAGAGTATATCAAAGTCCTCCGAAATTACGAAAACGAACCGAAACGATGGGTCCAGCAATTAGTAAATTTTACGAACCCAACCAAGACGCGACCGGAATCGAATTACACAAAGACTCAAAATTTTATCAATCATGGCAAAACTTTAAAGATAACAATCCGTACGTTCATAAAGTAATGGATTGGAAATTAAAATACGACGAAAGTAATAATCCTTTAATAAGGGCTTCCCGTTTATTAACCGATAAAGTCTCCGATATAATGGGCGGTTTATTTCAAAAAACGGAACTTTCAGAAACTTTAACCGAAATATGTAAAATAGATAATTCATTCGAAACGAAAAAATTTTTAAAGCAATGCGAAGTTGATATTATCCCGAACGTTTTGGAGGCGATGACGAGGGGGGATTTGGAGATTTTAAAAGACTGGTGTCACGAAGGGCCTTATAATTTATTCGCCGTCCCGATTAAGGAGGCTTATAAAAAAGGTTATAAAATTGAGTCAAAAATTTTAGACATCGATAATGTTGATTTGGTTATGGGGAAGGTGATGGAGCAAGGTCCCGTTTTGATAATAACGTTTACTTCACAACAAATTATGTGCGTTAAGGATGGCGCGGGGGCTGTTGTTGAAGGGGATCCGGAAAAAGTAATGCGCGTCACTTACGTTTGGGTTTTATGCCGGGATCCAACCGAACCTAATCCGAAAGCTGCTTGGAGACTTTTGGATTTATCGGCAAGCAGTAACGAACAACTTTTATAAAAAATTAATAAAAATAAAACTAAAAACGAAGAGTATTTTTGAAACTCAACACCCACACGTACAAAAAGAGGCGAATCAGTTTGTATTAAATTAAAATAAAGGTTTTTTTCCATAGATTGTGTTATGTAGGTTTTCCAATTATTTTTCTTTACTTACTTTCATTTTGATTTCGGACGAAAATTTTTTTTCTATAAATCGTCGATCTCGAAACGAACTCAAAACGGAAACCGTTTTTTATTATCTTTGTGATCCTTTTGAAGCTTTAATTATTGTTTATATCAAACGAAAACTGATAGAGAATGTAATTTCAAACTACTTTTTTTTCTTTTAGGGTTTAATTACTGTAATTGAAAAGAAAATAATTTATATACTAAATTTTTTTAAATAAAATTGTTGAATTTTATTTTTTTAATTTTTTATTCGCGACAAATATACCAGGTTTGGAAGAGAAATTAAAAAAGGGATATACCACAATATAATCCCCATATGAAATTATTAAGTCTGGATTGATCCATTTTCAATTATTTCACAAGACATGTCGCTTTTGGAATGCTTCAAATGGTTTCTATCTGTAAGCATCTAGAAGATTTGAAATGTTTCCAGAAGACTTTATACTGCTTCTAGTAAATTTGAAATATTACTAAATCATTCGATATAGCCTTTGGATCTTCTGACAATGATGTCACAAAACTTGAAATGCTGTCACAAGAATTGTGACTGCTCCTAGAAGATTAAAATACTTCCAAAAGGCTCAAAACTGCCTAAGACTAGATGATACTGATTCCAATGGACTTGAAACTGCTTCTAGAAGATACGAAATAGTTCCCTAAGACTTGATATTGCCTCTACAAGATTTAAAATTGTTGTGGTTATTACAAGTAATTTTATTTAGCAGAAGAATAATACCAATAACGTATTTACTGAACAAACTTAACTAATAATAAAAGACAGCGTCCTTATACAGAAAAAGAATCTATATGCAATAAGACAACTAAAGCGAGACATAGCGAACTACTTGGCGTTAGATTGGTCTTCAACACTCTCCCTCAATCAAACGTCCACAACTGATTAGTCCTAACTTTGACAAATCCAATAAAATTGTTCATTATGGCGAATATGTTTAGTCACGATATCCGCCAGCTGATTTTTAGTATCAACATAGCATACTGACAACACGCCTTTTTCATATAAATCACGAATATGATATTTAAAATTTATGTGTAACATTTATAAACGTTCTTTCGCTGCTTCGCTGGCTGCGACATATTCGGCTTTGGTGGTAGATAAAGCCACCAAGTTCTGTTTCCTGCTGCTTCATGATATGGCTGCCCCTGCGTAAATACTCACTATGCCACTGGTAGAGCGCGCCGTTGTCCAATCACCTGCGTAATCCGCATCGCTGTACACCACGAAATCCTTTAACAAATTCATCTTATAAAATATTCCAAGATCAATTGTTTTTGTTAGGTATCGATAAATAGTTTTAACCCGGATCCAATCTGATCTGGTGGGCTTCGATACCTTCCTCGCCACCATCGACACAGTATACGCAATATCTGGTCGAGTTCCCGATGCAAGGTACTATAAGCATCCCACAGTTTCTCGATAAGGTATATTCTCTTCCAATTCGACATCCTCTTCATTCTTGTCGATCAGCATAGTCGGCAGACCAGCCGGCTTTGAATTTATCATGCCAAGTCTTTCAATAATCTTTTTGGTGTAACTTCATTGATGAATGAATATACCATCTTTTATTCTTTCAATCTGGATACCTAAGTATGACGTTACTGTTCCCTCCGTCACCTTAAACTCGGATTGAAGTGCTCATACTAGTTCAAGTATCTTGGTTTCATCAAACCCTGCTATCAATCCATCGTCAACGTTTAGTACAAGAAACAATTTGTTATCACCTCGTTCGCAAATATACAGGCATGAGTCTGCTGTGCTTTCGTGGAACCCGTGCGTTAGCAAAAACTTTTTAAAATGTACACTCCAGTATCGTGGGGCCTGTTTCAATCCATACAAAGATTTTCGTAAATGGCAAACTCGATCCGTTCCATCTTCAAATCCTTCGGCTTGCTGCATATACAGTTTTTCTTCTATATCGCCGTATAGAAAAGCGGTATTGATGTCGAACTGGTGCAATTTTAGGTTTTGTCAGCTGCCACTCCAAGCAATGCCCGAATTGTGTCGTACCGGGCGACGGGAGAATATAGTTCGTCATAGTCTACGCCAGGCTTCTGTGCACAACACTTTACAACTAATCGCGCTTTATCTACAGTTTCGTCGAATTTTTGTTTTATGCGAAAAACCCATTGGTTTCGGAGTAGACTTTTTCCTTTTGGCAGATCAACTAGCTGCCATGCTTTATATTCTTCATGTGAAGTCGTTTCCTCAGCCATTGCCTCTTTCCACATACAAGCCTCCTCGGAAGTGGTCGCCTCTTCAAAATTTGAGGATATTCCACTGGCGATGAAGGCATAGTAGGCACAGTCCTTGAGGGTATTTTTGCTTGCACTTTCCATGATGTAGTCGTCGAAGCGTTTGGGTAGTTTTCTGTCACGTACATGACGCTTGATCGTATCTACACACTCTGACTTTTCATACGATTCCTCGTCCGACTCTTCCAGGTCTGCTTGTTTCATGTTCGATTGCTGCTCTTGTGGTTGCTTCATCGACTCTTCCGTGTCGCCAATCGAACGTGTACACTCGTTTTCAAATTTTACGTTGCACGATCTAACCAAGTCGCGACGACCGTTCACGTAAATTCGGCATCCATCCGAGCCTTCATATCCCACCAGCAGAGCAGGTTCGCTTTTCGACCCGAATTTCTCTCTTCGATGATGCTTCGGTAGTAAATACCAAGCCTTCGTACCAAACACTCTGAGGCGATTCACGTCGAAGTGGTCGTCTCTTTGATTCCACAATTCTATTGGCGATTTGTTTTCTATGGACGTTGGGGCTGTGTGGTTTAAAATAAACACAGCCGCATTACACGCCTCTGCCCATAGTTTTGTCGATAGACCCTTCTGATTAAGCATCGCACGGGCCGCTCCACGGAGCGATTTTCTCGTTCAGCGGCACCGTTCTGCTGAGGAGTTTCTGTCATTGATACCCTTTGTTGCACGCCAAACTTCGACAACACTTCCTTGACCGATTGATTGATAAATTCTGTGCCATCGTCGCACAGAAGAGTTTTCACGTGCACACCAGCTGTCCTCGCTTCATTCATGAAATCTTCTATGCACTTTGTCGTCTCACTTTTCATCTTTAAGCAGTATAGCTTTTTTAAATTTTGTGTAATCGTCTTTCAAAATGAGAGCGTATCTCGAACCACCGAGAAAATTTTCCGACATATGTCCCCTTTGCGAACCAAAATACTTCCGGTGCATTTTTCCACGAACACATCCCTCACAAAAGTCTTCCTCAACTTTTACTTTTAGTCCCTGTTTACCGAGGAACTTTACTACGTGACGCTTGTTTTGATGCGTCAGTCTCTCGTGGAGCACTTGCAGTGATTCTATGGTGGATACATAATTCACTGTCACTGCTGTACTGCGTTTCACGACTTCAATGTCCAAAATGATTAAACCGTTTGTTATTGCCTTGTCACTCATTAGAATTTTTCTTTTTACAAAACATTGCCTCTGCTGTAGAGAACAAGCTTCCGCAAAGTTCTGGTACATAAAACACGTTTACGAACATGCGAATATAGTACTTTTCTCGTACTTTTGCACGAACTGTTACATGTCCCACACCGTACGCGAGTAGACTTTGTTCGCCGATACCGGTTATCGAAATTGGTACTCATAGCACACACGTGCTGCACGAAAGAGCATACACATGGATTCCTCCCAGCCTTCCCAGTTCTCTGTTCCAGTTAACTCCTCGACACATGCCAAAAGGTCGGCTTTGTATGCCATTTTCACAAGTTGTAGCACGACACACACACCACTCTGGCTTTGCACAACGCTATTTCACTGTTATTCTAATTCAGGTCACCGTGTAGGCTTACAACGCAAGACTAACAACACAGACACACTGTCGTTGCACTTCTTGGCAACGTCACAAACACATTGATGTTGAGCTTGAGCTTCTTCCAGAAGACTTGGTATTGCCTCTAGAAGGTTTAAAATGCTTTCAAAAGGCTAAAAATTGTCTCCGGAAGACTAGATATTGATTCCAATAGACTTGAAACGTTTCCGAAGGACTTGAATTGATTCTAGAAGACTTGATACTGCATCTAGAAGTCTTGAAATAGTTCCAGAAGATCTTAAATGCTGCCAAACAGCTCGATATTGTCTTTGAAAGTCTTTACATAATTCCAGAAAACTTGAAATGGTGTCACAAGATTTGGTACTGCTTCTAGAAATTTCAAGTGATTCCAAAAGACTCAATACTGCCTCTGGAAGACTTGATACTGCTTTCCAAATGACTTGAAATGTTTCCATAAGACTTGATATTGCATCTGGAAAAATTGAACTACTTCTAGACGACTTGGACGACTTTATATAATTCCCAACGAATAGGAAATCTGTAAAAGAACTGTTTATGAAGTTAGAATTGTTAGTTTGACATTGTAATTTGTTTGATTGTGTTGAGTATGGAAGTGAAGGAAAATTACCCTATATCAACCCCCGGATTGTTGTGTCACCTCTATATCTGTAGAGATGATTCATACGGGGGCTATCCTTATTAATTAACAAAAAACTCAAATTTAAATATTATGAAAATATGTGGATAATATAACCATCGTTGCGGGATATATCCCACCGGATATTAACTTTATTGGCAACGATTGGGATGATTTACTGAGAAATGTTCCATGGTCAACTACTAGAAGATTTCAACGCTCATCTTCCAGGATGGAGCAGCCAACACCTGATAAACGCTAGAGAAAAAGCAATACAATTTCTGCATATTAAATAACTGAAAAACTACGCTATTCACACAACAGGATACTAAAAATATTTTGGACCTCATCATATGTTCATCACTTTCCTGTGATGTCTTCCTTTAATATTGGGTCCTTGAGATGCGGGAAACTGGTCGTTATACCAGAAGCATATCAATAACTGTATGGAAGGAGGCTGGATCGATAATATGGCGAACCTTATTAAGATCATTAAAGAGGCCAAACGACAAGCTTAAACTATCTCTGAAGGAGATGAGCAAGACAAAACATCATATCCGTGGTGGGACAAAAAATGTGATAGGGTGGTAAGAATAAGAAGATTCACTTTAAGACAATTTGTGGAAAATAAAACGGACGTTTACTACATGATAGCCAAAAGGCATATAGTCTTAACAAAAAGATCTTGTTAAGGAAGAAAAGGGAACATTTCAGAAAATTCTGTAATGAAATAAATAGAGATACTCCGCTATAATATGAGAAAAGATTAAAATGAGGATTGGCAGGATGGTTTCCTGAATAAAATATGTCTAGCTTTTGTTCCCGATAAGGGAAGCACAGAATTTATAGAAGAGGAGGATTGCAGGATAATTAATCGACACATAACAAAGGACATTACAAGCTGCGAACTGGAGAAAACCTTAAAAACCTTTCGAAATTCCGCACCTGGTGGGGATAAAATCACATATTATAATTTAGGAATATTGCCATCATCTGCAAAAAATCTACTATGGGAAGAAATAAATAAGGTATGGGTTACGGGCAATATCCCAGACGATTGGAAGAAAATTATGATAGTACCAATACCAAAACCAGTGCGGAATAAAAGATCACTGGAGGGATACAGACCAATATCCTTAATCTCATCTATTAGGAAATTATTCGAAAAGGTATTAGCACATAGGCTTGAATGGTGGTTAGAAAAAGAGATGTGTTTTGATCATTCGGTCTTTGGCTTCAGGGGAGGAAAAAGTATTTTACACTGCGCAGCACACTTGGTGAGTTCTATTCAACTGGCTTTTGCACAAAAACAAGTAACGGTGGCTGTATTCCTTCTCTATTGCTAATAGAGAAGTGGTTCGGTAAAGAGGAATCCGGATGCGTCAGGTTACGGAGTCTACTCCATGGAGGGTGAAATACATGATTGAATTAAAAAATATTTTTTTATCTGTACTTGTATTGGTAATATATTTTCAATGGCAGCTTTACATGTTTCGACCTATTATGGTCATCTTCAGAAGCTTTGTTAAAAAATTAAAATAATGAACATTCTAAATATTAAGTAAATATAATTACACATAAAACTAAATACATTAAAATAAGTAAATATTGAACGTTAAACTGTAAAAAGGACGTACAAGACAACTGTGTAGGTCGAAACATGTAAAGCTGCTATTCATAATAAATTATCAATACAAGTACAAATAAAAAAAAATACTCTTTAATTTAATTATTGATTATTGTTTAACATGGATTATTGTTTAAATCGTTTTGAAATAGGTGAGGGTCATGGGTTAACAAAACACATGGCTATATTTGCAAGCAATATGCAGAAGTCTAGAAACAATTAAGGAAATAAGGAGAAGAGGTGGGGGATCGTAATTATATGTTCTGACTCATTAAGCGCATTAATGGCGATAAATAACATCTCAATGGGAGCCCAATGCCATTACCTGCTTATAAAAGTAGTGAAAATTCTTGCCGAGTTAGACAATAATCACCAAGAGAGATATTAGTATGGTTACCATCGTATCGAGGCATAATCGGCAACGAAAGAGCCGATGAATTAGCAAAGATAGGCTTATATTTGCAACAATAATAATAATAATATCTTTATATTGTTCACATAAGCATCTTACAACATACAAACGGGAACAAAACGTCGCAAAAAAAAGATATACAAAATTTAAATAACACAATACATATACGTATATTTTAGGATATTTGAAGGAAATCTTTCACGGTGTAAAACATCCTTTCCGTTAATAAACACTTCACTTGTTTCTTAAAACCTGAATAACTTACGTTTTTTATATTTTCTGGTAAACTATTAAACAAGGAAATATCTCTTCCTGAGGGATTTGTCTGAAGTCCATATTCAGGTAAATTAAGGAGCGAGATGTACCTTGTATCATAGGTGTGGATGTCCCTTCTGTGGAGCAGGTTTGATAGTTTGCTTTTTACGTCCAATCGGGTGAGGAACACGAAGATGGAAGGTAAAGGCATAATTTGATGTTTCCGAAACAACGGTCTGCAAGACGTCTGTTGTGAGACATTTTCTATACGCACGTATTGCTCTTTTTTGGAGAGTAGATATTCGACACATGTGTGAGGATAAGCCCCAAACTTTGAGCCCATAGATCAATGCAAAGTAAACCACTCTCGCTTCATCTATTCCCATAAGTTGCCTAGCTCTCATAATTACATATACTTGCTTGCTTAACTTAACCCAAAGTTGCTCAACATGACTTTTCCACGTAAGACGACTATCCAGCACAACTCCCAAGTATTTCACCGTGCCTTCACGCATCTCTCGGTGTTTACGACTGGATGTGAAGCTCAGAATTGCAGCTTTTTCTGTATTTATTTATTTAATAATTTTTGCACTTTATTAAGACGATAGTATTTCATATAATGTTTCTACCGGTTTCGGTCACGCTTAGACCATCTTCAGGATACACATTTTTAAAAAATTGTTGATCGTATTGACGTTTTATTTTTATTTATAAATATTATATATTCACTTCAGGATACACATTTTTAAAAAATTGTTGATCGTATTGACGTTTTATTTTTATTTATAAATATATAATATTTAATATAATATTTATATATAATTTTTTTTTTTTTTATATATATATAATATTTAATATATAATATTTATAAATAAAAATAAAACGTCAATACGATCAACAATTTTTTAAAAATGTGTATCCTGAAGATGGTCTAAGCGTGACCGAAACCGGTAGAAACATTATATGAAATACTATCGTCTTAATAAAGTGCAAAAATTATTAAATAAATATTTTAATTCAAGACGAAAAACATTCCTATAAAATAAAAGAATATTTTTCTGTATTTAATAGCAATCCGTTACTGATGAACCAATCTTCGATTTTGTTTACTGCTTCCGCTTTTTTTGTACATATTTCGGCAGGTGTTTTTCCCGATACTATTGAAGCTGTATCATCAGTAAAAAGCGGAGTCATAGTACTTATATTGGATGGAAAATCATTCATATAGATTATAAAGAATAACGGTCCGAGAACACTCCCCTGAGAAACCCCCATTTGTAACCTTCTATAACCACTCTTCATTCCATTCCATTCCACAAATTGTCATCGACCTTCTACATAGGATTTGATGAGATGGAGAGCGATAGTATGAAACCTATAATGCTTAATTTTGTTTAAAAATATAGAATGGGTCATGCAATCAAACGCCTTAGTGAGATCGAAGAAGCGTGCTTCACAACGTTCTTGGGCTTCAAGGCGTTCATATACAAATTCAATTAAGATCTGAAGAGCACCAGCTGTACTGCAGTCGAAAGCCATATTGAGCACTTGTTAAGTAGCTGTTTTTTTCAAAGAATTTTACTATCCATTGGGCCAAGATCTTTTCCACCACCTTAGAACCTTAGAAATGCGGGAAGTATAGCAATTTATCTTGTGATCGCCTCTCTTAAACACCGGAACTTATTCCAAAAGGATCAGTGTTTTTTTTAGGATGCAGTTGGTTTATTGTACTTAGTATTTCTTCAGGACAAGTGGGGAATATGAAAAGAGAAACCTGTTTAGTATTTAGGTTTCGGAGATGCGAATTGTAAGGAATAATCGATGTAGATAGATTATTCACCAAGGATAAAGGAGGAGTATCGGTATAAAAGTTATTAAAAACATCGGGGGATAAAGTATCAGAGGTAAAAGTCTTTGTTTCCTTACCAATTTCATCGTTTATTATAGATCAAGTTCTTTTACTTTTATTTTGAGAATTTTGTACCTTCTGTCTTAAGGATTCTCGCTTTTGTAATTCAAGTTGACAAATATAGAATTTTTTGTAGCTATTGAATATTCTTGAAGTCGCTGTCTTTTGTTTGGTGGTAGGTCTCCTGTATAAGATTTAATGTTTCTTTAATTTGATATATGTAATTGTTATTATAATTGTTGGTGTATCTGATCTTGTTTATAGCTCTAGTCTGTTTGGTGGGGAAGCAGGTATCAAAGTTGTTCAAAAAGACGTGCAAAAACTTATCAAACTTCTTACATGGATTTTGATCATGGTAAACATCAGCCCAAGATTCCTGTGATAATAGATCTCTAAAGAATACTATGTTAGTATTATAAAATAGCCTTATTTTATTTATACAGGGTGTAGTGTTTTTAGTGTTTATATTTATAATTTGATAAGTGTGGTTGGAAAGCACATTTGGGTAGTACTAGTAACTGACGTCTATTAACTCGTGTTGAATGTTGGAAAAAACTGTAGTGGGCGATTGGTCGAGCGGTTTTAACAATAAACACTATAGCTTTGCGTAACTATTTATTTACTTATTAAACACGGTTTTGATTTTACAATGGCGGTGGTTCGGACACGACTCTCACTACCACGCTCCTTTAGTCCGGTACATATGGTTCGCCTACTCATGTTTATACATGCGCGCACTCTACATCTCCCTTTCTAAAATTATTAATTTATCTGTCTATGTTTTTCCTCTCGGTATTTGTAAGGATGACGTGATACTCTTCCAGACCTGGTAATGGTTTCCTCCTTTCGGGCATTTTTAAAGTTTTTATCACTCTCACGGTTTTCACATACTCTGTTCTCGCGATTGCAACGCACTTCACCTTCCCGGTTTTCCCGAACTTGACGTTCCCGGTTCTCAGGCACTTCACCTTCAAGGTTCTCACGCACTTCCTCGTTGCCTAGGATGATGACATCTCTCCTGTTCCGTCCGATGTCCTGTCCATCGGTGTTTATCCAGTATGATCTTGGGGTATCTGCTTTCTTGTCCATTGTTCCATACTGTTTAGTATCCAAAATGTAGACTCTCTGATTTGGTTGTAGTTCTTCCATTTCTCTAGCCCTATGTCTTCGGTCATAGTTCTTCTTCTGTTTCTCTCTCTCTCTCTTTCGAATTTTTGATATACGTAGTCATGATCAGGTATGTTCGGCGATAACGATTTTTCACTTCTGGGCAACGTATCATGCAAATTTCGAGCAAAAAATAATTTCGCCGGCGATACACCGCATTTTAATGGTGTATTTCTGAATGCCAACAAACCCAAATAGATGTCTTTATTTTTCTTTAATATCTTCTTTACGGTTTGGACTGCTGTTTCGGCCACTCCGTTACTTTTTGGATATTTCGGGCTACTGGTAATATGTTGAAACCCATATGTTTTGGCAAAGTTTGCAAAACGATGGTTCTTATATTGTGGTCTGTTAACAGATTTCACCATTATTGGTATAGCAAATCTTGCAAAGATCTTTTTCATTTCTTCTATTATGTCCTCCGCTTTGGTTTTATTCAGTTCTGCAACTTCTATAAATTTACTGTAATAATCTTTCACAATCAAATATGTTTTTCCTTTATATTCACATAGATCTGTAGCGATTTCCTACCACGGTAATCTTGGCAGTGGATTTATTATCATCGGTTCTATTCTAGTAGGCCTGTTCTGAGCACAAATGTTAGTTATTTATCAAATCTTCGATTTGCTTTGAAATGTGTGGCCAGCAAACTGTTGCTTTCGCTCTACTAACCCCTCTTTTTATTCCAAAATAACCCCCGTGTATCTTCTCCAAGATGTTTCTTCTCAAATTATTCGGTATCAATAATTTATCTTTGTAATAAACTTTCCCTTGATACTGCTAATTCCTTTCTGTATTTAAAATATGGAGCGAGTTCATAATCTTTTATATTTTCTGGCCATCCGTTTGCTATGAATTGTTTTATCTTAAGCAATTATTTTTTCACAATTTCTTCTATGTTTCCATCCAAATCCCCGTGTATTTCCTCATTAATTGTTTCGATATATTTTGAGCTTTCCACCTCTCTTATATATTCTGTTTCACATTCATTTTGTTTAATAGGTGTTCTCGATAACGTATCGGGTGTATAAAAATCTTTACCTGGCACATATTCAATCGTATAATTGAATCTGGTCAATCTTAATCTAAACCGCTGTAGTCTTGTAGTCAAATCATTAATTGGTTTTGTTTTCAACACTTTTAGCAATGGTTGATGATCGATTAGAATAGTAAGTTCTTTTCCTATTAAAAATTGTTCGAATTTTTCGCAAGCTGTCAGGATTGCTAATGCTTCCTTCTCAATTTGTGCATAAAGTCTTTGTGTCTTATTCATTGCCTTCGACATATACATTACAGAATTCCATTTCCCATCATGCTTCTGCTCCAATACTCCTCCTATACTATATGAGCTAGCATCTGCCAAAACTCTTGTTTCTGCGTTTACGTTGTATGGTTTTAATATTGGTGCTGTAATTAACATTTCCTTTAAGTGATTAAAACAATTTTTCTGTTGGTCTTTTCATATAAACATGTTATTGTTCTTCAATAACTCTCTTAAAGGTTTATTCATTTCAGCCATGTTTGGCAAAAAATTTGTTAAATGGTTCACCATTCCTAAAAATCTTCCTAAAAAAGTTCCGTTATATTCTTCGGTTCAGGAAATGATGTTATTGCTTTCAAATGTTCCTTATTTATTTTAATTCCATCCTTTCCTATAACATAACCCAAAAACTTTATTTCGTCAGTTCAAGTCATTTCAAAATTTACATTTCTGTTATTGAGTTTTATTCCGTTATCGTTGATTATTTGAAACACTTTATTTCATAATTCCTCATGTTCCTGTTCAGTCTTGGAAAATATTAAAATGTCATCTATGTGTACTAATACTCCGTTTACATCTCCAAATAATCTATTTATACATCTCTGATATATTTCGGGTGCTGATGATATCCCGAATGGCAGTCTCTTATAGCAGAATCTACCAAATGGCGTTAAAAATGTTGTAAAAATCGACGATTGTTCAGTTAATTGAATTTGCCAAAAACTCGACGCCTCCTCTACACTCGGAAGTAATACTCTTTCTCTTTCTACGTACCTATTTAATTCTGTGTAATCTCCACATATCCTGATGCCTATTGTTTACATGTTACCACCATTGGCGCGCACCATTCTGTAGGTTCCTCGATTTCCTCGATGACGTTCAATTGTACCATTTTTATCAATTCCTCTTTTACCTTATCCAACAATGGCACTGGTACCCTTCTTGGGGTTTCAATAGAAAATGGTTTAGCTTCTTTAATCAGTTTTATAACGTAGTTTATATTCTTTAATTTTCCTATTCCTGAATAAACATTGAATATTTTGTTTCAAATATCGTCTGTTTTTCTTTCACCACACCGGGTTCCTCTATGGCTTCAATCCACTTTATCAATTCTAACTTTGTAATCGCTGGTCTGCCCAATAAGCTTTCTTTTAAGTCGATTACAAACATTTTCAATATTTTACTTTCTTCTTTTCAAGTTGTTTCTAAACGCACCTTTCCTAGAACCTTCAATTCGTGTGGTTTCCTGGTCCATTTAAACCTGAGTTGTGTGTCTCAATTTTGGTTTGTTGTTTAGTTTGTTATAATCTTTTAATGCTAGAACTGTTACATCTGCGCCTGTATCTATTTTAAAATCTATATTTGTATCATTTATTTTTGAATCAATTCGCCACGGTGCTTTTTCTCCTCCCGAGATTGATACTATTTCCGATTTTTCGTACTTGGACTCAGAAACCGAACTTTTGTCCGATTCGGATTCCTTTCTGTCTACTTCGCGAATTTTATTTTTATTTTTCGTACCACATTTCTTTGAATAATGGCCGGACATTTTTTATTTCATGATGCGGATTGGCACCACAACGTCCGCATTCGTCATTCTTATCTCTATTCCAGTACTGTTTTCTTTTGTCTGAGCTGCCCGACCTGTTTTTACAATCGACTCGATCGATAGTTTTTTGAAAATCTTGTTTTACTATTTGTTCTCTCAGCGCTTTATTTTCGCTTTTAATAATTTTAATTTTCGCGGTGTTTAAATTCAAATTGGGATCAGTTTGTAAAATTTCTGATAATCTTTTATTCCAACTACTAACCTATCGCGTGTTAGTTCATCTGTCATTTGTCCGTACTTACATTTCTTCGCGAGTTGAACCACGACCACTACGAATTCCTCCGCGCTTTCTCCGTTTTTCTGATTTCATTGGTTAAACTTTGCTCGCTCGTAAATTACGTTCACGTTAGCCCCGTAATGATGTGTGAAAAATCATTTTAATTCTTCATATTCAGACGTTACTTCCGACGGCGGTTTTAACATATCGATTAACCTATCGACTTGCGGTCCCATATGTAATAAAAGATTGTCGACTTGTAGTTGTTGCGATTGTTTATTTAACCCCGTCACGTTACGATATCGTTCGTAATTTCTTAACCACATGTCCAATTGATCTGCTTCAAACGTGAATTTCTTGGGCGGCGTAACCGAATTTAATGCGATTGTTCGTCCTACCTCTTTTTCTGCAGTCAATTCTTCCAGTTTGCGCTGGAGCTCCTTGATTTCTGCTTCCATGATCTTCTTTATCCAGTTGTCCCTGAACTTTTTTTTCTTTTTGTTTTCACCTCTTGTTGGAGTTCTTTATCTTCATGTTTCTTTTACCCGAGACCTGCCACCATGTAGTGGGTGATTGGTCGAGCGGTTTTAACAATAAACACTATAACTTTGCGTAGCTATTTATTTACTTATTAAACACGTTTGTGATCTCACAATGGAGGTCGTTCGGACACGACTCTCCCTACGACGCTCCTTTAGTCCGGTACATATGGTTCACCTACTCATGTTTATACATGCGCACTCTACAGAAACTACATTCGATTTATAGGAAATTTTCTGCTCTTTACAGTGGTATATAATTTTCATAGATCACAAGTTTGCACAAGCATTTTCTACCCCAAAAACTGCGAAAACCACGTATAATTGCCGTAATCAACTGTTTACGGTCTCATAACTTTATTATATTGTCGCATATAGAGAAAAACCATGAACATGTGTAAATAGACACCCAGAGAACAAGAGGGTCCGGGCATCGACACCTTGTAGCGGTGTCGTCCGCGGATTCGCCAACAGGACCGTCCGGGCGCGGGAGAGAACGTCACCGTCGCCGAGATGTAAAATGATGAATTGTAATAAATCAGTCAGTAAATGTCTTTTGTTAAATTAACTTCTCTAAACCAAAATTGAAATAAAAGAATTTGTAACCCCCCAAACAAGTAAATAAGTTTTATTTTCCATATTTTTAAACAAGTTAAACCCCTTTGTAACAATATGACACTTATAAAAATCTGAGACCATATAGAACTTGTAGAAAATTGTATGCTCTTTACTCTTTACTGCTCTTTAGTGGTGTATAACATTCATAGATCACGAGTTTGCACAAGCATCTTCTACCCCAAAAACTGCGAAAACCGCGTATAATTGCCGTAATCAGCTGTTTATGGTCTCATAGCTTTCTTATGACACGTATAAAACCCTGAGTCCATATAGAACTTATAGGAAATTTTCTGCTCTTTACAGTGGTGTATAGCATTCAAAGATCACAAGCTTGCACAAGCATTTTGTACAAAGCAAATTAAATTGGTGAACTGGTTCACTTCAAACCAGTTTCTGAAAAATGTTGCAACGTGACATCCGAATTGTCAAATATTTTTCAAAAGACGCACCACAAATTCTGACAGCTTTTAGTGAGGATGCATATAAAGTACTTCCACTTATTATATATACTCAAAGGTAGTATTAAATAGTCTTATTTGATTTATACAGGGTGTAGTGTTTTTATTGTTTACATTTGTGATTTAATAGGTGTGGTCGGAAAGCACACTTGGGTACACACTGAGTCTATTAACTCGTGTTGAATGTTGGAAAAAGCCACATCAATACAAGTACAGTGTATGTCGGTTTTAATGAACCCGGTTATAATGAACTAACGTAAAAGTCCGGAATATGTCTGTATTTAACACAATCTAAATAAATTTGCCTATAACGAATCCGGTTATAACGAACTTCTGGCTATAACGAACTGAGTATTATTGAAGTGGTTCCGGTTATAACGAACTTTTTTCCTGATTTCAAGTGAATTCCCTAGCATTTTGCTAGGGAATTTTGCTAGCTACGATCAACTTATATGCGATTTGGTACTATTTTTTAAAAGATGGCTCCACGATGTTTTTCTTATCTACCGGGGAATCACAAAAAATAATCGATTTTGAGACTACTTAGTAACGTAACATTGTTGAACGCTACTTTGAAACAATTGTACCTTTAATTTCTTATTTATTGTCTGTGATATCAGTGTATTAACTGTTTAATAAAATGGAAAACTCGAAAAAACGAAAAGTGTTTTCATTAGAAGACAAATGTGAAATTATACGTCAGCTCGTAGAAGGGAAGAAACAGAGTGAGGTGTGCCGTGAACGAATTTGAGTAAATCTACAGTAGCTACGATTTGGAGACATAAAAATGATTTTCTAAAAGCGTGCGAAACAACTAGCGTAAGTGTTAAAAAAATCCGAAATTGTGGTCACGATGGTGTAGATAAGCTTTATTAAAATGGTTCGCGCAGAAACGCCAACAAAATGTAACAATCAGTGCAAAAATATTAAGGTTGAAAGCAACGGAATTCGGTCAAAAATTGAATGATGACTTCGAATGTACTGAAAATTGGATAGAACGATGGAAAGCTCGTTATAACATTTGTAGCGGTACAATAGTAGGAGAATCAGTAGCGGTAAATCCCAAAATCGTTGACAACTGGGTATCCAGAATTTTACCAACAATTAGCCAGTTTAAAGATAATGACATTTTTAATGGCGATGAAACGGGTTTATTTTATAAACTTGCTCCTAATAAAACTTTAAAGGGAAAAAGTTGTCAAAAGACAGAATAACCGTGTTGGTTTGCGCCAATATATCTGAGAATGCACTGAGAAGCGTAAATTAGTGGTTATAGGCAAAGCGAAAAATACAAGGTGCGCACATTACCTGTAAAATATTATGCCAATTCTAAAGCTTGGATGACGGGAGATATTTCTACTGATATTGTGCGCGAATGGAATACAGAATTAACCAAGAAAAAATGTAAAATAGCTTTGTTGGTTGATAATTGCCCTGCTGACCCGAACATCCCCAATTTAAATTCCATCCAGTTAATCTTTATGCCACCAACTACAAGCAGTAAACTTCAGCCAATGGATCAGGGAATAATTCATTCTCTCAAATGTCATTATAGACATTTTTTATTAAAAATTGTACAAGGAATAGACTCTAATTTGCCTATTAAAGTGACATTACTTGACGGTATTAATATTATTCATAAAGCATGGGAAACTGTCACTGAGTCCACGATTAAAAATTGCTTTAGAAAAGCCGGATTCTATCGGCCGGTGAAGAAATGTTTGATGGAGAAGAAGACATGCCCTTTACACAGTATATTTCAAAAAATTGTACTGAAATTAATCTTACAGAAGAATATATAAAATGTGATGAAGATGTGGCAACATCTGAATTTTTAACGGATGACGAAATTGCCGCTACAGTCCTACATAAAGAGATTTGCGTACAAGACGATGAAGAGGAGGACAGTGCAGTGGTGACGAGCAAATTCAACCATTGTCAAATCGTTCTGCAATACAAAGATTGTATGAAATTCGACGGTATTTACAATCGCTAGCATTACCGGAAAATATTTTAAATAATTTTGCTAGTGTAGAATGCTACATTGAAAAGATGTTTGCAAAAAATCCGCAAACTCGAAGTAAAATTACAGAGTTTTTTAAATAAGTTATTTTTATTTTTTTAAATTTTGTTTGTATTGTTGAAATAAATGTATGTACTCACTGATTTCGTTTAATTTCTTTGCAAATTGTTTACTATCATTCAATTTAATGATTAAATTATCAGTTAAATTTGAATAAAGCTATTTCATCATTTTTTCTTTAATATTCGGTTATAACGAACTCCGGTTATAACCAACCGATTTTCGGGTCCCTTAATGGTTACGAAAAGATCCTGAAACCTGGTCCAGAGAATGGGAAGAGTCGTCGCTGATAAAATGCGCAAATTTAAAATCATCCTACGAAGAAGAGCTGGTTCGAGAAATATTTTTACACCTTAATGCAGTGTTTCCCAAAGTCTTTTGGTCCACGGACCCCTTTTCTTAGTCAAACCTTGTCGACGAATCCCCAGGGTGAAAAACTACATTAAATACATAATAGAAAAATGAAGACTTTAACTTTGTTATCTTAACGGTAAATGGTGACGTAAAAATAAAATATAAAGTAAA
This sequence comes from Onthophagus sagittarius, assembly GCA_036711965.1. Lineage (NCBI taxonomy): Eukaryota > Metazoa > Arthropoda > Insecta > Coleoptera > Scarabaeidae > Onthophagus > Onthophagus sagittarius. The sequence goes on from JASERS010000005.1 coordinate 29,458,552, forward strand.
CATTTTGTTGAATAAGTATTTATTGATTATAACTTTTGTACTAAAATACAATAAAATATTAATAGCTTGTATGAACCTGATGGGATGTTATGAGTTTATATATGTCCGGCTCGATGTTTGCAGTAACAATCGCAAATCCCCCCGATTACTAATTTCCACTCTGTTTCTTTTCTTTGTGACGAGGCTCATAACGGCACTGAATCTATGTTCTACCAAATACGAAGACGGAAAAGCAATCAACAGCTTCTGTACAATAACCCATAATGCTAGATATAAAATTGGGATCTGTCTTTGTAACCAGAAATTTTCGTATCCTTGATTAAACGTTGGTTTCAGCTCTTCATTTGTGGATAATTCAATAAGTTGCTCCTGTACTGGCATGTACTCATCTGCATTTGTGCTCTTAGTTTGACTACTTACAAAAGGGTTCAATACCCAGTCGGGAATATCCATGTGAGGAATGTCTTCAAATCTTTGAGTAAGGTTTGAATGGAGTGCCGTTAAATGTTGACAATAAGCAAGCAAATCTTCGTCTCTATTTTACAATTTTGAAAGATTTGGAAACTGAGAACAAGTTCTCAGTTCTTCCTCCCATGTTTTGTTGGTATAGCAAAAGTTTTGCAACAAAGGCAGATATTACACTTTTAGTTTTGATTAAATTTAGTGCGTCACCTTGTAGTTTCAAATTAGTCTCGTTGAATCTGGAAAATAAATCAGTCATATAAGAGATGTCATTTTTTGAGATAATTAAATTGTGACGCAAATCATTGTCTTTACTCTCCAGGAATTCCAACACTGAATCAAAAAGCGAATAGAAGCGATTCAAACACGCACCTTTAGACAACCATCTTACACTTCTGTGTTAAGTAGTAAACATAGATTATAGTCATCATCATTTTCCAAACAAAGTTGAGCAAATAATCTCTCATTTAAGGCATTCCCTTTGATTTTATGAACTGCTCTAATGACATAATGTAGTGATTTATGCAAACGTCCATTAAGGTTGTTTGCCATCAAATGATGTCGATGAATAACACAATGTTCCGATAGTACATTCGGTATGACTTGTTTTAAGTACGCCAGAAAGCATCGGTGTCGCCCTACCATTGCCGGAGCACCATCAGTAGCAACGGAGATGATATTAGTCAAGGTGTTCGTAGCAAAAGGATCGAACTTAAATTTAGGTGATGGTAAAAGAAAAATATGCGATGTATACAAGAAAAATTAAAGAAAATTATATTGATTAAAGAAAAGGAACATAAACATATAATGCGAAATAATAAGAAAAAATAATTATACATACAAAGATACGAGTAAAGCGAGCGAGTGGACAAAGCAGGCAAACAACTCTGGCACTTGTATGCGCGAATCACACACCGATAATAAAATCAAAACCGAGCGAAAATACAAAAATCCCCAAGTGATTGATTGCTCGTGCGATCCGTAAAACGAGAACGAAATTCAAATTTAAAATAACATAAATTTATGCGCGGAGCGAACAAACACCCGCCGAAAAACGATTGTTTTTAATTTACACAAAAAAGTTTATCATTCTTTATAATAAATGCTAAATTACCTAAATCATTGAACAACACAATAAAACAAACAAAAATTCAATAGTAAATTACAATAACAATGAAAATTAATCAATTCTTGACAAAAATGATCGCTAATTTGGTTGATTAGTAGATTATTCAATTGGTACCACGCGTACGACGCCATCAGGTCCTGGATGAGAACAAATAATGCGTGCCAAATCCCATTTCAGTGGTGGTAAACTATCGTTTCGGATTAAAACCAAAGTGTTTGGAACCAGATTAGTGAGTGATCCATTTAGTCCTCTGTTGTTGTGTATGTAGATATTCGAGGGACCATCGTTTCTAGAAATGTTGTAACATGGCTTGTACCAGTTCCCATTGTGATAATTTGCTGTGTGGTACCTTCTGAAAATCTACGCGAGGTATTTCAGTGTTTAGCGGTGATAATAATAAGAAATGACTTGTGGTGAGAGGTTGGAGATCATTAGGATCAGAGTCGAGTGGCTGAAGAGGTCGAGAATTTAAAACTGATTCAACTTGCGTGAGTAATGTATAAAATTCCTCGAAACTTAGTACTTGGTTTCCTACGACTCTTTGTAGATGCGTTTCAGGGACTTAACTCCAGCTTCGCTAAGTCCATTGATGTTGGGCGATGCAGGAGGATTAAAGAGCCACTCAATCCCAAGTTTACCACCTCCTTCTTGTGCCAATTGATTCAGCTTATTATATGCTCCGATGAAATTAGTTCCTCTGTCGGAAAGAATACGGATGCAGGAACCTCGGCGTGCAATAAATCTATGGAACGCAGCCACAAAAGCCCCAGTGCTCAAATCGGAGACCAGTTCTAAGTGAACAGCTTTAGTGGCAAAGCGTGAAAACCTTCACGATACCATCTTCTTTATTATCTAATGATACCGGTATCATACGAATATCGGCACTAACACGTTTTAGTAGTTCAGGCTTGTTAATTGCCCATTTAGCCAACTCAAACCCAGCCAATGAAATTATGTTTATAATTTGATTCTGTAAGTTCAACGCGTCACAAACCGAAAAACTACCCGTCACAACATCATCAGCGTACATATCATGTAATAATGCGTAGAAAGCGTCAGGAAATTGTGCCGCATTAAGCCTCGCAAGCTCTTGAATAGTTCTCAAAGCTAAGTACGGAGTATAAGAAACTCTATAAGTAACGGTATTTAATTGATATTCATTAAGTTCACCGCTTTTATAATCCCTCCAAATAATGCGCTGATAATCACGCTGATCAGGATCTATTAAGATTTGTCGATACATTTGTTGTATATCACACATAAAGACAATCGGGTAACATCGAAACTTGATTAATATTGAACATATATCGTTTTGAAGTTTAGGGCCAGGCAACAAAAGATCGTTCAATGAATTTCCGGTCAAAGTTTTTGCAGAAGCATCGAAAACATAGTGATGAGGGATATAATAAGCCTTTCTATTTGGTAATCTTCTTTCCAGTCGTCCATAAATTCTTTGTATTTCTTGAAAATTTCAGAATTTTCACTCAACCTTTTTTCTAAGTATACAAAACGTCGAAGTGCTTGGGAATAAGGTTCACCTAATTTTAGGTTAGCCTTTTTAAATGGCAGAGATACCACAAATCGACCATCAGCGGTGTGTTGATATGAAGTGATTTTCGCACTGCGCATCTTCTGAAGTAATTGAAACAATGTCTTTATCTGTTCAAGCTCCCAAAACCTTTGAAGACAGAAATAAGTCGATGGTTCAATCAGAAGTGACAATTGAGATGATGGAGAAGGCAAATCAGTGAATTTTCCCATCAAAAGCCATCCAAAAATTGATTCCAAAGCTGCCGGTTCATTCATAGCAGCAGCTCGCCGATCACCGGTTAATATATATGGAATCAATTGAGCTCCGAGTAACAAATCGATAGGACCTATCGATTTGTTACTACTGGTACTGTTTGGTTTTTACGAATAACGAGGTCTTGTAAATGTGAATGTTTAGATATATCAACAGCTACACTGGGATGAGTGGAACATATGCGTTAACTTATGACAGTTGTAAATCGTTGTATAGGTTGGGACACATCACATAGTTTAACATAACATTCAACGGAGCCTTTATTACAAGCAGAAGACGTGCTGTTCAAACCCTCAATGGGTACAGAGCGAATTCTTCGCATAAGTTGGAGTCGCTTTTGAAGATCTTCTGTTATGAAGTTGATCATGCTGCAAGAATCGATCAAAGCCCTCACTCTATGGTATCTTCCAAACCGATCTTGAATGTCTGACTCGGCGACAGGTAAAAGAACAGTCATAAATGTATTAGTTACGGAGGCGACAGTATTATTAGGATTTGATGAACTGACATTAGGTGCAATTGTATCATACGAAGAGCTGTTCAAATGTAATAGTGTATGATGACGCCGGTGGCAGACTCGACATGTTTTATTGTAGTTACATTTACTTGTACTATGACGATAACCCAAGCAATTTTTACAAAAGTTATATTTGGAAATGAATTCAAATCGTTGCGAAGGCGTTTTTCCTTGAAACTTATCACATTGATAAAGATTATGATTAGATTGACATAAAATACAATTTAAATTCGATTTAATTTCAGTAGTAAAGCTTGATTGAAACTGTTTCGTAATTAATTTGTTTCCTTTTGTAGAAGATGTCAGCTTAACAGAATCTAAAGCTTTCGAGTGATTCTTCAAAAAATCCATTAAGTGCAATTCTTGCAAGTCAATGTGCAAGTCAATTTCTTGTAATCTTTAATCCATTCTTCTACGGTTGGCTTCGGCATTAGTTTCAGCATTGTACTACGCAAGAACTTCACACTGTCACTCGAGTAACTTTAATACAATTAAATGAATTGAAGACTCGACGCAAGTCAAACCACATACGGGGAATCCCGTGTAAGACGATACACACAACGGGGAATTCCAAAGCATAAATTCGGATCGATGAAAAACGCAGATCTTACATCAGACGGCACAACGAGGAAATGTACAGAGGCGCAGCGAAATATTTTTTCATAATTCGACCAATTTTTGGGGAAAAGACGCCAAAAAGTTGGAAAAAGGCTTTAAATAGACATAAAAAAAATAACAGGCATGAAAATTTAAAAAAGGCATAACTAACCTAGTCTTATTTCACTTATTTTTAACCGATTTGTAAAGATATTTAAATATATTTGTAATGCCTTTAATTTTGAGCATATTTTCTATAAATCCGGTCTTTATATATCAGTGTACCTTATACAGCGTGGTCAAAAATTGAATTACCGTTTTGCTGTATTCAATTGCGAGAAAGTCGAAAATTTTAAATGGAACGCCCCATATCTGTTTAGCCTATCAGAATGAGAATTTAATTCTCTACAAATTATCTATAAACATTGCCATACCTATTTATTACGGTTTTCTTCATATTGAGTATATCATCAAAATCTTACACAAAATGCTGAAAACCGTTCGTGTTTTTATTAGAAGGCTATGACACTTTGACAGTTTACCGTTTAATTTATTTAAATTATCATTGGTATTATTTCTAGAATGATCTGCGATTGAATAAACTTTAGTTCGTAAGCTTTTATTTGCCAGAAATAACTAGCTGAAGAACGCATAAATGAAACAATGAAAAACAATAATATGGCGTAATATTCGATGCAATGATGGGCGAGATCTACGTAGAGAGTTCAGTTTATTTATTTACGGTGCTTCTTTGGAAAATATTCATCTAAATCGACCGAAGCACCTCTTACCGAAAAATTTGGTAAAGCAATAAAATATGACAAAACATTTAATCTATTATCTCAAGCTGCTGGTGATAGAAATTTATGGTTTCTTGTTATTTTGATATTTCCGAAACTAAGAAACAGATTCTATTCAAAACTTTATTACATCCGCCATGAATATAAGAGGAATTTAAAATGTTGGCGTTGGAATAAATCGCCATGATATTCAAAGACATTAACAGAAGTAAGTGATGACACAACTAAGTAATGACAACAATAACATAAATATGGATGAGAAACTGTCAAAACTCCATAGCTTTCTAACATAAAAACCAGAAGCTTTCCAGTATTGCATGCTTCCATTAATTTCCAAATATGAGGGCAACTAAACAAATAGACACAGGAAAGCTTCTAGATAGTTTGTGGAGAATTAAATTGTCTTAATTTATTTTTATAATTTTAAGTTTTTGATTCTTTTATGTTATTGATTTTAATTTTTGTCATTAAATTGTTGTTTTTCATTGTTTCATTTATTCGGTTTTCTTTTGGTTATTTTTGGTAAATAATAGCTAACTATCTAAAGTTTATTCAATCGCAGTTCATTCTAGAAAAAATACTAATAATAATTTAAATAAATTAAACAAGAATCTGTCAAAATGTCATGGCCTTCTAACAAAAACACTTTCTAGCATTTTACGTATGAGTTTGATAAATTCCTCAATAGCAAGAAAACTATAATAAATAGGTATAGAAATGTTTATAGATAATTTGTAGAGAATTAAATTCCCTTTCCGATAGAGTATGAAAATGCCCCAATTGAATACAGAGAAACGGTAATTCAATTTTTCACCACGCTGTATAAGATATACTGATACAACAAGTGACAATCTATTCAACAGCATATGAAGAGTTATCGTGCCAATACAAAACGTTTTTAAATTAACGTTGGCTGACATATGGGCTTGTAAAGAGCATGGTGATATTTGACAAAAAACACTTAAAACCAAAATAACTCGAAAACAAAAAATGCTAGGAACCAACAACTGTTATCAACGTCAACTTATTTTTTTACGTATAATTGAATGGTGTAATAAAAACTGTGGCATTCCATTTAAAATAACGAAGTTGAGGTCTACTTCCGGTAGATAAGAAGTGGTGGCCATCTTGAAAATATTTTAGATTAATAGATTGGAATGAACAACCCATGCTAGCAAAATTTCAAGCGTCTACGAATAGTGGAACCTAAAAAAGTTCTAATGAACCAGTTACGTGAGTCACCCTGTATATCTATAATTATAATAAATAATTCAAAATTAATTAACAACGGAATACACTAAAACACAGTAATTTGAAACATTAACTGAAGAAAATTAAAATTCCTTCGAAAATTTTAATAAAAAAGAAACCCTTAGTGAGTGTTACTGTGATACATAATTTTTTCAATCAACTTAAACAAGAGAAGCCAGGTTTATACAAAAAAATAATTAACTGTAAATTTAAGAACTCGACAGTTGGGTAAACATATTATTTATCTTTTGTCCAATCACGAATCGAATTCTTAAATTTAAATCCAAATTTACAGCTGAATTTTTTTGTAATAAATTTAAATTTAAGAGATATCAGTTTTATTCAAATTAAGTATATTTGACGTAAAGAAAGTACACTATCTATGTAACAAAACAAAAAATTATACTTCTTTTTGTTCAGCACTCGGAAAATTTGTTGTATGCACTTCACATCACGCACAAGACAGAACTAAATTGTTGTATACACTCACTAGTTGGTGCAGGGATCGACGCTATTCCTGTTTATACAAGATCAAGCAGGCATAAGCCTGCATCGCGATGCCTGTTATTACTTGTATAAAATACAATTACCTACAATTTAGTACGATAAAGTACAATTTTATGCACCTGTCTACAGGTGTCCCACGTAACTGGTTCATTAGAACTTTTTTAGGTTCCACTGTTCGTAGCGGCTTGAAATTTTGGTAACAGGGGTTGTTCATTCCGATCTATTAATCTAAAATATTTTCAAGATGGCCACCACTTCCGGTTTATGGAAGTAGACCTCAACTTCGTTATTTTAAATGGAATGCTATAGTTTTTATTATACCATTCAACTATACGTAAGAAAATATGTTGACTTTGATACAGTTATTGGTATGTACCGTTTTTTGTTTTCGAGTTATTTTGATTTTAAGTGTTTTTTATCAAATATCACCATGCTCTTTACAAGCCCATATCTCAACCAACGTTAATTCAAAAACGTTTTGCATTGGTACGATAACCCATCATATGCTGTTAAATAGATTGCCATTTGTTGTATCAGTATATCTTATACAGGCTGGTCAAAAATTGAGTTACCGTTTCTCTGTATTCAATTGCGTGAAAATCGAAAATTTTAAATGGAACGCCCCATATTTTCATACCCTATCAGAAAGGGATTTTAATTCTCTACAAATTATCTATAAACATTCCTACACCTATTTATTATAGTTTTATTGCTATTGATGAATTTATCAAAATCATACATAAAATGCTAGAAACCGTTTGTGTTTTAGTTAGAAGGCCATGATATTTTGAATATAATGAAACAGCGAAAAACAATAATTTAATGACAAAAATTAAAATCAATAACATAAAAGAATGAAAAACTTAAAATTATAAAAATAAATTATGGGAATTCAATTCTCTAGAAACTATTTAGATACTTTCCTGTGCCTATTTGTTGTAGTTGCCTTCATATTTGGAAATTAATGGACGCATGCAATGTTGGAAAGCTTATTGTTTTTATGTTAATAAGTTATGGAGTTTTGACAACTTTTCAACCATATTTATATTATTGTTGTCATTACTTAGTTGTGTCATCACTTACTTCTGTTAATGTCTTTGAATATCATGCCGAATTATTCCAACGTCAACATTTTAAATTCGTCTTATATTCATAGCGGATGTAATAAAGTTTTGGATAGGAGCTGCTTCTTAGTTTTGGAAAGATCAAAATAACAAGAAACCATAAATTTCTATCACCAGCAGCTTGAGATAATAGAATAAATGTTTTGTCATATTTTATTGCTTTACCAAATTCTTCGGTAAGAGGTGCTTCGGTCGATTTAGATGAATATTTTCCAAACAAGCACCGTAAATAAATAAACTGAACTCTCTACGTAGATCTCGCCCATCATTGCATCGAATATTACGCCATATTATTGTTTTTCATTGTTTCATTTATGCGTTCTTCAGCTAGTTATTTCTGGCAAATAAAAGCTAACGAACTAAAGTTTATTCAATCGCAGATCATTCTAGAAATAATACCAATGATTATTTAAATAAATTAAACGGTAAACTGTCAAAGTGTCATAGCCTTCTAATAAAAACACGAACGGTTTTCAGCATTTTGTGTAAGATTTTGATGATATACTCAATATGAAGAAAACCGTAATAAATAGGTATGGCAATGTTTATAGATAATTTGTAGAGAATTAAATTCTCATTCTGATAGGCTAAACAGATATGGGGCGTTCCATTTAAAATTTTCGACTTTCTCGCAATTGAATACAGCAAAACGGTAATTCAATTTTTGACCACGCTGTATAAGGTACACTGATATATAAAGACCGGATTTATAGAAAATATGCTCAAAATTAAAGGCATTACAAATATATTTAAATATCTTTACGAATCGGTTAAAAATAAGTGAAATAAGACCAGGTTAGTTATGCCTTTTTTGAATTTTCATGCCTGTTATTTTTTTGTGCCTATTTAAAGCCTTTTTCCAACTTTTTGGCGTCTTTTCCCCAAAAATTGGTCGAATTATGAAAAAATATTTCGCTGCGCCTCTGTACATTTCCTCGTTGTGCCGTCTGACGTAAGATCCGCGTTTTTCATCAATCCGAATTTAAGCTTTGGGATTCCCCGTATGTGGTTTGACTTGCGTCGAGTCTTCAATTCATTTAGTTGTATTAAAGTTACTCGAGTGACAGTGTAAAGTTCTTGCGTAGTACAATGCCGAAACCAATGCCGAAGCCAACCGTAGAAGAATGGATTAAAGATTACAAGAAATTGAAATATGAACGCAATCGTTTATTTTGCCAAGTCTGTTCAAAAATCGTAAGTATTGATGGAGTTAATCGAGTAAAAACAATTAATTATATTAATTATATTTTTAAATAATGATTAAATTATGTATAATACCAAAGATTTTTAAATATTTAAAACCGAAATTTAAATCTTTTTACGGTAAAAATTGGAAATTATAAAGAATAGCATGTCCCAAAATTCACTATTGATTCAATGTAGTTCTTCGATCACTAAAATTAATAGAACAATATATTGATTGTTTAATAATTATGGAAGATATTATAAAATACTGACGTTATTAAATTACTGTTAAATGATTAATTGTGACAAGAAATACTACATAATTCAGCATGTCAAAACATCATTGCATGAGGAAAAATTAAAACTGACTAAAAGTCAATCCAAAAAACAACAAACTATAGATACAGCTATACAATCTGTGGCATCAACATCCGGCTACACTGAACAATAAGAATTCAATTTTGATCTTTGCAAAGCTTTAATAAAAGCAAACATACCAATCCATAAAGTGACAAATAAATATTTCAAAACTTTTTTACAAACATATTGTACAATGCATATTCCCGATGAAAGCCATCTTCGCAAAAATTATATTACTTCAGTCTACAAAGAAGTTATTCAAGAAATAAAAAATATTATTGGAAATAATTATATTTGGATAAGTGTAGACGAAACAACTGATGTATGTGGACGATACGTGACAAATTTAATGCTTGGTGTATTAAGTGATGAAAATTCGTCAAAAAGTTTTCTAATAAGTACCAAAGAATTAAGTAAAACAAATAATAATACGGTAACAAGATTTATTCACGACGAATTAACGCATTTTTTCTTACCGGAGCCGGTACCGAATGATACAATTTTACTGATGGTGTCAGACGCAGCGGCATACATGGTAAAAGCTGCGTCTAATATGAAGATTTTTTACCCTAATTTAATTCATTGTTGTGCTTAGCACACGAGCTTAATCGAGTAGCAGAAACTATAAGGTTACAGTTCCCATTAGTTAATAAATTAATAAAAAGCGGTAAACAAATATTTGTTAAAGCCCCTTTAAGGGTAGAATTGTTTAGAGAGAGGTTACCAAATACCCCATTACCACCACAACCAGTTCTAACAAGATGGGGAAGATGGCTAGATGCCGCCATTTACTACACAAACGCCTTAGATCATTTTAAACAATTAATAAATGAATTTCCGGCTACAAGTAGTAAAGCAATACAAGATTGCCAGGCCGTCCTAAAGGAAGTGGAGCTACAAAATAATTTGGCATTTATAAAAAGCAATTACAGTTATATAAGTGAATCTATAAAATCACTTGAAAAACAGGATTTACCTTTAGTGACTGCAGTAGAAATGATTAAAAAGTTTCAAGACAGCACGTATAGCGTACCAGGACATATTGGTCAAATAATTACGAATAAATTTAATGACGTTCTGTGTAAAAATGAAGGATTTGCCACATTACAAAAGAATGCATCAATTTTAAGTGGTGAAATTGTTACTGGATTTATTATGGATCCCGCATTAATTTCAAAGTTCAAGTATGCACCAATTACAAGTGTGGACGTGGAGAGAAGTTTTTCGGCTTACAAGAATACATTAAGTGAGAGAAGACACAACTCCACAATGGAATATTTAGAACAGCATTTAATAATTAGTTGTTTTCGTGATTAGTGGTTTAATAATTACATATGAATGTTTAGTTTAACGATGTATTTTTTAATGAAACCGTTATTAAAATACATTATTAATTAGGTATAGCAATTTTTTCGATTTCTAATTTTTATGCCTTTTTAATGCTTTTATTGCCAAAATTTCATGCCTTTTTAAGTGCATTTTTCCGCTTTTGAATTAAAATTAGCTGAGATATGGGCTTGTAAAGAGCATGGTGATATTTGATAAAGAACACTTAAAATCAAAATAACTCGAAAACAAGAACGGTAGGTACCAAAAACTGTTATCAAAGTCAACATATTTTCTTACGTATAATTGAATGGTGTAATAAAAACTATAGCATTCCATTTAAAATAACGAAGTTGAGGTCTACTTCCGGTAGACCGGAAGTGGAAAATATTTTAGAATAATAGATCGGAATGAACAACCCATGTTATCAAAATTTCAAGCCTCCACGAGTAGTGGAACCTAAAAAAAGTTCTAATGAACCAGTTACGGGAGACACCTGTATATTTATATTTTACTTGGGATATAAAAATTGCTAATAATTTATTAATAAATTAATAAATAATTTTCTAATAATTTATTGGCGATTTCTTATTATTATTTTAACTTCCGTATTAAAAAAAAATGTGTCTCAATTTATTTATTTTTTATTAAACCTTGCGCGGACCCCCTGACGTTGTTTAGGGACCCCCAAACCGATTTTAATTTTCCAAGGACCCCTTGGGGTACGTAAGGACAACTTTGGGAACCACTGTCTTAAACAGATCACTTTCTATTAGATATCATCAACAATAGAAAATATCGATCAAATACTTTAATTACTTTTATTTGGTATATTAACACAAGAAACTTTAAATATTTGAGGTTTTTCCAAAGACTGACTCATAACCGCAAAAGGAAACTCATCCATTCCGTTACAAGAGGCCCCAAATTCTCCGTTTTTATTAACAGCTATTACTGCACCCGAAAAACTGGGGTAATGCTTAGTCATTCTCAATATAGCTTGATTTGAAGCATCTTCTGGAGTGGCTCCACGTCTCATTGCTTCAACTGCCAAAAGACTACAAATAAGAATTAATTAAACGAAAATACTTTATTTATTGTTAAGAAAACTATGGATGCTAATGGGGGATAAAGTTAGGTTTGATAATAATTTACCTTGGTAAAAATCGAATCATCGTGTCGCCATCTCCAGTTGCAGCAGCTCCACCCACTTCACTATCAGCGTAAGCCCCCGCTCCGGGAATTGGAGAATCTCCAACTCTCCTAAAACGCCAAAATTATTTTTATTTACACTACTATTTACGAATTTACCCCGCTATTTTATGTCTTAACCCATTTGTAGAAGTCCCCGCTATTACATCACCATTACCATCGACGAGAACCATCCCGATTGTATCATGAGTCAATCTCACATCAATTTTGGAGTTTTTAATATGACCTTCATAATTAACATCATTTTCATTAATGGGATTGTACGGCCCACAAGATCTCGATGGGTCAGGCTCAACGTTCTTAAGATAATATAAAATAAAATCGGGTTAATTTAGATAAAAAAAATGTTAGGGTAATTTTTACAATCCAATAATTGGGTTGACAATTCCCTTTTTTCCAATCATCCCACACCCCCATCGAAGTATTCGTCGATAAACTTTCTTCTTTAAACCCCATCGCTTTCGCAAATTCCGTGGCTTGGTCCCCAACCAACATCGAGTGTTTAGTGTGCTTTAAGACATGTTTAGCCACGGAAATAACGTTTTTAATGCGTCTAAGCCCCGCGACAGCTCCAACGTTCATTGTACGCCTAAAATCAACACAATCGTATCTTTTTAAACGATTAATTCAGCTAATTACCCATCAAAAATTAACGCATCCAAAGTTGTTTCACCGTTCTCATCGGGACTCCCTCCAAATCCAACTGTGGAGTCGCATTGTTCGCGTTCGCAATACGAACATCCGGCTTCTAAAGCCTCGATACCATCGTAGCCTTTACTTAATAAATCCCAAGCTGGAAATTAAAAGATTTAAATAAAATTAATTTGTTTGAATGAAACTAACCTATTTGAGAGGGCTCTAAGGAAAAGCCCCAAGTTCCAACAATAATGGGATATTCGCTTAAAGAATGTTTAAATGTGCAGAAAAGAATCAATAATTTAAACATTTTTGTTGTTAGATTTAAATATATCTCGTTATTAACAACGTTTTTATTTTCAGCTTAATTTTTTTTTAGGTTATGTTGATATGGAAAAAATAATTTTGCGTGAAATGAGTTTTTATTCCCAGAACGAACGTTCAAAGATCTAAAAGAAAAGTTAACTAATATAGATAAAGGTAAATAATGCTAAAGATAGTAACGGGGGATTCTTAAAGATAAACATTTTTTCACTAAACGATGATAAGGAACCAATACGGAGATATTTTGTAAAGTATACATGTATTATCAATTGTAATACATGTATACTATAAATAAACTTTATTTGCATGTGAGATTATAATTTTAAATGGCTCGTATTTAATAGATATGGATTATATCAAGGGATAATAATCTTGTCAATGAAGATGGAGTAATCGTTATTTTTAAGCTTAATAAGTATGATTAATTCGTTTGGATGTTTTTTGAAAGTATTATACAATGTTCTTTTAGGACTTTATGGCTAAAAGGAAGAGAGAAGTTATCCTAAGTCAACATAGAGTTACACATTGTTAACGGAAAGATAAATTGACAAAAAAGTAATTCATGTGCAAAATAGGAGTTACGTTAATGATGCAACATAAAATAAAAGGATTCTGAATTAGGTGAAGTTTAGAAACTTGTATGATAAGTTGAATCGGATGGAGCTGATATAAGCAACAACATAAAATTGTTTAGAGGTGTTTTATGTATATAAAATCCCCACGAATTGATTTATAACACTTTTTATGTACTGAACAACATTTAATAATGATAATTTAGGTAATTATGTTAAATAATGAAAGAAATATCTTGTATTTAGAAATAACCTCAAAAGCGCCATCTGGAAATGAGTAACAAAAAAATGATGTTTTTAATGATGCTTTATCAAGTTATTTTTAAAATTATTATTAATATTTTTGATTTATTTTTATTATTGAAAATTTTAATATAAACAAAAAAAAATTCTTAATAAATTTTGTAAATAATTCAAATTAAAATAAAATTTTTCAATAATTAAATTACAGTTCCCTGCAACATCAAATATTTCACGTCAATGTCACTTTTGACATAAATAAGTCTTAATCCCATTTAGGTCCAAAATATGATGTCGTAATCGCCCCACGCAGCAAAGAAAAGACCGCACATGTTCGAGAATTGGGTAAATTATGTTGATAAAAACGCCGAAACCGACTAAATATAAATTCTTTCGTAAAACCGCAACAGTTTTGTTCGTCGCCGAAGGATTGGTTTTTGGTGCGAGTTATTACGTTTATCATAAATTAAACACGGACAGGGGTAAATTTCTTTATTGCATTTGCTATTTTAATAATAATTTTAAATAATTAATTAATATATTTATTTAATGATGGATTAAAATCTTCAAATCCTTAAAATAAATGATTGTATAGGCAACCAATATGACATATTTTTTTGAAGATTTTATTTAATTTATATTTAATATTTTTAATACTAAATTAAAATCTTCAAATCATTAATATCAATAATTTTTTTTTGAAGATTTTAGATTTTATATGCACAATAATTACCCAAAGATTTTAAATTATTATTACGATTTTGGGGAAAGAATCGGAGGGACCGGCGAGAGAATAAAAGAAATTGACCAAGCTTATTGGCGAATAACTCAAATTAATGGCAAATAAACTATTAAAATCATTAATTTACTTCACGGGTTTTACAGGTTTAGGGTATTTGTTATTAATAGCCACAAAACCCAGTGACGTTTCAATCGAACAAATTAAAAAGGTTCATTTAATACGATATTAATTAACATATTAAAAAATTAATTTATTTATTTTATAGAAATATCCCAATCAATTAGACGCCTCCTCGGAATCATTGAAAAAAAGGGAACAATTCGCAAAAGTTTTACAATCAGCCGCATCAGACACACCCATTTATTTAAAAAATAAAGAACCATCCGACAATAAATAAAATAATCATTAATTAAAAAATGGAGTTGAACTTGCTTCAAGAACGTTGCGACCGTAAAATAGAAATGTTGACAAAGCGTGAGAACGAGCGCAAACAAGATTTGGAAAAAGGGAACGCATTAAAAAAATTAGAAAACGCCGAAAATGAGCAATTAAGTTATTTCGAGAAAAGTTTTAATGAGAAAAAATTGAAAATTGAAAAAGATCTTAATAAATCATCGGAAATAAAAGTGAAAGATTTACCCGAACATTTCGATAAGATATCCAAAGAGATTTTGAGTCTACAAAAATATTTGGCAGGTTCAAATTTGTTTTTGCGAGGATACGATATTAAAATTTACCAACAGATCCTTCAAAATTTAGGGAATCAATTCAAGGATATTGAAGAGGAACTCATCCCAAAAAAAAAATTTGGATTTAAAAATCGCAAAAGTAAAAATAACATAAAAAACGGGGAATCATCGAAAATCGACGAAGTCGACTCAAACATAATCATTAAAAAGAATCTTTTTAAAACGACCTGTGATTTAATCGATAAATCCAACGAGACGTTATCCTTAGATTCAACGGAAATTTATAAAAAAGATATCGCCTTAACTAACTTGATTAATTGTAAAGTGAAGCTGTTGGGGACGCCTTCAACTTTGCATATAAACAAATTAAAAGATTGCTACATTTTTACCGGGCCGGTTTCGACTTCGATCTTCGCCGAAAATTGTTTTAATTGCACTTTGGTTATTGCTTGTCAACAATTGCGGTTGCACAGTTCAGAAAATGTTCGGATTTACTTGCACGTCACTAGCAGAGCTATTATGGAGGATTGCCACAACATTTTTTTGGCCCCTTACAATTATCGCTATGAAGGAATCGAGGAAGACTTTGAAAAGGCTGGTTTAAATCGGCTAGTTAATAATTGGACGAGCATTGATGATTTTAACTGGTTAAATATTGAGAGGGCTTCGCCCCATTGGAGTTGTTTAAATGAAAATGAACGTGTTCGTGATTGGGAGAATTAGTAAAATGATTTTTGATTATTTAGTTCTTTTTTATGTGATAAAAAATAAATATATTTAAAAAAAAACATAATTTTTGTTTAATTTAGATTCAATTTATATTTAAACTCTTTGAAATGAAAAATTCTGATTTGTATTAGGAGCACCTCTTAGCGAGGATCAGAACCACTTTGATGAGGAGGTAAACATTCTTTTTTCGTTTTTAATTATTACTCCTGATACTTTTAAACGAAATTCCTCCTCGATTTTATGCTCTCCATATCAAAATTGTAATTTTTTACCTCTTCTAAATCAGAAATTCCAATTTGTATTCTCTTAGCGAGGATCAGAATCGCTTCGACGAGGACGTAAACATTTTTTTTCGCTTTTAATTATTATTCCTGATACTTTTAAACGAAATACCTCCTCGATTTTAAGCTCTCCTTCTAGAAATTGTAATTTTACCTCTTCTAAATCAGAAATTCCAATTTGTATTCTCTTAGCGAGGATCAGAAGCACTTCGACGAGGAAATAAACTTTTTTTCGCTTTTAATTATTACTCCTGATACTTTTAAACGAAATACTTCCTCGATTTTATGCTCTCCTTCAAGAAATTGTAATTTTACCTCTTCTAAATCAGAAATTCCAATTTGTATTCTCTTAGCGAGGATCAGAATCACTTCGACGAGGGCGTAAACATTTTTTTCACTTTTAATTATTACTCCTGATACTTTTAAACGAAATACTTCCTCGATTTTATGCTCTCCTTCTAGAAATTGTAATTGTGCCTCTTCTAAATCAGAAATTCCAATCTGCATCCTTTTAGCGAGGATCAGAACCACTTCGACGACGAGGTAAACTTCTTTTCGCTTTTAATTATTACTCCTGAAACTTTTAAACGAAATACTTCCTCGATTTTATGCTCTCCTTCTAGAAATTGTAATTGTACCTCTTCTAAACCAGAAATTCCAATCTGTATCCTTTTAGCGAGGATCAGAACCACTTCGACGACGAGGTAAACTTCTTTTCGCTTTTAATTATTACTCCTGATACTTTTAAACGAAATACTTCCTCGATTTTATGCTCTCCTGATCGAAATTGTTATCTTACCTCTTCTAAATCAGAAATTCCAATTTGTATTAGGAGCACCTCTTAGCGAGGATCAGAACCACTTCGACGAGGAGGTAAACATTTTTTTTTTGCTTTTAATTATTACTAAGGTTGGACCGACTATGATTTTGGCCGACTATTCGGCCCTAAAAGAGACGATTAGTCGGCTGATTAATCGGCCATTGCCGATTATTCCGATGAGTAAAGTTTGAACACTTTCATTCGGATACTTTTGGAAACCCTTATATGTCTCATACTCTTGTAACAAGTAAAGACCGGATTTATAGAAAATATGCTTATGCTCAAAATTAAAGGCATTACAAATATATTTAAATATCTTTACGAATCAGTTAAAAATAAGTGAAATAAGACCAGGTTAGTTATGCCTTTTTTGCCTTTTTTGAATTTTCATGCCTATTATTTTTTTTATGCCTATTTAAAGCTTTTTCCAAATTTTTGCGTCTTTTCCCCAAAAATTGGTTGAATTATGAAAAAATATTTCGCTGCGCCTCTATACATTTCCTCGTTGTGCCGTCTGACGTAAGATCCGCGTTTTTCATCAATCCGAATTTCAGCTTTGGAATTCTCGGTTGTGCCGCGTCGTCTTACATGGGATTCCCCGTATGTGGTTTGACTTGCGTCAAGTCTTCAATTCATTTAGTTGTATTAAAGTTACTCGAGTGACAGTGTGAAGTTCTTGCGTAGTACAATGCCGAAACAAAAGCCAACCGTAGAAGAATGGATTAAAGATTACAAGGAATTGAAATATGAACGCAATCGTTTATTTGCCAAGCCTGTTCAAAAATCGTAAGTATTCATGGAGTTAATCGAGTAAAAACAATTAATTATATTAATTATATTTTTAAATAATGATTAAATTATGTATAATACCAAAGATTTCTAAATATTTAAAACCGAAATTTAAACCTTTTTACTATTTTTTTAAATAGCATGTCCCAAAATTCACTAGAAATAAAATTCACTATTGATTCAATGTAGTACTTGGATCACTAAAATTAATAGAACAATATATTGATTGTTTAATAATTATGGAAGATATTATAAAATACTGACGTTATTAAATTACTGTTAACAGATTAATTGTGACAAGAAATACTACATAATTCAGCATGCCAAAACATCATTGCATCAGGAAAAATTAAAACTGACTAAAAGTCAATCCAAAAAACAACAAACTATAGGTACTATACAATCTGTGGTATTAACATCCGGCTACACTGAACAATCAAAATTCAATTTTGATCTTTGCAAAGCTTTGATAAAAGCAAACATACTAATCCACAAAGTGACAAGTAAATATTTCAAAACTTTTTTACAAACATATTGTACAATGCATATTCCCGATGAAAGCCATCTTCGCAAAAATTATATAACTTCAGTCTACAAAGAAGTTATTCAAGAAATAAAAAATATTATTGGAAATAATTATATTTAGATAAGTGTAGACGAAACAATTGATGTATGTGGACGATACGTGACAAATTTAATGCTTGGTGTATTAAGTGATGAAAATTCGTCAAAAAGTTTTCTAATAAGTACCAAAGAATTAAGTAAAACAAATAATAATACGGTAACAAGATTTATTCACGACGAATTAACGCATTTTTTTTTTACCGGAGCCGGTACCGAATGATAAAATTTTACTGATGGTGTCAGACGCAGCGGCATACATGGTAAAAACTGCGTTTAATATGAAGATTTTTTACCCTAATTTAATTCATTGTACTTGCTCAGCACACGGGCTTAATCGAGTAGCAGAAGCTATAAGGTTACAGTTCCCATTAGTTAATAAATTAATAAAAAGCGGTAAACAAATATTTGTTAAAGCCCCTTTAAGGGTAGAATTGTTTAGAGAGAGGTTACCAAATACCCTATTACCACCACAACCAGTTTTAACAAGATGGGGAACATGGCTAGATGCCGCTATATACTACACAAACGCCTTAGATCATTTTAAACAATTAATAAATGAATTTCCGGCTACAAGTAGTAAAGCAATACAAGATTGCCAGGCCGTCCTAAAAGAAGTGGAGCTACAAAATAATTTGGCATTTATAAAAAGCAATTACAGTTATATAAGTGAATCTATAAAATCACTTGAAAAACAGGATTTACCTTTAGTGACTGCAGTAGAATGATTAAAAAGTTTCAAGATAGCACGTATAGCGTACCAGGACATATTGGTCAAATAATTACGAATAAATTTAATGACGTTCTGTGTAAAAATGAAGGATTTGCCACATTACAAAAAATTGCATCAATTTTAAGTGGTGAAATTGTTACTGGATTTATTATGGATCCCGCATTAATTACAAAGTTCAAGTATGCACCAATTACAAGTGTGGACGTGGAGAGAAGTTTTTCGGCTTACAAGAATACGTTAAGTGAGAGAAGACACAACTTCACAATGGAACATTTAGAACAGCATTTAATAATTAGTTGTTTTCGTGATTAGTGGTTTAATAATTATATATGAATGTTTAGTTTAACGATGTATTTTTTAATGAAAACGTTATTAAAATACATTATTAATTAGGTATAGCAATTTTTTCGATTTCTAATTTTTATGCCTTTTTAATGCTTTTGTTGCCAAAATTTCATGCCTTTTTAAGTGCCTTTTTCCGTCTTTTTTGTGCCTTTTAATCCGGTCTTTAGTAACAAGTTCAGATGTATCCGGTTTTCTTTCGTAATATAGGTGTTTATGGTAAAGTGTTTATTTTTATAAAGATAAGATTCAGCTCCTGAGCAATGTCGAGAAAGATACGAGTTCTTTAATAGTATCCATACATAATGGTACCGTTTTTATTTGTGCATTTTAAAATTATTAAAATGTATTTTTAATTTTGCATAATTAATAATAGCATATTTTATTATACTTGTCAAATTGGAATAACTTAGTTGTGCATGAAAATGTGTTGGTATTTCTACGCAACGATTTTCACTAGAAACATTCTTATCATTGCACGCTGAGACATTTTGGAGTGTCATATAGGTCATATACTTCAAAATCAGTAAAAATTCATTAGACATTGCTGTGTTAAACACTCAGGTACTTTTTGTAGATTCAATCACTACAATCTTGACTTTATTTTGGCCAGAGCTGGGCAGTAGTTCACTATAAAAATAGTTAAAAAATATTATATTGCGATGATCCCGTGCGATCCTGAGAATGGTAATAACAGCAGATTGAAAGAAGTCAATTGGAGAGTAATTTTATATCCTACAAGACTACAGACTTGTTATTACTACCAACAGTCTTGAGTTTGCTTTCAGAAGACTTGAACTACTTCCAAAAGACTTTGTAACCAGTCAGAAAAAATAAGTATCTATTAAATTCGGGGAAGCACAGAAATATTTTGAGAGTGGGGACAACGGGTGAGGGACTCGAAAAAACGAGGGAGAAGAGAGAACTCGGGGGAATCGGTGAGAAGTGTGAGAGTTGGGAGGTCGAAGAAGTAGAGAGTTGGGGAAGGTGAAAGAAAGAAATAAGAGGACTAGAGTGGAGACGGGGAGGAGGAAAAGGGTGTAATTGGAAAAGAAAAAGGAAATTAAAATGTATCAATCAACAAGCAATTTAATGTAAGTTCCATATATTTTGTTTTCTTTGATTATATTTGTGCGGTTGAAAAACGAGTAAATTAAAGTAGTATCAATAATTCAGTAAGTTTTATTTATTTTTCATTTATTTTAACATCCACTGCCTGGTCCTCTCCACCACTGTTTTCGACACAATTAACCACGTTACGAGGCTCCTATAAAGAGTGGACCCGAGGAGAATACTCTTCTCCGAGAATATGCTCAGGGGCCTTTTTACCACCTCACGCTCGGGGGTGGTAACAACTTGAAATGTTCTCAGAAGACTTGAAATGCCTTTAGAAGATTTAAAATGCTTCCAGAAAACTTCATATTACTTCCAGAAGACTTAAGATTGCTTCTAGAAGACTTAATAATACTTCAAGATACTTGAATTGCTTTTAGAAGACTTGATACTGCTTTTATAGGACTTGAAATGCTTCTAGAAAACTTGATATTGCTTTCAGAAAATTTGAAATTCTTTTAGATGGCTTCTTCTTACTTCCAAAAGACTTAGAATGCTTCCAGAAATTTTCAAATGCTTACAGAAGACTTGAAATGCTTTTAAAAGACTTGAAATGCTTCTAGATGGTTTCTTATTACTTTCAAAAGACTTAGAATGCTCCCAGAAAATGGAGCATTCTAAGAAAATACGATAAGACTTAGCATTGCTTCTAGAAAACTTAATATTACTTCATGAACGTTTATTAACGTTCGTGAACGTAATTTTATTACTGCTTACAGAAGACTTGAAATGCTTTTAGAAAACTTGAAATACTTCTATAAAACTTGATATTACTTCCAGAGGACTTGTTACTGCCCTTAGAAGACTTGAAATGGTACCAAAAAACTTAATACTACTTGTAAAACTGTTTATAAAATCTGGATACTATTAATAAACCAACTACGTATGCTTTAAAAATATTAAATACTATTTAACGAAATGCACAATCATTACGTAAGTTGTTCATAAACTGACAATTAAAGGCTAAATACTGCAGGCAGAAGACATTTTTTATTGTAAAAGGCGAGCAACTTTTAAATAACCTAATAACCTAATAAACTTTTAATAATATTTAATTTTGTTTCCAAAAATACCAAATACTGTTGGCAAAATACGATGTTCATCATATCAAGATGAACATCGTATTTTGCCAACAGTATATAAGTTTAAACTGACAATTAAAGACTAGATACTGCTTGTAAAATACTTTCTTCCCAATTTAGCCAACCCAACTCATCCCATACGTATTTTCAATAACCCTGATGATTATTTATAACCAGTGTGAAAACAGCATGCCAACATAGCACGCTATTACAGCGAGATCACCCAGTATACTGTGAAGTCGGTACGACACGCTTAAATTTTTAAATACAGACAATTAGATTCTTATACTGATTTCAAAGGTTCAATTGAAAAATAGTAACAATTTCGTAAAGTGCTGAAATTGAAAATTGAAAAATCCAAAGATCACCCTGTGTAAACGACGGCAATCCCCAAAACTCTGATAGTGGCTAAATATACTAATACATCCCATCTATCAAATAGTGTACTCAGATTTACTTGCTCCGACTTCGTAAGGGCTGTTTTATTCACCCCTAGGTTTAAAAAATTTACCCTGTGTAAACGACGGCAGTCCCCAAAGCTCTGATAGTCGCTAAATATATTAATACATCCCACCTAACGGATAGTGTACTCAGATTTACTTGCTCTGACTTCGTAAGGACTGTTTTGTTCACCCCTAGGTTAGAAAAATTCACCTTGTGTAAACGACAGCAGTCCCCAAAACTCTGATAGTCGCTAAATATACTAATGCATCCTACCTATCAAATAGCGTACTCAGAATTACTTGCTCTGACTTCGTAAGGGTTGTTTTATTCACTCCTAGGTTGAAAAAACTCACCCTGTGTAAACGACGGCAGTCTCCAAAACTCTGATAGTCGCCAAATATACTAATATATCCCACCTATCGAATAGCCTGCTCAGATTTACTTGCTCTGATTTCGTATGGGCTATTTTATTCACTCTTATGTTAAAAAATCATCCTAAGCTAACAACGGGAGTCCCGAAAAATCTCATAGTCGCCAAGTACTCTAAATCATCTCACCTGTCGAATAGCGTAACCAGATTTACTGTTCTGACTTGATAACGACACTTTCATACAGCCCAATATTAAAAAAAAGACACTACTGCGCGGTCAGAACACCAAAATTTAGAAAAAGAAAGTCTCCAAGAGTCACTCTCGCGGAGATACAAATATTTAAGAAAATAGTTATATATATATAAGATTATTTTTGAAGGTACATCTGACAAAGAACGCAGTAACCGTTCGTAAATTTTAAGCAATCACTTCTGATGCACTTTTCATGGATATGACGCAAGCACATTTTACACTTTATTGTGTTTACTGGCGTAGCGTATAAGCCACATTGTAGACACCGTTCATGCATGGGCGAAGATTTTATTAAAAGTAACTTCTTTAGCTCCTTCCTGTACACGTTCATATCACAAATTGTTGTCAAGGGTATGTCATACACAAGATACTTAAAGAAATATATTATGTAGGGCCCACAATTATAAGAATCCCTTTGTGTGATATGTTTGAGATTTACAGTTTTCAATGTGTTCACATCGATGTTAGAATTAGTGCAACGATTATAAAAGTTTAAAAACATTAAAAATGATGTCAAATATTTGTTACCATCCTCATTAGACGTTCCCATTGGATCAAGAAATCACACTGATTTCTGTTTTAAATTAGCGGTGAATAAACACCAGTGGTTATTATTTATCAGTAAGGGCATAGCAAGTGTTTCAGTTGATTCTTTAATAGAGAAAGATTCCGCGAGCTCGTTTGTATACGTCATTTGAAATATAATATTTGCTATATTTATTTCAATTATTTGAATGGCCGGCTTTTTGTTTATTAGGCGTAGCAAGACGTCAATAGAAAAGTTATCTAACCAGGTTTTCGGATTTAAGCTTGTGTAACTGTCGCTAATTAAATCGGGTTGTGAATAATTTATATTGTTGTAATAAGCAACGGTGTAGTGGATTTCGGTAAAAATTTTAATGTTGTGGTCTGGTGAATGTAAGTATTATTGAATTTAGCTGTAATTCTTTCGTCAGCAGTGGTTTGGAAACAATATTTACACGAAAAACATCCGCTGTATGTTCTTTCGCTACTATCACATTTTTGGTGTATCCATTGTTTACAGATGTCGCACTGTACCCAATCAGCAGTTATATTAAAATCTTTACCAAAACAGTAGGCACATTTTAAATCACAGTCGTTTTCATAAAATTTGCATATAAAGTCTTTTGTGTAAGTTTTATCAGTTTTTTCATCACAGTCTTGATGAATCCATTTCTTGCACCGGTCACACTACACCCAATTTGTGGTTGTGTCAAGGATTCCTCTTGAACAGTAATAACCAGATGTTGGCTCTGTTGAAGAAGAAGAAGAACTATCCTGAATAACTGGAGCCGTGTTTATATATCTGTTTCTGTAATAGGTGTTTTTAGGACTACTTTTCTTTGCCCACTGTTCTTGGGATTATGTTATGGCCCATTACTAACACGGTTCACAGAATGTTCCCATTACTGCGCTTCATAATGGACAATATGCCAAGTATTTTTTTAGAATTAATTCCAAAAACGGGCGATTTTGGTAAATATTGATTGGTCCTTCTTCCAACGAAATATCGATTACAGCGGAAATTTTCTTAAAAAATACATAAAATGCTTCGTGACTTGCTTCGTGAATTCTGTCGGTCTCTATAGGATTTATATCTATCAACTCATCGTCATCTATTAATGGTATATCAGGAATAACAGTGGATTTTACGACAAGTTTGATAGTTAAAAGAGTTTGAAGACAAAATGATAACAATATTTGAAAACCAAATTTTAATCAAATCAAAACTATCAATAATAAAAAGTTTAGCTAAAATTTACTTTACTGTCTCGTTGGAGTTTTTATCTGTGTAATAACTATTTACGTCTTTTATAATTATTTTAATAAAATGCGAGCAACAAAGATGAATTCCTATGAAATCATTGTGTTTTTCTTTTTGATTGATAATCATACCATAGCATGTATGGAGATAATCTAAAAGCTTTAGCTATTCATGGATTTACAGATAGCGTGAATATTAGCAAAACTAAAATCGGTTACAATTCCGCTTATTTGAGGCCATTTACCTTTTTCCTCGCAGAACGTTTTAAAATCGTTTAAAATTTTATATATTGTTCTGGAGAAATGCGATTCTGATAACATTTCAAATACAGGACAAATTCTATCTGTAGATATTTTTAATACTCCAGAATACAAGAATATCCTTTTAGTATTTAATATTGGTTTCTTGCAGATGCCACCTGTAGCATCAAAATATAAAATGAAGTGCTCAGTAGACGTATCATGTATTTCTTTTAATAAATTGTATTGCTGTAAACTATACATTTTAACGGTAAATAGAATTGTTACTTCTTTGATGTAGTTCTTGTTTTCTTTCTGCATTTTTATTAAATCAATTATATCATCAGAATCTCTATCCATGATGGATTTCGCTTCTGAACTAATTTTTTTAATCGTGGAATTTGATTTTATGTTTTGAAGATTACCACAATTTATTACTTCTATGTTAGCTTTCCGGATAGTATCACTTTTGTAATGAAATGGTTTTGTTGAACATAGTTTATTTTTTAATGATATGCGTTCAATGCCTTTCACATAACCCGTAAATTTTCTTTCATGGCAATAATGCCAAGAGGAGGAGAAAACTGTAACTTTTGGTTTATCTAGAATTATTTTAAATTTTTTGCAATTACTCTGGATGCAAGTGGCAAAAATTAGAACTTTATTTGTTTTTTTTAATGCTTCTTATTTTTAAACACTATTGTACAGGTATTATTTATCATTTTATTCATTCTGTTTCTCAAAACGTACGTATAGTTTTGAGAAATAAGTTGACCCTCTGTCTGTATGGTGTCCCAAACGGCATTTGTTAGAACGAAATATCCCTCTTGAATAGTGCAATGTTTATATGTTACAGCTTGTAGAGCACTGTTGCAACTACCTTCTGGTAAAACACCTTTAAAGGTAGGTTCTGACAAATTCAATATTGGTTTTGGTATATTAATTTCATTTGTGGAAACATCGAATTTAATAATATTGGTGCTACTCATATTATTCATCTGTTGATCAAAACTGCGATTGTAGTTAGTACTTTGACAAAATCTAAAACCATAATCTGTTAAATGTTCACCTACGCGATTGTTTGATTGATTAAACTCATTATCATCCTTAATTTCACTTACATCACACTTCAAATCGCCGGCTTTTAATTGTTTACAGGGTAAACTGACCCTCTGATTAATCTTTAGTGGTGTAGAAGTATTATCTGGATTAAAAATAAAACTTACATCTTTTGATACCAAGTCTTCATGATGAAAGATATCTAAATTTGTAAAACGTTTCAGTTTATCATAAAGTCTACGCCTTGCCTTTAAAGTATTTGCTACGCCAATTTTCATGCACATGTCCGCATAAATTGATTTTTTCGATCTATATGACGGACAAAAGTAATTCGTATTTTCTAAACAATCTCTAAAAACATTTTCAAGATTTAATATTTCTGTTTTCGGATCAGGTATTTATCCTTTACCCTCTGGAGTCAAAAAGGCGTCGAAAAAGCTTTTCGTTTCGAACCAGTATTTTTACTAACACGCTTGGATATTTTATTTTTTTATGGTTTAATAAGCGTATAAGTTTAATTAAAAACTGAGAATCATCTTGTAATTCTTTTAAAACATCGTCAAACCCTGCATTTGGCATGTATCTCTGAATTAAAGAGGCTATTTTGATTAAAATCTTATTCATATTGATTAGTAACTCAACAAAGTATAGAAGAAAACAACAGTTAATAACAGTTAAAATGAACGTTAAAACTAAATCCAACACTAAAACTAGCTAACACTAAAAACTTAAATATGATGATAAGATATATGAATAAAACGAATAACTCTTACGAAAAATGATAGAGAACAAACAAATTGTGCGCGCAATAGAAAATATTCTTCAATCTAATGAAGCCGTAAGAGACTGCGATGATCAGCCATATACAGAATGCTCCTGACCAACCTGCGGAAAGGTGTATTAGCAATAACTGGGCAATTGTAGGCTTTATCGGAACTGTAATATCGAAGGCGCCGCTTTTTTTATTTGTTAAGTTATGTAAAAAAGCAAGATATTGTTAAAATTAAAGAGAAATAAATCCCGGGTACACCGTACTAATAATTTTCTTAGCAAGAAATTTTCATCACAATTTCATATTAATAAAACAAATATGAACATAATTCTTAATTAACATAATTCCGATCATAATTCGGACTCTATCGTTGTATTGATTCGACGCCAGTCTAGGAGTGATGTCATAGCTCTGTGCGAAAAAATAAGAGAATTCCTATCAAAGTTCCTAAGAATCCTAAAAATTATTTTTTTTTTAAAATGAATGTTGATTACTCAGTTCTAATCTCAGAAACATCTTTATTTTATGTCACCATGACAACTTACGGTTGGAAAAAAAATTTCAAAGTTAGTCAGGTAGGTTTAGGTTCAAAACAGCCCTTACGAAGTCAGAGCAAGTAAACCTGAGCAGGCTATTCGATAGGTGGTATGTATTAATATATTTAGCGACTATCAGAGTTTTGGGGACTGCCGTCGTTTACACAGGGTGAATTTTTTTAACTTAGGGCTTAATAGGACACCCCTTACGAAGTCAGACCAAGTAAATCTGAGTACGCAATTTGATAGGTAGGATGCATTACTATATTTAGCAACTATCAAAGTTTTGAGGACTGTCGTCGTTTACACAGGGTGAATTTTTTTAACCTAGGGGTGAATAAAACAGCCCTTACGAAGTCAGAGCAAGTAAATCTGAGCAGGCTATTCGATAGGTGGGATGTATTAGTATATTTGGCCACTATCAGAGTTTTGGAGACTGCCGTCGTTTACACAGGGTGAATTTTGTTAACATAACGGTGAATAGAACACCCCTTACGAAGTCAGAGCAAGTAAATCTGAGCAAGCTATTCGATAGGTGGAATGTATTAGTATATTTAGCGACTATCAGAGTTTTGGGGACTGCCGTCGTTTACACAGGGTGAATTTCTTTAACCTAGGGGTGAATAGGACACCCCTTACAAAGTCAGACCAAGTAAATCTGAGTACGCAATTTGATAGGTAGGATGCATTACTATATTTAGCAACTATCAAAGTTTTGAGGACTGTCGTCGTTTACACAGGGTGAATTTTTTTAACCTAGGGGTGAATAAAACAGCCCTTACGAAGTCAGAGCAAGTAAATCTGAGCAGGCTATTCGATAGGTGGGATGTATTAGTATATTTGGCCACTATCAGAGTTTTGGAGACTGCCGTCGTTTACACAGGGTGAGTTTTTTCAACCTAGGGGTGAATAAAACAACCCTTACGAAGTCAGAGCAAGTAATTCTGAGTACGCTATTTGATAGGTAGGATGCATTAGTATATTTAGCGATTATCAGAGTTTTGGGGACTGCCATCATTTACACAGGGTGAATTTTTTTAACCTATGGGTGAATAAAACGGCCATTACGAAGTCAGAGCAAGTAAATCTGAGTACGCTATTCGATAGGTGGGATGTATTAGTGTATTTAGCGACTATCAGAGTTTTGGGGACTGCCGTCGTTTACACAGGTTGAATTTTTTTAACCTAGGGGTGAATAGGACATCCCTTACGAAGTCAGAGCAAGTAAATCTGAGTACGCTATTGGATAGATAGGATGCATTAGTATATTTAGCGTCTATCAGAGTTTTGGGGACTGCCGTCGTTTACAGAGGGTGAATTTTTTTAGCCTAGGGGTGAAAAACAGCCCGTACGAAGTCAGAGCAAGTAAATCTGAGCACGCTATTCGATAGGTGGGATGTATTAGTATATTTAGCGTCTATCAGAGTTTTGGGGACTGCCGTCGTTTACACAGGGTGAATTTTAATTTTTTTAATTTTCAATTTCAGCCCTTTACGAAATTGCGGAAAATTTATTTGCGGTAATTTATCAATCCTATTTGTCACTATTTTTCAATTGATCGACATTTAAAATCAGCATAAGAGTCTAATTGTCGGTAGTATTGTTATTTAAAAATTAAAGCGTGTGGAACCGACTTCACAGTATACCGGGTGATCTCGCTGTAATAGCGTGCTATGTTTGGCGTGCTGTTTTCACACCGGTTTATTTATATAGGTTTTTATATTTTTAAATCCTTCCCAATGGTCTTCGCCTTTGTACAGATTTTAAATCTTATAAATTACTCGAAATAATCATAATCATCTTGGGAAATTTCAATTGAAAACAAATACTCGGGTATTTAATGAAGCAAATATTTATAAAATACAACATTAACATACATCAGCATACCAGCAGTTGAACGAATGTTCATCTTTACATCCTTAATTGATTGGGGATACTCTTCAATAATACTCTTCAAGTGCAGGTTATCAATTATCATTAAAGCAAGCCATCTAGTTTTATTGTAGCCCAACATTTTTTTATACTCTGTACCTATCAAGTCATAGAATTCTTCTACAGTTTCAATGCGTTATTTTTCATACAATGTTGTTTACAGCATTATATTAAATGCCGACTAATCGGTGTTTTTATTGTTTAATCGCCGATTAATCGCCGACTAATCGTGGACTGAAAAGTGGCCGAATAATCGGTTTCTCCGATTAGTCGCTGACTAATCGGTACAACCCTAATTATTACTCCTGATACTTTTAAACGAAATACCTCCTCGATTTTATGCTCTCCTTCTAGAAATTGTAATTTTACCTCTTCTAAATCAGAAATTCCAAATTGTATTAGGAGTACCTTTTAGCGAGAATCAGAACCACTTCGACGAGGAGGTAAACATTTTTTTCACATTTAATTATCACGCGTGATACTTTTAAACAAAATACCCAAAATACCTCCTCGGTTTTATGCTCTCCTCTTAGAAATTGTATTTTTACCTCTTCGAAATGAGAAATTCCAAATTGTATTAGGAGTACCTCTTAGCAAGAATCAGAACCACTTCGACGAGGAGGTAAACATTTTTTTCGCTTTTAATTATTACTCCCGATACTTTTAAACAAAATACCTCCTCGATTTTATGCTCTCCTGATCGAAATTGTAATTTTACCTCTTTTAAATGAGAAATTCCAAATTGTATCCTCTTAGCGAGGATCAGAACCACTTCGACAAGGAGGTAAACATTTTTTTTTCGCATTTAATTGTTACTTCTGATACTTTTAAACGAAATACCTCCTCGATTTTATGCTCTCTTTCTAGAAATTGTAATTTTACCTCTTCTAAATCAGAAATTCCAAATTGTATCCTCTTAGCGAGGATCAGAACCACTTCGACAAGGAGGTAAACATTTTTTTTTCGCATATAATTATCACGCGTGATACTTTTAAACGAAATACCTCCCCGGTTTTATGCTTTCCTCTTAGAAATTATATTTTTACCTCTTCGAAATGAGAAATTCCAAATTGTATTAGGAGTACCTCTTAGCGAGGATCAGAACCACTTCGACGAGGAGGTAAATACTTTTTTCGCTTTTAATTATTACTCCTGATACTTTTAAACGAAATACCTCCTCGATTTTAAGCTCTCCTGATACAATTTGTGATTTTACCTCTTCTAAATGGCGAATTTTTAAATTTAAGAATCTTAATTGCGTTTTGTTATATTATCCACATATCTCGATTCATTTCAAATATTTTACCTGTTTCAAACTTATATGTTTTATTTAATTAAATAATAAAATCAAAAACTTTCATAATTAGCATTAAGAAAGCAGTTTCAGATCAATTTTGAGATATCTCTCAGTTCTTGAGATGTGTGCTGCTGAACTTAATTAGGATTTTTCAATATATTGAATAAATTTAAAAATTCGTGAAAAATCGATTTTTTGGAAAACGGTAGCCAAATTACTTTCAATTATTAATTGGAGCATTTACTATCCTGAAATGAAATCAATTTTGAGATATCTCTCTTAGATCTTGAGATATGTGCTGCTGAACTTAATTAGGATTTTTCAGTATTTTGAATAAATTTAAAAATTCTTGAAAAAATCGATTTTTTTGGAAAATTGTTACGGAATTACTTTCAATTATTAATTGGAGTATCTATTTTTCAAGAATGAAGTCAATTTTGAGATATTTCACTTAGTTCTTGAGATATAAACTGTTGAACTTAATGGGTTTTCATCCAATATTTTGAATAAATTTAAAAATTCGTGAAAAATCGATTTTTTGGAAAACGGTTGTCAAATTACTTTCAATTATTAATTGGAGCATTTACTATCCTGAAATGAAATCAATTTTGGGATATCTCTCTTAGATCTTGAGATATGTGCTGCTGAACTTAATTAGGATTTTTCAGTATTTTGAATAAATTTAAAAATTCTTGAAAAAATCGATTTTTTTGGAAAATTGTTACGGAATTACTTTCAATTATTAATTGGAGTATCTATTTTTCAAGAATGAAGTCAATTTTGAGATATTTCACTTAGTTCTTGAGATATAAACTGTTGAACTTAATGGGTTTTCATCCAATATTTTGAATAAATTTAAAAATTCGTGAAAAATCGATTTTTTGGAAAACGGTTGTCAAATTACTTTCAATTATTAATTGGAGCATTTACTATCCTGAAATGAAATCAATTTTGGGATATCTCTCTTAGATCTTGAGATATGTGCTGCTGAACTTAATTAGGATTTTTCAGTATTTTGAATAAATTTAAAAATTCTTGAAAAAATCGATTTTTTTGGAAAATTGTTACGGAATTACTTTCAATTATTAATTGGAGTATCTACTTTTGAAGAGTGAAGTCAATTTTGAGATATTTCACTTAGTTCTTGAGATATAAACTGTTGAACTTAATGGGTTTTCATCCAATATTTTGAATAAATTTAAAAATTCGTGAAAAATCGATTTTTTGGAAAACTGTTATTAAATCACTTTCAATTATTAATTGGAGCATCTACTATCCAAAACTGTAATCAATTTTGAGATATCTCACTTAGTTCTTGAGATATGTGCTGCTGAGCTTAATTAGGATTTTTCAATATTTTGAATAAATTTAAAAATTCTTGAAAAAATCGATTTTTTTTGGAAAATTGTTACGGAATTACCTTCAATTACTAATTGGAGTATCTACTTTTGAAGAGTGAAGTCAATTTAGAGATATCTCACTTAGTTCTTGAAATATAAACTGTTGAACTTAATTGGGTTTTCATCCAATATTTTGAATAAATTTAAAAATTCATGAAAAATCGATTTTTTGGAAAACTGTTATTAAATCACTTTCAATTATTAATTGGAGCATCTACTATCCAAAACTGTAATCAATTTTGAGATATCTCACTTATTTCTTGAGATATGTGCTGCTGAGCTTAATTAGGATTTTTCAATATTTTGAATAAATTTAAAAATTCTTGAAAAAATCGATTTTTTTTGGAAAATTGTTACGGAATTACCTTCAATTACTAATTGGAGTATCTACTTTTGAAGAGTTAAGTCAATTTTGAGATATCTCACTTAGGTCTTGAGATATAAGCTGCAGAACTTAATTGGAAATTTTCCAATATTTTGAGTAAATTTAAAAATTGCTCTCAATTACTAATAAGTAGATGCTCCATCTACTCTTCAAAAGTGAAGTAAATTTTGAAATATAGCACCTAGTTCTTGAGATGTAAACTGTTGAATTTAAATGGCTTTTAGCCAATATTTTGAATAAATTTATAAATTCGTGAAAAATCGGTTTTTTGGAAAACTGTTGGAGCATTGGAGCACCTGCTTTCCAAACGTGAAGTAAATTTTGTGATATCTCACTTAGTTCTTGAGATATAAGATTAAAGTTTATAATTATTATTACTTTCATCCAAATATGTAAGTATATATTGTATGTTCTTACAGGTTTTTCGTTTTTTTTTCGTTTCTTATAATTAATTTCATCTTTTGTAACAGCAAAACATTCATCGTAAACAAAACATAATGAATTTATCATCGTTTTTCACTAATTTTGAAGAAATCAAAGTAATTTCCTAGTAAGAGCTACTTTTACCAACTGTTGATAAATTTACCCAACAATTAAAAACCGTTTTATACTGTCCTCTAGATAGTTACTATAATTTTATTTGCTATGATTGGTCATTTGATCTAAAACCAATGGTGAGTAAAATGGGTCTAAATAAGACATTCTCCTAAACCTTTATTTTTGTCAAAATAGAGCCACTCCTCTTATATATTAAATAAATTACATTGATTCAGTATCTAAGTCACATTGCTTCGTAACTCGTGACGTCACACCCCTCCTTACCCTTCAAAATACGTTCTTCTGTCTCTGGCCAACCTGGTACAATACGCTTTATGGACCTTGGCTTTTAGCACATCTATAAGTTATCTATGCATCTCTCTAATTTTGTGGTTAAACCAGGTGGTGTGCAACAATTTATTAATAAATCAAAATAATTAGATTTAATTAAATTTGAAGAAGATAAATAATTTTTAATTGTAATCTTTATAAATTAATGTATTATTCACACATCGTGAGTTGGTGCGGTTCGGACATCAATTTTTGTGCTCTGCAATTTATAGTTGTTTTTCGAGTGCTTTGGCTAGTATTTATAATTTATTTTGGTTGCGGAAGCTACTGCTCGGAGCAGTGGGTGCGTTGGTCAAGTTTTTTTAGTGATTGTTTCCTGGTTTCGGTGGATATTCAAGGTTTGATTCTTATTCCATATATTTACGATCAGTGGTGTTCGCCCTCGCGTGATTTTTCGTTTAGTTTATGTACTGGAACCGGCTTCCGCGTGAGTGAGATGAAGTGTGTCAGTTGTCGCGGCAAAATTACGAGAAAAATTCCGGGACTGCAGTGCGCTGCCGAC
Organism: Onthophagus sagittarius; assembly: GCA_036711965.1. NCBI lineage: Eukaryota > Metazoa > Arthropoda > Insecta > Coleoptera > Scarabaeidae > Onthophagus > Onthophagus sagittarius. The sequence continues at coordinate 29,492,402 of JASERS010000005.1, forward strand.
TGCGGCTTGTTCTACCCTTCGTGTTTATAAGGCGAAGGGTTTTGGATGGAGATGCCGCACTTGTGGAATCAGATCGGATCGATCTATTATTATCAATGATGACTTGCCTCCTTCGTCCCCTCCTGTGCGGAGACATTCTTCTAATTCTGATAACTTGCAATCTTTGGGAGGTTCATCACAGGTATCCTCACAACATGCCGAAGTTTTGTCTACAGAGAGTATGTTTGCAGTCCTAAAGAAAATTCAAGCCGATGTAAAAGGGTTATCCAATAAATACGCAGAGGTTCTTAGAGCTATTACTTTCTACGGGGAGAAGATCTCTGATTTTGAAATCTTAATTAATGATTTTAATAAAAAATGAAGGAGTTAGAATACGTAAGATCGTTGCTCTCAAGTCTAGTTTGGGGGAGGTGACAGTGCGTCTTGAGCAATTGGAACAATATTCTAGACGAAATAACGTAATTATAACTGGTGTGCGGGAGCGTGATTCTGATTCTGAGTCCCTCACTCGGGTTGTTGAGCTGATTGGTGATGCGGTGGGTTCTCCCGTTTCAGCTACAGATGTTGATGCTGTCCACCGGCTTCCCACCAGAGGTTCTGTGGATCATAGCTCTGGCCAATCTAAAGAACGGAAGCCCAAGAATATTATTGTTAGATTCGTGTCCAGAATTGTACGGGACCGATTCTTGGGGGCCGCCAAGCTCAAGCTCAAACAGCGTTCCAGTTCTGGTGTTCAGGGCTCTGCTCCGTCTCGGGGCATTGCAGTTGAGAGTCTGGGGAACGGTATCTTCGTCAATGAACATTTAACGATGGAGAATGCCAAGCTTCTTCGGGAAGTCAGGTCGGTAGCTGCGGAGAAGGAATATATAAATTTGTCTGGTTTAAGGGTGATGCTGTTCGTGTGCGTAAAACTGAACGTTCTCGGGTGATTATTATCCGCTCACGAAGCGAATTGGAAAAAAATTAGTTTTTATTGTTATTGCGCTCCAATTTTGTATTGCTAATTTTTTTGTTTTAAATGGCTATATCAGTCTATTATCAAAATATTAATGGTCTACGTACGAAGACTTCAACATCACTTATTAACTCATCTAATCTGGGTCACGATATCATCTGTCTTACTGAGACATCCCTTAATCCTTCAATTGCTAATAACGACTTTTTTTCCTCTGATTACACCGTCCTTCGACGCGATAGATGTTCGTCGATGTCTCACAAGACTGATGGTGGTGGTGTCCTGATTGGTGTTAGAAGTAGCCTTCGCATCTCAACTGATTTAGATTTTAACTCTGAGGCCGAAGATTTTTGGGTGAGTGTCGAGTGCGCGGCTGGTCATATATTTTTTTGTTGTGTTTATTTGCCTCCTGGCGATATGGACTCATTTCAAGTTTTTTTACGTGAAATCTCTAGGATTAGGGACGCTTACCCGGATAATTTAATTATAATTGTAGGCGATTTTAATTTACCTTCAATACGATGGTGTCGGTCTGACAATGGTAATCTTGAACCATCTGTTGGCGGTGATTTACGCTCTCGAGAGTTTTTGGACACTTCCCGTTACTGTAATTTATTACAGTTTAACGACATCTGTAACGATAATAATAGAATTTTGGATCTGCTGCTCAGTACATCCACTTGTATACAGAGGGTTAATAGGTGTCCGGATCCACTCGTGAGCCAAGATCGTCACCATCCTGCCTTTGAATTTCTTATTGTCGGTGCTCGACCGAAGTTATTGCGCGATGACCCCATTGTTAAATACTTTTTTAATCGGGGTAATTATGATGCAATTAATGCTTCTATTTCTGCCATTGATTGGTCTGAACAATTTGCGGGCCGGAGCGTAGATGACGCGGTCGACATTTTTTACACCATTATTAATAATCTAATTAACGTTCATGTCCCGCATCGACCAGTATCTAAGCGCAGATTTCCAATTTGGTTGGTGGTTGGATCAACAGTGAGGTCTATCCGGGAAAAGCTTAGTTTCCACCGGAAGTGGAAAATTTATGGAAATAAAGCTGATTATTTATCATTTACAATTTTGCGTAGGCGTTCCAAAGTTTTAATTAAGTCTGATTATGACAAGTATGTCAGGTCAATACAATCGCAGCTTATTGAATGCCCTGACCGCTTGTGGTCGGTCTTTCGTAAAACATAAAAGGTGCGAATGCTCTGATATTCCCGCTAAGATGAAATTATTCGACGATTCTAGCGATAATGCCCAGGGTATCTGTTCCTTATTATTTTATAATTTTTTCTATTTCCTTGAACTCCGGATCTTTCCCCGGCTAATGGCGGAGGGCCTTTGTTTTGCCTGTCTTTAAGTCTGGTGACCGTAGTGATGTTTGTCAGTATCGTCCAATTTCAATTTTATCTTTAGTTTCTAAAATCTTTGAAAAAATTATCTATTCTAAATTACTGTACATCTTGAAGCCGCATTTGATTGTTGAGCAGCATGGATTTCTTCTGGGTACATCTGCTGAAACCAACTTAATGACCTACACCAACTTCATACATAATGCTTTTAACGCATCTGAGCAGGTTGACGCGATCTACACTGACTTCAGCAAAACTTTTAATAAGATTGACCACAATATATTGATGGACAAGCTTTCACTTTTTGATATTCCCCAAGGTTAAAGTCCTCTTCTTGGTATATATTAATGATGTGATGGCCTGCTTTGAGCACGCAAGATTTTTACTTTACGCAGATGACTGTAAAATCTATCTGAACATAAAGCGTAACTCTGATTGTCTTAAACTTCAGAATGATCTGAACCGGTTTTACAACTACTGTTTCAATAACAGTCTTTTCCTAAATTTTAAAAAGTGTTCTAAAATCTCATTTTCGCGTAAACGTTACCCCCTGAATTTTTCTTACAATCATCTGCGATCTGGGGATTATACTAGATAGGAAACTTTCATATAATTTGCATGTAGATTATATCACATCCAAAGCTTTGAAGAGGTTGGGTTTTGTCATTAGAACTTGTCGTTCTTTTTCGAATATTAGTTGCATTAGAGTTTTGTATTTGACGTATGTGAGTAGTGTTCTCGGTTATTCGTCAGCGGTATGGAATCCTCAGTACTCTGTTTGCATTAATCACATTGAGTCTCTTCAGCGCCGTTTTTTGCGGTATCTAGCCCATAAAGTTTACTTACCATACTGCGATTACGAGATGCGATGCAGGGTGCTAGGCTTACAGTCATTGCAAGTTAGGCGGCTGAGATATGATCTGCTTTTCATCTTTAAATTAACAAACAATTTTATCAAATCTCCGGTGTTGCTCAGCGGATTATGCTTTTCGGTGCCGTCTTATCGTACTAGATATGGTGAGGTTTTTAGACTTAATAGATCAAATACCAACGCTCATTTTAACTCGCCTCTTCAAAGACTTATGTACTCATTTGATTCTCACTGTCGAAGTATCGACTTGTTTAATATCTCGTATACTGCGTTTAGACGGTTTCTGTGGGGCATAAGCGGAATGACCTCATTGCAATTTATACCTACTACTTCGTAATTGTGGGATGTAATTGAATAATGTTAAAAAAATGTAATTCTTGATTCTTTCTATTATTATTATTATTATTATTATTTTTTGTTAGAGCTATTGTATGATTATTGTGTATTCTATTTTTATTTTATGCTCTGTTCTTTATTATAATTTTGTTATTGTACTGTGGATGCTTCGCTAGGGGTTCACCCTGTTTGCATCCCTTGAAGTAAATAAATAAATAAATAAATAAATTATTACTTAGAAGAGAAACGTTAGAATCAGGGGGTGACACAATATAGGATTTAATTTATCTAGGTATATAGTTCCCTATTACATCCCTGGGTGGCGCTACCTTCGATCGATCGGCAATATTTGGCATTGTTCGTCCCAACTAAATAAGAATAATGTAAATCCTTCTTCCTCATCTAATTTATCAAATATCCAACAAATTCATAACCTACCAAAACCCCTCCGTGTCTTTATCTTGTGCCTGCTTCGAAATTTCCATACATCTAAAAAACACCGACGATACACCATGGAAGAGAAATCCCTATTCCTCTCCATTTTCAAACATGGTCCTCGCTCCAAAAGGATGGTTCATTTAAAATGGCTCTCCGGGACCGGTTCTGCACAATTATGTTTGATGAGATGGACACTGGAAAACATTTGAATTTGAAGATAACTAAAAATAGTTGGCATGTTGAAGGGTTTGTGGAGGTAGGAACAGAAGAAAAGGGTCAAAAACTTTCAGATCATGTTTTGGTATTTATGATTCGTGAGCTGGCAAGAAAATGGAAGCAACCTGTTGCATTCTATTTTACGCATAAGGCTGCGAATCAATATATACTCAAAGCATTGATCAAAGAAGTTATACGAGCCGTTCATAAACATACAGATTTTCGTATCGTAGCATCTGTATGCGATGGTGGCTCCTGGAATGTTGCTGCCTTGCGTAGCCTTTCAGCAGAATGTGGTAAGGAGGGTGATCAATTTGTATATAATATTGATGGCAATATGAAAGATACCATTTTCCATAATATTCCTAATATTATCCGCCATCCCAATAATCTTTCCCACATAACCTATCCTGATTTTTCTCAAAATGTTTGTCCTTTACATCCCGATACATTCACCAACATTTATAAACATTTAATGTTCCTTATCCTCTGTCACTTCATAAAACTCTGCAATAAAAAGCTACATCATTCCAACATTAAGATAAATCCCACCGTTGATAATTTCATCAAAATTGCATTCTAAGTCTACTCCAAAAAGCCATTTTCGTTCTTTAATACTTCTGCTTCCAGAAAAAAAAGGGACAACATGACATCCTAAACGTCTAACGCATTTTATTAGTGCTATAAAGATTCTTTTTATTTATGTTTTGTTATATTTAAATCATCTTACTGCTTTAAACTTGTTACTGAAACGGGAGCAACACGACATCCTAATGGTGGGTTCATGCAACATGTTTTAGTTTTAGTCGTCGTCATAGTCTTAACCGTTAGCATTAGCATTAGTTGTAAGAAAAGATATTGGTTCATGCAATATTTAAGCAAAGGACATTAAAGCGAAATGGACGTAGTCGTGCCAAATTAGAAAGACAAAAAGAAACCTGGAATGAAACCGTTTTATTTATTAGAAATATTTTGTTTCTAACATTATTTATTATGAATAAAAAAAAAGTTGTTACCATAATAATCAATTTTTCCGAATCCGGGATTAATATGTCATTGATCAATGATGGTCAGAAAGTTTAGAAAATCTTCAACAAAAAACAAAGTTTTCAAAAATATGTGAGAGCACATATCTAGTGCTTTTTGGCTTCTGCAAACAGTCCAAAATATCCGATAATTTTAACGTGTTAATGTGATTTAAAGATATTTTATAAATTTTAACTTTTAAGTCTTAAATTAATTCAATGTAGTAAAAAGTTAAATATTGGAATTAATTATCATTTTTTGAATGATCACATAAAATATGGAAAATAACTTGACATTTAAAATGACTTTTGTAACGTTCACACGTAGTCTTTGAAGATTCGCTGTAAACACTAACACAAACTAATCTTAATTTAAACAATAAAATCAGTTAAAAGTACTGAATCATCATTTATATTTTTTCATACTTAACATACTGGTAGAATGGATATTTTTAACTTTTCAACCTATAAAACTAGGAACTTTGGGTTTTTACTGTGCATCTTTTGAAAAAATATTTGACGTTTCGGATGCAATGTTGCAGCTTTCTTCAGAAACTGGATCGAAGCCATTTAGAACCAGTTTCGACTTGTTTTAAATCTAGTATTAGTTCTAGTGATAGTTCTAGTGTTAGTGCTAGTGTTGGTTCTAATTTTAGTTCAATTAACACCGATTGTGAAAGCCTTCGTACTTACATTACTAAAACTACTAAAATTATTTAAAGAAGAACATATTGATGATGATTTTAACGAAATGGATGTGTAGAAAGATCAAGACCAGTTACAAATGACGTTAACACTCGATCATTACTTGGCCAATATACATCGATTTTGAGAAGCAAATATTAATCGGGGACAATCAGATATTGCAATGGAGTATGTCGAAATGAATTATCCAGAAGCATAAACTGGGTGCGTTCAGAAGACTTGACATGCTCCCAAAAGGCTTGATACTGTCCATAGAAAACTTAATAGTGCTTTTCGAGCACCTGATACTGGTTTGAAAAGATTTGAAATGTTACCAGAATACCTGAAATACTTCCAGAAAACTTAATATTGTCTTTGGAAGACTAGAAATGCTTTCAGAAGATTGCTTTTCGAAGACTTAGTACAGCTTTTAGAAGATTTGATAGTGCCCATAGACTTGATACTGCTTCAATTATTACTGCTTAATAATAAACTTAATACTGCTTGAAAAGGACCTATTGCTCTATTGCTTCTAAAAGGCTTAAAATGTTCAGAATAACTGTAATGCTTCAAAAGACTTAATACTGCTTCTATAAGACTTGAAGTGCTTCCAGAAGACTTGATATTGCTTCCAAAAAACTTGAAATACTTCTAGAAGGTTTAAACTTCTTCCAGAATCGATATTACCTCTGAATACTCTTAGAAGAATTGAATGCTTCCAAAAGACCTAATACTGCTTCCAGAAGACTTGATATTGTGTTTAAAACTTCTGGCAGAAAACATTTTCATCGCAAAAAAACACGATATTGTTGATCAACTATTTGAGTTTGCATCGAAAATATTAAATACTATTGGACACAATGCAAAATCTTGACTGGCAGATTGATCTGAGCAATCTTCGCATTTGATTTTCTTTAATTCTTTGGATGGTATTACATTAAAATTATTTTAATAGCTACATATGGTGTGGTAGCGTCATATGCCAATATTAAGCGACATTTTCTTCCTAAGACTTAATTATAATTTCCTTTAAGTAATCGATTAGGAATTGATAAAGCAGCAAAAATAGTCTTCAAATTGGAAGAGTTAACTGGAGTATGTAGTGCATCTAGCGGAAACGAGTAACGATTTTTGTTTAAGTTTTGCTTTAGTTTTTAATCACATATTAAGTTTTAGTTGTAATGTAGGTTTGACGGTAAACATATATAAAGGAAAATAGAATATGCTAGTTTTTAAACAAATATATTCTTTTATCAACACCCCATGTTTTAAAACTCCTTATGAACTGTTTAAAACAAATTTCGTTTAAAATATATCATACAGTTTTAAAACGTCTAAAAGTTTGTTTTAAACACTTTGTTTAAAAGATAACAACCCTGATTGACATTATTGTTATAATTGTAATATAATAAAATACAAAAGTTAACCAATTTAATTTATAAAATAAAATAGAACACTGCCATTAAAGGTACGAAAGAGAAAAGTGCGCATGCGTCAAGTTGCGACCGAGGGTTTTAGCTTTAAGAAGTTAAAAGTTGGGCAACTCTTATGACTAGTACAAAAACCGTTTTAGCCGTAAGGTTTTGCATGAACAGTACTACTACATCACAATACCTTAACTTTTCACTCTTATAACTATGACTACGACTAAAACTAAAACACGTTGCATGAACCCACCATTAAACGTTTGCGTTAGCTTTAGTTGTAAGGAAATGTATTGGTTCATGCAATATTTAAGCACAACATATTAAAGCAAAATTTTGACATATAAACAGTCGTGCCAAATTAAAAATACAAAAGGAAATCTGGGGGATAAGGAGTGAAACAGTTTTGTTTTTTAGAAATATTTTGTTTCTAATATTATTTAATGGTGATCATGATTTAATATGAATAAAAAGAAAATTGTTGTCTCTGCTAGAGCAATGTGTTTGAATGCAGCATTATTAATCGTACAAAGTTTGAAGAATAAAAGACGACGGCGTTTTGATAGAATTCCCATCAATAAGAATCGAGAATTAGAGGGGAATTATGCCACTCTTATTAGAAATATGTTAGAAAAGAAAGAGGACGATTTACAATTTTTTAAATATGTCCGCATGTCATTCGAAGAGTTTAAACAACTGCTAAAACTGGTTACACCTTTTTTTTTATCAAAAACACCAAATAAAGGTGCAATTTCACCATCTGAAAGGTTAATAATAACCCTACAGCAAGTTTTTATTTACACCGTGTGCATTAGCTCTTTAGTTGTAAGGAAAGGTTCATGCAATATTTAAGCAAGTACATTCAAGTATAATATGGACATATAAAGTCGCGCCAAATTAGAAATACAAAAAAAAACTGAGTGAAAAACGGAAAAGGAGAAAACGGAGTGAAACCGTTTTGTTTATTTAAAACATTTTGTTTTTAACACATTCTAACATTATTTAATATGAATAAAAATAAAATTGTTGTCGCTGCTAGCGTAATGCATTTAAATTAGAGATTACAATCTCGGGATATCGGGATCCCTGCATCCCGGGATTGTTCCTATAATAACCAATTTTTCTGAATCTGAGATAAATATATTGTTGATCAATGATGGTCAGAAAATAACGAAAATCTTCAACAAAAAACGAAGTTTATTAATGTCATCATTAATGACAGTGAGTTTCAAAATATGAGAAGTTAGTTTGACTTTTAGATCGGGTCTTATTTGTCATCGAGACATAAATCTTAATAAAGCAGATATGGCTTCCAAAAGACTTGATACTGTCCATAGAAAACTTAATACTGCTTATAGAGGACCTGATACTGCTTAAAAAGGATTTGAAATGTGTCTAGAATACTTCAAAGAAATGCTTCCAGAAAACTGGACATTGCCTTTGGAAGATTAAAAATGCTTCCAGAAAATTTCATACTACTTTTCGAAGACTTTCAAAAGACTCTATATTGCCTCGAAACGACTTAATACTGCTCCTGGACGACTTGAAATGCTTCCAGAAGACTTGATACTGCATTCAAGACATTTGATGTCGCTTCCAGCAGACATGGATTGCTTCTAGAAGGCTTGATACTGCTCTTTAAAGACTTAATACTGTTTTTCTTTTGCTTACAAAAGACTTACACTGCTTCCAAAAGATTTGATAGGCCCATAGCAGACGCAATACTGTTTCTAAAGAACCTGATATTGCTTCCAAAAGACTTGTCAAAATAGAAAGAAGAAATGTTCAAAATACGTGTAATGCTTTAAAAGATTTAACACTGCTTCTAGAAGACTTGAAGTTCTTCCAGAAAACTTGATATTGCTTTTGGAAGACTTGAAATGCTTGATGAAAAATCTTGATATGTTTCTAGAATGCTTGAACTTCTTCCAGAAAAGTCTATATAGCTTCTGAAAGTATTGTTGTTGCTTTTAGAAGAATTGAAATGCTTCCAAAAGACTTGATATTGGTTCCAGAAGACTTAATATTGTTTTTAAAACTTCTGGCAAAAAAACATTTTCATTGCAAAAAGAACACGATATTATTGATAAACTATTTGAGTTATCTTGACTGGCAGATTGATCTAGGCAATTTTGAACTGTGGATTTTTTTTAACTCTTTGGATACTATTACATAAAAATTATTTTAATAACTACATCCGATGTGGAAGCAACCAATACTAAACGACGTTTTCTTCCTAAGATTTAACACGATTTACTTTAAGTAATAGATTAGAAATTGATAAAGCAGCAAAAAGAGTCTGCATATTTCAAGAGTAAAATGAAGTAAATAGTGCATCTAGCAGAAACGAGTAATGATTTTTTATTACTCGTTTTATTATTTTTTATTTTTTAGTTTTAATGTAAGTTGGGCGATAAACATACGTAAAAGGAAACTAAAAAAAACACCCCATGTTTTAAATCACCTTTTGAACTGTTTGAACATTTTAAAACATATCATACAGTTTTAAAAATGTTTGTTTTAAACACTTTATTTAAAATATAACAACCCTGATTGAAATTATTATTATAATTGAGGCGCTGATGCATTTTTCATTAATTTGAATGTTTACGATTTGTTCTATCTAACAATTATATTAAGTTTGCCCTTCTTTCCCTTCAAAAATTGAATATCACTCAAAACCGATGTTTGATTTTAAGCAATACGGCTAAGAGTACAAACGGCAAACACAACACGTCTAACCACCGGTTTGATTTTGGATTATGAATAATAAATAAATTTGTTTAATGTATTGAATCAAATAGAATAATCTTTTTTTTAAGTAATTAAAGTCTGTCTTTGGTGAAAAATAATGTCTGGTAATGGTGGTAATGATACAAAATATCAAAGCATTAAAAACTATTAAATAACGTTAGATAGTTTATTTAGAAAAAACTGAAAACTGCCGGATTTGAGTTGATTTTTTACCTCATAACTAAAAAATGATTATTAGAAAACATTTATTTTGAAAAATTCGTCTTTATGCAAAATATCAAAAACAGGGATTTCTCAAAATCATACTTTGTTGAATTCGCCCTTTCTATTCTCAACGCCTCAATTGCAATATAATAAAATAAAAAGTTTACCAACTTAACTTTTATTTATAAAATAAAACGAAATACTGCCATTAAAGGCACGAATGAGAAAAGTGCACATGCGTTAAGTTGCGACCGAGGGTTTTAGCTTTAAGAAGTTAAAAGTTGGGAACTCTTGTGACTAGGACAAAAACCGTTTTAGTCGTAAGATGTTGCATGAACAGTACTACTATAACACAATACCTTAACTTTTCACTCTTATGACTATAACTACGACTAAAACTAAAACATGTTACATGAACCCACCATTACTATTATCATGCTCTGTTATTACTTTTAACTTTTTCTTTTGATGATTGCGGTTTTATGATATTCTAAATGTTTAACGCATTCTATTAGTACTATATAGATGCTTTTTATTTACGTTTTGTTATGATTAAAACATCTTATGGCATCTTATTGCTTTAAACTTGTTCCTGAAATGGGAGCAATATTATATCTTACATGTTAACCGCTTTTTATTAATGCTCTGTTATGTTATTATCATGTTTGTTATTACTTTTAATTTCTTGTTAATGATTGTCTAAACGCTCTTTATTTACGTTTTGTTATAATTAAATCTTATTGCATCTTATTGCTTTTGCTTTTGAACTTAAAATACTAAATACACTTTAGATAAAATATTATATTTTATTGCACTATTGTTCTTTTTTCTTTTAATTTTTTGTATGTTTTTTTTTTGACCTTTTTTGTATGTCATCATTATACAACTTATATTACCTCAAATAAATATTTTTAAATATTTAAAGCGTTTCTGTTATTGTTATGTATCTATTTCACCATAAAACCACAGAATAACTAAATAAGTAAGTTATTCTGTGATAAAAATAAGATCAGTAAGATTTTAAACTTATTTAAACCCGCCGATTTGCCGCGGTCCTTATTAGTTCTCCTATTACATCGCCAGAGGCGCTGACGGCAGGATAAAATTTTTATTATTTCTAGTTACTTATTTTTTAATATTTTAAAATAATTAAATTTAGATTTAATCTTTATAAATTAATGTATTATTACTTAGAAGAAAAACGCTAAAATCTGGCTTATTTGAAATTAAACTTTTTAATTCTAAAAATAAAAAAAATATTTTCTAGTTATTTTCGTCTTAATCTAGGTATTTTAGTGTTTTAAGTTTGAATTTTCCACATCTGTCTAATTTTGAGGTTAAACCAGGTGGTGTGCAATAATTTATTAATAAATCAAAATAATTGACTTTAATAAATTAGAAATAAATAAATTCTTTTGAAAAAATGGAAGATAAACGTTTTGCACATATCGCAACCGACCCAAAATTCAAAAACATTCGTAAAAGCGACAAAAAAGTTAAAATAGATAAACGATTCCAATCTATGTTTAAAGACAAAAAGTTTAAAGTGAATTATACAGTTGATAAACGTGGAAGGACCGTTAATAAGTCATCTAATGCTGATTTAAGAAGATACTATCATTTATCGTCAGAAGAAGAAAGCGATTCGAACGATTCTCAATCTGAAAACGAAGACTTAAATGTGAATGATGAAGATGAAGGTGTTACAAAGAATGTTAAGCAAAAATTGAAAGATTTAAATGTTGATTATGCACGAGGCGAATCTACACTCTTTTCAGAAAGTTCTTCAGATGATGAAGAAAGCGATAGCGAGGTGTCGGATATAGATGATAAAATAGAGCATAAATGGGGCGAATTGGATGCTGATGCTGAAAGAACCGATGATGTAACATATAGATTAGCTGCTTGTAATATGGATTGGGATAGAATAAGAGCCGTAGATCTAATGGTTTTATTAAACTCTTTTGTTCCACAGGGTGGGCTCATTAAAACCGTTAGCATTTATCCATCGGAATTTGGAAAAGAAAGAATGAAAGAGGAAGACCTTAAAGGGCCGATTGAGCTTGTTGAAAACCAAGAAAACGGTGAAAAAGAAGAAGAAAATGAAGAAGGTTCAAAATATCATATGGAAAAGTTGAGGCAATATCAATTAAATCGATTAAAATATTATTATGCCGTAATTGTTTGTGATTCCGTGAATACAGCAAGCAAAATTTATAATGAATGCGATGGAATGGAGTATGAATCGAGTGCGACTAAAATTGATTTAAGATTTATTCCTGATGATATGGAATTTGATGATGAGCCGAAAGAAATTTGTGAAAAATTACCCGATATGACGAAATATCAACCGAGATTTTTCACCACGACCGCTTTGCAACAAGCCAAAGTTGATTTAACTTGGGATGAAACTAATCCTGATCGAGTTGAAATCACGCAAAAGCTTGCTAAAGGAAAATTAGATGAGATCGCTAAAGAAGATCTTGAAAATTATTTAGCGTCGAGTAGTGAAGACGAGGAAAATAATGAATTAGAAAGTGATGATGTTGAGGATGGTGATGATGATGAAGAAAATAAAGACCCAATTGATAAATATCGAGCTTTATTAAGTGATATTGAAAATAAAGAGAAAGAAAAAGATAAAAAAGACGTTCAAATGGAAATAACGTGGGGGATTGATTTGGAGGAGAAAACTCAAAAATTGGCCAAAAAGAAATTGGAAGAGAAAACGGAAAAAACTCCGTTTCAAAAATATTTGGATAAACGGAAAGAAAAACGCAAAGAAAAGAAAGAACGTAAAAAGGTTAATTCACAAGATTCTAATGAAGATATCTCAAATTCTGAAAGTGATGATGATATCCCATCAGATATTGATATGAACGATCCTTATTTTAAGGAAGAATTCGATAAACCGGAATTCAAAAAGAAATCGCAAAAAAAATCAAAATCGATTCAAAATGATGAAATTAAAAAGCAAAATAATGGTGATTTAGAGTTGTTATTAATGGATGAAGATGACACAAAAAGACATTTTAATTTGAAAAAGATTCAAGAAGATGAAAATGAATCGAAAAGTAAAAAGAAACGAAATAAAAAGAGAAATGACAAAAGTGATAAATCGGATGATTTTGAAATTAACGTTGAGGATGAACGGTTTTCTGCTCTTTATACGAGTCATCATTTTAATATCGATCCATCAGATCCGCACTATAAGAAAACCAAAGGGATGGAAAAAATTATTAATGAGAAGTTGAAACGGAGGAAAGAAGAAAATTGTGATGATAATGATAGTAAAAAGGTGAAAAAGGAAAGTGCTGAATTAAATGTTTTAATAAAGTCTGTTAAAAGAAAAGCAGAAGCTTTGAAAAGTAAAAAGAAATAAATTATTGTTTTAAATAATTGTTAATTATTCCTTAAATTAATTAATAAAAGCATTTTAAATTTTTTTTTCTTAATTTAATTATTCGGTGTAAATAATTTTCTGTTGCTGCATGATTTATTCTTAGGCGACTCATTAAAGCAGTAGTTGCCAAAGTGCTGGGGTCATTCGGGGGTCCTCAGAAAATTAAAATCGATTTGGGGATCCCTGAACAACGTCAGGGGGTCCGCGCAAGGTTTAATAAAAAATAAATAAATTGAGACACTTTTTTTAATTCGGAAGCTAAAATAATAATAAAAAGTCATCAATAAATTATTTATTAATTTTTTAATAAATTATTAGCAATGCTTTCATCCCAAGTACAATATAAATATAGACAGGTGCATAAAATTGTACTTTATTGTACATAATTATATTTTATACAAGTAATATATAACAGGCATCGCGATGCAGGCTCAATCTTGTATAAACAGGAATAGCGTCGATCCCTGCACCAACTAGTGAGTGTATACAACAATTTAGTTCTGTCTTGTGCGTGATGTGAAGTGCATACAACAAATTTTCCGAGTGTTGGATAAAAAGAAGTATAATTTTTTGTTTTGTTACACAGATAGTGTACTTTCGTTGCGTCAAATATACTTAATTTGAATAAAACTGATATCTCTTAAATTTAAATTTATTACAAACAAATTCAGCTGTAAATTTAGTTTTAAATTTAAGAATTCGATTTGTGATTAGACAAAAGATAAACAATGTGTTTACCCAACTGTCGAGTTCTTAAATGTACGACTAAATTTACAGTTAATTTTTTTGTATAAACCTGGCTTCTCTTGTTTAAGTTGATTAAAAAAATTATGTATTACAGTAACACTCACTAAGGATTTCTTTTTTATTAAAATTTTTGAAGGAATTTTAAGTTTCTTCAGTTAATTTAGTGTATTCCGTTGTTAATTAATTTTGAAATATTTATTATAATTATAGATACATATACAAGTACTTTCCTGTATCGTTTTGTGCCCTTTTTCAGATAACAGTATCAGTGAACCGAAGACAAGACTATTGGCAAACAACTTATTCTAGCAGCTATAAGTGAGGTAATACGCATCGTGATGCACAAACCAGCTTACGATATTATAAAAAGAATTCCATTGAGTAATAATACAGTACGAAGAAGGATCGACGAAATGGCTCAGAGTGTGGAAAACTTTATGTTTTTAAGTAGAAAAACATCTCAATTCTGTATACAGCTTGACGAGTCAACATTATCTGGAAATGAGGCTTTACTTTTAGCTTATGTGAGATTTGTGAAAGAAGAACAAATTTCCCAAGAATTGTTATTTGCTAAATGTTTGGAAACTGATACGAAAGGTGAAACATTATTTACTGAATTAAAAAGATTTCTTGATGTAAAAGCTATACCCTTGACTAATATCATTTCCGTTGCTACTGATGGTGCTCCGGCAATGGTAGGACGACACCGAAGCTTTCTGGCGTACTTAAAACAAGTCATACCGAACAGTGCCGCCGTATGCTCTTGAGTCACCTGTGTGCAAACTTAAAAATGCCGCCTTCCCACAAAAGTTAAGCAAGTATTAAGCAATATGTAAAAAATATACTTTATTAAGTAAATTATAAAATATATGTTAACATAAATGAAAACAAGTTATTATAAAACATTTACTCGTCTTACTTTTATGCTTGCAAAATTTTTAACTAATTCACCTATATCTATACTATCTATAATATCATTTTCTATGGATATTATCGATAAATCTGTTAAACGCTCTTGACTCATAGATGAGCGTATATAGTTTTAAAAATTTTTAATTTTGAGAAACTTCTCTCTCCTGAAGCAACTGACACTGGCAATGTTAAATAGATGCGTAATGTTACCGTAATATTGGGAAAAATATCACTTAAATTATTTTCATATATATACTTTAATAAATTATGAGGTGACATATCTGTTTTAATAAATGGTTGTATTGCTTGTAATTCTTCGAAAAGCACATTACCGTCAATATCGTGATCCTCTTGATTGCTAGCATTTATCAATTTTAACTGTAAATTTTTGCACTCTGTCAAAATATCTTCTTTTGAAAAATGTCTGAGTTCATTAATGTTGTGAATAATTCTAAATATTTCGATATTTTGTTGTAATAATGCAAATCGTTCAGTAATAGAGGACAAGGTGGTATCTAATATGGCAAAAAGAAATTAATTTTGAATTTGTCTTTGTTAGTAATAAATCTGACTCATATTCAAATCTCTTCATGATCTGACTCATATTCAAATTGTTTTTTCTTTTCCGAACATCGGGAAATGTAGATTCCACATCTAAACTTTCAGCTATGTTCTTTGCTGAATTCACAATTGCTTCAAACTTGTCGTCTGTCCGATAGTCTTTTAGATATAGTGTTATATGCTCTATGGATTCTAAAACAGTTTTCATGTTATATGACGGATCTTGCATCATTTTATTGACAACATTTATTTTAGTTAAAATATCATACCATATAATAGTGCTACATAAAAACTTAAAGGTTGCAATTTTTGAAGAAAGGTTATCTGCTTGCGTTCTTAATTGCATATCTTCAGTTGCGTCGTGAGTGATTTCCAAGAGAGCTTGATAAATTTCACGTATATTCGAATGAAGAGGTTTTATCGCTTCTATGCGGCTTTCCCATCTAGTCGTTGACAACGGTTTTAAAGTAAAATTTTGAACATGGGACTTTAGTATTGCCCATCTCTTAGAGGAACTTGAAAACAAGTTGTATATCTCTTGAATGACACCAAAAAAATTAACTGTTTCAAATGATATCTTTGCCGCATCATTCACTACTAGGTTTAGTGAGTGGTTAGAACATGGAACAAAAAATGCTCTTGAATTTACTTCTATAATTTTTTTCTTAAGCACATTGTGTTTGCCAAGCATCTTTGCTCCATTGTCATATCCCTGACCTCGTAAATCGCAAATATTGAGATTCAAAGACTGTAATTGTTTTAAAATAAATTCATAAAGTCCTTGACCAGTAGTACTTCCAACTGCACAAAACCCTAAGAAATGTTCATGAATTTCTTCTGCATTTTTATATTTATTGTGATTCACAAATCTAATAATAATGCTCAATTGATTCATATGGCTTATAGTAGTATCGAGAATTATCGAATATTTTGCACAGTGTACCATTTCCAAAATCTCTTTTTTATGCCTTCGGAATGAATTATTTCATTTTGTATACCATCGCCTAATTATGCGCAATACCCTTTTTGTCAGAGGTTTGAATACGACGTAAATGTTCAGCCATCACGTTATCAAATTTGGCAATAGTCTCTACTAATTTTAAAAAGCTTCCATTGTTGTAATCATATAATTTTTTGATGAACCTCTAAGACCTATACATTGCCGAGATAAATATTGAATTATATATATTAAACGTTTTATAACAGATTGCCAATATTTTTTTCCAGTAGTTATATATATTATAAGCTTTGCTTTATTGCATCAGTCGTGGTTTTATTTGTTAAAGATTTTTTAAGTTAAATTAAAAGTATTTTCTATCTGTACTTATATTGGCAATTTATTATGAATTGCAGCTCTACATGTTACGATCTATTATGGTCATCTTCAGAAGCTCTAAAAGAGATGAACAATAACAAATAAAAAATATTAAGTAAATATCAATAGAGTAAAATGTAAAAAACTATGACATGAAAAACAACATCTAGAAACAGATTTAAAATTACAAAAACAACTTACTTGTTAAAAAATTAAAATAATAAACATTCCAAATATTAAATAAAGTTAATTATACATTTGGTACACATAAAACTACAGAACAAGACAACCGTACCAAATCTAACAAAAATGCAGGTATTATGTGCGAAAGAACAAGTTCTCGAAAGAAGCGGCATTGCCAGAAAACCTTATATGTGAGAACAAGACAGATAAAAATAATAAAATTTTTTTGAAAAACAGAAACATTAAACCAAAAAAATTGAAATACAAGGGTCTATATTATTTATTTATTGTGCTGTTAATTCTGTGTTTGGGGAAACGGATTAGATAGGTATTTATATAGAGGAACTTTTGTGAAATTAATTTGATCATTGAGACACTCTACAGTCGAATTATTGGATCGGAAATTATGTTTCTAGAAGACTTAGTTTATAACCTTTGTCTTGTTTATGTAATAATTCAACGTTTTTATCAATGTAAAAATCATGGTTGTGAAATAGTAAATGTCTACCAAAATTCGATTCTTCCTTCTGTAAATGTTTGTTATTTTGTGTAATAGGTTGAACGCCTGTTGACAATCTTAAATCTTGTTTATTTATGAATTTATTAATTATAGAATTTAAATGTGAGTGTTGATAACCATTATTGATACCAATAGCTCTTATTAATTTCTTAGTTTTATTAATGTTAGATAGAGGTGTATTAAAGCACCTATATAGATAAGCTTTAAAAGCTGCAATTTTATGTGAATTAATATGGTACGAATTTGCAGGAATGATGGTATCTGTCTGTGTAGGTTTTCTATAAATTTCAAAATCAATGGAATAATTATTGTTAATTAATGTGATGTCTAAAAAATTTAATCTATTATTGTTCTCAACTTTTAAGGTGAATTTTATATTTTTATGTAAGGTATTGATGTAACTGTGGAAATCTTCAATTAAATTCAGGCCGTCGTCGTTCCAAATGACTAATACGTCGTCAACATATCTACTCAACAAAATAATATTATCATTAATGTTGTTATCGACTCTCAAAATTTCTTTTTCCATATTGTTAAGAAAAATATCTGATAAAAGACTACTTAAAGGAGATCCCATGGGAAGACCTTGATCATATTTATTAAATTTGCCGTCGAACTGGCAGAAATTTTGTTCAGTGCAAATTTTTAATAATTTATAAACATGTTCGGCATGTTCGGCATTTTTTAAGTTAAAAGTATTCTAATATAATAGATTTTAGAAAACTTACGACCCGAAGCATCTTTCGGAAAATTATATTTAACTATATGACAAGGAGAATTTTTTCTATTAATTATTCTTGAATATATCAAGATTATTCTTGAATATATCAAGAATAATTAATAGAAATACTTAATTACATAACTAAATATTTACAATTTCAGAATCACTATTAAGATATAAGATATAATTAACCCTCCGTCTGTCGGGTGTGGTCTACGAGTCCACGACAAAATGATTATGTGAAATATTTTTTACCTTATTTTGCTCAAAACTTCTACGGTCACAGTACCTTTCAAGTATCTGAATATCAACTGTTTTCGCTATAAAAAACTGTTTTTCAAAATTCCAAATAGTCGCTACATAATATTTTGTCCTGACAGAGATTCCCGATCAAATGTGTAACAATATTCGCAGATGTAATCTGTAAGAATCGTATTCCAGTTGGAACTCTATGCGTTCTTTTTGTGTTTGTAGGGGTATTACCGAGTTATAAAACTATACCTCGGAGTGATCGCAATATAGTTCGGTAGTTCCCTTAATAATTATTATATACGGTTACCGTATCGTTGACACGCCAGTTTACTATTGAACCCCATTTTGAGGCGTTGTGTTATGTGTTATTTATTTTACAAATATAGATAATAGAAAAGTGCATAAAAAATTATTTATAACTAATATCAAATATCTAGTTAGCAATCTACAAATAGCATACTTACAAATAGGTAAGTAGTATCACACAATTTTCTGATATGATTTGATAAAATAATAAATGATTTATTATTTGATAGCATTGTGATATGGATCCTTATGAAAAGGAGAGAGAAAGATTACAGAAACTGTATGAAGAAGTTAGCACGGGCAGTGAAATAGAAGAGTCTGACGATAGTTCGATATCAGATCCAGATTTTGTAAGTATCAGTGATCATGACACAGAAACCGAGCAGGAAAACGTAAATGAAGATGCAGATATTATGCACCAAGATGACGGCGACGATGATGAAGATGAACAACCCGTGATTCGTGATAGAAGCTCGTATTTTTTTGGTAAAGATGGAACTAAATGGAAAAAGGCTGTCCCACCTAGAAATATTAGAACTCGCAACGAAAACATAGTGTCTCACCTGCGGGGGGTCATCGGTGAAGCACGTGACGCATTATCTCCCATTCAATGCTGGATGTACATGTTTGGAAACTGCATTGATATTGTAGTTGAAAACACTAATTTATTTATTGATACAATTTCTGTTAAATACCAAGATAAGATTGAGTGCAGACCTACCGACACTGTAGAAATCCGAGCGCTGATGGGTTTGCTTTATTTAGCTGGGCTCCATCATGGATCAAGGACACATCTAGCAGAGTATTGGTCATTAGACGGTATGGGATATGAGATATTTCCTGCTACAATGGCAAAACGGAGGTTCGTCTTCTTATTGAAATGCATTCGCTTAGGCGATACCACAACTAGAGGTCAAAGAAAAGAAATGGACAAACTAGCAAGAATAAGAAAACTTATTCTGTGGGCGAGTATGTAACATTAGATGAAATGCTGCTTGCCTTTAGGGGTAGGTGCAGTTTCCGAATATACATTCCAAGTAAACCAAACAAATACGGCTTGAAAGTCTTCGCCGTTGTTGATGTCAAAACATTTTTCACTTCATACATAGAAATTTACGCTGGTGTTCAACCCAATGGTCCATATAAAACTGACAACTCTACCGCTGCAGTAACTGAAAGAATGTGTTCACATTTATTAGGATCAGGAAGAAATGTTACAATAGATCGTTGGTTCACAGGATATTCAATTGTAAAGAAACTGCTAAGAGAGTACCGCCTTACTGTGGTTGGTAGAATTAGAGCCAATAGAAAAGAACTACCTCTTGAAATAACACAAGTTAAAAACAGGAAAGTATATTCTTCGTTATTCCCATTTAGTAATGATATGACTGCAGTTTCATATATACCCAAAAAAGGAAAGAATGTGCTTGTAGTTTCAACAATGCACCGAGACGATCATATCGATGAAGCTACCGGTGATCGGAAAAAGCCCGAAATAATTACTTTCTATAATAGCACAAAAAGTGGAGTAGATGTTGTTGATCGAATGATCACATCATACAATGTTGCAAGAAACACAAAGCGTTGACCAATGGTAATTTTCTATAATCTCCTCAATATACCAGCAATTAACGCTTTTATATCTACAAAGGCAACATACCAGATGGTGAATTTGCTAAAACTCGCAGACTGTTCCAAAAAAATCTTGGTATGAAGTTAGTGAAAAATAACATGCAAAGAAGAGCCTTGAGGCTCTCAGGTATTGAAGAGGGGATTATTCCAGAGCCACAACAGATTGTTTGGGGAATATGAAGACTACAGTTTGAAGCCCTCCAGTTTGTGCACAGAATATTATTCTTTAGTTAAGACATTTTTTTTATAACACTTTATACATTTTTAAATAAATATTATTATAGATCGATTTTCTTTTCCTTTATTTAGGCGTTGTTTCCAAATTTTGAAAAATATGTGATTAAATTGTAAGCATTTTCTTTAAATCAAATTAACATAAAACGTGAATTTGGAGTTGGCCCTGTATTAGGCTATAATATAGTACAAGCATCATATAAAACATATTTATGAGAAATTAGCACTGGAAGACCCGTTGGCGTCCTTTAGAGTTTTTTCTATTTTGGACTCCACAGACCACACCCGATCGAAAGTATTAAGACAGCGCGCCCGACAGACGGAGGGTTAACACAAGAGCACTTTCCAAGATATCTATTTACTTATACGACGGCAAATATAAATTTTAACTTCAACTAGCGATAATTCGATCTTTACGATACTATAACGAAAGGTGAATTGAAGAAAGCTTTATCCGAAATACATTGCGGACTAATCAATAAAGTTTAGAAAAAAAATAATTTTGTTTATGCTTACACGATGCGGCGGCCGTCGTGTCGCTACTCATCGTCTGACTCATTCTTTTTTTGTTTTCTTTTTCTTTAAGTATAATAATATCTTTAAAAGTCCATTAACTTTATTTGTATACAGTTTGTTCAGCTTGAAATTTTCTTATTTTTATTCAAAATCCGTCCCTTTAATGAGCCGCCCTTGTGCGGTGAATACCCTGCATACCCATTCACGGCGTCCCTGATACCGAATGTACTATCGGTACCTTGTGTTATTCATCGACATCATTTGGTGACAAGAAACCTTAGTGGACTTAGTTTGCATGAATCACTACATTTTGTCATTAGAGCAGTTAATAAAATCAAAAGGATTGCCTTAAATGAGAGATTATTTGCTCAACTTTGTTTGGAAAATGATGATGACTATAATCGTTCACTACTTAACATAGAAGTACGATGGTTGTCTAAAAGTGCGTGTTTCTAAAGGTGCTTCTATTCGGTTTTTGATTCAGTGTTGGAATTCCTGGAGAGTAAAGACAATGATTTGCGTCATAACTTAATTATCTCGAAAAATGACATCGCTTATATGACCGATTTATTTGCCAGATTCAACGAGACTAATTTGAAACCACAAGGTGACACACTAAATTTAATCAATACTAAAACTGTAATATCTGCCTTTGTTGCAAAACTTTTGCTTTACAAACAAAACTTGCTATACAAAAAAAGAAGAACTGAGAACTTGTTCTCAGTTTCCAAATCTTTCAAAATTGCAAAATAGAGACGAAGATTTGCTTGCTTATTGTCAACACTTAACGGCGCTCCATTCGGACCTTACTCAAAGTTTTGAAGACATTCTTCATTTGGATATTCCCGACTGGGTGGTGAACCCTTTTGTAAGTAGTCAAACTCAGAGCACAAATGCATATGAGTACATACCAGTACAGGAGCAACTTATTGAATTATCCATAAATGAGGAGCTTAAACCAATGTTTAAACAAGGATACGAAAATTTCTGGTTATAAAAACAGATCTCAGTTTTATATCCAGCGTTATGGGTTATTGTACAGAAGCTGCTAATTGCTTTTCCGTCTTCGAATTTGGTAGAACGTGGATTCAGTGCCGTTATGAGCCTCGTCACAAAGAAAAGAAACAGACTGGAAATTAGTAATCGGGGACAAACATTGAGCCGGACATAAATAAACTCATAACATCCCATCAGGTTCATACAAGCCATTAATATTTTATTGTATTTTAGTACAAAAGTTATAATCAATAAATATTTCTTCAACAAAATGTTTACTTTATATTTTATTTTTACGTCACCATTTACCATTAGGACAACAAAGCTAAAGTCTTCATTTTTCTATTATGTATTTAATGTAGTTTTTCACCCTGGGGGTTCGCCGGCAAGGTTTGACTAAGAAAAAGGGTCCGTGGGCCAAAAGACTTTG
Source organism: Onthophagus sagittarius (assembly GCA_036711965.1). Taxonomy (NCBI): domain Eukaryota; kingdom Metazoa; phylum Arthropoda; class Insecta; order Coleoptera; family Scarabaeidae; genus Onthophagus; species Onthophagus sagittarius. Next base: position 29,515,401 of record JASERS010000005.1, read on the forward strand.
GAAAACACTGGTTTAAGATAACGGAAGCTGATTTGAAGAGATTATCCTGTTTTGATCGAAAGGTAAAGATAATAATAAAAATAATCATCTATAATTATGTTATTTTATAGAACATTAAAAGAATTATAAATGCAAATAAACAACATGAACGAGATTGTTAGAATTCCTCATCGAAGTAGAACATTAAAACAATTCCTACCAGTTTGAAACCTATAATAATCCTTAAATTCTCTGCACACATTATTTCTATGTCCACCGTTCGGAGACTTACGACGTTGTAATTGAGCGATGGTAATTTCAACGAACACGTTATTAACAGAAACGCGAATGTTAAGTTATTAAACCGGGCCGCAATTTCTCTTTCGATTTATATATATAATGCCCCAACGGCCTTGTCCGTTGCATTTCTGTGCGTAACCAGAATACAATTTTTTTCTTCGTAGCTTTATTTAGGTAGAACGTGCTTAGTTAGTTTAATTAAATTAACTTCTTACTGCTATCTTACAATTTACTCATCTATAATTTGTTTATATTTAATATCAAATCATATATTTAATATCAAATCAAATTAATTAAAGCTTAATCCTTATATTTTGCAATTTAAATTAAACTGAATTAACAAACAGAAATGTCTTCAATGATAACTTGTAAGGGAAGTGGGACATCAAGGATAAATTAACATATAATTAACAATCCAAGCTTGGATTTACCTATATACCACATTAAAGATTGATGATATATTTAATAATTTATTTCGATACTCTAAATAAAGTAAAAATTAAAGTGAATATTCAGTAGAAAGAGGAAACTTGTTTCGAATTGGTAAAAGTTGTTTCAAAGGCTATGGTTAAACAGGAAAAAGGAGAAATAAAAAGAAAAAAGGAAAAGTACTGTTACGTACGCTTTCTTATCGGGGTCATAAAACGATAAATGTATAATTTTATGTTGTAAAGTGTAATTATTTTATTTTGTCTCGTGAACTTGCGAGTTGTTTTGATTTGGTAATAACCTTTCAATTAAAAAGTTGTTTCAATCAAAAGAAACGAAAGATTTATTTTAAAATTACTATTTACTATTTTAATCGTAATTTAAAAGCGTAAAGACTCTAAAAAGTGATAACATATTTAAATACTATAAATATAATATGATCTTACTCTTATTTAATTCATTATATTCATATTTATTTAAATAAAGTATACAATAATAAATTATTACGTCAAAAAAAAAGATATTGAATATAATTATAAATGATCGGATAGAAAAAAAAAGCCAGCTTAAAGTTTGGAATAAAGAATGTATGGTCCTATGACGGGAATGTTTTTGCATCAGTTAAAGGGAAACGTGAAAAAAATAAAATCTATCGCCGACATTAAAAACTTTAAGTAGCGCAAATTAGAAACAATGATGGTATCAATTTGTATTTTTGAACAGATTCCCGTGTTACGGTGTCGATCCGTTATACTTAATGTGACCGCTTTTATTTCGACTGAAAACGGGACAAATCTAGGTACTTTTGTCGATAATCAGGTGCAGTCTAAAATTATTAAAATTTGGTTTTAAGTTAGACCTGTCTAGTTAAACCCTTCTACAAAGTTTGATACAGTTTCCTAAAGACTTGCAATGCTTCCAGAAGACTTGTTATTGCTGCTAGAAGTCTTGATATTGTTTTCAGAAGACTTGAAATGATCTCAGACGACTTGAAATACTCTTAGAAGACTTAGAATGTTTCTAGAAAGCTTGACACTACTTCCAGAGGACTTGAGATGCTTTTAGAAAACAGGATACTGCTTTCATAGGACTTGAAATGCATCTAGAAAACTTGATATTGCTTTCAGAAAATTGGAACTATTAGATGGCTTGTTATTACTTTCAAAAGACCTGAAATGGTCCCAGAAGACTTGAAATGATTTTAGAAGACTTGGAATGCTTCTAGAAAACCTGATACTACTTCCAGAAGTTTTGATATTGCTTCTCGAAGACTTAAAATGCTTCTAGAAAACATGATATTGCTTCCAGAAGATTTGAACTGCTTCTAGATGGCTTGCTATTGCTTCCAAAAGACTTGAAATGCTTTTAGAAAACTTGATACTACTTCCGGAAGTCTTCATATTGCTTTTAGAAGACTTAATATTGCTTCCAGAAATTTTGATACTGCCCTTGAAAGACTTTAAATGCTTCCAAAGGACTTGATACTACTTGTAAAACTGTTTGTAAAAACTGGATACTATTGATAAACCAATTGACTATGCTTTGAAAATATTAAATACTATTGAACAAAATGCACAATCTTTACGTAAGAAGTCCATAAACTGGCAATTAAAGGTTAAATACTGCTGGCAGAAGATATTTTTATGGTAAAAAGCGAAGGGTTGTTAATAAAATTTAATTTTCCTTCCAAAATATCAAATACTGTTGGCAAAATACAACATCATCATATCTGCTAAAAGCTAAAAACTAACAAAAAAACCGAAAAAAGTTTAAAACTGCCAATTAACGACTAGATACTGCTTGACAAACTTTGCTTGTTTTATCCGACCTTTTTTAGGCATTACAACTGCATTTTATTATGTAGTTAAAGAAGTACAGTAAAGCGTTGCTAATTCATACAACCACAAATCCGAATTCCCTGGTAATCTGAACAAAATTGAAAAACGTAAAATTTGCATTATGTTCCTTGTAATCCGAATTGGTAAGAGATTCGGTAATCGGAAAAGACTATTCGTTCTATCTGCAATGAAAGACGATTAATTCCAAAACACTGAAGAGCATTTCTATTAAAAATGCCGAGTTCATACTTTCTAAGGATTGGAAATCCTTGTAATTTATTAGCAAAATGGTAGAGATGTGTATTTCAAAAATCAGCTGAGGAAGAACAACCTGATGGCGGCATTCCACTGTCCATTCAATAATTTATGTATCATGCTGCAGCAAATAAGGCAATTGCTCCATGAAGATGTTGGGATAACCGAGTTAAAAGTGAGGAAGTTAGTAAAAGTTTTAGTGTATCATGTATTGCAAGATAAACAGCAGATAATGTTATTATCTGATACAATTTGACTCTATAATCCGCATGCTTCCATCATTTAAATTCAACTGATTTTCATTGATTCGGATTAGCGAAGCTTTATTGTAATTAGATACTTAACTACTAATTGTAGTAGCTGTAATTATTCTATGCTTCTATTTTCGTGGAAATAGTTAGTAATTATACTCGACTACTTTTTTCAAGCAGTTAGCCAAGTTCTGATTTTGATCAACTTTGCTAATAAATTTCGTGTAACGTGTGGGATAAAAACTGATTTTTTTCTAAAGACAAGTTCTCTTTTAAACGGTTTGTTACATTCACATCCATTGCTGATATATTTTGTTCTTCGCTAATTAAAGCGGCTTAAAACAACTTCAATATATTCGGGCATTAGATGACTGATTATTAGAAGAGTAACTATTAGAATGAATGCCTATTAGAAGACTATTTTCTTAGATTAGTAATCTAAAACAGTTTTCTAATCTCACAAACATTTTAAGCTCTCTTCAAGTACAGGCCATTTAGACTTACTGTAACCCAACATTCTTTTATACTCTGTACCTATCAAGTCATAGAATTCTTTTACAGTTTCAATGCGTACACTATAAATATTAAAAAAGTAAATTTTGACAATAATGCATTCTAAATCAATCGGCAGTTTTAATTGCATTGTGGACATTATGAGCTTCACAGCCAATCCTTATTAGTTCTTGTTCCAACAATGTGCTCGGTTTTGTATAAATATTGTTTACACTTTTTCTATTTACCCCAAGTTTCAAGTTTCAAAAAAATGTACACTTAAATTTAGGTATGTTTGGTATAAGTCTCGCAAACAAAGAATCGAAATAGTACTAATAAAAAAAGATGTGTAAATACAGCTAGATACTTAATGAGATTCATGCACTTATGTGATTATGAAAACGGGACGTTTTAGAGTTTATTCGGGACGATGGGACTACTAACAGAAGAACGGGACAATCCCGTTCAAAACGGGATGTATAGTCACATAAGTTATACTCGCTCCCTTTTTTTTCCTTCGGTTTTTGAGTAATAGTTATCTTTTTGATATTGTTTCATTCACTAGGACAACTACTTGCATTAGTCCTACTTAGCGCAAGCCGCTAAGCCATCTTGAAAATATGTTAGATTAAAAGATCATAATGAACACCCCATGTCACCAAAATTTCAAGCCTCTACGAGTAGTGTAACCTAAAAAGTTCTAATGAAGCAGTTACGTGAGACACCCTGTATAATATATCATATTTAATATATTATATTATATTGGTATTTTGTGATTTTACCACTCGGTGAAACGGAATTACAATATCATCCTTGTATCGGGTATTGTGATCATGATTATCTGTATCGTTTGATAGCAAGTCTCTTTTATTGTGAATATACTCAAGGCAGGTAAAAGCAACAAGGTAAGGTGAGTATTTTTAGTTTTTTGAAGTGAGTTCTGCAACTCTCATGATTTTTTAGATCAGCTATTATACGAATTGTCTTTTTTTGCATTACAAAAATGGCTTCCATTTCTCTTGATGTACCCCATACAATAATCCTATACGTGACTATGTTATGGAAGTATGCAAAGTATACGCTACGCAGTGTTTCTGGTGGAAGGTTACAACGTATAGTTTTAACACAGTACAAAGCATTTGGCAGTCGCTTCTTTAAGCTGGATATGTGTTGCGACCATTTAAGTGTTTCTGTGATAGTAACTCCAAGGAATTTTATGGATTTATCAGTTACCTCATCATTTTGTTTTGTGTAGAAGGTGAGTACATTTGTTTTTACATTCTTTATTTAGTTTTAATGTATTAATGGAAAACCAGTGCTCTGCATTTTCAATGTTTTGTTTAGTTTGTCACTTCTTGCAACAAAAGATGTGCCATCCTCGTAAAGACAAGTTAGCTCCGTTGGGATACTGTTTGGCAAATCATTAATGTATACGAGAAAAAGTAACGGTCCCAAAATCGATCCCTGGGGTACTCCAGTCGTCACCTCCCTCCAAGGTGATTGTTGTCCTCGCCAAAAAACTGATTGTTTTCTTCCATGCAAATATGATGCTAGAAATTTTAATGCATTTTCTCTTATTCCATATTTCTCTAGTTTTGCTAATAATATTGGATGGTTCACCGAATCAAAGGCTTTTGTTAGGTCACACAAACCAATTTGAGTAAGTTTTTGTTGATCAAAACCGTAGATAATTGCTTCTATTACGCTGAGTAGGGCACTTATGGAAGACCTTTGTTTTTGGTACCCATGTTGACAGGTTGTAAGCAGTTTGTTGTCATTGGATACTCTACTATTTTTTTATTTACTATGGTTCCAAATATCTGGAACCATGGAACCAACTGTATGTATCTTTGTCTCCCTTCTTATATATTGGAGTTACCTTCGCCAATTTGAGCTCATTTGGAAAGACTCCTTCCTCTAGACACTTGTTTATGATAAATGTTGGATGTTTGCTAATAATTGGTGCGACTTCTTTCATTACCTTGGTGGACAATTCGTATATATCTTTTGTATTTTTTGCTTTTAGTTTCTTAATTGTATTTATGACCTGTAGAACTGTAACTTCTCCTAATGATATATCCTATCGCTGAGCCGCTATGCCGTATTAACTAAACTGATTGCTTCGACACAGCTGGTCGAACTGTGTTTTGATACAGCCCCGATTTGAGAGAAGAAAAAGTTTAAGTTTTCGATATTCAATGCTGGATCTTCTGTTGGTGTTTCCCTGGATTTTCCAGTTTCCTGTTTGACAAGTTTCCAGACAGCCAAAATTTTGTTATCAGTCTCATTTATGTACTTGCTATAAGTACTCAACATTGCTTGATTAATTTTTTTTATGTACTCTGATTTTAATATTTTATATAGTTGTTTTAAATGACTGTCCTTCGTGACTTCAATTGCTATATGTAACGCGTCTAATTTATTTTTTAGTTCTTCTATATTTTTTGTTTTCCATTGTAGATTTGTACCCGTAATCAATTTTTTAACACTCTTCTCGGGGAACCCATGTTGAAAGCAATTGATAACATGATTGTGGAATATTGTAAAACAAGTTTTCGCAGTATTTGTTTCTAAGTATATAGGTGTCCAGTTCATGTCTTGTAGTAAGGATTTGAATGTCTCCATGTTCACAGTGTTCATTTTTCTACATTTTATTTGTATATGCTTTTCTGTTGCAGACGATAGATGGAATCATTTGGTTTTTGCAAGTTATACTGTAGACGGTTGATTTTTGACATTTAGTATTCGAACAGTTGAATTCTGATTTATAAAAAATGTGCGCCTTGTGTATTCATGAAAGTAGAATGTCGTTTAAAATCAAATCTTCGAACTCCCACATTGGATGGCCAAAATTCGGGTTTGTACAGTTGGTCTTTTTTACTAAAGGGTGCAGTTATCACAAATCTTTTTAATCGCTGTGGATCACCCGGTATTTCTTTTACTATTACTGATTCTTCATTAAAACCTTGTTTTTCTTTAATGTATTTAATAATATTCTCTTCTTGTGTATGATTCTTAACTCTATATAAATACAGCCATACCTTCCTTTATTCTCCTACAAATCCATCATCCTTGGTTTCAGCTGTTCCAAAACGTTTCTGCCTAGGATGCCTTTTACTATTTCGCTTTTCTACTTGTTTCCATTGTTGTTCTTCGTCTTTTTCTAGATTAATTATTTCATCAGCAATTACCTTTGTTTGCTCTTCATGTAGGGCAGTTTAATTCGATCATATTGCATACTTTTCTCTTGTGTAGGTTTTAATTGATGGAAATAAAGCTCTCATTATCTCATATTATCTGTTAGCCCTATTATCCTTGCCAAAAGTCAAACCTCTCACTTTGGAGGTCGAAATCTTCGAATTAATCATCTTCCTTCTTCAGATTCTCTTCTGGAGTTTGTTATTACATCCTGTCCGGATGATGTATTAACTCACGGGCAGTTACCGGCGTTTCAATTTTCTAATCATGATTTAATTTATTGTGCATTGCGATTGCGTCGTCCGGTTTTCGGCGTATTATATCCTATCGCGATTTTGGACATATTGATAATAATTTACTGTTGTCTGATACGTATAACATTACCTCTTTATAGATCGGATGACATCGATGTTAACGTTGAGTATTTTAACTCGAAGGTTATCGATCTTTATAATAAGTATGCTCAAGTGCGACAGCGGAGGGTGAAGCATTTGCCAGCACCTTCGTTAAATGATGAAATAAGGACTCTCATGCGAGAGCGTAACCGATCTAACAATAAGTTATTATTTAGACTTGTACCTTCAATTGCTAATCGTGAACAATATCGTATCTTACGTAATCGTTGTAATCATCTGTGCAAAAACGCTAAACAATTTTATTTCTACCAAAGATTATCTTGTGCCACCCCTAAAACTTTTTAGAAAACTATGCGATCTCTTGGAGTGATCGAACCTCCCGCCGATAAGACTACCTTTGATTGTGAAGCTTTGGCTGAAAGTTTTGCTGAGCCTCACTTGGTTATTATACAGCCCTATTGCTGATATTCATCATCCAACTCCTGCTCGTTTCCTTTTAACTTGATCACAGCTGCTGAGGTGTGTGACGTCTTATTATATACTAAATCTACTAGTGTGGGAGTTGATGGAATTGACCTTAAAATACTCTTACCAATATTAGATGTTATTATTACGCCATTAACCCATACTTTCAATTTTTCTTTTAAACTGTCTATATTTCCCTCAAACTGGAGGATTGCTAATGTGATTCCTATCCCTAAAACTAGATATGACTTGTGAAATGTCATATCTAGTGAATGAAACTTCGGTGTTTCCTCCCGCCTGTTGTTCGTCGCAACCTTTGTTACTCTCTTATCTTCTCTCATATTGATTATGGTGATGTGGTATATCTTGATCTTTCTTCAACTCTCCAGAATAAACTGAAGAGATTTCAGAATAATTGTATTCTTTACATCTTTGATCTGGGGAGGTATTGCACCCGATCAAGTTCTGATAAATGACCTTAATGACCTTAATGTTTCCGGTTCATGGTACTGAGATTTTTTCACAGATCTTTTACAGTACAATCGATTGCGTTACGGAATGATCTACCTGTCGCTATTCGCAATGCAACAAGTTTTCTGTCTTTTAAAAATTTATTGAATTGCCGTCTTCTTTGTCTGCAAAAGTTTTCTTGACTTCTTTGTGTTTATTGTCTATCCTGTATGATAATAATTGATGTTTGCTCCATTTCTGACCCTGCAAAGGATATCATATTACCGCAGCTAGCCATAATCTCTAAGTTTAATTTTATACAGAGTAGTAAGAAGATATCGCTTACAGCGATAAACTGATCCTTTTGTCTTTATGTTTATATGTTGCTAATGTATACTTTTCTTTTTATATTTTTTTTTTGAGGCAATAGATGTATTAGTATGTTATGTTAAGAAAAATCGCTCGATGAAAAAAAATTCGGTAAAGTGTATAATTTTTGTGTATCATAGTTAATTAAAAAATACTCCATTTTTGAGAATACCGGCGAATTTGTCAACTTTACGATTTTTTCTCAGAAACTGTTTGACGAAAATATTTCAAATTTGTATTGGTGGTAACCCAAGACTTGTGCTTTTGGTAACCCAGTGCGTATTTTATTTTAACGATATTCCATACGGTTTCGTAGAAAATCGCGGATTAGAAAGATGTGGTTATTACGAAAACGACTGGACGGATTACGCTGGTCACGCACGCCATTCACGTGAATATTACAATTCACGCTCGATCAAGTGATCAAAAGTATGAATTAAGTTTGATTATTAATTAATTGTGTTTGACGGAATGGCAGAATTAACACAGTGTTTAGTTTTATTTATCACGTTCTGAAATAAATGAGACTGTTATAAAATTACAATTAATAATACGTAAATGCTAGAATATTCTTATAGATAATACTGCCTTTAACGTTTTAAAAATCTTCCTCCATTCATCATAAATTTACCCAAAACAATTAATATCTAACGCTAATTAACTACTTGGGTTGGGTTCAGAAGTTGATGGCTCAACCTAACCCAACTAACATTTAATGCTAATGTGGTCCTATAATGCGTCCTGTATAAATTTGACATTAAAAGTCTAATGGTGGATCTCACGAACGATATTCTGGAGGATTTGATCTTCGCAATGTGTGGTGTTATCTCCTACATCATACTTTCAATACTTTGAAATTATCAAAAATGCCCACAACTTTACGAATACTGTATGTCTTAGTATAAACTTTTTAATAAGGATGTTATAAATTAGCCGAGTCTTATTTGATCGTGTTGATTCGTCTAATTTCTACTCCATTTTGAGATTTATAATAATAATATATGGCTTTATTAATAAAAAAATAATGACAAAATTATACAAAAGCAATATGTAGGGCGGAGTTAGGAATTAAGTTCCTCTCTACCACTCAACCCTACAAATAACAAATAATAATAAGTTAAAATAGAACAAAAGAAAAATAAAAATGAAAAAAAAAACAATGTTTACGAAATTAATCATATTAAACAAATAAAATAAAAATAAAAGCAATAAATATTAATTGCGATACATTGCGAAATCAACTATACGTAAGATTGTTCATCCATCAACATCTGTCGCAGTTTCCTCTTAAATGCATTCAAATTTAAAGATTTCAGAGAACCTGGTAGCGGATTATAATATTTAAGAAGGCAATATGAGAAAGATCGTTCAAATAATGAGGTCGCGTGTTTAGGCGGTGTAATAATACCTCTATTTCTAATGTTGATATTATGAACGTCCGTCCTGAATGATATTTTGTTGTATAAATACGGAGGCTTCTTTAGTAGGAGAAGCTTATGGTAGAACGATAACAAATACAATTTTCTTCTGTTGGACATACTCAACCAACCAGCATCTATCAATTTATGAGAAACATGATCATAACGTTTTAAACCATATACAAATCTGAGGCAAGCATTCTGTACCTGTTGTAGACGACATGCTGAAGCGCTATCCAGACAAGTACCAAAAACCTTATCACAAAAAGTAAAGTGACTAAGTACAAGGGAATCGCAAAGTTTCAACATTGTATTTCTAGGTACTGCATGTCTAATTCCATACAATAATTTCAACGTTGCATATGATTTGTTGGTTTTTTGAGCGATATGTGTTTTAAATCTAATATCCGAGTTCTGATACAATCCTAAATTACAAAAACAGCAGCCAACACTGATTGGCTGACCATCAACTTCTACTCCGAAATGAGGAGAATGTTGCTCTCGCAAACTCCGCATACCGAAAAGCATCAATACCGACTTGGCACCATTTACTTTCAAATTATGTCCAGACGAAACTTCCACTAAGTTATGTGGCTGAAGTTAGATTCAGATTCGAATCTGAAGCAGATTCAGATTCGTTTTTTACAGTCGACCAGACAAATACTTATAATGAACACTAAATAATTATTTTTCTTATTATTTAGGGAATGTGGCACCCTGAAACCATGTTAGGAAATTCACTTAGCGATCTTTTAACCCCTCTGCAAAGAGACAGATGCGGACAGGGCGGGGGATTAATAATAATAACTCGGTATTAGGTGTAAAACGTAAATAATTTTTTTCACAAAATCTGGGAAGTGTAGCACCCTAGAACCATATTAGAAAATTCACTTAACCCTTCTAGAACCCTTCTACAAAGGGACACACAAAAATTTAGAGGTGGGGGCGGGGGATGAATAATTTAAATTAACTCGGTTTTAAGTGTAAAACGTAAATAATTTTTTTCTCCAAATCTGGGAAGTGTAGCACCCTAGAACCATATTAGAAAATTCACTTAACCCTTCTAGAACCCCTCTGCAAAGGGACACACAAAAATTTAGAGGTGGGGGCGGGGGATGAATAATTTAAATTAACTCGGTTTTAGGTGTAAAACGTAAATAATTTTTTTCTCAAAATCTAGGAAGTGTAGCACCCTGGAACCATATTAGAAAATTCACTTAACCCTTCTAGAACCCTTCTGCAAAGGGCCACACAAAAATTTAGAGGTGGGGGCGAGGGATGAATAATTTAAATTAACTCGGTTTTAGGTGTAAAACGTAAATAATTTTTTTAAAAGAGTATTTAGAAAAAAATAATATAGTACCTAACAACAGTATAGCACCTAACAACCACTTAATATAAATTTTTCACCCTCCGCCCCCACTTCTAAATTTTTGTATGTGCATATACAGAAGGGAAGACTAAAACCCAAATTTGTGAAATGAGGAGATGAGCATAATTATAAAGACTGTAAAAGAAAAAGAGCAATCCATCTAAATGTGCAAATTGTGATGAATCCAACCAATTACAGAGGCTGTCGCGACCACACAGAACTACAACATCATCCACGTCAAGTTAGAAGAACAACCACGCACTCAATTCATACATCCACCTTCCGAACTGTACATCCAAATATGTCATTTGCAAACATTGCTTAACAAAATTCACCCTCCCAAAACACCAGCACTCCTAAAACATCGAATAATCCGGAAATGTCTACCATTGACGCTACAATTACGAATCTCCTAAAACAAATCATCACACCATTAATTTCGCAAAATTATATACTCAATAAATTGTTCCGTTCCTTCCCACATGCCTAGTCTCCCTACAAACGAAATCAGAAACGTCACTATTTTAAACTTTAATGCGAATGGTCCGAAGAAACAGAAAAGTTTAATATCAACGGTTTTGGCTTGTTATAAAATTGATTTAGCATGATACTTGAAACTCATCTAAAAGCAGAAGAAGAGTTCCGAATATCTTGTTTTAAGATATCTATAGATTTGATCGCAACTCACAAACAGCTTCAGGCTAAATAGCAATACTAATTAAACGCACATTAAAACACAAACCTTATGACCTAACGAATATTTCGCTAGAGACGGTCGCAAACATGAGACAGTTACAATAATTTGTGCTTATAGACAACCAAACCGTAAATTGATAAAAGAAGAATTTAGTCAACTATTGAATAATTATCCTCTTTTAATAATTGGCGATTTAAACAGTAAATTGAAAATGTGGAGATGTTAAATCTATAACCCATCAGGTTCATGTCTCGAAGAAATGTATAGTTAACATCTTTTGCAAATTTAAGAGATCTATAGTATTGATTCACCAAATACGTATCCCAGTCCTGCCTCTATAGATGGATCTGTCTCATTGCTTATCTCAACAATCAAAAATGTAGCTAGAATGTTTACTAAACCTAATAGATCCATTCCATCAAATCATAATTTACCTCCCAAGTATTTCCCGACTTGATCAAGGAGAAAAGAGATGTAGCTGGCAGAGAACTCATGATCGTGTCTTAAAGCAGAAGTTAAATAAACTGACGCACACTATCCTTAGAATCCTTAGAATTCTATTGAATTACTAGTTATCAGAATCTTCTAAGTACTATCCATACAGTAAAGATACTGAAATGTGAATAACAACTAAAAGAATACTGAAAAAATTTGTACAATTACTCATGAAGGAATACAGTTGTCTGCTGATGAAGATAAAACCCAAGCATTTGTCGATTACCTTGAAGTAACCTTTATTTCTTCTATACCCCGAGAAAACACGTCATTGGCCAATGCTGCTGAAACATATAATGAAACGCATCTTCCACGAATAGCAATGGTGGACAAAGAAGTCACTAATGAGGAAATCGGATATTTAATTTACAATCTACCCAATCGAAAAGTTCCAGGGCATGACCCTATACGAAATTTAATTTTAACATGCTTAATTTATGCCTACAAATTGGTTACTTACCGGTCACTTCGAAAAAAGCTGAGATACTAATGTTCGACAAACCTGGTAAAACGAGCAGTACTATATCTAATTACCGTCCTATTAGCCTCTTACCGACACTATCTAAATTGTTTGAAAACGTAATTTTGCGAAGATTTCAAGAACAGTTGATAGAAAGAAATATTATTCCAAATATTCAGTTCGGGTTTCAGACGCAACACTCGGCGATTCACAAATTGGTGCATGTTACAGAATTTATTAAGAAAAGTTATGAAAATAAGTTGTTCACCACCATTGCCTTTGACTGTTTGGAGGGCGGGTTTAAAATTCAGGCTATTATATCTAGGCTTAGATAACTATATTACCGAAATACTTATGTCATATCTTCAGGAGCGAACAATTTATGTAAGATAGAATGGGTCATATTCAGATTCACGTTGTATCAGAGGAGTTCCAAGGGGGTATATTAGCACCTTATTCAATATATTTGCATGATATACCATACCGCCAAAGTTTTAATTAAAAAGGCTCTATTTGCTGACGAGTGTTGATTATAACTCAAGGTAGTGATTTAGAGAAAACAATAGAACACCTTCAAGATGCTATTAACAACATGCAGAAATGACTTACTAAATGGTGCCTAAGTGTATTCCTAAGTGAAGACAAGTTTTAATTCAAAATCTTTACATTACGACGTTACCAAAATTTAATAAACGTTGCAATCAATAACTCAGAATATCGGTGGAATCTTAAAGACAAAGCTATTAAATACTTACGTCTGCATCTTGATCAGTGATTAAATTGGGATATGCGTATAAACAACAGATCAAATTTGGGATACGCACGATTGAAACAGTTATTTCTTCTAATAAATAGGAAAAGAGTTACCTAAAATCTAAATGTACAATGATACTATATAAAGTATTAATAAGATTTCTGGTAACCTATGATTGCCTAGTGTGGAGCAACGCTGGTACCACAAATATTATTTATTATAGGAGTATCTACAGCGGACGGCGGACGGCTGTAGATACTCCTTAGTTTGTTCGTAACGATCAGATACATCGAACTAAATATAATACCTATTAAGGATTTTGTAAGATGTCCAACCAGGCGGTTCCATAAAATCATCAATAAATGTTGTAGTGCAGCTAACATTGGTTTGGGTCTCAAAAAGTAGATAGAACTTTCTTGTTAAACATAGCCGTTTAACAAGAAAGTTGCCACAAGATTTATTGTAAATTAAAATTTAACTATTTGCCTTAGGAAAACCTCTATTTTTCCTTAATGTTATTAATCGTTATGTATATGTAAATGTGATTTGAAACATGATTGAAACACATTAGCGAATATTATATTGTATGTTGAGTTGATTTTAATAAAGTTAAAAAAAAGAAAGAGATTGAGAAAAAATTATTTACGTTTTACACCTAAAACCGAGTTAATTTAAATTATTCATCCCCACCCCCACCTCTAAATTTTTGTGTGTCCCTTTGCAGAAGGGTTCTAGAAGGGTTAAGTGAATTTTCTAATATGGTTCCAGGGTGTTACACTTCCTAGATTTTGAGAAAAAAATTATTTACGTTTTACACCTAAAACTGAGTTAATTTAAATTATTCATCCCCCGCCCCCACCTCTAAATTTTTGTGTGTCCCTTTGCAGAGGGGTTCTAGAAGGGTTAAGTGAATTTTCTAATATGGTTCCAGGGTGCTACACTTCCTAGATTTTGAGAAAAAAAATTATTTACGTTTTACACCTAAAACCGAGTTAATTTAAATTATTCATACCCGCCCCCACCTCTAAATTTTTGTGTGTCCCTTTGCAGGTGGGGTTCTAGAAGGGTTTAGTGAATTTTCTAATATGGTTCCAGGGTGCTACACTTCCTAGATTTTGAGAAAAAAAATTATTTACGTTTTACACCTAAAACCGAGTTAATTTAAATTATTCATACCCGCCCCCACCTCTAAATTTTTGTGTGTCCCTTTGCAGGTGGGGTTCTAGAAGGGTTTAGTGAATTTTCTAATATGGTTCCAGGGTGCTACACTTCCTAGATTTTGAGAAAAAAATTATTTACGTTTTACACCTAAAACCGAGTTAATTTAAATTATTCATACCCGCCCCCACCTCTAAATTTTTGTGTGTCCCTTTGCAGGTGGGGTTCTAGAAGGGTTTAGTGAATTTTCTAATATGGTTCCAGGGTGCTACACTTCCCAGATTTTGAGAAAAAAATTATTTACGTTTTACACCTAATAGCGAGTTATTATTATTAATCCCCCGCCCTGTCCGCATCTGTCCCTTTGCAGAGGGGTTAAAAGATCGCTAAGTGAATTTCCTAACATGGTTTCAGGGTGCCACATTCCCTAAATAATAAGAAATATAATTATTTAGTGTTCATTATAAGTATTTGTCTGGTCTTCTGTAAAAAAATGAATCTGAATCTAACTTCAGCCACATCACTAAGTTCCTAATTTCTCGAGTTAAAATAGATTTAGCCAATGACATATCACTGGGACCAAATCTTAGGTATAATTTGGTGTCATCTGCGTAAAAATGGCAGCTACAGTGTTCCAAACTGTTCGCAAAGTTGGATGTATATAAAGAAAATAGAAGTGGCCCCAATATATATCCCTGTGGCACACCCGCTGACACCCTCCGAGGCTCAGATATGGACTTATTTATCTTAACCGTTTAGTATCGATTGCACAAATAATTCGAAAATAATAATAATGGCATTACCGCTAAATCCAACAAAATTTAAGAGAGAACATAACAAGGAATGGTTTACAGTATCAAAAGCTTTTGAGTAATCTAACAGAACTAACGCAGTCATGTCATTTTCAACAATTGCTCGGAGAATGTCGTCGGTAATATGCATTAACGCTGTTTCGCAACCATTATGTTTACGAAATCCAGACTGATTCTGAGGTAGGATATTATAGCTGTTAATAAAACTTCTAATCTGCCAGTCCATGACTTTTTCCACAACTTTAGCAAGAGCCGGGAGGATGCTAATAGGTCGTAAATCTTTGTACTCTTGGGCATTAGAAATTTTTGGTAATGAAGTTATCAGAGCGGTTTTCCAACAGGAAGGGAAAACACATTTCTGCAAACAGCAATTAACTATATATGTTAAATGTGGGAATATAAAAGGACAGCAGTATAAGAGCATTGACAACGAAATATCATCATCTCCGACAGAATTAGATTTCATTTTAAGTAAATAACTTCCGACAACGTTTTTATGTACAGGTCCAAAATAAAAATACTTCTGAAATTCACATTATTTGTTGCTGTTGTAGAAGTGTATAGCATCATTTGAAGGTGCCTCCAATGAACAACTTGTGTGGAGAAAATATTTATTAATGTCATTCACATTTCTCGAATGCATGGGCAGTGTTTACTCTATTCTAAATCACTCCGAAATCGCGAACAACCCGCCACATCGCAGTTGTTCCAGTTTTATCATTCACAGTTTATCATCCGATTCGCTGCTGATTTTAAAGAAATATCATCAAAGTAAGCTGATTTCTTTAAAATTAAACATTAATTGTAATAAGAAAACCTATCTTAAAGATATTTTCTACGATACCGCTAAGTTTGTCAAATGGGCAGATTTTTGCGTAAAGTCGTTGCGTCAATTATCTATCAATTTGCACAATCCAACCCAACCCAACTTAACTTCTGAAGCGTACATTGACATTATGTACGTTCATTGTGAATTTAATCCTATTGTTTAGGTATGGATTAGTAGCTTTAATGATAACTATAATGCTAACAACCCTTGTGAATGTGTTTGCCAGATTTTATGTTTAGCCACCCTTAAAACCAAAAGACACACGATCATATTCTCACAGACTAAAATTATACAGATTCACAAGTTTTGAAGCTTTTGACTTCTGAAATTCTCTTTTGACTCCAAAACTACTAATGGTGACAATACCAAAGCTTTTTATTTTTAAACATAAATATCTTTTTTAATTAAGCATAATAGTGCCATATTTTTTGAAAATGAAATTGTCTATTATATGTTATTGTATTACTTATAGCATTCTGCACGCCTATCATAATCTTAGCCAAATGACATTAATAATATCACATTAGTGCTAGAAAAGCTTAATTTTAGCAAAAATTTGCCGTTTTTCAATAGTCTTTTTCTAATTTTTTTATGCATCATTTCTATCTAAGAGCAATTGCTAAAAATTTATTCCTTGCGTCGTGAACGCAATGTATATTCAAAAAAAATTTGACTGGGACGGATAAAAATCGTTCAGGAACCAGTCAATTTACTCTGCGGACCAGTGACAGTCCGCCGGATGAACGGTTGAGAATTGCTGGTATGGATAACCGTCTCAAAATCGATTCAATCGGGTCACGCTGGGTCCAATCAAAACCAAAGTCATTCACGATCACGCACGTTTACGTTAGTAGTACAAAAACTGATTGCCTCAAAAACTGACTGCTCACGGTGGGTCACGCATGACCCATCGCGACCGGCGGGACTCACGTAATTTACACATCTCAAAATACATCTTTTTTGATAACTATTTTTTTTAGTTATAATATGTTATCCATTTGTAAACTACCAATAACTAAATTAAATCAAAAATATGGCCTACTTGAAGAAAGAAAATAGGCATTTGCTGAGGAGTACGCCGTTCATCCCTGAATTCGAGAAAGACAATGTGACACAGATGGTTGGCATGTTGACTTCGCCGTTTGTACTCTTACACTTAAAATCGAACATCGGTTATGCGTAATATTCGAGTTTCGAAAGGAAAAAAGGGTAAACCTAACATAATTGTTGGATAGAACTATTCTTCATCATTCAAATGAACGAAAAATAAAAAAAATTTTTTTGGTCCGATGATGAGTTCGCCCTTTCTATTCTCATCACCTCAATTATTGGACAAAATTAGATAACATGAGGTTTTTTTTTTTATTTATTTACACACTCTGTATAACCTTAACACGTATCTCTACCGCAATAAAATTCGACATGAAAGTAGTATTTTTTTTTAATACTGGCATGTTGAGTGCACAAGATATAGAGACCACTAACTCTGCTATGTAGCAGTGTTGGACGTGGTTTTACAACTTACAACGCCAGCACACACTGATTAATTAAATAGTTAAGTATAAAGTTTAAATACTTTAGCAAAACTAAACTAAAAATGTAATATTTTACTATTTCTTCAATTAAGAAACATAAATATGTATATATAAAAATGGTAAACAAAATTATTCAAATCAAGTTAAGTCAAATCCAAAATGGTTGAGAGGTTTGTGCCCTTAATAGTTTGAAGCCATGCCCTAATTGAAAATTTGAGACTGGTTTGACCCAAAGATAAACCATTTTCAAGTACATATTTCATAAACTTATTATATATTTTAGGGGAAAAGTACTTGAAGGAACGCTGTCCAATCGTTTTACATACACGAGTCAGCTGCACACATATGTAATTTTTAGATCTAGTATTATGTGTATGACCTATATCGTTCAGTGGCTCTTTACCGCCAAATATCCTATCCAAGACAAGGCTTATATATAATAGAGGAACAGACAGCAGTTTTGAATCCTCGTAAACTGCCTCGGTAGGATAATTCCTACGCACACCTAGCATGGCTTTCACTATCAACTTCTGCATGACTATATTTTTTTCTAAATGAGTATTCGCAGTCCCACCCCATGCAATAAGACCGTATCTGATAATAGATTCTGCCATTGCATAATAGTAAGTTCTTAAAAATGATGAAGTGACATATGGTGCTAGTTTTTTTAATAAAAATAGAACTGATCTTAGTCGTTTACAGGTATTGATCACATGTTTATCCCACCTCATAAATTGGTCCATTATTACGTCAAGATACTTTACTGAACAGGTTTTAGATATTTTTGGACATCCACAGGTCGGAGACGAGCAGGTACAGGTAGCATTATGTATTATAAGGTGTTCTATATTTGTTGGTTGTGTGTTCTGATAGATAGAAAAAGTTAGAAAATGAGTTTTCTCATAGTTAATAGTCAAAGGATTTGTGTAAAGCCAACGCGTTATCTTAATCATATCTGCTACACCCGCCCGTTCCACCCATCCCCAGTCCGTTCCATCCAAGTAAAGCGCAGTATCATCAACAAAAGAAACCATTTTCCCGTTTAAAGGTAGTTCCAACAAATCATTTATGTACAGCAGAAGAAAGATGGGCCCGAGGACTGTGCCTCGCGGTACTCCGAAAGACATTTCTCCTGGAGAACTTTTCATAGAATTTATCTGAACCACCTGTTCTCGTTCCTGCAAATATGAATGGAACAGCTTGAGAGGTAACCCTCTCACACCATAGTGCTCCAATTTGTTAAGTAACAAGACATGATCCACAGAGTCGAATGCCTTTCTTAAGTCTAAAAGTATTGCCATAGAAGGCTTAGAATTATCTAATGATTCGTAGATTATCCCCGTTAGCTCAGCTATAGCATCAGAAGCACCCCTGCCCTTTCTGAACCCAAACTGAAAATTTGATTATATTTTATGCTTTGCCAAAAAGTCATACAACCTAACGTAAATTATTTTCTCTAAAATTTTGGTAAAGCTAGTGATGAGTGAAATTGGGCGGTAATTATTTACATCCTCTGCGGATCCCTTTTTGAACAAAGGTTTGACAACTGATTTTTTAAGACTACGAGGAAAGTATCCTTCATCTATTATTCTGTTAAAAACAATACTAAGCGGTTCAGAAATCTCATGTGCTATCTTTTTTAAAACGGTCGCACTAAGTGTATCATGCCCAGAACTCAACTTATTTTTTAAGTTACTGATTATCCTTTCTATTTCGTTCTTAGATGTTGGAGTAATGAATATCGAGTGGCCGTTACGTGGAATAATTGATGAGATACCGAATTCTGGATTAGTTTGAACCATGGTATTAATGTTACGTACATTGAGAAAATGTTTATTTAATGCATTGGCAACATCAATATCAGCCAAATATTTTCTACCACATACTATTAATTGTGCAGGTGACTCGCTACCTTTTTCTTTGTTTAATATAGAATCAGACAACTTCCACATCTTTCTCCCGTCTTTATTAGCCTGTAAAGTAAACTTTTCGTAATAATTTAATTTTAATTGTTGTACTAGAAGAGGTATAGTGGACTTGAAAAATTTATAAAGTTCAATAATTGTTGATTTTGTGGGTTCAAAATGATTTGTCTAAATAATTTATCCCTAACCGAAATGGACACAACCAAGCCATTTGATATCCATGGTTTACGTTTCCGACATTTGGAATTTATTTTTTTATTGACCGTAGCTTTCTTTATTTCATTTTTTATAACACTTTCTAAATTATTTATGCATTCATCAATACTCCCAACTAAACGAGTCGACCAGTTAATGTTTTTTAATCTGTTCTGCAAAGTATTGTAATTTAAGAATGATTTCGTAGTATCAGCCTGACCCTTGATCCTCTTTGTAGGACTCATCACCTGTGCATCTTTGAAGCATAGCTGTATAAAAATCGGATAGTGATCGGTCATTTTTTGATGGAGAACAAGTGGTAGAATGCTGTCGTCAGCAAGGTTAGATTTAAGAAACATGTGGTCTATACAGGTACTTGAATTAAGCTCTACACGGGTTAGCCTATTTATATAAGATTTGAAACCGTTTTGGGCTAGAGGATTAGAGTAAGTAGTGACGACATCAGAAGCAGCATCGAGAAGGTTAAAATTTAAATCGCCCATGATCAATTCCAGGGATTTAACACTTACTCAAGTAATCGTCAAAACCTCTTAAAAAATCAAAACAGTCTAATGACGGTGGTCTATAGAAACAACTTATTGAAACCCTTATAGTACAAGGTAATATAATGTTCAGTCTCATAATTGTCAGATTGTCAACTGCGTGTAAATCAACCTCACAGTTCAAGTTACATTCAACGTAAGCAATGACCCCATCATTTTGATTAAATCTACTATTTGAGTAATAAAGGTTGTAATTAGGTCGATAATAGTAGCTTGTGCACTCCATACTCCATGTCTCAGTAAGAACTATACAATCAAAGACGCCGTCATATTGCGAGAGAAGTACTAACACTTCATCAAAATTTTTATTTAAACTGCGTATATTAATGTGCAAGACATTGAATTTCATTGGTAATTGAGAAAAATTTGAGATCATATCGTTAAAACTCTCTGCATAATCGACAACGCCCGTATATACAATTTGATAGTCTAAATAATCGAACAGTTCAAAACTCATTATTAACAATCAAAAAACTTAAACATTAAAAACGATACTAAATCGGGACCGGAATTTTATTATTCAAATCCATCTCACTTAAAATTCTGAATGAATTGACTTCCGCCTAACCATGATTTTTCCGTTCTTCACCCATACGAACTTATAACCTGTTACTCGTACCCTGGCCTTGGTAACATGAAGCAGTTTTTTATTTAGTGATGTTAGATGCTCATTCAGGAAAATTTTTTGTCGCAAAGATGTTCCAGGGATGCAGTTATTGGAAATTATTAGAAATTTCTTCGCCACTTATAAATCTCCCTTCTCTCAGGTTTTGAATTGGAAAACAAGCGATCGATTAGCAATTGCTAACCGGTGTGCTACGCTGTGCTAGGTGTGCTACGGTGTGCTAGTTACATAATAAAATTACAATTACATAATATATGATACAAACGAATGTTTACTCATTAAAACACAACACCAAATACACCCATCATATTTAATTCTGGGCTTCTCGAAGACCAATTGAGTGCAAAACCACATTTTGACGAAATTTATTTGATATATGTATTCTCATAAATGAAATCTTTAGATAGAGATATAAAACTAGATCTAACACTAGACTTGAAAGTGGAAAGATTCGGGTTCCAACTTTTACGTATGGACCAAAGATTTAGGTGGAAAAGGGACCACTCAAGTTGATTCTGAATTAATGAATTATTGTAATGTCTTAAATAATGGCGAAAAGCACTGCATTCGATTATTCTGTGATGGATGTGATGGGCAAAGCAACAACTCACATATTATTCACGCGATAATATTTTGGCTTAAGATTAAGGCCCTTGAATATATTTGAAATATTTGCAGTTAAAAAACATACCGACAAGCTAAAAACATGCCCCGCATTAAGAACACATTAAGTTACCATCAATTCAAATTTGGAAATTTTTCGTCAAATAATTTTTGAGGAAAAATCGCAAAATAGACACTCTACTTTTTTCAATAAACTCGCGATAAAAGAAAAATTAAACTGTGATATACAGAAATGTTCACTGATTACAATAAACTTTACCGCAATTTTTTTCATCGAGCGATTTTAAAATATCGATCTCTAAAGTGCATTGACTTTTTGCACGGATAATAGTTGGATAAATAGCAGAATTAATTAAAACAAAGCAAATTAACTGGTTAAAAAAATAGTTATTTATTCAATATGTACAAACAAATTCATTTATAATCTTTTTTTAATAAACTATAATTTTTACAAACCACTAAAATAAACTTAAAAATAATGAAATCACCAAAGATGGTGATGATGTCCATGATGATGATCATAATGAACATGTTTGGTAATTACAACTGGTTTAACAACCGGAACAGGATGCGGTACCGGAACCGGGTAAGGTTTGGCTACCGGAACAGCGTAAGGAGCAGGGACCGGTACTCCAACGTGTTTAACAACCGGATATGGCACCGCATGTGGTACCGGAACTGGTACTGGACGATCAACGGGTACTGGAACATGTTTTTCAATATGTACCGGATATGGTTTTGGTACGGGAACCGGATAAGGTCTATCAACGGGAACAGCAACTTTCACCGGAACCGGAACTGGTACTGGTCTATCAACAGGAACCGCAACTGGGTGTGGAACCGGGACAGGAACATTTTTAACAACTTCCGTATGAGCGTGAACATGCGCATGGGAATGGGGAAAATGATGATGTCCATCGAAAAGGTGTCCATCGATATGTCCATGGTGGATATCGTCGTGGAGATGAACATCGTGGCCATGTAAAGCATGCCCGTGAAAAGCGTGACCATGGATTGCGTCTCCGTGGAAACTATGAGCATGAATTCCATCAAAATGATCCACGTGTCCATAACCCAATCCTAAAAGTCCACGCTTTTCATGTTTCTTTTCCGGGAGCTCCTCACCAAAAATCGTACCCAATACCAAACAGATTAGTACCTTAAAACAACAAAAAAAAAGAAATTTATTCAAGTTTGGCTAAAAAACAATCTGTTTAATTCAAAAAACGTAAACCGTATCGACGACATCCGACATGAGGCAATCGAAGCGGCATTTTTTTCAAAAGGATCTCGAACGGTGCCATAAAATACTTTCACCACCTGCCTCCGTTGTACAATGTCACTGTTTGCATCTATAATCAGGCGGTCGGCATTGCAAAACGGAAGCTTTATTAACGCAATGGTTTCATGCTAAGAACAATCGTGAGGTTGATTAAATATATTACCAATTTCAATTCGAAATAAGATTCTATCAGAAGTGTTAGGAGGATTTTGTAATATAGAAGGAAATTTAATCTCGATGTTAAAATGGACAAAATTTTTTTGTTAATGATTCTAATTTTAAGTTATGTTCCAATCCTTTTAGGTGTAACGATACTACTACTTTAATTTAAAGTGCTGTTTATCGATAACTGGAGCGATATCCGTCAATTAGGTCATAATGGATCAACATTTTCACCTAATTTTTTATGGTTTTTTCAAATTAATAATCTTGTTATAAAAAAAATCATAAAAAATCGAATTCTTAAGATATCTTAATTTATTATGCATGATTTATAGAGGAAAGTGTCTATGTTCTCGTGTTAAAACCGGATCTTGAAAATATTTATTCATTTTTGAGATATAAATCATTAAATTCAACGTACACATTTATGGCTATATCAAGTTAATAATAAATCACCAAAAATCGAATTCTTGAGATATTTGAATGAAACGTTCAAAATTTATAGAGGCAAGTGTCTATTTTGTCATGGTGAGAACCAAATTAGAAAATCTTTATTCGTTTTTGAGATAAAGATTGTTTACGCTAACCTAAATTTTTATGATTTTTTGAAATTAATAATCTTGTTTTAAAAAATCACGAAAAATCGAATTCTTAAGATATCTTAATGAATTATGTACGATTTATAGATAAAAGTACCTATTTTCTCGTGATGAAACCGCATCTTGAAAATATTTATTCGTTTTTGAGATATAATTCATTAAGTTGAACGTGAACATTTATGGCTATCTCAAGTTAATTAAAAATCACTAAAAATCGAATTCTTGAGATATTTTGATGAAACATTCAACATTTATAGAGGTAAGTGTCTATTTTGTCATGGTGAGAACCAAATTAGAAAATTTTTATTCCTTTTTATCCATTTTTCATCGATGTATTAAGTAAATTGGAATTAAATAGAAAAAGATAAATCAATGAATTTTCTTGACTTAACCCTGACTAGAAAGCAAAACCAAATAACTTTTGATATATACAGAAGACCCACTCAAACCAAGATAATAATTCCAAATGATTCAATCCACCATCATACCCATAAAAATCGAATTCTTGAGATATTTCAATCATACAATGATATATTTCAAGTTGGATTATCAAGTTCTAACATTCCGATTTAGTCGTCTTAAGGTATGTACTGAATCTTATTGAAGTTCAATTACTTACCAAAGTTCTCATGGTTGTATCACTTAATAGACCAAAGAAGTTGAGGTCGAATGTCAACTGAGTTGGTGTATTCCTCCAACTAAATTATATACAAACCTCCCCCACTAGAAAAATTAGAGTAATGTATGTACAATACAGTCAGGGTAATCTTGATAAAAACTGATGTAGTATTGAGTGGCTTTCTCCACTTCTCCTCCTCCACCTTCTTTACGTACCTTCCTTCTCATTGTTTCACCACATCGGAGCTTCTTCTAATTCCGCTCGTCGAATCGATTTAATAAAACCTAAACGGAATATCGCACGTACGCGACTATGTCATCTAATGGCTCTAAATTAATTCAATCGAAAACGTGCTTTATCAAATTTGACTTTCTTTTTGATTCGAAGTGATTTCAATTGATTTACATGTTTTAAATTTTTGTGGAAGAACACCTTTAACTGTTTCATCAAAATAACTTTCAAATTAATCTTAAATGTAATTCAATTTATTTAAATTCATTTTATTTCTACGTTTCACAAACTTTTCCCAAATATTTTTTATCATCCTAAACCTACATTTCTTTTCCCATTGAATTTTAATTAGGAAGTGAATAAAAATCGAATAAATCTTCATAATTCGAATAGATCCGTTTCGTTACTTTTTATTGACGTGATCTTAGAAAGTGACTAAATACAAGAGAAGCATAAAGTTATTAGTTTAGTCCCTATAAACATTAACTAAGTGGAACGATCGAGTGCACGTAACCGCTTCAATGATGCAATAAATTTCTTCTTCTTCTTCTTCTAGAAGGTGCAAGGTCTCTATTATGGAGTGTTTGAAAGTAGTTTAGTTTACCATATCGATGCGACTAGTACGTTCTGGCTTATTGCAATATATGCATTTGGAAGAAAAAATTTACCTAATAAAACTTCCTATTTAATCTTTATGCCTTAGTTTGTAATAAAAAAAAATAATTTTTTATACTAAAAATTTTGAATTATATCCAAAGAGTTACGTGTCTTATTTCCTACAGTTACTACAGAAAAAAGTATAAATATTTATCGAAGCAATTCAGTTCGTACAACTGACGAAAGCGACTTGGAGTTGTATTGGGAATTTCAATTTGAGATTTATTGGAAATGTACTAAATAATATATTTGGGGCAATCCAATTTGGTAGTCGCAATTAAAAAACCGCGTAATGTGTTGTTCTAATGAAGTACAAATGTCGAGTGTGCGTAAAAAGTGAAAGGACTAAATGTATTGTTAGAAAAATACTTAGAACTTGAATAAAAAATCATTCAATAAAAAATATTGGTAAAGATCAAAGTTAAGATTGTATTACTTATGATATAATATTAAAGAACGATAAAGAACATAAGAAAAACTGAGAAATATTATCTTTAATTACACTAATTTACAAGAAAAATCTCTGCTTAGTACCTAGAAAAGTTAACACACCCAAGATATTACAACGAAAAATTCCTCAAATTAACTTAAATTATTTATCTTGATGGCGACTTTCTACTACAGTTAATATCGTGACGGAACCCTTTTTTAAAATTTCTCAATTTTTTTCATTCAGTAACACACCCAAATTCGATTTTCAGGATGGATGTGTCGCATTATAATTACATATTACATGTTATGAACAAAATGCGTCATATTTCGTAGCGGTTGAGAGGTCGTAGAATGCCAACAAGGAAGCTCATTTCCTTGTTTGCCATTTTAGAGTGGAATTATGATAAACGAAGATAGACTAGAACATGCGTATCTTTGCATGCAGAACAGATATGTATATTATAATATGCTAGGTCTCTGGAAAAGCTCTGGAAGATATTTCTATCAGTCACGTTAACTTTCGAATTATTATTTCCTCTAGTTTTTGAAGATACCTATGTATGGATGCTGGGTGCTGAAAAAGCACCGAATTGGAAATAGACCCAAACGACGAAAGACAGTGCTCCTAAAAAAGCACCGAATTGGAAATAGACCCAAGCGACGAGACAGTGCTCCTAAAAAAACCTGAATTGGTTCTGAAAAAAGGATATAGTTGTTGTCATTGAATTGAGAAGAGGTCTGTAGTACATTAAATTAAAAAAAAATATATTAAAAATACCTACGTATGGATGCTGGGTGCTGAAAAACACCGAATTGGAAATTGACCCAAACGACGAAAGACAGTGCTCCTAAAAAAGCCTGAATTGGTTCTGAAAAAGGATATAGTTGTTGTCATTGAATTGAGAAGAGGTCTGTACATTAAATTAAAAAAAATATATTAAAAATGATAACCTTCAATCCAAATAAAACCATTAACAATTTTGTATAGCTGCTTTTGGCATTTATTTAAGCATATTTAGTCGTCTGGAAGCATTTCAAGTCCTTTAGAAGTATTTAAAATTGTTTAAAAGTTTTCTGACAGTAATATTAACTCTTTTAAAAGCAAATCAACTCTTTTGGAATTAATTCAAGCGTTTTAAAGACAATATGAAGTTTTCTGGAGACATCAAAATATCAGAAAGCAATATCAAGTCTTGTAAAAGCAGAATTAAATATTTTGAAAGCATTACAAGTCTTTTTGCAGCATTTCAAGTCTTCTACAAGAAGTATCAAGTTTTTTAGAAGCAGTATCAAGTCTTCCAAGGGCAGTAGTAAATCTTCTGAAAGCAGTTCTAGTCTTCTAGATGCACTTCAAGTTTTTTGGAAGCAGTATGAAGTTTTCCAGAAGCAGTAGTAAGTCCTCTGGATGAATTTATGTCTTCTGCAAGCATTATCATGTTTTATAGAAGCAGTATTAAGTCTTTAGGAATTATTTCATGTCTTCCAAAGGCAATATTAAGTATTTAGAATAATTTCAAATCATTTAGAAGCAATGTCAAGTTTTCTGGAAGCATCAAGACATCCAAAAGCAATATCAAGTCTTGTAAAAGCAGAATTAAGTATTTTGAAAGCATTACAAGTCTTCTGAAAGCATCAAGTCTTCTGCACAATATCAAATCTTTTAGATATAATATCAAGTTTTATAAAAGCAGTATTAAGTCTTTTGGAATTATTTCAAGTCTTCCAAAGGCAATATTAAGTATTTGAAATTATTTCAAATCATTTAGAAGCAATGTCAAGTTTTCTGGAAGCATCAAGACATCCAGAAGCAATATCAAGTCTTCTAAAAACAGTATCAAGTATTTTGAAAGCATTACAAGTCTTCTGGAAGCATCAAATCTTCTGCACAATATCCAGCCTTTTAGATATAATATCAAGTTTTATAGAAGCAGTACTAAGTCGTTTGGAATTATTTCAAGTCTTCCAAAGGCAATATTAAGTGTTTGGAATTATTTCAAATCATTTAGAAGCAATGTCAAGTTTTGTGGAAGCATCAAGACATCCAGAAGCAATATCAAGTCTTGTAAAAGCAGTATCAAGTATTTTGAAAGCATTACAAGTCTTCTGGAAGCAGCAAGTCTTCTGCACAATATCAAGTCTTTTAGATATAACATCAAGTTTTATAGAAGCAGTATTAAGTCTTTTGGAATTATTTCAAGTCTTCCAAAGGCAATATTAAGTATTTGAAATTATTTCAAATCATTTAGAAGCAATGTCAAGTTTTCTGGAAGCATCAAGACATCCAGAAGCAATATCAAGTCTTCTAAAAGCAGTATCAAGTATTTTGAAAGCATTACAAGTCTTCTGGAAGCATCAAATCTTCTGCACAATATCCAGCCTTTTAGATATAATATCAAGTTTTATAGAAGCAGTACTAAGTCGTTTGGAATTATTTCAAGTCTTCCAAAGGCAATATTAAGTGTTTGGAATTATTTCAAATCATTTAGAAGCAATGTCAAGTTTTGTGGAAGCATCAAGACATCCAGAAGCAATATCAAGTCTTGTAAAAGCAGTATCAAGTATTTTGAAAGCATTACAAGTCTTCTGGAAGCAGCAAGTCTTCTGCACAATATCAAGTCTTTTAGATATAACATCAAGTTTTATAGAAGCAGTATTAAGTCTTTTGGAATTATTTCAAGTCTTCCAGAGGCAATATTAAGTGTTTGAAATTATTTCAAATCATTTAGAAGCAATGTCAAGTCTTCTGGAAGCATCAAGTCTTTTGCACAATATCAAGTCTTTTAGATATAATATCAAGTCTTCTTGAAGCATTTCAAGTCTTCTGCAAGCAGTATCAAGTTTTTTAGAAGCAGTATCAAGTCTTCAAAAGCTAGTAGTAAATCTTCTGAAAGCAATTCAAGTCCTCTGGATGCACTTCAAGTCTTTTGGAAACAGTATGAAGTTTTCCAGAAGCAGTACTGAGTCTTCTGGAGGAATTTATGTCTTTTGCAAGCCATATCAAGTTTTATAGAAGCATTTCAAGTTTTTTGCAAGCAGTATCAAGTTTTTTAGAAGCAGTATCAAGTCTTCCAAGGGCAGTAGTACATTTTCTGAAAGCAGTTTAGGTCTCTTGGATGCATTTCAAGTCTTTTGAAAGTATCAAGTCTTTTGGAAGCACTAGATCTTTTGAAAATAATATCAAATCTTCTAAATGCAGTATTAAGTCTTCTGGAATCATTCTGGAAACACATCTTTTCAAGCAATATCAAATTTTCTAGAAGCAGTATCTAGTCTTCCTTCCAGAAGATTTAGTCTTCTCTTCAAATTACAGCTACATCCAGCTCGACTACTCTTAATCGGTAATGGAATAAGTATTATTTTTCTTCCGTCAAGAAAAAGACGCCTTTTGTCAAGTAGTTTTCTTATAATCTACAATTAAATACGTTTACCTTTAAATGCCCATGAGTAAAATGTTCTCCTTCTTCCTGAAGATTAAGTTATATTTTATCATTTTATTTTGTCTTTGAAGAAGCAACAGATCTTTCAGTAAATGAGAACTTCAACTTTCATTACAGTTATGAAAATTAAGCTTAAAAAATTTATAAATTATTATATTTATGCTACCCGGCATAAATATTGAGAAAAGTTGCCCAACTTAAAAAAATCGTATCTCAAAAACTAATTGAGATATCACCGTAAAATAAGTAGCAA
The DNA here is from genome assembly GCA_036711965.1 of Onthophagus sagittarius. Classification (NCBI taxonomy): domain Eukaryota; kingdom Metazoa; phylum Arthropoda; class Insecta; order Coleoptera; family Scarabaeidae; genus Onthophagus; species Onthophagus sagittarius. The sequence goes on from JASERS010000005.1 coordinate 29,544,917, forward strand.
ATGGAAGTAAATTTCATTATGTTTAAAGATCATTTCTTCAAAGATTCAATTTTTGACGTTACGATTTTTTATCAACAACCTAGGAAAATATTATCTCAAAACCTAATTGAGATATTACCATGAAATACGAAGCAAAATAAAACAAATTTAATTGAGTTTTAATGTGCTAAATCATTTCTAAATCATTTCTAGATCATTTCTTCAAATCTTCAAATTTTGACGTTATGGGTCTTTAAGTACAATCTAGCATAAAAGATGATGTTGAGAAAAGTAACTCAACTTAAAAAAATTGTATCTCCAAAATTAGAGAGATATCACTTTGTAATAAGAAGCTAATTGAAGCAAATTTTATTAGTTTTTAGTGCTCTGAAGATCATTTCTACAAAACTTCAATATCTCTATAATACCTCTATAAACTTAACTATTGATATTTATAAGAAGTAACTCAACTTAGGGAAATGTTATCTCAAAACTTAATTGAGATATTAATATGAAATAAAAAGCGAAATAAAGCAAATTTAATTGGGTTTTAATATATAAAAAATCATTTCTTCTAATCTCCAAATGTTGACATTACGATTTTTTAAAAACAACTCTCCATAAGCCTAATTATCGATATTGAGAAAAAGGAACTGAAGTTAAGAAAATCGTATCTCAAAAACTAATGGAGATATCTCCGTGATATAAGAATCACAATAAAGTAATCTTAATTAGTTTCTAATTTGTATATTAATTTATGGGTTGCATTCAAAAAATTGATTGCTCTTATTTAGAGTTATCGTTTTATTTAGTTTATTTAAATAGTCAATGTAGATTTTTACTAATACTTTAACACTTTCTACAAATGTCTTTTTATTTACCAACCCACCATTTCAACATTACTTAGCATCATTTTTATAACACTCCTAATCAATGCAAATCAAATAATCATGACGAAAAATAAATAAATAAAGATTTGAATCAGCCACAATTATTTAATTATAACTCGTTCAATTTTCTCCAACAATTTAAAATGGAAAAAATAAATAACAGTAAAATTATCTTAGAAACCGAACGCAATGTATTGTTTACTCTTCAATATGTCAGTGACCGTATATTCAAAATAATACGACCATTGTTACACAAGGTTGCGTGAAACGGTTCAGTTAAATTAGCGTAACTTTCCTAAAATTGTCTATCATTACGTTTAATGTCACGGTCGTTGGTGTCTCTTCGCTATTTTTTCTATTTCGTTTTCATTTGAAGAAAATTATATCAAATGGAACAGTTTGTATTGATTGATTCACACTGCACTTATCTCGAATTTTATAGAACCAGAAGAAAATTCCCTCTCAACGTGTAGTTTCTTCGTGTTCGAGATATCCATAAACATTCGCTACGTAACTTGCTCCAAATGGTCACTATACCCACTTACATAAGGGAGTGGCCACTTTTTTCTTTTACATAAATGTTACGTTTTACTAGATAACGCAACAATGATGAATTTTCAATTTTTAAAAAAGCTTATCTACTCAAATACGCTTAGTATTTGATTCTGAGTGAGGTATAAAAACGAAATAAATAAAATCGAAAAATAGTGAATTTTATCGGTGAATTGTCTCAATAAGATAAAAAAAAAGTGAAAGTTGCGTGAACTCGAAGTCACAGCATCTCTGAATTCACGCATCTGTGGCCGTCGTCGTCGACTCCTCCCTTCATCACCTCCAAACTGGAGCTACCAGTTAGCGAGCTATATAAACCAAAAGTTTGGTTGAGAAAACCAACAGTTTGTTCGGATACACAAACAAGATAAGATGAAGATATTTCAGGTAAAAAAGTATCTTTTAAAAAAGATTTGATTTTATGATAAATCTTTTTAGGCTATTTTCTTAGCTTCGTTGGTTCTTGGAGTTCTAACAGAAGAACCATCCAAGAAAGAAAAACGAGGTATTCTCCATGGATCCGGTGGATATAATTCAATCGGAGGAGGATATAGCTCTATAGGTTCATCTTATGGAGGATACTCCTCAGGTGTTGTTGGGGGAGGATACGCAGTTGGAGGTGGACTTGCAGCAGGAGGTCTTGGAGGTGGAGGACTTGGAGCTGGAGGGCTCGGAGCTGGAGGAATTGGAGCTGGAGGGCTCGGAGCTGGAGGAATTGGAGCTGGCGGATTGGGTGGAGGTGCAATTACCCAAAACACCCAATCAGTAAGCACCGTCAACCAAGCAATCCCACTTCCAGTCCAAGTGCCAGTTCCAGTCACGGTAAATAGAGCGGTGGCTGTTCCAGTTCCAGTTCAAGTACCAGTTTCCGTTCCAAGAGCCGTACCTGTTGCGGTTCCTCAACCCGTTCCAGTAACAGTAACCAGAACAGTGCCATACGTCGTCGCAAGACCGGTTCCGGTGCCAGTACAAAGACCAGTTGCGGTTCCAGTACCACAAGCAGTTCCTGTTGCGGTACCACAACCCGTTCCGGTAGTTGTCGCACAACCCGTTCCAGTTAGAATTAGTACTCCGGTTGTTGTTGCTCAACCGGTAGCAGTCGCCGCTGGTCCAGCTATTGGAGGCATTGGAATTGGGGGAGGATTCGGAGGACTGGGTGGAATTGGTTTAGGAGGTGGATATGGAGGAGGATATGTTGGTGGATTCGGTGGAGGATATGGTGGTTATAGTGGAGGCGGTTATGCTATTTCTTCAGGAATTGGTTTGGGAAAATATGGAGGAATCGCCAAAGCATGGTAAAAATGTCTGAGATATTAATGGTTAATGATCTTTTTAATGATGGAGATGTAGATATAGTGATTTAAGTCTTAACATCTTTTTGTTGTAAATAATTTTGTATTTTTATTGTATAAAATAAAATAAAATATTTAATGTTATTTTTTTAACTTTTACTTAAGAGCAGGGTTGTTAGTTTTAAACGATTTGTTAAAAACTATTTGTTTTAAACATGTTTAAAACACTAACATATAAAACCTAACATGATTTGAACTAAATTTGCTTTAAACAGTTTAAAACCTATTTAAAATCATAGGACTTTGTTTGAAAGATTATTTCTAAAAGACACAATAAATAATATTATAAAGTATTTACTTATAATTTGTTAAGTTGTGTGTTAAAACTAGATTAAATTTGCTTCAAAATGATTTTTATTTCAAAATAATATCTGAATTCGTCTTTGAGATATGATGGTGTAAATTAGATTATTCAATTTAACCTCAATAACAAGAGAGGTGACTTAACAAAATTGTATCTTTTTAATTCATGGAATCGAAATAATTATAATTGGTGTGTTAAAACTAGATTAAATTTGCTTCAAAATGATTTTTGTTTCACAATAGTATTTTAAGAGTTTTTGATAAACCGCAAGAGTGGATAGACGTGTTGTCAATTAAGCTCTCGCCTTACATTATTTTTTAATAAGTATTATTATTCACCAAATTAAAATTATAAAAATATACAACCCCTAACGGCGTGGGAACAATAGAAAACCCATGAGCGAAACGGAAGGGTCGTTTAGCGGCACACAACCCAATTGGGAAAACCGTAAACGTGGAAGACCTAAACGAAACGATCGACCATGCAAACGACGAGACCAAAAAACCCCCCTAAGAAACCAGTCGAAACGGCAACAACATCGAGCGCACCAAACGAGGTATTTATGAAACCTCTTTGTGATGACACAGATTGCAGAAATAAAAACAAAACAAATACACCTAACAAAACACACACTGAAACAAACAGAAACTTTTCAAAATCACAACCAACACCTAACAAACCTATAACATTCACACATAATGATAAGATGAGAAACTTAAATCTAGAATTTATGTCTCACTACATAGTGATTCCCTCTAGCAAAACCCTCTCGCGCGCTGAATTTTCGAAACAATGGTCAGAAATACAGAATGAATATAAAAGCAATGGTGATGACATCATTTCTTTCAACAAAGAGGGATTTTTAATCAAAAGTAAACTGCAGAAACCACGAATGAAAATTCTTTTAGACCCATTAAAGAACAAGAAAACCATAGCTGATTACAAAGAAAGTCAGCCCTACACACCTACGCCTAAAACCCAATTCAATGAATCCTACTCGGCTATTATATGCAATGTTGAGCTAGATATTCAATCAATTAGTAATTTCTTTACTCAGAAAAACATAGTCCACCGTTACTGCAAACGCATCATATCGCGGGCAACAAATAAACCGAAAAGAAAAATTAGATTAATTACAGGTGATGCAAATGCTTTTGAACGCCTTGTTAAAGAGGGAGTATACTTTTTGCATAATCATTACGTAATCATAATAAGCGATGCACCTCCACCTACACCTATGCCATGTTCAAAATGTTCAGCTTTTACACATACTACTGAAAACTGCAATAACGATCTAATATGCGGAAAATGCCAAGGCAACCACAACACAGCAAAATGCAATTCAACACGACCCGAAACCTGCCAAGCATGCGGTGACGACGGACATCAGGCATGGTCTTTTAAATGCAAGAAAAGACCCCTCAAACCATTAGAAGGAATCCCCTCGATAAAAATAAAGTCAGCTAACAAAAAAAAACCGAAAAGATCGAATACTCAATAACGAATAATTCCAGAATACACAAGCCTATTTCTACCCATGAAGAAAAAGGCATCATCGATACATATATCTACGAACTAAACAAACCTAAAAATTCAAACAGACAAGAGTTAATCGAAAAACTAAAAATAATATTTGCAGAACAATTTAACATTGACACCTTTGTAAACATATCAGGAAACCGAGCCTACATTGTGATGCTTGATCGGTTGGACTTAAATGCACCCCCAGCAACCGCCCCGATTAACGGTAATCAAATGACGATGGAAATATGTGAAACATTACCCACTGAACCTGGCTACATATAGCAATCATCAGAGTCATCAACCGATGAACAAGCATATGCAAACAACAACATCTCACGTGACCAAATGAAAGTTATATATGCAAATATCAACAGCTTCAACAACAAAAAACACCTAGTACTTAATTACATCCAACAAAATGACACTGACTTAATAAAGCTATTCACCGAAACCAAAATGAAGACAGACCAAACCATTCAGTACAGAATCTGGGATACCATCCAAAGCAAGGCTACCAAAACACAACAGCCAGAGTAGGTTCTATTATACTATCGAATCCAACATACAACCTAAACAAAGCAAATCCTCCTTCCATAAATAATCCTTACAACGAATGCCTACACGGTTTTATCCCATTCCACGATGAACAACTTCATATCTTTCTTGTATATTGTCACCCTCATTCCCTACTAGAAACAAATATCTTTAGAAAGGCATCCCAATTCACTTTTGCAATAGTTATCGGTGACTTCAACCTAAACCAGACCAAAAGAAAACAACTCCAAACATTCCTGGGCAACTCCAATTTTGTAAAAAGACACTCAAACCCAACGTTCATTATGGCAGCAAACAACGACACCACGCCGGACGTTATTATCCATACCAGCAATCTAAATAATATCATTACTAACATTAAAACAACAGGAGATTTATGTTCGGATCATCTGGGTATATCTTTTAACATCGAAATCAACTTACCAGTACACACCTACATAAATGAACAAACAACCAAATACGACCTAGGACGAACTAACATTGAAGGGGTAAACAAAGACATGGAAAATTATTTAAATACAACACATCACAAATCCATAAACATGAAACTAATCTCCGACTTCCAATTAAAAGTCACAAACACTATTATCAAACACACACCAAGAATAATAATTACACTCTTCTAGTACTACCTGCCGGCAGAAATCGTCAATAAGCTCAAAAATAAACGAAAAATATACAGGGAATACATAAGATCAAAAGACCCAAACAAAAAAACGGAATATAACAAAGCTAATAAAGAAATTCGTAAAGCGATCAAAACATTCCAACAGGATCAATGGTTAAAGGTATGCGCAGAAATAAACCGAGACCAAGGACGCACCTTTTGGCAGAAAATCAAAAAAGTTACCAAATATAATAAAGTTAAGATGATTCCAACGTTAATATTCGAAGACAGAGAACACAAAACAAATAGTGAAAAACGCGAAGCATTAGCAAAACATTTCTATAACGAGTTTAGCCCAACCGAGAATGTCTTATTTGACACAAACAACAAATTAATGGTGGAGAAATGGTATGAGAATTTCACAAATCAAAATAATGACTCAGAAACAATTACCGATATAGACGAAGACGAATACATGGAACACATCAGCAAAGGAAAAAACTCAGCTCCGGAAAAAGATCTAGTCACAAAACATCTGTTAAGAATCCTCAATTACACGATTCACCAATTCATACAAAAATCCATAAATTACTGCCTAAAAACACGACAATTTCCAAACATATGGAAAAGCGGTACCATTATTCCGATTTCTAAGCCTAACTCTGACCATCATCAAACTAAAAGTTATAGACCAATAACACTCCTTCCAGTATTAGGTAAAATCCTTGGAAACATCATAAACAAACGAATCCTGAAATACGCAAAGATCCCTTTTTATTAATTTGGTTTCAAACCCAAAAACTTCACATTACATCCATTAATCACGCTTATAAATAACATACAATTCAATCACAAAGTACACAAAAAAACAATGACACTATTCCTGGACATTAACAGAGCTTTCGATTCGGTATGGCACTTGGGACTTCTTTTCAAAATGGAAAAAATGGGCATTAAAAACAACCTGATTAAATTAATTGACTGATTTTTAAATGATAGATCATTGCAAATAAGCATGAACGACAGATTTTCGTCTCCTTTCTCACCTAAACAAGGAGTACCCCAGGGTTCCCCGCTGTCTCCCACCCTATACAATATATTTATATTTTGCAGTATGCGGACGACACCACGCTTATTTCACACAACAACACGTTGGACAAAGCAACAGATAACCTTCAGGGACTTTACGATCAAATATTGGAATGGTTACACAAGTGGAGACTTACGCCTAACCCAAAAAAATTCCAAATGCTTATCCCAAACCACCGAATATCCGATAGATCTCCAAGAATAGTTGATGGCAATGTTTACATCAAACCGTCCACATCTGTGAAATATCTTGGTATAACGGTAGATAATGGCATAAAACTATCTAAGCACTTTAAAAATAAAAAAGACGAGGCAATTAAAAGAGCGAAACTATTTCGATCGCTAACTTACAAAGATCAAGGCATCAATACCAATACCGCAATGATAATATATAAAGCCATATGCAGGCCAGTCTTAGATTATGGTCACGCTCTAGCAATCAACTCCACAAAGAACACCAAGGAGATCATTAACAAAGCCGAAAGAAGATGCTTAAGGATCATAAGTAAAATCCGACATCGAAACAACCCCTTGCACAACATCAGCAATAAAGATCTATACGATATAACACAAATAAAACCAATTCAATTAAGACACAAGAAATTCATGAATAAAAGTCTCAACACACAAATATTGGATCGGGTGTGTCAAAGAAGATCGAATAGTACCAATAACCGCAAACTTTTAACAGTGTACGAAGCACTGATGGCAGAGCAGGAAGAAGAAAATTGAAATGCTTGTTAGACCAAACAAAAATTATAACTTCATTTAAGTATTTCTACTTATACTATTTATATTATTCACTATAAAAGAATTATTTCTCTCTCTCTAACATTTTAATTCATCTTTGAGATATGATGATGTAAATTAGATTATTCAATTTAACCTCAATAATCTCTTATTGAGGTGATTTAAAAAAAAATTATCTTTTTAATTTATTGAACCGAAGAAATTATAATTGGTGTGTTAAAACTAGATTAAATTTGCTTCAAAATGATTTTTATTTCATAACAATATCTCAATTCGTCTTTGAGATATAATGCTGTAAATTAGATTACTCAATTTAACATCAATAACAAGAGAGGTGATTTAAAAAATTGTATCTTTTTAATTTATGGAATCGAAATAATTATAATTGGTGTGTTAAAAGTAGATTGAATTTGCTTCACAATGATTTTTATTTCATAATAATATCTCAATTCGTCTTTGAGATATGATGATGTAAATTAGATTATTCAATTTAACCTCAATAACAAGAGGGGTGATTTAAAAAAAATCTTCTTAATTTATGGAATCGAAATACTTAAAATTGGTGTGTTAAAACGAGATTAAATTTACTTCAAAATGATTTTCATTTCATAATAATATCTCAATTCGTCTTTGAGATATAATGATGTAAATTAGATTATTCAATTTAACCTCAATAACAAGAGAGGTGATTTTAAAAAATTGTATCTTTTTAATTTATGGAATCGAAATAATTATAATTGGTGTGTTAAAACTGGATTAAACTTGCTTTAAAATGATTTTTATTTCATAATAATATCTCAATTCGTCTTTGCGATATGATGGTGTAAATTAGATTATTCAATTTAACCTCAACAACAAGAGGGGTGATTTAAAAAAAAATCTTCTTAATTTATAGAATCGAAATAATTATTATTGGTGTGTTAAAACGAGATTAAATTTGCTTCAAAATGATTTTTATTTCATAATAATATCTCAATTCGTCTTTGAGTTATGATGATGTAAATTAGATCATTCAATTTAACCTCAACAACAAGAGGGGTGATTTAAAAAAATTCTATCTTTTTAATTTATGGAATCGAAATTATTATAATTGGTATGTTAAAACTAGATTAAATTTGCTTCAAAAAGATTTTTATTTCATAATAATATATCAATTCGTCTTTAAGATATGATGATGTAAATTAGACTATTCAATTTAACCTCAGTAACAAGAGAGGTGATTTTAAAAAATTGTATCCTTTTAATTTATGGAATCGAAATAATTATAATTGGTGTATTAAAACTGGATTAAATTTGCTTTAAAATGATTTTTATTTCATAATAATATCTCAATTCGTCTCTGCGATATGATTGTGTAAATTATATTATTCAATTTAACCTCAATAACAAGAGAGGTGATTTAGAAAAGTTTTATCTTTTTAATTTATGCAACCGAAGAAATTATAACTGGCGTGTTAAAGCTAGATTAAATTTGCTTCAAAATGATTTTTATTTCATAATAATATCTCAATTCGTCTTTGCGATATGATGGTGTAAATTAGTTTATTCAATTTAACCTCAATAACAAAAGAGGTTATTTAAAAAAAATTTTATCTTTTTAATTTATGGAACCGAAGAAATTATAATTGGTGTGTTAAAACTAGATTAAATTTGCTTCAAAATGATTTTTATTTCATAATAATATCTCAATTCGTCTTTGAGATATGATGTAAATTAGTTTATTCAATTTAACCTCAATAAGAAGAGTTTATAAAACAAGTGTTTTGTTCAAAAATTAAAGAAAAACTGTTTCTTTTTTCAACCCTGTCCAGAATATCTACCGAATAAAGTCCATTTTCCTCTTTGTTTCCTTCAAGTACTACTTTATTATTTTTTTTTTATTTTGATTTTACTTTATTTTTAATTTTTACAGATGGCGCACCTCTAACTTAAATTTTGATTTAATATCACATTTTAACACTTCTCAAATGTCATCGAACGTTCTTTTGACTTCTCTTAATTTTAATTTTATTACTTCTAGTTAATTCAAACGATGATTCAAAAAATCGTGGTAAGAAATTGCAAATTTAGCCAAACCAAAAACTAAAATGTATCCAGCTTTTTAGCTTCCTCCTGATTATTTTATCAGACATCTCACATCAGTACCCAAAACTCCCCCAAAAACGAATTTATGAAGATGTCAGAAACAATTTTGATGTTCCAATGGATGAAGATCAATTTTACGAACAACATCGGAAATTGCCCATCAAAATTCCTATTACACTTTCAAGATTTATTCCGATATCAATTTCCCCACCTCAGAAAACGTTACCAATAATAATATCTCGCCCGACACCGATAAACATCCACGCAGGGTTAGAACCAAAAATTTCTTTTCCTGGTTATAGCGGTTATGGGTATCCGTGCGGGTCAAGAATTGAATTCCCAAGATCAAAAAGGACAACAAATCGATTTCAAATTTAATTTTTAAATCTTATAACCTGATATCACAAAATTTAATGTAAATAAACAATGGGGAATGTGGCCCCATCACCAACACTCGTCATAACTGGTATACACCACAAACACCAATTATAACCAAAAACTTCCAAAAAATTATCGCAAGCTCCCAAATTAAACGTAATATCTTCCGAGTATTCATTAGGTTGCATTACTTCCAAAGTGGTGTCGTTATTTAGCAATAAAGTCATGTGGAAAATGAAGAGACAAAAATCGGCGATTCCAGCGCAAAAAAGAAGAAAAGTTCTGCAAAAACTTGGGTTATTGAAAAATAATAATTTAAATGTTACATACAATGTAACATATTGAACTTCATTATATTTGATTTCTTGTAAAGAATGGAAAAATTCTAAAACGTATTCGGCCGTTGTGAATGAGTAAAAGAAGCAATAAATATAAAGACTTATTAACAACAAAATAAAAATTTTGTAATTCCCGAAACCCACGCAATTATTAACCCACGGGCAATGATGGTCCATTTTCAAAATACATCTTCCGCAAGACGAACAATGATGGGTCCTATCAGGTTTTATTAAATTACATCTCAAACAATATCTTCAAAAAAATACATAATTTTAATCGATTTACTTAAAATTAGTTTTGTTTAATTACCTAATTAATCCACCCTTTCTCATATAAGTCCTAATCCTTTTTCTTACACACAACGTTTGAAGGTAACTTCTTAATTCTAACTTATTTTTAGATAATTTATCGATTTCGTCCGCTTCGTTATACGTTAAACGATATTCGTCGGGGACGTCTTCAGTTAGAATTCCGATGCACGTAAAGTAGAAGATGGTTAAATTAATCGCGAAAATGTGGTAAAAAACTAAATAAATTATCTGTTTGGTTAACGAGGACACTTTAAAAACGCAAATTTCCACCACGTAAACGTAATAGGAATAGAAAAAAATTATCACCATCAATATTGGTACTGAAATTCCCATTAATTGGGTGTCAATTTTGACGTTTTTTGTCGTAATATTTTTTGTTAATCATTTGTGATTAGTTTAATCATAAAAAAGATTTTCATCGACAATTAATTTTTGCGATTATCTTAATTTACTTACTTCCCCAATACGATCCCGATTTCTATTAAGATATGACTTGCATACCAAATTGAAGATTGAACATTCCTCTTTCAAATGATGTTTAACTCGTTGTTTCAATTTGATATCGATTCCGCCTATGAAACATTAAAGGATGATGTGTTTTTGTTGATTTGGTGGAATTATGAAAGAATTGATAGAATTTGATAGATGGTGGAAGTCTTGTTTTTGAAAATGAAGAAATGACTTATATATCGAATTTAAGGTTGAAATGTCTTCTTTAAAATGATGTATGACTTGTAGTTTCAATTTGAAATCGATTGAAACTTGATGTGTCTGTAATGTGTTAGAACCATGAAAAAATGATAAAATTTGAAAGATTGTGTGCTATTTTTGAAAATGAAGAAACGACTTGTATATCGAATTGAAGGTTCTTCTTCTTCATTCAAATAATGTCTAACTCATGATTTCAATTTGAAATCGATTTCACCTAAGAAATGTTAAACGATAATGTGCCTTTGTTTATTTAGTAGTATTATGAAAGAAATGATGACATTTGATAGATCGTGGAGGTTTTATTTTTGAAAATGAAGAAATATCACATTGAAGGTATATACCAGCACATTGGGTATCCTGCCGTGGTATTATCCGAGAAATAGATTTAGATATGAGCGATAAAACTTTGAAACGAAAAAAAATGTATTTTAAGAACTAATTAAGATATCACCATGATATAAGATGTATTTTAAAGCAAATTTATACAATGTATCAAAGATAATTGCTTTATTAGTGTTAACTTGGTTGTAATGATTTCGAAGCAAATTTTTTCAGGATGAAGCAAAAAGTATCTCAAAAAATAATTGAGGTATAACCATGAGATATAAAGAAATTTGAAGTTAACTTAATCAAGAATTAGTGTAGATAAAACTGTTTCTTAATTCTCATAAATCTTATTGTTATGATTTTAAGAATTCAGGGTTAAATATTGATACTGACGGATTAGACGAAATTTAAAAAATCTCAAGAACTAAATGAGATATTACCATGACATAAGAAACATTTTGAAATAAATTTATTTAGTATTTAATGTAAATTTCATCCGTTTCTCCAAATCCTTAAATTATGACATATTTATTAAAACTCTGCAAAAACGTATTACCTTGAAATCAAGCAATTTTCAAAAAATCATATCTGAAGAACTAATTAAGATATCCCAATGAAATAAAAAGAAATTTGAAGCAAATTTATTTAGTATTTAATGTATCAAAGATTGTTTCTCCAACTCTTTAAATTTATGAGTTATAATTGTTTAATTAAAACGCTGTAAAACTTAAATTATGCGGTTTAAGTGAAAATCAACAAGTTTAAAAAAAATCGTATCTTAAGAACTAATTGAGATATCACAATGAAATAAGAAGCATATTGAAGCAAATCCATTTAGTATTTAATATACCAAAGACCGTTTCTCCAAATCCTTAAATCTTTAAGTTATAATTTTTTAATTAAAACTCTGCAAAAATTAAATTATGTTGTTTAAGTAAAAATCAATAAGTTTTAATAAAATCGTATCTTAAGAACTAATTGAGATATCGCAATGAACTAAAAAGGAATTTAAAGAAAATTTATTTAGTATTAAGTGTACCAAAGACCGTTTCTCTAAATCCTTAAATCTTTGATATATGATTTTTTTAATTAAAACTCTACAAAAACGTATTACATAGAAATAAAGCAATTTTCAAAAAATCGTATCTGAAGAACTAATTAAGATATCCCAATGAAATAAAAACAAATTTGAAGCAAATTTATTTAGTATTTAATGTATCAAAGATTGTTTCTCCAACTCTTTAAATCAACGAGTTATAATTTTTTAATTAAAACTTTGCAAAACTGAAATTATGCGGCTTAAGTGAAAATCGATAAGTATTAAAAAAATCGTATCTTAAAAACTAATTAAGATATCGCAATGAAATAGGAAGCATTTTGAAGCGAATTTATTTAGTATTTCATATACCAAAGACCGTTTATCCAAATCCTTAGATCTTTGACATATGATTTTTTTAATTGAAACTCTACAAAAACGTATTACCTAGAAATCAAGCAATTTTCAAAAAATCGTATCTGAAGAACTAATTAAGATATCCCAATGAAATAAAAACAAATTTGAAGCAAATTTATTTAGTATTTAATGTATCAAAGATTGTTTCTCCAACTCTTTAAATCTACGAGTTATAATTTTTTAATTAAAGCTCTGCAAAACTTAAATTATGGGGTTTAAGTGAAAATTAACAAGTTTTAAAAAAATCGTATCTTAAGAACTAATTGAGATATCGCAATGAAATAAGAAGCAATTTGAATCAAATTTATTTAGTATTTAATGTATCAAAGATTGTTTTTCCAACTCTTTATATCCACGAGTTATAATTTTTTGAATATTGACATTAACATAAAACAAAAAGAAATTATCATAATTATATTTGTTAATGAATTAATTTGTTACAACAAAAAACAACAACATTAATAAAACAACTAAGACTTTAAATTAAGAATCATCAATGATTATTTTTCATATACTGCTCGTAAAACTGAAAAAAAAGATTTCTACTCGGAACGTGAGCTTTTAATTTACTACATAACATAAAAATCCCCGACAATTTCCTATGCAACGAATAAATCTCTTCCGGAGGCGGACATAAACGTTGACTAACAATCGTTGGAACCAAATTTTGCAATCTCTCCGTTGTATTATGTTGAGCAAAATCATATTTACCTTTACATCTAAATATTTCCCCCAAAATCATAACGGCATCAACATGCGCATTTTCCATCGACTAAAATTAAATAAATTAAAATTAATTTAATTAGTTTTAATAACTCACTTTAGTTTCATATCCTGTTAAAAATCCGATATCTCTCGAACCATCTAAAACCGATTTTCGATCACCATCAGCCGCGGCTTTAATAATTTTGATGTATTTATCGATAAATTCTTTAGAATATTCGCGACTCGCCCCAAAATCGAGCAATAAAATTTTCTTATTTTTAGCGTCATAAAGGAAATTGGCCCAATTCGGGTCGGTTTGCATATATCTAAATTCGAATAACTCTCTTAGGATTAACTCCAAGATTTTCGTCGCGATAAAATCTCGATCTTCTTGACTCATATCTTTGCATTGATCGACGGGGACGCCTTCTAACATTTCCGTTGTAAAAACTTGTTTTGTTGAGACATCCCCAATTATTTCTGGTACGAAATAATCTTGATATGGTTCTAATAAATTTTTAAATTTCTCGGTGCATTTAGCTTCTCTTTCGTAATCGACTTCCCAAGATAATTCTCTTTTAGCAACCATCGCTAAATTATCGATAAACATTCCTTCAGGAAAAATATTCCAAAGTTTTAAAACTCCAAATAAGTTATCGATATCGCTTTCAATTCCTTTAGCTACACCCGGATATTGAATTTTTATAGCAACTTCGCGTCCATCGGGCATTTTACCCCAATGAACTTGGCCGATTGAAGCTGCAGCAAACGGTTTTTCATTAAACTCGGCGAATTTACTCCTCCATTCATCGCCTAATTCTAAAGTTAATACTTTCTCCAATTGCCATTGTGGCATAAAATCGGCGGATTTTCGAACCCTTTCTAAAGCTTTTGCTAATTGGGGGTTAACGACAGAATCGTCTTGGATGCTTAAAATTTGGCCTATTTTTAAGGCAGCACCGCGTACTTTGCATAAAGTATCGACAATTCTTTCCATATTAGCTTCGGTTAAAAATAAATTTGACTCATTTTGATTTCCAATGCCTAAAGATCTTCTTGTATATTCCGCTATCGTCCCTAAACCTAATCCGGCAGCTAAAGAACCGAAAGATACCATCCTACCAATACGAGAAGAAGGAACACTTCGTTGTTTTGATGATGGACTTAACTGTGAAGATTATAATAAAGATTTAAAATGTTATACATTTTTTTTGAGGTTATGTATTACTGTTTGGAACGATTTCGGATTAGGACTTGCTGTTATTTTTGTTTCAACATTATTTTTAATCTTTTCATCATCTTTTTCATCCTTCTTAGCTTTTTGTGATGTTTCCTCCTCCTTCGATTTTTCTTTCATTAATTTTTCCATTTTTTGCCGATGCTCCATATCCAATTTTTTTAGTAATGCTTTATCTCGAGGTGTTAATTTGATTTTAAATCGTTTCCCTTTATCTTCAGTTTTATCCTTTTCTTTTATTACTTTATTTGATAAATTATTTTCTTGTCCTAAAACTTACCGCAACAAATTTTTATAATTATTAACTTCCGACACACTTAAAGATTGGTTGAAAAGTTAAAGTGGATGAGGAATGGAAGAAATTGATTGATTTGGAAGAGAAATTATTATATCTTTGTTATAAAAATTATAAGTGTTATTTCTTCTTATTAAATTTGTTACTTCTAATAATTGTTAACGCATTTTTTAGTGTTCAACTGACCTTCATTCATAGTTGCAGCCTTAGATGTAGGCGTATAATTGACATATTCTCGAATACCATAAGCTACCGTACTAAATCTTTCAATAACTTCATTCAAATTCTTAACTACATCATCAGACGATTTTAAGGAAGCTTTATTAACATTCTTATTTACATCTTGAATTAGGGTTTTTACACTTGAATGCCTCCAAATATGTTTTAACTCCTCCTCTTGTAGTTTTACACCGGCTTCGAGAACTGTTTGAACCCCACGTAATACTCCAAAAAGATCTTTCGATCGTCGCGACATCGCTGTTATTATTAATTATTATTATTATTATTGATGAGTTTTATGATTATTTTATGTTAAAAGTGGAAAAAATATTATGTGTACCTGTGTTTAAGACAAGTATAACAGCCATAAGCGAGGTTTTTATTATTGGATTAATTTAAATAACCGAAACCATACCATATTCGGTGAATGAGTTGCAAATGATGTGATTTCTTTGGTTAAGATGAATTTCGTTAAAAACTATAACATTTTAACGTTAATTAGTATTAATAAAAAGATAAAAAAGGATTATTACCTGTTCAAATTAAAAGAAATCAACGAAATGAATCGCAGATTTCAATGAAACATGTTGAGGTTATGTCATCATTTTACACAATTTATTTAAATAATATTTATTACAATTAATTCTAATCCCCCATTAATTTATTATTATTACATAGAAGAGAAACGCTAAAATCTGGCTTATTTGAAATTAATCTTTTTAATTCTGAAAATAAAAGAAATATTTTCTAGTTATATTCGTTTTAATCTAGGTATTTTAGTGTTTTAAGTTTGAATTTACTCAAGGTCCGTAAAGCGTATTGTACCCTTGTTTATAGTTAAACATAGTTATTCAACTGAAGTTAGTTTGTGTTCGTGATACCTAGATGGCAGGGTACCTAATGTGTGCCCATTCATAAAAATTTAAATTTTACTATTCGCGCCTTGTACGTTTTACTACGAAATTGTAAAATAAGTTGCATATATTTCAATATATCTTGTATACAAAAAAAAAATAATGTGTCCTTCAGAATAATACCGAACCGTTGCAGACTTTTCGTCGGTAAAATATCGATTTGTAAACGGGAAATTTTTTTACGTAGGTGTTTAACCAAATTTATGAGAGGACACCAACTGCCTTAAATCTTTTAAAGAAATTTGTCGGAGTATTATTCAAAATACTAGGTGACATGATAATAATACAATAGTATATTACAGTACAAGTGAGGATACTAAGGTTTTTCACTCACGCGTATGTCAGATTTACACACGAGCCGTAGGCGAGTTCCCCACTCGCCTACGGCATACAAGTGAGTGGAAAATATTGGTTTCTCACGTGTACTGTATAGCGTTTTGTTCAATCCTACTATTTAGAGAAAATTCGGTCTTAAAATTCTTTAATTCCTGGCTAATGTCATGTCGATATGTCGGAGGCGACACTTTTTGACATTGTTATCCTCGTAATTGATTGATAAACAACCAGTTGTGTGAAATTGTGAGACTTTTTGACGTTGTCATACTCTTAATTGATTGATAAACATCCAATTGTGTCAAATTGTTAATTGTTATCATTACGCAAATTAATTAAGATTAATAATTTATACAAGTGAAATACTTCATTTAATTTTCCTTGTGTGCTATCGTTTTTTAGTTCACATCCGTTACACTGAATGAAAAAAGTTGGATAAATCACCTAAATTTTAGGCGACTCACCTAAAGTTCGTGGTTAAAAATTAGCCAACTAAATAAAATGTTTATTACGGCTACTTCATATTAGTTAAATATCGAACTAGTGAATTCAACTACTTATACCTATAAAATGGTTACTTTAAAGTATTTTATTATAAATATCAAGGATAGTAAGTAGTTGCTTTATCTACTGTTATCAGTAAAGACCGGATTTATAGAAAATATGCTTATGCTCAAAATTAAAGGCATTACAAATATATTTTTTAAATATCTTTACGAATCGGTTAAAAATAAGTGAAATAAGACCAGGTTAGTTATGCCTTTTTTGCCTTTTTTGAATTTTCATGCCTATTATTTTTTTTATGCCTATTTAAAGCCTTTTTCCAACTTTTTGGCGTCTTTTCCCCAAAAATTGGTTGAATTATGAAAAAATATTTCGCTGCGCCTCTATACATTTCCTCGTTGCGCCGTCTGACGTAAGATCCGCGTTTTTTATCGATTCGAATTTAAGCTTTGGAATTCCCTGTTGTGCCGTGTCGTGTCGTCTTACACGGGATTCCCCGTATGTGGTTTGACTTGCGTCGAGTCTTCAATTCATTTAGTTGTATTATTAAAGTTACTCGAGTGACAGTGTGAAGTTCTTGCGTAGTACAATGCCGAAACCAATGCCGAAGCCAACCGTAGAAGAATGGATTAAAGATTACAAGGAATTGAAATATGAACGCAATCGTTTATTTTGCCAAGCCTGCTCAAAAATCGTAAGTATTCATGGAGTTAATCGAGTAAAGACAATTAATTATATTTTAAATAATGATTAAATTATGTATAATACCAAAGATTTCTAAATATTTAAAACCGAAATTTAAATCTTTTTACGGTAAAAATTGGAAATTATAAAGAATAGCATGTCCCAAAATTCACTAAAAATAAAATTCAGTATTGATTCAACGTAGTACTTCGATCACTAAAATTAATAGAACAATATATTGATTGTTTAATAATTATGGAAAATATAAAATACTGACGTTATTAAATTACCGTTAACAGATTAATTGTGACAAGAAATACTACATAATTCAGCATGTCAAAACATCATTGCATCAGGAAAAATTAAAACTGACTAAAAGTCAATCCAAAAAACAATAAACTATAGGTACAGCTATACAATCTGTGGCATCAACATCCGGCTACACTGAACAATCAAAATTCAGTTTTGATCTTTGCAAAGGTTTGATAAAAGCAAACATACCAATCCATAAAGTGACAAATAAATATTTCAAAACGTTTTTACAAACATATTGTACAATGCATATTCCCGATGAAAGCCATCTCCGCAAAAATTATATTACTTCAGTCTACAAAGAAGTTATTCACGAAATAAAGAATATTATTGGAAATAATTATATTTGGATAAGTGTAGACGAAACAACTGATGTATGTGGACGATACGTGGCAAATTTAATACTTGGAGTATTAAGTGATGAAAATTCGACAAAAAGTTTTCTAATAAGTACCAAAGAATTAAGTAAAACAAATAATAATACGGTAACAAGATTTATTCACGACAAATTAACGCATTTTTTCTTACCGGAGCCGGTACCGAATGATAAAATTTTACTGATGGTGTCAGACGCAGCGGCATACATGGTAACAGCTGCGTCTAATATGAAGATTTTTTACCCTAATTTCATTCATTGTACTTGCTTAGCACACGGGCTTAATCGAGTAGCAGAAACTATAAAGTTACAGTTCCCATTAGTTCATAAATTAATAAAAAGCGGTGAACAAATATTTGTTAAAGCCCCTTTAAGGGTGGAATTGTTTAGAGAGAGGTTACCAAATACCCCATTACCACCACAACCAGTTCTAACAAGATGGGGAACATGGCTAGATGCCACTATATACTACACAAACGCCTTAGATCATTTTAAACAATTAATAAATGAATTTCCGGCTACAAGTAGTAAAGCAATACAAGATTGCCAAGCCGTCCTAAAAGAAGTGGAGCTACAAAATAATTTGGCATTTATAAAAAGCAATTACAGTTATATAAGTGAATCTATAAAATCACTTGAAAAACAGGATTTACCTTTAGTAAGTGCAGTAGAAATGATTAAAAAGTTTCAAGACAGCATGTATAACGTATCATGACATATTGGTCAAATAATTACGAATAAATTTAATGACGTTCTGTGTAAAAATGAAGGATTTGCCACATTACAAAAAATTGCATCAATTTTAAGTAGTGAAATTGTTACTGGATTTATTATGGATCCCGCATTAATTACAAAGTTCAAGTATGCACCAATTACAAGTGTGGACGTGGAGAGAAGTTTTTCGGCTTACAAGAATACGTTAAGTGAGAGAAGACACAACTTCACAATGGAACATTTAGAACAGCATTTAATATTTAGTTGTTTTCGTGATTAGTGGTTTAATAATTATATATGAATATTAGTTTAACGATGTATTTTTTAATGAAAACGTTATTAAAATACATTATTAATTAGGTATAGCAATTTTTTCGATTTCTAATTTTTATGCCTTTTTAATGCTTTTGTTGCCAAAATTTCATGCCTTTTTAAGTGCCTTTTTCCGTCTTTTTTGTGCCTTTTAATCCGGTCTTTAGTTATCAGTTAAACCACCTATTCTGTTGCCGATTTAACTAAATATTATCGGTATCTTAATTACTTTTTTTTTTAATATTAGAGCATGTATCTAATAAAATAGTTCTTTTAATGTATAATAATAAATGTTTTATAGAAAAAAATTATTTATTTTAACTATTCTTTTCACTTAAAACAGGTAATTAATCTAGTACTTAATAGTTAACGTAAAGAATTATTGTTGATATTACATCTACTTTTTTAGATTTTATATCCAGGCCTCTCTAGATAATTTTACTATACATAAAATAGTTAATATAGCTAAATATAGTAGGTATTAGGTATGGGTAAATAAATAATAAACATTTTATTCAAATAAAAATAAATGTATTAAAACTCAAAATAAATACGTACACAATTAGGTACTTAAAAAGGAGGTTTTGGTTTTACAACTAATAAACCATCTTGAAGAATAATGATATTTGTTGTTAGATGAGTAACATCTTTGTAATTGACAATATCGGTCACGTCAGTGATGGGCTTGTCAACAAAAAACATAAATAGTGTTCATTGAATTTTCTCTGGTTTAATTTGCCTGTTAAAAAGTAAACTTTATCAGTAAAAATTATATATATAATTCTATGAAATTCCAAATATGTGTTTTCACTCTTTTTAATAATAACATCATTTTTACAGTACGTTGTACTACATATTTCAATCTTTTCACAGACTAGAACGTTTTTCATTATTTCTGAATCGATGTTAAGTTTTATGAAGTCCACCACAGAACGTAAATCTTTATATTCTCCTAACGGCATAACAGTAGATGTATTTTTAAACGACTGAAGATAACTGGCAAAACTAAATTGTGATTTTATTGCACTTGTTAAGAGTATATTTTTTCTGCTAGTCACAACATTTGTATACGATTTGATTTGTTTATGTTTTGCCTCGTTTCGCATAACCCACAGTCTTTTTAATGGGCCCAATTTTCGAGTCACACTGGGATAGTGTATAATGAAATGATCTTTAGCTGTTAATTTAACATTAAATAAATACATATAAAAAATGTCGTTCATGTATATGTAAAACTCTGTTAATTCTTCAATTGTTGGCCCAATAATCAAAATAGTCGGTTGAAGTCTCCATCCACGCTTCTCAAATTCATCTTTTCGCTTCTTCATAAAACTTTGAATATAACTTTTGTCCTACAACATATATATACTTATTATTATAAATTATATAATTTTTTTAAGAGAAAAACAGGTGATCCCAAAAAATTGGGACAGTCTATGTATAATTTGTTAGGCAAAAATTAATAAAATAAATACTTACCACTAAATAGTAAGAAAAACAGGTTTGCCCATCTAATATTGTTAATATTGATAATGTCTCCTTCGTTTTTTTATCATTAACGTCGCTTTTATAGACGACTTGAATTTTTTCGGAGAACGTTTTCCATTTTACGTATAGTAAAGATGATTTCTCATTAAATAATTGATTGAAGTCCAATTCAAACTATGAGCAAAATTGATTGTTAATAATATTAGAACAATATATTGCATATACTATAAGTAATTACCAAAGAAACAGCAATGTTTTGACTTAGTATTGGCCACTTTAAATAAATGTCAATGTTAGGATTAGTATGTCTTTGCTTCTAAAGGTGAAAATGGCTTTCCATTTTTCTTCGACCATACATGAACAGATAATGAATATATTTTTATTTACTTAAGCATTAAATATAAATGCAAAAAAAGTATTAAATGTAATTATATAAAACAAACCTCGTCCTCTCCAGGAAAAAGTTCTTTTATTGCTCTAGCAGCTTCTTTATATACCGTTTTGTCGACATTGACGACCACTTAAAAAATTATTTTCTCCACTTTCTTTTAAAATAACTTTTCCATTCTGTGATTTTTCCAACAATTTTTTTAGATCCTTAATAATAAATGCTTTTTATACATATGATTATGACTAAATCATTATTACCAATGAAAATATATTTTCTTTTAGTGAACTTTGCTCAACAAAATCGATTGGGATTGTATTTTCAGACAACCAGTTATTAAAACTAATTGATGTGCTTATTAAAACCCTAAAATATTATATATAAAAATTAATATAATAGTGCAAGTTGTGATCCATTTTACCAGTTAATTTCTAATTGGTTAAATAATTAAAGTTTTATTTTTGTACTTATACTGGTTTTATTATTAAACCAATAATAAACAATAATGGTGTTATTATTAAAACAATATAAGCACAAAAATAAAACTTTAATTATTTAACCGATAATATAGTAGTGTATAAAATTCATTAATACTAACGTTTTCTGACCGCCAATTGAAGTTTTCGAAATTTTATTCTGAGACCAAATTGTGAAACGGGTATCAAATTATCTATGTCACTTATTGTTAATTCCTTTAAGACTTCGATATCAATGCCTTTCGCTAAAAAATAGAAAATAGTAAATAAAGGAACAATAATATACATCGATATAAATGATCAACAAATGATCCCAAGTTGGTTCCTAATGAAAACTTAGGTAATATCAAATAATTCTAAACTAATTTTTATTAATAAATTAATTAACTACTATAAATTGTGAAGTTAAGTTTGATCTGTTAGACCTTCCCTAGTTTTTAAGAAAATTTTAAAGTTTTATTTAGTAGTTGGTAACATAGTATATTTTAAATAACTTTTATTTGAAAAACGGTTCTTATCATTTACAGTTCTTGACTAACTATTTTTTAAATTACTGAAGACAGTTTAAGTGAAATAAGGACATCAATTGCCATTTCAACAAAAATTAAATGTCTCATTTAATATTTTGTATCTACTCTCGTAAATTCGCCTATTTTAATTCATTTTCAATTCGTAAAGAACGTCATTGTTGAAAGCAGTGCGTAAAACTTTACAACAGTTTGTAAAGTAACGAAGCAGTGCGTTAAAGAGCAATGTATAATTAAATGAGATTTATTTTATGCACGCTTCGGGGCGCGTACTGCGCAAGCGCCAGTGTTGCTTGAGACGTTTCTTTGGTCAAATCATTTCTTGATAGTATTACGCGTTTCAAAATTTGTGAATAAGTATTAATATTGATTTTTAGTTTGTAGATAAAATATTGTATGAAAATATTTCTAACTTGACGCACTGTTTCATAAATAACTATTACGCCCCGATACGAAATGCCAGGCTTTACATGTCTTTTTGACGTTTCGTAAAGTCACATTTTACAAAACTACTTTTTCATTACACCACTAGTTGTAATGAAATATTACCTTAACTGTTGATTTATTTCTTTTATGTGTTACTACAGATGTTCATCGTAATACCCGTCAAATGCTCGTCAAATTTAATTTAAGTTCATTTGACACATAAACGTTGTCAGATCTGAATTCGTATAATTCTATTAGTTATTTACTTAACATGTTATGAAACTGCTAATTTTGTTTAACTCACGTAATTTACAAAACTGGCTCGCTCGTTATAGCAAATATTACGTTAATAACCTATTATCTACTCAAAAGAAATTTTTTTAAGATATATCATTTAGATATAAAAAAACTACTTAGCAATAAAAATTATTCAAAATTAAATTATGTTATTTAATAAAAATACATAAAATTTAATAAAAATATATAACTAATTTAGTATATCTAGTAGTCATTTTTCTACTAAATAAAATTTTAGGTAATGAAAAGTCGAAGTATCAACTGGCGACAAACGGGCCGACCTTGTGAGACGCCTGATTTTAACGAACTTTTTGTCTCGAACTAAAAAAAAACTTATAAAATTGGTTTTAATCATAACCATTTTAATAAATTAACTTGCAATACGATATAGATTCTGTGACAGCTGTAATCAACTTAATAAATTATATTGAATGATTTGAGTTACAAACTCGTTCTAAACGCGGATTCTAATCCTCAAGAAAATATAAGATGCTAGATGTCGAGCTATTTCATAATGATATTAATCTTACCTTGAAAATCGCTAATTAATTGTGGAACATTCCACCTCCTTAATAAAGTTTCAACAAAATCTTCTAACACTTCCTCTTCTACTACTGGATGCATTAGATGTACTTTACATTATATTTTATGTAATAGTTATTTCATCTAATAATTAGTTGTAATTTATAATTTTCGAATACTTTAGAAGATATACCTAAAGAAATGGATAAATAAACAAATATTATGCCAACTAATTTAAAATTGTTGTAACACCAATCTACAGACGAAAGCAAGTCTAATACTTTATACGCTTTGTCTACTTTTTCAGCAACTAATGTGAAACAGTTGTTTTTTCGTATTATTTTTCGCGTTGTTATGGGTGAGTGAAAATAACAACTTTCAACACTCGTATCTACGCTAGAAACTGGCAATTTCAAAGGTAGGATTGAACAAATTAAATATGTAATAAGTAGTAATTTTTATATTTTATAATCAATTAATTTTGTATGCAGGTTTTTAAAAATGTGTTTTATCTTAACAGTATTTTATATTTAACTTTTATTAGTATATAACAATAAAATTAAATATATAATACATGTCATTTAAGATTGAGCAATATATGCTCTGAGGGATATTGAAAAACATACTAAATTATAGGAATAAGACGTAAAATAATACAATATATAAAATATTTTTTTGAATTTGGTGCCCTAAAATAACGACTTATGTGATGCAAAATATCAAAAACAGCTAAAAGTAGAGCTAATACCAACACTACAGCTAACTCTAGACCTAGAGCTAAAACATTTGGGTTTAACAATAATAGGAAAAGCTATATGAAGAAAAACTTAATAGTATCTGCTGACCTCAAAGTTAAATCATGAAATTCTTGGAAACTATTTTTCTGTATATAGATTAGAAATGGGCGTATGAGACCGCGTGATTTTTAAGGAATCTAGTGATCGGAGTCTTGCTTTCTCAGTTACCATTATTTTAAACGGTGACAGTGATTATCGTTTACCTTTTACCGTTTAGAGAGGTGTCCACAATTCCCCAGACGTATGACAAAAATATCGTTAAAAGTAGCTGACTCAAAATCATAGGTAAAAGGATTATTGAACATATTTTCTGGACTTGATTTTCCTTCAGCGGTACACACAGATCTAGGGAGAGTGTTGTTAGTAATCTAACTAAGGAATTTTTGAAACAAAATGGTACTAAAATAATACACAGGTCTGCATACCATCCTCAATCAAATGTGATACAATTTTTGTAGAAAATTTTTTTTTAATTCATGTAGTGTTTAAGAGAATACTCAGAGCTTTGAGTTACGTAGATGGAAGAGAGTAGGACGAGTATACTGATCCAACAATATTTTCCATAAAACGTGCACCACATACAACACGCGGTTTCATCAACGGAAATCTTGAAAAATAATGTTAATGCTGATTCAAAGATTGCAAAGATTATGGAATATTGTAAGATTGAGTACCAAAAGGAGGCGTATGGGACAAAGTAGGGAAGAAGATAACTCGGGGGCTCTCCCTAAACCAGATATATATGTAAATAAAAGCTGAAATTTCAAAAAGGGATGGGAATACTTTGATTTTGTTTCACGACACTGACTTAAATTGAGATTGAAAAATATCAAAAACAGCTAAAAGTAGAGCTAATACCAACACTACAGCTAACTCTAGACCTAGAGCTAAAACATTTGGGTTTAACAATAATAGGAAAAGCTATATGAAGAAAAACTTAATAGTATCTGCTGACCTCAAAGTTAAATCATGAAATTCTTGGAAACTATTTTTCTGTATATAGATTAGAAATGGGCGTATGAGACCGCGTGATTTTTAAGGAATCTAGTGATCGGAGTCTTGCTTTCTCAGTTACCATTATTTTAAACGGTGACAGTGATTATCGTTTACCTTTTACCGTTTAGAGAGGTGTCCACAATTCCCCAGACGTATGACAAAAATATCGTTAAAAGTAGCTGACTCAAAATCATAGGTAAAAGGATTATTGAACATATTTTCTGGACTTGATTTTCCTTCAGCGGTACACACAGATCTAGGGAGAGTGTTGTTAGTAATCTAACTAAGGAATTTTTGAAACAAAATGGTACTAAAATAATACACAGGTCTGCATACCATCCTCAATCAAATGTGATACAATTTTTGTAGAAAATTTTTTTTTAATTCATGTAGTGTTTAAGAGAATACTCAGAGCTTTGAGTTACGTAGATGGAAGAGAGTAGGACGAGTATACTGATCCAACAATATTTTCCATAAAACGTGCACCACATACAACACGCGGTTTCATCAACGGAAATCTTGAAAAATAATGTTAATGCTGATTCAAAGATTGCAAAGATTATGGAATATTGTAAGATTGAGTACCAAAAGGAGGCGTATGGGACAAAGTAGGGAAGAAGATAACTCGGGGGCTCTCCCTAAACCAGATATATATGTAAATAAAAGCTGAAATTTCAAAAAGGGATGGGAATACTTTGATTTTGTTTCACGACACTGACTTAAATTGAGATTGAAAGATAACAAGATGCAAGGGGAAACCCCTTCGTGTAATGCTTAGTAACATCGCTTAGCACAAGGAGAATAAACAGAAGAAAGGAGAAGAAATTGTGAGGCGCTTTTCTCTTTTCCATCTAGATGAACTATGGGACCGTGTGGGTTGCACAAGGAAGAGGCATCATGGGAAGTGATTGCCTTTTTAGGAAGAATGCGCGAAAGATGAACGACGGTTGAAATGAATGGATTCCCCGAAGTAACCCTGCATTCATATCCCGACTTCGAAGATGTTGGCTGACAAAAGCATCACTAAGTTGGATTGGATTGGGTTAGATTTCGAAATTCCAACCCAACTCAACACTTGACGACCACCTAAGATTGAAAAAATGTATTGACAGAATGATGAAAAAGTTTTTTTATTTATTTTAAATTCGGTGCTATTGCAATTTCGAACGCTTAACGTTCTTCATCAGGCACGACGTCAAACAAAGAGCTCCAAGTTGAGGATTTTCGAAAGAATATTGAATTTAAGTATAAAATTATAAAATAGATTTTGTGAGAATACAGTTAAAAATGTGAAGTGTTTAAATTCGCGTATTGAGGTGGACAGTCCACCTCAATACGCGAGCCTGTATGGACCACTTTTATATTTTGAGTTTTCTTTTAACTTTTTAATGTTTGGATTATATTTTAATTGTTTTTCGTCCTTTTTATAAACAAACTATTCAACTAGAGACTGTGTTGCGTCTTTTCAATAAGTGTTTGACGTTTCAAATGTCATGTTGCAACCGTCTTCAGAAACTGGTACAAACAATATATCGGTCGAAAACTAATTAATTATCAATTTATACTAATTATAAGCTTATCACTAACTAATTACTGTATCGTATCTGGTTTGAGAGTCTTGTTCGTGTTCATCACCATCTTCCATGTTCTGCTGAGTTCCCTGTCATCTTCTCCGTTGAAGTTGTTTTCATGCCGGTGGATTTCTATGGCCTCTCTTGTCAGCCTTTGGTGATATTTCTTAGTTCTAGCCAGTACCTTTCCTTTGTCGAAGTCTATTCGGTATCTTTCTGAATGGCAATGTTCCGCAACCGCCGACTGTTGATTGACAGATAAATCCAGCTGGTTATGTACTTACTTCATCTTCGTCCCTCAAAGTATATCCGATTTTCTGCAGTACGTCCCATAGAAACCGTTCCTCCTTCTTTAGGTTATCTCCTTTACAAATTCTTGCTGTTCTCTGAAAAAAGTGTGGTTCACGAATCTCTTCTACAGGGGATGATGGTGTGTTGTTGCCTTTAAGTACACGTTGATGTGGGTCCTCTTCCTATGCACTCCAAGTTCCATGTCACCATTTGTCGTGCTAGTGACCAACGCATCTAGGAAAGGCAGCTATTTGGTAGTTTCCGTTTCCATGGTAAACTTTATCGTTGGATGTTGTTGACGTCGTTTAAGTGATGTACGAACTCCTGGAGGCATTCGCTGCCATCTTGCCATATCACAAACGCATCGAAGCTATCGGTTTGGTTTCCACAGGCTCTACTTCAAAGCATCTTCTTGGAATGAATAGTAGGCAACAATGGAGATTTCATGGCTGCCCTGTCAAACTGCACGTAAAACTCTCCTTTCCAACAAAAATACGCCGCCGATAAACAGTAATCCGTAAACATATTCTGGTAATCCCTCCGCAATGAGTTTCTGGCGAAGACCGTTTACAGCATTCTTTATTGGTTCCCCAGTAAAAACTTCTTATTGCTTCCTTCGGGACCTCCTTTGTAGCGATTGCGTAGTGGAGTCCTTTGGTCAGTTCCATGGTTTCTTCTTTAGTTAGTGAGACACTATATCTGTTGATGAGTGATTCTGTATTTGGCTTACCAATGATTCAAACTTGATGTGTGTACCACGGGTCTTCTGAAAATCTTAATTCTTCTCCATTGTTAGTCTGTCCACTTTATCATATTTTATATTATTAAGTGATAATGAAGATGTGCATTTAGAAGATTCTATTATCGAATATTTCTCGAGATATATTCGGATTATATCGAAGTATGTTATTTACAAAAAAAGGTGAACTGATTGTGAGATGCAATAATTACATTTTAATTTTTTATAATTTTTATACTTTACAATTGTAAACGATGCTTATTTCAATAAAAAAAATGTAGACGTAAAGTTGTTTATCCAAACTCAAATAGTTGCAAAAAACTTTGTTTATCTACTTACTCATTTCGATTCGATGTGTCGACCGATTACTCAAAAGAACGCACGGCGCCAACCACGTCTGAAATAAGTCTGCAATAAGATGATATTGTCTAAATAAAATGTAATTTTTATAAAAAATATATTTGTAATTGTTATGAGAGGAAAGTAGCGGGAACCAATTCAAAATTTTAAAATGAAATAAATTAATTTTTTTATATATGCGGGTCCACAATGTTTAAATCTGTTTTAGCAAATTATGATAGTAATCGTTATGTAAGTGAGCTTAAATTTTCATATAAATTCGCTATTGATTTATATTAATACAAAATATTGATAGGTAACGATACTATATGGGAATAGAAAACAATCTTCTTTAAAAAACTATAATAAAAATAAAAAACAATATTTTATACATTGATAAATATGTATATACATTAAAAACGTAAAAAAAAACATTAAAAAAATAGGGTTGCATTTATGTGCTTATTTTTTTAATTTTGTTTTGCTTCTATAGATGTTCTGATTGCTGCAACTCTTCTTTTTAAAGCTGAATTGCGTTTTAAGCTTTCATATTTGTAATTCAAATAATTTATACGAATTATAATTCGTTGCTTTAAAAAGAGATCAATGATAGTATTATCAACCCCTGGAAACTGTTGTTTCAATTTTTATAAAATATTTTTTCTATTGTGCAACCCTTGCCCCAGTTTTAAATTAAAATAATCATTTAGAGAAACTATTAAATTTTTGAAATCTTTTCTAGGTTTATCTTCCAAATGATATATGTTCAACCCATGAAGGAAATGCATAATCGTGATTGCCATTATCTTTATGTGTGTAATCTCCCAATACGGGAAACACGTCTTTTAATTTCTTTGCCATCCAACCCGCAAGGTATTCCAGTCCATTATCTTCTTTTATATTGCACTGTTCTTGATGCGTGTTGGACTCACATGTAGTAGAAGACGTGTCTCCCGAGCTTTCGGTTGTAGATGAGTCAATGCAATTTGTTTGCAGTAAAACCTTTCCAACTAAAAAGTCGTCGTTTCCAGCGTCGGTAGTATTGGTACCACATTTTAGCTGGGATGATTTTCTCAGAATAATCATCCTAAGCTTATAAATTGCGTTTAATGGCGTAGGATGATCATTTAGCCCTCCTCTCGTTCTAAGTTGACTAAATAGGTTTTCTAATGTATCTTGATTGACTCTACTTGGCAGGATATATTTAATATCATGGCATTCAACCATCTCTTTGTACAAAAGCTTTATAGAAACTATTGACATCAATAGTCCTTTTTGAAATGTTTGCATTGAACTTTTTCCAATGCACTTCATATTTTGAAGCTTTTAAATCCGCTTCGTTTTTGTTTCCACAGTATCTTCTCAACGCAACTGCAGTAGTATGTGACAATAGTTGAGCTGGTAACGTAACATTCTGTCGTTCATATCGTTGACACTGCACATGCTTTCGGTTAACTTGTAACAACTGCTTACCTCCAAATCATTGGAATGAATTAATTGTTCAAATGGTTGTCTATTAATAATCTTTCCATTTATTTCAAACCCTGTATCTAAAAGCCAATTTCTAATTAACTTTAGCAGATGTGGAGCGTCAGGACAACTTGTTAATAATTACATGTAGTAACGATGGCGTGATTTTTATATCAAATCTACATAAACGGGCTGTTTCCAACTACCAAAAAGTCCTCTAACATTGACAACTTGCATTTGTGAATAAGGTCCCATGACACGATCGTGTTTTATGTCGTATTCATGCCTTTCGTTTACTTTTACTTCATCATACATTAAAACAGCAATTTTTCGGTTGGGTTCATTGTATCAGCAGCAATCTCCAAAAGTTTAAATACTGATGTCAGAAGTCCAGATTTTAAGTCCAGTTTCGAAGCCCAATTCTGAAGAATAGAAATGCCTGTAAGTAATGAATTTAAAATTTACAACATACTTAATGAAGATTAATTTTAATGTGAATGTGAAAAAAGTTATTTACCAGCAAGGGGATAATGTAATTTATCTCTCAAATAATTGTAGCAATGTTTGCTAAAGTATCTAATTGTAAAAGCTCTTGTAATGTCTTCTGTTTGCCAGTGAACAATCTTTTTATGTTTTAATATTATTTCCAGTTGTTTTGGGGTAAAAATATTTTTAAAGTGATGTAATGCTTTTTCCTCGTCACACTCGCTTTTTAATAAGGAAATGGATTGCTTTATGTGACGATTTTCTGTCTACAGGGAATTCATTTTCTTCCTATATTTCTCAATTGTCAATTGTTGCTGCAAAATTGTTTTCTTTAGTCTATGATTTTCTGAATTTAACAATATAATTTGTTTGTCTTTGTCTTCAACATTGGTAAAAGTTGTATTGCTAGACATATTTAGTTCTTTAGATGAATCTGGTAACATTAATTTATGCGGAGGCGGGCCTGTTGTACTTGCAGAATCATTATTTTCTGTTCTATTAGGCTCAACTGCAGTTTCTTCTAAATTATATTTGCCCAAATTTAATGAAGGTAAGGTTCATTTCTTCAATATTAATTTTGGTGATAAATTCAGTAATTCAGATTGTAAGTCTCTTTCAAAATCTTCTGAACGAAAATGTAACGAACAAACGCGCAGCTCTTTCGATATCATGGAATCGTTTCTATTGCATCTTTTAATCCATATACTTTTTAAATTCGTTTCCTTTGGAAAGGTAAAGACGGGGGTTGATGACAAAACCAGCAGGTAGATGACAAATAAAGACCGTTTCAGTCGTTATGCGTAGAAAACAAAGAAATAAACTTTGAATTTTTCCTAAGTTTTATATTTTTTTTCATTTTTTGTTGTTGTTAACGTCTTTTTTAAGTCATTTCTTATTGTTAAGTTATTTTCTTATTCTTAATAAATGAAATAATAATTATTATATAAAAATTAACCAGACATTATTATTATATTGTTACAACGCATTTAAATTAAATTACTCTACATTTTTAATTTTTAATAATAATATTAATTTTACCTTGAAATCGGTTATTAAATTTCACAATCAGGAGCAGAAAAAAACTAATCGCAATTTTAAAATTTAAATTTTACACCAACGCACTTTAACTCTCACAAAACATAAATGACGTCACGAAACACGCCCGCCTTACCTCTCGCCCGCAAACAAAAATCAAACTATTCCAACATAGGAAGTGAGACAACCTTTAATATATAAACCTTGTATTGTACCAGGTTGGCCAAAGACTGAAAACGCGTTTGGAAGGGTAAGGAGGGGGGTGACGTCATGAGTTACGTAGCAATGGAAGTTGGGTCCATTACTATAATCTTTTAGTTAAATTTATCTTATAGATAAATCCATCCACTAGCCAATCAGAATGCCTAAAATAGCCGTAACCATGGTAAAAATTCCTTAGATATCTTAATCAGAAGATGGTAGTAACGGGCCTTACTATCTCAAGTTATCTCAAAGATAAAAATCTCTGAGATATCCAAAGACTCCTTTGATAGTTGGGTTAAATTTTTAAATTGGTAACCATATAGTCAAAAGGCCTAATATTTTGACATTTTAACTAATTTTAACCACAAATGATATCGCTGAACTTAATTGAGATTTTTCTAATATTTTGTATAAATTTAAAAACATTTAAATAAATAATTATTTGGGAAACGATCTATTATAAAATGAACTACTTTATTTTATGCAGATATTTCGACCGTGTATTTCAGTCTTCTTCAGAGTACACTGAAATGAAGTAAATAACAATGAAATACATTTGATCGCGCGACAAGAAGTCGGGATAATATTAAAGGTGCTGGTTGAAGAGAATAAGAAATGAAAGAAAAAAAAATATTAAAATTTGTCTTACTTTACTCTACTTTACCCCTCGCTTTCTCACAATAATTTAATTATTTAAGGATTGTTCTATACAACTTCTGCCGTTTATTTACACCACCTCGACTTGTACGGAACCCGATCGAAGAGAGCCCGATTTCGATCGATACCAAAGATCTTATTAGTCGTTTTCGGGGTGACAAGCGCAATGAGCACGCGCGATGTTTTATTTGAATTTCGAATTAAAAGGTCTATGAACTTACTTTGGTAAGGGACAAACATTTACACCTACCAAAAAAAATAATGTATTTTTTTTTACAAAGGTACGAATTCTTGATTAACATATATTAGCATTCAGATTCAAGCGGAAGCGGACACAGTTTGGTCGCGGGCCTTTTAAGTACACCAGAGCTAGTACGCACAGTGGCGACTCGTACGATTCCATCCTTTCCGGGGTGAACTTCAATTATTCTTCCGGTATCCCACTTTAACGGAGGCTGTTGTTCATTCTTGATTATGACCAGGTTACCGACAGCCAAATTCAATGATTCTTTATTCCATTTGGAACGTTGCTGGAGAGTATGTAAATAATCTCTTTTCCACCGTGTCCAAAATTCTTGCACCATTCGTTGCAACAGTTGCCATCGACTCAATCGATTCATTGGGGATTGCAATAAATCTATATCTGGAACATCAGAATGTATTGATTCAAGTACTAAAAAATGAGCAGGGGTCAAAGGCTGGAGATCATTTGGATCATTGGAAATTGGAGTGAGTGGTCTGGAATTCAATACCGCCTCAATCTGTGTTAACACGGTGTAAACCTCCTCGAAAGTGAGTATTTGGTCCCCGATAACCTTGATTAAATGGGTTTTGACACATTTTACTCCTGCTTCCGCCAGGCCACTGAAATGTGGTGCTCCTGGTGGATTGAAATTCCATGTTAGCCCCAATTGAACTCCAATTTCTTCCGCCAACTCTTGCATGTGATTGTAGGCTCCGACGAAGTTAGTTCCTTGATCTGACACGAGCATTGAGCATCTACCACGTCGAACAATGAACCTTCTGAGGGCAGCAATGAATGCGTTTGTGGACAAGTCTGAAACTAACTCCAGATGCATGGCTTTGGTGGCTGTACAAACAAAAATACATAAGTATGATTTAACCGACCGAGAGCCTCGTCTTCGATTGAGGGTGGTGAAGATTGGTCCAGCAAAATCAACCGCAGCAATTGAGAAGGCCTTGATTGCTTCTATTCGAAATTTTGGTAGATCCGCCATTAATGGGGCATAGGACCGAGGCTTCACTTTAAAACAGATTAAGCATCGAGAGATGATTCGATGGATTACATTTCGGGATCCAAGTATCCAAAATTGTTGCATAACCAGAGATAACAGTGCACGATAACCCGGATGAAGAAACTCACGATGAACTTGTTCAACAATTAGTTCACTTAAACGCGGGTTTTTCGGTAACAACACAGGATGTTTATGATCGAACGGTAAATTAGAGTTTTTTAATCTTCCACCCACCCTAAGCAGCCCCTCCCGGTCAAGAAAGAGAGAAAGTTGTCGATAGGGTTTCTGAATTGGTTTATTTTCTTGAATTGCAGTGAATAATTGAGGAAAGTGTTGATGTTGAACATGAGAGATCAAACAAGAAAGGGCATTTTGAGTTTCCATCGGAGATAAGATAATTGAAGAAAATCGGTTTTTCTTGGTTCGACAATGCGTAATAAAACGTTTAACATAAGCGAGGATGTTCTTTATCTTTTTAATTGAAGAAAATTTGCTCATGAGAGAATCTAAAAGATGAAGTTCAGTGTTGAGCGCATTTATTATAATTGCCTGTTTTTCTTTAATTGTTTCTTCGTTTAAACAGTTAAAAGATTGTATGGAAGGCCAATTTGAAGGAACATCATTTAACCATTTAGGACCTTTCCACCATCGTTCAGACGAAATTATTTCTTCTGGAAATAGTCCTCGGGACCCGTCATCAGCAGGATTTTCCTCTGAAGGAACATATTTCCAGAAATTCTTTGATAAGACCTCTTGAATTCTACTGACACGGTTAGCAACAAATGTTTTCCATTTATGTGGTGGTGCTGAGATCCAAGATAAAGTGATTTGTGAATTAGACCAGGCTGTGATACATTCAAAAGTAACTGTTGGCAAAAGTATTTCTTTAAGGGTTTCTAATAGATCAATGAGGAGTACTGCTGCACAAAGTTCAAGACGGGGAATTGAGATTACTTTCAAGGGTGCTACACGAGTCTTGGCACAAATGAAATGTGTACTTACTTGCTTATTTTGGTTTTCAACCCGAAGATATGCAACGGCGCAGTAGCCTCTCTGAGATGCATCGCAAAACAAATGTAATTGAACTGATTTATAACTGTTAGAAAGCATAAAACGTGGTAAATGAAATTTGGATAAGACGGGAAGTTGGTGTTTAAAAAGTTCCCAATTCCGTTGAATAGTGATCGGAGGTGAATCATCCCAAGAAGTCTTTAGTTGCCAAAGTTGTTGCATTATATGTTTTGCTTTTAAGGTACAGGGTGCCAAAAAACCTAATGGATCGTAAATTCTGGCTATGTCAGAAAGAATTGATCTTTTGGTGCATTTGACATCACGAGAACAGTAAGAATACTTAAATTGATCAGTTTTTGGATCCCACTGCAACCCTAATACTTTCACGCAGGCAATTTCCTCGGAATCAAAAGAAACCGTGGATTGTATATCGGAGGTAGATCCGGCAGATAAGATCTCAGAACAGTCGCTAGCCCATTTATGTAATTCGAAACCGCCCTTGTTCAAAACGTTAATCAGGTCTCGTTGTAAAGAGAGTATTTCTTCTAATGACGACGCACCAGTGACGATATCATCCACGTATATATTGTTTTTTAAAGAATTACAAGCTTGAGGGAATTCTGAAGTATATAGATTTGAAAGTTCGAGAATTGTTCGGAGAGCTAGGAAAGGAGAGGAAACGACACCATATGTAACCGTATTTAAAATGTACTGTTTAATTGGCTCATCTTGTGAAAATCTCCATAATATCCGTTGATAATTTCTGTGGTTAGGCGATACAAGAATCTGGCGATACATTTGCTTTATGTCACAAATGAACCCGAATTCAAAACATCTGAAACTTAACAGAATTTTGATAATGTCCTGTTGTAACTTTGGACCGACTTGGAGCGTATCGTTCAAAGATTTCCCATTCGACGACGTAGCCGACGCATCAAAGACAACCCTCAATTTGGTGGAAGCGCTTTCAGGCCGTAAAATACAATGATGAGGGATAAAATAAACAGTAGTTGAGATTGAAGGATATGTTGAATATAAACTCATGTGTCCCGTGGCAAGATAATCCTCCATAAACATTGTATAATCCATTTTCAAAATCGAATCTTTTATAAACCTCTTTTCCAGAGCCAAAAAACGCCTTAAGGCCTGTTGATAAGAGTCACCAAGAACAGGTTCGTGTGGTTTAAAGGGTAAAGAAACCATAAATCGGCCAGTTTCCGTTCGAGAACAAAAGTTCTTAAAATGATCTTCACATTGTTGGTCTTCAGAACAAGTGATCGTTTTAGTAGGAAGTGACTCCAATTCCCAAAATTTCTGAATGACATTTTCAACGGGAGCATCGTTAATAGAAAGACATGATATTGAAGAGTTTGTTGTCAATAGTGAGCTGGAACGTCCCATCAAAATCCAACCAAACACAGATTCTATGGCTACTGGATCATTAGTACCTCCCATGACACGTCCACCGGTGAGTAATTGTGGAACTAATTCGGCTCCTATTAATAAATCTATTTCTTCGATGTTAGAAAATTGATCACGATGAAACGTCAAGTTTTGTAAAAAGTTATGTGAATGAATATAAAGAGAAGATGGTGGCTGTTTAGCACAAATCGTGGATGTAATCACCGCTTTCAAGTCAAAAGAAGGTGTGTCGGAGTGACATGGTTGTATTTGGCAATCAATTGTACCTTTGTTACAAATCGAACTCATTGAATTTAATCCTCGTATTTCTAAAGAGGTATGGTAAGATCTTGGAAGTTGCAGACGTTTTGATAATCTGTCCGTTACAAAATTTGTCATGCTTCCCGAATCAATTAAGGCTCTAGTTAAATGCAATTTGCCAAACTTATCCTGGATCCGTATTATAACAGTAGGTAAAATTACCAAGGAGGGAATCTTGTTACAATTTTCAACCTTTTTATGGTGAGCAATTGTGCCAACGTGAACAGCAGTGTCAGTGGATTTTTTTGAATGTAATAACGTGTGATGATTATTTTTACACTG
Source organism: Onthophagus sagittarius (assembly GCA_036711965.1). Taxonomy (NCBI): domain Eukaryota; kingdom Metazoa; phylum Arthropoda; class Insecta; order Coleoptera; family Scarabaeidae; genus Onthophagus; species Onthophagus sagittarius. The sequence continues at coordinate 29,581,708 of JASERS010000005.1, forward strand.
CAAACATCGACGGTTTGAGGTACATTTATGAGTAAATGTTTAGAGCTCAAGCAGTTTCTACACAAATTATGTTCTCTAGATATATTCAATCTCTCGAAAGCGGATTTTGATTGGAAAACTGGACATTTATATATTGGATGGCTTTCTGGACACAAAAAACACTTGTCTTGGTGATGAGTGACGTTTAAGTTAACAGAAGGTTTGGATCGAGAATTTGTTGGTTTCCCACGATTAAGGTAGGTATTATTTTCCCCAGAAGTGAGTTGCACTGAATCTAAGGCTTTTGCCTGTCTTTCCAAAAATTCTAACAACTGCTTATATGAAGGTATTTCTTGAGCACTATGTTCAGCTTCAAATCGGGTTTTATTCAGGATATCTACTTTTTGTAACAAGATATTGAAAAGTAAAAAATCCCACTGAAGAGTAGGGAATCCCAACGTTTTAAATCCCTCCACATTTTCTTTAAAGGTATCCACCAAGAATCGAATAGATTTTGATGAGTTTTCTGACAGTGGTTTCATGTGATATAACTCATTGTAATAAATTGTCGCCAAATAACGTTTATTTTGATATCGACCTATCAAGGTGTTGTAGGCGATTGAATAATTATCTTCAGTGACAGGTAGTGATTTAATTAAATTAAAAGCTTCATCTTTTAACGAAGTCAATAAATATTGAAATTTGGCCACATTCGAAAGCGATTCGTTTTCATGAACCATAGTACGAAATAGATCGTAGAAAGTGGGCCAAGATCTATGAGTGCCGTCAAAAATAGGAAGAGTTAGCTTGTTAAGTTTAGGAGATGCTATTGAAGGAATAGGTGTTACAGAACGGGTGGTTTTACGTAATATAGCCTTGATGGTAAAATAGGTTGTGTCCGCTTGTTTACGTATAGCGTCTTCAATCTCATATTGATCATTCGGAATTAAACCAATAATTTTATTGTGCGCTTCTTGAAATTGATTGTATTGAGCGTCAATTTGCTCCGCACGAACGAGGAACATTTGATAGTTATCCTCATTTGACGTGTCTTTGCCGATTTCTAGAGTTTCCAGTAAACGTTGGTAAGGTAACTGTCTTGCAGTAAGGGCTTTAGCCAGTTTTTGTTCTGCAGATGCCATAATGAATGGATGCGAGACAAATAGAGAAAAGAAAAAAAAAGAAATTCGAAAGAATCGAAGAGAAACGATATAATCGATACTCGATAAGTAAAATAATAATGACGGACTAAGCCAAAGAATGAAAATATAAAATAAAACTGCGGACAAAGCCAAAAATAATAATAAACTAAAAGGAAAAAATACGGATTAAGCCAAATAAAAATCTTACAACATTTGGTAATTCTGGAAACTCAAAATAAATTCTAAAAATAAACTGGACCGGTCAAACGACAATGGCAACGTGATTTCTAAAAGGGAATCGAAATAAATGACAATAAAAATAAAAAATATATTAGAAAGTAAATAAAAATTATTAATTACGGAATGAGATCCGGCTCGAAGGACCATTTAATGATCGCGCGACAAGAAGTCGGGATAATATTAAAGGTGCTGGTTGAAGAGAATAAGAAATGAAAGGAAAAAAAATATTAAAATTTGTCTTACTTTACTCTACTTTACCCCTCGCTTTCTCACAATAATTTAATTATTTAAGGATTGTTCTATACAACTTCTGCCGTTTATTTACACCACCTCGACTCGTACGGAACCCGATCGAAGAGAGCCCGATTTCGATCGATACCAAAGATCTTATTAGTCGTTTTCGGGGTGACAAGCGCAATGAGCACGCGCGATGTTTTATTTGAATTTCGAATTAAAAGGTCTATGAACTTACTTTGGTAAGGGACAAACAACATTAATCAAAACAGATTAGAATACGTACAAAGTTGTGTTCCTTATTTAATAATATCATTAAAATTATTGAAAAAACGCTACCACAGATCACTTTTTAGATGAGAATGAATGACATATTAAATTACAAAATATAAATAACACTTGTCAACCCGTTATATCAAATGTATGACTACTTTTTAGGAAACATTTTTGAAATCATCGAATAAGTTGAAAAAGACAAGAATAAATATTACTAAGATTTTTTGTGTCTGTTTTGAAATTAACAACATTATTTTCTGCGTTTATATGGTACATTTCGAGAAACAATCTGTTGTGATCATTTCATTCTTTGTCTAAAATTATTGTATTTTCAAAATCAAACTGATGGTTTAGGTCAACTGCTTGTTTGGATAGAGCACATGATGTTTTTTTCAATTTTGTATCACTTTTATGTTTATTAATTCTACTCTTTAACCATTGTTTTCTTTGTCCAATATATTTTTTATTACAGTCTTTACAATTAACACAATATATAAGTCCCGATTCTAGACATTTTTCCGTTTTATCTTTTAATGTTGAAAAGTAATTGGTCAATTTATTTGGGTAAATGTTAATAAGTGTTAAACCATCGGTTTTCAAATGCACTCTAAGTAATTCTGTTAATCCGGGAATAGGTGCAATTTTTTTTATATTGTTGAATTTGTTGGGATGTGTTAAGATTTTGATTTATGTTATGTTGTAAGTTTGTAGAAAACAGTAATTTGTTAAGGAGCTTCTTTGGATAACCATTGTTTTCGAACATATTACATAGGATTTTTAGATTTTTTCCTTAAATTGTGATTCGACTATATTACAAACTCTATGTTTCAAGGTAAGTACGGTAGTAACTTTATGTTTAAATGTGTGATTGGAGTGGAAATTTAAAAATCTACCAGAATATGTTGGTTTTCTGTACCAATCGAAAATAATACGGTTGTTTTCATCTCTGATAATCATAGTGTCCAAAAAGGGAATGCTTCTATTGATTTCCCTTTCCATAGTAAAACGAATGTTAGGATGAAAATTATTAAAAATATACGAAATGTTATCAACATTATCTTCCCTACATGCTAAAATTAGATCGTCAACATATTTTTTGATGAACGTTAACTGTAAATCATTTGTTTGTAAAATCTTGTCTACACAATGATCCATAACCATTAAGGCTAAAATTGGGCTGATATGTGAACCCATTGGTACTCCTGAAATTTGTTGGTATATTTTATTTTGAAAAGTAAACATGGATGCATGAAAAAGTAAATTCAATCCTTCTAAGAAAGTTTTCATAGTCCACTTGCAAACTTCATAAATTCTTTCCCATTTTTCTTCTACTATTCTTATTATGAATGATAAAGGAATATTTGTAAATAAATTAACTATATCCAACGAAATCAATACGTTATCTTTAGGTAGCTGAAAATCTCGGAATTTTTCTACAAAATCGAATGTATTTTTAATGTTATAATTAGTTTATCTTGCAAAAGCTGCAGTAAGGATTTTAGATAAATAGTTCGTATGTTGCCGTTCCTATTGATGAAACTATCGGTCGTAAAGGTCTTCTTTATGTATTTTTGGAAGGAAATATATCTTAGGTAGAATCGAATTGTATGTTATTAAATTCTACGAATTTATATCTAGTATGAAACCTTTTTGTTTTAAATGTTTTATATATGTATTAACTTTGTTTTGTATGTTTAATAAAGGGTTGTTCTTCGATAATTTGTATACATTAGTGTCATTTAGCATTTCTTCTGCTTTTTCTATGTATTGATGTTTGTTCAGGAGAACAGTAGTGGAGCCTTTATCTGCTCTTATTACAATTATATTAGGATTTTTCTTCAAAAATGTTTGAGTTTCTTTAAGTAAAATTTTTGTCCAAGCATGTGATAGATTTTGTTTATCGTTACTACACATGTAATTAGTTATTGTGTTCGTAATTTTAGCCCTAGTAATATCTTTTTCCTTATCTGAGTAACTTATTAACATATTTTCTATAAACATTAAAAGGCGCTTTAAATCTATATCACTCTTATCAGTAGGGAGTACAAATTTAGGTCCTATAGATAATAAATCTTTTACATTGTTTGGTATATTAACAGATGTTAAATTTACTACCCACATACTATTATCAACAAAGAATTTTAAATTTTGTCTTCTTTGCTTTAGTAATTTATCAAATTTTTTACAATTTCTTTGTTTTACTATTTTAAATTCTTTCTTGAATTTATGTTTTTGTGAATCAATAAACTATTGAAAATTGTTATCTTGTAGTATACTTTTTATATTATTCACTAATTGTTTATTGGTGATTTTAATTTTATTTATTGTGTCTAATGTTACCTTAATTTCTAAATTTAGAATACGTGTTGCCCAGTTATTACTTAAATTCTCAATCTTCTTAATGATAGTCCTGTGTTAGATTTCAGAAAAAGAAAGTGAAGTCAATTTGAAAATATCTCACTTAGTTCTTGAGATATAAACTGCTGAGCTTAATTGCGATTTTTCCAGTATTTTGTATAAACTTAAAAATTCCTGAAAAATTGATTTTTTGAAAAATTGTTATGAAATTACTTTCAATTACTAATTGGAGCATCTACTTTCTAAAAGTGAAGTCAATTTGAAAATATCTCACTTAGTTCTTGAGATATAAACTGCTGAGCTTAATTGGGATTTTTCCAGTATTTTGTATAAACTTAAAAATTCCTGAAAAATTGAGTTTTTGAAAAATTGTTATGAAATCACTTTCAATTAGTAATTAGAGCATCTACTTTCTAAAAGTGAAGTCAATTTGAAAATATCTTACTTAGTTCTTGAGATATAAGTTGCTGAGCTTAATTGGGATTTTTCCAATATTTTATATAAGTTCAAAAATTCTTGAAAAATTGATTTTTTGGAAAATTGTTACGAAATTACTTTCAATTACTAATTAGAGCATCTACTTCCTATAAATGAAGTCAATTTGAAAATATCTCATTTAGTTCTTGAGATATAAGCTGCTGAGCTTAATTGGAATTTTTCCAGTATTTTGTATAAATTTAAAAATCCCTAAAAAATCGAATTTTTGAAAAATTGTTATAAAATTACTTTCAATTACGAAGCAGAAGATGGTAGTAAACGAGCCTTAGAAGTTGAATCAATTTAATTTATCTGTTATTAATTATCAAAAAATTATCAATTTATTAGATTTAGATCTCGCTTGGCATCTACAGTGCTTTGTCGTAGTCTCCTGTTGACAGTCTGTCAACCAAGAAGATGAAGATGATACCTCGGATCATCTGGTCGGATGTTGACAAATACAATTAAAAACACGATACAAATAATTCTAAAAATTTACCTAAATAGTTATTTTATTTATTTAATTTTTTTTCAATTGTAGGAATACATCTTCAAAACGAAGCGTCAAAAAGTTTTCTACATAAATAAAAGTATTTTTCATTGTATTTTTGCTAAAAAGGCAATAAGCAAACAGATTAAAATTAATTTGAAGCAATAAAAACATAAAATTACCTTGCAAAACACAAATGCATTAACAATATTAGAACATATTCTTAAAAACTATAGGTTACGGACCAAGGAAACGGGATGGTTTGTTGAAAAAGGACGTAGACAAACTGTCTCGAGAAATATCGATGTGCGCATGAAAGAGATGAAGTTGTAAAAAACAGTTGCTATGCTTATATAAATCTTAAAAAGTATCTATTTTTACTAAAATCGGTAAAGTCGTTTAAGAGAATATTGTTACCAGGCTTTTTCTTGGTGAATAAAAAGTTCATCGTAAAAATCCATCGCTCTGGATTTTTTCATGTTTCTTATCAGAAATAAGTTATCAATAGAGGTCTTATGTTTTTCATTATATATATAAGAATAAGTTTAATGTAAGCCTCACCAGGTTAAGAGAATCAATCTTCATTGAGCTGAGCGGTTGGTTTATTACCCTACCGGCAATAAACGAGCGGCTCCTGGTGAGGGTAGTAGTCTCGAACCACAGTACCATAAGTTTAACTGTTACATTTTTCTTCATTTTTCTACAAAATAATGAACGAAAATCAATGTTTTTGTGAGAATTTATTTTATTATTACTCCCACCCAATATGGTATATGAATTGTTAAAATATAAAAAAAATAAATTTTGTCATTTTTGCAAATTATTCGCAAACCGTGCAGTAAAAAAGATATTTGACATTATCACCACCTGGCCAAGGAGGGTAGCGTAATACATACCGAATTTGGAGTTTCTATCTTGAAATTTAGACGTCAAAAAAGCCAATACCACAATCGATGGTATACCCTGTACCCCTGTACAAATGTTCGCAAATGCTGCTTTGATGAGGTATACAAGGTTAAAATCTCTTTAAAACTAAATATTATCTACAATAAAAAATTCTATTTTAATGATATTCTCTACGGCAATTTTTGGTTAGTTATCAATTATACCAATTTACAGTTTCCCAAGTAGCCATATAAATGCAGTAATAAATGTTGGACATGTTGAAAATGTTGCAATTGTGCGTGAAGTATCGTTTGTCTTAAAAATTGTTGTTTTAATCAAAGTTTTGTCAGACCTAATTTGCTAATAATTGGTTACTTTACATAAAGATATTGTTTAGTTGACCAAATTAGTTATACTATTTCATTTTAAAGAAACTTTGACATCCTATATCAGGTTAACGAAGTATTTGCGAGCCCATGTGTATTAAGACTATTCCCATTAATTCTTTATGCATAGAATGCTTTCGAAGTCTATCAACGGTTTTTTCAATCACTTTGTATAACATCCGAACTGCGATATCAGCACCTCTCGACCATAAAAGTGTTAGAGTACCACAGTAGTGGACCACCGGAAGCAAAGGGTTAAAATGGGTACAGCCATGGGGCGCCATCTCCTTATACAGAGTGTTGAGTATCTTCCGAATCCAAAGTATATAGCGACGTAGAACACATAATTTTGAAACAATTCTAATAAATTTTTTTCATATTATTTATAATAACTGTGCGGGAACTATTTATACTTGTCCAATAGCGATTCTGGGAAATGACTGTGGAGGTCATTAATCAATCTCATGTAAACGACTTAACCCCGCCTTATCACCCGTCTCTTAGGTGTTTATTTTGCTCTTACATACACAGATAACTTATTGAATTATTGTAATTAAAAAATTGAAACAGGTTCATTTTTATTTCCTTAGCCGTTAATGATATGTATGTTATCAGAGCAATTAAATTGTGAAACAGATAATAAGCCCCCGCCTATCATCTGCCTTAGATTGACATACGAGCTCTGCAGTCGTATCCCCGAAACGCTATTGGACTCGCCTTTCATTTCTCGCTTTTAAACAGTTATAGGGAGGTTACTATAAACAATATAAAACGATTTTATGATAAATCAGTTTCGAGTAATATATCCTGCATTGCTATATACTTCTAATCCAGAAGATACCGGACAGCATGGAATCGTGTCCGTCCTATAAATAACTATTATGTTATTTAAATAAAATCTAAACTTCATTTCGTTTATATGGGAATGATATTTTTACTTTTTATGATTAAGTAAATACATTCGAATTACAAAATATACACATATATTACCATAAATTTCTAATTGGTTGCTGAAAATGTCCACGGTTTGGGATAAATAACAAATACCCATTTTATAAATACCTACCCACTGGATATTTAGCAGTCCGTCTTCACTGTCCGTCCCTTAATTGCATATGCTGATGAGAACTAAAACAGAAACTGTTAAGAAGAATAAAGAAAATATGTTAAGTAATGTGGCTTAATCATTAAAACAAACGGATATAACATAACTAGAACTAACTATAATTAATATATTGTTTGAAAATAAAAATGAATTTGTTACTTGAAAATTCAACAGGGTAGCTGTACGAAAATAATTTTAAGTATGACATACATCAAATAATTCCGGTTGATTAAGTTTCGTTAATATATGAAAATCTTGTGCGCTAAGTGCTTTTTCATCTTTAATCCAGATTCTCAATCCATTGCGGTCTGGGCCCTCGTTTTTAGTGTGGAAATACTTTTCCAATTTTCCATTCACCGTCTTGAAAAGTTTTTCCAATATAAAGTGAATGTTTCACTTCATATGCACCTAAGTAGTAGTATAGATTAGCCGATTCTAGAACCTAGAGAGAAGGTTCTAGAGTCGGCTAATTGTTACAAACCTACTAATCTTGTAATGTGGGAGGAGTTTCCAATTAAGTTTTAATTATTTTGCAACCTCCTCCCAAGTGACACCTTTAAATAGGAAAACCAGAGAATAAAATAATAACGCTCTGTATCTGTCGATGTGTCAAGACAGGTTCGTAGATGGTCACTCTTCGACGTCTTCCGATAGAATGAAAATATTCTTGTCATATTTATTAATATATATTAAATAAAATGATTATCCCAACCTACCTGATTTGGACGAAATAATGTGGGAGGGTTTAAGTGGCTAATTGAAAATCGTGTATTTCAAACTTGCTTACGAAAAGATTTTAAATCGACCGAAATTATTAAATAAGAGTAGGGTTTTTTATAAATTTATTCAGGTAGTAATACTGCCCAAGCAAGTTTATATTAAAAATATGCAGATAAGAAATGCTATTTAGTTCGAAGAAAAGGAATGAGTCATATTTACCTGACATCATTTGGGTTCATTATGTATACAAAAAAAACCTCCTTCATAAAACTCCTGCAAGAATTGGGAGGAGGTGAAAAGGTGAATATAAACGGTGGTAAAGTATCACAGGGACGTAGTTATTCGTTGAGAAGTGAAAAAAAAATAAAGTCCAAAATGTTGGTGTGTGAGAATTGCGCAAAAAGTTTCACCCGATCCGATAACTTGAAGAGACATCAGCGGCAGTCATGCATTGGTAAAAGAATCAAACTTGAAGAAATATCTAAATCAAATATGGCAAAATGTGATGCGTGCGATAAGCACGTAAATAAACAATGCTATTCTGCACATTTGCGCAGTAATGAGCATAAACGCAATGTGTTTGTAATAATCGACGATGGAGTTGAGAGAATCTCTGGGGCATTTGGTGATAAAATAGTAAGTTATAGACACAAGTGATTTCTTGTTTTCTCGCCTCCCCAACAAATTTGGCGCAGGTCTCTTGTTTGAGCATTTGGAGTTCGGTTTGGATGCCACTATATTTAAAAATCTTTTACGTTAATACATTATCTACTTAATATTCAATTTGAATTACTTACTTGTATATTAATTACACTAAACGTGCACTCGTTGTGAATCTCACCACTGTACGAATGACTATCACCAGGCATTTGGTATTTATAGTTGAAGTAATAGAGTGGGGGGAATCTTTTTCATACAAGAATTGTGGGAACACATTTTCATTGATATTAATTAATATTACAACATTATTTACATTCTATCAGAAGCCGTCGATGGGTGACCATATCGAACACGTTGGCATATATAGAACGTCATAATTTGTTCTCTGGTTTCTTCCTTGGAGGAGTCACTTGGGAGGAGGTTGCACATTAATTCAAACCTCATTAATTGGAAACTCCTCCCATATTGCAACCTTTAAGAGGAGTAGGTTTATACCAGTTAGCAGATTCTAGAACCTCCTCCTCGGACGCAGGTTTGAGGAGGAGGTTCTAGAATCGGCTAATCTATACTACTCACCGACTACGTAATTATCCGTCAAATTTGATTGCAATTCCCGCATATTAATCCATTTCCATTTCAGTAAATGTGGTGTTGAAGTACACAAAACCTTTAAATACATAAAAGAATTTTTGTTTAATACATAAGCAAACAAACCGAAAATAAAAAATGTTACTTTAATATTATAGTTATGTTCTTATTTTTTTGCCGTGTGCTTAAAATATAAGCTGATGTCGGTTTAGATGCAACCCTCCGGGTAGAAGTCCTCCTTCCTGTTTATGTGGTAAATTAAGGGTTTGACCAATAAAATACCATGCTCTGCGTAATACGCATCTGAGGGAATTGTTTCATTGTAATCTCTCTAACATAAATCTATACTTAAAAAGTATTTATTTATAAAATCAAATTATTCTTCGTTTAACATACCTTCACAGAAAATGATTCTATGTTTAGTAATTATCGTTAATATAAGTAAGTAATACGCAAACAGTACCAACATATTTTTAACCACAATGTAGAGAACTTGGGAATCACGAACCACAAAATATTGAATGATGTTTCTTAATATATACAGAGCTCGGGTTTAAACGATTTCGTAAGCGACACATAATTAAAAAACAGTTTTTTAAGGTTCTGCATTTTATGATCCACTTTCCAATTCCAAGCCCGAAATGCCATGGACTCGATTTCTTAAAATGTATTAACCATTGCAGTACTTTTATTTATTTACTTATTTATTTGTTTTAAAACTTGAATACAAAAAGTACTGCTATTAAATGTGCAACACCGAAAATCCTTGTTTGGAAAACTGCTATTAAAAGTTGACTTTTGCGTAGTATAGGGCGTAAAAGTCTTTTACGGTTAGACTACAAAAATCAAAGAACTTGGTACTAGTATTTTACCATTTCGTTCTATGCACAAATTGCAACAACAACATCTAACAATTAATTGTAATAACATGCATTTTCATGTTTAACTTTATAATAGTAACTCCGTCACATTTATGACATTTGTAAACATGTGATCACAAGAGTGTTCTAAAATGCAATAGATTACTAAGGAGATTACTAGCATCCCCTTCAATTAAAACTCGTAATACTTTACTCAAAAATGTAACTTTTAATGTGGGCATAATTGCACATATATTTGCACATTTGAGAAAATGCCCGAAATCATTTTCAGAAAATGAGCGAGTTTGCTTCCTGACTTTTGATGCAATGGCCATCAGGTAAAATGTTCAATATAACTCACATACCGATTGTGTAGAGAGATTAGTAGATTTTCTTGGCGCTGAAAGAACAAATAGATATGGTAACTATGCCCTTCTTTTTATGGTGCAGGGCATTGTAAGAGCATATAGCTTTGTATTTTAGCAGAGATGGCATAAATTCTACAAGACTGCAAGGTATACTAAGGCACATTCTAACAGCTCTCAGCGCAAATGGTATACCAGTAATAGCGACAGTGTGCTATATGGGTATATCAAATGTTAAAACATGGAAGGACATGGAGTCTACAGATCTCTGATGACCTAAAGCCTTGTAACCAATTTATGGCAGCTAAAGAATTTTCAAATAATAAGAAGTTATTTTATCATGCTGAAAAGTTTGTCGTTGCTGTGGGCAGGGGCATCACAATTTTAGAGGTCAGATTAAAGAACAGCTGGCATCAAGTGGGACTTACAAGCCTCATTGTAAAACATTTAGAGCAAATACTGGATTTGACTATTCTTAGGCCTAGTTTATTCACCTTTAGTTAAATTTAACTAGCAGATATTTACCATAGTTACTGTTAATATAGCCAATCATGGCAAATGAAATTACAGTAACCATGGAAAATATCCAGTAGTTAAATTTAACCAAAGGTGAATAAACCGGCCCTTATTAAATAGAGTACAGTATACGTATGATATTAAAAAATTGAATCATGAGAATTGATTTCTTATGAGATCCATTTTTAATGTAGGCTAGCTACGAGAAGGTTAATGACATTCGTGTACAAGATTCTAAAACTGCGAACTTTGTTGAACTTGTGTTTTGTAACCACATCTATTACTAAGCTATCATTGTAGTGACTTCTTTGATACTTTCTTATTTCGAGAAGGTTTATGTTATATTGATGATTTATGATTCCAAGATTTTTTAAGCTTTACTAAATACATTAAAAATATAAAATAACATAGTAAATAAGGTATGAAATGTATTAAATAATTCTCTTCTGTTTAATTTAATAATGATTAAATTGTTAATTTAATTTAAGTACAATTATTCATGAATTTTTAAATAATTACCTATAATGACCTAGTAAACTTCGGTTATAATTAACCAATTTTCCAGTTTTGTAATTACCCAGTATATCAGAAAACAGACAGACATGCTTTAAATTTTGATAATAAAGGTTTAACTTCATAACAATTTATTGAAATTCCAATTTATTATAAAGTTTCAAATGTGAAGTTGTGAAGTACACTAAACCTGAAAACATAATACCATAATCTCTTCATGGTGAAGGTTAGAGCTGATTTTCTCCGTATTAGGCTTTCTTCCTCACCATTCGATACCTCACAACTCCATAAAATTTAACTAGTGTCCTTGTTTGAGAATCAAAACTCTAATAAGTGATACTTCAGCAGCAATATATTAGCTTTAAAAGTTTCTCATTTGAACAACTGTCACTATCCAACTGCAAAATATATAAACTCTCCTGTATTCCTTAAACGAAACATTTCATTTCAAACATTTGAAACTAATCAAACATTACGATTAACTTACAATAGCTAATGCTCTATGGGATATTTCTTCAAATAAAGGAGTTTCAAATATAAGTGGTTTCTGACTCAAGGTAAATAAGATCAAAACATCTTTTCTTGTTAGACGTCCGCATCATACCAATTCATATTGTAGACTGCTTTCACAATCCCGTTAGCCTAATCATTTTAAGTTTCAAATGTTAAATAAAGAAATAAACTGTTAAGAGAACGTTATTTATACCGCCGTAGTAAACTTTTGTCCCCATCTATAAGTTGAAGATAACGTCAAAATAACCAACACAGTAATGGAAAAACTCATCAAGTCCTTCTCCTAAAAGTATAATGGTTATTGATTGACGTAAATTAAACATTAAATCAAAACTCAAACCAAAGCAAATGCAGTTGTGGACATAGTTAACAACAGTAAGGTACATGTTTTTGTAATCACAAAGAAAGCAATAATTAAAGGTTTAGTCGCGCGAAATAACCTGGAACAGTCAGATGTCATGTAATTTTACAGCCAAATGACGCGTAAAACAATATTTCCCATTTTTTTAAAATTTTCCTTCTTATTTCGGGTTAAGTTTGTGTTATTAATGAATTCAATGAGATGTTCTATACGTATAACTATTAATTCCAAGGAGTACCAATAGTATAACAGAACGAGAAACAAAACGTTTGCTAAACACTTTATTGTGTATACTTGAAACAATATTAATAAAGTCATTAGCCAGTGTTTCAATTCACATGGAATATAATAGTGCAGCATTAGGCAATTTTTTTTATCTTTAAAAACGGCACACTTTTGCTTCAACATAATCACGTTTGAAAAATAAAAACCGAAAATATAGGATCCCCAATGAATCATTTTTAACACATATTTTGTACTTTCTTCAAGTAAATTAAGTCTTTTCGGAATACTAAATTGAGTAAAATCACTTGATAAATACATGGTTTGTAATACAAGATTTTTGTTGCGCAATAGTTGAATATTAAACGATAGAAATAATAATTCAAATAATAAACACTCCACGTTGAATAAAAGTATGGCAAAATTTGTTTTATAGTCTAAAATCGGTAAAAAGCAAGATTACTAAAGGAAATATATATGTGCATATAGGGTGTATAGTTTCTGATATTTCTGGTGGTTTTTATGACCCTCAGGAACAGAGGACTGGATGTGATTTTTTTCTGGATTTTTTCATACAGTCTTTTCTTAAATTGAAAGGAATTATTTGCTCTTTACAAAAGGAAACTCAGGACTCCCGTTTTCCGCACGGTTGCATTAATACATATTATTTGGAATTTTTCTCTTTATTTATTCATTTTTTTGCTTTTGACGTGCAAAAGGTAATCCTCCTTTCTGGTTGTTTCATTTATATTTTATATTCACTTATAATTTATATTCGGAAGGTACAAATTTTAAATAAATCATTGTATTTTCATACAATGCAGTGTCCGACCGAAAGTTCGGTTTCGACCTAAAGTAGGGATTTCGGTGAAATTTCGGTTTTGGCTGTATTTTGGCCGAAACCGAAACTAAGCCCATAAAGCTAAATTACGATCTGTTTGAACCGAAACTTGAGCGGTACTGATAGAGATATCTTTTTGTCACCTACCAGTGTTCCTAGTGAACAATTATTCAGTGCAGCAGGCCAACTTTATTATATTTAACTTTATTACATCATTATTATCATTTATTATCTCTGTTCTAAGATGTAACCTACGTGGCAAAAATACAGAATACCCGTTTCCAAACACTTTTTATAAGTTAGCATGTCCCAACGTTAAATATACTTCTGTTCGAATAATTTTTTTGGAATTTTAAAACTCGAAAGCATGATCTACTGGTACTGGTAGATACAGACTGGTAGTACTTTACAATTTTTACACTTTACACAAAAATAAACTATCACTAATGCTGGAGCTAACACTAAACCTAGAGCTAAAAACATTTAGCCATACGTCTCTTAAGACGGAATCAAACTCAACCAAACCTAGCTTCAAAACTAACATGAGACCTCGAACTAGAAACATTAGATTAAATTAATGATCCATGTTGCAAGATTGATGATCAAATAAAAATCATGAAAAAACTTCTAACTTGCGTTTATTTATTTATAGTCGTACTACTTTCGGGTTACCCCATCATCAGCGACAACTACAAACGTAAAATCATAAAAAATAGTAAAAATAGTAAAAACAGCAAAAAACAGAAAAAAAACTTATGTATAAAACATTCAGCGAGACAAGAACAAGCGTTTAAGTTTAACAAATGTTTAAAAAATTTTTAAAATTTATAATATCAAAATTAAGAATGACCATGTGGAAAATAGAAAACGTGGAAAACATGAAAAAATACCAAAATTCAAAAAAAATACTCGCAGTCAAAAGAGCTACAACAGACGTAGACTGGAAAAATTAATAAAGTGAAGCATTTTGTAATCTGATGGATAAACAAAATGAAGATTACAAAAAAGTTTTAATGGCGATGTTGCGAATATGAAATCAGTAGATAAAAGAAAAAAGAAAAGTTGAAATATTTAGAAATAAAAAATTATAGATTAAAAAGATGACTATTAAAAATGCTTAAAGTAGAAAATTACTTACGAAATTAATTAGAACAATGAAATAAAAAACTTTAAGATCGTATTAAAGTTGTGTTAACGTGATGAGAAGAGACGAGACTGAAGCAAAGATCGAAATTTAAAGTAAAACATGATTTGGAAAAAGAAAGAAAACAGCAAATAAAAGATGGGAGATAGTCCGCGGCAAAATTATGAATCAAGTTTTAAATATTTGAAAATAGGTTTATAAACATTTTGAATTTGGTCATTAAGTAAAGTGTGGTTATTATTTTTAATATGTTTATGGATTTCTAATAATTCCAGCAAATCAAGTCTATAACCGTTCCAAGCCTATTTGTGGATAAGAGAAATATTATTAATATCTATGTTGTGTCCAGTTTCAAATTTATGTTTGTAGACATTTGATTGAGGTTTGGTTTTGTGTTCGTTAATTCTGTTTTCAAGCTTTCGGCCAGTTTGTCCCACATATATAGAAACATTAGGGTTTTGCCGAACATCTCTTCAGTGTTAGTTTTGAAGCTGGCTTACGCTAATATCAATATTAAAGCTAACACTAGACCTAGAACTAAAAACATTTGGTTTTAGCCATACGTCTCTTAAGACGAAATCGAACAAAACCCAACCTAGCTTCAGAACTAATACTAGCCCTAGAATAAGAAACATTAGGGGTTAGCCTTCTTAGGAAACGTGCGGTTAAATAATGTATCTAGATTTAGTGTGAGTTCTAAAATTAGGTTAACGAGGGAGTATTATACTTTATCAAACTTACATATAGTTTCGGGGAAAATTGCGCTTTAATAGAATGCGTTTTAATCGGAAACGACTGAACAGATTTCAATGGGTTTTCCACAGAAAAACGTCAAATAGTCTTCCTAATTTTTGAAGAACGATTTTAAATTAAAGAGAAACAGAAATAAGCCATGCGGGGTGGGGGGGTTCCGTCTAATCCGAACATAATCGAAACGATGGTGCTTCTGTTTGCTAAGACGGGACATAGCTCCTCTGTGTCTATATAGATAAAAAGACATTTAAAATTGTAAATAAAAAATTATTTTATTAAAAATTTAGTGAGGTATTTAAATATATATAATAAACATTGTTTCATCTGCATACACATAGACAAGACGACGTCTCATCTGAAGCGCACATCAGCATCATGTTTTCAATTCTGTTCGGATTGGATGGAACCCTCCTCTCCGCGCATGGATTCATTTTGAAAAAATAACATCGAAAACTGAATTTATTTGACATATTTTAGTTATAACCGCATTGAAATCCGCTTGGTCGTTTTTGAAATAAATGTTAATTAATAATAAAATAAAATGGAATTAATAGTTCCAAGTCTAATGTTAATTCTAGTTTCAGTAGTAGTTCTAGTTTTAATAAATTCTCTTTCACAAATATACTAATCCCTTTATTTCAAAGAAAAGTTTCGGTTTCGGCCGAAACTACGACTATGACCGAATTTCGGTTTCGACTTAACATTGCGCTTCAGTCGGACTTTAAATGAAACGGTATTTCAATTATTAAATATGCTATTTTTGTAACTTCCGTTAACGTGGAGGTAAACGTGGAACAATTTACGCCAGAGTGTAGACTCCGTGCACTAGCACCAAAAACTATACACATGTTTCCTCGTTTTCTTCATTACTCTAATGCTAAATGCTATTGCTTACTTTTCAATTCTATTAAAAGAGGATAAACTGCCAAACTAAGATTAATACACGTCAAAATAAGTGGTCCAAATTTTCGAAATCCTCGTGATGTGGGCCAACACCAAAACATCCGAAAATGTTGTTCTAAAAGATAGAAACCGAGCGTTTTTACCATTTTGAACACAAAAGCATCAGTTCAACTGAACGACGAAATATAAGCGGAACACGAAGGATTACGTGGGATTATGTAATACACGTATGACCTTATTAAAAATTGAATCATTACAATTGATTTATGATCGACTATATTATTAATTGGGGTTAATTCCAGAATATATTAACGTATTATGACGAATCTTCATTTATCGATAATGAAGGCAATTCGTAGAATTCTTAGAATGTCGAAAATATCTGAATAACGACCATATTTTTATAAGACAGTTTTTTGGTTGGAAACGAAACAGATAAACTGGAAACTTTGCATATAACAGGATTCATTTGTTTATGATGTTTCCAAGGATTTTGCTTAATACTGGGAGTAATGTGATAGACCTATAACTGTCGTGTTGCTGACGGTCGCGTCAGGTTTAGTAAACCTTCTTAAAATCCTTAAAAATTCTTAAATTAGTTATAATCAAGCGGCAAAAATTCTTTTTACATTAGGTGACGCGGCGTGGGGCACTTCCCGCACTAAAGGTAGTTCCAATTCGTACCAATTCCAATCACAAACAGCTTCTGCTACACTCTCAGCCTATTGCAATATTCCAAAGAAATATATTTACTATTGATGTTGAATCAAGAATTTACTAAATTATAGGTATTCCGGTAGTAAATTGTCCAATCGCATGGCCTTCAAATAAGGTCAAAAAACCATTAAGATTAAAGGTTGTTATTTTGTTGGTCTGAAATAATATTTATTAAATATAACCTAAATATTTAAAGGTTATACCAATCCAAAACCAACTCTGTGGCAGTCGCAATTAAACAAAGCCTTCTTTGATGATGAGATGACGAAGAAGCCGAGGCAGGACCGCCCCCAAGGGAACGCTTAGCCAGACCTGAACCAATATTTTCCAAAGGTGGTGGTGGTGTCACATAACGTTTACGTAGAACATTTAACCCATGGATGGTTCTGAGGTGTTGATTCAATTTATCGGCTCTCGATAAGCGTTTTTCGCGGATGTGGCAGGTAAAGTTCGACTCGCGCACATCACCGTGTTTTACACGTATATGACGGTTGAGGTTGTATTGAGAGCTAAACACGCTGTCACACATTTCACACGGAAACATTTTTAAGCGTTTCGTATAATCGTACGCAATCGTTGTTAACACTGAACTAATGCGCTGATAGACTTGTGATTAGAGTTATATTAGACATTATCACGAAGTGGTCACGTGATCCAGTAGAACTTACTTGGGTTTGGCAGGAAGTTTCACGAGGTGATCACGTGATCAAGTAAAAGCTAATGTAGAGTTTATTCTTTCCAAGTACACTCACGATAACGGATGAGATTAATATGGTCCGTCTGGAGCATAATCCGCTAATTTATAATAGAATCCACCTTGTCCAAGTTCATGTAGAGGCGCTCGCGTCGTTCCACAATGACGCCTGCCGATGGGTGTAGTCACTTCCGGAACACTATGGTCCGTCACCAAATTTTCATTTTGTCCATAAGTCGGAGAACAATTTGCATCAATTTTCCGCTCGAATCGAATTAAATTTGCTGGGTTCTCTTTCCCAAAATCTTGCGTGCCCAGATACACCAAAGACATCCCCTCAACGGCCCTTATCTCTTCATCAGTTATAGTTTCGGCAATTCTCAACGGTAAATATACGGAAATACCATCCTCCAATTCAACAATAACGGAGGGCCATTTGTTCGATGCAATTCGTTTAGCCGTCGCAATCGGGTAAGGTCGATCAATCTGCAGCGCTGAAAGCGAACGTTTTGGTGTGAAAGCGTATGAACTCAAAATATTTAGACGCGACATCTTGTCAGTAAGAACGGTCACCTCAGACTAAATTATAATTTAAATATTTCCGGTATTTATTACATTTATTGTAAAAAAGATGCGCGCGCATCCCTCAATTAAAAATAGAAAGGGGTAACCGCTTCCGCAATCACTCAACTAATTATTAAAAAAGCGGCAATAAGAATTTTTAATTTCGATAAGTGCCTAGGTACGAGTTACAGTTGAAACAATAATGGTTAACATTCTTGCAGGAATCCATACAATATGGAATGCATACACAGAAAGATTTTTAATTAGTAAACATGAAAAAATTAATGTTTAACCTTCTTACCCAAACACACAAAGTATTAGAGCAAATAAATGAGTTTTAGATGAGGTTTCAGGTGTAGTCAACGTAAAGCCACCATGCCTACAATGTGTTATGGGACCAAAATGACTCATATCAACATCATGTATATTGCCGGAGAGACAGCGATATACTGAATAAATTTCAGTATTTATCATAAATATAGTCTATACCACGATAAGTGGAGGTGACTCATCGCCTAACAGTGTACGGAACAGACGTACGCGCTAGAAATCATTCCACTATAACACAAGTCAACGCGCGGACATAATATTTGTAACGTATGCGCAAATTTCTTGCGGAAATCGATGAGTCACATTCACTTCTCGTGGTACAGACTATATCTAATATTCGTGAATAGCTTCCTCATTATTACAGCATTCATATGAACGTACCTAAATTATTAAACTTCTGAAGGCACATGTCTGAATGCGCGTGTTTAAAGAAAAATATGTATTTATATATAAATATTAATTACATTTTATAATATGAGTATGTTACATTAACACTGATTACAATTAAAAAATAAAAATTATAAACTAAATCTACACATATATTAAAAAAATATTTAAAATCTAGTTAGTACACAATATCCCAACCACTTGACGTTTTAGAATGTTTTCAATCAACTGCACGTCATGGTAATGAGCCCGTTGTAATCCAAGTGATATGATGATTTATATTTGATTTATCATACCAGTTAAAGGAACGTATTTGAAAACACGGTCATGTAAGATTAAACAGTAGAGGGAAGTAGCATCAGGTATATCTTCACTCGTTTCAAATTCAATGCGAATATCAACGGTTCCAACATTTAAATTATCATTTTACCTTGAACAATCAATTACAATAATCGGTGTATATGTTATAAATGCGTCTCTGTTAAATATTGGTTCCGCAAGTTCTCGATCGTAATAGGTCTTTGCGAAGTTACAGTACATTTCATATAAAATTGCAAATTGACCCGTCTTAAAATTTAAATTTAGAGCTTCGTAGGGATATTTCTCACTATTTAAAAACACTTTCATATCTGTTAATTTACACTGGTCAAACAGTGATGCAGAACGTAATGGATTATCCTTTCTATCAGTTTGAAATCTAAGTAAGTATCTAGGCTTCTCTAATTGTGTAGATGTTTTAATTGTCCATGAATGCTGTTTACTCCTTGGTAATGATGGATATTCATATAAATCAAACGATCTAAATCGCAACTCTAATTCAACTCCTTGTTCTATGTATTTTAACAGCTTTAAACGTTCAACATCAGCTACAGAAACATAGGGACTCTCCATACTATTTTATTAATATTAATCGCCATATTAGGTATGAGGCTTTCAATAACATTCCTGTCTGAATTACTGCGTACTAAAACTAATTCTAGACGGAGATTTATTAAAATTTTATTGTAATCTTCTGCGAAGCCAAGAAAATGTTTCAATGGAGCACAAAAATCAAAATCGCCTGTCTTTTCTGATAGTATGAATTTCTGATAGTATTCTGATCTTGTTAATGAGCAAAGATTTTTTAATGTACAAGTAATTCCTGGATTTCTCACTCTGTCAATTGCAGTCCCTCCACATTCAAATTGTATTTCACTAAACATATGGCCGATTGGATTTACTGCCATTCTCGCATCTTTATCAACGGTTCCATCACTTTTCAGTAGTTTCCCTTATACGTAAATAAGTGATTGACTTGGTAACGTGTAAATGTCTTGTTGTTGAATCGCAATACGTATTTCATCACTATTGTTAAAAGAATTTGATGAATATGGTAAATGATTGTGGTACTGAATCCGTATCAGTGAATTATCAAATTCTACTTTATCCGAAACGTTTAAGATACTCATGTTGATATTATTTTATTAGTTGAAATCCCAATGATTCAAGAAGTTGTTTATTTTAAAGTGTTAACTGCTTTACGGTCTGAAGAGAACTAGCCGTGTTGATTCGATTTTGTGTATTTATATTGCCTTTAATCTTAAGCACCATTATTATTACAGAGCTTCAAATAAAGTCTTACCTTGATGACTTCTCCTCTAAAATTGACCAATAATCCATTTTGATCAACTATTTTAAGGGTAATGTTATTAATTACTTGTGTATTCAAAGGCATATATATTAAATTGTGAGGAGTTTCTGATATTTTATAACCTTTAGGTACTGTAGGGAAAAATGAGTAGATAGTGTGCGTAGGTATGTCATTGTGATAAGCTCCATGTATAATGTTACAATGTACTTGTATAGAATTTACTTTAAATATATCTACAATATTTTGAGCGCTGTGCGGGGATTTGATGTTTGAATCTAGTACATGGAATTTATTAAATCCTAATACAGTGGAGATGAAGGTATTTACATTAAAATCAATAGTTTTGTTACATGCGATCTCAGCTTGTAGTGTATCCTCATTTGCTTGTAGGCTAAACGTCACACCATTAATATTCTTTTCTTTCAGTTGCTTATTAATAGCATTCGAAATATGATTTAGTTAAAAAGATCCTGTTGGTAATGTTATCAACACATTATCGATTTTTAAGCAATTATTCGTTTCATCAATATTTGGAATTGTGTTATAACCATCAAAGCTGCCAGTTCATATTGATATTTAGGATTCAGTTCTATTGAGGGATGATAATTTGCTGTTAGAACAGGTGTTTTCCTATCAAATCAAACGTCCACATCGTTTGAGTGTTGGAACTATACTGTGTCTGATGATAAGAAATTTAAACATAAATGGCTACAATTACCAGTGTTATAGGTTTGATACTGATGGTGATTATATTTAATGATTACATTATTTCCAGCATTCTTGAAATACTTTACAATTTCTTTACTTGGCTTTAAATTGCCGAAACTATCAAAATAAGTAATTACGTTTCCCTTCTTAATATAGGCTGTCCAATGAGTGCCATGTCCTTTCGCACTAAGTTAATAATACCTCTTTCATTGTTATTAATACGTACAGGTAATTTATCTCGCATGAATATCCCTCTAAACTCAGGTATCCTTAACACTTGTGCATAACGCATCAAGTCAAGGTTTGTTAACGCCTTTTGCTGTTGTTTGGTTTTTGTTGGTGTGTCTTTAAAAAAACCCCTAATCAATTTTTATATGGCTTTAAATACAAACCTTTACCTAAAGCAATTGATTCCATCGATTTATTATGTCTTTGGCTTTCTTTGAGCGCAGCTTGTGCTTGCTTTGCTTTGTTGACAGCACTTATAATGGAAGCAGTGCCACCTGCTAAAGCTCCTAATGCACTTAAACCAGCGAAAATTGGAATGAGCGGAAGTATACCACCGCTTTTAGGAATCGTAATAATTCTAGAACTAAGGTTCTTTTTGGTAACACCTTTTACGGTATGTACAGCTAACTTCGCAGCAGGTTTCAAACCATAAGTCCTTGACTTTTTTAATTTTATTTTTGCATTTTTGAGAAATCTGTTAATAGAAATCTCTTTTCCACTTACTCGTTTCTTCATGATCGACCGACCACTTCAATGGTCAACAGATAAATGAACGGTATGTAACCAAACTCAGGCTCATATAAAAGTCAGTTATGTTATAAACATGAAAGTGATAAAACAACCTTACACATTAAACGTTGATGATGTAACAAGACAATTTGATAATCCATCACCGGAAAACGGAAAGCATAGTTATTTATTTCCAAATAATCTACGTTGTATAATATGCGGACCTTCCAACTCTGGTAAAACGAATCTGATAATTAGCTTATTACATTTTCCTAATGGATTATCATTTCAAAATGTATATGTGTATTCAAAGTCATTGTATCAAAACAAATATCAATATTTAAGAAAGTTACTGCAACCTATAAAAGGTTTAGGATATTATGAGTATAATAGCAGTGATGATATAATGCATCCTTCTAAAGCAAATGAAGATTCAGTTTTTATATTTGATGATGTAGCATGCGATAAACAGTCAATTATTCGTGATTATTTTTGTATGGGACGACATAAGGCTATAGATAGTTTTTATTTATGCCAAAGTTACACGTATATTCCAAAGCATTTAATACGTGATAATGCAAACTTTTTAATAGTTTTCAAACAAGATGATCTAAATTTAAGACATATTTATAACGATCATTTAACAACCGACATGAACTTTAATGTATTTAAGAAAATGTGTTCAATGTGTTGGAAAGATAGATTCGGCTTTGTTGTAATCAATAAGGAGGATGATATGAATGGCAGATATCGTAATGAGTTTCATTACTATATAAAACTGTAATTGTGTATGTTTTTATATCAGTCATGCTCGTGATACGGACAGGTGGTGAGATACATTTACCCGGCTATCAGTTCTGTGGCCCGGGAACAAATCTCACGAAACGATTAATACGTGAAGATCCTGGTATTAATGAGCTTGATAGAGCATGTAAACGACACGATTTAGCATATACACAATACACAGATTTGCGGAATCGACATAAAGCAGATAGAGTGTTAGCAGAAGCTGTATAGAAGAGAGTATTAGCAAAAGATTCATCGATTGGTGAATAGCGATTGGTCGGATAAGACAGTCCAACTCCAGCAGCAGTAGCAGAAGACGTATCTCCATTACAAGAAACTATGAACATTCCTGAAGAATCATTTTTATTGTACTTGGAACAATTTGCTCCTCTAACGAGATCATACATTGAGGGTTATGTAAGAGATAATAACAATGAATACGATTCTAGCAAGAAGGGAGTTCGTGTCAATATTGTAACTGATAAGTATTACATTGGAGATAGTGAAATATCCTTTAGTAATAAAACCGACGATATAACCATTGCAAATAAAACCTATAAGGATACAAAAGGTCTGTATGAGCTAATATTCAAAAGAGATCCAGAATCATTTACCAGTGATGATCAAAAGAATTACGTTGAAATACTTAAATCAACTGCAGCATTGAACAAAAATCATGATAAAAGTAAACAAATTATCGGTGACAAATCTGATAAGTATCGTCAAAGAATTGCACCTGTTTTAAATGCAACGGAAGAAGTTGTTCGACGAAGTAGAGTAAAAAGCGTTTCTATTCGTATGACAACTGGAGAAGGTCTTATGCAACAGTACAATAATCAATGGTCAAATTTTATTTATTGGGATGATCCTAATGAATTATTAAGTAGATTAAAACCTTTAATAGCCTCTCAACTTACCGGTAATACATCGCATGGTAATTAAATTAATAGTATTATAGAAGAGTTGCGTTAAGCTCATATAATTGTGTAAACCTTCAACAAATTGTTTCATTTACATTATGACCGTTCATAAGTTCGGACATCACATTTCTTCTTCCTCCTTACCAAAAGAAGAACATTATTATTTCTTCAATATTACTTTGACTGGTTCCAGTAGTTCGCATAGTTTAAGTTATGCGCTAAATAATTTAAAAAAATATTATATTTTTCCTATTGAATCTGGAATAATATACTCCATTAATATTTCACCATCGAACACAACACTTAGAGTAAACAATCAACTTGAAGAATGGTGATAGATTACAATTCCCTGCTTCTACAGGTACTGCTTTATTATTTGCTGAAATCATAGTAAAATGTCCGGTGATATTAAACGAAAATTAGCGGAGGAGCTTCATAAACCTGCTCGAATTCATTTCAAAAGAAGACATGTACTTACTAAAAGTATAAAAGATTTATACCAGGCCGATTTAGTAGAGATGATACCTTATGCACGACAAAATAGAGGTTATCGTTATATACTTGTTGTAATTGATGTCTTTAGCAAATATACATGGGCTGTTCCGGTAAAAACTAAATCAGGTAAAGATATTACTGAAGCAATGAAAAGTATTTTAAAGGATGGAAATATACCGAAAAATCTTCAAACCGATCAAGGAAAAGAGTTTTATAACAAAGATTTTATCTCACTTATGAGTAAATTAAAAATTAATCATTACTCTACGTTTAGCGCATTGAAAGCATCGGTCGTTGAACGATTAAATAGAAATTAAAGGGTTTAATGTGGAAGGAATTTAATGTTCAGGAATCTTTCAACTGGTTAAATTTACTACCGAAAATTTTACTAATCTATAATACCCGTAAACATTCCACTACAGGTATGAAACCAATAGGAGCGGATGAGAAAAAATTATTGCGTTCTGTTTATAATGGAGTAAAAAGATATTATCAAAATCAAACAATACACACAAAATTTCATTTAAACGACTTTGTAAGGATATCTAAACATCGTGGTGTGTTCACAAAAGGGTACACTCCTAACTGGAGTAATGAAGTTTTTAAAATTGTTAAGATTCAATACACTAATCCAGTCACGTATTTATTACAAGATTTGAAAGGTGATGACATTAAAGGAGGTTTCTATACAGAAGAATTACAACGGACTCATTACCATGACGTTCAGTTGATTGAAAAAATTCTAAAACGGAAAGGAAACAGGATGTACATCAAGTGGTTTGGATTAGATGAAAGAACTTGGATTAAGAAATCAGATATTGTGTACTAACTAGATTTTAAATATTTTTTTAATATATATGTAGATTTAGTTTATAATTTTTATTTTTTAATTGTAATCAGTGTTAATACAACATACTCATATTTTAAAATGTAATTAATATTTATATATAAATACATATTTTCTTTAAACACATACGATTATATTATTATTCCCGAAATATTCTTAATTTGCCGCGCACGCGCATTCAGACGTGTGCCTTCAGATGTTTAATAATTTAGGTACGTTCATATGAATGCTGTAATAATGAGGAAGCTATTCACGAATATTAGATATTTATGATAAATACTGAAATTTATTCAGTATATCGCTGTCTCTCCGGCAATATACATGATGTAGATATGAGTCATTTTGGTCCCATAACTCAAATTGAAACATTCTCGCATTGTAGGCATGGTGGCTTTACGTTGACTATACCTGAAACCTTATCTAAAACTCATTTATTTGCTCTAATACTTCGTGTGTTTGGATAAGAAGGTTAAACATTAATTTTTTCATGTTTACTAATTAAAAATCTTTCTACTAGATGCCTGCCCTGTGTATGCATTCCATATTGTATGGATTCCTGCAAGAACGTTAACCATTATTATTTCAACTGTAACTCGTACCTAGGCACTTATCGAAATTAAAAATTATTATTGCAGCTTTTTTAATAATCAGTTGAGTGATTGCGGAAGCTGCTCCCTGAATTCAAGGTTATCCTGCGGTTACCCCTTTCTATTTTTAATTGAGGGATGCGCGCGCATCTTTTTTACAATAAATGTAATAAATACCGGAAATATTTAAATTATAATTTAGTCTGAGGTGACCGTTCTTACTGACAAGATGTCGTGTCTAAATATTTTGGGTTCATACGCTTTCACACCAAAACGTTCGCTTTCATCGCTGCAGATTGATCGACCTTACCCGATTGCGATGGCTAAACGAATTGCATCGAACAAATGGCCCTCCGTTATTGTTGAATTGGAGGATGGTATTTCCGTATATTTACCGTTGAGAATTGCCGAAACTATAACTGATGAAGAGATAAGGGCCGTTGAGGGGATGTCTTTGGTGTATCTGGGCACGCAAGATTTTGGGAAAGAGAACCCAGCAAATTTAATTTGATTCGAGCGGAAAATTGATGCAAATTGTTCTCCGACTTATGGACAAAATGAAAATTTGGTGACGGACCATAGTGTTCCGGAAGTGACTACACCCATCGGCAGGCGTTATTGTGGAACAACGCGAGTGCCTCTACATGAGCTTGGACAAGGTGGATTCTATTATAAATTACCGGATGATGCTCCAGACGGACCATATTAATCTCATCTGTTATCGTGAGTATACTTGGAAAGAATAAACTCTACATTAGCTTCTACTTGATTACGTGATCACCTCGTGAAACTTCCTGCCAAACCCAAGTAAGTTCTACTGAATCACGTGACCACTTCGTGATAATGTCTAATATAACTCTAATCACAAGTCTATCAGCGCATTAGTTCAGTGTTAGCAACGATCGCGTACGTTTATACGAAACGCTTAAAAATGTTTCCGTGTGAAATGTGTGACAGCGTGCTTAGCTCTAAATACAACCTCAACCGTCATATACGTGTAAAACACGGTGATGTGCGCGAGTCGAACTTTACCTGCCACATCCGCGAAAAACGCTTATCGAGAGCCGATAAATTGAATCAACACCTCAGAACCATCCATGGGCTAAATGTTCCACGTAAACGTTATGTGACACCACTACCACCTTTGAAAAATATTGGTTCAGGTCTGGCTAAGCGTGTGGCATCAACATCACTTCCTCCACCTAAACGGGAGTCCCTCATGTCGTTGGAAAATATGGGTTCAGTCCAATGGACATCAACATCGTCTTCTTCACACAAGAAACAATCATCCAATTTATTGTCCGTTCCTGAATCTTATTAAGATCTTTTGGTGGAATTGGACCTCGTGAGAGTATATTTACCACAACTTTACGCAGATTTTATTTGGAAAGACCTCACAAACGGACTTGAGCTCCTAAATTCGGTGAAGCTTGGATTAATTTACAAGGGATATACACCGGCTACTAAACGTTTGAAATTTATACTGTTGTAATTCAACTTTTACAAAATGGGTGAATGTCTACAAACTTTCCTATCTTTATCCGCTGAAATTTTATGTAATTTAATCGAAGTCATTACAAGCGCTTTCTGTATAGTTTTATCATTTTGGTCATGTTTACATTAGTTGTTTAAATATATATATTAACTTTATTTTTCGCTATTTTTTTAGCGTTTATTATTTCATTTCGTTTTCCTATAGAAAAAAGCAAATTGTTGGTGAGTATTTTTTGTTATCACATTTCCGTTCGTTGATAAGAGCGTTGTGCGGGCGACTTCTCCTCTAGAACGTTATTTAAACGTTTTAACCAATTTCCTTCGGTAGCCGAGCGCGTAAGACGCCTGGCTTTCGACCGCAGCACCGCCTAGGTTCGATCCCAACGCTCACCAAGAAAAAAAAAATGTATATATATATAAAAGGGCACTGGGGAATTGGGGGGTGAAGGGGGTTGATGATGACGTAGGTGACGTCATTGCGTCGATGACGTGGATGACGTCAGCGAGTTGATGACGTCAGATGGAGCATGGAGCCACTTCCGCTTCAGAATCGGCATTTTCTATCTACTTTCAACAATTTGAGTCCTCTTCTGTTTATATGACCAAACCGTCGATGCCAAAAATCAGCATCCATTCCAGAGACTAAAGCTTTATCTTTTTTCCAAATGTGATTTCCAATTGAAAATTCACCAATATAAAGTCCATTTTTCAACTTAAGTTTAATTACCTTTTTACCAACATTTAATTTTGCTTCTTCTCCTTCAAATACTGCTTTTACTCCTGCTTTATTTATTTTTCCTACTGATAAGAGGTTATGTAACAATCAATGCTTCCATATTAATTGTTATATTCCCATTTTCCGGCCCTGTCTTTACTTTTAAATAACCTTTTTCTTTTGTTATCATTTCACTTCCGTCAGTTATTTTTATATTTATCTGTGGAATTTCAACAATGCTAAGCATATACCTTCTTAAATTTTCTCTCACTAAGTGGTGAGTAGCTCCGGAATCAAAAATAAAATCTTCTTGTTCCGCTCCGTTTTTGACCGTTGAACCCACCATTGCTACCAACATTACTTCACCTTCTATTTCGCTTTGTGCAATACTGCTTGAATTTGCTAAGCCTCTTCCTCGACCAAATCCTCTTCGTCCTCTTCCACGAAATCTTCCTCAATGATTCTTTCTCGGGTTGGGACTTTCCAAATAGAGGTTGGAAAAACAATCAAAGAATTAGAACAATTCTTTACTGAAAACAAAATTTATACTTATTACATCACTCCGATGAGCACTGTTATGACGTCCTTTCACCGAGAGTTAATTTAATGACAAAACAAAAAAAAACAAAACACGAATATTTCCTTTATTTGAATTCGTTTTATTTGCGGTACCTCGGCTTACCCAGTGAAGATAATAATGATAATAATAATACCCGCGGGGGAGCTGGAGCATATATATATAGGGGAACGCTCGCTTCTACAGCGAGTATCGGGTTAACCCGGCGCGGACCAATCAGCATGTTCTAGGCTATATGTTCTATAGCCTTCATTTTGCCAGGTCCGGCATGGCACCGGCTTGTTTTGTCTGTTTTCGCTCTTAGGCAGAGCTTGCTCTGCCGAGGGGGGACTGGGTACGTGTCAGAGGCTAGCCACTTCGGGCCCTGATTAAGGAGTGTAGATTGGATGTGGAGGTCGGAATTCGTATTGCACCGAACGAGCATCGATCTCTCCGTGTCGTTACCGAGATCGATAAAATGAGGGTTGGGCCACGGGGAACTGGAGTAGGTTTCTTTAACCGAGGGTACACCCGTTCCCAACCATTCTCAGCCCGTTCCTTTCTACACGATGCGCTGGTGAACCCACAGAATGGAAGATCATACGAGACCCATTCAAGAGGCGCCCGCCTGTAAAAAGACGGGCAAATTGACGAACCTTGAAAAGGAGGTTATTCCCCGGTTCCTCGTCGTCAAGGCATTGAATGGTTTGTCATTCGACAAACTGTGCCCCTTTTTGTTGCAAAAACAGCTCTATGGATTGTATGGCGATTTTAAATCTATTAAAAAGATCAAGGACGGTTTGTTACTCGAAACCGCTTCCGCGGTTCAAGCTAAAAGAGTGTTGGCCGGCTCTCGCATAGGAAATATTGACGTAGAGGTCAGTCCTCATAAAGCCTTAAACACCTCCAAAGACATTGTGTATTGTCCCGATTTGTTAAATTGTACCGTAGAAGAAATCCAGACGGAATTAAAATCCCAAGGAGTTATCGAGGCGAGAAGGATTAAGTCGAAGAGAGACGCTGTTCTCAGCGCTACCCCCAACCATGTTCTCCTCTCTCGTTCTCTACTCACGTTCAATAGTCCCATTCTACCGAAACAAGTCAAGGCGGCGTACTACTCATTGGATGTCAGGCTATATATGACCTGCTCCAATGAGATGTTTTAAATGTCAACGTTTCGGCTACACGTCACTTCGATGTGAGGCCAAACAAATATGTGTTTGTGGTAGGGATATCCACGAGGGGCGACCTTGCGAGGTCCGGTCCAGATCCTGCGCCGTCGAAAGAAAGATTATCGTATGTCAAGGCAAAACGAAAGCTTCAGGCGACGACGGTGCGCACACCCACTCAGAGAGTGTCGTATTGAATATGAAACGCTGCAAACGGCTATTAACCTAATCCATGTAAATGCCAGCTCCAGAGGATTCAAAATCTCTAAGGAGAAAACGAAGTCGATGCATTTCTGCAGGCTGCGCCGCGAGCACGCAGAGCCTAGCCTTCGAATATTCGATTCGCCGAGCGAATGTGCCCAAACGATGCGCTTCTTAGGCGTTATCTTGCACAAAGGGGTACGATGGTCGCACCACGTAGAGGATATTTTGGCTCGCGGCAAGAAGGCTTTGAACACCGTTCGAATGGTGGCGAATACTCGGTGGGGTGCGGAGTCTGCCGCCCTGCTGAGACTCCACCACGCCCAAATTGAACCAGTAAAAAAAAATTAATAAGAAATGTATTATAAATTACAACAGGCTTTTGCCTAATAACCGGATTTCTTTCTCTGACCTTTGCTGCCGTAAAAGTGTTCTCTCAAAATTGAAGTTGCAGGTCCGCTCCTTGAACGATTAGGAAAGACAAGGATGGTGATTATCTTCGTCCTGTAGGTTTTATTTTTAGATGTTGGAACAGGATTTTTTTTCTTCCCTTCTTCTGATGTTCCTCCACAATGATTTTATATGATGTAATAAAAATTCCAAACTCTCCAAAATGTTGTTCCTTCGAGATGGTGTGGGGTTTTAACCAGTAAAAAAAAATTTCGAATACAAACTGCGTGCCAAATCCGGAATTTCTCCGTAATGTAATAAAGAAAACTTATTCCTTGATTAAACGATGCCGATGTACAACGTCTATCCCAAATACTCGGAGATAGCGATCACCCAAAATCCAAAATAACTATTTTTCAAAATGTCGCCCAATAATAACGTCGTACACGTGCAGATACTTAACTGGTCGTCACAAAAGAGAATGATTTCCGGGTTAACGTGACCAAATCTCAATTGTCCCATTTAAAAAAAAAAATAACATGCGCGAAATACTTGAAACACCCAAAATTATTCCCGCTATGATAAAAATTTCGAATTTCCTACCGACCTCTAAAACTGAAAGGCGAAAATTACAGATAGATTAGAGAACAGGGAATTACGAGGACTTTGAAAATCAAATCGGAAAGAGCAGGAAGGAAAAGGAATAATCGTTAACCGAGCTGACCTGAAACAAACAAACAAAAAAAACAAACAACAAATGGTTTGAAAATTTCATGTGAATAAAAAAAGTATGTTAACACAAAATTGGCACGTAACAACCCTAGAGCATCAATCTTATATTCTCTTATAAAACTTCACAAAGGACAAAATCCCATAAGACCAATCGTTACGTCCATTAATTCGCCAACATACTGAATTAGCAAGTTTTTGATTAAGTTTGTTAAAGACAATATCAAATTGTATAATGATAAAAAGTGGAAGAAAATTCTATTTGTGAAAATTCGTATAATTAAGGAAAATCCAGCGTGGCAGCAAAGACCAGGACGAAAGTGGTACTAATAGAACCTGACGGCGAAAAATGGAAAAGAGCATACAACCACAGTATAGAAGAGCATACCTAATACTTGAGGAGTTAACAGGAAAGTGCGAAAACGTGGTTATCACAAAATACATGGCAGTAAAAGGGGTATCGAAAGAGTTTAAAGAGAGAATAGTGAAAACATATATTAGTAGAACGGAGAAAGAAATATGGGATGACATGAACACGCTAAAGGCGAAAGTAAACACAGAGGAAGTAATAGCAATATATCGTATAAATAATTTAACATTACATTAACTGAGAACTATGGTTGAAATAATATTCAAAGCTACGGGGACAATCATATAAGTATACACCACGAGTAGAAGAAGGGAGGAAGAAAAAAGGAGGCGTATGGAAGCGGATAAATGAAAAAGTATACTCTTATAGTTGAAACCCAAGGGAAAACCTTTGAAGAGAAGGTATAAGAAATAAAGGAACACATGAGGGAAAACAGGAGGCCACAATAATTGAAGGAATTAAAAAACAAAAGATGGTAAAGTACTGATGAGCAGGATTGGCAAAATACTAAGTGAAGGAGGTCAAAAAGTAGAATCGAGGGAAGTAACAGAAAGAGAAGAAAAGGTACATGTCGATCGAGGAAATGGAAGTTACGTCAACGGTAGAGAGGATAAAGGAGTCAATAAGAAGGAACATTGGCGAAGCAGTAGCACGCGAATGTACAATTGGAGAATTGAGACCATATGGAGAAAGCATGAGAGTGGTGACCATACAAATAAACAGAAGAAACATTAAAGATAAGTTGAAAAAATAAGAGTTGGACTAGCGGTCTGCAGAAGAGAGAAAAGAAAAGAAATTAAGAAATGTATCCTGTGCTGGCCACCTTTGCATATAGCAAAAGACTGTGGAAATCCAAGCAGAAAAGGTTGGTGTTATAAATGTGGGGAAGAGGGACATCAGATAAAACACAGCGAAAATAAAGAGAGGTGTCCCGATTGTGAAATAGAAGGACATAGAGCGAGGACAGGCGGTATTCAATTTACAGAAAGCGGTTAAAACTAATAAAATTAAACATTAAAGCGAGAGAAGAGAAGAACGAAATGATGGAAAATAAAAGCAAAGTACAGACAGAAGAAAGCACAGAAATAGCTGCACGAATCATAGCCGTTAGTGAAGAAGGGGAGTTAAGAAGAGAAGAACAGAAAGAAAAACAAGAACATAAAGGGGGAAAAGGAACCGAATTTAAAATGGTCGAGAAGAAGAAAAAGGGAAGAAAAAGATAGAGAGGACTGCATACAGCACTCCAGAGACGTCTCCAGAATTTCCGGCAAAATACAAGAAGGGAATAAAATATACTCTTCTGAAGCTAACTCTGTAATAACTTAGTGATATTAGCTGTGATTTTTATGAAAAGTTGTTATTTATTTGTTTATGTGTTATAGTTTTGTCTATTATTACGATTATTTGGTGTGCGTAAGTGGCATCAGGAGAAACGAAAATGAAGGTTGTTCTAGAAGTCACCAAGAGATACTACCATAGTATAGCGCAGCTGAATCTAAACAGAGTTAGAATAGCGCATGATTCGCTGATAAAAACTGTGATAGCAAGTAAGATTGACCTAAAAATTGGCTGTGAGCAAAATAAAAAGGTGCACATAAGGTACTGTGATAGATGATCGACTCAGCCACGTCGTGTACCACGTTACCGTTGAAGGTCGGTTTTCGGAGCCGGAGCGCGAATCGCATCCAGTTCGCCTTCTTAAGAATCCACTTTCTCGGTGTTTCGTGGTTTTCAGTTTGACCAGGAATCGATACTATTACGGGAACGTGATCGCTAAAGAAGAGATGTTGCGCCGTGCTCCAGGATAGTCTCGAAGCTATAGATGGGGAAGCGATGGATAGATCAACGGCCGTTAGAGCGCCTGATCTGGTGGCCAAGTGCGTGTGTTTAAGACTATAGGTACGTTACCGGTTCATTAGCGATTTCAGTTCGGAATCGTGTCGATCCAATCCGTTGCAGTTCCACTGGATTATTGTGGTAGCGGACCTATCGAATTTTAACAGATTTGCTATAATTTTTAACCGGATGACAAAACGAAACATAAATATAGATATTGATATCTATAATAAAAGGTTTTAGATTAGGATTTATATCTATAATAAATATAGATATTTATATCTATATTTATGTTACAGATAGATGTAAATAAACTTTGATAATAAATAAATAAAGACCGGATTTATAGAAAATATGCTTATGCTCAAAATTAAAGGCATTACAAATATATTTAAATATCTTTAAGAATCAGTTAAAAATAAGTGAAATAAGATCAGGTTAGTTATGCCTTTTTTGCCTTTTTTCAATTTTCCTTCCTATTATTTTTTTAATGCCTATTTAAAGCCTTTTTCCAACTTTTTGGCGTCTTTTCCCCAAAAATTGGTTGAATTATGAAAAAATATCTCGCTGCGCCTCTGTACATTTCCTCGTTGCGCCGTCTGACGTAAGATCCGCGTTTTTCCATCGATCCGAATTTAAGCTTTGGAATTCCTCGTTTTGCCGTGTCGTCTTACACGGGATTCCCCGTATGTGGTTTGACTTGCGTCGAGTCTTCAATTCATTTAGTTGTATTAAAGTTACTCGAGTGACAGTGTGAATTTCTTGCGTAGTACAATGCCGAAACAAAAGCCAACCGTAGAAGAATGGGTTAAAGATTACAAGGAATTGAAATATGAACGCAATCGTTTATTTTGCCAAGCCTGTTCAAAAATCGTAAGTATTGATGGAGTTAATCGAGTAAAAGCAATTAATTATATTAATTATATTTTTAAATAATGATTAAATTATGTATAATACTAAAGATTTTTAAATATTTAAAACCAAAATTTAAATAAAAACTGGAAATTATAAAGAATAGCATGTCCCAAAATTCACTAGCAATAAAATTCACTATTGATTCAATGTAGTACTTCGATCACTAAAATTAATAGAACAATATATTGATTGTTTAATAATTATGGAAGATATTATAAAATACTGACGTTATTAAATTACTGTTAACAGATTAATTGTGACAAGAAATACTACATAATTCAGCATGTCAAAACATCATTGCATCAGGAAAAATTAAAACTGACTAAAAGTCAATCCAAAAAACAACAAACTATAGATACAGCTATACAATCTGTGGCATCAACATCCGGCTACACTGAACAATCAAAATTCAATTTTGATCTTTGCAAAGCTTTGATAAAAGCAAACATACCAATCCATAAAGTGACAAACAAATATTTCAAAACTGTTACAAAAATATTGTACAATGCATATTCCCGATGAAAGCCATCTCCGCAAAAATTATATTACTTCAGTCTACAAAGAAGTTATTCAAGAAATAAAAAAAAAATTGTCAAAAAGTTTTCTAATAAGTACCAAAGAATTAAGTAAAACAAATAATAATATGGTAACAAGATTTATTCACGACGAATTAACGAATTTTTTCTTACCGGAGCCGGTACCGAATGATAAAATTTAAAGCAATTTTTTCGATTTCTAATTTTTATGCCTTTTTAATGCTTTTGTTGCCAAAATTTCATGCCTTTTTAAGTGCCTTTTTCCGTCTTTTTTGTGCCTTTTAATCCGGTCTTTATAAATAAATATATGTGCAGATAAAACTATAAAATAAATAAATAAAATAAAAATAAAATGTAAACGGACGGACAAGCAGGTAAATAAATAAAACATTGGAGACTGTTAAAAATTTAATATTTTTAATTATATTTGAATATTTCGTTTGCTAGTAAATTAGTAGTATAGATTAGCCGATTCTAGAACCTCCTCCTCGAACCTGCGTCCGAGGAGGAGGTTCTAGAATCGGCTAATTGTTGGGGGAGGAGGAGGAGGAGGAGGAGGTTCTAGATTCGGGTAACTGGTATAAACCTACTCCTCTTAGAGGTTGCAATATGGGAGGAGTTTCCAATTAATGAGGTTTCAATTAATGTCCAACCTCCTCCCAAGTGACTCCTCCAAGTAAGAAACCAGAGAATAAATTATGACAACGTTCTATATGCCAACGTGGTCACCCATCGACGTCTTCTGATAGAATGTAAATAATGTTGTAATATTAATTAATATCAATGCAAAAGGTGTTCCCACAATTCTTGTGTGAAAAAGATTCCCCCCACTCTATTACTTCAGCTATAAATACAAAATGCCTGGCGATAGTGATTCATACAGTGGTGAGATTCACAACGAGTGCACGTTTAGTGTAATTAATATACAAGTAAGTAATTCAAATTGAATATCAAGTAGATAATGAATTAACGTAAAAGATTTTTAAATATAGTGGCATCCAAACCGAACTCCAAATGCTCAAACAAGAGACCTGCGCCAAATGTGTTGGGGAGGGGAGAAAACAAGAAGTCACTTGTGACCACAAAAAATGAAGGTTGCTCATCATTGCCAAATATATCGTCTGGAAATGCAAAGCAAAATGTAGTATCGGAAACAACTAATGTATTGGCAACAGAATTGGGAGAGTTTGTGTATCCCAGCAGTCAACAGATTATCGAAAATATTGGTCAGCCATCTGTAATAAGTAGTACTGTATCCAATGAATCTGCGATAAACCAGAAAGGTAACCAAGGACCGCTGTTCTCGGAAAGCACCTATTATTTAAACAAAAGTAGAACCAAATGGATATCTGTTGGACTGTGCGCGAATCAGCATTTTGAACCCGTGATACGGTTAATGGGAAAAGGACAATGCTTGAGTTTATCTGAACCTGAATGGAAGAACATAGTAAACAGCAAACAATTGATTTTAAACAGTTTTGTCGGTGATTTATCTACTCCAGCAAAGTTCCTTATAAGTGGAGTGTCTTGCAGCAGTATGTGGATAGAGAATACGAGAAAAGTATTCAAAATGGATAGGGGTTCAGAAGTATTTTACCTAGCTTATGACTCGTTGCATGAATTGTGGAAATTAACCGAATTAGTTTCGGTGAGGCTAGACGCATTGAAAAGTCTTGAATACCATACGTATTATGATAATATGATTGAGGTTGTGAGTGGAATGCAAGGTGACATAAAATCGAATGTATGGGCAGCTTGTAATACTGGACCAAGTGAGCAGTCGTGCATAGCTCAAGAGTTGCTAGTGTATGGTATGGACAAGATATTGTTGGATATAGACTTGTATACTTTATTGAGAATGTGTTAAAAATATTTCATTATAAATATGTATTAATATTAGAAAGCTATAAGTTAAAAGTTTTTGTAGAATAAGTGAATTTAATATGGTTAAACAAGTAACAATTTGCGAATCTAAAAATCAAGTGTATAGAATGTGTCAATGGTCGTTCGCTTACCGAAAAGCGAGGAAAGGTGATTGGGAAGAAAGAATGTTGGATGAAATTAGATTTAAGGGTAGAATAAGAATCGTAAATGAGTTGTTAGCAAAATATTTAAGTGTAGAACATAGACTGAAGATGTATCGAGAGCGTTTCAGTATTATAAATTAGTAGCTATATGTATAATATGCTTCTTAATAAAGAATATAAAGCATATGATAGTAAAGCGGTGATTCATTTGCTGTTTATAATTGTGTAGAGAAAGAAGGACCGCGCGTGAAAAAAATATAAAATGACATCGACACTATCGAAGCGTCGCAGTAGGCGTTTGAGGGGTAAACGAATTGGTCACGGTTTTTTCAATAAATTGATTGATAAACTTCCGATAGAACTACACTTGCCTGGATATAATTTCTGTGGGCCGGGTACGAAATTGGAGAAAAGATTAAAAAGAGGAGATCACGGTGTGAATCCATTGGACGAAGCGTGTAAAAAACACGACATCGCGTATACACACAGTTCTGATTTAAAATTCAGACACGGTGCAGATAAGGAATTATATAAAGCGGCGAAGGAACGAATATTCAGTAAGGACTCTAGTTTTGGTGAAAAGGCGGCATCATCTGCAGTAGCAGCATTAATGAAAGCCAAAGTAGCAATAGGCATGGGTGTTGGAAAAAGATCGGTGAAGAAGAAAGATCGAAAATTGAAGCGCTCAAAGCGTGGAGGAGCTTTATCTTTTTCAGAAGCGCTCAAGGTTGCTCGTAATGCAGTTGCGAAAACCGGTACTAAAAATCTATTAGCGAATGTGAAAGCTGCATACGGAACATTAAAAAGTAAACGACGAAAAATTGCTGAGCCTAGGGGCAGGATAATTCGAATCCCGAAAAAGGGAGGTTTTCTACCATTAGTACCTTTATTTGCCGCTTTGGGAGCTCTAGGTAGTCTCGGTGGCGGGGCGGCTGCCATTGCGAAAACTGTCACTGACGCAAAGTTGGCTAAGGAACGTTTGGAAGAAGATCAGAGACACAACAGGGCGTTGGAAGCTAAACCTGTAGGCAGCGGGTTTTATATAAAGCCATATAAGAAAGGATGTGGTTTATATGTCGATAGAAAAGAGGCTAGCGTTGCAGGGAGAGGATTCTATATTAAACCGTATAAGAAAGGTTGTGGTATTACAAATAATTCAAAAAACTAATTCAGATACCTCGTCATGCGTTAAATAACGAAGAATTGGAAAGGTTCGTAAAAATACTGAAAATTCCAAATTTTCGTGGTGTTTTTATGAAAGACGATCTTCCGAAGCACGTGAAAAAAGTAGAAAGAGGTATAGTTAATCTTGACAATTCGAATGGGCGAGGTACACACTGGATTGCATATAAGAAGGATGGTAAAGACATACAGTATTTTGATAGTTACGGTGATTTAAGACCACCATTAGAAGTTGAACGGTATTTGTTATCAGATGGTAGGGGTAATGTGATAAAATATAACTATCGTCAATATCAAAGAGGTTCAGAGAAAAATTGTGGCGAATTATGTTTGAAATTCCTAATGAATAAAACATGTAGTAGGTAAAAAACATGTTCAGTTAGAAACATAATGGAGCAAGAAGCAGGACATACAAGTTACACATTTACATTGTCTGGAAAATCTTCGGAGTTATCTTGTAATTTTAACCCTCCAATATATTTGAATGAATCAGGAAGGTACGAGTTGGCTCTCTTAAATTTCGAAACGTTCAATAGTTTGGCAAACGTAGATAAAAGTAACAATATTTTACAATACGAAGATAAGACAGGTAATTTTAAAAACAATATAGAAATACCGGTTGGAACGTACGATATTGATGATATTGCCGGAGTTGTGAATGAACAGTTACTGAGGAGACACGCTAAAGGAGTCTTTATAGACATTACGGGAAATAATAATACTCAACACGTTCGTATAAAAAGTACTAGAAGAATTAATTTTGCGTGCGATAACTCAATAGGATCCCTACTGGGCTTTAAGCCTGGAATAGTGCCTAAACATACGGAACGGTATTCGGATTACGTAGTAAACATAAACAAAACAAACGCTTTACAAATTTATTGTAACTTGGTGACAGGTTCGTACAACAACGGAGTTCCCGTTCACGTTTTATACCACTTTTTCCCAAACGTTCCGGCAGGTTTTAAAATAATTGAGTCGCCACAGCTGCCTATTTATTTGCCGGTTTCAACGAACGTGATTAGTAGTGTAACAGTACGCATACTAGACCAGGACGGAAAATTGGTTGATTTCAGAGAAGAGGAATTAACCGTGAGAGTTCACTTGAAATCCATAAATTGAAAAGACTATGTCTGTAGTATATCAAAGTAAAAGGAAAAGGTGGGCAAGAAGAGATAGAAACGGGAAAACGTACAATGGTCGAAACTATAAAGCGCGTATTGTAGGAGAGCGCAACGTTAGTAGAGAACAGTCCATTAGTCGATTAACACCTAGCAATCGAAGATATTTAAGTCAACTAGGATACGAAGTTTTATTGTAATGGATATATTAAAAGTGACTGATAAAATAAAATCTGATCAATCAATTGTGAGTTACGAACTACATTCTCATCAACCATTTGGTTCGACGACATACGATAACAACGATGAAATAAGAATTTCAATTCCAGAAATAGATAATTACACTTTACCGAGCGAGAGTTATTTATACGTCGAAGGCAGCGTTCGTAAAATCGCTGCGGATGGTAGTGTAACAAAAAATGCTAGTGCAACAGCTCAATTGGTTAGCAATGCTGTTGCATTTATGTTTAGCGACATTAGGTATCTTATAAATGGAATATTAGTGGATAGCGTACGAAATGTCGGTATAACATCTTGTATGAAGGGTTACTTTTCATGTACCCGGAATGAGGTTATAAAATTAGAGAACGCCGGCTGGCACATTACACCGGGTGAGAATGATCAAGTCGGTATTTCGAAAGCATTAGATAAGAATGGTAATTTCGGTATAAGCGTTCCATTGAAAACATTGTTGGGATTTGCTGAAGATTTTAGAAAAATTATGATGAACGTCCGACAGGAGCTCGTATTAATTCGTGGACACGATGATACCGACGTTATTTTCCAACCTGCAACAGCTCCGGTCGATGAAAAATTGAAGTTGATTATTACTAAGATTGTATGGAGAGTCCCACACGTGGTCGTTGGCCTAAGGGAGCAGTTGACATTAACTAAAATTTCTGAAAGAAATTTGGATATTCACGTTCCTTTTCGCTCTTGGGAAATACACGAATATCCTCAATTACCACAGACTACGAAGCAAACGTGGGCAGTAAAAACAGCACCACAATTAGAAACTCCGAGGTTTATAATTATTGGATTTCAAATTAATCGTAAGGGTGCTTTTACAGGAAATTTGTCTCTGTTTGATAACATCAATTTAACAAATTTAACTGTATTTCTGAACGGCGAACGTTTCCCGTATGATAATTTGAATGTAGATTTTGATAATAATCATTATGCAGTGTTATATGATATGTATTCAAGATTCCAGCAAGCGTACTACTATCAAGAAAGCGAGCCTTTGTTTTCTCCCGAAGAATTTAAAACGTATGCTCCGTTAATTGGAATCGATTGTACGTACCAACAGGAAGCAGTACATAAAAGTGGTGTAGAAATAAAAATTGAGTATTCAACAAAAGCTGCGATTCCGGCGGGCACTACGGCCTACGCGTTAATATTACATGACAGAGCATTCACATATTCACCTCTGACGAAAATTGTCAAGCAACTGATATAGTAACGTTTGTTAACCATAATCAATTAGTGTTTGTCTAAACGTCGAAGAAAACGCCTGTCTAAAAGTGGGTTGAGCATGCTTTGCGAAAACGATTTTATTATAATTGATATTCAAGGTTTTATGGTTAATGATGAAGAATTTATTCCTAAGGAATTGGCCTCCTATGATAATAAGAACCGTGTAAGTCATTACATATTCCAACCAATTCGAAGTTTTTCATCTTTACCTACCAAATTTCGCAATACGGCCAACTGGTTAATGAATTATCATCACTGCATCGATTGGAATGTCGGCTTTGTCCCGGTATCCAGTTTCGATGACATCGTTTATTATCTGTGTCGATCAGCAAAAGTAGTTTACGTAAAAGGGCATGAAAAAGCATGTTTTTTAAAAAGAATTGTAACGATACCAGTCAAAGAATTGCCCGAACACGAATGTAAATTAGAGGTTGGCTTGCCAATGTGCCCCTTCCATAAAAAGACACCAAGCATGTGCTCTCTGTCAAACGTTTTTTACTTGTTTTCATACATCTTCAGAAATTTGAGGGTATAAATGAACTGAGAAACGTAGAACAGCGTACAGTTCGAGATGGAACGTATTTGGCGTTTAGTTACGCGGTTGGGGCTTTCAACTTTCATAATAAATAAAGTGTGGGACATTATGCAAAGATATGAAAGGGATTTATCGTTTGTGAATATAAAAAATTACGAACTTTGTTATTTACCAATGGAGTATTATTTGGATAAAGTGAAACCATTGGACCTTGCAGCTGTTTGGTTCAAATTACCTTCGAAATACAGAAATGAAGAACGACTGCAATGTAAGCTACCTTGTTTCAAGCATTACAATATGGATCATATGGATACGCATATTGACGGACCACCACCAACCCGAGGAAATTGTGGTTTTTGTAATGTGTAATTTGTATATGTATTATATGTAAATTGTTTAACGAAATAAAGGTTCTCTTGTATAACGAAAAAATGTTGCATCTTTATTAGTACAAAAGGGTGAATAATGAAAGGGGTTGGGGGGGGGGGTTGGGTTGGGTTGGGTTTGTAGAAGAAAAGCAGGAAAGAAGAAAGAAAGAAGGAAAAAAGGGAAGAAAAAAGGAAAAAAGGGAAGAAAAGAAAGGAAAAAAGGGAAGGAAAAATGGTAAAGAAAAGGGGAGGAGTTCTTTTAAAAGGAGCTCCTCCTTAAACTCCTCCCGAAAGAGGAAAGGGAAGAGTAGGGATGGGAGTGGGGTTTTGGGGTGGGGGTGCTTAGTTCCCCCCCCCCCCCCCCCCCCCCGGTGCCGGCCAAAAAAGCACCAGGAAAAAAGTTCCCCCACTCTAACTCCGCCCCCTTTCCCCACCACGCCCCTTACTCCGCCCCTACTCCGCCTCCTACCACATCTACTAACCTACTTTTTTTGTATAAAAAGGAAGAATGAACAACAATTCCTCACAGTTTTCTACTGTTCTAGTGTTTCTACTGTTCACTTTGTAGTGTCAAGTTTCTAGTTCCCACTTTCTAGTGTCCAGTTTCTAGTGTCCACTGTTCACTAACAGCGCAACCTTTTGGTAAGTACAATTTACTATACTTTTACTTTCTAAAACGTTCGATCCCGAGCGTTGGTGAAAATGTTACTAAATTTTAAATACCTTAAGCCAATTTCTTCGATAGCCTAACAGTGCAGTGCGTTAGGCTCTCGACCAGATGCTTCGGGTTCGTTCCCAAGCGCTGGCAGAAATTTTTATTATTTTCTATATTTTTTACAGCTGCGTCACGGTTACAATTCCATCGCCTATCGTCAATGTAAGTACAATAATTTGAGCGTTCGTAAACTATAAGTAATCTTAAACACCTCAAGCCGATTCCTTCGATAGCCTAACAGTACAGTACGTCAGGCTCTCGACCAGATGGCTCGGGTTCGATTCGGAGCGCTGGCAAGAAATTATTATTATATTCCATATATTTTTTTTTTGCAGCTGCTTCACGGTTACCACTATAACCGTTACATCCCTCGTCAATGTAAGTAAAGTAATTAAGCACTTTATCTCGTGTCCTTCAATAGCCTAGCGTATATGACGCTTGGCTTTTAGCAAAATTGTTCGGGTTCGATCCCGAGCATCAGCAAACAAAAGTTAATTTTTTATATCGTTTTACAGCTACAAGTTTTTTTTCAACTTTTTACATCTATCGCCAAAGTAAGTAGAGATTAATTTTTTCTCTTGTTTATTTTCATTTAAACTAATAAATTCTTTTCATTAAGATGTCTCAAGATGGTTTCAGTCAAATTAATTTGACAGAACCGGGATTTTCTAACAGCCAAGAGGTTGAAATTTTAAATAATTTCAACGTTGAGTTGTTGGACATAACCTCTGCTGAGAAGGCTAGAGATTCCTGCGTCGTCCAACCTACAGATGAAGCACAGACGCCCTTACCAGTTCCGAGCGGCACGGCTTCCTCGAATACCGGTGGAGTGAAAAGTCTGTCACTTCGTCAGAATTCAAGGAAACGTGAGCATTGGAAGAAGGGTGTAGGATTGTGGTTACCGAAGGATACATATAGAGAGCAACGACGGGAACGTGCTCGTTCAAGATCAATACAACGTAAGCGTGCTTCTGATGAGGAACCGACGGAAGCGTCTATAATTGACGCTGGAAAAGTCGCCTCCAGCATTAACGAGCACATTTCTGACGACTCTCTTAATGCAATGGCGGTATCACAATTCTGCGCAGTAAGGACTTCTGACCTGTCCTCTCTTCAAGTTCCTTTAAACAAGAAAGATTCCTTGGTTGTCGCTAGCCATACTTCTCCTTCTTCTGCTTCTTCTTCTTCTTCTTCGAAGATCGGTAATGTGCCAAAAGTACAGACCACAATGATTACAAGTACTCTACCTCCTACCTCTAACATTCCATCAACTTCTGCTGTACATTCAGAAGTATTAGGCAACCTTTTTTCAACTGCAATAAGTTCTACATTGGAAAAAACTAAAAGCTTGCTTTTGGAAGATGTCAAATTATTACACAGAAATTATAGCAATAACCTTCAACAAAAGGTTACTGAGTTAAATCATTCTTTAGTGTATTTATTGCGGCTTAAAGAAGGGATGACGTCTTTTATGGTTGATGATGATCCTCTAAAAATTTCTCTTAACGAAACCATTGAGGATTTGACTGCAGAGGTTGCGAAGGACAAACAAATTCTTTCTCTTCTACAGTAACCTATTAAAATTATTTTCTTTATAGCTAATACATTATCTTTTAACAGAATGACCACTATTAGCCCTCGCACCTTGGCCAAACTGTTAATATTTGAAAGGAGGGCGGCCGTGATGGATGCCCAAATAAGTGGGATGAAAGATGTAGTACGTTAGTTATTCATATTTATATACATGTTTTACTAATTTAAAATTTTCAGTTAAATCATTTAAGAGCGGAGATGGAGATGCTCAAAGAAGCGGTCAAGGAGTCGTCGACAATAAAAGCGACGACGGTAAATATAGAGGCGGTAAATGTATACCGGGAACTGCCACCGCGCAATACAGAACCGCCTGACCCTTGGCCGGATGCATCTCCCAACCACTCGCCTACGCCGACGGAGCCGGTTGCACCCCCTGACGAACCCGAGGAGGTGTGGGATTAGCCACCCCTAGGTGGCTAATTATTATTTTTATATTATTATATTATTATTATTGTTATTATTATTTTATATCATATTATATCATATTATTTTATATCATATTATATCATATTATATTATTATTACTTATATGTTGAGTTATGTTTTTTAGTTCAGTATTACCCTGTTAACTTTTGAATGCGGTAGGTCGTGAGTAATGATTGTCGAGAAGGTAAAGTGTTCATCGCAACCGCTAACTCTACCAATAATTAATTTTAGTAAAGGTGCAGCCGAAGAATACTTTGTGAGACATAGTGACTTGTTCGGCGGAAAGTGTAAGCGAGGTATAATTGTGGGACCGTCTGGTGTCGGTAAAACGAATGTCATGCTATCGGTTTTACTTGCTCGTAATGGCCTGCGCTTCCTAAACATATATTTATGTTCTAATTCATTGTACCAAAATAAGTATGATTTTTTAAGACATCTGTTAG
Source organism: Onthophagus sagittarius (assembly GCA_036711965.1). Lineage (NCBI taxonomy): Eukaryota > Metazoa > Arthropoda > Insecta > Coleoptera > Scarabaeidae > Onthophagus > Onthophagus sagittarius. The sequence goes on from JASERS010000005.1 coordinate 29,626,439, forward strand.
AACCTATAAAAGATTGTGGTTACTATGAATTTTCTAATATAGATTCGTTTATTACTCCGGAAGAAGTGAAAGAATATTCGGTAGTCATATTTGACGATGTTCCTTGTACTGGTCAGAATGTAATTAAGGATTTTTTTTCATATGGTCGCCATAAGAATATTGATTGTTTCTTGATTTGTCAAAGTTATAGCGCAATTCCTAAACAGTTAATTCGTGACAACTGCAATTTGTTGGTGTTGTTTAAACAGGACCTAACAAATTTAAAACACGTGTTCGAAGATCATCTAATGGCTGATATAGAATTTAATAATCTAAAGCGAATTGCCGATGCTTGTTGGAAGAATAGACATGGTGTCCTAGTAATTGACCTGGACTGTACTTTGTCTAACGGTCGGTTCCGCTATGGTTTTGACAAATTCATTGAAGTTTAAAAGTGTCTATTTAAACAGTACTTACTTCATTACGTTGAAGTACATCCCACTATGAAGAAGACGCTTGCTGCGGAACTTATCACTGCTCGCGAAGCCTTGCGAGACAAAATTCGCTCGTTAAAAGAGGACGTAGCAGAATCAAGAATTCGGACGGAAACGGCGTACTCTCCGATTACGAAACCATTAAAAGATATTGCTGCAAAAATAGAAACAGTTGGTTTGTTATCCGATTCAAAACCACGTCTGTATCCGAAGACCGAAAAGATCTCTAAAATGGAACGTTTCACGGACGACATTTCTGACATAGCATCCAAATACGAGGATGAACATTTTACACAAAAACCTAAAATTCCATTGAAACCTACACGCCGAAAATTAATCACCTCTACTCCTGAAAAGAAAAAAGTAATTTCTACTCCAACTATACCATCATTCCAGGTACAAGAAGAGATATTTGAAGGTCAACCGGGTGAGGATATCGATGAAGAGTATTCAGATTCCAGCGATGATACTGCAGCCCTTATAACCTACGGAAAAGATCGAGTGGAACGATTTAAAGATGAATTGGAAGAACAATTGGCAAGTCCCGATGTACAAGCTGCATTGGATATGTTTGATCCTTTACCCAGAAGGTATATTGTTGGTTTGGCTAAGGATGTGGCAGATGAGTATGATCAAGTATACGGTGTTCGTCAGACTCCGGAAGGCTTTTACATAGGTGTTAGCCCTGTTGAATTTGACGACAAGGATATTCTCGTTGGAAAATTTAAATATGCGGGAACCACTGGATTATATGATTTATTATTTAAAAACAATCCTGGCAGATTTACAATTCAAGATGTGCGCAATTACAAAGATATCTTGCAACGTTCGAATGCAGCTTACATGAATTACATTCCAGAGGCAGGTTTGACCACGGAGGATGAAAGTCAAAAGTTTCAAGATATTATCAAGCCTATCATGGAGGGTGACAAACCCAGGGTGCATTGGGCGAGGTACTGGCCGAATCCTAAGAAAAAAACCTTGGGTGGTACATTGCAGAAACAAGTTGTTCCTCACGCTCTTATCGAGTACGAGTACTGGGACGATCCCAATGAGCTGGTCAATAGATTGCGATTGTTAATGGCTTCTCAAGCTGCAGGTAATTCCGCACATGTCAACGAAATTACATCTATCATATCTGAACTAGCAGAGGCAAAGATTATACGTTAAATCATAAATATACATGCTTCATACTTTCTATTTTAAAACGTCAGCGACCATGAAGTAGGAAAGATGAGTTTAAACCGGTTCGGAAAGCACTCGTCCAGTATGGTAATCGATAAGTTTGGTAAGCATGTACATGGTCACAACATTGTTACTCATTTGAAGAAGCGTCGATATTTACGACCATCAATTATATTAACATTTAGCGGAGATGGAACTACAGATAAGGTTGATAATTATTTCATTATTCAAAATTTAGGATACGTTAAACAGTATGTTAACTATTTTTATGTTGGTGAAATTGTTTCTTCCCGATTTGAGGGAAACGTACAACTCATAATTGATGGGAAGCAATTCGATCCAAATGACTTAAATTATCTATCCTTCGGGAATAAAATAGTATGCAAGCCTACAGTAACGCCCACTTTATTGAAGCATCCATTTAGTGTTGAATTAGTCATTGAATTGTCCACAAAATGAGTAATATCAAGAGATCCCTTGTAAATGAGTTGCACGCGCCAGTACGGAAAAACTACAGACGCAGGCGTGTTGTTATAAAGGGTTTAAGGGACTTATTTCAAGCTGATTTGGTAGAGATGATTCCTTATTCAAAAGCTAATGGTAATTTTAAATATATATTAACCGTTATTAATGCATTTTCCAAGTACGGATGGGCTGTACCACTAAAAAACAAAACGGGTAAGGAAGTTACGCGGGCTATGGAAACGATTCTGTTAGACAAGCGAAACAATATACCGAAGAACCTACAGACAGATAACGGAACAGAATTTTATAACGCAAACTTTAAGAACCTTATGACACGCTATGGTATTAATCATTACAGCACATTTTCTAATTTAAAGAGTTCAATTGTCGAACGCTTCAATAGAACACTAAAGGAAAAGATGTGGAAAGAATTTAGTATGCAAGGTAATTATCGTTGGTTGGAAATACTACCTAAATTAATTCAGGATTATAACAACCGAGAGCACCGGACGATAGGAATGAAACCAAGCGAAGTAAACAGCAGAAATGCTTCAATTCTGTTGAAATCTGTTTACAATTACATAAAGACGGTCGACCCTATTAGAAAAAGATTTAAAGTCGGTGATTACGTACGAATAAGCAAGCATCGACACGCCTTCACCAAAAACTACACTCCAAATTGGTCTAACGAAGTATTTACTATACATACCGTTCGTAATACTAACCCCACAACATACCTTCTCAAAGATGCTTCCGGTGAAATTATTTCTGGCGGATTCTATAGAGAAGAATTACAAAACGTTAAGCATCCAGACGTTTACTTGGTGGAAAAAGTGCTAAGACGAAAAGGACAACAAGTGCTTGTTAAATGGTTGGGTTTGGGACCGTCTCATAATTCTTGGATCTCAAAAAGTAACGTTATTTAAGAAACAATAAAACAATTACTAATACACGTTAAATAATTTATTTACTATCTGAGATTACAGTATATGTATTATTTTGTATTGATTATTTATATTATATTTTTTAATTATCTATATTTTGTGTTGCATCATTCAATGACTTATGCCCCCAAGCCAATGTACTAGAACCATCCGGTAATATGTGTCGTTTATCATCACTACATGATAAAGCGATTTTGTTTTTTAATTCTGTGTACATTGTGTGATATTCCGATTTAAATACGTACATTTCCTTACGTATCAATCTACCACGTTCGACCACAGCTTTGTAATCGGTTACGCTCAAATGTTTATCAATAACATACTTTTTCACTCCTTTAGCCTTCTTTACGTTATCGTCGAGCAAAGTTATGCAATAAGCTTTGGCTCCTGTTCCAACAAATGAGGTGATACACCTATTTGGATATTCATCCTTCATTCTTCCCAATACCGGTACACCGCGGGGTATACCGTGTATATTGTCTAACGGATAATTCGACGTGTCAAAGACATCAATATTTTCTTTTATATCCTCATATACGTTTGGTGTAAATATTTCTAGAATCAACGAATCCGTATCGGTGTACAAGAGGTATACGTCGTTTCCATACTTTTCTTTTAAATAACCATAGAAGAAATCGTACATTACCGTTTTCGAAAGCTCTAATATGCAGAATCCTACGTACAGCGGTTTATTATAACGTACTTCTGCGAGATTCAGCTGAATTGCTACCAAATTATCATTGAATACTTTTGAAGATTTGAAATTTGGTTTAGCGATCAGAGCTTCTACGCCCGGTTTCCTATGGCGACATTCCCAGTGTGTAACTAATCTTATATCTACCCGCTTTTCTACATTTTCCATTGTTTTACCGAACACGTTGTTATTCATCGACTTGTAATGGTTTTTATCAAATTCATTTGTCGCTTTCGCACGTTTTTCAGAATTGAAATCAATATATTTCCGCATCCACTCTGATTGTTTAAATTCTAACGCCCTATGAACCTTTATTAACTTCAAACCAAACCGTACACATTGCTTTAAGTTCATGTAATGAATGATGTACCTTGATTTATTATATAAATTTGCTATTAACTTTGCATTTTTTGAGCCTGGAGGTACAATTCGTTCAGGACAAAATGGTAAATCGTTGTGTTCATCATGCAAGTTTTCCGGATACTCTAAATCAACTTCAAACACGTAACCCTTTCCTGAATCTTCATTCATATTGTCAATATCTAGCCTACGGATCTCTTCATCTGACAGCCATCGAAATCCTCCGGTTGGAAGTTTTCTTCTCATCGCGTGCCCATACAAATTTGTAGCGTCAAGATATAAAATATAGGATGTTTCTCTATTGGGTAGAAATTCCGGCATAAACTTGTTATTTGCTTCAGCACTTCTCTTGCTGCACATACTCAAACCACCGCGAATACCCTTTTTAAAGAAATGCAACATATCTATATCGGTTAGCAATTCCAATTTTACCCTAGTCATGCGTAGTAAGGCATCAAAACCGAAACCCGGTGATGTGAAATAATGACACGGATCCAAACCATAGTTCTGAATCGATATGGTTCGAAAATTCTCAAATATATCCGCCAAAAGTAAAACATCCGACGTTAGATATATGTCACTATATTCTCCTAAAGTGTGACAATTAAACACTTTCCACGCTTTTTGTGCTCGACAGTAATTTTCTTCAGTTACTTCTTCATCGCATAATGTATTATAAAAACTTTTTTGATCTGGCAAACAGTTGAAGTTTAGCTTTTCGAATGAGTCTACAAAACAGTATGGAAATACTCCCTTTTGACGCACTAATCGAAACTGTTCTTCATTTTTAAAATGCTTTCTGATTTCGACACATTGATTATCTTCCAAAAATGATCCCAATTTTTCTAACGATGAAGCCATAAATCTATATGAATCGACAAATCTTAATTTCATCGACACTCTTCTTAGCTTTCCCTTGCTATCAACATAATCTCCTACGACAATTTTTTTTGAAAACGATATGTATTTCTCTTTACTTTGTGCTATAACTTCAACATCTTCCTCTTTTAACGCCATATCTTTTACGAACATGTGACAATCGTAATTTGAAAGATTATGAAAAAATATTGGTATGAAGTTTGGTAATTGGTAATTTATATTACACACACTATGTGCAGGCCCTCGATATAAGCCGGTGAGGTGGTCATGATCGTATACTTTGCTGCCAGTTTTTATCTCTTTCGAACAAATGTGACACGTATCTTCCATATGATGTATTAATTTTTCTAGATTTTCTAATGGTAACATTTCTTTTGGCTTGCTTAAATAGTTGTTGTATATACTTAAAACATCTTCCTCCAACTTGTTCATAAAAATTTGTGCTGCATTACGCCCTCGATATATTTCAAATTTCGATAACGAATCATCATAAGAACATTTAATATAGTATGCAAACGCATACGGCTCGTGTTCAAAACATTTTACGGAGTATGAATTCTCATTGTTCTTTTCTGTATTCTCGATACAGACGATTGGTTTCTGTAACGATTCAAAGTCTGCATATACTACAAATGGTATTTTTAATTGTTTTTCAAAATTTTCAAATTGTAATACATTCTCCTGTTCTTGCTCTCCATATTTATTTATTTTAATACTTGTTGTTGGTAAAATTGCTCTTACCTTGCCGCAATCGTGCGTTTGATGTCGCTGAAGTTGACACTCTGTTGAAAAGAATATCAAACATCCCTCGCAAATAAATTTTTCATGACCATTTTTAGATGCTTGTGCTGACAGTAATCTGGATAAACTTTTTATCCAACAGTAATGGCTATTTCCAAGATCATCCGATATTAATAATAAATTTATATGTCTTTCTTCCTTTTGTCGACATATGTACATGGTGATTATATCATAATTCATAACTCCGTCTTTAAAATATTCATTTAAACCATAGACATTTATCGAAACTTTATTCTGCTTCTCAAACTCGGGTATGTCTCGTAATTTAACCGGAAATGTTATATTTGAATAGTCAAAGCCACAATTTTCATAATGAGGATACGAAGTTGTCCGCTGTGGTAAACCGTTCGGTTCACACACTGCTGATGTTAACGCCCAAGCAAAGCATGCATCATCAGCATTTTGGATATTTATTACAGCACGCTTAGCTTTTATATGGTACGGCAGATCCATGTAGCTCGAAGCTCTTGTGGGGTTATATTTGTTGAGATTAACCTCCATATACAGTATTTGTAATAGTGTCCACCCTGTATACAAATTGTTTTAATTAGTATTCTTCAAACCTTGCACCTTAGAGCGCTTACCTGAATCACGTTCTTGAAATTCCGACATTTTTGATGATATTTCATCGATGAAGTCATTATAAATTTTATACAAATCTGTCGCTAAAGATGCTACTTTATTTTTTGTATTAAACGATTTTATTTCCCAATCTTCTTTGGATTGCAAACAATACATTCCAAAACATTCTAGATTTAATTTAATGCTGCCATGAATATCGATAGCGCTTTGAATTAGATTTAAGATTTTTTCACGAATTCTATCCGAATATTCCTTCAAATCCACAAAATTTCCCGGTTCGTTTATTCTATAGCTTACTATTTTATCGCCAAATGCCCCAGCGATTCTCTCAACTCCATCGTCAATTATTACAAACGCATTGCGTTTATGCTCATTACTGCGCAAATGTGCAGAATAACATTGCTTATTTACGTACTTATCGCACGCATCACATTTTGCCATATTTGATTTAGATATTTCTTCAAGTTTGATTCTTTTACCAATGCATGATTGCCGCTGATGTCTCTTCAAGTTATCGGACCGGGTGAAACATTTTGCGCAATTATCACACACCAACATTTTGGACTTTATTCTTTTTCACTTCTCAACGAATAACTACGTCCCTGTGATACTTTACCACCGTTTATAAACCTTTCCACCTCCTCCCAATTCTTGCAGGAGTTTTATGCAGGAGGTTTTTTGTGAACATAATGAACCCAAATGATGCCAGGTAAATATGACTCATTCCTTTTCTTCGAGCAAAACAGCACTTCTTATCTGCATATATTTTTTTACATAAACTTGCTTGGGCAGTATTACTACCTGAATAAATGTATAAAAAACCCTACTCTTATTTAATAATTACGGCCGATTTAAAACCTTTTTGCAAGCAAGTTCGATATACACGATTTTCAATTAGTCGCTTAAACCCTCTCACATTATATCATCCAAATCAGGTAGGATGGGATAATCATTTTAATTAGTATATATTAGTAAATATTACAAGATTATTTTTCATTCTATCGGAAGACGACGAAGAGTAACCATCTACGAACATGTCTTAACACGTCAACAGAGCGTTATTATTTTATTCTCTGGTTTCCCTATTTAAAGGTGTCACTTGGGGGGAGGTTGCAAATAATTAAAACTTAATTGGAAACTCCTCCCACATTACAACTTTTAAGGTTAGTAGGTTTGTAACAATTAGCCGATTCTAGAACCTCCTCCTCCTCCTCCTCCTCCTCCAACAATTAGCCGATTCTACAACCTCCTCCAAAAATTAGTAGATACAACAACCTCCTCCTCCTCCTCCTCCAACAATTAGCCGATTCTAGAACCTCCTCCTCGGACGCAGGTTCGAGGAGGAGGTTCTAGAATCGGCTAATCTATACTACTTAAATTGCTGTATTCCTGATGGTCATCCATGAAAAATATCTCTTGTGGAAGTTTGCCCCGAAGACCGCCGATCTTAAGAAGCTGTTTAACCTGTGATTATGTTGTGATTAGGGCCGTTTAATGAAACATAACGTAAAGCACGTGGTCTAGAATTTGTTTAAATCCGTGGGAGCCGTAAACCGTAACCGATGTTGTTGTAAATATTTTCGTAAATTTACATGTAAATAGGAGTATCTTTTGTTATGTATTGTTAATTTTTCTGTTAATGTATTTTAATTAATTGTTAATTACTCGGTTGTTTGTTAACCGATTTTTACCGTTAAAAAACTGAAACTAGGTAATTTTAAATCCCGCATCCGACAGTCTCATCAGAAACCGTTTATTTCATTAATTAATGTCGCGCATTGAACTTTAAATTTTCATAACTGTTATCGATACGATCCCCCACACGCAGAAATCCAGTTTTCGCCCCGATTTGGTATAAATAGCCGACCGAATTTCGAGAATATATTAGATTCAATTCATTGATTCATTCGATTGATTCAATTCAATTCAATTCAATTCAGTCAATTGAGTATTTTAGAGTCATTCAATTCAGTATTTTAGAGTATTGATTCAATTCAGTTATTGTCACCGAATTTTCCGAACCGATTTCCGAAATCTTAAAGTAAGTACCGTTTGTTTTATTGTTGTGGAGATTTTGTTTTGATTTCTGATTTTTTGAACTTCCCGACCTAGTACTACCGCGAGTTTTCCCGTAGTACTTCCCGACCTAGTACTACTGCGAGTTTTCTCGTAGTACTTCCCGACCTAGTACTACTGTGAGTTTTCCCGTAGTACTTTCCGACCCAGTACTATTGCGAGTTTTCCCGTAGTACTTTCCGACCCAGTACTACTGCGAGTTTTCCCGTAGTACTTTCCGACCCAGTACTGCTGTGAGTTTTCCCGCAGTATTTTCCGACTAAATTAATTTTACCGAAAATCACGAAATCAAACGTCCGAGCTCCGCAATAGTATTTCAGGTGAAACTGAATACCGAATTAATTAAATAAAGAATTTTTTACCGACAACCATAACCAGTCCCAACAGAATTTCTATATACCTGTGTGTTAATTTTCCGTCTAAAGATTAATAAATATTTTTATCTTATGTCCTATCTCTGTCTCAATTTATTACCGCCTGCACATCACCCTGATTTCTCTGACTGTAACCCCTAAAAGCTACTTAGGAGGCGAAAGAATTCCTTACCTCTCTAAACATAAGGTGGCGCCCGAGACCAAAGACACTCCCTCACCTTCTGAAGCGAACCACAAGAAAGAGGGAACGTCACAATCCCAAACCACCAGTTCGGGTTCTAAACATCACACTCCACCACACACCAAGTAGCACGAATCATAAATGACACCATCGACAAACTCAACACACGCGCACACACAGCCCTTGTCTCCCTTGATCTAGAAAAAGCCTTCGACACGGTTTGGATAGACGGCCTCATCCACAAATTACGCGCATTTCAATACCCCCCTTATATCATAAAAACCGTACTTAGTTACCTAACATCTAGAAAACTTCAAGTCAAAATTAACTCAACCATTTTTGCCCACAAACCCATTGAATCCAGAGTACCACAAGGTGCGGTCATCTCCCCATACTTATTCAATGTTTACACAGCTGACCTTCCCCAACTACCAAAAAAAAATCGCCACCTACGCAGACGCTACAGCCATTTACGCTCACTCTACAGATCACAAAATAGCCCTACTCTCCCTTCAAATGCACCTTCGCTTATGTGAACCATATTACTCCAAATGGAAAATAACTATTAACCCCTAGGCAGTAACCACGTAAATGATCTCCAACGAAGAAAAACCACAAACAAAACTTCTGTTACAGCCCCTTATGTATATGTATTTATTCTCCCCACAAACCAAGTGTCCCCTGTAATTATCTGACTAAAGAACTTTATCTGATTTAACAAGCCATGGCCCCAGACAAATCACTTTATATATTGTATAATTATTTCACTATGCATACTATACGTATTATAAATAAGTGTAAACTATTAACTAATAAAAAATCTTTTTATTTTTATTTTATTATTAGTTCGATTTTCAACACTAAAATCATAGGTACAAGCCCGCTCCTTTTTTACTTTTTTTATTATTATTCTTCCTCCTTTATCCAAGTGTAATAATTATCAACAAATTAATACTTTTATTAAGTATTTTAGCTTTTATAATCAATATTTCCTGCTTTCGTTAAATAAATAAAATAAAAATTAAAAAAGAACTTAAGTACAATGACGATTGAACCTATGACCTTAGTGCTTACAATAGACTATATACAAGGAGAATAAATATGTACATTAATATGAATTAATAATATGAATTAATATGTACAATAACAAGGGTTGCAAGGGAGCCGCGTGACAATATTGCAGATACGATTTGGGGGGTGATGGTTGTGATCGTGTTATTCATTGAATTACCTAGTGAGGGCGGGAGACTTGCGGGAGAGCGCTCGGAAGGGTAAAAGGACCCAGTGTGTTTAAACTAGCTTTGATGCTATTTGTGTTGCTGGTTGTGTAACGTCACATATTATACCACTAGTGATGTAATGAAATATTACCTAACCGAATATTGATTTGTTTTGAATGTCACTATGGATATTCATAGCAACGCAAAACAATTGTTTCAATTGGAATTCATTTGACACATAAACGTTGTCAGATTTAAATTCTTATGATTTCGTTCAATTTTAAAGCGGTGTTAGGTAAAATTTTGTACGTAACACGTTAAGAAACTACTAATTTTGTGTAACTCAAGGAATTTACAAAACTCGCTCGCTACGCTCGCTCGTTTTGGCAAATATTACATTCCTTAAACAAAATTAGTCTTTTCATAATTGGTTACGTAAATAATTATTGAATTAAGTAGTCTGTGACTTACTCCTTCTTACGCTCGCTCGAGTCCAAACCCTTTAGAACGTTCTCGAATGTTTTTTTTCTAACGGTTTCTAACATATCTCGATCTTAAATCTTCTCGAAATGAGAAAGTATTACAGAAGACTAGGGGTGTGCGATACAGCATGAAGCGTATCGATATTCGATACATATATCGATATATCGAAAATAATAATATTGTATATAATATTGTATCGATACTCTTATCGATATTGTATCGATATTTAGATCGACAGTAAAGTATGAAAAGGGAATAAAAAAAAATGACGAAGGACATAAAAGCTAAAAGAGTTATTTATATTTTAATTTAATTTAAATAAAATCTTTATTAATAGATAAAAAATTAATTCTTCAGCATGATCGGTGGTGAGCGATGCTCTGTTATCATCCAAAACCAAACCTCCCTTACTAAAAACACGTTTCAATGGTACACTTGTAGCCATAGCACATAAATATTTTTTTGCCAGTCTACTTAACGTAGGTAGTTTCTCTTCTTTACACATCCACCATTCCAGTGGATTATTTTCTAAGGCCGGTATATGATCGCTAGTATAACTACTATAGGCAACTATTTCAGAATTTTCTTTTGCATATATATTTTCATTATTTTCAGAATTACATTTTGATAGAATTAATGCCAAACCGAACTTTACTTTCTGTTTCTTTCGTGGAGGAGAAGTTGTCTCTCCATTTCGTAAAGTTCTAAGCTCGTTCTCTAAGTCCTCTTTTATTTGAGCTAGACCACAATCATGATTTTTTAATCGCGGATCTAAAAACAATGCCTTTTTTAGGAACATATTAGTGTCCTTTTTTTGATAAAATCGTTCATTTAAGATATTATGTATAGGTTTACGAAGTCCCTCAAGCAAGTTTTTAGATGAAGAATCTTGTACATTGTTCATAGAATCTTCCTTGTCATCTTTCGTGTCTTCCCAAATATTAGACACATTACGAACAATCTGATCTATGACTGGGATAATAATTGAACATGTAACAATTTTTTCAGATGAAAGGTTTGCTGATAAACTTTCATGTTTCATGAATGAAACGGTTTCCTGTAAAACGTCTACTTCGGACTGTGTTAGTATAAACTGTTTATATTTTCCAACTCTAAATTCATTTAAAACCGATACCAATGGCAAATACTGTTGGACACATACTTGTAAGAGTTTTAATAAGGACCACCACCATGTTGGAGAAAAACTGGGAAACTTGACCGTTGGTAATTCCAACTTTTTTTTGAATTTCTTTCTGCAATTGCTTTAATTTGTAACTATGAGAAAAACTCATTGGAATTTTTTTGCACTTTTCTATTGCAGTTGTAATTTCTTCAATTTTAAATGATTAAAATTGTTAGATTGTTACTGCTGTATTCAGAGTATGACCAAAACAACTAATGTGCTGTATTTGCAATATGCGAACTGCGGACAAAATATTCGGTCCGCGATCTGTTCTACATGCCACAACTTGTTATTTACTAATTCCCCACTCATCTAATATTTCCATTATTTTTTCAGCCAAATTTTGATTTGTTTGGCCCTCTGGCATATAGCGACAAGCCAAACAAACAGATTTAAATTCCCATTTGCCCGTAATAAAATGGGCTGTAACACAAATGTACGGTTGCTGTGCTACACTTGTCCAACTGTCTGTAGTAATACTTAAATACTCGACATTTTTTTTTCTTCGATTTTGAATTTTTTCTTTTGTATTAACGTAATTTTATGTAATATTAATGGAATTACTTGTACTGTCATTGTTTTTCGAGAAGGGATTTGTATGATGGTTGACAAATTTTCATAAAATGCTGAAATCCTTTTTTTCCACAGTGGAATACGGTAACAAATCCACTGCAATAAAATAGGCAAGAGCGTTTGTTATTGTTTCTTGCTTTTGAGTGGAAAGGGGAAATTGTTTTAGTGACGTTAGTTTGCTTTGTCTCGCAGCCGCTGTGGACGTGCTAGCCTCGGTATAAGAAGAACACGTATTTTCTTCATGACCATCCTTATCTTCGGAGGTTCGCCTATAAAAACCAATTTTGTATATAATTTACACAAAACGGCATTTACGTTAATTAAAAGCAATTTTTTGGCATTTCCTAAATTTGAAATGTTTTCGAAACTATAAGAGATAGAGAAGGAGGTAACATGTTTCGTTCTTCAGAGTCGAATTTTTTTTTCAAATCTTTAATTTAGCAAGATTTCAAATTTTTTAATAGGGCAAAAACAATTTCGGAATTTTCGGCGTTGAATATGTAAAATCGTTTTTTTTTCTATCTTTAATAGTTTTTGGACGTAGCGAGAACCCCAACGAAATAATAAAAATAGTCAGCGCATTTGAAATTTCATTAAAAAATTATTAGCACTTCAACTCAAAGAGTTAAATTTAATAACTACTTAATTATACTCACTTAGAGAGTTTTGTTTGGAAGTCGTAAAAATCCTGAGAGTGATGCCGCTTGAAATGTGTTTTCATATTTGTAGTGTTTCCCGAAAGAATCGCAATTTTATTACACTTTAAACACTTCACCTTGTTATTAGTGGAATCTATTTTCGAAAAGAATTCCCACAACATGCATTTTCGAGCTGCCATTTCCGTAATAAAGAAAATTTAGATAGTCTATTCCAACCCTTTCATTAATAATATGTTATTATTATAATTTTTTTAAATTTATTTATGTATAAGGGTTTTGAATAAAATTTGTTTTTCTTCTTCGTGTCACCGTCTCAGAGAAAGAATAAAATAATGTGGCAATCGTTCAATTTACGACGTCAAGTTTATCTGGCGTCAGGTGGCTGGTCTTGCAGACGCCAACCGATAATGCTCTGGTATAAACACAAATCCAACTAAAAAATTTTATATCGAAATATCAATATATTTTAAAAATAGTTTTTTGTATCGATGTTTTCTTCATATCGATATTTACGTTGTATCGATGTGGCTATATATTGATATTACACTGATGTGCGTATCGGCTTTTCGATACGCACTGCTGTATCGATATGTACTGATATTTCGATACTTCAACCCAGCCCTACAGAAGACACTACGGACAGCATAGTAATACAGCTATTACTAAAAAACAAGTACAAACAAGATCGTTTTAAAAGCTTGCACGCGTACTTCTCACAGCGAGCCTCTATTAAAAATGGATCTAATTGTAAATCAATTCTCATGATTAAATTTTTAATAACATAATACTGCAAGCTCGTTTCTCCACTCATATCTCGTCGTTCACTTGAATCGCATTCAAAATGACAAACTTACTCGGTTTTCACGTTTTGGAACAACATTTTCGAAAATACCAAAGCTGGCCCACATCCCACCGCTTTCACCATGGATTTCATGCAATCATAATTAGTGTCAATATGATTTGGTTAATTTACCCATTTCTAACAGAAATGAAAAGTAAGATGAAAATTTTTTTTCGGTATGTTTTGCTTTTTTATAATTTTAGATTACAAAACGGAGCTTGAGACGTTATTATTTCATACGGCGTTCATAGCGTTGGGGTTGTTAAATATATACGGTAATCTGCATCTATTCTACAAACAAAATTGTTTATTAAAAATGATTGATTTGTTGAGCGATTGTAATTTATGCGGTATCCCGAAAAGGCTTAAATTTATTGAAAATAAATTGAAATTTGTATTAAAAATTTGCAATTGGGTGTTATACGCGTTTGCATTTACTTTATCGTACGCGACAATGTTGAAGGAGGATTGCTCAATTTTTAGAAATACGAAAAATTGCTTAATTATTGAATATTACATGCCATTTGAATTGAAACACTGGTTAATGACATTGCTAATATGTTTTCAAGTATATATTATAAAGTATACGGGAACCGTATTTATTCTCATTCTGTTATTGTATTGGTATTCTTTAGAATTAATAATTATACGCATAGATCATCTCAATGAGTTGATTAATAACACAATCTTCACCAGGAATTATAAAGAAAACTTTAAGACCATACGAAATGTTATCATGCAACATCAACACATATACAGGTAATTCTAGAAATTATTTGGTCATAATGATCATTTTAACCAAAATAATTTTAGATCATTTCAAGCTATTCAAAATTTCAATTGTAACCTACTTATTTCTTCAAAAATATTAGGTTTGCTTTCTCTAACTACATCCATTACCACATTAGCTCTGGTTTGATTTTAAATTAATGCATCTTTGCTTAATTAATATAATACAATACTTTTAGAGGAAAGACTTGACAAATTTCTTCATAACTGTACTGATTTTATCGTTTTCATATCTATGCTATTTGGGTGGCCAAAGATTGATTACTGCGGTATGAAGAATGTCATTTTAATACAATAAATTAAATTTAAAATTTTCAATGAATAGGCTGATGGTGTAGTGGAAGCGGTTTACAATATGAATTGGTTCGAAGCGGACGTTTTAACAAGGAAAGAATTGTTGATCTTGCTTTCCATGTGTCAGAAGCCACTTGTCATTGAAGTGCCTTTATTTGGGGAAATGTCCCATAAAGCAGTAGTTATTGTAAGTTAATGAAATGTTTATGTAATTTAAAAAGATTAAAATCAATTGTTTTATTTCAGGAGTACAGGAGAGTTTATGTCTTTTTCAATTGGTTTGTAAAAGTTTTTAAAACGAGAAACTTTTAAAAAGAAGGGCACGACTTAAATTTTATGGAGTTCTGAAATCGATAAGAATAAGGCTAAGCACAGTCACAATCACTTCTCATAGTTACCATAAATTCCTTAAGGTTACGACAAACGAATTTCCAATAATACGTATTAATCGTTTGAAATATCAATAAATATTTGAAACGAAAGTTGTGAAAAATTAAAGATTTATGCTTTTTCTACGAGATATTTGATTTATTATTGTTAATTACTGAGATTATTAAGAAACACTTTTAATCTTTAGTCTCGCGCGCTAAGTTTGAAAGATCAAACCCTCGCGTCGGCGTACTTTATTGCACTACGAGTATTTTATTTTTTTAAGAAGCTGTTACTATATTGTTTAATTCTCATTTAAAATGTTAAGTTGTACGTCAAAATGTAGTCAAAACAGTAAAAAAAAAAAATAAAACATTATATAATATAACATTATATTGTAATATTATACCAAAAAATAAGAAAATCCAAAGCAAACCTAGAAGACAAACATTTATTTTACTGAAAGTATAAACTAAAAAAATAAAATAATAATAAAAAATAGACATAACTAAAAAAAAAATACTATTCGAATCGTCTGATTTATAGCATTATTGCATTTGAGGCAAACTTGTTTTATGATTTTTGATGATCTTTAATTAAATTTTTTAGAAAATCATTTCTAAATTGAAGCTTTGTTTTGTCACTCAAACTGTATAAAATTTGGACATTTATTCCTGTCATATTTATTATTGAAAAAAACCAGGATAAAGTCCACCTCCTGGTTTTTAGGTTTTAGTTATTGTATAATTTTGACACATTTGATCATTTGTGTCAACACCCTCCTTCGTCCTGTTATAATCAAGAATCATTTGCGGTTTCTTCCTCTCGGGAACAATATTGTCAAAGTGATGCATAGATGAAATTAGCAATACTGATTTGTTTTTTTTTGGTATGAACGATATTATTGTTATATCAGAAATAAAAAATATTTTACTAACTTCTTAACTTGCTTTATTTAAAAAGTATTTATATCGAGATTTTCAAATAAAGCAAGTTAAGAACTTAGTAAAATAATTTTTATTTCTGATACTTTTCATTTGCAACATGGATAATTTTCTAAATGATTGTTATATCTTTTTGAAACCCGAAAATCTTATGCCCACGTTCTTTTTTAGAAGTCAAGAGTTCTGCTGGAAGTTCGCGTTTGTTTTTTTATTGTACCTAAAACTGTTACGTTTTTTCATCGCAAATGTCGTGAAACGTTTTACGTTCCCAAGTGTGCCATGAGAAAACAAAAGATAGGTAATTGTCAAAGTAAATTATTAGACGCCAGCAATAGCGATAAGTCATTCTTAAATAATAAGAAGGATAAGCAAATCCAAATGAACGTGGAGAGATTTACTACTACGGGAAGTGTGAAACGGCCAACGAGAGTTGGAAAGAAGGCAGGTTTGACCGAAAATAATGAATTACAAGTTCTGGAGGCAGTTATTGAAGATCCCCATACCAATATCAGTGATATTAGTAGGAATCACGATATTTCTACACGATCACATCAGTACATTGTGCTCTTTAAAAGTACAAATTCCATCCATTTAAGATTCAAGTGCACCATGAAATGCAACCTCAAGATTTTCATGCGAGGCAAAATTGAGCAGGAGGAATCATTTCTTATGCGCGTATTATTTTCTGATGAAGAGACTTTCCGTAGAAGTGGGCATGTTAATCGCCACAACTACCATTATTACGCCGATGAAAATCCACACGTCCTGAGAATGATAAACCATCTGCAAAGATGGTCGCTGAATATGTGGGGAGGCCATGGTGTGTGCACTTAAGTAGCTTAAACAACTCCGTGAAGCTCTCAAGGTGAATAACTCATTAGATGGCGCTGGTGTTTAAAAATTAAAGCACACGCACGTATGTCATTATTATATCATCATACAGTTTGAAAATTTGATTACAAATTTGAAAATTGACTTGAAAAAATGGTATGGTATTGTGTTACTCTTTACAGTTTTTTTTGTTTACTCAAACTTTTTCAACTCGTATAACAAAAAAAATATAATATAAGGAGTTATGGATTTTGCGAATTAAAATAAATTTCTCGATGAAACGTTTCCGGACTCCTGTATTGGTCGTGGGGGTCATGTGAGGTGGCCATATCAAAGACGAGTAAAGACGGTACCAATTACTGTCGAGGATATGAGACTTTCCGCGATATATCACCAAACGTCCTCAGGGCAGTG
The DNA here is from genome assembly GCA_036711965.1 of Onthophagus sagittarius. NCBI lineage: Eukaryota > Metazoa > Arthropoda > Insecta > Coleoptera > Scarabaeidae > Onthophagus > Onthophagus sagittarius. The sequence goes on from JASERS010000005.1 coordinate 29,644,053, forward strand.
TCTAGAGCCTGTGAATCGAGGTTGCAGTTATGCCTCCAGCAGGAAGGTTGTCATTTAGAACATTTAGTTTAAGTTGTTAAATTTTCTTGATCTGCTTTTTTCATATCACGTTGAATAAATACATATTATGTTGACCGTATTTGTGTTTTTGTTTTCTCATTGCACATTTAAGAATGGAAAACATTTTCCGACATTTACGATGAAATTCCTTTTTTTTCCGAAATTTTGTTATGCAATGTGTGATTTTTTTATACCAATGGAAAATTTGGAGTTTTATCTTTACAACGCCGTAATTTTTGTAAGGAAATTTTTGAAATTTTCGAAAAAAATGACAACATGCGAAGATCAATCAAAAATTATTTTTTTCCATAAATTACCCGAAAAAGAATTATTTTAAGGTATACGAGGTGTTAATCTGTCCCTCAATTCAAATTTAGGCGCCGGCGTCAATTAGTTTCTCTACAAAAAATCTCAAAAATGGGGCACAATTTTGGAAGAAGGGTTATGCAATAAAAAATAGGGCATTCCATTAAAAAAACATAAGTTTGGTATTATGAATATGGCATGCCACTGATGATTAGAAATATTTTTGAGACATAGCGACGGTAATTATGCACCACTTTGCTTTTAGATTTTTTTCGATAGCTTTTATCGTAAAGTAGAGGTCCGAGGCATCTTAAGTGTCACACCCTGTATATTCTAATTATTTATATTTTAGTCGTCTTATTTATCTACATTAGGAGGGAGGGATTCAGTCTCCTTGACAAATAATATATTAAAGAGATGCTTGACAAATTCTTTAGCTGCATCCAATAGCTACCGTGGAAAAAGCACAAAAAGGGCTTTCTGTAGTCTTTCTCTTCGCACCGTTGTTATTGGTAAGATATGGAATGAGCTTCAATAACCTAATAAAAAAAGTGTTGATATTGGTTGTTAATCTAAAATTTAAAAACCCTTATTATTTGGTTTAAATATCTCGCATTGTTTGATTTAAAGGCAGTTCAAAAAAGAAACCCTAATGTGACGGTGCGCGAGATTGAAGATCATATCGAAATACGGCTGAAGCACCCACTTCAACGACGCAAAATCGAAATGATGAAATCTCAAAAGCAATGATTAAACGACAACTTAAAAAAATTATCGGCCCTAGGTAAATGCGTAGAAGATTAATCGTAGCAGCTACACATAATAGCACACCCCTTGTCGAAATCAATCATCATTCTGTAGCAACATTTGAAAAGTAGAAAGTACGCCATTCATAAAAATGGAACGATACACACTTCAACAACGCATTGAATTTTAATATGAAAAAACATATTAAAATTCGCTATAAAAATGGTGAAATTTTGGCAAAGACGGTTCTTAAAACTCGAACATTTTTAGGTCGTCGTGAAGCACCTTGTCGAACCGTAATACAGAAATTGATGGAAAAATTCGAGCTGTTGGGACAAGTTAGTGATGTGAAGAATAAAACCCGTTCACGTCGCCCAAGAATAGCCGAGAATATTGCTGCTGTAGCCGAAAGTGTTGAAGAAAACCCAGGTTTATCCATTCCTCGTCGTTCTTTGGAGTTGGGCATTCCACAAACGTCATTACACCGTATTTTGCACAATGATTAGGGTCTTAAGGCTTATAAGCTTCAGTTAACACAAGAACTCAAGCTGTCCGATCATCAACAACGTCGTGTCTTTGCTGATTGGGTCGTTGAAATGCATGAAAATGATCCGGAACTCCATCGAAAAATCATCTTGAGTGATGAGGCCCAAAACCTAAGAGTTATTATTCAAAAGCCTGTCTATCATTCAACGTGTGACTATTTGATGCTGTTTATGGTCCGGCGGAGTCATTGGACCTTACTTTTTCGAAAATGAGGCTGGAACAACAGTTACAGTGAATGGATTGCGCTATTGAAAGATGATTAATGATTTCTTATGGCCGAAAGTGGATGGTATTGATGTGGGCAACGTTTACTTTTAACAAGACGGCGCTACGAGCCACACAAGCAACGAAACGTTTGATCTTTTAGGGGAAAAGTTTCCGGACAGTGTTATCTCTCGAAGAGGTGATCACAATTGTGATTTAACACCTTGCGACTTCTTCCTTTGGGGCCACATGAAAGAGAAGGTGTATACCAACAGGATGGAATGATGGCTATTGAGGACATAGGGCAGCCACTTTGCAATTTGGTTACGGAAAATTTCATGGAAAGGATATTGTCCTATAAGCGTGGTCGTGATGGTCATTTTCTTGATGTTATTTTCCACAATTAACGGCATACCTGCCTCTTTATAATGAAATTAACATCCGATCATTTATACTAAAAAAATGGCATATTTCTTTGAATATCAAAATAACACCTCTCACAGGGAGTAATTCTCCCTGTATTACTCCAATAGGGTCAGATGGAGAATTTGTCTATTTTGGAATTGAACGTTAACTTAACAATTTTCTTTATATGAATTCTTCACACTGTAGTCCAATATTAAATTTAAGTTTTAATATAGATGGTATTCCTATTTTCGGAAGTAAAAATTTGCCACTATGACCCATCTTAGGAAAAGTTGTTTCAAATTCACATACTGAACCGTTTGCTGTGAGGGTTTTCTTTGGAGATTCAAAACCGTCGTCACTGGAACTTTATATGCGAGATTTTATTTTAAATTATCTAGTTTATTACGTAATGGTTTAAATTTTTTAATAAATTCTATAAACTGAAAATATTTTGTATTGCGTGTGATGCACCAGCCAGGGCTTACATCAAATGTGTGACAACTCATACTGTATATTTTTGTTGTGAGAGATGTCGTGTACCTGGCGAACACATTAATAATACAATGGTTTTAAGAGGAACTTTGAGAGGAATATACGTCATACTTGACGTCATTTTTTAAACCATTTTGAGACGGTTAATAAGTGACGTGATTTATACATTCAAGGGGCGCATGTTTTAAATACCATTATAGCAAGGCCTCTATGCATTAAGAAAATCTTCTCGTGGCCTTTTGTTTTTGCTGTGTGACAGTCATTACAGCATCCACAGTTCCTCCTCCCTTCCTGTATCCATACTGTTCCTGTCTCAATATTCTTTTCTTTCTCTTCAATCTCTTATCATTCTCTGATTTATTAACCACCAGACGGTTAATAAGTGACGTGATTTAGACATTCGAGGGGCGCATGTTTTAAATCGAGCATTACCATTATAGCTAGGCCTCTACTATGCATTAAGGAAATCTTCTCGTGGCCTTTTGTTTTTGCTGTGTGACAGTCATTACAGCATCCACAGTTCCTCCTCCCTTCCTATATCCATACTGTTCCTGTCTCAATATTCTTTTCCTTCTCTTTAATCTCTTATCATTCTCTGATTTATTAACCACCAGACGGTTAATAAGTGACGTGATTTAGACATTCGAGGAGCGCATGTTTTAAATCGAGCATTACCATTATAGCTAGGCCTCTATGCATTAAGGAAATCTTCTCGTGGCCTTTTGTTTTTGCTGTGTGACAGTCGTTACAGCATCCACAGTTCCTCTTCCCTTCCTATATCCATACTGTTCCTGTCTCAATATTCTTTTCTTTCTCTTCAATCTCTTATCATTCCCTGATTTATTAACCACTCCAATAGCTTTCCCAGGACACTCAGCAGGCACAGCGGTCTGCATGATCTTTCCGCTCTTTTCCATATTACTTGGAACATTCCTCTCTTCTAACAACTGTTGAACCTAACCAAACCCAACCCAACTTAACCACACCGAACGCAACCAAGCTACCCCAATCCAACGAATATTCCAAGTTTTTTGGAAATGTTCCCTGATTTTTTTCTTCTATAGTTTCTTCTATAGGTTAGGTTGAGCTTCAACTTCATACCACCCAATGAGGGGTGGTATGAGGGTTTTCTTCTATGGTTGCGTTGGGTTGAACTCCAACTTTAAATTATTAAGTATGAGGGATGGTGTGAAATTAAGCTTCAACTGCATACATCCCTCATATAACAAATCAAATCGAAAAAATCAAATTATGAAGTAAGTTCAATTCAATATGAGAGATGGTATCAAGTTGGATCGGGTTGATCTTCTTTATACCACTCAATATGATCAACTGATTGTGTGCATAAGGGTGTGATATATCATGATATATCATACGTCACAAATCATGTTCCAACAACGTCGAAATGTGATGTTAATGGGCTGTGACAATAGGCCGTCGATGCATCGTCATTATTAACGTTCACTATGACATAAATGTGACTTTTTGAATCACGAAAAATTGACGTGATATTAACGTTAGTCTGCTGCCTGGAATAATGGTTATTACTGTTTCGTCGCTGATTCGTAAATTCTTCAGCTGGATATTGTTCAATGTAAATTAAACGTTGGAAATTTATTTTGGTGACTTTAATCTTGATGTTACACTTCGAAGGAACAAAATCGAATAATCCGGTTTTCCCAAATTTACATTATGTATATATAACACGAGCCGAGCATCCTACTTCGACCACATGTTTTCAACGAAAATACAAAAAAAACTGTAAACATAAATTCATACTGAGAACATAACATAGATTGAAATAATAATAAAAATAATAAATGCCTTAACCTCAGCTCCCGTTTTTTATAGTTCAGTTATTAATTAAGTTAAAAGTTTGATATATTGCTGGCTTGTACTGTATCTCAAACCGCATTTTATGAAATTACTTTTGTTGATGGTTGGCGTAGAAAATAATAGGTTCGCATCCCAAAGATGGGAAAATTCCCGAAACGTCAATGATGACGATGTTTTAAAACTAATAAACGAATTTAAGGAGGAAAATCGTGTTATAGATTTACCTAATTAATTATATAAGAAACCTCCAAAAAATCTTCACATAATTTATGAAATTATTTTTGATTATACAGGCTGTTCCAAAAAAGGGTGATCCCATAAAGATGATATATATTTTTAAATCACACCATATATCTTTTCTCACATTTTTGGGTCTTTTATCGGTGTATTGTAATTAGCTGAATAACAGCACCACACAGAAATAAAAACGAAAAAAAAAAAACATATTCTCATGGCTGATTTTAAAAATTAATAAAAATTATAAACAGTATATCATGAATAAAATTTCATAACAAACTTGTTAAGTAAGGTCTAGTTTTCAAATTTATACAGGTGGCCAAAATCTAGTGTGAAAACTTTCAAACATCAAAGTGATTGTGTTTTAAAAATAAAAAATTTAAAATTAAATTTGTTGATGTAGATTTTGGGATTAAACACCGGTATAGGATTAGGACTAATAAGAAAGATTGATAAAAAAGGGGATAATTGAAAAAGTAGAAGAACCTACCGAATGGGTCAATAACATAGTAATCATAAAGAAGAATAATAAAAATACGTTTGTGTTTAGATCCTTGCCATTTGAACAAGTTTGTATGTATGGAACAATACCCAATTCGTACGTTTGAGGAAATTAATTTAAAACTTAAAGATAAAAAGGTATTTACAGTTTTGGATATGAAGGAGGAATTTTTTCATATACACCTTGATGATGACAGTAGTAAGTTATGCACTTTTTTCACCAAATTTGGAAAATATAAATACAAAAGGTTGCCTTTTGGCCTCAAAACTAGTCCAAACGTATTTCAGAAACTGAATGAGAAAATGTTTGGCGATTTGAATGTGGGAATTTACTTCGATGATTGCATAATAGCTGGAAAGGATGAATTCGAACACGACATGATAATGAGAAAATTTTTAGAGAGGGCAAAGAAATACAATGTTAAGTTTAATGCTGATAAGGTTACATAAAGTTACACATATTAAATATTTAGGACAAATAATTTCGTGTGATGGAACAAAAGCTGATCCAGATCAGATTAGATCGATTCTTGAATTGCAAAAACCTAAAAATAAAAGAGAACTGTTGAAAGTATTAGGAATGTTTAACTACTTGATTAAATACAAATCGAATTTAGCCGAACGTGTTACGCCATTAAGAATGTTTATAAAAACAAAGCAGATTATGTTTGGACAGTGGATCATTCTAATACATTTGTTTCTCTAAAGTTTGCTTTTTTAATTAAAAATATTGATTTATTTATTTTTTTCAAAACCTTTAAAGAGTAATGAAATATATATATACAAATTCCCGTTCACTTTTATCTATATACTACACTACCGCAATTTTCGTAATTACAATTTTGTAGAAAGAGAAAGATATGTGTGGGTCCAAGCGAAAGCGGTATGAGTTAAACATCTGGTAATCTGTGAGCTTCGGAGATAACGCTTACTTTTTGTTACGACGCATTTGACCTAGAACGGCTGCAATGGATTTATCAAACCCTAGTAAGCGAGCTTCTTGGTAGTCGTCGTGGATCGGGGGTGGATGCGTGCAGTCCTGCTGTTGCTAGAAAGTTCTATTTCATATTTCTAGTTAAGTTAATTAACAATAAATTTGTAAGTTGTAAATAATTTAGTGTAATACATTTTTCTACACAGGAAAATTTTTAATTTAATATGTTTTAACAACCATTAATACCATTAATGGTTACATATTCGTCATAACTTGTTTTTAATGGTAAGTATTAAGCACCGTTTCATTATCTTCTTAATAACTTTTTCATAATTATGATTCGAATTGAGTAAATATTCAGAGGCGTTCATCATATCGCCAACACATAAGCCATACCGATCACATGGAACGTTCCAATTCAGTGTTGATTAAGATGTCGAAAACACCCGGTTATTATCAGCTGGAAAGGTATCTTGGAAAGTGTTATGTTTGACCCTTATCTCAAGGGATTCGAGGATGCGGACCAATTATTGTGATCATTATCAATTCCGTTTGCTCATTATATCCATTTTTAAAAGAATTTAAAAGTATGTATTCCTCTGCATTTAAATAATTTTGGCATCGTTTTAAATTTGTAGGTTACAAAAAGACTTTAGACAAAAATCTATTTATCTTGCAATTTCTTATTTTGGGAATACTAATTTTGGCCACCAACATTCAATTGTTACGAAATCGAAATGATCTACGTGAAATGATTAACATATTAAGTGGTTTTACACAATCTAGAAAAGATATTAAAAAAATTAAAATCATTGATAAAAATATGAAAATTTTGTTGAAAATTGTTCATTACGGTGGATTTCTTATTGGATATTTTCTGGCACATCTCGTTATGTTGAGTGATAAATGTGCTAAATTTAAGGACGCCAAACATTGTTTATTATTTGAATATTATGTACCATTCAATTTCAAACATTGGCAGTTAACGTTAATAATGTTATTTCAAATATACAGTATGGGTATTGGATTTAACGTTGCGACGTTTCTTATCTTCTTGTTTTGGTATTCACTAGAACTATTTGTAATACATGCACAAGAACTCTGCGGGAATATCAATAATGTACATTTAACTAAAAACAGAAAGAGGAATTTAAAAATGTTGAAACCAATTATTATGTATTATCAAAACATTAAATACAGGTAATTTAATCTAAGCGCTAACGAATAAAATTGGTAATTTATTACGCTGCTTTTAGAATATTTAAATTCACCAACGATTTCTTTACTGGTCTTCTTATCCCAGCAAAGATTTGCATTGTTCCTGCTTTAACTATATCAATTACTCAATTTGAGCTGGTTTGATTTTGTATTTTGTATATTGGATAATTTAATCGTATCGCACTTTTAGGCACATGATTTCGTTAGTTTGTCCGTGGCAATACTGATGTTTTCAGGTTCTTATATTAGTTATACAATTGGGCAAAGATTTATAACTACAGTATGAAATATATACTGTTTCTATACAGGTGTCCCACTTAACTAGTTTGTTAAAACGAAATAGTTACTTGAGACAATCTGTATACATCAATAAAACATGTTAACGATTTTTTCAAAAATAGGCAATCAATATTGCGGTAGCCGTTTATGACCTGAACTGGTTTGATGCCGATATATCAACGCGAAAAGATGTCGCGATTTTTTTGTGCATGAGTCAAAAACCGCTGGTCTTAGAAGTTCCTCTCTTGGGAGATATTTCACATTTAGCAGCAGGAAATGTAAGCAAAGTTAGTTATAGTATTTTAAAGTTGTTAAAATTTTGTTTATATTTAAAGCAATACAAAAAGTTTTATGCTTACTACAGTTGGCTGTCGACGGTCACGAAGAAAAGCTAAGTTTAACATCACACAGTAAGCAACAAGAAGGTCCGACACTATTTGAATTAAAATAATATATAATCAATGCAACATTTTGTTTTTTAGCACTTTCTAGCTTATAAGGTATGTTACTTAATGCACAAACAATAAAATGTGATTATATTGATATATTATATTGATATATTATATTATATATATTATATATAATATATTATATTGATATATATATTATATTGATATATTTATATTATATTGATAATAATTGATATTGTGGTTGTATAATTTATAAGTGGTTAAATAATATAGTATAGTTGCAAAAGAAAAATTTGTTTTATTAAACATATCAGAATACCACCCTCATTTGCTATCTGTTAAATTTACGTTAGTTTTCTATCGACGTTATGAAAATTTGTTTTTAAAAACTTTATTAAAATTATTTCTTATTACATTAATTGTTTCTTATTCTAAGGTTTACAAAAGACTAAATTATAACTTCTTAATATCCCACTACTCTCATTGCGATAATCGAAAACAAAGGAGTAGTTCCTGGAATTAGCGTAGTTTCGTTGGTTCAGCAAAATGTCTGTATGTAGGTGGTGAGATAACTCCTCCCCCATTAGATTCAACTATAGGGATGGTAGTTGAATACTATCTGGATTGACAATCTTCAATTTTCGATTTTTAATCATCTTCTTATAAATCAAATAAATGATGAAAAATATTAAGATTATATAGATGAGGATTGTCCATGCATTTGGTGTTCTTCCTATTTTCGATGTTGGAGTTAATGGATCATTGGCAATTATTTTTGATTTCAAGGTGTAGAGTTCGTCTAATCCGATGTTTTTAATATGTAAAGATAGGTTGAGGCTTGGTAACGTTGAATATGACGTTTCTTCTAATTTTGGGAATAGGATTGATCTCGTTCCGTTAATTCTCTGAACATTATTGACGATGGTTTTGTTATCGAAAGAAATTTTGCATCCCACAGGAATTTCAGACAGGTAGGTACCATGTAATTTGATAGTTTCGTCTTGTTGGTCACATTCAAGTTTTAGTATTTGTGGTGTAGGAATTATCCATATCCATTGATTAGGTAGCATCCAATTGTTTCACTATTGTATATGTTATTTTAACTTCTGTTTCTTGGCAGTTGTTAATTTTTCCATTTAAAAATTGTACTTTACAAGGGCTTTCCTTAGTGAATTGTTCGAGATTTACTCTTTTACAAACATAATGTTGATATGACAATTGTTTGCAGGGATCGCTTTCGAATCCGAAATACATTTCATTTTTTATTAAGTATTTATTTTCTGAAATCACTGTCTTTAGGCTATCCTTACTCATTATTGGAATGGAGTAAAGGTGAAAATGTTCAAATTCATATGGGTACATTATAGGAACATGTAGAAGATACGTTACTCTATTATTTGAAATATAACATTCAATTTCGATAAGTTTTTCAAAAATAAATGTATTTTCAAGTGTCAATTCCATTGGCAATTGGTTAATATTTATTTGTTTAGTTATTTGTTTTAAGGAATGAAATAAATCTGTTATTGTGATTATGCTGGGGTGCATCACTTTCAATTTTGCAAATGAAATTGCGTTTTCAATATCTTGCAAAACTGTTTGTATAATTTCGTATAAATTTATCAATTGAATTAAAGTGTCTTTTATAAAGGTTAAATTATGATCACTTTGAGAATTGTTAATTAATTTTGAAAGTTGGTCTATTTTTAAATTTAATACCTTTTCATTATGGTTAATTTCCATAATTGTTTTATTGAATTTATTAATAATATCTAAACAAATTGAATTTTGTGTAGTAATGCTAGTAGTTAGTTTATCTTGATTTTTCTGTAATTGATCAATAAGATTATCGTAACGTTCTCCATCAGAAGCATCTAAGTTGCCTGAGACAGCTTTAAATATTGAACCAAGTCCGTTTATTAATCCACGTTTTGTACGTTCTGGATGAGGTATAATTTCTTTTAATTTAATTTCAGTACGTTTGCGGGTCAAACTTAAAACTTTCAAATAGTTGGACATTTCTAAAGAATGTTCATAGTTTTTGGTGATTAGTCCGATAATCGTTTTGGTTTTTAAATAAAGTTTGTTGGTTTCTATAATAATTGGATTTAAGTCTTGATAATGTATTAAGGTATGGGAATATTCTTCTAATTTGGCATGTCCTAGTCGTAAGGGTATAATTCCTGCGTTTTTCTCTAAATTTCTTATTGTAATTCTGTCTTGAAGTCCGAGGACGAGGGGTAACCTATAATTTTAAGAAGTATTGGTATTGAAATCGTACGTCTTTTTAAGAGGTCGTCTAACATTGTCCATGTGGATCTTTGGATGTATATGAGTGGAAATTACTTTTTTATCTATATCTGCTGATATGATGTTAATACCTTTTTCGAATTTATTTCCTAATTTCTTTCTTTCATGTTTTTTAATAAATACTTTCTGTTGTGGTTGGAATAAACCTACTTTATTCCAACCACTTATCGCGTGTTTTATTAAGATGTTCTGTAACAGTTTGTTACTACTGTTAATTTTAGAATACATTAATTTAGCTTTTTCTTTATGTTGGTACATGTAATCATTTAAAAGATGGGTATTTAAATTCATATCGAAAGGGTCACCATTATTAGTATGGGCATTGATGACATCAACTGGTTTAAATTTTGTACTAGAGTGTAATGATTGATTATATGCTAATATTGCATAAATCATTCGAGATTGTATAGTTGTGGTTGCAAAGCCTTCGGAGTTTAATAACCGAATATGTTCAGCGATAGTTGAATGGAGTCTTTCTATAGCACCATTGGATTGAGGATGATGAGGCGTAATAAAATGTAATTTTATTTTATGAAGTGCTAACAGTTCTGATAAAAGATTATTTTTAAATTCAGTTCCGTTATCTACAATGAGTTGAGTTATTTCTGTAGCAGCTAAGGAACTTAAAGGATATGCTTGAGCATATTTTGAAAAACTGTCAATAATTGTTAAAAATTTAGATCTTTCTAGGGTATATGTGTCTAAATGTATAATTTCAAAAGGTTTAATAGCGGTTGGGGTGATATTTAATTCCATTTTAATTGGGTTTCTCTGATATTTCGCTTGTTGACAAATCTCACAGTCGTTTATGTAAGTTTGTACAGAACTTTTTAAATTTGGCCAATAATATTTTGACTTCAGTCTCTGTTCGGTTTCATCTATTCCGCGATGGTTAGATTTTCCTTCGTGATAATTTTTTATTAATTCAAGAATGTCGTCTCGATCGGTAACATCTATCAACTTGATAAGACATCGTTTAAATTTGAAAGAGGGCCATTCAAAATTATGTCTAATAATTTCACAAAGAGGTTGGTATAAATTTTGATCTTCAAGATAAATGTGATATTGAACATTAGGTACAATAAATTCTTTTATGAACTTAATTATTTCTGCTTCTAAATTCGCTTTTGAAAATTGTACATAGATTCTTTGTTTGGTCTCAAATAATTTTTCGAGTCTGGGTTTGGCTGGAGTATGTAATACCGAAGATATAATTATTTGATTGTTTCCGTGATTTATAGGAGTGTCGGAAATAGTTATGTCAACTATGGGGTTTTGATCGTTATTAGAATGAAGTGTATCATCTGGATCTAGAATGTTATCTAAATCTGTAATATCTAAAGTTTCATTGTCCGGATGAACTTTAATGGAATCGTTATCATCGATAGGTACTGAATCAACATTAGTATTAGAATCATCCATGTATTCTAAGATATCAAATGTTTCTTTACGTTAATTTACCTTTTTTGTAAATAATGTTATAATCAAATTCTTCGAGCTTAATGCGCCATCGAAGTAATTTTGAATGAGGGTTTTTTAATGAAAATAGCCATTGAAGGCGTTTGTGGTCAGTGACTATATTAAATTTCCTACCAAAAAGATATGGTCTGAAATATTTTGTGGCCCATACAATCGAAAGTAATTCTTTCTCGATTGTTGAGTAATTCTGTTCGGAATCATTCAAAGTGCGTGATGCGTAAGCTATGGGCAAATCGTTACCTATTGGTCCTTGTGATAAAATAGCGCCAAGTGCTACATTGCTAGCATCGGTTGTCAAATTAAACTGTTTAGAAAAGTCTGGATATTGAAGTAGGGGTTCATTAATTAATATGTTTTTACATGTTTCAAAACAATTAATAAATTCGTCGGTGTGTTCTATCTTTGATCCTTTCTTCAAACATTTTGTAAGTGGCTTTGTTATTCTCGCGAAGTCTTTAATGAATTTGCGGTAATAACCTAATAAACCGAGAAATCCTTTAATTTGTTTGGTGGTTTTTGGAATTGGGTATTTTTTGATTGCTGATATTTTGTCGGGATTTGGTTTAACACCTTCTGGGGTAACTATGTGGCCTAAATATGCGACTTCTTTTCTAAGAAATTCTGATTTGTCTAATTGAATTTTGAAATTTGATTGTCTTAATCTATTAAATACTGTTTTTAATCTATCTATGTGCTCTTGGAGTGAAGTGGAGAAAATTATAATGTCATCTAAGTAAACGAGACATTTTTCGTTTTGAATACCACGTAAAATGTTATCCATGACACGTTGGAAAGTGGCAGGTGCATTTTTTAAACCGAATGGCATTCTTAAAAATTCGTAATGTCCATTTTCGCAATTAAACGCGGTCTTCTGTATGTCTGCGTCATTCATTTCTATTTGGTGGAATCCACTAGCCAAATCAAGCGTTGTAAAATATTGACATTTACCTAGCTTATCTAAGAGGTCGGTAATATTGGGAAGTGGGTACTTATCGTTTACCGTCTTTTCATTTAATTTGCGGTAATCAATGACTACACGCCATTTTTGTTTTCCGGTAGAATCTACTTTCTTTGGGACAACCCAAATAGGAGATGACCAAGGGGAATTACTGGGTCTGATAATTTTTTGATTTAACATTTTTTTAATTTGCTTTTCTACTTCAGGTTTGTGAACAAAGGGGTATCTATAAGATTTTGAATAAGTAGGAATTTCGTCTGTTGTTTTAATTACGTGTTTAATTTCATTTGTGAACGTTAAATTGTCATTTTCATTGTAAAATATGTCCGAGTATTCTTTACATAATTCTAAAATTTCAAATTTCTCTTCGTCATTTAAATGGTCAGCTCTAATCTTTGAAATATCAAGTTGGGGTTTTAATTTGTTGTCTGTTGTCAAATAATTAAATTGAATAGTTCCTAGATCTTTTTCGGAAAATTTTTCTACTTCTAAGGGGTTTGTTATTAAATCTAATGAAACAGGATGGTCGTTTTTATTTATTATGGATGTTATGGCTAATCCATCTGTAGCGGTAGCTAAACTTTCAGGAATTTCGCAATTTTGAATTTTTGTGTAAGGAATTATTATTTGTCCGTTCGAAATAGACGTTCTAATTTTTATAACTTGTTCTGATCTTTCCGAGATTATTATGTTGTTGTTATTGGTTACCTTTGATTGATAATATTTTAGTTTAATATTTGTATACGGTGTTGAAATAATACCTTTATCGTAATCAAGGGTTGCTTTTAATAAGCAACCCTTTTGTTATCTAATCCGATACATCCGTCAAATGTTTCATGAAATTTAAACAAATAAAATTTAAGTAAGGTTTGTTGTGGTAATCTGAATAAATTGGAAGCGGGCATGTAAGTGCTATATTTATGTGTAGATTTTTGAAGGGCTGTTTTGACAATGAATGGGTCATTTTGTATGAAATTTGGAAAAAGTTTAAATGCTATGTCTGGATTAATGAAAGACCTTGAAGCTCCGGTGTCTACCAAAAATTTAAGGTTGTGTTCAGGGAAAGTAATATAAGATAGGGTGTCAGAACTAGACATGGAATTTATTAAAATTTCTTCTAATTCTACGTTTGGTCGGTTGACTGAGGCTGGTTGTGAAAATTTTCGTTCTCATAGTTTGGTAAAATATTTTCATCGGATTCGTAAATATTTACGTATTGATCATTAATGGAATCGTTAGGTATGAAGTCTGTTTGGGAATAATGTTGATATTCGTTGTTAAATTCAACATTTTCGACAAATTCAGGTGTGTTGTCCTCATAGGTGTTTTGATTTGTTTCGACAGCGAACATTCTCATTCTCTTTAAAGGATTGTTTTGCACGGTATTCGATTGACGAGTGCTAGTATTCATAGGAATAGGTGCGGAGAAATTTTTATTTTGATGTGGTCGAAAAACGTTTTGAGGTTTTCCGAATGTTTGAGCATTTGTCGGAAGCTTTTGTGGTTGATTATTAAAATTGGGTCTTATATTGATTGGTTGTGATGGAAAATAAGATTGACGAGGTGGAAGATTTTGATAATTAAAATTTTGGGGTGTTCGTTGTGGGTTGAAATAATGATTTTGGTAATTGAAATTATCTGATGTGCGTTGTGGGTTAAATTGGAAAGGTGTAAAATGCTGCGGATACTGATTATTATAATTAAAATTTGGTTCTTGTTTTAGAAAATGTGGTTTTGGTGTTGATTTTGGTAAAGAATGTCTGTTAGTGTGATTTTGGAAATAAAATGTGTTATTTTCTTGAGTTACACATTGTAGGGCTTCAGTTAAGGTGGTAGGACGCATGCAACGTATGGTGGTTCCTAGTGGTTCTTTTAATCCCGATAAAAATGTTTTTAGAGTTAATTTGTTATAAAGATTTCGTTTTAATGCTTTTGCAGGTTCCGTAGTTTCATGCATATCTACGTATGAACAAATTAAATTTAAGATGTACAAACAACGGTAGTAAAATTGTTGGGGTGTTTCATTATTGTTTTGTCGTAACATAACTAAGTCTCTATTTAAACAAGCTTCATCTCTTTGATCAGCAAAGTTACGTTGAAGAGTATTTTTTAAAGAATCCCAGGTGGAGACGTTTTGAATATTAACTACTAATCTAGCATTTCCGGTTAATTTACCAATTAAAGAATTTAATAAGTATATATTTTGAAAATCGTTAGGTCTAGCGGGGTCGTAAAATGCGGAAATAATACTTTGACAGGTTTGCAAGTATCGATTCAATTCATTTGGGTTTCCATCGAATTGTGGAACACAATTTAAGTATTCTGGTTTGAAAGCCATTTTTAAATTTAAATTATTTGTAACGTTTACGGGTACGGAAGTTGTCAGGTTAATTGTAAGAGATTCGTCTGAAGACAGTGTGAGCTTTTGTAATTTATTGAGCAAATCGTCTATTGACATAAATGAAATGTACTTACAAAACTAGTGCGATTTTCATAGCGTTTTCTATAGGAAATTGCCCTGTGCCGTGGTTGGGTTGGGTTTCTTCCTGCGGATGTGGGCGATGATGTTCCAAATCCCGTGAAGTCCGTGAGTTCAGATGTTGAGCGATTCAATGTCCGATCACTGATTTCACCGTTCGAATTACCGATTAATCGAAGATGCGAAAATTGTTGTACGATACACCAATTTCGGTAATCCTACTGACTGCGCCAGTTTTCTATCGACGTTATGAAAATTTGTTTTTAAAAACTTTATTAAAATTATTTCTTATTACATTAATTGTTTCTTATTCTAAGGTTTACAAAAGACTAAATTATAACTTCTTAATATCCCACTACTCTCATTGCGATAATCGAAAACAAAGGAGTAGTTCCTGGAATTAGCGTAGTTTCGTTGGTTCAGCAAAATGTCTGTATGTAGGTGGTGAGATAACTCGTTCAATATTTTTGTTTTTAATTTTTTAACATTTCATCATTCATATTAAATTTTTTTGTGCGTTATATTTCGTTGTACGAAATTTTAGTTTTTATTTGTTCAAGTTTCGAAAAATTCAGTTTCGATTTAACAGTAGTTTAAATAACCCACATACATCAGGCACAAATATATTAGGTTAGGCTTTTTCGAGTTATAGGCCTTCAATGCCTTTAATATTACTTTATATTAAATACATTTCAAGAAGCTTCTTCGCTCCTTCATCTAAAACCGAGCGTTTGTCTAATTCTTGGGTTATCTAAATCTAGGTTTTGTTCAATCAATATCTATCGGCGCCCGTTTCTATGAAGACGGTGAAGTATCGGCTTGTAAAGCAAATAGAAAATCAGGGTTAATAGATTTTGGTTGAGAGATTTGTTGTTGTCGTCGCTTAGGTTATGAATAATGAATTAATATGAAACGCTCTACCAAGGATATAATTCGAAAAAGAAAAATAAAGAAATAAAGAATTGAAGTGGCACAATTATTTTTTTACAATAATGCAACTACTTAATAGTTATATAGCTTAGATTACATCTTTTCTTCCGTTTTAAATCTATTTATTTATTTTTTTACATAATGTTTATTCTACATTGTAACGCAACGTTACCTATTTTTAACGTAACGTTCGGCGCCTTTACACTAATTACCTTGTAAGGTCCTTTATACAGGATGTACCTGTATAAAGAAAAAAAAACAGTTTTTTTTAATTTTTGAACAAAACATCCGTTTTTAATTGTTTTAAACAGTTATTTTTATTTTAAATTTATTTTACGTTTATCAAAAAATTGTATTTTAAACCTGTTTTAACCTGTGTTTTAAACATGCTGTTGGAAATAAATGAAATATTTAAAAATGTTTTTAAACCAAAAATCGAACGCTTATTGAGTTTAAATTGAATAATCTAATTTACATCATCATATCTCAAAATGAATTGAGAAATATATATACAGGGTGTCTCACGTAACTGGTTCATTAGAACTTTTTTGGGTTACACTATTCGTAGAGACTTGAAATTTTGGTAACATGGGTTGTTCATTCCGATCTATTAATCTAAAATATTTTCAAGATGGCCACCACTTCCGATCTACCGGAAGTAAACCTCAACTTCGTTATTTTAAATGGAATGCTATAGTTTTTATTACACCATTCAATTATACGTAAGAAAATATGTTGACTTTGATAACAGTTGTTGGTACCTAGCGTTTTTTGTTTTCGAGTTATTTTCATTTTAAGTGTTTTTTGGCATATATCACCATGGTCTTTACAAGCCCATATCTCAGCCAACGTTAATTCAAAAACGTTTTGCATTGGTACAATAACTTGTCATATGCTGTTAAATAGATTGTCACTTGTTATATAGTTACCAAGTGTAGCCGCGCCTTAAAAGAAACTACAGAAGGATATCCAGCGTCAGCAATTATTTTATATAAATATGCGTAAACGACAATCAAGCGATAATTGTAATTTCATGTCTCAACCGAACTCAAATCGTCGACGCGGATATCAAGTTACTATTCACTAATTTTAAGTTGAAATTAAATTGTAAATTTGATTTAATAAAAGTTTTCGTTTTAAAAAAATATTTTAAGTCGATAAAAAAATATAATTATATCAGTGTACCTTATACAGCGTGGTCAAAACTTGAATTATCGTTTCGCTGTATTCAATTGCGTGAAAATCGAAAATTTAATCGAAAAACAATAATATGGCGTAATATTCGACGTAATGATGGGCGAGATTTTCCTAGAGAGTTCAGTTTATTTCTTTACGGTACTTTCTTTGATTATACATATATAGAGAGCCCACCTAATGGTAAAATTGGGAAACAAATAATTGCAGATGGGACGCGAGTATAACAGCTGTGGGACGCGAGTTAAAGTAGGATAAAGTAGGCAGTGTAATCGGCACTGAATACAAAGCTTCTCCTATTCAATATTAGATGTCTCTGCTTAAAAGTACTATTAAACATTCTGTTTTGAGTGGATTATGTAATACCTAAACCCACAAATAACGCTTGATTCAGCCATTGCTTAATTTTTATTATTTTTATTTTATTTTTTTATATAGTTTTTAGTTTTTCATAAAAATGTATCCCGCTTGACGCGAGACAGCTTACTCTTTGGCGCGACGTATCGATCGATTTATTTCGGTTTTTTCGCCAGTTAGGTGGGCCTTAAATGCAAAAGTTGTCTTACGAGCCTTTGCCTCGTAAGACTTTACAAGTCGTCAAATGCAATTCCTCATATGAAGTATTGTGATGAAATTCATTCACGTGTGATGGCATTACTTGATAACGTAGCTTATATTTATAGAATATTAATTGTTACAATTAGTTATTAAACCATAAAATGATTTATGACGACAAATTATAAAATAATAATTATTCATAATTTTATATGTTAGTTCTTTATGATTTCTTTTTATAAAAATAAAACGTGCCTACACAATTATTATTGTTTTATTAAAACAATAATAAAATAATAAATAACGATAACTTAGTATTCAAATTATTAATAAACCTAAGCAACGTTATAAAAATATTTTCCAATGGTACTGGAACGACGCATTGACGTCGAATTCGAACTTGTAACGTTCTTACTTATTTTTTTATTATCTTACAAGGAAGTGACAACGTCTTCGCTGTTTGATTGGGAAGGTGTCCAGGCACCAGGAAAAAAAGCATTAACTCGTTATTTGTGTATTAGTAGTTCAATTTATGCGAACGTCAAGTTTAGTTTGAAGAAATTTGAGTGTGATAATATTAAAATTATTAAAAATTAATTAATAATTTATTATTAATAAAAATAACAAATCAACGTCATAGTGGAAAAAACAACTGTCGCTATCGCTATTTTATTCCAGCCTAAGTGCCTACCGAACAATGAAAATACAAATTATTCTTCCTGGTCTAAGTACCATAAGACGATGGGTAGGCTACGCAACCATCTTGCAGGGGTTCTATATTAGCATTAAAAGACAGCTACTGATGAAGACTCAGACAATGACTAAAATTCAAAAAGTTTGCGTTTTCTGAACTAAAGTTAAAACTAATACTAGATCTAACACTAGAAACCTTCGGGTTTTGACGTGTGTTTTTTGAAAAACTGTTTGACGTTTCGGATGCCACGTTGAAACCTTCTTCAGAAGCTGGTTCGAAGTGTTCAAAGTGTTTTTTGCGTTCTCTCTTTTGATGATATCTACACAAAATTTTTTAGAATACTCGAAGGCCCTTGATGTGATAGAGGGTTATGAAGCTTTAGGCTGCTTAGGACGACGTAACTTATACCCAAAGAAAGCAGTGGTATTTATGATAAGTAGATTATTTGAAAAGCGAGAACCTACAGGAGTTAATTATTAATGCAATAGATTATATGGAAGATTGTGGTTTTTTTCTCAAGGTTTATCACCTGTGAGTAGGATCCAGGAAACACTTTAGTTATAAAAGAACTAAATGTTAGTACAAATAAACCTTATGCCGTACATAAAAACAGTACAATATTTTGCATTTACTACACCTGCTTAAACATTTTAGAAATAATTTTATAACCTGTTTGTTAATTTTAACGTCTTGATTCAGGCTTTCACAGCTGACTATGGAATTTTCAATAATTTTAAGTAATATTAAAGAAATACATGTTTTTCTGAGCTGTCTTATCCAGCAGATACATGCATAAAATTGCTTGCCTTCTGTTTAAAGATCGATATCTTCGCAACAGCTCAACAAAAAAATGTTCAGTAAACTTTGTTATAATAAGTGATCTTTTCTGCAGTTTTGACTTGAATTTGAGAATGGCTGGTTCCTCAGTTCTTTCTTATGGCAAATTAAACATAAAAAACAGATTTTTTAGTTTCTCGTGCATGCCTCCACTTTATGAATTTTTTTAGCAAAAACTATAAGACGAAAAATTTGGTTGAATTTCAACAGGTGATAATGTTATATGTTCTGAATGTGAGGTATACATCTTTTTTTTTTGATATTTTGTCTAGATTCGCGAATTTTTGCAGTTTTCAACGACTTTTGCACTGAATTATGTAGAATAATTTTGTATGTCGAGTGACGATAATAGTTTTTCAAAATCAATTTTTTCTGATTTTTCAACATGAGTAAAGTGTCGCCCTCGAAGAACCCGATAAACCAGAATGGCCGCGGTGACTGAATGTCTGCTTCAGAGCCGAAGATACATACCATATCTATTTTGTATAGCATAAACACAAATTACAACAAATTATATTTGTGTGTTTAACATTTACAGTAATGTAAACAATATTTATCAACAAATTAATGTTATACCATGGATAATAACCTTGATATGCATCTTCGACACTGCACCAGACATTCAGTCACCTCAGTGATTCTGGTTTCTCGGGTTCCCTCAAGACGATCATCGCTGGCGCGTTACCCCGCACTGGCGTCTCTTAGCCTGTATAATTCTGGTTTCTTTCAAATACTTTAATCGCTCCAAAAAATCGAAAAAATTTTATTTTGAAAAACTATTACTGACGTTAAACATATCGATTTATTGCGTACAATTCAGTGTCATTCCCTTAATCTGTGAAAGTTCGCGAAACTGTACAAAATAAGAAAATGTTGACATACTAAATTTTTTGGTCTCATACTTTTTGAGAAAAAAAAATCATAAAGCGACGATATATACAGAAGTCTCAAAAACTGAATGTTTTTTTATGTTTAAATCTAGTACTTTTTTCCCGCGTAGGTATATTAAATAACTATAGTTTGATAAATGACATACAAAATTACAGAAATATTTCGACTGTTAAAGAGGTATAGGGCTCGGACCAAATTTAATTTACAAAAGTCAAGTTTCCTTAAAATTGACCTTAGTTAATGAATTGATATTAATCGATATTATAATTACGATTAATATAAAATTGGCCGCAAAACATTAAAAACCCCTTGAGGTAAAATGAATCGATTTCGGAGGAAGATAGCAATAAAAACAATAATTCTTAGTTTTCGTCGTAAACACTGCTTGATAACTAAAATTAAAAACTTATTGAGCAAATTAAATTACGTATATAAAAATTGTGAATACAGGAGATTCACATAAGAACCGACACAGAGCAGGGATGTAGTAAGGACGATAAATTAAGATCATTTAATGCAATTTACAAAGATGTGTCTCTGAGGAGTTATATGTCAATATCAATGTTAAAAAAATTATAATCCACATAAAATATTATTCATCTAAATCGACCGAAGCACCTCTTACCGAAGAATTTGGTAAAGCAATGAAATATGACAAAACATTTGTTCTATTATCTTAAGCTGCTGGCGATAGAAATTTATGGTTTCTTGTTATTTTGATCTTTCCAAAACTAAGAGATACGTCTCTTATCCTATCCAAAACTTTATTACATCCGCCATGAATATAAGACGAATTTAAAATGTTGGCGTGGGAATAATTCGCCATGATATTCAAAGACATTAACAGCAGTAAGTAAGTGATGACACAACTAAGTAATGACAACAATAACATAAATATGGTTGAAAAGCTATCAAAACTCCATGGCTTTTTAACATAAAAACAAGAAACTTTCCAGCATTGCATACATCCATTAATTTCCAAATATGAGGGTAACTACAACAAATAGGTACAGGAAAGTATCTAAATAGTTTGTAGAGAATTAAATTCCCATAATTTATTTTTATAATTTTAAGTTTTTCTTTCTTTTATGTTATTGATTTTCATTTTTGTCATTAAATTTTTGTTTTTCATTGTTTCATTTATTCGGTTTTCTTTTGGTAAGTATTTATTTACCAAAAGAATATATTAAAAAAGAAATATATATTAGTAAAAGAAATATTTTATTTATTTTTATTTTTGGTAAACGACAACTAGCAATCTAAAGTTTATTCAATCACAGTTCATTGTAGAAATAATACTAATAATAATTTAAATAAACTAAACAAAAAAACTGTCAAAATGTCATGGGCTTCTAACAAAAACACAGGCGGTTTCTAGCATTTTACCTGATTTTGATAAATTCCTCAATAGCAAGAAAACTATAATAAATAGGTATAGGAATATTTATAGATAATTTGTAGAGAATTAAATTTCCTTTCTGATAGGGTATGAAAGTATGGGACGTTCCATTTAAAATTTTCGATTTTCACGCAATTGAATACAGAGAAACGGTAACTCAATTTTTGACCAGCCTGTATAAGATATACTCATACAACAAATGACAATCTATTTAGCAGCATATGAAGAGTTATCGTACCAATGCAAAACGTTTTTGAGTTAACGTTGGCTGAGATATGGACTTGTAAAGAGCATGGTGATATTTGACAAAAAACACTTAAAATCAAAATAACTCGAAAACAAACAACGGTAGACACCAACAACTTCTAGTGGAACCTAAAAAAGTTCTAATGAACCAGTTACGTGAGACATCCTGTATACATAGGGTGTACCATCGGTTGTGGTATTGGCTTTTTTGACGTCTAAATTTCAAGATAGAAACTCCAAATTCGGTATGTATTAAGCCACCTTACTAGAGTAGGTGTTGATCATGTCAAATATATTTTTATTGCATGGTTTGCGAAAAATCTGCAAAAATGTCAAAAATGATAAAATTTATGATTTTATTGTTAACAGTTCATATACCATATAGTGTGGGAGTCATAGTAAAGCAAATTCACACAAAAAAATTGAAATTCGTTCATTATTTTGGATAAAAACGAAGAAAAATGAAATAACAATTAAATTTATAAGTTCAAATGAAGAAACAAAAAGTGATTAGTATTTAGTGATTCTAAATACAGAAAAGAAAGGAATAATCCAAGGACTACACACATACATAAATTCAATAAATAACTAAATCAAATTTACAAGAGAAATTGAAGAGAATGGAAAATTAAACTTCTTAGATTTAACCATAGAAAAAAATAAAGAACAACCACAATATGAAATATATCGGAAACAAACTCAAACAGATGGTATTATTCCTTTCAATTCTTTTCATCACAGCACACAAAAAATGACAGCTATACACGCATACTTGCATAGGGCTTACAATTCAAACCTACAGGAAGATAAAAAATTGAAAGAAATTAACATTATAAAACAAATAACAAACAACAACAAATTTCCCACAGACACTATTAGTAAGATGATCACCAAATACGAATATAATAAACACCTCAACAACAATACAACTTTAATACAAAGAACAAACAACGAAAAAATAAAATACAGAACCATTCAATACCCAGGATATATATCTACTAAGATCAACACAATTTTTCGGAAGTACAACATCAAACTCGCATATAAAAATAACAACACAATAACAAAGAGACTAACAAATAACAAAGAACCAACCCCAATTATGAAAAAGAATGGGATTTACAAACTACAATGCGGAACATGTCGAGCCACATATATAGGAGAAACTGGAAGAGCGCTAGAAACCAGAATAAAAGAACACCTCACAAGAGATAGCTCAAACTTTGGTAGACACATAACATTCAACGACACACATGAATTCGACAAAACCAAAAATGCATCACTAATACACAATATGGAAAAAGGAAGTTTGATGGAACTATTGGAAAGCTACGAGATAAATAAATTCAAAGAAAAAATAAAATACAGAACCATTCAATACCCAGGATATATATCTACTAAGATCAACAGAATTTTTCATAAAGATGCAGAGTGTCTCAATGAACAGACACAAACTAATAACAGACCACTCTACTTGTTCCTCAAACAGCCCTACAATTTTCCTAGATTAATTAAATTCATTTAGATACCATAATATTAAATTAAAATAATATGTTCATTATAAAATAAGTTTAATATCAAGCCCCACTAGGTTAAAAGAAAAAATCATCATTGAACTGGTCGGTTGGTTTATTACCCTACCAGAAATAAACAAGCGGCTCCTAGTAAGGGTAGTAGTCTCGAACCACGGTACGATAAATTTAAGTGCTTTCATTTTTCTTAATTTTTATCCAAAATAATGAACGAATCTAAAACTTTTTTGTGTGAACTTATTTTACTATCACTTCCACGCAATATGGTATATGAACTGTTAAAAAACAAAACCATAAATTTTGTCATTTTTGACATTTTTGCAAATTATTCGCAAACCGTGCAATAAAAAACAGATTTGACATGATCACCACCTGCCCAAGTAAGGTGGTTTAATACATATCGAATTTGAAGTTTGTATCTTGAAATTTAGACGTCAAAAAAGCCAATAGCACAACCGATGGGACACCTGTATATATATATATATATATATATATATATACATTATTATGAAATAAAAATCATTTTGAAACAAATTTAATCTAGTTTTAACACACCAATTATAATTTCTTCGATTCCATAAATTAAAAAGACAAAATTTTTTAAATCACCTCTCTTGTTATTGAGGTTAAATTAAATAATCTAATTTACATCATCATATCTCAAAGACGAATTGAGATATTATTATGACATAAAAATCATTTTGAAGCAAATTTAATCTAGTTTTAACGCATCAGTTATAATTTCTTCGATTAGTACTTGAGTACTTGAGGCTTGAGAACTTATTCTCATGCCTAAATTTTAGTTTTTAAGAGCTGTAAATAGAAAAAGCCAATAGCCTTTTAACAGACATCGTTTGAATTTGAAAACTGCAATAATAATATTCGGGGATTCCTATCGTTTCTTGTTTTCATCGTTTTTCGTTTCGTTTTCGTTAGTGTAAGAAAACATGTAAACTACTACGGGACATAAGAAGGACCCCGTTTGGTCTTTTTTCGAAGAAATTAAAGAACCTAACAAAAAAATAAGAGTTAAATGCAAGAAATGTAAAAAAAATCATTCTCACAAATGTATTATCCGGAAAATAAATTTTCGGGCAAATAATACACCGTTTAAAAAAAATATGTTTTCTAAACAACTAATACACTGCAGCAATTGCATACTGCAGTAGACATAGAAAGAATTTTTTCGTCTTTTAGTTTAGTACATTCCCATATCAGAAATAGATTAAGGAACGACAAAGTAGCAAAATTAGTTGCCATATTCAAGGAATTAAATAACAAATAAAATACAAAAAAGTGCTCAAGTTTTAGAAATCTTAGTTTAAAGTGTTACTAAATGTATTAGAAATTACAAGTAAATACTTTATAATATTATTCATTGTGTCTTTTAGAAATACAGTAAACCCTCGATATAGCGAACACGCAGGGAGGAATACAAGCCGTTCGCTATAATGAGATGTTCGCAATTTCGCTGTAACGAATTAGTTCGTTATATATTATGAATAATAGAGGCATTGAGAGCAAAAGTGGACTAACCCACATATATTATACGCTGAGGTTAATCCACTTTTGCACTCAACGCTTCAATAATAAATAGGATCTTGGGGTGTTTAGAAACATATTAACATCGACTATCTAATAAGTTTATTTGTACTTTGTTCATATTGTAATTAACATTATATTTTTAAAATAATCATTTATGGCGCTTTGCTTTAAAACGAGTTTTGTTCGTCATAAACCATCTAGTAATTTTATTCAAAGAATTCGCGAAACCTTCGGAAATGTTCTCTTCGGTATCAGCAAATCTTTAAATTGTGATATAAAAAATGAATTCGATAACAAATCAGATGTGGGTTACATTTACCAAATCTTCCTCATCACCTTCATCGCTTTCATTATTTTCTTTCTATTCTTGGCCTGCATTCACTAATAGTAAATCGATTTCAATTGCTTCTGAAGTCACTACCTCACTGGTAATAGTGCAGTATTCATCAAAACTTACTTGTTTAGGTACTGACAAGATGTGTTGATAATTTTCCTATTTTACATCAGTAAATTCAGCCTACAATGAAGACAATAAAAGCATGTAAAGTAAAAAGTTACTAAGAAGAACTAATTATCGATGAATGCTTACCATCGTTAACTGATTTTCCTCATTTACTTCTTGACAGTCAGTCTTCCACCTCTTGTTAAAACAATTTTCTATAATGCTTGATGTTACTGAATTTCAAGAATCCGATAACCCTCGTATCGCTTGTAGAATATTCCATTTCAAATTTTCTTCGTTCGCTTTTATTGCCAAAATTTCTGCTCTTACAAGGCGAGCACGATATCTCTTCTTCATGCACGCAATTATGCCTTGATCAAGAGGTTGGAATGCACTGGTTGTGTTAGACATTATTGTGTTTACATTATGTGCAGCACAATTGTATATCGTTAGCAATACTTTTCTGTTTTGTGCTGCCATGTTTCGCTGGAATCGAATAAGCCATTCCCGAAATGTCACAGACGTTACCCACGCATGTTTTTGATTACTATAATGACACGGTAAATGGAAACGCCATTCATACTATCCACAGATTTAATTTTTCGCTTCCATCTCCATTGCAACATAAAACTGCTGTGACTCTTTCTTTGCTTTTAGTACCACCATAACACTTTTTACCTTTAAAGTCCCAAGTACGGTTTGGCATAAGATTATAAAAAACACCTGTTCCATCAATGTAAAAAACATCTTTATCAAGATAGGCGTTTCTTATAAATTTGTAAGCACATTAACTTTATTTCCTTTTCCAGATAGGACGAAGCGTAGTCTGAACGTGCTTACTCTTAAATCTGTGCAACTACCCAGATAAAAAATCACATCCTATTATGTTCAATTCAGCAACGATTTCTTTTGCCTTATCTTGTGTGAAAGGCCCTGTTAAGGAAACATTTTTTGTTCTCATTTCGGTAAACCATTCTATTAATCTTTTTCTAGTTCTGGAAATGCTACGGCACTATCAATACGGTTTTTATTTTTTATAATTATTGATAGCGTTGATTTTGATATGTTAAATTTTTCCGCAATTTTAGTTTTTGTAATAGCATTTTTTTCAACATCTTCCAATATTTCTAATTTCCCTTTTTAAAGGAATTGATGTCTTTTTCAAACTCATTTTTCTTAATTAACACTGAACGAACACTTCTTTTCTAAACTTTAACACTTTGTACGCTCTCGAAGACCACACACTTGCATTTGAAACTGCAATACGACTTTGAGTCGATAAACAATCGACCTACAGACAAACAAGTTATTCCCTGAATATCACACCTTAGATTTTAGTAGTCTTAAGGCGCGTACACATACAGCGAACGAAGGCGAACGAATTCAATCGAACAGATTTGGACGAATTCGTTCGCTGTTTGCTGAAAATATCGGCTTGCGTCCACATAAAAACGAATGTGTAGCAAACGAATTGTTTCGCGCTCATTCGCTTGTTTTCGGTAATTAGTGGAAGTAATAATGGCAACAAATGATGACTTAATTATTGTTGCAAGTGCAGCATGCATAATTATAAGTGACGAAGAGAAAAGGCAGAAACGAAGACGACGCTGGTGGATGACATCTTTATTTAAAAGCAGAAGTAGATATAGGGGAATGGATTATTTGAAAGATTTAACGACCGAAGTAGAATATGGGCTCTTTGAAAATTTCTGTAGAATGAAATCTGTAGATTTTGAATGGGTACTGAATCGTATTGGCCCAAAAATAGCAAAACAAAATACATCATTCAGAGAAGCGATACCACTAACGGAAAGATTAATGCTTACATTACGCTACTTAGCCACCGGGGACTCATTCACTAGTTTAATGTACACCTTTAAAATTTCCAAACAACTAATTTCTTACATCATACCGGAAGTTTGTTTAGCAATAATTGAAAGCCTCGATGATTATGTGAAGGTAAGTGAAAAAAATAAGTAAAAATAATATATTTTCTTAATACATGTTTATTACCAAAAATACAAAAAACAGTCATTATTATTTGAATTAAATTAAATTAATTTTCGACATCGTTAAAAGTATTAATGTAATCTACTAAAGGCGCCAAAGAAGTTGTAGTATCAGTTTGAGGTTGTTGATAGGGAGTGTTAATATATGAGAGTTGGTTGTATGTCGTTGATGCGTTTGAGGGTGATGGAGCAGAAGAACAAATACTTCGTGGGTATGATAAATTTTGATCATATTGTGAGCATGATGAATCTGTGGGTGAAGGTGAAGGAATGGGTACTGTAGCAGGGGCATTGTATTTACCCATATCAGCATCAAATAAAATATTACCAATTAGGTGTTCAATTACATTTCTAGTGTACTGACTATAAGTTCTATGTTTTGAGGCTATGTGCTCCCCGTAAATTGTGCTGGCATCTCTGAAACTGCGATTTTTGACTGTGTCTTTTAATATTTCATAGGCTTCTTCTGCACGAGAATCTTTCGTTTTGATAGCCGACCGTTTTATCTTCCTTGGTGAACAGAAATCAGATTTTCGTTTCGGTGTTTCAACTGATGTTCTTATATTTTCTGCGTGCTCAGTATAATCACTGGGTTCTTCAACAATTTTTTCGAGATCGTCCACCTTTTGTTCTTGGGTTTTCCTTTTAAGCACGGATAACTCCTTAAAAAAATAATTTAATTAAAACAATTGAGTACTTAATACGTTGCCAAAGTCGCCCGATTATAAATTCGATCTGACCGCATATTTTATGTACATATGAATATTGTATAAACTCAAATATTGTATATATTGGTGACTGATTAGATATTATAATAGTATTAATTTTTTCAGATGCCTAGTAATGCAGAAGAGTGGCGGAGTGTAGCTGAAAACTTTAATAGTCAATGGAATTTTCCTCACTGCCTTGGAGCTGTAGATGGCAGACATTGCATACTACAAGCACCAATACACAGCGGAAGTGACTATTTTAATTATAAACAGAATTTTAGTATTGTTTTAATGGGTATTGCCGACTCAAATTATTCGTTTTTGTTTGCCGACGTCGGTTGCCAGGGTAGAATTTCAGATGGGGGTGTGTTAAAAAATTCAGTTTTCTGGAAAAAACTACAAACCAGTGACTTAAATTTACCGCCTGAAGAAGTTCTAGCTAATAGGCAGACAAAAGTTCCGTATATGTTCGTTGGCGATGATACTTTCAGCCTTCATGAACATCTTCTGAAAGCATATCCAGTAGAACAAAAAAAGGGATCAAAAAAACGAATTTTCAATTACAGATTATGTCGTGCCCGACGAGTAATCGAAAACGTGTTTGGGATAATGTCAGCTGTGTTCAGAGTGTTAAGAAAAGTAATGTTATTATCCCCAGAAAAGGCTACGACAGTAGTTTTGACTTGTGTCTATTTACATAATTTCTTAAGAAAAAGCAGACATTCCCAAAACCTTTATACACCACCCGGAACGTTTGATGATGATAAAGACGGTACCGTTATGCCTGGAAGTTGGCACAAAGTCACAGATATGACGTCACAATTGTTTGTTCCAATGGCAAAAGTTGGAAGAAAAACTTCAGCTAATTGTGAAGCAATAAGAAACGAGTTTGCAGATTATTTTATGAACGAAGGGAGAGTTGACTGGCAAAACAATTACGCTTAAATATTCTGTAATTACTCTATAACATTTAATAAAACTGTAATTAACTTTAATTACTTAAAACTTAATAAACTTAAAACTTTAACCTTTATCTTACTGAATTTATTTGAGTGGGCATGCGCCGGCGGCCTGAATTAAATTTGTATCAGGTGCGATCATTGTAGACATTAGCAAAAAATGATATAATTTTCGTTCTATTTGCACTAGGATTATGAAATAAAAAAGAAATAAAAGAAAAATGATTGTTTTAAATTTCTATTTAATAACAAAAATAAAATTTTTTTTTAATTTTTGGCTGAACGTAAACTAAAACTTCACTCGCGTATGCCACTTCGCGAAGCAGTCTACCACGCACAACCCAACATCGCACTTTTTACAATAATAATTTGTTCGTGAACGTTTATTATTTGCAGAACACACACGACATCGTTTTTGATTTTCGCACTTAGACGGCCAATGCTTTGAGTGCTTTACCTCAAGGCGAGTCAATTGCGTTGTAGCAGAGCTTGGTCTTCCTACAGATTTTCCTCTATTCGCAACATTTGTATGATGTGTCTGAAAAATTAAATCGCGCACTAATTGTTCCCGAAATTGTTTATGATTTAGTTTTCCTTCAACAGACTTATGTAGAAGAAAAGCATTTAAAATGGAAATATCAAGTAAATGAAAGAATAATTTGTTTGTCCATTTCCATGATCTTCTACTTATCCCATAGCTATTAGCCATTCTATCCGACTTGTCAACATATCCCATGTGCTTGTTGTAATCTTCTACAATGAGGGGTTTGATGGCATTACCATTTTCATCTTGGAAGTTTCCTTCCACAGGAGGTACGTGCATGTTTGTAAGAAGAAAAACATCGCGCTTATCTTTCCACCGAAGAACGCTTAAATTTCCCTTCACCCTCGTAACAATGTCCCCTCTTTTTGTTTTTAAGTTCTTCGGTGCAATATCTTGGGGAATACCTCTACGATTATGTCGTACTGTTCCGCAAGCATTTATATTTCGTCTGAATAAGTCGGCGTACAACAATGGGGATGAAAAATAATTATCCATAAATAATTTATGGCCTACACCTTTCACCCTCCTAACTAATTGTAGCACTGTTCCGTGCGTTGCTGTTATATCGCCATGTGCTTGTTTATTTTGTTTGCCTAAATAAACGGCCATATCATACGTATATCCCAACGAATCACACAGCTTGTACATTTTTATTCCAAATCTTTTATGTTTTTTAGGAATATATTGTCTGAATACAACCCTTCCCTTGAACGATATAATAACTTCATCGACGGCAATATGTTCAGTCGGAAAATAAAATTCATCAAATTTATGGTTCAGCTTATCAAACACTTCCCTGATTTTCCACAGTCTGTCATAATTTTCGTCTTCTCTATTCGGAGGATTAGCGTTGTCGGAAAAATGTAGAAACCGCAGAATAAACATGAAACGATCACGCGACATCGTGTTTTGATAAAAAGGTGTGTGGTATTGTTCGTCTTTCGACCAATAATCCTTGAAAGAGTCTCTTAGGTCATGACCCATTTGAATGACTACAGCGATAAACTTATGAATTTCTTCCATTGTTACCTCAGAAGGTTCTACGGATGGTCCTGGAACGTCTCGATTGGCATAATATTGTTGGCAATATTTGTTACTTTCCACCACTAACAGGGAAAATATTTCCTCAAAAAAAAGTGATAAAATTGAAAATGGCGACGAATCGGCATTTATATTAGGGGCAGCTGTTTTATTGATACCGACATGCGGTGCGGTAAACGGAAAAACACCACTAGAATCCCCGTCTCTTCTACACCGAAATCCAATCGGAACATCTTCTTCTTCCTCACTTTCTTCGGAAGAAGACAACGCTCTAACATTTTCGTCTTGTAACTCTTCCTCAGAATCATCATCCATTATGATGTTTTGAAATTCATTTTGTACGTTTTCCATGGTACACAGTATAAATTTATGCAATTTAAAAATTGTCGATAAACAATAAAAAAATTAATATTCAACTAAAACTAACAAATATAAGAAACTAACATTTAAGAAACTAACACTAAGAAACTAACAAATATTCACAATAAATTTATTTTAGACTTGGTTGGTAACGTACGAATGCTAATATGCAACTAATTTTAAGATTTTACGCTTCAGTTTTAAGGGTATAACATTTCAAACAAACAAGTTAGGGGAGTATTTCTTATAACTGCATTTATGGCTCTGTTTATTTACTTACCGACCCTTTTAGTCGGTCAATACGTTTGTTGTGCCGAAGTAAACGACAAAAAAAGGTCGACCTAAACCGAAACCTATAGATAGGCCGCTCGGCCGTCCGACAATACAAGCCGCGGCCTATATATAGGCCTTTAGTAAGATAAAGGTTAATAAACTAAACTTCAACAATATGTACGTTACTAGCTATACTTATCTACTGTATTCTTGTGTACTAAAATATAACAATGTCTTCACTTACCTCGGTATTTTTTGTTTTTTTCGGAATAAACTTATCCATTAAAAATAACAGGTTTGAAAGCAAACCAAGTTGATGTATACACATCACTGGTGCCAGAGCCAGTTTTCATGGTTTGTTCGTGTTTCATTCGTTCTCGCCTGAATGAACTTAAAAGGGACCCCATTTTTTTTTGCTGCGTCTGCTTCACAATTAAACTGCTTAGCAATTTTATTCCAAGCGTCCATTTTTTTTATTCTATCTTTATGATTATCGTCAGCCGGATTCCACAGGCATTTATTACTGCGGTACTCATTAATGAGTTCTAGAGCTTTAGAATTACTCCATTCCATTTTAAACTACGAGTATCAGAAGGTGTACTATGAACTGAAATGAATATTCGGCCAATCGCCACAAAATCACGTATATATTAAAACAAATTCGTACGAATTTTATGGCAAATATCCTTTTATGTTTACCAGTTTACCGCCTCGCAAGGGACCCGCAACGAATGCGAACAAACACGTTCAAACGTGTTCGTTGATACGTACACATCAACCGAACGAATTCGTTCGCGACCGTTCGTTCGCCTTGATCGCCTTGATAGATGAAGTTGATTAGATAAAACTACTGCAGATTTTTGTGTAACAAAATTAGCTCTTAGATCTCTAGTTAGGTCGTCTACCGAATTATAATTACTATTTAACCGAATTTTTGCATTTTCAGAGAGTCGAGTTTTTAACACGAAATCTATTAAACGTGGTTGGTCCTCAATTTTTATCATGTCTGAATATAACTTAATACAATCAATCAACTTTTTCGTGGTATCCTCATTTCCGTCCATCGACGCGACGGTAGTAAGCTACCTGCTACCTTTAAATCAAAGGCTTCAGCCATTGTTTCTGGAATATTTAATCTACTAATGAGGATATCATGAATTTCCTTAATTACGCTTTCTATCGCTTTATTATAGGTACTAATTTCATTCGCTACATCTACGTTTTTTAAGTTTTCGCTATTATCCCGAATTAACTGTTGTAACCTAAATTTAAAATTATTTAATATTTCTAATTTTTTGTTATTAAATGCTAAATTATTTCTCGCGTCTTGATTATCCTTTATTCTATTTGTTCTAAATACCTTAACTTCCTTTAATAGTTCCTTGAAAACTTCGATGATTTCCATGTAGATCAAAATTCAACCGAACTTTACACATCACGCGCGCACATTATTGGTCTTCGCGAATATTTAAGGCGATCAGATCGCGACTTCTGATGATTTCTCGTCGCATCTTCTTCTGCATTCTCTTCTCACATCGACGCCACAAGAAATATCCAATGACAACCACAATGAAGACTATTACCACAATTTCCGTGATATATTTTAAACCAAATTGGACATCCGAAGTTGTACCACCACTGTTACCCGCTTGGCTAATTATAACCTCCTTTTCTTCCTTGGATTGGTTATACCCCATTTTTAACAATAATAATTTTCGGTATCTTTTTAAAGCTGTTATTGATTCTGTCTTCTTTATCTTTGCATCCTCTAATTTATTCCGATGGTCTTTATTCGTTGTATCCTGGCAGGATCGCCATGTAATAGATATACTTTTACTTAGGGGTTGTTTTATTCAGGAAATAATAGATACTTTTTCTTTTATAATTTAAAGTGCTTTATTTCTATCTTTTACCATGGTCGGTGCTCAAGTCCCGTTTTTTGTCGCAGTCCTTGGACTCTTTTTTATTATTGCAATATCGTCAATTGCTGACAAACGATTTTTGGTTCAATGACCGCAACACGGTACCACTACAGTTCGCTGTATGTGTACCCGCCTTTACATTACCTAGAGAACAAAAAAATTCGTGTTCGCAATAACGATAATAGTTTGTATTAAAATCATACTGGTGACATGAAATAATTGTTCGTAGTTCGTTACCATGAATTGTCGTTACAATGGAAAAAATGGCATATAAAATGTATTGAAGATATTTGTTGCGTAATTTTGATTCGGTTTAGTGTAATCCTTTACAGAAAGTCCTATGATTTTAAACAGGTTTTAAACTAACTTAGTTAAACACACTTAGTTTAAAACATGTTAGGTTTTATATGTTAGTGTTTTAGACATGTTTAAAACAAATAGTTTTTAACAAATCGTTTAAAACTAACAACGCTGGCTACGCACCTGGCAAAGCCCTTCCAAAAATGGCAGAAAATTTTGATTTATCTCGAAATCGAAAAGTATAAACCCTAGAAGAATGAAATTTGGGGTGAAAGTTTAACTCATAAAAAAGAATACTTCGACACTATTTGTACTACAATATTAGAGACTTGATTTTCCTAGTTACTAAGCATACCCACCCCCGTTCAATTTTTGCCTAGATTTTTTATATGAAAATGTAAATACAATAGAAAAATGTCAGTTAGATAGACAAAACTATTTTAAAACATAATTATCTCTTTGACGTTCTACGAAAATTGGATAATTTCTGAGAAAAAAATTAATTAAGCAAATGCAAACTCTTACATTGTAGGGTTGTTAGTCGTAACGTGGAATGAATTTTTATTAAAAATATCTTAGTACTGTTATTGTTCAAATTTTTCGTGTTTTATGTGAATTGAATTTTGTCCTGAATTTGTGTTATTTGTTTTATTTTTGCTTTCAGCAACGATCTCGATCCCGAAACTCCTCAATTATTTTTATCCTTTTTGATAATTCTATTTCCCTTTTCTTCATTTCTTTCTTCTTTTTTTGGTTCTTTTGGTCGTATTTATCAAGAGCGCAGGTGTAATTTTTTTGTGCCTCTTTGATTTTATTTTAAAAGGCTCGGTGACTTGTGTCTCGGGTTTCTCTCTTCCGAATAACCAGTTAATACACTGTGGTGCAGGGTGATTTAACCAATTTTTGGGTTTCGCCATTTTTGACTTTTGGAAATTTTGCTGTTTCGTGAATTTGCGGATTTATCACCATCGCATTTATTTTGAAATCGTATTATTCCGTTTTTTTTTTGGTGTGTTTTCAATATCAATTTAATTTCTGATTATAAAACATCAGAGGTAAGCTTGCATTTTTCTAACTATTTCTTGCCCTTTCTCTTTAACCTTTCATACAGTCATATTTTCTTTCATTTCTAAATTACCTTAATTAAACTACAGGTTAAAAACAAAAAAAAACTAATTTTCTACAACATTTTTTCTTAAAAAAACTAAACTAATTTCCTTATTTTTTTTTTTCTATTTTTTGTACAGGTTTTTAGTAAGAGCCAATTTTTGGTAATTTTCTAAAAATTAAAATAATTGTGCAATCAAACGTTCCAATCCATCATCTTGGAATCATCCACCTCGGTGTGTTGCTATCCTAAAGGGAACATTAAGGATCAAATTCCTGTATAACATCTTCGATATTTACCTTCCTTCCTTGCCAGAGGTCGTTGCTGAAGAAACTTTAAAGAGACAAACATCACACGAACTTTACTTCGGAGAAAAGGTCAGGAATGTTTTTTTTTTTGTTGAAAAAAAAGAACATCTTTTCATTGTTTTGGATACTGATCTTTTTTGTATATTCCGATATTAATTTTTTTAACTTTCATATATCAATTCTACGTGTTAATTTTTTTTGTTAATTATTGTTGGCGAGTTTTTTTTTATTCTTTTTCTAGTTTATTTTATTTTTTTCGGCTTTAAGTTGAATTCAACACTACGGAGTTGAGCCGCGAATTCAGATAATTTAGTTGATTTATTATTATTATTATTCTTTGGTCATTATTTTTTGTTTCGCTAACTTTTTGCTAAATTTTTGAGTTCGCTTTTGTTATTTTGCCTGAAATTGAATTATTATTTTTCTGGAAAGATCGAAGTTTATTCTATTTACCTGTATATATTATTATTATTATTCTTTCGTTAATAAAAGTTAATTTTTTTGTATGCAACTCAAACTTATTGTTTTGTTATCTGTGTGTTTATTTACAACTTACCTAGTTTTGTAACATCACGTCACAGTTTGTGGGCTGTACGGCATTAACTGTGTGGCGCCTTAAAAATAAAACCCTCCCCATCTTCACTGAGCTAGACGAGGACCCGTACTTGCGCCGTGGGATTTTGCAACAGATGTTGTGTTGGTATTACTTGTTTTGTAGGAAAGGCGTTACAGTACCCTTCGCAATTTTTTCCTGAATTATTTTTGACATTTAAATGTCAGTTTAACCAAATTTTTTCGAGTCTTTCCATGCACTACTCACAGTGTATAGGGAATTAATAAGATTTGTTATTAATAACAGAATAATGGGCTTTTAATTTTGATAATAAACTTTCATAATTTCATAACGATTTATTGAAATTCAAATTTATTATAAAGTTTCAAATGAACTAAGTACACTAAAACTGAAAAAATAATACTACAATCTCTTCATCGTGAAGGTGAGAAGTGATTTGCTCTGTAAACGTACCCTAAACGTTTACGTTGGAGCTACGATAAATTCATTTCTATGGATTTTATACAGCAACGTGTGCTTTAATTGATCGATCCAATATTCGCTTCAGCATTATAGGCTTTCTATGTTAATATTGCTACTCTTATTACTTATCGCGGCTCCAACGTAAACCTATCTGTTCCGAACGCGCCCGCACGCGCGAAGAATTTAAAAATTCTAATCAAGGTGCTCACACGCACAAAAGCCCACAAATCTTTTTTTTTAATCATGTACAACTGTGTTTTATCATAATTTTATAAAGTGTGCTTGTTTTAAAATAAATAAATTATCTTTTGTCATCCAGTTTTTTTGACGAGTTTTATTCAACCTGATCGAGAGATTTGAATTGTGATTATCCGCGATCATTTTTTCAAATAGTGTAATTTTATTAAATTCAAAACATTATTTTTTGGTTCTTCGAGCCGGATCTCCGCGATTTCGTGCGATTTATAGACTTTAATAAAATTCGTTCGGTTTGCGCGACGGCCATTACCGTCGCCGTGTGCTCGGTTAGTGTTGAAGATACTTTATTTTTTCTATTATTCAAAAGGACAGGACATCTGTGAGTTGAAAGCCAAAATTACCGTATTTAAGACTTAACAAATTACGTAGTACATTCATATAAACAATTACATATTTTCTAGATTAATTTTTTATTCTATTTCGCACGTAAAAACATGGCGAAATCTACTTCCGGAAAAGAACTCGAGCCGGTCTTCGAACGGCAGAACGAACTTATTACTTCAATCTCGGGTGTTTTAGACAATGCCAAGAAATTAGCAATTCCTAAGCGGACAGCCTTGGTTGGGGCTTTAAAAGCGCGTCTCGAACGAATAAATGATTGTTGGAGTGAATTTAAGAAAAACCACTTATTGTTAAGTCAGCATCCTATTGTAACAAACCGCATTACACCTAATAGATATAAGAAATTGTTTAGTAGAAGTTAAGCGAGTTAATTTGATCGTTCTAGACTGACGGCGTTGGCTTCACGGTACGGGATGAAATCCAAGTTTAATCCAAGTTTAGTGCGTAGACTAAACAAAACTTAACATTCTTAGGCCGTGGGAGTCGTCGCGTGGGTGGTGATAAGAGGGCGAGATGAAAAAGAGGAGTGAGAAAGAAATAAGGATACGATTATTTTGATATCGCTGCGCTTCGTTAGTGCGTAGACTAAAAAAAAAACTTAACATTCTTAGGCCGTGGGAGCCGTCGCGTGGGTGGTGATAAGAGGGCGAGATGAAAAGGAAGGGCGAGAAAGATATAAAGAGACGAAGTCGAAAATAAAGAGAAGACAAGCCGAGAACGCGGGCTTGAGTGGTTGAATTGTAACCATTTTCCGAAAAGTAGCAATTTTGCTCATTGCTGTTTGTTATCCGTAAATTGAATTTCGAAGTTTTAGTTGTATTCTTGTAAAAGGTTAACTTGTTTTTTTTTGTTTGTTGTTTAAAAGAAAGTGATTCCGTATCGTACTGAATTTTTGAACCTTTGGGAAATGATGGGATATCGTAAGTAGAATTTTCTCGAATTTTTGAACATCGTCGCCTCTTATCGAAGATTACCATCGTATAGTTTAACTGTTGAAGAAATTAATTTGTTAAAGCACATTATATATACTTTTAAACCTTTGTTTTGTTTGTTTATTTCACTTATCACCTGCCTTTTTCGAGTCCTGCTGTTCGTTTTCAAACGAGCGCGATAGCAGAGTGCACGACCTTCCCTAGTAAATTACACGAGCCGCTCCGTGTCTTTTACAGTATCGATTATACTGACACGGTTTATTTTACCGAGGAGTTTTTCTTTGTTTGCGAAGAAAACTACATCGAGTCCAAGGGTGTTCTCATGGACATGCTTCGCGAACTTGAAGCGCATGTTTGCGTCACACCGACAGTGGTCGTTTGTACAGAAGTTGTATCGTCGCGCACGCGACAGCTTTCGCGCATAAATCTTCCTATCTTTAACGGTTCGTACGCCTTGGACTCAGTTTCTTGATCTCTTCGTTACAATGGTCAATGATAACGCCGACTTAAGCGGAGTTGAGAAATTTCAATATTTAAAAATGAGTCTTGTAAAAGAACCTGCTCAATTAGTTAAAACCTTATCCGTTACACATAATAATTTTCAACGCGCGTGGAATCTCCTTGTGGATCGTTATGAAAACTTACGTGTGCTTATCGATAATTAAATTTCGGTGCTATTTACGGCTAAACTTTTGAAGGCTGAATCGTCCGTGGAGTTGAATCGGTTGATCGGGGAAGTTAAAGAGGCTCTTGGTGCTTTGGAGTTGCTAGGTTGCCCTGTCGAGCATTGGGATTGCCTTCTAATTTATTTAAATGTTCGTCAGCTAATTGTCGTAGGCAACGAATTGCCAGGAACGGAGCACACGACAGGCCATAAGTCACGGTGAGCAAGTTGTAACTTTTCAGTCTTTATGAACTTTAATTTGGCGATACATCTTCTCGAGGTCGCACAGAAAAACCAGCTTGTGTCGTCGCCACCGCAAAAGAATGTCAAAGAGGTCAGTTTGAAGCTTTGGGCCGACGTACAAGCAATCATTCAACGAAACTCCCGAAGTCGTTGAGGAGGAACCGTTGAAGACAACCCGCAGCTTCGTGGTGGAGCTGGACTCGCGAACAACTCCGTGGTGCGGTAAATAATAATTTAACGTATTCAAATTCCCGGCAGTAATTTCCATATGGCCGAGAGATTCGTATTCCCGCATAAAGTCACGGTAAGAGATGGAAAGCTTTTCGTTATTTAAAAATCTTTGTTCTAATTTATTGAAGAAATTGATTGCAGTGTTATATGATGTTCCGAGGCAATTGGGGTGTTTTTTAAAGGGCAAACGTACCACGAAACGACCGTCTTCATCGCGAGAATGCGACCGTAAAAAATGCTCCTCGCAAGCACGTTCATCAGAAGATAAACAGCTTGAAGTGCAGCAATACTCCTCCTGCTTCCAAAAACGTTGAATTTCCTCTAGTAACTCACGATCTATCGAGCATTGAAAGCCATACGAGGCAGTGTCAATAAATTGTGAAGTTTCTCCCATGGAACCGAAAAGAATCCATCCATACAGGGTTTGTTGAGCAACCATGAGCCCGTTATTAAATTTAAGTATGTTGTTTTGTAGAATTTTGGTGTAAAATTGAACTCCCAAAATCAGATCGATTTTGCGGTTCGAATCGAATTCGGGATCAGCCAATGGAAGATCTACAACATCGACCGGTATACATTGGAATGTTGTTTTGGAAGATATGTGGTGAGCCGAGGTAAAATCAAAGTTTCTTCCTCTAAGGTGATAGACGGATCATATTGCGACGTTAACCGAACCGATACTATCCCGTTAGAGGTACATGTCTTTCCGGAACCCACACCGTTGATAGGAATTGTAGCGGCACGACGCGGGAGATGCAAAGTTTGTACCAACGATTCACTAATGAATGATACCTCTGATCCTTGGTCTATTAAAGCTCTGACAGTTATGAAATCACCGTCAATTGAACTGACCTGAATCAACGCCGTAGCCAAAAGAACTGGAGCACTGAGATGAGAAGAATGAACCGAAGGGCTTGTCGATGGCTGAGAGGTATTTGCTATGGTTGATTGTTTTGCAATATTCGTATTAGTTGATAGAAGCTTTTCCGGTGGAAAATCGTGTAATATTGTATGATGTGCTTTTTTACAGTTAAGACATCTAGCGAAGACGCGACACGCGGACACGGGATGATGACCCAAGCAATTAAAACAAAGTTTGTTGGTCATCACATATTCACTTCGTTGGCGAGGCGATTTTGCAATAAACTGAGAGCAACGATACAAACGATGTTCGTTTCCGCACAGCACGCATTTTATTGTTACTGGTGAGGCGTTATGCGATTTAATTAATTGGTTTTTGTCTTAAACTTTGAGGATGATACGAATTTTTTCCTTTTTCAGCAAGATTTTCGATTGCTTCCAATGTCAAAACACGCGCCGAAAGAAAGTTCATGAAGTCAGTAAACTTAGAAGGATTGCGATGGTCACTAACTGACCTTTCCCATTCCTAAATAGAGTCTGTATCGAGTTTTCGCACGATTAAATAAATTAGAAGGCAATCCCAATGCTCGACAGGGCAACCCAGCGACTCCAAAGCACCAAGAGCCTCTTTAACTTCCCCGATCAACCGATTCAACTCCACGGACGATTCAGCCTTCAAAGGTTTAGCCGTAAATAGCACCGAAATTTGATTATCGATAAGCACTCGTAAGTTTTCATAACGATCCACAAGGAGATTAAAAAGCTTATCGGTGTATCATCTGTGTCAGACAACGAATAGAAGCAAGTCAAAAGCTTTTATATTATTATTGTTTTGAATTTAATAAAATTACACTATTTGAAAAAATGATCGCGGATAATCACAATTCAAAACTCTCGATCAGGTTGAATAAAACTCGTCAAAAAAACTGGATGACAAAAGACAATTTATTTATTTTAAAACAAGCACACTTTATAAAATTATGATAAAACACAGTTGTACATGAATACATGATTAAAAAAAAAAAGATTTGCGGGGTGTTACCTTTGAATTAGAAAAATGAAATTGATTTTCTTTTGTGCGCGTGAGCACCTTGATTAGAATTTTTAAATTCTTCGCGCGTGCGGGCGCGTTCGGAACATTCCGCCGGCCTTGCCGAAGCTCGTCGGCAATACTCGAACCAAATCGAAACAAACCGAGCAGAAGTCCGTTAAACAAAGAAAATAAACCGTTGCGTTTGAAATGCGTTTGCTGCTCAGAGCGTCCAAATTAAAGAAGTGACAAAAGTTTTGAGTTTAAAGACCAAAATTATGAACTTTAACACAAAAAAAAGGTAAGAATAATGAATAATTCATAACAAAATTAAAAAAAAAATTTTGTTTACAATTTGAAATTAACAGGGGAGAACAGACAATTTGACAATAGGTCGCACCAATGTCGTGGTGGATGTTTTTATGGTTGCAACCCGAATAAGTCCATCAGCCCCCGGATGCAATTCCACAACTCGCGCCATCAGCCACTTTGAAGGAGGTAGACGTTCATCCCTGACTAAGACCAAGTCTCCCACAACAGGTAAGCTTCGCCCCTCGAACCACTTTGTAGCGTTCTGGATTGACTGGAGATAAAACTGATGCCATCTCTTCCAAAAATCATCAACCATCCTTCGTAATAATTGAAATCGGGTTAGTCGTGAGAGTTTTTCATTCAGTAACGATGGTTCTGGGATTACAGAAAGAGAGGATCCGATTAGAAAATGTCCCGGGGTTAAGGCATCATAGTTATCGGGGTCATCAGTAATGGTACATAAAGGTCGAGAATTCAAAACTGCTTCGATTTGTACGAGGACTGTTGTAAACTCCTCGTAAGTGAGAAGCGAAGAACCAACAACCTTTTTTAAATGGGTTTTTATAGATCGTACTCCGGCCTCCCATTTTCCCCCAAAATGTGGCGCTGCTGGTGGGTTAAACCTCCATATCGTTCCATCCTCACACAAAACATCAGCAATTCGTTTCCATTCCGCTGAGGCAGCACTAAATAGGGATCTGAGTTCCCTGTCAGCACCGATGAAGTTGGTTCCGTTGTCGCTAGAAAGGGATTGACAGGGTCCTCGTCGTCCCGTGAATCGCTTGCACGCCATGATGAAGCCATGGGTCGTATAATCGGTAGCTACTTCCAGGTG